>CM057456.1:1540240000-1542786250 GCA_016271365.2 Neoceratodus forsteri | reverse complement strand
GGTGGGTGGTCATTTCTTCAAAGCATAGCCTAACCACACAGCTACTACTCAGCCCTGGGGTCAAGAGGGGGTCCTGCTGACTCTGTAATCTCTTGCCCCAGTCGATTGCCACGGGACCACCTCAAGCCACCATCGGGACATTAATAGTCCCAGCAGCAGCACCTCCCTGCATGCCCACCACCAGTCGAGGGACAAATCTTGGACGGAAAGGAGGAGCTACACAAAGCCCGCCACAGTTAAACAAAGGGCTTAACTCCTCAGCGGCTTCACAGTCCAACCACACAGCCACAATTCAGCCCTGGAGTTGAGAGTGGGTCCTACTGACTCTCTACTCCCTCCCCCAGCCAGTCGTAACGGGACCACCTCGGGCTCCCATTGGGACAAGAACAGTTCCAGTAGCCGTGCTTCCCTGCATACCGACTACCAGTCGACTGACAGATCTCAGACCAAAAAGAGGACCGTGCAGAGCCCACCACAGTTAAACAAAGGGCTTAACTCCTCAGTGGCTCCACAACCCAACCACACATCCACTACTCAGCCTTGGGATCAAGAGGGGGTTCTGATGACTCTACAGTCCCTCCCCCCAGCAAGTCGCTGTGGGACCACTACAGGCTACCATTGGAAAAGTACAGTCCAAGTAGACTTGCCTTCCTGCACACCCACTGCCATTTGAGGGACCGGTTGTTGTCCTGCTCCACCTAGTTTTACTCAGTACCCCAAGCGGTCCTTCCATGCAACGGGCCTTGCCCAAAGGACGAGCACTAAGGACATTGACTGTAATCTGCCAGGGAGTCGGCTAGTGAAGCGGCTAGAAAATCTGGCTCTCCAAAACCGCTTATATAATACAAACTCTTGCTGTTGTATAGTGCTCGGGAACTTGCAGGTACTGATTGAAATGGACTGCCATTGCTGCTCCTGAATTCACCGTACAATGTTATATCTGCTTTACTACTTAGCACTTCAGATAATATAAATTTTCTGAGACAAATGTGAAAAGTAAGGTGCAGGTAACATTCAACTAGGTTAAAACTAAATCTGCTTTTGTCTTACAGTGAGATTACACCCTATTTACCTTACTGCTCAACGCCTCAGATAACATGCAATTTCTGTGATATATGTTAACAGTGAAATTCAGGCACTGTTTGATTAGGTTATCTAACTAATTCTAATTAGCTTACCTTACATTACATTGACAGCCTATCAGGGTTGGCCACACTGGTTTGGTATATACAAGCAGTTTTAGGGTCCAGTCCTAGTAGGGTCCAGTCTTACCTGGGTGGGATTTTGGTTTGGTATATACAAGCAGTTTTAGGGTCCAGTCCTAGTAGGGTCCAGTCTTACCTGGGTGGGATTTTGGTTTGGTATATACAAGCAGTTCTAGGGTCCAGTCTTATGTAGACATTACACCCTACCTGGGTGGGGTGTGCAGATCTAATTACAGGTGTGTATTTGCAATTGAAGCCATGTTTCCTGCCTTATTTTGACTCTGCACACTTTTGGAGTGGGGTGCGTATTTGTAAATCCATAGTCTAGCTTATAAGCGTTTCAGTCCTCACTCTAAACAGTTGGTCAGCAGGCATAACTTATCTGTTGTATAACTTACCGATGAGTGTTTAAATTATTTAAAATGCTTCTGGTGATCTGTCCTCCCCTTACCACCATGTCTGTGCGGAGAATATCCTTAGCTGTACTTCACATGTGTGCTGTTCTTGGCTTAGATAAAATTATACCTGCATTTAGTTGGCATCACCAGGAACACCTAGATATGCAATCTCCCATCATGCTTGTCCCCCTTGTTTCCTGTGATAAGACCCTGTCCTGCTGGTTTTACATGGACTGTATGGAAAGGGTAATTGCTATAAACGGTTTCTTCTTCCTACAGGAAGAAGTACAGCGGCCTTCTTTGTTAGATGTCTGCCCTTTTCTTAGAAAATTGCCAGCAATTTGCTTGCCTTTGCCTGGGAACATGGAGCTGAACCCAGGACCTATTCCCCCTCTCCGTCCCCCAACTACAGGATATGCTTTCCATCATGACACACACATTGGTCTAACACATGGGGCCCGAAGATTGTTAACATGAGCATCAGTAGCCTCAGGCCCAAACTCCATGAATTGGAGAACTGGGTTGACTTGTATGCCCCTGATATATTAGCCATATCAGAGACTTGGCTAAAGCCCTTGGTGCTCTCCCATGAGATCGAACTCCCTGGGTTCACCACTTATGGAAAGGATAAGTCTGGAAAGAGGGGTGGTGGTGTGCTCCTCTACATCAGATCCACTCTCAAAGACTCGAAGGCATCTATCCAATCAGTGATTCACCTTGCGAGATCGTACTAGTCAGAGTTCTCCTTGGGAGCACCAAATCCTTTACGTGGGCTGCCTTTACAGCCCCTTCTCGAGCGGTTTCTGTACTAGTTTCCCTCCTGAAGGCTTTTACAGACCTCCCACTTGGTGAATTGATACTTCTGGGAGATTTCAATATAAATTGAACTCCTGATATGAGAAGAGGGCCTTGGGAAGCTGTACTAAAGGCTCAGCTCACCCAAATCATCAGTGAACCTACCAGACTGAACAACAAATCGGGTAATCATACTCTGTTTGATTTGGCTCTTGTCTCCAATCTCAATAAAAATAAAAGCTGCAGGCATTTTTGCAGACTCCCTTAGTGACCACTTCCCAGTCTGGTGTATTTGGAAAAACAGTGCTCCCAAACATCCTCCTAGGATTTTCTGTGCCAGGGATTTTTCTAAATTTGATGCAGTCTCCTTTTGAACCGCCCTATCAAGTGTACATTGGGCCAGTATTAAATCTCTTCCTGATATTAATGTTACACTTGACGTCTTTATTAATAACTTACTATCTTCTTTCAGGGTATCTCAGTCATCAGGTCACACCATAGGAACTTCACAGTCAGTGAAGCAGGATCCACACGGAAGACTTTTCCAGCAGTACGACTAGGGCCCGCACGCTGACGTCATCTGCTAACGTTATCTACACTTTAATGGCGTGAGTGTCCCCCCTCCCTCCTCAGTTCTTTCCCACCATCTACTCCACTCACATGGGTCTACGCAGAAGCTTTGTTGCAGTTTGCACCATTTTTGCCTATGCTTTTGTTTAGTTTTTAGAATTCCTTTTTTACAAGAGATTCTTTTACCACGTTTCTGTCGCGAGTCAATCCTTCCGCTTCTCTCTTTCTGTCGTTGTCGAAAGAAAATTGCTTTAGCCGACGAACACAGCCTCTGTTTCTGCTGTCTTGTACCTGATCACAACGTCTCAGACTGTGAGCTCTGCACTACTCTTAGGTGACGCAAAAAGGCTTTGAAAAAATTTCTCATGGAACAGCAGGTAGCCAGTTCTGGGCAGGGGTCTTCTGAGGTCCCACCTTCCCAGTCGCTGGTGGGTTCATTGAGCTCCCAGGCCTCGAAAGCCCAAGACAAGTCCTCAAGGAAAAGTCACAAAAAAGACTGAGATCGGGACCACTTCCCCCGGTGGCACCCCAGTTACCCAGTGGCTTCTTCTTTGTCCTCTCAGGGTACTCCGGCGGTGGCCACCTCAATGCCATCTGCTGTCCTGGCATCTGTTCCTGTCAGGCCCCTACTGACAGCACCTCCTCCCGCTTCTCGGGGAGGCCGGCCGTTGACCCTTGGGTCGTGTCCCCCCCCCCCCCGATTATCGACCCTTGGGTCGTCGACTCCAGCCCCTCCAGCGAGGTCTGATGCCTCCCCAGGCCCTCAGATGCTGGGACTTTCAGGCTCTCAAAACCCGTCAGATGGTTCATCGCACTCTGTCCCAATGACCCTAATGCCATTGACACAGCCTCTACCTTCCATCGACCTGAACACTATTTTTTTTTTTTTTTTTGCATAATATTTTGAGTTTTCCATACCATGCATTCAAATACAAAACAAACCAATCAGTCAAAACTTCATCCAAACTGTGTACATCAGGGTCCAATACATTGTTGTAATACTACCATAGTAAATCTATCATAAATACGTGTATGCTTATCTTTTGGATGAGACGTTAAACCGAGGTCCCATCTGCCTGGATTAGTGGTAGTTCAGGTGGATGTTAAAGATCCCATGGCACTTATCGAAAAGAGTAGGGGAATTTCCCCGGTGTCCTGGCCAAATTTCCCTCATTCACTAAAAATACCACCCAACAGCGTAATCTGGTTCAAGGTCAGTTGGCATTCATCTGTATCCCCCTCCCCCGGGTCGTGCCTGAAAATAGGCAGGATTTGTCTAGTGCACTTACCCGGTCAACAAAAACTAATAAATAAATAATAAATAATAAATTATTCATATTGCACAGCTGGCATATTTCCCATAAAACCATGTCGATGCCCAGTATTACCCACCCATAGAATACTCTTCCCCCCCACTTCGAGCAACACTTCCGACTTTCCTTCTCCAGTCACCCATTATTGCTCCCATCCCCCTGCAAAAATCTGAGCCTCCACAGGGGAGAGTGAGAGAGGAAGGGATCCCATGTCCGGGCAAACTGTTCCCCCCGCCCTGACTCTGACCATAAATGCCAACCTCTCTAATGCCAAGGCCTACAGAGCCAAAGATTGAACACTATTTTAGCCAGCTGACCACGGCTTTGGTGTACCAGTTAGGGGCACACAAACCTGGGTCCCCAGTGCCGTCGATCGCTCTGTCGACACCGGTTCGGCCTTATTGGCCTCCTCCCCTCAGGGGGCTGTTGGTCTCTCATTCATCTGACTCTGAATTGGAGAAGGTCGACGTCGAAGAGGAGCACCACCCTGACCTGATTCTTCCTAAGGAAGAGGAGGAGGAGGAGGAACCTCTTCAGTAGGGCCAACTTTGCAAAGTTGGGGAATTGTTTCAGGAAAGCCCTGGCGGGGGTGGGGGGAGGACTGGTGGGGAGAATAGAGGAACAGTGGGCAAATCTAAAAGGAGCCATAATGGAGGCAACAACCTTTGCATTAGGCAATTAAACAGAGGCAAGAGGAAAAAAAAACACTATGGTTCTCAAAGGAAGTGGCCGGCAAGGTAAGAGCAAAAGGTTGGCATTCAAGAAGTACAAGGAAACTCAGAAGGAGGAGAACAGGGCTGAGATAAGCAGAGGGAGGCAGGGGAAGCAGTCAGGTGCACAAAGGTGCAGGGGACAACTTTGCCCTTTTGGGCTCTCTCGTCTCAAACAAACTGCATTCTGCAGTTTGGTAAGCAGAACAAAGAGAAGCTGCCCGACGCTCACCCTCCAAGCAAGGGGACAACTCTGCCCTTTCAGGCTGTCTCCTCTCAAACAAACTGCATTCTGCAGTTTGGTAAGCAGAACAAAGAGAAGATGCCCGATGCTCACACTCCAAGCAAGGTACGGGTTGGAACCCTGAATTTTGGCATCTACCCCTGGAGGAATATTACTTGCCCCTGTTTGCCAGTGTTTCTCACACTTTGTGCAGCAATCCAGAAGTCTTCTAGGAACTGCTGCCAAGAAATTAATGGTAGGACTGACCTCTGCTTGACGTGTTCTTGATTTCTCACTTTAAGTAATGTTTAGTGTGATGTAGATTTCTTAAGAGTTGATTTAAGTTTTGAGAGAGGTCTTAAGGTACTGTGATTTTGCTATCTGCCCTGAGCGCTGTGCCCCTTCTCTTAGAGCTGTAAGTCTGTAGGCTGCACCCTTGACCTCGGTGTCCCATTGAGGCTGCTGCAGTGCCCCCCCCAAAAAAAAAGACTTGCTTTAGAACCTCCCTGCCTGTTCTTTTTTTTTTTTTTTCCCATTAGCAGATTATATTCTTTAACCATTAGAGGGCCCAGTTATAAGCACACTTACCCAATCCAACACAATATAGTTCCTGTCTCATTTCACTTATTGTGTGGTCAGTCTATCACTATTCATCAGTCTTGCCCTTCCCTCTTCTACTGATTGATACTGATTTTTCCCATTTGCAGCTTATAGTCTTTTCACCCACTAAAGGGGTTTTCCCCTAACCATTCCAAAGCTGCTCTACATCTCCTTACTCGCTACTATTCCTGGCACTCTTCCTTTACTGCTCAGCTGCTATGGGTACCTACACTCCATTACTAAGTCTGCTCTCCTTCACCCTCTTGGTACAGACCTCCCACAGACTTGAGCACCTTTCTTCCACAGTATGCACCTCATCCCCAGACTACCCCACAGTGACTCGGCCCTCCCCCACCCTCGAGACACCCGTGAACCCCCAACACCCCCACCCTGCCAACACCCCCACTCCCCCAACCCTCCAAGGCCTGACCTGGACCTAGCTCTCCCCTGCCATTCCCACCCTTTGCACTTTATCTGTCCCATGCACCGGATTCTAACATCCTCAGCTGGGTGTCGACCCAAGGGTCTCCATCGCCACCAGCCACTAACCAGAATAATTACACTGCTATTATTATTATCTGGTAATGTACTCCCAAACCCAGGACCTATTGCTTCCAGCCCTTCTAAACCCTGTACTGCAACTGGCCTCCGCTTTGCATCCTTAAACATTTGCAGTCTTCTAAAGAAATCTGCTGCCCTCCAGTGCTGGGTCGTTCAACATCAACCTGACATAATTGCACTGGTAGAGACTTGGCTCTCCAAATCCACCCTGTCCGCTATCACTCTCCCTGGATGCTACCATCTACAGGAGAGACCGAGGTAGGCAAAACGCGGTGATGGTTGCGCACTACTAGTCGGGACTCCTTATAGGTCAGGCACTCCCAGCTCCTAAACTTGATTATGGAACCCAAGCCCTCACCTTAAAAATCACACCTGACCCCACCCGAGGCCCTCTCTTCCTCACGGTCTCCTACGTACCCCCGAGGAATCAAAACCAAGCGGTCCAGTCCCTCATTGACTGTCTCACATCTCTCTCTCACAAAGTGGAGCAAGTCATCCTAGGTGATCTCAATGTTAACTGGCTTGCCTCCACTGCCTCCCATATAAGGGACTCCTTTGCTGCCCTGGATATGTCCCAGTTAGTCACCTAGCCCACCAGATTCAACCACTCTACTGGCACTAGCATTCTCCTAGATGTTGTTATATCTAACCACCCCTACAAAATCCGGGATGTCACTGTCCTCCCCAACTCTCTTAGTGATCACTCCCCAGTCCTCTGTCTTTGTTCATTCTCCACTCTGAAGCCAGTGTCCCAGGCCACTCTACGCCACTGTTTACGCCCCAGCGGCCTCAGAAAATTAAAACAATACCTAGCCCAGCTAGACTGGTCCCCTATCCAGTGCACCCCTGACATTGACTCAGCTCTTGACCGCTTCACAAATGCCTTCTGTAAGGCTTGTGACCTTTTCGCCCCCCTCACCAGGATCCGCTCCAAAAAATGCAATGCCCCATGGATCACCCCACCCCTCCTCCAGAGACTCAAAAACAGAGATAATCTCCTGCACATTGCTGTAGAATCTGGAAAGGTGTCTGACAGACAGGCCTACAACGCAGAATGCAGTAAGTGCACTTGGGCCATTAGGCGGGCCAAGGCAGAGCACTACCAGACCGCCCTCACTTCCACGTGGGGTTCAGCCCGGACCTTCTGGGATAATATGAAAGAGCTAAATGGGAAGTCCCCCCCCCCCACCATCTCAGCTCTCCATCAATGGCACCCCCACCACAGATCCACTCCTCATAGCCGATTGCCTTAACACTGCCTTCTCTGACTTAAGTTCGGTCCTCCCCAGCAGCTTCTTTGACCCAATCCCCACCTCTCTCCCTCCGGTCCTGCATCTCCCACCATTCTACCTGCGCACCCTATCCCCCCAAGAAGCGAGGCCGCACCTGCTAAAAGCCTTAGGCAGCAATAACCCCAGCAGTGATCCCCTCGACTCCAGGATCCTCTGTATGGTCTTGGACGAAGTTCTAGTCCCCCTGACTGACCTTCTAAACCGGTCTCTATGCCTGGGTCAGTTCCCAAGTGCTTGGAAAACTGCTGAAATCACACCCATATATAAGAGTGGGGACCGATCCACCCCCAACAATTACCGGCTCATCTCCATCCTCCCCCAACTCTTTATTTATTTATTTAGTTTTTGTTGACTGGGTAAGTGCACTAGACAAATCCTGCCTATTTTCAGGCACGACCCAGGGGAGGGGGATACAGATGAATGCCAACTGACCTTGAACCAGATTAAGCTGTTGGTGGTATTTTTAGTGAAAGAGGGAAATTTGACCAGGACACCGGGGAGATTCCCCTACTCTTTTCGATAAGTGCCATGGGATCTTTAACATCCACCTGACTTACCACCAGAACAGGCAGATGGGATCTCTGTTTAACATCTCATCCGAAAGACTCATCAGAAGTGCAACACCCCTCTCATGCTGCACTACAGAGTCAGTACTGTGATATTAACCCAAGTGCCAGATGTGGGAACTGAACCCACAGCCCTCTGATCTCCTGGCCTCAGAGGCGAATGTGCTACCTACTGAGCCACTGACACTCTCTAAAGCCCTTGAAAAAGTGGTGTTGATCCAGCTCTCTGAATACCTAACCAAGTATGACATTATGCGCCCAGAGCAGCACGGTTTCTGCCCAGGACACAGTACAACCACGGCTCTCCTGGAATTCTCCCAACACCTGCATGCTGCTCTCGACTCTGGCAGCCTTGCAGGAGCAGTGTTCATTGACCTCTCCAAGGCCTTTGACATTGTCTGTCATCCCCTTCTACTCGACTCTCTCCACCAACTTGGCTTCTCTGGTGGTCCCATTTCCTGGTTCTCTAGCTACCTCTCTGCTAGATCCCAGTGTGTCAAGATTAGCGGCTCCCTCTCCAGCACTCTTCCCATTCACTCCGGTGTCCCTCAGGGCTCCATCCTGGGTCCAATACTTTTTAGTCTCTACTTCAACACCCTCCCCAGCTCATGTACCAGTAAAATGCTCCTCTACTCCGACGATGCAGTCCTCGTTGCCTCACATCCCAATCCCACCTCCCTCCAGTTATTTCTCCAGCAAGCTTACAACCAAGCCAAAAGGTGGTTCGGAGACCGCAGACTGGTCATTAACCTAAAGAAAACCAAATCAATGCTCTTCTCCCACCACCAAAATAAAGCTAAAACTACCCCCACCGGTTATCCCCAGCACTCTGCACCCGCTAGAACAAGTGACCACATACAAGTACCTAGGCATCACGTTCAATACTACCCTCTCCTTCCACACCCACATTAATGCTCTGTCAGCCGCCATTAACTCTCGGATTGGCCTGCTATACCGGCACAGGGACTGCCTGCCTCAGGTTGCCCTCAGGCTGGCCATTACCTCCTCCGTCTTGTCCCTCGTGGACTATGGCTTGCCCATCTACACTGCAGCTGACAACATTGCCCTCTCCAAAATCCAACTCTCCATCAATAAGGCCTGTAGGCTTCTGACCGGTGCCCCCAGCCGAACTCACGCCTGCCTTCTTTATACTACCACCAATCTTCTAAACCTTGAGGAGCGACTGCTCTACTAGACCTGCCTTCTCGCTAAGAAATCTCTGCTAGGACTCTTCCCCCGCCCCGGGGTCTCCACCTCCTTACAGCAGCCATCTTCGTCCGTCACCACCCATAGCTCTGTTAAGGCCACTTTCAAGGTGCCCAGAACCAAGACCTCTCTTGCCCAGAGATCCTTCCTCTACTGAGCCCCAACCTGGTTCAACTCCCTCCCTAGCTGCATCTCCAACTTGTCAAAATTGGCTCCTTCAAAACAGCCCTTAAGACCTTATCTTTAATACCGCTGTTGTAGGTGCAACTAACCCCTTCCCGCCTGCCTTGCCCCTGGCTCGACAACATCCACTGGACAGCCTCTCTCTCCCCCAGACCCCTTCCCTACTAGGTCCAAACAGGGATGTAACCCACTGTCTTCTCTGAGGACCTACTATATCCATGAGTGTAACTCACAGTTTTGTAACATTATAGGACGAAACACGTGTCTATGTCTTCTGTTAGCACCCTTTGCAAACTGTATGAGAGGCCTTCCGGCACCATGCAATTCTGCTTAAAGTTGGACCAGCATAACATTCTGTGGTGATTTGCATATGCAGCCCATGATGCTTTGCATTGTGGGGGCATGTGTGATTTTGTATTTTCTTGAAACTTGGCTTCCCAGCCAAATGCCCTTTGGGGTAACCCTTGCCTCAGTGTTTGCGCACAGAGGTTCTTTGTCTTTTAAATAGTTTTTATTTTATTGGGTTCACCATATATCCAAGGCACACTGCCTTAAGGGTAGCTGGTCCATTCCACTGGGGTGTCAAACAGACGAGGCATACTGATGAATCCTGGTAGGACTAAACACGGTTCATGTCTTCTGTTAGCACCCTTTGCAAACTGTGTGAGAGGCCTTTCGTCACCATGCAATTCTGCTTAAAGTTGGACCAGCATAACATTCTGTGGTGATTTGCATATGCAGCCCATGATGCTTTGCATTGTGGGGGCATGTGTGATTTTGTATTTTCTTGAAACTTGGCTTCCCAGCCAAATGCCCTTTGGGGTAACCCTTGCCTCAGTGTTTGCGCACAGAGGTTCTTTGTCTTTTAAATAGTTTTTTATTTTATTGGGTTCACCACAATATATCCAAGGCACACTGCCTTAAGGGTAGCTGGTCCATTCCACTGGGGTGTCAAACAGATGAGGCATACTGATGAGTCCTGGTAGGACGAAACACGTGTCTATGTCTTCTGTTAGCACCCTTTGCAAACTGTATGAGAGGCCTTTCGGCACCATGCAATTCTGCTTAAAGTTGGACCAGCATAACATTCTGTGGTGATTTGCATATGCAGCCCATGATGCTTTGCATTGTAGGGGCATGTGTGATTTTGTATTTTTTTGTAACATTATGTTACCTAAGTAACGTACAAACTGCTACATTATGTAACCTAAGTGTATCTATGTTAAATGTTCCTTTTACTGCACTTACAATGTTATCCTCTGTTTTAATCTGCACTGTGATAACTGTCTTGATGTCTGCCCCCCCCCGCCCCCACGACGAGGTGCCTTTGTAAATGAGTCTCTGACTCAAAGGTTGTAAACCCGATTTGTAATGAATAAATGAACAAAGGCACAGACGGAGGAAAAAATAGCCCAGGCAGTAAGGAAAGGGGATAAGACATTCTACAGGTACGTTAGTGAAAGGAGAAGGTCCAGGAGTGAGATTGTAAGGCTAGAAAGGGAAGGAGGGGAGTGTGAGGAGGGGAACCTGGAAAAAGCAGAATTCTGAACAAATATTTTTGTTCCGTATTCTCAGAAGAAGGGGAAGGTGAGGGACCACAGTTAAAAGACAGTAGAGTTAATGGAAGGGAGGTGGAGACCAGTCTATTTATGGAAGAGAGAGTCCTACAGGAGCTCACAAAACTGAAAATGGACAAGGTATTGGGGCCAGATGGGATACATCCAAGAATATTAAAGGAGCTTAGAGAAGTGCTGGCTGTACCCCTGACAGTCCTGTTCAGCAAATTGCTGGAAACAGGAGTGGTTCTGGAGGACTGGAAGAGGGCAGATGTAGTCCCTCTTCACAAAAGTGGGAGCAGTGAGGAGGCTGGCAACTACAGGCCAGTCATCCTTACCTCGGTGGTAGGGAAATTAGTGGAATCACTGCTGAAAGGAAGGATTATGGAATATCTTGAATCCAACAGATCACAGGATCCAAGGCAGCATGGATTTACAGTGGGAAGGTCATGTCAAACAAATCTGATAGATTTCTTTGACTGGATGACTAGGGGATTAGATCAGGGAAGAGCAGTGGATGAGGCCTACCTGGATTTCAGCAGGGCCTTCGACACCGTTCCCCATAGGAGGCTTGTAAAGGTGCTGAGAAGCCTGGTAATGGGTCCCAAGGTGGTAAATTGGGTTAGAAATTGGTTGAGGGATAGAACACAGAGGGTGGTGGTAAACGGAGTTCAGTCAAAGGAGAGAAGGGTAACCAGTGGGGTGCCACTCGGATCAGTTCTGGGGCCAGTCCTCTTTAATGTCTTCATAAGTAACATTGCAGAGGGGCTGGAAGGGAAGGTATGCCTCTTTGCAGATGACACTAAGATCTGCAACAGGGTTGACACTCCAGGACGGGTGGAAAAATGAGGAGGGACCTACGTAGGCTTGAGGAGTGGTCAAGAGTGTGGCAGCTAAGTTTCAGTGCAAAAAAGTGCAAAATCATGCATTTGGGGCACAGAAACTCAGGGGAGGGGTACATAATTGGGGCGGGGGGGATGGATAGATGGTCACCAAACAGGAAAGGGACCTGGGGAAATCATATCTGATTACCTAAAGGTGGTCAAACAATGTGACAATTCTGTGTGGAGAGCCAATGGGATACTGGGGTGCATATGGAGAGGTATCACCAGTAGAAAAAAAGAAGGTGGTGGTACCACTGTGCAACTTGTGTTGAGACCTCATCTGGAGTACTGTGTCCAGTTCTGGAGGCCGCATCTCTGGAAGGACAGACAGAGTAGAGGCAGTGCAGAGAAGGGCAACAAAAATAATGCAGTGTCTGCAACAAAAGTAATATGAGGAGAGACTAAAGGACCTCAACACGTATACCCTGGGGGGGGGGGGAGAGACATGATTTGAGATCTTCAAATACATCAAGGGCATAAATAAGATACAAGAGTACAGCATCTTTCAGAAAAAAGATGTTCAAGACAAGGAGACATGATTTGAGACTGGAGGGGGGTAGACTCCGGTAACGTGAAGAAGTATTTTTTCATGGAAAGGGTGGTGGATGCATGGAACAGCCTCCCAGCAGAGACGTTGGGAACAGAAACGTTGGGGGGAATTCAAGAATGCATGAGATAGGCATAGGAGAACACTAGCGATAGGAAAGGGGGGGGGTAAAGCTGGAGATCAAGTAGGGTCTACAGTTTTGCAGTACATAGGGGAAAATGGGTGGACTGGGTGGGCCAAGTGGTCTTTATCTGCCATCAGTTTCTATGTTTCTAGTGTAATCATATCCATATTTGCCTGTGGGAGTGCAGGGCCCCCAACCTTCCATAGATGCGTATATGTATGTTGCTGTGGAGGTATATAGTATGGAGGGTGCCACTAGACACCAGGGAAGAATAAAATAATTACATGGATGGATGAGGCGCCACTAGACGCCAGGGGAAAAGGTATCCAGAATCATCTTCCATATGAAGGGATCCTTTTTCGTATGAACGAAAATGAACATACAAAATAAGAGGAAGCGAGTCACAAAAAAGGATTTAAAATGTAAATAAAAAACATTTTGGGGTCATTTTTCCATCAGGAGCATGGGCAGAGGCGGACATGGCAGAGGGAAGCCTGCATAGGTGAGCCCTCCTGTTGATTGAGAGAAGCCATTGTGAGTGATTTCTGGTATTTTGGTCTATTTTGCAGCCTGGGTCGGTCAGTGGAGCAAAATCAGCATTTGGGGGACAGAAACACATATATTCTGATTGTGTGGGATGGGATGGTTTTGGTAATTACTAACCCTCGGCTTGTATAAAAATTACATTTGTTTAAGTCAGGTTTTGGGGCTAATGTTGGAGCGTGACCCTGGAACAGCACTTCTGGGTCATGGAATACATAAGGAATGGAAAAAAAGGAATGAGCCTAGCAAGGCAGAGACCAGCACGGCAGAGGCAAGTGTCCGCCATGTGAGCTGTAACAGACTGAACAGGCACCAGGAATTTTGAATCACAGAGGTTATAATTTCGCACAGAACTAAGGACAAAGTAGACACACAGTGTCTGAGGAACAGGGCTTTAGAAGCACAAGTACTATAATTGTAACTAGATGTCTGGTGGAATGTGTTGTCTACAAGATGTTTACGGTATGTGGAAGAGCATTATTTGCAAAAAGTACAGCTACATAGAGACCCTGGAAGAGGAGTTTAAATGTTTTAAGGGAAAAATGACTGGAATTGAGAGTATCCAAAATTTGGAGTCATTTATAGACACCATGTTTAGGGAGGTAATAGGAGGTGACAGGCAGCAAGGAAGAACTAACACAGGTTAGAGGTCAAATTAGTAATAGTGAAGGAATGGAAGAAAAGAGGTTGAGAAACCAGAATGATAGTGACAGTGATGAGGAAACAAATGAGCTACCATCTTGGACTTTAGTGGGGGGGGGGGGCAGGAAAAAAGGGAAGGAGAGCAGAGGCACACATTCCAACTCAAGCTGAATTAGTTAATAGATATCAGCCGCTAGCAGAGGCAGATGAACAGTCAGAGTTTGCAGAACAAGTAACCACCAGGTGTATGGAGGAAACATAAATTGTAGTTTTGGGGGATTCAGTTACTAGATATACTGATGCAGTCATCTGTAAAGGGAGGAAGCTAAGACTACCATAATCTGTCTATCTGGAGCAAAAGTTGACGACATTAAGGATCGTCGAGATGGTTTGCTGAGAGGAACTAGGGAAAGCCCCACCGTGGCAGTACATGTGGGTGTAAATGATATTGGGTATAGACTTGCTGATGATGTCAAACAGGACTTTGAGAACACAGGTGAAAGGCTAAAAGCAAAAGAGAGCAAAGTTATTATCTCATAAATATTACCTGTCCCTAGAGCAGGAGCTGGAAGAATACAGGCAATCAGGAAAATGAACAGTTGGCTACGAATGTGGGCTAAAAATTAGGGTTTCATTTTTGCAGAAAATTAGTATGAGTTCCACAACAGGAGAGTTGTACATAAGAGATTAATTACAACTAGATAAGTATAAGAACCAGACTGTTAGGAGACTGCCTTTAACAAGTACTGTACATAGATGGGAGCTTAAACAAAATGGTGAGGGGAATGGGGGAATGTGCACAGAAATGCAAGGTAACTGCAGTAACAGCACAGACAACACAAAGAACTTTTCAGTCAATAAAGAAAGACAAAAGGACAACGAATGGGATTATTTACTAATTAATGCAGGAAGTCTCAGAAATACGTTTGGGGAGCTAGAATTCATACTTCACAAAGAAAACCTGGATATAGTAGGTGTATAACAGAAACATAGTGGGTAGAGGACGACACATGGTCCGATGATATAGATCAGGGGTGGGCAACCTAAAATAATCAGAAGGCCACATGTGTGGCCCTCAAACACCCCCAACGGCTGCTAGACCCTCGTTTACCACAATCGTAAGCCAAATTTATACATTTGAATTAAAAACGAGCTCTATATATATATAAAACATTTCCATCACAGCCTTCAGCCTATCTCCCTTGCCTAGCTTTGCACAGAGCGCCTCGTGTATTTTTGGATGGATAAGGGGGCTCCAGGTTGACCTCTTCGGGGGCCACATGTGGCCAGAGGGCCGCGATTTGCCCACCACTGATATAGATGGATACAAGTTATTTAGAATGGATAGAAGAGGACAAAAAAGGGGAGGAGTATCTGTATACATAAACAACTATGAGCAGAGGAAATCAAGCAAGTAGAGCAGGATGAGACAGAGTCAATGTGGATAAAAGTAGCGAAGAACTGTTCTGATATTATAATATTGGAAGTAAATTACAGACCACCAAATCAAATAACTAGTGCAGACAGTGTGTTTTGTTGATATGATAAGGGAACCTATGGGGAAAAATAACAGTGTATTAATGTGAGATTTAAACCTCCCAGGTGTAGACTGGAGGACAGCATAAGGGAGTAGTCACCAAGATAGATATTTGGTAAATAGTTTGTTACACCTAAACCTTGAGCAATATGTACAGAAACTAACAAGGGGTAATATTACATTGGACATAGGACTAAGCAACCTAGGGGAGGATTTGTATACTGTAATTGCAGTGTTGGGGAACCACTGGGTGATTGCGACCATTCAGTGGTATCATTTAATACAAAAAAAGAAAAGACAAGAAATATTGGAATATCAATAAGAAAATGCTGTTAACAGGGCAAACTATGTGGTCATGATGAAAGATTTACAGCATTGGCACTGGAATAAGGAAATGGAGGGGAAAGAAGATAGCGGCATTTGATTGGTCATTATAAAGAACATAAAATCAGTTGAAGAGAGGTTTTTACCGACTGTAGTGAAATACAGTAGAAAAGGGAGAATATCAGTAAGGCTAACAAAAAGACTGGTGGCACAAATAAATAGGAAGAGGAAATGATTTAAAAAAGCAAAAACAACAAGTGAGCCAAGATTATAGGAACACTATAGGAAAAGGGCTAATATTTATAAAAAAGAGATTAGAAATGCTAAAAGAAGGAAGGAAGGAATTTGATATAGTGCAGACTTCTAAACAATAGCTCTAAAGCATTCTGGAACTACGTGAAATCTTAGAGGTGGGAACAGAACAGTAAGAACGCTAGTGGAGAATGGGAAGAAGTTTGAGGAAGAAAGGGATATAGCGGGCATCCTAAGTACATTTTTTGGGTCAGTTTTTTCAGATTTCAGAGTTATCCAAGGTGGTCACTCCTGAAAATGGTAATACTGTTAGACTAGAGGAGGAAGACGTTTTGACTCTGTTACAAGATTTAAACGTAAATAAGGCTCTGGGTCCTGATAGTTTGCACCCGAGAGTACTAAAAGAGTTGGAAATAGTACTAGCTGACCCACTGACTGAATTAATTCTTTCTTGGAGGAAGGAAAGGCCCCAAGAGATTGGAAGAGAGCAGTTGTTACACTAATTTTTTAAAAGGGAAAAAAGTGATAAGGCTAATTACAGACCAGTGAGCTTGATATTGGTGGTAGGAAAACTCTGAAAAAATGATGAGAGACAGGATCAACAAATTTATTGCCAATAAAAATATTTGGGATCCAAGCAGCATGGGTTTAGGCAGGGCAGGTTATGTCTAACAAATATGCTGGAGTTCTTTGGTACAGTCAGTGAAGCACATGACCTAGATCAGCCAGTGGATATTGTGTTTCTGGATTTCAGTAAGGCGTTTGATAAAGTTCCACATGCTGAATTAATACAAAAAAAAATGATGAGTTATGGACTTAGCCCAAGGCTAGTAAGGTGGACTAAACCGTGCCTTTTGAATAGGGTACAGACAGTTAGAATAAATGGATACAAATCATCAGAAATCAGAGTGACTAGCGGAGTTCCTCAGGGATCTGTATTAGGACCAATATTATTCAACGTACATACACAGGACATGCAAACAATGAGACATGGCTAGCCAGATTTGCAGATGATGTCAAAGTGGGCCACATTGTAGACACTGAGGATGCTAATAGAAAACACAGGATGATTTTAATAATTTATACAAATGGTCGCTAACAAGTAAAATGAGTTTTAATGTTGAAAACTGCATGGTGATGCATTTTGGGTCAAACAATAGGCAGGCAAAATATTACAGAGGTGACACATAACTCAGAATTTAGGATTACGACAAACATATGGGAATTTTAATAGACAGCAAGTTGAAATTCTCAAAACAGTGTGTTGAGGTTGTCTCAAAGTGTAATAGGATCATAGGTTGTATAAGGAAGAATCTAACATGTAGGGAGAGGGAGGTGGTCATGCCACTGTATAGGTCACTGGTTCATTGAGATCTGGAATACTGGAGACAATTATGGAACCCATCTTACAAGGCAAACATATACACGTTAGAAATGGTACAGAGGAAAACTACAAAGATAAAAGGTATGAATGGACTGAGTTATGAGCAATGGTTAAATGAATTGGGCCTCTGTCTATAAGCTGGAGACGAGGAGACTAAGGGGTGACATGATACTGGTTTTTAGGGCCATTAACAGTGATTTGAGATCAAGTCTAGATATCGAATTTTCAGAAAGTAAAAAAGTTACAAGAAGTCATAAATTACAGTTAAATGGTAGGAAGTTTAAAACTGAAAGGAGGAGAGCATGGTTCTTGCAGAGAGTGGTGGGTATATGGAATGGCTTGCCTACATAAGTGGTGTCTGTAAAACAATAAATAGTTTGAAGTTAGCCAGCCCGTCGGCACAGTGGTTGGATTTCCATCTGTGACGCCGGCGACCCGGGTTCGGGAACAGACCCAGGACGTTGGAGGGCCAACCAGGGGAGAAGGATGGAGCGTCCAGTGACAGCTCACCTTCTCTGGGGGGAGGGTGGAGATGTGGCCCGGCGCCTACTGGCCCCTAGTGGAGGCCGGGGGCACAGCAGGATGTCAGGTCGCAGATGACTGGAAGTGGCAGATGTTGGTGTACGCGCCTAGACATCAGTGACGTGCCACTTCCTAGGGAGAAAAGTGGAAAATGGCGCCCTGGCCGATTGGGTGACGGCCTCCCTGGACCCTCATCACTGAGCTCCTGGACAACCATCTGCCGCCTCAGCAGCACCCAGGATCGTTAGTACGGCCGAAAAGCTTGTCCCCTGCGAAGGTAAGGGACCCTCCTGATGAAGGGATACATTGGGGTTACCTGGGCTGGCTATGATGTGGGGCGGTGGGATTGGGAGCAGCCGGGTGAGCAGGTCCATGAGAGGCCTGAAAGAGGGATCGGCCAGGGTGCGGGGGGGGGGGCACATAAAAAAAAAAAATGTTTGAAGTCAGAACTGGATACATATGTACTAAAAACGGGCATCAGTGGTTACTCTTGTATGTATGGCAGACAAGCAAGATGAGCTTTTGCCCCCTCTTGTCTGATCCTTGCTGTGTTCCAGTTAACTTCAGAATCCACCTAACAGACTCCCGGTGAGCAAGATAAGTGTCTTGGTCTCTCTGCAGGATGTCATTTTTGTGGGTTTTGAAATTACAAAAAAAAAAAGGGAAACATGATGGTGGCAAATGAAAAAGGATTTTTTTCCTCACGAAAAGGATCGGCCTCACACAAAAGAAGGATTATTTTTTCATTTAATACAGCTGTTTTGAAGTGCTTACGGAGCATGCTCAGGACTGAAATTTTAAAAATGAATAACTCTGGAATGGATTAATATTTTTTCACCAAACCAGCGAAAGGCACGTCTGTGGGCCAAGCCCTTTCTAAACTCAAAGAGTGAAGTTACCAGCCACTCCACAAACAGAATTCTTGTATCAAAAACATTTTTATTTAGCATCTCAATTACACACAGATCCTCATAATGCCCAACGTTTCACCAAAAGGCTTCATCAGGGAGGAGAATCTAGGATTTAATAAATTCAAAATCATTTTTGTTTGTGTAAACAAAATAGTTATAAACATTTGCAGATATTTATTCTCTTAAAAATATGCATACTGGCTATGGTTGTAAATTCATGTTTCTATCTATGTATTATTTAATTTGTTTTATGCCCAAAGATCATATTTAACATTATTCATTCAACCACACCATGGAGATATGCATGTATGGAGCTGTCCATACTGTTTACATATATCACATGTTTTACTTTCTCCTTATAGCGTGATTTTCATACTATTGATAAATGTCCAGTATATTCTAACCTGCTGTAGCCCACGGTATATGTGATATATACAATGTGCCGTCCACATTTATAGTTGATCAGTAATTAATAGCATACCTTGTGTGCAGTATTAATTTCAACAATTAGAGTTTCATTCACATGCATTGCATTATACGACAGGATCAACGTTTTGTGTTTAGTTTTATATAAGATATATAGCTTCTTACTGAAACGTTTTGAGTATACAGTAGACCCCCATTTATCCGAATGTTGAGGGGGGACATAAAAAACATTCAGATAAACGGGGTTTCGGTTAAACGGGAGAGACACGGGAAGAGAAACGGTAGAGACACAGCTAGTGCTATATAACAAAAGGTAATGCCATTAACAGCAGTAATGCTTAATTAAGTTACTTCTGAGCACAGATTAATTAAAAAGTCTTTATTTAGTAATGACTTGAAATTAAAATAACTTTAATAATAACCTAAATGAAAATAAAAACTATCGCAGCATCACTGCATCACATCAGCACAGCAAACAGTACAGTACGGTGGTGTCACTTAGC
Source organism: Neoceratodus forsteri (assembly GCA_016271365.2). Taxonomy (NCBI): domain Eukaryota; kingdom Metazoa; phylum Chordata; order Ceratodontiformes; family Ceratodontidae; genus Neoceratodus; species Neoceratodus forsteri. Next base: position 1,542,766,473 of record CM057456.1, on the reverse strand, counting down.
TGCCTCCTTGCTCACAATGTTGAAATAATCTTTAATCCCCCTCTGACGTTTTTTGGCTTGGGCCACTTTAATTGCCTTTCCTCGAAGCTGGAGAAGCAGAAGTAAGTGCAGTGGGTCTGTCTCAGGCTGGCTTTCCATCCATTGCATACAGTGCTCGAATGCCTGGACAGCCTCTGCATCTGTTGGGGCCAATGGTAGGTTCTCTTCTTCGTTGTCGATGCTGCTGCTCTTATCTTCCTTTTGTCCGTCGGTGTCAGCCAAAACAGAAGAAATTATGTCTGCATCAGACAACTCGTCATGCCCTGGATCATCTGAGTCAGGCTGCCAAGAATCGAAGTCAACTTCAGCCCGTTCAGCAAGGCTGGCGAGTTCCTCTTCAGCTTCTCTCACCTGATCTCCCTCCACCCCCACTCATGGCTGTCACAGAGGGAGTGTCTGCAAATTGCCCAGCAGGAAGAAGGGTGGATTTGTCCCAGCATTTCATGGTGGTTTCAGCCCTAATCTCAGCACAGCTTTCTGCCAGCATGTAGACAGCGTCCTTTATTGTTAACCCCTTGATTAATGAGCACAGATCTGAATGTTCATTTTTGTTGCTTAGTACCTGAGTGAGCAACTTGCTCTTGTAGAGCCGTTTCAGTGTGGCCACTGGCCAGTATCCCTTGCTCCATGGGCTGGATCTTTGCTGTGGTGTTTGCGGGTAGAAATTCACACTGGATCGATCCATCAGGGGTTCTCAGGATATCTATAGTAGGGTGTGCTCCAGCGTTGTTGAGGAGAAGGACAGCACAAGCAGGGGCACCACTGGACCTCAGGTGAGTGCGAACACTGGGCACAAAACCTGGAAAAAAAACAATCCTTAAAGATCTCAGTTTATCCAGGCACTTCTCTGTGCCCGATAAATAACTGGCAGATTTTTCATGTTGACTTGTTTGAAGCACCATGGCTTCTCAGATTTACCAATCATTAAAAGACCCTGAGCATGTCACTTAACTTCCTTGTGCTCCCAGGTTGCACCTGCAAACAAGCTTTCAGCTTAGTGTGTCTCACCTGGTAAAATAATTGGTAAAAATAAAAAAAATAAAATAAAAGGGGTAGTTTGTGGCTACCAGTGGCATTGCCACAAGCCAACACAGTCCGACATTCTTTATTTTTCTTGTAGCCAGGGGCATGTTTTTTCGAACCAGCAGCAAGTGTTTTTCAGGGAGCAACTTCCAGTGTGTCCTGTTTCGTCAGCATTGTAGATCTGCTGACAGGTCAAGCCTTCAATGAATATCAAATTCTTTAATTTTTCACGGAAAGGATCAATTGACCAACAGGCAGAGGACAGGCTCTCACCAGCAATGGACAACTGGCAAATTCCATGCCGGTAATTAAAACGGGCAAGTCACCCTTCACTTGCTGAAAAGACTGTCACCACCTGTTTGCTGGTAGAATTGTTTAGCCTTTTCCTTTGGAATTGTGCCAGAAATAGGTGTTCCTTTTGGAGCAGTTTTGTATGAACCTCATGTAGACAGCTTTATCGTGGGTCTCGTCTCTGCATGTATGCATCATTATTCTGACAGCAGCTTTGGCACTGCAGTCCATTGTCAATGCCAACTCTTTTATTTGTCTTTGGCACAATGTATGTCGCACACGGTTGAGTTGCCAATAATATACCGGCATGCTACATCCACAATCTTATCACCAGCTTCAAGTGACTCCAAAACTCAGAACTTTTGGTCAATGTCCAAAACAGATTGCTTACGTTTAGCCATGCTGCTCAACTGCTACAATGCTACGTGGGTTGTGAGGTAGAAACGACAGTGTTATGTAGCATTTCATACATGATTGCGTAAGTGATCAATTGGATGCACATTTTGTTGCTCAGTCCAGTTACAGGTGCTAAGTACTTAAATGGTAGCGCTTATCGCAAACCATGGCTGAATGGGATTTTTACAGGCACCAGATTAAAGATGAAAATAGCAGGGGGACATGGCTCCGTTTCGGTTAACTGAGGGTTTCAGTTATCTGGGGTTCAGATAACTGGGGTTGTACTGTAGATTCTGTAACTGATTTCCATATCTTTACCCACATTATAATGTTCTATGCCTTCCATTATATCGTAAGTTTATATACAGTGAAGCTCGCCAGGATGAAACTCAATTCTGCAGCATTTTTCAGAACTCTGCAGCATGCTGCAGCAGAATTACTGTGGAAAGCAATGTAATTTCAATTTCCATTGGTCTCTTTTGTCATGTAGGAAACTGTGACTTTCACTTCATCCTGGCAGTGTCACATTTTCCTGCATGACAAAAGGGATTAAATTCCCATTGAAATTACATTGTTTATACTGCAGTAACTCTGCTGCAGCATACAGCAGAATGCCTTAGAAGTGGGTTTCATCCTGACGAGCTTTACTGTACTTTTCCATTAGTTTTAAATTTCTTCATACTTCTTTATAACTACACCTTGTTATATTCTACATCTTTTCTTACTTCATTTTATGCCTCTTATTTCATTGCTTTTACAGAAATACTGGTTGAGTTCTATGACTGAGTGACAAGATCACTGGACACAGGAAGGCCGGTGGATGCCCTATACCTGGACTTCAGCAAGGCCTTCGACTCGGTGCCACATGGGAGGTTGATTAGCAAGCTGAGGATTCTGGGAGTGGGGGAAAAGCTGGTGGGGTGGATTGAGAATCGGTTAAAGGAAAGGATGCAGAGTGTGGTTGTAGGGGGAGAGGTCTCATCTCCAAGAAGGGGTTCTCAACGGTGTCCCTCAGGGATCAGTGCTGGATCCACTCCTATTTAATGGCTACATTTCAGACATTGGGGAGGGATTCAAGAATAGACGGAGTCTTTTCGATGATGACTCAAAGCTGGGAGCAGTTGTAGAAGGGGAGGAGGACAGAAAAATGCAGGAGAACTTGGAAACACTGGAGAGGTGGTTGCACACTTGGCAGTTAGGATTCAACACCAGAGAGTGTAGCGTACTTCATTTAGGTGTTAGGAATCCAGGGTATGACTACTACCTGAGAGGTGAAAAGCTAATTCTCCATGGGGGAAACAGATTTGGGGGTGGCATTTGACGCCAAACGAAATAACTCCAAACAGTGCAAAAGAGCGGCGACAAAAGCAAATAAAATGCTTGGGTGCATTGCTAGGGGGATAACATCTAGGAGGAGGGAGGTCCTACTGCCACTGTACAATTGTCTGATGAGACCGCACTTGGATTACTGTGTGCAGTTTTTTCGGCTGTACTTGAAGAGGGGTATTGCTCTCTCAGGGAAAAAGTCCAGAGGAGAGTATCAAAGATGATCCATTGATTGGGGGATATATCCTACCGGGAGAAACTTCAGGAGATAAATGTGTACACTCTGGTGGAGAGGACAGACGGGGGGGGATATGATATAGGTCTTAAAATATTTGAAGGGGTAACGTGGTCAACATTGAAGGACTGCTCCAAGTTAAGGGGGGGACCACAAGGGGGCATGACCTGAGATTGGTAGGGGGTAGATTCAGGGGAGAAGTGAGGTGGCAGTACTTTACAGAGACGGTGGTAGAGCCATGGAATGCGCTGCCAGGGGAACTAGTGGCAGTGACTTCAGTGGGGGGATTCAAGAGGGGCTGGGACAGGTTCATGAGGAAGTTGAGGGTGGTGGGGGCCCTTAGCAGGGACACAAACAGGGGTGGACCAGTAATGGTGGAAATTAGAGGGGAAGGGGAGCAGCTACAGAGTTGTAACTTTGAGCTGCATCTCAAGCAGACTCGATAGACTGTTTGACCTAAACTACTGGCATCTTAGTATGTTAGTAAATACCCAAGTAGCATTTTCATTCAGATTATCAGAAGGAAGCTGAATGCTGTCAAAATACAGAAATTGCATACGGTTGCTTAATGTAGTGTTTTTTCATTCCGTGCATCAGGTATCAACTGAGCGCTATCAAAGCATGGAAGTTATCATACAATTGCTTATAGGGTTTCTTGATTTCGATATTTAATCACTTGTTAAAAGAATATTTTTTAAAACATTTTTTGCCCGCATAGGACACTCTTTCCTACCTTACTCATACGGGCACATTTTCAACATTCCAACATCTTTTATTCATTTTTTCTTAGTGTGGTTTATTTCTGTTTTAGAGAAAATTAGTTTTTTTTATATGTTCTAGTGTATTGTATCAACTTGTTCAGAAGGGATTGGAAGGGGAAAAGGCGTGGGGGTAGCTATCTATGTAAAAGAAGGAATCAAGGCTACAGAAATTCAGGGGACCCACAGTGAAGCCAAAACCCTGCAGATTACTCTCAGAACCAGAAACAAATCCCCCATGTGGGTAGGAGTGATATACAGACCCTTGTCTCAGGAATTAGGAAAAGGCAAGGACATTCCATAACACATTTAAAAGATAGCAGACAAGGATGAGCCACTACTGGTCGGAGACTTTAATTTACTGGATGTAGACTGGCGCTCCTACACAGCTGCTTTGGAAAAGAGTGAGGAATTCCTGGTGGCACTTACCAAGGAGCAGACCTAAGCCAACTGGTGGAAACCCCCCACCAGAGAGGAAATAGTCCTGGACCTTGTGCTAACCAACAATAACAGAGTCCCAAATGTACTGGCATAACCAGTAGAAAAAGGGAGGTGATTATGCCACTGTACAGGTCCCTGGTGAGGCCTCACCTGGAGTACTGTGTCCAGTTCTGCTGGTTTCACCGTGGGAAAGACATAGACAGACATAGAGACCATACAAAGAAGGGCAACAAAGATGGTGCAAGATCTGCATCACGAGCCCTATCATACAAGCCTAAAACAACTCAACATGTACTCACTAGAACAAAGAAGGGATGGGGGGCAGGATAGAGATGTTTAAATACCTGAAGGGAGTACAGACACAGGATCTCCTTTAGGTAAACAACTGCACCCGGACCAGAGGTCATGACATGTGCCTAAAGGGGGGCAGGTTCATGAGCAACACTAGGAAGTTGCTCTTTTCAGAAAGGGTGGTAGAGCCTTGGAATGGCCTCTGCCCATAGGTGGTGGGGTCAGAGACAGTCAGAAAATCCAAGCTGTCATGGAACAGACAGTGCGGAAAACTTAACACAGCCATAGCTGCTAGAACCTGTGGGCGAGGGGTGGTGGCAGCTCCCCACTTTTGCCCATGAGCATTCAAAGCGCTTCTTTAATAAATGCAAGGTTAGAAGGGAATCGTAATACAACAGCCCCCCCCCCCCACAACGTCTCCCAATGTTCCGGCACCCACAAACACAGCAGTCTGATCGGGAGGTATTGTATATGGGCTGACTAGATGGTCCACATGGACCCCATCTGCCGACACATTCTGTGTTTCTATGTATTTTAATTGCTTCTCTGACTGTGCAACAATCCCACATGGGTACACGCACCTCATAGTAAGAATCTACTCAAATGTGGCAGTTGGCCCTTACAGACTGCACTATTGTTTCGTTAATGATGTGTTTAAATAGGTCTGGGACAGAGAGGCTGAGTAGTCCTACCAATCCCCAGCATCAGGTGCTAGATGCCAGAGATGACGTCCCACATCCTGGCACAAGGGCTGGAGAGTGTCGGAGAAAGGGTAATTTGACCTCTTTTTCACCTGCCCTTATTGGGCTCCAGCCTCTTTCTAGCTACCCAGATGTCTCGGAGCGTTGTCCTTAAACTCACTACGCTAGGCCCTCCCTCCCTCCTTCCTCTTTAATTTGGTGACTGGGTTTTATTCTTTTTATGATTTTATATCCTTTTTCTATCCCTTTGGGTTCCTTTAGCCCCCCCCTCCACTCTGGTTCTTCTCCTGGCTAACAGAACTGAAGAAGGCAGGGGGCCGGTATTGGTTACTGGCCAGTCCACGAGCACCATGTCATACATGTGTCTCGTGGGCAACGCTGTCACTGACGTCAGCCCCCTAGTTGTAGGCTACTAAAGGCTTTGTTCCCGCCAGGTCTTAGTGCTTGCGGCACAGACCCATAAGTGGGAATAAGTGGTGAAGATATTCTGGAAAATCAAGAATTACTGTGAGTAAGGGGGCGCTTCGGAGCAGCAACTTGGCAGCATTTTAAAACAGCTCAGCTCTTCGATTATATATTTAAAAAAAAAAAGCCTCAAAACCCCATTTCTAACAACACAACCCTGATATACTACCACTGTGGTTCGGCGGAGTTGTCCGATAACAGAATGGGACTGAAGAAAGACGCCAGACTTGAGTCGCAAAACTTGGATGTTTTTCTTTCTTCCCTGGGCTCGACTAAAAGCTTGGGGCCTGCTGCAACAAGTGGACCGGTGGTGCCTGGGCTTCCTTCAGCACAAATCCTAGCCATGCTCAGCAAAATACAAGCGTTGGGAGAAGAAACTAATAAGAGATTAGCTGCAGTTGAAGCAAAACTGACTGCATATGAACATACCACTCAAGAAAATATGGCAGCTATAAAAGAATTGACTGAGGTGAGTTCCTGACAAGCTGAATGCAGTGCCTCTTATGTGCGTGATCTCTCCTCCTTAAAGGCAAAAGTTGAGAGGTTGGAAAACTCCCAGAGACAGGTTAATATTTGTATTGTTGGCTTCCCACCCAGATTTGCTGGATCAACCGATATCCTGCGGGCAGTGACCTGACTGATATTTCAGGACCTTCAACTCTTACCTCTTGATGGTGGAATTAAAGTCCTGAAGGTTGTTGCAGTCCCGCAGCGGCCTAGACCTCGAGGCAATCCACAGCAGAGGCCACTTACAGCGATCGTTAACTATCAGCCCCAGAAGCTCGGATAGCATTACATCAAGCTGTGAGATCGTGAGGTGAAATAATCTGGGAGGGCAGTCATTTGGCTTTTTTCCCAGGCCTCTCTGCTGAAACACAATCAAGGAAAAAAGAACTGCAACTCATTAAAAAAGGAACCGTTGCAGCATGTAATAGAGGCAAGGCTTCTGTGAGATTGCAAATACGACATGCCTCTAAGTCGCACATTTTCGTGGACCTGGCCTCAGCAGCTCAGTTTGCTGAAAAGCTAATTGGATCTTTAAAGCCACCTGCAGCCGACTCCGATGAGGAAGGGTGAAGTACTGTAGTTTTGCTTTGGTCTTTGGGGTCAGTTTGCCGGGGAGCAATGAGCTATGTTTCTTCTTCCCGTGACTGGTTCTTAAGCTGAGGACACTTCGCCAACTAGCAGTATGTCACTGTTGTTCTAGGGGGTAATACTGTAATGAGGCTGATCATCCAAGCCTGATCTAGAATACCTTAAGTTTTAAAAGATAATTCATGTGTTTTTTTTTATCTTTCATGTTTAGCTATTGTTCGTCATATTTGGTGCTCCGTTCTTTAACAACCTTTTCAGAATTTATCTTGTTATAAGCTGAGTGCTATAGATGTTTTCAAGATGGTGGTTCAGAGCACCGCTCAGTTTGTGAGCATTATCTAACTCCTACATGATATACTGTAACCCATGTGGCAGGTTGCCTTGCTCTGCCACTGAATATGGGGGAATAAAGCAACTTAACTGAGTCTAGGTCATCGTTTTATTTATTTGTCTATAGTTACTAAGCCACTCCACCGTCTAGCAGTCCTGCATGGGACCCGATATCCTGGTTTCCTTAATTTCCTGCAGTATACTGGGTTGAGAGTGGCATTGTCCTACAGGAAACTCAGATTGGACTTTACTCATTTCATTATAGCATTGGTGGCGTCTCCCACTGATTGGACATAATGACCTTGTTTTAAAATGTCCTGGATTGATTTTCTGTACTGTTAGAATCGGGGTCTGTGTACCATAAGTCTTTTATGTACTACAGTAATATTATACAGGCATAAATAATAATAAAAGAATTACAGTGAGTACGTAATCTTGATTTTAAGGAGGAGCAGCTCATAGGAAGAGGGGGAAAAGATGGCCAGCACAGTCACAAATTGGATGCTGGTGAATATGTAAGGTGCAACAACATTGCCTCTGTTTGTATGATCCTGCGTGGCTAAGGTGTAACCAGAAATTGTCACAGCAGAGTCCTGGACCTTAGAGGAGAACCAGGATTCAGATATGACTAGTACATTCGGCCATAGGTTAAGTACGATAGGTTGTAGCTGGTCAATTTTTGGGAAGAGGCTTCAGAGTTTTAAGTGAGCATCCCTCAGTCCTTTGGGAAGTTGTAATGGTGAAGTTGTGGTGGGACCAGAATTAAGCTCAGTGTCACCTTTTACCGAAAGCAGTAGGGTGACAAAGAGCTTTAAGGAACCAGTATGCTGCCTAGAAGGGGGGAGGGAGGGAGTGGGGGGAAATTATGGAGAATAAGGAATGGAAAGGGACAGAAACCACTAAAGAGCTTCAGGGTGAAGCCAAGGAGCAGGAAGAATTTGACAGCTAGGATGCCAGGGGGAATGGAAGAGGGAGGAAAGAGAGAAATAGGGGAAAGTAGGGGATGAGGAGGGGGAAGGCTAATAGAGGGGGTTGGGAAAGAATAGTAGATTGTGGAAGAGAGAGAAGAGGGGAAAGAGTGAGTGAGAACAGCTAGAGAAGTTAACGGTACAGTGGAGAAAAAGTGTAAAAAATTGAAACAGTCTGGGTAACAATTAAAAGGAGTGCAACATTTATTTATTTATTTATGTCTTTGATAACCGGGTGAATAGACTGATCTAAAAGGACCGATTTCAGCCACGACCCGGGCCAAACAAGATGGCAGCAGAGTGTACAAGAGTAGTTCTACATAATACATATCCAAGCAGTAATACAACACATGTGCAGGAGATTGAAGCAGGGTAACAAACATGAAGATCTAACTATACAGAGCAACAGTATGTACCGATACACAGCTAGTGGATTGTATACTACGCAGAGCAACAGTATGTACCGATACACAGCTATTGGATTTTATACTACGCAGAGCAACAGTATGTACCGATACACAGCTACTGGATTTTGTACTACGCAGAGCAACAGTATGTACAGATACACAGCTAGTGGATTTTATGCTACGCAGAGCAGCAGTATGTACAGATACACAGCTAGTGGATTTTATACTACGCAGAGCAGCAGTGTGTACAGATACACAGCTAGTGGATTTTATGCTACGTAGAGCAGCAGTGTGTACAGATACACAGCTAGTGGATTTTATGCTACGCAGAGCAGCAGTGTGTACAGATACACAGCTAGTGGATTTTATGCTACGCAGAGCAGCAGTGTGTACAGATACACAGCTAGTGGATTTTATGCTGCCCAGAGCAGCAGTGTGTACAGATACACAGCTAGTGGATTTTATGCTACCCAGAGCAGCAGTGTGTACAGATACACAGCTAGTGGATTTTATGCTACGCAGAGCAGCAGTGTGTACAGATACACAGCTGGTGGATTTTATGCTACGCAGAGCAGCAGTGTGTACAGATACACAGCTGGTGGATTTTATACTACGCAGAGCAGTGTACAGATACAGCTAGTGGATTTTATACTACGTAGAGAGCAGCAGTGTGTACAGATACAGCTAGTGGATTTTATACTACGCAGAGCAGCAGTGTGTACAGATACACAGCTAGTGGATTTTATACTACGCAGAGCAGCAGTGTGTACAGATACACAGCTAGTGGATTTTATACTACGCAGAGCAGCAGTGTGTACAGATACACAGCTAGTGGATTTTATACTACGCAGAACAGCAGTGTGTACAGATACACAGCTAGTGGATTTTATACTACGCAGAGCAGCAGTGTGTACAGATACACAGCTAGTGGATTTTATACTATGCAGAGCAGCAGTATGTACAAGCACAACAGCAAAGGGGGATTATATACAAGTTCAGAGTTGTATCATCACGCTATTGATTAGAAACTGTGGCCTTATTGCTGTATATGATCACATCAGAAAGTGATAACTATGTACAGTGGTACAGTAGTTGTACGATAACGGACGGTCCTGATCAGCCAGGAGAAATGAGACAGTGTGAGCAAGCCAGGACTAGAGAGTAAGAGATGGAGCTGACAAGATAAGGGTCAGGGATAGTGGCAGGCAGAAAATTAGAAGACTACGGAGGCTAGGGTGGATTATGGGCCGTAATATGGTCTGGGGAACAGTTGCAGGAAGATTCAGTCAGGAGCCAGGCTCGTAGGTTATTTTTGAGGGCTGAGGGGAGGAGCGGATCGATGATGGGAGCCTGTTCCAGAGGGAGGTGGCAGGCACAGAGAAGGCCCTACTACCCATGACAGAATGGGTACAAGGAGGTAGCTCAACAGATAGGTATAAGAAATGAAATGGCCTTTATCAGACAATGAATTTAAGGGGAAGAGCAAAATGAAATAGTGAGTTACAGGGTAGTAGGCCTGATCCAGATAGTGAGATAACAGGAAAGACAGCCTAAACTAGACATTCTAGTGAAAAGTAGGTCCATATCAGGATATGGAAGTATAGGTAATGTTAACCAGGTCCAGATAGGGAGGCAACAGGGAAGCAGTCTTGACAGACAAGACTTAAAAGGGATGATGGCCTGAGCCAAAAGAAAGGCACTCCGAATAAGTAAAAATAGTTAGAGGGAATGGGCTCACTGTGTGTGAGACAAAATCAGCAAAAAATAACCAGATAAATTACATAAATAAAATGGGAAAGCTAAAACGGGCAAATGGCTGGTATGTGCACTATTAACTACACACTTCCATGCAGGGTGCGAAATTCCTATACCTTAGGTGCCCCAGGGCAGGCACTTTTGCCACAGGACACCTACTGGAGTTCAGTGCATGTCCTGTGGGGCACCTAAGGCATTGGACAAAGTCCTTTAGTTTTTAGTGGAGTGGAGGCAGCTGAGCCATTTTGTGCCGGCGGTGGCTGCTTTGTTTTTTTTTTTTTCCACCACCAGCAGTCAGCAAGCTGTCATTGAGGGGATTACTGAGGAGCGCAACGCCGCAAGCTGCACTTTTTTTTTTCCTTGGGCGGTGGAAGAGCATTGGAGCCAGCTGGTCACGTTAAGCCTTTCCACAGACCAGCTGACCCGAGGGAAGAATGGAATGTGATGGTCCTCCTGCTCTTGAGTGGCACACAGCCAGCTTCTCAGGATGATCGTTGGTGGAGGCGGGCTGCAGGAGACCAACACACCAATCGGGACAGTCTTTGCAGAGTTTGCCTCCCTCACACAGTGTGTCTTATGGGATCTGGTGAAGCGCGCCACTCAAACATTGTCAGTTGGAGAAAAGTCATGAGTGGCACGCTATGTTTGCAATTGCGTTTCATGATCAACCCCTATTGCTACTATTCGAAAAAGCTCTTTAAGAGCTATTCTAAAAGTCAGTCTACTCAGTCAAGCGATACAGCAAACTTAATCAGACTGAGAGAGACTGATGAGTCCGAGGGGAGCACGAAGGAACGGACTCTGTCAGGAGCAGGAGGAAATGAAAAATAAAAGCTCTTTTAAGAACTGTAAGTAACATCAGCTACTGAGCTCAGCTAAGCTTATTATTAAATTTAAGCAGTCAAGCAGGGCTCAAATTAAATAAGTGCCTGCCCTGCTGCTAGTGATAGGGGGAGGGGAGAGTAAGACCAGGATAGAAGAGAAGTTCAGTAAGTGAGCAGATTAGCAGCCTGTGACAGAAACTGCTGCTGCAGTTGCTTGTGTATATATTAAATATTTAAAAAAACCTTCAAGTGAAGTAGAACAGCAGACTGCAAGAGGGACATAGTCAGCCTATGCTACATGGCTGCTGTGTGTGTGCTGCTGCAGAAACCTTCTGTAGTACCTACTTTCTAATTGCAATTGCAGAGAAGGTAAAGAAAACCAAAAGTAAAAACATAAATCCTCCTTCCAGTCCTTACATTCAGTGTGTGTATAATAATAAAAAAGCTGTTTTACTACTGTGAGTAACTAAACTAAGCCCTGCCTCAGTCAAACATTTAAATTAAGACCTTTGGTGGAGCTGAGGGAGTCTGCTTGACTGTGGTACTCTTACTAAGAATGGGGGATGGGGTTTAGATACCTAAAAAACCATTAAAAAGCTTTATATAAAAGCAAATCACTGTAGCCTAGCCTACCTAGAATCTAATCCTGTCAGTGTGTGTGACCCTGTTGCTTTTGAAAAAGCAACCCTGTTGTGGAATTCTTGCACTACCTAACCTAGAAACATAAAAAAGCTCATTGAAGCCATAAAGAGGTATTGTCTGTGCCTGTGTTTTTCAGTACTACCTTAAATCCTATCTAATTAAACTCTCAGAGACAAGATCTTTAGTTTTTAATTTGAACTACCTAAAATATAAATTAAAAATGATGTCACCTTTATGTGTTGTGGAACTTGTAGGTCTGATTGTCCTCCTGCCCTCTTAAGGACTAGTGAGAGGGCCAACAGATTTGTTCTCTTGAGGACTGAAGGAGGGCACACACAGGTGTGGTGGCTAGGCAAGACAGCAGGGAAAAAATTACAAAGCCCTGCAGCCTGCCACTTTGTGTGGTGAATTTGTGGGTGACTGGACTGAAGGATTATCTCCTCTTAAAATAAATTAAACTTTGTCTTATCACCTTTGTTGCGGACAAGTGGATGGTATCTGTCCTCTCTTCTTAAGACCTATTGAGGTCCATCTGAGGGCACTAGCCAGGAGTGGGGCTAGATAGAGGGAAAAATAAAAACCCTTTCTTTGGGACTGCCCGTATTTACTAGTCTACACCACTGCATATTGATTTGTCCTCTTAACAAGCTAGTTGTCAAAGTTACAATCAGTGCTTGTGTGTTGTGTCATCTGCACGGTGGTGGCACATGAAATAAATCACACAGAGACAGTTTAATTTTTTATATATTCAGTTTATTATTTAAAAGTTGACAAACCATTCGACTTTTTACTAGCCTGCCTGACTGCCTGTTATTAAGCAGCAAGTGTTACTTTATTAATAAAGTCAGGTAGTTACTCACAGTACAAAGCACTGAATATACAACATAGGTGGCAAAATGGGTGGCATGTAAAAAGTTTCCTGGGCATGTACTTGTGCTGCTTACATGCCCCAGCGGGCATGTACTTTTTTTTACGAATTTCATGCCCTGCTTCCATGTTGCAAGTAGATATGGTCAGACAGCAAGTAAGTGACCTCTCACCCAAAGAAAAGAATGTTAAAGATTGCAGTCAACAGCGGTTAAACAGTAGAAAACAAATCTGGTACTTGTAAAACAGAAACACACAAATAACTACGCAGTTTGTGTGCACATATTCACAGGAGCCTGTAAGCAGCAGCAGAGTCCTAGCTAAAATAATTACTGTTATAAACACAATAGGTCAGTCAAGTAGCAGAATACAAACCGCATCATGCAGGGACAATGGCATATACTAGCAGTAGTTGCACAGTGCAGTACGATGCTGTAGATAAAGTGTCACACTGTGAGTGTAGAGTCTCCTGCCAACTGCTGCTCCATGGTAACACCCACAGTGTGACACCCTTGTGCTCTGGCCCATTGGCTATGGTCCACAGCAGAGGACTGCTAGAGAAATGGGAATAAAAAGGGTGACTTAGCTCCACCCCAAGGCACAACCAGCCTCCCAGTTGGAGGAATTGGGACACTCAGAAGTTGGAAAGTTGCAAACGAATAGGCCAGCTTGCCTTGGAACGACATTAAGAGGGCAGTCCCTAAGTCATCAGAACCCAATACTGCTCAGCACAGACATGTAGCTACTCGATTCAGCCCAGGTCCCAGAACAGCTGATAAAGTTACATTCCTCAGAGCACCAGCAATTAGCCCTTTCCTCCCCAATTTTGGGACCTTGTGTCTCACAACATACAAGTGCAGTGTTCATCATAGGGAGTAACCATATTCCTTGTACTTGTTATTTATGATGTTAAAACTTACGTTTTACATCTGGATTGTGCTTTGGCATTCAGTTGGGTGGGGTTCACAGTGGTAGTTCTTGGGGTTAGGTGGAGCTGGAGTTCAAACTAACATTGCATTTCCTTGCTTTTGTTGCTATAATAATGGACTTGTATGAATAGAGTAATGTAGCTTTTTTTCCCAATCAATATATATATATATATATATATATATATATATATATAAAATAACTGGTCAGCAATTTCTCTCAATGTACTGACCAGGTTATATTTTCCATAACAACCAGCTGGTTGTTATGATATTCATGAGCCATGCCACTCAAACTATGCTGCTGCCTCATTGGCCAGCATTCTGTATGTGGGCGGGCCAAACAGTCTCACAAACTGCTGGAGAAAAATTGCTGGCCTGTTATTATAAAAAATAAACGATGGAGAGGGTGTTTCATATGAGAATTTACTGCACACCCTCGTTGTGGGATGCTTTGATAAACCCCTTGGGCTTCGCCCTCTGGGTTTATGTAGCATCCCACAACTTGGGTGTTCTTTAAATTCTCATATCAGACCCTTCCCCATCCATTATTCTTTGTATATATATACTGTGTATGTATATGTATATATATATATATAGACGCACGCATATAGTACACACACAGTATAAATTCGTCATCTCTGCTAGCTTGTTTCTTTTTACAGCTGCAGTGGGCGGAGCCTGCAGCCATTTTGGGATCACTTAGAAAAAAGAACTGACCAGATAGAGTCTGCACCTTTTTCTTCAGACTTCTGGTAGTGGAGGCGGATGCATGTCCATCATGCTACTTTGTTTGGTGGCCAGAACATGGCACTTCTTCGCCGTGTTCAAGATGGCCACCAGAGTTCAGTGCGCATGCGTGATCATTTGCGCATGTGCACCGAACTTTGCATGCATCACACATTTTCAAGAGGAGATAAACAGATATTCTTAAAGAGCATTTTGACCTGATGTGGACAAAGTTACTGGTTGGTGAAAACGAGTGCTGCAAGATAAGAAATTTCAACTTTGAAAAGCGAAGCTGTGACTCTGTACATGTGTATTGATGTTGATGCTAATGCGCATGCCCGTGCCCATAGTGATGGCTTCGCTTTTCAAAGTTTCAATTTCTTATCTTGCAGTGCTCGTTTTCACTAACTGCTAACTTTGCCCACATCAGGTCAAAACGCTCTTTCAGAATATCTGTTTCTCTCCACTTGCTATGAAAATGTCCCCCGTTTCCACCCGAAATCTCACCTGCAGCTGTATCGGCTCTGGCTAGAATTTGTTGTATTGTGCAGTCCCCCTGTTTAGAATGACTGCAGAATATATATATATATATATATATATATATATAATATATATATATATATATATATATTATAGTGGCACTGTAGTGCCACTATAGTTAATGTTGAGTAGCCACTTTAATGTTAAACCTCAAATTTTGCACCTTAATAACTTTGCAACCATATGACAGATTTGCGTGAAATTTGGAATGCACGGTCTGGTACCACAGATCTCGGGATCTGGCAAGTTGCATTGTAGTCGGATGTACAGTTACGGAGCTACAAAGTGCAAAAAAAAAAAACGCGAAATTATGGACTTTTTGCACGTTTCTTTGCTCGTGCCTACAGGCTGCACGGTTTGTGGGTTTGGTCCGAAAACTTCAGGGAACATGCAGCCAGGGTCACTGATGTGCCTTTCGAAGATTTCGTAGAAAAATATTAAACGGTTCAAATATTATTCAAAGAAACCTAAATCCCATTATAGTCTATGGGAAAAGTTAACAACAATTGTGACACTTTCATAAATGCAGTTTTTACTGTCGCAAATTACCCTTTTACTTTCGTGAGTTGGCCATGTTTTTTTCAGTTACAGCTCAGAAAAATGCCTTGGCATTTAAAATTGGGACCCTCTAGGAACACAATTATTGTTGCACTCACTTAGGTGGTCCTGAGGATGCTAGCCATATATTTTTTTGGGGGTTAAACCCCCCCAGAAATATGTTTTTAAATTTTTTGTGAAAAGTACTTTCACAAAATACTGTCGGAAATGCAACACTTTTTTTTTTTTTTTTTCGCGAAAGTGTTGTGATTTGCGAAAGTATGGCCAAAACAATAGGAAATCTTTGCCACCCTGCTGCAAAACAACAGTTTTGTCTTTGGGGCTGAAATTTGCAGTGAAGAAAGCCAACATCCCACAGATGTGCCCTTTATTTTATGTGTTGCAGTTTAGAATTAATACCTTTGAGTCCTGGGACTCGTTTACAAAGGTTCCAGGTTATACATAAAGCAATTAGTCAAACATACAGGTTGCAGAGATTACAAAAAAAGTTAGACAAAACATATTGGTTGCATACATTTGAATGATACAAGTTAGAATACATTGAAGGAACAGTTTGTTTCAGTCAGATTACAAATAATATAGGAGGAACATGGTTTCAAGGGTACAAAGCATTTCAGTGAGGGAACATTCAGGATAAGGTCAAACAAAGAAAACAATGTCAAAGGAAGTGCTTTAGTCTGTCAGTTTAGGGTCATCAGGCCCCTGAGAGTACTGGCCATACAGATGGGGGCTAGCTATACAGAGGGAGAGTGGGTGGGGGAGCAGCCTAAGGATGGCATTGTTGTTTTGAGGGAGGGTGAGTGATGGTTGGGGGAGAGTTGCTGCAGTGATGCCAGAAGCTTAGGGGGGTGCAAGCTGGAGCTCAGTAGGAGGCAAGTGGGAGAATGGGAACAGATGTGGGGAGAAAACTAAGTGGAGGGGTACTGGAGTGGGGACAGGTGGAAAGGAGGTTGGAATATAAACAGCAAGGGAGGTAGGTGGTGTGGTAATGGGGGTGGGGCAGGATAGGAATTGGGGTGGGACTATTAGGGGCAGGAGGAGAGGTGGGGGTTGGGAGGTGGAGGGGGATGGTGTTGTAGGAGGGGATGGAGTTGGAAGAGGGGGTTGGGGGAGGAGTGGGTTATTCGGGCTAAAGAGTCCTGTAGTTGGCTAGTCGAAGCATACACAGGCCAGTTCATGATGCAGTAGAGTCCTAAGTCCTGTTTAGAACAGGGTAATCTTATTGCTTTCAATGAGTGATGCAGGTAGCCCATTATACCATTTTGGTCCTTGGTACGAGATAGATTTCTGTGCCAGGGTGGTGCATTTAAATGGTACCAGGAGCCCACCTTTCTCTGCACTCCTGGTTGGCTTAGATGATCTAGCCTGCTGGAAGAGTCCACGTAGAGATGGAGACGCTAGTCTTAATTGGGCTTTCTTGACAAGTAGGCAGGTCTGGTCCTGGGCTCTGAGATTGAGAGGAAGCCATCCAGTACCTGAGTAGAGGGCACAGGTGTGGGCTGAAGAATTGCCTACTAGGGTCAGCCGGCAAGCCTTGTTTAATAGGGTTTTTATTCGATTGAGGGCAGTTTTGGTGCTTGCCCCATATATTGGTAGGCTGTAGTCAGTAGATGCAAGACCGATCTTCTCGTGGCTAGTTTTAGTGCGTCAGGTGTCATAGAGTGCCTGTGGTGGTATAGCACTCCAAGTTTCATATTGGCGGTTTTGACAACATGGTCAATATGACCAGAGAAATTGAGAGTGTCATCAATGTGAATGCCTAGGTATTTAAATGAATAGACTTGCGCTAGAGCATCTTCATTAAGATTCCGTATCAGCATAGGATGGAACTTTTTTGTTCTGTGGGATGGTAAGCAGCATGCTCTTAGTTTTTTTGTGGTTTAGCATCAGTTTTTTTGCGCTGAACCAGGATTCTAGCTTGTGGAAGCTGTTGAGGAGTTGGGAGGTGATGGTCGACTGGTCCCTGCTAGAGGCAGAAATTACGGCATCATCTGCACAGAGTATGATGTGAGCCAGGCAGGCTGAGGGTAGGGTATTGATATAGACACTGAAGAGGAAGAGGCCCTAGGATTGATCCTTGGGGGACTCCCATGCTTATCTCCCTGGGAGATGATAGTGAGTCTCCAATTCTGATGCGCTGAGTGCGGTGAGCGAGGTAACTGCTAAACCATGCCAATGTCTCTGGGGATAGTCCTGTTGAGAGCAGGCTGTTAAGAAGAAGCTGGTGGTTAATGGAGTTAAAAGCCTTCGTGAGGTTTATGAATACTGACGCCACCACCATTCCTTTGTCTAAGGCGTCGTATACTTGGGAGGTGTATTCTACTAGGGCTGTTAAGGTGGAGTGATGTTTTCGGAAACCATGCTATTGGGGGCACAGTTTGTTGTACTTCTCCAGGTACTGTCTGAACTGGTCAGAGACCACCCTCTGTAGGGCTTTGGGGGGGGGTGGATATCTGGCTGTAGTTGGAGGTGTTGGTTCTATCTCCAGTTTTAAGGACAGGGGTGACTAAGGCCATCTTCCAGGCACCGGGGAACACACCCGCTCTGAGTGAGGTATTGAAAACCTTTGTGAGTGGGTCGGCAAGCTTGTTTAGGACAAGGGTGACCAGCTTCATATCGACTTGGTCACTTCCCAGCCTAGTCTTTCCAAGGACACACTTGACTTACTTGATTGTCTCAGCCCTGATGATTTGTTTAAAGTAGAACAGCGGAGTCATGGTTCTTGATGTTGTGGGGTGGGCATGATTTGGTGATGGAGTAGTAGTCGGATTGAGATAATTGGCTGGTAGTACACCTGAGAGATCAGTAAAGGCTGAGTTGAAGTCGTTGGCTATGTCTATAGGTTCCTGGAGTGTCTCTGTGGAGGTTGTAATCAGGTCTGGTGGGACTCTGGGGGCCCTCTTGAGAGGGTTTTCATGGAATTCCAGAAGTGCTTACCTGAGCCCTAGCATTTGGTAAAAAGATCTTTATAGTACATGGCTTTAGCTGATCAGATGAGCCTGGTGTAGTAGTTTCTAGCTGTTCTGTATGCAGTAATGTTGGCTTATTTCCCTGACAACTTGGCTTTATGCCACAGATTGTCACGGTTACGCATTAGATCAACTAACGATCTGGAGAGCCATGGGTTGATGGTTCCTTTCACTTTTTTGGTTTTGAAGGGTGCAAATATGTCACAGGCTCGATTGAAAGTCACGACTAGATAGTTCAGGGCTTGGTTACCATCAGTGGCTCTGTCGAGTGGTGGCCAGTCAATCTGCTTTAAGGTGTCCAGTAGCTCTGGTTTCAGTGCTCTATTTCTAGAGACCTTGGGTGGACGTTTGGTGAACTTATTGGCCCAGTAGAACTGGAATGATGAGTGGTTACTAAGGCTATCTGGCAAGACAGATACTCCAGATACTGTATGTGCTCAGGGTGGGAGGAGAGGAGCCAGTCGATGAGGGTACTGGTACCAGCTTTGTAGTTAATCCTGGTGGCATTAGTGACCAGTTTGGGGAGGAACAGACTGGATATGAGGTTTCTGGTCTGAGTTTCCTTCAGAGACTGCCAGTTGGTGTTGAAGTCTCCAACAATGACTTGCTCCCAATTTGTGCCCAGTTATTGTCGATTGCTTACAAATAACTTAAGGGCCAGCGTCATGTTTATTTGGTGGTATGTACATGGTGGTGAGCAGTAGGACCTTATTTTGTTGCCCTCTGGAGAGTTTTAGATTAAGGATTTGGGCTTCATTGGCATGCAGGCTGTTGTCCAGGGTCTGAACTTTAATGACTTCTCTAATGTAGACAAGACAACCACCCCCTCGTTTGGTTAGCCTGTCCTGTCGGTAGGTGTAACCATCTATCGAGATGGAGGCATCAGAGTTTTTTGTTGAGAGCCAGGTTTCGGTGAGGGCTATTATGTCCGGTTTGGTCACCTCCACCCAAGCCTGGAACTGGGGGAACTTGTGCAGGAGGCTATGGATGTTAAGGGAGATGATCTTGAGGAGTCCATTTCCTTCAGAGGTCTTGGGGGGTGCTCGGTTTGGGATGAACATTGCCAGATAGGAGTAGTATCATGAGTATCAGTTTACGAAGGGAGCAGGACCAGGTATTGTTGATTAAGCGGCTAGGCTGAACCTACGGGTGCCTGCAGTCCACATTAAATGCCATGTAATAGTTGCAGCATAGTAGAGCGCCGGTGGAGGGCGCACTGGGACCCTGCTTGGTATTGTTTAGCGTAGTGGTGAGGGGTGTTCGCAACCAAGGGAGCTCAGTGGACGAACCCCTTCTGTCTGGAACCACTAACCTTAGTTCAACAGTGGGCATTGTGGGTGCCCTAGCTGGTCCTTCTGTTTCTCTCCTGTCATTAACCCCATGCCATGTAAGCAGAGTGAGCAGGAGGGTTAGCTTGGTGTAAAAGGCCATTTTAGGGCAGATATGCTGTGACAGATAATTTGTGTTGTCAGATTTCCTGTAGGTGGGTTGCTAGTCAGCTCACAAGATCAGCAATCAGTTATAGGTGAAGCCTTTTAGCATGAGTAGGACCGAGGTCTGATTGCTCCTGGGTCAGGATACTGCAGGGATGTTCAGGTATATGCACTATGATAATCTTGTCCAAGGCACCAGGAGACAAATTAAGAAAAATAAAATCCATGGGAAATGGTGAGCTAGTGGAGACCAGTAAACTGTTACTGTAGATCAAAGACCCAGAATGTGTTAAATTCCCAAAGGTGATGAACATTGGCCTGGAGCATATGCAGGATATAAAAAAAACATGTGTTTGTGTCTTCCCTTTGTTCTCCAAAATGGTTGTGAATAGATCTCCTAAAGACTAGCACAGATCCTTTAGGAACAGGTCAGTTGGAAATGTGGATTCAATGCAGCACTCCACAGCTCGGAGCTTGTAGAGGAGATTTGCTGAACTTACTTTTGCTTTTGATGGCTTCAAAAAAAGTTGATTTATGATGAGAATGCCAATAAGTGATGGTGATGTTTTGCAGTTTCTTAGTCCAGGAAACTTTCATAGATGCCATGTTCAAGAACAGTCTAGTTCCTCCAAGCAGAAACACATGAAAATCCACAAAACTGAACTGTTGACCGAGACAAACATAGCCAGCCAGCCACACAGCCCAAGGAGGTGGGGCATTTGGTGGTTTGGTGGCAAAATATTACGGGGCTACAAAGTTATGGCACTCTGAAGTTGATGATTTTTTCCATAGGATAAAATTGTATTTATTTATTTAGTTTTTGTTGACCGGGTAAGTGCACTAGACAAATCCTGCCTATTTTCAGGCACGACCCAGGGGAGGGGGATACAGATGAATGTCAACTGACCTTGAACCAGATTAAGCCGTTTGTATTTTTAGTGAATTAGGGAAATTTGGCTAGGACGCTGAGGAAATTCCCCTGCTCTCCACTGGGGGATTTTCTGGCCGTCTTTCCAAGATGGCCACTTCACCGGGACGTGCAGAGAAGGAGGATGTTCCTGGGATGGGAACTCCGGCCTCTGCTCCTGTCCTTTCGACGCAAGATGCTGTGGACCTTGCTATGGCTATGGCTGACTTTTCTCAGGATGATTGCATTTTGGCAGGAATGGAGGTAACGCCCGTCTCTACGGACTTACCTGACTTGGATTTGGCAGTTGCTACGGACAGTGTTGCTCCTCCTTGGCAGCCTCCATCTAAAGTAGTCCAACACTGCCAGGCTCTCTTACTACAAAAACAGGAGTGGTTGCAAAAAGCGCAGGAGATTGATGGTGAGCTCCTATCGTTATCGGATGGTTCTGCCCTGGCAAGTGTGTCTCTCGACCGGATAGAGCAAGCTAGATGAACAAACGACTGTGTGGTTCCTACTGTTGATCCTCCTACTGCACCTGTTCACCCGGATGTACGTATGGCTGGCAGTGAGAGCGGTGCCTCTTCCTTGTGCCGAAAGCAGACCTCTGTTACAGATGCCAACACCATTCTTCAGGCTCCCAAAGCAGGGAAAGCTAGACTTGGAATGGGCCGACAGGCTCTGGATGGACTAGGACGTTCTGAAAAGGCTGTGGTGGATTCAGAGAAGTCTTTTTCTTTTTCCGATAGACGGAAGACCAGGGATTGGAATGAGTTAACTCCTGAATCTCCTCCTGGGACTAATGTTGCTGCTCAGCCACTGCATAACTCGTCTTGGTCGCCTGAAAGGGCCTTAGCAGCAGCAGGCTGGGTTGCTGAAAAACCGGGTCATTGGACTCCTGACCCCAAGGATCCCTCGTATCAGAGGATGTGTTCACCCCCTACTACTGTGGCCACCAATGCTGGACTACAAGAGAGCTCCACCAAACCCCGGGGTAAAGACTTTCCTATTTTATGTACTGATTCTGTTATTTATGGCCTTGTAGATGGTGTAGGTACCACACCTGTGTTGTCTAAAGATCCTTCCTTGTCTGCGGATTTTAGGATGGGTCCTAGTCTTGCGGCTTTGGCAGACCATCAGGAGAGGTCTGCTTTGGCCCCCTTGTTCAGGATGGCTGATCCCTTTCACTCCAGTGGAGAACCGGTTCCTAGGAGGAATGCTGTCAGATTGTTGTACAAGGGGGGCTTAGAACATACTCCAGACAGGTTGTTTATTGTTAAAACCCTCTTAAAAACATCTACGAAAATTTTTTTCTTCAGAAATATTTGCACTTATTTCTTTAGGTAATGGTAATTTTGACGTCAGTTCCAAAAATGTGTCCAATCTTGATAGGTTTTGGGCCCAGTATAACCCACTATGGATACTTTTTCAGGCGATTCCTCTTACCAAACCATTGATTAAGACCATTACTGTTTTATTGAAAAATGAGGGTGTCAATGTCGAGGACATTCTGCTCTGGTTGCGTCAGCGTTGTGAGATTTTAGGGAGGCCTTCACCCATTATGGACAGTGAGCAGATTTGGGACGGGGGTTGGACGGTGAAAGTGAAATTTTTTTCTACAAATTCAGGCCCTATACATCTACCTAGTGCTTTTTATTTTTATTTTTTGGGGGGAAGGGATAGAGGGTCTATCTTTTATATAGGACAACCCAGATCCTGCTTTAAGTGTGGGTCTCGTCTACATCTTAGCTCAGCTTGTGATACCACTAGATGCAGTCACTGTTTGGAATATGGGCATTTGGCTTCGGCTTGCCTTAACTTGTTCAAATGCAACCTTTGTGAGCAAACAGGACATCCCTATGGTCGCTGTCCTTGGGCTTCTCACAATCGTGAGGATTGCCCCTCCCATGAAGGGATTATTAATCAAGCTCAGCATGCCCTGGCAGAGGTGGCAGGTGCTACTCTGCCTACGCTTCCGGAGTCTGAGCAAGTTAATGCCCCTGAAACACCACTTTTGGCTGTCCCGCTTGAGACCACTGCTATTGTTGTGCAGCCTGCAAGTTCCGCAGTAGGTCCAGATAATCCAATTTTGGATCAGACGACAGTGGATATTACAGTTGGCACTGAGAAACACATGCCACACCTTCCCCCGCCCCCAACTGAAGCCCCTTTTAAGGTTGTACAACCTAGAAAATGAAATAGGCATGGGAAGGTGATGACTGGGACGAAATCCATCCCTAAATCAGTACCTCCTAGGGATGCCATTAAAGTAGAGAATGTGTTTGCCCTATTAGAGGGCGACATGGGGGTGACTCAAGAGGATGATACTGATACCTCCTGTATTATTTCCACCACTGACACTGAATGTAGGCCAGAAGATTCTATTGCCAAACGGACTAGACGAAGACAAGTGGGTAAACCCCCCTGAGTTTGTTTTTGTTTTTTGTATTTTGTAGTTTCCTTACTTCTCTCTCCCTGTTATGCATTCCTTAAAGATTTCTACTTTAAATGTTAATGGGAT
The DNA here is from genome assembly GCA_016271365.2 of Neoceratodus forsteri. Lineage (NCBI taxonomy): Eukaryota > Metazoa > Chordata > Ceratodontiformes > Ceratodontidae > Neoceratodus > Neoceratodus forsteri. The sequence goes on along the minus strand of CM057456.1, from coordinate 1,542,743,036 downwards.
CAAGAGTGAGAAGAAGTGCATAGGTTTTTTTTCTCTTCTTAAGACCCTAAACTCAGACGACATTTGTTTGCAAGATACCCGACTGAAGACACATCAGGAGCTTCAGCATGCTGCTCAGTGTTGGCCTTTGGGACCTTCCTTTTGGTCTATTGGGGAAGACCACTGTGACAGGATAGGTATTCTTTTTCCTAATCCTGCCTTTAAGGTTTCCAGATTGGTGGATGTTCACCCAGGAAGGGCTCTTTGCTTAGACATCTCTTTTTGCTCGGAAAGGTTTCGAATCATTACTATTTTATGCTCCTCAGACTAAAGCACAACGAATAGCTTTATTTAAGGAAGTACAGCCCCTCTTACATACCTCTTATCTGGTGGTTTGGCTGGGTGACTTTAATTGTGGCCTGTCAACCTCTGATAGAGGCCTTCAGACCCAAAAACGTTTTTGTGATTCAGTTGCTTTAAAACAAATTATTTCAACTGCTCACTTGTTAGACGCATACAGGTGAATTACATCCTACGGGGGGATATACCTATTTTAGGGGTGTTCTTAGAACTAGAATAGATTTCATTTTTTTGTCTACTGTTCTGCACGTACTACATGTTTTTACTAGACCAATAGAGTTTTCTGATCACACAGTCCTTACAGCCTCTATTACTTGGGCTAGGGCCCCCAGATGTAAGAAAAATAGATGGAGATTAAATGAGACGTTGTTGGATGATCCAAAAATTAAACGTTTATGGTTGCGGGATTGGGCTGCAAGATTTTCAGTTTTAGACTGCTAGGACTCTTATTTTGGACTGGTGGGACAATACAAAGTTGGGGTGAAGACTTTTTTTTTTAACAGGCTCATATCAAGACAAATGAGGAATATCTGGTGTATTTAAAACTTAGACATCCATTACAACATCTGATTTCACTTACTGAAACGACAACTCATGATTATAGCCACTTGATTGCCACAATAAAGAAGCAGATGGCTGACTTACAGTATAATAGGGGAAGATCTTTAAATCAAGAATTATGATTTGGAGCTCATATGTTGAAACAGTCTTTGGACTCTTTTAAGGAAAATAAGAATAGAGTTGACTCTCTACTTATTACCACCGTGACAGATGCAGACGGACACACTGTAAGTGACCCACAACAACTTTTGCAAGTGGTAGAGACTTATATGACTTCAGGGCAGACTGCAGACCCTGTTTTGGAAGATAGTGCCATACACCAAATTTTGACTGATCTACAGTACATTTGCCTAGCTTGTCTGCTGGAGATAGGCTTGTTCTAGAGGCTGACATGGTTCTTGATGAAGTTACTGATGCTGTTAATAGTTTAGCCTCTCAGTCTGCTCCGGATACTTACGGCCTTGGAGCAGGGTTTTACAAAACCTTCCTACATGTTCTTGGTCCGGTATTGGTTTTTCTGTTGAACTATATTTTGCACTTGGTAGTTATGCTCCTTCTGTGACTGAGGCCGTTTTGATCTTATTGTATAAAAGGGGTGACAGAGCTGACTTAGGGAATTGGCGCCCCCTCAGTCTTTTGAATGCTGACTTAAAAATCTTGAGCAAAATTTTGTTGGCTAGACTTTCTAAGGTCACTCCACAGCTTCTACATCCTGTACAAACTTGTGCTGTTAAAGGTAGAAAGCAGCAGGATAATCTCATTTGGTTGAGAGACATTTTTTATAGGGGAGACTTCGAACACTTACAGGGGTTTGTTTTTGGATTAGACCAAGAAAAGGCTTTTGATTGGGTTGCACACAGATTTTTATTTTTAGTTTTGAAAGCCTTTGGGATTTCAGATAAGTTTGTAGCCTGGATATCTTCCATGTGTCAGGGGGCTGTTATTATTCCTAATGTAAATGGCTGGTATGGAAGGAAAATTTGTATTGGTAAGGGAGTACGTTAGGGATGCCCATTGAGCCCTACTCTCTATGCCTTTGAGATAGACATTTTTATTAGGATGTTACAATCCAACTATGCTTTGACATGTATTGATGTCTCTCCCACCCTGCCGCAACAAAAGGTACTAGCTTATGCAGATGATCTGGTGTTGATTTTGGCCCCCAGTTTTCTGTCCAGGCTTTACAGGACACTGTTAATATTTTTTTGAGTGTTTCTGGTTCTAGGATTAATTATAGTAAGAGTACAGGGGTAATCATTGGGTCCACTCCTGTGCCACCCTTTGGTGTCATAGCAGGCATCCCTGTTTCCAGAGAACCTACTAAGATTCTGGGGGTACAGTTTGGTCCTGGAGTCATGTCAGGACGAAACTGGGAAGTAGCCCTAGGTAGGGGCACTCGTTTAATAGGGGAATGGAAAGGACAGCAACTTTCTAAAAAGAAACGGGTTATGTTAATTAAGACTGCTCTTACTCCAGTATTCTTGTATATCAGTTATGTTTTCCCTTCGCCATTCCGTATTTGGACTCAGTTATTTAGTACTTGTTTTTTCAGGTTAAACCCTATTGAGAGAGAATTAACCTGTCTCCCGGTTGCTGAAGGAGGGGTTGCTGTGATCCACCCTATTGCTTTCTTTTGTAGTATTTTTTTCAGTTTAGAATTTGGGGTCAGTTTTGAAACCTGGGGATGTTTTATGGAGGCATTTGGTAGAACACTGGCTCTGCTTATGTATGCCTAGTTGGCAAGAGAAGAAGCCTAGATTATTATCTAGACTTCCTTACTTACCTTCTTCTATGCTTGAATGTATGAAACAAGTTATTCGGTGGGACATTACCCCTTGTCATCTCCAGACTTTGGACAGGAAGCAGGTGTATAAGCACATTCTGTCTGTTAAACGTATGGCAGAAGTTGTTTTTCCTGACTGTCCGGCAAATAGAAAGTTAGATGTTTTGAGACACCTTATGAAGAGAAGGATCCCATCATATGCCTGGGATTGTTTATGGTTAAGCAATTATGGGAGATTGGGGGTCAAGAGTAATAGTAAACATAAACAGTTATCAGAAAGGTATTGTCCTAGACCTAATTGTGACCAAATTTTAGAACCCCAATGTCACTTATTTTCAGATTGTTCGTATATAAGACCATTTTGGTCATTACTGGCGGACCATTGGAATGAAACTGGATTTAGGGATATTGATTACCATACCATAATGTTTGGTCCCTTACAAAATATGTTCATTAGGTATAACTGTGACACCATTTATGTAATTTTATGTATCATACGTTTCCATGTTTGGCAATCTAGGTGTCTCTGGATTTTGCAGCAGAAATTTATTTCCCATGTTGAATTGCTTGCTAATGTATGTAAGGCTATTAAGAGACTGATGCACTATTATCTTGACCATGTTTCATATGAACAATCTAAATGTCTCTGGATTAACTGTATCGCATGGACTGATTGATATATTTTCTTTTTTTTCTCTTTGTTTCTGTATTTGCTCAATATGATTTTTGTTTTGATGTTTTCTGTTTTATTCTGTATTGAATTCCATTTTTTTTCAATAAAATTCCCCTACTCTTTTTGATAAGTGCCATGGGATATTTAACATCCATCTGAACTACCACCAATCCAGGCAGATGGGACCTCGGTTTAACGTCTCATCCGAAAGACGGCAGCTCAGAAGTGCAGCATCCCTCTCGTGCTGCACTACAGTGTCAGTACTGGGATATTAACCCAAGTGCCAGATGTGGGAACTGAACCCACAGCCCTCTGATCTCTGGGCCTCAGAGGCGAGTGTGCTACCTACTGAGCCACTAACACTAATTACTAAAATTACGGCATCCGGCACACATTTCAGGTCCCGTATCTCGAAAATGGTTTGAGATATGGACTTTTCATTGCAAAAATTCTTAGTCTCCCACCGGGGGGGGGGGCGCTAAGTGCAAAACTAGCCTAGAAAGTCATAAATAATATGATATTTTAATTTTTTTCCTACATCATTTTTTCTACATTCCTGAGATATAAGCAATTTAGTATTCCAAGTGCTCATTTTCCGGTCCGAGGGCCATTATTATGTCCACATTCTTTGTATTTACTGTGCTTCTGAATGAACCTTTTTTGGACACAAAGCGTGTGCGTTTCTGTTACTGTTACCATTGGCATTTGCGTTTCCGCTTGTGTTTCCGTTACCATTTGCGTTAGCGTTTGTGGTTGCGTTTCTGCTTGCATTTGTGTTAGCGTTACCATTTGTGTTTGCGTTACTGTTAATGTTACCGTTTAGGTTTGCGCTTGCATTTCCATTACCATTTGTATTACCATTTCCTGTTGCATCACTGTTCACATTACTGTTCGTGCTCTGTTTGTGTTACTGTTACCGTTTGCATTTTCATTACCATGTGCATTACCATTTGTGTTTGTATTTACGTTTGCGTTTCCGTTACCCTTTGCATTACTGTTTGCACTTGCGTTTGCATTACTGTTACCGTTTGCGTTACTATTTGCGTTTAGGTTACCGTAACTGTTACTATTAATGCTTGCGCTTCCATTACCATTTGCGTTATTTCCTTTTGAGTCACCATTGGTGTTACAGTTACCGTTTGTGTTTTGCTTTTGCACTTCCATTTGCGTTACTGTTACTGTTTACTTTTTTTTTTTTACTGTTTGCGTTACCATTTCTGTTTGCGTCACTATTACCATTTGCGTTTGCACTTGCGCTTCCATTACTATTTGCATTTTTGTTAACGTTTGCGTTGCCATTTGCATTTGCTTTTGCATTACCGTAACCATTAGCATTTCCGTTTCTGTTCATGTTTGCGTTACCGTTATTGTTTGCGTTACCATTATTGTTTGCGTTTCCATCACTGTTACTGTTACATTTGTGTTCTCATTACCATTTGCGTTTCCGTAACCATTAGGATTTGCGTTTGTGTTCACGTTTGCGTTGGCGTTACTGTTTGCATTTGTGTCACTGTTACCGTTAGCTTTTGCATTAATGTTACCGTTTGCATTACCGTAACCATTAGCGTATGCGTCTGCGCTTCCATTACCATTCCTGTTCTCTTTACTGTTGGTGATACCATTGCCATTAACATTCCCGTTATGATTACCGTTATCATTGCCGTTACTGTTAGCGTTACTTTTACAGTGATTATGCACAAATGGGCAGCATGGTGGGGCCCAGCGCTCCCACCACCACATGCCATTCACTATTTATACCGCACATTCTCAAAAAGAAGGGAAATTCATGGCAAAAACTCTGTTAATGCATCAGTTAGGATTGTTCCACAGTGACAAAAGCTGGGAAATTCGGTGTTAGGGTTCAAACCCCTAACTGCGCATTCCCCCCCACCACACACATACATGCAAGTAGGGGAAAGACCACGTCAACACAACCAGTCACACACAACCAGCAGCAGGTAACAGAAATAACATACAACTACCTAAAAAATGAAACCACACCCCCATGCTCGCATCTTCCACACACCAACAGATATTGGGGTGTGGCATGAGGTCGTCACTGATAACTCTGATCCCGGATGTTCCATGCTCTGCCAAACACATATCACTACGGACAACTGGGCATCTTGGGCTCCACGCTGCAACCAACACATACCACAGACTATACATTTGATATCTTGGGGTTTACAAGCCCCAAAACAGGATTTTGGACATTCCCTGAAAATACTTTTGCAAATTAGTTTCGCAAATGCAAAACTGTTGTGCTATGCATTTGCGACACTATCGTGTTTGTGAAAGTATTTAGATGCTTTTACAAATAAGAGCTGTTGTGTTTTCGTTTCACGGCAACCGTGTTCTACGAAAGTATTTTGTAAATCTATACTCCTGATAGCTACATATCTTTGCCATCCTCCTGCAAGCAAACGGTTGCGTCCTTTTGGTTGAAATTTGCAGGATGGCATGCCGTGGTCCCACAGATGTGCCTTTTCCTGCTTTGGTGCTAAAATAGTTACAGATGACAAAGTTACACTGTTCTGAAATTGAGCAATTTCCCTTAGACTAACATTTCATCGTCCATGACGCCTTTCGCCACCCATATGTCAAAAATTAAACGAGGTGCACAGTTTTCGTTACTGGCAGCTTGGTTCACCTTTAGGTGAACTAACCTCATGGAACAAGTTTGGAAATACTGTATGATACCTCAAGTTGAATTTTTTCCCCTACTTGCTACGGTAACACAGGTATACACCTCCTGCTGGTTGTGTGTGATTGGTTGTGTTGCCTTGGTCCTTCCCTTGCGTGCATGTATATATATGCAGTGACTTGTAAAAGTATTCAACCCCCTTGAAAATTGTCAGATTTGTCTGGATTACAAATGAGAGACTTACATATATTATTCCAGTCAGTATTTTTATTGCAGACTCATATGCTCTAACAGTATATCCTCAAAGCCAAAATTAATTATCCGTCAGCACATCTGTTAAAGTAAATTAAAAACTGGAAAATGCTGCTTGCAGAAGTATTCAACCCTTACACATTAGTATTTGGTAGAGCCACCTTTTGCTGCAATAACAGCTTTGAGTCTTTTGGGGTAAGTATCTACCAGCCTTGCACACTGTTCAGGAGTGATTCTTGCCCATTCTTGGCAGATTTGTTCCAGTTTGTTCAGGTTGGTTGGGTGATGCTTGTGGACCGCAATTTTCAAACAGTGCCACAGATTCTTGATGGGATTGAGATCTGGACTTTGACTTGGCCACTGTAGGACATTCACCTTTTTGTTGTTTAACCACTCCTGTGTTGCTTTGGCCTTGTGCTTGGGATCATTGTCCTGCTGAAAGGTGAAGTTTCTCCCAAGCTTCAGTTTTTTAGCAGACTGAAGCAGGTTCTCTTGCAGTATCTCCTGTATTTTGCTCCATCCATTCTTCCTTCAATTTTAACAAGATGCCCAGTCCCTGCTGATGAAAAGCATCCCCACAGTATGATGCTGCCACCACCATACTTCACTGTAGGGATGGTGTTTCTCGAGGCATGGGCAGTGTTAGTTTCTTGCACACATAACGCTTTGAATTTTGGCCAAAATCTCTATCTTGGTCTCATCAGACCACAAAACCTTGTGCCACATCTTAGCTGGGTCACTCTCATGCTTTCTGGCAAACTCAGACGTGTTTTGATATGGTTCTTTTGAGTAATGGCTTCTTTCTAGCCACCCTCCCATACATGCCAGTATTATGCAGAGCTCTTGATATGGTTGACTGGTGCACCTTCACTCCACTCTCAGCCACTGAACTCTGTAGCTCCTTCAAAGTGATTGTTGGCCTCTCTGTGGCTTCCCTCACTAGTCTCCTTCTTGTTCGGATGCTGAGTTTTGAGGGATGGCCTTGTCTAGGTAGTGCCTGGGTGGTGTGCTGTAGCTTCCACTTCCTCACTATTGATCCAACAGTGCACACTGGGATATCCAAACACTTGGATATTATTTTGTACCCTTTTCCTAATTTATGCATGTCTATTACTTTATCTCTAACTTCCTTAGAATGCTCTTTAGTCTTCATTTTCACACCCTTCCTTCAGATTCACAGTCTGACCAATGGTCATTAAACTGAGGAGGGGTTTTATCCAGAAAATGTGAGCTACTTTAATGTTTCAGAGGTGAGGCCAATTGTAAGCCAATTGTATCCTCGTTAGGGCAATATTTTTCATCTGTGTAAACTTGGAGCTTCCAGAGCACAGGGGTTGAATACTTATGCAAACAGCATATTTCAGTTATTTATATTTCTTAAACATATTTTCTAACATAAAACCAATGTCACTTTAAAATAATTATTTTGAGGGTCAGTCTTTTTAAATAAATATTACACAGAACAAAATCTCAATGTATCATTTGTAATCCAGACAAATCTGACAACTTTCAAGGGGGTTGAATACTTTTGCAAGTCACTGTATATGTGTGTGTGTGTGGTGTGGGGGGGATGCACAGTTAGAGTTTTGAACCCTAACACTGAATTTCCCAGCTTTTGTTGCTGTGGAACAATCCTAACTGATGCATTAATGGATTTTTTTGCCAGGAAAATATATACACACACACACATACATTTTTTTAATGACTATGATATTAAAGATGTATGCATTTGCATTGTATTAAAAAGTTGTCATGGTCCAGTAATAGTAGTCTGTTGTGGGTTGGTATGTGCAATATACACCAGACTTTTTACAGTAAAAGTAAAACAAAGAGAACTGCTAGCAGTGAAGCATTTCCCTATTAGAATATAGTACACTTTTTGGCAGCATCCTTACAGATTGAAGTTTGTTAGTTAGGATTTTAAAATGGAATCTTGAGAATTCTGTCTCCTGAGAGGTTCAGTCCTGCTCACATGGGGTATTTAACCTAGTTTATAAAATGGCTCGTGACGCTGAAGCAATCTGATTTGTCAACGGAATTACAAAGGTGTCAATCATCCTAGTACAGTTATGACCTTGACTCCCCATGATCTCATCAGTTTTTTTTTTTTTTTAATTTCTTTCGAAGGCATTTGATAAGCACAATAATACTCCAGGGTGAACACTTGTATTTGGATATATTGACTTCTTGTGTGGCTGTTCGCCTCGCGCTTCACAGCGCACTGCAGGCATCCATATATCCTATTGTGAACAGCGTACACCTTGTTCTGTGTTATTCCATACATAATCTCTATCTCAGAGCAGGTTTTCTAAAGTAACCCTTCAGGGTTAAAATACAATATTAAAATCATTATAGATCACAGGAGCCTCATGTGTTGCTCCCGAGCAATCACAGCGCTTTCTTCGGTTGCGCGTGAAATGCTCTTATTTCCATAAGAGTACCTCACGCGTGGAGTCGCTAAAACAGGTTTCTTACAGACTGCGCCACCAGCAATTGGAGGGAAAAAAATTACTTTTAAAACAAGTTAACATGATCCGTAATAAGTTTATTGGTGCAGTTGGAGGCCTTCTTAAAGATATAAGAGTGTCACTGCTTGCATTTTCAGGACACCAGACCTGCCTACTTTCGGTTAGCAGTCCTCACTTCTTAAGAATGTCTAAGGCGACACTCATCCGTAAAAGCGCCTCCAACTACACCAATAAACATAACACAATCACATGACATATTCTAGTATAAGCAGTCTATACCTTCCTTCAGCATAAAGAACAATGGCTCCCCGGGACAGACAGACAAAAATTACTCCAATCATGTCCGTGGACTCCACAGTCCAACACAGAAACAGAAATTGCTCCACAATGCCCACGAACATCAAACACTGCAACTGCTCAAAAAAAAAAAAAAATCAGCAGAAAGCAGACACATAGACAGAATCAACGGTACCAATATTTTATTTATTTATTTATTGAAGTTTTTTGAATGGGTGAGCCCTCTGAGACAACAGAGTCCCTTTTTCTGGGGTGACCCGGAATTAATTACAAATGGAAGACACATTAGCATACAGGAGACAAAGGTAGGGCAATTAATGGCATTGATTTACACATAAGGAGCATACAGTAGACATAAAACAGGTAGCAGTAGGGGTTGTCAGGTATACAGGGTAAGTGTACAAGGCGAACTGCCACTAGTCAATATAAAGGTAAACAGAAACCTATCAATACTCAGGAATCTTGGGGGGGGGGTGGATTATCGCACTGCTGTTGCTAGGAGTTGAACACCAACTTGGCAAGAGGTGTGTTTTGGTTGGGCATAGAATGTGTGGGTGGCCTGGCACGGGAGGAAGGCCCTGGAGTGTATAAGGGTACACAGCAGATATAAGGGCTATAAGATACAAGATAAGATATCAACAACTAAATGCTGCAAAGCCACAAAATAACTGACTCAGAAAGCGTTCCCTGTCCTGAGTGACCTCTGATACAGACACACTCAGACCCATCAGGACTAGATGTCCTCTAGCTGGCTGAGACTCAACCTGGACAAGATGGAGTTTCTGGTGATCAAGCCTGGTCATCAGCAGGGTGCAGTGGTGACAGGAGAGGTGGCCTGGTGCTTGATTCCTGTCAACTTGTAGCCTCTGAAGAAGAAGAATCTGGTGGTCATTCTGGATGATAGACTGACACATGAGGCTCAGGTGTCATCAGTAGTCTGGAGTGGCTTTTGCCATCTCCAGGACATCGCCTGGATTAAAGCATTGATCCCACCTGATAACTTGACATCACTAGTGCACGCTTTTGTGACTTCCAGACTTGACTACTGTAATGCTGTTTATCTCAGGATTAGTGGAGGGGTCGCAGAACCAAGCAGCCAGGTGGCTGAGAGGCCTTTTGATATCCTGTCTCCTGACCCTGGTCTTGAGTAACCTGCACTGACTGCCTGTGAAGTGGTGAATCACCAGGGCTCCATCTTGAGCACCATACTGTTTTCTGTTTTTTTTCAGTAATCTCTCCTTGGCCTGTGTCTCATCCCACACACACGTGTATGCTGATGACGTGAGAATGTATTCATCAGGTCCCTCTTCTTCTGCAGTTGAAGCCACACTCCAGTAACTTCCACAACATATTACGCTGGTTTCAGGATAACCAGCTCAAAGTCAACACCAAAAAGACTGTGACCATGACCGTTGGCACCTCCCAGAAGCTAGCTAGGCTGTCACCTCCCCCAGCCTTCTCCACCCAGGATGGCACCCACCTGTAGTCTGTGCCCGTCTTCAGATATCTTGGCATTCCTGTGGACAGCAAATCTGATTTCTTCATTGATGTCATTCATGCCAAACTCTGCCCTAAGCTTGGTGTCCTTTACCGAAACAAGGACTGCCTCCCCACCCGCATCTGCCGAGGACTGTTAGCCAAAATGATCCTCCCAATATTTGATTATACTGATGTGGTATATAGTTCTGCCCCTTCCTCCGCTCTTGCCAGACTAGATACCCTCTACAGTGCCTTTTGCCGGTTTGCCTCTAACTCTCCTTCCAGCACCCACCATTGCTCCATATACTCATCCCTTTCCATCCCCCATCTACCAATTCGTCACCAGTACCACCGCATCTTTCATTACCAAATACTGGTTTGGCTGTCTTTTCTCCTACTTATCCTCCCTCCTCTATCCACTCCCCACCCTCTATACTCCAGGACCCTTGCACCTTCTCCTTACCTCACCCCCGTTCATACCCTGGCCAGGCTGCCATCTACTGGCTCCCCGCTCTGTGGAACCTGCGCCCCTATCCTCTTCGCTTTCCTCCTCTCTCCGCCTCTCTAAACCATCTACTCAAGCTCTCACCTCCTCCCTGTTTCTGTCACCCCCCCTCCTGATTCCTCATTTCCCTTTCTTGCTGCAGCTTCCCCTCTCCTCTGTCCATAGGCTTCCAGAACTGGAGCGCCCCCAACCCCTGCCCTGTTCCTTTCATGTGTGTGAATTATCTCACCCAACTCTAACCTGTCTCTTCTTGCCCACCAAAACATGTACTCAGGCTCTTTTCTCCTCCTCCTCCTCCCTGTTCCTGTCACCCCACCCCCCCTTCTGATTTCTCTCTCTCGCCTCTGTCAACTCGGTTTTGATGCACAGATACATAGAGTTCTACATAGAATTTGTCGGCAGATAAGGATCACTTGGCCCTCTAGTATGCCCCTTTCCTGCCTGTCTCATACACCGTAGATTGTAGATGATCTGCAGCTTACCCTCTTTTCCCTGTCTCTAGGATTCCCTTATGTTCATCCCATGCATGTTTGAATTCCTTCACGATTTTTGCCCCCACCACCTCTGCGGGAGCCTGTACCAAGCATCCACCACCCTCTCTGTAAAGAAGTACTTCCTTACATTACCCCAATTCTTCTTTCTCCAACTTTGTCATGATCCCTAGTTCTTTTTTTTTTGAACTTTTTTTCATAAGATAAAGTTGCAAAATGTGCATACATTCGAAGTACAGATGCATTAATTAAGCAGAGGCAAAACCATATCAGTTCAGGATATTCTTTACAGGACTAGACAATACATCGTATGATTCGGATGCAGTCCCTCCACCCCACAAGATATGAAGGAGAAAAAGACATGGAGAGTAAACTCGTTGGTTAAAGCACTCTCACCCCAGGCTACTTTAATAACAACTTTTTGCCGAGTTTCACTCCCACTCGCAGAACTGGAACAGTTGTGGGAGGTATCCCTTTGCAAACTAGACATAACACAATATTTAAGATTACCTGTGCTCAGTTAATTTAACGTGAAACCCTGCATAAAAACTGATCCTCAAAGTGATCATACAGGGGGAAGGATACAATATAGGGTATTTACAGTCCACAAACTGAGCGGTGCACGTCAGTGCACCTAGGAAAAGTGAACTGTCCAGTTACACACACATAAAACATTCATAGGCATATACACCCTTAAGTGTAACACAAGGCAATTATTAAACGTTAAACTTGTACCAGGTATGCCTGCAAAAATATTTATCATGGAGCATCTAAAGACCAGAGTGCTGCCGTAAGAGCCTAATGAGCCAGTACTTCAGCCAGCAGGGTTGAATAAGTTAGCACCATCCAATAATGTTCATTCTGGTTCCCCATCTGCCTCATCCTCTGTAGCCCCCTCATCCAATTGAGCCATCAGCTTTTCTGCAAAATTGGCAGCTTCAGGGTCAGTAAAAATGTGCGGCTCTTTTCTATGGGTAATTTTCAAATGGGCTGGATAGAGTAATTGAGCCCTCATGCCCTTAGCAAGCAAGGATTTCTTTGTAACTTGCAGCTTCTTCTTACGATCCTGCATCTGTGATGAAAGGTCTGGGAAAACCCCCAGCCTACTGCCTTTCTATATGATGTCCCCCTTTGCTTTATGCAGCCTGGAGTAGTGGGACTCTGGCTTCTGAAGTTGGCAATGTGGCTGTTGCTGTTAGAGGTTGACCATCCTCTTTTCTGAAAGATGCTACCCCCCCTGCACCTTATCTATACCCTTGGTGTATTTTGAATGTCTTTATTATATCACCCCCCCAGTTCCAATGAGTACATTAGGTCTATTAGCCCCCTCCTCATACAACCTCTGGTGCAATTCCTGCACCATTTTTGTCACCCTTCTCTGGAATGCTTCTGCTCTGTCTTTGTCCTTTCTGAGATGTGGCCTCCAGAACTTGACACAGTATTCCAGATAAGGTCTCACCAATGATCTGTATAGAATTATCACCACCTTCTTTGTTCTGCTGATGATGCCTCTTCCTGTGCATCTTGGCATCTTGCTGGTCTTCCTAACCACCTTCTCACACTGTCCGGCCACTTTTAGGTCATCCATTATGATCATCCCCAGATCCCTTTCCTGTTTTGTGGCCGACAGTACTTCTCCCCTATTAAGTACTCCATCCTCTGGTGCCTGCTCCCTAAGTGCATAATTTTGCACTTCTTTGCATTGAATCTCAGCTGCCATACCCTTGATCATTCCTCAAGCTTGCTTAGGTCCCTTCTTATCCCACCCTCCACCCCCGAGAGTGTCAGCCCTATTGCAGATCTTTGTGTCATCTGTAAAGAGGCACACCTTCCCCTCCAGCCTCTCCGCAATGTCACTTATGAAGACATTAAAGAGGACTGGGCCTAGCACCAATCCCTGAGGCACCTCGCTAGTCACCTCCCTCTCTACAGAGTGAACTCCGTTCACTGTCACCCTTTGTGTCCTACTGTTGAAATAGTTTCTTTTACCAATTACTTTTGTACCCCCAAATTTTACTTTATGCCTTTCATTTCATTTTGTATTCCCCGCATTCTTGCTGCTCTGTATTTTTGCCAGTTGTTTACTGCACTTATATTTGACTATAATTGCTCCTCTGATGTTTGTACCTGCCTGTATGCCTAATCCCTCTTCCCTTTCCCCCGGGGCACATCTGGAAACGAGCCTCGACTCAGTGTGTCTTTCTCAGTTATCAAACTTTTAAAATATATAAATAAATTAATACATAATTTTATCTGTCTTATTTATCTTAGTTATTATAAGGTTAAGCACTGGATTTTTTTAAAAACCTTTTATTTATAATATTTTTCCAACATCCTATACATATATAACATCAATACATTCAAACAAAACGAAGCTTGACATTTCACGCTGACATAAGGTCTCCAGTTGATTTAGTACTGAAAATATAACCATTCCAAATAAACAATAGAATGCATACATAAATAATCCGATTGCTGGGGAGTGAAATTCATTGTCAAATTTTGGGGCTTTTGGGATAAAATCAGGTCTATGGGATGAGATATATAGTGCCCAGCGTCTCCACATTAACTCAGATTGGTCCTGTCTTTCATTAACCATTGCTGTTAATCTCTCCATCTTGTATATGCCCAGCACAATATCATGCCACTGGTCCAAAAGGGGGTTCACAGGAGAACCGTCTCCTGGTTGTGGCCTTCTTGGCCGCCAGTAGGCATATCATAAGTAATTTCTTAGTATTTGAGTTCAGACACCCCTCCGGGTAATTAGTAAAAAGAAAAAGGTCAGGGGTGAGCTAAAGGGAAGGTGTAAAAAGCTCTGAGAGAGCATCCTCTAGGGCCTGTGTGAAAGGCTGGAGTTCTGGACAGAGCCAAAAAATATGACCATGGATGGCTGGTGAATACCCACACTCCCTTCAACACCCCACACCCCTTCCCTCCAAATATTTTGTTTGAATGGCTGGTGTTTTAAAAAAACCCGAATGGTAACCTACCATGAGAACTCCCTCCAACTCAAGGAGACAGTTCCCCTGTGCAAGAATCTCTGGTGTCTCTCCCACATTTAGTCTTGTAAGGAAATGCCTAGCTTAGACTCCCATGCAGCTTTCACTGTCCGCAGGGAATCCCACCCCATGGAAATCACCCCAGCATACAAATATATTGTGTGTCAAGGGGGCCCTTCCCTTCAGTGCCAGTCTAAGAATATTCACCATCAGAGGTATGACGTTTCAGCTGAATAATTCGGAGACGAATTCTAATAAAGTCCCTTACCTGTAAATATCTAAACTGGTCTTGAGGGCGAATCCCATACTGTTCTATCAAGTCTTCCAAGGCTGTGACAGTTCCATTTTTTATGAAATGATCCACCAGATGCAGGCCCATTCTCTCCCACCTGTAGTTAAGCTCTGGATTTTCATGCTATGTATTGTATATTTTATGTATTGGTTTGTTCCATAACCTATGTACAGCACTGTCAGCCCCAGGCAATGGGCACTTAACAAAACAAGTTTACTTAAAATTAATTTTACTTGTGAAGCAGAATGATTTCATCAGCCACAGACCAATCTCTGCAGGAAGTAGGATAACCCCATCAACCATAGCCACATGCATGAAGAGCCTATGATGGCTGTGCTAAAACTTTGGCAGTTATGAACGGCCCTAGGTATCGCTGTGTTTTCTGTTTTTATCTTTATCTTTAGAAACAGTATCCTTGCCATTTGGACTTCAGCTATTTATTTATACATGATGGGCCTTGTTAGTTGATTGGTGGCCCTTATTAATATCCAAGTCGCCATCATATTGTATTAAACAGTACGGAAAAACCAGTCCCATTCATTTCAGTGGGGCTCGCCCTTGCGCTCTCACTTGCTGGATGTCATAGTTCAGCATGTTGGGAAGTAGAAGAGATCAGCTGGCCACCTTGTTGGGGCTAAAATATGATCCCTTACCACTTAAAAACACCTGACAAATATTAAAATATACACTGAGGGACTGTCGCGGACTTTTAAATTACCATATCCCAGAAGTGGTACCTTAAGTTCCCAAAATCACTTTAAGGAAGCAGCACACCACACCCCTTGTGAATGAATGTAAATTATCTGTGCATCACCAGCTTGTGTGTTACAGAAAGGGTAAGGTACTTGTGGGAGTCGCAGGTTTCCAGTTGTCTTGATGGCACAGCCGACAGCAGTCGGAATGGTATTTCGGGTGGCCTGTTATCAAATCTCAGCAATGACACATTTCTCTCTTCTGTTTATATGCACAGTTACTGTGTCACTTATAGTTATAAGAGTGCATTCTCAAGTTCTTTTGGTGAGAGAACTACCAAGCAAAGCTGAGCAGATCGGGCATGGAAAGAACTTGAGAAGAAACTCTTGTACAGAAAGATACACAGTAACTGCGCTTAAATACCTGTTATAAATCATGTGTGAGAGTTTTGTTTTTAAAACCTGAAACTCATGTTGAAAATCAAAATGTTTTATTTTGCAGGAAATTATACACACCCACGTATGGGAAATTGGCTATGCCAACTGAATGTATGGATTTTCAGAATTTTAGAACTGTTAGACTGCAACACCATCTTTTGTATGTTACTGCTGCTGCTGTTGAGATTACTCCTACGGTTATGAGTGGTCTCACACGCTCTCTTCGGGTATGAGAACTGTGAACCGAAGGTGAGTGGTTCTGATACCCCAAGGATGTGAGTCCACTCTCACAACTGTAAGAGTGGTCTTGTCGGCAGTATTAATACATTATTGATCGAGATCCATCAATAATATATTAACATTTTTAAAAAACCTGCCCCGAATGAGCCAATTTCCAGGGCAGTTGCGCATGAGACACTCTTCACAGAATAAGGGTGTCTCATGCGCAGAGGAAAGGAGTGCTCCGATTGGATGGGAGATCTGCCCCATTCTATAATGGTCATAAGAGCACCTGGAATGTTTAGAAATAAGCAGTCCTGATTGGCGAAGAATGATAACCATGATTTATAATTCTTTATGTAAGGGATCAGGATCACAGTTATATTTAGGATCAAAGTTTTGTGCTTCGCATGCATTGCTTTCCATTAGAAGGCTACGTTTTGTGTTTTTCACTCCTAACAGATGCATTTCCCAGATTGTATCCATTCTAATTGTACACAGTAGTTGCCCTCAGAGTCAACAGTGATCTATTATATTTTTTGTGGAAGTTTTAACTGTTGTGTTTATTTCAGGGCTGTGGAACCTTGTTTCCCTCTTCTCCAATCTCTGCTTGTTTGTGCTGATGCCCTTTGCCTATTTCTTTTTGGAATCTGAAGGATTTGCTGGGTTAAAAAAGGTAGGTACTCACATCTTTAAATAGTTTAATCCACTGTCTTTCTTTCAGAAACACAAGGGTTTTAGTCTCTGTAGGCGTTGCCATTTTTTGCTTGTTTAAGATTGAAAGTAGTGTTTATGCTCTCAGTTCTTGCTGCTACGTTTATGTTTGGGGAAAAAAAAAAAAACATGCTACTAGTGGTCTAAATAAGTGAGTCACAGTGTAGTGTAATGTGACCGGATACCCCCCGCCCATTCTTTTACCTCCTCCTTCCTTTTGCCCTCAGTTGTTCCTCTCTTTCGAGTCTTCACAGGGACTGCTCCATCTGCCTGCTGGAGTCAGTCCTGTGCAGCTGCATGCCTTCAAGCTCTCCAGTGTCTCCTCTCAGTCCAGCGACCTGGTTTGTCCTATCTCAGGTGGCCCCTGCATCTCCACAGCCACTGGAAACGAGGGACAAGCACCTTCAGTCCTGGAACCAAAACAGGGGAATACGTGCACTGCAGTGGAGGGTTGGGTGTGTTGGGGGAGCATGCTTGGAGGTCGTCATCCAGAACTACTCAGACAGACTGACTTTTTTCCCGCAGTGTTCTCCTCACCCCATGCCATTTCGATGAACACATCGTGGCTTGTCCGGGGGGGGCGGGGCGCGTGACTGACCCTTCTACCTTCCCATCGGCAAGAGTTGCTGTTAGGGCAGTTCTGAATTCTCCCTTCGTCTCTTCCAGAAGAATGCCTGTGCAGTTGCTGTGAGTCCTCCCTCCTCCGCTTTAGATGTCCTGAGCTTGCGGCTCAAATCTGGGTGGCTAGTGTTCCAGAGCAGCCCTTTACCTTACATTGCCATTGAGCCAGCTAAATACTTGTTTATTATGTAGTTACCTTAACATTAAACTTCGATTTATTTTTTTTAAAGGATATTCTATTTTATATGTCTCTTTCACCAAGGGCATGGTGGTCCCTCCCTCCAACCTAAACATTTTATCATGGGGGCATAGATTAGGTAATTTCCTAGTTGTATATATCAGTATGTCTTCAGAGACAACCATCCTTACAATTGTAAGTGTGATCTCCCATGCATTCTTACTGTATTGAAACTAAGGACTAAAGATCTTAATCGAGGGTATCTCTTGCAGCAGGCCTCACCTGAAGAACTGCAGCCTCCAAGCACTAGGACCACATGGAAAACTTTCTAAGTAGCAGTCTACCAGGTGGCCGCCCTCTCTGACATCACATGCTGATGTCGCTCTTACACTATAAAGTGATCGAATCTGCACCCTTCTCACTTCTTTTCGTGCTGTCAACTATTTCATGTCGGACTTCACGGTGATTCCGCAAGCTTCAGTCGACCGCCATTTCTCCTACTTTCCTCAAGTTTTGTTATCGCTTCCTAGTTGTAGCATCACTTTATTTGTAAAGTGATATTTCTTGCTTTTTATGCCGAACTCCATCTCCGATAAGTTCTTCAGGACTTACACCTGTGGAAAGAAGATTCCCGAGAAGGACGACCACAACGCCTGCATCTGCTGCCTCAGCCCAGACCACAACACCCAGGCTTGTGAGATTTGCTGCGGCTTCAATCAGGCTACCAGGTGGTGCCACCAGAAGGTCTTGGAATCATTCTTGCTGTTGCAGAAGGTCACCCACATGGAGAAGGAGCTTCAGGCCAGGAGTTCCTCTGCTTCCCTGGCCCAGTCCTCTGGCTTCTGTTCCTTCAAGGCATGGGACAAATCGGGTGGGAAGCAGAAGCACCGGGATGAGGACCGCGCTAAGGACCGGTCCCCACTGGCCTGTTCCCTGTCAGAGCTTTGTGCGTCAGCCACGGTGGGGCTGTCCTCCACTGTGGCGTTCGTCTCTGCTTCCATCCCTGCCCTCACTACCATCAGGTTCCCGGTGGTTGCTTTTCCCACCAGTCTGACTCTGGCAAGCATCGGTTCCTCAGGCTTGGGTTTTTCCTCAGCCCCACCTACTCTTCAGCCTCTGTTGTTCAGGCCCTTATTTTTCACGGGACATCAGTCAGGTGGTACCACTGATCCAGTCTTGGCTGGTGCCAGCTCGGCACTCTCAGAGGTCCAGTCTACTCCCCAGACGCTGATCTTGGCCTTCTTTTCGCCCACTGCCTGTGCCTTGGGGCCCTGGTTCCTACTGGCATCACCTCAATGTCACTCCTCGGTCATCCTAACCCTCTCTGATGACAAGGCAGTCCAGTGAGCCAGCCCACAGGCCTCGGTCTGCTCAGCCACCTTCCCTGGTGCTCCTGCCACCACCAGCCCTGATACCTGTGTGTCAGCCAATGCCACTGGGCGTTCTGATGCCAATCGCAGTAGATTTTCAATCTGTGCTGGATTTCCTGTGTGATTTTATGGAAGCTCGACTTGCCCCTCCACAGGGGCTGGAGCCGCAGGGGCCTCCCTAATCCTGCCCCTATGCCCCCCTCCCCACGGGGCCATGACTTGCCCCAGTGATTGTTTGTCCTCTAACCCCCCCAGGACCCAGGGGATGAGCATGAATATCACCCCGACTCGAGGATGATGGGGACGTTGGAGATAATGGAGGTTTCACCCCCTCCCATTCCACCTCCGTGGTGCCGTCTGATGGCAAAGAGACCCCAAAGTATATCCCACAGTCTTTTCTGCCCCCCCATGTCCCCTTCTTTGTGTCCATCATGAGACAGTTACAGGCTGCCATGGGGTTTGAGGCAGAGGAGCAGGACCCTGCTAGATGCAATTTGTCCCAGTACCCAGGCCTGCCGGACACCCCATGCTCTTATCATCCCTTCCCTGATGGGGCCCTTTGAGGATGCCTCCATGTCCACCTGGCATAGGCGTAACTTGGTTCCTGCTATGCGTAGGAAGGTGGACAAGTTGTACCAGGCTCCTGCGAGGAAGCCCTTCTTTGCTGAGAAGCCCCACGTGGATTCTGTGGTCATTAATGCTGCTCATGACCATACAAAGAAGCCAAAGCAGCTCAGTTCCCTTCCTCTGGACAAGGAGCCCAGCAAGTTGAACTTGACTGGAAAGAGGACCTTTGCCTTAGCTACTTTGACCATTAGGGTTCTTGGTTACATTGCCCATATGGTCCAATTTCAAAACCAACTCTGAGGTGAGGATCCTCTGAACAGCTGTTGCTTCAGACCCTCCAATCTGGGGCTGACGTCGGCAAGCTTTTTTGCGATCTGCCTACAGTGCTGCCGATGCTTTGGCCTGAGTGGCTGCTGTGGAGGCATTCTTGGCTTAGGGTCTCTGGCTTTGCCCAGGATGTCCAACAGTCCATCTTGATTGTCCCCTTCAGAGGGTACAGACTGTTCTGGGCAGATGTGCAGGATATACTTTCAAACCTGCAGGTCTCTGGCCACACATTGAGCTCAGTCCATCTGATGTATCACACCCTACTCGGAAGTGGCCAGTGAGTGCTCTTTTGGCAGGCTGCCCATAGACAGCCTCAACCCTGCCTACCCCTACCTCTATGAGGAAAGCCCCCAAGGGAGGTGGTGCTGCCACCTCAGCATGACTGCTTTCTCAACCCCCCCCTCACAGCCAGGCAGGAGGTGGTAGTAGGGGGTCACTTCTTCCTGCACCTGGACGAGTGGGAGGAGATCACCAGAGATGCCTGGGTATTGCTGTGATAGAACACAGTCACACTTTAAAGCTTCTGGAATGGCTTGCAGGAAAACTTCCAGGTCAGCCCTCTTAACCCCCCAACCACATTTTAGTGCTCTGAGGGGAGATTTGTACCTTACTGCACAAAAGGTCCATAGAATCCATCCCCAAGACTCAGCAGGACAGGGGGTTCTACTCACACTTCTTTCTAGTCCCCAAATGCACAGGAGATCTCAGGCCCATCCTGGACCTCCGAGAGCTAAATTTCTTCATGCAGTACAAGAAATTCAGATGGTGACTCTTCAGGGACTGCTGCCCCTTCTGCACCAGGGAGATTGGATATGCTCTCTCGACACGCAAGATGCATACCTGTATATCAAGGTGTGTGCCTCCCACCGACAGTACCTCAGATTCCAATTTGAGGGAGCACATTTCCAGTTCCGAGCCTTGCCTT
Source organism: Neoceratodus forsteri (assembly GCA_016271365.2). Lineage (NCBI taxonomy): Eukaryota > Metazoa > Chordata > Ceratodontiformes > Ceratodontidae > Neoceratodus > Neoceratodus forsteri. Next base: position 1,542,722,202 of record CM057456.1, on the reverse strand, counting down.
TTGGCTTGTCCTCATCCCCTCTGGTATCTACCAAGTGCTTGGCAGTAGTGACGACAACCCTGAGGAGGGAAGAACTCTGTGTCTTCCCCTACCTGGACGACTGTCTCTTCATAGCACAGTCCAGGGAGCATCTTTTGCAGACTTTGGAACGCACCATCCAACTGTTCCTGGACCTAGGAATCTCGGTCAGTATGCCCAAGTCAGTCTTGACCCCTTGTCAGTGCCTTCAGTATATAGGGACGATCTTGGATACAACTCAGGGTATGGCCTTCTTGCCCCAGGACAGTGCGGACCACCTAATGGCCCAAGCTTGCCTGCTCTACAACAGCAGATATGTTTCAGCCAGAGCCTTTCTCTGGCTCTTGGGCCTGATGTCTGTGGCGATTGTCACAGTGCCTCTAGCCAGACTGTACATAAGGGTACCCCAGTGGACATTGTGGGTCCAGTGGGACCGACGCACTGATGACCTGGAACAGCAGGTCTTGCTCTCCTCTCCGGTCAAAAAGGTGCTGCTTTGGTGGATGGAACCCAGCGGCCTGCAAAAAGGGATTCCTTTCCTCATTCCTTCCCCTCAGCATATTCTCACCAAAGATGCCTCGAGGTTGGGATGGAGGGCTCCCCTTGGCCCCCGCAGGACACAAATGATGTGGTCCAGAGTAGAGACCACTCTCCACATCAATGTCCTGGAGATGCGGGCTGTGTTGTATGCCCTGCAAGTCTTCCAGACTCCGCTTTCCTCTGGCCCTCTGCTAGTGCAGATGGACAACATCAGTGTAGTGCACTACATCAGTAAGCAAGGGTGCAGGGCCGGCACCATGGCACTGAGCAGTAGGGGATCACTCGGCATACTGGTGACCTGGGTTTGAACCAGGGACGGCAGGAGTGGAGCTGACAGGGAGTGTTTGGAGCAACTGTCAGACGCTCACCTCCCTTGGGGGGGACGGGGACGCGAGCCTACATTGCTCTTGAGCGACTCCTGGCGGCCCATTGTTGCAGCGCACTTTGTGACATGGGTGACCATGTGCCACAGTATGTCCTGCCAGGACACTGCGTGTGTGCAGCTGCGTTGTGGGCAGGGGTTGGGACAAGGGAGAAAGAGGAAAAATGGCTGCTGGGTCAACTGGATGATGGTCGCTGGGTTCCTTCACTCCACAAAGCCCCAGTGAAATGCCTTCTTTGTGCTGCTCCTGTTACACCGTGCACTGGGTCAAGGTTGAATCCCAATCTTCCCTCTCTCAAGGCCCAGGGTGCCCCCCTGCCTTGGTGAAGGGATACATTGGGGTGCCCCGGGAGCACAGAACTCTGGTAGCAGTGGATGGCAAGGGGGGATGACGTGGCAGGTAGGGGGCCACTAGGCAGCCTGAAGGAGTGGACGACCGAGCGACATGGGGTTGGAGCATAAATAAATAAAGCAAAAAAAAAACCACAAGGGGGCACTAATTCATGCTCTCCTTGCCGGGAAGTGATGATGGTCTGGTATTCGGCCCTCTAGAACATGGTCTGGAGCTTTTGGCTGTCCAAAATACTTTGTGGACAAGCTAAGCTGATCTCAGTCCCAAATGCACAAGTGGGAGCCGCTGACCTCTGTCGTAGAAGACCTTTTTTCCACGTGGGGTCATCCAGAACTGGACCTTTTGTGTCCCTACTCAACATAAAATGTCACTTTTTTTCCTTGCTCACTCCAGGGCCTGGAGTTTTCTGGTGAGACACGTTGTCCCTCTCTTGGAAAGGGCAATTCCTGTATGCTTTTCCCCCTTTCCCCTTCTTCAGAGGGTACTGATCAAGCACCAGATGGAAGGGGCTACTATGATCCTCATCACCCCCTCTGACCTCAACAGATCAGGTTCCCTTTGCTGCAGCAGCTGACAGAGGAATCTCCAATGCCTCTTCCTCTCTGCACAGGCTTGCTCTCCCAGGAATGGGGGCACCCTGCAAATCGCTACATCTTTACGCCTGGCTCCTGAAGACGTAGCCATGGCCAGATTTGGGGTGTCCCCCAAGGTGGCTGAGGTCCTGGTGGCTGCTAGAAAGCCCTCCACCAGGGCCACTTATTCCATGAGGTGGAAGTGCTTTGCTCTGTGGGCTGCATCCCACCGCTTGGACCCCTTTACTTGTCCAGTGAATCAGATCCTGGAGTACTTGCTATCCCTCTTGGACTCTGCTTTGAAGTACTAGGTTTACTAGGTTAATGTGGAAAAAAGAAGCCCGTGGCCCATCATGATTTTCCCCCACACAATGTGGGTTAGTATGAGAAGGTTGGGTTAGTAGTGCGTCAATTATCCAAGTGTTTTCTGAAGGTGTCCAAATTCTCTCTCAATTATTTCCTGTGGCAGTGTATTCCATAGTCTGGGTGCACGTATTGTTAGGCAATTATTTCTTCTATTTGTGTTTGCCTTCTTAATTATAATTTGTTTATTATGTGATCTCAGTGTCCTTCTGTTAGTAAAAACAAAAGTGATACCACACTGTGACATCAGTTCTGGAGATTGTAGTACTTTGTAGAGAAACAGAATGTCTCCCCTACATCATCTCCTCTGGAGGGTTTGGAGACTTGTTGCTTGTAATCTCTCAGAATACGATTTATGGGATAGGCCAGACACCATTTTTGTGGCACGTCTCTGTACCCGCTCAAGCTGCGCAATGTCACCCAGTAGATAAGGATTCCAAAATGTTGATCCATAGTCCAAGTGGGGTCTTATATGGGATCTATACAGGAGAATAAGACATTGCTCAGTCCTGGTGACAAAGGAGCGTTTAATTTGGCTAAGGAGGGAGTTTGCTACTCTGGTGACTTTTGAGCAATGATCATGGGTTGAAAATTTATTGTTAACAAGTATTCCCAGAGCCCTTTCAACGTTTGATGCCTTTAGTGGTATATTGTTTATTGTGTATATATTTTTTGTGTCAAAATGTAGGACCATACACTTGTCAGTGCTGAATTCCATTCTGTTGGTCTGAGCCCATTGTTCTATGCTGTTTGGGTCAGAAACTAGGCTTGATAGATTATCAGCTGTGTCTGTATATCCTCCGAGTTTGGAGTCATCGGTAAACTTTGATAACCAGTTTTGTGATGTAATTTGCATATCGCTTATGTATAAGTTAAACAGTGTAGGCCCCAGTACAGACCTCTGTGGCACCCCGCTAATTACTGGACATTGATGTGATAGAGAGTTACTTTTATTTACCCTTTGAGTTCTATTTGTAAGCCACTGTTTAACGCAGTTAGTAAAGTTACATGAAAACCCAAAAGATTCTAGTTTGGATATCAATTTCCCATGCGGGACTATGTCAAAAGCCTTGCTGAAGTCTAAAAGTATGACGTCAGACGAGATGTTATTATCTAGGCCAGTGCTTATGTTGTTAAAAGTTACCAAACTAGATGTACACGAATGCCCTGTTTGAAACCCATGTTGTGAGTTGTCGACAAGGTTGAGTTTGCAGATTTCTTTTTCTATAAGTAGTTTTCTGATTTTTTTTTTTTCCATAATTTTACAGACCACAGATGTAAGGCTTATTGGTCCATAATTCTGAACATTTTATTTATTGCTCTTTTTGAAGATACCGTAGCTGTTAACCAATCCAAAGGGATCTGTCCGGTTTCGAGAGGTTTATAAAAATAATATTCAAAGCTGGCCTGGTGGTGCTGAGGGTTGAGGCACTGGATGCCACACCTCGCACCACGCCAGCGACCTGGGTTCAGGAATGGACTCGAGTCGCCGGGGTCGGAGGGGGGAGGAGGATTGAGCATCCCAATGGATGCCCTAATCCTCCAGGGGTGGGATCCTGGGGTGTCTTGCACACCCGATGCACAGGTGCCAGTGGAAGCACAGGCATCAGGGCACAGGTGGCTCTTTGAGAGTTGGGGAGGGGAGAACATTGTGGGCACTTGACTGCAGCATGTGTCAGCACGCTGTAGGACTGGACATTCATCCTATGTGCCAACGCGCTCAGGGGAAGGAGGGACTAAGGGGAGAAAACAGAAAACATATCCCCTCTCGGGCCAAGATGACTACCGATCCACCTCGGCTTGCCTACCTGCAGGACAGACCCCGTTGTGCAGGTACTCCAAGGAGAAGGAGTAAGACAGGAGGGGTAAGAAGTAAGCCTGGCACTCTAGGGGCAGATTCTGTGGGAGGGACCCGTAGGGATGATCAGAGGTCTGAAGGAGTGGAACTAAGGGGGCGTAGATAAAAAGGAAAGTGTAAAAAAATAAAGAAAATAAATAATAATATTCAAGGGTGCTAATATTGCCTTTGTGGTTTCTATTAGAAATCTTGGTGTGATGTTGTCTCGTCCAGGGCTGGATAATTTTTTTTAAAGTACCCAGGGCTGAAAGAATCATTTTGTCCGAAATGCGATAGTTAATAACATTATTGGACTGGTGATGGGAGGGTGGGGGAGGAATGTCCTTTGGGGAGAACACGGAGGCAAAATAGGTGTTAAAAATATTTGCAATACCTGTGTCTGAATTAACAATTTTGTTATCTTGGGATATAGATCTGACCTTTCTAGTGTTCCCTTTTTTTGCTGTTTAAGTATGAGTATGAGGTTTTGTGAGAATCCTTAGTATGGGCTTTTCTAAATTCAAGTTTTGGTTTAGCTTGTTTTATTGTGTATTTAAGGGAAAGTAGGGTAGTTTGGTATTTTTTATAGGTGGCCTAATTGTTTCCTGTATTCTTATGTTTTAGTTTTTTTCAATAATTTTTGTTTGTGCTTGATTAAGGTTTTGATTTTGTTATTGAACCATCTTGGGATTCTCCCTTTTATATTTCTTTTTTATGGGAATCCATAAAGATTCCAACTGATGAATTTGTGTTTTTATCAAAAAGTCCATGCATCAGACGGATAGGTGATGCATTGTTACCCCAGGATTTAGAAAGAAGTGCCTTATTTATTTTATTGAAGTTTGCTTTATTATAGTTTTTGAATATAGTGTGTTTGAGTAAGCGTATGTGCTCAGTTACAAGAGACAATAAAATAGCAGCGTGATCACTGGTACCAAGTGGTGCCCTGATGTGGATATCAGAGATAGTTTCTTTGATATTAGATATAACAAGATCAAGGGTGTTGGAGCCTCTGGTAGGGGTAGTAATGAACTGTGAAAGACCATTTTCCAAAAGGCGTGAGAGGAACAGTTTGTCCTGGTTACTAGTACCTAGTAAAGATGTCCAGTCTATATTGGGGAGGTTAAAGTCGCCTACTATGATAACATCCCTTTATCTGAAAAGTAGGAAAAGTCATCCAAAAGGTGTGAAAAATAGGAATGGTCTGAAGTAGGGGGCCTGTAACAGTTTCCGGTGATTATTTGTGGTTGACCCTTGAATTGGATGGATACCCAAATACTTTCCGTGGTGATATTGTACTGAATTTTGTAGGCATTTATGTTATCCCTTATGTAGAGACAGACACCGCCACCCTGTCTGATTTGCCTATCTTTATGATAAAGTATGTACTCCTGAATTTCCTTTAACAAGGTAGAAGAAGTATCCCACTATGTTTCCCTTACTGCAACTATTCCTATGTTGTAGGTTTTTATTGTGGCTTCCAATTCGGCCACTTTAGACTGATTTAGTGAGCAGGCATTTAATGACAGAATTTGGCATAGGGATGGATATTTGGTGGTTTTCAGACACTTGGGAAGTTTCCCATTCTCCCCAATTTTTTCTAGTTTCAAAGATTATTGATTTTTGTTTGGAAGGATTTACCAAGAAGGGTGCTACCACACCTACTGAGGTGCAGTCCGTCCCAGCAGAAAAGGGAGGGTCTGTCTATAAATCTTTCCCAGTGAATTATGCAGGGTATGTTTTGTTTGAGGCACCATCAGCGCAGCCATTGGTTTATAATGTTAATGTTATTGGTGACAGATTCTGTAGCTCTTGCAACTGGCAGAATCTCAGACAAGCACATAGTACAGCCCCTGTCAATAAGTAAATTGCTTAGTGCCACAGTATCATGTTTTATGTGATCCGGGCTGTCGTGAAGAATGTTATTTGTGCCAGCATGAATAAGGACTAGGGGGTTGCTACCTGCCTTGTGCAATATATCAGGAATCATGGATGTAATATCCGCGATCCTTGTCCTGCTGAAACTGGAACACGTGCAATTTATTTTGTCTGGGTTGCATATGGTATGATCAGTATGCTTAATCATGGAGTCTCCAAGTATGAAAATCTGCCTAGGTTGCGTATGGGCGGGGGATGCTGGAATGTCGGGGATAGGATGCTGGGATAGTGTTAAGGGCGTAGGTGGTAAGGACTTGTGTATTGATGGACAGGTAGGAGCAGGTTTCCCTGGATTCCGAGATTTAGCAGGTTTGTGGGTGATTGGTTCCCTAGTAGGAACATCGGGGGTGATTGGCACATTGGGAAAGGACTGATCATCATCCTCACTTGCCAGGAGGAGAAATTTATTCTCTAGTGGTAGTGGAGGGACATTAAATATCTGACCCCCTCTACACTTGGTTTTCTTTTTAGTAACAGTAGTACAGTCATTGGGGTTAGAGTGTATGGTATTAAGATTCATGGCTGGGGCTAAAGCTTCGGTTTGTAAGGCCATGGAGTCTGTAAAGTTCTCCAGGGATTCAGTCTCTTCATCGTGTGGCCCTTTGGAGAGGAGTCTGGTGTTTAATAGAAGGCATTTGTCACAGACAAAATCATTAGTATCCTCCCCTGCACAGAACATCAGACATGTGATGCACATTTTAATAGGGCCTTCCATGTTACAGTTCAAATAATGGTTACAGCTGAAATTAAGTAATGCACTTCTCTGAAGTGTGCTTATTTCTTATAGAGTAGTACAACAGTGTGGAGTACAGTAATATTAAAGTACCTGGTCAGTCTCCCCAGTTGGTGTGTTCCACAGCAACCTGTTCGTAAAAACGAAACATGTAAAGAGATGCTTACGTTTACGCGCTTATGCTCACTGCAGCCGAAGCTTTATAAAGCCAGTGACCCGGAAGTAGTTCTGGAGGTCACAGAGCGAGCAGAACAGTAGAACTGCTAAAATACAGTATAAAAGTGTCTTTTAACACTACTCATGAGAGATGTACACAACAAAATACAAATTCCTTTGTCCCCAATCTAAAAATAGTACAAAGACACTGAGTTATAGTACGTGTTGTGCAGTCACGAGCTACAGCCTCTCTTCCTGCTTCCTTGTATGCCGTGCTCAATACTTTAGATTGGGTATACAACAAAACTGATTTTTACAAATTCAGTGGTATTGGAGCAATACCTAGGCAGCTAGTGGCAGCAGCAAGGCTTACTACACCAGGAAAACAGCCCAGAATGCTGCTGCTCACTGCATCTGTCACCCATTTTGACCTTTCATATGCCCGTTGATGGTCACACAGTGGCACCGCTAGAAGTGTCCCGTACATTCCTGAGAGGTATCCTTCACTTGAAGCCTCCCGTCCGCAATGTAGTCCTGCCATGGGAGTTGAATTTTTGTGCTAGAGAAACATACCTTTGAGTATTGAGGCTTCCTTTGAGCCAGTCACAACATGCAAGCTATGCTTTCTTGTCGTAGAAAGCATTGTTTTTAGTTGCCATTACTTCTGCTCGGAGGATTTCCGAGTTTCAGGCTGTCATGTGTGAGCAGCTTTATTTGGTCTTCCACAAAGACAGGGTGTCTTTGCGGGTGAATCCTAAGTTTCTTCCTAAGGTAGTGTCTGAGTTTACTCTAAATCAGTCCATCCACCTGCCTGTATATTATCCAGAGCATACCAATCCAGGGGAAGCAAACAAACTTTAGATGTTCATAGAATTTTGCGTTACTTTACACATAGTATGAAGGACTGCAGGAAGTCCTCGTAGCTATTTGTTTCTTTCACCCCTGGGAAAAATGGCGTTCCAGTTTCTAAACAGTCATTGTCCAAATGGTTGCCAACTGTATCACCTTATGTTACAGTAAGTATGTTAAGGACCTTCTTGGAGTTGTTCATGGTCATTCCACCAGAGGTACTTCAATTGCCTGTTTCAGGATTGTCTCCAATGCAGACACCTGTGCTGCTGCCACTTCGAGTAATGTCCGCACCTTCACCAAGCACAACAGTCTGGACATTGCTTCTAGGCGTAGGGCCGGTTTCAGCCTAGTGGAGCTTCAGGGCCTTCTTTCCTAGGCTCATGGTATCCATTCTCCCAAACTGCTTCTGTTGGTATGGCCTGCTGCAAAAGATACCCTCGATGAAGATAGTACAATTACATAAAAACTTACTTTAATAGTAGATCTTTGAAAGGATCTCTTGCAGCAGGTAATGCCATCCCACCCTTCGTCATCCTTGGCCGGCTGGCCTCTCAGTGTCGGTCTCTCCTTACCCAGTGCGGAACAACCTTCTGCTTTCTGTTATTCCTACATTGGCAGGAACCTTTGGCTCTTCCTCGGTTCCCCAGCGGGAGACTGGTTGCTTATGGTCTCCAGTGGGAAAACTGGGGAGGTTGCAGGGCTGCCCATTCTTGTAGGGTAAGGGCGACATCGGCATGTGACACTGGAGTGGGCGGCTTCCTGGTAGATTGCTAGCTAGAACATTTTCTCTGTGGTCCTAGTGTCTGGTGGCTGTAGTTCAAGTGTGGCCTGCAGCAAGACATCATCTCAAAGATTTACTTTTGGGTAAATTCTTACATAACTGTACTGTCAGGTGTCCTGATCTCCAAAGAATGTGAGACCATTCTTACAACCACTAGAGTGGTATCCGTGGCAATATTAATATGTAATATGTGGAGATAGGCAAATAATACTATCCTATCCCATACAAAAAAATCCTTGTAATACATCACTTAGTCCCGTAATAGTATACTTCCGGTCCTTGTAATACTATACTTCCGGACAATAATACTACACTTCCGGTCCTCGTAATACCATCGTTCAGACCTCAGTACCGCGGCTAATGTTAAAGCTTGTTTTTTTTTTTTCATTTTTCTTCCTTCCTGTGATAAAAAAAACGGGAGCGGGCAATGGGAATATGGCAACCGGACACTGAGGAGCGAGTAACACGAACATGGAACCGTCCCTCAACGAATGCAGAGGTAAAAGTTCGTCAGCCTCTCGCATCCATATATTACAAAAAATAACAGGTTCCAGTGAATTACTCGGCTGTAATTCCATCTCGAGGTTCTGGGGACATAGGAACCTCTCGAACTTCGCTCTCGAGGTTACCTATGTCCCCAGAACCTCTCGATGGAATTACAGCCTTGTAATTCACTGGAACCTATCTATTATTCTATTTATTATTGATTGAGGGCAATCAATAATATATCCTCCCCAGATTTCCAGAGCTTTTTCCTCTCCTCCGAGACATGATTCATAACGGAGTAGTAGTATTTTATTAAACCAGAACTACTTTCACACATGACCATCATTAAAACAAGGGACAGCTAGCAAGACCGGTAGGTCTGATATTGTCTCATGATTTTTACATTGATTTGTGAACGTAGCTTCTTGAACCTGGCTCACTCACTGCTGTACTTTGGGACCAGCTTAATTCCTAAATGTCTTCTGGTTTGCCAAAATAGGAGTATTCAGTTGACCTCACTTCAAGGGGGGGCTCTTGCAGCAGACCACCCCGTCTATCTAAGTCTGCTTGAGTGTGCAGCTAGCACCCCTAATTTGCAGCTGACCCACCCCCCTCCCATTTGTCATCCCACTGCCACCACCCCACCCTCACTCTCCCCTGTTCCCTGACCCATACCCTTTTGAAACTGTTCACAGATTTATATGATACCACCCATTCTGGTAGGGTGTTTCATTTTGCTACCACCCTCTCTTTGAAATAGTGTCTCCTCATTTCCTTCCTAAATCTTCCCCGCTCTATTCTTAGCGCATGCCCCCGGTGACCCTCCCCCTCCTTAACTTAAAGACCCCATCTGCCCCATCCTTGTTGATTCTCCTCAGATACTTGAATGTCTCTGTCATGTCCTCCCATCCCTTCTATCCTTTAGGGTGTACATATTCAGGTCTGTCAGCCTCCTGTCATAGTGTGTCCCTTCCATTCCACATATCGTCTTTATTACCCTCCTCTGCACCCCCTCCAGTAGCCTGATATCATGCTTTAGGTATGGCCTCCAAAACTGCACACACTACTCTCAAGTGCGGCCTTACCAGCGACCTGTAGAGGGGCATGATCACCTTCCTTCACCTGGATGAAAAACCCCTCGCTATGCAGCCCAGCATTTTGTTCTCTTTTGCAGCCGCTGTCCTGCACTGGGCAGTGTTGTCCATGGTCCCTGTTATTATTACCCCTAGGTCCTTCTCCTCCTCAGTGATCCCCAGCTTAACCCCTCCACAACCACATCCAGTCTACCATGGGCTGGGATACCGAAGACTTGGACCCTGAGAGGCACCGTTTGGCCATTTTCCTACGTCAAAAGGATCCAAAGCCTGTGGTGGTTCCTCCTCTGGTGGATCCATTCAAGGATGTCACTAGATTGGCTTGGAAACGTCCATCTACTACCCCTGCTTTTTCCAAGACGGATCATCGTCTGTATAGCATTGCCCGAGATGAGCCTTTCTTTGGAGAGCAACCCATTGCAGACTACATGGTCATTACTATGGCCCATGATCGATCCAAGAGGCCTCATCATCTCAGCACTCAGCCTCCAGACAAGGATTCTAAACACGTGGACCAGCTCGGCAGGAAAGTCTATGCCTCAGCCACCTGTGCTATTTGCTTCCTGAATTTCTTAGCCCACATGGTCCAGTATCAGAATGCCTTGTGGGAGAAAGCCATGGAGCTGGTTCAGATGCAGCAGGATAGCCTTCAGAAAGCTGAGCTACTGCACATCTTGAAATCAGGTTCAGACGTATGTACTCACATCTTACGTTCCTCCTATGATATGGCAGATTTGACAGCTAGGAAAGCGGCCACTGGTGTCTGCCTTTGCTGTTGCTCCTGGCTCCATGTCTTAGATTTTATTCTGGATTTCCAGGCGAGCGTTATGGATGCCCCTTTTAAGGGCACAGTACTCTTTGGCGAGGAATCTGAAAAGGTTATAACTCACCTTCAAGAATCCGGCAAGGCTGTAAGATCTGTCCACACCATGTACAAACACACATACGAAGAAGTCAGCAGAAGAAGGCCATTTGTTCTATCAAGTCTGCTCGTATTGCAGGGTCCACAGCTTGAGCTACTGTCCCTGCCTCCCTTCCCCACTTCTCCCATCCTCCCTACACATGATCCTTACCTTCCCCCATGCCTATCCCAGCCTCTCTTAAAGCTGCCCACTGTCTTCAACGAGATGACCTCTTCCGGCAGCTCATTCCAAGTGTCCACCACTCTCTCTGTGAAGAAGTGCTTCCCGACCTCCCTCCTAAACCTCCCACCCTCCAGCTTAAGACTGAGCCCCCTTGTGTTACAGTTGCCACTCAGCTTAAAGAGACTCTCCTTGTCCACTTTATCCCTTTCAAGTACTTGAAGTTCCCAATCATGTCCCCTCTCTCTCTCTCTCTCTCTCTCTCTCTCCTGTCTTCCAGGGAACCTCTCTTTGTATGCCGTACCCTGCTGACCTGCTATCATCTTTGTCGCCCACCTCTGGACCATCTCCAGTAGGTTAATGTCCTTTTTGAGGCGTGGGCTCCAGTACTGAACTCCATACTCTAGATGCGGCTTTACCAGTGACCTGTACAAGGGTAGTATAACCTCCTCTGTCTAACCAGAAGCAGAACCATTTTGTCGGTCCTCTGGGCAACAGCCCCGAGGCCAGCAGACCAGAGGTGCCTTTAAACGCAAGGCCACTTCCCAGGCCTCAGGAGGTTCAGGCTCCAGAGGCCCCCAAAACCTCCCAGGCCCCCTCGCCTGTCCCAGGTTCTTCGGCCTGACTCCTTGCCCAACTCCCCATCTCCGGCAGAATCCCTGCAGGAGGCAGTGGGGGGGGGGTCGCTTCTCTCTATATCTAGAATGGCACAGGATAACCACGGATCAATGGGTTCTTCAACTGACAGAGAAAAGGCATAGTCTGGAGTTCGAGGAGTTGCTCCTGGACAACCCACCTTAAACTCCCATTACCCTCAGTCACACCTCTCCCTCATTCAGGAAGAGATCCAAGTGCTCTTGCGGAAGCAGGCCATAGAGCCAGTTCTACCAGATCAAAGAGGAAGGGGATTTTATTCCCACTTTTTTCTGGTTCCAAAGAAAACATGGGACTTGCGGCCTAGCCTGGATCTCAGCCACCTTAACAAGTATATCGAATACAAATGCTTCAGGATAGTCACCCTTTAAGGCCTGCTACTCCTCCTTCATCAGGGGAATTGGATGTGCTCCCTGGATATGCAGAATGCTTATCTCCATATTTTGGTCTTTCAACCCCACAGGAGGTTCCTTGGCTTCAGCTTCCAAGGCAACCACTACCAGTTCCGCACCCTGCCATTCGGCCTGTCCTCGGCTCCACAAGTCTTTACAAAGTACCTGGCAGTAGTGGCTGTGTTCCTCAGGAGGAAAGGTCACTATGTCTTCCTCTATCTGAATGATTGGCTCTTGACAGCCCCCTCCAGGGATCAGCTGATCAGCACCATGGAAGACACCTTTATGTTAGTTCGAGACCTAGGGATCACTTTCAGTCTTCCAAAGTCCTCTCCGTGGCCCAGCCAAAGGCTGCAGTACATTGGGGCAATTCTGGACACCGCTGAAGGAAAAGCCTTCCTGCCCCCAGACAGGGCAGAATGCCTTCAGGACCAGGCTTGCCTGGTCTCCTCATCGTGGCAAATCCCAGCCAGAGTATTTCTAAGACTGCTAGGGCACATGGCAGCAGCCATCGCAACTGTCCCTCTGTTATGCCTGCAAATGGGAGCCCCCCAGTGGACCCTTCAAGTCTAGTGGGACCAACACATGGGCGAACTGGAGCAGCTAGTGACAGTCACCACTCCGGTACACCAAACTCTGACTTGGTGGTTGAAACCCCTCCACTCTTTATTTCTTTTTAATTATTGTGCTTTTTGCTGCCGGCTGCTGCACATTCAACTTGTAGCTCCCAAGCACCACCTTGCTCCCCTATTGCATTACCTCCGCGATACCCCCGACACCCCCCGCAAGTCGGGGCCATGGTACCATATCAGGCCCGTCTACAATGGGAGAAGGTGTCGGTGGCTACCGACATTGCCTCCCTGGCTTCCCCCCAGGGCGGGGTTCAGGGCCTGGCGATGCCGTAGCACCATCATTTGTCGGCGGAGAGGCAGGGAGCCATAGATGCCAAGTGCTAGGGTGGGCGTTATCCTCGGTGGCCAATGATTTTTCTTGCACTGCCCCAGGGGCACCGATGTGCAGTGATGTCAAGCATCCGCCCAGCTCCTCTAGCATACAGGCGCCGGTTGCCAGTGGTTCCCCTGAGCACCACCAGACACTCTACCCCTCCCTCCCCCCGAAGAAGGAGAGTAGTCCATGAGATGCTCAATCCTTCTCCCCCGGCCAGCCGTCCAACTCCCTGGGTCCGTTCCCGAACCTGGGACATCGGCATCACAAGCGTAATTCCAACTGCTGCGCCAGCAGGCGGGCTGCCTCCACTCTTTCTTCAGGGGTTCACTTTTGGCAGGAGTCTCCTCGTCACATTCTGACTATGGATGCATCTTGCCTGGGTTGGGCTGCCTATTTGATGCGCCATCAGACTCAAGGAACTTGGTCTCCCCAAGAGCAGCATCTCCATATCAACATATTTGACCTACTGGCGATACTCCATGCCCTACAGGCATTCCAGATGAATCTGCTCCTGTGCCCTCTCCTAATTCAGATGGACAACATTTCAGTGGTCTTCTACATAAACAAGCAAGGGGGGACTCACTGTTACCCCCCTGCCAGGTGACTGTGAGGTTGGGCCATCGAGCATCATCTGGAACTCACTGCCGTACATATCCATGGCGTACAGAACACCTTGGTCAACAGTTTAAGCTGGTATCGGTCCAGTGCACATGAATGGGAGCTTCTTCAATCGGTTGCCGAAGAGCTCTTTGACAGATGGGGCTGGCTTGAGTTGGACCTCTTTGTGTCCCCACTCAATGCCAAACTGCTCAGTTCTTGCTCGCTAGATCCAGGGCCTGGTGTTTTCTGGTGAGATACGTTGTCCCTCTCTTGGACAGGGAGGTTTCTATATGCTTTCCTCAGTTTCCATCACTGCAGAGTCTTTCTCAAATTGTAGTCGGAGGGAGCTGGGATGATCCTAGTTGTTCTGTACTGGCCTCATCAGATTTGGTTCCCTGTACTTCAACAGCTGGTGGTGGAACCCATGATCTCCCTATCCCTGAGCTCAGGCTTGCTCTCCCAGGAGCAGGGCACCCTGGTACATCCAGATCTTAGGTCACTACACCTGCGTGCATGACTCCTGCAGACCTAGCAGTTAATCAGTTTGGGGTTTTCCCCAGAGTGGCAGATGTGTTGGTGGCCACAAGGAAGCCTTCCACCAGGGCCACTTATGTGATGAAGTGGAAGTGGTTCTGCATTTGGACAGCTGCTTGCCACCTTGATCCCTTCTTCTGTCCAGTGAATTCTGTATTGGAGTACCTCCTTTCTCTGTCAGACTCAGGGTTGAGCTACTCCTCCATTAAGGTGCATTTATCAGCCTTCTCTACGTATCATGCACCTGTGGAGGGCAAAACTCGTGCCCAGCTGGATCTTTCCCACACTTTTTGGGGGGATATTCTTCACCTCAAGCCTCCCACCAGAGACTTGGTTCCCCTATAGAATCTTTTATTTGTTTGGGAAAAACTTACACTGCCTCCCTTCAAACTGGCTACAAGTTGCAAGCTACTCTTTCTGTCGTGGAACGCCTTATTGTTAGTTGCCATTACTTCTGCTCATGGGATTTCTGAGCTTCAGGCTCTGATGTGTAATGAGCCTATTTAGTTTTCCACAAGGAAAGGGTATTCTTGTGGACAAATCCTACGTTTTTTTCCTAAAGTGGTGTCTGAGTTTACACTGAATCAGGACATCCATCTACCGGTTTACTTCCTAGAGTATTCTAACCGAGGGGAGGCTCTATTTCATACTCTGGATGTTCACCGGGTGCTTCATTACTACATAGACTGCACCCATGCTGTCAGAAAGTCTGACCAGTTGTTAGTTTCTTTTGCCCTGAGAATGGAAGGGGCTTCTGTTTCTAAGCAAACCTTGTCCAAATGGTTAGTCAACTGTATTGTTTATTGCTACCGCAGATATGACAAGCTTTTACCACGTCCGATCAAAGGCCACCCTACTAGGGGTATGGCTGCTTCTTTTGCTTTCCCTAAAAAATGTGGCTGCGGCTGATATTTGCTCAGCTGCCACATGGAATTCTGTCCTCACCTTTATACGGCATTACAGTTTTGACATTACCTCTCGACGTAGGATGGGCTTTGGCCTCACTGTCCTACAAGGCCTGCTCTCTTGAGCCATTTCAGCAGATTTTCACTTTCTCCCGGCTGACGGGGGTTTGTCCTTCCACTGCTTGGTACTTGGTCCTTATGGGTTAGCCTGCTGCAAGTGCTAGCTCTTGAAGTGAGATAGTACTGTTAAGTAAGAACTTACCGTAACAGTAGCTCTTCGAAAGGAGGTCTTGCAGCAGGTGCTGCTTTCCCTCCCACCTTCCCCCGGTGTCTGTTTTCTCCATCACTGACTATTTTCATCTCCTCATTTCAGAGGAACATCCTTGGTTCTTCAGTTCTGAGTTTGCCTGGGTCTCCGGCAGGAGAACTGAGTTTGGGCTGGGGGACATCCCCTTTTACACCATTGCCGATGTCGGGGGTGAGCTGATGTCAGGGAGCAGTTTACCGCTATAGACTGCTAGCTAGAAGTTTTCTGTGGGGTCCTGGTGCCTGCCGGCTTAAGTCTTTATGGTGTAGCCTGCTGCAAGAGCTCCTGTCGAAGATCTGCTGTTACGGTAAGTTCTTACGTAACTGTGCTTTTCTTGTTGTAAACACAATATTTGTATGGTGCCTTGACATAAATAGCTAAAACTTTTCTCATCATTGCAGTGGGGTCAATATGGGTTAGCACTTGTGTTCAGTGCTATTGTGTTAATTTTTCATGGAAAAAAATACTCCTCTTTCAGAGCGTGTAAAAGTTAGTGTATGGCAAGGTAGAACCGAATGGAATTTGTTTTATATTGATCATTATACACACTAAGTTAAGATGCATTTTACATTCAGAGGGCCACCTTAATAGCAGCTTTTGTTACTGGCAGTGTTCATGGCCATTTGAAGAGAATGACTGGCATGAAGTTCCTCTGCCATTGTGTAGCTCTATCTGTGACCTCAGAGTTTGCTTTAGTTAGAAATACTGAAGCATTTCTTGGGCAGATTGTGTAAAACCCCTAGAATCTTTACACAATTTCCAGGACTTTTAATCTTAAATCATTAATTTGCAAGGGTCAGGCATTATGAACGTACTTATACATTAGAGACAAAAAATGGTGGTTCCACTGATTCCCTGGTTCTGTCTGTTCAAGAAACTCCTTTGACAGTGCAAGATCCTTTAGCTCCAAGTTAACAAAGTCTGTGCATCTACCTACACACATCTTAAAATGTGCCCATCACATCACAGTTTGAGAGCATGCCTTTAAAAATGGGGAAACAATGAATAAAACTTTAAGAGAAGAAGGTGTCTTTAAATTGCCCTTTTCTTGACACCAACCTGTGGATATGACGTTACTACATAAAATGTAACATTAATTTATCAGCGACAGCAACATCCTGAGCAATTATCCAAATTATCCAGACATCGCAAAATATTCCGTACAAGTGCAGTCTGTAGGATTTAGGAGTTTAACTCCTTCAACATCAAAAGGGAAGCCTGATGGTAAAAAAATAAACAGTAGAAAAATTTTGAGGTAACTTCCTTGCTTAATTAATTAGATGGACCAGGTGGAAGCGAAGAAGTCGGTGCTGGTACTCCAAATGTCTATAAAGCGAAACAACGTGACAGCACAATAGAGGAGGAACAAAGAGTTTTTTAATATGCTTCTATCCTGTGTCACAGTTTGAAACTGTCCTGGTTTATGTCCCTTTTGGCAAACTTACATAAAAGTGACCCTGTACTGTATTTTATGACCAGATGACTTTTTCTGTGGCTAATTTGTATCAGGCCCCATATTAAAGAGATGCAGAAATCCGTAGGAAGTACAAGGCTGTTTGTGTCCGTTACTTTCATTGCATTCTTTCATTATATCTGCTCGTTTTTTTTCCCACTGATCATCCATAAATTGTTGGAAATGAGTGATTGAGGAAGTGCTGCTCAGTGTTAGTTGCACATGCCTGCTCTGGGTATGTTTTTTTGTGGGTGAGAGGAAATCATGCAACTGCACAAAGAAAAAGGGAAACTCCTGCTGGGAACCTTTCAAGGAAATTTAGCAGGCATAAAGGGGCTTGGTCTTGGTGTTTCACAGAAAAGAGCGCATTATCTCTCCACCACCTCAGATTTTTAAGGGTGCCAACACTTTTAATTCTTATTTAATAAATGGTACGTCTCTGTAACTGACTCACTTTAAAAAGAGAACCTAACCCTGTTTTTATAGTATAATTGTTGATAATTTGGATGACTAATAACCCCAGTGTATCATTTATAATAGTGTCTGTTTTGTTTTTTCCCCTTTCTTTAGGGTTTCATGGTAATACTGCTTCCCCCCTTCCCAATAGTAATGTTTCCCCTCCCAATACTCATTTTTTTTTGTAATTAGTTTGTAGTTCCAGAGCTCAGTGACATCAGTTGAGCTGTAGCCTGCAGTGAAGCTTTCCATACAGAGCTTCCGCGCACTTGATGTTACTAGATTCTGGAAGTGCTAAATTATTATAAAATGAATATTGTGTGGACAGATAGTCTGCAATAAAAAGGGATCCTGAATAAGGAAAAAATAGGAAATTTCCAAATGAACACACAAAACAGTACTGTGGGGTTACTAAACTGTCTTCACACATGCACAATTTGCATCCGTATTGAAGAATGTAAAGAGATTATATTCCCTTTAAATCGATACGCCTGTATACGGATCACTTACAGAACTTCCATTTGTTGCATAGTTAAGATCCCAGGATGCTTGATTTTTGAAGGAGGTGGGGTTGTGGAAGCGGGAGTCCACGGATGCACTTAGTTTTAAAATTTGAAGGCCTGTACAGTTCTGAGTATCATCTTCATTTAATTATGATAATTTGGGATAGAACACTTAAATTCTTGTTGGAGTAACTAAACTAAAGTAGGGAGGAATAAACTGTGTGCTGCACACTCGAACAGACTTGAAAGACCGTTTCTGCTGGCATTTTCTTATGTTCATATGTAGGAGATCCCAGAAAATGTGGGTTACAGTCAGGGCGCTTAATAATAAAAAAAAAAAAGATCTTTGAGAATTTTTCCTCCATAAAGTGTGTTTGTATATATATATATATGTATGTGTGTGTGTGTGTGTGTGTGTGTGTAAATATATATGTATATTAGAATAAATAATGGGTAAGGGTGGCATACAAGGATATACTACATAGTTGGGCCCTTTCTCCCATTGAAAACACCATCATTTATTTTCCCATATGATGGCAGCCAGCTGCCTGTTAGGATTTATGACCTCAAGTAGCTACCAGGTAGGGTACTGTAACTTAAATTGGCCCCAGTTAGGGTATTATGACTTTTAATTGGCTGCCAATTAGGGTATTATGACCCCAAGTAATTAATTACACTCTAATTAGAGTATCATGAACACCTTAGCAGCACATCAACACCCAGTACACACTGACCAAGCAATACTGTCCCTCAGAACCAACACTGAAACATACCACTACACTGTGGAAACACATAGGACACACTCGAAGGACACATTAACATAGAAACATAGAAATATAGAAGTTGACGGCAGTTAAGGACTGCAAGGCCCATCCAGTCTGCCCATTTTTTCTACCTTATGAATGTGCCACAGGCCTTTACTCTGTCAATGGCCTATCTAGTCATACTCATCAATATTGCTCCCTTATGCCTATCCCAAGCCTGTTTGAAGCCCTGCACTGTATTCATACCCACCACTTCCTGAGGTATGCTGTTCCATGCATCCACCACTCTTTCTGTGAAAAAGAACTTCCTCACATTACCCCTTAATCGGTCTACCTCTAATCTCATGCTGTGTCCTCTTGTCCTGCTATTTTTCTTATACTGAAACATGTTAGACTCTTTCACCTTGTTAATGCCCTTAAGATATTTGAATGCTTTGATCATATCGCCTCTCTCCCTCCTTTGCTCTAGGGTATACATATTGAGCTCTGTTAATCTGTCCTCATATGTTTTCTGATGCAGACCCTGCACCATTTTGGTTGCCCTTCTCTGGACTGCCTCCATTTTGTTAATGTCCTTGTGCAGGTCAGGCCTCCAGTACTGCATGCAGTACTTCTGATGGGGCCTAACCAGTGTCTTGTAAAGAGGGATTATTACCTCCCTTTTACGACTTGTGATACCTACCACCCAACATCCCTCTGTGATGATGATGCTCAAATTTCTTTCTTCATTTATGATTGCCAGCAATTCCCCTCCCAACCTGAATTGGTGACCTGAAGCACTCCACGCAGTGCAAGAAAGCAGCAGCAAAGGCAAACAAGATGCTGGGATGCATATCTAGGGGGATCAGTAGTAGGAGAGAGGAGGTTATAGTGCCCTTGTACAGGTCATTGGTAAGGCCGCATCCAGAGTATGGAGTTCAATACTTGTGCCCACACCTCAAAAAGGACATTAACCTGCTGGAGAAAGTCCAGAGGAGGGCTACAAAGATGATAGCAGGTCAGCAGGGTAAGGCATATGAGGAGAGGTTGAGTGCACTGAACATGTACTCCCTGGAAGACAGGAGAGAGAGTGAGGAGAGAGGAGACAGAGAGAGAGAAAACATGATTGGGACCTTCAAGTACTTGAAAGGGATAAATAAGGTTAATAAGGAGAGTCTCTTTAAACTGAGTGGCAACCATAACACTAGGGTCACAGTCTTAAGCTGGAGGGTGGGAGGTTTAGAACGGAGGTCAGGAAGCACTTCTTCACAGAGAGGGTGGTGGATACTTGGAATGCGCTGTCAGAAGGGGTAATCTCATTGAAGAAAGTGGGCAGCTTTAAGAGAGGCTGGGACAGGCATAGGGGGAGGGTAAGGGTCATGGGTAGGGGGATGGGAGGAGTGGGGAGGGAGGGCAGAGACACTAGCTCAAGCTATGGACCCTACAGTACGAGCAGACTTGATAGACCAAATGGCCTTCTTCTGCTGGCTTCTTGGTATGTTCGTATGTAACCTATAGGTAACTTCAGGGTTTCTCTTCCCTATGTGCATGATCTTGCACTTCTTTGCGTAAAACCCCAGTTGCCACTCTTCAGACCATTTTGCCAGTTTTTCCAGATCTCTTCTCATTCTGCCCACCCCATCTGCATCATCTGCTCTGTTGCAGATCTTGGTGTCATCTGCAAACAGGCAAACCTTACCCTCCAGTCCATCTGCAATGTCACTGATGAAGATATTGAAGAGTACTGGCCCCAGTACTGATACCTGATGTACGCCACTTGTGACATGCATCTCTTCTGACTGTATATTGTTTACCACCACTCTCTGTTTTCTGCCCGCCAACCAGTTTGTCACCCAGTTGACCAACTTCTGACCCACCTGAGCCTCCCCAGCTTATTAATCAATCTTTTATGTGGAACAGTATCGAAAGCTTTGCTGAAGTCAAGGTGGGTGACATCAACTGCACCTCCTTGGTCCACCACTCTGGTTACCCAATCAAAGAAATTTGTGAGGGACCGGTGGCACTGAGGGTTGAGGCGCTGGATGCCACACCTCGCGCTACGCCAGTGATCCGAGTTCAGGAGCGAGCTTTGGCATTGGGGGTTGGCAGGGGTGGGTGAGGATTGAGCGCCTGATGGGCTGCTCTCCTCCTGGGTGGGGGTCGGGCTTTCCCGGCATGCCAGCGGCTCCTGGTGGAGACCAGGGGCACTGCAGCATGCTTGGCTGCACGTAATCAGCATGCCCTGACGCAGGCAAGGGTTGCTGTGTGCCTAGCGTTGGGGATGTGCACACACATGGGAGGGGGGAGAGATCACTAGAACAAAGGAAAAACTCGGTCTGTGGGGGTAGGCGATGGCACCTGCCCCCATGGCTGGTGTCCCTCCTGCCTGGCCTTCCAGGTTCCTCCACCCGGGTCCTCTCCCACGTTGGAGTCTGTCTCTAAGTGCACCCAAGGAGAGAGGTGGCCCCACCCCGGAGGGGTTAAGCCGGGGTGCCGATCGTGGACAGAGGAGGAGGAGGGAGAGAGGAGACACAGGTAGGAGGACTTCAGGCAGGGTAGGAGCAGGCAGGATGCCTGAGAGAGGCCCCCCAGACCATGACTGGAGGGAAAAAGAGATAGAAAAAAAAAAGAAATCTATGAGATTACATAGAAACATAGACTTTGACGGCAGATAAGGACCGCTAGGCCCATCTAGTCTGCCCATTTCCCTACCTACAGGATAGGCCGCAGATCCTAGTTAACCAACAGCCTATATCTTCCTGCCCCACAACAATTGCCTTATGTCTGTCCCATGCATTCTTGAATTCTCCCACAGTTTTAGACCCCACAACTTCCTCAGGAAGGCTGTTCCATGCATCCACTACCCTCTCTGTGAAATAATACTTCCTCACATTGCCCCTGGAACCGCTTCTCCTTCTAACTTTTAAATTGTGTCCCTTGTTCTTGCAAGTCTCTTTTTCTGAAAGATGCTACCCTCTTGACTTTGTTGATTCCTTGAGGTACTTGAAAGTTTCTATCATGTCCCCTCTCCTTCTTTCCTCAAGGGTATACATTAAGCTCCTTTAGTCTCTCCTCATACGGCTTCTCTTGCAGACCCTGCACCATTTTAGTTGCCCTCCTCTGACTGCCTCTATCCTGTCTATGTCCTTGCGGAGATGGGGTCTCCAGAACTGGACACAGTATTCCAGATGGGGTCTCACCAACTGTCTGTACAGAGGATAACAACTTCCTGTTTTCTGCTGCTGATGCCTCTCCCTATACATCCCAGTATACCCCGGCCCTCCCTACTGCCTTCTCACATTGCTTGCTAACCTTAAGGTCATCTGATATGATTACCCCCAGGTCCCTTTCCTGTTTTGTTGTTGTTACTACCTCCCCACCCATTGTGTGTTCTTCCCCTGGGTTCTTGTTTCCCAGGTGCATTATTTTGCACTTTTTTGCATTGAATCCTAGCTGCCATACGTCTGACCATTCCTCCAACCTTGCCAAGTCCCTTTTCATCCTTTCCACGCCTCCTTGTGTATCAACCCTGTTGCAGATCTTTGTGTCATCTGCAAAAAGGCATACTTTTCCTTCCAGTCCCTCTGCAATGTCACTGATGAAGACATTAAAAAGGACTGGACCCAATATGAACTCTGCGGTGCTCCCACTAGTAACGCCTTTCTTCAGAGTGGACTCCATTTACAATTACCTTCTGTGTCCTGTTGTCCAGCAATGTTTTACCCAGGCTACGACCCGGGACCCACTCCCAGGCTGGTTAATTTGACTAATAATCTTTTGTGTGGGACTGTGTCAAATGCCTTGCTAAAGTCTAGGTAGGTCATGTCCACAGCCCCTCCCTGGTCTACTACTTTGGTCACCAGTCAAAGAAATCTATTAGATTCGCCTGACATGACCTTCCCTGTGAACCCATGCTGCCTTGGATCCTGTGCTCCACTGACCTCTAGGTACTCAACTATTCTTTCCTTCAGAAGTGACTCCATCACTTTCCCTACCACAGAGGTCAGACTGACAGGTCTGTAGTTTCCTGCCTCTGTCTTGGTCCCACTTTGTGAAGGGAATCACATCCACCTTCCTCCAGTCCTCGGGTACCACCATCCTCCCATGATTTATTAAAAGAGTAGCCAGTGGTTTCACTAGTTCCTTCCTTAATTCTTTTTAGAATTCTGGGGTGAATTCCATCAGGACCCATTGCTTTGTCCACCTTCAGTTTTAGGAGTTCTTGCAGAACCCTTTCTTCTGTGAAAGGACTGGGATCGACCCCCTATCAAAGAGTGCTTCTGTTAATTGGATTAGGCACTTCCCCCTCCTCTTTTGTGAATACTGAGCAGAAATATTCGTTCAGTATTCCTGCTTTTTCACTGTCCCCCTCTGCCCACCCACCGTTCATTCTGTTCAGCCTCACTATCCCTCCCTTTGTCTTTCTACGCTCGCTGATGTACCTATAAAAGGTTTTATCCCCCTTCTTAACTGAGTTGGCTATCTTTTCCTCAGTTTGGGCCTTTGCTATTCTGACTTCCCTCCCTGCTTCTTTCTGCCTTAACTGGTACAGCTCTCTGTCCTGCTCCTTCTGTGTTCCTTATACCGGAATGCTATCTTTTTCTTCCTGACTTTCACAGCCACCTCTCTTGAGAACCATAGTGGCTTTTCTCTTCATTTGATTTGTTTATTTGCTTCACACAAGGCTTGTTGCCTCTGTGATGGCAGTTTTGATAATTCCCATTGTTGCTCCACACCTCCTTCTAGCCTGTTTGCTAGTGCTTTTCTGAGGCACTCTCCCATCTTGCCAAAGTCAGCCCTCCTAAGTCCAGTACCCTCACTTTTGTATGGCTTGACTCTGTAGCTGAGTTTAATGTGAACCACACTGTTTGATGGTCACTTGTCCCCAGATGGCAACCCACTTCTAGATCTAAGATCCTCTCACTGCCCCGTTTGAGAGCACGAGGTCTAAGATTGCTCCCTCACCGAGTGGGTTCCAAACTAGCTGTCTAATGCCTGCCACCTGTAGGCCAAGAATGGTCCTGCTCTTGGATGGGCTGCAGCAATGTGCTCCAGTTAACATCTGGCATATTCAGGTCTCCCATCAACAGTATCTCCCTTTCTCTGCCATTCTAAGAATGCCTTCCATCATATCCTTGTCCATTCCTTCCCCTGACATGGGGGTCTGTACACAACCCTGTGCGGATTGTGGTGCCCTTTCCAGTCTCCAAGGTGACCCACAGTGCCTCCTCCTCCCTGTTTACTCTTTTGTTCAGTTGCTTTATCCCTTCCTTTACATAGAGTTACTCCTCCCCTCTTCTCCCCTGCCTGTCTCTCCGGTAGGTTATGTACCCTGGTATGTTAACATCCCAGTCATGGTTCTCTGTGTACCATGTTTCTGTGACTGCTACGATATCCAGGCATCCCTCTTCCATTAAGGCCACCAGCTCAGGGAGCTTGTTGCCCAGACTGTGGGCATTGGTGCTCATTACCCTCCATTTCCTGATGGCCTTACCCCCTTTTGCCCCATCCCTGTCCTTCTTGCCTTTGTCACTTTCTCCATTTACCCCTGCCCTTCTCCCTATCGACACCTCCATGTTGGTGTTTGCCACACTTACCGTGATTGTTTTGGGGGCTAGGATTTTCCTGCTCCTTTCAGTGCCTCCCCTTGGCTGGTTTAAAAGCTTGCCAATGAAGCATTTAAAACTATCACCTAGGATCCTGGTTCCCCTCCTGGACAGATGCAGCCCATCATGCCAGTATGAGGCTTGCATCACTCAGGTGGACCCCAGTCCCAATGAAGCCAATCCCTGAGCTCCACACCAGTTTTTCAACCACTGATTGAATCCCATGGTATGGAACACCCTAGCCTCTCCTATGCCATAGATGGGTAGCACCTCCGAGAAGGTTACCGTGTGTGCTGCTTGACTAAAGGCCCTACCCAATTCACAAACTCTTCCTGCGTCTCTAATCCCTTTCTTAGCCAGGTCATTTGTCCCTGGGTGGACAATGACATCCAGCTCCCTCCCCTGTGCAGCTGCT
The DNA here is from genome assembly GCA_016271365.2 of Neoceratodus forsteri. Taxonomy (NCBI): domain Eukaryota; kingdom Metazoa; phylum Chordata; order Ceratodontiformes; family Ceratodontidae; genus Neoceratodus; species Neoceratodus forsteri. Next base: position 1,542,697,500 of record CM057456.1, on the reverse strand, counting down.
CCGGCAATCCTGAGGATTCGCTCCCTGTCCTTCCAAGCCATGGCGCCAGGCAGGCACCTTACCTCCCTCTCCCCTTCCTTGCCCAGTTCTACCTTCCTAACAATGGAGTCCCACACCAGGAGTTGTTTCCTTCCCCTGCAGGGTCCCCTGCCACCCTCCTGTGGGTCTCCTTTGTGGAGGTTCCCAGCATCCTCCTTGGTCTCCACTGTAGGTGCCTCCATAGAGGAACCACACTTTGCCAGAATGGCATAGGAATTGTGGACAGGTACAACTGGAGGGATGTGCCTCTGTTCCACCACCCTCACCCTCCCTGAGCCCACTGTGGTCCAACCGCTCCTCTTTCTTGGCAACCTCTGTTAGTTTGATAGGACCTTCCTGTTGTAAATCCATGCTGTCTTGGATCATGTGCTCTTATGGATTCCAGGTGTTGCACTATCCTTTCCTTAAGGAGTGCCTCCATAATCTTGTCTACTACTGAGGTAAGACTGACTGGTCTGTCGTTCCCTGCCTCCTCCCTGCTGTCACTCTTGTGGAGTGGGATCACATGAGCTCTTCTCTAGTCTTCTGGGACCTCTCCTGTGCTCAGAGACTCACTAAACAGTTCTGCTAGTTCCACCCTTAGCTCCTTTAGTACCCTGGGATGTATGCCATCCGGTCCCATTGCCTTGTCCTCCCTGAGCTTAGTGAGCCCTTGTAGGACCCTTTCTTTTGTGAAGGGACTTGTGCACACTTCCTTCCCCCTTTGTGTCCTAAGTTCTGAGCTGGGTATAGCCCCCGACACCAACACAGCGACTTCACGACAGTTTATCGACAGGTCGCTGTGTTGCTGCGCCTGAGACACAGAGGCACACTGTCTCCCCAGTCCCACCTCCCAATCATCTCCAGCTCGGGTTGATTATAATTAGTATGGGGTGTGCTGAGGGCAGAGACCCCGTAGAAAAACGGACCAGGAGACAATTGGGATTTATGTCAGCCGCAACTTGTAGTAGACATAAATCCTGTCGCAGTGATGCCGGTCAGTGAAAATGTTGTTGAACCGACATCGTAGAGCCACTGAGCTGTGGGCCCTGCCCTACCTTCTCCTCAGTAAATACTGAGCAGAAGTATTTATTTAGGATAGATACCTTTTCTTGGTCCTCCTCCACACACTCCCCCTTATCTCCTTTGATCTTAGCAATACCCCCCTCTGGACTTTCTCCTTTCACTAATGTATCTATAGAAAGTCTTGTCCCCTTCTTTTACTGTTCGTGCTAGTGTTTCCTCGGTTTGGGATTTTGCCTGCCTTACTGCCTTCCCTGCTTCCCTTAGGGAAGTTTGGTATGCTGCCCTATCTTCGTCCCACTGCGTTCCCTTATATTTCCTGAAGGCCAACCTTTTGGCTCTGACCTTTTCTGCTACTATTTTTGAGAACCAAAGTGGTTTCCTCCTTCTTTTGCCCTTGCTTTTCTCCCTAACACAATGGGATGTTGCTTCAAGTATTGCTTGCATCCTTAATGCTTGCCAATTTTGCCTATACCCCCTCACCTGTATTTCTTCTTGCCAGGCTAGCTTAACTCTGCTGGCCATCTTATCAAAGTCTGCTTCTCTGAAGTGCCATATTTTTGCCTTGGAATGGATGATTAGTGGCCAAATTGAACCATACCATGTGATGGTCACTTGCCCCCAGGTGACCTTCTACCTGGAGATCTGTGATCCTTTCCCCATTAATCAGTACTAGATCCAGGATAGCCCTGTCTCTTGTGGGTTGTATCAATTGTTTGAGGCCCTCCCCTTGCAGAGAATCCACTATGTGCTTAATTCTTGCAGATGCTCCGGCTAGTATTGACCAATCCATATCTGGCATGTTGAATTGCCATTATCAGAACCTCCCCTTTAGTTGTCATGTTTTGTATATCTTCTAACAGTAATGTGTCTTTGTCCTCCCCCTGGTCTGGAGGCCTGTACACAACCCCAGTGCGTATGGCTGTCCCATTTCCTGTTTCCTGGGTGACCCACAGTTCTTCTGGCTCCTTATGTGTATTCTGAATTTCTGTAGCTTTGATATTTTCATTTACACAAGGCCACTCCCCCCCCCCCCCTTTTTTTTTCATCTCGGTCTCTTCTGAACAGTGCATAGCAGGGTACTGTATTCTCCCAAGTGTGGTTACTGGTGAACCATGTCTCGCTAATGGCTACTATGTCCAGTTTGGCCTCTGTCATTGTTGCCTCCAGGTCTGGGATCTCCAATCAATCAATCATTCTTTATTTTACCAGGTGAAACACCATTGAGACGAGCTCATTTACAGGGTGGACCTGGAAGATCAATGAACAGCAGTAATATACAGTGACAGTGTGACTAGTAACAGTAGCTTTAGATATAGATAACAATGAGGTGTAGCTAAAAGTTAATACGATGTGCTTGAATATACAACCATAACCTAAAATACGCATGTACTAAATGACTTCAACAGACACACATGTTTGGAAAAGTAAATGAAATTAGGGAAGATTAAAACCCTAGGTGGACAGTAACAAACAACTAGAGAAGATAATTGCATAGTAATGAGGACAGCACAAGCATAGCAGTACATAGAATGCAATGTATGGCAAGAGAGGTAGTTAATGGTAGATTAGAACCAGTCCCGGGATTAGGGGGCCATTAGCGGAAGCACTTGCATGTCTCCTTGAAGGAGCATACAAACAAAGTTTTGAAGGAGGATAGCTTCCCCGGGGTTGCAAGTTTCAGGGACTTCTGAGTATTGTTCCATAGAACTGGAAGGTTATGGCTTATAGCAGATCTACCAAAATGTGATCTAACCTTAGGGATGATAGGCAAGATACAAGATAGACTTCTCAAGGGGTAGCTACTTGCAACACAGAGAGGTGAACAGACCTAGGTATAACGAGAGAGCTTGCGGATGATAGCTCTGTACGTCCATAATACTGCATTTTTCTGATGTCTGAAACTAAGGCAGTTCCAGCCTACTGTGATGTAGAGCGAACAGTCGTGTGGGTGGCATATGGTGCATCTGTAATAAATCTAAGTGCTCGGTGATATAAGGTGCGAGGTTTACACAAAGCGGAACTCAAGCCTGCCCATACATAAAGTCAGCATTATCCAATAATGGCATGAAGGTTGTTTGGACCAGCCTGGTTTTGGCTTCCATTGTTGGAAGGTGCCTAATCCTAAAAAAAGAGACCAAGCCTCTGCTTACATTTTTTCGAGAGCTCTTCAATATGGTCAATGAAAGATAGTTTGTCATCGATTCAGACACCTAGATACTTAAATTTCACCATGAACTCCAGGGGTTCTTCTAGGAGCGTGGTTATTTGAGCAGTACTACTTGGAATGCCATTTTTATAAGCCTTAATCGAAGGGGAAAATAGCATAGCCTTAGTTTTTTTGCATTCAAGAGTAGTTTTAGATGCAACAGACTTTTTTGTAAAAGGTTGAATTCAAGTTGGAGATGCCTACAAGCCTGCTCCGGGGTAGGCCTATCTAGATATAGGACAGTGTCATTAGCAAACAGGTGAATGTTTGCTGATTTGACACCTACGTTGATGTTATTAATATCGATGGCAAATAACAAGGGGCCTAAAATAGACCCTTGTTCCGCTCCTCTTAGGAGAGTTTTTAGTGGAGATAGTTCCCAGTCTGCTTTAATTTATTGTTGACGCCCTGTAAAATAGTTAGTGAACCATTTCAGGGCCGATTGGTCCAGTCCAATATTAGGATGGCAAAGAGCAGGTTGTGATCCACCGTGTCAAGCGCTTTGCTCAAATCAAGGAACAAAGCAAACACATAGTTTTTGGAGTCCAGAGAATTTAGCCAATCATTTGAACCCTTAGCGAGAGCTGATACGGTGCTGTGCTGTGCTGCGGCCTGAAGCCAGATTGCACCGGATAAAGAAGATTGTGATTCTCCAGGTGCTGTCTAAGTTGTGAATTGCCAACCCTGTAACAATTTGGACAGAATGGGGAGTAGGGATATTGGACGGTAGTTATTTAGGTCACTCAAGTCTCCAGATTTGAACAAAGGGATAACATGGGTAGTTTTGCAGATAGAGGGAAGGGCCCCCTGGGAAAGGGATAAATTAAAAAGATGAGCAACTGGAACAGCCAACGCATGGAATCCTAATTTTAAGTAGAACGGCTCGATAAGGGCAGTTCCCGCACTTTTCCTATTATCAAGTTCCAGAAGTAGGTCTTCCACCTGCTTCACAGAGACAGGGCGAAAATTGAAGACTGCTTCTTGTGTTGTGGTTGATGAAGATAGGCAAGAGCGTTTTCGTACGCCGCACCCACTCTTTGGAACTCTCTACCATGCCGGTTACGGCAGTGCACCTCCGTGGAGTCATTTAAGAAAGATTTAAAAACGCACTTATGGAATATGGCCTTCTTAGATAACTAAGTTATTTGATTATGTGTGGATTTTACTATAAATTTGCTACTATGATGATATGTTGATTTTTTTATGATTTTTATTTAGAGTTTTTGAACTCGTTTTTAAAATTGTTCAGCACCTTGATATTTTGAAAGGTGCTATACAAATAAAATTATTATTTATTATTATTAAGAGGGGTCCTAGGTACTCATTTGTGCCCGAATGCTATTGGCTGGTGAGGTGTCAAACACCAGCCCTGCCATGTCAAAATGGTTATTAAGCAGGTCTAGGATCATCTTTTTGTCAATAGTAGAAGAACCATCAGCGGAAATTTTAGGAGGGAGTGAGCTAGCAGGGTTGTGTCCTTCTTATATCCTTTAGCGTTTTCTAGAATTTTTCTGCACAGTTTGCAGAGGCCTCAAGTTCACACAGCCCTAGTTTGCTTAGTGCACTGATTTCTGGCTGCTCTAAAGGCAGTCTAGTCAGCTGGAAGCTTAGTTTTTTTGTACCTTCTTCCATAGAGCATCCCTATGGAGTAGTGCAGCTTTAAGGCTGGCAGTGAACCACAGACAGGATTTCTTTTTAGTCTGAACTTTAACTAGTGGTGCATGTCTGTCTATGGAATTCATGACAATATTTTAAAATGTCTTGGAGGCGTCGTCCACTGTGGGGGCCAGCTAGAATTTCTGCCAATTTGATTACTGGAGCTCAGTAAGGAAGGCATTTGGATCAAAATGCCGGTAACATCTCTTAAGGATGAATCTAGAGGTGGACACAGTTTTAGGGGCAGACCTTGCACAGGCTGTTGCACAGTGATCACTAAGGTCATTGAAAAAGACACCAAAATGGAAAACAAGGTGAGGTTTGTTCACTAGAATTAGATCCAGCAAGGTACTGTGAGACTGGTTTTTAACATTTGGGCAGGAAATATCTGCGATAAGCTGTGTAAACCCAAATGAGTCACAGACGTCCTTTAGGGGTTTGGAGGCAGGAGAAAACCAATCCAAATTAAAGTCACCTAAGATAATTATCTCAGAGGACAGAGAACCTAGCACATCATGCAAGTTATTCAGTATCTTGAGCCCCGCAGAGGGAGGTCTATAGCATCCTATTATACACAGGGGAACTGATTGTGGGAGTTGAACCCTTAAGGTGATACTTTCGAATTCCTTACTCATAGTAGTGGCATAAACTATGGATGCAGTAAATTTGTCTCGGATGTAGATTGCTAACCGCCCCCCCCCGTATGACTGTCTGCCCTAAAAAGACTGTATGAGGGAATATTAATTTTGTGGTCCTGTGTAGATGGTCTCAGCCATGTTTCTGTGATTACTAAGACATTGGAATTAGAGTGGTTAATCCAGGTCTGGATGGCATCAAATTTTCTTAACAGACTATAGGCATTAATATGCAATAGACTGATTCCCTTTAACTGAGTCGGCTCCGAGGGGGCGGATATGGGGTGGGGTGGTTCAGGGTTAAGCTTAATATTTCCCGCACATTTAAGTAGCAACAGTAATAGCTTTTTAAGAGCATTAAGTAATAGCCTAAGGAGATGGATCCTTCCTCTTTTTCGATGGCAGTAAGGAGCAGATGAGTATTCCATTGGTCCTGGTCCAAGAGGTCCCAAGGAGGCATAAATGAGCACCCTAACAGAGAAGGTTACTGGGTACACAAGTAAGGGGGTGAGCGAGGTTTGATATCAGTAGCCCATATAGAGACTACTATGTGTACCATGACATTCACAGTGTAGAGCAAAATACCCCAAGGTGACAGTCGTTGCAGTTGAGGAGCAAGTAGCTGCTGGTACAAACAATGGGTCAAGGGGACAGAAATATAAACTGGCCAGAGTCCTAAAATAATGAGTAGTGGTAGCATTTTTATTTCCTAGTACAGAAAGGTAATTACCAACCCTAAAAGAAGCTTAACAGCAGTCTCTGCAACAAGGAGACGAGTGTAAATTAGAAGTAGGTCTCTTCCGGGGAAGAAGTAGAATTCTGATCAGTTCAGCTCACAACATGCTTGTAGGTGCCCAGGAATACGCTTAGCTATAAGTTACTAGCTTGGCTGGAGAAAAAGTAGAATTCTGATCAGTTCCGCGCACAGTGTGCTTGTAGGTGCCCAGGAACATGCTTAGCGACAAGTTACTAACTTGGCTGGAGTTGTCAGTGTGCCGTGAGTGGGCTAGCAACCCTGGTGATTAGAGAGGGTGATAACAGTGGGGTTCCAAAAGAATTGCACAGCTGCGGCAGACTGCGCATTTAAAGTCCAAGAGCTGTACAAGGAAATCACCAGAGTAAATGTAGCAGAACCAGTGAAGTTGCTCGCCCTCTAGTTGTGCAGGAGTATAATCTGTGAATGACAGAGTAGGGACTTAGTCACCTGACTCTTTGGCTCCTGTTTAACTAATGCCGGACAATGGTGGGCGTGGTGGGGGGCGGGATTTCTTCTAGCTGGGCGGGTGGCTGGTGGCAGCAGGGATCGCCGCAGGGAGGTGGCCCAGTCAGGGGCTAGGTCCTGGGGAGAGGAGGGAGACTGTTTAATTTATATAGCCAATGAAGGGAGGGTTTTCACAGACAGAGGGGGAGGATGAAGGATGGAGACAAACAGAGAAACTGGAAACCGAAGCTGAACTGAGTTCCAATCAGCTCGGAATAGACCTAGGAATGGTCAGAGCAGGATAACAGAATAGCAAGATTCAGGTGAAAGAAGGGAAAAAAAGACAGAGAAGCATGCAAGGTGTAAAGATTCCTGACTAGCAGCGTAGTACAATATAAAATTCCTAACTAGCAGACTTTCAATCGATGTCACAAGCAAACCCTGCAACCTAAATTTAATAATCTGTAAGAGATGCTGTAGGCATGAACTTTAGAGATTTCTAAGGCAAAACACGTTTTCTACATTTTTTTTTTTTCAGTACTGGAAGGTAGCTGCAGATACAGTCTGAGCAAAAATTAAATGAGGTACTAAAGGAAAAATAAATGCTCAGAATTAAAAATAAAAGATCTTGTTTCCCAGACTGCGGGCATTTGTATACCTGGTTTTCCATTTGCCAGATTTCAGTGTGTTAGTTGTGGGGTGAAGTCCGGCTTGTCCCCTGCGCGCCGTATGGGGAGCTGGACCTTTTTCCTTACCTGGTGATGCAAATGAACTACAAACATGCTGAACTCCTGTTTGATCACTAGCTGAGAGGGAAGGGGTGCTCTTCCCGTTCGATGTATCTGGTGCTGCACCCCTCTCCCCATTTGCTAGTTTAGCACCCAATACACACTCGCCAAGCAATGCTGTCTCTCAGCACTGACACTAGACACGCCACTACACTATGGAGATACATAGGACACAGCAAAAAGTGTCCAGTCTTATGTATTATATGTAGTAGTAGTAGTAGTAACAATTTTCATTTTTCAGCTAATGAATAGGATACTAAGCTGACGCAAGCTCATTTCCAGTGAGGTCCCTGACACACAATCAAAGTTACAAAAAATTTCTAACCATTTCAAAACATTCATTACTAACATCATAAGATAACACAGAACAAGTATAATTCTAGGGACGTGGATATGATGTTCTAGGAGCGTGGATATGTTGTTCATCCACACTCTTTGGCATGTCCCTTTCCCCTTTAAATCTTGCCGGAAGTCTTCAAGCTGGCTCCTCCCACCCACCCAGGTGGTATATACCTCGGCTCCACCCCATGATGCCAGATCTTCCTTTCCGCTGGAAGATTCAGTTCCCTCGTGCTACTTCTGCAGCACGTAGGCCCTGGATTCTAATCAACGGTTTTCGCCGCATTTGCTTTCTTTGAAACTCGTAAGAGTTTATGATTCCAATCCGAGTGCATTGGACATGGAGGACAAGTCGTCCCCCGGGTTTTGCCGGTGTCCTTGCGGACAGAATATGTCGTGCACCGATCCCCACCTCTTGTGCGTTTATTGCTTGGGTGTCGTGCATGACACCACCTCTTGCACCATTTGTCTGGCCTTCCATCCCAATGTCCTGGACGACTGCAAGGCACGCCTAAAGCTAGGGAGACCGGAGCTTTGCAATCCACCAGTAAAATCGAAGGAGGCCAGGTGGGCAGTTTCCACGGCCGCGGGATCCTCCAATCAGCTTGAACAGATGACGGCTTTCGAATAGGAAGCTGCTCAAGCTTCGGCCAGCTGAAGTTTTTTCGTGCCACTTAACCTGGGCTCCACTTTCACTGGGTCCTTTTGGGAGCTGTGCCAGTCTCTCCCTACCAAGGCTGAGGCGCTCTTGGCCTCGCACTCCTCCCACCCTAAGAAAAGGGACAAGGACCATAAATCATCTTCTGCCCGAAGAAGACATTCCTGGGACTGAGAGTGGTCCGATTCTCAGGACCTGGCGGTCTCGACCTCAGTTGAGATCGCTTCCTCGGCCGCCGGCTACTCGGACCTTCCATCGGGCCAAGGCACCGAGGCCGATGATACGGCAGAATCAGCTGAGATTTCTCTCGAGCCATTGTCACCGACCCTGGTCGATGACTCCTTGGAGAGGACACCCATCCTTTCTTTCCCCGAGGAGACCCGTCCTTTGGGTATCCCGATCAAGGGACAGGAGCCAGAACCTCAGTTTTCACCGAATCCAGCCTCTCCCGATCGACAGAGCAGACACCGTCGGTTTCGATCGAGGACTAGGACCCTGTCAGTCGAAAAACCGAAAAAGGGTCACAAACACTCCCGGAAGAGGCGCCGCCACTGATCCTCATCCTCCTCGGATGAGGAGAGACTTCGACGGAAGCTCCGTCGACGTTATGAGGACCTCATGTGGCAACAGCTAATTCTGACCAGTCAAAAGCCGGCTACACCAGACATTACTTGGCCCCAGCCTCTTAGGCTGACCCGACTCCTCCAGAACCGAAGACTCCGTTCCCCCTCTGGTAGGACCGGCACGCATTCCTGTTCGGCCTGTTCCGGTCTCCCCACCAATTTTGGTGGAGCCACCACCTAAGCAGCCGCAGGGAGGGGCCACCTCGAAGGAGGATTGGACAGATACGGGCCTGCCCTGTCATCTGTCCATCACTGTTGTCCCCGATCGCCCTCGGCGTATTGAAGGGGATATAGGCGGGAGACACCTGTATCCCGACTCCTCGGACTCAGATACCACTGGTCTTCACTCACACCCTGATGATGAGTTGTCAGTGACAGGCCTGGAGGAAGGTCCTTCCTCTTTCCAGGGCATCCTTCGACTTATTTCAGAGTCCACTGGTATGCCCTTGGAGCCTATCCAGAAGAAGGCTGAATATCCTCTCACAGATATCCTTAAGAGGGGGGATACCCCGACGGAGGCCTTCCCAGTGGCCGAAGCCATTGTTGGCCAGGCCCTAGAACTATGGCAGCGCCCTGCCTCTTGCCCGACTCCGTCTGCCCGCGTGGCTCGCAAGTACACTGTACCCATGGGGTCCTTGGCGGGCTACACTGAGCATCCCTCATCCGAGAGCCTTGTGGCTGCCTCAGTGTTTAGACGGACGGGTAGCTCAGCGGATACTGACTGCCCTCCGGACGAGGAGTCCTAAAATATGGACCATTCTGCCCGGAAGGTATATGCAGCCTCATCCTTGGGACTTCATCAGGCCAACTCGGCGGTGATCATGGCACACTTCTCTCACGCCCTCTTGGGGTCGCTAGATGAAGTCCTCCCTCATCTCCCAGCGGACATGCAGACCACGATTAAGCAAGTCCATGACCAGGGCCGTGCTCCAGACGGCTTTGGACATTGGAGATTCCTGTGCCCATTCACTAGCAGCCGCAGTGGCCACTTGCCGCAGGGCCTGGCTGAGATTATCCTCTTTTCTGGTGGATACTTCGCACAAGTTAGCTGACATACCCTTCCTTGGCACCGACCTCTTCGGTCCGGGAGTGGCAGGTCACCTCCAGCGCATAGAGCAGTCCAGTGCCACCTTGGATGCCACTTCAGCAAAGGGTTCTTCGGGTAAGAACCAGCAGAAGTGCAAGAAGAAGCCCTTCCGGCACTCTTCTCCTGCGGTTAGACAGCCCCCTTCCAGGGAGGTCAGCAGCAACAGCAGGCTCAGGCTTGGCACTACAGGCCCAAGCAGGGTCCCCAACAGCCCCACAAAGGAAGCCAAGGTGCCGGTCCAGGAGCCTCCTCCTCCTCCTCTAAGCCTGCGCAGTGACAGGTCGGGGGTGGCCACCCCTACTCCCTTCACGCCAGTTCTGGGTCCTCCCATGGAGGGCCGGCTCCACCACTTTCTTTCTGCCTGGTCCGGTATCACTTCGGACAGGTGGGTCCTGGAAGTGGTTGGTCGGGGACTGCCTCTAGAGTTCGAGCAGTACCATCCTTGCCGAGCCCGTGCCCCACGGTAGGAAAGGATCTCAGCACTCAGTCGGCCCTTCGGGACGACATTGCTCAGCTCCTCCGCAAGGAGGTGGTAGCTCCAGTGCCGGATCCTCCTACAGACCCAGGCTTCATGTCCAGGTACTTCCTGGTGCCCAAGCGGACGGGGGGTTGGCGCCCCATCCTAGATCTCCATGACCTGAATCAATATCTCAGGTCTCGCACCTTCCGGATGGTAACTCCGAACCAGATCATATCATCTCTGGAGCAAAACATGTGGTTCTGTTCACTGGATCTACAGGACGCATTCTTTCAAGTCCCAATCCATCCATCCCACCAGCGGTTCCTCCGCTTCAGGGTCGAAGGGACCCTGTACGAGTTCCGAGCCATGCCGTTTGGCCTGTCATTGGCCCCTTGGGTCTTCACCAAATGCATTGCAGTGGTGGCAGCCTATTTACGGCATCAAGGGGTTCGGATATGCCCCTACCTCGATGATTGGCTCATGGTGGGTTCCTCCCTGCAGGAGGTGGAGAGGTCCAGGGACCTGGCCCTCCAAACCTGTTCCCAATTAGGCCTCCTGATCAACGAGGCCAAGTCGGAACTCGTGCCCTCTCAGGTGATGGGCTTTATCGGGGCAGAGCTCGATTCTAGTCAAGCCAGAGCTCGGCTTCCGGTGGACAGGGTGGAGGTTCTTTCCTCCTTTACCCAATAATTTCTGGTTGGGCACTTGTGCCCTGCTCGGGACTTCCTGCGCCTTCTGGGTTACATGGCGGCGTGCACCTCAGTGGTCCATTGGGCCAGATTGCACATGTGCCCCCTCCAGAGGGAGCTGGCCACTCAGTGGACTCAGCGTCAGGGTCATTTCGACCAGCTGGTCACTGTCACCCAGATGATGTGGGACACTCTCCAATGGTGGACTGTCCCAAGTTGTCTGTAGGAAGGGGTCCCATTTGCCTGCCACGAGCCGATGGTCGTCCTCACGCCAGATGCCTCTTTCATGGGCTGGGGAGCCCATATGGGGGACCACAGAGCCCATGGGTTCTGGACCCCCGAGGAGTCCCATTGCCACATCAACCTGCTAGAGCTTAAAGCAGTCAGACTAGCACTGTCAGCTTTCGTTCCTCAGCTCCAGGGTCAAGTGGTTCAAGTCCAGATAGACAAAACCACGACCATGTACTACCTCAACAAGCAGGGAGGCACGCACTCCCGTCTGCTGTGCAAGGAGGTGCTCCGCATCTGGACCCTCGTCAGCAGGTTGGAGGTGGATCTCCTAGCCATCCATGTGGCAGGAGTCTCGAACCAACTGGCGAATGCTGTCAGCCACCTAGGCCAGACATCCCACGAGTGGTCCCTCCATCCAGAGGTAGCTTACAGTATGTTCTCCCATTGGGGCAAACCATTGGTAGACCTGTTTGCCTCCAGAGAGAATGCCGAACTGAGTCTGTACTATGCCCGCCCCCCTCAGCAGGGCTCTCTGCAGGGGGATGCCTTTTCGAGGCTGTGGACCCCAGGCCTCCTCTACACCTTCCCTCCATTTCTCTTGATCCACAAGGTGTTACTCAAGGTGAGGAGGGACAAGGCGAAGGTGATCTTGGTAGTCCCAGATTGGCCCCACCAGTTCTGGTATCCAGATCTCCTCAGCCTCAGCTGCAGGGCCCCGGAGCGGCTTTTTACACGCCTGGAACTGATATCATTGAAGCAGGGAAAGCTATTCCACCCAGAACTTCATTCCCTGCACCTCACAGCCTGGTACCTGAGTGGCTAGAGTTCCAGGCTCTGGGTCTTTCCGAGGATGTCTACACCGTGGTGGAGGCATCTCATAAGGAATCCACCAGGAAATGTTATGCCTTCAAACGGATAAGATTTTCCATTTGGTGTCAGGGTAAGAGTCTGGACTCCTTATCCTGCTCTGTGGCTCACATTTTAGACTACCTTTGGTCTCTCTCCAAAGGGGGTCTTCGGTCATCGACCTTAGGGTGCACCTGGCAACCATCTCTGCTTACCGGTGCAAGCGGTCAGTCAACATTGGCACAGGAAACAGTGGTCGGGCGCTTTTTCAAAGGCCTGGATCACATATTCCCTCCAGTGCATGAACCTCCACCTCTGTGGGATCTTCTGCTGGTTTTGGCAAAGCTCATGGGCAAGCCATTTGAACCCATGCACAAGTGTGAGCTGTCACACTTGTCATGGAAGACTGCCTTCCTGGTGGCTATCACATTAGCCAGAAGGACATGGGAGCTCCAGGCGCTTTTGGTGGACTTCCCTTATCTGGTCTTCCACAGGGACAAAGTTGTCCTGGCGCCCCCACCCGAAATTCCTTCTGAAGGTGGTGTCAGAGTTTCACCTTAACCAAGTGTTGACTCTGCCGGTATATTACCCTAACTACACCTCGGACGCCGAGTACAGGCTCCATACCCTGGACCTTAAACGTGCTCTCTCCTACTACAAGGAGAGGATGGCAGAAATTTCGGGGAGAGGTTCGCCAGCTGTTTGTCACCTACACTGAAGCCGCTTCTGGCAGACCTGTAGCCAAATGGACCATTGCAAGTTGGATTATATCATGCATAGGTCTGTGCTATGAGTTGGCGGGCAAGGAGCCTCCCAGAGGGATAAGAGCTCATTCTACCTGCCATACTGCTGCATCGGTTGTCTGCTTCCAGGGACATTCCTATCCGGGAAATCTGTCGGGCTGCTACCTGGAAGTCAGCAAACACCTTCATTACCCATTACCACATCGATCTTGAGTCACGTCGGGAGGCTGGTTTTGGGGCCTCGGTTCTCCAATCTCTGTTTCCTAAGTAAGGGGTGTGCGCCTTGCATCCTTCCTCCCGGAGAACTGCTAGGAGTCTGCCAAAGAATGTGGATGAACAACATATCCACGCTCCTAGAAAAACAGGTTACTCACCTGTAACAGTAGTTCTAGGAGTGTTATATGTTGTTCATCCACTTGCACCGACCAGACCTCCCTGGCTTTAGGCACATCACCTTGCTTCCAGCGGGCTAAGATCTGGCGTCATGGGGCGGAGCTGAAGTATATACCACCCTGATGGGTGGGAGGAGCCAGCTTGAAGACTTCCGGCAAGATTTAAAGGGGAAAGGGACATGCCAAAGAGTGTGGATGAACAACATATACCACTCCTAGAACTACTGTTACAGGTGAGTAACCTGTTTTTCTAGTCACACTTTCTGGCAGTGTCCTTTCTCTTTAAGATGTGCCAGAAAGTCTTCAAGCTGGTGCCTCCAACCCACCTGGGTGGTAACTCCCTCGGCTCTGCCTCATGACACCAGGTCTTCCTTTCTGCTGGAAGAAGCAGATTCCCTCATCGCTTTCGCGTTGAGTAGACCCTAGTGCTTAAAGTTCTTCGGAATTACTTCCTAACCAACTCTTATGAGTTTTTGTCTTCAACTCGATCTTCGATCGCTACCATGATGGAAGATAAGTCCATTCCCGGGTTCCACCTATGCCCTCGCGGGCAGAAGATGTCCAGGACCGATCCACATGCATCTACTGCCTCGGGTACGACCTTGATCCCCAGGCCTGCGACTTTTGCCACTCGTTTCACTTGACCGTTCTGGAGTATCGTCTCGCCTGCCTGAATCTGGGCCACCTGGCACAATGGAAGCTGCTGGTCAAATCCAAGGATGCCTGTTGAGTGGTCTCTGCAGCTGCGGGGTCCTTCAAAGAATTATGCCAGTCTCTGCCAACCTTCAGTCAGGGACCCACCAGCAAATCTAAATATTAAAAAGAATCTAAGAAAGAAGAAGCCTCTTTGCCGATCGTGGGATCTGGAGCGTTCTTGGTCGAGGGCTTTTGATTCCCGCGCTTCTCCGGATTTGACTTTAGTTGAATCCTTGGCCTTGGCCACCGGCTCCACGGTAACCCCATTGGGCTTGCTGGCCGAGATGCTGGTCAAAGCCCTAGCCAAGATTTTTCTCGAGCCGACCGACCAGTTGTCGGCCGAAGAGGCCAATACTTCCTTGTCTAGGACTCCATTCCTGATGCAGACCATTGGAGGGACGGATCAGTCCGCTGACCCGCCCGCTTCTGGTCCATGACCTTGACCAGGAGGAGCCTTGGCAATCACTGACTCCCCTCCGAGCCCCGCTGCCAGTCCCCCCGGTGGCTGAGGTTGAGGTTTCGTTCTTCATCCCATTGGTTGAGCAGGTCCCCTACCACCATCGGCGTTCCTGCTGTCAGCACCATGGGAAGCGGCGCCACCACTATTCTTCATCCTCATCCTCCCAGGGTAAGGAGAGGCTTCAGAGCAAGTTGCGCTGACCTGATGTGGCAACAGTTGGTGTTCACCGGCACCACACTGACCCCGGTTTTTATGCCAGCCATCACCTGGCTGTTGTCCGAACAGCCGACGCCAACTCTGCTGATGGAACCGATTAAAACTGTTCCGGCTCGGCTGATTCTGGCTTCTTCGCCGATCATGGTGGAACTGCCGCCTAAACAGCGGATGGCTGGTGCTCCAACTAAGGAGTCTCGACCAGCCAAGGGGCTTCCCCATAGGCTGTCGATCACAGTCACCCTTGGCCATCCGCGGAGGGTCAGTGGGGACTCCGGCAGAAGACCGTTCTTTGATGACTCTTTGGAGTCAGAGGGTTCTTCTCTGCACTCCCATCCAGTCGATGTGGAGTCCGTGGGGGATCTCTCAGTGGACAAAGGTCCATCCTCTTTCACGGGCCTCCTCCATCTGATCTTTGAGTTGATGAGTATGAAGATGGAGTCCATCCAGAAACAGGCTCGTCACCCATTGACCGAGATCCTCGATCGGGGAGACTCTTGGGCTGAGGCTTTCCTGGTGGCAGAGACCATTCTTGGCCCTGCCCTGGAGCTCTGGCAGTGCCTCGCTTCTTGCAGTGTGCTTTCAGCCTGGATGGCACTCAAATATGTGGTGCCCACCATATCCCTTTCAGGATTCACAGAGCACCCCTCAGCCGAGGAGTTGGTGGCCGACCATTCGGCGCTTCGGCAGCACCAGGGATGTTGACAAGCCGCCTGATAAGGAGTCCAAGAAGTTGGGCCATATGGCTGAAAAGGTCTATGCTGCCTCCTCGCTTGGCCTGTGCCAGGTGAGCTCGTCCCTCCTCATGGCCCACTTCTCCCATGCCCTGCTGAGCACCTTAGATAGAGTGCTTCCTCATCTGCATGCGGACCTTCAGACCACAGTCAAACAGGTCCGAGACCAGGGCTGGGCTGTGGCCAAGCAACAGCTTCAGACTGCCATGGACATTGAGGACTCCTGTGCCCACTCTGTGGCAGCCTCGGTGGCCATGCGCTGCAGAACTTGGCAAAGGATCTCAACCTTCATGGCAGACACTCAGCACAAGTTGGCAGTTGTCCCTTTCTTGGGCACCAACCTGTTCGGGCCTGGGGTCGAGGGTCAACTCACACGCATCAAGAAGTCCAATACCAGCTTGGATTCTGTGACATCTGCCCAGAAGGACCCCAAGGGCCGCAAGCAGTATCAGAAGCAGAAGCCCTTTCCGTCCACCTCCACTCCTGCAGCCAAGCCAGCCCAGCAACTGGCTTGCCAGCAGGTTCAGGCTTGGTGACCTCAGCCCAAGTCAGTGGCCTCGGTTGTCTGTAAGCCAGGAGGGAGAGGCTCCAGTGGCCCCTCAGCTGGGTCCTCCTCCAAGCCTGCCCAGTGACTGGATGAGGGGTGCCTCCCTCATGCCTGTCACATCTCCCTTGGTTTCCACAGACATACTGTCAGCTCTCAGAGACGACACAGCCCAGCTCCTCTGCAAAGAGGTCGTGGTTCCTGTCGCAGATCCTCCGGAACACCCAGGGTTTGTGTCCAGGTACTTCTGGTGCCGAAGCGGATGGGGGGGGGGGCTGGCACCCCATTCTAGATCTGCATGACCTGAACAAGTTCCTCGGGTCGCGCACCTTCAGGATGGTAACTCTGTCTTAGATCATACCATCTCCCTGGATCTTCAGGACACGTTCTTTCACATCCCAATCCGTCTGTCTCACCGAAGGCTCCTCCACATTTGGGCTGAGGCAGCCCTCTATGAGTTCCAGGCCATGCCCTTCGGCCTCTCCTTGGTCTCCAGGGTCTTCACTAAGTGCATTGCAGTGGTGGCAGCTTACCTGAGGTGCAGAGGGGTCCGGGTTTACCCCTACCTGGACAGCATGCTGATAGCAGGAGGTGGAGTGGTCCAGGGACCTGGCCCTCCAGACCTGCGTCGAACTTGGCCTCCTGGTCAACGAGGCCAAATTGGAACTCGTACCCTTACAGATGATCAGCTTCATTGGGGTGGAGTTCGACTCTTGCAGAGCCAGAGTCCGGCTCCCGGCAGATAGGGTGGAGGCTCTCTCGTCCTTTGCCCGATCATTTCGGGTTGGGCAGTTGCACCTTGCCCGGGATTTCCTGCGCCTGTACCAGCATGGTCCATTGGGCCTAGTGGAGAATGCGCTTCCTGCAGTGGGAGCTGGCCAGTCGTGATCTCAGCGCAATGTGCACTTCGACCAGCTGGCCATGGTGACCCAGTGGATGTGAGACGCCATCCAGTGTTGGCTGGTCCTAGCAGGTCTGCAGGAAGGGATCCAGTTTGTCTGCCCAGAGCCGATGGTCATCCTGATGACGATGCCTCTCTCAGGTTGGTGTGCCCATCTGGGGCAACACAGAGTCCATGGGCTCTGGACCCCTGAGGAGTCCCGATGCCACATCAACTTGCTGGAGCTCCAAGCAGTTCGGCTGGTGCTGACTGCATTTGCTCCAGTTGTTTGGAGTCAAGTGGTCCAAGTCCAGACGGACAATACCACGACCATGTACCACCTCAACAAATGGGGCAGGACACACTTCTTGCCTTTGTGCAAGGAAGCTCTCCATGTGTGGACCCTCGTGCGCAGCCTGGAGGCGGATCTCCTGGCCATCCATGTGGCAGGAGCCTCCGATCAGCTGGCAGATGCTCTCAGCCGGGTGGACAAGGCGTCTCATGAGTGGTCTTTCTACCCAGAGGTAGTTCACAGTCTGTCCTCCGAGTGGGGCACCCCTCAGGTGGACTCATTTGCCTCCAGGGAAAATGGAATGCTGCAGCTGTTTTGTGTCCGCCCCCGCCAGGGAACACTGCGGGGGGGATGCTTTCTTGAGGCCATGGATCCTGGGCCTCTTCTATGCCTTCTCGCCACTTCCCTGATCCACAAGGTGCTTCTCAAGTCCAGGAGGGACAAGGCACAGGTGATCCTGATGGCTCTGGACTGGCCATGCCAGTTCTGGTACCCCAGTTTCTCCACCTCAGAAGTAGGCTCCTGAGGAGTCTTCCCCTATGCCTGGACCTGCTTTCCATCAATCTGGGGAAGGTACTCAACCGGACCTTCAATCCCTGCACCTGACAGCCTGGTTCCTGAGTGGCTAGAGCTCTACGCTTTGGGTCTCTCTGAAGCTGTCTACACCGTTGTGGAGGCATCTCAGAAGGAGTTGACTAGGAAGTACCATGCCTTCAAATGGAAGAGATTCTCCATTTGGTGTCAGGGCAAGAGGTTGGACCCTTTGTCCTTTCCAGTGGCTAGCATTCTTGATTATCTTTGGTCCCTCTGTCGGGCTTTGGTCGACGACCCTTAAGGTGCACCTGGCAGCCATCTCTGCTTGCCGAGCGCAGGTCAGTCAGCAGTTGGTGGCACAGGAGAAGGTGGTCTGGTGCTTCTTCAAGGGCCTTGACCACATTTCTCCTCCCGTGCGTGAACCACCACCACCACCATGGGACTTGTTGCTGGTTTTGGCACAGCTCATGGGCAAGCCTTTCAAACCGATGCACAGGTGTGAGATGTCTAACTTGTGGAAGACCACCGTCTTGGTGGCTAGCACGTCAGTCAGAAGGATTGGGGAGCTCCAGATGCTTTCGGTGGAGTCTTCTTACATGGTCTTCCACAGGGACAAGGTTGTCCTGTGCCCCAACCTGAAGTTCTTCCCGAAGGTTGTGTCAGAGTTTCACCTTAACCAGGTGATTAATTTCCCATTGTAATTCAACAATCACACCTCGGTGGCCGAGCACAGGCTCCATACTCTGGACCTGAGGCGAGCGCTCGCTTATTACAAAACGTGCATGGCTGGAGTTCGGGGAGAGGTTCTCCAGCTATTTGTCACCTATGCTGAAGCCGCACCTGGCAGACATGCAGCCAAGCGGACGATTGGCAGGTGGATCATATCCTGCATTGATCTCTGCTATAGATTGGTGGGTAGGGAGCCTCCCGGAGGGCTAAGGGTTCATTCCACCCGCCATACTGCTGCGTCAGTGGCTGCTTCCAGGGACATCCCTGTCTGGGAAATCTGCAGGGCTGTGACCTGGAGGTCAGCACATACCTTCATTTTCCCATTACCACATTGACCTAGAGTCACTCTGGGATGCTGATTTTGGGGCCTCAGTTCTTCAGTCTCTATTCCCTAAGTAGGGGTTGTGCGCCTTGCCTCCCTCTTCCTGGAGAACTGCTAGGAGTCTGCCAGAAAGTGTGGGTAGAACATCATATCCATGTCCCTAGAAACACAGGTTACTTATCTATAACAGTAGTTCTAGGAGTGGTATATGATGTTCATCCTCACGGACCCACACGACCTCTCCAGCTTCAAGCACACAGTCTGCTTTCAGCAGGCAAGATCTGGCATCATGGTGCGGAGCAGAGGAGTTACCACCAGTGGGGTGGGGTGGGGGTGGGAGTGGGAGGAGCCAGCTTGAAGACTTTCCGGCACATCTTAGAGGGAAAGGACATGGGCAGAAAGTGTGGATGAACATCATATACCACTCCTAGAACTACTGTTCCAGGTGAGTTATCTGTGTTTAGGACTCTTGCATCATAAAAACATCCTGCCATTTCTATAATATATCATTGCACAGTTGAGGACAATAAAACAGTTTTAGGATGGGGAAATTCGTCATGTATGACACAGTTCAAAACAACAATGTAATTTTTGTTGGGCCCATTGTATATGCCATTTTTTTTATATCCCCAAAGTAAAATTTTGATTTTGAGGGCCTATGTATGAAGGGCACAGAATTCTTTATCTTTAGGCCCATGGAAAAAAAATACAGTCTTGCTACTTCCAGTTTACACATTGGTAAAATGTATTCCAGCCCTCCTGCCAATCTACAGCTCTTTTTTAACATACATACTAACATACTAAAAGCCAGCAGAATAGGCCAAATAGTCTGTCTTGTCTGCTCGAAAGCCAGCAGCCTAATGGCTGCTCACCTTACCATCCCCATCAGCCCCCAAGAGGGTCTTCATTTGTTTCAGTTTCCCCTTGTACCTGTCCCACCCCTTCTTGAAGCCCTCCACTCTACCCTTTTCCACCAGCCTCCCAGGCAGCGCATTCCACGGCTCCACCACCCTCTCAGTAAAAAATTGCTTCCTACGCTCCCCCCTTCCAGCTTCCACTTATGGCCCCTGGTTGTTCTCCCCTTCTTTAACCTAAACAGTTCCTTGGTTCCACTCCTGGTTATTCCTTTTACATACTTGAAAACCTCTATCATGTCTCCCCTATCCCTCCTCTCCTCCAGTGAGTAAAGCCCAAGCTCTTTCAGTCTCTCCTCATAAGGCCTCCCCTCCATGCCCTGAATCATCCTGGTTTCTCTCCTCTGAACCCTCTCCAGCAGTACTATATCCTTCTTCAGATGAGGTCTCCAGAACTGTACACAGTACTCAAGCTGCGGTCTGACCAAGGCATTATACAGAGGGAGTATCACCTCCCTTCTTCTGGACGTAGTACCCCTGGCTATGCAGCCCATTATCCTCTTTGCTTTGGCTGCTGTTCTTTTAAAATTTCCGTGTTATTCATTCTGATGTCTACCACCACCCCTAAATCCCTTTCTCCCAATGTGGCTTGCAGTTTGAGCCCCCAGGGTGTATGCATGGCCTGGGTTTTTTACCCACAAATGAAGTACCTTACATTTCCCGGCATTAAATTTCAGTCCCCACCTCCTTGACCACCCCTCCAGGGTATCCAGATCCCCCTGGACTGTCTCCCTTGCTTCTACACAATCCACCAGTGCTCCCAGTTTTGAATCATCCGCAAAGAGACTCAACCTGTTTTTAACCCCCTCCCTATATCCGAGACGTAGGCATTGAACAAGAGTGGCCCCAATACTGAACCTTGAGGGATCCCACTGATTACCTTCCTTGGGGGGAGAGTATCCCACCCACCATTACCCTCTGTAAACGCCCTGAAAGCCAATTTTGAACCCAGTTGAGCTCCTGTCCTTCCACCCCATCTCCCCAATTTTTGCTATCAATCCATTATGGGGCACTGAATGAAATGCCTTGCTGAAATCTAGGTACAGAACATCTGCCAGCCTATGTCTATCCAAGGCCCCTGTCACCCAGTCATAAAACTCTACGAAGTTGGTCTGACACGATCTCCCCGGGACGAAACCATATTGTTTATCATCCTCATGTCCCAACCTTTCCAACTGCCTCCCAAGTCTCTCCTTGATAAAGCCGTCCATTGCTTTGCCTACCACAGACGTCAGACTGACAGGACTATAATTTCCCATCTCCTCCCGAGACCCTCTTTTATATATAGGCACTACATAAGCCACCCTCCAGTCCTGTGGCACCCATCCCGTCTGCCGAGAGGTATTAAAGAGTGTAGCCAGTGGAGCTGCCAATTCCTTCATAACTTTCAGATGTAATCCATCCGGCCCCGGCGCCTTATCGGTTTTTAGTTTCTGAAGGGCATCCTTCACCCTATCCACTGTGATTCCCCCATCCACTCCCTCATGCAACCTTCCTACTCCATCTTGATCTGGCCCAGCCTGTACGCTAGCCTCTTTCCATCCTTGGGTCTCAGACTGAGACTGACCTTTCACTTTTGCTGGCTCATCGTCTCTCCCATCAGGCTATAGGGATCCCTTATCACCTTTTGAAAGACTGAGGCAAAGTACTCATTTAGCACCTCTGCCTGATCCCCTACTTCTTGAGCCCAACCCCCCACAATCTTAATCCTATTGATCTGTGTCCTCACTTTTCTCTTCTCTCTTGTGTATCTGTAGATTCCCCCCCCCCCCCGATATCCCTAGCCAGGTTTTTCTCCATCCCTGCCTTGGCACCCCTCACCACTCTGGTGACCTTCCTGGCCAATAATACCCCCTAGAACGTTTGAAACGTACGTAGGCAGCCTTTTTATCCCTCACCACCTCCTGCAACTCCCTGGTCCACCAACATGGCCTGCAATTTCCACCATGTTTACGCCTTACTTTAGTATAGGACGTAGTAGCCTCTTGCACCCCTTGTTTAATGGTCTCCCACAAACTTTCAGCATCCATATCCAGCTTAGTCATGTCCAACAAAAGATTAATAAACAAATTAGCCAGCCTGGGAGTGGGTCCCAGGGTGGTAGCCTGGGTAAAACATTGGCTGGACAACAGGACACAGTGGGTAATAGTAAATGGAGTCCACAGTAAAGAAAGGAGGGTTACTAGTGGGGTACCACAGGGTTCAGTACTGGGGCTGGTCCTTTTTAATGTCTTTATAAGTGACATTGTGGAGGGACTGGAGGGGAAGGTATATCTCTTTGCAGATAACAAAGATCCGCAACAGGGTTGATACACAAGGTGGGGTGGAAAGGATGAAAAGGGACTTGGCAAGGTTGGAGGAGTGGTCATATGTATGGCAGCTTAGATTCAATGCAAAGAAGTGCAAAGTAATGCACCTGGGAAACAAAAACCCAGGGCAAGCGTACACAATGGGGGGTGAGATACTGACAACAACAAAAATGGAAAGGGACCTGGGGGTAGTCATATGAGAGGACCTAAAGGTGGGCCAGCAATGTGAGAAGGCAGTAAGGAGGGCTGGGGGGGATACTGGGATGCATAGGGGGAGGCATCACCAGTAGAAAACAGAAAGTTGTTGTTCCTCTGTACAGACAGTTGGTAAGACCATATCTGGAGTACTGTGTACAGTTCTGTAGACCCCATCTCCGCAAAGACATAGACAGGGTGGAGGCTGTCCAGAGGAGGGCAACCAAAATGGTGCAGGATCTGCACCGGAAGACATATGAAGAAGGACTAAAGGAGCTTAAGATGTATAGCCTCGAGGAAAGGAGGGAGAGGGGGACATGATAGAAACTTTCAAGTACCTCAAGGGAGGTCCAAGAGGGTAGCATCTTTCAAAAAAAGAGATGTGCAAGAACAAGGGTGCACAATTTGAAGATAGAGGTGGGACGGCTCAGAGGTAATGTGAGGAAGTATTTCTTCACAGAGAGGGTTGTAGATGCATGGAACAGCCTTCCTGAGGAGGTCATAGTGTCAAAAATAGTGGGGAAATTCAAGAATGCATGGGACAGGCATAAGTCAATTCTAGTGCGGGGGTAGGAGGAAGTAGGCTGTTGGTTAACTAGGATCTGCAGCTTATCCGTTAGGTAGGGAAATGGGCAGACTAGGTGGGCCAAGCGGTCCTTACCTGCTGTCAAATTCTATGTTTCTATGAAACCTCTCCCTTAGTATCTTATCCATACCCACAAAGTCCGCTGCCCTGAAAATAACCATTACTGTATGAGTGTGGTTGTCCTCCCCCACTAGATACAGCCACCTCCAGGCCCCTTATCTGTTCACTATACGCCCCTCTCTAGTAGGTTCCCCTACCTGTTGAACCAGGAAGGCATCCTGAAAGACATCCATCAATCTTTACGTTTTCATCAGTCATCAGTGACAAAGCCTCGCCTTGGCTGCTAAAATATGCATTTCTGCAGACTGGGAGCACCCTGTCTGAACTGTAACATGATTGTTAAACACTGTACAGCACTTAATTAGTGCTGCATTAATATGTTTCTCTGGAAGTGTGGTCCTGTTTCTCTTTACTTCTTGTACCCTGCTTAATGTTGTAACTGCACACTAATACCACTTGTTAGTTGATGTCTTTCTTTTCTGCAATGTTTCATCACCTGTAAATGCCTTGTATTCCTTGTTGACTTGGAGCCTTTATAAACGAGCCCCCAGCTCAAAGGTATTAATCCGAATTTGAAATAAATAAATAAATCAGTTAGTCATCGTTAGTCATCAGTTTCTTACATTTCTAACTTTAATTTTATCCAAAATATATTCAGGTACCCTTGCTTTATAACACTTAAACATATATTTGTTTGTTTGTTTGTTTGTTTATTTATTTATTTATTTATTGATTGATTTATTTATGTATGTATGTCTTTGATGACTGGGTAGATGCACTGATCCAGAGGACCATTTTCAGTCATGACCTGGGGAATAAGGTGGCAAAAAATAGGTGCAGGTACAAACAGTCAATTACAGGATACAATACTTGCATGCGCAACAGCTGGCAGCGAGGGTGGAGAGAGAGAGAGAGAGAACAGTGGTAATGCAATGACAGTGTGCAGATAGGTAATGCTATATCAGCATGTACATAAGCATAGCCAAAATACAGATGGTGCAGAACACAAGCAGTAATGGTATACAGGTACATGGTCCAGTTCAAGTACAAGTGACAAAAAACAGTTGCTATAATAAAAATCAAAATAGGAAAACAATCACAGTTCATAACATCAAAGGGGCAAGACAGGAGGAAAGGGAGGCAGGAGTAAGCTTAGGGGTGGGACAGGAAGGAGAGTGGTGGGAAAAGGGGTAGGCTAGTGGGGCAGGAGGGGGGTATAGTGCTGTATAAGCTAATATATGGAGGGCTCTTCAGTCATTAAGCTGTTGCCAGTTTAAAGTTTTATATAATGCACATCTGTGCGTTCTTCTAGGTGCATCTACTACAAACCTTGCTAGTCTGTTATATATTGGGTCCAACTTCAAAAGTTCCATTGCTGAGGCCCCTTCAAATAATAAAGCTCCATAATATAACAGCGGTAAAATGAGCGAGTTAACAGCATTACTCCTAGCTTCCAAAGTCATACAGTGCCTTACACGGTATAGTGCCCCGAATCACTTTCCCTCCTCTTTAATCAAATAGTTAATGTGTGTGTCCAACTTAGTTCTGTCATCGATCCAGAGACCAAGATATTTGTAACTGTGGACCTGTTCCAGTACCAAGTGTTCACTAGTTTCAGTATGTAGGGAGTGATTTAATTGAACTGCAGTTTTTTCTCTTGTATAAAATATAGATTGAGGGCGTGCTCCTGACCAGTCGGAGTGTTCCTTTCCTCTGCGTGTGAGATGCTCTTATTCTGTGAAGAGTAGCTCAAGTGCAGATGCCTTGGAAACAGGCATGTTCGGGACAGTTTTTAAAAAAATCAAGTCTTTATCAATCAATTAAGTCTTTATTTATCCAGGCGAACACCATTGAACAGGCTCATTTACAAGGTGGACCTGCGTTACACAAGGTCAAGAATAGCACTTTTATGTACAGATAATAAATAGACATAATTATACGGAAATAGAAAAAAAATACACAGAGCAATAACAAGTATTTCAGGTATAGGGTTAACAAGATTAGGGAGAATGGTATGAGAAGGGGAATTAAAACATTCTGAAACAGCCAGCATGTTAAAATATTTTCAAACAGCACGGCATATCATTGGTCAGGACATGTACAAACTTAAGGGGCAGCTATGGAGGGAAGGGGTACAGGACTGCAGCTGTTCTAGGAGGGGTGCTACGGTAGATGGGCTGGGAACATATATGTTAGGAGTCTGAGGGTAAGAAAGGTAGTGGATTGGCAGAAAAAAAGGGGGGGTATAGGTGGAGACAATCAAGGGGCCGGGTTAGGTGAAGATGTAGTGGGCAGGTAAGCAGTAGGCACCCTAGCACGCTAAGCGTGCTGGAAACAGCTGCATAACTCCTTAACAGCCTTGGCATACAAGGTCTTGAAGGTGGTAAGACTAAAGGGAGACTCAGTTTCATAGATTTCTGTAGTTTGTTCCAGAGTGAAGGCAACACAAAGACTAGGGCCACTCTCCCAAAGCGTGTATTGGCCCTAGGTACCTTCAGTGGAAGCAGAGAATAGCTTCTCAGTGCGTAGTTGCCTACCACATACAACGGCAAACAGTTGGAAATGTTTGGGGTAATTTGTTGGTAATAGCTCTGTAGATGCAGAGAGCCACATTTCTATTCCTTCTGTACTGAAGGGAGGTCCACCCCACAGCTGCATATAAGGAGCAGTGGTGGGTGGTGATAGGTAGGCCAGTTATGAATCTCAAGGCTTTGTGGTATAAGGTGTCCAGTTTAGTAAGACAGGAGGCATTACACTGACTATAACTAAAATCGGCATAATCAATTAGGGATAGAAACGTGGATAGAACTAATTGCATATTGGCATCTTTGGTCAGGAGGTGGTTTATTCTAAAGAAGAGACCAAGCCTCTGCCTCAACTTTTTCAGCAGATCCTCAACATGCTCCTAGAAGGAGAGTCTGTGGTCTAGCCAGACCCCTAGGTACTTGAATTTTGTAACAAATTCCAACCTCTGTCCTAGTAAAGTGTTTATGGGAGGTAAGGAGCCAGAGACAGCAGGGTTCGCTGAATGAGTAGCCGGAGAGAACAGCATAACTTTTGTTTTTTTGGCATTGAGTAAGTTTTTTTTTATTCAGGAGCTGATTCTGCAACAAGTTGAATTCTGTTTGTAAATCTCCACAGGCGGCTTCTGGAGTTGGCCGGCTTAGGTACAACTCTGTATCATCAGCGAAAAGGTGAATATTGGCCTCCTTGATGCCAACATCAATATTGTTTATATAGATGGCAAACAGTAGAGGCCCCAGGATGGATCCCTGTGGAACACCTCTTTTTAGTGGTTTGAGTGGAGAGAGCTCCCCTTCGGCCTTGACCTGCTGAAGCCTATCTGTAAGGTAATTATTGAACCAGCACAGAGAGGTTGGGTCCAGACCTATCACTTTTAGGGTGGAAAGAAGCAGGCAGTGGTCGACAGTGTTGAAGGCCTTGCTAAGGTCCAGGAACATGGCACATACAAATTTTTTGTTTTCCAGCTCTCATTGCCAGTCATTAGTCACTTTGGCCAGAGCCTTAATGGTACTGTGCTTAGCTCTGAAACCAGACTGCATCAGATTTAGAAGGTTCTTGTTATCTAGGTAAGTTCTCAACTGAGCATTCACAATTTTCCAGCAGTTTAGACAATATTGGTAGGAAAGATATCAGCCCGTAATTATTTAGGTCGCAGGGATCCCCTGATTTAAACAGAGGAATGATGTGGGCAATTTTCCATAGGTGTAGAAGAGTCCCCTGGGACAAGAACAAGTTAAATAGGTGTGTGATTGGTACAGCTTAGGATGTGGTATGCAATGTTTAAGAAGCAGGGGTCGAGAGAGTCAGCACCAGTGCTTTTCTTGGTGTCCAACTGTAGAAGGAGGTCTTTGACCTCTTTCAACGAAGCAGGAAGGAATGAGAAGACCGCATTCATGGTGCTAGGTTCAGGAATCTGTGCACTAACCTGAGAACGTAACACAAATGCTGGTGACTTGTCGAATGCTAGGCCTGCCATAGCAAAGTGGTTGTTGGAGGCCTGGAGAATCTTCTTGCTATCGCTGATAGTAACATTGTCAGAGATGATTTTTGAGGGAAGTACATTTCCAGCTGTATGACCAGACAGCGCTTTGACTGTGGACCAAAATTTAGCTGGGCAGCTTGAGGCAGAGTCAAGCTCAGAACGGTAGAAGTTGGCCTTAGCCTCTCTAACGAATTAGGTGCAGGAGTTACTAGCCTTACTGAAGTGGCACCAATCCTCGGCAGTTTTTGATTTGCGGGCTTTTTTCCAGAGTTTATCTCTCGCTAGTAATGCAGCCTTGAGTTCAGCAGAGAACCAACGGCAAGTTCTGGTCTTTACGCAGACTTTTGCCAAGGGAGCATGATTATTTATGGCACCAAGACACTATTTCATGAAAAATGTCATATGCCATATTGACCGATTTGGCTTGGTAAAGGTTCTGCCAATGTACAGACGATTTTAGCCCATCGATGTAGGCAAATGGGTCAAAGTTGCGTCTGGACCTTCTGGTAGAGAACTTAGATGTGGAGGGGGATTGGAGTCCGATCTTACACCGGCGATGAAGCAGTGATCACTGACATCCGAGAAAAATATTCCAGCGTAGGAAAAGGACTGTGGCTTGCTTGTAAGAAAGACATCCAGTAGGGTGCTGTTCCTGTTTTTTTTCTTGCTAGAATGCGTAGGTTCTTCAATGAGTTGTGTGAGCCCAAGAGAGTCACAGGAGGTTTTGAGGGGTAAGGAAGCCTTGGATAACCAGTCGTAATTGAGGTCCCCTAGAATAACAGTTTTGAGGGTCTCATGTCCCGTAATAGTCAATAGATGAGACAGGAGCTGGGACCCAGCAGATGGAGGCCTGTAACACCCTATAACCCTGATAACCATTGAGTGGGATGTTTAAACCTTAAAGGAAGACATTCAAAGTGATTTGCGATAGAGGTAGAGTCAATGGCAGTGACCGATTATTTGTCCTTGACATAAATGGCTACCCCACCACTCCTAGTCTGCCTGTAGGCTCTGAACAGCCAATAGTTAGGGATGTTAACCTCCCTGTCAGGGGTAGAAGATCTTAACCAGGATTCCGAGACTGCCAGCACATCTGGTTCGGTATGAATGACCCAGGTCTGTATCGATGTAAACTTTTTTACGAGACTGCAAACATTAACGTACATAAAGCTCATTCCTCTAAGCTTAGTAAGGTCAGACGGAGATGACAAGGCTTCTGTAGGACCAGGGTTAAGTTCAACATTGCCTGAGCACAATAGGAGGAGAAGCACAATTTACTTTAGGGCAGCCAGAGATAATTTGAAAGCTCTAATTCTTCCACGACTGCTTGGAATGACAGAACGAGAGTGCTGGGCCCTGATATTTACGCATTGCTGTCCTAAGGATGCAGCTACTAAAACCCTTGCCATGTGGCATTATTACAGGTATATGGGGGGCATACCCTGTATTGGTAGGGAGGTGCAGGTCCCACCCCCAGAAGCTACCTCAGACTGATGCAAGTATGGGAGCGCAGGGGTGCAACAAAAGCTATGAGATGAGCTGCTGTACAAATAGCACTGTAACAGAGGGTCCAACTTCCCCTGTGAGTTATTTCAGCCCAGGTGATGCACTACATAAGGCACCAGCCATAGGAAGATGAAGAGGGAGCCAGGTATCAGACCTCATGTTGATGCCTTATAGTGAAAAATAGTAAGCTATGACTACGGCAAAATAATGTATTATTGATGGAGCTTGGTCAATAATATATTAATATGTTCCCTCATCTCCACTCGTTGCTATATATGAGTGGTTTCACTTGTGTTCAACTTGAGCCAGAGCAGCTCAGCTTAACGGTTCTCGCTCCAGCTGAATGTGCGTGAAACAACTCTTATACAAGAACGAGTGACTCTGGGGTAAACATTAACATAT
The DNA here is from genome assembly GCA_016271365.2 of Neoceratodus forsteri. Lineage (NCBI taxonomy): Eukaryota > Metazoa > Chordata > Ceratodontiformes > Ceratodontidae > Neoceratodus > Neoceratodus forsteri. Next base: position 1,542,668,520 of record CM057456.1, on the reverse strand, counting down.
AAAACATCACAAAGTCCTGTGAGAGGACATACCATCCAGGGGTTGAACAAGCTCATAAAGGCCACTCTCCCTCCGGCTTGTGGTTTTATGGCTTGTTGAACCCTTCTGGTATTATTTCCTCATATACAACAGTTTGCCATCATTTATTCTCTGTGTACTGTATACCCATGTGGGGCTGACTAAAGCTATAAGGCCACGAGTGGCTTTGTTGCCCTAATTAGCCCCTGAGATGGGTATACTTCATTGGCAAACATTTAAACTAGCCGAGGTGGGAGATGGAATAAGGCAGGAAGACATAAACTGCACCCCGTCCCAACAAGTTCAAATTCACAAGGTAAACAGTGAGAATCCTGAGGGTGTGGAACCCCAAAAAGAACCAAATATAATGAAGTCCAGTGGGTAGACAAAAAAAATGAAAATATGACAAGTGGTGAGTAGCACAAAGGAGGGCAAATGGGAGAAAAGAATGTGGGGGTGACAACAAAACATGGAGAGAGAGATGTGTGCAAATGCTTGAAGTCTGGGCAATAAAGTTTTGCAGGCGTAGAGAATACCATGGCAGAAGCAGACCTGGACTTAGTCACCATTATAGAGACCTGGTGCAGTGAAAACCAGAACTGGGATGTGGCCATACCATGTTATACTCTGTTCAGGAAGGCCAGGATAGGTAAAAAAGGGGGAAGAGTGTCTCTTTATGTGAGAGACAACATAAAAGCTAAAGAAATTCAGGGGGAGCAGGGAGGAGTTGAGGTATTGTGAGTCACCCTGGAGAAAAGGAAAGGGGCTGCTAGTTGCACAGGAGTAATCTACAGACCTCCAACACAGGGGGGAGAGTTGGATAAGGAGATGATGGGAAGCAGTCCAAAGGATGGCTTGTAAGGGTGAGGTGCTACTAGTAGGAGACTTTAGTCTACTGGACGTGGATTGGAGTCTTCCCCACTGTGGCAACAGCCAGGAGTATGGACATCCTGGATTCTCTGCAAGGGCCATTCCTCAGGCAACTAGTTAACCCACTCACGAGGGGGCATCACTGGACCTTTTACTGACAAACGGGGACAGTGTTGCTGATGTCACAGTGGGGGACCACCTGCAGACCAATGATCACTGTACGACGTGGTTTAATATAAGAACTGGGTCAGAATCGAACCACACGAGGACAAGGGTCCTGGACTTCAGGAGGGCCGATTTTAGGAGAATGGGGAAAATGCCACAGGGATGCCCTAGCAGGGATAGGGAAACTGGGGGAAGTCTAGGAACATTGGGCAAAAATAAAGGAGGGCACTGAGAGAAAAAAGAGGCTACAAACCTCTATATTAGGCAGGTTAGCAAGGGTAAGAGAAAAAAAGAGACCACTAAGGTTCTCTAAAGAGGTAGCGGAAAAAGTAAGAGCAAAAAAAGCTAGCATTTAGAAGGTACAAAAAATCAGGAGGAAGAAGATAGGGAGAGTTACCAAGAGAAACAAAGGAAGGCAGCGAAGACAGTTTGGAACTCAAAAGCCCGAACAGAAGAGAATACTGCCAAATCAGTAAAAAAAAAAAAGGTATCAAACATTTTTTAGATACGTAAGTGAAAGACCAAAGGAGGGATTGTAAGGGTAAAAGGGTAAGGAGTGGTTTGTGTGGAAGAGGACCTCCAAAAAGTATACATATTGAACAAATACTTCTGTTTAGTATTTACCAAGGAAGGGGTAGGTAATGGACCAATTATAAAGGACAAGGGCATTAAGGGACAGGAGGCAGACACTGGTCCTTTTACAGAGGAAAGAGTCCTTAAGGAACTAACTCAGTTAAAGGTAGACAAGGAAATGGGACCAGACTGGGTGCACCCCAGGTTACTGAGGTAGCTCAAGGAGGAGCTGGCTGCACCGCTGACGGCCGTGTTCAACCATGAAACAGGGGAGTTACTGCAGGACTGGAGGAGAGTGGATGTGGTCCCACTCCACAAAAGTGGTAATAGGGAGGAGGCAAGAAATTACAGGCCTGTCATCCTGACTTCAGTGTTGGGCAAAGTAATTTAATCGCTACTGAAGGAAAGGATTGTGGAATACCTTGTTAACAGTGGTCCACAGGATCCGAGGCAACTCAGTTTCATTGGGGGGGGTGTCTTCCCAGACAAACCTCATCAGATTCTTTGACTGGGTGACCAAGGAAGTGGATCAGGGAGGAGTGGCAGATGTGGTCTACCTGGATTTCAGTAAGACCTTCAACACCATTCGCACGAAGGCTAGTGAGCAAGTTGGCTAGCCTAGGAGTAGGTCCTGAGGTAGTAAAATGGGTAGAGAGCTTGTTAGGCAATTGAAGTCGGTGGGTGGTGGTTAATGACGCCCACTCTGGAGACGGCAAAGTGACCAGTGGGATAGCACATATATCTGTACTAGGCCTGGTCCTCTTCAATGTCTTTATTAGCGACATTGCAGAAGGGCTAGAAGGGAAAGTATGCCTGTTCACGGATGATACAAAAACTGCAACAGAGTAGACACACCGGGAAGGGTGGCAAGAATGAGGGACAATCTAAAATAAAACAGAAGAATGGTCACGGGTTTGGCAGCTGGATTTCAATGAAAAAAAAGTGCAAAATCATGCACTTGGGGCACAAAAACCAGGGGCAATGTACCATCTGGGAGGAGAGGTATTAGCAGTCACAAAACAGGAAAAGGACCTAGGGATAATCATTTCTGATGACCTAAAGGTAACTAAACAGTGTGACAAGGCAATGGGGAAGGCTGACAGGATACTAAGATGCATAGGCAGAGGTATCACCAGCAGAAAGAGGGAGGTAATAATACCCCTGTATAGATCACTGGTGAGACCCCACCTCGAGTACTGTGTCCATTTCTGGAGGCTCCTTCTCCAAAAGGGCATAGTAAGGATGGAGGCGCAACAAAGGAGGGCAACCAGAATGTTGCAGGCCTGCATCAAAAGCCCTATGAAGAAAGGCTTAAGGAATTAAGTATGTACTCCCTAGACGAAAGGAGGGAAAGTGGGGGGATATGATAAACATTCAAATATGCAAGGCCCATTGGCACTGAGAGGTGAGGCGCTGGATGCCTACCTTGTCCCACACTGGCCACCCTGGTTCGGGAACGACCCTGGGTCATTGGAGAGCTGACACGGGGTGGGGTGGGAGGATGGAGCAAGATTGAGCAGCCAAAAGGCAGCTCCTCTCCTGGGGTGGTTGTCCACCCTGTAGTTCTGCTCCACTGAGTGGAGGCCTGTGGGTACCATAGGCGGGAGGGGTGGCAGCATAGCGGGAGGGTGCCCCAAGGTGTAGCGGGCCTCCATGTGCGCATGCCCGGGACATGGGGATGGGGAAAAAAATGCTGATAAAAAGAAACATTCAACTCACGCCATGCTGGCGACCCGAGTTCGGGAGCAAGCTCGGGTCGCCAGAGGTCGCTGGGAGGTAGAGGCTGTGAGTGCCAGCGCGGAAGGCTCTCCATCTCGGGAGGGATAGACGGGTCTCTTGGTGCTTGGCTGCCCCCAGTGGAGGCTGGGTGGCAGTACCGCCTCCAAGAGCCCAAGCGCATGGCCAGGGGTGGACGGAAGGAGCTGTCGACTACAGCTGCGGTGCTCGTGTGGGCCTCCACCCACACAAAGACACTGCTTCCGGGGCTCCAGGGTTAGGAGGGTAGTAAATGGGGAAACTACGTGGTCGCCAGGATGAAGCCTCCGGTCCGGTTCCAGGGGTTCTGCTGGGGCAGCATAGTGTTAGGAAGTCCCTGAAAGACCCTGGAATCCGGTAGGGTTGGCCGACAGAGACCTGCCGAGGAGGAGGTAAACAAAGTTTAAAAAAAAATAAAAGAAACATTCAAGTTCCTCATGGGTATAAAGGTACAGGAAGGTAGCATTTTCCAAAGAAAAAGATGCTTGACGACAAGGGGTGATAGAAACATAGACTTTGACGGCAGATAAGGACCGCTTGGCCCACCTAGTCTGCCCATTTCCGTACCTACAGGATAAGCTGCAGATCCTAGTTAACCAACAGCCTATTTCTTCCTACATCCCCACAAAAATTGCCTTATGTCTGTCCCATGCATTCTTGAATTCTCTCACAGTTTTAGACCCCACAACCTCCTCAGAAAGGCTGTTCCATAGGTCAACCACCCTCTCTGTGAAAAAATACTTCCTCATATTGCCCCTGAGCTGCCCTCCACCCTCTATCTTCAGATTGTGTCCCCTTGTTCTTGCACATCTCTTTTTTCTGAAATATGCTACCCTCTTGGACTTTGTTGATTCCACTGAGGTACTTAAAAGTTTCTATCATGCCCCCTCTCTCCCTCCTTTCCTCAAGGGTATACATATTAAGCTCCTTTAGTCTCTCCTCATATGGCTTCTCTTGCAGGCCCCATATGAAGCTGGGAGGGACTCAGAGGAAATGAGAGGAAGTACTACTTCACGGAGAGGCTTGTGGATGCATGAAACAGCTTCCCCTCAGAGGTGGTGGGGGGCCTAAAATGGTTACAGGATTCAAGAATGTAAGAGATAGACACAAGGGGATACTAGAAGCAAGGTGGGGGGAGGGGTTAAGCCTGGAGACCAAACAGTGTCTACGATGGCACAGCAGGTAGTTAAAATAGGGCGGACTAGGTGGGCCAGGAGATCCTTATCTGCCGACAACTTCTGTGTTTCTGTGAGTGTTCCTCCCTTACCCATTGTTAGTTCACTATAATATATTAGAATTGTTATTTTTAGAGATTGCATTTGCGATCACGTTATGGCACCTGAAAGTCTCTTGTAGCAAGAAGGGAATGTGCGTAGTGAGTGCAGGTAGGATTTGGGGGGATTTCTGGGCTTGGGAGGGTTTGTTGTGTCTTTTTTTCCAGGTTCTTTTGCAGCTTGTTAATTGGTTTGGTGTGTTAACTGTATTATTAGTGGTGTTCCATAGGGTCTGATGTCGTGCTGGTTTATAATTTTTATTTGTGCAGGTATATACTTTTAATTGTTTGATTAGTATGGCTACCTGACTGAGCATCTGACACCGGCAACCTCTGTCTGCTGCCTCCGCTCCTCATCAAGGAGCCTCCTGTACGTTCCCAGGGTTTGGCTCAAGACATTGGGTGACCGCGCCTTTAGTGTCGGCGAGCCGACCCTGTGGAACTCGCTATCACCTGTAATCCAGGAGGCTCCCTCAATTGGGGGGTGTTCAAACAGAGGCTTAAGGCCCACCTCTTCTGCCTGGCCTATTTGGAATAACTTTCCTCGCCTGACCGTCTGAGTAATTTTAATGTATATGAGGAAGCTTTGAATATGAATTTTAGTTATTTTAATGTTTTGGTTTTATTACTTGTATTTTGATTGTTAGGTGCCCATAGAAATAAAACTTGCCTTGCTTTTGGGTTTTAGTGCAGGTATGTAGCTGTAATTGTTTGATTAGTGCTGCTATATACCTTTAATTGATAGACTAGTCACAGGTATATAGGGACATAAACGGTCTTTTCTTTGGGGAAAAGTTCCTATCCATGCATATGTATGTGTATGTATTATATATATTCTTTGCAAAAACTTTGTTAATGCACTAGTTAGGATTGAAGTGATAAAAGTAGGGAAATGTGGTGTTAGGGTTTCCAACCCTAACACCCCACCCCCATCCACCAGACAGCAACAGGAAAAAAACATTCTAGGGATGTGAATGTGTTGCTCTATCCACACTTCTGGCAGTGTCCTTTCCCTTTAAGTCTTGCCATAAAGTCTTCAGGCTGGCTCCTCGACACCCACCCGGGTGGTATAACCCTTGGCTCCGTCCCATGATGCCAGATCTTCCTCTTTTTCTGGCTCCTTCAAGGAGCTGTGCCAGTCTGTCCCGACCAAGGGAGAGGGCCCTTTGGATTTGCACAGCTCCCGCTCCCACAAGGAGGAGTCTCGACACAAGAAGAAGACTCACCGTGAACGTTCTTGGGATCGAGAGCGATTTTATTCTCGGGAATCACCGTTTTTGACCACAGTCAAAACTGCAGCCTTAGCCGCTGGCTTCACGGTGCCCCCATCAGGCCAGTTGGCCGAGATGTGGGCCGATGATGTGGCTGAGATTTTTCTTGACCTTGTTGACCCATTGTCACTAGATGGGGCCGACAGTTCTCTATTCAGGACTCCGGTCGCTCCCTCCAGTCACCGACCGAGACCAGAAGGAGCCGCAGCACTCCACAGGCTCACTCCAAGATCCCCCGTCAGCACAACTGAGGTCGAGAGCTAGGTCTTCCTTGTCCAGTGGGTCAAGCAGATCCCGCCGACATCAGTGGTCCCGCTCTCGACACCACGGGAGCGGCTCCACCGCTATTCGTCTTTGTCCTTAGGTGAGGAGAGGCTTCAGCGCAAGTTGCGTCGACGCTATGAAGACCTCATGTGGCAACAGTTAGTCTTGTCTGGTCCAAAGCCGACCCCGGCTCCCATACCGGCCATCATTTGGCTGTCACCTGACAGGCCAATACCGATGCTCCCAGAGGGCCCAGTCAACGCCATTCCTCCACCTGTGGAGCCGGTTCAGACCACCTCAGTTCAGCTGAAGTTGGCCTCTCCACCAATTTGTGGTGGAGCTGCCATCCCAGCAGCCACCGACCGGGGCTCCTACGAAGGAGTCTCAGCTGGATAAGGGTCTTCCCCATCGGCTGTCAGTCACTCTCATGCCCGACCGTCCACGGTGGGTCAAGGGTGACTCGGGTTGTCGGCTACTTTATGCGGAGTCTTCCCAGTCCGAGTACTCCTCACTGTACTCCCATCCGGTCGACCTGGAGTCGGTAGGGGGTCTCTCGATGGAGGAGGGACCCATGTCCTTCATTGGCATCCTCCGTCTCATCTCTGAGTCTACAGGGATGCCTTTGGAGTCTGTTCAGAAGTGGGCTCACTATCCTCTCACAGAGATTCTGGATAAAGGGGATTCTCTGACGGAGGCCTTCCCATTGGCAGAGGCCATTGTTGCAGCACCCGCCTCCTGCCCGGCACCCTCAGCCCGGATGGCCCGCAGATATGTGGTGCCCACCAGTTCCCTCTCGGGGTTCACGGAACACCCCACGGTCGAGGTGTTGGTGGCTGATTGTGTGTTTTGGCACTTGGGCAATACAAGCGATGTCGACAGACCGTCAGACAAGGAGTCCTAGAAATTGGACCACTCAGCTAAAAAGGTCTATGTACCTTCTTGCGCGGTCTCTGACAGGCGAGCTCGGCCGTCCTGATGGCACACTTCTCCCACCCCCTTTTGGGCTTCCTGGATGAGATGATTCCTCATCTCCCAGTGGACCTCCAGACCATGGTCAAGCAGGTCCATGACCAGGGCCGGGCTGGGGCCAAGCAGCAACTCCAACAGCCCTGGACATTGGAGATTCCTGTGCCTACTCAATGGCTGCTGCCGTCACCATGCACCGTAGGGCTTGGCTGAGGATCTTGACCCTCACAGCAGACACTCAGCACAAGCTGGCAGACATTCCCTTCTTAGGCACAGACCTGTTCGGGGCTGGTGTGGATGGTCACCTCCAGCGTATCGAGAAATCCAGTGCCACCTTGGACTCTGTGACATCCGCCCAGAATGATCCTAAGGGTTCCAGGCAGCAGAAGCGTAAACCCTTTCAACCCTCCACTCCTGCAGCAAAACCAGCCCAGCACCAGTCTGGCCAGCAGGCTCAGTCTTTGCACCCTAGGCCCAAGTCAGTTGCTTCAGTGGTCCGTAAGCCCGGAGGGGAGGGACCCGGCGGCTCCTCAGCCGGATTCTTCTCCTCCTCCTTCAGGCCTGCTCAGTGACGGGATGGGGGCATCCTCCCCCATGCCCGTCACGCCTCTCCTGGGTCCTCCTGTGGGGTACTGGCTCTGCCACTTCCTTTCCGCCTTGTCCACTGTTACCATGGACAGGGGGGTTCTGGAAGTGGTCAACCAGGGTCTGCCTCTGGAGTTCCAGCAGTACCCTCCAAGTCAAACCAAGCCCCACGAGAGGACTTGATAGCCGCAGACACTTGGTCATTTTTCCTTGATTTTCTTTCGCGGTGATGAGGCATGCAATGATGCTAGTGGAGGAAGTGTGTATGCACTCACGCATGCTCCTGCAGGTGTCTGCCCCATCTTCGCCCCTATTTGCAGCGTTGGCGTGCTGCCCCCCCCAACGTTTCTGCTAGGGGCCAGTCACATGCCGACCAGTGACACACACCCTTCCCTGAAGGAGAGCATTCCCTTGGATGCTCAATCCTTCTCCTCCACTGCTACTCCCCGGTGGCCCGTGCTCATTCCCGAACATGGGTCTTTGGCATAGCGTGAGGTAAGGTGTCCAGTGCCTCAGCCCTCAGCACCACATGGTTGGCCGGTCTGGTGCTTTTTCAAAGGTTTAGATCAAATATCCCCTCTGGTGCATGAACCACCACCACCGTGGAATCTGTTGCTGGTTTTGGCAAAGCTCATGGGCAAGCCATTCAAACCGATGCACAGGTGTGAGGTGTCACATCTGTCATGGAAGACCACCTTCTTGGTGATATCACATCAGCTAGAAAGATCAGTGAGCTCCAGGTGCTCTCAGTGGAGTCTCCTTACTTGGTCTTCCATAGGGACAAGGTTGTCCTGCGCCCAAACCCGAAGTTCCTCCCAGAGATTGTGTCAGAGTTTCAAGTGAATCAGGTGATGACTCTTCCGCTGTTCTTCCTGAATCACACCTCGAAGGCTGAACACAGGCTCTATACTTTGGACCTGAGGCGAGCGCTCGCATATTACAAGGAGCACGGCTGGATTTCGAGGAGAGGTTCGCTAGCTGTTTGTCACCTATGCTGAAGATGCACCTGGCAGGCGTGTAGCCAAGTGGATAATTGGCAGCTGGATCACTTTCTGCATTTGTTTCTGCTATAGGTTGGCAGGTTAGGAACATCCCAGAGGGCATAGGGCTCATTCCACCCACCATACTGCTGCGTCGATGGCTGCTTCTAGGGACGTCCCAATCCAGGAAATCTGCAGGGCAGCTACCTGGAAGTCAGCACACACCTTCATTTCCCATTACCACATTGACTTAGAGTCACACGGGGATGCTGGTTTTGGGCCGCAGTTCTCCAATCTTTATTTCCTAAGTAGGGGGTGTGTGCCTTGCCTCCCTCCTCCTGGGGAACTGCTAGGAGTCTGCCAGAAGTGTGGATAGAACAACATATCCACGTCCCCAGAAACACAGGTTACTCACCTGTAACAGTAGATCTTCCTTGTCAGTCTTCACCATTCATTACTGCTGGGTGTGCTGGAGGCACGCACCTGCACAGGAGCTTTTTTTTGGGAGTCGGCCCACCCACTTGTGCCACGACTAAGGGTGCACAGTGGCTGGCCGCTAGGTGCCGCAGACTCCTTCTCCACCCCAGTTTTGTTTTTTCCTGTCGTCGAGGTAGCACCTGCTGCATGATTCTCGAGAAAGATACTGCATCACTAGGCCTTGCCCGATTTTCGACGCCGTGTTCCTGCCATTTAGTTTTTCACCATCCCGGTTCTGATAGTCCACCCGTCACCGTCTATCCCAGTAAGCTCATTCCTTTTCATTTCCTAACCGATAGTGCTGGGTCTATTTTCTGTAGTTTGTGGTAAATTGTTTTCAGCGTCATGTCTGGCTCGGGGGCTGGGAAGAAATCCAAAGCAACCCGTGCCCCCGTGTGTCATTGCCCCTGAGGCTGGCATTATTCCATAATGGACCAGCATTACGTCTGCCTTCGTTGCCTGGGTCCCAACCGTGATATGGATAATTGTGGCGCCTGTTTCTCCATGGACCTCCACGTTCTTGAGATCCGTGTGTTTAGAGTCAGCAGGGCCCCGCCAACTTTCGGAAGACGACGTCATTCTAGGGATGCCATGGCGAGAACTCTTGACCCTGCTTCCAGGTCCCTTCCTGGCTCTGTACGGCCTGGTGAGGAGAAAATCTCCTCTTCTGATTCTAGCCTTGCCATAGAGGAGGTTTCTTCCATGGTGCCAGAGGAACGATTCGGTTCCTTTCAGAGCTGGGTCGGTAGCACTGCTACGGCAGTCAGCTCCCTGGAGGTGCAGGCTCCCCTGGTGTTGCGGCCCATGGCTGCTGGGCCTGGCACCGGCGGACCCCTGGTGCTGCCCGCTATTGCTTCCTCAGATCCTGGCACCATTTGCGGCGCCAGTGATCAGGATGGCGCCGCGGGTGGTGTTATGACCCGCGGCACCATTCATGGCGTTGTTGGCAGGGGAGCTCCCGGGGTCACCAGTCTGGCGGTGTGTACGGTCTCCTCTTTGGAGGGGGAAGACTCACTGGCCGATCCAGATTGTTGCCCCGACTCCTCTGAGTCAGGGAGCCCCCCTGGACATAATACCAGGTGCCCCAGTGCTCGTGTCCTGGAACCCCAGGTTCTTCGGTCTCTGCAGGCCCTCACGTTGATGCTGGTGTCAGGGGCCCAGCGGTGGATAGCAGTTCTGTGGGGCCTAGGGTGATGGATCCGACCTTGGGGGCCAGGTCAACTGCCATCTCTGGTTTTATCCTGGCTACTGTGGTTGGGACAGGGACCACCTGTTCTGCGGCCTCCCTTGGGGGGCCTGTGGGATCGGGGGACCCCTTAGCACTGGGTACGAGGAAGAGGGCAGCCTCGGAGTCCGAGGGGTTGAGGGGCCGGGGTGAAGCACGGGGGTCCTCTTCCACTACCCTGTGGGGAGTGGGAAAGAGTCGCAGTGCTGAACCCCGCTTCTCCTCCTCTGAGACTCCAGAGGTGCCCTTAGTGGGCAGCGCTAGGGTTTGCCACTCTGGATCCATGCAACCCTGGTCACACCACAAGGGAGAATCCCCCTCAGGGCTCAGCCAGGATTTGTTTTCACATTTGCAGCGTCCGCAGACTGGGTCGACCAGTGGATCCCCTCGTGTGGGAGGATCTTCCGTGAGATCTCAGAGCCCTGACAGAGGCCGGGCACTTTCGGTTAGGTACCCTTCCCCAATCCTTCTGCAGACACCTCCCCGTCTCCAGGCCACGTGGGCCCTATGGGATCCCTAACCCAGGAGATGTTCAGGGCCACTGTGGTGGCCTTCTCTAGGTATGTTAGAGCCATGGACAAGCAGGTCTTTCTCTTGCCTCTACCACCACAGGAGGACTCTGAACATCCAAGTTTCTCTTTTTCCTTGGCTTCCTCATCTGAGGAAGAGGAAAGTTCCGTCCAACTCTCCGACGACGTTGATTTCTTGAATATCAGCGGTTCCTTTCGAGATTGGTTGATGAACTCTACAGTATATTTCTCATGTGGTAAGATGCAATACCGAGCAGGAGATGCGCTCCTTTTTGCGCGAATTCAGTGCAAACCACCCAGTGGTACTTTCCTGGCCTATTCCTTTCCAGGAAACATCAGTCCACACCTGGGAGTCACCAGCCGCCTCATCCCCAGCCCCAGCGGACTGCAGGAGGAGGTATTGCACTCCCCAGGAGTCTCTTGGTTCTTTGCCTCAGCCACCATCAGGGCTGACCGCTTTAGACACTCCTTCCAGGCTACAACACCCAGCGCATGACCGACCTTCGGATCCGGATTCTGCTGAGTTTGATCAGTGGGGAAGAAGAGTCTTCTTTTCAACTTGTGTGCTGCTATGCATTATATCACTTCAGGCTCCCCATGCTGCCTACAACAGGTATCTGTGGTCGATACTGGCATAAGTGATAGTATCATTGCCTGATTCAGAGGACTCTAGGCAAGCCATTGCCCTCTCTGCACAAGGTCTGGAGCTTGCAAGGCACTAGACAAGGACATCGTATGACGTCAGTGCGGTGGCTTCCAGACTGGTAGGACATCGATCTGCATTAGGCGTACAGCATGGCTTCGTCTATCTAGATCCACACCCATTGCCTGCCGTAGGGTGACTTCCTCCACCTTCTGGGGGACCCATCTTATCTCCCGCAGGGCGAGGAGGAATTTACAAGGGCGTCTTCCGTCCCCCCAGCCATGGGGGACACCTCCTCGGCTTGACCAGTCTTAGGCCATGAGTGACCTAGTATGGCAGTAGGGTCTCCCCCCTCCTGCGTCTCTCCCGCAGGAGGCTGAGGGAATCTTTGTTCCCTCATAGCAGTGCCAGGTCCCCTCCTGGGGGTTTGGCACTCGCCCAACAGCAATGAATGGTGAAGATTGACAAGAGAAGATATGAAAATTATGTACCTACCATTATTCTTGATCTTCACCATTCATTACTGATTCCTGCTCACCTTCCCCTCTTGGGTCTCAGCTCCTGGGTGCCACCTCCATCCTGCTTGCCCTCCTCCTCTTCGAGGCCAATTGGGGGATGAGTCCCCCTGGTACCTCAGGGCCCTCTGCTTCTTTCTCTACAGTCACAGAGCACCCAACCTAGGAGGGTGGCGAGTAGGGTCTTCGCTCTTGGCCTTGGAGGGAACTCATGGGGATCCTCAGTGGGGTACACTGTGGGGTCCATTCCTTGACTTGGCACAGATCTGTTGGTCTGTTGTCAACTTGTTTAAGGGAAGGGAACTTCGTCAGTGCATCCCATGGGAGGACCCTTAGGGACTCACTCCCCCCCTTTTTTTTCTTTCTCGAGGTCCCCTTACTTATAGGGGTCATTCTGGACAGAGTCCTCCACAGTTTATGGGGTTTTCCCCTCTTGGCTAGGCCCTCAGGTGGTAAGCTAGAGAGAGCCATGCTCCAGGACTTTCATCCAGAATGTGGGTTTAGGGGTGGGGGAGGGTTGACTCCGCCATGCTTTATATTATCTAAGACCATTTCAAATTCTCTTTTCTGGACCTACTGTATGTCCAGTGGTCCCTGAAATTGACGGGATCCTTGCACCTGTGTCTTGATTTCTCTCAGGTTTCTGAGACTAAAAATAAGCCAATGGTCTTCCGGTTTAGCATGGTGGGGGTCTCCCCATATACATACATAGATATATAATATCTTTCTCTTCTCCTTCCTTTCTCTGTCTTTCAGTCTCTCTTTCCTGTGCTGCCACCCAGGGGCTGGGGCCCTAGGCCAGTTAAAAAAATGATATTCCCTCTGTCCTCTGGTCAGCTTATTCATTTCAGTTTATATCCTTTCCTTTTTCTATCCCTCGGCTCTCTTGTCTCATCTTTGGATTTCTCTAGCCCCTTTTTCATCCTCTCTGGCAGAACAACTGGGGTAAAGGAGAAGTCTGTAGCGCCTAACAGCCAACCTTCATGCACCAAGCAGTGTGTTGGCCTCGTGGGCGGTGCTGTCAGTGCCGATTCCTCCCCCTACCCCCCAAAAAAAGCTCCTGTGCAGGTGCACGTCTCTGGCTTACACCAGTCAGTAATGAATGGTGACAATACAGGAGAAGATCAAGAATTACAGTAGGTACGTAATTTTCATTTCTAGGGGTGGTATATGTTGTTCATTCACACTGACCCACTCAACCTCCCCTGACAGTACAGTACTGCTTCCAGCGGGCAAGATCTGGTGTCCTGGGGCGGAGCCGAGGGTTATACCACCCAGGTGGGTGGGAGGAGCCAACTTGAAGACTTTCAGGCAAGATTTAAAAGGAAAGGACACTGCCAGAAGTATGGATGAACAGCATATACCATTCCTAGAACTACTGTTACAGGTGCGTACTTGGTACTTGGTAGAAGGGACAAAAGAAGGCCGTAGCCCATCGAGAATGTCCTCCACAAAGTGGATCATTAAATAGGGTGCCCTCCTAATAACCATATGTCAATTTTATTTTTAAATGTCGTAATAGTAGGAGAATCAACAATTTCTTGTGGTAAGGAGTTCCAAAGTATTGGAGTTCTAATGGTAAAGAAATTTTGTCTTTTATTGGTGTTACACTTTTTAATGTCGATTTGTTTGTTATGTATCCTAGCGACAATTTTGCGGTTAGATAGTGATAAGCCACATTGATCCATGAGAATAGGAGATTTCATAATTTTGTATATCTGTAAGAGATCACCTCTTATTCATCTTTGTTTTAATGAATATAACCCGGTCTTCTGAAGTCTGGTATCGTAATCTAAGTTAGCATAATGTGGAATCAATTTAGTTGCCCTATGTTGTACCTGTTGTATTCTTTTTATGTCGGAAGCTAAATACGGACTCCAAAAAGAGGAGCCATAATCCAAATGAGGTCTGACATGGGATTTATACAAGGTCATAAACAGTGTCAACTTAGAGACAAATGTACTTTTAATCTTACGCAAAAGAGCATTGGTTTGGGTTGCTATTTTATTACAATGGGAAGATGATGAAAGTTTGTTGTTTACTAATACCCCAAGATCTTTTTCCAACAAGGATACTCTAATGGTTGTATTATTTAAAGAATATACCTGTCTGGGGTTATTCTTTCCCATATGTAGCACTGCACATTTTTTTACGTTAAAGTCCATTTTGTTTATAACAGCCCAGTGTTCAATAGCAGCAAGATCAGATAATAATGTTTGATTTGAACTAACATTGTTAACCATACCACCTAATCTGGTATCGTCGGCAAATTTCATAAGTATATTAGAAGAAGAAATTTTCATATCACTAATGAATAAACTAAAAAGTGTAGGACCCTAAACAGAACCCTGAGGAACTCCACTGCCACCCTTCCCAAATCTGAAAAGCCCCATTAACCCTCACCCTCTGAGTACGATCACTCAGCCAGCTATTAATCCAAGAAACCAAAGGTAATGAAAATCCAAGGAGAATAAGTTTTTTAATCAAGATATCATGTGATACTCTGTCAAATGCCTTACTATAATCTAACAGGATGACATCAGTTGGTATACTTAAATCCAAATTCATTCTAATATAATTATAAAATGAAAGAAGGTTTGTAGTACAAGAAAAAACAGATTTGAATCCATGCTGAGTTGAATCAAATATTTTAAGAAATTCAATTTCTTTTTCAAGAAGAATTTTGATTGATCTTTCCATAAGTTTACAAGGAATGGAAGTTAGGCTGATTGGACGGTAATTATCTACTCTAGAGTGAGAACCTTGTTTAAAAATAGGAGTGACTGTTGCTGTTAACCAGTCAGGAGGAACCCTGGATTCATACAATGATTTATTAAAGATTATAGTTAGTGGTAAGACCATGGTTCCTTTAACTCCATGTAGGAATTTGGCACATATGTCATCTGGACCTGAACTGGTTGTTCCCTTTAAGGTTGATAGTAAGTCATAGACTTCCTTTGTTGTGATTGGGGTTATTGTGTAACTAGGAAAACAACTATCAAAACGAATTTGAGGTGGATCCTGCTCGAAGACTGATGATAAGTAATTATTTAAAGCTGTAGCAATATCAGAGTCTGCAGTGATTGTTGTATTATTTATAACTAATGGCCCAATTTTTCTGTTGTTCCCTTTTTTACTGTTTAGGTAGGCATAAAAAGTTTTATGGGAATCCTTAGTATGTGCTATGCGAAATTCTAAATTGCGTTTTGCTAACATAGTTGAATTTTTTAGTGTTCTGACCGATTTCCTATATTTAGTTAATAATTCATCTCTTTGCGTTAGTGAGCATTTTTTTAAAGATGAGAATACTTTTTGTTTATGGGTAATTTGTCTTTTTATGGTACTATTAAACCAAGGGGGGATTTTACCTTTGTTATTATATTGATGTTTTTCCGGGACAAACTGATTTTCAAGATCATAAATTAATTTTTTTAAGAATTCCCATGATTCATTAATGGTAAGGGGGGAGATAATATTGTCCCAGTTTAGTGATCCTAGATAATGGTTAATTTTTTGAAAATCAGCCCGATCATATTGTTTTATTTTATACTTATTCCTTATTATGGGATGGGAGAAAGGAATAGTAATGAATACAGATAAATGGTCACTATTCCCCAGTGGTTCTAGTAAAGATACATTATTTTCCGGAATTTCAATGTTAGTTATTACTAGATCTAAAACATTATTTCCCCTGGTGGGCTCTTTGACCAATTGATAAAGACCTAAGTCAATGATGGCTTCGAGAAATTTTTGATCCTGAAGGCTCGAACCGGTTAAAGTGTCCCAATTTAAACCAGGGAAGTTAGTCACCCAAGATCAAAACTGAGCCATTTTTTCCTAATTGAGTTATTTCATTGATCAGTTGTAAGTTTTGATTATAGTCCGATGACGGTGGACGATAGCAAGACCCAATCAGGATCTGGGGAGAACCTTTAGGCTGTATATATACACACACGCTTTCTGACAGAATGTTCATAGAAGATTGAAATGACGGGATACTATTTCTGACATAGAGACAGACTCCACCACCCATTTTATTATCTGGTCTAACCTGTGTTTACTGTTTCACCTCTCCTGTGTCTTCTCTAATCAGGCATGGGGTGTGCCTTGGGGTTGTCAGCACTAACGTGCACCTCATTCGACTTTGACAGAAGCTGAGATGTGTAGATTATATGAGAGTGGAATGAGCATTAGGGCTGACAACCCCAAGGCACACCCCATGCCTGATTAGTGAAGACGCAGGAGAGGTGAAACAGTAATGATTTTTCGTGTTGCTGTCTGGTGGATGGGGGTGTGGTGTTAGGGTTGGAAACCCTAACACCACATTTCCCCACTTGTGTTGCTTCAGCCATAAACTAGTGCATTAATGAAGTTTTTGCAAAGAACTTCCTTACTTTTTGAGATAATATAATTGTATCCTCGTTTGTCTGAGAGGGCCCTGAGTTCCCATCCCTCCTTAGATACATACATACAGTATATGTTGCTGAGGAAGCATGCGCTTGCATTTGTAGTACAACATGGATGAAGTTGCCAGCATAGCCTTCTTATTACCCCAACTCATGAACCCAGTAATGAACATTTTGAAATCCCTGCCAAAACGTGATTCCGCGCCACCACAGTGCCATTGTGTGGCGCAGGTGCAAAAACACAGTTTGGCCAGGGTTTGAAAAATTATAGCTGTCACGCTCACAAGTTGGTATAAAAAGATGTCTATGTTGATAACTTTGAGTCAAAATATTTAAAATTGCCAAAGTTACGAGGAAGCGAAGCAAAATTTCAACGTATGCGCATAACATTGGAATTTTTAAATATTTGACCTCAGAATCTCAACATAGCCTTCTTATGACCCCACCTGATGAACAAGGGCGGTGAAAATTTTCTAATACCACCCAAAAGGTGATTTTGCCAAGCGACTGCAAAATTGCCTTTCCAGCTGGATTTGCGTACTTCCACTGACATTTGTTCATGTGGTGAGATCTCATAAAGGCCATGCTGACAATTTGGTGTAAAATTATGAAAAATTGCAAAGTTATGCACAAAAGTAAAAAAAAAAAAAAAAAATTCAAATACATTGATTCTATACGAAAAAAGATCTTGTTGCGTGACTTGTCATATGAAACAATAATCTTGTTTCGTAATACGCGATGCAAAATAAGATTTATAATGTTTAAAAAAACATATTTTAAGGGCATTTCTGAAACAGATAAGTGCAGAATCCAGCTAAGGGGGCCCCGATAAGCAAGGTACATGTGTTGGTTCCTCCCCAGAATATCATTTTTTGGGATTTCTAAATTTGAATTTTGAGGCAAAACTGAAAACAAGATGGCGGCCAAATGAAAAAGGATGAAGTCAATACAACAAAATTCCTTTTTCGTTTCATACAGCTATCTTGAGGTGCTTACTGAGCATGCTCAGAACCAATTTATGAAAATTTTAAATTGGAATAACTTTGAAACGGATTAGTATTTTTTCACCAAACCAACAAAAAGGCACATCTGTGAGTCGGCTCTTACTGTCCTGAAAATTTCAGGCCAAAATTCCAAACCGTTTGGGCTGTAGCCAAATTCTAAGAAATTCCATTCAAACCAATGGGGGAAAAAAACTACGAAAAATAAACTTTTTTCACTATCCAGATCTCAGAAACCACACATCCGACCAGAACGAAACTTGGTACATTCAGAGATCAATATTGTCCAACCTTTGTTGATCAGTTTTTATGCTTGCTATAGGCAAAGCATTTTGGTATGATACAAGGCTTTGAGAGGTGTGTCGCAGTGATCCAATCCAGAAGGCATCTACAAGGAGCTTGACCAATAATCAGTAAGACTGATTATAACACTCTCAGGCATAAAATGCTTGGACTTCAAAACATTGTGCCGACAGCCACATTCATAAATCAGCTCCTTCATTCTGTCTGTGTCGGGGCAGGGAAAGGTTAATGTCTGTGTCTGAAGCATGCTATTTGGAATGCACTAAGTCTGTTGTAATGTGGGCTACACATGGGAAATGCGATAAATCTGTCTGGGGAGACTTCTGCCAGAATAACGATAGAAGCAGTTCTTTGACACAATTGATGTAACCCTTTCACTCCCAATACGGAACCAGCTGCCTCTCTCAGTCTAGGGCTTCACAAGTACATTTCTGTCACCATTCTTAAGCAGTTTTTCTTATCCATATGCATATCAAGCAATGTATTCAGCATGGCAGGCACTTCAGCACCACAAATGGACGGAAGAGAAATACATGTAAGAGAAAGAATAGTGAGAGGGAGGGGCGGTTCAACTATGTTCAATGTTGGGGGGGGGGCAAAGAATCTTCTTTGAAGTGGCAAGGGGTCTGGGGGCTGCCTAGGCTCCCAGAAAATGTTACACTTTTTGAAGTGTTTTGGTGTGTTTTTTTATCTTTCTTAGTGTTTACTTCACATAAATAAATTTTACAGTATCACGTCAAGAATTTATCCTTAAATAATCTAATTAGACTTATTATCTTGAATGGTGCTGTGCAGTACATTCCTTCTTGTGCCCAGCATGCACAAATGCTGTTTCACATAATCCCCCCTGCAGCATTTGACTTGATATTGCTTGCATTATTCTTGTACCAGGTGAGATCAGCAATGCCAGGTTCAGTGTTTTTATAGTAGGTGCTCAGAAGACGAGCTGGCAAGCTTCAACAACACCTCGGAGCCAATGCATTTCTTAACACATACTCCCTCCCTTCCCCTCTTCTAATTTCAAGATGCCTGAATTCTGAGAACAGATTGGGGGTGAGTGGTCAACGTGCTTGACTAACATAAGCCAATTAATGGAAGGGGGAAAGGGTGGAGAGTGCAAGGGCAATGAAGAGACAAGAAAATGTACAATGACATTAAGAAATAAATCATAAGTTTCCCAACTCCATCAGTGTTAGAAAAACAAATGCTACCAGATACCACACACAACAGCCAGATGGCAAGAGGAGCTTTTAATATTTAATGGGCATATACAGTATAACAGCTGCAGTTAAAAGCTGCAGACTGTCTCCATCTCAGATTTTTTTTGAAGGACACCACAGTTGAAACAGTAAACTCACAGATAAATATACAATGATGGCAGTTGGCGTCAATGAACATAATGTGCCTCAAGAAGATGGAGGATAGGAGGTGCTTCAGAACCAGCAATCGTGTCAGATTTGTTTCCCTTAATTATGGAAAGGCAGCCCCTCTCACTCCAGAGTGGCACTGACACATACAATATCTATTAGTGAACACACTTGCTAATCAACTGTCTGCACCACCAATAATCATTACATTTTAGCCCTTCAGCAGTGGGTCAGATATAATTGTTTGATGCAGTAACCCCACCAATACATCCAGACTGAAAAGGTTATAGTTCACAAACATTACAAAATCATAAAGCCACACAAACAAGCTCTTGTTACAGCTAAACGTGCTCTGCGCATGAAACTCACTGTGTGGAAGGTGTGAGGGCTTAACATAATAAAAGTAAGTCCCAATGCCACATGAAGCCTCTGTCTACAAACACCCACAAAAAAAACTGATATTAGACAGCAACCACAAATCGAAACCCCTCTTATTTAATAGGCAGCAGCTGAGTGACTGAGGTCAATTGTCAAATCCACCTGTTTTCCACAATCGTATGATATGCAGTACAGATCAGACTGTAATGGAAAATGGCTGGATCTGACAATTTATCTCAGTCACCCAGCCTAGGATCTGGCACTTCGATTACCCACAGAAAAAAAAAATTAAACTAGCCAGCAAAAGCTAATCTTGAGTCACTCTGAATTAATAGGCAGCAGTGGCAGTACAAATTATACTATTGTGGAAAATGGCAGGATTCGACAATTTACCCAAGTCACTCAGGATTTGGAACTTTGATTACCCACAAATAAATAAAAATATTAGGCAGCAAACACAGATCGGAACCACACCACTCTTATTCCATTCCTTCTAGTAGCGCCATATGGCGTCAGAGCCATCCACTGCTTAACCTGACCCAATATGGCCACACTGGATGGAATGAGGACAGATGCAGAACAGATCATACTTTTGTGTAAAAAGGCAGGATTTGACCATGAATTTATTACCTCAGGCACTTCTGTTACCTGCCAACCAACTCAGTTTGACTACCAGTATGTCGTGTTCCCGCTCTAACTAGTGGCTGCTGTGTCCTAATATTTCATTGGCTTGAATAAAGAATTAATTTATTGGTTCCCCAGTACTACTTGTAGAGAGCACCCATCACCATAGTAATACTGGGAGAAGCAATAAACAAATTCTGTATTCAAACTTACATAGTAACCAAGCAGGCAGATTAAACTGCATGGACCTTATTACCATCATGATATTGGTATATGATCGGTGTTCACAAGCAGCTGATGGTAATGCACAACTCAAATTTCACTTTCTGTGCTGCATATATTGATTGAGAGTAATATACACAGGCTATGTATACATTAATAAAAAAAATACATTTGTGTCAAAAAAGTTTGGGGGGGCCAAAATACATATCTGGCAGCACCAGGAATGAGTGCCCCGGTTTAGCCGCCCCTGGTGAGGAGGAGACTACCTAGGTAGGTGGCCAATGTACTGAGGCATAAAATTGGAAATTCAAACACCATGAAGTCTTGCTATATTATAACAATAGCAGTCAGCCACTGCAGCTGAACTGCCCCGGAGAGGAAGGAGTTAACTCCAGAAGATCTGGAGTTCTACAGCGCGAGGGCGCTGTGCCCAAAGCTCTATCTGGCAGTTTCAAATGAAACTGTCAGATTCTTTACTCCGCTTCACTGAACAGTCGCTCCGGAGATCAGCTCCTTCAGCTCGGTTCATTCTCGGTTCAAGAGAGTAGTTTTCGTTCATTTGAACCGCAAAAGTCATTATTTTACCGTGATTTCGTTCTAAAGCTCTATCTGGTAAACTGTAAGTACAAAAATCAAGTCTGTGTGGAAATTAATTATCGGTTCGGTTTTGAACCCGATGGCTTATTTTCTGCCTTTTAAAACTGTACTGTGGGTTTTAGAGTGCGGTTCCCGGTTCTTATCGGTTCCAAAAACGAAATTATTACGGTTTTTCAAATACCATTGACAGTTAGGAACCGATAAGGGTGTCTTGCTGGCACTGCCATCAAAAGGGCAAGTTTTTGGTTAGGCTGGCATTGCGTCTGAGAAACCAAAAGAAAAACCGGCCCACTGGGTTTCAACACTGTGATGTCTGTGGGGACGCCTTTGCCAAGGCTGACCCACACACCACTTGTGTCTATTGTCTGGGGCTGACCACCTCCTGTCAGACTGCCAGGTGTGTAAAAATTTCCTGCAGCCACCCTGGAGAAGAGATTGGGCGGCTCAGGGCGAGAACCAAAAATCCGCTGACCCGGATGGCCAGCCCGGTTCAGTACCCACTGGACCAGAGGGAGTGCCTCTGACCAGGCGAGACTTCCTGGCAAAGGAAGACTGGTTCAGAGGAACCAGTCCCAAGTAAAAAGACAAAGAAATCAGGAGGTTTGGAGTCCAGAATTGTGTCTCCAACTGCTGCAGAGATAGCTAAAGCCATTCAGATTGTCCAGTCACTGTCTCAGGGATCTGTAGAACCACCAACAGTTGGTAAAAGGTTGGTTCGTTCAGTCCCAGTGGTTCAGGATTTTGAAGTTGAGGATTTTTATGAACCACAGGAGGGGGAGGAGGAATTTGATCAATATATGTGTGGCTGGGAGGGTCTGGACGCGCCATTGAACGGCATTTCTCCAGACAGACCTTTAGAATCTCCCTACTCTGTCTGAGTCCCTTCTTTCTTTATTTTTACAAAAAGGTTGCAGAAACCCTCCAGCTTCCTTTAGAGGAGGCTGTGGATGAGCAAGAGGAGCCTGATTATGTGGAAATGATGGATATTCCAGAGTCTAGGAGGTTGTCTATTCCTTTGCATAAGTCATTTAGGAAGCAAACAACAAAGATTTTAAAATCCTCATTCTGTCCCTCCTGTAGATAAAAAATGGACAGAAGGTATACTTTGTCAGGCTCGGATACAGACTTCCTTATTGAGCAGTGTAGTCATGTAGATGTGGTACAAGCTGCAGCCTGTGACAAGGCTAATATTCCTCTGGCCTCACATCCTCCTGACAAGGATTCTAGGAAGATTGATGCCATGGCAAGAAACAGTATATGGCAGCTTCTTTGGGACTCAGGCAGGCAAATTATATGGCTTATGTGGCTAGATATCAGAAATCTAGGTGGGACACAGATGAGTTAGCCAAGCAGGCCCAGTGGCAGCTGGCTAGTGAGTTGAACAGGTGGCTGCTGATGGCATTGAAGCCTCTAAAGTTCAATTTCATACTGCTGTTGATGTTAATGATGTTTCCTCCAGGGTCATGGCCACTTCTGTAGCTTTCCGAGGTTGGCATGGCTCAGATGCACTAATCTGTCCCAAGATACTCAGTCAAAGGCTATGGATTTTCCTGTAGGGAAATTCTCTGTTTGGGGAGCAAACAGAAAATTATATGAAAAGATGGATGAATACAGAACTACCTACAAAAGTGCCCAGGCTAAGGAGAAGCATGCCATGCCACAAGGCATGCTCCCAGAGTGAGGCAGACCCTTTCCAGGCCTTTTACCAATTTCAAGCCTCCTCTGCTGTCTCGCAGAGGGGTTTCTTCAGAGGCAGGGTAGACGGGCGCAAGTAGACCGCCTCCTCCTCAGCCTAAGGCTGTTGCTAAGCAGGCACCCCGATGGGGTGCCCAGGCCGATTCTCCTGTACCAGTGGGGGCAGGTTGGCCTATTTCAGCCAGAGCTGGCTGTCCCTAACTGGACAGATGGGTTCTGGAGGTAATAGGCCAGGGTCTGGATTCTCAGCTTCAAATATTTTCCAAAGATGAGAGCCAGGCATTTCCACCTGCAAATCCTCCAGAAGCCCTTGCTTTGGAAGCAGAGGTTTCTTCTCTTCTGGTCTGCAAAGCAGTGGAAAGGTTCCTCCTTGCCATCAGGGCAAGGGCTTTATTCAAGATACTTTCTTACCCCAAAAGACAGGAGAATGGCGCATTCTGGATTTAAGATACTTGAACAAGCATCTGTTGAAACCAAAGTTCAAAATGTTAACTCTGGCAATGATATTGCCTTCTAAGGCCAGGGACTGGCTGCTTCCCTGGACCTCAAGGATGCCTATTTTCATGTTCTGATCAGGCCTTCCCACCAAAGTACCTCAGGTTGAACTGCCCTCAGGCCACTACCAGTTCAGGGCAATGCCCTTCTGCCTACCTCTGCGCCAAGGGTATTCACAAAATGTCTCGCTGTAGTAGTGGCTCATTTAAGAAGGCAAGGGGTTGCTGGTTTCCTACCTGGACGACTGGCTCATTGTGGGTCAGTCTCCAGGTCAGGTGAATCCCACTTGCAAGTCACCCAGCAGCTTCTCACTTCTCTGGGATTCCTGCTAAACTTACAAAGTCAGTTCTGGAACCAGTTCAGGCCCTAACTTTCATAGGTGCAGAATTAACACAAGGTTAGCCAGGGCCTTTCTTCCCTCGGAAAGGGTGGACAGACTCATCGCCCTGGCATCCTCCTTTACCCTGCGGGTCTCGACCAGCAAGGCATTTTCTGCAACTCCTGGGCACATGGCTGCTTCCACAGCTGTTGTGCAGGGAGCAAGATTCCAGATGAGGGACATTCAGTTCCATTTGAGGGCCTATTGGTCTCAGAGGAAGGACCCCTTACCAAATTGGTCCCAGTTACTCAAACCCTGATCCTGGCCTTACACTGGTGGCAGGATCAAAGCAATCTGAAACAAGGGGTCCTTCATTCCCATTTCTCCTCCCTCACCCTCACCACGGATGCCTCCTGTTAGGTGGGGCTCACCTGGCGACCTTACCACTCAGGGAGTGTGGTCTCCTCAGGAATCTCTGCTCCACATCAATCTTCTGGAACTCAGAGCTGTCTTTAGCTCTTGGTCTTTTCAGATTCTGTCCAGAACAAAGTGGTTCAAGTCAGGACAGACAATACCACCACAATGTGGTACATCACAACAAGCAAGGGGCACTCGGTCTTCAGCCTTGTGCACCGAGCAATGAAGTTGAGGTCTCTGGCTTATTCCTAGACACCTCCCTGATAGCGGTTCATCTCCCAGGGAAGGACAATGCTGGCGGACGCCTCAGCAGAATTTCTCAGGGCCATCACTGATGGGCTCTGAATCCACAAGTACTGGGGTCTGTCTTTGCCAGTTGGGGCACTCCTCAGATAGATCTTTTGCGCCCCAGACAACCACCAACTTCCTCTTTTTGCTGCAGGCCTCCAGTACTGGGCTCAGTCCCTCTGGATGCCTTTCTGTTGGATTGGAAAGGAAGTTCCTGTATGCCTTCCCCTTTCCTCTCCTTTTCAGGGTACTAGTGAAAATCAGATCTCAACCTTGCAGAGTGATTCTGATTGCTCCCAGATTGGGCCAGACAGCCCTGGTACCCTCTGCTCCTGTCCCTGGCAGTCCACCCTGCCCTGAGCCTGCCCAGAGTTCACGACTTAATGGCCTGTGCACAGGGAGTGTGGTATCCGGACCTCAAGTCCCTCCACCTCAAGGCTTGGCTCTTGAGGAGCTAGAATTGCTGATTTACACCTTTCTCAAGGTGTTATGGATATTTTAAAGGCTTCAAGGAAGCCTTCCACTAGGCCACTTAGAATTATAAGTGGAAGAGGTTTTCCATCTGGTGCTTTGAGAGGCAGATTACCCCAGAATCTGCTGATCTTCCCATTCTTTTGGACTATTTGGTCCATCTGAATTCCTTAGGCCTTAGACCAGCTACCCTGAAGGTTCATCTGGCAGCTGTCTCTGCTTTTGTGTGAGCAGGGAAGCCTGCCTCCCTTTCTTCTCACCCTGTGTTCTCCAAGTTTTTTAAAGGGTTACTTCACACTAACCCTCCTTTGCGGGAACCAGCTCCCCTGGGACCTGAATATTTGCATTGCTCAGTTAATGCAACCCCCTTTGAGCCTCTGTCTTCAGCAGAACTCAAGTATTTAACTTGGAAACCGTTTTCTAGTAGCTATCACCTCTGCCAGACGCATAAGTGAGTTACAGGCCCTGTCAGTGGAAGAAGATTTTATCTCTTTCCACAGAGATAAGGTAGTCCTTAGGACTAATAGAAAGTTTTTGCCTAAGGTGGTTTCTGATTTCCACCTGAATCAATCTATCTCCTCCAGTATTTTCACTGAGCATTCTTCCTCAGGTGAGAGGAGACTGCACAGCTTGGATGTCAAAAGGCATTAAGTTACTATCTAGAGGGCACTAGAGGTCATAGGTTCGAATCCTCCAACTGTTTCTACTCATGGAGGTTGGCAAAGGAAACCTGCCACTAAGAGAACAATTGCAAGGTGGATTGTCTCTTGTATCCAATTTGTTATCAGAAACTGGTAGAGTACCCCCTCAGGATTGAGGGCCCACTCACCAGGGGTACAGCTGCGTCTCTAGCGGCTGCTAGAGACATTCCTGTTCTGGAGATTTGTCAAGCTGCTACCTGGAAGGCGTGTTCACACCTTTACCAAGCATTATTCCTGGATGTCCAGTCCAGGAGAGATGCTCGGTTCGGCACAGCTGTGCTTCAGAGCCTATTTCCTAAGTAGGTCTGACCCTCCTCCATGGAGGTACTGCTGTGTAATCTGCTATTGTTATAATATAGCAAGACTTCATGGTGTTTGAAGAAAAAATTACTCACCTTAGTAATTGCTTTTCTTCTCATGGAGTCTTGCTATATTATAACCACCCTCCCTCCTGCCCCTCTCAGAACTCCTACTTGGGTAGAGGTGGCAAATTGGTGCAAGCACTGTGTCATGCCATTTTAGTTTTCCCCAACCCTGTTTTCCTTTGGGTTAGGGATCTAGATTGTTCATTTAGGTTATTTTTATTGCCCCTTCTTGGACTTGGAGTCTTGGGGAAGGGGGTTCATATGTGCTTGTCAGGTGGTAAAACCATAATACCATCAACCTTTGTTATTATGGTTCTGGGTGTTTCTTTGTTGTTTATATTGTTGTTATTACTACTAGTAGGTAGCCATAGGCTAGTGTAGTTTTTCCACACAGACTTTTTTTTCCGTCCGCTGATGTTGGCTTTCGAAAGATCTGACAGTTTCATTTGAAACTGCCAGATAGAGCTTTGGGCACAGCGCCCTCGCGCTGTAGAACTCCAGATCTTCTGGAGTTAACTCCTTCCTCTCCGGGGCAGTTCAGCTGCAGTGGCTGACTGCTATTGTTATAATATAGCAAGACTCCATGAGAAGAAAAGCAATTACTAAGGTGAGTAATTTTTTCTTCTTTGCTCTCAGGCTATGGAATGTTCTTCCACTCAACCTCCGGCTGTCTCAGTCTCACTTTGGATTTAAAAGTGAATATCGTCGTTATCTATCCTTAGCCGATGCTTGTACATGCTTTGACCCAACCTGAAGCTCCTGAGACTTACCAGTAATGTCACCCCTGCTCTAATCCAGTTCCAAGACTGTCTCCTCTTCCCTTCCCCGTATTTTTCCTTCTCTTTGTTAATAACTTCTTGACTACTAGCTCTCTTCCTTCTTGAACCTTGTTGCTAACCATCCACTGTTGTTTTGCCAGTTACCACCCCTGACCTTCCTTCTGTCAGTCTTTCTTGTTATGTTTGAACATTCCTCACATTTCTCTCTATATAACCTTACTATCTTATTAACCCTTTCACTCCACAGGTCGGGTCCATGGTTTCTGCACTTATTATATATCTTACTGCCATTATCTGTATAATGCTTGCCATTATTTTTGTTGTTTCTACCCATTGTATTTTTGTAGCACTGCTGTACTGTTCCTCTATTTGTATTATTGTACCCATGTTGCTGTTGTTCAACTGTTCTCCTTTGTACTCTCGGTCGTGCCTGAAAATAGTCATTTTATGGCTAGTGCACTTACCGGTTAACAAAAATAAATAAATAGGATAGAAATGGCACTGCTACAGCAGACTACTAAGAAAAGACAAGGGAGAGGTTAGAAAAATATGTCCCTGAGTGCTCCAGTTATTCCTAACATGGAGCACAGCTCTACCACAGCCTGCAGTTCAGTTTTATGATGTTCTCACACCAGACTGGTGGGAATAGAAGCCACATTCCTTTCTGAAGTCACCCACGTACACCAGACTACAGGAGCACTCCTACAGAGGAACCTCTACACTGAGAGCCCAGCCTCCCCTCCAAGCAGAGAATGGTGAAAACTACATTTTTTATTCTTTTAAATTCCCTTCAGTTTGTCAGTTGCCCCACTATAACTACCCCCTTCCCCCCCGGTCCAATCCTTAGTCTTCCTGCACAGCCTGGGATCTTCACTATGACCCGGTACAACATTAATACCAGTGGCAAACATCTGGCATTGATAAATGCTTGTTAATACTGTCTTTGACATGGTGTAAACAGATTGTTATTCTGACAAGGAACCTTTGTAAATGATCATTTCTGCTCAAAGGTGTATTTCTGAACTTTGAAATAAATAAAAAAAATACACAAGATTGCGCATGCAAAATTCATGCAAATCCATTAAATGGTTATGAGGATATTAAAGTGCAAAATTTCAAGTTTAACATAGAACCCCCAGTTCAACCCTAACTATAATGCCGCTTCCGCACCACTATAATAATGTGTTGCCTGCTGTGGGCATTCAGTTGGTATATAATGTGTTTGCTGCTGTAGGCAGTCCTTTGGTGTGGGCTGTCCTCCTCTAGTACAGTAGTTGAGACGGGATGAAACAGTGTGAAAAGTCTTAGGACATGCCCCTTACCAAACTACCTTGGTCTTTTTTAGCTTGTCCTAGCTGGTAGACAGCTGTCACCTCTGCAGGGATACTTTTCTTCTCAGCAAGTGATTTTTTCTTGAATTTCTTCACACATTGATAGTTGTGTTGTCGGGATTCCAACTACAATCGGCATGTGCTGCAGTGCCTTGTTGCGCTGCCATAGTCCATACTCTCCTTGCTGTGCCTTGTAGGGATGACTTCTTCAGTTACTATACAGAAGATGAAGTAGGAGGTGGGGTTTAATTCTAGAGTTGTGTTACTGAATTGGAACACAGCAAGGTGCAGGCATGTTCTGGGCTTTTCAGGCCATGGATGCCATCTTGGATGACCAGAATCGGCATTTTGCCAAGCGGTGGCTATCTTGCTACAGTATACACACGCACATTGGAGCATGGCAGCCATATTGGAAGAATATTTCAGTGCAAAATCTTTAATATTTAAGACACAGATTTCATGATTTTAGGCTTGTACATCATCATCATTGCACCATAAAATGGGTCTAAACAAAGGCAAGTCTCTTCAACTCGTATCCTGACCCCATCACAAAGCCCTGAAATGCTGGGCAAAAGGAAACTAGATCTGTGACCTCAAATGTGCAGAGTGTTAGATGAGGCTACAGTCTGCCGTGTCCGGCTCCTGTTGTCCATCCTGTGACGGACACTTTCCTGTAAGAGTGAAGCCGAAGAGGTAGCAGAACAAAAAAGTACGTCATAGCCCATATCCATAACTCATTTCTGGACTGCAAGGATTTGCGATTGACCAAACACAGGCCACTTTACCCTCCTGATCTCAGCATGGAAAATTCAGATGCCGTAGTCAAGGAGACCGGGTCTCGGGTCCTCAAGCGTAAGAAATGCCCCACACTAGGCTCCAGTACTACAAGGATGGCTCCTGTTATCTCCCTGCAACCTGCTCATTCCCCTAATCCAGAGCGAAGCCCAGTGCTCCTCCCACTCCATCATGGTGCAGCAGAGCTGAGATACTTATATGCATCATTGTCCAGAGCACATGGCATCATCTGGTAGCAGCAATAAGAAAGCAAGATATAAGGCTTCAGGATATAAAAGATGCCAGACTGGACTCTGGTCCACCCGTGGATGGCTCCTTTTACCAATCTTGTGATAAAGCATTCTCCTCTAAGACAAAAGAGGCATTCCACATCTCCCTGCCAGGGTAGTTGAAGCATCAAACCTTTTTGTTATTTTTAATTCTGATCTAGTTTTAAGCTACAAGGGTTCTGTGTTGTTATTTAGTGAAATGATTTAAGCTAATAAAACACAACATATAAACAAATAACTGACTAAACATATACAGATCTTACTTCGAAGGGGCTCTTGCAGCAGGCAGTAACCATTAGGACTGAGCCGCCAGGCACTAGGACTACATGGAAAACTTCTAGCTAGCAGTATATAGCGGGTGACCGATCCCGATGTCGACATGCTGACATCAGCTAATGGTATAAAAGGGGCAGTCTCCCAGCCAATCCCCAGTTCTTTTTCCACTGTTTACAAGCAGGAGTCCATGGAAGTCAAAACTGCGCATGTCGTCGACTGCCGTTTTCTCCATGATTTATTTTCATAATTTACAGTTATTTTTAATTTTAGTCATGTTCCTGTATGTCTTCTTCTCCAGTGACGTCTTCTGACTGGCGTGCTGCAAGCAGATCCCTGCTAAGGATGTCAGCTCCTCGTGCCTGCTCTGCCTAGGCCCTAACCACGACACTGAGGCCTGTCAGCACTGCCAGGAGTTTAACCAGGCCACACGGAGACACTGATCTAAGACTTTTCAGGCTTTCCTTCTCCAGCAGAAGTTAGTGATGATGGAGAAGGAGCGTCAGGGCAAAAGCTCTTAATCCTCCCTGATTTCTGGGGCTTCTGCATCTTACTACAAAGAGAAGAAGTGGAGCAAATCTTTAGAGAGATAATCTTTTACTTTACATTAATATCTGAGGATGGTAATTTCCACCCAATAACTTTTGATTTGACTTTTGCCTCATGGAGGAGAGTTGTACTAAATTTTTTTTACCAATTTCTTACTAACTCTGGGATAGCATCCTTTGATGTTCTACGAAGGAAATACAATCTTCCTGAGAGAGATGCCTTCCATTATCTTCAAGTTAAAAATTATATCTTAAGATGATGAGATATCAGTTAACTTACCTACCCCTCTGCCAACTCTGTGGATGTTGCTTAGAGATACACTATCGGGTCACCCCTGTGGACACTTAATAGGTCACCTCTATAAAATACTTAAGGAAAACTTAGGGGACACCTCAAAATCAGTACTAGACAGTTGGTACAATGATTTGGAACTTGAGATTCCTTTCTCATCCTGGCAGCTTTCCTCCCTTACAGCTATCAAAATAACCCTGTCAAGCATTTGAAGGGCGTTTGCCTGGAAATGCCACGCTAAGTTTTTTCG
Organism: Neoceratodus forsteri; assembly: GCA_016271365.2. Classification (NCBI taxonomy): domain Eukaryota; kingdom Metazoa; phylum Chordata; order Ceratodontiformes; family Ceratodontidae; genus Neoceratodus; species Neoceratodus forsteri. The sequence continues at coordinate 1,542,638,224 of CM057456.1, read as the reverse complement.
TTCCCCCTCGGTCCTAGTCAAATACCTCCCACCATCATATGGCAGATGTTGGCATAACTGTAATTGTAACAGCAGATCTGGGCCATATTTTCTGGCTCTGCCCAAAATTAACACCCTTTTGGTATATTTTCCAACAGGAGGTGCAGGACTGCCTGGGGAAACAACTGTACCTTACAGCGGAGATGGTAGTACTATCTATTTATCCTCCTCATAGACCATCTTGGCATCACACTTTGCTACCTCTGTACCTATTAGCGGCCAAAAAGGCCATAACTAGGAGGTGGATGTCCACTATCATTTCCACAATCTCCAACTGGAGACGAATAGTATTAGATACTGTATATACAATTTAGAGAGCCTAATGGTTGCCCTGCATGACAACCATACCTCCTTTAGAGAGAAATGGCAACTATGGGCCCTCTGTATGGCACAACATGACCCAGACTTTGTACCGTAGGTGGAAATGGACAGTTGGGGTGGGGGAAAGGACTGAATACTGGAGAAATTTTTATCATTTTAGTGGAAAAGCTCATATTTTCAAAATTCAAAAATATGAAACTCGGGCTGGTAGACCAGGATCATATGTGAGACCTAACATAAGCTTATCTTCTACTAGATCTCCTTTGAAATTTGCATGAATCCACTGGATTCATTTGCCAGAAATAGGCTCATTCATTCTTTAATTATTATGTACCTGTGTATGTATATAATGTACTGAACTAAGTCTATTTTACTAAAAAGGACATTAAAAAAAAAAAAGGAAGAAGTCATCAAGCAGGAGGCACAAGCACCGGGACAAGAATAGGGATCGTCCCCGGTTGGCTTTCCACTCCAGGTCATCGCACAAGTCTGTGGCTCTTCTGTGTCTTCACCTCTGGCCCTCCTGACCATCTCGGGCGAAGGCTTATCTGGCTTCAGACGTCATCCCAAACCCCAAAGCCCCTGAAGCTCAGGCCCCTTTTCCCAGTGGGTTCTTAGCCAGGAGGCTCATCTGGCTCTTCAGATGGAGGGTCTCGGCCCTTTTCCCCACCGGTCTTGGCATTGCTTGTGTTGGTCCCACATTCAGGGACCGACTCCTCCAAGCGACACCCGAAGCGTGCACTCTCCTCACCTCTCCTTCTAGGGCGACACCACCCTCTCCGAGGGTTACTTCCTCCATTATGCAGGCTACCCCTGCATGGACTGTGTTGCCTGACCGGTACCAGCCCCCTTCTCCTCAGCCGACGACTCCTTCACCGTCATCAGTCAGACCTCAGCCAGTGCCAGTCACTCCTCCAGGACAGCTGCAACTGACGCCTGCTACACCGACGCCAGGTCCTTCGGGACCGATGCTGGCTAGCCCTTCACCTCAGGAGCTGTCATCCAGACATTCAGTTCCTCAGAGACTGATACCTGATCCTGAGAAGTCTCTGGGAACAATGCTAGGGGGTCCTACAGTTTCCCACCCAGCGCTGCCTCTCCTCCCACTGCCCATGGACTGCACCACCCTGTTCAGGGCCCAGTGGGAGCTCATGTGGAGCAAGGAACCCTGGAAAAGGCCTCCTACCCCACCTCAGAGGGAACCTTCGCCCTTACCGGTCCAGGTTCCTCTTCCCACTCTCCAGTCTCTTGGTGACAGGGAGGAGCGGCTTAAGAAGGATCACTGTCCACCGACGCCAGTCCCAGAATCTCCATCGGGGGAGGGAGGGATTCCTTCTCCTCCTCCTCTGAGGACTCTGAGGATTCCAGTTTACCTTTGGAGCCAGTGGAGCCTAGGGCTACCCCCATCCCCTCCTGACAATCCAACTTTCCTGGACATCATGAGGCACATTCAGTCCCTCATGGGCTGGGACTCGGAGGAACTAGACCTAGAATGCCGATGCCTAGCAACCTTCCTCCGTAAGGAGGATGCTCTTCCCACAGTCATACCTCCCCTTATCGACTCCTTTGAGGATGTCAACAAGACCGCCTGGAACCACCTGTCTTCCACCACGGCCCTGCTTAAGAAGGCGAACATGCTTTACCACGCCCCTAGAAGCAAGCCTTTTTATGGGGAGCACCCCGTGGCTGACTCGCTGATCATGAATGCTGCTCATGACCGTACTAAGAGACCCAGACACCGTAGATTGCAGCCTCCAGACAAGGAGTCTCGTCAGGTAGATATCTGGGGTAAGAAGGTCTATGCCTCAGCCACTTTAGCTGTCCGGTCCCTGTATTTCCTGGCCCACATGGTGCAGTACCAGAATGCTGTGCGGGATAAGGCTCTGGAATTGGTACAAACCTTGCCAGATGATGCTACTAAGTCCCAATTGACCCAACTTCTAAAATCAGGGTCCAACGTTGGGAGTCATGTAAGGGCTTCCTATGATACGGCTGACGTAGCAGGATGGGCAGCAGCCACAGGCATTTGTATTCGCTGCCATTTCTGGCTCAGGGTTTCTGGTTTTGCCCCAGACATGCAGAGAAAAATCCTTGATGGTTCTTTTAGGTGGTTGGTGCTCTTTGGCGAGGATGTCCAGAGCATTATCTCCCACCTGCAGGAATCAGGCCAGGCTCTGAAGACGGTGCACTCATTATCTCTGTCTCAGCCTAAACCCCAACAGCATCAGCCCTTTTGGAGGAATCGGTGTCAGCAGTCCCGGGAACAGCAGCCCAGAGGAGCCTTCAAATGTAAGGCACCCTGCCAGGCATCAGGAGCCTCAGCCCTAGAACTCCTAGGGCGTCCCCTGCTGCCCTGCCCATCCCAGATTCTTCCACATGACTCCTTGCCCAACCCCCCCCTTAGTAGAGGCTTTGGGGGAGGTGGTGGGGGGTCGATTCTCCCTTTACCTGGATGGTTGGTGCAGAATCACCTCTGACCAGAGGGTGCTTCAGCTAAAAGAAAGGGGGTACACTCTCAGGTTTCAGGAGAGGCCCCCGGACAACCCTCCCTTACACTCCCACATCCTCCAAATCACATTGCCCTTATCCAGGAGGAGATCCAGGCACTGCTGAGCAAAAGGGCCATAGAACCTGTTCCCATGAAACAAAAGGGAAAGGGGTTCTTTTCCCATTTCTTCCTGGTCCCAAAGAAGACCTGCGATCTGAGACCAATCTTGGGCCTCAGCCACCTGAACCTATTTATAGAATACAAGTGCTTCAGGATGGTTACCCTTCAGGGTCTTCTAACCCTCCTTCATCAAGGAGATTGGCACCACTTCCTGGATATGCAGGATGTCTACCTCCACATCCAACTGTTCCAGCCTCACAGAAGGTTCCTATGCTTTGTTTCCAGGGGGAACCATTGCCAGTTCAGGGCCCTTCGGCCTCTTCTCGGCATCTTGGGTCTTCACCAGTTGCCTTGCGGTAGTGGCCGGGGCCCTCAGGAAGCAGAGTCTTTACATCTTTCCCTGCCTTGATAATTGGCTTCTCACAGCCCCCTCCAGAGGTCAGTTGCTCTGGACCATGGAGATCACCTTCAAATTGTTTCGTACACTGGGAATCATGCTAAACCTTCCCTAGTCCTCCCTCTTGCCAAGTCAAAGACTGCAGTTCATTGATGCAATCTTAGACTCAGCTCAGGGCAAAGCCTTCCTGCTTCCAGACAGAGCAGAACGCCTGACAACTCAGGCGCACTTGGTGTCCTCATCGTGACAAGTCCCGGCTAGGTTGTTCCTCAGGCTCTTTGGACACATGGTTGCCGCCATTGTCACTGTTCTGCTTGCCTGCCTGCGCATGAGGATACCTCAGTGGACCCTGCGGGTTCAATGGGACCAACGCATGGACGATTTGGAACAGGGAGTCCTAGTTTCCAACCCTGTCTGGCAATCACTTTCTTGGTGGATGAACCTCTCCAGCCTGCTCAGAGGGGTCCCCTTCCAAGCGGAATCTCCCACTTAGGTTCTCATGACAGACGCGTTTTGTCTGGGCTGGGACGCCCAACTGGTAGACCGTCAAACCCAGAGGACCTGGTCTTAGCAGGAGCAGCATCTCCATGTCAGTGTGCTTGGGATGTGCACAATCTCCCTTGCCTTTGAGGCTTTTCAGACTCATCTCCTTCTGAATCCTCTCTTGATTCAGACAAACAACATGTCGGTAGTCTATTATATCAACAAGCAAAGTGGGACTCATTCATACCCCTATGCAGAGAGGCCATGAGAGTCTGGCACTCGGCCATTGAACACAGCCTAGTTCTAACAGCAGTTCATGTTCCAGGCATCCAAAATGTCCTGCCCAATAGCCTAAGTCGGCACAGGTCGAAAACACATGAGTGGGAGCTCCTATCGTCCGTAGTCGAGGATCTCTTCTTCAGGTGAGGTCATCCCGAGTTAGACCTCTTTGCGTCCCCATTCAACGCAAAACTGTGCAATTGTTGCTTGCCAGGTCCAGGGCCTGGTGTTTTCTGGTGAGGCGTGTTGTACCTCTCTTGGACAGGGAGGTTTCTGTATGCCTTTCCTCCCTTCCTGCTTCTGCAGAGTTCTTTTCAAGCTGCAATCAGAGAGGGTGGACATGATTCTGATAGCTCCTTTACGGGCCGCAACAGATATGGTGCCCTTTGTTGCAACAGCTGGCAGTAGAACCCCCTCTTTCTGTGCCCCTTTGCTTCGACCTGTTCTCACAGGACAAGGGCGCTCTGATTCATTCGGACCTCAAGTCTCTTCATCTTCATGCGTGGCCCCTTCAGACTTAGCCATTGCACAATTTGGGGTATCCTCTAGGGTGGCAGAGGTCCCAGTGGCTGTGAGGAAGCCCTCCACCAGAGCCACTTATGCCATGAATTGGAAGCGGTCAGTGGCCTCATAGGAAATATCTGAAATTCATGTTCCAGGGGGAGCATTGCCAGTTCAGATTGTTGCCCTATGGCTTGTCTTCTGCACCACAGGTCTTTACCAAGTGCTTGGCAGTAGTGGCAGCAGTCCTTCACAGGGAATGCCTGTATGTCTTTCCTTACCTGGACCATTGACTGTTATACCAGGGACCAACTATTACAGACCTTAGCTCAGTCAGACAGATGTTCGATGCCCTGGGGTGACAGTCAACATACCAAAGTCTGTACTGATACCCTGCTAAAGCCTGCAGTACTTGGGGGCAGTCTTTGATACAGCCCAGGGGTGTGCGTGTCTGCTGCTGGACAGAGTAGAATGACTGATTACACAAGCACAGTTGGTACACGGCATTATGTCTCCGCCAGGATGTTTCTACGCCTTTTGAGCCTTATGGCAGCAGCCACTGGCCAGACTGCACATGTGGATCCCACAGTGGTCTTTGAGAATCCAGTGGGAAAAATTAACAGATGATCTAGAACAAATGGTTCTAATAATGTTTGCCTTGCACAAAGTGCTAAAGTGGTGGATGGAGCGCAGCAGCTTTCTGAAGGGTGTCCCATTCCTGATTCCTGCCCCCACATCAGATCCTCACAACGGATGCCTCAGGATCAGGGTGGGGAGCTCACTTGGCGCCTCTTTAGACACAAGGCATGTGGAATCAGATCAAGTGTGCTTTGCATATCAATGTACTGGAAATGATAGCAGTCCAGTACGGGCTCCAGGCCTTTCAAGGAACACTTGTCCCCAGATCGTCTGTTAATGCAGATTGGCAACATCAGTGTGATGCATTAATTACATCAGCGAACAAGGGGGTCTTATTCTTACATGCTGTGCAACGAAACAATGAGAGTTTGATATTGAGCTCTAGACCATAATCTAGAACGATCAACAGTGCATGTTCCAGGTGTCCAGAATGTCTTGGCAGACAAGCAAAGTAGGCTACAGTTCAGGGTGAACAAGTGGGAACTGTGACCTCGGTGGTAGATGACCTATTTGTAAGATGGGGTTGTCCAGAGTTGAACTTTTTTGCATCCCCACATGATGCAAAACTGCTGCGTTTTTGCTTGCTCGCTACAGGGCATGGAGTTTACTGGCGAGATGTGTTGTCTCTTTCCTGGAAGTGGAGATTTCTGTATGTCTTCCCTCCCTTTCTGGTCATTCAGAGTACTGCTGAAGCTAAAGATGGAGGGGGCAACCCTAATACTCATTGTTCTCTTATGGCCTCGGCAGATATGTTGTCCCCTGCTGCAACAGCTGGCAGTGAAACCCGTAGTACCTTTGCCCTTGTGCAGTGATCTGCTTTCACAGGAAGATGGAACCCTAGTTCATCCGGACCTGAAGTCCCTACATCTGCATACATGGCTCTGGAAGCCATAGCCATAACTTGCTCTGGGGTATCACAGAAAGTGGCTGATATTCTGATGACTGCCAGAAAACCATCCACCAGACATACCTGTTCTGTGAAATGGAAGCTGTTTGCTTTGTGGGTCTCTTCACATCACTTGGATCCATTTACCTGCCCAGTCAATCAGGTCCTAGAATACTTACTGTCCTTATCAGATTCAGGCTTGCAGTATTCCTCAGCCAAGGTGCACTTGGCTGCTTTATCAGCCTTCCACTTGCCTATGGATGACCGTACGGTTTCTCGACTGGAGGTAGCCCATATGTTTTTGAGAGGCATTTTACATATAAATCCTCCCATTAAAAAGCCAGTCCTGACTTGTAATCTGAATTTTATTTTAGAGGAGCAGACTTTAGCTCCTTTTGGGCCAGCCACGAGTTGTAGCTTACACTTTCTCTCTTGGAAAGCATTATTTTAGTTGCAGTCAATTCTGCTTGAAGGAGTTTCTCCCAAAGGTGGTGTTTGAGTTCAGTTTAAATCAAACCATCCACCTACCAGTGTATTACCTGGAGCATGCCAGTGGAGGGGAAACATTGTTCCATTCCCATAGATGTGCATAGAATACTTGGATACTACACAAACCGTACAAAGGACTGCACAAAGTCCTTGTAGCTTTTTTTTTGTTCATCTCGGGGTTGGGGGCACCCCAGTTTCTAAACAGTGCTTGTCCAAATGGCTAGCACTCTGTATTACATTCCGTTACAGGAAGTAAGGTAAAGAACTTTCTGGTGTGGTTTGGGTCATTCCACAAGAGGCATGGCCACTTCTGTAACTTGTTTATGGAATATTTCTGCTGCAGAAATTTGGTGCAGCTGCCACATGGAGCACTGCCAACACCTTCACTAAGCATTACAGTCTGGACATTGTCTCTCATAGATGAGCTGACTTTGGCCTAGCTGTGCTACAAGGCCTACTATCATAAGCATATATGCTCCCTCTACCCAGACTGTTAGCTTTTGGTACTGCTTGGAACTCGTTCCAAAGATGTGGCCTGATGAGAGAGATATTCTTGAAGAAGATAGAACAGTTACCCAAGAACTTACCATAACAGTAGGTCTTCGAAACAATTTCTTTCATCTGGCCATGCCATCCTACCCTCCTTCCCCCTCAGGTTCATGATGATGGACCTGTTGTCTTGCTGCTTCCATTGCTGTCTTTTCCAGCATTCAGGCTTGCCTGGTATGCAGAGTGCTGGGGTCTCTCCTGGTTCCCTAGAGGGAAGCCTTCTGAGCATGATCTCCATTGGGGAACTGAGGAGAGGTGGGGCCACCTACGTTTATGTCGATGCTGGCACATAACATCATCGTGGGCAGCCCCTGGCTTGCAAAGTTTCTGTGTGGTCCAATCACTGATGCGGGTATAGTTCCAAAGGTGTGGCCTGATGACAGAAATTCTCTTGAAGATCTGCTGTTATGGTGAGTTCTTTTTTTTTTTTATTTATTTTTTATTTAATTTATACTTTATGGTTCCTCTGCGGAGCCGACTGGTTGCTCCGGCCCTCCCTCGGAAGGGACTTATACTCTGACTCGAATGTGTCGGGTCATCATGGACCTCTTCAGCTCCTGGCCGTTTTCCGCTTTTTTTCCCCGGGCACCTGAACCATGCAATGGACGAGGCAGCCTCTGCGGAAGCAGCCATGCACCTTGGACTGGTGCTGTCCCCTGGTCTGGGCCACACGCCTGTGCTGACACCCAGCAACCGCTAGGTGTCAGTCTACAGCCCGCTGCACTGTCCCCTCTCCCCGAGGAAGGAGAGCTGTCTACAGACGCTCAATCTTTCCGACCCTTGCCGACCCCCGAGTGACACGGTAAGTTCTTAAGTAACTGTTCTTTTCATGACCAGACAGTGTCAAGTACTTGTACTGTCAGAGTTAATATGAGTAGGTATTATGAATAAATGAAATGGTTTAATTTAAACTGTTTAGAAAGGTATATAAACCTTCCCCAGATAAGCAATGATTGGAACACAGGCCTAAGAGTTATTTGTACCATGCTGGGTCCCCCCAACTTCACTTTTAGCAAGTAGGAATTGGAGACAATCTCAGGGTTTTTATTTTAGGTAATTCTTGGCTGGTTTCATGCTTCTGGTATTGAGTAGGTACCCCTTGATAACTTACAAAAATTTGATTTAAAGACCCCTGAAAAGACTACATACTTCTCAAAGCAGAGCCTAAGAAACACATCGCTTCGTCATCTGTTCTGGCCAGTAAGACTGTGGTCAAGCTTCTTGCTACTGTGGGTCACACTTTATGTTGGGTCTGGCTGTCTTCTGCCTGTGCTCAGTCGTACGTTCGCCTCAAGAAACAGTGAAACCATACAGTTCTTTACTTGTACAGATTAACTGGTAAAATGAATATGATAGGATTGCCTGGTAAGTCTGTGGCCAGACTGCATTGCTGGTACTGGACTTGTGCAGTTAGAGGACATCTTTTGCAACAGGATTACACTTCCTGGAAATGGCCTTAGGCTACATGTCATAGGCTGTCCGAGAAATCACACTCTCTCTTTTAGCCCTGTTGGCTGTCTTCACTGTCAATCTCATCTTTTCTCCTCGATCTCTAATGCACAGCTTCTGGTCTGGTGCATGCAGCTTCACTCTCCAGTTTTTTTTTTAGTCCGTATAGCCAACCTTTCCTTCCTTTCTGACTCTGGCCGAGCAGCTCTAACTTTAGCCAGATTAATTCCGACTCGCTCTCTCTTTCCTTCTCATCCTCTTGTCTGCTTTTTTTTTAATGCAAGATGTTTTCTTGGTGGTGGTGGGGAGTCATGCCTGCTAGACCCATCCCAAAGATTTTGGAAAACAAGGTTTGTCTGTTATCTGGTCAGTAGAAACAGAATAACTAAATAACTCTTTCTAGCCCAGGAAGATAGTAGTTTACAACCTAGCTGTTGCTATCATCCTGAGTTTAAAAAGAAACCTTAAAATGACTTTTTTTCATGATAAAGGCAAACCCTTACAATCTGTGATGACACACGAGTCTCCAGTTTACTTGCTGCATTTCCAAAAGTATGACACCCGAAACCTGAAGCAGCAAAGGTGCAGTCCATCAGTCACTGCCACAGAGGTCACATGCACCTGCCAGAGCAGCAAGAGTATGCTGCATTGATTGGGGTGTGAGGGGGTGACCCAGCTATAGGTTCTTCCTCTGAGTTTCCTTAATTAAGAGCTTGTGGAGAATTCACACCTACCTCCTGCATGCCTTGTGAAGCACCCTAATGTGGGGGAGAGTCGCTCCTCCTCATATATAAATTAATACTTTATTATACATGTGAAAATGCTGTATTGCCTTTTTGGTTCTAATTTAATGTGTTATTGAATGTATAGTGGTTTTCTGTTACAGTTGCACACGTTGACTGTCACAAATAAGTGTTAATTTTCTTGGGCTTTTTGATAGGATGCATGAATGAATATGGTGAATGTGTTACGTTGTGTATTCATTTGTAGTGTGCCGCTCCAAAGATGCCCCAGGTGACACCCTGAGACTGCGGCCAGGAGAAAATCATAGAAACATAGAAATTGACGGCAGATAAGGACTGCTAGACCCAACCAGTCTGCCCATTTTCCCTACCTGCTGCAAAAACCACAGACCCTACATGATCTCTGGCTTTATTCTCTTTTCTGTTGCTAGGGTTCCCCTATGTCTATCCCAGGCATTTTTGAATTCCCCTACTGAGTTAACCTCCACCACCTCCGCTGGGAGGCTGTTCCATGCATCCACCACCCTTTCCATGAAGAAATACTTTCTCACGTTACCCTTAGTCTGCCCCCTTCCAGCCTCATGCCATGTCTCCTTGTTCTAGAGCATCTCTTTTTCTGAAAGATGGTACCCTTCTGTAACTTATCTATGAGCTTGAGATATTTGAAGGTGTCTTATCATATCCCCCCTTTCTCTCCTCCAGGGTATACATATTGAGGTTCTCCAGACTCTCCTCATATGACTTTTGGTGCAGACTCTGCACTATTTTTGTTACCCTTCTCTGAACTGCCTCTACCCTGTCTATGTCCATACAGAGATGCAGCCTCCAGAACTGGACACAGTACTCCTGATGGTGTCTCCCCAGTGATTTGTACAGTGGCATCACCACCTCCTCCTTCTGTTGGTGATACCTCTCCCTGTGCACCCCAGTACCCCACTGGCCCTCTCCACAGCTTTGGCACATTATTTGGCTACCTTTAGGTCATCTGATATGATTACCCCCAGATCCCTTTTCCTGTTTGGTGGCTGTCAGTATCTCTGTCCCCCCCCCATCATCAGGGGTAAGGGGCAACAGACTTCCTGGAAAACATAAGCTGAACTTACAAACTTAAATGGGCAGACTGGGTGGGCCATAGGCCCTTATCTGCCAACACTGTCTATGTATCTATGTATCTATGTATCATGTAAGCCTCCCCTGGGATCTTGTGCCCCAAATGCATGACTTTGCACTTCTTTGCATTAAATCTTAGCTGCCACACTCTTGATCATTCCTCTAGTTTATCTAGGTCCCTCCTCATTTTTTCCAACCCTCCCGGAGTGTCTACCCTGTTGCAGATCTTAGTGTCATCTGCAAAGAGGCTTACCTTTCCTTCCAGCCTCTTCGCAGTGTCACTTATAAAGACATTAATTAGGACTGGCCCCATAAATTATCCATGTGGCACCCCTCTGGTCACCCTCCTTTCCTAGAACTGAGCTCCGTTTACCACCACCCACTATGTTCTATCCCTCATCCAATTTCTAACCCAGTTTACTGCCTTGGGACCCATTCCCAGGCTGCCTAGCTTGTTTACAAGCTTCTTATGTGGAAGGTCTTGCTAAATTCCAGATAGGCCACATCCACCGATATCCTCTGATCCACTTCCCTGGTCACCTAGTCAAAGAAATCTTATCAGATTTGTTTGACATGACCTTCCCACTGTAATCCATGGTGCTTCGGATCCTGTGCTCCACTGGATTCAAGATGTTCCACAGTCCTTTCTTTTAGCAGTGTTTCCATTATTTTCCCCACCACTGAGGTCCGGCTGACTGGTCTATAGTTTCTAGCCTCCTCCCTGCTCCTACATTTGTGTAGAGGAACTATATCTTGTTTAAGAAAGGACATAGATGTAATACAAAATGTTCAGAGAATGGCAACAAAGATGTGCAGGATATGCAAGGTAAACCATATGAGACAAGATTGAGAGAATTAAATCTGTATCTGCTGGAGTTTAGAAGAAAGTGAGGAGACATGATAGAGGCATTCAAGTACATGAAGGGGATAAATAAAGTTAGGGTAGGAAGTCTGTTTAAAAGGAAAGTCTGAGTTAAAATAAGAGAAGGGGGTGTAATTTTACTGAGAGGCTGGCTGAACCCTGAAACAGATTATCTGAGGAGGTGGTAGGTGTCGAAGCGGTGGAGGGATTCAAAAGAGCGTGGGAAAGACATATGGCATTGGTTAGAGAACAGAGGATAGGCTCCTTGTGCACTGGTGCCAAGTGGGGGGGTAGATGGGCAGACTGGATGGAACAGAATGGTCTTTTTCTGCTGACACATTACTGTGATCTGCTGTCCTCCAGAACCACTCCTGTTTCCAGCGATTAATTGAATAGGGCTGCCAGTGGTGCTGGCAACATCTCCCAAAGCTCCTTTAATATTCTAGGATGCATCCCGTCTGGTCCCATTGCCTTGTCCACTTTGAGTTTTGCAAGTTCCTTTAGAACTCTCTGCTCCATAAATGGACTGGTGTCCACCTCCCTCCCCTTATTGCTCCTGTCACTTAATTATGGTCCCTCCCCTTCCCCCTCCCCCTCTTCTGTGAATACTGAACAAAAATATTTGTTCAGGAATGTTGCTTTTTCCAAGTCCCCTTCTGCACACTCCCCTTCTTCCCCCTTAAGCCTTACAATCCCACCCCTTGTCTTTCTCTTTTCAGTAACATACCTATAAACTGTGACCAGTAACAGTGAGGAGTGGTATGGTGTTTGCGTTAAACAGTCATGCCGCACACATTATGCCACTTGTCCTGAAGATAGTGTTGCTTGCTGTAGTTTAATCATTTTGAAAAATGTTTATTTTCATTTGGTTTGTACAAGATTTCTAGAACTTAGTGTTCTTTGCTCAAGATTGGGCTTGAGTAATATTAAATGGTTCTTAATGTGCCTAGAATCGTGCACTCTGTTGCAACTGTGCAGCTCACAGTACACCAGTGCATCTCAGCCCAACCATGAGATCCAACAATGAGAAAAAGATGCAGTAATAAAGCACTTGACTCTGAATAAAACCCACAGATTCAAATTTTTTGGCAGCAGCAGCAATGAAAATTGTTATTTTCTGTTAGTGGCATTTTGTGGATTATGCAGGCATAATGACCATATGGACTGTACGTGTCCTTTGTTTTTGTTGTCATCTGTTTAAATTAAAGCAGTCTTACACATTACAGAAAACATATTTTCACTCACAAATTACTACCAATTATCACCCCCAACTCAAGTGATTATCCCTGCTTTCTAATTTAATTTCTATATTTGCCAGTATCTTTCCAAGAAGATGCTATACTGAGTTTCCTTTTGACCATCTCTGGTCACTGAGCTGGTGGAAGTAAACGATCGATCCCACGGCACTTACTGATGAAGAGTAGAGGGGTTTTCCCAGTGTCATGGCAAACACTCCCCCATATATACAAATAGGTCTATGTAACCCCCACCCCAGGACACACCTGGAAACAAGCTATCACAACTTGGTGTGCCTTTCCTGGTTAACAACAACAACAAAAAATCACAAATGGTGCTGCATTTTATTTTCTTTCACATTACCTCCATGCTAAAACTTTGGTTGTACAGCCTGTAGTTAACCCCAGTGTCCTATAAGACCAGGGAGTAGTCTGTTACGTGCTAGTACAGCTCAGCTACGTAACTAGAGCATTGCTGTTAAATGGTCAGCATTCCAAAATAACTTAGAATGCTGCTAAAAGCCTAGAGAAAGACAACATTTAGAAAGTATTTCTTATCATTTTTTATAACCTAAAAAAAATGCAAAATTTTGATAAAGCCAGAAAAAATGCATTTAAAAAATGAAGGATAAAGGACTAGATGAAATGGAATAAAATGTTATGGGCTAAGAATTTCTGGTGCAGTACGGACTACTACTTTAATGTCTGAGAGTTGAGATGATTGCTAATGCATTTCTTCTAGGGACGCGGATATGGTGCACTACTTACACATGGGCAGTCTTCCTTTCCCTTTAAATCAATCCAGAACATCTTCCAGCTAAGCTCCCTCCCACCCACGCAGGTGGTATCCTCCTCGGCACCGCTCTGTGCGCGCAGTGCAGACCCTGTTTCCTTCATCATCCTTAGGTGTCTTCTTCAAGCGTTGTGTGTTTTTTGCCGTGGGTTGTTTTTTTTTTAATCCAGCTTTTCTTCGGATGGAGTGTGACAAATCCTGAACTGGCCCAGGGTTCAAATGGTGAGCAACATACAACCAAAAAATGTAGCACACTGACCCTCATGCCTCATACATATACTGTTGGGGGGGGGGCAGAGCATGTCCCACAGGCTTGTGGGTTGTGAAAGACCCTGCCCCCCTCCTCTCTTGAAAACAGGTAAGCCTGTCTTCTCCTTGGCTGGCCAGATGAGTAGGATCCTCCAGTTCAGTCCAGGGATGCCCGCAAGGCCTTTTCAGTGGTGGCGTGCTCAGCCTCTTAGCTGGACACCCTTGAGGTGGCAGCTCAGGCCGTAGCTATCTCTTCCTCTGTCCTGGCCTTGCTCCCAGTGGGTGCCTCTTTGGGGGCTTCCTTTATGGGGCAGGGACATGTGTCAGTCCTTATTGACCCTCAGGCAAGGCCCTCCCAAAGGAATCGCTCCTCTAAGGCATGGCTTAAGAAGTCCCATTGTAGATCGTGAGATCAAGAGCGGATGCATTCTTCCTATGCTCAGGACTCCTTTGTCCGCTCGATGGTCGTTGAGCAGTCTGCTTCGGCCAGTTCCTCCTGGTCTAAAGGACAGGCCGCTTGCACCTCTGTGTCCCCATTAGGCTTTGTGGCCAAGACGTGGACCAGCCAGCCAGCTGAGATTTTTCTTGACCTGGTCGACCGTTGTCTGGCAAGTTGGGGGACGACACTCTCTTCTGGACTCCAGTTCTCTTGGCCCACTCCCTGGGGGACAGAAGAGGTCAGCTGACCGAGCTGTTTCCTCCCAGAAGATTCCCCCTTCGAGGGTTTCGCAGCAGGAACCGGTCCGTGTAGTCTACAAGCCCCTCCTCTCACATCTCCTTGACAGCGGCATTCCCATCGCTGGTCGTGGTCTCAGGATTTGGGCTGTTTCTGTTCTCGACCTTCCCAGAAATGCTGTTGATGCTCTTCTTCCTTCTCATTTTTGGATGAGGGGAGGCTCCACTGCAAGTTGTGGCAGAGTTATGAGGAGCTCATGTGGTAACAGTGTGTTCTTGGGCAGGGCCAATCCTCCCAGCAGGCCCTGGCACTTCCGTGGTCTACCCCATTGAGGCTGGTTCTGGTCCACCCTCGTCCACTCGAGGCTTCTCCACCTATACTAGTGGAGCCTCCACCACAGCAGCCCTCATGTGGGGCTATGACCAAGGCAGCTTGGTCGGCCTCAGGCCTTCCTCGCCAATGTTTGGTCCATATTTCCCACTCTGATGAATCCTGAGTGGTTCACAGGGACTGGGGGCTAAGGGTGGTGTTCGAGGAGTCATCGGATACAAATGAAACCTCCATGCATTCCTGTAGGACCTTGGATGTTGATTGGGAGTCCTCTGAGGACCTTGCCTCTGACTAGGGCCCTGTTTCCTTTGGGGTCTTTTTCTGGCTTATCTCTGTTGATGTGGATCCCACTGGAGCCAGTCCAGAAGTGGGCCAAATACCACCTGACCGGAAATCCTGGACAGGGATGACTCCCAAGGGGTGAGCTTTCTGTTGGTCGGAGCCATCCTGGGTCCCTCATTAGAGTTGTGGCAGCATCCAGCTTCGTGCCCTATGCCTTCTGCCTTGTATGGTCCAGAAGTATGTGGTCCCGACTAGGTCCCTCCCTGGTTTTTCTGATTACCCCTTGGCCGAGGGGTTGGTGTCAGATTCTGTTTTCTGTCAGACAGTGTCAGAGATGTCAACAAGTCTCCTGACAAGGAATCAAAGAAGCTGGATCACAGTGCCAAAAAGGTGTATGCTGCATCCTTCATGGGTCTCAGGCAGGCAAGCTCTGCCATTATGGTGGCCAACTTTGGCCATGCGCTTATAGGGATCGTGGACCACATTATTCCAGATCTTTCTGGGAACTTGCAGTCTGTGGTGAAAGTGGTCTGCGACCAAGGCCGCGCTCTTGCTAAGCATCAGCTCCAGACAGCCTTGGACATGGGCGACTCCTGTGCCCGGTCTGTGGTGGCAACGGTGGCCATGCTCAGCAGAGCCTGGCTTCGGACCTCCACCTTCACGGGGGATACCCAACATAACCTCTCCTCCATTGAGCCACAGCTCACCCTCCCACCTTGCCTGTTACTTGAGGGTGGTTTTGTTTTGGTGGGGGCATTTCTGTTTTTATTCTGTTCATCCTCTGTCTTGTACCCTTTATTGGATTTATTATTCTCCCGCCCCAGCAAAGCTCCTGTTGGATTAGTTGTCGACAAGGGGTGATGGTGGTGGTGGGTTCTATTCTTCCGTATATCTTGCACAACGTTGTATTTGTCTGTGGCAGGCAGAATGAACTGAGTATAATCCTATGTACGCTGTATAGGCACTGACAATGTGCGTCATCGTGGGCAGCCTCAGCTAGGCAAAAGTTTCTGAATGGTCCTGACACCGAAGGCATCAGAATTCTCCAGGTGCATCTCAATGTGGGCGAGTCTGTCCAAGATCCACTTTTACTGGAAGTAACTGAACTTTATTGCTGTATCAGGAATTGCTCATGGTAGCAATACCATTGTTCTCTGACACTCTGTATACCATTACACTGTCATACTATGATACTGGAATAGTGCGAAGTGGTTGGACAGAAGGGGGGGGGTTAAAGATCCCCACTGCTCATCTAAATAGCAAACAAAACAGGAGAGACAATTCTCATAAATTGATGTCAGTACAAGGATCCCCTTTAGTCACTGAAGCCAGGGAAAGAGACATAATGAAATTAATAACCAGAAAGAAAAAGGAGAAGGAAATATGACCCAATCACAAGGAAAATCTGGCCGTGAAAAGGAAACCAATAAAACATAAAATAGCAAGATGTGCAAACAGAATCCAAATGCAGTGTGATTACAAAATCATACCCAAGGGTAGCGTCAACACTTAATTTGTAAATTCTAGAGTTAGCTAGGAAAGAGGCACTCTACGTTTGAGAGGTATGTGACCAAAAGTGTAAGCAGTCTAAAAAGTATCCAGTATCATTCGTGCTCAGTCCCATCAGGAAAAATAGGAGGCAAGTATATGAGTAACAGTACTGGAAAAAAGACTGCAACAACTGCAACTGCAAAACCCAAAAGAATGGGTTTAAACGTAAAGTCATGCCATGCATCGCATTATTATTATTATTATTATTATTATTACAAATAAGGGGTGCAGTCCACATCTTCATTTAAACCTTGTGGATGGAGGGCCTATAGTTTGAAAATACACTGTGTTTTCTTTTGGAGGAGCCTTGTGTGATCACCTCCCTTGGTGGCATTTTAATTGCCTCAATGTCCATAGATTTGACCACTCCACTGTCTTCCCCATGGGATCAAAGACAATGTGCAGACATGGGGTGAGCCATTCATCCTCTGGTAATGTTCTTGATGTGTTCTTGTATCTAACCCTTTAAGGATCGGATTGTACATCCAACATATGCAAGCCCACAGGGACACCACAAAAAAAATATAGATGACGAAAGTAGTGGTGTAACAATAAATATTTGTAATATTTTTTGATTTGGACATCAACATCTGAAATAGGATGTTGAAAGAAATACATTTCCAGGTAGCACATATGTCAACCATTGTTGCAGGTTTTACATGCAACTACCCCCCGTGGTCTTTTGGTGAACCATGTGATATTAGTCATGGGGCCTACAAAGTGGCAGTGCATAAATAAGCTGGTCCCCAGTTCTTCTACCCTTGCTAAATGTAACACAAGGGTGGATTGGTCTGAATCTAGTGGCAAATGATGCCAGTGCTTGTGGACAATTTGTTTAAAATCACACACCACTGGATTAATGCTCTTATAAATTCACACGGTCAGTTGACATCGCACAGTTTAGTCCAGTGGCGTATGTTTTGAAAAATAAAAATTGTCCATGAGCACTTACATCTTTGTCACTGGATTCAGACCTAAGCACCTTTTTTATAGAGGCCCTGAGTCACTTTTAGCAAGAGTATCCGCATTGGGGACCAATCGACTAAGTGTGTGATGCCTGGAAATGTAATTCAAGCATTCTGTTTCATGTGCTGAGATCTAAATTTGATAGTATATTTAGTGCACCCCCACTTCTGTCATCCATATTTTGTGGTGCTTCTGTGGGCTTATATATGTTGGATGACATGATAGCCACAACCTCCCCCCAGCCATGTCTGTCGGGCAATATACCCTGTTCTGGCCCTTTAACCCTTCTGACAACTCCCGCAGTTTTCTTATCTGTAGCAGGGCAGAGCCCCCCCCCGCCCCAAGGCAGTCCACTGTGTGGATTTGGATCCAGCATCAGTAGGCCCCAGCACCCAGGGGAAGCCCGGAGTACAGGCTCTCTCATATAGACAGACATGGGTTTTCTCCTAACTTTTTTCCCTTGTTCCTTTCTACTCTCCTGGTGTGGGTGTAGCCATTCGAGCGGCCTCTGCTGCTCGCAGCAACATCTCATGAAGAGAGCAGACTCCCTTAGCGCACCGCATGCTGTGAAACCAGAGCCTAATGAAATCCCTGCCTGATTGCAGTGCACTGCCAAGCAACAGCTGCTGTAGTCTGGCCTGCTTCCTGATGCAGCGGCCTGAGTTTTCTGCCAAACTTGGGTAAACTGCAAGGTACTGCAGCGCACTGTCACTTGGCCATCAGGGCAGTCCTGTACTATCTGACCTTTAAGGTTCTGTTGCAGGAATAAATCAGGGTCATTACATGTGGCGTATCAGACCACCCTATGGCTGTGCATTGTCTTGAATCCCACAGGGGAGACAGTGGAGTGGTAAAATTTATGGGCATTGAGGCAGTTAAAATGCCACCAAGGGGAGCTAATTGTACTAGGCTCCTTCAAAAGAATATGCAATAGATTTTCAAACCAAAGGCATTCCGTCCACAGGCTTTAAACCAAAGGCATTCCGTCCACAGGGTCCCACTAGCTCCCACACAGAAACAGAGCTCAAACGGACCGGGAGCCTGCCTGTCAGCAGCAGCTGCTAAGGCTTGCCCTCCCGGTAGCTCCCACAAAGAAACGGAGCACAAATGGACCGGGAGCCTTCCTGCCGGCAGTAGCTGCTAAGATATTTTTAACAGTGTTTTAAAAGGATATTTATGCCATCATTCTGAGCTACTGTTAGACACATCGTAGAAGCCTAGCCTGCTCATTTTCTCTTGGCCAAGATCGACTGTTAGTTTTTGTCTGATCTGATGTGCAGCTTTTTGCAGCGTTCCAAGTGCTATAATACTGCTACCTTAATTTGATTTATAGCTTTGTACAGCATTTTAAGTACTTTAGTGCTGCTACTTTAACTGAGCCAGATTCTGTTTATCAGTGCCTAGGGGCTACTTGTTCAGTTGTTCCAGCGGTGGGTCAGAGCTTTTAGCTGATTGTTTTGTGACGGCACAGTTTAGGCCCAACCCCTTCCCACCCTCACCCCACCCACCCTGGAAATAGTTCCTTTATACCTGGGGTTCTGACATCATTTCCTCAAGAGTGCAAGGTGGATATCACTGTCATATCCTCTCTAGCACACTGCACTGACAATATAAGCATACACATTGTATAATATATTTCTATATTACAAACCAATCACACACACACACACACACAAAAAAAATTGTGGGGAGTAGTGCAATGTAATGGCTGTGGGGCAGCAGTCTTCTGGGAGTCTTTCTGGAGGCTGAGATGCTGCCCTATTTGCAGACAACTCTCTGCCCTGAGGGAGGAAGTTGCCTGTCTTCAGGCCACACTGGACAGTAGTAAGGGGACCTTCCCCCAGGCCACACTGGATGGTAGGAAGGAACCTCCCCATCCAGGGAGCACCAGAGCCACCACCACTACCTCAGAGGTTGCAAAGAAAGCACAGCAGTTGGACCACAGTGGGCTCAGGGAGGGTGAGGATGGTGGAACAGAGGCACACCCAGTCAGTTGTTCCACCCACAATCCATACACCATTCTGGGGAGCATAGCTCCCCATGGATGCACCCACAGAGGAGACTAAGGAGGCTGAGGACAACTGTCACAAGGAGGCCCACAGGAAGGAGGCAGAGGACACCACAAGGAAAGGAAGCAGCCCTGGTGGGGACTCAATTATTAGGGGAATAGAACTGGGGAGCAGGGAAACTGAAAGGTGCCTGCCTGGTGCCATGGCTTGAGAGACAGGAAGCATCCTTAGGGATCACGAACAGCTGCACAGAAGTCTGAGCTGGACGTCATTGTCCACCTAGGGACAAATGACTTGGCTAATCATGAGATTAGAGCAGTGCAGAAGGACTTTGTAGAACTGGGAGGGCCTAAGACAAGTAGCACACAATATCCTTCTCTGAGGTGCTGCCTGTCAATGGCATGAGTGAGGTGAGGGTACTTTGCACCATGCAGTTTAATGAATGGTTGAAAAATGGTGTGGAGCACAGGGTTTGGCTTCATTGGACTGGGGTTCCACCTGGAGGGACACCAGCCTATACTGGCAGGATGGTCTACATCTGTCCAGGAAGGGAACAAGTCTTTGAGCAGTCGGTTTAAATGCTTCATTGGCAAGCTTTTAAACTAGTCAAGGAGGCACTGATAAGCAGCAGGAAAATCCCAGCCTCTCCCTACAAAACAGGGTACTAAATGAGAAAAGACCAAGGTAGACAGGTCAGTGGGGCATGCTGCAAAGAAGGTAAAGCCATCAAAAATGGAGAGCAATGAGTACCAATGCCCATAGTCTGAGTAACAAGCTCTCCTGAATTAGTGGCCTTGATGGAGGAGGAACATCTGGATATCATGGCAGTCACAGAAACATGATACACACAAAACCATGACTGGGACATAAACATACCAGGATCCACTATCTACAGGAGGGACAGGGAGGGTAAAAGAGGAGGAGGAGGAGTAGCTCTTTACATAAGGGAAGGAATCAAAGCAACAGAACAAAAGGG
The DNA here is from genome assembly GCA_016271365.2 of Neoceratodus forsteri. Taxonomy (NCBI): domain Eukaryota; kingdom Metazoa; phylum Chordata; order Ceratodontiformes; family Ceratodontidae; genus Neoceratodus; species Neoceratodus forsteri. Next base: position 1,542,617,802 of record CM057456.1, on the reverse strand, counting down.
AAAACAGGGAGGAGAAGAAACACTGTGGGTAAATTTGGAGACCGCAATCGCATCTACAACCTCCGCACAGGGTTGTATACAGACCTCTCAGGGGAGGAAATGGACAAGGAAATGATAGAAAGAATACTTAGAATGGCAGAAAAGGGAGATATTGCTGATGGGTGATCTGAATATGCCAGATGTTAACTGGAGTGCAGTTGCAGCAGCCACTTCAAAGTGTGTGGTTATTTTAGATGCCCTACAAGGGGCATGCCTTAGACAACTAGTATTGGAGCCCACTCAAGAGGGAGCAATCTTAGACCTGGTTCTCTCAAATGGAGATGAAGAGAGGATCACAGATGTAGAAGTGGGTAGCCATCTGGGAACTAGCGACCATCGAACAGTATGGTTCACAATAAACACAGCAATAGAGTCAAGCCATACAAAGGCAAAAGTACTGGACTTTAGGAGGGCTGACTTTGCCAAAATGGGTGAGTGCCTGAGGAATGCACTAGCAAATGGGCAGGAAGGAGGGGTGGAAGAACAATGGGGAATAATAAAAACTGCCATCACAGAGGTAACAAGCCTTTGTGTGAAGCAAATTAACAAAACGAAACGATGTAAGAAACCACTATGGTTCTCAAAGGAAGTGGCAGTGAAGATTCAAGAGAAAAAGAAAGCATTCAGGAAGTACAAGGAATCACAGAAGGAGCAGGACAGGGAACTGTATCAGTTAAAGCAAAAGGAAGCTGGGAAGGCAGTCAGAACAGCAAAGGCCCAAACCGAGGAAAAGATAGCCAGCTCAGTTAAGAAGGGGGATTGTGGTAGGCTAGGGTAACAAATGGATACTTGACAGAAGAGATGATATCTTTGGCAGATCATTTATTGGCTGGAACCATCAGTTCATTCAGGACACAATGAAATTAAAACGAACTGCACGATAAAACAAAAACAAAATGCAGGTCTTCTATAGCCTTATACAGCAAACATACAGGAGTTCCATTATACAGGTATAGTATAGGGTAGAACATTCCCTTACTATCGTCTCTGAGATGCTTCTAATACAGCACCCAAATCCCATCTGAATCTGTACAAAAAGAAGCCTGGCATATAAAGGGTGAAATACACCAGGATTGGCTCCTTCAGCAGTCAATCAAGAATTGTTTAAACATTTCAAAATAAACTTGCTATTTTGCAAATATTGTAACATCCCATTTGTTCTAATCAATTAATATTTGTTTTTTTTTTCAAGGTAATACTTGACTCACAAAAGTTTCGATCCGATACCACAGTTTGTAAAACGCTAAGAGATCCCGCCCCAGCTTTCCGGCATAAAAGAAGGAAGACAAGGGCCGGCCGGCTCTTAGAAGGCAGGGAAGCTGGGCAGGTCTCCAGCGTTTAAAACCGCGGTCCAGGACACTCACTCAGTCCCAACAATAAGGGAAAACGAAAATATCTAAACAGAATCCCTCCAGGTAACTAATTTCACTAATGTGCTGAAAAGAAAACAGAAAATGATGAAATTCATCCTTGTTTTGGAAAAATCCCTTTCAGTTAATTTTCCGAAAATGGAAAATGCAGCAGCACGGCAGTGCGCACAGTCGAGAAGGGGTTTATAAGCCGAAAGGACATTTCGGGGAGTAATTTCTTTTTTTAAATAATAACATCCATTTAAACATTAGCCTAGAAGGGGGGAACAGGGAACCAACTGCCTGATTCTCAACGGACATTTTAAACTGACACAGACCCAAAGAAAGAGTCCATAACGCGAAGAATTTACAAACCTTGTGTACTGGGATAAAATGAGCAGAACAAAGTAATACTTTTCCAGATAGTCCCTATTTCCCGGGACCAGCTTAACTAAACTACGTTTTCTTTTATTTGATGAACTCAAGAATAAGAAGGGGGGGGTGCTGGAAGCAAAAAGCAAACAAAATTAATACTAAACAAAGGCAAAAAAGGGGGTCACCTTAACGAGGGGCTTTTAATTCAACGAACAAAGCACCCGGGACAGATACAGAGATATAAATCTCATTAAATAGTGTGTAATAGATGGCCAGGCTATTACTCACTATTTACTCATAACCACCAGGAAAGAAATAATACTATGGACAGACATACACACGCAGACCGCATTCATTCCACGAGACAAACAAATAGAAATATATGGACAAAAAGCAAAGGGGGGGGCTGCTCTCCCTTTCACAGGGATAAAACCTTTATAGGTACATCAGGGCGAAGGAAGACCAAGGGAGGGCTAGTGAGGCTTAATAAAGAAGAGGGAGGAGGGTGGGCAGAGGGTGACTGTGAAAGGCAGAGATACTAAACAAATATTTTGCTCAGTATTTACAAAGGAAGTGGTGGAGGTACCTAAAACAAACAGTAGAAACACTCTGGATACAGAAGTTGATACCAGCCATTTACAGAAGAAAGGGTTCTGAAAGAACTCTTAAAACTGGAAGGTGGACAAAGCAATGGGGCCTGATGGGATTCATCCCAGAATTCTAAAAGAACTAAGGGTAGAACTAGTGACACCACTGACTACCCTCTTTAACAAATCATGGGAGGATGGGGTGGTACCCGAGGACTGGAGAAGGGCAGATGTGATTCCCTTCATAAAAGTGGGAGCAAGGCAGAAGCAGAAAACTACAGACCAGTTAGTTTAACCTCAGTGGTAGGGAAAATGATGGAATCACTTGAAGGAAAGAACTGTTGAGTATCTAGAGGCCAGAGGGCCTGGACCCAAGGCAGCAAGGATTCACAGGGGAAGGTCATGCCAGACAAATCTGATAGATTTTTGACTGGGTGACCAAAGTAGTAGATCAGGGAGGGGCTGTAGACATGGCCTACCTAGACTTTAGCAAGGCATTTGACACAGTCCCACACAAAGATTAATATACAAGTTAGCTAGTCTGGGAGTGGGTCCCAAGATGGCAGCCTGGGTAAAGAATTGGCTGGAGAATAAGACACAGAGAGTAATAGTAAATGGAGTCCACCTGAAGAAACGGGATTACTATTGGGGTACCACAGGGTTCAGTATTAGGACCGGTCCTCTTCAGTGTCTTATATGCGTACTGCAGAGGGACTGAAGGAAAAGTATGTCTCCTTTGCAGATAACACAAAGATCTGCAACAGAGTTGATGCACAAGGTGGGGTGGAAAGGATGAGAAGGGACTTGGCAAGGTTAGAGGAATGGTCAAATGTATGGCAGCTTAGATTCAATGCTAAGAAGTGCAGGTAATGCACCTGGGAAACAAAACCCAGGGAAGAGTACACAATGGGGGTGGAGATACTAACAACAACAAAAATGGAAGGGACCTGGGGTGGTCATATCAGATGACCTAAAGGTGGGCAAGCAATGTGAGAGGGCAGCAAGGAGGGCTGGGGGATGCTGGGATGCATAGGGAGAGGCATCACCAGTAGAAAACAGGAAGTTATTATCCCTCTGTACAGACAGTTGGTGAGACCCCATCTGGAGTACTGCGTGCAGTTCTGGAGACCCAATCTCCGCAAGGACATAGACAAGATGGAGGCTGTCCAGAGGAGGGCAACTAAAATGGTGCAGGGTCTGCACCGAAGACATAAGGAAGAGAGACTTAAGGAGCTGAATATGTATAGCCTCGAGGAAAGGAGGGAGAGGGGGGACATGATAGAAACTTTCAAGTATCTCAAGGGAATCAACAAAGTCCAAGAGGGTAGCATCTTTCAAAAAAAGAGGTGTCTTAGTAGAGATCAACAAACTGAACTGACACGCCCAATAACCCACCTGGAATTGCGGGCGGCTATCACAAGGTTGAGAACAATGAAGGCCCCTGGCCCGGATGGCTATGGCACAGAGTTCTATAAAGCCACTGAAGCCCTCCTTGGTCCAACCCTGGAAAAAGTATTTGAGGAGATATTTCAGGGCAGAAGTAGTCCCCCCCCAGTTGGTCCTACGCGTAATTTCGGGTTATTCCTAAGCCGGATAAAGACCTCAGGTGTGCTCCTCTACCGCCCTATATCAGTGCTAAACTAGATTACAAACTATATATGTCCATAGTGGCCAGGAGACTCGATAAGGTTCTCCCTTTTCTAATAAAATCCGATCAGACGGGTTTTGTTAGTACCAGATCTACTACGGATAATACCAGACGGGCCTTGTATTTAGTGCAGAAAAAGCAGTCATCTGCTGCTCCCTCAGTCCTTCTCAGCCTTGATGCTGAGAAGGCCTTTGATAGGGTCTCCTGGCCTTTTTTGTTTGCAACCATGACATCAGTGGGATTCCCAGCCCTCTTTATCTCAATGATAGAATCACAGTACTCCTCTCCACAGGCCTGTGTCAAGGTCTTGGGCCATCATTCGGATAATTTCCCCTTATATAGGGGTACTAGGCAGGGGTGCCCACTCTCACCGGGCCTTTTTGCAATATTTATTGAACCCTTGGCCCAGGCAGTCAGGCAGGCAGTAGGTGTCCAGGGGGTCAGGTATTGTGGCAGGGAACACCGTATAGCCCTCTATGCAGACGATGTTCTGCTTTTTCTCTCAGACCCTACACACTCAATACCGGCGGTCTTTAAAATCTTAGAGACATATGGCCAGAATTCTGGTTATAAATTGAATACCTCTAAGACGGAAGCTTTACTTTTCAAATACGCCCCTTCCCTGCGGTTTGTGCGGTCCTTCCCCTTCCGCTGGGGCCTAGAAAAGCTAAAATATTTAGGCATATACTTATCACGAAATGTAGGGAAAGCTTTCCCTAATAACTATACACCATTTTACTCCCAACTTCAGGCAGATTTAGCCAAGTGGAACGTCCTTCCGCTTAATTTACTACAGAGAGTGGAGGTCATCCGAATGGTGGTTCTCCAGCGTGCATTATACCTATTTAAAAACATCCCCTTATATATTTCAAATAGGATATTTAAAACTTGGAACAAGGCAATATTGGGTTTTGTTTGGTCCAGTAGAAAAGCCAGGATTCGGGCCTCATTTCTCACCCTCCCCAGACTGAGGGGAGGCCTGGCCCTCCCAAATCTCAAATTATATCACTGGGCCACCCATCTCTCATTTGTATTAGAGCGCTTTAATTTTACAAATCAGATGGTCTGGAGAGAGAGATTGAAGAGGGTCTGCTCTCCCTCAATGACTGGTGTAGGGCAGCCTTACACCGAACGCATAATGCTAATCCACAGTTAAATCTTAACCCTTGGGTAGCTCACCAGCTCAAAACGTGGAAGATGATATATAGACAACTGGCCTTGACACCCTACCTGTTACACCTATGCCTGATGTATTTACTAGAATCATTTCCCCCAGCGCATATGGACCATACATACAAAAGTTGGGACTTGTCCCACCTCACCTATGTATCACAGCTATTAAAAGGGAATGACTTTATAACATTTCTGGAAGCAAAGCAAAAATTTAACTTGAGAAAGGAGGATTTCTTTAGGTACCTACAATTGAGACATTTTTTTTGCTCCCTCCCAATTGAAGCGAGAGCCCAAGATTTCCTCCTTAATAAGATTCATGTTAAGTTTTCTACTAACGCGGATACCTCACATATTATCTCCAAAACTTATAAAGCATTAAATGAATCCCTAGGAGTAAATTCTCTGGAGACACTGGCAAAGTGGAACCGAGAGATAGAACAGGAGATTGCATCACAACAATGGGAGAGAAGTTGTCTCTTGATCTCCAAACTTACGTTTTCGCAGAACTGGCGGCTTTTTGCTTGGCAGTTGCTGATGAGGTATTTTCGCACACCCACAATAACCAGTCATTACACAGTCTCAGGGAGAGCAGAGTGTTGGCACCTGTGTGGAGAACCACAAGCACACCACACCCATGTATTTTGGTCCTGCCCCATCTTACAGCCCTTTCTGGCCTCGCTTCAGGCAGAATTATCTGAGCTAATGGGAAGCACAATCATACTATCACCAGAACTATTCATTTTGCACATTTTCCCCATGGATTTAAGGGGCAGCCACCTGCAATATATATTGGGCGTAACACTTCTGGCTGCAAAAAAGGCCATATCTAGACACTGGCTCACACCCAAGGTGCCAACAACAGATGAGTGGAGGGAAATAGTAACACAAATATACAAGTCAGAGAAGATCTCCTTCTTCTTGAATAACTCCACAGCCCTGGGCATATTAAAATGGACGAGGTGGATAATGTACATAATGACAAAGGATCCCAGTTTGTCCCTAGAACACCCCATCTGAGAGACCCAAGGACTTGAGAAGTAGGAAATGGAGGGTGGCTTGGAATGAGCTGAGGGCTTGTAAGTAGGGATGAGTGAGATCTGGAAACGTAGGCCTCTGGAATGGGTATACTGGCTTCTATGTATCCGAACCCGATAGGAAAGTGGTAAGAACCTGCTAGTCTGCAATGATGGATATAGATAAATCATATTTATCAGAACTGGGCTTCCTTTTTTTTCCTCTTCTCTCTTTGTTCTCCCAATTTTCATTAACTTAATACAGACTGTATAAGGAAGTGATGTATATTTATTGACCAAGGCATGTATAAGACTGTAAAATGTATTAAATTGTAAATGTGACTGCCCCCCCCCTGTCCCCCGGAACATGTAAAAACAATAAAGATATATATTAACACAAAAAGAGAGGTGCAAGAACAAGGGGCACAATTTGAAGATAGAAGGGGGGGCTCACAGGTAATTAAGGAAGTATTTTTTCACAAAGAGGGTTGTGGATGTGTGGAACGGCCTTCCGGAGGAGGTTGTGGAGTCAAAAACAGTGGTGGAATTCAAGCATGCATAGGACAGTCATAAGGCAATTCTAGGGGGTGGGGTAGAAAGAAGTAGGCTGCTGATTAACTAGGATCTGCAGCTTATCCATTAGGTAGGGAAATGGGCAGACTGGGTGGGCCAAGCGGTCCTTATCTGCCGTCAAAATCTATGTTTCTGTGTTCCACCGACAGTAGCTTGTGAGGTTTCCTAAGTAATTTACCTGTATTTACTGTGTGCATCTTCACTCAGTTTTCCTGCTCTGCTCTACATTCCACCATCCTTCTCTCCCATTCTGCACAAGCACAGTTTGAGGTACCCCAACCCCTATCTTGTATTCTGCTCCATTTTCCCGCTCCTGAAGTCTTGCCTTTTGTCCTTCTACTCTGCATATCTATCCTCTCCTTTATACTAATGCTGCCATCCCCTTTATCCACAGGCTTGCCCTCCCGCTAGCTCCCGCATAGAAATGGAGCTCAAACGTATCGGGTACCTGCCTGCCAGCAGCAGCTGCTAAGGTATTTTTAACAGTGTTAGCCCGTCGGCACTGCACACCGACTGCCCCCCCCCAACCCTGGCTCATTCCTCAACTTATAGGTCATAGGTGTCACGTGACCTAACTGCCCAGACACTATCTCCTCACTTTCTCTTTAGCTTTTTATACTCATGCTCCACTAGGAGTCGTCATTGAGCACACCCTTCCCCCCCCTTGCAATAACTTTGATCTGCCATGTCTATCCCCCACCCATTCCAATCCTCTCTATGTTCTTTTAGCCCAATTCTCCTGATACTTCTGCTGGGCTCCTCTTCTCCCCTCTCTGGGCTTTGCAGAGAAACATAGAAGTTGACGGCAGATAAGGACCACAAAACCCATCCAGTCTGCCCATTTTTTCTACCTTATATATGTGCCATAGGCCTTTACTCTGTCAATGTCCTATTTATTCATACTCATCTGTTGCCATCATGCTCCTTTATGCCTTTCCCATGCCTGTTTGAAGCCCTGCACCGTATTCATATCCACCACTTCCTGAGGTAGGCCGTTCTTCGCATCCACCATCCTTTCTGTGAAAAAGAACTTCCTCACATTACCCCTTAATCGGCCACCCTCTAATCTCATGCTGTGTCCTGTTGTTCTGCTACTTTTCTTATATTGAAACATGTTAGGCCCTTTCACCTTGTTAATACCCTTAAGATATTTGAATGTTTCGATCATATCATCTCTCTCCCTCCTTTGCTCTAGGATATACATGTTGAGCTCCGTCAATCTGTCCTCATATGTTTTCTGATGCAGTCCCTGCAGCATTTTGGTTGCCCTTTTCTGGACTGCCTCCATTTTGTTAATGTCCTTGTGCAGGTGCGGCCTCCAGTACTGCACGCAGTACTCCAGATGGGGCCTAACCAGTGTCTTGTAAAGAAGGATTGTTACTTCCCTCTTACGACTTGTGATACCCCTACTAATACACCCCAACATCCCTCTAGCCTTACCTACTGCTCTAGTGGTCTGCTTGGATGATTTCATGTCATCTGTGATGATGATACCCATGTCTCTTTCTTCCCTTGCGCTAGCCAACAACTCCCCTCTCAACCAATAGGTAACTTCAGGGTTTCTCTTCCCTATGTGCATGATCTTACACTTTTTTGCGTTAAACCCCAGTTGCCACTCTTGTGAACATTTTGACAGTTTTTCCTGATCTCTTCTCATTCTGCCCACCCCATCTGGATCATCTGCTCTGTTGCAGATCTTGATATCATCTGCAAACAGACAAACCTTACCCTCCAGTCCATCTGCAATGTCACTGATGAAGATGTTGAAGAGGACTGGCCCCAGGACTGATGCTTGAGGTACCCCACTTGTGACTTGCATCTCTTTTGACTGTATACCGTTTACCACCACTCTCTGTTTTCTGCCCACCAACCAGTTTGCCACCCAGTTGACCAACCTCTGACCCACCCCGAGCCTCCCCAGCTTATTAATCAATCTTCTGTGTGTAACAGTATCGAAGGCTTTGCTGAAGTGAAGGTAGGCGACATCAACTGCACCCCTTTGGTCCACCATTCTGTTTACCCAGTCAAAGAAATCTATGAGATTAGTTTCACAGGACCTTCCTGTTGTAAACCCATGCTGTCTTGGATCCTGTGCTCCTATGGAATCCAGGGGTTGCACCATGCTTTCCTTAAGGAGTGCCTCCATAATGTTGTCCACTACTAAGGTAAGACTGACTGGTCTGTAGTTCCCTGCCTCCTCCCTGCTGCCACTCTTGTGGAGCGGGATCACATGAGCCCTTCTCCAGTCTTCTGGGACCTCTTCTGTGCTCAGAGACTCACTAAACAGTTCTGCTGGTGGCTCTGCTAGTTCCACCGTTAGCTCCTTTAGTACCCTAGGATGTATGCCATCAGGTCCCATTGCCTTGTCCACCCTGAGCTTAGCGAGCTCTTGTAGAACCCTTTCTTTTGTGAAGGGACTAGTGCACACCTCCCTCCCCCCTGTGTCCATGGTGCTGAGCTGTGGGCCCTGCCCTACCTTCTCCTCCGTAAATACTGAGCAGAAGTCTCTATTTAGTATAGATGCTTTTCCTTTGTCTTCCTTCATACACTCCTCCTAATCCCCTTTGATCTTAGCAATACCCTCTCTGGACTTTCTCCTTTCATTAATGTATCTGTAGAAAGTCTTGTCCTCTTCTTTTGCTGTTTGTGCTAGTGTTTCCTTGGTTTGGGCCTTTGTCTGCCTTACTGTCTTCGCTGCTTCCCTTGGGGAAGTTTAGTATGCCTCCTTATCTTCGTCCCGCTGCGTTGCCTTATATATCCTGAAGGCCAACCTTTTGGCTCTGATCTTTTCTGCTACTGTTTCTGAGAACCAAAGTGGTTTCCTCCTCCTTTTACTCTTGCTTTTCTCCCTAACACCACAATGGTATGTTGCTTCAAGTATTGCATCCTTAATGCTTGCCCACTTTGCTGTGCCCCCCTCACCTGTATTTCTTCTTGCCAGGGCTAGCTTAACTCTGTTGGCCGTCTTATCAAAGTCAGCTCCTCTGAAGTCCCATATTTTTGCCTTGGAATGGGATGATTTAGTTCTAGTGGCCAAATTGAACCATACCATATGATGGTCACTGGCCCCCATGTGACCTTCTACCTGGAGATCTGTGATCCTTTTCTTGTTAGTCAGTACTAGATACCGGATAGCCCTGTCTCTTGTGTGTTTCTGTACTAATTGTTTGAGGCCCTCCCCTAGCAGGGAATCCACTACGTGTCTAGTACTGGCGGATGTTCCTGCTGGTATCGACCGGTCTGTATCTGGCATGTTGAAGTCTCCCATTATCAGAACCTCCCCTTTAGCGCCCTTGTTTTGTGTATCTTCTAACAGTAATGTGTCTGTGGCCTCCTCCTGGTCTGGAGGTCTGTAGACAACCCCAGTTCTTATGGCTGTCCCATTTCCTGGGTGACCCACAGTTCTCTGGCTCCTTATGTGTATTCTGAATTTCTGTAGCTTTGATATTTTCATTCACATCAAGGGCCACTCTCCCCAACCCCCTCTTTTTTGCACCTCAGTCTCTTCTGAACACTACATAGCCAGGTACTGAAGTCTCCCAAGTGTGGTTACTAGTGAATCATGTCTCACTAATGGCTACTATGTCCAGTTTAGCCTCCATCATTGTTGCCTCCAGGTCTAAGATCTTGTTTCCAAGACTGCGGGCATTTGTATACATGATTTTTCATTGGCCAGATTTCACTGCGTTAGTTGTGGGGTGAGGTCCGGCTTTTCCCCTGCATGTCGTATGGGGAGCCGGAAATTTTTCCTTATCTGGTGATGCAAATGAACTGCAAACATGCTGAACTCCTGTTTGATCACTAGCTGAAGGGGAAGGGGGGTTCTTCCCATTCGATATATCGGGTACTGCACCCTTCTCCCCATTTGCTAGTTTAAATATTCTGCAAATACATCAAACTTCTGTCCCAGTGCACTGACTCACTCCTTAGTCAGATGCAGTCCATCAAATTTAAAGAACATTTGCTCCCAAAACTGTTGCCAGTTACCTACAAAGTTGTGTTCTTTTGCCTGGCACCATCCCTTTGAGACACATGTTTAGCTCCCCTATCTCCCCTTCTCTGACCTTCCATCCATCTGCCCCCCCCCCCCAGACCGGCAGGATCTCAGAGAAGGAGATGCCAGACGAAATGGATGACAGTTTGTCTCCCAGCCTGGTCAGGTGTTCCTTGGTCTCCACCACTGACTGGCTGGCAAGATCATTAGTCCCTATGTGTACCAGGACATTGATGTTTTCTCCTACTTCCTGCACAATTTTAGCAATGCAGTCAGTGTCTCTCTACACTGATGTACCTGGGAGATATCTGACTGTTACCCCCGACTGGAGGTAGGTATCAACTCCCCGAATCATGGAGTCTCCTATGATCAGAAGTGTTTTAGATTTCCTTTTTGCTTTGGTCCCTGTTTTGGGTGAGTTTTGTAGCACTAGCTCTTGTGCAGTGTCCTGCTCTGTAGTATCCTCTGCCCCTTTGTTTGATTTCAGAGATAGAGGCAAATACCTGTTTATAGTTTTTTATATGGTTTGTGTGTCATCGAGGCACAGGTCAGGAAGCATAGTAAAACCAGGAGCAGTTGTAGAATTCACCAAAAATACTTATTTGCACCAGCAGTAACATAAAAAAAAAATTTGCTCAGTATAACTATTTACAAAGGCCAAAAAAAAGAAAAAGTCCATCTGTGTTTTTCTTCAATCTTTGTGTCCCTCTTTTCTCTTTCAATCAATTTCAGCTCAGCTCTCTTATAAGTCCTTCCAACCCCCATTCTTAACAAGCATCCTGTTCTTATAATTATCAGACATGTGCAGCTAGAACACAGTCTGCCTGAGCTGAGGCCCCTTTTTCTCACAGGTCTTCTGCAAAAGGCTTAAAAATTTGCACTTGGGTATCCTCTTGAGTTTCCAATAGCTTTTTGCAATCATCTCAAACCACAATTATATACATTTCAAAAATTAACTCTGTATAATTTCTAAACAAAAGGGATCCCAATATCAGTTACATTTTCATACAATGATTTGCATATATTTTTATATTAGCAGATATGCAAGGGAGAAAAAAAAAGGCAGCAAGGGAAGACTGAGACAGTGAGTGGCAAAGAACTGTGAGACTGTCGGGTGATCAAATCCTAGGTCTCAGGAAAATTTGGTTGTGCAACCAGACAGAGAAGAGACAGAAAAGGAGAGAATAGAACAGATCCTTGCATTTAAACACTTTCTGCAAAACAACTGGGACAGGGTCCTATTCCACCCTGTCACATTGTGGAGGTGATATGTTGGTGAGCATTGAGTGATGGGGCACTCGGATTGCCCCTCCTAACCACCTGCCAACCTCCCGGACCAATTACCCTCTGCGGTCGAGGTGCTTCAGTTGGGTGCTGGGGAAATGGTGGGCGGTTCTTGTAATATATTTCCTCCTGAATATGCGATTTGAGGCATGCAGTCTCTGCCCATGCTGCCCGGAGCTGAGCCCTTAGATCTCCGATGGTTCAGCATGAAGGACAGCGTCCTAAATCCTGTATAACTGCCCTTTTGAAAAGTGTCCCACAGTACCTACAGTTAATAATATCCATTCCAGTTTAGTTACCGAGTTTATAACCTGGTCCAAGTAATTAGAAGGAAAATGAAAGCAAAAGTTTTATTTATTTTTTAATATTTTTTTTGTTTGTATTTGTATAACTTTTTATAACAAGTCAAATTAATTGTGCCCCTGTATGTGAGGGCACTATGTGAATACCTCTCTGATCCTCCCCTTCCTGCTTTGCTACAGGAAATGTCACATCTGTGCAACTCTGTAAAAGGAGTGTAGCAAGGGGTGGTTGGGGATGGGGGTGGGTGGATGGTTGGGCCCTACCTCTGCCGAAAAAGAAGAACCACGGGCGAAGGAAACAAGGAGGTAAGAGCAGAAACAATCAACCAACAACAAATACAGTCGCTATCCCTCAGTCTGTATCTCGTATGTGCTCCTGTAATTAGCTCTGAAAGCTTAGCCTAAAGAAAGATAAAACTGTAAAACCTGTAAGCACCACCTGTAACAACTTCACAGAAGATATACCCTGCAAAAAAAACTTTGCTAGGGAAAAATAAAACAGTAAAAAAGTAACAAAACCTGTAAGTACAACCTGCAGAACACTTTAACAGAAGATATACCTTGCAAAAAACAATTTGAATCAGAGACGTTACAGCAGTAAACTGTAAGCACAAAACAGTAACAAACCTATAGACACACCCTGTAACAAAGCAACAGAAAGTATACCCTGCAACACCAATTTGAATCAGAGGAGAATAAAGCAGTAACATTTAAGCAAAAATTAGGAACACACAGTAAATCTGCCTAGCCAAGAGAAGCCTTACTTTTTTCCTTGATCTGATAATGTTCCTTGCTCTGTCCTTACAAGCAAACCTAGAAGGAAAGAGCTCAGGTGAAGCTAGGTGCCTTTGCCAGCAAACCTAGTCTTTGAACCCCCGACCTTCTACTCTGAAGGTGGGGACCCTAACCACTATACCACTGTAGCGGACACAATTGTTAGTGGTCTTTTGTTCATCTTTGTATCTTATTCCCCTAGTCCCAGCAGACTCCTCAGTCACCCCCCCTGTGCTACCTCCCCAGTAACATCCTTTCCCCCTTAGCAGACACAGCTATTAGTAGAATCTTACACCCCTAGTCCCTACAGGACCTGAGTCACCCCCCATGCTCCTCCCCAGTAACTACCCCAGCCCATTGATTCTGGCCGGCCCCACTCCCACACCACCTATTTTTGAATTTTGCATCGCTGCAAACTCCTTGGGATAATGGGTTTTGAGGGGTGTTACACTATCTGTCCCATGCAGAGTGCTCTGCATGGGGCTTGACAGTATCACTCCAATCCTCAGCCAGGCCGGTCCTGACACTGTTTTACCTGCAGTGGTCTGCACTTGAAAAGGAAAAAGCCGCACCAATCAAGAGGCGACTTTTTCCTTTCATCTGCAGGTCACCTCAGAGCAAACAGCTGTTTGCATCATGACATCTCCGCCACGTCCCGCTGTCTCCCATTCTACTAACGTGTCTACCACCCATGCGGAGCAGGCCACAGCCTAAGCTCTGTACGGGCTGGGAGTATTGCGTACCCGAAGGCACTTTTACTGTAAGCGCGATCGATTGTGCTGGCTGGGAGGAGGCGCTTTTCTTGCCTGCCTCCTCCATGTCCCACTGTCTCTGTACAGTTTCTCCCACCCGTGCAGAGTAGGCCAAAGCCTGAGTTCCATACGGGCTGGTAGTATTGAGTGCCCAAAGGCACTGTTACCCTAAGCACGATGGATAATGCTGGCAGACCCCCCTCCCTCCGCCTGCCAACATCGGGGTGCTCAATCCCTGTGTGGCCTGTATCCCCCTCAGTCCTTTAATGTGGCACACTGGGAGCCCACCCCAATCTACAAAAACCTGCTGTGGTGTTTCCGACACTGGGATGCCCAATCCCAGTGTCGGATGTGCCCCCATATCCTTTGAGCTTGGGGTGCCCAATCCAAGGATCGGTCTTGAACCCCCCCAGTACTCTGGCACTCTGGGAGCCCACTCCAGTGTGCCAAAATCCTAGTTTTCCTGTAAAAAACAAACAAAAACCCACAACGTTTTTTTGTTCTGTTTTAAACCTGAAAAGAAGAATGGTCGATCGTCCGCCAGCGGCCCCCAACCCGCACCTCTTCCTCTGTGCATCCCACCTCCTCGCACCCCTCCTCCCCTTACCCATACTTACCTCCGGAGGTCAGGAATAGCGATCTTCAGTGGACCGGGAACACGTCTGCACTCTTCAAAAGCTGACCGCAAACTGAAGAAATGACGGTAAATCCTATAATGGCAGTGAATGGGGGGGTTTCAATTTAGGTTGATATCTCAGCCATTTTTGGGAGTCTAGGTCCCAAATTTTCAACATGGGGTTCTTGGGACCCCACCTCATCAACACAGTCACTGTCATTTCGTTTCTCGGTCCTGAAAGGTGATTTCGTGGTCGCTGTGCGGAATCACCTTTTGGGAACAATTAACGAAATGACAGTGCCACTGTTCATGAGGTGGGGGGTCCCAAAAAGCCCTTGTTGCAAATTTCACTCCAAATTTCCAACATTGCTATTTTATCACACCCCCTTATGAACAGTACAGCTATCATTTTTTGTATCCTTCCCAAAATGTGTTTTTGCACCTGTGGCGCAGAAAATGGCGCAGTTGCTGTGCGAAATCAACTTTTGGCACATATTAATGAAATTCCAGTGCTACTGTTTATGAGGAGAGGTCCCAACAAAGCCATGTTGAAAATTTGGTGAAAACATTCCATAAAATGACTGCGTTACGAGTGTGCGTTGCACAGTTTCTATGCACACTCGTAACTTCACCACTTTTTCATATTTTCACTCCAGATTTTCAATATTGCCATTTCTTCACACCTCCTCATGAACAGCATAGCTGTCATTTTTCACATCCTGCCCTAAATGTGTGTTCACACCTGTGGTGCCGAATGGCACATTTGCTGTGCGAAATCACCTTTTGGGATTGAGTAACAAAATGATACTACCAATGTCCATGTTGGAAAATTTGGAGCAAAAATACCGTAACGCCCATCCTTAAAATGCAAGACAGAGGAATATACAGAGAAAAATATGGGAGGCATGTACAAGAGCAATACCAACAGTGAACTCTTGTGATTGACAAATGCTTGTTTACTTAAGTCTCCAACTACCCATTTCTGGGCTCAAAACAACATACACCCGGAACTGCTGTCACATTATTCCCCTTCTTTTCCCTTTAACTTCATTGAACTTCCAGCCCTGCTCCAACACTTCTGTCTTGTCATGCTCCTTCAGTTGCTATTCATCCTGGCATTTCTGCCGTACCCAACATGGGATGCCCTGACTACAGTACTGGCATCTTTACCACACACATGGATGCCTTGACAACAGCCCCACTGTGGCCCACTCATACACTGATACACATGCCCCACCATTCAAGCACCTCCTCACAGTGGACCTTCGAACTCCTGGCTCCCCCACCCGCACCACTCACCTTGCATTACTACATCATGGTACCCCACCCATTCCCTTGTCCATTAGCGCTCTCTCTCTGCTCTCCATGAACTCCCCCTTGTCTCACCCCCTTAAAGTCCTTCTCTTTGACATCATAGCCAAGTCAGTCCCACATTAAAAAAGTGTTTGCTTTGGCAAGGCACAATTTGGTAACTCTCACCGTGCTACTTCTACTGTGTTTGGAAAACGTGGAGGTCATCCCCAGTCTTCCTATCCTCCTTGCTTCTCCATCTGATTTTGAAGCTGCCCCAGGCCTCAGAACGATGTTAATTAATGTGTGGAGCCTAACTAACAAATCTGACCAGCTATAGGCATGGGCTGACCACACCAAGCCTGACCTACTCATCATCACCGAATCTTGTCTGAAAATTGCCATACGTGTTCAACAGATTTTACTCACTGGGTACAAGCTTATTTGAGCTGACAGACCATCCAGGGGAGGTGATATTGTTGTTTACTCCAAAGATAAGTTCAATATTACTGCTATCCACAGCACATCCATACCAAAAGAATTTGAACTCGTCTCCCTGAAAATTCACCTACCCTTGTCAGAAATGCTTACCATCATCGGGTGCTACAGGCCTCCACGGGGGCAGCCACATAATCTCAACCCTGAAATCCCTTATAGCCTCCTGCAGCAACGAAACAATCATCCAAGGTGACCTAAACCTGGACTGGCACTCCCCAAAATCAAGTGTGCTCAAAAGTCTCTGTGATGAACTAGGCCTTTCTCAGCTCATCTCAGAACCTTCCAGGACAAATGACGCTAACAAGGCAAACAGCTCGATCCTGGAAATCATTATCACAAACCGCCCTCATAAAATCCTGCGCACCACCATTTTCCATAATGAGCTGAGCAACCATGGAATTGTAGTCTGCACCAGATTCCATCCAAAAGGGTCTTCCTCATCAAAATTTATTATGAAGTGTAGTTTTTGTCGATTCAGTGCTGTTAACTATATTTCTGACCTTTGTCACATTAACTGGCAAAACCTCTACCTGGCCAACACAGTAGATGAGGCTGTTACCATCCTCAGTGACAACCTAACCACTTTGACAAACAAGCATGCCCCCTTCATTAAAACCAGAATCCACAAATTCTCCCACCCTTGGTTTACACCAGACCTCAAAGCTGCGTTAATCAACCGTGATAATCGCTTGTCCCGCGCAAGATGCACAAAGTCCCCTACCGATTGGCAGACTTGTAGAGCGGCAAGGAACACTTGTGACAAATGAATTCACACTGCCAATGCTAATTTCTACATCAATTCCCTCGAGCATGCCAAAGGGAAATATTAAATCTATTGAAGGACGTAGAGCTGGCCCCTCTATTCCAACCAAGCTCCGTACGTATAGAGCCAAAATCAAAGATTGAAGCCGCATCCTTGTGGAACTTAATTCCCACTTTGCCACCACCGGACTGGCTTTTGACTCCTCCCCCAATGCTGGGCTATCCTGCCATCCCCGGACCCCTTCACTCCCACTGCATCCTCGCCTCCGCACACCCTGCTTATCCATCCCATCTCTTACAAAGACATGGAAGATCACCTAATCAAACTGACACCAGAAAGGGTTCCGGCGCAGACGGGATTGAGCCTTTCTTCCTTAAATTAGGCTTCCGTCACCTCACAGCACCCATCCTCCATACCTTCAATCTCTCTAGCACCACAGTCCCTGCCTGTTGGAAATCAGCACACATTCTGCCATTGTTCAAAACTGGCAACCCTTGCAACCCAAACAACTACAAACCCATCTCCATCTTGCCAGTCCTGTCCAAAATACTAGAAAAACTGATCTATAATCAACTTAAAGAACATATAGAACACTACTCCCTACTCAACCCTGCCCAGTCAGGGTTCAGGCAGAACCACAGCACCATTTCCGCCCTGTGACAGGGCTGAATATGGCCCTGTCCCAGTTGTTCAGGAGAAAGAGTTTGGATGCAAGGATCTGTTCTATTCTCTCCTTTTCTATCTCTTCTCTGGTTGTGCAACCAAATGTTCTCATGAGACCTGGGAGTTGATCACCCCGACAGTCTTGCAATTCTCTGCCTCTTGCTATCTCTCTACCTTCTCTTGCTTTTCTGTCTTTCCCCCCTCCTTGCATATCTTTTTTTTTTGTATATTCTGTTTTTGCTCCACACAACCTGGAACTCTCAGGCTACTCCTACTCACCGTGCCTCTCCACCAACTGCCTGAAGTCCTGCCTTCCTCAGAGGTAGCTGCCCTCCACCATCCACTGCTTGCAGACCCCCCCAACTCTGAGCCCCCTGAGGTAGGGCTGCCACCACTCTGGTGCTTTAGCTATAATCTAGTGTGCTGCAGTGGAGGTAGAAGGACAGAGGGGGTGGAGGCAAGGACCCGGATTGGTTGTGTGGTGATGCGGCACTGGGGAGAGCTGTCGCCTATCCAGGAGTGGGGGGGGGTTCCATTAAGTTTCTCCCAGGCCTGCGAGCGTGCAATGATGCCAGCATGGCCGAGCCATAGGCATCTGCCACACTCCTCCCCTTGTTTGCTCTGCGCCTTGCTGTGCACCCAATCTCCACTGGGTGTCACCGCTGTGGCATGAGTCCTCTGGATTCCTCCCAGGGAGAGGAGAGCAGTCCATCGGATGCTCAGTCCTCTCCCTTCCCTGCCGAACCCTGGTGCCCGAGCTTGTTCCTGAACTCAGGTTGCCAGTGTGGCGTGAGGTGTGGCGTCCAGCGCCTCAACCCTCAGTGCCACCGGGCCAGCCCCCATTGCATATCTGCTGGTATAAAATATATATGTGAATCATTATGTGGAAATGTAACTTAATACTGGAATCCCTTTATTTAGAAATGTATTCAGTTTTATTATTGAAATATATATGGTTATATTGTTGAAATGATTGCAAAAAGCTGTTTTGAACTCAAAGGGTTAACCTGAGAAGCTAGTTTGCAAACTCTGAGAAGCTGTAAGCAAGAGGTCAGTTCTGGATCACAGTATTCTTTTTGCTGCACTTGTTAAAACTTACAAGAACACTATGTGAGTAGCATGCTGTTTTCTTAATGAGCAGGGGTTGCAAAGACTTCTAAAAACAGAGCTGCAATTTCTTGCAAGAGAGAGACACAAAGACTGAGAGAGACTGAGATTGGAAATTGAGAAGAAACCCAGGTGGACTTTCCCTGTTTTTACTGCCTTTGTAAATAGTTATACTGAACAATTTTATTTTTTTTGGATTACTGTTAATAATAAACCACTTGTTTATTATTAACTTTTACAACTGGTCCTGATTTTCCTATGCTTCCTGACTTGTGCCTCAACGACAGATGGTGTCAGCCTAAGTGGGATTTACGCCGTGCATACTCTAAGCCAGGAGTTTTGTGTGTGGGTACTAGACCTGGTACCAGAGAAGCACAGAAGAAAGGTATGGATTCTGCAGCAGCAAGCCCAGGAGTGGTTACCAGGAGAATGGCTGCCAAACTAGCAGAGACAGAAGTCCAAGCTGAAACTGCACAACTAGCATCAGTTATTGAAAAAGAATAGGCAGTGACAACCTGAAAGCTTGACTGCCTTTTTCAAATGGTGGGCTATACAACAAAAAGAGAGAGAAAAAGAGAAGAGAGGAGATACAGCAGAGAGAACAAGAAATTCAATGTTTTGAAGCACAGAGAAAAGAAGAAATGCAACAACTCAAACAGCAGAGAAAAGGAGATGCAGTGACAGGAGCAACGATGGCTGGATGCCTTGCAAGTTCTCTAAGCTGGGGGATCTAGCACTGGTCCAGCAGAGCAACAAGACAAATTTAAAATACCTTAAACTTACAAAGTTGTGTCCCTCGGATGATATCAAAGCATACCTGACAACTTTTGAAAGGGTTGCTGTTAGCCTGCCAGTGGCCAAAGCAGCAATGGGCAATCAGACTGGTACCGTACCTGACAGGGAAAGCCCAACTTGCCTACAGCAGTATGGACACTGCACAGTCAGAAAACTATGACTTGGTGAAAAGCAAAATCCTGAAAAGGTATGACATCTCAGGAGAGACTTACAGGCAGAGATTTTGATCTCTGAAGTACAACTCAGTCGACAATCCTTGAGAAGCCTTCACCCGACTCAGAGAAATCCTGATAAAATGGCTCCAGAGAGCAAAACAGACCCACAGATCATCAACACATTTGCAATGGAGCAATTCATCAACATCCTGCCTACAGATGTGGAGCTTTGGGTAAAGGAACACCAACCAGAAAGTTGGGGAAAAGGCGGTTTCTTTGGCCAAAGACTACCAAATGGCCAGACAAACGCCACAGCAGCGAGGTAACAGCCAAGCACCGGTAAGACACTCTTTTTCCCATTTAAACTCCAAGTCTGATAAGAACTTTGGTGGGGGTAACAAATCTGTGCCCAAAGACGTTATTTGCTGTAACTGTAATAAGCAAGGTCATAGTGCAAGAAATTGCCATATGAAGAGTGACACTGGAGCAGATTTGTCCTTAGCAAATTGGGGCAAGTACTTAACAAATGTGAAGGTGGGAGATAGGACTGTGAAGGGACTTATAGATTCGGGAAGCAAACAGACCCTAGTACATACTGAAGTGTTGGGAAAACAGTGTCCAAAAGGACCAGGTACTGGTGTCATCTGCGTCCATGGGGACACTCGATCTTATCTCACTGGTCAAGTGACTCTCCCTATTAATGGGGTGTCGCACCAAATGAAGGTGGGGCTAACACCTAAGTTACCTGTACCTGTGATTATTGAAAATGACTTTCCAGGATTTACTGAGTTAATCAAAGAGGGAGTAAATCCTGATGTTTCAGCAGCAGTGACGACAAGAGCTCAGGCTAAGAAAATCTCAGATTGTGGGGACTCTTTTCCTTTCGCTGATTTTGATTTGGACTTATTTGAGCACAGCTCCAAGATCTGGACATCCAAGAAAGAAAGACGATGCCTGAAGAAACAGTGGCAACAAAAAAGACTGATGAACACAAGGGGTTAACATATGAAAATGCGGAAACTAAACTGATCACTGACAGGGGTGTAGCCAGGAATTTTAAACTTGTACTCAGAACTGATGCACTGTTGCCCACCCCTCGTTATGTAAACATAAACCAAAATGTGTGCTGCCATGCCACACCAATAATAGGCCTGCATCCCACCCCCTTTGCCACGTCTGAGTTCAAGTAATCAGTTTCTTACTGTAATTCTCCTTCCTTTATGTTTCTGCCTGACTGGTAAGTTGTTCATGTTTGTGTGTTTGGCTGGTGGCATCATAGCGAACAACAAAGGCAAAAGGGCTCAGCGTGACACAGACACAATGTGACTCACAATGTCCTTGCTTTCCTCTTTTTGTTGCCCCTGCCTGATTTGTTGCTCCAGCCTGATATTTTTTTTTTTACTGTACTCTGATGAGTACAGTGCGTATGTCTGCCGACACCATTGATCACTGATTGTGATTTTCTTTCAGAACAAGCTAATAATGTTTCTCTCCAAGGTTATTTTAAGCAGCTGGGGGTGAAACCAAAACAGGGTGAACCTATATTTAAAAAATGTAATGGGCTACTGTACAGAGTTTGGATTAAACCTCAGACACAGGACCAGATAGAACAATTGGTTATACCACAAAAGTATAGATCTGAGTTGTTAAAGATAGCACATGGTAATCCTATAGCTGGTCATTTGGGGAGGGATCGCAGCCTTGTCAGATTACTGTACAGATTTTACTGGCCTGGAATTCATGAAGATGTTGCTACCTATTGCAGTTCCTGTACTGAGTGTCAGAAAGTATCCCCAGTGACTACAATAGACAAGGTGCCCCTGGTGCCCCTACCCTTGATAGATGTGCCTTTTGAGAGAGTTGCAATGGATGTGATTGGCCCCTTAGACAAAAGTAAAAAGGGTAATCTATTCATTTTGGTAGTATGTGACTATGCTACTCGATACCCAGAGGCAGTTCCAGTGCGTACTGTCACAGCCCCAAAAGTGGCAGCAGAGCTTGCCAACATTTTTAGCAGAGTGGGCATCCTTAAAGAAATTATTACTCATCAGGATAGTAATTTTGGTGCTTCATTACTTAAGGAGCTGTACAGACTACTAGGTATCACTGCCATAAGAACCTTCCCTTATCACTGTCAGACAGACAGTCTTGTTGAGCGTTTTAATCAAACCCTGAAACACATTTTAAAAAGGTTTGTAAAAGGGGAAGGGAAAGATTGGGACCAATACTTACCTTACCTGTTTTTTGCTTACAGAGAAGTGCCACAGGCATCAACAGGTTTTTTACTATTTGAAATGCTGTATGGTAGACAACCTAGAGGGCCACTAGATGTAATAAAAGAAACATGGGAACATCTTATATATGTGCCCTGAGAAAGAAGCTGGCAAAATATGTTGAAATTGTCCATAGTAATCAGGAAGAGGCCCAAAATCAGCAGAAGTTGTATTATGACCATGGGGTAAAAGAAAACGTTTTTGAGCCAGGTGAAAAGGTCTTGCTACTTTTACCCACTACAGAAAATAAACTGTTAATGAAGTGGCAAGGGCTTTATAAAGTGCTAAGATGTACTGGCCCAGTTAGCTATGAGATTGAGACCCCAATAGGAAAAATTCTGCTAAGATATACCATTCTAACCACCTCAAGAAATGGGTTGAAAAAACACCAAAAGCTGTTTCGCTAGTTTTACCAGAAACTGATAAAGAAGATATTGATGTAGCTTATGATAGACTGGAACAAAGTGTTACTGCTGATGCTGTAAAGGTGAATGTTTCCTTAACCTCTGAACAAACCGCAGAAATTTGTAACTTGCTAAAGACATTTAACAGTACTTTTGCCATAGTACCAGGCCGAGCAAAAGGGGTCGGGCACGTAATAGTGATAAGGAATGCTCGCCCTATTAGACAAAAAACATACTGATTACCAGAGCTGTTAAGAGCTGGCGTGGTTAAGGAAATACAAAAAATGAAAGAATTGGTTATCACAGAAGAGTCGAGACGGGCTTGGTCATAACCAATGGTGATTGTAAACAAAAAAATGAAGGGGATGTAAGAATCTGCCTTGATTTGAGAAAACTTGAATTTGACAGTTATCTTGTGCCCAGAATAGATGATTTGGTGGACAGACTGGGGAGTGCCAAGTATATTAGTACCCTTGATCTCGCCAAGGCAAATCTGCCTAGCTGAAGAATCCAGAGACAAAACTGCATTTGCCACTCCTATAGGATTCTATCAGTTCACCACCATGCCATTTGGTTTACATGGTGCACACGCTACATTCCACTGGTACATGGATGTAATTTTATCCCCTCACACTAGTTATTGTGCTGCGTACCTGCATGATGTCATGGTGTATAGTCCCGACTGGAAAAGTCACCTGAAACACCTATGAGCAGTTATCCAATCGATTAAAAAGGCAAGTCTGACAATTAATCCTACCAAGTGTACATTGGGCATGCAGGAAACCAGATATTTGGGCTATGTTTTGGGAAATGGAAATGTCAAGCCTGAGGTTTCTAAGATAGAAGCTGTCCTTAACAGCCCTGTCCCTAAAACCAAGAAACCAAGAAACATGTCCGGTCATTTTTAGGGCTGGCTGGGGTTATCATCGGAGATTTGTTCCCAACTTTGCACAGTTAGCTACTCCCCTCACAGAACTCGTGAAAAAATGGTACCTGAATAATGTGAAATGTACCCCAGAGTGTGACGAGGCTTTTCAAGCCATGAAGGCTGCATTATGTTCTGCCCCTGTTTTAAGAAACCCAGACTTTAAGAAACCATTTTTGTTACAAACAGATGCATCAGAGGTAGGCCTAGATGCAGTCTTGAGTCAGCATGTAGTTGGGAAAGAACATCCTATTGTCTATATTGATAGGAAGTTGCACAACACAGAAAAAAGGTACTCCACAATTGAAAAAGAATGCCTTGCAGCAAAGTGGGCCATGGAGTCCTTTACGTTTTACTTATTAGGAGCTGACTTTGTACTTGTAACAGATCACAATCCTCTCTTCTGGCTTAATCAAATGAAGGATAAAAAAATTCTAGAACCACACGGTGGTACCTGGCACTACAGCCATTTAAATTTAAAGTGATGCACAAATCTGGGAAAGAGAATGTCAATGCTGATTTTATGTCTAGATATGGATCAGGAATTGAGAATTCTGAAGGTTGAAAAAAAAATGTGTGAGTTGAAACATCTCTGATTGATATGCTGCATGTACACTGAAGTATAAAGATTATAAGCTACTGTCATGTTAAATGAGAGTTTAAAGGAAGTTTTGGAAACCTGTTTTTTGTAAAACAGGTTCCCTCTTAAGGAGGGGTGTGACAGGGTTGAATATGGCTGTGTCCCAGTTGTTCAGGAGAAAGAGTTTGGATGCAAGGGTTCTGTTCTATTCTCTCCCTTTCTGTCTCTTCTCTGGTTCCACAACCAACTTTTCTTGTGAGACCTAGGACTTAATCAACCCGATGGTCTTGCAATTGTCTGCCTCTCACTGTCTCTCTACCTTCTCTTGCTGGTCTCTCTTTTCTGGCCCCTTGCATATCTGTTGGTATAAAAATATATGTGAATCATTATGTGGAACTGTGACTAATACTGGGATCCCTTTGCAAGAGAGAGACACCGAGACTGACATTGGAAATAGAGAAGAAACCCAGAAGGACTTTCTCTGTTTATACTGCCTTTATAAATAGTCATACTGAACAATTTTATTTTTTTATTTTACTGTTGTTAAATCACTTGTTCGAATTTTACAACTGTTCCTGATTTTCCTATGCTTCCTGACCTGTGCCTCAATGACATGCCCTTGCTAAAGTTACTAACGATTGGTTCACAGTCTATGACAACAAATAAGTCACAGGTGCCTTCTTTCTTGACCTTAGCAAGGCGTTTGACACTGTCAACCACAACCTTGTTCTTCTTAGCCTCTCAAACTTAGGTGCCTCTGCCTCTACAGTACAATGGTTCACCAGCTATCTCACAGGAAGATTACAGAATACCAAGGCTGATGGCCTCCTCTCAGACCCCCTTCCCCATTACAAGTGGTGTTCCCCAAGGCACAATCCTTGGCCCTATATTTTTTTCACTATGCATTAACACCCTTGACTCCATCATTGTCAATTCCACGCTTCATTTTTTCATGGATGACACCATTCTCTACACATCAAAACCAACTCTGGCCGAAGTCTGCAAGGAGCTACAAGCTGATTTCTTGAGGCTTGAACAGATACTCATTAACTCTAAACTGCTTCAAAATGCAAAAAATTAAAGCCATGTTCTTTACTTTTAACAGCAAACCCACCCCTCCCCACAAATACTATGGACACAACTATCTTAACCACTCTAAGTCAAACCTTAGAGATGATTGACACATTTAAATACTTGGGTCAATGGGTTGACAGCATGCTCTCTTTTAATGTCCTATTGAGAGTCTTGTCAACAAACTAAAAACCAAGTTTGGGTTTTTCTTTAGAAACAGGGCACTCTTCCCCCCCCCGAGGCTAGATTAGGACTCGTCCAGGCTACGTTCCTTCCTCTCCTTGACCACGGTGGCATAATATATAATTGCACGTCAGTAGCCAACCTGCACAAACTGGATGTCCTGTTCCACCATGCATTGCGCGTTGTCACCAATGCCCCCCTACTGAACGCACCACTGTGATGTTTACACAGTTGTTGGATGGATGTCCCTTTCAACCAGATTCACTATAGTACGTGGATGCTCAAAATACTCTTGAATAAGCTCCTGGGGTACACCTCCTCTCTCATCCATATTTCCCACAGTATTTATTCCCTGAGGAAGTCGGCTTACATCCACCTGGACACGGCCTAGGACACATACATCTGTCAGTAAAAGCGCTGTCTCCTATGCCCTCCCTGCAGCCTGGAGCAAACTTCAGTCAGTACTCAAGCTGACCAGTACTGTCTCGATTCATTTCTTCAAATCTCTAGCCACATAAGAACTTAAACAAGTATGCACTTTCCACAGAACCTGGCCTCTTCTCTCATCACTGCCTACCCATCTTTCCACCCCTCTGCCTTCCCCTTCGTTCTACCCTTCCTCCTACCCACCCCTGCCTCCCCCTCCTTCCCATCGGACTCCTTCCGCCTTCTTCTGCTCCCTCCTGCCCTTGCTCTCGCATTCCCCTCCCCTCTCTACCCTCCCCCTTTCCTCATGTCTCCTTTCCCCTTACCCCAAGTGAGTGCTCATTCCAGAGCTGGGAGACTTTGCAGGAGAAAGTACATTACTATCATGGCCGCCAGGCTGGGTGTGCTATTGTTTGCTCCGTAAGATTTATGCTGCAGTGAGCGTTTTATTTTGTTTTAAAGCTCCGAAGTATTTCTTTCTATAGTGACATTTTAGTCATTTTGTTTTACCTGTTCGTTGGCGCTGAACTGTTGGGTTTCTGTCCCTGGATCCAGTCATTTCATGGAGGACCTGTGGGCTGATGTGAAGTGGGCTGCCCTCCTCTCTTTCCCGACTGTGGTTTAGTGCTGACTCCAAAACATCTCCTTCAGGAGCCTGGTCGGGTGATTTGCGTGCTGACTGGTCCGACTGTGGCTCCCAGTGTCAACCTCGGATTTACTCTCTTTCAAAGTGTAGGATGGGCGGTTTGTTTGCCGTCTGTTCGCCAGATGTTCGTGGGTCCAGTGGTTCTTGACTCCATACGGGAAGGATTTTGTTTGCTGCTAGTGTTTGACTTCTTTGGTTTCCTGGATTATTCTCCTATTTGGTGTCGTGAGTACTGCTGGCCGGGGTCTGCATTTGATTCTGGCCTTACTTTTGGTTTTCATGCCGTGAGTCTATGTTATTTCTGGAGGGGCTGCTGAATTGGATGAAGGTGGCGTTTTTTTGAGTTGGACTCCCAGTTGTGGTTTTTTGGACTACTTAGTGGGAATTTGTTTGGATTTGGGGACTTTGGAACTTAAATTCCCTACTATTATTGCCCTATTGGTGAATTCCGGCTCCCCGGACTGTAGCAATGCAGGGGTTGGGCCTCCATCGCTGGGGAGCCAGCGGGTGGCAGTTGTTTCCTCTAGGGAACCCCCGGGAACCTAACTTAGTTGGGTTCCGCTGGGGTCTTGTAGCAACTGCTGTAGGCCGATGGTAAGCTAGGGTTTTACTTTTTGGGTTTTAGCTGTGGGAATGAAGTCAGTCCCGAAGATGCTTTAGTGACTTTCTCAGTGGACAGACTGCTTTACGATATAAAACACCTGTTTGAACACTGAGAGTGTTTCTGGGGTTTTTATCCATCCGGTTATGTGCTGTTTTTGGTTTATTTGTTCTACATCATCAACTTACTTTTGTACGGAGACCCCCTGTGTCTTATGGAAGTTCTGGCAGTGAGAGTGCCCAGGATAGGGGATTTTCTGACGTCCTTTCAGTAATTTTTTTCATAAGTTTTTTTTTTTTGTTTGTTAATTTTGACATTTTAGGTTCTGTTATTCTTTATTTTATATTACTTTTTACAATTACATATGGTAGTGAGAGTACCATTCAGCTTCTCTGGGCTTCCATAGTGAGAGTATTGTGTAGCCCGGGGTTTTATTTGATTTTATTGGGTTTATTAGGTTTATCAGGTTCAGCAGGAAAAGGGAGGTCGTAATTCCGCTATACAAGACACTAGTGAGGCCCCACCTGGAGTACAGTGTACAGTTCTGGAGACCATACCTACGTAAGGACATAGACAGGGTAGAGAAGGTTCAGAGGAGGGCAACAAAGATGGTGCATGGATTGCATCACAAGTCCTATGAAGACAGGTTGAAGGAAGTGAACATGTACTCCCTGGAGGAGAGGAGGGAGAGAGGGGATATGATAGAGACATACAAGTATCTCACAGGGAGGAACAGGGTGCAGGAATACACTATTTTTAAGTGAAAAAGATGTTCCAGGACTAGAGGGCATGGGATGAAGTTGGAGGGAGGATGATTCAGAGGAAACATGAGGAAGAATTTCTTCATAGAACAGGGGGTGGACAAGTGGAACACCCTGCCAGAGGAAGTGGTGGGGGCTGAAACAATCACGGGATTTAAGAATGCATGGGATAGACATAAAGGAATTCTGGAGGTCAGGGGTAAGGGGCAACAGACTCCTAGGAAAACATAAACTGAACTTACGAGCTCAAATGGGCAGACTGGGTGGGCCATAGGCCCTTATCTGCCGACACTGTCTATGTATCTATGTATCTTGCTTAGTAATACTTATATAAGAAACACAGAAACATAGACTTTGATGGCAGATAATGACCACTTGGCCCACCCAGTCTGCCCATTTCCCTTCCTATTGGATAAGCTGCAGATTCTAGTTAACCAACAGCCTACTTCCTGCAACCCCCCACTACAAGTGCCTTATGTCTGTCCCATGCATGTTTGAATTCCCCCACTGTTTTAGACCCAACAACCTCCCCAGGAAGGCGGTTCCATGCATCCACCACTCTCTCCGTGAAAATAAATTTCCTCATATTACACCTGAGCCGTCCCCCCTCTATCTTTAAATTGTGCCCCCTTGTTCTTACACATCTCTTTTTCTGAAAGATGCTACTCCTGGACTTTGTTGATTCCCTTGAGGTACTTAAAAGTTTCTGTCATGTCCCCCCGTCCCTCCTTTCATCAAGGGTATACATATTAAGCTCTCTCAGTCTCTCTTCATATGGTTTCTGATGCAGACCTTGCACCATTTTAGTTGCCTTCCTCTGGACTGCTTCCATCCTGTCTATGTCCTTGCGTAGATGGGGTCTCCAAAACTGCACACAGTATTCCAGATGGGGTCTCACCAACTGTCTGTACAGAGGGATAACCACTTCCCTTTTTCTACTTGTGATGCCCCGTCCTATGCATCCCAGTATCCCCCTGGCTCTCCTTACTGAGTTCTCACATTGCTTACCCACCTTTAGGTAATCTGATATGACTACCCCCAAGTCCCTTTCCATTTTTGTTGTTGTTAGTACCTCCCCTGCTATTGTGTACTCTTCTCCTGGGTTTTTGTTTCTCAGGTGCATTACTTTGCACTTCAGTGCATTGAATCTTAGTTGCCATATGTCTGACCATTCCTCCAACCTTGCCAAGCACCTTCTCTTCCTTTCTACCCCGCCTTGTGTATCAACTCTGTTACAGATCTTTGTGTCATCTGCAAAGAGGCATACCTTTCCCTCCAGACCCTCTGCAATGTCACCTATAAAGATGTTAGAGGACTAGACCCAGTACTGAGCCCTGAGGTACTCCACTAGTCACCCCCCTTTCTTCGGAATGTGTTCCATTCACTATTACCTTCTGTGTCCTGTTGTGCAGCCAGTTTGCTACCCAAGCTACCACCCTGGGACCCACTCCCAGGCTGGCTAACTTGATTATTAGTCTTTTGTGTGGGACTGTGTCAAATGCCTTGTTAAAGTCTAGGTAGGCCATATCCACAGCCCCTCCCTGGTCTATTACTTTGGTCACCCAGTCAAAGAAATCAATTAGATTCATCTGACATGACCTTCCTGCTGTAAATCCATGCTGCTTTGGGTCCTGTGCCCCGCTGGCCTCTAGGTACTCGACAGTTCTTTCTTTCAGAAGTGATTCCATCATTTTCCCTACCACTGAGGTCAAACTTACAGGTCTGCAGTTTCCTGCTTCTGCCTTGCTCCCACTTTTGTGAAGGGGAATTACATCTGCCCTCCTTCAGTCCTCAGGTACCACCCCAACCTCCCATGATTTGTTAAAAAGTGTGGTCAGTGGTGTCACTAGGTCCTCCCTTAGTTCTTTTTAGATTCTGGGGTGAATCCTGTCAGGCCCCATTGCTTTGTCCACCCTGAGTTTTAGGAGTTCTTTCAGGACTCTTCTGTAAATGGACTGGTGTCAACCCCTACCCAGAGTGCTTCTATTGTCTGGTTTAGGTAACTCCTCCTCATCTTCTTCTGTGAATACTGAGCAAAAGTATTCATTCAGTATCTCTGCCTGTTCACTGTCTCCCTCTGCCCACCTCCCCTCTCCTTTATTAATCTTCACTATTCCTCCCTTAACCTTTCTATACTCCCTAATGTACCTATAGAAGGTTTTATCCTCCTTCTTAACTGAGTTGTCTATTTTTTCCTCGGTTTGGGCCTTTGCTATTCTGACTGCCTTCCCCACTTCTTTCTGCTTTAATTGATACAGTTCCCTGTCGTGCTCCTTCTGTGATTCCTTATACTTTTTGAATGCAGCCTTTTTCTCCTTAACCTTCCCTGCCACCTCTTTTGAGAACCATAGTGGTTTTTTACTCCGCTTTGTTTTCTTTATTTGTTTCACACAAAGGCTTGTTGCCTCTATGATAGCAGTTTTGATTTTTCTTCATTGTTCTTCCACCCCTCCTTTTTGGCCATTTGCTAGTGCATTCCTCAGGTATTCACCCATTTTGCCAAAGTCGGCTCTTCTAAAGTCCAGTATCCTTGTTTTTGTATGGCTTGTCTCCATGGTTGTGTTTATTGTGAAGCACACTGTGCAGTGGTCACTTGTTCCCAGATGTCTACTGACTTCAAATTTGTGATCCTCTCTCCATTTGAGAGTACTAGGTCTAGTGTCGCTCCTTCCCAGTGGGTTCCAACACTAGCTGTCTAAGGCCTGCCCCTGCAGGCATCGAGAATTACCTCTGCTCTTGGATGTGGCTGCAGTACATGTCATCCAGTTAACATCTGGCATATTCAGATCCCCATCAACAGTATCTCCCCTTTTCAGCCATTTTGAGAATGTCCTCCATCATTTTCTTGTCCGTTCTCCCTTGAGACGGGGGTCTGTATACAACCCCTGTGCGGATTGTGATGCCATTTCCTGTCTCCAAGGTGACCCAGAGTGCCTCTTGTCCTCCCCCTTTACTTTTTAGTTCTATAGCTTTGATCCCTTCCCTTATGTATAGAGTTACTCCACCTCCTCTTTTACCCTCCCTGTCCCTTCTGTAGACTGTGTACCCCGGTATGTTGACATCCCAGTCATGGTTCTCCGTGTACAGTGTTTCGGTGACTGCCACAATATCCAATTTTTCATCTTCCATCAAGGCTACTAGCTCAGGAAGCTTGTTTCCCAGACTACGGGCATTGGTACTCATTGCCCTCCATTTAATGTTGGCTTTATCCTTTTTTCCCCCATCCCTGCTCTTATTGCCCTCATCTATTTTTCCATTTTCCCCTGTCCTGCCCTCTGTTGAGCTCTGTACCTCAGTGTTTACCTTACTACTGCCATTGTTTTTTGGGGCACCAGTTAATGAGAGTTCCTGGTGCCTGAGGATTTTATTTCATTTGTTATTGTTTTGTTTATAGTTTTGTTTTCATTTATATTTTATTTTTGTTTTGTTGGTTTTTGGGATTTTTTTGTTTTTAAGCTTTTTAGGAGATTTTTATTTTATGTTTAGACTGCAACTTTATCTTCAATTGTTTTGATGAAATTAGGATTCTTTGTGTTGTTTTGCCACAGTTTGAGTGGCATTTTGTGGAATGTGCCTGCTTGCTCCCCCAGTCCTGTGCTATTTAGCCTCCTCTCTCTGGGCCCTCCACCCGTTCTCTCCCCCCCCCCACCGCTCACCTCCACTTTCTACCAGCTGTTGGGTGCTGGGGATTGCTCGCTGGGGGCAGGGGCATGGACATTGGAGCTCTCGAATGAGCGAGTTCTTCCCATAGAGTTGTTGGGACCAGATGACACCCTGGGGCAAAATGGTGTCTGGGCGTGGTGATCCCTGTCTAGTCCCCATACCCAAGGGCACCTCCTTTTTGGGTGGGCAAGTAGCCAGGTTGGCTCACGAACATCGTCCGACTCGGGCGTTGTTATGCAATGCCAGAGCCATTAAGAACAAAACTGCACTTATTGCAGATTTTGTTGGAACAGCGGATCTGGTTTGCATCACTGAGACTTGGTTAGTTGGAAATGCTGTCCCAATTTTGGAAGCGCTATTCCCCCAAGATTTTCGGTGATACATCGCCCGAGATTGGATCGCGAGGGGGAGATATGTCGGTCTTTTCAAGACTGAATTGGGCCTCACTGGTGTACCAATTGAGGAGGCCGAATCATTTCAGTGCACTGTGGTAACTGGTGTGAGGTGCAGGATAGCTCTCATTTACCATCCATCAGGGGATGAAAAGCTGCTCCTGCAGGAAGTAGCAGACTTCGCCGCTGACATGGCATTGGAGTCGCCCAGACTGATGGTTCAAACAACATGAAGTCTTGCTATATTATGACAGATGCAGTTTGTCCCACCATTAGAACTGCTCCGGAGGTGAAAGAGTTAACTTCCATGCAGTGCATGGAACTTAGAGCGCGAGCTCGGTTAGAGAAGCTGTGTTAGGGTGGTTTCAAACCGAAACCGTCAGATTCTTTACTCCGCCTCACTGAACAGTCGCTCTGGAGATTCCTCCTGCTGCTCTGTTCATTTCCTCGGTTTAAAGTGTCTTTTCTCGGTTAAATTCAACCGCAATATTATTTATTTTAGCCATAAAACCGATCGGTTCAAGCTCTGTTTATGTGTTTGTAAGTAATAGATAGGTTTCTGTGTGGAACTTGTAAATGTTTATCGTTCGGTTTGAACCCGATCAGTTATCATTACAAACTTTGTTTGAAGCCTTTTAAGGCTTGGAAGTCAGTTCGGTTCTTTTCGGTTCTAAAAAAAACGGATTTCATTACATTTTTTTCCACGACCCGTGACACGGTTGGGAACCGATAAGGGTGTCTTGCCTGGTTAGGCTGGCATTATGTCTGAGAAACCCAAAGGAAAAACCGGGCCCACTGGGTTTCAACACTGTAGCGTCTGTGGGGAAGCCTTTGCCAAGGCTGACCCACACACCACATGTGTTTATTGTCTGGGGTTTGACCACCTCAATGCAGACTGCCAGATTTGCAAGAATTTCCCTGCAGCCACCCTAGATAAGAGAGTTGGTAGGCTCAGGGAATGAGAGGCCAAAAAGTCCGCTGACCCGATGGCAGCCCAGTTCGGTGCCAGCCGAACTGGAGGAGTGCCTCTGACCAGGGCCAGACTTCCTTGGGCAAGCGTAAAGCTGACTCTGAGGAGCCAGTTCCAGCAAAGAGAACTAGAAAGTCAGCAGGTGTGAGTCAAAATCCCTTCTCCAACTGCTGCAGTGATAGCCAAGGGCAATACAGATTGTCCAGTCACTGTCCCAGTTCCCTCGAACCGCCACTATCTGGCAAAAGTCGGTTCGGTCGGTTCCACGGTTCAAGAATATGATATAGAAGAGTTTTATGAACCAGAGGAGGGGGAGGATGATTATAATCAGTGTGAATGTGACTTTGAAAGTCTGGATGTGCCCATTGAACCGGACATCTCCCCAGACAGACCTTTAGGTGAATCTCCCCCTAGGCTTGCTGAGTCCCCTTCTCATTTTTTGTTTTATAAAAAAGTTGCTGAGACCCTCCAGCTTCCTTTAGAGGAGGCTTTGGATGAGCAAGAGGAGCCTGACTATGTAGAGATGATGGATATCCCAGAGTCCAGGAGATTGTCCATCCTTTACATAAATCTTTTAGGAAACAAACAATAAAAATGTTAAAGCTCCTAATTCTGTGCCTCCTGTAGATAAAAAGATGGACAGGAGGTACACTTTGTCAGGTCCTGATACAGATTTTCTTTCACAGCAATGCAGTCATGTTGGGGTAGTTCAGGCTGCAGCCTGTGATAAAGCTAATATTCCCCTGGCTTCACATCCTCCTGACAAGGACTCCAGGAAGATTGATGCCATGGCCAAAAAACAATACATGGCAGCATCTTTGGGACTCAGACAAGCAAACTATATGGCTTATGTTGCGAGATACCAGAAATCTAGATGGGATACTGTCATGGCCTTAGCCAAACAGGTCCCTGGCCAGCTTGCAAAGGAGCTGGAGCAGGTGGCTGTTGATGGTATTGAGGCATCTAAGGTGCAGTTCCATGCTGCAGTGGATTCTAATGATGTATCCTCTAGAGTCATGGCTACATCTGTGGCTTTTCGTAGATTGGCCTGGCTCAGGTGTACTACTTTGTCACAGGA
Organism: Neoceratodus forsteri; assembly: GCA_016271365.2. Lineage (NCBI taxonomy): Eukaryota > Metazoa > Chordata > Ceratodontiformes > Ceratodontidae > Neoceratodus > Neoceratodus forsteri. The sequence goes on along the minus strand of CM057456.1, from coordinate 1,542,584,079 downwards.
TACCCAGTCTAAGGCTATGGATTTTCCTGTGGTGGGAAATTCTCTGTTTGGGGAGCAGACAGAGAATTATATGAAGAAAATAGATGAATATAGAACCACTTATAGGAGTGCACAAGCCAAGGAATGGCAAGCCACTCCTCAGAGGCAGCCCCACAGGGGTAGGGGCAGGCCTTTTCACAGGTCTTTTTACCAGACCCAGGCCTCCTCTTCAGCCTATGCTCAGAGGGGTTTCTTCAGAGGGAGAGGCAGACTGGGTACGAGCAGGCCTGCTCCCACCCCTCAGCCTAAAGCCCCTGCCAAACAGGCACCCTGATGGGATGCCCAGGGTCGGCTCTCCATTACCTGTAGGGGGCAGGCTGGCTTACTTCGTCCAGGACTGGGAGTCTTTAACATCAGACAGGTGGGTCCTGGAAGTAGTGAGCCAGGGTCTGGTTCTCAGCTCAAAAATTTGCAAAGATGAGAGCCAGATCTTTCCACCTGCAAACCCTTTAGAGACTCTTGCTTTGGAAACAGAAGTCTCAACCCTCCTGGCTCTCAGAGCTGTAGAAAGGGTTTCTCCCCTACACCAGGGCAAGGGTCTGTACTCCAGGTACTTCCTTACCCCAAAAAAGACAGGAGAGTGGCGGCCTATCCTGGATCTAAGATATCTGAACAAGCACCTTTTAAAACCAAAATTCAAAATGGTGACTCTGGGAATGATTTTACCCTCCCTAAGGCCAGGGACTGGCTAGCTTCCTGGACCTCAAGGATGCCTACTTCCATGTTCTTATCAGAAGCTCCCACGCAAAGTACCTCAGATTGAACTGCCCTCAGGCCATTATCAGTTCAGAGCAATGCCCTTGGCCTTACCTCTGCCCCAAGGGTGTTCACAAATGTCTGGCAGTAGCAGCTGCTCATCTAAGAAGGCAAAAGATTGCCATTTTTCCCTACCTGGACGACTGGCTCATTGTGGGTCAGTCTCCAGACCAGGTCGAATCACACCTGCTAGTTACCCAGCAGCTGCTTACCTCTCTGGGCTTTCTTCTCAATCTTCCAAAGTCAGTTTGGGAACCTGTCCAGGTACTCACCTTTATAGGTGCAGAACTGGACACAAAGCAGGCCAGAGCCTTCCTTCCCCTGGAAAGGGTAAGGACCTTGGTGGCCCTGGCCTCGTCCTTCACTCTGCAGGCTCTCGACCAGCAAGGCATTTCCTGCAGCTCCTAGGACACATGGCTGCTTCCACAGTAGTGCAAGGCAAGATTTCAGATGAGGACATTCAGTTCCATTTGAGAGCTTTCTGGTCTCAAAGAGATCCCTATCCAAGTTAATCCCAGTGACTCGAACCCTGATCCAGGCCCTTCAGTGGTGGCAGGATCAGAGCAATCTGAGACAAGGGGTGCCTTTCATCCCTCTGTCCCACTCCTTGACCCTTACTACAGATGCTTTCCTCTTGGGATGGGGAGCTCACATGGGCGACTTCTCCACCCAGGGGTTATGGTCCCCTCAGGAATCTCTGCTCCACATCAACCTGTTGGAACTCAGAGCTGTTTTTCTAGCACTTCAGGTTTTTTCTGCATCTGTTCAGAACAAGGTGGTACAGGTCAGAACAGACAACACCACTACAATGTGGTACATCAACAAACAAGGGGGCACTCGGTCTTCGGCCTTGTGCACCGAGGCGATGAAGTTGTGGTCTCTGGCTTATTCCCTGAACACTTCCCTCATAGCAGTTCACCTCCCAGGCAAGGACAATGTCCTGGCAGATGCTCTCAGCAGGATTTCCCAGGGCCATCACAAATGGTCACTGGATCCCCTAGTACTGGGGATAGTTTTTGCCAGATGGGGCACTCCTCAGATAGATCTTTTTGCAGCCCCAGACAATCATCAACTTCCACTTTTTTGTTGCAGGCCCCCAGTGTTGGGCTCAGTCCCCCTGGATGCCTTTCTCCTCGATTGGGAAGGGAAGTTTCTCTATGCCTCCCTTCCTCTCCTGTTCAAGGTGCTAGTCAAAATCAGGTCTCAGCCCTGCAAGATGATCCTGATTGCTCCAGACTGGGCCAGGCAGCCTCGTACCCCTCCTTCTGTCCTTAGCAGTCCATCTTCCCTGTGTCTCCCCAGGAACCACAATCTGTTAACCTGTGCTCAGGAGAGTTTGGTATCCGAATCTCAAATCCCTCAACCTCAAGGCCTGGCTCTTGAGCAGTTAGATTTGCTGATCTTCAACTTTCTCAAAGTGTTCTCAAATCTTGAAAGCTGCATCTGAAGCCTTCCACCAGGGCTACCTATAACTCCAAGTGGAAAAGGTTTTCCATATGGTGTTCTGGGAGGCATATTTCCCCGGAATCTGCTGATTTACCCACTGTATTGGATTATATGGTCCATCTTAATTCTTTGGGACTGAGACAGGCTACCCTGAAAGTGCATTTGGCAGCTGTCTCTGCTTTCATTTCGGCAGGGAAGCCCTCTTCTCTTTCTGCTCACCCTGTATTTTACAAGTTTTTTAAGGGATTGCTTCATACCAATCCTCCATTCAGGGATCCTGCCCCTGCTTGGGATCTTAATGTTTGCATTGCTCAGCTGATGCAACCCCCCTTTGAGCCTCTGTCTTCGGCAGAGCTTAAGTATTTGACTTGGAAAACTGTATTTCTAGTAGCCATCACTTCTGCCAGGCGCATAAGTGAGTTACAGGCTTTATCAGTGGAGACTGACTTTATTTCCTTTCACAGGGATAAGGTAGTCCTCAGGACTAACAGGAAGTTTTTGCCTAAGGTGGTTTCGGTTTCCACCTTAACCAATCTATTTCACTTCCAGTGTTCTTCACTGACCATTCCTCCTCTGGTGAGAGGAGGCTGCAACAGCATGTTAAGGGGCCCTAAGTTACTACATAGACGTACCAAGGGTCACAGGTTTGACTCCTCCAACTATTTCTCACTTATGGTGAGGTTGGGAAAGGAGACCTGCCACTAAGAGATCCATTGCCAGGTGGATCGTCTCTTGTATCCAGTTTTGCTATCAAAAACTGTAAGGTTCCCCCTCAGGCCTGGGGCTCACTCTACCAGAGGTACAGCTGCATCTCTAGGCTGCTAGAGACATCCTATCTTGGTGATATGTCAAGCAGCTACTTGGAAATAGTACACACTATCACCAAGCATTACTCCATGGATATCCAGGCCAGGAGGGATGCTCGGTCTTGGCACAGCCTGCTTCAGAGCCTATTCCCTAAGTAGGTTCTGTCCCTCCTCCATGGAAGTGCTGCTGTCTAGTCTGCATCTGTCATAATATAGCAAGACTCATGTTGTTTGAAGAAAAATTACTCATCTTAGTAATGTTGTTTCTTTTAATAGGTCTTGCATATTATGACCTCCCCAGACCTGCCTCTCAGAACTTCTACTTGGTATGGGGTGGGCAGTCCACTGTTGGCACTTATTGATCCCTTTATGTTTGGGTGTTGTGTTTTATTTAGTTATTTTATCTTATTTTCTGGTCCCTGACTTGAGTCTTGGTGTTGGGACCAGGAAAATTGTGTAAATATTTTAGTAGCCGGTTGGCTAGTGTAGGTTACAAGCTTCCACACAGAGCCTTAGTGAGTTTTGCTTGTAAAGATCTGATGGTTTCGGTTTGAAACCACCCTAACAGAGCTTCTCTAACCGAGCTCGTGCTCTAAGTTCCATGCACTGCATGGAAGTTAACTCTTTCACCTCCGGAGCAGTTCTAATGGTGGGACAAACTGCATCTGTCATAATATAGCAAGACTCCATTAGAAGAAACAACATTACTAAGGTGAGTAATTTTTTCTTCTGGGTGACTTCAATGCCTGGGTTGATGACGAATCCTCGCTCTTTGGACAACACTTCCTCCAGTTGATAATATCACTGGGCTTCACACAGGTTGTTTCCTCAGCTACCCATAATAGCGGTCACTCTCTTGATCTGGTCTTCCTCCTGGGGTTGAGGCCTCCGATTTGGGGGTGGAACCTGTTGGTTGGTCCGATCACTACACTGTGAGGTTCAATTTGTCTGCCTCCCCCCCCCCCCATGTAGGTCTGCCCCTGTGGAGATGGTCAGTTTCCACCCTTTGTGGGACGTGGTCCCTGAAGACCTGGTGGCGGTGATTGACCTCTCGGAGTTCAGTGAGACCAGCGCAGGTCCAGAGCTGTTAGTCGTGGCCTGTAATAAGGCTGTTTCTTCATCTCTCGACCTGATTGCTCCTGTCCGTGTTCGCCGCCTTCTGCTTCGCCCTCGGGCCCCATGGTTTGATGGGTTGCTGAGGGAGTTGCGGAGGTTGGGACGTAGGTTAAGAACGTCGATGGCGGAAATCCGCCTTGGATGCCGACTGTCTTATTTTGTTAGAGCATTAGCAACTCTATCAATCAGCGATTTCCCATAACAAGGCAGAAATCTTGTCCAGGGAAATCGCTGTTGCTAGGAATCAACCGGCTCAACTCTTCTGAGCTATGGACAGGCTGTGCAACCCAGCCTGTCTGCAGCTCCATTGAGTTTTTTCACAAATGGAGTGTGATGAGATCGCTTGATTCTTTGCGAATAAGGTGGTCGACATCAGGCAGGAGATCCGTCAAATTCGTTCTATGGGGGATGCTGTTGGTCGGTGCTCAGTCATTATGTCCCTTGTTTCCTGGAGTACCTTTGGCCTGCCGGAATTCGTTGATATTATGAAGATTGTCCAGGGGATGCGCCCCACATGCTGTGGCTTAGACCTGGGCCCTACTTCCCTGATTTTAGGTTGTAGTGATATCATTGGTCTGGTCTTAGCTCAGATTGTCCGGTGTTCCTTGGAATCGGGTGAGTTTCCAAGCTCCCTCAAGGAGGCGGTGGTGACACCTCTTCTGAAGAAAGCTTCTTTGGACCCGGATATTCTAGCGAACTACAGACCCATCTGGAACCTTCCTTTTGTGGTAAAGGTTATTGAGAAAGTTGTGGCAACTCAACTGGAGAATCATTTAACCATCCATAATTTATACGAACCTCTCCAATCGGGCTTTCATAAGAGGCATAGTACTAAGACTGCTCTGGTTCGGGTGCTCAGTGATCTCCTGATGGCGAGATATTGGAGAAACCGTTCCATCCTGGTACTCCTTGCTCTCTCTTCAGCTTTTGACACTGTGGACCATGGGGTCCTGCTCGAGCACCTGAGGTGTCTGTGGGCTGACTGGTACAGTGCTCAGATGGTTTTCATCTTTCCTCACCAGTAAAACTCAGAGAGTTGTCTCGGGAATGTTTTCTTCTAAGTCTTTCCCCCTGCCTTGTGGGGTGCTGTCCCCCATGTTGTTTGCAATGTATATGCTGCCCCTCGGAGACATTGTAAGACGGTATGGGCTGAGGTTTCACTGCTATGCTGATGATATCCAGCTCTTCCTGTCTTTTGCCCCCGACCAGGTTTGTGCCTTGTTGGTATTTAACAGCTGCCTTGTTGAAATCCAAGATTGGATGAGTTCCAGCGGGTTAAAGTTGAACGCAGGAAAGACTGAGGTTTTGATGGTGGACCCGGGTCACAGGACAGAGGGGTTGAGGACTGATCTGCTCTCTGGCTTATTTTTGGGGGTGCTCAGATCCTTACCTCTGAACAGGTGTGTGACCTGGGAGTGATGCTTGACGGTGGGCTGACCCTTCATCATCAGGTGTCGGCAGTCATCAAGTTAGCCTTTTCCCATTTTAGGAACATTGCCAGGATCATGCACCTTGTTCCATCCAGTGATTTGCCCGTTTTGGTCCACGCCTTTGTGACCTCATGCCTTGACTACTGCAACTCCCTTTACCTAGGGCTTCCTGGGGTTGATATCCACCGCTTGCAGCTAATGCAGAACGCTGCTGCACGTTTATTGACTGGGGTATCAAGGAGATCTCATATCACCCCAGTGCTGCGCGATCTGCACTGGCTGCTGGTTCAGTGGTGGATTACCTTTAATGTAGGCTTGTTATCCTACAGAGCCCTACACTGACTTGGTCCTGACTACTTGAAAGAGCTTCTGACTCCTTACACCCCTGTGCGACAGCTCCGCTCGGCTGATGAGGGGTTTCTGGAGATTCCGAGGGTTAGTTTAAATTCATCTGGGGCTCGCGCTTTTATGTTTGCTGCCCCAACCCTCTGGAATTCTCTGTCCCGTCAGCTACGGGAGTGCAGGACAGTAGGGAGCTTTAAGCAGGCACTGAAGACATTTTTATGGAGCAAAGCTTTTCCTGATTTTCTGTGATTTTATCTATATTTATTGAATTTTGTATGTACCTGTGAAACGCCTTGATACTGTGAAAGGCGCTCAACCAAATAAAATTATTATCTTCAACCCCTTCCCACCTCTACCCCTGACGTACGTTCACTTAGCTCTAATCTCCACTCCTTTGTCTATCCCCTCCTCTCTTCCATCCCTATCTTTCACTCTTTCTCCGTCCCACCCTCTCCTCCACCCCAAGCACTCGAGCATGGTTCCCACGCACGTAACTCCCATTCTTCCTCCCCGCCATCCTCTCTTTTTCATACTACATCATCTCCTTACTCACCTCATCCTCCCCACCATCCCTCTCCCAAACCCCTAGCCTACCCTGACATTCTCCCTTCCAGCTACTCTTTTACCTTCCATCAATTTATCCTTTCCTCTAGTCCTACCCCAGCATGTCTCATCTTGGTAGACAAGTAAACCACCCCCTACCGGTGTCTCAGTCCACCCATTCCCCACCTAATTCTCCTTATCTTACTTTATTCTTTTCCATAAGTTGTTAGCCTACCTAGCACTTATTTCTATCCTGTATGTTTATATGCAACCTGTTAGAGTCCTCCCGATACTCCTCTGTTCACCAGTTTGAATATGTTATGCATTGTCATTTCTAATGCTGTCATGTAATATGTTATACATTGCGACTTCTGTTACTGTTATGTAATTATCCCACATCTTGTGACTCCAGTGTTTCTTTGTTACTAAGCGTGTTTGTATACCACCCACTCTTGTTTCTCCTATTTCCTTGCCAATGCTTTTGTAACCAGGACCTCCTTGTAAATGAGCCTGCTCAATGGATTTTTTTTTTCCTGAAGTAAACTTGAACTTAAATGAACATTTGGTATGGACCCCCTGTTTGTAATGATGTGCATGGTCTTTATGTTCAGTTAGACCTCATATTTTAAGTTTTGCAGATGCAGTTGTGGCAGTCTAGTTCCTGTATTTTCACTCTGCCATCTTCACCTCCTCCTTTTCCAAGTGGGACTGTGAGCATGAATTATATTAGATACTTTTTAGCATGCTTTGAGTTTGGTTACACACCTCCCTGACTTAGTCCCCATCTTTCTTAGCTAGCTTTAGTAATTAGTAATTAAGAGTTAAGCCTACCCTTGGGTATGGTTTTGTAATTGTATACGTTGGGTTCTAAATGCACTTCTTACAGTTTTATGTTTTATTGGGTTTCTTTTCACCATCTGCTTTTCCTCATGCTTGAGCCCTGTTTTCCTCTCCTTTTCTTTTTGGTTATTAGTTTCATTATGTCTGTTTCCCTGGCTTCAATGACTAAGGGGATCCCTGTACTGACATATTCATTATATGAGACTGTTCTTCTGTTTTACTTGGTATTTACTTAAGCAGCAGGGGGCCTTTAACCCCTGCCTCTTTTGTCCTTTTACTTCACACTAGTCCTACTTTATAGTAGTGATTAATAGATGTGTTTATACTCTCTTACCAGAGTTTGTCTGCTATGCCTTTTTGGGGGGGACGTGTTTAGCCTCGGCAGACTGTTACTCACCCCCCCCCCTTTTTTCATTTTTGTAACCCTTAGATTTTTCAGTTGGCACTTATCTGGTGGTTTTATTCTGTGCTTACTCCTTTAAGGGAGAGGCAAATTTAGTGGCGTCGGTCTCTGGATCGGGCTACACACCCTGAGGAAGAGGTTTGGTCTTCCAAGACTCAGTCTTCACCATTGATTCCCACTTGTGGGTCTGTGCTGGAGGTGCTAAGACTCCCCAGGAGCCAGAACTTTTCTGGGGTCCGATGTCGCAGTAGGCTCTGCGTGCCCAGAGCGTCATACATTGATACACACGCCTCTTGGTATACAGTGGCACCAGCCCTCAACCACTTCAGTTCCTTTTTTCCCCACTGTCGAGTGCGCATCAGTAACAATGTGGCTACCTTTTCAGGAGTTAGAACTTCACTATCATTATGGCAACAGTGTTCATTTCTTCTGTTTGTGTTTAATTGTAGAGTTTGTTATTTTTGTGTCAGTTTAGTATTATTAACAGAAAATATTAATTTCTCTCAGCCTTACCTCATGCTAATGGTTGACCATGGAGGAAGGTAAGGAGCCTGAACAGGCAGGTTGCTCAGGAAGTGGGGCTGTGTCTGATTTTTTGTTGGGCGTGTGCACTGACAATGGGCAGTCCGGAGCCTGGGGGGAAAGGACAGTCCTTCTGGTGATGCAGAAAGAAACTGTGTGGATCCTGCACGTGCTCGGCGTCAGGGGTCTTTGCACTGTTCTACCATGGCATCTTCCTCTTTCCTTAAGAATGAGAAGAAACAGTGCTGGCCTGCTGGAGCAAGTGGCAGCACTACCACTTATGATAGCAAAGACCAGGGTTTGGGAATGAGCCTGGAGCTTCAGAGGGTCAGCTGGGGGGAGGAGGATTGAGCGTGCAATGTACAACTCTCCTCCGGAGGTGTGTGGGGGGGGTTGTGGCGCTTTGCAGTAGTCCAACCCCTAGGGTCAGTGAGTCAAGAGACTGCATATGCTAAGGGATTGGAGGGGAGAGGTGGACATCATTGTGTCCAGCATGGGAGCATGCCTGACATCACCCTGACATCATCGAATGTCCTCTCCTCCTCCTCCTCTAGGGAACCACATAGAAACATGAAAGCCCTCCTTTTCATGTAGCAACATGACAGCCAGGATGCAGCCACAGTCCTCCCTCCCAAATGATGCCAGTCAGCTCGTCAGGGGGGAGGGGTGGACCTTGGATTCTCCCCTGCCCCTCTGGGGGAGTTCTGCCGTGAAGGGTAAGTCACAGGCCTCCCCTTGCTGACGGAACCAGGGACGCTGGGTGGGGAGCAGTGGTGGCTGAAGGGCTAGACTAGGGTACACCAGGTCATAAGAAGGAGTTAAATAAATAAATGAATAAATAACTAAGGGGAAGAAATGGCACTAGTTGAGGTCATCCTCTGACGGATCTGTTGCGAAATATGACACTTGACTTAGGAGCGCAGCTTTCTGCAGCGCCAGCCTTGTGCCGCAGGTGGTGCTGCAGATGTCTGCCCCACTTGTGATATCTCCTCTGTCCCTTCCAGGTATGGGGCAGTCACATTGCCGCCGTCAGTTACCTCAGTGCTGGCTAGGGCATTGACACCGTATCCGGCATCGGGTGCCTCAAGGCCTACCCTGGTGCCTCTTGCTATGTTGTGAGTGATGTCGTATAAGTCTGTGACACTGGGAGCCCTTCTGGTGCTGCACACCAGCAGCACCATTTCTCAGACCCCTGGAACTAGGTCTGGTGTCACCAGTGCTGCCACGTACTTCGCTGTTGGCTTTTCAAACCCCCCTCCCCCATCTCTATTACTCCTCTAGTTAGGAGGGTGTAGAGTGAAATGAGTCAGACCCTGACCGTATAATTTCTGATGGTGGGAACGATGACTCTTATCGTGGTCCAGAGACCTTATACCCAGTTCCTGTATCTGTGCCTCAAGAGGATCGTTTCCTGCCAGGCTCTGCTCAGAAATATGTATTCAGCATTAAACGTCGAACCAGCAGCCATAGCTGAGGCTAGGTGCCTTCAACTTCAATTTCCAAACAGGCCTAATAGTCCAGTCTGTCTCAATTCCTCCCATCCAGCCAGCCTTAGAGATTCTCTCTCAGAGGTAGTTTGGAGGAGGCCTTTTACTGTGGCAGCTGCCCCCAAACAGGCGGACAGGTACTACATGGCACCTAAAACTAAGCACATGTGTTTTGCTCAGCCTGTAGCTGTTGCCATTGTTGTTCTTGCAGAGAATGACAAAGCCATGGTGCCCAAAGAAGTCACAGTGCACTCCACATACAAGGAGCTGGCAAAGTAGACACCATGGGCAGGCGGGTCTATGCCTTGCCTTGGCTACCCTTAGTATGAGAATAGCTAACTACCAAGGTCACTTCTCTGAGTATGAGTATACCCTCTGCAGCAAGCTTAAGCCTCTAGCAGGGGCTGTGCCAGACACAGAGGCGAAGCAAGACATGCTGCTAGCTGTTAAACAAGGTATTTAATAATCACTGGCTCAAGACCTCCATGAATGCCTTTGGCACGGCAGTTCACTCCGCAACTGCAGGTATCTGCATCAGGCGTCACTCCTGGGTGCGGACTGCTGGCTTCATGCCAGATGTTCAGCGTTGGATTATGAATGTGCCCTTTGATGGCACTTATCTGTCTGGACATCAGCTGGAACAGTTTCTTAAGGAGTCTAATGAAACTAGGATGGCACTCAAGAACCAGCCTCTTTAACCCACAGAGAGACAGGTGATGGAGCTCTTTTCACAACAAGCAGTCCTTTTGTGGCAGGGCAGGAGAGCCCAAAACAATATGGCCCATCCTCAAAAGAAGACACAGTCACAGAAAGCGCTTAGTACCATCATCTGAAGCTTCGACCCTGCTCACACTTCAGCTGCCAGAGACGAGCCTGTCCTCACCAGTGGGGGGCATCTGACCCATTTTTACCATCAGTGGGAATCTATCTGGACAGACAAGTGGGTCCTCAGGATTATCCGAGAAGGGTACTCCCTGCAGTTGTCAGAAATCCCTCTGGACTATCCTCTCAGAAGGCAACTCCTTTTGTCAGCTTACATGTCAGAGCTTCTGGCACATGAGATTGTGAGCCTTCTGTGAAACAGGGCAATGGAAAGAGAGCCAGAGTCAGAGCGGAACACAGGTTTCTACTCCCACTTCTTTCTGGTACCAAAGAAATCAGGGGCATGCGTACCATTCTCATCCTCAGAAATCTGAACAGATTCATAATTCAAGAAAAAAATCAGGATGATTTCTGTGGGCTCTTTGCTACCTTACATGAATTAATAAGACGGCTAACATCTCTGGATAGGCAGGATGGATTCCAGCACATACGTCTGCACCCCAACCACCACAGATACCTTCAGTTTTGTGTGCAGGAGCAATACTACCATTTCAGAGTCCTCCCCTTTGGGCTTTCCTCAGCACCACAAGTTTTCACAAAGTGCTTTGCAGTGCTCACAGCGCACCTCAGAAAGCTAGGATTCCACTTCATCCCCTATCTGGACTACAGGCTAATTTCAAACCCGTTCAAGCAGGACACAGAGCAGGCAGTGGCCACTGCCTCTCATTTCCCAGCATCCATGGAAGTTCTTCTGAACCCTTCAAAGTATCAGCTGGAACCCTCCAATGAGTTATTTTCATAGGAGTTGATTTGGGTATAACTGAGGCTCAGGCCTTTCTTCCAGAAAGCAGACTACAAGCAGTCCAACAAATGGCATGCTATATCATTGTAATGCAAGACTGCAGGCCCATTCCATGCAATACATGCTGGGCCTGATAGCCTCCTCAGTGTTCATAGTGCACAAGGTGTGGCTATACATGAGGACAACCCATTGGATGCTCAGTGCACAATGATCACAAGCATCACACTCTCATAACTGTCCCTTTAGGTGACCAAACCCCTGGTGAGGTCCCTGATGTGGTGATCAATGGAGATGGTCTTCTCCAGGGCTTCATATTCTCCCCACTGGAGTGATTCTCACCATGGATGCCTCCCTTTTGGGGTGGGAGCCCACCACCAGGGCCTTCAGACACAGGATGTCTGGGATCCCTCAGAGATTCCTCTCCACATCAACGTGCTGGAGATGCGGGCAGTTCTGTACAGTCTGAAAGCCCTAGTAGACTTGGCAGACTAAAGACAGTTCTCTTCCTGACAGACAACAAATCTTTCATGTATTATATCAACAAGCAAGGAGGAGCACACTCCTACCCTCTCTTGAGGGAGGCAGTCAGAGTGTGGGACTGGTGCCTGGATTGGTGCCTGGAATCCTGCTCCAAGCAGTCTGCCTGCCAGGGTATCAGAACACCCTGATATACTAGCTCAGTCAACAGATGCTGATCATCATGAGTGGTTGCTAGGATCAGATGTTTTGAGATTGCTATTCGACGAGAGGAGCACCCCAGATGTGGACCTTTTTGTGTCCCCACTCAATGCCAGACTGCCTCGATTCTGCTTCAGAAATCAAGGACATGGCATTTTCTGTCTGGATACATTCAGACTACCATGGCAAAATCTGTTTCTGTATGCATTCATTCCCGCCAGTACTTCTCATTCAAAGAGTGCTATTCAAGTTAGAGGCACACAGGGGCAGGATGATTCTGGTGGTCCCCTGCTGGCCTCGGCAGATATTGTTCCCTCTACTGAATCGACTTTCAGTCAGCAAACGTAGGATTCTGCCACTCAGGATGGACTTATTCACTCAGGGTCAGCTGTTCTATCCAGACCTGTACATCCTTACCTCCAGGCCTGGTTCCTGAAGAGACAAAAGTGAACAGGTACGAGGTATCTCAGATGGCCTCTCAAATACTTTTGGCTGCCTGTAAATCTTCCACCAGGAAGGCCATGCACAGCCAGATGGAAATAAGTTTCCGCCTGGTGCTCCAAAACCTCCATGGACTCCTTCAGGTGTCCACCTGTCAAGGTTCTGGAGTACATACTGGATTTTTTTGATGCTGGTCTGCAGTATTCCACAGTCAAGGTCCACCTGTGTGCTATTTCAGCATTACACAAGCCCATGGGTACTCTCTATCTAGCATATTTGCTGCTGTTTAAGTGGTTCCTCATGGGTATTTTGCACACAAGGCCTCCCATCTGGAAGCTAGTGGCTCCCAGGGACATCAGTCTTGTGCTGGATGTGCTCACTTGCAAGCCATTTGAGCCCATTATGACGTGTGAGTTAAAGTTGCTAACTTGAAAAGCAGCATTTCTGGTGGCTTTCATCTCTGCATACAGACCATCTGAAATCCATGCTATGGTCCCAGATTCTCCATATACTGTTTTCTACAAAGACAAGGTAGTGCTCCACATGCACCCCAAGTTTCTACCTAAGGTGCTGTCAGAGTTCCATCTTAAGCAGGTCATAATCCTGCCAACCTACTTTACCAATATCCAGAGTGAAGGAGAGAGGATGCAAAGTTAAGAGGGTCCTTAGGTTTTCCTTGGCAGGACTAAGGACTTCAGAGAGTTTAAACCAGTGATGGCCGTTACGAGGATCTCAAGAGATTTTTGGTGGATCTTGAGGCAAAGGTTGCATTTTTGAATCAGTAAAGATCCTTACAGCTGATGAGTGTAATTACTGTACTTTTTGTTCATGTTATTGTTGGTGGATCTCGGAGCTTCTTGAGGTTCACCAAAATGGATCCCAATACAAGGTATATTGGCCACCACTGGTCTAAACAGCTCTTTGTCTCATTCAATCATAATCATAAGGCATTTATTGAAAATATTTTTTTAGCTATGTTTCTATACAGGAAGTTGTTATCCCTCTGTACAGACAGTTGGTGAGACCCCATCTGGAGTACTGTGTGCAGTTCTGGAGACCCCATCTCTGCAAAGACATAGACAGAATGGAGGCTGTCCAGAGGAGGGCAACCAAAATGGTGCAGGGTCTGCACCAGAAGACATGCGAAGAGAGACTAAAGGAGCTTAATATGTATACCCTTGAGGAAAGAAGGGAGAGGGGGGACACGATAGAAACTTTCAAGTACCTCAAGGGAATCAGCAATGGCTAAGAGGGTAGTATCTTTCAGAAAAAGAGATGTGTAAGAACAAGGGGGCACAATTTGAAGATGGGGGGATGGCTCAGAGGTAATGTGAGGAAATATTTTTTCACAGAGAGGGTTGTGGATGCGTGGAATAGCCTTCCTGAGGAGGTCGTGGAGTCAAAAACAGTGGTGGAATTCAAGCATGCATGGGACAGTCATTAAACTGCACTGAGAAGTAGTGGTATTTCTAAATTGGTTTCTGGTTGCAGATTAAGCAACACTAGAGAGAAAGGAATGTGTGACTGTGAAATAGGAAATTCTTCGGATGCTGTAACCAGTGGGCCTGTAGCTTAATGGTTAGAGCGCTGGAACGGCATACCAGAGGTACGGAGTTCAAATCCCGGTGCGCCCACATTTTCCTTTTTCATTTCCATCCTTGGTTTAAAAAAACTATATACCTTGCAGGGGTTAAACTGCACTGAGAAGTAGTGGTATTTCTAAATTGGGACAGACATAAGGCAGTCCTAGTGGGGGGTAGGAGGAAGTAGGCTGTTGGTTAACTAGGATCTGCAGCTTATCCATCAGGTAGGAAAATGGGCAAACTAGGTGGGCTAAGTGGTCCTTATCTGCCGTCAAATTCTATGTTTCTATGAGCTAGAATATGGCTGTTGCTAAGTACCAGTTTTCCTGGCATAGTGTTCTAGTTTTGCTAGAACATCTGAAGTAGCAGCCCACTGAGTTCTAGAATACTGAGATTTGCCATTGCATTTGGATTGTAAAAGTAAATAGAAATGTATATGTTTTTGAGTTTTATATTTATGTATTATTGGAGGCTAGGAGAAGGTAAGCCGGGAAGACGTTGGGGAATAGTTGCACGTATGGCAAGCAGGTGAGTGGAAGGAGAGTGGTAAACTGCAATAGCTGTGGGGCAGCTGTCTTTCTGGGATGATGTGACGTAAAGTGGGCTATCCAGTGTGTAAGAGCCTGGAACAGCTAAGGGTTGAAATAAAGCTGCTCAGATGGGAGCTGGGGAGGATAGTGTGGCAATGTTGGGTCGTACCTGAAAAAGGAAAGATATTCTTTCCAGTGTACTTACCCGTAAAGCTAATAAACAAACATGTCAGAGGAGCCGAGCAGTGGAGGGAAAGGCAGATGGGTGGTGCCCAGGGGAAAAAGGGCATCAGGCAGGGGAAGTGAGCGGGGAGTACCACCCGGTATGCAGGAGTATGTCTTCCTCAGAGTACCAGGGAGCCCAGGGTGAAGGGTCTGGCAAGTGGTAAGGGGAAGGGGTGTGAATTTGAGGGTAGCATCAGGGATGGTGACTTCTGAAGGTGTGCCTTTTATCGAATAGATTTGCCGTACTGTCTGCAAGGAGGGAGGGGGCAGCAGGAGGTGAGTTAGGTTGGGTTGAGCCAGGGCTGAGAGTGGGGAGAGGAACTAATCATGGTGGGCAGGGAAGAGGAGGCAGGCAAAATGGAGTGGAGAATGGGGGGAGGGAGAGAAAAGGAAAGGACGAGAGGAGGGAAACGTGGAAGCAGACACCAATAGTCAGAAGGGAAGGGGCAGAGAAGGAGATGGAAAAAAACAGCTAGGGGGATAAATAGTGGATGCTGAGGGACGTTCACCAGCGTGCAGGGGAGCAGCTAGTACCAAAGGTAAGAAAGGAAGGATGGGGAGCACAGGTGCAGGGAATGGAAGGATGGCAATCATAGGGGACTCCATAATTAGGGGTATTCACGGGGGAAGGAAAGGGGACCCAGATTCAAGCAGGAGGGTGGTTTGTATGCCAGGGATGACAGTGGGTATGGTGGGCCCAAGAATAAGTGAAATAGTAAGGGAGGTTGGAGGAAATTCTAATTTAGTTATATATGTGAGAACCAATAATCTGACTGAGGAGGAGGCTGAGGCAGTGCAAAGTGGGTTCAGGGAGTTAGGAAAGATCTGCAGGGAGGAAGCATGTTCTCTGGCCTTCTCAGAGGTGATACCAGTACCAAGGGCGAGAACAGTCAGGAAAATAAGAATAGAGGATTTTAATAACTGGCTGAGGAAATGGTGCAGGGAGGAGAGGTTCATCTGAACTGGGGAGTGGGAGGGAGACCTGGTCAAACAAAGCACTCTTTTCACCAGACAGGCTACTCCTCAGTAAGGAGGGTACTCGGGAACAAACTAAGGAATACATAACCACTACACTTGAGTTAAAGTACTTGGAAGGGGGGCAGCAGGCCTGCGGGCTCAAAGACACCAAGAGGAGGGTGTCAGTGACCCCCTTCCCAGGGATGAAAGAGGTCTGGAGGGAGGTGGTGGAAGGGATGAAAAAACAGCAAATGGTGGAGGGGGTGGGGAACACATAACAAGGGTAGGTGGGGGTGAGGGTGCACACAGAGGGGAGAAATGTGAAGAGAAGAAGAAAGGGAAGGGAAGTAAGATCAAATTCTAGGTGGAGGGTGGTGTCTCTGAATGCACAGAGTCTTGGAAACAAGATGGATGACCTGCAGGCACTTTTAGCAAACAGGAGGGTGGACATAGCAGCAGTAACCAAGATTTGGGCCACAGCACACCTTGACTGAGACCTTTCGATCCCTGGACATAAACTATACAGAAGGAGAAGTAGGCTGTTGGTTAACTAGGATCTGCAGCTTATCCATTAGGTAGGGAAATGTCAGACTGGGTGAGCCAAGCGGTCCTTATCTGCTGTCAAATTCTATGTTTCTTTGTTTCTATGTTCTGTGGGCCGAGTAGTCGGGAAGGGGTGGCATTTTACATCAGGGAGGGAATAACTTGCACGATGGAGGAGTCGGAGGAAGAGAAGGTGGAGGCATCATGGGTTCAGTTACAGCCTAATAGAGGGAGGAAGGTGAGGTTGGGGGTGGTTTTCAGACCACCCAGCCAGGATGAGGAGAGGGACAGGGAACTGAGCTTGCAAATATTGGAAGCTGCAGGAAAAGGATAGGTGGTAATTGTGGGGGACTTCAGCCTGCCCAAGGTGGACTGCAGTGTACCATCCACAACATGTGCCTGGAGTCAGGTGATCCTGGAAGGTCTGCAAAGTGGGTTCCTGACTCAAGGCATCACAGAACCAACAAGAGCAGAGGCAGCTCTTGATCTGGTGCTCATGAATGGGGAGCATGTATAAGAAGTAATAGTCAGGGTGCTCCTGGTTTGGAGTGACCATTGCACAGTGTGGTCCCAGTTAGATACGGGCAGGGAAAGCATCCTAACTAAGACCAAAATCTTGGACTTTAGGAGGGCGGACTTCAGGAAGATGGGCAAAGTGCTAAGGAGCCAACTGGCGGGCATCAGAGCAGATATGGGGGTGGACCAAAGGTGGTTCATCATCAAGGAAGGAACACTGGTTGCCACAGAAGAGTGCGTTCACCCAGGCAGTAAAGGAAAAGAGGCTAGCCTATAGCAAATTCAGGAAGACCAAGATAGAGGTGGATAGGTAATATTACCTAAGGTTAGCTAGTGAGGCAAGTAAGGAAGTCCAGCAAGCTAAGGCATGAAGGAGCTGCAGATAGCTGAAGGAATTAAGAAGGGGGAGAATGCCTTCTTATGCTGTATAAGCGAGAAAAGGGACAAGAAGGACGAAATTGTTAGGCTTAAGAAAAGGGAGGAGCAGATGGAGTATAATGGGGGGAAAAGTAGAGATACTAAATAAATACTTCTGTTCTCTCTTCATTAGGGAGGATGGATGGACCAGTGCCTTTAAGAGGGAGAAGAGGAGCAGGTGAAGAGGGGAACATATATGTAGTGATAGAGGAGGACAGAGCAAGGGAGAGGCTGCTAGCATTGAAGGTGGACAGATCACCAGGCCCAGACAGAGTGCATCCAAGGGTGCTAAGGAGCTGGCAGGGCCACTGGCAGGCCTATTTAATAAGTCACTGGAGTCAGGTGTGGTACCGCAAGACTAGAGAACAGCACATGTGGCGCCCCTCCACAAAAGCAGTCCCAGGGATGACACAGGGAATTACAGACCAGTCAGTCTGACTTTAATCGTGTGCAAGCTCATGGAGACCATACTTAAGGAAAGGTTGATAGACTATCTAGAGGTGCATGGTCTCCAGGATGCGAGGCAGCATGGGTTCATTGGGGGAAGGGGAATGGTGACAAATGAATCTGATTGACTTCTTTGACTGGGTCACTAAGACAGTAGACAGGGGTCAAGCGGTAGACATCCTCTATCTGGATTTCAGCAAGGCGTTTGACTCTGTGCCTCACAAAAGGTTGATCAGGAAGTTGGCAGATCTCAGTGGGGGTGGGGGATGGGGAGAAGATGACCAGATAGGTGGAATACTGGCTGAGGAACAGAACCCAGAGGGTGGTTGTGGGGGAAAGAGTTGTCTGGCACCAGAGAGGTCACCAGTGGGGGTTCCACAGGGCTCGGTGCTGGGGCCAGTGTTGTTCATTGTCTTCATTAATGATATTGGAAATGGCATTAAGGGTAAAATGTGCCTATTCGCAGATGACACCAAGCTCTGTGGGAGAGTGGACACAGCTGAAGAGATGCAGGATCTACAAGCTGAAGAGGTGGTCTGGGATCTGGCAGCTTGACTTCAGTGCCAAGAAATACAAAGTTATGCAAATTGGAGCCAAGAACCCCAGAACAGAGTACTACCTGGGTGTAGTTCAGGTATCTGAATCAGAGGAGGAGGAGAAGGACCTGGGAGTGATGATCACTAGTGACCTGAAGCAAACCACGCAGTGCAAAAAAGCAGCCGCAAGGGCAAACAAGATCCTGGGATGCATACTGTAGCTAGGGGATCAATAGTAGGAGAGAGGAGGTTTTACTGCCCTTGTACAGGTCAGTGGTGAGGTAATGTCTAAAGTTTGGAGTTCAATACTGGAGCGCACATCTCAAAAGGGACATTAACCTGCTGGAGAAGGTCCAGAACAGGGCTACAAAAATAATATCAGGTCAGCAGGGTAAGGTATATGAGGAGAGGTTGAGGGCACTGAACGTGTACTCCCTGGAGTACCAGAGGGAGAGAGGGGACATGATGAGACTTTCAGGTACTTGAAATGGTTAAATAAGGTGGATAAGGAGTGTCTCTTTAAGCTAAGTGGCAACCATAACACGAGAGGGAACAGTCTTAAGCTGGGGGGTAGGAGAGAAGTCAGGAAACACTTCTTCTTGGAGAGCGTGGTGCACACTTGGGATGCGCTACCAGAAGAGGTAGTCAAAGTGAAGACTGTGGGCATCTTCAAGAGAGCCTGGGATAGGTATAGGGGTAAGGTAAGGCTCATGGGTAGGGAGGAGATAGAAGATGGGAGGAGTGGGGGGGGTCAGCAGCTCAAGCTGTGGACCCTGCAGTACGAGCAGACTAGATAGACTAAATGGCATTCTTCTGCTGGCTTGTTCGTATGGATCAGGCTGTTAGTGAGGTACATTTCTGCCTGGATTGTAAATTGCCTTCACCACTACTATGCTGTGGGTCAGGCTAGATAGGAGGACAGAGAATGCGCCCACTCCACCAGAGTGGTTGCCGTATCCCTGACAGAGATATGCTCTGTGCCTATTGAAGAACTTTGCAGAGCTGTAGCTTGGAGCATAGTACACACCTTTACCAAGCTCTGTGCCCTTGATGTCCATGCCAGGCAACATGGCACTTTTGGCAGAACAGTATGAATGGATTACTATCCTGAATGATCCCTGAGCTCCAGCCTCCCTAGTCCGGGGGACTTTCTCTGAGTTTGGTACTCGGACCCTCAAGTGGGAGTCAATGGTGAATATTAATTCTTGGACAATATTACATTTATGTACTTATCGTAACTTCTGATTGTCAGAAAATATCTTCACCATTGATTACCACACCTGCTCACCATCTCCCGAATGCAATCCAGTATTGTTCTGTTGCGGTCTTCAACCCTTTGTACTTGGTTTGGGCTGTGAAGACTGTGTTACTGGGTTTGGTGGCCCATCTTACATGGGCAACCAGGGCTATGCCCTTAGGTTAAGTGCATAGGTTACTCATTAGGTTCATGTTGCAACTCTTTGATTAACCCCCCCCCAAAAAAAAGTACTGAGGTGGTTGCAGGCTGGTGACACTGTATACCAATAGGTATATGCATTGAAATGGAATGTCGCACAGTGCCTTCTGTGTCATCGCGCCCCCCCCTTCTGTCTCTCATGGGGCAGTGATGAAATATTCTTTTTTTTTTTTTTTTTTTTTTTGTGTTATCTATTTATCTCCCCTACCTCTCCTTCAGGCCAATTGCCACAAGGACGCTCGCCTCTCGCTAATCTCCGCCGCCGATCTCAACCTCGTATTGCAGCCACCTCAGGGTAACCCGACATAACCCTTGCGTCGGATGGGTCCTCCTCTTCTGAGGAGAAGCGGCCTGTTGATCTAGGCATTGGCCTTGGGTGCTGCTGCGGCCGGGTCGGCTGTCATGGAGCTCGAGGAAGCACTGGTCTGGGTGGCTGTCATCCGGTAGGAGGAGACGCCATTTCCGGTTTCCCCCCGATTCCCCTAGTTGCGCTGCATCTGAGCTTCCCCTGGTCTCCACCGGGGGTCTCTATAGAGCGACGCCGATCCCCAACCCACCCCAGGAAAGGAGAGGAGAGGAGAGCAGTCCTCCGGATGCTCAGTCCTACTTCTTTCCCTGCCAACCCTCCGGTGCCCGAGTCCGTTCCCGAACCCGGGTCACCGGTGTGGTGTGAGGTAAGGCGCCAGTGTCTCAACCCTCTGTGCCTCTGGGCTGGTAGATGTAATATTCTTGAAGATCAAGCATTATGGAAAGTACATCATTTTAATTTCCTCGAAGCTCTGGGATTTGCTTTGTTGAACCTGGTCTGCTTTTCACTTTATTTTATGAATACACACATTCTGCATACTCTGTGGGTGTGTTGCTTGCTTGTTTGGAGTGCTCCGTCCACGTATTTGAGATTGTTTTTGTACCCTGGATGTCAAGGATGTGTACTTTAACATCTCGATACTGTCCTCTCATTGGCAGTTCCTGAAATTTTCAGTGGACAAGGACATTTTCTGTTCCAAACAATGCTGTTTCTAGGGACGTGGATATGTTGTTCAATCCATACGGTCTGGCAGTTTCCTTGCCACTTTAAATCTTGCCGGAAGGTCTTCAAGCTGGATCCTCCCACCGACCCGGGTGGTAAAACCCTTTCCTCCGCCCCATGACGCCAGATCTTCCTTACCGCTTGGAAGCTCAGGTTCCCTCCTTAGTGCTCTGTGTTTTAGGCCTGGATCCTAATTCGGAAGTTCCGAAAATAATTTTAAAAGTCTCTAGACTTACGTCTTCATCTTCCCTCGCGGCTGTGATGGATAAATCCTCTCCTGGCTTCTGTCGGTGCCCTTGTGGGCAGAAAATGTCCCGGACTGACCCGCACTCCAAGTGCATCTATTGCCTGGGTATTGCTCATGATCCGCAGGCCTGCAATCTTTGTAAATCCTTCACTGCTTCGGTTCTGGAAGACCGCACTGCCCGACTCCAGCTGGGGTGCCCTGAGAAACGGTACCCACCAGTGAAGGCAAAGGAGGCCCATTGGGCGATGTCCGAGGCTGCGGGCTCCGCGGAGCAGCTGGAGCAGCTGATCACCCTCGCGGAGGAGGCGGCTCAGGCCGCATCTTCTTCCTCCTCGGCCTCGGTGTTTATCCCGCTCTCCTTGGGCTCCTCCTACACTGCTTCTTTCAAGGAGCTTTGTCAGTCGCTCTCCACCAAGGCAGAAGGACCCTCAGGACACTCAAGTAGGTCAAAGAAAAAGGAACCGAAAGGTAAGTCCCACCGTTGACGTTCGTGGGAGCGGGAGAGATCCCCTTCACCGGACCGTCGGCTCTCGACTTCGGTCGAGGTTGCGACTAAGGCCGCTGGCTTCACGGTCTCCATCAGGTCAGCTGGCTGAGACACCCATCGACGCGGTCGAGATTTTTCTCGATCCGTTGGACAGGTTGTCGATTGGAGAAGCCGACAGCTCTTCTTCAGTGGTTTCCCCGGTGGTAACCGAGGACTTGCCCGTGCCTCGTGTGCCAAAGTCCCCGGTCAAGGACCCTGAACCGAGAGATGGGTGGGTTTCCCCCGTCCCCTCTTTGACCCACCCTCGGCGACCCAGAGGTCTCTGTTCCTCTTCCATGTCGGGTAGATCCGCCCGACATCGAGCGGTCTCTGTCCGACATCATGAAGAAATCAACATCGCCGCTCGTCCCTCTTCAGAGCTCGGCTCTGACACAAGTTGCATCGGCACTATGAGGACATGATGTGGCAACAACTCTTGTTAGCCAGGAATAAGCCGATTCCGTCTCCTTCTCCGGCCATTAAGTGGTTGTCGCCCGAACGACTGAAGCAACCCCTCATTGTAGTCGAGGAGCCAACCCCGGCTCTGGTTGCTCGGCCAAAATCGGCTGCTCCACCACCACTTCCTCAACCTAAGACTGGGGCCCCGACCAAGGATTCTCAGTCGGGTCAGGGCTTACCCCACAGGTTGTCAGTCAACCTCACTCCCGATCGGCCTCGGCAGGTGGAGGGTGGTTCAGGCGCATGGCAGCTGTTCGCGGACTCCTCGGAGTCTGATGACTCCTCCTTGTACTCCAGGCCCCTTGACCAGGAATCTGCAGGGGGTCAGTCGGTGGACGAGAGCCCATCCTCGTTCTTGGGAATCCTTCGGCTCATCTCAGAGTCCACTGGGATGCAGCTCGAACCTGTACAGAAACGGGCCAGGTATCCCCTCACAGAGATACTGGACCAAGGGGATTCCCCTACAGAGGCCTTCCCTCTGGACGAAGCCATTGTTGGCCCGACCCTGGAGTTATGGCAGCGACCTGCATCCTGCCTTGCGCCTTCGGCCAGGATGGCTCGCAAGTCTGCAGTCCCCACCGGTTCCCTCTCCGGTTTGTCGGAGCACTCCTCTGTGGAGGGGCTGGTGACCGATTAGCGTTTTCCCGCATTCCGGGAATGCTCGGGACGTGGACAAACTGCCTGACAAGGAGTTCAAAAAGCTGGACTACTCGGGGCAGAAGGTTTACGCTGCTTCCTCCCTAGGTTTTTGACAGGCTAGCTTGGCTGTACTGGTGGCACATTTTTCACACGCCCTTATGGGTTCCCTGGATGAGGTAATTCCTCATCTCATGGCTGACCTTCAGACGACGGTCAAGCAGGTGCGGGATCAGGGAAGGGCGGTGGCCAAACAGCTCCAAACTTCTTTGGATATTGGTGACTCTTGTGCCCGGTCAGTAGCAGTAGCCATGCACCGCAGAGCTTGGCTGTGGATCTCCACCTTCTCGGCGGACATCCAGCACAAGCTGGCAGATGTTCCCATCTTGGGTGCTGACTTGTTCGGGCTGGGGGTGGAAGGCCATCTCTAGAGGATTGAGAAGTCCAATGCCACTTTGGACTCGGTCATGTCTGCCCAGAAGGACAAAGGCCGCCAGCAGCAGCATAAGCCCTTTCGCCCTTCCGCCCCTGCGTCACGTCTGGCCCAGCAGCACCAGCAACAGGGCCAGCAGGCACACACTTGGTGCCCAAAGGCCAAGTCTGCCGCTTCCTCCAGTAGGAACCTTGGAGGGAAGGGTCCCGGCAGCCCTCGGCTGTCCCTTCCTCCAAGCCTGCCGAGTGACGGGTTGAGGGGTGTCGCCCCCAACCTCGTCACTCCTCCCCAGGTTCCTCCCATGGGACAGCTCCGCCACTTCCTTTCTGCCTGGTCCGTTATCACCATGGGCCGCTGGGTGCTGGAAGTGGTCGGCAGGGGTCGGCCTCTGGGATTCGAGCAGTCCCCTCCCTATCGAGCCGTCGCCCCATGGGGGGCTCCGGGCTCCGCAGCCTCTCTGTCGGCTCATTGAGCCAACATTGCTCTGCTCCTCCAAAAGGAGGTGATCAGTGAGGTGGCGGATCCTCCTCCAAACCCGGGGTTTGTGTCCAGGTACTTCCTGGTCCCAAAGCGGACGGGGGGCTGGCACCCCATTCTCGATCTGTACGACCTGAACAAGTTCCTAAGGCTGTGCACCTTCAGGATGGTCAGTCTGGCTCAGATCATTCCATCCTTGGAACTAGGCATGTGGTTCTGCTCTCTGGATCTCCAGGACACGTTCTTTCTCGTCCCAATCCGTCCGTCTCATCAGCGATTCCTCCGCTTAAGAGCAGAGGGATCTCTTTACGAGTTCTGGGCCATGCCCTTCGGCCTTTCTCCAGCTCCCAGGGTCTTCACCAAATGCATGGCAATGGTGATAGAATTCCTGCGGCATCGAGGGTTCCAGGTGTACCCTTACCTGGACGACTGGCTGATTGCAGCCCCCTCCAAGTTGGAGGTGGAGCGGTCCAGGGATCTGGCCCTCCAGGTCTGCTCTCAGATTGGCCTCCTGATCAACAAGGCCAAATTGGAACTCGTGCCATTGCAGGTGATTCAGTTCATCAGGGCAGAGCTCGACTCTGTTCGAGCCAGAGCCCGGCTCCCGGCGGACAGGGCCAAGGTCCTTTCCTCCTTTGCCTAATCATTTCTGGTTGGGCAGTTGCGCCCTGCCCAGGTCTTCCTGCACCAGCGTGGTCCGTTGAGCCTGCTGGCATATGCGCCCTCTGCAATGGGGGCTGGCCCGCTAGTGGTCACAGCGCTCCAGTCCTTTGGACCAGCAGGTGACCATGACCCAGAAGATGTGGGATGACCTGCAGTGGTGGCTCGTCCCAGCTCATCTGCAGGAGGGTATCCCGTTTGTCAGCCCCGAGCCAATCGTCACTCTGACGACCGACGTCTCTCTGGGTTCAGATGCCCATCTGGGGTATCTCCGGGCCTACGGCCTCTGGTCCCCTCAGGAGTCTCAATGCCACATCAACCTGCTGGAGCTTCGAGCGGTTCGACTAGCCCTCATCGCCTTTGCTCCGTTTGTACGGGGTTAGGTGGTTCAGGTCCAGACGGACAACACCATGACCATGTACTATCTCAACCGGCAGGGCGGGACGCACTCCTTGCCTTTGTGCAAGGAAGCTCTCCGCATTTGGTCTCTTGTGATCAGCCTGGAGGCGGATCTCCTAGCCATCCATGTGGCAGGAGCCTCGAACAGTCTGGCCGATGCCCTCAGCTGGATAGGCGCTGCATCTCACAAGTCGTCTCTCCTGCTGGAGGTAGTGCAAGACCTGTTCTTCCATTGGGGCACCCTTCAGGTGGACCTGTTCGCCTCCAGGGAGAATGTGAAGCTGAGGCTGTTTCACGCCCGCCCCCCTCAGCAGGGCTCGCTGTAGGGGGATGCCTTCTCAAGGTTGTGGACCTTGGGCCTCTTCTACGCCTTCCCTCCATTTCCCTTGATCCACAGGGTGCTTCTCAAGGTGAAGAGGGACAAGGCGCAGGTGATTCTGGTAGTCCCAGACTGGCCTCACCAGTTCTGGTACCCAGATCTCCTCAGCCTCAGCTCCAGGCTCCAGCAGCGGCTTCCAGCCCACCCGGACCTGATCTCAGTCGACAAGGGGAAGTTTCTCCATCCAGACCTTCAATCTCTGCACCTCACGGCCTGGTTCCTGAGCAGCTAGAGTTCCAGGCCTTGGGTCTTTCCAACGAGGTCCTCAACGTTGTTGAGGCATCCCGTAAGGAGTCGACCAGAAAATGCTATGCCTTCAAATGGAAGAGATTCTCCATTTGGTGTCAGGATAAGGGGTTGGACCCCTCTTCCTGCCCATTGGCTAGTATTTTGGACTACCTGTGGTTCTTTTTTCAGCTAGGGCTTCAGTCAACGACCCTTAAGGTGTACCTG
The DNA here is from genome assembly GCA_016271365.2 of Neoceratodus forsteri. Lineage (NCBI taxonomy): Eukaryota > Metazoa > Chordata > Ceratodontiformes > Ceratodontidae > Neoceratodus > Neoceratodus forsteri. Next base: position 1,542,558,694 of record CM057456.1, on the reverse strand, counting down.
GCAGCCATCTCTGCTTACTGGGCATGGGCCGGCAGACAGTCGGTGGTGCAGGAGAAGGTGGTCGGGCGCTTTTTCAAAGGCCTAGACCACATCTCCCCTCCGGTGCGAGAACCTCCACCTCCGTGGGATCTACTGCTGGTATTGGCTAAGCTCATGGGCAAGCCATTTGAACCAATGCACAGGTGTGACTTCTCTCACCTGTCTTGGAAGACCACCTTCTTGGTGTCTATTACGTTAGCCAGAAGGATGGGAGAGCTTCAGGTGCTTCCCATCACACATCCCTACCTGGTCTTCCACAGGGACAAGGTTGTCCTTCACCCCCACCTGAAATTCCTTCTGAAGGTGGTGTCAGAGTTTCACCTTAACCAGGTGTTGACTCTACCAGTGTTCTACACCAATCACACCTCGTCGGCCGAATATAGGCTCCATTCCTTGGACCCTAGAAAGGCATTCGCTTATTATAAAGAGTGGATGGCTGAAGTTCGGGGAGAGGTTAAGCCAGCTGTTGTCACCTACGCTGAAGCCGCACCTAGCAGACCTGCAGCCAAGCGGACGATAAGCAGGTGGGTCACCTCCTGCATAGATCTCTGCTATAGGTTGGCGGGCATGGAGCCTCCCAAAGGGATAAGAGCTCATTCTACCCGCCATACTGCTGCTTCGGTGGCTGCTTCTAGGGACGTCCCTATCCAGGAAATCTGCAGGGCTGCTACGTGGAAGTCAGCACACACTTTTATTTCCCATTACCACATTGACCTAGAGTCACGCTGGGATGCTGGTTTTGGGACCTCAGTTCTCCAGTCCTTATTTCCCAAGTAGGGGGTTTGTGCTTTGCCTCCCTTCTCCTGGAGAACTGCTGGGAGTCTGCCAGACAGTGTGGATTGAACAACATATCCATGTCCCTAGAAATACAGGTTACTCACCTGTAACAGTAGTTCTAGGAGTGGTATATGTTGTTCATCCACCTAACCACCCGACCTCCCCAGCTTCAACGTGCTACCTGGCTTCGAGCGGGCTAGATCTGGTGTCGTGGGGCGGAGCCGAGGGTTTTACCACTCTGGTGGGTGGGAGGAGCCAGGTTGAAGACCTTCCAGCAAGATTTAAAGCGGCAAGGAACCTGCCAGACAGTGTGGATGAACAACATATACCACTCCTAGAACTCCTGTTACAGGTGAGTAACCTGTATTTTTCTTCCCCTTGGCATGCCTGGTACTCGTCAAAGTTCCCTAGGTGGTGAGGACGGGAGAGTTTTCAATTAGCCATCTCCATGGATGCAGAAAAAGCCTTTGATAGGGTTAATTGGCAATTCTTGGAAAAAAAAAAAAACATGGAAAAGATGAAATTCGGCCTCAAGTTTTGAAGGCATTTTCTAGATTATACTCATCCCCATATGCTCAACTTCAGGTTAATGGTGTCAACTCTGGTAGATTCCCATTATATAGGGTCACCTGCCAGGGTTGCCCCTTGTCCCCATTGCTTTTCGCAATCTGCCTGAAGCCCCTGGCTGCTGCGTTCTGCCAGGATGCCCAGACAGTGAGGTTGATGGCGAGGGGCAGAGAACATAAAGTGACCCTATACGCCGATGACTCCATTTTCTTTGTGAGTTCCCCTGAGACTTCAGTCCCTAGGTTATTAATGCTCCTTGAACACTTGGGTACTTTATCTGGTTATAAGCTAAACTGTGAGAAAGCTGAGGCCCTCAGAATAAGTAGGACCTGTACCCCGGGTTTTAACTACATGGTGCCCCTCGCTTGGGCGAGAAATAATCAACTCCGGTATCTGGGGGTTCAAATAACTGGGGACACCTCCAGACTTTTTGATGCCAACTAGAAAACACACTGGGGCATAATACAACAGGACCTGGGCAGATGGTCCTTGCTGCCTCTCCCTGTGGCGGGTAGGACAGATTCTTTTAAAATGAATCTGCTGCCTCGTTTTCTGTTTTTATTTACTTGCCTTCCTTTGCCAACCCCCCCCCACTGGCGAGCAGTTAATGCAGGCTTAAATAGGTTCATCTGGGAAGGGCATTGGCCCCATATTTCCCAGAGGATTTTGTAGCTTCCGAGGGATTTGGGGGGGTTGGCGATGCCTAACCTGCAGAAGTATTTTCTGGTGGGCCAGGAGCTTGCCGTGAGCACTTGGGCTAAAAAACAAACGGCTTCTGGTCGGTATGAGATAGAAGAAGGTGACTGCCCAGATTTCCCTCTGTTTTCACCGGCATTGTCGGATCGGGATGAGACCCTGGCATCCCTGACGATCAATCCTTGGACAAGGCAATACCCTATGAATGCTGAGGCGGGTCAGGCGTTGCCTGGCCTCCACTGCGACTCTGAGGCCTTTATCCGTCATTTGATATATCAACATACAAACTTGCCAGCAGATAAAGGCCTTATGGTCTATTGAGTCTGCTCAAGTGTGCAGCTAGCAACCCTTATACTGCAGCTGCCCTTCCCTCCCCTGACCCTCCCTCTTACCCTATCCCATCCACTTTTGAAGCAGTCCACTGTTCTACAGGATACCACTTCCACAGGCAACGTGTTCGACCCAGACACCACTCTCTCTGTAAAAAAGTGTCTTCTCATTTCCCTCCTGAACCTTCCCCCCTCCAATCTGAGATCATGATCACGAGTGTCCCTACCCCTTAACTTGAATAGTCCCTCCGTGTCTGTCTTGTTTATTCCTTTCATGTACTTGAAGGTTTCAGTCATATCCCCCCTGTCTCTCCTCCAGTGAGTACATGTTCAACTCCTTCAGCCTGCTCACGTAGGGCATGTCCCCTAGTCCCTGGATCATCTTTGTTGCCCTGTGCTGCACCCCCTCCAGTAACTTAATGTCCCTCTTCAGGTATGGGTGCCAGTGCTGCACGCAGTACTCCAGGTGTGGCCTAACCAGTGACCTGTACAATGGCAGGATCACTTCCCCTCTCCTTGAAGATATACCCCTTGCAATACAACCCAGCATTTTGTTGGCCTTTGCAGCTGCCTTCCTGCATTGTGCTGAGTTTTTCATTGAGCCCGTTATAATCACCCCAGATCCTTCTCCTCTCTGTCACGTAATGAAGCCCCCCCAACTGGTAGCTCCTTCTTGGTTTTGCCCTGAAATATAGCACCTTGCACTTCATGGCATTGAACCCCAACTGCCAGGTGTCCGAACAGGTCTCAATTTTGACAGATCATCCTGCAACCCATGCCACCCTCCTAGGTCATCCACTACTGCTCCCATCTTGGTGTCATCTGCAAACAAATTGATCTTGCTCTTAATGCTCATTGAGATGTCTGATACGAACAACCCAAACAACACCGGTCCCAGCACTGAGCCCTGTGGTACTCCGCTTGTCACTGCCCTTGGAGATGAGAGCTCTCCTCCCACCACCACCTTCTGCTGCCTTCCCTGTAACCAGTTTACTACCCATCCCACCATTTTGCCCCTGCACCTGCCATCTTACTACCCAGCCTTCCATGCGGCACTGAATCGAATGCCTTACTGGAGTCCAGAAAACAGAACATCCACAGCATGGCCATTGTCCAACTGTCTAGTTACCCAGGTATAATAATCCACCTCTTTCCTCCTGCCTTGGTTAGATCGGGGATATGTTGGCTGAGAAGGTAAGGGCTTGACTCGCTTTGTTCAGTTTTTAGAAAGAGGTGTGTGTGCTTCTTTCCAACAACTAAAAACTAAGTTTAATTTGCAAAATGTGGATTTTCACAGATATCTTCAGGTTTGGCAATTTATAAGGAGTGCCAATCATGAGGCCCTTTTGAACCGCCCACTCAATTCTTGGGAGGAATTTATTACTGGGGTGGTCACCTCAAGGGTAAGGGTATGATACATTTCCCTACTTTACAAGTTGTTGATGCCTGTGGGGGCCAGACCCCTAGAGGGAGTCAAGGTGGCCTGGGAGAGGGAGATCCTTTGCCAAATATCTTGGGAAGGCTGGCTAAAGAGATTGAAGGTGGGCTGGCAGATAACCTCCTCTCCAACCTGGAGGGAATTTTATTAGTGGTCTTAGTGTGCTTTCCGCACTCCCACAGTGATGAAACATTTTCAGTTGACTGACACAGCAGACTGCTGGGGGGTGTTGTGTGTGTGTGTGTGTGGGGGGGATCTCACTGGCATATCTTTTGGGATGCCGAAAATTACTCACTTTTGGGCTCACATAAGGGAAGCAGTCCACCAGATCTTACAACTCACTATACCCAAGAGCTTTACAGATTGAGTCCTAGGCTTTCCTTTGGTGGTGGCCTTGCTACCCTCTAGTAGAAAACTAGCTTTAGTGTTCTCGGCAGCTGCCTTAAAATGCATCATGGCACACTGGTTAAAAGAAGAACCTCCAGTTTTCAGTGAGTGGGCTAGCAGGGTTAACCACATTCTGGAGATGGAAATGGTAACAGCTAAACTATATATGTGGGAAAAGAGGCATAGAATGTTTTGGAACCCGTGGATAGCCTGGGAGGCATGGGAGGCAAATCGAGTGACAGGGAATACTCCTTGATTCAGTCTGCCTGAAGATACTTCTTGTGATGGGCCTAGAGGGGGTGGATACCCTTGGCACTTTTACCCTATGGATCAAACATGGTAACTTTGAATAATTAGGGTGACCCCACTGGCTTACCCAACTCACTTACCTAATTTACCTATTTATTCTTAGTTTAAGGAATATATTCCTTTGATTTGTTACATTTCAACCTTAATCCTGTTATGGTAGGTCCCCTTTGCCTTTCTGTGGTCTCGGGCGGTGCACGTTACGCTTTATTAATTGGAGGGTTTGAGATTAGATGTTTTAATAAGTCGGTCAATGTTTATGGGCCAACACCAATTTCAGTTGTATCTTGATTATAGATATATTCTGTTAATTCACTTAGATTCTGAAGCTGTTTACACTGAGGCATTGCTTATTGTTACCTAAATTTTATTACTTATCCATATTAGGTCGGACTTGTTAGCAAAAATGTGCTTTCCCTTCTTTGTGTTAGTATTTACCTGCAGATGTATTTCAAACTGTCATAGTATCATGCATGCAATGTCCTCTGTACTTCATGCTTTCTATTAATAAACTTGTTTTAAAAAAAAAAAAAGTTCTGTAGGTGGTGACAGTTTACTTCTGTCTGCAGGGGATTAGCATCATTTTCTACATGGATGGCTGGCTGATTAGGAGCCAATTAGTGATAGAGGTGCAGGAGGCCCTCCTGTTTACCATGGAGACCTTCTCCAGTTTGGGCTTCGTCCTAAACTGATAAGTCTCCTCTCACACCGAACCTGTGTCTGGAGTTCATCAGGGCCAAGCTCAACTCTGGAGTGGTAATGGCCAGTCGTCCTCTGCAGAGGGTTCGGGGGTTGTTTCCACTCCTCTCAAACACAGGCCAGATGCCCAGCCAGCTTGGGACTTCTTGGAGTTTCTGTGTTTCAGGGGGGCTACCACCTTCTTGGTTTCCTTATTGCACTGCATTTGTGCTGTCTTCACTGATAATGGAAGGCACAATTTTTTTAGCAGACTGCATTCTTGTCCCAGGCAGTGTTGCTTGCTTCTTGAGATAACCCACACTTTGTCTGAGTGGCTGAACTTGAGTCACCCTATAAAAAAAGGCTCCATTAGTTCCACCTCTGCAGAGAGTGGTTCTGATAGCCAGTTTGTCTTCTTGGTCAGGGAGTTCATCTGGCAGAGCAGTGGGTGCATGAGGTGTGGATTCCACTGGAACAGCATCAGTGTTCCCTAGCTGAGGTGAATTTATTTAGTACTACAAATGTTCTCCTCAGTGGTTGGTGGTCTATCAGTCCGCATGAATACGGACAATATGACTGCCATGTTACATTTGAACAAGCTGGGGTGATATTTTTCCACATTTTGCGAAGAGGTCCTAGAGACGTGCAGTCTGTTTGAGTCTTAGAAACTGGCTTGTAACCACGTACAGTGCCACCCACCAGGATGAAGCACTCTGACTCATTCTGGCAAGCGGCACAGTATGTGGTGTGCTGCTCACCAGGGTGGTGCACTCTTTGATAAGGATATTACCATTTCCTGTGAGAAACTGGAGTAAGTGGTACTGGATTATACTGTGTTCCTGCATCATCCTGCAAGGTATCACTGGCCTTATCTTAGGGGCTGTTGCTCTTCTTGGTGGGGGGTCAGTTGTGAAATGGCAGACAGTCTCAGCAGCCTGAGACATGGTACCTGAGTGGTCACTATAGCAGAATGTTGTGTATGATACTGTTTCAAATGACTCAAACTATAGCTGCATGTGTTCCTCCCTAGGCCCCACGTGTGCCATGGAGAAGCTAATTTATACAACCTAGAGATCAAGAGGGCACCCTGTTACTTTGAAAGCTGAACAGAGTCCCTTGTAGGAGACGCCAAACATTCTTTCTCTGCCTGTAGTGAAATTGCAGAGTGCCTTACTGGGTAGTCTCATGTATATCACATTGTTATACCTTGCTTGGCAGAGAATCTCCTACTGGTCTCAAAGCTCGTGTTCCCAAAAGCACTGCAATCTCTTTGGCAATAGCAAGAGAATATTCTCTTCAAAAAGTTGTCAAAATTGTTGCCTGGGTCTCGACCCACACTTTCACATCTTATTAGTGCTGTGCACTGATGTTCAGTCCAGAAGGGACTGGGATGGTAGGGTTTCAGGCTTCAGTACTTCAGAACCTATTCCCTAAGTAGATACTAGTACCTTATTCCAGGGGCACTGCTAAGAGTTTGCTAAAGTATGAAGCTAATGTCAACATTAATGTTGTAAGAAGATGAAAGTTACCTACTTTGTTGCTATGGTTCTTTTAATTGATGTTTACATCTGATTTGATTCTACCCTCCCTACTTACCCATCTAGAATAGGAATGGGTACTTTTTCATCTCTTTTTCTGCTTGAGCAATGTGACAGGGTTAAATAAGGCCCCATCCCATTTGTTACGCAAAAAGAGTTAAATGCAAGGATCTGTTTTATCCCCTCCTTTTCTGTCTCTTGTCTGTCTGGTTGTGTACAACCAAAGGTTCTCGTGAGACCTAGGAACTGATCACTCCAATGGTCTCATGATTCTCCGCCTCTCGCTGTCTCTTTTCCTTCACTTGCTGTTTCTGTCTTTTCTTCCCCCTTGCATTCTGTGGTTATAAAATATATGTGAATCTTTGTGTGAAACTGTAAGTGATATTGGGATCCCTTTGTTTGAAATGTATAAAGTTATACTGCTGAAATGATTGCAAAAAGCTATTTGGAATTTAGGGGGTTAACCTGAGATGCAGTTTGAGCTCCTCTCAGGCTTGTTTTCAAACTCTTTTGCACAGCTATCAGCAGGGGGCCAGCTTGGGACATTGTTCTATTTGCAAGCCTGCTCTGCAAAGAAACTGACAAGAACATTTTGTGTGAAAAAGGATGTCTCTTAACGAGTTCCCAGGCAAAGCCTTATAAAAAGAGCAGCAATGCATTTGCCAGAGAGAGTCAGGGACTGATTAGGAATTGAAAAGAAACCCTCAGATGAAAGACATTGTTTTCTCTGTTTGTACTGCCTTTGTAAATAGTTCTACTGAACAATTTGTATTTTTTTATTTTACTGTTACTGATAATAATAATAAAACACTACGAGCGAATTTTACAACTGATCCTGGTCTTCCTATGCTTCCTGACCTGTGCCTCGATGGCAGATGGTGTCAGACTAAGTGGGATTTATGCCATGCATATTCTAAGCCTGGAGTTTTGTGCGTGGTACCAGACCTGGTACCAGGGAAGCATAGAAAAAAGGTATGGATTCTGCAGCAGCAAGTCCAGGAGTGTTTACCAGATGAGTGACAATCAAACTAGCAGAGACAGAAGTCCAAGCTGAGACTGTACAGCCAGCAAATGGAAAAAAAAGAACAGGCAGTGACAGAATCTGAAAGCCAGACTGCCTTTTTCAAATGGTGGGCTATACAACAAAAATAGATGGAGAAATTGAGAAAAGAGGAGATGCAGCAGAGAGAAAGAGATTCAACATTTAGAGGCACAGAGAAAAGAAGAAATGCAACAACTCGGGAAGCAGAGAAGAGATGCAGTGACAGGAGCAGTGATGGCTGGATGCCTTTCAAGCAATCGGAGGATCTGGCACAGGTCCAGCAGAGCAGCAAGACACAAACAACTTAAAAGACATTAAACTTACAAAGTTGTGTCCTTTGGCTGATACTGAAGCATACCTGACAACCTTTGAATGGGTGGCCACAGTCTGCCAATGGCCAAAGCAGCAGTGGGCAGTCAGGCTGGTACCCTACCTGACAGGGAAAGCACAACTTGCCTACAGGAATATGGACACTTCACAATCAGAAAACTATGACCTGGTGAAAAGAGAAATCCTGAAGAGATGCAACATCTCGGGAGAGACCTACAGGCAGAGATTAAGGTCTCTGAAGTACAACCCAGTCGACAATCCTTGAGAAGCCTTCACCTGAGTTGGAGAACTCCTTTTTAAATGGCTTCAACCGGAGGGCAAAACAGTCCCACAGATCGACACACTTGTAATGGAGCAGTTTATCAACATCCTGCCTACAGGCGTGCAGCTTTGGGTAAAAGTACACCGACCAGAAAGTGGGGAAAATGGCGTTTCTTAAGCTGAAGACTACCAGATGGCCAGACAGATGCCACAGTAGCGAGGTAACAGCTAAGCACCGGTAAGACCTTCTTTTTCCGCGATTTAACGCCAAGTTTGATAATAACTGTGGAGTCAACAAATCTGCACCCAAAGACTTTATTTGCTATAACTGTAATAAGTCAGGCTATATTGCAAGAAACTGCCGTAGTTGTAAAGAGGATAACACTGGAGCAGATTTGTCCTTAGCAAATTGGGGCAAGTACTTAACAGATGTAAAGGTGGTAGACAAGACTGTGAAGAGACTTATTGATTCGGGAAGCAGACCGACTCTAGTGCATGTTGAAGTGCTGGGAAAACACTGTGTAAAAGGACTAGGTACTGGTGTCATCTGCATCCACTGGGACACTCGAAACTACCCCACCACTCAGATGACTCTGAATATTAACAGGGTGTTGTACCAAATGAAAGTGGGGGCAGTACCCAAGTTATCTGTACCTGTGATTATTGGAAATGACTTTCCAGGATTTAGGGAGTTAATCACAGATGGAGCAAAACCTGCGGTTTCAGCAGCTGTGATTACAGGAGCACAAGCAAAGAAAATGTCTGGTGGGGACATGTTTCCTTTTGGTGAACTTGATTTGGATTTGTTTGAGCATAGCTCCAAGTCTGGGAGTCTAAGAAAGAAAGAAAGACGACACCTGAAGAAACGGTGGCAACAAAAGACTGATGGGCATAAGGGGTTAACATATGAAAATGCTGAAACTAAACTGATAAACTGATCGTGATTTTGTTTCAGAGCAAACCAACGATGGTTCTCTCCAAGGTTACTTTAAGCAGCTGTGGGTGAAACCAAAATAGGGTGAACCAATGTTTAAAAAATGTAATGGGCTACTATACAGAGTTTGTGTTAAACCTCAGACACAGGAACAGATAGAACAGTTGGTTATACCACAAAAGTATAGATCTGAGTTGTTACTATAGCACATGATAGTCCTATGGCTGGTTACTCTGGGAGGGATCGTACCCTAGTCAGATTGTTGTACAGATTTTACTGGCCTGGAATTCAGAAGATGTTGTTATATATTGCAGTTCCTGTGCTGAGTGTCAGAAAGTAGCCCTAGCAGGCCGGCCCGGTGGCTTTGGAGGGTGAGGTGCTGGTCGCTACACCTCAAGCCACACTGGTGACCTGATTTCGGAAATGAGCCTGGGCCGCCGGGGGTTGGCAGGGGTGAGGGAGGCTCATGCATCCGGAGACTGCTCTCCTCCCTTGGGGGAGGAGATTGGTCATCCGGCTGTCGGCGACCCTCTGGTGGTGGCCAGAGGGCAGTATGAGTCAGGAAGACACGCACCCACGTCATCATGTCAGTGGGGGACGGAAAAAAAGGAAAATTGGAGCTGGCAGGCTGCATGATGGTCGCACCAGCACCCCGACTGCCCCCCCCCCCAATATCTGGATTTCGTTCCAGGGTTGGGGGTAAAGCCGGCATCCCTTCACCCTGTCCCTGCCGTGTGGGGGGACCCATGGTGGAGTTAGGGGGGGATGTTGGGTCAGGTAAATCGTGTGGCCAAAGACTGAGTCCCTCCAAGGGAGGGACCGGAGCAGCCTGCCGGGCTCAGGGAGTCATAAAACAGCTCTATGGAAAAAGAAAGTAGCCCCAGTGACTGAAAAAAAAACAAGCATTTGTCAATGCCGAATGTTTCCTTGTATGATGTATGTGTCAGGAGTGTATTGTATTATTTGAAATAAAGGAAGAGAAGGATTGGCAAAATTGGTATGTCATAGTGTGTGCCAGGAGCTGACACCAATACCATGACTGCATTTTAAAAGGTCTCTCAAAATATCAGTCCCCTCCCTACCATTACCTAGTGTTAATTACATTTTATTCTGGCACTCACCAGTTGTGGGGCTAACAAAACTAAAACCCGCTGCACTGCATCATATTGTAAGCTAACATTAAGCCATGCTTGTCTTAGCTTTAAAATGTAGGAATGGAGTGTGGGTTCAGTTGTATATTGGTCAGTGAGGCGGTGGAGAGGGGACACGGGGAAGGAGGAGCCTCATTAGTGATGCTAGGCAGCCTGAGCCAATCAGGTTGCCTAGCATCACTAATGATGTTCCTCCTGCCCTATCCCTTCCCTTGTGGTTTACATGTATATTTCAGCTGAACTTGCGCTCCATTCAGACGTTTGAAAGCTAAGACAAGCATGGCTTAAAGTTAACTTAGAATACGATGCAGTGCAGTGGGAGGCAGGTCTGACTGGTTATCCAGTTTTAGTTTTGTTAGCTCCCCCCCCCCCCAAGGGGTGAGTGCAAGAATAAAATGTAGTTAGTTAACACTAGTGTTTAGACATGTGGGGAGGGGACTGATATTTTGTGAGAATGGAAGCTTTTAAAATGCAATTTTAATCCAATAAAAAAAAAAAAAGTTGAAGTTGAAAGGTGTTGGCTCCTGGTAGTGTGGCCAGAACCGGCGGTAATATAGTATGCCATTAAAAATATGGCTCATTGGACATGAGGTACGGGGGAGGTGGGTGGGAGACCTTAGAAACCCTCAGCCTCAGGGGTGGGCATGTTGGCATTACAGCCGACCTAAATGTATGTGTACCATGATAATAGAGTTCAAAGGGGCACAGGAAGAGGCAGAGGCATCAGGGGAGCCAGGCAGAAATCTGCTTCAGCTCGTTCAGCCTAGGCAAAGGCCAACCCCTAACTGTTTTGCCAATGTTGATATAGATCCCTTGCCAGTAGTAGGGTGCCTGGCTTATTACCTTGAAGAGTGGAAAAGAATTATTACCAACAATAGGATTTTGGATGTAACGAGTAATAACTCAGGACTTTAATCTTCAATTGTAAAATGTCCAAAGATAATCAAATCCTGAGTGTTTTTGGTTCAGATAGCAGAGAAAACGAGCATTTGTCGACTCTGAACATTTAATGCTTGTTAAACAATTTTTTTCTTTTGAAGGTTTTGACCCCAGTTTTTGAAGAGAATTGTTCTAGGATTCGTTTTATAGGCATGACATGTACGTACCATTTATAGTATATTGGCTGAAATGCCAATTCTCGCCAAAGGTGCGAAAATGCATTTTGTGTAGGATTTTTAAAATGATTCATGTCATGTTTATGATATGATGTGCAAAAATTGCTATGTTGAAAGTTTGGGGTCAAAATATTGAACATTACCAAAGTTACGAACTGGCGTCCGTGAATTCCAGCATAGGCTTTTAATTAATTTTTTTTTTTTTCAATTTTTGCCCCAGATTTTCAACATAGCCTCCTTATGACCCCACCTCACAAATGAGTGCAGATAAAATGTTCAACTCCTGTCTGAAAGATGATTTCATGCTGTGACTGTGAAATTACCTTTTGAGATGCAAAAAACGCAGCATTTTGGCCAGACGATGGCCTGGCCCAGGGGGGTGGAGATGGATGATAGCGGTTTCTGGAACACAAGGATGGGGGGGAGGGCCTCTGTACCCAAATAGGGATCTGAGGTTCGAGCAGACTCGATAGACCATAAGACCTAATCTGCTGGCAGTTAGTATGTTAGTATGTATTTGAAAAATGACAGCTGTCACTTTCATGAGGTGCTGTGAAGAAATGGCTGTGTTGAAAATTTGGGGTCAAAATATTGAAAATTACGAATGTTATGAGCCTGCGTTCGCAATCTTCAACATGGGCTCATAACTTTGTTATTTTTTAATATTTTTACGCCAGATTTTCAACATAGCCTTCTTATGACCCCATCTCATGAACTGTAGTGGAGAATATTTTCAACTCCTGATGAAAGGTGGTGTCACACAACAACTGCAAACACACATTTTGGCCAGAATTTGAAAAATGACAACCATCACATTCATGAGATGCTGTGAAGAAATGGCTATGTTGAAAGTTTGGTGTCAAAATATTGAAAATTACTAAAGTTACTAACCTGTGTTTGTAAATTCCAACGTAGGCTCATAACTTTATTGTTTTATAATAACTGGTCAGCAATTTTTTACATTGCCTGACCAAGTTATAATTCCCCGTTATAACTCGCGAGTTATAATGGGGAACACGCGCTGAGTCAGTCACGAAAACTGGCTCCCTGATGTGGTCTGGGGCGGGCTTTCAGTTAGAAAAACATGGCGGCTCCTTACTCGCTTAGCGAGGAGCTGCCAGAGCAAGTGTTCGCGTCACTTTTAAAAAAAAAATAAAAGAATATGTCTTATTGATGCTGCCATTTAGAAATGGCAGCATGTCTCTCACTCGCTATCTGGATGATCCTGCCGTTCGGTGGCCACAAACAACAGGCAGTAGCAACGGGAAGACAAATGGGGTAAGATCACAACCACAAAATAAATGGAAAGACGTAAAACAAAAAATGCCTGACCAGCAATTATATTTAATAAGGGATGGGGAAGTGTTTTCAATTCAAAATTAATAGTTGCCCTCGGTGTGGGATGCCTTAATAAACCCCTCGGGCTTCGCCCTCAGGGATTATGTAGCATCCCACACCTCGGGCAACCATTAATTTCTGATTAAGCACACTTCCCTATCCATTATTGTATATATAATAACTGGCCAGTGTTTTTTCCCATAGGGAAACCCGGTTATAATTTGCCATTATAACCAGCTTGTTATAACAGCAAACACACGCTGGGTTTCTCTCACAACATGCATGTGCCAGCCGCTGCTCTTCTTGTCTTCAGCACAGCTCTTCCTCGCTGAACCAGCGATCAAACTGTAGAGCCAGCCTGGAGGGGCGGAGCATCCTGCTTCAAAAGCCCATGCTACCGGTGCACTCAGGAATCCACCTACCAAGCACGTCAGCTGCAGAAATCCAGAACTATGCTACCCATTTTGTACTGTGTCTGCTGAACTTGTCCTGGCTACAGCTGTCCAGCTTGCTGACTAACCAGGTAGAAGAATACTCCCTACCTGAAAGCAGCTTCTGCCGGTCTACTGGGCACACAGACAAGAACTTTCCCAGTGGCCTCTCTAACACCAAAGGCTGTCCGCTGTGATGGGGGCCAGGTGGTGGGTCCAGTCAGATGCAGAGCCAGCCTGTAGGGGCGGAGCACGGTGCTTCAAAAGCATGCACCGCCACACAACGCGAGTGGTGTGAACGCCACTCAGCACAGATTTCTTGTAGTATTGTAAAGCTTCTCATCATTCACAGGGGTAAATCTAGGCTATAATAGTTAGCCGTCGTTTAACTTGTCTTTAAAACAGGGTTATGTTTTATTGTTTAGCTAGTTTTCCTGTACCTTAGAAAGCTTGCATTAACTGGTTGATACAGTTTGGGGACACACTTTATAACTAGGTTTTATACACATTCTATATTTGAATGAGTTTTTATGTTTGTGTACTAAAGCTTGGCTACTGTTAACAGTTATCAATTTTACCTGCTTAGTTTGGTTTATTTTAAATCTTTATTCAGGGTTATTAATTTTACTGGGGCAAATAACCCTGAGATAAGGTTCAAAAATAAACCAAACTAACTGTGACAATGATAACTAATAATAAGCCAACAATCTACAAAACATCAAGTGGTGTAACAGGCTGTGCTTTGAAACAACTGAGAAGCTGCATGGGATATACTATATTGGACTAGGAATCTGCAACTGATCTCTCTTACTTGCATCTGAGGGAAGTTTTCCTTACTTTACAGTCTTACATTGGTATTGCTTTGTGTTTAATTTAGTTTTTAAATCAGGAAGGGGGTTTTCAAAACTACTTATCTTATGAGCAACTTCAGAAGGGTTGAAATAACTGCGTATTGGATTTTCCTTTGTGGCTAACTGGACTGTCTACTAGTATTCTGTAACAGTTTGCATCAAATTACTTTTAAATAGTTGACAAATCAGTTACTGGAGATTAGCTGAATTACTATAAAGGGCAGTACTCACCAGGGTGGTGGAGCAGTGGTGTATTTGATTGTTTCTAACAGTCACCAGTGGTTGTGGACTACCCACCCACCCCAGGCGTGACGTTTCCTTTATAGCCAAGGTTCTGACATCACTTCCTCAACAGGTCCTGGATGCAGAACTGTCATATTCTTAATAACCCAGCACAGTGCATACAGGGTAAGAACACACCACACAAAGGAAGGAAAAAAAATATATATATTACATAATGTATATTATAAGGGAGAGGGACATGTGGGGAATGGTGCAATGCACTGGCTGTGGGGCAGCAGTTTTCCAGGAGACATTCTGGAAACTGCATTGCTGTCCTGTTTGCAGGCAACTGTCAGCTCTGAGGGAGGAGGTAGCCCACCTCCAGGCTGAACTGGCAAGGACTAAGGAGGCCTCCCCCCACCCAAAGAGCACCACTGCCACAGAGGCTGCCAAGTATGAAGAGCAGTTGGACCACAGTGGGTTCTGGGAGGGTACGGGTGGTGGAACAGAGGCGAAGCCCCCTAGTTGTACCTCTACACAAACCATATGCCAGTCTGGCAGAGCAAGGTTCCTCTATGATGGCACCCTCAGTGGAGACCAAGAAGAATGCTGAGGACACCCACAAGGGAGACCTACAGAAGGGTGGCAAGGGACACCACAGGGAAGAAACAGCTTCTGATAGGGGACTCAATTGTTAGAGGGGTAGACCTGGGAAGGAGAGAGAGGAAGTAAGGTGCCTGCCTGGTGCCATGGCTTGGAGGGACAAGAAGCGAATCCTGAGGATTGCAGAAGCAGCATCACAGGAGAGGGAACTAGATATCATTGTCCACCTTGGGACAAATGACCTAGCTAGGCATGGGATCAGTGCAGTGCAGGATGAAATTGTGGAGTTGGAGAGGGGCCTCAGAGAGGTAGCAAGCACAGTTACCTTCTCAGAGGTGCTGCCAGTCCATGGCAGGGGTGAGGCTAGG
Source organism: Neoceratodus forsteri (assembly GCA_016271365.2). Taxonomy (NCBI): domain Eukaryota; kingdom Metazoa; phylum Chordata; order Ceratodontiformes; family Ceratodontidae; genus Neoceratodus; species Neoceratodus forsteri. Next base: position 1,542,543,293 of record CM057456.1, on the reverse strand, counting down.
GTACTACACACCATGCAGTTTAACGAATGGTTGCAAAACTGGTGCAGAGCACAGAGCTTTGCTTCATTGGGGACTGAGGGTACACCTGGAGAGATGAAGGTCTATACTGGCACGATGGTCTGCATCTATCCATGAAGGGAACCAAGATCCTAAGTGACAGATTTAAATGTTTCCTTGGCAAGCTTTTAAACTAGCCATGGGGGGAGGTGCTAATAAGAGGCAGGAAATTTCAAGCCTCCCTCCACAAAACATGACGGGTAGTAAGGTAAACACTGAGGTACAGTGCTCAACAGAGGGCAGGACAGGGGTAAATGGAAAAATAGACAAGGGCAAAAAGAGCAGGCATGGGGGGAAAAAAGGATAAAACCAACATTAAGTGGAGGGCAATAAGTACCAATGCCCATAGTCTGGGAAACAAGCTTCCTGAGCTAGTAGCCTTGATGGAAGATGAACACTTGGATATTGTGGCAGTCACAGAAACATGGTACACGGGGAACCGTGACTGGGATGTCAACATACCGGGGTACACCGTCTACAGAAGAGACAGGGAGGGGAAAAGAGGAGGTGGAGTAGCTCTATATATAAGGGAAGGGATCAAAGCTACAGAACTAAAACGAAAGGGGAGGACAAGAGGCACTTGGTCACCTTGGAGACAGGGAATGGCATCACAATCCGCACAGGGGTTGTATACAGACCCCATCTCAAGGGGAGGAAATGGACAAGAAAATGATAGAGGACATTCTCAAAATGGCTGAAAAAGGGGAGATACTGTTAATGGGGGACCTGAATATGCCAGATGTTAACTGGATGACATGTACTGCAGCCACATCCAAGAGCAGGGTCATTCTCGATGCCCTGCAGGGGGCAGGCCTTAGACAGCTAGTGTTGGAACCCTCTCGGGAGGAAGCAATACTAGACCTGGTACTCTCAAATGGAGAGAGGATCACAAATTTAGAAGTCTGTAGACATCTGGGAACAAGCGACCACTGCACAGTGTGCTTCACAATAAGCACAACCATGGAGACAAGCCATACAAAACAAGCATACTGGACTTTAGAAGGGCTGACTTTGGCAAAATGGGTGAATACCTGAGGAATACACTAGCAAATGGGCAAAAAGGAGGGGTGGAAGAACAATGAAGAAAAATCAAAACTGCCATCATAGAGGCAACAAGCCTTTGTGTGAAACAAATACAGAAAACAAAGCGGAGGAAAAAACCACTGTGGTTCTCAAAAGAGGTGGCAGGGAAGGTTAAGGAGAAAAAGGCTGCATTCAAAAAGTATAAGGCATCACAGAAGGAGCACGACAGGGAACTGTATCAATTAAAGCAGAAAGAAGTGAGGAAGGCAGTCAGAATAGCAAAAGCCCAAACTGAGGAAAAATAGCCAAGTCAGTTAAGAAGGGATAAAACCTTTATAGGTACATTAGGGAGCATAGAAAGGTTAAGGGAGGAATAGTGAAGATTAATAAGGAGAGGGAGGTGGGCAGAGGGAGACAGTGAAAAGGCAGAGATACTGAATGAATACTTTTGCTCAGTATTCACAAAAGAAGATGAGGAGTTACCTAAACCAGACAATAGAAGCACTCTGGGTAGGGGGGTTGACACCAGTCCATTTACAGAAGAAAGAGTCCTGAAAGAACTCCTAAAACCCAAGGTGGACAAAGCAATGGGGCCTGATGGGATTCACCCCAGAATCCTAAAAGAACTAAGGGAGGACCTAGTGACACCACTGACCACACTTTTTAACAAATCATGGGAGGTTGGGGTGGTACCTGAGGACTGGAGGAGGGCAGATGTGATTCCCCTTCACAAAAGTGGGAGCAAGGCAGAAGCAGGAAACTATAGACCTGTAAGTTTGACCTCAGTGGTAGGGAAAATGATGGAATCACTTCTGAAAGAAAGAATTGTTGAGTACCTAGAGGCCAGCGTAGCACAGGACCCAAAGCAGCATGGATTTACAGCAGAAAGGTCATGTGAGATGAATCTAATAGATTTCTTTGACTGGGTGACCAAAGTGATAGACCAGGGAGGGGCTGTGGATATGGCCTACCTAGACTTTATCAAGGCATTTGACACAGTCCTGCACAAAAGAATAATCAAGTTAGCCAGCTTGGGAGTGGGTCCCAGGGTGGTAGCCTGGGTTGCAAACTGGCTGCACAACAGGACACAGAAGGTAATAGTGAATGGAACACATTCTGAAGAAAGGGGGGTCACTAGTGGAGTACCTCAGGGCTCAGTACTGGGTCCAGTCCTCTTCAACATCTTTATAGGTGACATTGCAGAGGGTCTGGAGGGAAAGGTATGCCTCTTTGCAGATGATACAAAGATCTGTAACAGAGTTGATACACAAGGGGGGGTAGAAAGGATGAGAAGGGACTTGGCAAGGTTGGAGGAATGGTCAGACATATGGCAACTTAGATTCAATGCAAAGAAGTGCAAAGTAGTGCACCTGGGAAACAAAAACCCAGGAGAAGAGTACACAATAGCAGGGGAGGTACTAACAACAACAAAAATGGAACTGGACTTGGGGGTAGTCATATCGGATGATCTAAAGGTGGGTAAGCAATGTGAGAAGTCAGTGAGGAGAGCCAGGGGGATACTGGGATGCATAGGAAGGGGCATCACAAGTAGAAAAAGGGAAGTGGTTATCCCTCTGTACAGACAGTTAGTGAGACCCCATCTGGAGACCTGATCTACGCAAGGACATAGACAGGATGGAAGCAGTCCAGAGGAGGGCAACTAAAATGGTGCAGGTTCTGCATCAGAAATCATATGAAGAGAGACTGAGAGAGCTTAATATGTATACCCTTGATGAAAGGAGGGACGGGGGCGACATGATAGAAACGTTCAAGTACCTCAAGGAAATCAACAAAGTCCAGGAGGGTAGCATCTTTCAGAAAAAGAGATGTGTAGAACAAGGGATACAATTTAAAGATAGAGGGGGGACGGCTCGGGGTAATGTGAGGAAATCTTTTTTCACGGAGAGAGTGGTGGATGCGTGGAACTGCCTTCCTGGGGAGGTTGTTGGGGCTATAACAGTGGGGGAATTCAAACATGCATGGGACAGACACAAGGCAATTGTAGTGGGGGGTGGCAGAAAGTAGGCTGTTGGTTAACTAGAATCTGCAGCTTATCCAGTAGGTAGGGAAATGGGCAGACTGGGTGGGCCAAGTGGTCCTTATCTGCCGTCAAAGTCTGTGTTTCTGTGTTCTATGTTTCTACACATTGTAAACATGGCTGCAAGAGGTATTTCTCCGGGCCTTGTTCACATAGTATTTTTCATCCTGTTTAGGCTATATGCTAGCTTTAAGTACTAAACAACCCCCACCACCAGGAAACGTGAGGGAAGGGTGGTGTATTCCCTTAGAAAATACTTTCAACTTAAACTGTACTTATTTACTGGTACCATACTATACAATCCTTGGCATACAACACAGGTTTTCTAACCAGAAAACCAGTTTTCACCTGTTCTCTGATTAAACCAAGCCTGATTCCATGTGTAATCACTGGGTTGCTGATGCTATCCAGGAATGTCAGATTAAATACAGGACCCCCAGCTGATACAACTGAAAACCCCATGGATTATTTTATACCCCTGAAAGGGGGATGAAAAATAATCTACTTTAATGCAAGAAGCATTGTTTCAAAAATGCATTAAATCGAGGCTTGGGTAAGTTATTATAATCCAGACATATTAATTATCTCAGAAACATGGCTAAGGCCTTCAATACCAGATATTGATGTTATGCTATCTGGTTTCTGTTTGTACAGAAAGGACAGGGTCTCGGTTAAGAGGACATGGGGATAATGTTTTATTTATTTATTTTTATCATTGAATGCTTTCTCACCTGCAGCCATAGTCCTGCCAATCTCCAGCCACCGCTCATCCACCACCGACCCCGAAGCTGTCATGCCCAGCTGGCATAGGCAGCTACACTGTCGAGAGGGCTCCCCCTAAGCCCTGCACCAGGCGAGGATCCACTACCGGCGCACACCCTCCAGGTATCGTCGGACCGGTGAACTGCGGCCATCAAGGTGCCACGGACTTGTGCTGCTATTTTCCTTGTTCTTTCCCCAATGGGGGCTCAGACGTGCAATGCCGTCCATGCACTAGCATGCAGACATCTGCCATGCCCCCCCCCCCAACTTTGGCACCCGCGCCTCTGCAGTACCTCCGGGCGTCCCCAGTGACCACCAGAGCACAGTGTGCATCAACCCCCTTTCCTCAGGACTAGGAGAGCTGTTGTCAGACACTCAATCCTAGTCCGTCCATGCCGAACCTGGGTCGCTGACGTGGAGCGAGGTGTGGCGTCCAGCGCCTCAACCCTCAGTGCCACCGGGCCGGTAGCGGGGATAATGTTTTATATCAGAAACACAGTGCTGATGTCATTACGCAGTCTTTGCAGAACTCATGTTCACTTGAGTATCTTGGTTTACAGATTAGACTAGGACCCTTTAAAAAGTTAACTATGTATTGTATTTATAATTTATTTATTTATTGAAACGTTTCACCAGGAAAGGCACACTGAACAACAAGTTGCTCATCTCACGGAGTGTCCTGGGGGAAGGGGTAGTGGAAATACATACATGCATACAGCAGCAAACAAACATTATTACAACAATATTGGCAACAGTGAATAGCAAATAACAGAAAGAACATATTAAGTGCAGCATATGAGTACAGTTGCTTACAGAGGTCACAATGGACAGGTCAAGGGCATTACATTAGGATAACACTTTAAATTCATGATGATGGTACCATTTAGCCTGAAAGGAAGGGGTGGATAGGGAGTAACAGCAGAGGTGGAATGGTAGCAAGGCTGGGAGGGGAGCAGATGAATAGGAATCACATTATAGATACATTGATTTAATTTCATTTTTATTAAATGGATTAGACCATTGAGTAAAACTCATTTAAAATGGTAACCCGTAGTTTAGCAGCAAATAGTTTCAACAATAATAACAACAAATGTTACAAACAATTACAATACATAAGCACAATACAGTACCATACAATTTCATACAAACAAATACTTCACTTCAAACAGTTAACCACAACAAATCTTAGTTTGAGCTAAAAGTGACTCCAAGAACCAAGTTTTAACAACATATTGATAGTTGTAGAATTGATAGGAATCTGAAGTCATAGTTATATTGGTAGTTATAGATAACCCAAAGGACTGGCCAGGTAGGGATCTCTGCAGGGAAAGAAAGTAGTGGGGCTGTAATACAGAATAGTTTAATATATTGATAGAGGTTGGGGAGCAGGTCAGGAATACCAGGTAGGTTAATTGCAGGTACAGTTCACAAAGAGGAAATTATGTAGGGCTAAAGTTACAGAGGAGGGGGAGGATGCATGGCAAATCTAATGAGCAAGTGAATTCCACAGTTTTGGGAAGTGATACGAGAAAGCAGCCTGGCCTATGGTGGTAGACCGGCGAGGGACAGCCAAGTAACAGGAGTTGTAAGATCTAAGTGAGTGGGCAGAGGGAGGGAGGACTGATAGAGAGGAAGTGAGACAGGATGGGAGCTATCCAAACCAGAATTTGGAGACAAATTTAGCACAGTGATGGAGGCATCTATTTTCTAGTGAGGGAAATGCCAAGGAGTGGTAGAGCTGATAGTGGTGGGTGAGCGGAAGAGAGTACAGAGTGAAGCGACAGAAGGAGTTGAAGAGGGTATCCAGTCTGGCTAAGGAGGTCTTGGGAGCGGCACTGTAGACTACATCACAGTAGTTGAAAATAGGAAGGATCATTTTCTGGACAAGTTCCGGCCTAGCCGGGAGAGGGAAGCAGTTCCGTTTCCTGTATAGAGCGCTGAGCTTGGGGCACAGCTTTTTCAGGATGGCGTCCACATGACCAGAGAAGGTGAGATGTTGGTGAAGCCAGACACCCAGATATCTGAATGAGGAGGTGTCCTCAAGGACTGTCCCATCAAGGGTATGGAAGGAGGGCAGGAAGGGGAACCTAGAGAGTCTCTGCCTAGTGCCGAAGGTCATGGAGACTGTCTTCTTGGCATTTAGAAAAAGTTGATGAGAGCAAAACCAGTGCTGAACATTATCGAAGTCCTGCTGAAGTCTGTTTGCAACATCAGTGGGGGACTGCCGGGAGGTGTAGAGGACCATGTCATCTGTGTACAATACTGTATGTATTGAGCTTGATGTACAGACAGATGGTAAGTCATTAAAAAATATGGAGAAATGTATAGTCCCAACACGGACCCTTGAGGGACACCAGTGTTGATGGGGGCGGGGGGGGGGATGTGGAGTCAGCGATTCCGACTGACTGGGTCCGACCTACAAGGTAGGCTCTGAATCATTTAGTGGCTGAGTCAGTCAGACCTGCTGAGGAAAGGGAGTTTAGTAGTAGGGTTTGGGAAACCATGTTGAAAGCTTTGGCTAGGCCAACAAAAATGGCAGACGTGATTTGACCACTGTCCATCCCTGAGAGGATGGAGTCAGTAAGCCTAATCGGGGAGGTAGTGGTGGGGTGTTTTTTTTTCGAAAACCAGATTGGAAGGGAGTGAAAAAGTTGGAGTTCGAGAGATAAGAGAGTTGGACAAGAACCAAATGTTCTTGCAGTTTGGTAAGGATGGGAAGGAGGGATATGGGATGGTCGTTAATGGCATGTTTCCAAACAGGTGGGATGGCTGCCATTTCGAACGAGAGGTTGAAGAGGTCAGACAGTGGGGCAGAGTTAGCCATAGCTGAGAGATATAGCAGCTTGGGGTCTAAGCCATCAGGCGAACTGCCTTTGGATGGGTTTAAGGCATGCAAGGTACCCAAGGTGTCAGAAGGGCCAATTTTAATGAAAGAGAAACAAGCAGACTGGGGCAGTGTGCGTGGTGAGGTGGAGGGGGTACCTGGCCTAGTAGACGGTAAGGAGGATAGGAGAGAAGAGGCACAAGAGGTGAAGCATGAATTAAATTCAGTAGCCACACTGGGGTGATCAGTAATAAGTGTGTTGTTTATATTGAGGAGGGGGGAGGGATGACTGGAGGGGGGGAGAAGAGTGAGTGGATGACTTTCCAGAATTTAGAGGGATTGTTTATGTTGAATTGAAAGGGTGAGCTAAAGTAGTCGCTTAGCCAAATGAGTGGCTTTTGTGCACTTGTTGAGAAGAGAACGATAAGCGTCATAGCCTTTAGGGAGCTTTGAGGCTTTATGTAGCTTCCAAGCTTGGTCCCGCACTCTTTGACAAGCTAAGAGTTCAGGTGAGATCCATGGAAGGTGGCTCCCACGGACTCTAACATGTCGAAGTGGGGCGTGCTGATTCCAAATGTTGAGAAATTTACCTTTAAAGTATTCTGCAGCTTCGTCTATCGAGTTTGCTGAGGCTATAGGGGCCCAGTTTGTATGAGCTAGGTCATGGAGGAGGGGAGTGAGGTTCAGAGATTTATCTGAGCGAGTCATTAAGATTTTATGAGGGGCCTTGATTCTGTGAACTTTACATACCAGAAAGGTCATGAGGTGGTCACTTTGGGCATCTGATAATGCACCAGATTTAATGACCCAATGTAGGTGTGAGGTGAGGGCCCAGTCAATTGAGTGGTTACTCGTTTTATGGTTCATCTGAGCTGGATCAAGGATGAGCTGGGATAAGTTATGGGCATCAGTTTCATTTCATACTTTGTTCATGGTGGGGGATGACCAGTTTAAGTTGAAGTCACCCATAATATAAACTTCACCCGAGGAGGTGTTGGATACTGTGGAACTGATGAGGTCCGTAACAACAGAGGAGTGGAGTTTTGGGCAACAATAGGCACCCACCAAAAATATATATAATTCACCAAGGAGCAGTAAACAGGGGCTACAAGATCTTAGGGACCTTGTGTCAGAATACGGTAAATGCGAAATCATTGTAGTAAGAGATTTCAATTTAAGCTGGGCTAGTAATATCAACCTTAATTACAAGACAGTGTTAATGGATTTAGACTTGCAACAACTTATAATGGACACCACACGTCTTAATTTAAAATCAAACAAGCATTCTTTGCTTGACTGGTTCCTTACTAATAGGAATGACCATATCACTGCCAGCGGACTGATTTCAGACTCTATTAATGACCATCACCCAATCTATGGGATTTGGAAAGGAGGAGGAAGAACTTTTTTTTTTTTTTTTTAAAATACCTCCTTGGTTGGGTGTGTGCGCGCCTATGGTTCCCCCATCCAGCGGACTCCTTGGTCCCGCACTGCCGCAGTCAGAGCTCTGACCTCTTATGCCCTGCCCACCCCAGGCTGAATTCCAGTGGGTACTTACCCCGCACACTACAGAAGACCTGGGGCCGGGCTCAGGGGGAGCTGACTTGAATGCATCCACTGCGGCGCTGCAGGGCCGACCTTCACATTGCGCACCGGAGGGTTAGTTTTTCCCCTTGTGATCCCACGACACAGGCATGCAGTGGTGTCAAGGACACTGACACGCATGCTTCCACACGCAGCATGTCTGATGTCGGCCCATGCCAACCCACACTTTGTGCCCCCTGAGCCTGCACCAGCCCCTGGACACCACCAGGAGCCAGCAGCTCAGCGGTCATCCCCTCTCACCCTTCCCGGAGGAGGAGAACAGTCCTTGGGATGCTCGATCCTCCTCCCCCCAGCTGACCCACCGACCCCAGGTCGTCGGCGCGGTAAGAGGTAAGGTGCCAGCGCCTCAGCCCGCTACACTACCAGGCCAGGATTTATTGAAGTAAGGAACTGTTCAAAGATTGATGTACCCAATTTTTTAAGGAGTCTATCTGAAATTGATTGGTCTTTTCTAAAAGCAATACCTGACGTAGACTGTGCCCTAGGCTATTTTATTAAGACTTAATGGATGTAGTGGATAATATGCCCCACTAGTCAAAAGGAGAGTTAGTGGTAGGAAGACTAAATGGCTAAATAAAAACCTACTTAATGAGGGAAAGGGATGCTGCTTGGAAAAAATATTAAAAAAGTGACTTATTAGCTGATTCAAATACTTATCGAAACAAAATGAACATATGTAAAAGGGAAGTAAAATTTGCTAAAGTACAATATTGCCAACAACAACAGACTAACTTATCAGATCCCAAAAGGTTTTGGAGTTAATAAAGTCTTTATTCTCTCCCCCTAACAAACATAATCTAAGTATATTCAAAGATGGGTAATTGTTGATGGAGCCTACTCTTAGAGCTGAAGAATTTAACTTACAGTTTTCTGACTTGGATATCTATCGTAGAGACCAAACTGGTCAAACTCAGAGTAACCAGGAGATTAACTTAAGTAGGCCGAGGTTTATCTAAAAATTGTGAAAAGTACTGAAGTTCTGAAACTATTAACAAGAACGAAGCCTGATAAAGCACCTGGTTGTGATGATTTATTGCTCAAACTCTTGGTTCTCGTTGCTTCAAAATTAGCCTGCCCCATTAGTTTAATTATTAACCTGTCCTTTCAAACTGGCCAGGTTCCTAATTTATGGAAAAAGTCATACATAATTCCAATTCTTAAATCTGGATCATAGTCTAAATTCTGTAATTATCGCCCCATTTCAATTTTGTCTGCTCTTTCGAAAACACAAGAAAAAATTGTACACATGCAATTTAATGATTATAGTAAGGCTCACAAATTGATCTCCCTCAACCAACATGGTTTTGTGGGCGAACACAGCACTGAGACTGCCGTGGTTGGGTTCATGGACACTGTCCACAGAGCTACTGAAAGTGGTGGCTTAACTGGGGCACTGTTCATAGACTTACCAAGGCATTCGACTTGGTAGATCATATTTTATTGTTGAAATGTTTGAAGAACCTAGGTGTGGGAGATTCTGCTTCGCATTGGTTTGGGGACTACCTTGTGAACAGGTTGCAATGTATTAAGGTAAACTGTGTTTGCTCAACTTTTCGTGGGGTCCACTGTGAAGTCCCCAGGGTTCCATACTGGGCCCCTTTGCTTTTTTAACTCTTCATTGATCCTGTGGCAAAGGTTGCCTGACACTGTGATTTGATATTATATGCTGATAATGCAGTTTTACTTACTCATAATCTATCTGTTACTGACACTAACTTAACACTGAGTGGAGAATTTGGCAAACTGCAGTCTTGATTTTCACAAAATAACCTGGTGTTGAATAAAATCAAAACCAAGGCCATGTTATTTGACTCCAAGCAAAAGCTAAGAAAACAATCCGGCAATTTTTCAGTGAGCATGTTAGGTTGTGAGCTTATTGATGTTGTCAGATCTTTTAAATATCTTGGTGTATTTTTAGATCCATCCCTGAAATTTTTAACATACAGTACATGTGGATAAAGTTACAGCTAAAATACACTCTAAAATAGGGACCTGGTATCGATTCTCCAAATTTTTTGACAAAAGATTCACATAAAATAATTGTGCAACAAAGCCTGCTCCCTGTTCTGAACTGTGCCTCATTAATAACTGATGCTTGTTCTGCTTCCTTTGTTTCCAGGAAGGAAACTACTTTACAAAATAGGAAAATTCATAACTATGGCACCACACAGGACACACCACTGTAGTATATGAAACAATTTTGATTGGTTATCTGTTCAAAGTAATTATAAATTGGCATTGTCATGTTTCACATTTAAGATCCTGCACACGGGCACTCCTATATCGTTACGTGCCATTTTTGAACATCTACAGTTCCCCTTACGGTTCACTATCTTCTCAAAAACTTCACTTACCCTTCCCCTTAATATGCACAAACTCAGGGAAAAGGCCATTTGCTTATAGTGCTGCCACAGTGCGGAACTCCCTGCCTGATGCTGGTAAATGCTTGTCATCTATTGGTACTTTTTCAAACGCTGTATGTACTCATTTAAAAAATTTGAATGTAGGTACTTGTGTAAAATTATGTGATTGATGGATTTTGTGTTCTATGTTTTATTGTCTTTGTTTACACTATTGACCTTAGGTCGTGCTTAAAAATGGAATTTTAATATTCCAGTGTACCAACCTGCAATTATAATAAATGAAATGAACTGCCACTTGCAGTCAACACTCGGCAGTAAGTAAATCTAAAAAAGAAAAACTCCCTGTCATCACTTTCATGCTCACTGACTGAGAAAACTTTAAACTAAAAAAAAACCAAACAACACAGAAAGGTTTTAGCAGCTGCTTGGTGACTGACCGTGCTGCACCCTGACTGGACCGGGACTGAACCGCGCTATACCGATTTTATATAATTGCTGTGGTGAAAAAACACTGCCCAGCAAATATATAAAATAAAGGCTGGTTAGGTGTGTAAAACTTGGATTTTACACACACCCTCAGTGTGAGATGCCTTAGATAAACCCCTCAAGCTTCACTTTCGGGGTTTATGTGACATCCCACACCTTGGGTGTATGTAAAATCTCGTTATAACCACCTACCCAGCTATTATTCTCTATTTAACATTTTTACCCCATATTCTAAACATAGCCTTATGACCTCATCTCATGAATAAGTACAGATAAAATGTTCAGCTCCTGCCTAAAAGGCGATTCCGCTCAGCGACTGAAATCATCTTTCGAGATGCAGAAACACATTTTGGCCAGGATTTGAAAAATGACAGTTGTCGCATTCATGAGGTGCTGTGAAGAAATTGCTGTTTCGAAAATTTGAGGTAAAAATATTGAAAATTATCAAAGATACGAGCCTGCGTTCGCAAACTTCAGCGTAGGCTCATAACTTTTTGGTTTTTTAATATTTTCATGCCAAATTTTCAAAATAGCCGTCTTATGAACCCACCTCATGAACAATTGTGGAGAAATTTTTCAACTGCTGCCCGAAAGGTGATTTTATGCTGTGACTGTGAAATCACCTTTTGGGACAGAGTTACCTAACATCACTTACCTTTTTTGGAACACCACCTCATGAACAATATATGTTGAAAATGTGGGGCAAAAATATTGAAAAATTGCCAAGTTATGCCACTAAGTTCAATCCCCCATCGAAATACATTGAACAGCATACCTGATTTCCTCAGTTCGTGGTCCCGCTTTGAAGAGTGAAGACGTGTCTGTGGTCCAGGGAGGATTATGGCATTGGACCCCTGGTGGGTAAATAAGGGCTATGGGGGGGGGAAGTGTGGGGTGGTGGCAGTGTTCCCACCTTATTTACATAATGGGGTACATGGTACCCTCCTCCAAATCTTTCAGGGGTACAAATTGTGTTTTGAGGGTACGCACATCCCTTGCTGAAAATCACCGGAGGTGTGTATAGTTTTTAAGGGGTATGTCCTATGCCGCAGTCACTTAAAGCAGAACACCAGGTTTTGACACAGTCACAAATTCAGTTGCTCACTGCCTGAACTTTTATCTTTAAACTAGTGTGTGGTGTATTCAATAGTAATAAAGACAGATTGTGATTTTGCTGCCTTCTTGCATTTATTAAGACTAAAATTTTTTTTTTCCGATTCTTTTTCCCTCCGGTCACGGATCCAGGAGCCTCTCTCAGGCATCCAACCTTTGTCCTGTCCTGCCTGAAGTCCTCCAGACTGAACCTTCCTCTTCTCCGCCCCCCCCCCGCCTCACAGCTGGCACCCCCAGCTTAACCCCTCCGGGGTGGGGCCACCCCTCCTACATTGGGCGCTCTTCAACTTGTAGACTCCAGCTGCGGGCGTGGGCCTCTGGGTGGAGGGTCTGAGAAGGCCGGCCAAGTTGGACCCGGTCGTGGACATGGGGATTGGTGCTGTCACCTACCCCTGGAACCGGGGTTTTCCTATGTTCTGTTTCGCGTGCCCCTATCCCTGCGTGTGCACCCCCCGACGCTGTGGCACACGGCAACCCTGCCTGTGTCAGGCACGCTATGACATGCAGCCCTTGTGCTGCTGCAGCAACCCCCCAGTCTCCACCAGGGGCGCGGGCGCCGAGGCTCCCAATGCCCTCCCAGGACAGGAGAGCAGCCATGGGTGCTCAAATCCAGTCCCTCCCCTGCCGACCCCCGGCACCCGAGCTCGCTCCTGAACTTGGGTCGCCGGTGTGGTCCGAGGTGTAGCGTCCAGCACCTCAACCCTCAGCGCCACCGGGCCACCTATTAAAAGACTAATTGCTGATTAGCACACATATAAGATGAGGGAGGGAAAACGACTGAACACTACAAATAATTTCACTGAGTGATTCTGCATGAGAGACAGTATTTCATTTTTTCTCATTTCCTGTGTTGACACGTGACCCAGCCAGAGAACTGCCACAAATGGGCTGAAAGGTACATTCATCAAATAACACACTCAGGTTCTATAAAGCTCCTCTCCTCTGTACTACTTAAAAGTTGCATGCAAATTGCAACCAACAGCCATATTTTGCTTTGCTGTTGCACCTCCTGAGTCCTGTCTGCCCCCACCCTCCCCTTGGCCAGGCCCTCACCCAACCTGATCCCTCAGGATTCAGACTTCTTAAGAGCAAGCAGTTCAAATCTGAGTGATATACGAGGTGAAAAAGTGTGAAATCTTGAGAGCGCTACTTTTTCTTTTCCCATTCAATTTCCTAGATCAGAGGACCATGCGTTTCCATTTACTTAATCAGCAACCAGGTCCAAAAGTGAGCGATGAGTTTCTAACACCTACCACTCCTGCCTAATCTAAATTATCACCTGTACTATCCACATCATGCATCTATCTAATTCCTTATACCTCCTTCCCTCTGGTGCCCTCCTGCACTACCTTACTCCATCTCCTTCCTTTCCTTCCCCCCCTCCTTCTGCAACCTACCCCAGCTTCCCCCCGGTTCTCTCCCCCACTACCTTATTCCATCTCCTTTCCTTCCCCCCGTTCTATCAACTCTCCCTCAACACCAAAGCTCACAGTTTTCTGTTATTCTTCCTTGACTCACTGCTTACCCAGCACTAGCCTAACCTCTGCCACAGTTAGTTCTCTGCGCTGTCGCTGTTGTGATCTGTACTTGCACTATTCATGTATAATATGTATATATGTAAAATATGTATATAACTCAGGTATTCCTACCATGTCACTTTGAATTGCCACCCTGTTATTACTGCTTGTATGTATGTATGTATATGTGTATGTATACCTTTCGTTCCCCTCTCCCCCAGGACGCACCGTGAGACGAGCAACCAGTTGTTTTAGGGACGTGGATATGTTGTTCAATCCACACTGTCTGGCAGATGCATTGCCGCTTTAAGATGGGCCAGAAAGTCTTCAAGCTGGCTCCTCCAACCCACCTGGGTGGTAAAACCCTCAGCTCCGCCCCATGACACCAGATCTTCCTTACCGCTTGGAAGCTCAGGTTCCCTCCTTAGCGCTCTTGCGTCTTTAGGCCTGGATCCTAATCCTTCGGTTTTTCCGAAAATTGTTTTAAAATTTACAAGACTTAAGTCTTCTACTTCCCTTGTGGCTGCGATGGATTCCAAATCTACTCCTGGCTTCCGTCGGTGCCCTTGCGAGCAGAAGATGTCTCGGACCGACCCGGACGCCACGTGCGTTTACTGCCCAGGGCTTGCCCATGATCCATGAGGTCTGCTATCTCTGCAAATCTTTTCCGGCTTTGGTTCTGGAAGACCGTGCTGCCAGACTCCAACTGAGGCTCCCCGAGAAACGGTTTCCGCTGGTGAAGTTGAAGGAGGCCCATTGGGCAGCGTCTGTAGCGGCAGGCTCCGTGGAGCAGTTAATCACCCTCGAGGAGGAGGCGGCCCAGGCCGCTTCTTCTGCTTCCTCGGCATCGGCATTTATCCCGCTCTCCTTGGGCTCCTCCTATACTGCTTCCTTTAAGGAGCTTTGTCAGTTCCCCTCCACCAAGGGAGAAGGGCCCTCAGGGACTCACATGAGTAGGTCAAAGAAAAAGGAACCAAAAGGTAAGTCCCACCATCGACGTTCATGGGAGTGGGAGAGATCTTGCTCCCTGGAGCGTCTGCATTCAACTTCGGTCGAGGTTGCGGCTAAGGCTGCTGGCTTCACGGTGCCCCCGTCAGGTCAGCCGGCCGAGACACCCGTCGATGTGGTAGAGATTTTTCTCGACCCATTGGACGGGTTGTTGATTGGAGAAGCCGATATCCCTCTTTCACCAGTACCCCCGGTGGTTACCGAGGACTTGCCTCGGCCTCCCATGCCGAAGTCTCCAGTTAAGCACCCTGAACCGGGGGATGAGCGGGTTTCCCAACCCCCTCTTCGACCCACCATCGGTGACCCTGATGGTCTGGTCCTCCTCCATGCTCCAGTGGGTCCGCCCGACATGGCGACTCGATCCCAACATCGGAAAGCGGTGTCGCCGCTCGTCCTCATCATCCTCTTTGGAGGATAGGCTCCGGCGCAAGTTGCGTCAGCGCTATGAGGACATGATGTGGCAGCAGCTCTTATTGGCCGGCAACAAGCCCACTCCATCGCCTTCCCCGGCCATTAAGTGGCTGTCGCCCGAACGGCCAAAGCAGCCTCTCGCCATTGGCTCCTTAGTCGAGGAGCCGACTCCGGCACCGATTGCTCGGCCGAAACCGGCTGCTCCACCCATTGTGGTGGAACCACCGCAACCGAAGACTGGGGCCCCGACCAAGGATTCTCGGTTGGGTCAGGGCTTGCCCCACAGGTTGTCGGTCACTCTCACCCCCGATAGACCTCGTCGAATGGAAGGTGGCTCAGGCGCTCGGCAGCTGTTCGTGGACTCCTTGGAGTCCGATGACTCCTCCCTGTATTCCAGGCCCCTCGACCTGGAATCCTCCGGGGGTCTGTTGGTGGACAAGGGCCCATCCTCGTTCCTGGGAATTCTTCAGCTCATCTCAGTCTACTGGGATGCAACTCAAACCCGTGCAGAAATGGGCCAGATATCCCCTCACAGAGATTTTGGACCGAGAGGATTCCCCCACAGAGGCCTTCCCAGTAGCCAAGGCCATTGTTGGTCCGGCCCTGGAGTTGTGGCAGTGGCCTGCATCCTGTCCTGCGTCCCCACCCTTTCCCTCTCCGGTTTTTCAGAACACCCCTTGGCTGAAGGGCTGGTAACCAATAGCGTCTTCCGGCGCTCCAGAAATGCTAGGGACGTAGAAAAGCCACCAGGCGCCCCAAGGCCAAGCCTGCTGCTTCCTCCAGCA
This sequence comes from Neoceratodus forsteri, assembly GCA_016271365.2. Classification (NCBI taxonomy): domain Eukaryota; kingdom Metazoa; phylum Chordata; order Ceratodontiformes; family Ceratodontidae; genus Neoceratodus; species Neoceratodus forsteri. Next base: position 1,542,527,301 of record CM057456.1, on the reverse strand, counting down.
GGAAGCCTGGAGGGAAGGTCCAGGCGGCTCCTCGGCTGGCCCTTCCTCCAAGCCTGCCCAGTGACGGGTTGATGGGTGCCGCCCCCAACCTCATCACTCCTCCCCTGGGTTCCCCCATGGGGGTACGGCTCAGCCACTTCCTTTCTGCCTGGTCTGCTATCATTATGGACCGTTGGGTGGTGGAAGTGGTCGGCAAGGGTCTGCCTCTGGAATTCGAGTGGACCCCTCCCTATCAAGCCGTTGCCCCTCGGGGGGCTACCAGTTCCACAGCCTCTCTGTTGGCTCGTCAAGCCGACATACTGTAGCTCTGCTCCTCCAAAAGGAGGTGATCAGCAAGGTGGCGGATCCTCCTCCATGCCCAGGGTTTGTGTCCAGGTACTTCCTGGTCCCAAAACGGACAGGGGCTGGCACCCCATTCTCGATCTGGACGACCTGAACAAGTTTCTAAGGCTGTGCACCTTCAGGATGGTCACTCTGGCTCATACCATCCTTGAACTAGGCATGTGGTTTTGCTCTCTGGATCTCCAGAACACGTTCTTTCATGTCGCAGTCCGTCACATCGACGATTCCTCTTCTTCAGAGCAGAGGGATCTCTTTACGAGTTCTGGGCCATGCCCTTCTGCCTTTCTCCAGATCCCAGGGTCTTCACCAAATGCATGGCAGTGGTGACAGCATTCCTGCGGCGCCGAGGGTTCCGGGTGTACCCTTACCTTGATGACTGGCTGATAGCAGCCCCTTCCAGGTTGGAGGTGGAGCGGTCCAAAGATTTGGCCCTCCAGGTCTGCTCTCAAATTGGTCTCCTGATCAACGAGGCCAAATTGGAACTTGTACCATTGCAGGTGATTCAGTTCATCGGGGCAGAGCTCGACTCTCTTCGAGCTAGAGCCCGGCTCCCGGTGGACAGGGCCAAGGTCCTTTCCTCCTTTGCCCAATCATTTCTGGTTGGGCAATTGCTCCCTACCCAGGACTTCCTGCACCTTCCGGGTCTCATGGCGGCTTGCATCAGCGTGGTCCATTGGGCCTGCTGGCATATGCGTCCCCTGCAATGGGGGCTGGCCCGCCAGTGGTCACAGTGCTCCGGTCCTTTGGATCAGCCAGTAACCATGACCCAGAAGATGTAGGACGGCCTGCAGTGGTGGCTTGTCCCAGCTCATCTGCAGGAGGGTATCCTGTTTGTCCGCCCTTAGCCGACGGTCATTCTTACAACCGACACCTCTTTGATGGGTTGGGGTGCCCATCTGAGGGAGCTCCGGGCCCACGACCTCTGGTCCCCTCAGGAGTCTCGATGCCACATCAACCTGCTGGAGCTTTGAGCGGTTCGACTAGCCCTCACCACCTTTGCTCCATTTGTACGGGGTCAGGTGGTTCAAGTCCAGACAGACAACACCATGACCATGTACTGTCTCAGCCGGCATGGTGGGACGCACTCCTTGCCTTTGTGCAAGGAAGCTCTCCGTATTTGGTCTCTCGTGATCAGCCAGGAGGCGGATCTCCTAGCCATCCATGTGGCAGGAGCCTCGAACAGTCTTGCCGATGCCCTCAGCCGGGTAGGCACTTCATCTCACGAGTGGCTTTCCTGCCGGAGGTAGTTCAAGACCTGTTCCCCCATTGGGGCACCCCTCAGATGGACCTGTTCACCTCCAGGGAGAACGCAAAGCTGAGGCTGTTTCATGCCCACCCCCCTCAGCAGGGCTTGCTGCAGAGGAATGCCTTCTCGAGGCAGTGGACCCTGGGCCTCTTCTACGCCTTCCCTCCATTTCCCTTGATCCACAAGGTGCTTCTCAAGGTGAAGAGGGACAAGGCGCAGGTAATTCTGGTAGTGCTAGATCGGCCCCGCCAGTTCTGCTACCCAGATCTTCTCTGCCTCAGCTCCAGGCTCCTGCGGCGACTTCCAGTCTGCCCGGACCTCATCTCAGTCAACAAGGGGAAGATTCTCCATCCGGACCTTCAATCCCTGCACCTGACGGCCTGGTTCCTGAGTGGCTAGAGTTCCAGGCTTTGGGTCTTTCCAGTTAGGTCCTCAACGTCATTGAGGCATCCCGTGAGGACCCTCTTCCTGTCCATTGGCTAGCATTCTGGACTACCTGTGGTCCCTTGCTCAGCTAGGGCTTTGGTCGACGACCCTTAAGGTGCACCTGGCAGCCATCTCTGCTTACCGGGCGCGGGCCGACAAGCAGTCGGTGAGACAGGAGGAGGTGGTCTGGCGCTTTTTCAAAGGCCTCGATCACATATCCCCTCCGGTGCAAGAACCTCCACCTCCGTGGGATCTACTGCTGGTATTGGCCAAGCTCATGGGCAAGCCATTCTAACCGATACACAGGTGTGATATCTCCCACCTGTCGTGAAATTGGTGGTCACACTTGCACAGTTAAAGGATTTGGAGGGGAAGCACTTTGTTAAGGTTAATTTACACTGTATTCTTAAGTCCCCATTCAGCCTGCATTATCAGTTCGGGGCTCAGATGAAGTTATCACATACTGACACAGACTCCATTTTAGGGAGCTACTCTAGCGGGGGTTTAAACATGAACAGACGTTCTGTTTACATGTTGGCAAAAAGGTTCAGAATTAGCGACTATGGTTTAATGCTGTTTCAGAGTGTAACGGAGCATAGGATTATGTAGGTAAGCCCCTGACATACCAGCCTGTGTTTTTGGAGCGCTTATTAGATGAGCTTGTTTATGAGTCCTTTAAACTAGCATCCCTTAACATTCGGAGCCTTCTTCCAAAACTTGATGACCTCCAAGTCTGGGTGACTCAGCACAACCCTGATGTGCTCACTCTGTCTGAAACCTGGCTATCTAAGAAAATGCCTGACTCGGCACTAAACCATACCAACTATACATTATACAGGCAAGACAGGGTGGGAAAAAGGGTAGGTGGTGTGCCATATACGTAAAAATCTCCCCGAAGGGCCAAGCTGTACCCACTATCGCAACAGGTAACCAGTCTCTCATCCTTGGTATCAAAATTCTCTTGGGACAGCATATCAAAGCGCTTTACGTCTTCTCTGTATATATCCCCCCCCCCCCGTGAAAACAAATTAGTCATTAACCTGGTTATTGACTGCTTTGAAAGCCTGCCAGATCATTTGGAGGTAGTAATCATGGGTGATTTCAACGTCAACTTGTTGGCCCTGGAAGCTGACCAGTTCAAGGATGTCATAGCCGCTCACGATATCTCCCAAATTGTGACCTCCCCTACAAGAGCTAACCAGAAATCCAGGAATAACACCCTTCTGGACCTAGTTCTCACTACGCACCCTCTAAGACATACCAGCACCATGGTACTTCCTGACGCGATGAGTGACCACTCACCTGTCTTTAGCCTCTGGACAAATAAAATCACTAAACCCTCCCTCCAAATTCATAAATCAACATAGGTTAAAAAAAGGGAAGCTTGACCAATTGAAGACCTTCCTCTCACGGTATGACTGTTCACCACTGGGATCTTTACCCAACATTGACCTCGCATTGAACTACCTTATTTCTCAATTCAACAAAGTGTGTAACATCTATACCCCATTTTGTAAAGTTAAGTCCAGGGGGGTAACTAACCCATGGATCGCTGCTGATCTGTTAGCCAGAATGAAAGCCAGGGATGATCTTTGGTACTGTGCCTAGGCCTCAGGCAACCCTGCTGATGAACATCGCTATAAAACATCTAGGAATGCTTACACCCAGGAAATATGCAAGGCTAAAAAAAACTACTACCAAAATTAACTCACAAACTCCTGGGGAGACAGCTGGAATTTCTGGCAGAAAATCAGGGACCTTACGAGTAAGTCACAAAAGGCTCCCCGCACTATGGTAGTTGTAAATGACACCCCTCTGCAGGACCCTTATCCCATAGCTGAATCATTCAATTCAGCCTTTACTGACCTCAGTAAGATCCTACCACCTGACTACTTCGATGTGGCTAGCTCCAATGAAACCCCGGTCAATACTACCCCTCTCCCATTTCAGGAGACTTACTCTCACTGAAGCGAAGAAATATCTACTTAGAGCCCTAAGTAAATCCAGGTATAGCAGTGACACCTTGGTTATGAAACTTCTATACCTGTCCCTTGATGTCATGCTAAAACCTCTCACCACCATTCTCAACCTCTCCTTGTCACTTAATCAGTTCCCCAAGCTGTGGAAGGCAGAAGTTGTCACACCAGTGCACAAAGGTGGTGACAGATCGCTCGTCTCAAACTACCAGCCTATCTCAATTCTTCCTCCCTTATCCAAAGTTCTTGAATGAGCAGCGGCTGACCAACTCACTGAATTTCTCAACAAATACGGTATCCAGTGCCCCCAGCAGCACGGTTTCCGGCCAGCACATAGTACCGCCACAGCACTCCTGGAATACACTGATTTTATTTACAACGCCTTGGACCGAGGTCTTCTAGTCTGGTCAATTTTATATTGATTTGACCAAGGCCTTTGATACCGTGAATCACACCCTCCTCCTTAACACCCTCCCCACCCTTGGCCTCTCTCCTCCTGTTATATTCTGGTTCAAAAGCCATCTTGCAAATCGAACACAGCAAGTTAAAATTGATAGCTCTCTCTCAAGCTGTCTGCCTGTATGCTCTGGCATCCTGCAGGGGTCCATCTTTGGACTGCTGCTGTTTAGCCTGTACCTAAATACCCTGCACAATGCCTGTGACAACAGCATCGTGCTTTTCGCGGACGACACCATACTTATCTCTAGCCACATTTTATTTATTTTGTTTTTGTTGACCGGGTAAGTGCACTAGACAAATCCTGCCTATTTTCAGGCACGACCCGGGGGAGGGGGATACAGATGAATGCCAACTGACCTTGAACCAGATTAAGCTGTTGGTGGTATTTATAGTGAATGAGGGAAATTTGGCCAGGACACCGGGGAAATTCCCCTACTGCTGGCGTTCAGTGGCCAGTGAAGTTCACGTAGCTGGCGCTAAAATGGCCACTATGGCCGTATCGCTGGGCCGGAGGAGGCTGGGCGTTAACTGTGGCGGCAGAGTTGGAATGGCAGTGGAATCAAGAAGCAAACAGTATCAGAGAGGTTGTGGAGGAGAAAGAAGAGTTTGTTGATGCTTTAAATACATCGGAGGCGCTGAAAAAGGATATAGTAGCTGAAAGCGAGGGGAGTTCCTTTAATGCAGCTTTTGTGGAGGATCCTTGGGCTAATCTACACAGCTTACAAAGTGCGGCGCCTTTAAAACCGGCAAGTGATGCTGAAGGGAACATCGGGAATGCGGAAGTGCGGCCAAGAAAGAAAGAGATAGCCCGTTTAGCAGTGATGTCACGGTGGGCTTTGGAGTGACTGGAGGAGCAACGGACGGGAATTGCCATGGAGACAGTGAGGAGAAAGGCAGAAGAAGCGGCGGAAAGAGGACGGAAAGCGAGTCGTTTATATCGGAGGCTGAAAGATCCGGAGGGCATAAAGACCAAAGAACATATATTCCCAAAAGGGGCTGTGAGTACTGTAGGCCACAGACAGAGCTTCCACACATTTAAACTCAATAAAGAGACTGGGTTTGTTTTTAACCCTGAGAAAACAGTTGTGGTGGGAGTCGAAGAAAATAACCATGTGACTTACCAGACTACAGTTGGAGTACAAGAGGGTGTTACTGAGTTTAGTTTTAAAAAAAAAACAGTAGCAGTAAGGTTGAACAGCAGAAATTAAAAGATTTACAGAATTCTAAAGAGGTTTTTAAAGATAGCCCTATTATTCCTGTCACTTTTATGCAGCCTGTAGAGCATGATGAAAATTGGTCACCGCAGACTGCCTTGCTATCAGCAGGTTGGAAAAAATTAGAGCAGGGGATTTGGACTCCAGATTTAGCTTGGGACAAATCCTTAGAGTTAGACAAATCGGAGCCAGTTTGGAAACCTGGAGGGGGTCTGATTAAAACAAATTCTACAGTAAGCACAACAGAAATAGTTAATATTAAAGATGGAAATGTGGAAAATGAGGTAACACCAATTCAAGGCACTAATAATGGTGTAAGACCTAACCCTGAGAAACCTTTAATGTCCAGTCTATTTTCTCAGTGTAAGAGGGAGGCTGCACCCAGGAAGAATGCAGTACGTATCAGATATAGGGGTGGTTTAAAGGAAAGACCAAATAGATATTTTGTTGGTAAAACCTTATTAAAGGAGTCTTTAAGTTTTTCCCCTCGAGATGTTTTTGCTTTTATTAACATCTCAGGGAAGACAATATATGATGTTAGTTTCGTTCTCCTGCTTTGTTGGATCTGTTTTGGGAGAGGTATAACCAAGTAAAGTTTTCTTCTTTATGGGCTCCCTTTTTAGTCATTCCTTTGTCAAAACCTTTAATTAAATTTGTGACGGTGATGTTTAGAAATGAGGGGGTTCATGTGGAGGATATTGTATTTTGGTTGTCACAGAAGTGTGAGGTTCAGAGCGATCCAGATCCAATTTTGGATTCTGAACAATTTTGGACAGGAGGGTGGAAATTTAAAGTAAAATTAAGACAAACGGCCTTTGGGAATTGAGCATATCCAAACTCTTTTTGTTGGGTAGAGATAGGGGTATGCTTTTATAGTGGGCAGCCGAGGGCTTGTTATAAATGTGGGGCCAGGACTCACTTATCTAGTACTTGTGATCAGCCGAAATGTGATAACTGTGGGGAAGTGGGGCATGTCACCATGTTTTGTGCAAACGCTATAAAATGTGATCTCTGTGATGAACAGAACCATGCTTTTAGGGACTGTCCATGGGCAGCACAGAATAAGAATAATTGTGGAAATACGGATAGAATTATTCAAAAAGCACAAGATGCTAGAGAACACCTGCAGGGAGTAGAAAATATTGCAAAGACCCCTTTGGTAGCACAGAGCAATGTAGATTCTATAGCAAAAGTAGGGACTAGTGGGACTATTATGGCTCCACCCAAAGCAAGGGGGAAAGAGGTGGTAAAGGAAAGTTCTGAGCTTTTGCAGCCGGTGTGTTACATAGCCCCAAATGAAGATTCAGCGGTGGCTGAAGTGCCTCCTTTACAACCCCCATTACCTCCTAGAAGGTCAAGTAGATCTTCTAAGCCACTTATAACTATAGAACTAGAAGCCATTGAAACTAAAAACTCTTATGCGGCTTTATTTTGGGGGGATTCAGAAATGGATATGGGAGATACAGACTCGCAAGTGTCAACACAAGATGCTGTGGCACCTTCAAGGGAGGAGTATAAGGGGAAGAAAAAAAAAGGAAAAAATAAAATAGATATTTTTGGCTAAAAGGTCTGATTTATTGGTAATGGCTTTGTTATGGGCTACTTTAAATACTCATAGCCTGTTGAAAGCACAGAAGAGCGGCAGTGTTTCAGTTAATTCACGATTTAAAGATTTCTATTTGTTTTCTACAAGAAACATGGATGTCATCTCAAAATCAAATTGCTGTTTTTGTTAAAGATTGGCCATGGGGACCATCCTTTTGGTCATTTGGAGAGGATAGAGCTGACGGTATAGGGATTATTTTCAATTCCTATAATTTTAGGTTACATAAACTAATAGATTTAAGTCCAGGCAGGATTTTGATTATAGAAGAGAAGTGGGGCACTAATATTTTACGTTTAATTAACATTTATAACCCCCAAACAAAATCAGGGAGGGTAGCTTGTTTTAAAGAGATTCAACCGTTTCTGGTGACACATATACCTATTCTTTGGGAGGGACTTCAACTGTAGTATAGGAGTGTCAGGAGGGGGCCTGGAAAGAGAAAAAATATGTTGTGACACAAATTGTTTAAGAGAAATCATTAAAACAGCAGAGCTAGTATCCTGTAATGACAACAGGAATACTGGGCCTAAAGGGACTTTTTTAAAGGAGGAGAAGTTTTATAATTGATTATCTTTTCATTTCAAAAAAAATCCCAATAGATAGTCCACAGACTATGCCAGTAGAATTTTCGGATCATGCCCTGTTGATGGTAAAAGTAGGTGAAATAGAGGGATATGGTAGACAGCGGACCAGGTGGAAATTAAACACATCCATATTACAAGATAAAGTAGTTGTGAATTCTATTAAAATGATTTTACAAGCCAGACTATCAGTTTGCTTTTTGTATCAGAATTTAGGAGAGTGGTGGCAAGAAACAAAAGAAGATTGTATTTTATGGTTTAAAAAGTTTGGGAAGAAATGGCAAAAACTGTATTTTGAATATTTAAAACTAAGAAGGCAACTACAACAATTATTAACCTGGGCTAATGCCTCGGTGAAGATTTTTCATCTCAAATCACAGAAATTAAAGCACAAATGAGGAAATTACAATATGATAGGTCTAGAACCTACAAGCTGTAATTTCAAATCATTTGACAAAATCAGTGTTTGGAGACCCGTTTGAGCTGTGCAAAGCTTTAAAAAATCAGGTCTCGTTAGAATTCTTAAATAAAGGAAAGGAGAAAGCAGTTTCAGTACAGGAAATAGGGGATAAAATTATAGAACATTTTAAGGAGATGGAGCCCCATAATTCTACTACTTTAAGACAGGTCAAACAGTTTCTAGGCCCGACAATAGTAAATGATCCGGATCCAGAAATTCTTAAAAGTATTAAGTAGCCCTTCACTAAAAATGAGATTAAAGAGGTTATAAATTCTCTGAAAGTTAATGTTTCACCTGGCTTAGACGGACTTTCTAATTCATTTTATAAAATTTTTCAGTTTGAAATTGTGAATTGTTTGGAGTTAATTTTTAATTTTTTTTTGAAGGAAGAGGTGAACCGTAGCTCGTTTGCAGAGGGCTTACAAATATATATATATATTCAAATCAGGAGATAAGGGGGAATTTCAGAATTGGAGGCCAATAACTTTGCTGAATTCTGATTATAAAATACTGACAACTGTGATTAATAATAGATTGAAAGTATGGTCGGAGATGATGTTTACCCCAGTTCAGCACTGTGGTATTCCTAATAGGAGAATCCAGTCTGTTCTGTGTCTGATTAGGGATATAATTGAACAAAAGAATGATTTAGGGGAGAGTGGTTATATTGTGTCATTAGATCTGGAAAAAGCTTTTGATAGGGTTTGTCATGATTTTTTATTTTTCTCTCTAGAAGCATTCAAAGTGCCAGAGGAATTAGTAAATTTAATTAAAGGGCTATATGCATCTGCTCAGGTGTTCTCACATATTAAAGGAGAATTAGGAAAGGGTTTTAAAATGAAATGTGGGGTACAACAAGGTTGTCCCCTAAGCCCACTTCTGTATAATTTCTCTTTGGAACCTTTGCTTAGAGTAGTGAGTCTGGTGCCTTTATGGCAGGGGGTGAGAATTCCTAGCACAAATTCATTTATTACCATTCAGGCATACGGATGATGTATGCCTTTTTTTCAAAAGAATCACAAATAAAGGTTTTTTCCTTATTTGAAACATATGCAAAGTTATCCAACGCAAAGATTAATTTTAAAAGTCTAAAGGTTTATTTTTGAATCGACTCATCAAAACCCAGTTGCTTTTGATGCAATAGAATGGTCTGCTGAGCCTTTGGTAATTTTAGGGTATGGTTTGGGCCCTAAATTGTCCAGAGGTGAATTGAAAGTGGTTTTGGAGAAAATAGAGTCAAAGTAAACAGATGGAAAAGGTTTAAATTTTCCAAGATTAAGCAATTCAAGTTTTGAAACAATTTATTTTGCCTTGTGTGCAACATATAGCTGTAATATTTCCACTGCCAGTACATTATGAGACTAGGCTTTATAGTATTTGCTTTCAGTTGTTGTGGGAAATAGATTGAATCCTGTTAAAAGAGGGTTTACTTATTTAGATAAAAAAAAGGGAGGGTTAGGAATGGTGGACCCAATTGTTTTTTGTTTTTCATTATTTTTTTCCTTTTCATTAAAACAGGCAGTAGGCCTTTCAGGATGTCAGGGGAATTTGTTCTTTAATAATATAATGATATATAACGAATTGGTTACGTTGTGCACCCAAATTGTCCCCACATTTATCGTTACCAGAGTATTTTAGACCGGCTGCACAGAAATTATATAAATGGAAAGTTACTAAAAACCAAATTATTAAGAATTCATCAAAAACCTTATATAAGGAACTTATGATAGTAAACTATTCAACCGAGCCAAGTTTTAAAAACTGCCCTAGGGAACGGAACGTGGATATATTAGATCAACTAAATAATCCCAGGTTGCCAGCGTACATGTGGGAGAATCAATGGCTTACGATGTTGGGAGATTAAATGTTAGGAACAGCGAAATATAAGGCAAGGGAGGAGAATCTTGTCCTTATCCTGAATGCATAAATCAGGAGGAAACAATAGAACACTTTTTTCTACATTGCTCCTTTCCAACTAAATTATGGGTACATTTGGCAAAAGTATGGGACCTACCATGGTTAGCTAATTTAAATTATGAGATTCTGGTAATTGGGAGTTTTCCACCATCTTTAATACAATACGAGAAGGGGACTTTGCGAGTTTTCTTGGCATGTCTAAGATATTGCCTATGGCAAACAAGAGTTCAGTGGGTGTTATATCAAAGGAGTCCCTCTGTAGATGGATTTAGATGTTACGTAACTAATGTTTTGAGAAATATTTTTATCAGATGTACAATTATATAATGTGGATAAAGTGAGGTTATGGTGGAAAGGGTTTTCACACATTATTAAATATAAATAGTAGATTAGGGGAATGTTTTCTTCTTTTGTACCTTAAACTAGGACTTGTATAGTTAAAGTGTTATTTCTAGGAATAATTAGGGTGAATTGGATGAATGTGAATTTATATATAAGGAGGGTATGAATATTTGTAGAGGTAAAGGGATTTTATATGTGCTCTGGTAATATATATGTGTTTCTTTAGATAAGGTTTTAAATTAAGGGACCTTTAGTAGATTATGTGTATTGCCAAGTTAAGGTATAGTTTATTTCAGTTATTGTATTTGTTGTTTTTTTCTTGTTGTTTTGTTACTTCTGTATATTATGTAATGTGTTTTGTTGTGGACTTGTATTTATGTGATTATTACAATTAAAATTGCCCCTACTCATTTCGATAAGTGCCATGGGATCTTTAACATCCACCTGAACTACCACCAATCCAGGCAGATGGGACCTCGGTTTATCGTCTCATCCGAAAGACGGCACCTCAGAAGTGCAGCACCCCTCTCATGATGCACTACAGTGTCAGTACTGGGATATTAACCCAAGTGCCAGATGTGGGAACTGAACCCACAGCCCTCTGATCTCCCAGCCTCAGAGGTGAGTGTGCTACGTACTGAGCCACTGACACTGCTAATGGACCTACTCCCTCTCACTAGTGACCTGCAATTAAATTTCCCAAAAGTAGAAACCTGGTTTGTAAACCACAAACTATTAATGAACTACACAAAGACTAAGACAATGCTCTTTGCGAGTCCCTATAACCGGTATAAATCTTCACCCCTTACCATCTACAATAATACCAATCAACCCCTAGATGTGGTGCAAGAATTTAAATACCTAGGTATTATGTTGGACCGCTCCCTCTCCTACACTCTGCATATTAATCATATCTCCAAGATTGTCAACCGCAGACTAGGGGTCCTCTACAGACACAGGCATTGCCTCACACCGGTGGCTCTGAGGCTTGCAGTCACCAACACCGTATTGTCCATCACTGACTATGGCCTACTAATCTACAGTGCTGACACTGATACCATGCTCAGACGGCTAAAGATCACATTTAACAAGGCCTGTAGGTTAATAACGAGTGTTGACAAGCGGACTCACACATGTGAGCTTTATCTAAAAGCTGAATGGTTCAATCTCCAGGGTAGAATTAGACATCATACCTGTCTCTTTGCTAAAAAAAAAATACACCTTGCCCTTACTCTTCCAGTCTCCCAGCCAACCAGTCCCTGCTATCTCCCTTGACAAACCAGTGCAGTAACTGAAGCTCGGCTAGTCTAATCTTCCATGTCGCTAGATGCTGAACCTCACAAGCGCAATGTACCTTCAGCTGTAGAGCCCCTGCCTGGTTGAATGATCTACCCCCTGAAATCCACTGTGAACCCATACTAGGTGCCTTCAAAACCAAGCTTCATGGGCACCTGGTAACTCTTAATAAGTGTGACTGTCCATTTTAATCTTTTGTTACTGGCCATACCTTCCTATGCCCCCTCCCCACTATGCCCCACTCCCCCCCACTGCTTCATGCCTCCCTATGCCCCCCCACTCCCCCCTCTGCCATTCTTCTCCCTCCACAATTTCCACCTTCCCTTATCTCCTCCCCTTCCACCTCTTCCCTCCTCCCTTCACCATGCTCCCCCTGAACTATCATTGTATCTTTTATATCAACTGTAAGTTTGACAGTCTGATCTTGGACTGTGTTTATTATTTCCACTAATGTACTCTGATCTGGCTATTTAATTATGTTAAACTGTTTCTCACAAGGCACCATTGTAACTCATGTGTCTTTCATCTGGAATTCACCTTGTTAATTTGTTGCCTTGATTTGTGCAGTTTGTTCTATTGTATACTGGGTTTTGATGTTTCTTTCTTTGCATATTGTTTTTACATTGTTTACATCTTTTGACGTGGAACCTTTGTAAAAGAACCCCAGGTTCAAAGGTAATTGTAATCCTAGTTATGAGATAAATAAAATAAGCAGGCTTGCGCCCTTCTGGAATGTCTCCCACGACATTGTGGGTGTATTAGTTTTCTCCATAGTTCCAACCTAGGAATATTTCTGGTCTGGATTTGAATGTGTCAGAGTTTGGTGCATCAGCAACATGTTGGGGCAAGCTGTTCCAAGTTTTTGCCACTGTCACGGTAAAATAATTATCTTGCTTGGTGGTATTAGCCTTTAGCACTACCAGTTGTTTATTGTGACTTTTAAGATTATTGGAACGATATATCATTTCAAATTCACAATCCATTTGTAGATGATTTTGTAATAATTTGCAAAGATTCAGAAGATCACCCCTTTTTCTCCCCTCTTCGGGGCTGACCAATTTAGTTTGTTTCAATCTCTCATTGTAATTCAAATGAAAAAGTCACAGAATTATTTTGGTGGTTTGTCTCTAGACTCTCTCCAGTAACTCGACATCTCTTCTGAGATATGGACTCCAGAAAGGTGAGCTCATGTCCAGATGTGGGTGAAGATGATAATTTGTTATTAAATATAATTCCAAAGTCTCTTTCTTTTACTGCTGCTGTTAAGATCTTATTGTTTAGGGTATATGGGTAGAGAGGGTTATTTCTTCCGAAGTGCAGTACTACGCATTTTCCTTGGTTGAATGTCATTTTGTTATTTTCTGCCTTGCTTTCTGTTTGTGTTGTATTTTCCGATTGTGTCTACTCCCCCCCAATTTCCTGTCATCTGCAAATTTAACCAATGTGTTGGTAATGTTTTTATTTAAGTCAGTTATAAATATATTGAAAAGGGTTGGCCTGAGGACCGAACCCTGTGGTACCCCACTGGTCACAGCACCTGGGGTGGACAATGTGCCATTTATACAGGCTGACTGTGTGCGGTCTTCCAACCGGTTGTTGATCCATTTGATTGTTCCATTATCTAATCCCAGATTAATTTGTTTTTCTACCAGCACGTAGTGTCAGACTTTATCAAAGGCCCTGGCCATGTCCTGCATGATGACATTGACAGGTTTGCTGTCATTCATGCTTTCGCAAACTTTACCGTAAAAAGAAATCAGATTTGTGGCACAGGAATAACCCGTTCTAGGGACATGGATATGTTGTTCATCCACACTTATTGGCAGGTATCCTTGCCGCTTTAAATCTTGCCGGAAGGTCTTCAAGCTGGCTCCTCCCACCCACCCGGGTGGTATAACTCTCGGCTCCGCCCCATGACGTCAGATCTTCCTTACCGCTTGGAAGCTCAGGTTCCCTCCTTAACGCTCTGCGTTTGCGACTGGTTCCTATTTCTTCCGTTTTGCGAATTTGAAAGTTTTTTGCTAAAAAGACTTCGGTCTTCGATCCCTCGCGGCTGCGATGGACAGATCGACTCCCGGTTTTCGGAGATGCCCCTGCGGGCAGAAGATGTCTCGGACGGATCCACACTCCACGTGTGTCTACTGTTTAGGCCTTGAGCACGACCCGCAGGACTGCGACCTGTGCTCTTCCTTCTCGGCCTACGTCCTCGAAGACCGTGCTGCCCGATTGCAACTGGGCCGTCCCGAGAAGCGTTTCCCTCCGGTGAAGTCTAAGGAGGCCCGGTCGGCGGTGTCCATGCGGCGTGGCTCGTGGATCAGCCTGAGCAGATGATCGCCCTCGAAGAGGAGGCGGCGCGGGCCGTATCTTCCTCGGCCGCGGCATTTATCCCGCTCTCTCTGGGTTCTTCCTACACAGCTTCATTTAAGGAGCTTTGTCTGTCCCTCTCCACTAGGGGAGAAGGGCCAGCGTCTGCTGGACCTTTTTCTCGGTCCAAAAAGAGGGACAAGGGTAAATCCCTCCGTCGACGCTCTTGGGAGCGGGAAAGGTCCCTCTCCCCGAGTCGTCGACCGTCGACTTCGGTCGACCGCTCGGCTTCGGCCACTGGTCTCACGGTGCCCCCGTCAGGTCAGTTGACTGAGACTCCTGTCGACGAAGTCGAGATTTTTCTCGACCCGTTAGACGGGCTGTCACCCATAGAAGCCGAGATTCCTCTCTCCCCGGTTCCCCCGGAGGGAGTTGAGGATCCCGTGGGCTTGCCTGTGCCTCCGGTTCCGGAGCCCTCGGATGAACCCTCCGAGCCGAAGGGAGTGCCGGTTCCTGCCAACACTTCCCCGCACCGACCTCGGAAGAGCCGAGGCTCTCGGTCTTGGTCTCGGACCTCTTGGCGGTCCAGCCGATCCGCTGTCATAGGCGGTCTCGGTCTCGGCACCTGATGGCGGCGTCGCCCTCGTCCTCCTCCTCAGGCGAGGGAGGCTTCGGCGTGAATTCGTCGGCAGTGCGAGGACCTCATGGCAACAGCTTCTGACCGGGAGTAAGCCGACGCAGTCGCCTTCCCCGGCCATTAAGTGGCTGTCACCGGAGCGGCCGACACAACCCCTCGACTTACCCGAGGAGCCTGTACCCAGGCCGGTTGTTCGGCCAAAACCAGCTGCTCCACCGATTCCGGTGGAACCTCCGCCTCCACAGCCACTGTTTGGGGCTCCGACCAGGGATTCTCGGTCGGCTAAGGGTCTACCCCATCGGCTGTCGGTTACCCTCACTCCGGACCGACCTCGGCAGGTTGAGGGTGGCTCAGGCCAGAGGCAGCTCTTCGAGGACTCCTCCGAGTCCGAGGATAATTCCTCCTTTTTCTCCAAGCGACTGGACTTGGAGTCCTCAGGAGGACAGTCTATGGACGATAGCCCGTCGTCCTTCCTAGGACTGCTTCGGCTCATCTCGAATCCACCGGGATGAAGCTCGAACCCATTTCCAAACGGGCCAGGTATCCCCTCACGGAGATTCTGGACTGAGGGGATTCTCCGACGGAGGCTTTTCCGGTGGCCGAGGCCATAGTGGGTCCGGCCCTGGAGCTTTGGCAGCGCCCTGCTTCCTGTCCTGCGCCTTCGGCCAGGATGGCCAGGAAGTATGCGGTCCCTACCGGTTCCCTGTCCGGTTTTTCGGAGCACCCCTCTGCTGAGGGGTTGGTTACCGACAGCGTTTTCCGGCATGCCGGCAACGCCAGGGATGTGGACAAACCTCCCGACAAGGAATCCAAGAAATTGGATTATGTCGGGCGAAAAGTCTATGCTGCGTCCTCTCTCGGCCTTCGTCAGGCCAGTTCGGCCGTCCTCATGGCACATTTTTCTCATGCCCTGTTGGGCTCCCTGGATGAGGTTATTCCTCATCTCCCCGCGGATCAGCAGACTACGGTCAAGCAGGTGCGGGACCAGGGCAGGGCAGTGGCCAAACAGCAGCTCCAGACTGCTTTGGATATTGGGGACTCATGTGCCAGGTCGGTGGCGGCCGCAGTGGCTATGCGTCGGCGGGCTTGGCTGAGGATATCCACTTTTACTTCAGATACCCAGCACAAGTTGGCGGATGTTCCCTTTTTGGGGACTGATCTCTTCGGCCCTGGGGTGGAAGGTCACCTGCAGAGGATTGAGAAATCCAATGCTACCTTGGACTCGGTCTCTTCCGCTCAGAGGGACAAAGGCCGCAAACCACAGCCTAAGCCCTTTCGTCCTTCTGCGCCCCCGGCACGCCCGGCCCAGCAACGTCAGGGCCAGCAGGCTCGGCCTTGGCATCCCAAACCCAAGCCATGGCTTCCTCTAACAGGAGGCAGGAGGAAAAGGCCCAGGAGGTTCTTCGGCCGGTCCATCCTCCAAGCCTGCCCAGTGACGGGCTGAGGGGTGTCGCCCCCATCCCCGTCACCTTACCCCTAGGTCCCCCCGTGGGGGGACGGCTCCGGCACTTCCGTTCCGCCTGGTCCGCTGTTATCACGGACAGGTGGGTTTTGGAGGTGATGGGAAGAGGCCTGCCTCTAGAATTCAAGCAGGCACCGCCCTTCAGAGCCGTCGCCCCTCGGGGCGCTTCGGGGTCCCCAGCCTCGCTGGCGGCTCGTCGAGCCGACATCGCTCTCCTCCTCCAGAAGGAGGTGATAAGAGAGGTGGAGGACCCTCCTTCAGACCCAGGGTTTGTGTCCAGGTACTTCCTGGTTCCGAAACAGACGGGGGGCTGGCGCCCCATTCTCGACCTACACGACCTAAACAAGTTCCTAAGGTCTCGAACCTTCAGGATGCTCACTCTGGCTCAGATAATACCATCCTTGGAACGCGGCATGTGGTTCTGCTCTCTGGATTTGCAGGACGCGTTTTCTCACGTCTCTATCCGTCCGTCTCACCAGAGATTCCTTCGCTTCCGAGCGGAGGGATCCCTTTTCGAGTTCCAAGCCATGCCCTTCGGCTTGTCTCCAGCTCCCAGGGTCTTCACCAAATGCATGGCAGTGGTGACAGCATTCCTGCGGCGCCGAGGGGTCCGGGTGTACCCTTACCTGGACGACTGGCTGATAGCAGCTCCCTCCAGGCAGGAGGTGGAGTGGTCCAGAGATCTGGCCCTCCAGGTCTGCTCTCAACTAGGCCTCCTTATCAACGAGGCCAAGTCGGAACTCGAGCCGAAGCAGGTGATTCTGTTCATCGGGGCAGCGCGACTCTCTTCGAGCCAGGCGCGGCTCCCGCGGACAGGGCGAGGTTCTTTCCTCCTTTGCCCAATCATTTCTGGTTGGGCATCCGCGCCTGCCCGGGACTTCCTCGCCTCCTGGGTCTCATGGCGGCCTGCACCAGCGTGGTCCGTTGGGCCCGCTGGAACATCGTCCCTTCAATGGGGACTGGCCAGCCAGTGGTCACAACGCTGCGATCCTTTGGACCAGCTTGTGTCGGTGACACAGGGGATGTGGAACGCTCTCCAGTGGTGGATCGTTCCAGGTCATTTGCAGGAGGGCATCCCGCTCGTCCGCCCGAGCCGGCCGGTCTCTCTATCGATGCCTCTCTGATGGGTTGGGGTGCCCATCTGGGGGAACACCGGGCTCACGGCCTCTGGTCCCCACGGGAGTCCCGATGCCACATCAACCTGCTGGAGCTCCGAGCGGTCCGCCTAGCTCTCACCGCCTTTGCTCCGTTCCTCCGGGGTCAAGTGGTCCGAGTCCAGACGGACAACACCACGACCATGTACTATCTAAACCGCCAGGGCGGGACGCGCTCCATGCTTCTATGCAAGGAAGCTCTCCGCATTTGGTCACTCGTGCGCAGCCTGGAGGCGGATCTCCTAGCCATTCATGTGGCAGGAGCCTCCAACACCCTGGCCGATGCCCTGAGCCGGATAGGGGCTGCATCCCACGAGTGGTCTCTCCTGCCGGAGGTAGTACAGCATCTGTTCTCCCTTTGGGGCACACCTCAGGTGGACCTGTTTGCCTCCAGGGAGAACGCGAAGCTGAGACTGTTCCATGCCGGCCCCCCTCAGCAGGGCTCGCTGCAGGGGGATGCCTTCTCGAGGCAGTGGACCCCGGGCCTCTTCTACGCCTTTCCCCCATTTCCCTTGATCCACAAGGTGCTTCTCAAGGCGAGGAGGGACAAGGCGCAGGTGATTCTGATAGCCCCAGACTGGCCTCGCCAGTTCTGGTACCCAGATCTCCTCAGTCTCAGCTCCAGGACTCCTCGGCAGCTTCCAGCTCACCCGGACCTGCTCTCAGTCAATCAGGGGAAGGTGTTCCATCCGGACCTTCAGTCCCTGCACCTGACGGCCTGGTTCCTGAGCGGCTAGAGTTCCAGGCCTTGGGTCTTTCCGATGAGGTCCTCAGTGTAGTTGAGGCGTCCCGTAAGGAGTCGACCAGAAAATGCTATGCCTTCAAATGGAAAAGGTTTCCATTTGGTGTCAGGGCAAGGGCTTGGACCCTTCCTCCTGTTCCTTGGCAAGCATCTTGGACTATTTATGGTCCCTTTCTAATCAAGGGCTTAGGTCGACGACCCTAAGGGTGCACCTGGCAGCCATCTCTGCTTACCGGGCGCGGGCCGGGAAGCAGTCGTTGGCGCAGGAGAAGGTGGTCTGGCGCTTTTTCAAAGGCCTTGATCACATTTCCCCTCCGGTGCGAGAACCTCCACCTCCGTGGGATCTACTGCTGGTACTGGCAAAGCTCATGGGCAAGCCATTCGAACCTATGCACAGGTGTGCTCTCTCTCACCTGTCGTGGAAGACCGCCTTCTTGGTGGCTATCACGTCAGCCAGAAGGATGGGAGAGCTCCAGGCGCTTTCCATCGAGTCTCCTTACCTGGTCTTCCACAGGGACAAGGTTGTCCTGCGCCCCCACCCGAAATTCCTTCCGAAGGTGGTGTCGGAGTTTCACCTTAACCAGGTGTTGACTCTGCCGGTGTTCTACCCCAATCACACCTCGGAGGCCGAATATAGGCTCCATACTTTGGACCCTAGAAGGGCCCCCTATTACAAAGGCGCCGGCTGAAATTCGGGAGAGGTTCGCCAGCTGTTTGTCACCACGCTGAAGCCGCATCTGGCAGACCTGCAGCCAAGCCGGACGATAAGCAGGTGGGTCACCTCCTGCATAGATCTCTGCTATAAGTTGACGGGCATGGAGCCTCCCAGAGGATAAGAGCTCATTCTACCCGCATACTGCTGCATCGGTGGCTGCTTCCAGGGACGCCCTATCCAGGAAATCTGCAGGGCTGCTACCTGGAAGTCAGCAAACACCTTCATTACCCATTACCACATCGACCTTGAGTCATGCCAGGATGCTGGTTTTGGGGCCTCGGTTCTCCAGTCTCTCTTTCCCAAGTAAGTATTGGGGTGTGCGCCTTGCCTCCCTCCTCCCGGAGAACTGCTAGGAGTCTGCCAATAGTGTGGATGAACAACATATCCATGTCCCTAGAAATACAGGTTACTCACCTGTAACAGGAGTTCTAGGAATGGTATATGTTGTTCATCCACACGACCCACCCGACCTCCCCGACTTCGACGCACAACCTGAGCTTCCAGCGGGCCAGATCTGGCGTCATGGGGCGGAGCCGAGAGTTATACCACCCGGGTGGGTGGGAGGAGCCAGCTTGAAGACCTTCCGGCAAGATTTAAAGCGGCAAGGATACCTGCCAATAAGTGTGGATGAACAACATATACCATTCCTAGAACTCCTGTTACAGGTGAGTAACCTGTATTTTTAAACCCGTGTTGATTATTGTCAGATATTTTGAATGAAGTTCTATATCAGTTCTGTCTTTGATTAATCTTTCCATGAGTTTGCAGCATAAACAGGTCAGACTTATGGGTCTGTAGTTGTTTACTTGTCCCTTAATTACCCTTTTTGAAAATGGGTGTGACTATGGCAGTCTTCCAGTCCTTGGGTAGCTCCCCTGTTTGCATAGATTTATTGAATAGGATGGACAATGGCAGTGAAATGATGGCTGTGGTCTCTTTTTTTTTTTTTTTTTTTTTAAGAAATCTGGCTGAGATGTTGTGAGGGCCATGTGATGTGTTGGATTTTAAGTTGTGAATTGTGAGAAACGAGATGTCTTTTAACGAGTACCCAGGCAAAGAGATTGTTCACCAATGATGTCTGTATATCCACATGGCTTGTACTCCTTGTATAACTTGTCACTATCTCCTCTGTAACTGCCGCCTGTGTGGCCCGGGTCGTACCTGAAAATGGTCCCCTGGATCAGTGCACTTACCCGGTTACCAAAGACTAAATAAATAAAATGTGGTTGTGGGAAGGAATACCAGCATGTCTTCATACCTTATACCCAAGTAAAAGACTTTAGAGGTCTCAAAAGTTGTACTGTAGTCCAAGAAAAGCACCAGATATACCTAACAGATTCTTACACTGAACTGCTTGATCACTGTGTTATTTCAATAAATATGTACTTTTTTCTGCAAAGTTCCCATATATTCCAGCTGTTAATTAATTTAACCAATTAATGCAATAATTTATTCATTATTTAATTCAGCCATTAATGAGCCACTGATCCCCTAGGAAAACCTTTAGAAAGTAATATTTAGACAAAATATGACTTCTAATTAAAATATTTTCATTGTTAGTCTTCCATTTTTCTTAATTATTAAAGATATTGAAATAAAAACTGTGGGCCCTTTATTCAGTGCTAACTGTTTGCACCACTCACCCATTGGTGGTGTGCATGAAATAGCGCACAGTTGGCCTGGGGGCCATACTCAAACAAGTAGTGTGTTCAAAAAGTGTACTGCCGGCCTGATGAAGAGGCTATGGGAGTGCTGCGCACAGTGACTGTGCAGGACTCGCACAGCCTCCTGCTGGAATATGGCCCACAGGAGCCAATAGAAATAGTGTGTCCCAAATGGGATAACGCTATTGGTCTTGTGAGCCATGTTCATTCACCTTATGCTGAAAAGCCTATAGGCTATGCAAAGTACTAAGGGTCCATTTGCACACTATTATGGGCTAATTAGCGTTGCTGCTCAATGCCACCTTGCATGACTGCACAGAGGCATTGTGCTGAACTGCGCAAGGCTCCTACCCCCTGATTGCCATACAGTTGCTACAGATAAGTATAATAACATAATTCTGGTATCTAGTGGCCTCCCCATGCCCAAACTGCCATACATTTGCGTCCAAATAGGTATTGTATCATATCGTATCCCTAGCATCTATTGGCCCCCCCCCAGAACACTGTACATTCACCTCCAAATAGGTATTATACCATATCTCTAGCAGCTAGTGGTCCCTCTCCCCCAGTTGCACCATCAACCTCCCCTCCTTGTCCCACTCTTGCAGGTCTGGAGATGGTGACTGGCAAAGCCACTTCACTCGCCACTTCAGCCAACTGAGTGACAAGGAGCATGCGCGTACTTCCTCACTATAGAAACAGCTGTTTGTACAGTATGCGGACACTTGCTGCCTGTCAGTCTGCCAAGGTGGTGAGCGGAGGGGTTGTGCCAGTCACTATCTCTGGAAGGGGGACAGTGCCTGCTTGGGTAGGTTGGGGGGCCGGGGAGAACAGGGGTGGAGGGACCTGAGTGGGCGGTACAGGGAGGGGCTTGGTTGTGCGATGGAGGGGGGACCACTAGATGCCAGGGATATGATAAAATACCTAAAGGTGAATGCATGTGGTGGGTAAAAGTTTATACTGGCTACCCAACACTTAGCCAGGGGTGTTTGTGCACCAATGTGCACAATGATATGAGTAGAGTTTTGAAACTATTACAGTGTTGTGATGGAGGCTGCTTAGCACTTTCAAAACCTTTTAATATACTGGTATGCCCTGTATGCACTGGGGATTCCTTATCTGCATGGGTGCAGTGGTACATTCTGGCTGTCTGCACTATTGAGTTACTGCCTTGCACCAAGGGCCTCTGCATATGGCGACCCATCCCCATCAGGCACTAGCATGCATAATGCCATGCTAACCTTCTGAATGTGGGAGCCAGAGTCCCTATGTTTTAGAGTGCATATACTCTGCTCTTCATTCACCACTTGAAGTCATATCCTTTCTTTTTATCATATCCCAGTCTGCTGCCTAGGAAGCAGCTGCGATGTAATAACCAAAGGATTATGACTTCTGTTGAGGATAAAGCAGCCACAGCAGATGAAATCTATGGCACAGAAGTTCTTTTTACATATAAATATCCCAAAGTGATAAAGAACAAAGGACAGAGAAGTGAAATAAATACAGGGATCGGGAGGTCACATTCTCTCTTTCTAAGTTATATGCACGTCCACTTAATGACTGTGCCACTCAACTGTGACGCCCATTTAGGAAATTCAGATAAACAAAATTGAAAAATATTCTGAGAAGAGCAACTACATGCATCACAACTCTTCAAAACGAAGCTTCTGAAAACAGGTTGAAATCATGGAATCTCAAGCCTTTGTCTGTCAGGCATCTTCAAGGAGACCTTCTACCCATGTTCGATATCGTTTAGTATCTGTATTTAATGTGAGAACTAAACCTTGAGTACAAAATTAACCCACAGATACCAGACGTTGTCCACTACAGATTTGTGGAAACAGATTTCATCTTCTTAAAAGAAAGTATATATTTTTTTATCCAATGCATAGTTAATCCATGGAATTCATTATCCATTGAAATTGCAGCAAGTAAGTAAGAATAAAGAGGAGTTTAAGTTTCAACTAGATAACTATCTTAGGTGAGAATCTGCATGGTTATTACAACAGTTAGATGCCCTCTCAGCTCTATTACACTTCAGTATTCCCTTTAGTGTAATAAATAAATACTGAGTGTGAGTTGTGTGTAAAAAAAAAAAAAAAAAAAAAAAAAGGTTTCCAAGAGTTTTCCCAAAGGTGCCCACTGCTCTTCAGTATAGCCATTTTCAAGTCTGCTTTAATCAATATAGCATTAGTGTATAGTGAGGGGTTTGTTCTGCATGGATTTACATGCCAGCTGAAACCTTGTTGTGCCACAGTTCAAAGATCATGGAACGTGGTTGTACCCTTCTGTGATACAACAAGGTTTCAGCTGATTGGAAATCCTTGAAGCATCTGTTTTTTCACAGCACTGCTACACACACAGCAGTCATTTCAAGTTCTGAACTGAAACCACTGGCACGTTTGCTGCTGCTGCGGGAGCCTTGATAAAACACTTTCACTTTTTTTTTTGGTTAAAATAAAAATCTGAACAAACAAACCAAAACTACATACTATAGAAAGCACTGGTTAAAGGAACCACAGTCCCAACCAGCCTCTGCTGTCACTTGGGCTTCTGATTACATCAGACCTCTCCAGCTTCGCTCTTGAGGTGTGGTGTAATCAGGACCCCTCTGTGGCAGCACAGGCTGGTTGTGCATGGTTTCCCAATCAGTATTCTTTGTATCTCTTCTCAAAGACAGTGAAGCTAGTGTCTACACCACTCGGTCCCCCCTTTTTTTGGGGGGGAGGGGGATGGGACTTTTTCCTAGTGCTTAAGAGGCAGGAAAGATGCAGTAGAGTACAAGGGCATGCTGGCCTCACAGAAATGCAATTTTTCTTGCTGGTGAGGGTCTATCTACCAGTTGGGAGGTAGATGATGGCATGCTGGAGAGAGAGAGAGAGAGAGAGAGAGGTGTGTGCGTGTGTGTGTGTGCGCGCACATGTATATGTAGCCATCTCTCATGAAGCCTTAAAGGGTAATTGTGTTGGGGGCTTCCGGTGATGTCACCAAGCATTGAAGGCATAGGCACTTGGGGCTCCCGCAAGCCCAAACATTAATCTGTAGTAATCCGCCTCATTTTCTGTTCCATTCTGTCCTCAATCGGTGTAAAACAAGTGCAGTCACATTGAGGCAGTGGCCAAAAGCTTCTGCAGCTGGGACCCTAAAACAGCAAAAACTGGTTTTGGTTGAGCGGGCTCAGAATAGGAGACGCTCCTCATTGAGTTGGGCAGAGTCATCAGAATGGATCTCTGGAAGCGACATCGAAGAGGCATTCACTATAAAGTCCTGAAAATTATGTCAGGAACTCTGTAAGTTAGTGGATATCCTTGACCGCATTTAGCAGGATGCAGCCGACAATCGGCAGGAATTAAAGAGCAAGTTCAGAAGACTAAACAATTAAAGGAGCATGTGTTCATTCTCTCGGAGACTGTGGACATGCACAGTGGAGCGATACTGTAACTCCACGACAGAGAGCTTCCATCACTCAAAAAAAATCGAGGCCCTAGAAAACAGGACACGCAGGGTTAACATCCTTATCCACAGAATTCCTGTAAAGACTGAATCAGGTAACTTGCTGCTGTTCATTGACAGCTTCATTTATGAGATCCTGACTTTAGAACTGGAGTTCTAGCTGAATATTACTGAGGCGCTTAGGGCCCTCACAGCACCTTCTGTTGACCCTAAAGCCAGACTGCAATCTGTTATAGCCTTTTTGATTACTGAATGAAGGAAGCAATACTAAGAAAGGCCTGGATGTTGTCCCAGTGGTGAAGAGAGCTGAGGCACTTTCGTGAACTTACCTTATCCCACACTGGTGACCCGGGTTTGGGAATGGACTGGGGTTGGCCAGGGAGAGGAGGATCAAGCATCAGGAGGACTGCTGTCCTCCTCTGGAGAGGGAGGGCTGTGCTCCTGGTGCTTGTCTACCCTCTAGTGGAGGCTGGAAGGTAGGCAGCTCGGACCACAACTTGGGAAGGAAGGATGGCAGCCGTGAATGTCTTACACATGGTAGCATGCGTAGGTACATCAGGACAGCATTGCATGTCCGTTCCTCCAGGGGAGGAAAAGAGGAAAATGGCCGGGTGCAGCACAGGCTGAAACTGACCCCTCGCAGGCTCTGCACTGGCTACAGGGCCCTTTCCCAGAACCTGATCTGTTTGTTGGTGGCGAGGTGCCCACCATCAACCCCTGCCACAGGGGCAAGCCGTGGGGGAAGCACTTGGATGAATACAAGTCCCTGGGATGCCGCGGGTTGGGGTTGGAGGGGGTCAGTGGAAGGCGCTGCCTGCACTGTGGCGGGGAGATAAACGGACTAACTGCAAAGAGAAATCTGGGAGAAGAAAGATCAGGTTTGGGGACCAGAGACTATTTTTTTGAACATTATTACGCCCTCTTGTGACGGAATTCAGGAAGCAGTTCACAATAGTAAAAGAACTGAGAGGAAAGGGCTTAAAAGTCTAAATAGATTACCCTGCAAGACTAAAAAAATATTTGGACTCTGCGATGAAATTATTTGAATTGCTGTTGGAAGCACAGACATATACAGCCAGGGTGGGAGTCAATACTGAGGAGATCCTGAATACCCACAAACTGAAAGATTTAGAGAAACAGAGATGGTTCATCCTGAAGAGTGGGAAAACAGGGCCAAAAGTCGGCACAGGAGGGACTGCGAGCAGCACCAGCCTCTGGCAAAGATGGTGGCTAGAAGACATACACCCCAGCCTACAGTATCCAAGCAGACATCGCCGGCTAAGGAGAGAAGAGCAGGACTGAACCACGTGGAGAAGAAGGGAGAACCAGCAGCTTGCAGCACAACACAGTTGAAGAGCTTGGAACTCGGGCAAGGAATAGAAGGAGGTTGATGTTTCAAACCTGACACACCATTTTAACCAGTAAAAAGGAAGCAGAGGACATAATCAACACCATGTAAATACATGTTAATTGGACAAAGGTATGAAAGTTAAATTTAAAACTCTGGTCAGAATCTCTATCCCTTATGTTGTTTGAGTTAGCCTTTTCTGGGTGGCAAAATCGTTTCCCACTAGGGAAATCAGATCTGTTCTATTCCTATTCCACCAGAGTGAGCCAAAATGGGGACCGTCTCCTGAGGGACTTGGAACTACCGAACTTTAGCACGGTCCCAAGTATCAGTCTGCGCCTGGTAGGAGGAGCTTGACTATGTTGATTGTTCCAACAAAATGTAGCATCTGTTCCATAATCTGTATTTATTTGAAATGGCATGCTGTCAGAAAGGGATGACTGCTGGGAGCAGAAGAGGAGAGGAAAGTATGGGTTGAAAGGGGTGTGGTTCAATTCAGTTCAGTTTTATTTTGTATACTAGAAAGTATGTGAGCAAAAATGCCTGCTTTCACAAACGTCCAGTGGTATGTAAATTTGATGATACAGAGAAAAAGGTAAAAACAATATTTACAATATGTTTTGATATTTACAATAGGGAACAGTGTGTATGACTGGATCATCTAGATTAGAAAAACAATACAGAACACACAACAGTAGTGTCTGTATACAGATACATATAAACTCTAAGGTAACTCAGGGGGTTGCCTACCGGGGCAGGACACAGGTGGTGGATTGGAAGAGGTGGTCCTTGAGGGAGGAAGTGAATGAGCCAATTGAACTACAGGCCTGAAGTTCAGGGGACAGTTTATTGTAAAACTTAAGGCCCTTGTATGTGATGGTGTTCTGTGCATGTTTGGTTAGGTGTGGTTAGGGTGTTTATGACAAACGGAGGGAGACTGGAATTCAGAAGAGACTTCCCTCCTATTAGCTGTCTTCAGTGTAACATTCTGACTATAAAATTACAAAATGGCCAATTCCACGAGGCTGTCACAGAACTTTAAAGATAGCACTCATTGGGGAAGGGTGGGGGTGGGGGCCTCTGTCACCCACACAAGGGAGAGCTATAAAAGGGCAGCAAAAATACTTCAGCCAGTTACCATACAGCATGGTGTAGGAACTAGAATCAATTTAAGGCTGCTTCATGGCCATTGGTAATGGGTACATGGGAGGGGGCTCCTGGTCACTGCCTCATACCCCCCAGTTTGTGACAGAACCCAGTCAGATAAAGACAATCAGGCAGCCTGGAAGCAGGCTTAGTGGAACCACGGCGGAGGGTACTTTGTCTTACTTAATTTTGAGGTACCCCCCCCATGTCACAACTGTGTGGGGGATGGGAGGGGTTGCCATGTTTCACAGCATTGAACGTGGGACCACACATCCACTGCTGGGGCAGGGGCTCCTTAGGCGGACTGGTGCAAGATGTAAGCTGTGCACTGCCTGCTATCACACAAAATCATACAGACAGTAAGAAAAGAGTGACACAGATGGAAAGAAAGGGGGAAGGAGAGAATGAACAGTCGTTTGAAACCCAATCAGTTATTGTAAAGATATGTGATTTAAGTTTTTCTTGTTCTACATGACTTTGTTTGGTTACACTGCTAAATGTAAATTTTCGTTGTCTTGTCGGCATTTTGGCCAACATGGAGAGCATCACCCAAATCAGGAACCAAAACAAAAAAAAAGCAAAAAGGAAATCCAAAAAACTTCTGATCATAGGAGACTCCATGATTCGGGTAGTTGATACTCATCTCCAGCCAGGGGTAATGGTCAGATGTCTCCCAGGTACATCAGCATGGAGAGACACTGACCGCATTGCTAAAATTGTTCACAAAGCAGGAGAAAACATTGATGTCCTAGTACACATAGGGACTAATGATCTCGCCAGCCGGTCAGTTGTGGAGACCAAGGAACACCTGACCAGGCTGGGTGACAGAGGGGGTTCTTCAGAGGGAGAGGCAGACTGGGTATAAGCAGGCCTGCTACCACCCCTCAGCCTAAAGCCCCTGCCAAACAGGCACCCTGATGGGTTTGCCCGTGCCGATTCTCCACTACCCGTAAGGGGCAGGCTGGCTTACTTTGTCCAGGACTGGATGTCTTTAACATCAGACAAATGGGTCCTGGAAGTAGTAAGCCAGGGACTGGTTCTCAGCTTCAAACAATTTCCCAAGATGAGAACCAGATCCTTTCCACCTGCAAATCCATCAGAGGCCCTTGACCTAGAGGCAGAGGTCTCTTCCCTCTTGGCTGTCAGAGCTATAGAAAGGGTTCCACACCTACACAGGGGAAAGGGATCGTACTCCAGGTACTTCCTAACCCCCAAAAAGACAGGAGAATGGCGGCCCATCCTGGATCTCAGATATTTAAACAAGCACCTTTTAAAACCAAAATTCAAAATGGTGACTCTGGGAATAATTCTACCCTCTCTAAGGCCAGGGGACTGGCTAGCCTCCCTGGACCTCAAGGATGCCTATTTCCACATTCTTATCAGATGCTCCCACAGAAAGTACTTAAGATTCGAGTTGCCCTCAGGCCACTGTCAATTCAGAGCAATACCCTTTGGCCTAACATCAGTTCCAAGGGTGTTCACAAAATGCCTGGCAGTAGTGGTTGCTTTCCTAAGGAGAAAAAAGATCTCCATCTTTCCAAATCTGGACGACTGGCTCATAGTGGGTCAGTCTCCAGACCAAGTCAAGTCACACCTACAGATAACTCAGCAACTGCTCACTTCTCTAGGATTCCACCTGAATCTTTCAAAGTCAGTTCTAGAGCCAGTGCAGCTTTTCACCTTCATGGGACGGAGCTGGATACAATAAGGGCAAGAGCTTTCCTTCCCCTGGACAGGACAAGGACCCTTGTGACACTGGCCTCTTCATTCACGCTTCAGGTATCTCGACCAGCAAGGCATTTTCTGCAGCTCCTGAGCCACATGGCTGCCTCTGCGGCAGTGGTCCAAGGAGCAAGATTTCAGATGAGGGACATTCAGTTCCACTTAAGAGCCTTCTGGTCCCAGAGAAAGGTTTCTCTGACCAAGCTAATGCCAGTGACTCGAACCCTGATCCAGGCTTTGCAATGGTGGCAGGATCAGGACAACCCAAGGCAAGGAATTCCCTTTGTCACTCAGTCTCATTCTCTAATCCTTACCACAGATGCCTCCCTCCTGGGCTGGGGAGCCCACTTGGGGGATCTGACCACCTAAGGGTTGTGGTCACCTCAAGAATCTGTGCTTCACATCAGTCTCTTAGAACTCAGAGCAGTGTTTCTAGCACTTCAAGTTTTTTCTAAGTCTGTTCAGAACAAACTAGTTCAGATCAGGACAGACAATACCATCACAATGTGGTACATCAACAAGCAAGGGGCATTCGGTCTACGGCCTTGTGCACAGAAGCAATGAAGTTGTGGTCTCTGGCCTATTCCCTGAATACCTCTCTGATAGCAGTGCACCTCCCAGGGAAGGACAATGTCCTGGCAGATGCTCTCAGCAGGATATTTCAGGGCCATCACAAATGGTCCCTGGATCCCCTAATTTTAAAGGTGATCTTCTCCAGATGGGGCACTCCACAGATAGATCTTTTTGCAGCCCCAGACAATCACCAACTTCCTCTTTTTTGCTGCAGACCCCCACTGTTGGGCTCAGTCCCCCTGGATGCTCTAGTTCTCAATTGGGAAGGGAAATTCCTGTATGCTTTTCCCCCCTTCCCTCTCCTGATCAAGGTACTAGTCAAAATCAGGTCTCAACCCTGCAAAGTGATTCTGATTGCTCCAGACTGGGCCAGACAGCCCTGGTACCCTCTCTTGCTGTCCTTAGCAGTCCACCTTCCCCTGTCTCTTCCCAGGAATTACAACCTGTTAACATGTTATCAGGTCGGGTTTGGTATCCGAATCTCAAATCTCTCAATCTCAAGGCCTGGCTCTTGAAGAGTTAAAGTTTGCTGATTTGCATCTCTCTCAGGGTGTTCTGGATATTCTAAAGGCTTTTTGAAAGCCTTCCACCAGAAAGACTTACAACTCCAAATGGAAAAGGTTTACTATTTGGTGCTCTGGTAAGCATATTTCTCCAGAGTCTGCTGGGTTGCCTACAGTCCTGGACTATATGGTTCATCTCAATAGCTTAGGACTCAGACCAGCTACACTTAGAGGGCATCTGGCAGCTGTCTCTGCCTTCTTGTCAGCAGGCAAGCCCTCTTCCCTTTCAGCTCATCCTGTATTCTGTAAATTCTTCAAAGGATTGCTGCATACCAATCCTCCCTTCAGGGACCCTGCCCCTGCTTGGGACCTTAATGTTTGCATTGCTCAGCTTATGCAACCCCCTTTTGAGACTTTGTCCTCAGAAGAGCTTAAGTACTTGACTTGGAAAACTGTGTTCTTGGTAGCCATTACTTCTGCCAGACGCATAAGTGAGTTACAGGCCCTGTCAGTGGAGCCTGATTTTATCTCTTTCCATAGAGATAAGGTGGTCCTCAGGACTAATAGGAAATTTTTGCCTAAGGTGGTTTCAGATTTCCACCTTAATCAGTCTATGTCTCTTCCTGTTTTCTTCAGTGACCATTCCTCCTCTGGGGAGAGGAGGCTACACAACCTGGATGTGAAAAGGGCCCTTAGCTACTAGATAGAGCGCACCAAGGGTCACATGTTTGACTCCCTCCAATTGTTCCTGACTTATGGTGAGGTTGGTAAGGGAAAACCTGCCACTAAGAGATCTATTGCCAGGTGGATTGTTTCTTGTATACAATTCTGCTATGAAAAATTAGGTAGAATCCCACCCTCAGACCTGAGGGCTCACTCTACTAGAGGTACAGCTGCTTCCCAGGCTGTTGCCAGGGATATTCCTATCTTAGAGATTTGTCAAGCAGCCACCTGGAAAACAGTCCATACTTTCACCAAGCATTACCCTCTGGATATCCAGGCTAGGAATGATTTGGCACAGCAGTGCTTCAGAGCCTGTTCCCAAAGTAGGTTCTGTCCCTCCTCCATGGAGGTGCTGCTTGGTAGTCTGCAATAGTCAGAATACAGCAAGACTTCATGTTGTTTGAAGGAAAAATTACTCACCTTAGTAATGTTGTTTCTTCTAATGGAGTCTGGCTGTATTCTGACCTCCCCCCGCCTCCTCTCTCAGAACCTAGGTTTTGGGATGTGGGTGGGCAGGAGCAGTGTTGGCACCCTAGAGGTGCCCCCTTTTTCTCACCCTCTTATTTTTGGGTGTGTGTTGTGTTTTGTTTTTTGGGTTTCCTGACTTGAGTCCTGGCCTTGGAACCAAAAATCTTTTTATTAGATTTAGTTGCCAGTTGGCTAGTGTGAGTTTACAGTTTCCACACAGGATGCACAGTGAGTATAGCTCATAAAGATCTGGCGGTTTGGGTTCAAACAACAACAGACAGAGTCTCAACCGAGCTCGAGCTCAGTGTTCCATGCCTTGCATGGAAAGTTAACTCTTTCCTCTCCGGGGCAGTTCAAAGGTTGGATATCACTTCAATAGTCAGAATACAGCAAGACTCCATTAGAAGAAACAACATTACTAAGGTGAGTAATTTTTTCTTCTCAAATAGCTATAGCTGATTTATACAAGCATTTGTCAGTGCCGAATGTTTGCTTGCTGGTATTGTCATTGGTACTGCATGAGATAGAGAATTCAATAATAGGAATGGCGGTGAAGTATTGGACTAATGCCAACCCCCACCCTGCAGAGACTGTTAGGCAATGGGGTGTGCCTTTGCATCGTCAGCCGTAATGCTCATGCCATTCCACCTCACCCAACCCTGCAGACACTGACAGGTGTCACGGTGTGCCTTGGGGTCTTCGGCCCTTACGCTCGCCCCATTTCATAAGGAAGTCAGCTAAGATGGGTGCAGTATAGGAAAATGGGATGAACATTAGGGCCGAAGACTCCAAGGCACACCTTGATGCCTGTCAGTGGCTGCAGGGTGGGGGTGGAATGGTGTGAGCATTATGGCCGATAACCCCCAAGCCACACCCCGATGCCTGTCAGTCTGTACAGGATGTGGTGTTACTGTTGGAAACCTTAACGCCCAGGGCGTTTGTTGGTAGTTTCACTCCAGATTTTCAACATGGGCTTTTTGAGACTCCACCCATGAACAGTGGCACTATCATTTACTCAGTCCCGAAGCAGGATTTCAAGACATGGCACCATCTGGCGCAACAGCTGTGAAAAGACATTTTGGGCAGGATGTGAAAAATAACATCTGTACTGTTCATGAGGAGGTGTGAAAAAATGGTAATGTTGAAAATGTGGAGTGAAAATATGAAAAAGTGGTGAAGTTACGAGCATACGTAGAAATTGCATAATGCACGCTTGTAGTGCAGTCATTTTTTTGAATTTGTTCATATTTTTAACATGGTCTTTTTGGGACCTCCCCTCATGAACAGTAGCACTGTGATTTCATTAATCTGTCCCACAGCGACTACGACATTCTGCGCCACAGGTGCGAAAATATGTTTCAGGCAGGATGCTAAAAATTACAGCTGTAGTGTTCATAAGGAGGTGTGAAAAAATGGCAATGTTAGAAATTTGGAGTGAAAATATTAAAAACTGGTGATGTTACAAGCTTGCACACAAACTGCGCAATGCACTAAATAGCATGATCAATTTGAGAGTTTTTACCAGACTTGCAACAAGGGCTTTTTGGATCCACCTCATGAACAGTGGCACTGTTGTTTAGATTGTCAGGTCCCCAAAGGTGATTTCTCAGCGACAGCGAAATCACCTTCAGGACCGAGAAACCAAGGACAGCATTGTGGTCATGAGGTGGGTCCCAAGAACCTGTCTTGAACATTTGGTGTCAATACTCCAAAACTGGCTGAGATATCAACCTAGTTGAACCCCCATTGATTGCCATTATAGGGCTTACTGTGATTTTCTTCAGTTTGCTGGACAGCTTTTGAAGAGTGCAGATGTGTTCTTGGTCACAGAAGATCTCAGCGCCGGACCTCGGAGGTAAGTATGGGGGGAGGTGGGGTGTACAGAGGAGGTTGGGATGTGAGGAGGGGCCACCAGGATGACGAGGGATCGTTTCCTTTTTTACAGGTAAAAAAACAACAGAAAAACCAGGCTGGGGGACGGTTTTCTTCTTTTACAGTGTAGTTCTACGAAAATTAGATTTCAGCACACTGGGAAGGGCTCCCATTGTGCCAGACTAGTGTGGGGGGGAGGGATCAGTGACGACCCGGGGATTGGGCAGCCTGAGGTCAGCTGAAAAAAGGGGATGTGGGGGCGCATCTGACACCAGGAGTGGGCATCCCGGTGTCAGAAAAATAATGTTTACTCCCAGTGTGCCACAATAATGGGGTGGGGGTGGCATTCCAACACAAGGATTGGGCACCCCATTGTCAGCAAAAGAGAGCTTGGGGGGCATGCCAACACGGGGATTGGGCATCCCAATGTCAGCTTTGGGGGGAGTATGTGGTGGGCGGCAGGAATCACCAATTATGCAGAGCCGTGTGGCTCCTTTTTTTTTCACCAGGAAAGGCACACTGAGCAAATGAGTTGCTTGTAAGTCCCGCTGTGCACATTATTGTGCACTGTAATGCACATGGCTGGATAGTTCCTGGTTGCCGGGAAGGGGGGGGGGAGAGAGAGATCTGCTGCTGCAATGACGAAACTGTCCATGATTGGAGTGGCAGACTTCTTTCAAGTCCAGTGCTTGCTCTGAAACTGCCATCATTGGCAGCTTCCCTGTTGATTGGTGGCCGAGGGACGTGCCCCTGAAAGTGTTCACTGGATTGGCCAAACACTGCCACACCTCTGCAATACTCTACTCTCCTCAAAATGTTTCTTGTGCACTGCGCATGCAAACAAACACACAAAATGGCAAAAGGACTTCAAGCAATCCGATTGGCTGATAACCATCCTTTAAAAGTGTCTAATACATGGCTAAAGACTAGTCTGCCAATCTGGGTGCAGTAAATTACCAAAATCCTTGTGCCACCAATAGAATGTTCATAATTCAAATAGCAGCCATTTTCCCCACACTGCGCAGACAGGCATGGAAGAAAATCACTAACATTTCACAGTATAAAAAAAAAAGCTCCACATGTTAATTTTGTCTGTTTTTTCAAATGTAGGAAAGTTATGTATTATGTAAAACTGTAGTTTTGAATCCAACTGCTGAATTCGATCATGCCATTGAGAGTCCCATTTCTGATCCCCCACACACACACAATTACGATGCTCACATGGTAAGCAGGAGTCGAGCTCAAAATGCTGCAGGTTAAACATGCGATGCAGATCAGAAGCTGGTTTGAAGGCCTTTATCTTTTCAAATCACTTACCGACTTTCTGAATACTGTGCTTGCTTCTTTCCCATCCACCTGCTCATCTGATCTGCTCGATTGCCTTCCCCCAGTCCTCACATGCCATGACGCTCACACGGGTAGCAGGAGTCAGGATTAAAAAGGCAGTCATGAGCACAAAGCTGCAGATTAACAGGCGCTACAGATCGGAAGCTGGTGAAATTTTTTTTTTTTTTTTGTCTTTATTGATAGAAATCACTTACCAGCACTCCGAATGCTGCGTTGGCATCTTTCCTCCCACCCTCTCACCCATCTGCTCACTTGGCAACCCTACCTTCCCACTCACCAGTAGCACCACAGTCCGTAGATCTTGCATGTGGTGATAACTCAACTGCTGATAGAGGGAGTCTCGTGAATCTTTTTTTTTTTTTTTTTTGTTACCCCTACTTAAATCTATATAGTGTGTACAGGAGAGGGGTGCTGGGGATCTAGCGCTACAGAGGCCACAGTAGGACAAACTTCTAAACCTAATAAAAACAAAAATCAGATCAAGCTAATGCAAGCAGAGGAACTATTTTACATAAAAACCTATTTAAAGATTTCATTTTTAACTGTTTAGACATATGTATTTTAATTTTTATATCTATTTAAAATACACAACCCCATTTTATAAGTGCAATAAGACACTCCGGGGTGTACATTAGACATTTCCAATGCATGGCCGGGGCTGAAGGCACTCAGCCTGTGGCCTTGTGCCTTACTACACCCCTGGCCATGTGTTATAAATGTCTGATGCACACCCCCATTACGTCTTATTGCTTACTTAAAGAGCTACGGACGCCTCAAATAAAACTTTGAAAAACATAACTAATTACAATTCTGCTTGCATTCCATATATATAATCTACAGTATATATTTCTCTTCCCCATTATTTATTACTGAGTAAATTTGCATGCATACATGATATTTATCCTTTAGAGTTCCCTTACAGTTCATCAGTCTCTATAGTTTACTCCCTACTTCAAGTCATAAATCTCTGTTGTGACATCACAGTCTGTTAGCATGAGAGTAACTGTGATGTCACAAGCAGTGCATTGTCAGTGCATTATGACCTCAGGTAGGAAGAAAGCAACAGGAATAGCTGAACTCTTCAGGAACAAAGATTTTGTTTTAATGCAGATTATCTCAGTAGTAAATAATATGGAGGAAGACTATAGAACTAACATGACATACAAGCTGAACTATGTCTAAATATGTTTTGTTAAAGTTGTTCTGAAGGTATCAGCTGCTCTTTAACATTGGTATATAATGTCAGAGGGCTTAACATCCTGATTAAAAAGGCACAAGTGCTGCAGGAGCTGAATAAAACAAGGGTCATCATCACTTTCTTGCAGGAGACCCACCTGACCCTGTCAGAACATGATAAATTGCATAGAAAGTGGGTGGGGGAAGTATACACAGCCTCTTGGCAAGAACATCCTCACCATAGAGGGACAGCAATCGTTATCAGAAAAGATAGCCTTAGATCAGAAATGCATCCGCAAAGCAGATTTGTCTGGCTGCACGGGGTGTACAGGGGTGCCAGATGCACTCTTTTAAATATATATATATATATATATATATATATATATACACACTAGTGAAAAGGAGGAGACTGTGGCATTCTTGAGGGAGGTAATTTTAACAGTACAGGAGCTGGGCATATTGTATATAATTGGACGGGGGACTTTAATGCCATCATATCCCCTGCAGTGGACAAGTGGGGTACAGGCTGGATGCAGGAAAGTTAGTAACCAGGTTGGCAGAGGAGACAGGGCTGACAGAAATATGGAGGCACATGAATGATACCATGAAGGACTACACACACTATCTGGATAGATATAATAGTTACACCCACGTTGATAAGTTTCTTATCTCAATGGAGTGGGTGCATGCAGTACAGCGCTGTACCATTCTAAGCAGAATGATCTCGGATCATGCCCCAGTCAAATTACTAATAGAAGTTCCTCCTGCAGAAGGAAACACCGCCTGGTTAATGAACGTGGGGGCCCTTGAACTTCTCAGAGTTCAAGGATAAGGTAAGATCCACCATTAGTGGCTATCTGTTAAATAACCCTGAAGGGGAGACATCCCAGGCAGTGAGATGGATGCTCTTAAAGTGGTGATTAAAGGGGTAATCACTGCATAGTCATCAGAGCACAAAAGATGCAGGGTGGCAAGGCATAAAAATCTGGAGCAGCAGGTTAAAGAATTAGAATTTGTAAACAAAATATCGCTCAATGAGCATGTCAGACATAATTTGGAGATAAGAGAACAAGACTGATGACCCTGCTGACTGCACAGGAATTGACAATCCTGCTGATTGCCCAAATGGAGGGGAGCTATAGTAGAGTTCAGTAAAAGTGAGGGAGGTAATAGAGCGGGGCACCTACTCAATCTACAGTTATGCAAGCAGCAGGGTAAAAGAGCAGTTCTAAAGCTAAAGGATCCTAAGGGCATAGGGCAGGTGACTGGTAACCCAGGGGAACTTACTCAAAAATTTGCATGTTTCTGTAGACAGCTGTACACTCAGGACTTGGTAGCCTCTCACCTCATCTAAAAAAATGGCTTTTTTTCAAAAGTCACCTTACCAGGCTCCCCTGTTGGGCAGTGGTAGCGGTACCACTCGTGACGCCAGCGACCCGGGTTCGAGTGTGGACTTGGGTCATCTGGAGCCGACTGGGTGGAGGAGGATAGAGTGTCCCTTGGATTGCTGTCCTCTGGGGAGGGAGGGTAGCCATCCCCACTGTAATATCATCACCTGGTGACCATAGGTGGAGGTGCACCCTCGGGATGCCGTGGTTGGGGAGGACATCAGCAAGCTCAGGGATGGCCATCATGTTGTGTTGTGCTCATGTCCCTAGTATGTCGATGCCCTCGGGGAGATGGGAGAAAACACAAGAAAAACGCCCCACAGCCAAACCTGGAGACAGCCTCCTGCAGGCAGCCCTGTCTCTCTGACGATCCCCCAGGACACCTGATGAGGATTTAAAGCAGGTGGGAGGGTGATAGGGGGAGGCCGCTTCCTGCTGGGGAGGTAAGTCTAGGCAGCATGGAGGTGGCCTCGGGGGAAAGAGGTCGGAACGCTGCCAGCTCAATGCCTTGGAGACCCTGAGGGAAGGTAAGGCTGTATCGATACTACAAGAACAGGCTGCTAACGACTTGGACAGGGACATAGTATGCGCAGAGACCATAGAGAAAATCCACAAATTAAAGAATAGGAAATCCCCTGGCCTAGATGGGCTACCTTCTGAGTTTCAGAAGGCCTTTGCTGATCAGCTTATGCCAATCCTGCAACAGCTGTTCACCGATATTATTGGGGGGGGGGGGACAGATCACAGACTCCTGGCAGTATGCCCAGATTTCTGTCCTGCCAAAGCCAGGGAAAGAACTCCAGAAGTGTAGGTCATACAGAGCGATATCTTTATTGAATGTGGACCTGAAAATCTTTAAAGGTATTCTGGCCAATAGAATGTAATGAGTCATCACGCAGGTCCTGCATCAAGACTTTGTAAATGGCAGATACTTGAAAGATAATGTGCAGAGGCTGTTGAATATTGTCTCAGTGTAGAGGGGACAGGGTGACTTCCAAGTAGCCATCTCCATGGATGCAGAAAAAGCATTTGATAGGGTAAATTGGCAATTTCTACAGAAAGCCATGGGGATCATGAAATTTGGCACCAAATTAATTTGATGAAAGGTTTCACCAGAAAAGCACACTGAACAACAAGTTGCTTGTCTCCTAGTGTGTCCTGGGGGAGAGGTTATTTGGAGGGAACATAGCAGCAAAACATATACAGAATTACAGTGACAAAGTATAGTGATGATAATATTATACAATTGGCAGAAAGCAAGAAAAGTGTTATAAATGATTGTTCAACGTAAAAAAAAAATCAATACGTCAATACAAGTGATTGCTTTTGGTATAAACATATCAGTTCAAAAAAATGAAGCGTATTGTCAAGAAAACCATAACTGACAGTAAAGAACAAGTAGAAGAGGGATAAGTAGGGAGGAGAGGCTCATGTGGGGATATTAGGGGTTGACAGAAAGAATGTCCATAGGAGAATAGGGGGAAAGAGAAGCTATATGAGTTTAAAGGCATGTACAATTTACTGATAGGAAGTTGTGTGGGCTGAAGAGATGGATTGGGGGAGGAGTGGCATATTGGTGGGGGATAGTGTTCCAAAGTTTGGGGAAATGATGCGAGAATGCAGCCTGGCCTATTGACGTAGAACGGTGAGGGACTACCAAAGTGTGTGAGTTGTGTGATCTAAGGGCATGTGCAGGAGGTGGAGGAATTACTAGAGTGGAGGAGAGGTAGGATGATAGGGACCCAAACCAAAATTTGGAGATGAATTTAGCACATGAGGGAGCGTCAATTTTCAAGTGAGGAAAAAGCCAGAGGCGGTAGAGATTGCAGTGGTGGATGAAAGGGGCGGCGGGGGAGTCCATGGCAAAGCGGCAGAAGGAGTTGAAGACAGTGTCCAACCTGGATAAGGAAGACTTGGGAGCAGCACAGTAAACTACATTGCACTAGTCAAAAATCAGGAAGATCATCTTCTGGACTAGTTCCAGGTAGAGGTAGAGCTCTACGGTTCCTTTGTAGGGCGCCGAGCTTGGGGTGCAGTTTTTTCAGGATGGAATCCACATGACCAGAGAAGTTGAGGTGTTGGTCGAGCCAAACCCCAAGGTATCTGAAGGAGGAGGTGTCCTCGAGGGTTATCCTGTCAAGGGTGTGGAAGTTGGGCAAGGAGGGGAGCCTTGAGAGTCTCTATCTAGTGCCAAAGGTCATAGAGACTGTCTTCTTGGCATTGAGAGTGTGAAACCAGAGCTGAACATTGTCGAAGTCCTGCTGGATTCCAAATTGTTAGCTTCAGTGGCTGCCCTGTATGGAGACCTGCAGGCATTAATAAGGGCTAATGGAATTAGCTCGGGTTACTTGCCACTTAAAAGAAGAACCCAGCAGTGTTGCCTGCTGTCTGTTGTTTGTCATATGCCTGGCACCACTGGCAGCAGTAGTTCACCAGGACTTGAAGATTTTAGGTGTAACAGTGGGGGCCGTGAAGCAAAAAAACATTGCTATACATCGATGACTCCATTTTCTTTCTAAGCAGGCCAGAGCACTCCGTATCACAATTGGTAAAGGTGCTGGACAAATTCAGCACCATTTCAGGTACAAAATTAATTTTGCAAAAGCAGAGGCCCTTCACATAAGTGGAGGGATCCGCTAAGAATTCCAGACCACTGTCCCCTTCTCATGGGCACCACAAAACAAGATCTGGTATCTGGGCATCCAGATTTTGATTGACCTCAGGAAGCTATTTACACTTAACTGTCAGAAGCTGTGGGAGAATGCACAAACTGATACAGCCAGGTGGGCTCTGTAACCCCTCTCATTGGCTGGAAGGGTGACCACCATTAGGATGAGCTTGCTTCCATGTTTCCCCCTTTTTTTTGTTCCAAATATTATCCATTAAGATATCAGTGGCTTTCTAGCATAAGAGTCTGGCAGCTTAGATTCAACGCAAAGAAGTGCAAGGTAATGCACCTGGGAAACAAAAACCAAGGGGAAGAGTACACACTGGGAGGTGAGATACTGACAACAACAAAAATGGAAAGGGACATGGGGGTAATTATATCAGATGACCTAAAGGTGGGCAAGCAGTGTGAGAAGGCAGTAAGGAAGGCTGGGGGGATACTGGGATGCATAGGGAGAGGCATCAACAGTAGAAAACAGGAAGTTGTTATCCCTCTGTACAGACAGTTGGTGAGACCCCATCTGGAGTTTTGTTTGCAGTTCTGGAGACCCCCATCTCTGCAAAGACATAGACAGAGTGGAGGCTGTCCAGAGGAGGGCAACTAAAATAGTGCAGGGTCTGCACCAGAAGACATACGAGAAGAGACTAAAGCAGTTTAATATGTATACCCTTGAGGAAAGAAGGGAGAGGGGGGACATGATCGAAACTTTCAAGTATCTCAAGGGAATCAACAAAGTTCAAGAGGGTAGTATCTTTCAGAAAAAGAGATGTGCAAGAACAAGGGGGCACAATTTGAAGATGGGGGGATGTCTCAGAGGTAATGTGAGTTAGTATTTGTTCACAGAGATGGTTGTGGATGCGTGGAACAGCCTTCCTGAGGAGGTCGTGGAGTCAAGAACAGTGGGGGAATTCAAGAATGCATGGGACAGACAAAAGGCAATCCTAGTGGGGGGCAGGAGGAAGTAGGCTGTTGGTTAACTAGGATCTGCAGCTTATTCATTAGGTAGGAAAATGGGCAGACTAGGTGGGACAAGTGGTCCTTATCTGCCATCAA
Source organism: Neoceratodus forsteri (assembly GCA_016271365.2). Taxonomy (NCBI): domain Eukaryota; kingdom Metazoa; phylum Chordata; order Ceratodontiformes; family Ceratodontidae; genus Neoceratodus; species Neoceratodus forsteri. The sequence goes on along the minus strand of CM057456.1, from coordinate 1,542,487,318 downwards.
ATTCTATGTTTCTATGTAGATCACAAAGGGAATCCAAACATTTATCGGGGTGGCAAACAGCCTCAGATAGTTGGACCCATTCCGAACCTGCCCAGGGAGAAAGGGAACTTGCCTTACCTGATCTCCGAGCATATTATTTAGCAGTCCAGATGACAGTGGTGTGCACTTGGGCTAAGCAGAGGAGAAGCTTGTGTTGGTATGGTACAGAAAATTTGGGCAGGAGGGCAACTGATTACTTTGATCTTAACCCTGGTGTTGAATGAATATAAGAAGGGGTTCACAAACATATGGGTCAAACATAGTTTGGGAATCCTAAGTAAAGTAAGAAAGCTCACAGGGAATGAGACGGGTTTGGGACCTAAGACACTCATCAGATATACCCCAAATTTCTTGCTGCCCAATCTTGAAAAGAGTCTATCCTAGTTTGGAGAAATCAGGAGTGACCAGATTCTCGCAGATCTTACTTTGAGGGTATCTCTTGCAGCAGGCCAAACCTATGAAACCATAGCTGCCAGGCGCCAGGACCACACGGAAACATTTCTAGCTAGAAGTCTACCCGTGGGGGCCACCCACCCCTGACATCACACGCTGACATCGCAATTTCCTATAAGAGTGGGTGGCCCCTGTGCCCTCCTCAGTTCTTTTCCCACTGTTGACCATCACATGTTGTACCTCTTGGAGATTCCACCAGCTTCAGTCGACTGCCATTTCTTCATAGAAGGATTTTGGAGCTACAGGCTCTCGTGTGTGAGCAGCCTTACTTAGCTTTCCACAAAGAGAGAGTAGCTTTGCATACTAATCCTAAGTTTCTTCCTAATGTGGTGTCTGAGTTACTGTAAATCAGTCCATCCACCTGCCTGTTTGTTTCCCAGAGCATGCCAATCCAGGGGAAGCATTGCTCAACACTTTGGATGTGCATAGAATTCTGCATTACTATATACACATCGAACAAAGGACTATAGGAAGTCCTCTCAGTTGTTTGTCTCTTTTGCCCCTGGGAAAGAGGGCATTCCTGTTTCTAAGCAGTGCTTGTCCAAATGGTTGGCCAGCTGTATTATTTTTTGCTAAAGGAAGTATGGCAAGGACATTCTTTGCATTGTTTGTGGTCATTCCAGCAGAGGCATGACCACTTGTGTTGCTGGTTTTCGGAATGTTTTGGATGCAGAGAACTGCGCTGCTGCCACCACCTGGATTACTGTCCACACATTTACCAAGCACTACAGTGTGGACATTGCCTCTAGTTGCAGGGCTAGTTTTGGCCTAGCTGTTCTGCAGGGCCTGCTTTCTTAGGCTCTTGGTTCCAACCAACCAGACTGGATACTCTGGTATCAGAACTGCTTGGGACTCATTCCATGGGTGTGGTCTGCTGTAAGAGATACCCTCGAAGTAAGATAGTGCAGTTACGTAAGAGCTTATCGTAACAGCAGATTTTCGAGAGGATTCTTTTGCAGCAGGTCGTGCCATCCCACCCTCTGTTTCCTTAGGCTTCTGGGCCTCTCTATGTCTGTCTCTCCTTTTTCTTGGCGGGGAGCCTTCTACCATTCTGTTATTTATACATTGGCAGGAACCCATCGACTCTTTCTAGGTTCCCCAGCAAGAGATCAGTTGCTCATGGTCTCCGGCAGGATAACTGAGGAGGGTATAGGAGTCACCCACTCTTACAGAATAGGGCGACATCAGCATGCGATGTCAGAGCGGGTGCCCCACCCCACCCCGGTAGACTGCTAGCTAGAAAAGTTCCTGTGTGGTACTAGCGCCTGGTGGCTATAGTTCCATAGGTGCGGCCTGCTGCAAGAGATCATCTCTAAGATCTGTTGTTACGATAAGTTCTTACTGTACTTTTCTAGAGCATGTAGTATGTATAATATTTACTAGGGCAAAGGAACGTTTGGTTGGGCCAGTGCAGAGATCCATCTGTACATGTAGGTACAGCACTTTATAAATCAGCTAGGACAGTTAGATTATCATTGATCCCCTCAAGCTGGGAGGACTACCTATATAGAGTGGTCAGAATAAAGGACACGCAAAGGCATTTATCAGGTATTTATCAGTTGCTTCAGGAAGCCTTGGGTCTCAATGGACAGGGTGAGAGAAATCTGGGAAAGAGAGGCTTCATGCACCTTTCAGGACAGAGATTGGAAAGAGACATTGCAGAGGGGATAGAAGGAGACCTCTGCACCAGTGTGGATGGAATTATTTTGAAAGGTCCTCATACGGTTCTTTAGGACACCAGAAATCACAAAACAGTACCAGTAACAAACTCAGCTCAATGTTGGTGACAGTGTGGGGAGGCAGGATCTCACTGGCATATTTTTGAGGGCTGCAGGCTAGTACAGCCATTCTGGACACAGGTACAAGGAGAGGTCCTTCTGATCGCAGGAGTGCAGGTGCCATTAGAGTTCACAGAGTGGGTCTTCGGATTCCTGGTCATAACTCATCAGAAAGCTGAAAACACACTAGAAGTTCTAGTGATGTCAGGGAACTGATGGCTGCCTGAACGAAGAGCTCTCCTGAACCTAACAAGTATATCTCCTGTAAGAGCTTGGGAAAAAGAAAAGCAGCAAAAGTGGTAAAAAAACAGGTGGAAAAAAGGTGAGACTAAAGATGGTGAAGGCTCTAAAAGTTAAACAGTACCTCTTATTTGATTCTGGCAGATCAGAAATTGATGACTCCAAAGCGAACACTGCACCATCCCTAACACGGTCACAACAGCATGAAGAGGTCTCTACCAAATTGGGGAAAAAATAAACGGGAAAAGTTAAGCTGACACTGTTCTAAAGGAGAGGAGAGTCAGGCTTTCCGACATGAAGTAAAGGACTTATTTAAAGTCATAAGATCTGACATTGCTAGTCTGCAGTCTCGTGTAAATAAAGCCAACCTGCGGATATCAGACCATGCTACAAAAACTGAGCAGCTTGAATCAGCCATGCATGCATTAGCTGATTCCCAGCTGCATATTTCCAACAGGCAAGAAGATGCAGAAAATCAGTCCTGGAGGAAGAATTTAAGATTGTATGGGATCCCATAGACTTCTGAGGGAGCAAACCTTCCAGAGTTTATGAACAGCTTTTTTCGTGTGGCTCTCGATTTGGATGTGGCATTTCCAACAGACATTGAGCAAGCCCACAGGGCATTGCGCTCTCAGCTATCTGCAGTGGTTGCTCGCTCAAGATCTGTCAATATCTAATTCTTGAATTACGCTATAAAAGACAAAATCCTGCAGCTCACTTGGTAGAAAAGGACTATTCGTTATGGAATTCATTGTGTCTTTTTCGATAATGACTTTGCCCCCCTCACTCAAAAACTACGTCGGGAATATGTGTCTCTCTTCTTGGTGCTGCGCCAAAATAAACCTAAGTTTAAAACTCCATATTTAGTGAGACTCTTAATACAATTTCCTAATGGACAGCAATTATTTCAGTTGGCTTCTGAGGGGCAGGAGGACTTACACAAAAGGGGTCTACTACCAGCTGCAGGGAGTTCCTGTTCTTCACCTCCACCCCCTCCTCTGCAACCCCCAGGATATTAGACTTATTTGCTCTCTCTGAGGAGGCAACAGCAGAACACCACAACATTGGGTCACAGCATATCCCTGCTGCAACAATTCCGGAATATCTCTGATGCTACTTGAACTCCTAATCTCCGTGAATTGTGACTGTCACACCTTTTTTCCCCCAGGATGATGGAGGTTAGTTGATGGTCAGGTGGAGGAGTGGGGCAGGACCACACGGGGGTGAGGTGGGAGGGGGGCGCTGTGGGACTTAGGGGAAACAGTGGACTTGTGGGAGGACCATACTAATGGAATGCAGGTTTAAGTTTTATTGAGCTTGCTGCCTCTTGGACCTTTTATAGTATTTTTCAGTTTCACTGGAATTTTACTGAGGCCATGGGTAGTGCTATTGGCCCAAGGCTTAACTGCATGCAGTGTTGGCCCTCTTGTCTTGCTCGTGGCGACGTCTTGGGGTGTGGGGGTTTGCCCTCCTTCGCTATTCTTATCTGGTCTGATCTGACCAACACCATTGCTACAGGGAATTAGGTTTCCTAAGCTGAAGTTGGGTTTAATATAAAATGATTGGAACCCCAACATTTGAGCCTGAAATAGATCCTGGCACCTTTTACTGGGGAGGGTATGGGTTGGCCCTGACCGGCACCACCTCTAAAAATAAACAGGCTCTCAGGGTTTCTTCTTGGCTCAGTGTGCTACTATAAGGAAACTGATAGGTGAAACCTTATTTCCTAAGAGGAAGGCTGAACTCTATCACTGACTCTGGATTTATTAATGTGTTTTTATGCATGCAATTTCTTGGGAATTAATAGCACAGCCGCCGTTGTAAATGGGACAGTTTACAAAGACATGGGTCTACTTCATCGAGCATTGTTTTCTGGTGGGAAGGGGGCAGAGTGCTTTCTCCTTGCTAAAGAGATATGGTTTTATTGTTTCATCTCTAGATAAGGAGGCATCATGGGACAATATGGCAGTGGCTGCGAGTATTATTTTGCATTTCTCATTATTACTAATTTGCATTGTAAGAAAGGTGGGGGGGGGGAGCCCTCAAGGGGATTCTAAATATTCCTAATATTTCAAATTACTGAGTCAAAGGTTACATTTTTTTTCATCATATTTTAATCTACAGTTAAAGGGGGATTCTTGGAGACAGTTGTCCTTGTGTCATATGAGGTCACCAACATATAGTTTTTCTCCTAAACCCTGTTGGATATTTTTTTACTTCTCTGGCTCATTAAATAATTTTCTTTTTTTATCATGTATCTAGGTTTAATCTGGTGGCTCTGTTTGGGATCTAGGGTACATTACTTCAAGTTTATAGAACTGTGTGTTCAGGGAGCCACTCTGTGGTTTTGCCACTGATGGGGAAGACTGGAAGCACTGGTCCACAACAGGGCTCCAGACGGGTGGTTAGTAAAAAAAACAAAGGGTTTAGAAGACTTTTGGTTTTTTCTTTTCAGTTCATATTATTTTGTTGGGACCGTGCGGTCTCACAGGTGGACCAACCTAGAATTGGAGTTGGCATTACCTCCTGCTCTGATGATGGTCTTACGGGTAGGTGCTATTCACTGGAGTATTTTAGGTGGGGAATTTCCCTCCTACTCGTTGGAAGTCATTTTCTATATAGTTGTTATAGTTATTTTTCGAATCGGGTATCAGAATACCTGATGTCTTCAAGGTTGCAAACTCCCTGCTGGAGTTGTTAAAAAAGGGGGTAGTTATCCCTATCATTGTAGTTCCTTAAAATATAATTTTTTAATTTGGATACTATACCAGTATGACTTAGACAGGTAATCTAATTCCTTTACTGAGCTAAAAGTCAAACAGAAGCACACACGGACACAGTTATGGAATAGCTACTGTATATTTTATTGTATGGTATGCAACAGGCATGGAAACGGAGACATGCCTGTGTGGTGCCCTCATCCTCCTGTCTGGCTTGCTGCATTGCATCCCTCAGGAAGGCTAGATGGGGAGGAGGGGCTCTGCAGACCTTCCCTTTTGTTTGAGGATAAAAGTGTATGGGGGGGGTGCGTCCTTCCCCACAGCAGTGGCATCTCCCTTTGTAGTGATATGATGATGTCAACACCTGTGAAAATATTTTTGCAGAATATTAATGGATTGAATAATCCCATAAAACTGACCAGGTTAATGCAATATCTAAGAAAATCCCGGCTGATGTGTATTTTACTCAAGAGACACATTTGTCTGAATCAGAACATATGAAGCTGAAATGGGGAGGTCTCTATGATGTTTATGTATCCTCCCATCCTGGTGGTAAAAAGAGAGGAGCGGTTATAATTATACGATCCACTACCCGGCTAGAAGTGCAGAAGTTGCATATTGATACTGTATACAAGGGCGATATCTAATATTACAGGGACACCTCTACTCTCAAGAGATGACTTCAGTTAATGTTTACTTGCCACCAAATGTTACCATCCTGGTAGTACGAGCTTTTCGAGGCAAATTATTTGACATGCTTTCTGGGAAACTAAAGGGAGGTGATTTTAACATGTTGTGTTCTTTAGAGCTGGGCACATCTGATTTTTCTAAACATAGAACCTCAAGAACTAGGTGATTCCTAAGGAGTAATTTCAAACAAATGGAGATTATTGATGTATGGCAGAGATTATTTCCTAAACAGTGGGCATATACATTTTACTCTGGCTATCATCAGAGTTATTCACATCTTGATTATTTTTTTAGTTACCTCTGAGCATTTCACAACTATTGGAGATATGTCCTGTGGTCCATGGGTATTATCTGACCATCACTCATTGCTGTTAAAATTGGACCTTGGTAAATTGAAGAGGAATTTGTTCCGGCATTTGAATTCATCACTATTAAAGGAAAACTGTCCTCAGTTTCAGTTCCCCACCCCCCAAAGGTTTATCCCCCGAATAAGTTTTTCGCAAGTAAAAGCCTTTAGTTTATGTGCTGTTACTTACTTTATTTTAATTTTATAATGTCCGGGAGCGAGGAATATGGTGGATGCAGTGTGGCTACATTTACTGTAAAAGTGCAGCGCTGTACCGATCGCTTCAATACATTTGTTATGTAACAAAATGGTATAAAAAATTTCAGACCTGCTACTGCCTCAGGTACTTTAAGTGTTTAATGAAGTGGTCAAAGGTAATAGTCCGCTTCCATCTTGGGCATATGCAGTTATAGCAGCACTGCCTAAACCAGGTAAAGATTCCACAGACCCAGCTGCTTATCACTCAATATCAATCTTGAACGTAGATTATAAATTTAATATAGTGATTTGGACGCAGAGGTTAGAAAAAGTTCTCCCCTTCTTTGTACATCCTGCTGGTATCCCGTGATAATCATGAGTCAGAAATCGCGACTACAGAATAGTGATTCAAATATAGCAAAACCATGATTGGCGACCATAACATAATAACGCCAGTAAAAAATAGCGATCAATGCTGTCCAAAAACAGCGAATACTAAAATCGCGATCCAACAGTGTCAGACTGTGCCCCCACCCCCACCCCACACTCCTCCCACTACTGTTCTCATTCATTCCCCCCTCCTATCCAACAGAATGAGACCAGGAAATATACATTTAGCGACAAGTGGCAGTATTAAAAATAGAGCTGTGACTGTGAGTGTCTGCAGAAACCACCCCCACCTCCCATTCCTATTCCATTTCATCCCCATCCATATGAGCTGAGAGATCGAGACCAGGAAATGAAGTGTTGTCATATGCACTGTGTGCACTGTTCACTGTCCTGCTTTTGCAGAGACAAAGACACCATGATTTAAAATAAGTTAAACAAATTAGCTCTAGCTCTCTCTCCTCTGACGCTTACGCTTAGAGGAGGGCAACAAAGATGGTGCATGGATTGCATCACAAGTCCTATGAGGACAGGTTGAAGGAACTGAACATGTACTCCCTGGAGGAGAGGAGGGAGAGAGGGGATATGATAGAGACATACAAGTATCTTACAGGGAGGAACAGGGTGCAGGAAAACACTATTTTTAAGCGAAAAAGATGTTTCAGGACTAGAGGGCATGGGATGAAGTTGGAGGAGGATGATTCAGAGGAAACATGAGAAAGAATTTCTTCACAGAGCGGGTGGTGGACAAGTGGAACACCCTGCCAGAGGAAGTGGTGGGGGCTGGAAACAATCAAGGATTTAAGAATGCATGGGATAGACATAAAGGAATTCTAGAGGTCAGGGGTAAGGGGAAATAGACTTCTAGGAAAACAAACTGAACTTACAAGCTCAAATGGGCAGACTAGGTGGGCCATAGGCCCTTATCTGCCGACACTGTCTGTGTATCTATGTATCTACAGTGTTGCTACTTCCTCATCAACAGAGTGGTCCTATTGCAGCCTGCTGCCGGACTGATGAATGTTACGATAGCCATTGCCTGATCTCTCACTTTTTAAAATCCTCGGCTTGTTTTAAATGAATGTCTTGATCTGTCAGCTGATATGGAGGGGAATGAACCGCTGTGAATAACGTTTTAAATGTATTATTAAACACCTCTACTGTGTTATATTACTGATAAGTCAACTCCAGGGAGCAGGTTACAAATCAGGAGGCAGTGCAGTCTAGTGTTACATGGCCAATTTGAGCCAAATCCTCATTGTGTGGCCATGAGCAAGTCACTGAACTCCCAGTGATCCAGTACACAGAGCTGTGGATATGGCTGGAAGCTGGAGCACACTGAAATGAGATTTTCATCACATCTGGGCTATCCTGGGGAGATAATTGTAATGTTACCATATAGCTACCATAGTAATTCGGATGGGGCGAGCAAAGGGTGCTCTGAAGGTATTTTCTGTCACTCCGATCACTATCGGATCGCTGTATAAACATGGGCGGTTTTGTGCAGGCACTAATTCTGCAGTCGTCATAATGTATTCGCTATTCTAGCGATCGTGATTTTAACAGGGAACCCACCCTGATCAGGCAGGTTTTATAAAGCAACGACACACTGTGGATAGCATACAGTGCACATTGTTGCTAATAGAATATATTCAAACTAGGACTATCTCAACTGCATTAAGTTTTTGGTGTAAAAACACCAGCACAGTGTGAAAACAGGGTACAAAAATCATTGGTAATGTAGCATCCAATAATCATATAACTATAGGCTATAAAAAGTTGAGAGGCTTTCACCAGCAAATAAGCAATATACTGTGGATCCATTCCCTCCATTTGTTTTCTAGACCTATTCAGATCTCTTCCCCCCCCCCCGATGAGAGCAGCACCATCCCTCGAGCCACAGGTAGCCCCCTCAGGGGACAAAGTCTGAGTCAATTTGAACTACATACCACACCTATTTTTGCCACTTAGTATTGAAAGCTTCTACCTTTTTATGGATAGTGTTCGTTTTTTTGTCTTTCCAGGTATCCTGTGTATCCAGTTAGGTAACCAGCTCCATCCATTGTTACCTCCTCTCTTCTGACTTGCTAGAGGAACACTCGTGCAGTGTTTCTTGAATATTACTTAATTTTGGTGCTGTGACTTTATTTTCCCTAACTTCAGGACTCTGGTTTCTGTATGAACTGCCAGAGTATATTTTTTCTGCAAGATCTTCTTCATCCCTACTGCCCCTCCCGGTTGCTGAGGGATTGCTAGAGATTCCCAGGGTTCCTTTAAAGTCATCTGGGGCCCATGCGTTTGAATTCGTGGCCCCGTCCCTGTGGAATTCTCTACTTCGTCAGATTCGACAGTGCCTGACAGTGAAGAGCTTTAAGTCTGCATTAAAAATGTATTTATTTACTTTGGCATTTCCTGATGTTATCTGATCTACTGCATATGTTTTTATATGTATTGATAGGTGTAGTTGTTTTTATGTATTTTATAGTTATGTACTAGTGCTATGGTTTCAGAATAGTGCTATTTATAAATAAAAATGATTGATTGATTGATTAATTAGTTTAGATGCCGAAAAGGCATTTGACAGGGTGTTCTGGGAAGCCCTTGTCAACCTTTAATTTCCCAGATCTGTTTGTTGATTGGTTGAAACTTAGCTCTCTGCCTGGTATACAAGTCATTAAAAGACGCTGCACTCTGTGACAGCATAGGGCTAAGTAAGAAATTAAATCGTAATACAACGAGAGCACACAAGTCGCAGCTTCAGGGGGAAGTACCCAGGACGGATAAAAGAGCTAAATGGTTTAACCAAAGAATTATATCAATTTGAAATAGCCTCCCTAATAGGGTAGTAACTAGTGGCACAATGTCCCTATTTAAAAGGGCTCTGGATAAGTATATGGGAGAAGAGAAATGTTGGTTTTACCACTGAAAAGTGGCGAGTTAACCATAGGTCTACTGACCTGATGACTCGTATAAAAACTTATGAACTTGTATGTTTGCAACCAAAAGCTTGTGAGGGTAAATGGGTCACTGTCCTCCCCAATAGATTTACATAGAGGCACACGACAAGGGTGCTCACTGTCACCGTTAGTCTTTGCATTGTATATCGAACCCGTAGCTTTAGCTGTAAGAAACTCATTGTCTGTTTATTTAGCTTTTGTTTACCAGGTAAGCACGCTAGACAATCAGATGCCTATTTTTAGGTGCGACCTGGGAGATTACAAGGAATATACAAGCAAGGCAAGGATTTACAGGATTATAGAGTAAAACAAATACAGACATGTCAGGATATAATAAAGAGGAAAGCAGAATTTGAAGGTATTCCATTGGGTCAAACCACACACACAGTGATGTTATACATGGACAATGTCCTCCAGATTGTCTTGAATCCAGAATTGTCAGTGCCAAATGCTTGGGCTGACTTGCAAGAATTTGAGAAAGTTGCAGAATTTTGGCTAAATCCTGGTAAGACACAGGTCTTTCTATTTAATTATACTCCATCATCTGCAATCAAGCAGTCACTTAAAATAAAATGATATAGTACAAGACTAAAATATCTCGGCATCCATATTCCTGAAGACCTCAACAATTTGGAACTATTAAATTACGAGCCATTAACTTCAAAAATTCAAGAGGATTTGATTAAATGGGGGAGATCACATATTTCTTTTATTAAGCGCGTTGAAATTGAACGGATGAACATTTTACTGCATTTGCTTTATCTATTTCAAACAATTACAGTCTAATCCTCTAGATGTTTTTTCCATATCATGGAAAAAATGGTTTAATTTTACGGGAGAGAGCCCATATCTGCTTCTCATTGTTACAGCTACCCCAGTCACAAGGGGGGGAGGTAAATTTACCTAATTTAGAATTGTATGCAAAAGCAGCTTTCCTATGCATAGTCCTAATGTGGTTAACTCTGTAATATTCAGCCCCTTGGAATTCTTTTGAATTTTCCCTTAATGACTTGTATGACTGGGACCCTATTTTATTAGCATCACCTGCCTTAACACCTAACACGCTCAAAATTTAGTTCCAACTCAGATACCATACTAAATTAGAACATATATTCTATTTTGTAGAGTGTTGGTGGCAGGCGAGGATTTCTTACGGCACAAATGAACTTGGCTTTTAAATGCTGATGACAGCTGGCACTAGTGTGTGTGTGTGTGTGTGTGTGTGTATATATATATATATATATATATATATATATATATATATATATATATATATACACACACACACCAGTTCTAGATAATTATGAAGTGGTTTCATTTGAGCGACTACAGAATATATGTAGTCTTACCGGTAGGGAACACTATCGCTATCTGCAGCTCAAGTCGTATATTCTACACAAGCAGAAAAAATATGCCATGCTACCTCATCCATGTCCACAATTACAGAGTTTGATACTACACGTGCAACGCAAGCAGCTGTGGGGCCATCTAATACGTAATTTATATAAAGTACTGCAGGAATACTTGGGAGATACTACCAATTAAGTCTTAGAAATTTGGAATAAAGACCTGAACATAATGGTTAATTTTGAAACCTGGTTAAAATATGCAATTCTGGCAGTCAAAATCACATCTTCCAACATTTGGAGGGAATGCACATGGAAGTGTAGGACTCAGTATTTTCGTATTCCAGCAGTGCTAATTAAATATTCCCCACAGACATTTGGGGTCTGTTGGAGAGGTTGCGGATTTCTTTTGGAGGACCATGGTCATAGTTTCTGGTCTTGTCCAATTATCATCCCATATGGGGAATCTCTCTTGAGGGAGTTGGAGGATTTGATGGGAGAACCGGTTGATTTAACAATTGAACTGGCCTTGTCCATCTCTAGTAGGAGAAACAATAGAGGGTCCAAATCTACGCTATTATTATATTTCTAGGGACATGGATATGTTGTTCATCCACACTGTCTGGCAGGTTCCTTGCCACTTTAAATCTTGCCGGAAGGTCTTCAAGCTGGCTCCTCCCACCCACCCGGGTGGTAAAACTCTTGGCTCCGCCCCATGACGCCAGATCTTCCTTACCGCTTGGAAGCTCAGGTTCCCTCCTTAACGCTCTGCGTATAGACCGGATCCTAATTCTTCGGTTCGCCCGAAACTAATTCTTAAGTTTTCAAGACTTCGGTCAAATTACTCCCTCACGGCTGTGATGGACAAATCAACTCCCGGATTTTGGCGGTGGCCATGTGGGCAGAAAATGTCCAGGATGGATACACACTCCACATGCATCTACTGCCTCTGCCTAGATCATGACCCGTAGGTCTGCGAGTTATGCCGTTTGTTTTCGGAACGTCCTGGAAGACCGCGCTGCCCGGTTACAGCTTGGGCACCGAGAGCGCTACCGCCCGGTGAAGTCCAAGGAGGCCCGTTGGGTGGTGTCACGGCTGGCTCAGCTGAACACCTTTCGAGCAGATGATTGCCCTCGAGGAGGCCCAGGCGCATCTTCATCTTCCTCGGTCACAGCATTTATCCTGCTCTCTCTGGGATCCTCCTACACAGCTTTTTTTAAGGAGCTTTGCCAGTCCCTTTCCACGAGAGGAGGGCCATTGGGACACTCTTCTCAGTCCAAAAAGAAGGACTCGAAAGTTAAGTCCCACCGTCGGTGTTCATGGGAGCAGGAGAGGTCCCCTTCCCTGGACAGTCGACACTTGACTTCGGTCGAGGTTGTGGCTAAGGCCGCTGGCTTCACGGTGTCCCCATCAGGTCAGCCGGCTGAGACACCTGTCGACACGGTCGAGATTTTTCTTGACCTGTCGGACGGGCTGTCAACTGGTGAAGCCGACAACCCTTCTTCACCGGTTCCCCCGGTGGAGACCGAGGACTTGCCTGTGCCTCCCATGCCGGAGTCCCCGGTCAAGGCTTCCGAGCCGAGGGAAGAGCGGGTGTCCCTTGCTCCTTCCCAGACCCACCCTCGGAAACACAGAGGGTCTCGGTCTCGGACCTTGTCTCGGTCCAGCCAATCCTGCCGACATCGGCGGTCTCGTTCTCGGCACCAAAATAAGTGGCGGCGCCGCTCGTCCTCATCTTCCTCCTCAGAAGAGGAGAGGCTTCGGCGCAAATTGCGTCAACGCTACGAGGACCTAATGTGGCAGCAGTTACTTCTGTCCGGGAACAAGCCGACGCCATCGCCTTCCCCGGCCATCAAGTGGCTGTCACCCGAACGGCCGAAACAACCCCTCGCTGTAGTCGAGGTGCCCAAGCCGTGGCCAGTTGTTTGGCTGAAACCAGCTGCCCCACTGATTGTGGTGAAACCTCCGACTCCACAACCGAAAACGGGGGCACCGACCAAGGACTCTCGGTCGGGTCAGGGTCTGCCCCACTGGTTGTTGGTCACCTGCACTCCTGACCGTCCTCGGCAGGTGGAGGGTGGCTCAGGCCCCAGGCAGCTCTTCACGGACTCCTCTGAGTCGGACGACTCCTCCCTGTTTTCCAGGCCTCTTGACCTGGAGTCCTCTGCGGGGCAGTCAGTGGACGAGAGCCCATCGTCCTTTATGGGTCTGCTTCGGCTCATCTCAGAGTCCACTGGGATGCAGCTCGAGCCTGTATCCAAGCGGGCCAAGTATCCCCTGATGGAGATACTGGACCGAGGGGATTCGCCCACGGAGGCCTTTCCGGTGGCTGAAGCCATTGTTGGTCCAGCCTTGGGGCTTTGGCAGTGGCCGGCTTCCTGTTCTGCGCCTTTGGCCAGGAAGTATGAGGTCCCTACCAGCTCTTTGTCCAGTTTTTCAGAGCACCCCTCCGCGGAGGGGTTGGTCACTGATAGTGTTTTTCGGCGTTCCGGGAACGCTAGGGATGTGGATAAGCCCCCCGACAAGGAGTCCAAAAAGCCGGACTATGCCGGGCACAAGGTGTACGCTGCATCCTCCCTTGGCCTCCGCCAGGCCAGCTCGGCTGTGCTGATGGCACACTTCTCCACGCCCTCATGGGCTCCCTAGATGAGGTGATACCTCATCTCCCGGCCAACCTGCAGACCACGGTCAAGCAGGTACGGGACCAGGGAAGGGCGGTGGCAAAACAGCAGCTCCAAACGGCTCTGGACATTGGAGACTCCTGTGCCAGATCAGTTGCGGCCGCAGTGGCCATGTGCTGCAGAGCATGACTGAGGATATCCACCTTCACGGCGGATACCCAGCATAAACTGGTGGATGTCACCTTCCTGGGGACTGACATGTTCGGCCCTGGAGTGGAAGGCCACCTCCAGCGGATCGAAAAGTCCAATGCTACTCTGGACTTGGTCACCTCCGCCCAGAAGGACAAGGGCCGTCGTCAGCAACATAAGTCCTTTCGCCCTTCTGTGCCTGCGGCATGTCCGGCCCAACAGCACCAGCATCAGGGCCAGCAGGCTCGCACTTAGCACCCCAAAGCCAAGCCTGCGGCTTCCTCTAACAGGAAGCAGGGAGGAAAAGGCCCAGGAGGTCCCTCGGCGGTCCCTCCTCAGGCCTGCCCAGTGACGAGGTTGAGGGTGTCACCCCAGCCTGTCACTCCCCCTGGGTTCCCCCCATGGAAGATGGCTCCGCCACTTCCTTTCCGCCTGGTCTGCTATCACCATGGACCGCTGGGTGTTGGAGGTGGTAGGAAAGGGCCTGCCCCTGGAGTTGAGCAGGCCCGCCCTTCGAGCCATCGCCCCTCGGAGAGCTACAGTCCGCCAGCCTCTCTGTCGGCTCGCCGAGCCGGCCTTCGCCCTACTCTTCAAAAGAGGTGATCAGGGATGTGGCAGATCCTCCACCAGGCCCGGGGTTTGTGTCCAGGTACTTCCTGGTCCCGAAACGGACGGGGGGGGCTGGCGCCCCATTCTAGACCTGCACGGCCTGAACAGGTTCCTAAGGTCTCGGACCTTCAGGATGGTCACTCTGGCTCAGATAATCCCATCCTTGGATCGAGGCATATGGTTCTGTTCTCTGGACCTCCAGGATGCATTCTTTCACGTCCCAATCCGTCTGTCCCACCAGAGATTCCTCCGCTTCAGGGCAGAGGGATCCCTCTACAAGTTCTGGGCCATGACCTTCGGCCTTTCCCTAGCTCCCAGGGTCTTCACCAAATGCATGTCAGTGGTGACAGCATTCCTGCGGCGCCAAAGGGTCTGGGTGTACCCTTACCTGGACGACTGGCTGATTGCAGCCTCCTCCAGAATGGAGGTGGAGCGGTCCAGAGATCTGGCCCTCCAGGTTTGCTCTCAGGTTGGCCTCCTCATCAATGAGGCCAAGTCGGAACTCATGCCAAAGCAGGTGATACAATTCATCAGGGCAGAGCTCGACTCTGTACAAGTCAGAGCAGGGCTCCCAGCGGACAGGGCCGAGGTTCTTTTCTCCTTTGCCCAATCATTTCAGGTTGGGCAATTGCGCCCTGCCTGGGACTTCCTGCGCCTCCTGGGCCTCATTGCAGCCTGCACCAGTGTGGTCCGTTGGGCCCACTGGTACATGCGTCCCCTTCAGTGGGGGCTGGCGAGCCAATGGTCACAGCACTCCAATCCCTTGGATCAGCTAGTGACAGTGACTCAGGGGATGTGTAACGCTGTCCAGTGGTGGACCGTTCCAACACATCTGCAGGAGGGCATCCCGTTTGTCCGCCCTGAGTCGACGGTCTCTCTATCAACCGATGCCTCTCTGATGGGTTGGGGTGCCCATCTGGGGGAGCACAGAGCGCACGGCCTCTGGTCCCCTCGGGAGTCCCATTGTCACATCAACCTGCTGGAGCTTCGAGCGGTTTGTCTAGCCCTCACCGCCTTCGCTCCGTTTCTACAGGGTCAAGTGGTCCAGGTCCAGACAGACAATACCATGACCTACCTAAACCGCCAGGGTGGGACGCGCTCCATACCTCTGTGCAAGGAAGCTGTCCACATTTGGTCACTCATGCGCAGCCTGGAGGCAGATCTCCTTGCCATCCATGTGGCAGGAGCCTCCAACACTCTGGCCGATGCCGTAAGCCAGATAGGGGCTGCGTCTCACGAGTGGTCTCTCCTGCCGGAGGTAGTACAAGATCTGTTCTCCCACTGGGGCATGCCTCAGGTGGACCTGTTTGCCTCCAGGGAGAATGCAAAGCTGAGACTGTTTCATGCCCAACCCCCTCATCAGGGCTCGCTGCAGGGGGATGCCTTCTCGAGGCCGTGGACCCCGGGCCTCTTCTACGCCCTTCCCCCATTTCCCTTGATCCACAAGGTGCTTCTCAAGGCAAGGAGGGACAAGGCGCAGGTGATTCTGGTAGCCCCAGACTGGCCCCACCAGTTCTGGTATCCAGATCTCCTCAGTCTCAGCTCCAGGCTCCCGAGGCGGCTTCCAGCCCGCCCGGACCTGATCTCAGTCAATCAGGGGAAGGTATTCCATCCGGACCTTCAATCCCTGCACCTGACGGCCTGGTTCCTGAGCAGCTAGAGTTCCAGGCCTTGAGTCTTTCCGGCGAGGTCCTCAGCGTTGTTGAGGCATCCCGTAGAGTCGACCAGAAAATGCTATGCCTTCAAATGGAAGAGATTCTCCATTTGGTGTCGGGAGCAAGGGCCTGGGCCCTTCTTCCTGTTCCTTGGCAAGCATTCTGGACTACCTTGGTCCCTTTCTCAGCAAGGGCTTGGTCGGCGGCCTTAAGGTGCACCTGGCAGCCATCTCTGCTTACCGGGCGCGGGCCGGGAAGCAGTCGGTGGCGCAGGAGAAGGTGGTCGGGTGCTTTTTCTAAGGCCTTGATCACATATCCCCTCCGGTGCGAGAACCTCCACCTCCGTGGGATCTACTACTGGTATTGGCTAAGCTCATGGGAAAGCCATTCGAACCGATGCACAGGTGTGACATCTGTCACTTGTCGTGGAAGACCGCCTTCTTGGTGGCTATCACGTCAGCCAGAAGGATGGGAGAGCTCCAGACGCTTTCCATTGAGTCTCCTTATCTGGTCTTCCACAGGGGCAAGGTTGTCCTGCGTCCCCACCCGAAATTCCTTCCGAAGGTGGTGTCGGAGTTTCACCTTAACAAGGTGTTGACTCTACCGGTGTTTTACTACAATCACACCTCAGAGGCCGAATATAGGCTCCATACTTTGGATCCTAGAAGAGCGCTCGCATACTATAAGGAGTGGACGGCTGAAGTTTGGGGAGAGGTTCGTCAGCTGTTTGTCACCTACGCTGAAGCCGTACCTGGCAGACCTGCAGCCAAGCGGATGATAGGCAGGTGGGTCACCTCCTGCATAGATCTCTGCTATAGTTTGGCGGGCATGGAGCCTCCCAGAGGGATAAGAGCTCATTCTACCCGCCATACCGCTGCATCAGTGGCTGCTTCCAGGGACGTCCCTATCCAGGAAATCTGCAGGGCTTCTACCTGAAGTCAGCACACCTTCATCACCCACTACCACATCGACCTTGAGTCACGCCGGGATGCTGGTTTTGGGGCCTCGGTTCTCAGTCTTTATTTCCTAAGTAGGGGTATCGCCTTGCCTCCCTCCTCCCGGAGAACTGCTAGGAGTCTGCCAGACAGTGTGGCTGAACAACATATCCATGTCCTAGAAATACAGGTTACTCACCTGTAACAGGAGTTCTAGGAATGGTATATGTTGTTCATCCACACGACCCACCCGGCTTCGACGCACAACCTGGCTTCCAGTGGGCTAGATCTGGCGTCATGGGGCGAAGCCGAGAGTTTTACCACCCGGGTGGGTGGGAGGAGCCAGCTTGAAGATCTTCCGGCAAGATTTAAAGCGGCAAGGAACCTGCCAGACAGTGTGGATGAACAACATATACCATTCCTAGAACTCCTGTTACAGGTGAGTAACCTGTATTTATTGACTACATAAAAGGCTATCACATGACCCTGGATGATTACCAGAGTTCCCACAGTGTCAGTGGCATGGTATAGTTAATGAAATTTATAATTTGGAAAAATTAACAGCAGAACTACATGATGGGGTCGAGCACTTCAATACTAGGTGGCAACAGTATGGTCAGGGAGGGGATACAGAAGTTTGCCCCCGATGGGTAACCCGTTTCATGGGGGCAGGGACGTTGCTACTGTTGGGGGGATGTAAAACCCTATCCCCCAGGTTGGTAGGTAGAGCTGTGAAAGTGTTTTTATGTGAAGAAAGTAGGTATAATACTATTTTAACAAAAGGACAATATAATTGCATTAGTCAAATGGTGGTTAAGTTTGTGTCTGTTTTAGTTGAACAATGACTGTATTTCATACAGTTCCTCATCTGTAACAGTATATGGCGAAACAGTATGGTGTATGTAATGTTATAGTGCTTCTCTCAATAAAAACTTAAATACAAAAAAAAAGAAAGCTGAAAATGCAAATTGCTGCTGATTCTAGTAATCGCAGCTTTGAAATGCATCATAGCTGGCCCGGTGGCGCAGAGGGTTGAGGCGCTGGATGCCACACCTTGCGCCACAATGGTGACCTGGGTTCGGGAATGAGCCCGGGTCACTGGGGGTCGGCTGGGGGGAGAAGGATTGAGCGTCCCAGGGACTGTTCTCCTTCGAGGAGAGTGGGGTGGATTCACCACAGCTCTGTCGGCACCTAGTGGTGGCTGGGGGTTGCTGCAAGTGGCGAGTTGACATGGGGACAGCACGAGTGGCGTCGGACATGTGGTGCATGGGAGCATGCACAACAGCATCTTTGAAGCCATTGCACACTCGTGCCGGGGAGTAAAGGGGATCTACATGCAAAAAACCTCAGCGCACTACATGATGGATGGCCCAGCAGCGCCGTGCCACTCCGATTCAGGATGCTCCCCCTGGATCCTGACTCCTGGCTTCTACAGTGGTGGGGTAAGTACCCACTGTGATGCAGCCAATGTGTGGAAACGAGGAGGGGGTTGAGCATGGGCACTTGGATTGGCGCAGGGGCTGTGTTGTCAGACGCAGTGGGGGAACCATAAGTACTACCCCCCTCCCCCAGCCGTGGAGGAAATAAACAAATAAAGAAAAAAAAAAATGCATCACCGCACACTGGCTGCAGGTGACTACCCCAGCGATTAGGAGTAGGTAGGCTGTATCTCTAAAATTCATAAGATGGAATTATTGATGACTAGACTTAACCGTCAAAAGAAGTGTGTCCAAATACATGGCTGTGTTTTCGTTAAGCTGTAAGGTATAACAGGGTGTGTGTTTCTGTGAGATGCTGGCATGCGTCAGGAAGTGAGGCATGAAGCAATGCTGAGTGGCTTATGCACCAAAGAAGTGCCATTATTCCACAGTAATGCACATCCTGGAGTGCCTTACTGTGAAGTAATGTGGTTCAGATATGCAAGAATTGCTGACCTGTGCTGTTTTGCTGGCATAATTCCTGGTCATGTGATCACATCTGACCAGTCACATGTCTTGATTTCTTTTACTCATTTCATAAAAATATAAACCCTTGAGTTTTAGTTTGTTCCATAAGAGGAACAAGGTGTATTCTCTTTGTACAGAGAAAAAGATTTAGTGGCAAAATATATATTTTTCTTTCTGAATGATGCAACATATATATTTTGCTATATGATGGTAATGGGCGTTCAAGAAATATTTCTAGTTGTAGACTAGACCCATGTCATATACATAATTTTATATATTTTTAATGATGTTCTTGTAATGGTGGGGAAAATATAATGGGAAACAAAATGTTCTATTATTTATCAGTGCTCCAGTGTTTTGCAAATGGCCTATGCAGTTCTTCCAAGGAAGTGTCAGTGAAATTTGTCAGACTGCAGAAAGCTAGCTTTTTCTCGTCACACAGCCAGCATGAATGATCACATTTTACCTCATGGACTTAGAAACATGCTTTTATATTAATTTGTATCTGTTACAGTCTCTGCATCACCTCTTGCACTCTGCAGCAATGCGGCATTTCTCTTACTGTGTACGTGTGGGAAAACATATTTTCTAGAAACTGATTAAATGTCTGACAGGTACCCAAATGCAGATCTGGATACTGTAGAGAAAATGTAACATTAGTAATATTTTACAATGATAAAGAACTGTTCTTGTATTGTTTTTACTGTTGTGGAGAACTGTAGTCTGTTTTACCTAAAAATGTCAAAGAATCTGAGAGCAACAACAGGGCAGGCACCCCAAACCGACACAGGCTGCAAAAAAACTAAAGCAACAGTGTAACGTATACTGTTCTGAAACTTCTTTATTCAGTACAAACAGCAGTACAAAACAGTGCAGAGTTCTGAAAATTCATGGCCAGTAGTCCACACAAATCCACCTGATGCATTCTTCACCATAAAGTTCTTTTCAAAGGTAATCCATGATCCATTGCTACCTTTTAAACCACCGGTTTACTTTACAGGGGCAGTGCATCAGGTGTAAACACATACTGTGTCTGTCATACTGTATATACTGTGCATCAGGCATACAATTCCTAAGTGAGTGACGATCAGTACTGTATCAACGAAGTTAAAAGCAGGCTCATTAAAGTTCTACTTTAAATCAGGGGCCCTAGTTGAATATACACATATTGGAAAATAATCATATTTCTTTGAAAGCCATTTTCTCCCTTGAGCCTGTACTTTTTTCAGGTTTGCTTCAGATACAGTTGTTTAACATTCCATGGGCTCCCTGGAAGACAAACGCATTCATTCCTTATACAGAACTGCACTTAGAACACCTTATAAATTTACATCAGTTTGCTAAACTCCGTGGTGTGGGAATAAACAAATCCTTCCCCTATACGTTATAAGAAATGTACAATTCTAAGGGCATGGATACACTTCGCTGTCCACACTTTGCTAGTTCTCAGGAACAGGCTGATTGTCAGACGTCTGAAAGCTTAAGCTTATTGCATCGCCTGGGCAGTATATCTTCCAGCGCTGTCCCATGACGGTGTATCTTTCTGCTGGAAGGAACAAGTCTCCTGCTTCACAGCTCTGCAGCATCTGAGGGATAGCTTTAGTAAAGTGCTTTCTTGGCGAACTTCTTTGACTGAATTTAAGTCTTTCTCCGGAAAGCCTCATCTCCGGCTCCGACAGTCTACAGCGGAGGAACGGAAACAACCAGCGTTTCAAATGTTGTGTCCAGTGCTGGCAGAAAATATTGGTCATCCACCCCCATGTTACCTGCCTGTACTGTTTAGGCATGCAGCACAACATGGCAGGTTGCCATCTTTGCCAGACAATGCTTCCAACATCGATCAAGGGTAGCAGAGGCAAGGCTTGGCTTTGGTTGACCCCCAGAGAGGGACTGACCTACGTGCCAGAAGATGGTCTCAGCAGCTGCAGTGTCTGCTTCACAGCTTGCAACCATTGAGGAGGTGGCTGCAGCTGTATCGAGTTCCTCCTTGATCTTGGTGCTGTTCTTAGCTATGGCCAGCATCAGAGGGCTCTTTTCTGAAGATTTCTGGGAAATGTGCTGGGCCCTGTAGACCTCTGGGGAGAGCCCATCTCACTGGGGCAAGAAACACTAGTGCCATTGGTGCAGGTTGTGGGATTAGGAGCGAACACTTTCCTCCCACTCCCCCAACTCCAGCGACCACTCAGCTTTGGTTGAGGTCCCTTCGGTCAATGGGTAGTTTGAGAGCTCCTTCATGCCCCCATCATGTTTGTCACCCTTGACTCTGGTCGATCAGGCAGTCAAGATATTTCTTGAACCTGTCAACTGGTTGTCGGAAGAGTTCGATGAAGAATCGATGTCCCAGGCCTTTGTGCTCCTGGTCCTCATTCAGGAGGATATGGCCCAGTCAGTGTCCCTGGCTGGGTTACCACAGGGCCAGCTTCAGCTGGTAGTCATGCCTCCGATGTCTTTGCTTCTGAATGTAGTGAGGCATGTTGTCTACCATGACCCTGTGGAGGACCCATCTTGACATCAGCCCTTGGGTCAATGGTCGAACCCGGTAGTCGTGCCTCCAAAGTCTCTCTTTCTGAACATTGTGAGGCATGTGGTCTACTGTGACCCTTTGGTGGACCCATCTTGATGCTGGGTTGAAGGTCAAGGTGTCATTCTGTTGATCTTACTCGACTGGGTGGCATCACCTTCTCACTCCTCAGCCTCTTTGGGCAAAGAGAGGCACCTTCGCAAGATGCAACAGTGCTACGAGGAGCTCCTCTGGCAGAAGTTGACCATTATGGGGTGCGGTAAGGCTCTACACTTTGGACCGCTGGTCACCTGCCAACCACCAGTAATGTCCATGCCAGTCCACCCAAGGCAAATATCCCCAACATCTGCTTCTCCACCACTGAGGATGGAGCCGCCGCCACTGCAGCCTTTGATAGGTGCTCCTACAAAGGACTCCCGTGTTACTGCCGATTTGCCAGCCAGGCTGGTTATTGGTGATCACCCAGTCAGAGGACACGTGGGTGGTCCATGGTGGTAGATGGTCGAGGGCTTTTTTCAAGGAGCCCTCGGGATGACTTGGAGGGTCATCCATGCTTTCCTCGAGGACTCATATTTCTGACTATGAGCTAATGTCTTTTATGGCTTTACTCCACCTCATAACAGAGTCCATGAGCAAGACCTTGAAGCTAGTTTAGAATAAAGCTAAATAACCCCATCACTGACATCCTGTACAGAGATGAATCCCGGGGTTGCTTTTCCCATAGATGAGGATATTTTTGGGACCAGCTCTGGAGCTTTAGCAGCATCTAGCTTCCAGCCAGCACCCTCCACCAATATGGTTCACAAGTACATGGTCCCTACCAAGTCTATTTTGGGTTCCTCCTCTCACCCTTCAGCCAATGGATTGGTTTTGGACTTGGCCTTCTGGAAATCCTATGAACAAGCCCCCAGACAAGGAGTCCAGAAAGACTGACTGTGTGACTAAAAAGGTCTATGCTGCTGTGTTGTTGAGTCTCTGTCAGGTGAGCTACAACATGTTGATGGCCAGCTTTGGTCACTCCCTGTTGGGAGTGCTGGATGATGTCCTCCCCCACCTTCCTGTAGATCATCAGCTACTGGTGAAACTGGATAGACACCAGGGTCAGTTACTAAGCTAAATACCAGCTCCAAATGGCTCTGGACATGGGCGACTTCTGTGCCTGTACCATGCAATAGCCATCATGATGTGTCACAGGGACTGACTGCAGCTTTCCATCTTCGTTGTGGATACCCAGCACAAATTGGCCGCTGTCTCTTTGTTGGGCACTGACCTCGTTGACCTGGATGGAAGACATCTCAGCAGGATTGAGAAGTCCAGTGCTACCCTAGATTCTGTGGCATCATCCCAGAAGGACCCAAAGGCACAGAAGCCTAAGAAAAGACCTTCCAGTATAGGTCCTTAAGGCACAGAAGCATAAGAAAAAGACCGTACAGTATGGTTCTTTCAGCTACAGCTACCTTGACAGCAGCCTCAGCAGGGGCAGTACCAAAATTGGTGCCTGAAGCCCAATTCAGTGGCCAGGGGCCAAAAAGGTGCAGGGGAAGTGGTGCCTATCCGACCCCAGCAGACAGTGCCCGCTCCAAAGCTGCCCAGTGACACATTGGGGGGTGTCATCCTCCTTTCTGTCCAGTCCCTGATCCAGCTCCCAGTGGAGGGCTGCTGTACCCTTTCTAGCCACTAGGCCCATCATTACTATGGACAAGTGGGTAATAGAAGTGGTAGGCAGAGAGTTGCTTCTGGATTTTGAAGCTCTCCCACCTTACCGACTACATGCTTCTCGGAAGCCCAGGGTGTCGTAATGTCCACCCTCAAGGAGGGTGTAACTCATCTCCTTGCTGAAGGTGCCATAGCCCATGTCCCAGATGCCCTGACAAGTCAGGGGTACATGTGCAGGTTCTTCCTGGTCCTGAAATGGATGTTGGGGGGGAGAAGAAGGAGGAGGAGGCTCGTGCACCCATACTGAATTTGCACAATCTGAATCAGCTCATGTTGAAGTGCAAGTTCTAGATGGTCACTCTGAACCTGATTATGCCATTCCTGGAGAAGAGTTATGTGGTTCTGCTCCCTGGACCTCCAGGACATGTTCTTCACATCCCAGCCCACCCATCCCACTGGCACTAAATTTGATTCCACACAGAAGGGGTCCTATACCATTTCCAGGTCATGCCCTTTGGCCTTTTGTCAGGACCCAGGGGCTTCACCAAGTATATGGCAGTGGTAGCAGCCTTCCTGAGGCACAAGGGCATCAGGGTGTATCCATCCCTGGATGACTGGCTCATAGTTGGGCCGTCCAAGGAGGCCGTTGAGCAGTCCAGAGATCTGGCCCTCCAGACCTTCAAAGACTTATGCCTTTTGGTCAATCTGGACAAGCCTGAACTGGTCCGCTTGATGGTGATCAAGTTCCTCAGGGCAGAACTGGACTTCCTGCAGGCCAAGGTTCATCTCCCTGTGGACCGGCCTCAGGATCATACCTGTTTTGCCTAGTCATGCCAGGTTAGGCTCTTGTACCCTGCCTGGGATTTCCTACAGCTGTTGGTGTACATGGCATCCACCAGTAGCGTTGTCCACTTAGCCCTTTGGTAAATGGGCAGGGTTTGACAAATCCGATAGCCTGACGTCCTGGGCTATCACTATAAAGTCAGGGACAGGCAGTTTGTGCAGATCTAGTTGTCCACGGACAAGTAGTGCTTAAGAAAAAAAAAATTATGAGTGCGTTTCATGGTTTCTCCACTAGGGTACTGCCGACAGTGCAGAGTCCGACTGTCCCGGTGGCCATGTGACCAGCCGGTGCACTGGGGAGATGAGTCATGTGAAAAGAGTCCTGGAATGAAGCAGACGCGTTATTCAACTGCTGCTGCCTTGTTTTACTACCGCCGATTTACCCGGAAGTGTGCGAGAGCAGTTTTCTTCCTCGTAGTGTAAGCATGGAGTCCTAGAGTCTGTGACAGGTTGGGGATATAAAAAATGAGCAAAAGCCCCATAGTACTGTTACCTACAACTTCCAGTAGCAACCTGTAGAAAAGTTACGAAAATAGGCTGGCCACCATATGTTTGCAGAGCCCCCACCCCACCCCCTGAGCATGATCGAGTCTGCATCAGAGGCACTGATCTCTGCATAACTCTATTCAGCCACTGAGGGTGGAATGCAATCTGCCTAGTAAGTCAGAAATACATAAAAAAGAATTACAGAATAAACAGCTGGGTAAAAGTCCTGGTAATAAGCAGATGGGGTTTGGGGGGTAGGACTGATTAAACACTGTGCTAAAATGCCTGTGTAGACGACCCCCCACCCCAAATGGCATAACAGGATGCCAGCCTTGTATGATAGGTGTCTGAAACTTAAACTATAATTTTTCATATAAATATTTAAGATAAATATCTCTACTGTCTTTTGTGTGCATTTATGGGCCAGCTGAATAAGTGTGTAGGTAGCATCAGCCAAGCATCAGACTATCCCCCCATTAATTATGGCAAATATGATTTGTCTGTATAATTGAAATGTATGTATCTCATATCCATTAGTAGCACAAATAATAAAAAGCACACCACACAATTTGTAATAAAGCTTTTTATTTGGAATAGGTACCCTTTCCCGACTCACATCTTCCCGAATAAAAACTTCCCGTATTCGTTCTCCCGACTGTGCTTTTTCTCGACAGTACTTTTTCCTGATTAACAAGTCACTGATACAGCGTACAAAAATCCACATTAGCAAGTGTCAGTAAACAATCAGTAGAGTGCTCGCATGTAACACATCTGCTGTGTGTAATTGCAAACAAGGGAATTGTGGTTTGTTTAATTGTGTAATTGATTACTTGGTAGCTCATTTATAGCCCGCATCTATTAGCCTCACCCCCCTTGTGCAGTCATGGCCGAAGTGTGCAGTATTGTCCCGTCCCAGCGAGGTAATAATAAGCTCTGTGTTGGCGGTTACCTGCTTGTTAAAGAAAGGAATTGCGATGATATATTTTACTGGTGCTGCCAAATTCAGAAGTCTCTGAAGTGTCTTGGTCGGGCCACCACCATTCTTGTAGGTGGCCAGCATCACCTTAGAAATCACCGAGAGCACAATCACGCTCCCGATGCAACGGATTTACCAATTGCTTGTGCAATTGCATTGATGAAGCGTAGAGCATTAGACACCCATGGCACCCCAGCCCAACTAATTCAGGCTATAACAACAAGTTTGCCTGAGGAAGTCAGACAAAGCATGCCCTGTAAGCAGTCGCTAAAGGGCAAGATGACTCGACCTTCCAGCAGAGTCACGTACATTGGAGGAAATTAGAGTCCCTGATGAGCTCCGGATAGTAAACGGGCAGCCATGGCTAGCCCGAGAGTCCACATATGGTGAAGACAAAATAATAATTTTCGCAACCAAGAGAAACATATGTCATCTCCACAAAGCACAATACTGGCTGATGGATGGTACCTTCAGAACTGTGCCCAGTATGTTTCTGCAGCTCTACTCAGTCCATGCTCCTGTTGGCGCTGCAGAAAACAGCCGTATTGTGCCACTAGTTTATGCGTTAATGTCGTCCAAATCCCAGCAGTGTTAACAAAGGCTTTTCAGGACTTACAAGACCTGTCTGATGAAGAAAGTTTAGCGCTTTCGCCAGAGTTTATAATGACCAACCTGAGCAGCGGCAGTCAATGCTTGCAAGTCGAGATTTCAGACAGCATTAATAAAGGATGTTTGTTTCACCTTGGCAGATAGTGTGGCAAAATTCAAAATTTAGGACTTGCCACACAGTATGACGCAGACCCTGAATTTGCCCTTAAATTAAGGCATCTTGTGGCCCTTGCATTCTTACCCCCTGCTGAGATCAAAAGAGTTTTTACAGAGCTGAAACAAATAATGCCTGACAGCACTGCACCACTCACTGAATGGTTTGAGGAAAATTACATCCTGGGTCGTGTGCGAAGACAGATGCGAAATAAGGCTTCCATCCGTAGCCCACCTATTTTTCCTCCACAGTTCTGGTCTGTGCATGATCAATTATCTAGTCAAATACCACGTACACAAAACAAGGTAGAAGCATGGCACACGAGCTGGGAGCTCTTGTTGGTGCATGCAGCGTAGAGTTTAATTGGTTTGTGTCCGAGCTACGAAAGAGCAGATGACAACAGAGTCCACAATTGAAAAGGTAACTAGAGGATTGCCAAAATCTCCTCTGAAACGTAAATTTGCCTTGCGAGAGGAAAAGCTTAAGATTGTGGTGAGCAAGAGGGAACAGATGTCAAGCGTGGACTTCCTTCATGGAATTGCTCACAACCTCGTCATTTGAAAGAAATATTGTTTTTAATCTTTTAATTGTTTTAAATAAAGAAAACTGATGGATTTCAATTTTGTGGATTAATGAATGGTAACATGATTCTGTTCTGACTCAACGCACCCAATGCTGCACTTTTCTCTCATCTTCAGGTAATACTGCTCATTGCTTTTCTCAGATTTCAAATGCTGCTAATTATTTATCAGTAATCGGCAAATCTGTTTGTTAAATGCTGTTAATGCTAATGCAGTTTGCCTCTGCTGCAAATCTGGGAAAAGTAAGGAACACATGATGTCACGATTTATAAGTTATCAGCAGTAAATACTAATGCAAATCTGCAATGTTAATGAAGTTTGCACACTAAACGTCACGATTTATAAGTTATCAGCAGTAAATACTAATACAAATCTGCAATGCTAATGAAGTTTGCACACTAAATGTCGGGAAATGTTATGTCGGGAATATGAGGTTACGGGCAATGTGCGATTCGGGATTTCAATGTCGGTAACAACATTTTCGGGAAGTTATATGTCGGGAAGTAGTACGGATCCCTTTTATTTAGCATCCCTTGATGACATCCGGGGGGGGGGTGTCAACTCTTTTAGCACTGGCATAAATATGTGTGTGCGCACGTGCACGTTTTGCTCTTGTCAATCTACTACATCTAGGCCAGCTACTTGTCCATGGACAGGTGCTTAATTTTAAGATTTGTTGATTCCTGTGGATGGGCCACCTGCAGTGGGAGCTGGGTTGCCAGTGGTCTTGGCGCTTAGGTCACCTGAACCAGCCAGTCCTTGTGACTCTGCCAATATGAGATGCCATCCAGTGGTGACTATTCCTACAATACCTGGAGGAAGGAATTCAGTTTGCCATGAACTGTCCGTCACGCTTACGACAGATGCATGTCTGGTGGGTGGGGAGCACACCTGGGAGACCGCAGAGCCCATGGATTCTGGTCACCCCAGGAGTGCTGTCTACAGCATCAACCTGCTGGAGCTCCATGCAGTGTGTCTGACTCTCACGGAATTTGCTCCTCTTGTCAGGGGTCAGGTCATGCAGGTCCGGACAGTCAGTACTGCAGCCATATTCTACCTGAACAGGCAGGGCGGACCTCATCCCCTTCCCTTGTGTCGGGAGGCTTTTCACACCTGGACACTCATGTACAACCTGGATGCAGATCTCCTGGCAATTCATGTCGAGGAAGTTCACAGTCAGTTGGCAGATGCTGTCAGCTGGGTGGGAGAGAGAAATCACAAGAGTGGTTCATGCATTAGTACATACGAACATACGAAATGCCAGTAGAAACGGGCCACATGGCCTGTCAAGTCTGCTCGATTGTGCCGCTAGCCCCTCAACTTGCAGCTGCCCCACCCTTCCCTCCTCACAGTCAGTCCCCCCCCACTCTATCCCTACTCCTCTTGAAACAGCCCACCATCCTACAGGAATCCACCTCCTCGGGTAGAGTGTTCCACTTGTCTACCACCCGCTCTGTGAAATAATGCCTCCTGATTTCCCTTCTGTTTTCCCCCTCCAGACTCAGCTGATGCACTCTTATATCCCTCCTTCTTCTAATCCTGAATGTCTCTCCTGTATTAGCCTTGTTTACCCCCTTCAAGTACTTAAAGGTCTTGATCATATCCCTCTATCCCTCTTCTCCTCCAGGAAATACATGTTAAGCATGCTCAGCCTTTCTTCGTAGGATTTCCCCACCAAACCCTGGACCATCTTAGTTGCCCTGCGCTTCACCCCCCTCCAACAGTCTGATGTCCTTCTTCAGTAATGGGCACCAGTACTACATGCAGTATTCCAGGTGCAGCCTGACCAGTGACCTGTACTGGGGAAGGATCACCTCACTACTTCTAGAGGAGATCCTCCCTTCGTATACAATCCAGCATCTTGTTGGCTTCACTGCCGCTTTCCTACATACACTGAGCTGAGTTGTTCATATTCCCTATTGTTATTATTACCCCCAGGTCCTTTTCCTCTTCTGTGCACTCCAACTGTACCCCCCCAACAGCTGATCGCTTCTCCTCTGCTTCTTAGCTCCAAAGTGCAGTACTTTGCACTTCTTGGCATTGAACCCTAACTGCCATGTTTTGACCATTCCTGTAGTTTAGTCAGGTCCCCCTGCAGCCCCCTCCACCGCTCGATGTCATCTACCACAGCTCCCATCTTGGTATCGTCTGCGAACAGACTGATCTTACTCTGGGTCCTGTGTGAGATACCTTCTATGAATATCCCAAACAGCACTGGTCCCAGTACTGACCCCCTGTGACACCCCACTTGTAACCCGCTCTTGGTGATGAGAGTTTCTCCTCCACCACCACAATTTGCTAACTACCCTTCAGCCAGTTAGTGATCCATTTGACCATGTTAGTACCCATTCCTACATATTCCAGCTTCCCCCCCAGCCTCCCATGTGGCATGGAATCGAAGGCCTTGCTGAAGTCCAAGTACAGGACAGCCACCCCTGGTCACCCAATCATAGTGCTCAATCAGGTTTCTCTGGCAGGACCTGCCCAAGACAAACCCCTGCTGCTGCCTGTCCTGGAGACCATTGTCCTCCCAAAAATGTCACCAGCCTCTCTTTAAGGATTGCCTCCATGAGCTTTCCCACAATTGGTGTGAGGCTCACTAGTCGGTAGTTACCTGGGTCATCGTTTGGGTCACCTTTGTGAATGGGCACCACATGAGCCAACCTCCAGTCCTGTGGTACGCATCCTGTGTCTAGAGAGGACAATTGGTAGGTGGATAACATCCTGCATCGACCTCTGCTATAGGCTGGTTGGTAAGGGAGCCTCAGTGATGAGGAAGAAACAGATGAACATCACACAATAAAGTCCAGTTCTCTTCTCTTTTTTTCATTCAAAACACACACAGGTACGCCACCTTTTCTCCCAGTTGGGCACCTCTCTGGTGGACCTGTTTCCATCCTGGGAGAGCAAAAAGCTGAGGCTGTTTTTGGTGCTCCCATCACAGTCTGAGAACACTGCTGGGGATATCTTTGCAAGACCCTGACCCCAGGGCTTATGTGCACCTTCCTTCTCTTCCCCTTGTTATACAGTGTGGTGATTAAGGCCTGGAAGGACAAGGCACGGATGATCCTCATAGCTCCAGATTGGCCCAGACAGTTCTGGTACCTGGATCTCCTCAGCTGCAGCAGCAAGTCTCTGTGGCTGTTGTCTCTTAGAAACATAGAATTTGACGGCAGATAAGGACTGCTTGGCCCACCCAGTCTGCCCATTTCCCTACCTAATGGATAAGCTGCAGATCCTAGTTAACCAGCAGCCTACTTCTTCCTACCCCCACCCCCCTAGAATTGCCTTATGACTGTCCCATGCATGCTTGAATTCCACCACTGTTTTTGACTCCACAACCTCCTCCGGAAGGCCGTTCCATGCATCCACAACCCTCTCTGTGAAAAAATACTTCCTTAAATTACCTCTGAGCCGCCCCCATCTTAAATTCGTCCCCTTGTTCTTGCACACCTCTTTTTTGAAAGATGCTACCCTCTTGGACTTTGTTGATTCCCTTGAGGTACTTGAAAGTTTCTATCATGTCCCCCCTCTCCCTCCTTTCCTCGAGGCTATACATATTAAGCTCCTTTAGTCTCTCTTCATATGTCTTCTGGTGCAGACCCTGCACCATTTTAGTTGCCCTCCTCTGGACAGCTTCCATCCTGTCTATGTCTTTGTGGAGATTGGGTGTCCAGAACTGCACACAGTACTCCAGATGGGGTCTCACCAGCTGTCTGTACAGAGGGATAATAACTTCCTGTTTCCTACTGGTGATGCCTCTCCCTATGCATCCCAGTATCCCCCAAGCCCTCCTTGCTGCCCTGTCACATTGCTTGCCCACCTTTAGGTCATCTGATATGACTACTCCCAGGTCCCTTTCCATTTTTGTTGTTAGTATCTCACCCCCCATTGTGTACTCTTCCCCTGGGTTTTTGTTTCCCAGGTGCATTACCTTGCACTTCTTAGCATTGAATCTAAGCTGCCATACATTTGACCATTCCTCTAACCTTGCCAGGTCCCTTCTCATCCTTTCCACCCCACACTGTGCATCAACTCTGTTGCAGATCTTTGTGTCATCTGCAAAGAGGCATACTTTTCCTTCCAGTCCCTCTGCAATGTCGCTTATAAAGACATTGAAGAGGACCGGTCCTAATACTGAACCCTGCGGTACCCCACTAGTAACCCCCCTTTCTTCAGAGTGGACTCCATTTACTATTACTCTCTGTGTCCTATTCTCCAGCCAATTCTTTACCCAGGCTGTCATCTTGGGACCCACTCCCAGGCTGGCTAACTTGTATATTAATCTTTGTGTGGGACTGTGTCAAATGCCTTCTTAAAGTCTAGGTAGGCCATGTCCACAGCCCCTCCTGATCCTCTACTTTGGTCACCCAGTCAAAGAAATCTGTCAGATTTGTCTGGCATGACCTTCCCACTGTGAATCCTTGCTGCCTTGGGTCCTGTGCCCCTATGGCCTCTAGATACTCGACAGTTCTTTCCTTCAGAAGTGATTCCATCATTTTCCCTACCACTGAGGTTAAACTAACAGGTCTGTAGTTTCCTGCTTCTGCCTTGCTCCCACTTTTGTGAAGGGGAATCACATCTGCCCTCCTCCAGTCCTCGGGTACCACCCCATCCTCCCATGATTTGTTAAAGAGGGTAGTCAGTGGTGTCACTAGTTCTACCCTTAGTTCTTTTTAAATTCTGGGATGAATCCCATCAGGCCCCATTGCTTTGTCCACATTCAGTTTAAGAGTTCTTTCAGAACCCTTTCTTCTGTAAATGGGCTGGTATCAACTTCTGTATCCAGAGTGTTTCTACTGTTTGTTTTAGGTACCTCCCCTCTTCCTTTGTAAATACTGAGCAAAAATATTTGTTTAGTGTCTCTGCCTTTTCACAGTCACCCTCTGCCCACCCTCCCACCCTTTATTAAGCCTCCTCCCTGTTTACCCTTTTGTTCTGTTGCTTTGATTCCTTCCCTTATGTAAGAGCTACTCCTCCTCCTCTTTACCCTCCCTGTCCCTCCTGTAGATAGTGTATCCTGGTATGTTTACGTCCCAGTCATGGTTTTGTGTGTACCATGTTTTTTTGACTGCCACGATATCCAGATGTTCCTCCTCCATCAAGACCACTAATTCAGGAAGCTTGTTACTCAGACTACGGGCATTGGTACTCATTGCTCTCCATTTTTTGATGGCTTTACCTTCTGTTGCAGCATCCCCCACTGACCTTTCTACCTCGGTCTTTTTCTCATTTAGTACCCAGTTTTGTAGGAAGAGGCTGGGATTTTCCTGCTGCTTATCAGTGCCTCCCCCCTTGACTAGTTTAAAAGCTTGCCAATGAAGCATTTAAACCGATTGCTCGAAAGACTTGTTCCCTTCCTGGACAGATGCAGACCATCCTGCCAGTATAGGCTGGTGTCCCTCCAAGTGGAACCCCAGTCCCCAATGAAGCCAAACCCCTGTGCTCCACACCATTTTTTCAACCATTCATTAAACTGCATGGTGCAAAGTACCCTCGCCTCACTCATGCCATTGACAGGCAGCACCTCAGAGAAGGATACTGTGTGCTACTTGTCTTAGGCCCCTCCCCAATTCTACAAAGTCCTTCTGCACTGCTCTAATCTCATGATGAGCCAAGTCATTTGTCCCTAGGTGGACAATGACATCCAGCTCAGACTCCCGTGCAGCTGTTCTCGTGATCCTGAGGATGCGCTTCCTGTCCCTCCAAGCCATGGCACCAGGCAGGCACCTTACTTCAGTTTTCCCTGCTCCCCCCAGTTCTATCCCCCTAATAATTGAGTCCCCCACCAGGAGCAGCTTCCTTTCCTTGTGGTGTCCTCTGCCTCCTTCCTGTGGGCCTCCCTTGTGACAGTTGTCCTCAGCCTCCTTAGTCTCCTCTGTGGGTGCATCCATAGGGGAGCTATGCTCCCCCAGAATGGTGTATGGATTGTGGAGTGGAACAACTGACTGGGTGTGCCTCTGTTCCACCATCCTCACCCTCCCTGAGCCACTGTGGTCCCAACTGCTGTGCTTTCTTTGCAACCTCTGAGGTAGTGGTGGTGGCTCTGGTGCTCCCTGGATGGGGGAGGTTCCCTTCCTACCTTCCAGTGTGGCCTGGGGGAAGGTTCCCTTACTACTGTCCAGTGTGGCCTGAAGATGGGCAACTTCCTCCCTCAGGGCAGAGAGTTGTCTGCAAATAGGGCAGCATCTTAGCCTCCTGAAAGACTCCCGGAAGACTGCTGCCCCACAGCCATTACATTGCTCTACTCCCCACATGTTTATCTACTTTTTTTTTGTGTGTGTGATTGGTTTGTTATATAAAAATATATATGTTATACAATGTGTATGCTTATATTGTCAGTGCAGTGTGCTAGAGAGGATATGACAGTGATATGCACCTTGCACTCTTGAGGAAATGATGTCATCTGGACTTGCCAAGCAGACAACAGGGGAAGGTCCTGCACCCAGACCTTCAGTCCTTGCACCTCTTGGCCTGGTTCCTGAGCAGCTAGGTTCCAGGATTTGGGTCTCTTGGAAGATGTGATCCACGTTGTGGAGGCCTCCTAAAAGGGGTATACTGGCAAATGCTGTACGTTTAAGTGGAAACATTTCTCAGTTTGGTGCCAGGGCAAGGAGCTTGATCTCCTTGCTTGCCCTATGGTGAGCATCTTTGACTACCATTGTCTCTCTCTCTGAGTTGGGCCTGTGAGAGATGACGTTAAGATGCACCTGCCAAAAGTCTCTGCTTACTGGGCACGGGCTGGTAAGCCGATGCTGGCACTGGAGAAGGTGGTCAGGCACTTTTTCAGAGTTTTACCTTAACTAGGTGATGAACCCTTTCAGTATGCTTTACCAACCCATCTTCTGAGGCCGACTGCAGGCACCATACTTTGGACCTATTGAGAGTGTGCTCTTACTATAAAGAGTGCACTGCTGGAGTCTGGGGCAAGGCACTTCAGCTGTTTGCAACATATGCTGAAGCTTCGCCTGGCAGAGCAGTAGCTAAATGGACAGTTGGCAGGTGGATCACATCCTGCATCGACCTCTGCTGTAGGCTGGCTGGTAAGGGAGCCTCAGTGATGAGGAATAAATGGATGAACATCATACAATAAAGTCCAGTTCTCTTCTGTTTTTTTTTTTTCATTCAGAACACACAATCTATGGATGACGTTTCACGGTACTGCCATTTTATCAGGCCTAGCTGTGTTGTTATTCTGTCAAACAATAAAATAGTGTGCACTTCATAAGAAACTATTTTAAAACTGGTTTGTTAAACACAGACCCTGGGTGCTCCAAAGAAACCAAACTCGGCACTAGTTGTGCCTTCACCCAAGGTGTATCTTTAAACAAAACAATTTTAAAATTTGTTCTTAAGTAGTGTTTATTGTTTTATTGTTTGGCAGAATAACAACATAGATGGGCCTGATGAAATGGCAGTGCCATGAAACGTCGCCCACAGATTGATCGTGTGTTTGGAATGCATAAACAGAAGATAATTGGACTTTATTGTGTGGAGTTCATCCATTCATTCATCATCACTGTCCGATATTGTTCTTTGGGTGACTCAAACCTAAACAAGTATTTTTTCTCTTTATCCAGTAGATTCTGGTAGGGAGCATCCGAAAGGGCTTAGCGCTCATTCCACCAGACATCCCACTGCCTTGGTGGCTGCTTCCAGGGGCATCCCAATACAGGAAGTCTGCAGGGCTGCTACCTGGAGTAAAACACACAA
Source organism: Neoceratodus forsteri (assembly GCA_016271365.2). NCBI lineage: Eukaryota > Metazoa > Chordata > Ceratodontiformes > Ceratodontidae > Neoceratodus > Neoceratodus forsteri. The sequence continues at coordinate 1,542,452,670 of CM057456.1, read as the reverse complement.
CTTCATATCCCATTACACTCACTGACATTGTCTAGTCAGAATGCTGCTTTTGGGACTTCAGTTCTCCAGTCTCTGTCAAAGAGGGGTGCGCGTGCCCTGCCCCCTCCTTCCAGAGAACTGCCAGTAGTCTGCCAAAATGTGGATAGTGAACTGTACCCATACCCTTAGAAATATAGGTTACTCACATATAGTTGTAGTTCTAGGAGTGGTATACAGCTCACATCACACAGCCAACCCGGCCTCCCTTGGCAGTGTGGCACCCGGATCCCTGCTTCCAGTGTGCAGAGATCTGCTGTCACTGGGCAGAGCCAGAGGACATACCGCACAGTTTGTGGGAGGAACTTAAGCTTGAAGACACCCGATGAATCAGCATGTTCCAGGGAACTTCCAGAGAGTGCATGTGAACTGTGTAATTCTGTGACCTCTAGCTCAAATATTGAGTAATTCTCATTCTTCTGAAGGAGTTTGTCAAATTTTCCTCCTCTTTGGGGCTTCTGTGAATGTGTAGCACTAATACAGGTAACTATATGTGAAATCTTTTCCCTGCTGTCATTAACATGCCTGGCCAAAGCATTAGTCACATCATTCGTTGAAATAGCCAGGATGTGTTGTCCCACCCCAGTTTTTGAAGCATAGGTCAGAAAGCATACGCAAAACAGGATACGTTGTAAAATTTGCAAGTAGTAGTTTATTATTAGTAACAAAAACATATAAAAAAATACAAGCTGTACTGGATAGCTCTTCACAAATGCAGTACAAAAAAAAAATCCTTCCTCTGAGTCTCCTATAAAATCTTCCCCTCTCTCACCGAGGCATTGCTCTGTTTTTATAAAATGTCTTTGCCTGGCATTTTAACCATTGCATCCTGTTTTTGTAAATTTCATCTTCCGTTTTCCCTAATGCAACAATTGACCTTCCTTTGATCAGCCTGAGGAGCACACCTGGACTTCTTAACAGATGCCACCAATCAATATATTCTTTCCAGAGCTGTTTTTTTTGCTGACAGCTCTTGTCAGCAAGCTTGTGAAGGTCAAAAAGTTTAAGGTCATCCCCCTGTGTTCCACATTTCTAGCTCCTTCAACAAACCCAAGTAGTGCAAGTCAGGATTTTTTTTGCCCACCCACCCATCCCCTTCAGTTTTAAATACCATTCAGGTGCCATCCAAATCGAGTGATTGGATCGAACAAGGGGCTGAGAAGGTGCTGGCAGGAGGAGGAGCACAGTTGAGTGGGAGGTCCATGGGGGCATTGAGACTGAACTAATGGGGCGCATCTCAAGGTACTGAAACTGCACCCTTTGTGTTTAAACAAGGGGATTAAGGGCACAAAGACATAATGGGGCATGTGAATGTCATATAAGTCTCTAGTTAGGGATAACCTGGGATTCTGATTAGCATCTAGCATCATTTAACTTACCCTTAGGGCATGCCATGCCAGTATCTTGTATAGCTTTTCTATTCTGGGGTCTGCTAGAGTTGCCATTTGTATGAGGTTTACCTAGCCTAGCAACTGATTAGAGGGATAGAGGCAAATACTGTTGGGCTAGTTTTAACTGTGTAATTGACAAGTTACCTGCAAACTAGGGACTGTCAGAACTGTAATACTGTAAACTGTACTATCTAGAGTAGGTACTGGTGCTAGGGAGGCAGTCAAATTGTTAGACCTGCTGGAGCTGTAACTGTAATTGCCAAGATACTTATGTAACTAGTGTCTGTTGGATCTGTAAAACTGCAAACTGGACAACCAGGATCAGATATTGACTCTAGGGAGGCGTTTTAAGTGTTAGACTTAGTAGACCTAGTAGCATTGGAACTGCCTGACCAGGTGGGAAGAAAGCAGGTTTGTACACCAACTATTGCCAGTAGTTTGAATTTTTTATTTATTTTATTTAATTCTATTTATTCTTCCCATACCTCCGTGCATCCTTCAGGAGTGCCCACTCGGAATCCACCCTAACTCCCAGCCTGAACCCCTGCATCTCCCAGGGTCCCCCTCCCCCAAACGATCCCAGGGAGGCCCAACCCCCGGTATCACCTCCGGGGCTGGTTCCGCCCTTCCCTGGCGGTTGGATCCTAAATGTGAAGTGACCTACCTGAGGCCGACTGGTCGGTCATGGAGAGAGATCCAGGCGCGTCTGGGCCGGCGATTGGGATGTGGGTGATTCCCCTGGGGCCACCGTCATCTCACCGGTGGTTGGGAGGCTTTTTCCTCACTTTTTTTCCCCTTCGAGCGCAGACATACAATGGCGTCAACGCACAGGCTAACCTCGTAGCTGCCTGCTGCGCTCATCCCCGATACATGTTCCCACGCAGGTAGTACCCTCGGTCTCCACTGAGGGTCGCTACTGCACCGGGAAGACCCCTGGATCCCTCCCCGGGAGAGGAGAGCAGTCTAACAGACGCTCGATCCAACTCCCTCCGCTGCTGACCCCCGGCGCCCGGGCTCGCTCCCAAACCCGGGTCGCTGGTGTAGCAAGGTGTGGTGTCCAGCACCTCAACCCTCAGTGTCACCGGGCCAGTAATTTGAATTTTTGTAAACCAGCCTAATTATGGATGGGCAGCATTACTGGAGGGGTGGCCAGGGGTATGGCCTCTTTGGTAGGATGGTTGGGTGTAGTGGTTGTGGGGCAGCTATGGTCGTAAATTGCACCTGGAAGATGGGAGGGTGCTTGGTGTTTAAGCAACTCACACAGCTGAAGGAGGAAATAAGGTGGCTATGTGGAGAGCTCAGCAAGAGGGAGAGGAGTAGGTGGGAGGGTAGGGGAGGAGGGGGGACAGAGGGTCGGGTACAAGCAGCAGTGGCGGAGGGTGGGGTGCACAAATGATTTGGGAATATGGTCTGAGAGTGTTGGGCCTCGGGAGGAGAGTGAAGGACGGGAAGGAGACAACCGACGGCAATAGGATAGTTGAAAATGGCACACTTAGAGTGGAAGTGAGGGTTCAAAGGACAGGAGGCAGGGAGTCAACGGGGGATGGGACGCAGTGGAAGGTAGAAGGTTCAGATAAAGGAAGGCGGATGCCTAAAACCCCGGGTCAGACTTCAAACAAGGCCTCTGCCAGCAGCAATGGGGCAGCAGTGGTACTGAGCAAGTGAACAGATTTGCACCCTTCGGCCCACTGGAGGAGGATGCCTGTAAGGAACAACCAAAGGGGGAGGTTGGGAGGCTTGGGTAATGGTCTCATGAGGGGAGGAGTGGGGGTTGCTTTGGGGAAGGATCCCTTGGGGGCACCCCAGGGAGAGGTTTGGGGGCACCAAGGGCCTAGGGGAGGAGGCAGCCAAGGGGCCATGGTTGGACAGACAGAGAGACAGCCTGCAAAAGGGCTAGGGATGGGGACTTTGAGGGCCACAAATGGGACGGAGAGTAATGTACAGGGAGTGGGGTTAGAGTTAGGGATAGGTGGTGCACCGAAGGAGGCGGGTGTAGAGGAGCATAGGCAAGCGGAACTGGTGCCAAGGAGAAGAATTCCAGCTGGGGGACCGCAGGGCACGCATAATCTTGAAATGGCGAGTTCGACAAGAGAAGGCAGAGAACCGACCACTGGCAGGGCAGGGGGGAAGCCCCGGTAATGAAACAGATTGGTATGGCGGTGGGGGGGGGATGGGTGAGGCTGAGTTGGGGGGAGCCTGAAATAGAAGAGACAACTAGGGAAAGGAGCGGTGGCAAGACAGTACTTGGGTCAGATGGGGCAGAAGTAACAGGTTGTGGAAGAAGGAGGGGCAGGGCTACAGGGGATTCGCACAAGGCAGGATCTGCAGCCACCCAGCTGATGGGCAATGCTGGGGTAGATGACGGGGTGGGGAATGGAGAGGGGGACTGAAAAGTATGAGGCACCAAGAGAAAAGGAGGCGTCAGGGTGGTACTGCTAGGGGATTCTATGATTAGAGGTATACAGTGGGAAGGAAAGGGAGACCCTAGTCCTGTTTGGGTCAAGAGCATCTCTGGCTTGACTGTGCACAAGGCAAAGCACATGGTCTGTTCCCTGGCACAGGTTGGGGGAGGTTCTCCTGATTTCTTGGTGCACCTGGGCACAAATGATATTGCAGGTAACAGTGTGTTAGAGATTCAGGCTAGGTTCAGGGAACTTGCCAGGGTATGCAATGCCAATGGCTGCTTGGTCTCCTTTTCAGAGACCCTGCCCATACCAAGGGCCAGCGTGGAAAACACGCAGAATATTCGGGAGGTTAATGAGTGGCTCAGGCATGGGGTGATGCTTGGGAATATGGGATAGTGGGGAACTGGGGGGGAACCTGGGAGGACAAGGGGTTGTATGCAAGAGATAGACTTCACCTCAACCCAGAGAGAAAGGAGGTACTCAAGCAGAAACTGACCAAATTCATACAGGATAGATGGCGTTTAAACTTGTGAAGGGGAGAGGGGGGAATGCAAGGAAGATCCTTGCAGGCCCCAACAGGCAGTGAAGGGAAGCATACCTAGGTCATCATGTGGTCGGAGGCACGTAGCCTCTGGGTAGGGACTCGGGGGCGGGGGTGGTGGTTGGAGAGTGGTCCTTATTAATGCCAGGAGCTTGGGCAACAAGATGCCGGAGCTTCAGGGAATGCTGGTGGAGGGCCAGGTGGACGTGGCGGCTATCACCGAAACATGGGCCACTCCTGGACATGATTGGGACCTGTATCTGGATGGGTATACTGTCCTCAAAAAGGATAGGGCAGTGAGCAGGGGGGGGAGGAGTGGCGTTCTTTGTTCAGGGTGGCATCCAGATATGGACATTGGAGGAATCGGAGGACAATGTGGAGGCCTTGAGGGTCACCATGCGGACCCCAAGGGGCAAGGCACTTAAGATGGGGGTGGTGTATTGACCCCCCACCGTGCTGGCTGATGATCTGGAGGATTGTCTCTTAGCTAATCTTAAGGACCATTGGGGTCAAAAAGGGGACAAAGTGGTGATATTAGGGGACCTAAACATGTCAGTGACTGATTGGGGAACCATGATGTCCCCAGTGGCCAGGGAGCAGAGGCTGTTGGATGCCTTTCTGGATGCATTTCTAGTGCAGCAGGTCGCTGACCCAACAAGGGAGGGCCGTATCCTGGATGTTGTCCTGGCTGACAATGACCTAGTTCAGGAACTCGAGGTTGGGGATCCATTAGCTGAAAGTCACCATAACACGGTCTGGTTTGTACTAGACCTGGGAGGTGGGAGTGACCACACGGGGACAAGGCTTGTTGACTTTAAAGGGGCAGACTTCAGGCACGTGGGGCAGATCCTCAGCGACCACTTGGATGAGATTCATCAGGGCATGGACGTAGAGATTAGGTGGGAAATCGTCAGGAGGGGACTGCAGGAGGTGACCAGGTTCTATGTAAGGGTGAGGTGCAAGGGAGATAGATCTAGGAGACAATTCTGGTGGACTAGGGAGGGACAGGAGGCGGTGAGGGAAAAAAGAGCAGCTTACCGCAGGTTCAAGTGATCGCGTGGGGTCTTAGATAGGGAGCAGTGTCTTTGCATGACCAGTCAGGTTACCAGGGTGATGAGGGGCGCCAAGGCAAGGATGGAGCGGAAATTGGCACAGGGGATCAGGAAGGCGATTAAAGGGTTCCTTTGTTGTGGAGGCAGGACGGGGGTGGGAGGAGGAACAAGTGGAGGTGCTCAATTAATTCTTTGCATCGGTTTTACTAGGGAGGTGGAGGGGATCCGCAGGCAAGAGGGATGCGGGGGGGGATGAGGCAGGCACTATTACGTCAGGTACCTCTTGTTACAGTGGGGGATGAGGAAACTGAATTATACGGGGGAGGAGCAGGTTTGGCTGAGGGGGGTGGAAGCACGGATGGGGAAATTCCTGTTGGGAGGGTGTGGGTGGCCCTCCGGTCCCTAAAAAAGGATAAATCACTGGTTCCTGATGGAATTAATCCGAGGGTGCTGTGGGAATTGGCTGATAACCTGGCCAAGCCACTGGCGGATGTTTTTAATGCTTCTCTACAGACAGGGAGGGTGCCGAAGGATTGGAAGGAGGCACATATTGTTCCCATCCATAAAGGAGGATCGAGGGAGGTCCGGGCAGCTACAGGCCAGTCAGCCTGACATCGGTGGTGGGCAAGCTGATGGAGACCATAGTAAAGGAGAGGCTGGGGATGTTCTTGGCGGATCAGGGATTCCTGGACGATCACCAGCATGGCTTTGTCCTGGGCAGATCATGTCAAACTAACCTTGTGGAGTTCTATGAATGGGTGATGGCAGCAGTTGACCAGGGCAGCCAGTTGATGTCATCTTCCTGGACTTCAGCAAAGCGTTTGACATAGTCCCCCACACTGGTCTGATGGATACATTGAGGAAGATGGGGATGGGGGCTAGGACGGTCAGGTGGATTAGAAGCTGGTTATCTGGTCTTACCAAGTGGGTGGTGGTGGGGGGTAGTCTCGACCCCTAGGGAAGTCATCAGCGGGGTCCCACAGGGATCAGTTCTGGGATCGCTCTTGTTTAACACCTACATCTCTGACATCAGGGTAGGCATCAGGAGTGAAATGAGTCTCTTTGCAGATGACTCTAAGCTGGGGGTGGTGGTGGATGGGGAGGAGGGCAGGGTTGCCCTGCAGTAAGATCTAGATGTTCTGGGGAGTTGGTTACATACCTGGAAGCTAGGGTTCAACATGGTGAAATGCAAGGTGCTTCACCTGGGGCAAGGAAACCTGGGTCAGGTGTATACCCTAGGAGGGGGCATATTGCAGGTCTCAAGTGGAGAGAAGGACCTGAGGGTGCCGGTGGATGCCAAAATGAATAACTCTGAACGGTGTAGGAGGGCCACCGCCAGGGCAACTAGAATGCTGGGCTGTATCACCAGGGGGATCACCTCGAGAAGTAGAGAGGTGATTCAGCCACTGTACAATACCCTTGTCAGACCGCACCTTGAGTACTGCCTACAGTTTTGGTGCCTGCACTTCAGGAAGGATATTCTACTCCTGGAGAGGGTTCAGAGGAGGGCAACCAGGATGATCCAGGGCCTGGGGGACAGGACCTATGATGCGAGAGTTGAGGAGCTCGACCTGTTCTCACTGGCAGAGAGGAGAGATAGGGGGATATGATCAAGGTCTTCAAGTATCTGAAAGGGGTAAATAAGGTGTGCCTTCATGGGATTTTTTAGAGGAAGATGGGAGGGGCCACCAGGGGGCATGGTTGAAGGCTAGAGGGAGGGGGACTTAGGGGGGAAGGAGGAGGAGATACTTCACTGAGAGGGTGATAGATCCGAGGAATGCACTGCCTGAGGAGCTGGTGGAAGTGTCCATGGTGGAAGGGTCAGTAGAGGCTGGGACAGGTACAGGAGAGGGGTGAAGAAGAGGGCCACCAGTCTGGGTGAAGGGAACCCTGGCCGGGGGAAGGGGGATAGGAAAGTAATCAAGAGGATGGTTGCGGTGCCCACTGAGGGCACTGACTCTCGAGCAGACGTGATAGACCATTGGGCCTATTCTGCTGGCATTCTTAGTATGTTAGCTGTCTGCATTCATTTCAGCAACACTGTTGCATACATTTGCAAACGGAGGATCCCAGTTTCACATACAGATTCACATATATTTTTCTAGCCACACACAAGCAAGGGGAAAAAGAAAGACTAGAAACAGCAAGTGAAGGGAAAGGAGATGACAGGGAGAAATTATGGGACCATTGGGAGTGGCCAGTTCCCAGGTGCCATAAGAAAATTTGATTGCGTAATCAGATAGACAGAAACAGATAAGTGGCAAAACAGGAGAGGGCAGAATAGATCTTTACTTTTAACTCTCTCTGCATAACAAACTGGACAGGGTCTTATCCCAACCCAAGTGATTATCAGTGAGACATATCTTCTGTCACAGGCACAGAGAGAAATGAAAAAAAAAATTGTTACAGTTAAATGTTGTTTCAGAGAGCATTGATCTCATTTTCAACATCAGCATCATCACCATGGACTGTCGAGGTGATCCTTTTTGGTGTCCTCCACCTCGTTGTTGGCTTCTGCTGTCAGTGTTGAGCTTGTTGACCTTGCAGTGAGGCTGCATATCAGCAATGGATCCTGGGTCAATAATGTTCCTCATTCCAGGAGATACAGCGAACGCCATTCCCACGGGTACCTATCCAACCCTGGGTGCACCTGTTGGAGTTGTTGCTCAGGACCAACCTGGCATTGCCTTGGCTGTACTACTGCCACCAAGTCCTCTGTCTCAAACAATTTATTTTGTTCCTCTAGCCCTTCAGCCTTGGGTGCGGTTGCTGACCAAGGCTATGAGCAAATCAGCAGATGACCTTGGCAGGGTCCTGTTGGAGGAGATTTCCCCAACTGAATGGGTGGTGTACTCGCCTAGAAAGTGTCTGGATGCTTTTTACCCAGACACTGGATATTTCCTTATTTATTTAGTGACTGAAAACTTCTGAGATTACCTTTGAGCACAAGGGATCATTTACAAAGGTTCCGTGTCAAATAATAGTCACAAAAAACATTACAAGTACAGTAGCAGTTCCAGAGAAAATGCAGTCGAGTCAGACTCAAAGTACTTAGGACAGAACAATTACATACAGTTTTGGAAAAATCCATACAGATCGTTGTATAAAAAGTCCTAGGTTATATACAGAGGGAAACTGAACAGTTAAAATGGTTACAAATGCATTGACTGACAAAGATCTAGCCCTTGAGAGTTCTGTGAACAGGATACAGATAGTCTCTGATGTATCCTCATTTACTTTACCACTGGGCAACATTTGCTCAGCCTTAAGTAATGTTTTGGAGAAACCAGCCCAAACAGCATCACAGTAGCAGTACAGCGTATGCCACCAGCAACTTGAATATGTACTCCCTGGAGGAGAGGCGGTAGAGAAGGGATATGATAGAGACATACAAGTACCTTAAAGGGAGGAATAGGGTGCAGGAATACACTATTTTCCAGTGAAAAAGATGTTCCAGGACTTAGAGGGCATGGGATGAAGTTGGAGGAAGGGCGATTCAGAGGAAACGTGAGGAAGAATTTCTACACAGAAAGGGTGCTGGACAAGTGGAACACTCTCCCCAGGAAGTGGGGGCTGAAACAATCACGGGATTTAAGAATGCATGGGATAGACATAAGGGAATTCTGGAGGTCAGGGGTAAGGGGCAACAGACCTTTAGAAAAACGTAAAGGGAACTTACAAGTTCAAATGGGCGGACTGGGTGGGCCATAGGCCCTTATCTGCTGACAGTGTCTGTGTATCTGTCAGAATTCAGGAACAAGCTTAAGTCATTGGGCAGCCAGGGTAAGGAGGATTTAGAGATCTTCCTGGACATAAAGTCTCTACCACTCATTCACACTAATGGGAACTACGCCAGAGGCACTAGGATCCAGCGGGAGCAAAATTTTCAAGAGGGCCGGCACCAGAGATGGGGCAGGGGCCTTGACTTTGAGAGCCCTGGCTCGTAGCAAGTAAAGACCCTCCAGCCGCCAGTTCCTTTTTTTCTCCACTCGAGTGTGCTTCAGTGACAATGTCGCTCGCCCGCCGGGAGTCAAACGTGAAACTAGCACATAGTTTTCAGTTTATTGTTTTGTAATTTGTCTTCGAAATAAGTACAGATTTATATTTAATTTTACTTATTATAAGAAAGAAGTCTTCAGTCCTTCATTGACGGCATCGACCATGAGCAGGTCAGGTGACGGTAGGGAGACTTTGTATGAAAGCTGTCCAGTCAGCCGGGCTGGGTCCGGTCCGCCGCCCTCTCCAGAGGGAGGGTCTGACAACAGACGGTCCAATGCTCGGGGAGATGGGTGGTCCCACCGAAAGCATAAAAGGAAATGGTCCCACTCTCGGCACCATTCAGCCTCGAGCTCTTCTTCGGCACACAAGTCGAAAAAGAGAAGGAATCACTCGAGGTCACCTTCTGGTATGTCTGCACATCGACGGTCAGTTATTGGGACCAGGCACCAGTCTCCACCTCTGTCAGAGTTGCTGGTTTCTGTCTCCGGTGGCTGACCCCCTCGACATCGGAGCCCATCCCTGCGTATTGGAGGGGCCTCCGATGAGCAGTTTCACCAGTGGGCTGCTCTTATGGAGCAGTGGGCTTGGAGGTTGGTCCAGTTGCCTGATCCTGTCACTCCGAGGCCTTCCGGCCGTTTGAGCTTATGGGTAGGGCGGTTGGACCTTCCTAGTCGCGCTGCGCCTTCTTCAGTGCCGTCGACTCCACGCTCAGGTGTTTTTCCCCTCACATGGCTGCGGCGCAGGGGTCCACACCGATGCCTGTATCTCCTGTCAGATTTCCTTCTTTTCCCTCAAATCGCAGTTTTCAGACCCTTGGGCTGTATGCGACGCCGGGTATGCTCTTGGCACTGTCCACTGCACCGGGAAATCTGTCGGCACCGTCCGTGGCGCCGCAGGCTCTGTCGGCACTGTCCACAGACTCCTTGGCGCCAGGTACTGGGTTTTTCGATGGCACTGATTTCCATGTTTTCGGCGCCATGTTCTTCATCGGCATTGAGGCTTGGTACGGCGCCGTCCGGCCTCCAGGAGTTCTCGACTCTGATTCTTCTTTTCCTACTGATTTTCACTCCTTTCCTTTCCATACAGTCCCTCTTGGACTGTCAGAAGATGATTTTGAGCCTGATCCAGATCTTAGACTGGGTGATGTTGTTAAAGGAGCAGGGATCAATCTTGCTGCAGAGCCTGTGGTCGAAGATCTTTCCTTTAAGTCTCTACTTAAAAATTTAAATTCTACTCTAGCTCTCTAGACTACAGAAATCGATCCTGGGAAGCTTTTAAGACTCCAGTACCTACATGTCCTGGAGATCCCTATGGATTTAACTTCTCCAGTACAACCATCTTTTGAGACCCTCTCTCAGATGGTATGGAACAATCCTGCTGTCATCCCTTCTGTAGCTAAGTCCATAGATAGGAAGTATACTCCTCCCAAGGATCAACCCATATTGACCTCACAAGCCTTTGCTGATCCCATTGTAGTCTTAACAGAGAATAAGGCCGTCCTCCCTCAGGCATCTACAGCCCAGCCTACAAATAAAGAATCTCGTAAGATAGACCCCTTAGGTAAGAGAGTCTTTGCTGCCTCCGCCCTGGGTATGCATATTGCCAGCTACCAGGGCTATTTTTCTCAATATGAGTATGTCCTTTGGCATTCGCTCAAACAGATGGTAGAAGCTCTGCCCGAGTCAGAAACTAATGCAGAGCTACTTCAGACCATAACCAGGGGTATCGAGTCCAACAACCAGCAGGTTAAAAGGTTAAAGCAGCAATGGACGCTTTTGATACTGCTTCCCAAGCAGCGGCGTCGGGCATTTGCACCCATCGCCACTCTTGGCTATGTACTTTGGGCTTCACGAATGATGCCCAGCAGCAGGTCATGGCTTTACCCTTTGACGGTATGTATCTGTTCAAGCCCCAGGTAGAGCAAGCTGTGGAGGCCACACAGATGACTAGATCTGCTATTCTGCTCGACCCGCACCCGCCTCCTTCGGGGGGGGGGTGCCAACAAGTGTCAGTTTCACAGCCCTCAGTCCTTTTGGGGCAAAGGTAGAGGAGGTTTTAACAAAAACCACATCCCTCAGCCACAAAAGAAAATGCAGCAGAAGGCACAAGGCCCCAGAGCGCCCAGTGCCACCTTCTGAATTTCTGGCCCAGGTCCCACTTCAGCTGTTCGAGGGGGACTCTTCCTCAGCAGTGGAAGGACATCTGACTCCGTTCTACAACCAGTGGAAATCCATAACATCAGACAAATAGGTCTTCTGGATAATCTGCGAGGGGATACTCACACAATCTTTTGGAAACCCCTCTGGATCATCCCCCCCAAACGACAGCCCAGGCTGTCAGCAGTACAGTCAGACCTTCTTGCTTCCGAGGTACAAGGCCTTCTGAACAACAGGTCAGTAGAAGTAGTTCCTCTGGATCAATGAAACAGGTTTCGACTCCCATTACTTCCTGGTTCCGAAGAAAACTGGTGGCATGCGCCCCATTCTGGACCTCAGAAAATTAAACAAGTTCCTTCTCAAGGAAAAGTTCAAGATGATATCTCTAGGTACCCTGCTACCTTTGCATCATCAACACGATTGGCTAGCCTCCCTGGACATGTAGGATGCCTACCAACAAATTCCTATACATCCAAAGCACCACAAATACCTAAGGTTTGTGGCGTTGGGTCAACATTATCAGTTCAGAGCCTGCCCTTTGGGCTGTCCTTGGCGCCGCAAGTTTTTTACAAAGTGTTGTGCAATTCTCACGGTGCATCTCAGGAAAATCAGAATTCAAGTGTTCCCATATCTGGACGACTGACTCCCAGCAAGTCCCTCCAGACAAGAAACTCTGGACACTGTAGCCACGGCTTCAGACTTCCTCACGTCCATGGGAGTCCTGCTAAATCTCAACAAATTGCAGTTGCAGCCCTCCCAGAAACTCCTCTTTATAGAACTCTTCTGGACACCTCCTGTGCGAAGGCTTTTCTTCCAGACGACAGAAGTAGCGATATCTTACAGATGGCCTGATACATCAGAGAAAACAGCTCGGTTCAAGCTAGCTCGATGCAACCGATGCTGGGTCTTATGGCATCCTCGTTGTTCACTGTGCCCTTAGCACATCTCCACATGAGAACCCTCAGTGGATGCTCAGCACTCAGTGGTCCACAACCACTTACCCTCAGTCCTTTCCCGTCAAGGTGACAGAACCTCTGAAGAGGTCACTTACCTGGTGGTCGCAGGAGGACAACCTTCTGGAAGGATATCCCTTTGCTCCTCTGGATCATCAGATCTCCATTACCATGGACGCGTCCCTGATGGGGTGGGAGCTCACTACCAGAATCTCCACACCCAAGGTACGTGGACTCAGGATGAGTCCCAGCTTCACATAAACGTCCTGGAAATGAGAGCCATCCTCTATGCAGTCCGAGCCTTGAAGGACATACTCTGTCACAAGAACATTCTCCTTCAAATGGACAACAAAGCAGTGATGTATTACATCAACAAGCAGGGCAGTGCACACTTTTACCCATTATGCAGGGAAGCTATGAGAGTGTGGGAATGGTGCCTGGAGCACAAGGCTCTAATCCACGCAGTTTACCTGCCAGGAGTACAAAACGAGCTGGCAGACCATCTCAGCAGGATGGAGACAGATTCTTATGAGCGGTCTCTCGACACAGCTGTTGCACAGTCACTCTTCAAAGAGTGGGGAACTCCAGACCTGGACCTTTTTGCATCCCCACTCAATGCAAAACTGCCTGTATTCTGCTCCAGAAATCCAGGAACCTGGCATTTTCTGTCAGGATGCGTTCAAGCTGCAGTGGACAAAACGCTGCTTGCTATATGCCTTTCCTCCTCTTCCCCTAATTCAGAGGGTACTTCTCAAATTGGAGTCTCGGGGACAAAATGATTCTCATTGCTCCTTTCTGGCCTCAACAGATATGGTTCCTGCTACTCAACAGTGTCGGAACCCCCCCCCCCCAAAAGGTGCTTCTATGAACCTTCTGACCCAGGGTCCCGTGGTCCATCCCAATCTGAGGTCGCTTTACCTTCACGCTTGGCTCCTGAAGAGATAGAGGTGAATAGGTTCAATGATTCTTGTAGGGTTTCAGATAGTCTTTTGGCTGCACGTAAGCCAGCCACTAAAAAAACCTACACTGCCAAATGGAAGCGTTTCTCTATCTGGTGTGCAAAATTCTGTTCGAGACCTTTTTTCCTGCCCACCAAATAAAGTTTTGGAGTACCTTTTAGACCTCTAAAATTCAGGTCTGCAGTACTCTACAGTCAAAGTTCATCTTTGTGCCATATCAGCTTATCATGAGCCAGTACTTTCCATGTCACTGGCTCAGTAACCTGTAGTTAAGAGGTTTCTTAGGGGTATTCTGCATACCATGCCTCCTATCGGATGCCCAGTCGCAGCCTGGGACATTAACCTTGTGCTAGACATGCTCACTCGGAAACCTTTCGAGCCTCTAGCTACTTGTGAGTTGAAATTCCTCACTTAGAAAACGGCCTTCCTGGTGGCCATCACTTCGGCCCATGGAGTTTCTGAAATGCATGCATTGGTCACAGACCCCCCATACACTGTATTTCACAAGGAAGGACAAAGTAGTTCTTAGGACTCATCCTAAGTTTCTCCCTAAGGTTGTCTCAGAATTCCATCTAAACCAACCTTTAGTCCTGCCTACCTACTTTGCGAACTTCCAGAATGAAGGGACGTGTACCCTTCATTCTCTGGATGTTAAGAGAGTGCTGCGATTGTATCTAGATAGAACAAAAGAAATTCGCAAGGCTCAACAACTATTTGTCTCCTTCAGCGAGACCCGGCTGAGTCAACCTGTTGCTATCCGGTGCATTTCAGCATGGCTGGTGGCGTGACTTCGCCACTGCTATTCTATGGCACAGGTCAAGCTGGAAGGCAGAGTGTATGCTCACTCTACTAGAGCAGTCGTGGCATCTCTGGCGGAAATCCGCAACGTGCCCATCACAGATATTTGCAATCACGGATACCTGGAGTTCAGTGTACTAGATTAAACACCTTGGATGTCTATGCCAGATGACATCTGTCGTCTTGGCAGGACTATTCTTACTGGACTTCTGTCCTAAGTATGTGAGCTCTTATTTTCCTGCCTCGCCCTCTCGGGGAGGGTGGGATTATTAGTCGGTACTCTCCCATTAGTGTGAGTGAGTGGTGAAGAGTTTATGTCCAGGAAGATATGGAAATTACGTACCTACTGTAATTCTTGATCTTCTTGTACGAAGTCTCCACCACTCATTCACATGCCCACCCGCCATCCCCCGAGCTCAGGTCTCTGTTTTTGGTCTTCACTCCCTCAATGGTTGGGCTGTGAAGACTTCATTGTTGACCCTTCTTACACAGGTCATTCGGACTATCTTATGTCCAGTTTTGTTAGGTTAGTCCTTCTAGGTTAGTTACGCTGCACCTCCTCAGAAAAAGGTACTGAGGCAGTTGGAGGGTTGACGCTGACATAGTCTTTACCCGCGCGGGCGGGACTGCGCTGTGCGCCATACGCTCCATTTCATGACCCTCTTGAAAAGGTTGCTCCTGCTGGGTCCTAGCTCCTCCAGTGTAGTTCCCATTAGTGTGAGTGAGTGGTGGAGACTTCGTACAAGAAGATCAAGAAATATGGTAGGTACGTAATTTCCATTTCTAGAGGATGCTCTCCTCCTTCGGGGAGGGAGGAACGTGATCCTCTCTGCAGGACTCTCTCTTTGGTGACCACAGGTGGTAGTGCTGCAGGGGACATGGGGACAAGGGAAGGGTTTAAGGCTGCTATAAAACAGGAGTATTCCTTTCAGTGTGAGTGCAATAGTGTTCATTAGATTGAGGTGTAAGCCTTAACTTCTCTAGGAAGGGTTATAGATATTTTTAGTACTGGTATTTGATTATAATGTTATAATGTAAGTCGGTCTTATGTATTGTTTGTACTCGATAACTGTTTTGTATTTGATACAAATATACGAATGTGCCAGCAGAAACAGACCATCTGGTCTGTCAAAGCCTGCTTGAGTGTGCAGCTAGCACCCCTAGTTTGCAACTTCCCCCCCTCCCCTTTGTCATCCCACTGCCACCCCCACCTTCCCTACCCTCACTCTCCCTTGTTCCCTGTCCCATGCCCTTTTGAAGCTGTTCACAGATTTACATGATACAACCCATTCTGGTAGTGCGTTCCATTTTGCTACCACCCAGTCTGTGAAATAGTGTCTCCTCATTTCCCTCCTAAATCTTCCCCCCTGTATTCTTAGCCCATGCCTCCTGGTGTCCCTCCTCTTCCTTAGCTTAAAGACCCCATCTGCCCCATCCTTATTGATTCCCCTCAGACACTTGAATGTCTCTATCATGTCCCCCCGTCCCTTCTGTCCTCTAGAGTGTACATATTCAGGTCTCCCAGCCTGCTCTCATAGTCTCTCCCCTCCATTCCACGTATCATCTTTGTCGCCCTCTTTGCACCCCCTCCAGTAGCCTGATATCACATTTTAGGTATGGCCTCCAAAACTGCACACAATACTGTAAGTGCGACCTTACCAGCAACCTTTAGAGGGGCAAGATCACCTCTCTTTGCCTGGACGAAAACCGCCTCGCTATGCAGCCCAGCATTTTGTTCACTTCTGCAGCCGCTCTCCTGCACTGGGCAGAGTTGTTCATGGTCCCTGTTATCATTACACTTAGGTCCTTCTTCTCCTCAGTGACCCCCAGCTTAACCCCCACCCCCAGCCAGTATTCCCTCCTTGGGTTTTTCACCCCAAAGTGCATAACCTTACACTTCTTTGCATTGAACCCCAGCTGCCACCTCTCTGACCACTGCTCCAATTTTAGTGTCATCAGCGAACAGACTTACTTTGCTCACCACCCCGTGTGCAATATCTGATATGAAGAGCCCAAATAATACTGGCCCCAGCACAGAGCCCTGTGGCATCCCACTCATCACCAGCCTTGGAGTTGAGAACTTCCCTCCCACCACCACCACTCGCTGCAGCCTTCCACTCAGCCAGTTTGTAATTCAGTTCATCATTTTTGCCCCTACTTCTACACCAGTTAGCTTCCCCCCAAACCGCCCATGAGGCACCGAATCAAAGGCCTTGCTGAAGTCCAAGTAAAAAACATCCACCACATGACCCTTATCCAGCTCACCTGTCACCCAGTCATAATACTGTATTAAGCTGGTCTGGTAAGACTTCCCTGAAATAAACCCACACTGCCTCACATCCTGGAGGCCATTGTCCTCTAGGTACGACACCAGTCTTTCCTTAAGTATCGTTTCCATGTGTTTGTACACTATGGAGGTGAAACTTACTGGACAGTAATTACCTGGTTCATCCCTTGGCCTGCTCTTGTGTAATGGTACTACATGTGCCATCCACGAGTCCAGTGGCACACATCCCAACTCCAGTGAGGTACTGTACAGATCCGCCAGCGGCTCCGCCAACACCTCCACCATCTTCCTCAGCACCCTGGGGTGGATACCATCTGGCCCTGGTGCCTTGTCTACCTTCAGTGGCCTCAGTCCCTCTAGGACTCTACTTGCCTCAATTCTTCCATCTGTTGCCTCTTCTCCTCCTGTCCCCACCCTCCCAGCCCATGCTGGTAGCAGTCCCCCCTTTTTTCCATGAACACTAAGCAAAAGTATTCATTCAGTGCTTCTGCCTGCTCCTCCGCCTTTTCGTCCCTCCCACCCCTTTTTATCCTCACTATTGTCTCCTTGCACTTCCTTTTCTCCCTGATGTATCTGAAAAAGTCTTTCTCCCTCCCCGTTAATTCCCTGCGCTCATCTCAGCTCCCTCTGGGCCTTGGCTTCTCTCACTTTTCTGGTCACCTTCCTGGACCATCTTGCATATTCCTCCCTATCCACTTCCTTCCCTGTCATCCTAAACCTCTGGTGCGCCACTCGTTTTGCCCTCGTCACCTCCACAACCTCGCTGTTCAACCAGCATGGTTTTCTTGCTCTGCTCCTCTTACTCTGTGCCTTGGTGCAGGCTTCTGTTGCCTCTGTAATCTCCCGTTTAATAATATCCCATTTCTGCTCCACGTCCATCTCCTGCCTTATGCCCTCCAGTCTCCCTTTCAGTACTTTCTGCATCCTCCCAAAGTCCACCCCCATGAAGTTTACCACCAGAGTAACTAATTTCTCTGGCTCCTCACACATCGTGATATTAAACCACACCGTTTGGTGATCGCTGTCGGCTAGTGGGTCCTCTACCTTTATTTCCCTCACTGCCTCCCCATTCGACAATACCAGATCTAAAGTGTTCTTTAGCCTAGTAAGTACAGTAACCAACTGTGTCAGGAGACCCTCCTGGATCGCGTCCAGGAGCACTTGCTTCCTAGCACTGGAGTTGACCGGAATGCTCGTCAACCCCCGGCAAGTTGAAATTAATTTTAATTGTTATTTACACAGGTTTGCCTTGTAAACGGGGCATATCATAGCCTTAATGGTGTTGTACTGTATAAATCAAAATTTTACTACATCATCTGTTAGGATGGGGACATCGGTGGGAAGAGGGACACTGGTCGGGTTCCTTGTGGCACGCTAATGTGTGCCTACCTGGAGCCTCAAGTGTGGCAATATCCTTAGGGAGTGGGACCAAACAAGTAAACCACTCTGGAATGAGCAGAATGATCCTGGGTTTGCTGGAGCCCTGCCCCCACTACTGGCTGCCCCAGGTTCTGCTGCCTCCATTCCCACACAGGAGGTGGAAAGTTGAGTCTTGTATGGACAGACCCCACCACAGGGAGGGGTAAGCTGGTGGGGTTGGAAGAAGAGGGGTAAGAGCCAGAGATGTGGGAGGATGGGGTTGGGCCCAACCCAATGGGATGGGGCCATGCTAGTGTGGGGAACATAAAAAAACAAAACAATACTACTCTGGAGGAGGTAAAAAAAAGGAGGAATCCTGCCTGTAGTAACTTTCCCTATTACCCCTGTAGTGATGGGACCTCTGCTTTTTATTTGGGAGAGCTCAGTCTCATGCCTGCAACCGCCTTGAGTGATTAATGAAAGCACATGGTTCACTTTCAGAAAGTCTAGTAGCAGACTCAACCTTCCGCAATGCAAGAATGCAAGGAGAAGAATCACCAAAGCCCAAAGAAAAAGAGTCCAGGAAACGGCCACTTTTGCTGCAAAGTTTACACAATGGTTCTCTGGGTATTTGGTAGTTCAGCTGTGCTGCCCAGATGGTCGAGTACAGCCATGAGCATTTTGAATGACTCTCTACCTGTGCCCCCTCCTGCCTGAGGATAATCAACAGGTCATTTGGTTTTCGGATGCCTGGTTGTCAAGCAACATCTCCAGGTTGCCCTGACTCAGTCAGTACTTCAGCCAGGGCAGCTGTGATAACTGTACATTGCCAGGTGTGTATGCTTATTTCTTCCTTCTGTCAAATGATCCACTTTAGAGTTAGATTTTTCCATTCATGGGCAAAGACTTGTTTTGCCCTGAAGCAGAGGACTACTGCCCTTTTAAATCTCTCCTTCTCCTCTGCCTGGAAACATGCCACAGTCATTCTTCTCCCTAAAGGTGGCAATCTTTCTGTTCCCGGTAACTGTCATCCCATTTCTCTCCTCCCCACCCTTGCCAAACTCCAAGAACATCTGGTGCTATCTCACCTCTCCCCGTTCCTTGATTCTTCCTCCTTTTTCACCTCGTACCAGTCAGGATTCCGCAAAACCCACTCCAGCTCCTCTTACTAACTGATACCATTCTCACAGGGATGGATCAGGGCCAAGTCACATCAGCCATCTTTGTCGACTTGGCCAAAGCCTTCAACACTGTTGCCCATCTCCTTCTGCTTTCTAAACTCTCTGCAGCAGGACTCTCCTCCTCGGCCACCAACTGGTTCTGCTCCTACCTCATGGGTATGTCCCAATCAGTCTGTATTGGGAACTCCCTTTACCCTCCCCTCCCAACCACCACTGGGGTACCTCAAGGTTCAGTCCTCGGTCCTATCTTATTCTTGGTCTTTCTAAATTACCTTCCTGCTGCCTGCACCTCAGCGTCCATTCACATGTACGCTGATGACACAGTCCTATTTGCCACTGGCCACTCCCCTGCTGACCTGGCGAACAGGCTTCAACAGGACTTCGACAATGTCCAGCTCTGGTTCTGCTCAAATCAGATGGCCCTCAACATAAAAAAAATGGTCCCTATGACCTTTGGCACTTGGCAAAAGCTCTCTAGGATTGGCAGTCCCCTCTCCTTCCATACCCTAGATGGATCCACCATTGAGAATGTACTGTCCTTCAAGTACCACGGGGCCTGGCTTGACAACCACCTCAACTTCTCTGAACATGTTAATGCACTATGTAAAAAACTCCACCCTAAATTGGGAGCATTGTCCATTGTACCTACACCACAGCCGCATCTCGCTCCCAGCCCATAGAGCTGTCATACAGAAAATGATCCTCCCCATATTTGACTATGGTGACATAGTCTACAGCTCTCCCCCAAAATCTACCCTTTCTAGACTGGACTCACTTTAACTATTTCTGTCGATTTGCTTTGGACAGCCCTACATGTACTCATCCACTGTACCCTTTATGCATCCCTCTCCTTAACCTCCCTGGAAGCTAGGCGTATGGCACACTGCTCCTCATTTATTGCCAAGTATTGGTTTGGCTCTCTACCTTCCTCCCTGTCCTGTACCCTGTCCCTGCCTCGTCACAACTCCTGTGCCCTTCGCAGCTCCCACTCCAGCTCTCTTGCACACCCTCTAGATGCTCTGCATCTGGCCAGTCTGCCTTCTCCTATTACTTCCCTAAGCTCTGGAACTCCGTTCCTCTCCTGTTCCGTTCAGCCACCTCTCTATCCTCCCTCCTGTGTAGCCTCTCCTCCCACACCTGCAACTGTAACCTGTAACCTCACCTAATTTCTCCCTTATATCCAATCTACTATTTCCTCCACCATCTCTTACCCTCCTTTCTTTCTCTATACCACCGTTCTTCACTGTTCTCCTCCCCTCCTCTCACAATCCCTATCCATACCCCTATTCCATTCCCTCTACTGTCTCAGCCTACCCCCTCCTTTCTGCTCACTTTTCCCTACTCCCCCCTTCTCCTCTCCTTTTCTCCTCCACTTCCTCTCATGACTCTTTCCTTACTCTAGTCCTTCCGCTCATCTGTCTCTTTCCTCCCCACACCAAACCCACCTTTCTAGGATCAAGGATATGTTGTTCTATCCACACTGTTTGGCATGTCCGTTCCCTTTAAGATTCATGCCGGAAGGTCTAAAAGCTGGCTCCTCCCACCCACTCAGGTGGTATATGCCTCGTCTCTGCCCCTTGACTCCAGATTTTCTGTTCCGCTGGAAGATTCAGGTTCCCTCCTTACCGCTCATGCGTTACTGTAGGCCCTGGCTGTGACAAACGCACTCTGCAGGTCAGGCCCTTTGCTCCCACAGTGCCAATCTCAGAGTGCAATAGTGTGAACAGGTAACAGACAGGGTAACCCTCCTGTCTGCTTTGGGTCCTAATCACCTTTTAGCCTCAAGTTCTGGGGGGATTCAAACTGTGAACCTTATGCTAGCATACCCAATTAGGCTCAGATATGTACCCTCTTTGGGGCTGCAGTACAATCTTTCGCCAGAGGCACCAAGCTAGGTTTCCAAAATGAACCTTAAAACTCTATGAGACCTTAGGGAAATTCTTACTTATTCCAAGCTCAGTAACACCATCAAGCCTTTTAAACCGTGTCAGTCTTAAAAATACAAGCACTTCACATGCAAAAAGAAAACTGGGAAGACACCGGCAGTAGTTTAAGAAAATGGTTATTTACTAAAAATTGTAAAATAAGTAAAATAAAATACAGAACAATATATCATTCAGCTTACAATCTTATTAAACAAAATGGAAGTTTCAGAACAGCACTCCTACCACAAAAGATGTTATTGCTTTCTAACTATTGCCTTTCTAAGTGCTCTTTTAGTTAGAGAGAGAACTTTGCTTTTTCAGAGCCCAAGATGATATCACACATTTCAGATACACTGATACATTTTCAACACTTATCTTGCCACCCCCTTGGTGAGTCATCTAGCTCCTCCTTTTAGAATAAATTCTTCTAAACATAATTTCCTACTGGGGGTATCTTAAAATTAATGGTAACATCAGAAGAAAAAAAAAATTTCCTAAATATGGCATCCTTTAATTAAACATTTTCTCTGATCTTAACATTCCCACACTGGCACCAAGGTGTTAAAAAGCCAACAGGAATCAGCCTAATGATGTCCTGTTTCTGATGTCATAAAGTCACATTTGGTTTCAACTTCAAAAGTCTGGGCAGGTCATAGAAAGGTAACAAAATGCCATTTTGCAAGGAAATCGATTAAGTGGTTCTTCTGGTCTGTTTTACAATATCCTGTGGTTTTTAGCCACTGACATCTTGTAGCCACAGGCCCAATTCCTCACACACTGAAGTGTCATACACAGACCATGTGTTTATAATACCAATATCATACAGTAATCATAAGCAAGGAGAAGAGTGTCATACCCCTCCCCACCTAGACTGAATTTGGGGGCTCTGTCCCCTGCATGGGATGAGCTCCCTAGGTCAGTTCACACCTCATATAGACGTGACAAGCCATCTGCGTTCTGATTGGTTGTTCCAGCCCTATGTGAAATTGTCATGTCATACCCTTGCAGGGCAAGACTCCATCTTAACAGTCTACCATTTGTTTTTCCCATTTGTGTCAGCCAAACCAAGGGGTTGTGGTCAGTTTGTACCTCAAAATGTTGCCCCTATAAGTGTGGCTCTAACTTCTTTAGGGCCCACACCATGGCAAGACGCTCTTTTTCTACAGTAGAGTATGCCTGCTCCCTGGGAAGTAACTTTTTACTTAGGTACACAATGGGGTGAGCCTTTCCTTGGTTGGATGTCTGGCTCAGTACTGCCCCAATACCCACATCTGAGGCGTCAGTCTGGACTATAAAGGTTCTGCTATAGATAGGACTTGTCAACACAGGAGTACTGCACAATGTCTCCTTCAGTCTGGTAAAGGCTTTTTCACAGGCTGGTTCCCAGGTAATTTTCTCAGGCATCCCTTTCTTTACCAGGTCAGATAGGGGAGCAGCCAGGGCACTGTAATTGGGTCCAAATTTCGTACAGTACTCTGCTGTCCCCAGAAAACTCCTGACCTGCTTCTGCATTTCTGGTCTGGGCCATGCCTTGTTCACCTCTATTTTTACTTCATCAGAACGGAGCTGTCCCCTGCCTACAACATGCCCAAGGTATGCCACTTCAGCCATGGCCACCTGGCACTTCTCAGCTTTGACAGTGAGCCCAGTCCTCTGTATCCTGCCCAGCACTTCCCTAAGGTGGGACAGGTGTTCCTCACAGCTGGCACTGAAGATGGAAGTGTCATCCAGGTACGCCACGGCATACTCCTCAGCACCATTTAACACCTGGTTCACCAACCTTTGGAAAGTGGCCGGGACGTTCTTCATTCCGAAAGGCATTACTTTAAATTCAAATAACCCTATCGGAGTGATGAAGGTCGACCTGTCCCTAGCTCTGTCAGTTAACTCTACCTGCCAATACTCCTTTGTCAGGTCAATAGTCGTAAGGTAGGTCGCCCCTCCCAACTTGTCCAGGAGTCAGTCAATCAATCAATCAAAATCTTTATTTACCCAGGCGATCACCATTGAGCCAGCTCATTTACAAGGTAGACCTGCAGTTTGCAAGGACAAGGGTACAGAATAGAGTACAAGTAAAATATACATAAAACAACAGTAGCAAGACGTATACAACAAAATATATACAGTGTAGAAATAAAGGGAAATAATATATACAGAGATGCCTTTATAAACCTATCCATCAATAACATGTTCATGGCCTGTAAAGGAGTCCCTGGATATGGAAAGCGTGACGCCAGGAGGCAGGGACGCTGGCAGAAAGATTCTGGGATACTAAGCAGGTGGTATCAGGGCATAAGAGTGGGTGATGGGGAGTGTTGCAGTGAGTACGTAGTACTGGTGGGACTGGAATGGACTGAGGTGAATCGGTAGTACTGGTGGGACTAGAATGGACTGAGGGGGGGGAGTAATCTTGGTAAGAGAACACTTAGTTTGAATGGGAAGGACTTAGATTGAGCGGAAACGTCAGCTGAACAACTAGGAAAGGTGGAAACAGTTGCAGAGCTCCACAAATGTTTTGGCATACAGGGTCTTGAACATAGCAGGACTAACAGGGGAGCTAGGTCTCAGCGATTACTGTATCCTATTCCAAAGCGTGGGCAGGACAAAGCTTATGGCTGCTCTTCCAAAGCAGGTACCGACCCTAGGTACTTTCAGGGAAACCAGCGAGTGACTTCTCAAGGCATAATTCCCAATCAGGCTTAGTGGGAGACAGTCAGCAATGTATTGCGGGAGTTTGTTGGTGATGGCTCGGAGCATCCAGAGGGCTGCATTTCTATACCGCCTGTGTTGAAGGGAGGGCCAACCCACAGCTGCATATAATGAACAGTGGTGGGTGGAAAAGGGGAGGCCTGTTATAAATCTCAGAGCTCTGTGATACAGTACTTCCAATTTAGCAAAGTGTGAGGCTGGGCACTGGCCATATATGAAGTCAGCATAGTCAATTAGTGAGAGGAACGTGGATTGGACGAGCTGTCTTTTGGCATCTGCGGTCAGGAGGCGATTTATTCTGAAGAAGAGTCCAAGCCTCTGCCTCAGCTTTTTCAGCAGTTCTTCCATATGTTCCACAAAGAAGAGTTTATTGTCTATCCAGACACCCAAATACTTGAATTTTAGTAGTATTCAAGATGTTCACCTAGTAAGGTGGAGATAGAAGGTACTGGACCAGCAGCGGCAGAATATGCCCCCTGGCCAGTTGGTGAGAATAGCATTGCCTTGGTTTTCTTGGCGTGAAGTTGTAGTCTTTTACTGAGGAGCTGGTGCTGCAGGATGTTAAAGTCAGTTTGCAGGTCGCCACAGGCAGCTTCAGGAGAGTCACAGCTTATGTAGAGCACCGTGTTGTCAGCAAACAGGTGAATGCTTGCTTCCTTAATGCCTACATCCAGGCTGTTGATATATATAGCAAACAGTAATGGTCCCAATATGGACCCCTGAGGGACACCTCTTTTATCGGTTTAAGTGAAGAAAGCTCCCCTTCAGCCTTGATTTGTTGTTGCTTACCAGTGAGGTAGTCATGGAACCAACACAAGGAGGTTCGGTCTAGGCCTATTGTTTGTAAAGTGGAGAGGAGCAAACAGTAATCAGTGGTGTCGAAGGCCTTACTGAGATCCAGGAAAACTGCACAGTTTAATTTTTTGTTGTCTAAGTCCCGTTGCCAGTCGTTAGTTACTTTTGCCAGGGCCGTAGTGGTACTGTGCTTTGCTCTGAAGCCTGACTGCATAGGGTTTAGTAAGTTTGAGTTGTCTATGAAAGATCTCAGCTGGGTATCCACAATTTTTTCTAGGAGTCTGGAGAGTATGGGGAGGAGGGAGATCGGCCTATAGTTATTTAGGTCACAGGGATCCCCTAATTTAAACAGGGGGATGACGTGAGCAACTTTCCATAACTGAGGGAGGGAACCTCGCGATAGGGACAGGTTGAATAAGTGAGAGATAAGTGTGGCAAGGGTGTGATAAGCAATTTTCAAGTAATATGGGTCGAAGAAGTCAGCCCCAGCACTTTTTTTAGTGTCCAATTTTAGGAGAAGATCTTCAACTTCCTTTACGGAGGAGGGTAAGAATGGGAAGGTTACGATATTGTTACTCGGTTCCGGGAGCTTAGTGTTGATCTGTGGGTGTAGTCTGCTTACCGGTGCGTTATCGAATGCTAGGCCTGCAGTGGCAAAATAATTGTTGAAGGCCTGCAGGATCTCATTTCTGTCACTGATTATAGCATTGTCAGTGGTAATATTGGAGGGAAGCACATTTCCTGGAGAATGACCAGTCAGTTCTTTTAGTGTGGACCAGAACTTGGTAGGGCATTTTGACGCTGACTCTAGCTCAGATCGGTAAAACTTGGCCATGGCCTCTCTGACCATCTTAGTGCAGGTGTTTCTAGCTGTTCTGAAGAGACACCAGTCTTCGTGTGTGTGTGATTTGCGAGCCTTTTTCTAGAGTTGATCTCTTTTTAGTAAGGCAGCCTTGAGGTCCGCTGAGAACCAACGACATGTTCTAGCTTTTATACATGCTTTTGCTGGAGGAGCATGGTTATTTAGGGCACTGGTTATAATTTCATGGAAGATGTTGTAGGCATCACTCACCGATTTAGCAAGGTAAAAACTCTGCCAGTGCAAAGAGTTTTTTTAATTCAGTGAAGTATGCGAGAGGATCGAAGTTCCGTCTGGACTTTTTAGTGGAAAATTTAGATGTTGGTGAGGATTTAGCATCAGTTCTTATACCAGCAATAAAGCAGTGGTCACTAACATCAGCTGAAAAATTCGCGCATGGGAAAAGGAATATGGTTTGCTTACTTAGCGACATCCAATAGGTGCTGTCTATTGGGTTTTTCTTGTTAATGCGAGTTGGCTCAATAATAAGTTGTGTGAACCTGAGTCACAGAATTGCTTCAGGGGTAACAAGACCTTAGTCAGCCAATCATAATTAAGGTCTCCTAGAATAATTGTTTCAATGGGGACAGAGCCCATAATAGATGACAGATGGGACAGGAGCTGAGGCCCCGTGGCTGGTGGTCTGTAACAGCCTATGACACGGAAAGCCATCGATGGGAAAGTTCAACTTTAAGGGACAAACATTCGAATCCACCTGCAATAGAGGTAGAGTCTAGGATGGACACTGAAAAGTTGTTTTTGACGTAGATGTCTACTCCGCCTCCCCTGGTCTGCCTATCAGCTCTAAATAGGAGGTAGTTAGGGATGTTAACCTCTCCATCTGGGGTGGATGCCCGAAGCCAGGATTCAGAGAGCACAAGTACGTCTGGTGCGGTATGCGTAATCCATTCCTGGACTGATGCAAATTTCTTTAAAAGACTGCAAACATTTGCATGCATAAAGCTGACTCCTTTCAGTCTTGTAAGGTCAGATGGAGATGAGAGAGCTTTTGTGGGACCAGGGCTGAGTTCAATATTACCTGAACACAAAAGCAGTAGGAACACAGTTTTCCTTAGGGCAGTGAGTAGTAGTTTGAAAGCACAAATCTTTCTGCATCTAGTATAAGTTTGAGTGCGGGAGTCCGAAGTCCAAAGTTTCCCCTTGTGCTGACTTAGGGACGCGTAGCCTATGGTCCATCCAGTATAGCACCAAGATGTGTAGGCTTTGGGTGGGTGGGGTGATGGGCCACATATTGGTAACAAGGTAGCGGTCCCACCTCGAGGAGATTCCACAAAGTGAGAAGGGTGCGGAGTCATGTGGTGGCAGCATAAGTTATACGTAGTATTAATATTAAAAGCAGTCTAGCAGTGGTAGGAATGACTCTGTGTTGGGGTCAATTCTGCTCGAATGGTCTGTCACGTGTGGTACCATACATAAGCAGGTAAGTAATTGAAACCACACGAGGACTGCCACGATTGCCCAATGTGTTAACAGGGTGCGAGTTGCACCAAGACTCACTAGCTAGGTTCTGTAAGTCTCA
Organism: Neoceratodus forsteri; assembly: GCA_016271365.2. Taxonomy (NCBI): domain Eukaryota; kingdom Metazoa; phylum Chordata; order Ceratodontiformes; family Ceratodontidae; genus Neoceratodus; species Neoceratodus forsteri. Next base: position 1,542,425,725 of record CM057456.1, on the reverse strand, counting down.
AGGATCACTGCTCCGTGTTAGACTAGCTAAAAGAGACAGGGATCGATGGTACTCAAAGATACATGGAAACAGCCTGATGGCACAGATGTCTTAAGGATTTATCTTCAACAGACAGGGGTATCCTACTGATTACGCTTCATGAAGAATATCGGGGAATTACTTAGAGAAGACAAGTGAGCTCAAGAGAGGATCACCCCTTTAAGAAGTTACAGAAAGGAGAGCCCCTTTAAGCAGTTGCTGTAATTGACTAGTGTGAGGCCTCAGGGAGCGTGGATCACTGGGGAAGTGTACTTAATAAAGGAGGAAGGAGGGGGTGGGGGGGTGTTGTCCAGAGAGCAGTACAGCAAGGCAGTGGCCGAGCTGTGTTTTGAAAAAGGCACATTGTGTGCTTCCTTTCTCAGTGGGGATCTGCAGCATCCAATCGGGAAGCAACCACAGTCCCCAGGAGCCAGTCCAATTATGGGGATTGAAGCCTGACAGCTCCGAGCTAGGAGCTGACCAAGCGTTCCTGCTTTCTTTGGTCAGGGGGTGGTGGGCTGGATGCAGAGGTCCTGCCTCCAGCAGGTAGCAGCGCCAGGGCCACTCAGCTGAAGTGGAGAGCCTTGTTTAAGCTTGTGTCTGCTTTCCTTGGTCAGGGGTTGGCGGTCTGGATACAGAGGTCCTTCCTCCAGCAGGTAGCAGCGCCAGGACCACTTAGCTGAAGTGGAGAGCCTTGTTTGGGCTTGTGTCTAAAACAGAGCAGAAAAAAAAGGCTGGCCATTAGTTAAAAAGCCAGAGACAAAGGTAAAGTAATTGAGGGAGGCCCTGGGCATTTAGTGCTCAGGGCAGGAGTAGGTAATAGTGGGAGAGAAAGGTTCCTGCAGAGAGGTCTGGTCAAAGGTGCCAGGTGAGAATTTAGCAAACAGAAGGCTGATTCAGGAGGTTGGGGGGAGGCCCCTTCAATGGGACCAGGGAGAGCTGGGAAGGAGGCGTGTGGTGGAGAGGACTCAGGGTAGTCTGGAATGGGTAGAGCAGATGGCCCCAAATTCCAGGCAATATTTACAGAATGTGCTGGTTCAGGGGGGTGTCAGGAGAGGGAATCAGGGGTCCAGTAGATGGCAGAGAAACATTGTGGGGAATAAGGATGAATGAGAGGAACTGTGATGGGAAAAGTGTGGCAGAGCAAACAGCAGGCAGTGGTCAGTTCTAGCTATTCTACAATACTGGGCAATTAGCAGAAGAAATTCAGTAGTGCAAGTAGTAAGCTATTCAGTAGTTCAAGTAGTAAGCTATATAAACGTCAGGCAGTCAGTTAAAGTTCACTACAACTCTGCTAGGCAATTCCTACATATACAGTGCAATAGTTTAAAGGTAAAATGTTTAAGCAATAGAAATATTCAGTAGTGCAAGACATAAGCTATATAGGAGTCAGGCCTATCTAATACAGCAGGCTAAACAGCCGAAAATTCCAGGAGGAGAGAGAAAAAAATATATATTTCCACATGAGCAGTAAATTCAGCAGAAAAAATTGTTCAGAGAGCAGTACAGCAAGGCAGTGGCCGAACTATGTTTTGAAAAAGGCGCCTTGTGTGCTTCCTTTCTCAGTGGGGATCTGCAGCATCCAATCGGGAAGCAGCCACAGTCCCCAGGAGCCAGTCCAATTATGGGGATTGAAGCCTGACAGCTCTGAGCTAGGAGCTGACCAAACGTACCTGCTTTCCTTGGTCAGGGGGTGGTGGGCTGGATGCAGAGGTCCTGCCTCCAGCAGGTAGTAGCACCAGGGCCACTCAGCTGAAGTGGAGAGCCTTGTTTGGGCTTGTGTCTGCTTTTCTTGGTAAGGGGGTGGCGGGCTGGATGCAGAGGTCCTGCCGCCAAGAGGTAGCAGAGCCAGGGCCACTCAGCTGAAGTGGAGAGCCTTGTTTGGGCTTGTCTGCTTTCCTTGGTCAGGGGGTGGCGGGCTGGATGCAGAGATCCTGCCGCCAGCAGGTAGCAGCGCCGGGGCCACTCAGCTGAAGTGGAGAGCCTTGTTTGGGCTTGTGTCTGCTTTCCTTGGTCAGGGGGTGGCGGGATGGATGCAGAGGTCCTGCCGCCAGCAGGTAGCAGCGCCGGGGCCACTCAGCTGAAGTGGACAGTCTTGTTTGGGCCTGAGTCTGCTTTCCTTGGTCAGGGGATGGCGGGCTGGATGCAGAGGTCCTGCCGCCAGCAGGTAGCAGCGCCGGGGCCACTCAGCTGAAGCGGAGAGCCTTGTTTGGGCTTGTGTCTGCTTTCCTTGGTCAGGGGGTGGCGGGCTGGATGTAGAGGTCCTGCCGCCAGCAGGTAGCAGCGCCAGGAGACCACTCAGCTGAAGTGGAGAGCCTTGTTTGGGCTTGTGTCTGCTTTCCTTGGTCAGGGGTGGCGGGCTGGATGCAGAGGTCCTGCCGCCAGCAGGTAGCAGCGCCAGAGCCACTCAGCCTGAAGAGCTGGAGGTGTCTGTCTGGGGCATGGTGGGCTCGGACTTCATGACTGCATTCAGTCCATGATAGTCCACACAAAAATGAGTAGAGCCATCTGGCTTGGGCACAAGGACTATGGGTGAGGCACAGGGGCTGTGGGATTCCTGGATTACCCCTAAATCCAGCATTTTCTCCACCTCCCTCCTAATGTCCTTTTGGACAGCCTCTGACACCCGATATGCTGTCCGCCGTATGGGCGTCTGTGTCCCTGTCTCTACATTGTGCGTCGCTAAGGGTGTCAGTCCAGGCTTGGCGCTAAACAGTGGGGCAAAGTCTGCTAAAACCTCCCTTACTTCCTGGATCTTGTCCGGGCCCTGCTAGGGTGACAGTTTAACTGTCTCCACCGAGGACTTCCACTTGCTTTCTTCCAGCAAGTCCAAAAGGGGGTCTCCTTCATCCGTCCCCTCCCCAAGACTACACACTGCAAACACCACGTCAGCCCTATTAGCATATGGCTTCATCATGTTGACATGGAACATTCTTTCTGTATGTCTTCTGTCAGGTAACTCTATTATATAGTTTATGTCATTTACCTTTCTGACTACTTTGTATGGTCCTGCCCACTCAGCCTGCAGCTCGTCTTTCCGGACCGAAATGAGGACCATGACTTCCTGACCCACAGTGTACGAGTGAGCTGTGGCTCTGCAGTTGTACCACACTTTTTGTTTTTGTTGGGCAGCTGCCAGGTTCCTCTGGGCTGTCCTCATAAGCTCCTTCAGCCTTTCACTAAACTTAAGGACATAATCCACTACGGGAGTTCCTTGGGTGGCATGCTTGCCTTCCCAGTCTTCATGGATCAAGTCTAGGGGCCCACATGCCTGGCATCCATATAAGAGCTCGAAAGGGGAAAACCCTGCCAACTCTTGGGGCGCCTCCCTGTATGCAAAGAACAGGTGGGGAAGGTATTTCCTCCCAATCCCTCCCTTGCTGTTCAGCAAATGCTTGGAGCATTGCCTTCAGGGTACCGTTAAATCTTTCCATAAGCCCAGTGGCTTGTAGGTCATAAGGTTTTGTGCATCTCTGCACCACCCCACACTTCTCCCACAAACATTTCATCAGGTCCGACATGAAGGAACCCACTCGATCAGTGATAACCTCTTGCAGAAATCCAGCAGGGGAGAAAATCCCAAGTAAAGTATCGGCCACTTTGTCTGTCCTCAGTGAGGATAGGGTGACTGCTTCGGAGTACCGGGAGGCATAATCCACCACAGTCAGGATGAACCTCTTCCCAGAGGAGCTGGGGGTATTTAAAGGCCCCACAATATCCATTCCCACCCTCTGGAATGGCTCCTCCACTATAGGCAAAGGAATTAGGGTGGCTTGGGTTTTCTTACCTGCCTTCCCTATCTCTTGGCACTGGTGACACGACCTACAATACTCCTTCACCTGCTAGGTGAAGTTGGGCCAATAGAAATTCTGGGCCATTCGCTGCGTAGTGTGTGCTATTCCCAGGGGACCAGACATGGGACTATCGTGTGCAATCTTGAGCAACTGCTTACGGTACCCCTGGGGAACGACAAGCTGCCTGCCTATCACCCCTCCCTCTGTCTTAGCATCCTGCGTATACATCAGTCCATTGTGCCAGTAAACTTTGCTTTCCATCACCTCCCTGTGCTCCATCAGAATCTGCCCAAGCCTTCAGCTTCTCTAGACTAGGGTCACTTTTCTGAGCAGCTGCAAACTCCTTACACATTCCCAAGGCATGGGACATGTCCACTTCAGTATCTAAACTAGGGTCCCTAGCACTAGTATCAGGGCACTCAGGATCACTGCCATCTCTAACCCTCTGACAGTGGGTCACCTCTCCTTCCTCGGAGTAACCCTCCGTAGCTGTTTGGTTAACTGCTACTAGGGAAATTTCTACATCCCTTTCATTAGTCTCCATCTCAGGAGACCCAGCCTGGGGAGCCAGCCTCCCAGTGGTTTCCACAGTGGCTTCTATGGGATCCAGGGAACTACAATTTTCCCTTGCCGCTTGGCTACGGGAAACTGCACACACCATTCCCTGTTTGAGATTGTTGCCAAGGATGACGTCAACTGCTAAAGTTTTGGCTACAGCCACCTGTTGCACGGTTCCCCCTGTTTCACCCCAGTCTAGGAGAACACTAGCAAGTGGCAATGTTTTCTCCTCCCCAGTGAACCCTTGTACAGTTACAAATTTATTGGGTATAAGCTGACCAGGCTTTACCAGATCCCCTTTTACCAATGTCAGGGATGCCCTTGTGTCTCTTAACCCTTGTGTCTGTACACCATTCACAGTGACTGGGTGCATATGTTCCCTCATGTTTACAGGCATGCTTTCAGGGACACAAAAGCAACCCACTTCTTTCCTAGCACCACCTTGCGTATTGCTCATCCTTTTGGGACACTGTCTGGCAATATGCCCAGTTTCTTGGCAAACTCAACATTTGTTTCTTTTCTCAGAAAAATCTTTTCTTTGAAACCTGGGGCTAACTGGTTTCAGTGGAGGCAGTGAGGGTTTTAGCTGCCCTGAAGGTGCGCTTTTCCCTTTCTGCGCTGCCACGCCTGCCCCACTCACTCTCAGAGCAGGTCTGCTCTTGGCATAGTGGTCCGAGAGTTCAGCAGCCTCTTGCACTGTTTTGGGATCTCGGTCCTAGCAGCCAGGTTTTCAGCTCTGCTGGGCATGCCCCAAAAAACTGCTCTAACAATATAGCAGTTTCGTTTTTTCTACAGAGTTTGCTTCAGTTCCTTCCCACCAATGTTTTAAAAACTGATGTCGTTTCATGGCTAGCTCCTTGTAACTCATGTCAGGGCTTCTTCTGAGCTTATGGAATTTAGCTCTGTATGCTTCTGCAGTTAAATCGTACTTTTTTAAAAAGTGCAGCTTTAAGTTTGCTGTAATCATTACTGTCCTCATTGTTCATTTGACCCAATGCATCCCAAGCTTTCCCAGTAAGTAGCGGGGATAGCTGGAAGCTTCAGTACCCGCTAGGAATATTTACCTGAATATAAACTTTTTCAAAGGAATTTAAAAAGGCATCCATATCCCCCCCTCTTTAAATTCAGCTATCAATTTGGAATTTAATTTGTAACCTAGTCCTGTAGTTCCAGTTAAACCAAAGCCACTTACCTGCTCTGGTGCTGATGGATGGAGTCATAGCTTCTCCAGTTCATGTTGCCTCTGGCGCTCATGCTCTTCACGGTCAGCCTCTCGCTGTTCACGCTCCGCTTCTCGCTGTTCTCACTCCAACTCTCACTCCGCATCTCGACATTCTTGCTCCACCTCTCGCTGAAGTTGTCGCTCTTCTCTCTGGAACTCCAGCTCCATTCGGCACAACTCAGTCTGCAGCCTGATTGCTTCTGGCTCCAGAATGCTGGTGATCTTTCCCTGCTGCTGTGGCTCTTGGCTTGCACTGGCCTTGCTGTCCTCCTCACTGGATCCTGACACTGCAATGGACACTGGCCCCTCCATGCCCAAGTGTTGGTCTGTTACAGTTACAGACTGTGACTCGATGCTCTGGGCGTCTCTTGCCATCAGGGCATCTATGATGCTCTGCTTGTTGGCTTTCCCCTCATACTGGACTCCTCTGTCCTGGCAGAACTCCCTCAAGTAGTATGCAGTGTACCCACTGTAGTTGGAAGCCATCTTCTTCCCTAACTATGACTACTCTAACTTGCACTTTAGAAAAAATAAATAAAACAGGTAGGAACTTTGACTGTAAGCAAAATTATATTGTTCTATTTTCTCTTTTAAAACTAAATCACTGTCTTATTTTGCAAGTGAGCTGTACAGTATTAAGCGGACACACTGAACTGTTAAAGCTTGTGTTACCAATATTTTATCACACCGCTGCCAACCAAATCTGTCACAAACGCACTCCACAGGTCAGGCCCTCTGCTCCCACAGTGCCAACCTCAGAGCGCAATAGTGTGAACAGATAGCAGACAGGGCAACCCTCCTGTCTGGTTTGGGTCCAAATCATCTGTAGTCTCAAGTTCTGGGGGGAGATTAAAACTGTGAACCTTATGTTAGCATAGCCAATTAACAGGCTCAGATGTGTACCCTCTTCAGGACTGCAGTCCAGTCTTTTGCCAGGGACATCAAGCCAGGTTTCCAAAATGAACCCTTAAAACTCTGTAAATGACCTTAGTTATATTCCTACCTCTGCCAAGCTCAGTAACACCATCAAGCCTTTAAAACTGTGTCAGACTTAAAAATACATGCACTTCACATGCAAAAAGAAAACTGGGAAGACACAGGCAGTAGTTTAAGAAAATGGTTATGTACTAAAAATTGTAAAATAAAATACAGAACAATATATCATTCAGCTTACAATCTTATAAAACAAAAAGGAAGTTTCAGAACAACACTCCTACCACAGAAGACGTAATTGCTCTCTAACTATTGCCTTTCTAAGTGCTCTTTTAGCTAGAGAACTTTGTTTCTTCAGAGCCCAAGATGATATCACACATTTCTGATACACTGGTACATTTTCAACTCTTGTCTCTCTGCCCCCTCCTCACACACTGAAATGTCATACACAGAACATGTATTTATAATACCAATATCGTACAGTAATCATAAGCAAGGGGCAAAGCGTCACACCGAATAAATCTCTGGATTTACCAAAACTAAAACTGATACGAGTTTCTTCTAATGGCTTCGCGATCTTGACTGTGATGGAAGACAAGTCCTCGCTCAGTTTGCACCGGTGCCCATGCAGGCAAAAGATGTCTCGCACGACCTGCATGCCTCATGCATTCATTGCCTGGGTGTTGGCCATGACACCTAGGCATGTGAAATGTGTCACGCTTTTCATCCAAATGTTTTTGACGATTGTCTCACATGACTGTAGCTGGGTAGACCGGAAAAATGGAATCCGCCGGTCAAATCCAAGGAAGCCCATTGGGCGGTCTGTGGGGTCCGCCGAGCAGTTCGAACAGATGACCTTCGAAGAGGAGGTGGCTCGGGCCGTGGATCCATCCTCTTCCATGTCCATCTTCATCCCACTCAGTTTGGGCTCCACTTTCTCAGCCTCCTTTCGGTAGTTGTGCCAGTCCCTTCCCACCAAGGGAGAGGGTACCTCGGGCACTCATGTCTCTCAGTCCCGTAAAAAGGACAAGGAGCCTAAGGAAACTTCGTCTCACTGACGATGTTCCTGGAACTGCGAGAGATCTCGGTTCCAGGAATCTACTGTCTCGACTTTGGTCGAGGTTGCGACCTCAGCCACTTGCTTCACGGTACCCTCATTAGACCAGCCGGCTCAGATGCATGATGACAATCCGGTTGAGATTATTCTTGACCCCTTTGACCCAGCGTCACTCAATGAGGCCAACAACTCCTTATTCAGGACCCCAGTCCTGCCTGCCACCGAGAAGAAGACCCAGCTCACTGGGAATCCCCTCATAGTCCTGGTCCCTGACCAGGAAGAGCCACGGTTCTACCCGGCCCGTACCGAACGATCCCGTTGGTCCCCTAACGATACAAATCAAGGTCTTGGACCCCTTTGACCATCAGGTCAAAGAAGGCGCGTAAGCTCTCTAAGAAGCGGCACCGCCGCCACTCTTCTGTGACCTCCTCAGATGAGGAGAGGCTTCAACGGAAACTCCATCAACGCTACAAGGATTTAATGTGGCAACAGCTACTTATGTCTGGCCAGAAGTTGGCTTCTACCCTGGCCATTACTTGGGTGTCACCTCCTAGGCTGACTCCTACTCCTCAGGAGCCAGTCCACACTGTTCCTCCACCCTCGGAGTCGGTCAAGACCATTCTGGCACGGCCAAAACCGATTTCTCCACCTATTGTGGTGGAGCCGCCACCGAAACAGCCTCCTTCAGGAGCTCCTTCTAAGGAGTCTCAGCCTGTTCCGGGCCTACTGTGTAGGCTGTCCATCACCCTCATGCCTGATAGTCCCAGCCGGGTTCGGGGTGACTCTGGTGGCTGGCTGATTTATCCGGACTCTTCAGAGTCTGAGGACTCTGACCTGCATTCTTGCTCCTTGGATGAGGAATCCATCAGTAGTCTTTCCTAGGAGGAAGACCCTTCCTCCTTCATGGGCATCCTTCGCCTTATCTCCAAATCCACTGGGATGCCTTTAGAACCCATTCAGAAATGGTCCGAATACCCCCTTCACTGATGTCCTCAAATGAGGGGATTCACCGACGGAGACCTTCTCAGTGGCCGAGGCCATTGTCGGCCCGGCTTTGGAGCTGTGGCAGCACCCTGCCTCCTGTCCCGCACCATCAGCCTGCATGGCCCACAAATATACGGTGCCCATTGGGTCCCTTTCAGGATTCACTGAACATCCCTCTGCCAAAGGACCGGTGACTGGCTCTGTGTTCAGGTGCTCTGGTAATAAGGGAGACACCGATAGACCTCCGGACAAAGAATCAAAAAAATTGGTCCACTTGGCCTGGAAAGTCTATGCCGCTTCTTCGCTGGGCCTCCGTTAGGCAAGCTAGCCATCATCATGGTGTATTTTTCTCATGCCCTACTGGGCTCTCTCGATGAGGCTCTGTCTCACTTCCCCACAGACCTCCAGCCCACAGTTAGGCAGGTCCGTGACCAGGGTCGAGCGGTTGCAAAACAGCAACTTAAGATGGCCTTGGACCTTGGAGTTTCCTGTGCCCGTTCAGTGGCGGCCGCAGTTGCCATGCACCACAGGGCTTGGTTGCGGGTTTCCACCATCATGGCGGTCACCCAGCACAAGCTGATGGACGTCCCTTTCCTGGGTACCGACCTTTTCAGCCCAGGTCTGTAGTTTTCTGCCTCTGTCCTGCTCCCACTTTTGTGAAGGGGAATCACATCCACCTTCCTAAAGTCCTCTGGTACCACACCATCCTCACATGATTTGTTAAAAAGGGTAGTCAGTAATATCACTAGTTCTCCCCTTAATTCTTTTAGAATTCTGGGGTGAATTCTGTCAGGCCCCATGCTTTGTCCACCTTCGGTTTTAGGAGTTCTTTCAGAACCTTTTCTTCTGTGAAAGGACTGGGATCGATCCCCCTATCCAGAGTGCTTCTGTTAATTGGATTAGGCACCTCTCCCTAACATAGAAACATAGAATTTGATGGCAGATAAGGACCGCTTGGCCCACCCAGTCTGCCCATTTCCCTACCTGATGGATAAGCTGCAGATTCTAGTTAATCAACAGCTTACTTCCTCCTGCCCCCACTAGAATTGCCTTATGCCTGTCCCATGCATTCTTGAATTCTCCCACTGTTTCTGACTCCACAGCCTCCTCAGGAAGGCTGTTCCATGCATCCACAACACTCTCTGTGAAAAAATACTTTCTAACATTACCTCTGAGCCGTCCCCCTCTATCTTCAAATTGTGCCCCCTTGTTCTTGCACATCTCTTCTTCTGAAAGATACTACCCTCTTGTACCTTGTTAAATTCCCTTGAGATACTTGAAAGTTTCTATCATGTCCCCCCTCTCCCTCCTTTCCTCAAGGGTATACATTTTAAGCTGCTTTAGTCTCTCCTTGTATGTCTTCTGGTGCAGACCTTGCACCATTTTGGTTGCCCTCCTCTGAACAGCCTCCACTCTGTTTATGTCTTTTCGGAGATGGGGTCTCCAGAACTGCACACAGTACTCCAGATGGGGTCTCACTAACTGTAGAGAGGGATAACAACTTCCTGTTTTCTACTGTTGATGCCTCTCCCTATGCATCCCAGTATCCGCCCAGCCCTCCTTCCTGCCCTCTCACATTGCTAGCCCACCTTTAGGTCATCTGATATAATTACTCCTAGGTCTCTTTAGATTTTTGTTGTTTGTATTAACTCACCCCCTACTGTGTACTCTTCCCCTGGGTTTTTGTTTCCCAGATGCATTACCATGCACTTCTTTGCATTGAATCTGAGCTGCCACATATTTGACCATTCCTCCAGCCTTGCCAAGTCCCTTTTCATTCTTTCCACCCCACCTTGTGTATCAACCCTGTTGCAGATCTTTGTGTCATCTGCAAAGAGGCATACCTTTCCTTCCAGGTGCTCTCCAATGTCACTTATAAAGATATTAAAGAGGACCGGTCCCAGTACCGAACCTTGCGGTGCCCGCTAGTTACCCTCCTTTCTTCACTGTGGACTCCGTTTACTATTACCTTTGCATCCTGTTGTCCAGCCAGTTTTATCCAGGCTACCACCTTGGGACCCACTCTAAGGCTGGCTAACTTGTATATTAATCTTTTGTGTGAGACTGTGTCAAATGCCTTGCTAAAATCTAGGTAGGCCATATCCACAGCCCCTCCCTGGTCTACTACTTTGGTCACCCAGTCAAAGAAATCTATTAGGTTCGTCTGACATGACTTTCCTGCTGTGAAACCATGCTGCCTTGGGTCCTGTGCCCCACTGGCCTCTAGGTACTCAACAATTCTTTCCTTCAGAAGTGATTCCATAATTTTCCCTACCACTGAAGTCAAGCTAACTGGTCTGTAGTTTCCTGCCTCTGCCCTGCTCCCACTTTTGTGAAGTGGAATCACATTTGCCCTCCTCCAGTCCTCAGGTACCACTCCATCCTCCCATGATTTGTTAAAGAGAGTAGTCAGTGGTGTTACTAGTTCTACCCTTAGTTCTTTTAGTATTCTTGGGTGAATCCCATCAGGCCCCATTGCTTTGTCCACCCTCAGTTTCAAGAGTTCTTTCAAAACCCTTTCTTCTGTGAATGGACTGGTATCGACCCCCCTATTCAGAGTTTCCCCCTTGTTTGGTTTAGCCACCTCCCCCTCCTACTGTGTTGTGAATATTGAGCAGAAATATTCGTTCAGCATCCCTGCTTTTTCACTGTCACCGTCTGCCCACATTCCTTCCCCTTTATTAAGTCTCTGTATTCCTCCCTTGGTCTTTCTTCGCTTGCTAATGTACCTATAAAAGTTTTATCCCCCTTCTTAACAGAGTTGGCTATTTTTTCCTCAGTTTGTGCCTTTGCTATTCGGACTGCCTTCCCTGCCTCCTTCTGCTTTATCTGATAAATTTCTCTGTCCTGCTCCTTCTGTGTTTCCTTATATTTCCTGAATGCTATTCTTTTCTTCTTAACCGTCCCTGCCACCTCTTTTGAGAACCATAGTGGTTTTTTCCTTCATTTTGTTTTATTGATTTGCTTCACACAAAGGCTTGTTGCCTCTGTGATGGCTGTTTTGATTATTCCCCATTGTTTCTCCACCCTTCCCTCTTGCCCATTTGCTAGTGCTTTTCTAAGGCACTCTCTCATTTTCCCAAAGTCAGCCTTCCTAAAGTCCAGTACTCTTGTTTTTGTATGGTTTGACTCTGTGGCTGTGTTTATTGTGAACCACACTGTTTGGTGGTCACTTGTTCCCAGATGGCTACCCACTTCTAAATCTGAGATCCTTTTTCCTTCTCCATTTGAGAGTACCAGGTCTAAGATTGCTCCCTCCCGAGTGGGTTCCAACACTAGCTGTCTGAGGCATGCCCCCTGTAGGGCATCAAGAATGACTCTGCTCTTGGATGTGCCTGCAGCAAAGGTACTCCAGTTAACATCTGGCATATTCAGGTCCCCCATCAACAATATCTCTCCTTTTTCTGCCATTTTAAGGATGCCTTCTATCATTTCCATGTCCATTTCCTCCCTCCTCCTGTTTTGTGAATACCGAGCAGAAGTATTCATTCAGTATCCCTGCTTTTTCACTGTCCCTCTCTGCCCACCCTCCATCCATTCTGTTCAGCCTCACTATCCCTCTCTTTGTCTTTCTGCGCTCCCTGATGTACCTATAAAAGGTTTTATCCTCCTTCTTAACCGAGTTGGCTATTTTTTCCTCATTTTGGGCCTTTGCTATTCTGACTTCCCTCCCTGCTTACTTCTGCCGTAACTGGTACAATTCTCTGTCCTGCTCCTTCTGTGTTTCCTTGTACTTCCTAAATGCTATTTTTTTCTCCCTAACCTTCCCCGCCACCTCTTTTGAGAACCATAGTGGCTTTTTCTTTCATTTTGATTTGTTTATTTGCTTCACACAAAGGCTTGTTTCCTCTGTGATGGCAGTTTTCATGTTTCCCCATTGTTGCTCCACCCCTCCTTCTGTCCTGTTTGCTAGTGCTTTTCTAAGGCACTCTTCCATCTTGCCAAAATCAGCCCTCCTGAAGTCCAGTACCCTTACTTTTGTGTGGCTTGACTCTGTAGCTGAGTTTATCATGAACCACACTGTTTGGTGGTCACTTGTTCACAGATGGTTACCCACTTGTAGATCTGAGATCCTCTCACTGTCCCCATTTGAGAGTACGAGGTCTAAGATTGCTCCCTAACGAGTGGGTTCCAGAACTAGCTGTCTGAGGCATGCCACCTGTAGGGCATCGAGAATGGCCCTGCTCTCGGATGTGGCTGCACCAAAGGTGCTCCAGTTAACATATTCAGGTCCCCATCAACAGTATCTCCCTTTCTCTGCCATCCTAAGGATGCCTTCTATCATATCCTTGTCCATTCCCTCCTCCTGACATGGGGGTCTGTATACAACCCCTGTGCGGATTGTGGTGCCATTTCCAGTCTCTAAGGTGACCCACAGTGCCTCCTCTCCTCCCTGTTTACTCTTTTGTTCTGTTGCTTTTATCCCTTCCCTTACATAGAGAGCTACTCCTCCCTCTTCTCCCCTCCCTGTCTCTCCTGTAGGTTGTGTACCCTGGTATGTTAACATCCCAGTCATGGTTCTCTGTGTACCATGTTTCTGTGACTGCTACGATATCCAGGCATCCCTCTTCTATCAAGGCCACCAGTTCAAGGAGCTTGTTGCCCAGACTATGAGCATTGGTACTCATTACCCTCCATTTCTTGATGACCTTACCCCTTTTTGCCCCATCCCTGTCCTTATTGCCTTTGTCATTTTCTCCATTTACACCTGCCGTTCTCCCTATCGATCGACATCTCTAGCTTGGTGTTTACCTCACTTACTACCCTGATTTTTTTTTTTGGGGGGGGGCCTAGGATTTCCCAGCTTCTTTCTAGTGCCTCCCCCCTTAGCTAGTTTAAATGCTTGCCAATGAAGCATTTAAACCTATCACCTAGGATCCTGGTTCCCCTCCTGGACAGATGCAGACCATCATGCCAGTATAGGCCTGCATCACTCCAGGTGGACCCCCAGTCCCCAGTGAAGCCTAATCCCTGAGCTCTGCACCAGTTTTTCAACCACTGATTGAATCCCATGGTGTGGAGCACCCTAGCCTCACCGGAAGACTGCTGCTCCACAGCCACTGCACTGCACCACTCCCATCATGTCTTATTTCTGGCCCCTTAACTACCTTTTTTTCTTCTCCTCCTCCCTACTTACTTACTGCCTCTGTGCCCTTTAAGCTCTTGATCTTCCTGTTCTGAGACAAGACATTCCTATATTTCTCAGTAGTCTCCTTAGTTGCTCAGAGTCAGACCCCCAGCAGCTAGTGAGGGGACGGAGAGCTTCTCTTTTCCTTCTAGGATGGTGAGTCTTTTGTGGCTCTGTGATTACTCACTTCCTACTCCCAAACAGGAAGTTCCTGTTCCTATACAAGTAGAACTGGCTTAGGGTGGAGGGAGGAGGAGGGCAACATAGTCCCAGTAGAGATGCATAGTTATAACAGCAGCTCCTTCCTCTTGGTGTTCTCTGCCTGTTCTCTGGCAGAAGCTATCTAGGGCAGTTTTTAAATCTGGCTTTAACCTGGCTTCCTTCTAGCTGAGCCACTCCCCCCATACCTCTCAACTGTCCCTGATTTTGCCTCAAAATGTTCTTCTGTCCCTCATAAAATTTGAGTTTATGTGACAGAACAGTGGGGATTAAAAGCACAAAATAATGTCAAACATTAAAGTTACAGACTTGTTCTTCTTTAAAAAATGTATCTTAACACAAATCCCTTTATTTTATCAGCTTTCTGAGTAAACAGTACCAGTATTTAAGATGTGTCCCTGATTTGGGGTCTTTGTCCCTGATTTTTTTAAGTCTTGTCCCTGATTTCTGAGGCAAGAGGTTGAGAGGTATGACTCCCCCTACTTTACAGTTCTTTCTATACTTAGTTAATTACACAGATAACAATTTCCTTCAGCCACCTGAGACAAACACCTAGATAACTGCACAGATAACAATTCTCTTCAGCCAACTCTAGACAAACACACTTTTTTTGTTTTGTTTTTACCCTAAATTGAGGGTGCCAGTAGTAGAGTTCTGTCTCTTTAGTCCCAGTAGAGAAGCATAGTTATAATAGCAGCTCCTTCCTCTTGGTGTTCTCTGCCCTTTTCGGCATCCTGCCCCTGTGGCCAAGTAATCCCATTTCCAATCTGGGCAGCATCAGCAGGAGGCTCAACCTTGGTGCCCTCGGCCCAAGTCCGGGCCCCAGTGGTCCGTAAACCTGGAGGATGGGGTTCAGGTGGTCCCCAAACCGGACCCTTCTCCTCCAAGCCTGCCCAGTGATGGGATGGGGGTGGCCACCCTCATACCTGTCACACAAGCTCTGGGCCCTCCTGTGGGGGTCCGGCTCCGCCACTTCCTTTCCACCTGGTCCGCTGTTGCAACGGATAGGTGGGTTTTAGAAGTGGTCAGCCAGTGACTGCCTCTGGAATTCGAGCAGTACCCACAAAGCTGAATCCGCTCCCCACGGGAGGAAATGGTGTTCGTACACACTCAGTCAGCTCTCCAAGATGACATTGCCCAACTCCTCCATGAGGAGGTAGTGGCCAGCATCCGGCCCTCCCCCCACGTCAATCCAGGGTTCGTTTCAGATACTTCCTGGTCTCAAAACAGACGGGGGCGGGGCGGATGGTGTTCATTCTAGATGTGCACGACCTGAACCAATTTTTCAGGTCCCACACATCCAGGAAGATAACTCTGTCTCAGATCATACCATCTCTCAAGCAGAACATGTGGTTCTGCTCTCTGGATCTTCAAGACGCTTTCTTTCATGTCCTGATCCGTCCTTGTCACCAGAGGTTCCTCCGCTTTCGAGTGGAGGGAGCCTCTCTTTGAGTTCCGAGCCATGCCTTTCGGCCTCTCATCGGCACCCTGGGTCTTCACCAAATGCATTGCAGTGGTGGCAGCTCATCTTTGGCATCAAGGGGTCAGAGTGTACCCTTATCTCGACGACTGGCTCATAGTGGGTTCCTCCATACAGGAGGTGGAGAGGTCCAGGGATCTGGCCCTCCAGACCTGCATCGATCTTGGTCTTCTGGTTAATGAGACCAAGTCGGAACTTGTACCCTTGCAGGTGATCTGCTTCAATGGGGCAGAGCTCAACTCTTGCTAAGCCAGAGCCAGGTTCCCGACAGACAAGGCGGAGGTTCTCTACTCCTTTGCCCATCATTTCTGCTTGGGCACTTGCACCCTGCCTGGGACTTCCTGCAACTTCTGGGGTACAAGGTGGCCTGCACCACCATGGTCCGATGGGCCCAGTGGCATATGCTCCCCCTTCCATAGGAGCTGGCCAGCCAGTGGACTCTGCGCCATGGTCATTTTGATCAGCTGATCACGGTTACCCAGAAGATGTGGGACACTCTCCAATGGTGGACAGTCCTAGCACATTTGCAGGAAGGGATCCCATTTGTCCGTCCCGAGCTGACAGTCGTCCTCACGACCAATGCCTCTCTCACGGGCTGGGGTGCGCATATGGGGAATCACAGAGTCCCACGGGCTGTGGACTCATGAGGAATCCCAATGTCGTATCAACCTGCTGGAACTCAGAGCAGTCAGACTGGCACTGTCAGCATTCACTTTGCTCCTTCGGTGTCAAGTGGTGCAAGTCCAGACAGACAATACTACAACCATGTACTATCTCAAAAAGCAGGGTGGCACACACTCCTGGCCTCTGTGCGGGGAAGTGCTCTGCATCTGGACCCTCGTGTGCCGTCTAGAGGCAGATCTCCTAGCCATCCATGTGGCAGGAGCCTCGAACCAACTGGCGGACGCTCTCAGGCATGCGGGCGAGACGTCCCATGAGTGGTCTCTCCATCCAGAGGTAGTTCACAACCTGTTCTCCCACTGGGGCAAACTTCAGGTGGATCTGTTCATCGCCAGGGAGAACACGAAGCTGAGGCTGTTTCATGCCCACCCCTCAGCAGGGCTCGCTGCAGGGGGTGCCTTCTTGAGGCCATGGACCCCAGGCCTCTTCTATGCCTTCCCTCCACTTCCCTTTGTTCACAAAGTGCTCCTCAAGGCAAGGAGGGACAAGGCAAGGATGATCCTGGTAACCCCAGACTGGCCCCACCAGTTCTGGTATCCAGATCTCCTTAGCCTCAGCTCCAGGCCCCCGAGGTGTCTTCCAGTACGCCCGGACCTGATATCAGTCAGTCAGAGGAAGGTATTCTAACTGGATCTTCAATCCCTGCGCCTGACAGCCTGGTTCCTGAGTGGCTAGAGTTCCAGGCTTTGGGTCTCCCTGAGGATGTACTCACAGTCATGGAAGCATCCAGAAAGGAGTCAACCAGGAGGTGCTATGCCTTCAAGTGGAAAAGGTTTTCCATTTGGTGTCAGGGCAAGGATTTGGACCCTTTGTCCTGTCCGGTGGCTAGTATCCTTGACTACCTTTGGTCTCTGTCCAAAGGGGGTCTTCAGTCCATGACCCTTAAGGTGCACCTGGCAGCCATCTCTGCTTACTGGAAGCAGGCCAGTCAGCAGACGGTGGCACAGGAGAAGGTGTTCTGATGCTTCTTTAAAGGCCTCGACCATATTTCGCCTCTGGTGCATGAACCACCACCACCGTGAGAGCTACTGCTGGTACTGGCAAAGCTCGTGGGCAAGCCATTTGAACCATTGCACAGGTGTGAGATGTCACATCTGTTGTGGAAGACTGCCTTCTTGGTGGCTATCATGTCAGCCAGAAGGACTGGGTAGTTACAGGCACTATCTGTTAAGTCTTCT
This sequence comes from Neoceratodus forsteri, assembly GCA_016271365.2. NCBI lineage: Eukaryota > Metazoa > Chordata > Ceratodontiformes > Ceratodontidae > Neoceratodus > Neoceratodus forsteri. The sequence continues at coordinate 1,542,408,473 of CM057456.1, read as the reverse complement.
TTCCTGGTCCACAGGGACAAGGTTGTCCTGTGCCCCCACACGAAATTCCTTCCGAATGTGGTGTTGGAGTTTCACCTTCACCAGGTGTTGACTCTGTTGGTGTACCACCTCAGTTACATCTCGGAGGCAGAGTACAGGCTCCATACCTTGGACCTGAGATGAGCGCTCTCTTATTATAAGGAGCAAATGGAGAAAGTTCAGGAAGAGGTTCGCCACCTGTTTGTCATCTACGCTGAAGCCGCACATGGCAGACCTGCAGCCAAGTGGATGATTGGCAGATGGATTACATCATGCATTGATCTCTGCTATAGGTTGGGGGGCAAGGAGCCTCCCATAGGGATAAGAGCTCACTCTACCTGCCATACTTCTGCGTCAGGGGTGGCTTCCAGGGATGTCCCTATCCAGTAAATCTGCAGGGTTGCTCTCTGGAAGTCAGCAAACACCTTCATCACCCATTACCACATCGACCTAGTGTCACGCCGGGATGCTGGTTTGGGGCCTCAGTTCTTCAATCTCTGTTCCCCAAGTAAGTACTGGGGGGGTGTGCGCCTTGCCTCCCTCCTCCCGGAGAACTGCTAGGAATCTGCCAAACAGTGTGGATAGCACAACATATCCACGATCCTAGAAGAACATGTTACTCACCTGTAAAAGCAGATCTTCCACGGAATGGTCTCTTGCAGTAAGTCATTAATTTTGGGAGTTCCCGATAGGCGGCGCTCCAGCACAGAAGTTTCTTCCAGCAGTTTCCACACCAGGGACCACCCACACGACCTCACTTCCTGGGCTGTACCTATATAAGTTGGTGGTCCTTAGTAATCTCCATTCATTTTCCTGCCGGCTTCAGATCTGGCAGCATCTCTTCTACAGCAGTATGTGAAGTGGATTGAAAATATAGCCTGGGGTGCCTGGACTTCAGACGAGGCACCTAGCTCCTGTACCAGATAAGACTACTACAATGGATGTTTCCCTGTCACACACACAGGGTACTAATTTAAAGGGCTCATGAACAGAGTCCCATACAGCGACTAACATAGAGAAGGAAACCCCTCCACCCAATGTCCTCCCTGACCGCCTTTCAATGGTCATACCTCTGAAACAGAGATCATCAAGAAGACGTTCATCATCGACGGGCGTTCACCCCTGTCGAGGACAGGCACTACCTCATCAAAAGAGCACAGATGGGCATTCACCCCCATCTATGGCAGGCTCTTCTTCATCAAAGGAACATTCCTCGTCGACAGAGCTTCATTCTTCAGCTTCCCCATTGACAGGGCTACACTCCTCAATGATGACGGAGGTCCTGCTGATTTCCCCATCAATGGGGCATTCTCCTCCGTCAATGGGAGGGCTCTACAAGACATCCTCATCGATGACAACACCTCCTCCGTCGACGGAGCACACTCTTCATGCTCCATCGTCAGTGGGGCTGCCTTCCCTGTCGACGGGACGTGCTCCACAGCCCCACCGTCGACGGGGCATGCTTTCACCTTTTCATCGTCGATGACTGCTTTTCCATCGTCGACGAGGCATGTAGTCAATATTCCATTGTTGTTGGAGCACGTCTCACCATCGACGGAGCATGGTTTTTATTTACTGTTAATCTGTAAAGACATAGTATATTATTGACGAGGCATGCTTCCCCCTCCTCTTCCATCGACGGGGCTGCTGCCACCGTTGACAGAGCAGCCCCTGCATTATAGAACAGCACCTTTACCTGCATATAATACAATTATGAAGGATCCTGATTACAAGATTACCATGGACTTCCATGAATACTTTCAGCAACATGCATCAAAAGATACTACGGACTGCATCACTACAAATTAAGGAATTATATGCTACAGAACCAGGGGCATACCAGCCTCATCTGCTCTTCTGCATGGTGCTCACACACCATTTATCACAGACTATGTCTCAGCCTCCATCGACACTGACATGCACAGGGCTGGAGTGCCCCACCTGTCATGCCTCTTCCTGAATATTCAGGAGAATATGAGTCCCCTTATGATGTACCATCCAGCTGGGATGACGGACTACTACAACATCCAGAAATACGATTACTGAAGCATGGAATTAACCCATATGGCCACTGTGGATTCTATGGTCTTGCAGCTGTTCACGGCCGCACTGTCATTCCCGAACATACAAGTACTATAACCTGTGTCTGGTAAGTATCTCAGCTGGTGACCTTATAAATAGACTACCTGCATCCGGTGAAAAAGATCAGGATGCGACATTACCGATGCTTCAGCTTGAGCTTCTGCTGTCTGTCTTTTCCTACGCCGTCAGGCATGGCTCCGACTCTCAGGGCTAGTACCTGTTATTCAACGGAATGTGGCTAATGCCTCTTCTTAAGGCGACCATCTTTTTGACCCCGGGTTCCAACGATGCTGGAAAACCTACAAGTCTCTAAACCCGTGACCGCACCTCTGGCCTGCCGGGCACCTCTTCTTCTAACCAAAGACTTCAACTAAACACGGAGGCCTTTTTTCAACAGGCTCTATACATCTAGTCACATTTTCAGAGGTATCACTGTGAGACCATCACGACCATTCCATTGGGATGCCTCTCAGCCTGTTGTGCGCTGGACTCCATGTCCCTCCCACGCACGGGTCCACTTACTACTACTCACATGCTGAGACTCAATCTATATATCCTGGTATGGATTATATTCTTCTACTGCTATAAGCAGCTTTCACTTGATCAAGAACATAGATCACATAACCAAGGGTGAGGACCTATACACAGATGATAAGTCTTAGAAATTCTACGTGTCTTTTTTTTTTTTTTGGCTTTGTCACGACAAAAAAAAAATGTATGTATACATACACGTGTTTCTGTAATCTCAAGAATGAGACCTATTGCCTTATGATTTTGATTATATTGTTCATTATTTTAGCTTCTATTTTCCAAACAGTACACATAATGGACTCATCATCTTTACGCCCAACAAGGTTGCAGGCCCTGACATACCTGAGACCCCTTGTAAGTAAGATTATTGATAGAAGATGGAAATATCAAAATCACTCTTATTACTTTACATGTTCTCTAAACCACCTGCAAGATTGCTGATAGCTCCTGATTCTAAGAATCACTGACTTCCTTTATGTCACAGATACATTGTTTCATTTCGCAACATTATCTGCTACTTCTGTATCCTATTTATACTAAATGGTTGTATTTTCTACTGTCTGGACAGACAGGACATGGTGAATACATACAGTCTGTATTAGCTGCAAGATTCATCAAACTTGTTGATCCACGCTACTTAGACAACAAACTATGGACAGTTTACAAACCTTATGATTTCTTTTCTTTTTTTTTTTTTTTTTTAACTTTCTCTTTATACTTCCCCCCCGGCCATCGACACTCCTCTCTTCTTGAGTCGCTTATGCCTTGTACATCCCCGCTCTCCTACCTGACCCTTCGAGCGGTCTCACCCCCGCCGGAGCCTTGGTTTATTCCCAGGCGGTCGAGGTCAGAAGCCTTTACTCCATGCTTCCTTGTCACCGTCGGGATGCGGTTCGGTGGCAGGTGGCGGCTTTGGCAATCGTGCTGGCTCGCGGAGATGCGTGGCCATTTTCCCATTTTCTGTGGGACGTTGTGATCCCTGATGTCAGTGCGCATAGTGCCGACGCCCATGACGCTCTTCCCTTGCTGCACCTCAGCATGCTGTGCCTCAGACCTCCGCCTGGGGCCAGTCTTGCACCGGGATGTTGAACCTCTCGGAGAAGACGAGCTGTCCTTGGGGCGCTCCAGCCTTCTCCCCCTGCCGGCCATCCAGCTTCCCGGGCTCGCTTGTGATTTCTTCCATTTTAAATCTCACACATGAGATCACATGCTTCCTAAATCTGTAAGTATCCAGATTATTGTTTACATGTCTGTTCACCTGACAGTATCAACAAAGGGTCCATCATACTAACATTTTGGATTTACGCCTTGCGAGGCAGTGAACCCTAGCATACTTGGGGACCGCTTTGCAAATGAGATTACTAACACATGATGGAACTGAATACATCACTCAGTTGCATTCTGTATCTTTACCCTGAAATGGGTACAATGTTGCCACTGACTCTGTGTCATTGGTTTCTTCATGAAATAGATACATTATTTCACAATTAAAAAAAAAACTATTAAATTGCTGCATCATAGCACTATAAAATAACATTGTATTATTTGGGTTACTATCCAAGACTCAGAACCCAATATGATTGATATAGATTGTCTTTTCCAGTGCATGCCACTGAGATTTACTAATTACTCCATTATATGGCTGAATTTTCTTGTGATCTATTACGGTATCTGATATGCCATACCCTAATCGGGTTACAATCGCTTGAACTCATCTGATGATGCCAACTAACAGCCAAATCTGGCTTGTCTTTCAGCCATTACCCTATAACGAATATTATAAAGGATTACTTACACAGTTCCCTTTTTTACATGCTGATTCACTGTCCTCGGCCCCTTTTGGTCCTAAGACCATGCTAAGATATAAGGCAAAACGCCATATATGGCCACCCTCTGCTCAATAACTGCTTGGGAATCTCCCAGAAGTAATGACTTACTGCAAGAGACCATTCCGTGGAAGACAGTGCAATTACACAAAGACTTTTGCTGTGACAGTAGATCTTCTAGGAATGTGTCTTGCAGTAAGTAGTTTCCCTCCCTCCAACCCCCTGCCATTCTGTAACAGGAAAAACAATATAGGGTTGGGAAGCTCTGGTACCTCGGTTCCCCTCGGTCCCTCGCTTGCGAGCTGAAACTGGCGGGGAACAGAGATTACCAGGGACAACCCACTTTGGTACAGCCCAGGAAGTGAGGTCGTGTGGATGGTCCCTGGTGTGGAGACTGCTGGAAGAGACTTCCGTGCTGGAGCGCCACCTATCGGGAACTCACAGAAGTAATGACATACTGCAAGAGATATTCCTAGAAGATCTACTGTTACAGCAAAAGTCTTTGTGTAACTGCACTTTCCAGGAGTGGTATATGTTGTTCATCCACACGAACCCACCCGACCTCCCTGGCTTCAGTGCACAACCTAAGCTTCCAGCGGGCAAGATCAAGTGTCAGGGGGTGGAGCTAAGTCATATACCACCCAGGTGGGTGGGAGGAGCCAGCTTTTAGACCTTCCATCAAGAATCTTAAAGGGAAGGGACATGCCAAACAGTGTGGATGAACAATATATACCACTCCTAGAACTACTGTTACAGGTGAGTAGCTTGTTTTTCTTAGTCCTTGACCCGTAACTCTGTTGCTATGTTCCCCTCAAGCCTGCTTTCTCCCCCTCCCCGTAACATGTATTGTTCTACTGCTAGCCAGTGCTGGCACATATTTGGCTTTAGCAGCTTTAATTTTTAATGCAGTGGTGAATGGTTTACGAGTTTATTCATTTGCATGGGTTAAATCCATGTACACAATTTGCTGCACATAGTTGCTTTCGTATTTATTTGACTATGGTTGTAATGTGCTGTTTTCAACTCTGTATTTTCAAGTGTACTCCCCTTTCCCTTCCCCCCAGGACGCATCTGGAAACCGGCTCTTGTTAGTTCAGTACGTCTTTCCTGGTGAAAGTTTTAAATGAATAAATTAATTAAGAAGTCCAACATGGCTTTTGACTTGGTTACATTCATCAGTGAGGAAGTCATGAAGCCATGCCTGCCATTGGAGTTATTTTTAGAGCTCTTTTTGTGGTCTACAGAGACAGCAGTTGCCCCAGCAGCAACAAAGGCATCTTTACTGGCTGGCCAGGTCCTTCCATTGAAAAGATTCAGCACAGGGCCCCAGTAATGGTGACGATACCGCCATAGGACAGTGGTTTAAATCCACCACCTAAAGCAAGAAGTGACAGAAGGAGGTACCCCATCCCCTTGTCATGTAGGTTGTGATTGAACTCCTGGTTGGGGCCTGACTCTCTTAACTTCCTCTCTCAGTGGTCAGCTGTCACCTTGGGTTGTCTCTCGAGTTCCAGACTGTATCCCCTCTGCTGGCCCTGTTCACCTTTGGAGAGTGTACTCTGAGATAACCTCACTGGTGAAGTTGGCCACTGACCAGTCAGAGAGCAAGAAATGTTCTTGCCATTGTATGATTAATATTAATCACCATCTAGGGCATGTAACACTTTGCTACACCTTGTACCACATTACACCTTGAGTGGGTGATTAACAGAACATTAACATAATCTTGGTCTTGCCTTATTACTCAAATAATAGCTGTGGTAACCATGCTACTAACATGGCTGGCTTTTATTTTTTATTTTTTTTTTTTTCTTATTAGTTTTTCAATGAGCATACAGAAAGCCTTACAGTCAGTGGAGCAAGGTTACATTGACTTCAAAATTTGGTGCATTACATACATTTTAGCTTCAGTATTCTTTGTCCACTGGCAATTGATACAACATTTGGGCTATCATCCTGTTGATAATCATAACTCTAGTAACAATATTTAGGATGGTTAGCCATGTTAAAACCTGTGAGGTGTAGCAAGTTAGGTGCAATATTTAAGGCATGTAATTACTGTGGCCCCTTAGGCCATTGTCCCCACTTAATTAAACGTGTAGGTAAAGGAATGTTATACCACCCCTCTGTCACACACCCACTCAGCAGGTCAGACCCTCTACGCTCAAAGTGCCAACCTCTGAGCACAGTCTTGTGATCGGTATAACAGACAGTGTATCCCTCTTGTCTGTTTTTGTGAGATCAGATCAACCTTTGGTCTCAAGTTCTGGAGGGATTCAAACTGTTAACCTCTTGTTAGCATACCCATTGCACAGGCTCAGATATATCTGTCTTTGGGAGGCCAGATATCTTTGCCTACGGGCACCTAACCAGGTGTACAGAGATGAACCCTTTAAAACTTTAATAGAGACCTCAGATTTAAAACGCTTCTCTTTCCAGTTTGGTACCACCATTCAAGCTTATGTCTATTGTCTGCTATAACCCTAAATAATCTCCTACGCTCCCGGGTATTCTTGGTCCTAGCGGCCCTCTCTCCTGGAAGCAGTTCAGAGCAGTGGCTGCTCAATTTCCCCTCTTACGTTAGGGCTGTGGGCAGACCGGTTTTTCAACCTCCCCCTGAGCAGTCAGCTACTGAACTTCCAAGGTCCTCTAACTCCTCATCCCCCTCTTCTGGGGGAGAGGAGCCGTCTGTCCACATCTCTCCAGCTGCTGATCTTGCTGAGTATCAGCAATTCCTCGTGAGGATGTTGGAGGACCTGTGCATCACCCCACCCACTCAACACAATCCAGAGCACTCGGCGCGTGCCTTTCTAGGCGATTTCAGTGTGGACAACCTTGTGGTGCCTCCCTGGCCTGCTCCCTTTCAGTAGGCATTGTTGCGCTTCTGGCAGAGATCCTTTTCCAGAGTCCCAGCCCCTAAGGATCTCTGCCAGCGGTATTGTCCCCCCCCCCCCGGAGTCTCCAGGTTCCATGCCTCATCCCCAGACAGGTTTGACACAACTGGACACTCCTGATGGGTTCGCTTCCCTGACTGTGACCAGCCCCCAGATCAAGATTACATGGATTTTGACTTCTGGGGTAGGAGGACATTCTACTCGGCACGGTTGCTGCTCTCTATCGCAGCACATCAGGCCCACTATGCCACCTGTGACAGGTTCCCATGGTCCAGGCTAGGTCAGCTCCTAGCCTCGATGCCTGACACCGAGGAAACCAGACAAGCCATTGCACTCTCTGCACATGGCCTGGAGCTAGCAAGGCACCAAGCAAGGGCATCATATGACGCCAGTGAGGTAGCTACCAGGGTCGTAGGGACAGCGATCTGCACTAGGTGGATGGCATGGCTGCGTCTCTCCTGGTTGTCATCCTTGGCCTGGCGTAGGGCGATTAACTCCGCTCACCAGAGAACCTACCTTTTCTCCCATAGGGTGAGACAGCGTCTGTCGGGGCAACTTCGTACCCCCTCCGGGAGTCTCACTCTTCCACTCTCGGGCCTCCTCCAGACCGTGAAGTTTCTCCCTCTTAGTGTGTCACCCATTGAGAGCTATGGGATTCAGCCCCTTAGGGTTAAAAGTCCCCTTCGGGGGGGGGGGGGTTGGCACTCACCCAGAGGTGATGAATGGTGGACACTGACACAGATAAGATATAAAAATTATGTTCCTACCATAATTCTGATCTTTCTGTGTATCTTCACCATTCACCACAATCCCACCTTCCATCCCCCTGGGGCCTCAGTCTCTGGGTCCCCCTCCCTCTCTGTGCCCATTCTCGCCCCCTCCTTTCTGTTAGTCAGGAGTCAGGTAAACTGGTGCACATAGGGGGATAATTTTCTTTAGGGGCAGAGTGGTCAAGACAGGGGGCACTCCTTCAGTGCTTCGGCTCCACTCCTGTATGGTGGGGGTTGGCAGTTGCTCTCCTTTCTTTCCTTCTCCCCATCAGTCCTTTGATTTCCTTTTCCTTTGTACATAACCTAAATTAATTTAAGAAACTAGGTTTCTTACACCAGAATCTCATTTTGAGAGGGGAGTGACATCCCTGTATCCTGTTTTTTCTTCCAGAATAGCCGATTCTGCTTGTGGGAGTTATTGCAAGTGATTCTGTGCCTTGAATTCTGGCAGTTAGCCTCTTGGCTACTCCTTCGCAGTTCCTGTACAAACTGGAGACAGGTCAAGGTTACAGGGTATGTTTCTCCTGTCCCCCCCCCCCCCACTCTTATCCTTATTTCTAAAAATCCTTAACCCACCCTCCCTCCTCCTTTTTACTTCCAGATATTGGGGCCCGTACCCAATCCCCTTTGTCTTCAAACTTGTTCTGTCCTCTCAGTCGTTTATTTCTCCTTTTAGTTTATGTATCTTTTCCTGTGTCTGTTCCTTGGACTTCCTTGTCCCACCCTCCAAACGCTTTTTCTCACCTCTGTGGCGACTCAGAAGTGGCAGGAGGGCAGAGTCGACAACACCTAACGGCCAACCCGCGAGCCCCACACAGTGCATCGGCCTTGATGGTGGCTCCAATGGTGCGTCAACTCCGCCCATCCAAAAAAAAAAAAAAGCTCCCGTGGGGTCATGACCTCCGGCCAAGTACCCAAAGGTGATGAATGGTGAAGATACACAGAAAGATCAGAATTATGGTAGGTACGTAACTTTCATTTCTTGGCAGCACAAGATGCAGAGTTGCATGGAGATGCTTCTTGCAATGAATGCTGCTCTCTAGCACCCCAACCATGATTGACTTTTATAATGGTACTGCAAGTAGCCATCTAAACCTTAAAATGTAATAGCAGGATTTCCTGTTGCCTAGAAATATAATGTAGTGGTTGTGATTGGAATCACACACATATTATTCTTTGGGTTTGCTATATACACCATACCTGTGCCTAAGGGTGTAGGGTACAGAGTACTGAAACAGAGGTATAGCAATTTAATTATGATCCCCCCTCCTGGCCTCTGACACTCTTTTCTGATGAGGTGGAATCTCCCCTCATTAAAGTATTTCGGGATCTACATACCATCTAAATTGTTACAGTTGTACCAATTAAATTATATCCCTCGGTTGCAACAAGTTTGGCAAGATATACAACGTTGGTCCCTATTACTGCTACCTCTACTCTCACATCTAGGCATTGAAAATGAATGCCCTAACTAGACTCCTTTTCTTATTTCATTGTGTCCCATGCATTGTTCCTAAGAGATAGAGAATTGGAGTCTTGGCAATCCCTATTTATGAAGTATGTTTGGTCCTTGAAACAGCTGAGAATTTGCAGATAAATGTTATGTCTCCCAAAGAGGTTTGGCGGCCTTGTGGTTCCCTTCTTGCCTGGATATTGGGTGGCTGCTCAACTGTGGGGTGGCCTTACCCCTGGGGGAATCCAACCTGTAGGTCCCACTGGAAGACCACAGACCTGGCTGAGCCCCTCACGCCACCCTTAATGGCTCAATGCTTCTCCCCTAATAGGCCATCTCATTGGATGAGATCTCCCGTCACTGGAATGGAGGCAGTCCTGGAAGGATGTAGGCAGGGGTTGTCCCGGTGTATAACCCGAGCCCATCTCTGGAAATGTCTGTGGTGGTCAGTGGACCCTGCGTTTCCCCTGGCTGGCACTGATCCCTGGTTTAAATTACAGGCCACTAGAGGTGCCAGTGCCCCGTGGCAGCTCCTCCAAGCTGGGGGAGCATCCGCTTTGAGCTAGCGCAAGCCAGATTTGGTTGGTGCCCCGGGAATCGACTATGCTACTACCAAACAGGAGACTATATTAACGTCCATCTAAGAATGTTTTCTCAGAAAATCGAAAGCTTTCAGCCTGGTCCACCTTTTGAAGTTATCTGGAACTCCAGATCAGGGGAAAGGGCTGTTTCTCTTCTCTATGCCAGTTTTATTGTGGATTTGAAGCAGAATACAGACAAGATTAAACAACAGTGGGAACAAGAATTAGGAATTATAATAGATGAAGGGTGCTGGTTAAGGGTTTGGGAGCTTACTTGGCAAACTTCTGCCCCTCCTGAGTGGAGGGAGTTCTTGTGGAAACTACGTATACGATTTTTTCATGTTCCACTGACTGTCCCCAAGTGGAATCCCTTGGTACCACCTACGTGTTGGAGGGGCTATGCAGAAGGGAGAGCCTCTCAAGCCCACATTTTTTGGTCCAGTCCCTGTCTGCAGCCATATTGGATGCAGACACTGAGTCATTTGGAGGGTACCGTTGGCTTAACCCCCCCCCCAGCCCAGAAAGTGTCCTTTTGGGTCTCCCACCCCGAGAACTTTGAGGGAGAGAGTCGAGATACTTGTGGAGTATTCTACTCGCTGCAGCTTTCAAAACAATTACAGGAAAATGGCTACTCCCAAATCTCCTGAGTCTCACAGAATGGAGGGACATTGTTAACTCAGTCTATAAGTTAGAAAGTATTACCTATTCATTACAACAGAGAACCTCACAACTTTTAAATAGGTGGTCTAGATGGGAACTTTATGAGGGCCTGGAACCATTTTAGGTTGCAGTGATCCGGTTAGTCCTTTCCTAGGTAAGCTAGCTCTTATATAATATCAGTTAAGGATACTTTTAGGTCATGAGTTGCACTTTTTCAGCTATAGGACAAATTTATTTTCTGAAGTTGTTTCATCTTTTTTTTTTTTTTTCTATTTATTATTTATCTGGCCAGGCCGACAGTCATTTATCGGCCCTAGTCATGGCCCCGGGAAGCCTCGGCTACCATCTACTGCTGCCGGGGTCCCCCAGTCACCCCCGGCTTACCCCCTGGAGGGTGGGGCCATGGCCACGGTCTTCCCGTGGTCACGGAACTGTAACTGGTCGGGGGACCCGCAGAGATGGCAGCCAATCAAGGTCCTTCCGGGAGGGCTTCACTGAGACTGTGGCCCTGCCCCACCTGATTTTCTGTGCTTTTCCTTACGGAGGCGGGGACGTGCAATGACGCCGGCATCCGCCCCACCTCCCCGATGTTAAGCGTCGGCAGCTTGAGGTCTCCCGGCCTCCTCCAGGGGTCCTCAGTGCTCCAAGCACTACCCGCACCCTCCCCCCGGAGAAGGAGAGCAGTCCATAGGACGCTCCATCCTTCTCCCACGGCCGGCCCTCCGACAACCCTGATCCGTTCCCGAACCCGGGTTGCCGGCGTCGCGAGCAGAAATCCCATCGCTTCGCCGGCGGGCCGGCTGAAGTTGTTTCATCTTATTAAATACTAATGAGTTTTTGAGTCAAGAGGACCCATTTTCTTTGAGCATTTTTTTTTTACCTTTTTTCATGAAATGTTAATTAGTGCAGTTGTCTTTGATATTCTACACCTTTGACAATTACAGATGTATTCTTAGTGCATTATAATACTTTGAATGCAGTGAAATGATTGTACTATCAAATTATGAAATAAAGTTGAAGTATAAAAAAGGTACAGAGCACTGGTATCATTGGTGGTGGTAGTGCAATAAAGAAAGGTAGCAAAAAGTCATTTTTAGATTATCGTATAAATAAAAATGAGGAAACTGGCTAAAAATATAGGGTGGCAATAAAAAAAATATAATGTATGTTATGGTTGAGTGCAAACTTCTATGTTAAAGCCAAATGTTTGAACTTTAATAACTTTGGAACTGTTTAATGGATTTGCATGGAATTTAACTTGCATAGTCTCTAGGGGTAGGTCTCTTGAATCCGTTGAGTAGTTTTAAAGTTATTAAAGTTAAAAAATCCCTCAATTTACAATTTTATGCCATTTCTTTGTCCACCTGTATCTCAGAAACGGCTTTAGGTTGTGGTCTGAAATTTTCAGGGTAGAAAGCCATTGCCTTAGAGATGTGCCTTTTGAAGGTTTGGTGAAAAATATTAATCTGTTCAGAAGTTATACATTTTTTAATTTTCCCATTATTTCCTAGTTGTTCTGCACAAAAATACTTTTGTATTTGCAGGAGGTAGTCCATTTTTGAATGTTAGGGTCACATACAGCCTAGTTTGTTTTCGCAGAGCTTTTTGGTTTTCACGGGAGCTACTGTCTTTTCGCATGTAGGGTCACATAGAGCCTGCTATAGTTTTGCAGAGCTCTGTTGTGTCTGCCATCTTATTTTCTCCTTGGCGAGAGACAGAAAATAAAGAAAACATGGCAAATGAATGTAATACCCCCTCCCCCAAAAAAAAATCAGAACTTAGCTAAACGGGATCCGTTTAGCTACATTCTGATGTTTTCATTTTTTTTATTGTGGCCAGAAATACATTTTGTGGGCACCTGAAATCTGGGGTGCCGAGCTTAGCGAGAGGACCACTTCTCCTGCCTTCTCTGTATGAGAACAGTGGGGGTTTTCTGACTCCTGCTGCCCCAGCTGAAAATCGTGCTGCCGGCTGCAGGTTTGTCTGTAGCCCCCCTTTGTCCCTGTCTAGTGGCACCCCCTCACCCGCCGATCAGTGATCCCTATCCCTGATGTCTAGTGGCAGCCCCCTTTTATGTTACCCTGGTGTCTAGTGGCACCCTCCACCCTCCCATTGCCATAGTTTTATTTCTTAATTATTATAATCTGACACCGGGATGCCCACTCCTGGTGTCAGATGCCCCCTCTGCAGCACTCCCTTGACATATTGTTTTCTGGCATTGGGGGGCCCAATCCCTGTGCTGATAATGGAAGACCCCCCCACAGTGTGGGACACTGGGGAGCCCACTCTCAGTGTCCACAAATATATATTTTATTTTTCCCTGTAAACAAGAAAATTGTCCACCAACGGCTCTTTTTTTTTTTACCCTGAAAAATAAAAAATGATCCCTTGTCGTCCCTGCCCTCCCCATCCCAACTCTCTCACTGAGCACCCACCACCCCACCCCACCCTTTACCCTATACTTACCTCCCGGAGGTCATCCGCTGTCATCTTCTGTGGACCGGGATACATCTGCACTATTCAAAGCCAAACTGCATACTGAGGAATTGAGGTAAGTGCCGTATAATATATTTCAGTGGCGTTTTAAACTTATGTTGATATCTTTGCCATTTTCAGGTATTTTTTCACCAAATTTTCAACATGGGCATTTGGGACCCCACCTCATGAACTGTCATTTTGTTACTCGGGCCCGTAAGGTGATTTTGCGGTTGCTGTGCAAAATCATCTTTTGGGACTGAGGAACGAAATGACAGTGCCAGTGTTCATGAGGTGGGTTCCCAAAGAGCCCATGTTGAAAATTTGGTGAAAAAATTTCTAAAAATGGGCGAGTTACGTGTATTCGTTGAAAATTTTGTATGTACTTACGTAACTTTGGTCATTTTTAGTATTTTGTCTCCAAATTTTCAACATACCCATTTTTTCCCACTGCCTCATGAACAGTGCAGCTGTCATTTTTCACATCTTGCCTGAGCCGTGTTTTCGCACCTGTGGTACGGAATGGCGTTTTGGCACAGATTTGTACATTTTCACTGACAGGCTTGTGAGGTGGGGTCCTAAGAAGAATATATTGAAAATTTGGGGTCACAGTATGAAAAAGTGCCAAAGTTGTGACCATTCATTCCAATTTAGCTACACTCGCTTGTAACTTTGGAAATTTTAAATATTTTGACCCCAGATTTTCAACATAGCCTTCTTATTACCTGACCCTCTTGTATGCCACAGCTGTCATTTTTTAAATCTTGCTCAAAATATGTTTTTGCACCTGTGGTGTGGAATGACATTACAGTTACGCAGAAGTATGTTTTGGAATGGATTCGAAAATTTTCTGTACCAGGGTACATGAGGTGGGGTAATAAAATGGCTATGCTGACAGTTTGGTCACTGTTGTCCCATGAATTTAAGCGCAGGGCCCAGAGGGCCCTGTGGTTCCATGGCTACATACATATACATATCTATGGAGGGTTGGGAGTACAGGGCACGGAGACAAATAAGAATATTTCTAGGGACGTTGATATGTTGTTCTATCCACACTTTCTGGCAGTGTTCTTTCCCTTTAAATGTTGCCTGAAAGTCTTCAAGCTGGCTCCTACCACCCACCCGGGTGGTATAACCCTCGACTCTGCTCCATGATGCCAGATCTTCCTTTCCGGTGGAATAAGCAGGTTCCCTCCTTACCGCTCCTGTGTTGAGTAGGTCCTAGCATTCAAATCTTCGGATTTACTTCCAAAACATAAACTCATTAGAGTTCTGTCTTCTGCATGATCTTTAGTTGTGACCACGATGGAGAAAAGTCCTCACCTGGATTTGCCAATGCCCACGTGGGCCGAAGATGTTGCACACCAACCCGCACACCATGTGCGTTTAATGCCTGGTCCATGAGGACGATCCACAGGCCTGCGACATTTACTGGTCATTTCAGCTGTCGGTCCTTCAGGATTGCCTTGTCCGCCTGAAGTTGGGCCACCCAGAGAAACTGAATCCGCCTGTCAAATCTAAAGACGCACATTGGGTGGTGTCTGCGGCCGCGGGGTCCACTGAGCAGTTGGAGCAACTTAAGGCCTTCGAGGAGGAGGCGTCTCTGGCTGCTGCGCAGTCCTGTTCAACTAATGCATTTGTTCCACTCAAATTAGGCTCCACTTTTTCAGGCTCCTTCAAGGAGCTGTGCCAGTCTCTCCTGACCAAGGGAGAGGGCCCTTCGGGTTCGCACAGCTTGCGCTTCCACAAGGAGGAGTCTAAACGGATAAAGGAGAAGACTCACCATCAACATTCTTGGGATTGAGAGCAATCACGGTTGAAACCGCGACCGTGGCCACTTGCTTCACAGTGCCCCCGTCAGGTGAGCTGGCCTAGACGTGGGCCAACGATGCGGCCGAGATTTTTCTCAACCCTATCGACCCGTTGTCGCTAGGTGAGGCCGACAATTCTGTATTCAGGACTCCGGTCCTGCTGGTGACCACCAAAGGGGCAGATCAGCCCGCTGAACCGGACCCTCCGGTCACTGACCCAGGCCAGGAGGAGCCGCGGCACTCCCTGGCTCCCTCCGAGATCTCCCGTCAGCACCACTGGCGGCCAAGGTTGAGGTCTAGGTCTTCCTCATCCAATGGTTTTAGCAGATCCCACTGACGTCGGCCGTCCTGCTCTTGACACCACGGGAAGCAGCGCCGCTGCTATTCGTCCTCTTCGTCCTCCTCGGCTGAGTAGAGACTTCGGAGCAAGTTGCGTGGATGCTATGAAGACCTCACATGGCAACAGTTAGTGTTGTCTGGTCCGAAGCCGACCCCGGCTCCCACACTGGCCATCACGTGGCTGCCGCCCAACAGGCCGATACCGACGCCCCTGGAGGGGCCGGTCAACACCGTTCATTTTAGGCTACCTCGGTTCGCCGAAGTTGGCCTCCCTACTGATGGTGGTGGAGCCACCACCCCAGCAGCCACCGACCGGGGCTCCAACCAAGGAGTCTCGGCAAGCTAAGGGTCTTCCCCATCAGTTGTCTGTCACTCTGACGCCCGACCGTCCGCAGTGGGTCAAGAGTGATTCGGGTGGTTGGCTACTTTTTATGCAGACTCTTCCGAGTTAGAGGACTCCTCACTGCACTCCTGTCTGGTTGACATGGAGTTGGTGGGGGGGGGGGTCTCTTGACGGAGGAAGGACCCATGTCCTTCATGGGCATACTCCATCTCCTCTCCAAGTCTACGGGGATGCTTTTGGAACCCATTGAGAAGCGGGCTCGCTATCGCCTCACAGAGATTCTGGATAAAGGGGACTCTCTGATGGAGGCCTTCCCAGTGGCCAAGGCCATTACCGACCCGTCCTTGGAGCTTTGGCAGCATACTGCCTCCTGCTTGGCGCCCTTGGCCCGGATGGCTCTCAAATATGTGGTACCAACCGGTTCCCTCTCAGGGTTCATGGAACACCCCTTGGCCGAGGAGTTGGTGGTTGATTCCATGTTTTGGCGGTTGGGCAACACAGATGTTGTTGACAGGGTGCCAGACAAGGAGTCCAAGAACTTGGACCATTTGGCCAAAAAGCTCTATGCTGTCTCCTTGCTTGGCCTCCGCCAGGCGAGTTCGGATATCCTGATGGCACACTTCTCTCATGCCCTCTTGGGCTCCCTGGATGAGGTGATTCCTCATCTCCCTGTGGACCTCCAGACCACGGTCAAGCAGGTCCGAGACCAGGGCCGGGCTGTGGCCAGACAGCAACTCCAGACTGCTCTAAACAGTGGGGATTCCAGTGCCCGCTCGGTGGCGCCCACAGTCAGAATGCACCGTAGGGCTTGGCTGAGGATCTTGACCTTCACGGCAGACACTCAGCACAAGTTGGCGGATGTTCCCTTCTTAGGCACCGACTCGTTCGGGCCTGGTGTGGAGGGTCACCTCCAGTGTATCAAAGTCCAGTGGCACCTTGGACTGCGTTATGTCCGCATTGAAGGATCCCAAGGGCTCCAAGCAGCAGAAGCGCAAGCCCTTTCGGTCCCCTACTCCTGCGGCAAAACCAGCCCAGCACCAGCTGGGCCAGCAGGCTCAGCCTTGGCACCATGAGCCCAAGTCAGTGGCTTCGGTGGTCCAAAAGCCAGGAGGGAAGGGACCGGGTGGCTCCTCAGCCGGGTCCTCTTCCTCCAAGCCTGCCCATTGACGGGATGGATGCTGCCACCCTCATGCCCATCACGCATCCCCTGGGTCCTCCTGTGAGGGGCCAGCTCCTCCACTTACTTTCCACCTGGTCCGCTATTACCACGGACAGGTGGGTTCTGGAAGTGGTCGGCCAGGGTCTGCCTCTGGAGTTGAAGCAGTACCCTCCCAGCCAAGCCAAGCCCCACGGGAGGACTTGGTATCCACAGACACTCGGTCGGCTCTTCGAGACAACATAGCCCAGCTCCTCCACAAGGAGGTCATGGTCAGGGTAGCAGATCCTCCAGAACATCCAGGGTTCTATGTCTTCGAATGGAAGAGATTCTCCATTTGGTGTCAGAGCAAGGGGCTGGACCCCTTGTCCTGTCCAGTGGCCAATATTTTGGATTACCTGTGGTCTCTCTCTCTCTCTCTCTCCCCAAAGGGGGACTTTAGTCGACGATCCTTAAGGTGCACCTGGCAGCCATCTCTGCTTACTGGGCGCGGGCCAGTCAGTGGTGCAGGAGCCAGTGGTCTAGTGCATTTTCAAAGGCTTGGATCACATTTCCCCTCCGGTGCATGAACCACCACCACCATAGGATCTGTTTGCTAGTTTTGGCAAAGCTCATGGGCAAGCCATTCGAACTGATGCACAGGTGTGAGATGACACACCTGTCATGGAAGACCGCCTTCCTGGTGGCTATCATGCCAGCCAGAAGGATCTGTGAGCTCCAGGCACTCTCAGTGGAATCTCCTTACCTGGTGTTCCACAGGGACAAGGTTGTTCTGCACCCCAGCCCGAAGTTCCTCCTGAAGGTTGTGTTGGAGTTTCACCCTAATCAGGTGATGACTCTTCCAGTGTTCTTCCTGAATCACACCTCTGAGGCTGAACACAGGCTCCATACTCTGGACCCAAGGTGAGCACTCGCTTACTACAAAGAGCGCATAACTGGAGTTTGGGGAGAGGTTCACCAGCTGTTTGTCACCTACGCTGAAGCTGCACCTGGCAGACCTGCAGCCAAGCAGATGATTGGCAAGTGGATCACTTCCTGCATTGACCTCTGCTATAGGTTGGTGGGTAGGGACCCTCCCGGATGGCTTAGGGCTCATTCAACCCACCATACAACTGCGTTGGTGGCTGCTTCTAGGAATGTACCTATCCAAGAAATCTGCAGGGCTGCTACCTGGAAGTCGGCACATACCTTCATTTCCCATTACCACATTGACTTAGAGTCACGCTGGAATGCTGGTTTTGGGGCCGCAGCTCTCCAATCCTTATTTCCTAAGTAGGGGGTGTGTGCCTTGCCTCCCTCCTCCCGGAGAACTGCCAGGAGTCTGCATATGCATGTCCCTAAAAACACAGGTTGCTCACCTGTAACAGTAGATCTTCCACGGAATGGTCTCTTGCAGTAAGTCATTACTTCTGGGAGTTCCCGATATGTGGCGCTCAAGCACAGAAGTCTCTTCCAGCAGTCTCTATAACACGGACCACCCCCACTACCTCACTTCCTGGGCTGTACCTATAAAAGTGGGTGGTCCCTGGTAAGCTCTGTTCATTTTCCCGCTGGCTTCAGCTCTAGCAGCAGCTCTCCTAGTAGCAGTCTACGACATGGATTGAACCCATAGCCTGGGTGCCAGGGCTTCATACAGACACCATATACCTACAATACATGATTCCCTGTCACACACACAGGGTGCTCAACCAAAGGGCTCAAAAAACTTAAGAGTTCTCTTCAAGAGATAATACTGGGAAGGAAACCCCTTCACCTAAAGTCCTGCCTGACTGTCTTTCAATGGTCGTGCTTCCAAAATCTGGATCATCAAGAACATATTCATTGTCGACGGGCACTTCTCCCCCGTCAATGGCAGGCTTTACTCCGTTAAAAAAGGAACGCTCATCATCGACGGGCATCATTCCTCATCTCCCCGTCGACCAGGACTCTTGCACTGTTGATGACAGAAGTCTTGCTGCCTTTCCCATCGACGGGGCATAACCCCCTGTCGACAGAAGGGCTTTGCAAGACAGCATCATTGATGAAAATGCCTTCTCCTTTGACGAAGCACATGCTACATGCTTTCTCTTCGACGGGGCTGCCTCCCCCATTGACGGGACATGCTCCCTTTGCTCCCCCATCGACGAGAGGCCTGCCACCATCAATGGGGCCATGCATCCACTCTCCCATCATCGACGACAGCATTTCCATAGTTGATGGAGCATGTCTTCACTCCCCCATCGTCGACGATGGCACTCCCATCGTCGACAGAGCATGCATTCACTATCTCATTGTTGACTGAGCATATCCCACTGTCGACGACACATGCCCTGCCTTCCTCATCATCAATGGAGTATATTCCCCCGTTGACGGAGCATGCCGTTACTGACCCTCCACTTGTAAGACACAGTACATCATTGACGAGGCATGATTCTCTGCCTCTCCCATCGACGGGACTGATGCCTCCACTGTCGAGACGATCACTGCTGCATAGAACAACACCCTTGCCTGCATATAGTACAGCTATGGATGATCCTTATGGAAGGCCAACCATGAAAAGTCAAGAATATTCTCAAAAATATATACCAAAAGATGCATATGGAGCTGCATTTCTACAAAATAAAGAACTATATGCTTCAGAACACAAAGGCCCTCCAGCATCGTTGTCGTTCCCACGTGGGGCTCACAACCCCGTTGGAAATGAACAAAGACGCCAAAGAAACACTGGATCCCTCTACCGGGAGGTGCAAATTGATCCCCCGTCCCCATGTACGCTGGATTCAGAACCTGCTTACATGACAATTCCATCATCACAAGTTCCAAATATTGAAGAAATAGTAAATAGAGTACTGGATTCTATGGGTTTTGACCATAGCCTCACTCCAGAACATAACCCTCAAACACAAATGATATCTCCACCTCCATCAAAGCAGGCATGCACAGAGCTAGAATGCTCCCTGGTCCTGCCTCATCCCGAATATTCAGATGAATATTTCTCAGATTATCACACGAATCAAAACCTTCATAGGACCTATGATGGTTCCCCTGACACAAGAGGATATGAATCCCCTTCAGAGGTGCCCTCCTACTGGGACGATGGGCTATTACAACCACAAAAGGTAATTTCTTCACTGGATGACCCCTCATTCCCCAAAATGATGCTACAGATACAAAAAACACTATGGTTTACCACAACGGAACAGGACAGATTAAGTAAAGACTTGGCTGAATATCTGGGCCTACCAGAAGACCCTGTCCGGGCTGTCCCTCCTTTTACACCTACGTTCAGAAATGCTATTACTGAAGCTGAGTCAGCCATAGCACACAAGAGTTACCTAGAACCCATGGGCCATACTGTGGCCCCTCCTGATCATCAATATTTAACGAATACGCCAACGACAAATTCTGTGGTTACTGTGGCTGCCCACAACCGCACCGGCAAGCCTAATCATACAAGCACGATACCTCCAGAGAGAGTCTGTAAACATTTTGATCACATGGGGAAGAGAGTGTTTGCTCTAAACACACTAAACATTAGAATACTTAACTAAATGGGGCACATGCTGCAATACCTACGTACAGTGAGCACTTCTGCTGGAGAAGTTATAAACAGAATACCTGCATCCCCTGAAAGAGAGCAACTTACATCTATAAAGAATACAGTTATTTCACTGTCTCAACATCTATTAAGATCAGGATATGATCTTGCCGATGCTTCGGCTCAGGCCTCTGCAGTTGGTATTCTTACATGCCGCCAGGCATGGCTCTGACTTTCAGGGCTAGTACCTGATATTTAACACAAAGTGGCTAATGCCCCCTTTTCAGGTGACCATCCTTCTGGGCCAGGAGCTCAAACGATACTGGAGAACCTACAAGCCTCAGACAGACAACTGAAAACAGTACAATACATGTACCAAAAACCATGCCCTCAGTATAATTATTCCTACAAAACTAGACCTAATTATTCCTAACGTGACACCTTTAAGGGCACAGAACAAGTAATAAGGACACCGGCAAAGCCGACCTGTGGCCACCCTGGGGCTTCTGCCCCTCACTAAAGACTCTAGACTCTGCCCTGGTCCCCTTTTCTTGGCCTCAGGGACCGTTTAGCGCCACAAAAAAGACTGAGGCCTTTTTTCACATCGGCTCGATACATCTAGCCAGTTTCTCAGGTATCACTGTTTATAGACCCTCACAACCATTCCATCGAGATGCCTTGTTGACCTGTGGTGCACCGGACGTCCTGTCCTTCCCTCGACCAGGTCCATCCACTATTAACTCACATGTTGAGACACAATCAATCCCACTATGGACTATATTCTTCTCTCCTCCACCGCTATTCGCAGCTTTCCCTTGATCATGAACAAAGATCATATCAAAAAGGGTGAGTACATACACAGAGATTATATGTTTTTAACCACTGCTTCGTTTGGTTTGGCCACAGATACATTGTTTCATTTGCTACATTATCTGTTACTTCAGTATCCTACTTTTTGTCAAATGGATACATTCATTACTGACTAGACAGTCTTGGGGGGGGAGGGGGGTCTTCACTTGCTACTTTGTAGTGCCTCTAAAGAATAACATTGTATTACTCGAGCTCCTGTTACATTTTGTAACAAAGTTGCCTTTGCCTCAGATTGTGCTTTCACTGCTGATCACTGAAGCTCCATAATTGCCCAGTGCTCTCAACATATTCCTTCTAGTTTTTTAAAACAATGCTTCACAGTGAATCATGTATCCCTTTATTCCACTGCTATGCTATTTTAGCATTCATTGGTCCCATGACCACATTTTACCTATGTGGAGAATGCCATCTGTGGCCACCCACTGCCATATAACTGCTTGGGAATCTCCCAGAAGTAATGACTTACTGCAAGAGACCATTTCATGGAAGATAGTGCAGTTACACAAGGACTTTTGCTGTAACTGTAGATCTTCTAGGAATGTCTCTTGCAGTAAGTAGTTTCCCTCCCTCCATCCCCCCGCCTTATGTAAAAGGAAAAACGATGTAAGGGTGGGAAGCTTCATTACCTCGGTTCCCTCGGTCCCTTGCTTCCGAGCTGAAACTGGAGGGGAACAGAGCTTACCAGGGACCACCCACTTTTATAGGTACAGCCCAGGAAGTGAGGTAGTGTGGATGGTCCCTGGTATAGAGACTGCTGGAAGAGACTTCCATGCTGGAGCTCCACCTCTACTGTTACAGCAAAAGTCTTTGTGTAACTGCACTTTCTAGGAGTGGTATATGTTGTTCATCCACACTGAACCACCCGACCTCCCCAGGATTTGGCACACAGTACTGCTTCCAGTGGGCAAGATCTGATATCATGGGGTGTAGCCAAGGGTTATACCACCCGGGTGGGTGAGAGGAGCCAGCTTGAAGACTTTCCGGCAAGACTTAAAGGAAAAGGACACTGCCAGAAAGTGTGGATGAACAACGTATACCACTCCTAGAACTACTGTTACAGGTGAGTAACCTGTGTTATTATACTATCTGAAAAAGTAAAGAAATTCATTGCAAAAAACTTTGTTAATGCACCATTAGGGTTGAAGCATCAAAAGTAGGGAAATGCGTCCTTAGGATTCCCAAGCCTAAGACTCCACCCCCACTGGGCCTGCAGGAACAAGCATGACGGGGGTGTTTTGGGGTTGTGAACCCTAATGCTCACCCCATTCTCCTATGCTGTACCCATCTTGCCTTACTTTCTCAAGGAATGGGGTGAGCATTAGGGATCTTACTTTGAGAGGGTTCCTTCAGTAGGTCATTACATATAAGAATGGCGCCACTTGGCGTTGGGCCTCACGGCAGACTTTTCTAGCAATCCTTGATGGGGGACCGCCAACCCAACGTTACGTGACTGACGTCAGCATGGCTGTATATAGTGGGCAGTCCCCACGCCCGCCCTCCAGTTCTTTCCCGCCATCGCTTCATGTCATTCACATTGCAGACTTTCATAGAGCGATCGTCATGTGAGTTCTTACATCGTATTCTTCCTTCGCCCAATTTTTTCTGTATATTACCTACTACTTGATGTTTTCACCCAAGAAGAAGTGCTTACCCTGTGGCATGCAGATCCTGCATAAAGACGGTTACCTAAAGTGTGTGATCTATTTGGGCCCAGACCACCCCATCTGCTCCTGCTCAGAGTGCCAAACCTTCAACGAGGCCACCAAACCTCTTAAAGGTCCGCTTAGCATCTCTCGAAAAGCAAATGGACTGCATTAGAGAGTCTTCTTCTGAAAAGTCCTTCTCATTCAAAGAAACACCACAAGGAGAAATCTCGGGAGTGGGAGCGCCCCACGGATGAGACCTCACAGCCCTCGACAAGCAAGGCCCAGCCACCGCCAGAGAAGCTGTCAGACGGTAAGTCTGGCAAAACTGTTGCGGGTCAGTCGATTGTTGGCCCCTCCGACGACCACACTACCACGGCTGCTAAACCGGCCCCTGGCTCCTCCGGGACCACGCGGCCGCCGGTAAGATGGCTTCCCAGCCTTCAGAGACCCACCCAGCACCAGTCGATAAGTCGGCTGGGGGCTCCTCCCCGCCTGACTCCCCCTGATAAGATGCCTGTCGCTGACGGCCCCTCAGGCATGGTTCTCCCATCAGGGCCTAGCGGCACCTCACCTAACATCTGGCAGAAACGGGGAGAAGGCCTCTCTCTCCCCTCAACCTTCACCTTTACCCTCCCCTTCTCCGGTGGGTACTTCAGGCGAAGATAGCACGGAACCCCTCAATGTCGTCGAGTCCTCGGGGTGTGTCCGGCGCTGTCCTGATGGGGTCATGAAGAAAGAGGCTCCTCGGCCATCTGGCCTTCCAGCGGAGGCCCCTCCTCCTCCTTCTGGTGGGATTCCTGTGGAGCCAACAATTACTCTGGCCCCAATCCCACCGTTGGATCCGGCGAATCCTCCTCTGATGCCAGACATTCCGATGACTGGTCCACAGCCAGGGCTCAGTGGTCGGCCCCAGCCTTTGGCTCCGGCACCAGACCAGGTCCCGCCATCAGGCCACCTTGTCCGGCTCCAATGCCGGACCCCCTTCTGGCGCCGACTCTGGTGGTGCTGGTCTCGACATTGGTCCCCCTGACGTTGGCTATCCCAACGCTGGACCCCCTGCCAGTCTACACTATGGCAGGTTCGACTTGGGTACCCCTGCCGTCAGACTTCATGACAGGGATTTACACAATACCCCGGACTGTCCCACATTACCTTTTCAGATATCCTGGGGACCATTTTCCGGCTGGTCCTCCTCCTGATTGGAGCTCTTTTGGGCAGTACTACCCTGGTTACAACCCCTACCATCACTATCAGGGGTACCAGGGTTACTATTACCCACCACCACTGGTTATACCCCCCCCCCGAGCCCCAACCTCCTCCTCCACCCCCTCCAGCTAAGTCAGATTTCAAGACTCTCATCCAGTCTTGGTGGCAGGGGCCGCGTTCGGAGGTGGTTTCGGACCTGGAGACGAGGCTCCCTCTTCCTAGGTCTGCGTCCCAGAGAAGTTCTTTCTTCTCTGTCCACGGTACATGTCTCGGGGGCGGCTCGTCAGGACATTACCCTTCGAGACATCTGTCACCTTCCTGACAAGGGGGCACACGGTGACGATGATGAGGGGGCTGACGAGTTGGCGGAGGACACCTTGGAAGAGCCCGAGAGTCTGTCAGGCAAGGTTCCCCCCAAGTCCCCCCCAGAGGACCTTGCCTTCTCAGATCTTCTGAGGTCCATGACAGATTTCTTCGACTGGGAGTCTGAGGAACAAGACCCTATGAGACAGAGACTAGCCGAGCACCGTCTCTGTCTCCAGTCCCCATTCCTCCATGGAGCAGACCTCATCAGGACCTCACCTCTATGATCTGGCAGATGCCTCATTCTCTCTCAGCTGTCCCCAAGAGGGCAGACGCATCCTAAGGCGGACTCGGTTGTCATCTCTGTTGCTCATGACCGCTCCGCTGCACCCAAGCACATAAGCACCTCTCCTCTGGACAAAGAGTCGAGGCAGATGGACCAGTTCGCTAAAAGGGTTTATGCAATGGCCACATGTGCTCTTCGATCCCTCAACTATGTGGTCCACATGGCGTCCCACCAAAAGGCTACCTTGACCAGGTTAGAAGCTCGGGTCCAGGCTATGGAACCCTCAAGCCTGAAAGATGAGCTTGCCAAGGACCTTTGCTTTTCCCGCTTTTCATGTCGGAATGCCGTGCGAGCTACGCATGACTCAGTCGACTCTGTAACTCACACCTCTGCAACTGCCGTTTCCCTAAGACGGCATTCCTGGCTTCGCCTCTCTGGCCTTGCTAATGAGGTACAGTCGGCGATTCAGGATGCCCCCTTCCGGGGGCTCGCTACTTTTTGGTGGGGACACCAAGGATATCATCACTGATCTCCAGGACAGTGGCCTTGCTCTCAGATCAGTGAGAACCCTAATGCTCACCCCATTCTCCTATGCTGTACCCATCTTACCTTACTTTCTCATGGAATGGGGTGAGCACCAGGGTTAACAACCTGAAAACACCCCCCTCATGCCTGTTCCTGCAGGCACAGTGGGAGTGGGGTCTTAGGCTTTGGAACCCTAAGGTCGCATTTCCCTACTTTTGATGCTTCAACCCTAATGGTGCATTAACGTAGGTTTTTGCAATAAATATTGCATATGTAGGATGTTTATCCACCATGCTAAAATAATGAATGGGGAACACAGAATAGTAAACCTAACTAAGTAAAAGCTAACTTTCAGTTAGCTTTTAAATCCGTAGAAAGTATCTGTTATCTGTTATCTGTCACCATTGACAGGATGCAGCTGTAAACAAGATGTCTATTTCAGTGGGCCTAAATATATGTAACATTGATTAGCAGTTTTCCAGTTCAGAACCGTATAATGCAATGCTAGTAATAAAGATAACGAGGCCTAACATTTTGTGCTTCATCTTTGATGAGTGCTTGAAATCAAGTCTGTAACCAAAAATAACAGCAGTTTGTTGTGTTTTTGTAGCTGGCGTTAAACTGCTGCTATTGATCTTGTCACGGGGTTGATATGAACATTGGTCTTGCTGAACAAACCTTATCTCTGTGTTACTAAGGGACACCTTTGTTCAATGAAAACAATGGAGCTGATATTTATTTTAAATATGCCACGAATGTAAAATTCTTTCCCAGGCTTTCCCCAAGGGTGGAGGACTAGTATATAAAGTAATGTTTACATACCTTGCAAGAGGTCAAGATGTCCCGGCAAAGCTCTGTTTAAACATTGATTGCCATAGAAACATATTAGTATATTGTTTGGAATGTTTATGTGGAGGACGTTTTGATGTTGTACTTCACTGAAGCGAAATGCACCAAAGAGTTACAGGTGTCACAAGGACTTGTCACTAGAAATTTACCCAAGCTGCATTCAGGATATATGCCATGAAGAACTTGTGGTGCTGGGGAATTGTGTGTGTGTTTTGCCTAAAGTGCATTTAAAAATATTTTTAAATCAAATAGGTATTTTTTTGCAGTTTCTACAGGATACCTGTCAGTTTAACCCTCTAGCATGGCCCTTTCACAGATTTAAAAGCATTTTTTGTACTGATAGACCATGAAACTAAAACAAGTAGACTAACTACCTACATTTGTGAGGTAGCATTCTCCCCCTTT
Source organism: Neoceratodus forsteri (assembly GCA_016271365.2). Classification (NCBI taxonomy): domain Eukaryota; kingdom Metazoa; phylum Chordata; order Ceratodontiformes; family Ceratodontidae; genus Neoceratodus; species Neoceratodus forsteri. The sequence continues at coordinate 1,542,381,927 of CM057456.1, read as the reverse complement.
TTCTGTATGATTCTACAAAAAGTCTCACTCACTATATTGAGAAAGCTTAAACAGCAGATAAAAGTTGGCCTTTTTTTCTGCCAGTGATGTTTTTAATGCCATCTTTGATCGAGTTTACCACTGTTTGGGAAACATGCCGTTCTGTTGAGTAATGTTGGCATTTCTGTGTCTTTGGCCTGCAAAAGCTAAATTGATGGAAGAGTTCCCCTTGAGACTTTTTTCAGCTTGGGCTTCTGGCTATTAATGGAAAGATGAGTGGTCAGGTGGTTTCTGGAGTTACGTGCTGACCTGCACTGAGAAGTGCTGCTGGTAAAAGCTCCTTTTTTGCTTTTGAGTAGTTTGAGGTTGCTTTGACCACATATCAGTCAACTGGTTCTGAGACTTCATTAAATGTCACCTAACTGTGGCACTGTCATTAGCACGTGTTTAGTGCTGGTGTATACTGTCTTATATGATTGTAATAATCACATTTGTGCTTGAAAGTGTTCAAACTGGATGAATGGTTGTGTCTTATTTTAGTAGATCATTAGTTCTCAGGCTTTGTCATAGTGAGTTTCCCCCAAGCTATGGAAAAGATCTTGAGGCTCCCCCAAAACAATGAAATAATTTTTGGCCTCTCCAGAAAAAAATAGCATACTTTACAGTACATCAGGAATAAAGTGAAACTCCTTTGAGTAGTTGCTCTCATTTTATTAATCTTATTGTTAGCCCCCATTTGTAACCCCGGCCAGCTACTTATCTCACTATTTTGACTGTCAAACCATTGTTACCCTTGTTGCAGTACTGCCATGGGTCAGACTGCTTTCTGTTTCCCTTTATCTGGAATAACCTTCCTCCCCACTTCTGCTTCTCCCCTCTTATCCTGCTCTTAAAGAGCAGGTTTCTACTTATGGACACTCCCTCTCCTCTTAACTGATTAAGTAGCTTACCCTCTGGTTTAGCAACCCTTCTGAGGGTGTAATTTTCTCAGCAGTATATTTTTTTACATTTAGACTCGTAAAAACAGAAATCCGGACCTGCAGCCAAACTGCCTGACTTCCTATATACTGGGCACGCTTACGCTTACGTTTCATGATGTCAGTACTGGAATTGCGTGAGATGCGCTACATAGAACTAGTAATGGGCACATTTTCGGGCATCTTTAAATACTTCAGGTGCTCAGTTTTAATAAAGAGTTACTGCTCAACTAACAATCCTTGCTAGTTCAGCGGTGTTTTCTTTTTATTAAAACAGCACTGAAGTGTTTAAAGATGCCCGTAAAAACTGGCCCCATTACAGTCTAAGGAGCGCACCCCACGCACGGAATTGGTTGACTTGCAGGATTCAGAGTGTGGTCTTCAATGGAAAGTTCTCTGATGACAAGGAGATTACTTGTGGGGTGCATCAAGTGTCTGTCCTGGACCCACTGTTTTTTAACGTGTGTATAGGTGGCAGTGGGGTGAGAATACAAGGTAAATTGGGTCTGTTTCCAGACAACACAAAGCTGTGTGTGAAGGTAGATAGCGAGAAGAGAATTGGCAGCATTAAAAAGGGTGTAGAAAGAGACTGGAAAAGTAGTCCAGTATTTGACAATTGAAATTCAATGCCAAAAATAAAAATGTAATGTACGTTGTGTGCAGAAATCCACAAACTAAATATTGCACCCATGGGGTAAAAGGTGGAGCACTCTATGGAGGAAAGTGGTCTGAAAGCGATACTAAGCAGTAGTCTAAAAATCTCTTCCAAATTTAGCAAAGCATACGGGATGGATAACAGGATGTTGAGGTGTATCAAACGGGGTTCATCAGTTGCAGAAAAAGAGTCATGCTGTTGCACTGCAGACAACTGATTTGACCTCAGCTGGAGTACTTGTGTGGAATTCTGGAGCCCACATCTGAGGGAGGATGGAGATAGGTTGGAAACTGTACAGTGAAGGGTGACAAAATGATCGAGGATCAGCAGGGAAAGTCTTTGAGGAGAGATTGGGAAGTCTCAGTATGCATTCTGTAGCTGACGAGGCTGGAGCTGGGGACATGATATAAAAATACGAAACAAGTATATACAAGGTGAATTCCACAGAGCTGTTCTAAGAGCGGAAACGGCACATTCACTGGGGGGCGCATAATGTCATGCTAGAAGGTGGAAATTCAGAAAAGACTTCAGAAACAATATTTTTCATGGAGCGGGTGGTGGACATGTGGAATAGATTGTCCAGCACTGTGGTCACTGCTGGGGCGACATCCATGTTAAAACACAATGGGACATCTTCAAGTAGCAGAAAGGAGGTGGGGAGAATTCTGAGGGGGAGGTTAAGTTTGAGTAACACATAGTAGGGCAACCATGTGGACTAGATGGACTTTTAGCCTTTTTCTGTCCTTATTGTTTTATTTTTATTTATTTATTTGCAGTTTAAAATCCCCCTTCTTTCCTTACCTGTTTACTGGAGAAACCTCTGCTGCTTATCCTGACACAGATAAAATTGAAGTCTTGGCTTCTTTTTTGAGTGTGTGTGTGTGTGTGTGTTTGTTGGGGGGGGGCAGGATTGAATATTTTGTCAGCAGACTTTTGCAGAATTTTTAAATCTTCTTTTAGGTGTGAGGTATGTGTGTTGCATGGTGGGTGGGTAGGTGTACATTCTGCCAGCAAAATTTGGAATTCTTGTATCCCATGGTAAACAATCATTCCAGCTATTGAATTGGGGGAGGCCAAGAAAAAAGAAACTGGGTGTCGAAGGGAGTAGTTTTCAACAACTTGTCAGAACCAGGGACAGATGAACCTGTTCCAGAGAAATTGTCTTCTGTGACACACATACTCTACCACTAGCTGCTCGTAACTATTGAATTTGGGACTATTTTGTTGATCGATAGATGCGTTACACATTATTGTTTATTGCACCGTTAATAAAAACAATTATAATGCATTTCATTTTTGAGCATGTTTTTTAAATATGGGTCCATTTTATAACTGTAAAAAGGCACTCCTGTACATGTGACATAGTTGGATTTACCCTCTTCTAGTGTGGTTTATGGTACTCTGCTTCACCTTGTGCCACATCACACAAGGCAGGGGTAAATCCCCCAACAACCCATGTTCATTCATGCCGTATTGTGTAAATGAGGTGTCCAGTCATGCCAAAATATATAGATGCCTTGGGTGAGTTGTCTCGTGCTTTAACCCTAGGAGTGTTCACCTGGAAGGTGTTATGATGCTTCTAAAATAGTCAGAATGAGCCGGCCCGGTGGCGCTGAGGGTTGAAGCGCTGGATGCCACACCTCGCGCCACGCCAGCAACCCTGGTTCAGGAACAATCCTGGGCCACCAGTGGTCAGCGGGGACGGAGAAGATCGAGCATCCGATGGACAGCTCTCTTCTCCCCGGAGGGAGGGGGGCACAGACTTGGCACTTGCCTGGCCTCTGGCGGAAGCCAGTGGCACAGCAAGTGCAGGGCAAACGGAGAGGGTCGGTGAGTGGTGGACGTCGGTAGAGGCACCTTGACGTCAGGGCGTATGCCACTCCCCAGAACAGGGAAAATGACACCAGAGCACCGAGGGGAAGGAGTGCCACAGCACAGACCCTAATGGCTCCTGCCTACCTGACCACCGGAGGGAACCTGATGAAGGTAGATTGCCTCTGGGTTTTAGGGCCCCACCTCGTATCCACCTGGGAGATACAGCCACGGCTCCATGGGGGTCCACCGGGGATCCAGGTAAGAGCAGAGAAGCGGGCTGGTGCATGACCGTCTCCCGACTGAGTGGGGCTCCGGCGTGTGGGGAAGAATAAAGTGTGATTTCAAAAAAAATAGTCAAAATGAATACATTTTAGGAAAAATTAGGAACACGAGTTGAGCTTCCTGGGTGAGCTGAATTAAAAGGACACAATGCAACAGTTCTCTGCCAAGCAGGTTTCTGGATTTTCCAACCTGTTTAACAAACTTTAAATCACAGCAATAAATCCCACTTCAGCTAGCGTGATACTAAGATTATGGGGGGTTTAGTCAGTTGGTGACACCGTTGTCTTGGAAAAGAAGTCCACTAAAGGGAATATATTGTTTTTGTAAATCAGTTGTAATGTGTTAAATTGTTTTGTTATGGGAGGAAGGGGGTCCTCAAGGTGCTATTTTTGTTTGGCTGTATCATGCTGTTCTGCAGTCTGCTCGTAACCTGTTCTGATCGTTTGCCAGAAACTGCATGTTTTTTTTGTTCCGTATACATATTAATGTATATCTCATGCATTCCACAAATAGTAATAACCCCCCCACCAAAAAAAATGACTAGAAACTAATTTGTTTTCAAAGTACAATACTGCCATTTTTAGACTTAAGTCCTACCTGCACAGTACATTTTAATGGTCATGTTTCCTCTCTATGACATGAGAAAAAGTGTAAAAAATAAAACTAGTTTTAACAAATCCAATTTTTTTTTTTTTTTTTTACTTTGAAAATGCTTAGTTTTTTTGTGATGTACAGTATTCTGTGACTATATTTCAAAAGTATATATTTTTTTAATACTGTGTGATTTAAAACTGGCTTTTTCAAAAGGGTATCCTCATTTCTTTTACTTTTTGATTTCTTTGAGGAAGTAGATCATTGCATTACATTAAATGTAGTACCGAGCAGTGCTGTTGGAGAGCAACTGCATTATCCTTATTGTAACTTGTGCCCATACATGGGGCAGTAAGATATTCTGTTTAGCAGTACTGTTTCTGCACACCAGAGGGCTCAGTAGACTGTACAAGGCCAATGTTAGTGGAAATGTCTGCAGCAGAATGTCTTTTGATGAGAAGGATGCAGAAAAGCTGTATAGGGCTTCTACAGTAGTGCTAGGTATTGTAAGGGGCAGAGCTTGGTGTTTGTCATGATTTTCTTCACTCGTGAATAAAAGTTGCTTTTTATTTATCACTTGGAGAGAAAAACAAAGAAAATACACATTTTTAAAAATGTCTTTAAATAGGATTTGGTAAAAAGTAGCTACTTAATTACAAAGAAAAGCAGACAGCACTAAAACAGAAAAAGCCAGTCCTATAAAAATCTTGCTGCAGGACATTGCAATTATTCTGTTAACACTTTCATTTTCTGGTTTTGGCTTGTCTCACTTTCTAAAGCAATAAAATTGGGAGAACTCACTTAACACGTTTCCCTTGTAATGTTTCATGTTCTTTTAGGGCATTAAAGCACGTATCTTGGAGACTCTTGTTATGCTGATACTTCTGGCATTGCTAATTTTGGGAATAGTCTGGGTTGCTTCAGCTCTGATTGACAATGATGCGGCCAGTATGGAATCACTATATGGTAAGTGGCCTCTCAAATATTGTTCTTGATAATTCTTGTTCGTTTGATGTAGGCTTTTCCATGGATCTATTAGAGGAAATGTTGTACTTGGCTACAGTACAGCATATAAATGGTTAAAATTGAGACCAAGAACATTGGGGCAAAATCAGTGAAGCAAGGGTTACCCTGGAAGGGAATTGGCAGTAAAGCCAAATTTCAGAGAAATACAAAATTTCACATACTCCAGTCATGCAAAGCATAATGGGAGATATATGCAAATCACCATGAAAGAATTTAGACTTCTGCTTTTAGTCTAAATTCTTTCCTGGTGATTTGCTTGTATTTCCAGTGACGCTTGACATTACTTGAGTATGTGTAATTTTGTATTCCCCATGAATTATAGCTACCTAGAAACGGATACGTTTTGACTGTTTTTCCGCATTCATTTGATAGGTGCATAATGGACTTCATGTGAACTTCTCCAACAGTGTTGTCAACTAGGCCCAAAACTGCCTCAATCTTAGGACACATAGAACCTTGATTGAGGGTCACCTCTCTGATATCTGTCATACTAAATACGGTGTTCCACAAGGCTCCATGTTCTTCCTTTTTGTGAAGTCCCTCCCAGGCATATGCACCTCCACTAAGCTCATACTTTATGCAGTTGACGCAGCCCTTCACTGCTGTGATAAAAACTTCTCTGCATTTCACTACAAACTCCTCTCTGACTTCAGTAGACTCCACTCCTGGTTTTCTGCACGTAGCCTTGCCCTCAATGCCAAAAAAAAAACAGATCCATGGGTCTTACTTCAAGAGGGCTCTTGCAGTAGGCAATAACACTTAGGACTAAGCCACCAGGCACTAGGACCACATGGAAAACTTAGCTAGCAGTGTCTGGTGGGGGACCGCCACCTGATGTCACGTGACCAGCCCAGCGCTATATAGTGGGTGGTCCCCACACCCGCCTCCAATTCTTTCCTGCCATTGACTTGCGCTTGTCGGACCTCATGGAACGCTGCTACAGTTGACCACCATTTTCGATAAGTATACACTTACGATTTTTTATATTTTTCGCTTAAAGGTTAGTTCTTTCGACATCGAATTGTATGTCTTCACCAACTCTGTCCGAGTCTCACAAAAACGAGAGTGCTTGTAGCAAGCAGGTACCATAGAAAGATGGCCATACCATGTGCCTGATCTGCCTAGGGCCTGACCATGACACCGAGGGCTGTGAGGCCTGCCAGAAATTCAACCAGATCACACGGAAACACCGTCAGCAAGCCCTGGAAGCCCATCTTCTGAAGAAAAATTTAGCTTCCATGGAAGAGCAGCTGCAGCAGGTGCAGAGTTCCTCCTCTTCCACGAAACTGAAGAAGTACAAATGGGACAAGGACAAGAACCGGAATGGGTCTCCATCCAGGTGGCGGCTCTCCTTGGAGACTGCAACTGACGAATGGCCCTCTTCCAGCAAGGAGTGAGCCCCTCCGGTCAAACCTGCTCCACTCTCTTGGGAGCAGCCTTTGGTCCCCACCCGAGCTGGTAACGGTTCGGGTGGATGCCTCCGGGGATTTGGAGATGGCCACCCTCAGGCCCGTCAAACCTTTGTCTGGGTATGATTCTGGTGGAATGGCTGGTGAGTTGGACATTAGTTCTGCTGACATCTGCACATTCTCGGCACTCCCATTGGACCCCGACTCGTGGTCCAGCATGGAGTCTCTGAACCAGCGCCAGCTGCTGCTATGGCCGCATCTCCCCCAGAAGGAATCACCTCCTTGGGACACCACTTCTCACCCAGTAGGCCCTTCTGAGTCCCCCACCCACTCAGAGCCGGAGGAGCCTCTGCCAGTTAACCCAGCTGAACGGCCAATGCCAGCGAGCCCTACATTGGACCCTCCTGGGGGGCCTCCCGGACTCCCAGCCCACTAACCCTTCTGGGACTCCGGCTCCGCCCCCAACTACAGAGGTGCCCATTGCCCCTCCAAGGCCAACAGTGGTCCCTCCTGTGGGTCCAGCGCCGGGTAACCCTCAGCCTGGGCCCTCAGCCAGGCCCTTTGGGTCCTCAGCTGGAGTCCTTCCTGCTCTGCCTTCGGAGGGCCCTTGCTGGGCTATCCTACGCTGGGTTACTCAACACTAGGGTACATGATGTCAGGCTACCTAAACCCACCGCCAGGTTACTCAATGCTGGGTTATCCAATGCCCAGTTACCCAATGCCTGGGTACCTGATGCCGGGATACCCAATGCCAGGTTATCTGCTGGTCTACACACAGCCGGTATACCAGCCTCCTCCACCACCCCCTCTACATCCTCAGGTGGATTACAAGGCCCTCTTTGACTCCTGGTGGCACAGGGCAAAGAACCAATTAGTCTCAGAACTGGACCGATGTCAGCTGGTTGTGACTTCCTCACCGGTCCGGCCTACCCCATGCCACGTGGAGTCTTGCCCCTCAACTGCGGGCTACACAGTGGGTGCTGCGGCAATTTGAGTTTCAGGGTCGTGGGCTTGAGGACCCTCAGGCAGAGGTCCCCCGTTGAAGGCCTCAGTCCCTTCATCTAACTTGGAGTCAGTCTCCTCCTCCTCCTCTCCTGGCTAGGAGTCCCCTACGCCAGAGGAGCCTAAACCGAAGGAGACCCCCAAGTCTTCCTTGGAGGATCCCTCCATCATGGACATCCTCCGGAAGATCCAGGAAGCCAGTGGCTGGAAGACTGAGGAGCAGGATCCTCAGCGTCTGAGGTTGGTGGAACATCGCAACATTCCAGAGCTCAATCCTCTTCTCATCCCCCCCCCCCTTGGACAGGGTCCCACAATGACCTTGACACCACTATTTGGCAGCAGCTGTCGTCTGATGCGGCCTTCACAAAGAAGGCAGACAGATTGTATCATGCCCCAGAGGGGAAAGACCACCTAGCGAACCATCCAAAGGCTAATTCAGTGGTCATCAGTGCGGCTCACGATCGCTCCAAGCAGCCGAAGCATATGAGTACCTCCCCTCCAGATAAGAAGCAGCAGCATTTTTGTAGCGCTTTTCATACACAGTGTATCCCAAAGCACTTTACAAGCAATGCTAGACTAGTTGTGAAGTGACTGAATGTGAGTGGCAGCCATATCGCACATCAACAGCCACACACACCCTGGAAAATTACATGAACCGGTTTTATGGGAAGAGGAATACTGGCCAGGACACTGGGAATGTCCCCTACTCTTTGCAAAGAATGCCCTGGGTTCTTTTACTTCCACCAGGACAGCACCAGGATGGGTAAAAGGGTCCTCGGTTTAACATCTCATCTGAAGGATGGCACACTCCAACAGTACAGCAATCCCTTTTACTGCACTTGGGTACCAGCATTTAGGTAAAGAGTCCATTCCTGGTGTGGGACAAGAACCCAGACCTTCTGGTCCAGAGGCGGATGTGCTACCAAAATGAGCCACACTGACACCATAAGGAGTCAAGGCAACTGGACCAGTTTGGCTGTAAGGTCTACTTTTCCTCTACTTTAGTCTTGCGGGCATTGAATTATGTTGCCCATATGATCTGTTACCAGAAGTCCATCTTGGGCCAGCTAAAGGCTCAATTCCAGGTCTTGCCAGACTCTGAGGCCAAGACCAAAATTGAACAAATGGTCAAGACTGCAGAGATCACCTGTCATCACACCTTGCATGTGACTTATGACGCCATCGATGCCTCTGCGAGAAGCATGGCAATGGCGGTTTGTCTACGCAGACACTCCTGGTTGCGAGTGTCCAGATTCGCCCAGTGTGTCCAAGCGTCCATCCTGGATGCTCCCTTCAGGAGCTCAGTGCTCTTTGAAGGGGGACATCCAGGACATTGACTGAACGGCAGGAGCGAGGGAAGGCCCTTCAGTCATGCATTCCCTCTGTCATACCAATACGAAGCCTTAGCAGCCCTTTTGCCGCCAGCAGAGGTGCCAAGAGAGGCAGCAGCCCGCCAAACGGCAGGGCAAACGTCGGGCTCCCTCTTTGGGCTCCCCCCCCCCACCAAGTCTCAAAGAGCTTCCAGGGTGGCGCCTCCCCACCCTCCCTCCGCCTCGTGATTCATGGCCTGCCCCACTCCTCCACCAACCATTCTGGAGGAGCCAGTAGGGGGCAGATTCGCCAGTCTGGGTGGAAGGCGATCATGACAGACTTGTGGGTGCTTCAGCTTATAGCTCAAGCTCATATGCTGGAATTCTTGGAAAGACCTCCAGAAAATCCTCCAGGTCGCTCTCATTACCCGCAAGGTCATGTTCCACTCATCAGAGAGGAAATTACGGCTCTACTGCAGAAATCCACCATAGAACGCGTTCCTCAGAGGCAGGAAGGAAGGGGTTATTACTCCCACTTCTTCCTGGTCCCCAAAAAGACGGGAGACCTCCTACCCATACTGGAGCTCAGCATTCTCAACCTGTACGTGGAGTACAAAAGGTTTTGCATGTTGACCTTCCTAGATCTGTTACCACTTCTCTACCAGGAAAACTGGCTCTGCACACTGGACACGCAGGATGCTTACCTGCATATCCCAGTTTTCCCTGCCTACTGCCGCTTCCTCAGGTTTTCTTTCCAGGGGGAGCACTTCCAGTTCAAGACACCCCCCCCCCTTTGGACTATCTGCAGCATCCAGGGTGTTTACCAGGTGCCTAGCAGTAGTAGCAGAGGCTTTGCGACACCAGGGTCACTATGTGTTCCAGTATGTTGATGACTGGTTTCTGTCAGCCCGTCGAGGCACAGCCTTGGAAGCCTCTCTAGTGGCTATCCTGGACCTGTTTCACAGGATAGAGGTCATGGTGAACTACCCCAAGTCTCACCTTACTCCTTCCCAGCACCTCCAATTTATTGGAGCGGTTCTGGATACTACACAGGGTCAGGCCTTCCTTCCCTTAGACATAGCGGAAACGCTGCAGAGACAAGCTCAATTTGTGGCCTTCAGCTGCTGGACTATGGCTAGAACAGTCCTCCGCCTCCTAGGCCTTATGGCAGTGGTTATTCCCACAGCCCCCCCGGCATGGCTCCATATGCGAGTCATGGAGTGGACCCTCAGGGTTCAGTGGAACCAGAGGTCAGATGACCTCGACCACAGGGTTCTTGTGTCCAAGCCGATGAGGAAGGATCTACTTTGGTGGCAAGATCTGGACAATCTCTGCCAAGGGGTCCCCTTCCATCTCCCCTGACAATTCAGTCCCTGACCACAGATGCTTCAGGTCAGGGCTGGGGAGCACATCTGGGAGATCGCAGAACCTGGGGATCCAGGTCTCAGCAGGAACTCTCACAGCACATCAGCGTGCTAGAGATGCGTGCGGTGCTGTACGCCCTCCAGGCTTTTCAGCCCCTCCTCATCCCGGGACCACGCCTGGTCCAGTCAGACAATGTGTGTGGTCTGGTACCTGAACAAACAGGGAGGCACTCGATCGTACCCCTTGTGCAGGGAACAATGTGAGTGTGGTACACGGCGGTCCAGCACTAGCTTCCACTGTCGGCGGTACATGTGTCTGCATTCACAACGTCCTAGTGGACAGTCTCAGCCATACTCAGGCAAGGGCCCACAAGTGGGAACTGCGATTGTCAGTGGTCAAAAGCATATTTGACCTCTAGGGTCACCCAGATCTTGATCTGTTTGTCTCCCCATACACTGCAAAACTACCCATGTTTTGCTCGCTCGTTCTTGGGCCTGGTGTCTTTTGGCGAGATGTGCTGTCTCATTGCTGGACAGGGAGGTCACTGTACACCTTTCCTCCCTTCCCGCTCTTGCAAAGGGTGCTCCTCAAACTGCAAGCAGAGGGAGCTTAGATGGTTCTCATTGCTCCATATTGGTCTCACCAAATATGGTTCCCTCTGCTCCAGCAGTTAGCAGTGGAGCCTCTGGTTCCTCTTCCCCTCTGCCAGGACCTTCTGACGCAGGTCCAGGACAGGCTGGTCTATCCATCCCACTTTGGATTCTCTTTGAGTCACTGAAGTCCTTGTAGAGGCAAGAAAGCCATCTACAAGAACCACCTATGTCATGAAATGGAAGAGATTCTCTATCTGGGTGACCTCCAAGGGATGGGACCCCTTTTCATGCCCTGCTGCACCTCTCTGACCTGGGACTTAGTTATTCCTTGCTGAAGGTCCATTTGTCTGCCATATCCGCCAGCCCCACTCCGGTGGAAGGCAAAACGTTGGCTCAGTTGGAGGTCTCCCATACCTTTCTGAAGGGAATACTCCACATGAAATCCCCGGTGAGGAACCCTGTTCCCCCATGGGACCTGAACTTTATCCGTGAGAAACTCACTGTGCCTCCCTTTGAATCATCTGCGAGTTGTGACCTGTGTTATCTGTCTTGGAAAGTGCTGTTTTTAGTTGCTATTGCTTTAGCTCGAAGGATTTCCGAGCTTCAGGCTCTCATGTGTAAGGAGCCTTATTTGATTTTCTACAGAGACCAGGTGGCTCTGTGTACAAATTGTAAGTTTCTACCAAAGGTGGTTTCTGAGTTTACGTTGAACCAGACTATACACTTACCAGTGTATTATCCTGAGCACTCTAACCAAGGGGAGGCCGTTCTGCACACACTGGATGTGCACAGAATTTTGCATTACTACACAAATTGAACGAAATCAGTCTGCAAAATGGATCAGCTTTTCATTTCCTTTGCACCCAAAAGAGAAGGTGCTGCAGTTTCAAAACATTGTCCATCCAAATGGCTGGAAAACTGCATTTTGTTCTTTTATCAGAAAGATGATAAACCTTTTCTGGGGGAAGTTAAAGGACACTCAACCAGAGGCATGGCTGCATCTACTGTTTGTTTCAGAATTGTTTCTGCCACAGAAATCGGTGCGGCAACCACTTGGAGCTCTGTCCACACCTTCACGAAGCATTACAGTCTGGATATTGCCTCTAGATACAGGGCAGGCCTAGCCGTCCTTCAGAACCTTCTGTCTTAATTCCCTGCTTTTCTGCAGACCTGTATCCTGTCTCCCGTGTTCAGTTACCTGAATTACACTGCTTGGGACTCTGTCCTAAGTGTTATTGCCTACTGCAAGAGCCCTCTCGAAGTAAGATAGTACAGCTACCTAAGAACTTACCATAACAGTAGATCTTCGAGAGAGGCTCTTGCAGTAGGCAAGCTTTTTCCCTCCCCTACTGCTTTTTCAGCCAATTCTAGTGGCTCCAGGAGCACTCTTCTTCTCCTGTTGCTCATTCTCTTAAGTCTCCGGCAGGAGAACTTAGCTAGCAGTGTTTGGTGGGGGACCATACACCCGACGTCACGTGACTGACACTGGCCCGGCGCTATATAGCGGGCGGTCCCCCACCAGACACTGCTAGCTAAGTTTTCCGTGTGGTCCTAGTGCCTAACGGCTCAGTCCTGAGTGTTATTGCCTGTTGCAAGAGCCTCTCTCGAAGATCTACTGTTACGGTAAGTTCTTAAGTAACTGTACTTTTCCTTGGGTATCAGAAAAAGTACTGACTTTGACTTCACCCTTGCAGACGATGGCAACTTGATTGAGAGAGTCTTTGAATTTAAATATCTCGAGATCCTCCTTAACAGTCACCTAGCCTTTAATAATCATACAAATCTTCTTATCAAAAAAAAAGTGCACCAAATACTCTGGATGCTGTACCGTATTAAACAGTTCCTCACTGCAGGCTCTAGGCTTGACTTAGTAGCAGTTTCCTACTCCCTCTCCTTGACTAGTCTCCCCTCCCAAAAAAAAAACATTTTTTCACAGACTGAGGTCCACCTACCACAACATCCTCTGGTTTGTCACTGGTCTCCCCAGGATGATCCATCATTGCACCTTTTATAAAACGCAAATTGGCTCCCTCTCAAGAACAGGTTCAGCAGTAAATCCTGTACCTTCCTCTTCAAATATAGAAACATAGAAACATAGACTTTGACGGCAGATAAGAACCGCTTGGCCCATCTAGTCTGCCCATTTCCCTACCTACAGGATAGGCCGCAGATCCTAGTTAACCAACAGCCTATTTCTTCCTACCCCCCACAAGAATTGCCTTATGTCTGTCCCATGCATTCTTGAATTCTCCCACAGTTTTAGACCCCACAACCTCCTCAGGAAGGCTGTTCCATGCATCCACTACCCTCTCTGTGAAATAATACTTCCTCACATTGCCCCTGAACTGCCCTCCTTCTATCTTTAAATTGTGTCCCCTTGTTTTTGCAAGTCTCTTTTTCTGAAAGATGCTACCCTCTTGGACTTTGTTGATTCCACTGAGGTACTTAAAAGTTTCTATCATGTCCCCCCTCTCCCTTCTTTCCTCAAGGGTATACATATTAAGCTCCTTTAGTCTCTCCTCATACGGCTTCTCTTGCAGACCCTGCACCATTTTAGTTGCCCTCCTCTGGACTACCTCTATCCTGTCTATGTCCTTGCAGAGATGGGGTCTCCAGAACTGGACACAGTACTCCAGATGGGGTCTCACCAACTGTCTGTACAGAGGATAACAACTTCCTGTTTTCTGCTGCTGATGCCTCTCCCTATACATCCCAGTATACCCCAGCCCTCCCTACTGCCTTCTCACATTTGCTAACCTTAAGGTCATCTGATATGATTACCCCAGGTCCCTTTCCTTTTTGTTGTTGTTACTACCTCCCCACCCATTGTGTATTCTTCCCCTGGATTCTTGTTTCCCAGGTGCATTATTTTGCACTTCTTTGAATTGAATCCTAGCTGCCATACTTCTGACCATTCCTCCAACCTTGCCAAGTCCCTTTTCATCCTTTCCACTCCTCCTTGTGTATCAACCCTGTTGCAGATCTTTGTGTCATCTGCAAAAAGGCATACTTTTCCTTCCAGTCCCTCTGCAATGTCACTGATGAAGACATTAAAAAGGACTGGACCCAATACTGAACCCTGCAGTACCCCGCTTGTAACCCCTCTTTCTTCAGAGTGGACTCCATTTACAATTACCTTCTGTGTCCTGTTGTGCAGCCAATGTTTTACCCAGGCTACCACCCTGAGACCCACTCCCAGACTGGTTAATTTGACTATTAATCTTTTGTGTGGGACTGTGTCAAATGCCTTGCTAAAGTCTAGGTAGGCCATGTCCACAGCCCCTCCCTGGTCTACTACTTTGGTCACTCAGTCAAAGAAATCTATTAGATTCGTCTGACATGACCTTCCCGCTGTGAACCCATGCTGCCTTAAGGGTCTCCACCCCAACAGTACCATCTACCTCTTTCCTAGGCCTGTTCACTGTCGCACACACAAACAGTCCTGTGGTAGTTCCTTTGCAACCCAGCTATACTGCACCTCCCACTGTCAGCACCCACTTGCTTATAGGGGCACAAAACTGAAAGTGCACTGCCTCAGTCTCTCACCCAGTGCCCGTCCATTGCTGTTTTCAAAAGCAGTCTAACAAACCTCCTGCGTAACAATTCTTCATGCAACTGCCCCTGGCCTTTACTTTTCCCTTTTCTCTAATTCCTTTGACTCTCCCCATAATTTATGCTGCCCTTCCCACAGTTCCCTAAACTTTCCCCAGCAAAGCATTGTAAATTATGGTGTTACTACTTCAATTGATTTGTATATAATTTTATGATTTGTACATAATTCTTGTAAATTCTTGCATTGTACCTCAATTCTTTGTATATAATTCTCCAGTATATTTTGTATGTCTTTTTGTAATTTTTTTTTTTTGCTCCCTGTACTGTTTTCTTTCTGACTCTGCTACTCTGGACACTTGTGAAAATGGGCAATTTTGCTCACATACCTTTCCAGTATAAAATAAAAATGAAATGTGCTCTTAATAATAAATTGGCTGTGGCACAGCATGGTGACTCTGGAGGAGTCTCACTGACATACCATGTGGGAGACCCAAGGTCTCAGCATGACCTCACCTCCCAGCCCCTGGCCAGAGACGTCATGGGAACACTATAATATAAGTGGCACTGTTAGACCCTGTCCACACTGCAGTGTTTAAATCACAGAAATCATGTGGACCACTTAAATCATGTCCCAAATCATGGGGGCTTAAAACACATTTTACCTTAACGTGGTTTCTTAACCCAAGTTACTAGTGGTGTATATGGAAACCATGCTTTAACTCAGATTAAAGGCAGCATTTATTTATTTATAGTGTATGGGAGGCGTTATTGTAGATAGAATTACGTCAGTGGAATATCCTTGTGCTGCAGTAGTGATGTCATGATGTTGTTCTGCACTAGCTACAGCACTACTGCAGCACAAGAAGAGAGAACACTTCGTCACGCTTAAGTAGTCTCAAACCATGGCTGCTGCTGTTAGTGCTGTCAAACATTACTTTCTCTCACTTAGTGACAGCGCTAACAAAAAACGGAACTGTGGAAGTTATGAAGTTCTTGTAGTTTAATGCTTGTTGAACGAAAGGTACTGTTTTTTTCACTGCAGTGTCGAGTAGTTTCTGTTTTTCATATTGTTTAGTAACTCGATAAAAACACTTAGAGAATCCTAAAATTGACATGCGTCACTCGATAGCCGATTTCTTCTGACCTTTTTTCTTGTATTTTTCTTTGTTATGCCAGCCCATACACTATAAAATATTGTGTATGAGCAGACATACATAGACAAGGCTGTGTTTAAATCTCAAGGCTTCCTTGGTAACCGGAGTCCTCTCGATTCAAGCACAGCCTTATGTATGTCTGCTCATACACAATCCTCTGTATTTAGTGTTTATTGACCAGGTTAGCATACTAGACAAATACACGCCTATTTTCAGGTAGGACCTAGGAGATTGCAATATTAGCAGAGTTTAAATAAAACGTGTGCAGTACAGAGTACTAGAAAATTAGATAAGCAAAGGTAAATCAGTAACATAAAATCAAGTAAAGTTAGAAATCCATAAGTCCTGAGTAATTGGAACAGCCTTAGGACTGTTGGAGTAAAACAGCAAAAGTGTCACATATAATAGTCATATCAACAAAGTAATGTTAATCCTTAAGCGAATGTTCAGATGAGTTGGATTGCATACAGAGCCCTTGCGTAGTCCCGTAGGATTTTCCTATACAGAGAGTGGGGGAGCAGCTGCAGACCAGCAATAACAGTGAGGTCCAGAGTCAAGGCACAGAGGCAGAAAAGGCCTATGCTTAAGTGGTTTCTCCCTAAATTGTGCTTCATAACCCATATACAAATGCACACAGTATAAGACTGCTTTGTATCAACAAAGTAATTTTGAAAACAATTGAAACCTTTTTGGTGGTTTTCCGTGTAGCCATCGCTGTGAGTACCCCAACATACACCATGGCACCTGCAATACCTTGCGCTGATGCCTTTGCAGTGCTTGGGAACTTGGATAGGACAGCACTGTAATGGATTACAGTATGGACATTGGACACTGTAAGGGCCTTACACTCACACTGCTCCAGCACCTCGTGTGATGGGGACTGCAACCAGCATGGGTGCCCACCCCATCCTTGGCTGGTGCTGTGCAAAGATGCATGCAAGGGGTGGTGGGAGAGCTGCATAATGGGGAAAAAATCCATGTATGCTGGACTTTATGTTCCTGGAGGTTTCTATGTCATCTTGATCTGGTGGGCTTTTTCTACCCACTGCCTCCTCCTCCTGATCGCCAGTGTCCTCTGGTGAACTCGCATAGCTCCTGAGAGCAGGTTGGTGAAACCACAAGCCAGCTGAAACCAGGCTCTGTCATGAGGGTGGGGGGTTGCTTTGGGGGTGGCGGTCTGGCCATGAGATCAGTACCAGCAATGTTAGTGCAGAAATTCTCTAGTGTAATTACTAAAAAATATTAAAACAAAAAAAGGAAAAAACAACATATGCAGTCACTAAATGACACTGTCTGTGGCTGAGCCTGTTGTGGGTGTTGTTAGAGGCTTAGATGTGAGAATCCGTTGTAGTACTGGTGAGACGACTTCGTGGGTGGTAGGTTGAGGGTGAAGAATCAACCAGATATAAAATAACAAAAGCTACCACTTCATGCTTGTCCACAAAGGCGGCTCACTTGAGAAGCCAGGAAACTACAGGCTGGTCAGCTTGACGTTGGTGGTAGGCAAAATGATGGTGGTCATCTTAAAAGAAAGGCTGGAGGTGTTCTGGAGGCACGGGGCCACCTAGATGATCGCCAGCATGGCTTTGTTCAGGGCAGATTGTGTCAGACTAACCTTGTGGAGTTTTATGATTGGGTGACGAAGGCGCTGGACCAGGGCAGGTCAGTGGATGTCCTCTTTCTGGACTTCAGCAGGGCATTTGATTTGGTGCCACACCCCAGGCTGCTGGAGAAGCTGAGGGTAATGGGGTGGGGGCATGGATGGTCAAGTGGATAGGGAACTGGCTAACTGGGCATTTTCAGAAGGTGGTGGTCGGAGGGGGGAGCTTCATCTCCCAGGAGGGTCATTAGTAGGGTCCCACAAGGATCGGTGCTAGGCCCACTCCTATGTAACGCTTATATCTCAGACATCAGAAATAATATCAGGAGCGAGATGAGCCTCTTTGCTGATGACTCAAAGCTGGGGGCGGTGGTGGATGGGGAGGAGGGTAGGGCAGCCCTACGGGGGGGGGGGTCTGGAGATGCTGAAGGGGTGGTCACGCACCTGGAAACTGAGGTTTAATACTGAGAAATGCAGAGTTCTCCACCTGGGGATTAGGAACCCAGCTCATATGTACACCTTGGGAGGGGAAACACTGCAGACTTCGAGTGGGGAGAAGGACCAAAGATGAACAGCTCAGCAGTGTAGAAGGGCTGCAGCCAAAGCAAATAAAATGCAGGGGTGCATAGCTAGGGGGATAACCTCGAGAAGCTGGGAGGTGCTCCTCCTGCTATATAATTGCCTGGTTAGACCGCACCTTGAATACTGCATGCAGTTTTTGCATCTGTACTTAAAAAGGGATATTGCACTCCTGGAGAGGGTCCAGAGGAGGGTGACCAGGATAACTGGGTCTGGGGGAGAGGTCCTATGGGGATAGACTTGAGCTCAACCTGTACTCCCTGGAGGAGAGGAGGGACAGAAGGGATATGATCAAGGTCTTCAGATACCTTAAGGGGGTAAATAGGATAGGCCTAGATAGGGTGTTTCAGCTGAGGGAGAAGGGGGCTAACAGGGGGCACTCAGTGAGGCTAGTTGGTGGGAGACTCAGGGGGGAGAGACAAGGAGACACTACTTCACTGAGGGGGTGGTGGAACCCTGGAACGCAGTGCCTGCGTAACTGGTGGCTGTAGATACTGTGGAGTGGTTCAAGAGAGGCTGGGATGGTTATAAGGGGAAGGTGAATCTGAGAAGGGCTGACATCGGAGGAGAACTCCAGTTGGGGGATGGGGTTGGAGGGCTTCACAGGGAAGGTGGGGGAGGCAGCAACAGTGCCCCGAATGGGCACTGATCTTCGAGCAGACTCGATAGACCATAGGGCCTACTCTGCTGGCGTCATAGTATGTTAGTTAGCTAAGAAAAGGCACAAAACAATTATTTGTCCTCTACAGGCTTCTTAATTGGAATCACAAGGTCCTACCACATAAGTTTTGGGGACCCGGGAGTCCCTTTAAGGTTGGAAGGGACTCTTGGTCCATCAGGTGCACTCCTCTGCTTTATAAGCAGGGACCAAGTAGTATGCTGTGCAGATATGCCCAAAGTTATAGGGATTACCTACCCCACTACCCATGATATCTTGTGATTCTCTTGGTAAGCGGAAATGGATCCAGTCTTACCTTCAAGGCATGTATTGGCTTTATATCCACTGTATAATTTTAAGAAGTATTTGTTTAAAAATTCTGAGTAAAACAATCTGTTAGTTGTCTTATCTGGAGCACTGATATGTATGCATAGAGAGAAGGACCAAAAAAGGTATGTCCTCTGCAGATTTTAATCTGAATGGTGATATGACCAGTAACAGGTTCCATCAACATGGAATCATCCACAGCCACGCACTATTCTTAGTACTGATACATGTGCCAGGGCCCGTGGAATGGCAAGACTCAGAGTTGCCCTCGTTGGGACGTCATGTTTTCCTGTGTTCAGCTGCTACCAGAGAGAGAGAGAGTATCATGTAGTGCTTTGCTCAGTGCGGTGAAACAGTTGCTCGTTGCAACTCCAGGGCCACTTTTAGCCCCAGTTGTTGTCAACTACTGGCCCCTCCTTCCCTCCTTCCACCCCCCCATCATCACAAACTCCTGGATGTTGCTGAGGAAGAAGAGCAAGTGCCCCCCTCCACTCCAGTCTGTTTTCGATTGAAAATTTCCATTCAGGAATATGTGGCCATTAACTTTGATGTGGAAACACACCCAAAATATATCTGGAAAGGATTAAAAGCAAGGAGATGAGATCAATCAGTACTCTTCAAGGAATGAGACTGCATATGGTGGTGTAAAAAAAAAAAACCCCTAGAACAAGATATAGCCGCCTTAAAAAGTTAACGCAAGGAATTGAGCTCTGTGGCCATGTTACAAGAGCTAACCTCAACGGCTGTTACAGATAAACATAGAAGGCCAGTATTGTTCTATGAAACAATGATATTACATAAATGAAAATGTAGCCAGACTGATTTTAGCCCTACGCTTACAGCAACAACTGTCTGACAGATGGATACCGAAACTCACATCCAGAAATCACCATAGCGACTGTATTTCTCTTCACTAGCCTGTTATTTAGCAGCCATTGTAGAGCTTTTTGTGGCAGTTACAGTTATTGTTTGAATAGTCCTTACCTTAGAGCCTCTCTAGGATGCCATTTTTCCACACATGCGCACTGAGGGGAATATCCTGATGCACAGACCAAGTCTGTGCACATGTGCAGTGAGGTTCACCAGGCCCCAAGCCTCCGCTGCATACTAATTGTATTCTCTTTGTTCTCCTCCCTTATAGGCCCTGTGCAACCCCCCAATACAGCAGAAACTCTCCTGCAGCACACGTGCTCCAGCAGGGGTCGGGGACAGCCACCGATGGCTTCAAGAGGTAAAGATCCTCCTTCTCCTGGCTTGTTTCTTGTGGGGTGTTAACATCGACTGCCCTGCCTGCCCCAGCCACCTTCCCACCTAAGCTCAACCCTTAATTTACACTCATTTTCCTGTCACATGACTTCCTGTACATGATAACACAATCTCCCCACTTTCCCATTTGCAGCTTATAGCCTGCAACCACCAGAGGGAACACCCATTGCTACACTCTCTCTTCCCTCCTATACTCACTTAATCTCCCCTATTCCTAGGCACTCTTGCCCTCCCTGCTACTCCATTGCTCTGTACCCTGCCTGCACCCTGCACCCCCCTCCACTTTCTCCAGCCACTAGCCTTCTTATCCACTCTCAGCTCTTCCCACTCCCCCCACTGCCACCGGCAGTACCTGGTACAGCCACTAGGAGTCACTATTTCCACCCCCTCAAAGGACCATCCGCCTGTCCTTTCTAGCCCTTCTCACACGCACATCCACCTCTCTCCCAGGCCCGAACCCCCCCCCCCAACCAGGGATTTGAACCTTGCACCTTTGACTCCAAAGGCGGCAACGCTACCCCTGCACCATAGCAGCAGCCACACTCATTAAGGTACCTCCACCCCCTTACACCCCAGACATCTCGCAACCATGGGCATACTGACTCTCATGCTTAATCTTCTTACAGTCATCTTACTCTTTCAGTCCCCACCCTACCCAGCCATACATACTCCTACCCTGTACCCCACTCCCCCCCCCCATCTCTCCTCACACGCTGGACCACCATCTCACTCCAACACATTCCCGCCAAACCCTACCCCACCCCCCAACCCCTGGTTAAACTGGACTCAACCCCATCCTGGCCATACCTGCCCTTACCTCTCTACCCATCCCTGTACCTCTCCACCAGATCCTCACTCAGCTCCAGTGCAGCGGCTCCAACCATCGCAGCACGCTGCCCAGACTAATCACCCTTCTTCTTCTGCTCTCCGGGAACGTTCATCCCAACCCTGGTCCTGGGCCATCTACCCCACCCTCACCCCCTGCTGGGTATAGCCTACACATTGCCTCAATGAACATCTGTAGTCTTCAAAAAAAAAAAAAAAAATGGCTGCACTCCAGTGCTGGGTCACACAACACAGGCCCGACATCATTGCCATAGTGGAGACCTGGCTCTCTGCATTAACCCCTGACTCAGCTGTCTCCATCCCTGGTTTCACCATTTTCAGGGATGATAGAGTTGGCAAACATGGAGGAGGATGTGCAGTATACCTCTGTGACCCCCTCCTTAGCCATGCTGTCCCTGCCCCCAAGCTCTGTCATGGTGCCCAAGCCATCACTATAAAAATCTCCCCTGACCCAGGCAGGGGCCCTCTCTATCGCATACATACATACTCCCGCAGAACCAGGCACCAGCAGCCCACTCCTTTACCGTATCCAGAGCAACATGGCTTCCGCTCATATCACCACATCGGCACTCCTGGAGTTCTCACACCACATACACTCTTCACTTGACTCTGGTGACGTTGATGGGGCAGTTTTCATTGACCTATCTAAGGCCTTTGACACTGTGTATCACCCCCTCCTGCTCAACTCCCTCAACCAACTGGGTTTCTCCTCCTGCCACCTTGCCTGGTTCTCCATTTACCTGCATAACAGATCCCAACGGGTTAAAGGAAAACTCCATGTTAAAATCAGAAAAAGATATGTAGTAGTCTTTTTTTCTGTGTTCTAACCAGTTCCCAGCGTTTTCTTTTCCTCTGGCTGTGAGAGATGTTTTTTCTAACTTTTCCTAACTGTTTTATTGCCCTTGGAGGTTGCCATTCTGGTTTCTGTTATGGCCTCTAGTCTTTCCAGAGTGCCCTTTGGTGTGATGTCTAATTGCCCCTGCAGGAAGCCAGTGTCTTGTTACAGGGTCTGTCATAGCTCAGCCACAGAGAGAAAATACTTCTTCCAAAGAACACACACTACTAGATTTTGGGTGAGTGTAATTATTATTATTTTTTGATATTGTACCTTGTCCTGCTATGTTCTGCTGTGTGTGTGTATTTGAATCATGTCACTGTTTACTCTTTTCCTCTCAGTCACTTTCAGTTTTTGCACTGGTACAAAGTAGCAAAAATTGAACATCACCTTATAGATTGTAACATAGCAGGACAAGGTACTAATATCAAAAAATAATAATGATTACACTTACCCAAAATCTAGCAGTGTGACTTCTCTGAAAGAAGTATTATCTTTGTGACAGACCCTGCTAAATCTAAGGGCATAGCTACATCATTGTCACATGAGCCAGGGTGCATTGTAGGAGAAAGAAAGCCAATAAACCTATTTGTGATGGAGATCCCCAGGTGTCGTAAAACTACCATACAGCTAGCAGGCTAATTTAGGAAAAACTCCTATTAGCAGACAGAGGGGAAGGACATAACATACATATCAAAACACTCTACTTAACATATGTTTTTGCACATTCTGGGTGGACTTCTCCTTTAAGATAAATGGTACCCTATCAACCGCTCTACCTGTCTGCTCCGGTGTCCCCCAGGGATCCATTCTGGGCCCTACTCTTTTCAGTCTGTTTCTTAACACCCTCCCTAGCTCCTGCTCAGGCAGAATGCTCCTATACGCTGACAACACGGTCCTCGTCGCCTCCCACCGTGACCCCGTCACCCTCCAGGACTCCCTACAGCTTATCTTCATCCAAGCTGAAAAATGGTTCTTCGACCACCGTCTGGTCTTGAACCTCAAAAAGACAAAGTCTATGCTCTTCGCCCACTGCCAGAACAGCGCCAGTAATGTCCCACTCCTCATCCTCCCCCAGCACCCTACACCCCATTGAACAGGTGACAGCATACATATACCTGGGCATCACCTTTGACTCAGCACTAACTTTCCACTCCCATCTTAAAACCCTGTCCACTGCAGTGAACACCTAGATTGGTCTCCTCTACCGCCACAGAGACTGACTCCCTCAGAATGCCCTCTGGCTGGCAATCTCCTCCTCCATCCTGTCCCTGGTTGACTATAGGCTTCCTATCTATGCTGTGGCTGACTCCACCGCCCTCACCAAAGTCCAGACCTTAAAAAACAGGGCGTGCAGGCTCCTGACTGGTGCCCATGGCAGAACGCACACATGCCAGTTCTACTCCTCCTCTAACCTACTCACGTTCGATGAGCGCCTGCGCTACCACACCTGTATACTGGCCAAAAAATCACTACTTGGGCTCTCCCCGCCTGGGGTTGCTACATCTCTAAAACTAGCCCCTCAAGTCGGTCACCACCCGAAATGCAGCCAAGGCCACCTTCCAAGTTCCTAGAACCAGGACCTCTCTTGCCCAAAGGTCCTTCCACCACAGGGCCCCCTCCTGGTACAACACCCTCCCCCCCCGCCGTATATCACAACCATCCCCAAAATCGGCCCTTTTAAAATTGCCTTATGCAACCACCTCACCAGCACTCGGAACTGTAAGTGCTCTTGACCGCCCCAAAGCCTGAACTCATCTTATCTCATCTCATCTGGCACCCTGCCACAAAGTCCTCTGGACTGCCTCACTCCCCAGCAACCTTGGCACCTCCTCCGCACTCGCTCCCTAGACCCTCTAGAGCAGGCCTTTTTATATAATGTAATTGTTAGATTGAATTTGTAGATAATTGCAAGCTTCTGCACTCCTATGTACCATTGGAATTGCTTTGTGCATTCACTTTGTTGTATCTCACCTGTATCGTCCACCAATGTTGTACTTCACCGTCTATTGTTGTCTACCCTCCCTGCTACGAGGTGCCTTTGTAAATGAGTCTTTGACTCAAAGGTTGGAAATCAGATATATGAAATAAATAAATAAATAAAATAAATAAACCCCAACTGCCTCTCATAGTCAGCTGATTTAAAAGAGGAATTTGGCCGATTTTATACAAACCTGCATAAAGCAGAGCATTGTAGTAATGAACGTGAAGGAACTGAGCATTTTCTCAGCTCTTTTGTCCTACCAAAGCTTTAACCAAAAGAACGGGCAACCTTGGACACGCCAGTATCTCATAGAAATCCAGGCCACCATAACTATGCTTGAAAGTAAGCCCCTTCTGTCAGTTTTTGAGTAGCATCTTAGGCACCTCTAAGAAAGACTTATGCAACTGCAGTCTCATTAGATGCCAACAAGGCATTTGACTGTTAGTTTCCTTGTATGCAGATGATACACTCGTCTTGATGATGGACCCATTGACCTCTTTATATATTTTTACAATATTAGTGTTTTCTCACTCATATTTTGAAAGTTAACTAAATTTATGTGTGGTTACAACTCCCAAGCCTCTTCAGCTCAATGATCTACCATTGGAAAGTTGGGGAGCTTGTGACCAGCACACTGCAGAGGGCATCTTTTTTTTTTTATACTTTCTTTATTGCAAGTATTTTCAGAAAATACATCATACCTTACACTACTGATCCTTCAATTAACAGTTACAGTCCGATTTACTGATGAGGCATGTATTGTGTTACACACAAAACTGTTAAGTACCTATATGAAGTAACTATATACCTCATAAATGAAATTTACATTTCAAATATCTGGAATTAACCAGTCTAAAAAAATCTTTTTTTTTATATCACAAAGAAAGTAAAGTAAAGAAGGACACACACACAAACAAACTTTGGGGCAAGTAAAATAAAACCAACTTGAACTTAGTGGCTCTCAAAAACCTGGGCTCCCGTCGGATAAGGGACTCTAATGTAGCTCCTTATTAGAAGCAAATCGGCCATTAACGCTTACACTAGAACTGCATATAAGGATGTGGTTCAACTGGCTATCCTTCCTCCAGGAGGGGTGTATGGTACTGTCAAACATGCAGGCCTAAACCCTAGTCGTCTCCTAGTAATATCCATCTGGACCAACGTTCTGTGAACTCTTCCATTCTGTTTTGTACTTGGTATGTCAGTCTCTCCATCTCCTGTATATCCATAATAATTTGTTTCCACTCAGCTGGCATTGGTGGATCAGAAGGTAGCCATTTACGTGTGATGGCTTTATTCATAGCCTCCACTCAGATATACCAAATATATTTAGCATGAACTCCTCTGACCCCCAATGGAGGTAGTCCCAACATTAAGTGGTGAAGGACAATGGACCTGAGACCTGGAATAAAGTCTCTAAACCAACTGTCACCTCCCTATGAAAGTCCCGCAGTTTTGGACATGAATAAAAAATGTGATAATGAGAGGCCCAGCACCTCACCACGTCCCCTCCAGCAGCTAGGTGTAATGGCCTGATCCCACTTAGCCTGTATGCATGGAGTTAAAAAGTACCTAGGTTTAACCTTCCACATACAGTATATTCTTGCCACACAGGAGAGGATGTGACCTTGGAGATACCCTTCCAAATTGTCAGCCATTCTGCCCAAGGAAGACTAAAATCTGCATCCTCTTCCCATTTCTCCATAAGAAGTCTAGCCGCTTCATATCTATGCGCCTTGAGAAATTAGTGAATTTGAGAAATGGCTCCTTTAGTAGAAGAGAGTAACAGTACCCTTCCAAACTGTATTTCCCATGGGAATTTCACTGTTAAGTTGTGGTGCAGCCTCACTTAGGCCTGTACATAGACTTTTATTTGTAAATAATGAAACATATCCAAATGTGTCCAGCTGTAGGCCACACAGCATTCTTCAAAAGATATAACAGAGTCCCTTTTCATGAATTGCGCCAGATATTGTACGGCCCCCCCTTGCCTGGTGCATGTACCATACGTCTAAGAACTCTTAAGTGGAAAGGATTTAGTTCTAGTGAGCCACCTATATCTCCACCCTTCAGCCAAGGCCATGGGATATATACTAAAACGGTCCCAAGCCAGAAAAGTAACCCTCACTGCTATATATAGATCTGGAATAATAGGCCTTTCCTGGGGGAGGTCAAATAGAAGGGATTGGATAGGTCTATCCTGTACCAAGCCTTGTTCCATTTCTTGCCAATATGTCATTGCCGGGGCCTGGTCCCACACTAAAGCCCACTTAATCTGTGTAGCTATCCCATATTCCTGGAGATCAGGAATCGCCTTCCCTCCCCACTGTTTCCTGGTCAAAAGTATGGGTCTCCTGACCCTAGGTCTCTGATTAGCCCAAATAAATTTAAACATTTTTTTTTGCAAGTCTAACAACAATTTTCTGCTGAGCAATTTAGGGAGACACTAAAACACATACAAAAATCTTGGGAGAAGATTTATCTTTACCGTCTATATACGTGCATACATAGGAAGAGGTAGAATTGGTGATATCCTCTCCTAATTGTTTAAGAAAAGGGGCATAATTATCTAGATGCAAATATTTATTGGTGTTACATAAAATGATCCCCAAATATTGGAAACTGGTAAGGTCCCATTTCATTAGAAATTGGTTTCTAATTCTATTTGGGAGTGTATAGTGGAACAACAATATCTCTGTTTTATTTTCATTAAGTGTAGATCCCGACAGGGCTGAAAATGCTTTAATCATACGCATCACGCACGGAAGGCAAAGGTCAGGGTTTCCTTAAATATAGTAGCACGTCATCTCTATATAAGACAATTTTGTGGGTCTGCCCATTGATTTCCACCCCCTGAACTTGCATATCTTGTCTGATCCATTGAGTTAAAGGCTCCATGTAAACAGCAAAGAGCAGGGGTGAAAGGGGGCACCTCTGTCTAGTACCCCTACACAGCAGAAAGCTAGAGGAAACTGTTCCATTAGTTCTCACATATGCATGGGGGTTTGTGTACAATCTCTTTTTTAAACTTTTTATTTATAAGACTTTATGAACTATAGCAGATACCATATTTGCATAAGCTTATATAACCAACAATGAGCATGCGCTTCATCGTTAAAATGTACAGGTTCTGTAATAGAACAACAAGGCTGTAAAAGAATCATTGTCCACTGCCCATGGCTGAAGTGCTGAATAATAACCAGGAGTTAATGTCCAGCTAGATAATAATGCAGGAGAGAATGCTGTCACCTACTGGATAGCATGAAGGGTATTTACCATTATTTCTGCCCACGTAGGATATTAAACTGAGTGGAAGGCTGAGCAAACCTTAAAAGAGATCACCAAAAGGTCATTTAATAGATTGTCTGAGCTCAGTTAAGTTGCATTATCCCCCTACCGCTGTGGTCATTCCAGATGACCAGTAGGAAGATAGGAGACTTACCAGAAGATTACCTAAAAAAAAAAAAGTTCACAAATTGAGTGGGGTGCGATCCCACCTGTAAATGAAACTGCTCTCTTCAAAGGCAGGACAATAATACACATGTTAACCATGCCAGGTATTTAAACAAAAATGCAACAACCAACATGGCTTATTGAATGGAAAACAGATTACAGTAGTCTGTTTTTTGAACCAGACCGTAGCATGTTTTTTAGAGGCAGATTGGGCATCTTTAAGCTTAGATGCAAAGGCAGCAGCCGCTTTGGGATCTGATAAAATATGCGATTTATTCGCATGATGGATTTGGAGCCTCACTGGAAAAAGAAGCTGGGCAGCAATGCCATTTTCAAGCAGGGACTTTTTTGTGAGTTGCAACACTTTTTTCCGGGTCTGTGATGATATGTTAGGGAAAAGAGCTGTCTTGCTGCCCTCCCGCACTGTGTCCCCATGGTGTCTGGCTGCCTGCACTAATGTGATGCGTGCCTTGGAGCTTAATAGAGTTACAGTGGCTGTGAGCAGGTGTGAGTTGGCTTTGCCTCGTGCTCTGGCCCTCATAGGGATTGCAAATGCTTTAATCACCCTTACCCCAGAATCCTCCGATAACAGTCCAAGATCATTAAAAATCAGTCAGGTGACTACGGCCATGATTTCTGTATTGCCAGCAAATCTAGGTGGGGAAACCCACAATGCGTGCGTTGGCTTGCCGCTGAGAATTTTCCAAGGCCTCTACCTTTGCCTCGAGGAAATGGAAGTCCTGCATGAACGCTGCATTTCTCTCTGTCTGACGATCCCAGTCAGCAGTAAGCTTGGAAATGTGCATGTCACAAACCCACTCAGTAGGTCAGCCCTCTACTCACAAAGTGCCAACCTCCGAGTGCAGTGTTGTGAACAGTTGACAGAAAACAGAGTAACCCTCCTGTCTGTTTTGTGGGTTCCGATCAACTTTTGGTCTCAGTTCTGGAGGGATTCAAACTGTGAACCTCTTGCTAGCATCCCAATGCACAGGCTCAGATAAATCTGTCTTTGAGGGGGCCAGATATCTTTGCTTATGGGCACCTAACTAGGTGTACAGAATTGAACCCTTAAAAACTTTAATAAAGACCTCAGATTAAAACGCTTACCTTTTTCCAGTTTGGTATCACCATTCAAGCTTATGTACAGTGTCTGCTTTAACCATATATACTTCACTTGTAAAGGAAAGAAATTCAAAGACAGACCAAGTAGGCTCTAAAAATAGAGTTTTACTAAAATAGATAAAAAATATGTAAAACATAAATTACAGAACTATTATATCACAAGAACCATACAATCTTTTAAAAGAACAAGTTTTTAACAGTGCAATTCCTACTACAGTACTTAGATTTTGTCTCTCTCTCTAAATACATGCTTAAAGTGCTCAAAGATGTTTCTTTGTCAGAGTGTAGATAAAAATGTCCCTGAAGGAAAACAGAATATTATTTAAAAAAAAACTGTCTTGGCCAACCCCTTTGTGTGAGGTCACCTAGCTCCTCCTCTGTTAGAATATATATAAAAAAAATACCTATACAAAAACAGGATGTCTTTTCAAAGTATTAAATTCTGTAATCCTCAGCACAGCTCATTTTCTTTTTCAGATGACATTTCTTTGATCTTGTGATCAGCTTCCCCCTTTCCAGGACATCAAAGCATCTTTTATGACTTCGCACTAAAACGTCACAACCTGTTCTTCTTCCTCTAAGCGTTATAAAAGTTTATGATCCATCTTGGCAGTTAGGTATCTTCTAGCCTGTAATTAGCTTCTGGCCTTCCAGGTAACACCTTGTATCTAAAACCTGTGTGTGGGTGTGTGATATCTTGCATGCTGTTTCAGCATTTCTCATGAGAGACAGTCCATAACCCATTTTTATATTACAAAAAATGATACAGTGATCAGAACCAGTTGTCCAAGTGTCACAGTACGTTTCACTGATCTGCACTCTAGTGTCCAGCTCAGTAAACTGAGCCTCTACCTCTGCCAGCTGGCGATTTGTTTCCTTCCCAGTAGCCTGGATTTTTTTGAGCATCGCCATGATCTGGGGATGTGGCACATCTATTGCTCTAGTGTCCACTGAGGAAGACGGCCCAGATCCAGCACTTCTCGAACCTGCCGTGGAGGAGAGATAGGCATCCAGATTTGGTGCAGTATGTTTGTGGTATTTTTTCAGACCCATGGTCCAGTCCTCAGCTGTTCATACACCAACTAAACTACTTAGGGGTTGAATTGATGCCGAAAAGACAGCTAGATTTAACTTTAAATAAGAGACCGATCTGGAGCTTAGAAACAAAATGGCTGCCATATTGGGAGCTCCACAGCCCCCTCACCCCCACCATGTACAATCTCTTTATTGTGCCCAGAACCCAAACCCGGTAAGGACCCCATAAAGGAACTCCCAGTCTACTTGGTCAAAGGCCTTTTCTGCATCCGTACTCATAATCAAGGCCAGAGTACAAGCTGTACTAAGATGGTCAATAACAGAGGGCATCCTTGGAAACTGCATAAGATTCTAGGCATTATGCTGGCGCAGACTTGATGCAATTAGTGTGACTATGCATTACAGTTGTTAGAAGAAACTCAGATACTGTGGTTAGTAACCCTTTCGTTGCTCCCCATTTAACCATTGGCACCAGCTGATGCCATATTAGAAAGCATTAATGAGCACTGTGCGCTTGCTAGTCCACTCTTGCAGTGGCATTTGAAAGTATGCGCCTGGTGTTCACACATGAGGGGCTGGCCTGAATTTGCATATGGCTTATGCTAGTAGTCAGGTGACCTGCTGCCTTTATGAACATTGCTGAATCCCATAAAAAGCACAAAAGGCACACCTTAACACCTTCCTACTCCCTGCTGTCTTTTTTCTGCTCTTCAGAGGGGCTTTACAATGGGCACTAGGGACAGTGATCATAGGGAGTAGTGACAGTGATCAGCTATTGACTGAATCTCTCTCTCTCTTCCGTGGTCAATATGCCCTCCTCTCCACATCCTATTTCATTTCTTTTTTTTGGTGGGGAAGGGGCTGTACAGGCCTTAACCATGTAGAAATTATTTTTTTTTCTTCCCAACTCTTTTTCCCTCCGACCGCCAGCCCCTTAGAATCTCCCTCAGACGTGTCTTCACAGATGGCTTTTCTCCCACCAAGGCTGAGACCCTCCCAGGTCATACCTCTCTTCCTGAGCCCCCTCCTACACTCTGGCCCTGCCAGCACCGTGACCCCCCTGAGGCGAGGCCACCACCACCACCTTCCCATGGTGCTCCATGAAATCTAGGCAGCAGGCGGAATGAGGAGGAGGAACTGAGAGGCTGACTGGGCAGGGTCTGACAATGGGCATGGGGGCCAACTGTCCCATTGTTGTCTTCCCGAGTGCTGGGGTTTTTCCTTTTTCTGTTGCTGGTCCCTGGAGGTGCAGACGTGCAGTGATGTTCCGTGTGCGATGGGCGTGCTCCCACACCCACCTGCAGGACGTCCACAGCTGCCTCCACACCCTTCTGAGTGTTTCCTTGACTGCGATGCATCTAGTCTGCACTGGGAGCTGCTAAAGCCACGGAGTCCACAGCCCACCTACCCCAGGAGAGGAGAGCAGTCCTACGGACACTCAATCCTCTCCTTCTCAGCCGTCCCCCATTACCCTGAGTTTGCTCCTCAACCCAGGTTGCCGGCATGGCGCAAGGTAAGGCAGATGCCTCAGCTCTCGGCACCACTGGGCTGGCATACCATGTAGAAATGTTGCTTGAAATCTGCAGTGCTCTTGAACCACAATATGTACAATGGGGACATTGTCCAGTTGGCCATCATAGACATAGAAACATAGAATTTGATGGCAGATAAGGATCGCTTGGCCCACCTAGTCTGCCCATTTCCCTACTTAACGGATAAGCTGCAGATCCTAGTTAACCAACAGCCTACTTCCTCCTACCCCCCACTAGAATTGCCTTATGTCTGTCCCATGCATTCTTGAATTCCCCCACTGTTTTTGACTCTATGACCTCCTCAGGAAGGCTGTTCCATGCATCTACAACCCTCTCTGTGAAGAAATACTTCCTCACATTACCTCTGAGCGTCTCCCCTCTATCTTCAAATTGTGCCCCTTGTTCTTGCACCTCTTTTTTTGAAAGATGCTACCCTCTTGGACTTTGTTGATTCCCTTGAGGTATTTGAAAGTTTCTGTCATGTCCCCTCTCCTTCTTTCCTCGAGGCTATACATCTTAAGCTTCTTAGTCTTTTTTCATATGTCTTCTGGTGCAGGCGCTGCACCCTTTTGGTTGCCCTTCTCTGGACAGCCTCCACCCTGTCCATGTCTTTGCGGAGATGGGGTCTCCAGAACTCCACCTGGTGTACACAGTACTTCAGCTGTGGTCTTACCAACTGTCTGTACAGAGGGCCAACAACTTCCTGTTTTCTACTGGTGATGCCTCTCCCTATGTATCCCAGTATCCTCCCAGCACTCCTTAATGCTTTTTCACATTGCTGGCCCACCTTTAGGTCATCTGATATGACTACCCCCAGGTCCCTTTCCATTTTTGTTGTTGTCAGTATCTTACCCCCATTGTGTACTCTTGCCCGGGGTTTTTGTTTCCCAGGTGCATTACTTTGCACTTCTTTGCGTTAAATCTAAGCTGCCATACATGTGACCATTCCTCCAACCTTGTCAAGTCCCTTTTCATCCTTTCCACCCCACCTTGCGTATGAACCCTGTTGCAGATCTTTGTGTCAGCCTCAGTGTCCCTGCCTTCATCTTTCTTTGCTTCCTAATGTACTTATAAAAGGTTTTATCCCCCTTCTTAACCAAGTTGGCTATCTTTTCTTCAGTTTGGGCCTTTGCTATTCTAACTGCCTTCCCCGCTTCCTTCTGCTTTAACTGGAATAGTTCTCTGTCCTGCTCCTTCTGTGTTTCCTTATACTTCCTGAATGCTGTCTTTTTCTCCCTTACCTTTCCTGCCACTTCTTTTGAGAACCATAGTGTTTTTTTCTTTCATTTTGATTTATTTGCTTCACACAAAGGCTTGTTTTCTCTGTGATGGCAGTTTTGATGTTTCCCCATTGTTGCTCCACCCCACCTTCTTGCCTGTTTGCTAGTGCTTTTCTGAGGCACTCTCCCATTTTGACAAAATCAGCCCTCCTGAAGTCCAGTACCTTCACTTTTGTGTGGCTTGACTCTGCAGCTAAGTTTATCGTGAACCACACTGGTGGTCGATTGTTCCCAGATGGCTACCCACTTCCAGATCAGAGATCCTCTCTCCTTCCCCATTTGAGAATACCAGTTCTAAGATTGCTCCCTCTCGAGTGGGTTCTAAAACTAGCTATCTGAGGCATGTCCCCTGTAGGGCATCGAGAATGGCCCTGCTCTTGGATGTGGCTGCAGCAAAGGTGCTCCAGTTAACATCTGGCATATTCAGGTCCCCCATCAGCAATATCTCACCTTTCTCTGCCATCCCAAGGATGCCTTCTATCATTTCCTTGTCCATTTCCTCCCCCTGAGACGGGGGTCTGTATACAACCCCTGTGCGGATTGTGGAGCCATTTCCAGTCTCCAGGGAGACCCACAGTGCCTCTTCTCCTCCCTGTTTACCCTTTAGTTCTGTTGCTTTGACCCCTTCCCTTACATAGAGAGCTACTCCTCCTCCTCCTCTTCTTCCCTCCCTGTCCCTCCTGTAGATTGTGTACCCTGGTATGTTGACATCCCAGTCATGGTTTTCTGTGTACCATATTTCGGTGACTGCTACTATATCCAGGCATCCCTCTTCCATCAAGGCCACCATTTCAGGGATCTTTTTACCTAGACTGCAGGCATTGGTACTCATTACCCTCCATTTTTTTCTGGCTTTACTTCCTTTTGCAGTATCCCTGTCCTTACTGCCTTTGTCTTTTTCTCCATTTACCCCAGCCCTTATCCCTATCGACTGCTCTGTCTTGGTGTTTACCTCACTAACTACCCTGATTTTTTTGGAGGGAGCTAGGATTTTCCTTCTCGTTTTCAGTGCCCCCCTCCCCGGCTAGTTTAAATGCTTGCCAATGAAGCATTTAAACCTATCACCTAGGATCCTGGTTCCCCTCCAGGATAGATGCAGACCATTGTGCCTGTATACTCCTGCATCCCTCCAGGTGGAGCCCCAGTCCCCAATGAAGCCAAATTCCTGAGCTCTGCACCAGTTTTTCAACCAGTCATCGAATCCCATCATACGGAGTACCCTACCCACATCAATGCCATAGACAGGTAGCACTTCCAAGAAAGTTACCATGTGTGCTACTTGTCTAAGGCCCTTCCCCAACTCCACAAACTCCTGTTGCACTGCTGTGATCCCATTCTCAGCCAGGTCATTCATCCCTAGGAGGTTAATGACATCCAGCTCACTCCCCCTTGCAGTTGTTCCCATGATCCTGAGGATTTGTTTCCTGCCCTTCCAAGTCATGGTGCCGGGCAGGCACCTTACCTCCCTTTCCCTTCCCCTCCCCCAGTTCTACCCCCCTAACAATCGAGTCCCTCACCAGGAGTTGTTTCTTTCCCCTGTGGGGTCCTGTGCCATCCTCCTGTGGGTCTGCACTGTGGAGGTTCCCAGCATCCTCCTTGGTCTCCACTGTGGGTGCCTCCATAGAGGAACCGTGCTCCACCAGAGGGGCAAATGAATTTTGGAGAGGCACATCTGGAGGGATGTGTCTCTGTTTCACCACCCTCACCCTCCCTGAGCCCACCGTGGTCCATCCACTCCTTATTGTTAGCAACCTCTGAGGTAGTGGCAGTGGCCTGGGTGGTCCCTGGGTGGGGGAGCAGGTTTTCCAAATCATTGCCAGGTCAGCCTGGAGACGAGCAACCTCCTCCTTCAGACCAGAGGGGTGCCTGAAAATAGGGCATCAATGCAGTTTCCAGAATGTCTCATGGAAGACTGCTGCTCCACAGCCAGTAGACTGCACCACTCCCCACATGTCTGTGTCCCTTCCTCTTACAGATGCATTTCTTTTGTTGTTTTTTTGTTCTTGTTTCAGTGTGTGAAAACTTGCGAGTGTCGCTGTGCCTTTAAGGATATGAACAGGTGTATGTTATCAGTTTTTGGGAAGTGATGTCAGAACCCCTGCTATAAAGGAAGTTATGCGCGTGGGGTGTGGGGAAGGGTGGGAGAGAGGGAGTAAACCTGTGCCGTCCAGAAACAATCAACTACAGCTCTGACCTTCCACCCCGGGGAGTGCCTTCCTTCCATTCAGACACCTATTTCACAGAGGTTAAGTACCAGGTCTAGTCACAAATGGCTGCAAATATCTCCCAGCTACAGTTCCTCCCTGGCAAATTAAAGTTAAAACTAAAACAAGTCAACCCTAAAAACAGAATCAATACTAGTTACTTACATAGGTCCAAAAAGTAATAATTCAGTTCAGTGTAGTCTAGAAAATAACCTTCTTGATTTAAGGAATATCTGGCTGCTTTCTCTCATGAAGCTGAAGTTTTCCACCTCTAATCTGGTCAAGTGTGTGGGCACCTACACACACCTGGATCTGCTGTTTTGAATGTGCCGCTGTGTTTTAATGGCACATTTACCCACAAGGTCAAATTAGCAGGATCTCACCATGTGCTTTACACATGGACCTTCTGTGTTTGAAAGTGGGTCTCCAGGTATGTCTAGTCAGTAGCAAAGATTTGTTACTGCTTTACACTATCTGGGTAGCAAAAGCTGCAAAGCTTGGTGCATTTTCCATATGAATTTAGTGCTCAGGACGGTTTAACTTGGAATGGCGGAACTTTGCTGCTTGACTGAACTGCAGAGTTCCAGTAGCAGTAATGTTTCCTGTAAAAGGTGCTCTAATTTGACCATGCAGCTAATGCAGAGAGATTGGGCTCCCTTCAGACCTCTGACAGACCAGCAAAGCAAAAAGTCAGTGTCCTGGTCTGCATTCTAGTGTGTAAGGTGTGAAAAGTTTTGTTTTTTTTTGGTTTCTTTGTTTAACTTTGGTAGCTATTATTCAGTTTGAGTCTTCAGTGAATGGGAGCAATCAGGAGAGTACAGTAAATCAGCATTTCAAACCCCAGGAAATCTTACTGTATTCTGACAATTGCAGTATGGTCTCACCATAGGGCTGCCCATGAGCCGAAATGGTTAATAGAACCTATGTTAATGATGGAATGTTAGGCTGGAGCTCGGTTTTCAGATCACTGTCCCTGGTTGCATCTCCTGCAACTGTCAGATTCTTTACTCCGCTTGCCTCAGTAAGACGTCTCCGGAGAGCTCTCCTTCACTTTATCTGAAGAAGTTCTTTTCTCGGTTTAAATTGTAGTCCATTTTATTTTTCCTTGATTTTTGAAGCACTGTCCTTGGTTCACAGGTAAAATTAGTTAGATAGTGTTCATTTGGTAAGTTTTATTGGTTCCTCTCTGGTTCTCCCTAACCGGGGAAGAACCGATGCTTTAATTTGGTTTGAATTTATTTTGTTTAATTTTGGTACCATCTGGTAAGGCGGTTTAGTTAATTTAAACTTTTTGATAATATTTACTGAAGTACTTCTTGGATCACTTCAGTTCTAACCAACCGATAAATGTCACAGCCTAAGAAACGAATGGGCCCCACAGGTTTCCAACATTATACAGAGTGTGGGGAACCGTTTGCTAAAGTAGATCCTCATTTAATTTGTGTTATTTGTTTGGGGTTTGATCACCTCAAGGAGGACTGTGAAATTTGTAAAAGTGTCTCTCAGTCAATGCTCGATAGGTGACTTAAATGACTGCGGGAGAAAATGTCTGAGAAAACCGCTGAACCGGTAGCAGACACTCATAAGGAACCGGGGGACCAGCCCTCTGTCGAGGGTGACTCCTCATCTACTAAAAAGAGATCTACCGAACTGGCTGCTGACCCGGCGCACTCAGGCAAAAGAAAAAAGAAAGAAAAACACATGGCGGTTGAACCGCAACTGAAAGCATCGGTTTCAATTGCTGAGGAGATGGCGAACGTGATTCGCATAATTCAGTCCTTGCAGACCAATCCGGTCTCTGTTGAAAAATGACCACGTTTGGCTATTACATTCTCTGCTTCGGTTCCCGGTTCAGGGGAACCCGAAGTGGAGGTTTGTGCAGAGGAATATCATGAAGATGATGACAATGAGGAAGAAGAGGACTATGGGGAGCCCACTGAACCGGATCTCTCCCCAGATCCTCACAGACCTGACTCCCCTAATAAGGGAACTGAGGATTATACATCTCATTTTCAGTTCATTAGGCATGTAGCTCTGTCTTTGGACCTTCCCACTCAAGAATCCACTGATGAGGAGGAAGAACAAGATTACAAAGAGATGATGGATGTGCCAACCTCTAAAAGGGTTTTGTTACCCATCCATAAATCCGTAAAGAAACAGGTGCTGAAGGTACTGCATACTCCCACTTCCATTCCCCCCTGGAAAGAAAGGTGGATAAAAAGTACTGGGTGGCTAAGGGTAGAGCAGAGTTCTTGTTTGGACACCCTAGCCATGAAGGAGTGGTGCAGGCTGCAGCCTGTGATAAGGCTGGCATTCCTTTAGCTTCTCATCTTCCTGATAAATACTCCAGGAGGATAGATTCCATTGCCAAAAACAGTATCTGGGGTCTTCTTTTGCAGTAAGGCAGGCATCTTGTATAGCCTGTGTTGCAAGGTATCAGAGGACTTTGTGGAACACTGTGATGGAAATCACAAAGTCTCAGTGCCAGTCCCTATGGCGGCAGATTTGGAGGAAGCTGCAAAAAGTGGCATAGTGGCATCTAAAGTATAGTTTCGTATGGCAGTAGACAGTAATGATACCGCTGCTAGACAAATGGCCTCTTCTATATCTCTAAGAAGGTTTGCCTGGCTCAGGACAACTAACCTGACTCAGGACACCCAGTCCAAAGCAATGGACTTTCCCTGTGAGCCCCTGTCTCTGTTTGGTGAGCAGACAGGCCTACATGAAGAAAATGGACGAGTACAAAACCGCCTATCAAAGTGCTGCTGCTAAAGAGAAGTCCTCTACACTCCATAAGCAGCAAGCCAGGGGTTCCAGAGGCAGGCCTTATAGGCCATTCTTTCAGCCCCAAGCTCACCCCCAGTACCAGCAGTAGAGGGGCTACTTTAGAGGCAGGGGGGGGAAGAAGGGGTGGTAACCGGATAGCCCCTAGCGCTCAGCCAGCTTCCCAACCTAAGCAGACACCCTGAGACGTCTGCTCGGGTCCCCCCCTCCCCAGTACCAGTAGGAGGCAGGTTGGCCCATTACCTCCAGGAATGGAAATCCATTACTACAGACAAGTGGGTTCTGGAGGTAGTAGGTCAAGGTCTGGCCCTCAGTTTCAAATTAAAACCAAGGCTGAGTGCAGAAGTTTTTCAGCCTTCCTCCCCAGCAGAGACTTTGTTGCTAGAGAAGGAAGTATTAAACCTCCTTTCCCTAGGGACAATAGAGCCAGTACCCTTGAAGTAGAGGGGGAAAAGCCTCGATTCAGGGTACTTCCTCACTATCAAGAAAACGGGAGAGTGGCGACCCATATTGGATCTCAGACATCTGAATAAGCATTTACTGAAGCCAAAATTCAAAATGGTCACTCTGTCTACAATTCTGCCCATTTTAAAGCAAAGGGATTGGTTTGCATCCCTAGACCTCAAGGATGCATACTTCCACATCCCAGTAAGGCAGTCACACAGAAAATTTATCAGGTTCAAACTGCCCTCAGGCCATTACCAGTTCAAGGCAATGCCTTTCGGTCTCACGTCTACTCCAAGGGTGTTCAGAAAATCTCTGGCTGTAGTTGTGGCACACCTAAGGAGACAAGGAGTGGCAGTATTTCCCTACCTAGACGACTGGTTAGTTGTAGGGCAAAATCCTCAACAGGTCAAGCAGTCTCTGGTGCTTACACAGGATGTCCTGCAGTCTCTGGGGTTGTTAATACATCAGAAAAAGTCAGTGCTGCAACCAGTGCAGCTCCTAGAATTTATAGGGGCTCAACTGGATTCAGTGAAAGCAAAACCTTTTCTTCCGCAGGAAAGGGCAAGCAACTTGGTACAGTTGGCAAGCTCTTTCAAACCTGGCAGCCTCAGGCCTGCCAGGCACTTCCTACAGTTGTTGGGCCACATGGCAGCATCAACAACTACAGTGCTAGGAGCAAGGTTTCAGATGAGAGATATTCAGTATCATCTAAGACAATACTGGCTCCAAAAGAAAGATTCACTGTCAAAGCTGGTCCCAGTAACCCAAACTTTCATGCGGGCTCTGCAGTGGTGGCTAGAAGAAGAGAACCTCAGGTAGGGAGTTCCCTTCCTACAGGTACAACCCTCCAGGGTGCTTACCACAGATGCATCCCTCCTAGGGTGGGGAGCACACCTAGAGGAGAGTACTGTCCACGGTTCATGGTCCAAGCAAGAGTCCCTGCTCCACATCAATCTGCTGGAACTCAGGGCAGTCTTGTTAGCATTGCAGGCATTTGCCGGCATGCTTCAGGGGGATGTGGTACAGGTCAGAACAGACAACACAACCACAATGTACTACATCATCTGACAAGGAGGCACAAGTTCCATTCCTCTATGCACAGAGGCCATGAAGATATGGACCCTGGCTTATTCACTAAATATCCAGTTGTCATCTGTTCATCTGCCAGGCAAAGACAATGTCTTTGCAGATGCACTAAGCAGAATAAATCAGAGCCACCACGAATGGTCCCTGAATAGTCAAGTACTACAAGTGGTATTCAAAAGGTGGGGGACTCCAGAGCTAGACCTCTTTGCCTCGCCAGACAACCACCAGCTACCAACATATTGCTGCAGACCACTAGTGGCAGGTTCAGTGCCACTGGATGCACTAGTTCTGGACTGGGCAGGGAATGCCTTCCCTCCGTTTCCCTTGTTGCTAAGGGTTCTGATCAAGCTCAGATCCCAGTCTGCCACAGTGATCCTAACTGGTCCAGGCAGCCTTACTCCATGGCACTGGATCTGTCAATAAACAAGCCGGTCAGACTTCCCAGGAGGCACAACCTGCTGACTTCATCCCAGGGCAGGATCCTATATCCGAACCTTTGGTCCCTCAGGCTCAAGGCCTGGCTCTTGAGGACCTAGAGTATACCAATCTGCATCTCTCATAAAGTGTCATGGAGGTCCTCAGGGTTTGTAGAAAACCCTCTACCAGAAAGATTTATTCTTCCAAGTGGAAAAGATTTTCTGTCTGGTGTCAGAATAAAAACCTGAACCATAATCAGGCAGGATTGCCTGTGGTTCTGGATTACCTTACCCATCTGCATTCTCTAGGCTTAATGCCTTCCACATTGAAGGTGCATTTGGCTGCAGTTTCCGCTTACCTGTCAGCAGGTAAGATATCATCCTTGGCCTCTAATCCTGTGTTTAGGAGGTTCTTCAAGGGACTGCTGCATTTGCACCCACCTCATAGAACTCCCACTCCAGTGTGGGATCTGAACATTTGCATAGAACAGCTTATGCAACCACTCTTCGAAACCCATGGCAACAGCTGATCTCAAGTATGTGACTTGGAAGACTGTGTTCCTGTTGTCATTACTTCTGCCAGGAGGATCAGTGAACTCTAGGCCTTGTCCATGGAGCCTGATTATGTGGCATTCCATAGGAACAAATTGGTCCTTAGGACAAATAATAAATTCCTCTCAAAGGTGGTTTCGGATTTTCACGTTAATCAGTCCATCACACTTCCAGTCTTCTCTACTGATCATTCCACTTCAGGTGAGCGTAGACTGCATAGCTTGGATGTTAAAAGAGCTATCAGCTACTACCTGGAACATACAGAGAGTCATAGAGAGGATGAAACCCAACTCTGTTTGACTTATGGGGAAGTGGGAAAAGGCAAACCTGCCACTAAGAGAGCCATAGAAAGATGGATTGTAGCATATATCCAGTTCTGTTATGGCAAAATGGGCAAAAGGCCCCCTCGAGGGCTCAGGGCCCATTCTACAAGGGGGACAGCTGCGTCTATAGCAGCTTCAAGAGATATCCCTCTATTGGAAATCTGTAAAACAGCTACCTGGAAAACAGTCCACACATTCACTAAGCATTATTGTTTGGATACCTAGGTCAGGAGTGATGCCAGGTTTGGCACAGCAGTTTTGCATAGCCTGTTTCCTAAATAGGTCCTCTGCCCGCCTCCAAAGGCACTGCCTGGGTAGTCTGCAATTATCAGAATACAGTAAGATTTCCTGGGGTTTGAAGACAACATTACTTAACATAGCAATCTTGTTTCTTCTAAAGGAATCTTACTGTATTCTGAGCTCCTTCCCTTCCTCCCTTGCTAGGACCTGCAGGGCACTGCACACTGCCTGTTACTGATGTTGGAAACCTGTGGGTACCTATTAGTTTCTTGGGCATCTGTTGACTTGAGTCTTAGTAATGCCCTTTGTTATTTGAAGGTGTTTTCCTACCCTAGTCAGGGTATTTAGAATTAGTAAGGTAGCTTAGTATTTTTAGCTTCTGCATGCTTGGTAAGAATCTGACGGTTGCAGGAAGTGCAACCAGGGACAGTGATTTGAAAACCAAGCTTGAACCTAACATTCCATCATTAGCATAGGTTGTATTAACCATTTCGGCTCCGGGACATTCCTATGGTGAGACCATGCTGCAATTGTCAGAATACAGTAAGATTCCCTTAGAAGAAACAAGATTATTATGGTAAGTAATGTTTTCTTTTAATGCTTGAACTTCATACGATCTCCATGTTAAGTGATCAGTAAGCCGAAATCTGAATTTAAAGTGATTTGCCAGTTTCCTGCAGAAATTATTGTTGGCATCAGCGGAACTGACATCTCGTAACATTCCCAAAAACTTGAATTTCTGGACATTCTGGTCTGTAGTACTAAAGACTTCTGCATGAAACCAGGTAATTTGCCCCTGAGACTTCATCATCTACTCCTGCTTTGAAATCATAATCCTCTGCTTATGTGACCATGACGGAAACATTTCTGTAGCACCAGTTTGTGATACCATGAATGGAGAATTGTTATTTCTTGGCAGGAATAAGCAGTATGAACAGACGATATCTAAGAGAAAAACATAGTAATATAAGGTTAGAAGGGACTCTAGACCCACCATGCCCCCCTCCGCTTGATAAGATGGTATGAATAAGTATGCTGGGCAAACGTACCCACTTTACTACACTTGGCACACTGTGACTTCCTTGGTGAGCAGAAATTCATTCAGGCTTACCTTGAAGGCCTGTACTGGCTTCATGTCCACATCTACGCTGCTAGGTTGTTCGTAGATTCAGTTCCAAAAAGTCCAGCACTGAGTGAATATCACTAGAACTCTAGTTTGATTTTAAACTTTTAAATGCAAAAATCAATAAAAGAGTGGTAGTGTCGGACATAGGACGCCCACAACTTGCCCCTAATTTGACCACCCTGTGGGAGAAAAAATGCCCTCACATTACCCCTGAATTTACTAACCCTGCTTCAGGATGGGTCCTGCATCCTGTTGTGGGACACTAGTTCAGACTTCTCTCACTATTGGATCTTGTCAATACCCTTGAGTTTGTGGGAGACTAAGATCATGTCTTCCCCCAGGGTAATCATGTTATGGGCCACCAGCATCTTATCATAGCTTTTGTCCCATAAACCACTAATCATTTTGGTGGTCTGTGAAGGTGGATGGCAACTCTTTCTCAGTTCTGCCAGTAGCCCTCATAAGATAGCAGTTTATACACTCAAGATTGAAGTCCTCTAGAATCACCACTGCATACGGTTTGGCTCCTGTTATTTTCCCAAGCAGCTGAACATCATGCTCCACAGAGCTGTTTGGATCCCTGTAGAACACGCTCAGGGTAGCTTTTTTTTTTTAAAGGGTACAACACAATCGGGGAGCCACCAAATAGACATCCTGCTGCTTTAGGTAGGCAGCCTTCACATCCAAGTAAACGGAAGCAGGGCACAGACTTATTTTTGAAATGTAGATGAAAAATTTACTTGCAAACACAAGACTCCACAAGTATAGCCTACAACCCTTGGCAGTTTGTGCCACACAGACTCTTCAATAAAGGGATAATTGAATCTGTGCACTGCTTCAATTTGCTTTTGGCTCTTTTGTCCTGTTACACTAGTTTGACTCCGGTGGACTATGTGGCCCTGCTTCCCTCCACGATGACCACCTTGTCTTCCACAGTGAGTCCTTGTATAACAAAGAGAACCACCCACCCCCTTGCCTGTCCAGCTTATCCCAGTTGTCTCAGACTTTTTAATTCTCCCACCATGTCTATGCGAGCACCGCTCTCTCCTGACCTGTTTAGTGCATCAGACTTTTGAGCTTGCCTGTTTTGCTATATTTGCATATTGCCTTGCATGAAGTGAGGATTTTGGCCCCTCTAGACCCAAACCCCCAACCAATCTCCACTGCAGGCTCTCCTCTGCTGTGGTGTCCTTCCCTCAGTGATCCACTGTACCATCCACCTCCCCAATTCTCTCATTAAATCTCCCTTGATTGCCCTGTCCTTTCTCAGAAAGATCATGCTTTAGTTTGGGGTTTTTTCCCACTCCGCCAGTGCCCCACTTCTTTAGGCCTCCTAGTATCCCCATACTGCTCACTGATCTTTACTCCTGGTCTTCCACCTCCAAGCTTCAGGGGGTGTCCCATCCTCCACAAGGTTTTGGGTTCGTTCTGCCAGATAACCCCCTTCCCCCCCAATGCTTGACCAAAAGCAACACGGGGAAAAGGGCCCTTGAACATCACGGAGAATAGCTGGGTGGGTGGAGTCAGCACAAGGAGGGTTCTAAAGATGTGAGTGTGGACTGGAGCAGGTCATCATCTGGCATGCTAAGCAAGCAGTTTTCTGTTTTTTGTGTGGTCCCATCCACTTCTCCTGGTGCTTCTACTTTCAGCATCCTGGGGTTGAAACACGTTTGACATGTGGCCCTGCATGTCATGAGCACTACTGAAAGACAATTACAAGGATCCATTCCTATAGCAGTCAGTGGCATCCTCCCTCTGAAGGGGAGCATCCACTCCTATGTTTCGTAACACAGAAACATAGATTAGGTCAGCAGAAAAAGACCCAGAGATCCATTCAGTCTACCCATTTCCCTGCTTAGCTCCATCTGCCCTCTCTGCCTCCACTCCTGATATGTTGGACTTGGGCTCAAACCTGAGTGGCCAGTGTTGCTGAACATTGTGGTCCTTTTTTTTTGGTTTCTTTTACTACCCTATGGTTACCCAGGAGCCTTACTGTTTCACGCCCTGCATTGTGCCACTTCTGTTCCCACCGACATCATACACCGTCAGATCTGTGTGTCTCTCTGATGACTGGGTCAGTTCTGTCCCTCCCTGGAGGCTCCCTCCTTCCATGGGGATGAATGAGGAAAGGGAGAGACACGCCGTTAAAGCCGTTACCAGGCAGCAGAGGCTGGGCAGCAGACAGGCCGCTGACGAGGCATGGGGATGTGCACATGAGGTCATCACCCAAGGGTTGCTAAGCTAGCATTGTCGCCTGTTCCTCTTGACCATCTCCATTTCTGTACTTGGACTGTGTACCATGTTGGTGCTCTGGGGTAGCGCCTGCCAGTACATCATCAGCCACGCCAGAAGTGACCCCACTCAGCCTCCAGATGCCGCTCTCTCAGCGGTGCATGTTTCTCCCTCCCGGGAGTAGTTTGCTCCCCCTCCTTACCAGACTCCACTTCTGGTGGACAGCTTTGTTAAATAGCGCCCTTGTTAAAAAATAGATTTTTTAATCTGTCTCTATGTCTGTCTGTCTGAATCTACTTGTCTGTCTATCTATTCCTATGCATTATGTGTTACTTGGGGTTTGGCTTCACCTTACATTTTCCAGCACCATCACAGCAACACTTTGACACACAGAGGAACAGGTGGTCCATCCCAAACCCATCTGTGAGTTGTGGCAGCATGGCACTGGTGGCCTCAAATTGCAGTCTGACTCCCAAGTCAGACACCCATTTGAAGAAGCCTTTTTTTTTATTCTTGAATGGACTGTTATAGATTGGATTCTGATTAGTTTATGGCCACCACCTTTTACGGTAATATATGTGGGGGGGACTGGATGAACCTTTGGTCTTTTTCTGCTGTCACTGTCTACGTTTCCATATACCTCCTCACTTTGATCCCTGATCAACGACATCAGTAATCAAAACAGAACATTAATGACCACCAAATACCTTTTTTCAAGATTAAGTTCTCTCCCTCCAAATTCTTTTGCTGCTGCTGATGAAAATGATGAATTAGGCTGAGGCTGCAGCTTCATTGTCTAATCAGTGGGTCCACTCCTGAAGTAGGCACTCCTCCCAGCTGCACCACCAGAAGTTGTGCTCAGTCCTCCTGTAGTAAACAGTCTTGGTACTGGCATGGGCTACTGTCCTCATTAAGCTGGGCTTGGCTGCTGTACCTCTGAGTCCTACTCCCACGGAAGTATCAAGCA
The DNA here is from genome assembly GCA_016271365.2 of Neoceratodus forsteri. Classification (NCBI taxonomy): domain Eukaryota; kingdom Metazoa; phylum Chordata; order Ceratodontiformes; family Ceratodontidae; genus Neoceratodus; species Neoceratodus forsteri. The sequence goes on along the minus strand of CM057456.1, from coordinate 1,542,337,323 downwards.
GTCACAGGCTTAAGCTCAGGCCACTCAGGACTCAGCCATCTGGGTGAGCCGGATGACCTTTTTAGTTCCCTTCCTTCCTGCTGCTTGTCTTGCCAGTCGCTTCACCTGCTCATGGCCTCCTATTACCCATTCAGGCTGTCCCTGTGGCTTGTATGTAGGGATCAACATCATTGATCCTCCTCACAATCGAATTGCACTCCCTGCCTGCTGCCACCTAGCTTCCTCAACACTGGCACTATTCTCCACACAGTGGATCGCTCTTCACAAGCAGTAGTCTCTAGGCTGAATATCCTCAGAGGCTTGGATTCGGAAAAAGAAATGGATGTACCTGACCACTCTGGTGCTTCTGCTCAACTTGAGTGAATGCAGTAATGCAGTGTGCAGCTAGACTATCCTCTCGAAACATCACCCACCCTCACAAGATAGTAGGTGAAAGTCACCAAAAACAGCTGCCTACTACACACTGATATACATGATACCAGTAGTCCAGTTCCTATCTCCACACATGCAAGGTGCATACTATGAAGGCTGCATGGGGAGAGGTTACTGTATGGGTCAGGAAGTGTGCAGATGAGTGATTAGAGAAACTGGTGGTGGCCAGCCTGCCAGATAGACCCATCCGTCAACACCATCACTTTACCCCCCACAGGAGTGACCTCATGGCCCTGACTCCGAATCTCATTAACAGAAAAAATAATTCTTAAGACATGGATATGGTGTACAAATCCACACTTCTGGCAGTATCCTTTCCCTTTAAACATCTTGCCGAAAGGTCTTCCAGCGTGCTGCTCCCACCCACCCAGGTGGTAACTCCCTCAACACCACCCCATGACGTCAGATCGTCCTTTCTGCTGGAAGACGAAGGTTCCTGCCTTTGTGCTCTGCATTTGAGTAGGACCTTTGCTTTCTAAAAAACATCTTCAAGTTCATTTTTTAATTCAATTTCAAAAAGTGTTACCGTCGGTATGGACGACTTGAAGTTGGCGCTGGGTTTCAAAAAGTGAGACTGTGGGCAGAAGATGTCCTGGACGGACACGCACACCTCGTGCATTTACTGCCTGGGCCACAAACGTGATCCCCAGGCTTGCAGCCTATGTTGCACCTTGAATCCAAACACTTTGGAGGACCGGCATGCTCGTCTTCTTCTCGAGGGCCCAGCTGAACGGGACCTTCCTGTTCACTCGAAAGACGCCCGTGGGGTGGTCTCTGCGGCTGTGGGGTCCACTGAACAAGTTGAGGCCTTCAAGGAGGTGGCAGCTCAGGCTACGGAGCATGCCTCTTCTGCTTCGACATTTGTGCCACTTTCCTTTGGTGCCACCTTTACGGGGGCATTTTGTGATTTGTGTCAGTCCCTTCCCACCCTTGGGCAGGGTCCTTCTAAGGGCACAAAATCCTCTGAATCTTATAAAAAAAATACCCTACAAAATGGTCTTGTCAAAGATCGCGGGATCGCGAATGCTCTTGGGCCTTGGATTCCCGTGCTTTCTTGGAGGTTTTGACTTAGGTGGCTCCTTCAGTCCAGGCCGCTGGCTTCATGGTCTTCCCCTCAGCTGAGACACGAGTTGACCAATCAGTTAAGATTTTTCTCGAGACAGTCAATGCATTATCGCAGGATGAGTGAGATACTTCCTATCTTACTGTGAGCCTACCTATCACCTGCCAGGAAGGGTTGAACCAGTTTCCTGATCCGGTCCCAAACCCTTGGGATCCCGTTCCCTTGGAGGAATCTCAGCATTTGCCAGCTCACTCTCTTTCTCAATGTCAGGTTCCCCAGCAGTTGAGGTTGAAATCCCACAGCCTGGAGTTCAGTAGCCTTTGCCGACATAGGTGCTCTCGGCATTCGAGCAAGCAGTGTCACCACTACTCTTCCTCTTCTTCCTCCTCAGGTGAGGAGAGGCTTCGACACAAGATGCACCGGCGCAATGATGAGCTAATATGGCAGCAGCTCATGCTCTCTGGGGTTAAGCCAATTCTTGCCCCCACCCTGGCTCTTCCAAGGGTGCCACACCATGGCGCCAGCCTGCTCCGGCTCGGCCTATTCCAGCCTCCCTGCCCATCAGGATAGAGCCACCTCCTGTGCAGCCAGAGGGTCCCCCCTCCTAAGGATGCCTGCACCACCCCTGGTCTTCTCTGTTGGCTGTCAGTCACTGTTACTCTTGATAGACCCTACAAATTCTGTAGAAATTCAGGAGGTTGACCACTTTTCAGTGAATCCTCTGAGTCTGAGGACTCCTCCCTGCATTCTTGTCCATTAGACGTGGAATTGAGAGAGGATTTGTCTACAGAGCACAGTACCACTTCTTCTGGGGGCTTCCTTTGTTTAATTTCTTGATCTACCAGAATTCAGATGGAGCCCATCCAAAAATGAGCTAAGTATCCCTTGACCAAGGTGACTTCCCAGTCACTGCCTTCCCAGTCGCTGAGGCCATTCTTGGCCCCACTGTGGAGCTTTGGCAGCACCCTGCCTCCTGCCTCATGGGGGCTATTAGCTTGTATTGCCCAAAAGTATGCAGTCCCTATGGATTCCCTGTCGGGTTTCACTGAACATCTCTTGGCTGAAGGTTTGGTTGCCGACTTGGTCTTTCGGCATTCTGGCAATGTCGGGGACATGGATAAACCTCCTGACAAAGAATTTAAGAAATTGGATCACGTGGTCAAAAAGGTCTATGCGGCCTCTTCTCATGACCTTTGGCAAGTGAGTTTGACCCTTTTGATGGCCCATTTGTCTCATGCCTTACTGGACACTATCAGTGTGCTTCCCCGGCTCCCGGCTAACTTGCAGACACGGTCCAGCAAGTTCAGGAACAGTGACCAAACAGCAGCTCCAGATGGCCATGGACATTGGCAGTTCCTATGCCCGGTCCGTGGCTGCCACGGTGGCCATGCGTCGCAAGGCTTGGCTGCGGATGTCTACCTTCACGGCAGATACCCAGCATAAGTTGGTGGATGTCCCCTTCCTAGGCACTGACTTGTTCAGGCCAGGGGTGGCAGGACACCTCACTAGGATCAAGAAGTCCAGTGCCACACTGGACTCTGTTACCTCTGCCCAGAGGGATCCCAAGGGCTCTAAACTTCAGAGAAAGAAGCCCTTTCACACCCTCTCTGCCCCTGCACCCAAGCCATCCCAGCCCCCAGCTGGGCAGCAGGCCCAGGCTTGGCACCCTCAAGCCAAAGTCAGTTGCTTCAGTCATCCACAAACCAGGTGGTCGAGGTCCCACTGCATCCTCAGCTGGTCCCTCCACCAAGCCTGCAAAATGACAGGCTGGGGGGTGCTACCTCTGTGCCCATCCTGTCGCTCCTAGGTCCTCCCCTGGGGGTCCGGCTCTGCCACTTACTTTCAACCTGGTCTGCTGTCACCAAGGACAGGGGGTCCTTGAAGTGGTCGGTCAAGGTTTGCCTCTAGAGTTCGAGGCTTGCCCTCTGTGCCGAGCCCACCCCCACAGAAGGACATGGTGTCTGCCAACATGCTGTCAGTCCTTCAGGAAGACATCGCCCAGCTCTTTCAGAAGGGGGTAGTGGCTCAAGTCCCGGACCCTCCAGTAAGCCCAGGGTTTATTTCCAGATACTTTCTGGTTCCAAATTGGACAGGGGGCTGGTGCCCCATCTTAGATCTGCATGACCTGAACAAGTTCCTTCGGTTGCGCACCTTCAGGATGGTCACTCTGTCTCAGTTAATTCCATCCTTGGATTAGAACATGTGGTTCTGCTCCCTAGATATTCAGGATGCGTTCTTCCACGTTCCCATCCCTCCATCCCACCACCAGTTTCTTTGGTTCCGTGTGGAAGGGAGACTTTATGAGTTTCAAGCCATGCCCTTCCACCTCTCCTCGGCTCCCAGGGTCTTCACCAAGTGCATTGTAGTGGTGGCAGCCTACCTGAGATGTTCAGGGGTTCAGGCGCATTCATACCTGGATGACTGGCTGATAGCGGTTCCTTCCAGGGAGGAGGTGAAGCGGTCCAGGGACCTGGCCTTCCAGACTTGCTTGACCCTCAGCCTTCTGGTGAACAAGGCCAAGTCGGTGCTCGTACCTTCGCAGATGATGCACTTCATCGGGGTGGAGCTCGACTCTTGCAGAGCCAGAACTCAACTCCCAGTGGACTGGACATAGGTTCTTTCCTCCTTTGCCCGATTATTTCAGGTTGGGCAGTCGCACCCTGCTCACGATGTTATGCGCCTCCTGGGATTCATGGCAGCCTACACCAGTGTGGTCCATTGGATTGGTGGAGAATGCGCTCTCCGAAGTGGACCTGGCCTGTCAATGGTCTCAGCGCAAGGGTCATTTTAACCAGCCAGTCACTGTGACCCAGCTGATGTGGGACACCTGCCAGTGTTGGTCCCGGAACATCTGCAGAAAGGAATCCCCTTTGTCTGTCCGGAGCCAGTGGTCACCATCATGACCGATGCCTCCCTGATGGACTGGAATGCCCACCTGGTGGAACACAGAGTCCACAAACTCTAGCCCTGGAGGAGTCCTGATGCCATATCAACCTGCTGGAGTTTCGGGCAGTTCGGCTGGTGCTGGCAGCCTTTGCTCCACACCTTCAGTGTCAGGTCATTCAGGTCCAGATGGACAACACCACGACCATGTACTACTTCAACAAACAGGGCAGGACACGTTCCCTTCCTCTGTGCAGAGAGGCTCTCTATATCTAGACCTTCATGCTCAGCTTGAATGCAGATCTGGCCATCCATTTGGCTGGGGTGTCTAATCAGCTGGTGGACACCCTCAGCTGTGTGGGTGAGGCGTCTCACGAGTGGTCTCTCCATCAGGAAGTAGTGCACAGTCTGTTCTACTGGCACCTCTCTGGTGGATCGGTTTGTCTCCAGGGTGAACGCAAAGCTGAGGCTGTATTGTGCCCACCCCCCTAAGCGGGGAATGCTGAAGGGGGGATGCCTTCTTGAGGTCCTGGACCCATGGCCTCATGTATCTATGCCTTTCCTCCCCTTCTGCTGATCCAGAAAGTACTGCTCAGTGCCAGGAGGGACAAGGCTTGGATGATCCTGGTGGCTCTGGACTGGCCCCACCAGTTCTGGTACCCCAATCTCCTTAGCTTCGGCTGCAGGCTTCCGTGGCGTCTACCTCTATGCTCAGACCTGCTTTCATGCAGTCAGGGGAAGGTACTCCATCCGGACCTTCAATCCTTGCACCTGACAGACTGGTTGCTGAGTGGCTAGTATTCCAGGCTTTGGGTCTCCCCAATGATGCCCTTAATATGGTAGAGGCCTCTCAGAAGGAGTCCAACTGAAAATGGTATGCCTTCAGATGGAAGAGGTTCTCCATTTAGTGCCAGGGCATGGGGCTTGACCATTTGTCTTGCCCAGTGGCTAGAATTCTCAATTATCTTTGTTCCCTCTCCCAATCGGGCCTTCAGTTGACACCCTTAAGGTGCACCTGGCAGCCATCTCGCATACCGATTGCGGGCTGCTATGACATCAGTGGCGAAGGAGATAGTGGTCTGGTGCTTTTTTAAAGGCCTCGACCGCATTTCTCTTCCGGTGCGTGAACCACCACCACCTTGGGACTTGTTGCTTGTGTTGGCAGTGCTCATGGGCAAGCCATTTGAACCAATGCACAGTTGTGAGATTTCTCACCTGATGTGGAAGATCACCTTCTTGGTGGTTATCACCTCTGCCAGAAGGATCAGTGAGCTCCAGGTGCTTTTGGTGGAGTCTCCTTACCTGGTCTTCCACAGGGACAAAGTTGTCCTTTGCCCCAACCCAAAGTTCCTCCTGAAGGTTGTTTCAGAGTTTCACCTTAACCAGGTGATGAATCACCTAGTGTTCTTCACCAACCACACCTTGAATGAGCACAGGCTTCATATGCTGGACCTGAGGCAAGTGCTTACCTATTACAAGGAGAGCAGGGCTGGAGTTCGGAGAGAGGTTCTCCGGCTGTTTGTCACTTATGCTGAAGCTACACCTGGCAGACCGTCAGCAAAGCGGACGATTGACAGGTGGATTGTATCCTGCATCAACCTCTGCTATAGGTTGGTGGGCAAAGAGCCTCCCATAGGGCTAAGGGCTCATTCCACCCGACATACTGCTGCAACGGTGGCTGCCTCCAGGGATAGCTCTATCCTGGAGATCTGCAGGGCTGCTACCTTGAAATCAGCACACACCTTCATTTCCCGTTACTACATCGAACTTGAGTCATGCTGGGATGCTGGTTTTGAGGCCTTGGTTCTCCAATGTCTGTTCCCGAAACAGGGGATGTGTGCCTGCCCTCGCCACCCAGGAGAACTACTAGGAGTCTGCCAGAAGCGTGGATTTGTACACCATGTCCCTAGAAAAACAGGTTACTCATCTGTAACAGTAGTTCTAGGAAGTGGAATTTCATGTGTGGTGTACATCCACATAACCCATCCAACCTCCCCTGGCAAGTAGCACACTGAATCTTTCTTCCAGTGGGTAAGATCTGACGTCATGGGTCGGTGCCAAGGGAGTTACCACATGGGTGGGTGGGAGGAGCCAGCTGGAATACCTTTTGGCAAGGTATTCAGAGGGAAAGGATACTGCCAGAAGTGTGGGTATATACCACGTACCACTCCTACAACTACTGTTACAGGTGAGTAACTTGTTTTTATGCTGCAGTGATGACCCCCAGCATGGCTTTCAGTTTCATGCACACTGCAGCTGAGCGGGGCCCCCCAGAACTCTGCGCCCTACGCACTAGTGTAGTCTGCATTATGGTAAATCTAGCCTTGATTGGGGGGGGGAGAAATGGAGACCACATAGTGTCTGTGGTGACAGCATAGACTGGGGGGAAAAATTGACAGACTGGGTGGGCCAAGCGGTCCTTGTCTGCCATCAAATTCTGTTTCTCTCTTGGGGGGGGGTAGTTTATGAGAGATATAAGGAAATACTTCTTAACAGAAAGGGTGGTGCACTCCTGGAATAGCCTGCCAGAAGAGGTGTTGAAGGCAAAAACAGTGGGGGATGTTCAAGCATGTATGGGACAGGCACAGTGGCTTAACAAGTATAGGAAAGGAAGGCAGGAGGGATGCGGTGAGCAAATAAGGTCCAAGGAGTTGGAATAGGCAGGGAAAAAATAGGATGGGCCTACCGGTCTTTCCTGCCGACAAATTCGGTGTTTCTGTACTGATACCATCTATGATTTCTTTTGATGGAAAATCTGAGCACCAGACAGCTACCAAGTTTAAAAACTACCTTTATAAGATGCAGGAGAAAGCAACTAGATGGTTGTTGGTGATGCCTTTTTATTGGACTGCCTTGCCAATGTAAATTGACGAGGTAAATGCCAACCCTGCTCTAGGTTATTTCTCTAGGAATAGCACAGTATCTGGAAATTGGGTGTATGGATGTAGCAGTCTTAGTTTTGTTGCACTAGAGGTTTAGGAATATTATAAGACCTTTGTTTCAGCCTGTGATGTATAAACTCTTGGAATTAGCTGAACAGACTGGTGATGGTTATTAGTCACCTAAAAGCATCAGAACTTTATCCCAGCGGGAGGTGGCTGCATCCTGAACACTTTTGTACATATATAGATAAATATCAGTTTGGAAACATGAACATTTTAGTTCACTGACCTGCACTGAGCAACAAGGTGCTGAAAAAAATCAGTTTGCTACGCTAGTTGTGATGTAAAATAAATAGCACTGGGTATGAAAGCAGTCAGTAATTGACCAAAGGCTGCAAAGGTTACAATGACTCATGTATGCTACCTTTGTGAACATTAGAGCATATAGCACAAAGGAGATTTGTTTTGTTATTCTAGAAATATTTCCCATTTATGATTTTTTTTCAGTTTAACTTGTTTGGCCATCCTCATAAATCCCTAAAGTCCACCAGCTACGGAAGTCCTTGGGCATGATTTTACGAAGCTGGTTTAGATCAGTGCACTGGATTTTACAAGAACAGGGGTCCTGGTGCCAAAATCCCTGAGTTTGCCATAAGCCGACCCATGCACCAACCAAATTGTGCACAAAAGTGGGCTGCCACAGGCTTGAGGCATTGGTGGCCAGTGACAGAGACCCACCGGCTGGTCACCCTGGTGGCTGGCGAGTCATACAGAGGATAGCCTGGCTCGTGGCGGTTGTGGGAGGGATAGGTCCAGCTGGGGAGGAGGGGGTTTACAACAGACCCAGTAGGGGGGCGCGGTAAGTATAGTGCTGGTCGTGGTGAGGGGGGGGATGAACCAGCCCCACCACAGGAGGGGGGCTGCGGGCTCTCACCTGCCACAGACCTCTGGCTGCTCTGGCTGTGGTCTGGCAGATGTCTGGGGCTATCTGGGCACCTACACCAAGGTGGGCACAGGATCATCTCCCACCCCCACCCAGCAAGGGCTGCAGCAGTGGTGCACAGCAGCTTAAACCAGTTCCAGGCTTGTCTAACTGCAGGACACAGGCTCCCGTTGGGGGCGGAGGGCTTGCAGAATCCCATTGTAGGGGATATTGCAGCCCTGCCCCCGGTGCAAGTCCCGTTCCACCGTGGTGCACCCGTGTGGCCATTAAAGGGACAGTGCAAGCGTGGCATAGGCAGTGTTTGAAAATCGGAATTGGCAAGGAGCCCCTTGCGCCATTTCTCCTTGATGTGGGCCCCCTTGAACCAGTCCTGATTTTTTTTTAAATCGAGCTCTTGTGCTGCTTATGCTGACACGCTACTCTTAAAGAAACATAGAAACATCGCAGTTGACAGCAGAAGGAGACCACCAGGTCCCTCTAGTCTGCCCATTGTCTTTTAGCCTAGCCTTTTAACTGCCCTTGGGTTTGAGGGCTCCCTTGTATCTGACCCAAGCATTCTTGAAACCTACCACTGTGTTTGCCCCCACCACCTCTTCAGGCAGGCTGTTCCAGGCATCCACCACTCTTTCTGTGAAGAAAAACTTCCTGGTGTTGGTGGAGAACTGCCCACCTTGCAGCCTTAGATCATGTCCCCTGGTTCTGCTGCCATTCTTAAACTGGAAGAGATCATCTGTCTGCACCTGGTTTATGCCTTTTATGTACTTGAATGTCTCAATCATGTCACCCCTCTCTCTTCTCTGTTCCAGGAAATACATGTTCAGTTCTTTCAGTCTACCCCTGTAGGACATCTCATGCAGTCCCTGAATCATTTTTGTTGCCCTTCTGTGCACCGTCTCCACTTGGTCAATGTCCTTTTTGAGGTGGGGCCTCCAGAACTGGATGTTGTACTCCAGGTGAGGCCTAACCAGTGATCTGTACAGTGGCAGGATCACTTCCCTCTTCCTGCTTGTGATTCCCCTCCCAGTGCATCCCAGCATACCACTGGCTTTTAATGCTGCCTTCTCGCACTGTTTACCTACCTTCATCTGAGATAATGATTCCCAAACTGCGCTCTTGGGTGGGAGCAGCTAGTTTTTCCCCCTCCAAGTTAATATGCCTTTTTTGGATTTCTTTTTGCTATGTGCATGACTTTGTACTATTTGGCTTTGAATCTCAACTGCCATGCTCCAGACTATTCTTCCAGTTTCTTGAGGTCAGCTTCCATCTTATCCAGGAATCATCTTTCAAGACGTTAGCAAAGCAAGTGTTGTCTTTGTAACGACTTGCAGTGCACAGTAATACAGACTGGCTTGAGCAGCCTCCTTGTTGGCAGGATTTATTGAGATGGCTGAGTAAAACCAAAAATTATGAAAACAAAACATTTCATGACAAAACTACACATGGACTTTAGAGCAGGTAAATAAACTATATACAGTATGTTTAGTTTCCAAACTGTTTTTGAATCTCAAATGGTCTAGAACTATTCAGCCAAACAAAAAGTGATAACATCTCCTTAAAAGTGTGAATTGCTTCATAACACGGATATTCAATAAATGTCATACTCCTCAAAAATATTGTACAATTATTGCTTTTGCTCATTCCTAATTAAACAACTTTACATTCCTGGTAACTGGGTATTGCAAGTGCTGTGCCGTAAGTGTGAAAACCTATTAAATGTGTAATACCAGGGAATTCCCACTCTAAATGAAGCAACCTGCTGAGCACATCGCAGCACATTAGTCTTTTTTACGTTGCTGTCCTTGGCTGCCCTGTGCTGAGACGCTCCGTGGTGGTTATCACCTTTCTTCTGCCTGCTGAGTGCACTCTGTCAGTGCTTGCATAGGATGGTGTTTGATTTGATATTTAAAAACAAACTGTTGTACAGTGAAAATACAGCAGAAGAGAAGAAAGCACTCATTTTCTACAGTGCCAGTACTTAGCAGTCCAGTGGGTGTGTAGCTGCAAAAAAAAAAAAGGGAAGCACATAAATTTGTGTTTCATGTCTGCATAACTGTCTAATTTAAGGGCCCTGTTCAACATCACTTTACCTGCCCCCTTTTTTATGTCAGTTTCCTTAATAAAATTTTGAGGAAGCAGGCATGTAAAGTTGGTGTGTAAAGCTTTTCTGAATGGAGTGCTCAGAGCTTCGTTGCTAGAGTAGAACTCTTTATAGTTAGGTGCATTCCTGACTTTTCTATTTTAATTACAGATCTGTGGGAATTCTACCTTCCTTACTTGTATTCCTGCATCTCGTTGATGGGAGGGTTATTGTTACTCTGTAAGTATTTTTGTCTTTCTTTCGCTTATCCAGGTTTTGGTTGGATCTCACAGTAACAGAAGTGCAGATGAATGAAGTGCCACTAGCAGAGAGTGCATGCGTTTACATTTGGTGTGAATACCAATATAAGAGAACTAGACACATAATTGATGAGGGTTAACTTTAGACTGTACTTAAAACAGTATTAAACAGTTTTATGGCTTTCACTTAACAGACTCCATGATTTTTTGAGTGTACCTGTAGTATATTCCTTTTCAAACATTTCCATTTCATCTTATGTAGCTTTTGACTTTCTGCCAAAGACCTAGTGGAAAGTTATTCCACTGTTACTTATAGAAGTGTAAACTGTAGCTCCATGTTTCTTCAGGAAGTACTGGATAAGCCAGTCCTAGTCTAATTATGTCCCTACCGCTAAGTAAAGGGTGCATTATGTTGTTCCTTCTAAGTGGGTACAAGTCACACGTAGCTTGATACAAACATTGTATGATATGTAGGCTGTGACCTTGGCCTCTATAACAAAGTTTGCAGGTTATGTTTCTACTTTCTTCCATTTATATTAATTAGGTGCACCTGCTTTTGCTGAATAATGTACTTTTATTAAAAAATAATACTTCAGTACCCACTTGTGAATTTATTCAGGCATATAAGTTTGAAATAAGGTTTTGTAGGAAGAGACAGCAGCAGTCTGCATGTGAAAATAAAAAAAAATATTCTTAATGCATACTGTTTATTATAATTCGCTTATTTTAAATCATAAGTGCTCATCCCTTCCCATATTTGTTGACTGCATGGTAGTTTAAAAAATTCTGACCATGTGGATGTCCCAAGCCTGTAATTTTCTAGGGGCACTGCAGAGGCAGCATGCTTAGAGTACATCCAGGAGATCTGAGTTTGATTCCCACGACCTCTACTTGCATACCGTGCGACTCTGGGCAAGCCATTTAACCTCCCCCAGGGCTCCTGGGTCACCCATGAAAACAGGCCTTGGGCCTAGTGGGACTTATCTGGTTAACAAATAATAAAGAATAAATGTTCAGACTTCTGGGGAGGGACTGGTAGGGTTCCACAGTAGCAGTATCATCTTAGGGGATTAGCCTAGCAGTGATGTTAGTCAGGCCCCACCTAAGGGAAGCTCCAGTCAGGAGTTAAGTGGGTGCTTGGCAGAAAATAGTAAAAATGCAGGCCTAATATATCAGAGGAGAGCTGTGAAGCCTTCCTCCGCATGTTATAGAGCTTCTGATGCCGTGGCTCTGCCCCCCAGCTCTGTTTGATGCTTGTACCCTATCTTCTTAGCTGATGGTTACAGGCGGTCTTTCCCCTGTGATGGGACAGATGAGACCTTTGGTGACTGAGGCTCCTGGGGTGTCTGGAAGACCGTCTTAGGAGCCCAGCAGTTTTATATCCAGGAGGCAGCAGAGCATTGACTGGCCCAAAGGAGTGAAGCATCAGTGGGCCATGATGGCTTTGTGAACATGCAGCTGAAGTCTACACATATGCAGCAGTGTCGTTCTCTGGGCCACTTGCAATGCAAATTACAGGCATGCTGAAGTGAGCATCATTATGCAGCTGCTTGGAGCCACTCACAGAGCAAGCTACAGGTCTGGCCAGTGAGTACTGTGTGGTGTAAGAAAGGCGAAAGCTAGAGGTGTCAGAGGCTATGTATGTTTTCAAAAATGTAAGGCCGTATATTACAAAAAAACTTTAATGCATTTACTCTGTTTGAAGCACAAAGTGTACAGAGTTGGAAAATGAAAAATTAAGGTAAATAATCCCTGGTTCATTTAGAAATTGGTGGCGTGTTTCTCAGGGTTTGAGTGATCAAGTGACAGTGGTGGCTTTACCCTAATATCATCACTGCCTTGTCAGATAAGAACAGATTGCTCCCCGTAGTAATGTTGTTTGGATCCATAAATGTGCCAGTACAGAAGTGCATCATTTTGGGCCAGAGTGGTGCCCCACAGAAGTGGAATACGTGCTTATCATGGAATTCAGAATGCTGTTTGAAATCTGCAATGTGATCATGTTCCCCCTACTAACTTAACGCCAGTTCTAGGGGTGTGGATATGGTGCACTATCTACACCCTGCCAGTCCTCCTTTCCCCTTTAAATCTTGCTGGCCATCTTTAAGCTAAGTTCCTCTTATCCACCGGGGTGATATACTCCTCCACTCCATCCCATGATGTCAGATCTTCATTTCCTCTGGAAGAGTCAGGTCTCCTTCTTTGCAGCTTTGTGTGCGGCGCAGGCTTTTGTTAGGGCATCATTGCCAAACTTTGTTTTCTTCGACTTGTAAGTATATTTTCTCGGTTTTGTTCCAGTTGTCAACTTAGTGATGGAACATGAGGAATCTAAATGGGTAAGGGGTAAGGGCTTCGAGCATTGCATCCAGTTAAACCAGAAGATGTCACAAACTGATCCACACACCTTGTGCATCTGCTGCCTCAGGGCAGAGCATGACGTTGCCGCCTTTGCAAGATTTTACTCCCTTTGTCCCTCGAAGACTGCTGCGCCTGTCATTTTCTCAGCTGACTGGCTGAACGAGACCCTCTGGTGTTATCCAAGGATGCCCACAAGGTGATCTCCACAGCTGCGGGATCTGCAGCCCAGCTCGTGTCAATGGAAGAGGCAGCAGCCAAAGCTGCATTGGCTGCCTCATCAGTCTCCACATTGCTTCAAACAACATGAAGTCTTGCTGTATTCTGACAGTATGCAGTTAGCCCCAGCACTTGAACTGCTCCGGAGATGAGAGTTAACTCTATGCTAAGAGCATAGAACGTTGAGCTTGTGCTTGGTTCAAACTTCTGTCTGCTGTACTTTCAAGTGTAACTGTCAGATTCTTTACTCCACCTAACTGAACAGTCACTCCAGAGTTTCTCCTGTCGCTTTCGGTTCGCGCTAGTGAAAACCGTCGGTTTAAACAGAAAATGTTATACTTTTTCCTCGGTTTAGATCCCTGTCTTTGGTACAGTAAGTAGTAGAGGTATTGGACTGTAGTAAATTCTGTGGAAATTGTAAAACTTAAAAATTGTTACGGTTGGTTCGGCTGAACCGATCACTGTTTTGATTCTGTGGTGATTCCGGTGCTTATCGGTTCCAAAAAACCTGTGTTTAACGTTTCTTTCCAATACCCTTGACACAGTTAGGAACCGATAAGTTTGTCTTACCTGGCCTGAAGCCGTGTAAAGGGTAAGTTTTCTGTTTTACTGTTGCTATATCTAAGAAACCTAAAAGAAAAACCGGGCTCACTGGGTTTCAGCACTGTAGTGTGTGTGGGGAGGCCTTTGCTAAGGCTGATCCCCACACCACCTGTGTTTATTGTCTGGGGTTTGACCACCTCGATTCAGACTGCTAAACATGCAAACATTTCCCTAAGGCCGCCCTAGAAAAAACGTTGGGCAGGCTTAGGGAGAAAGAGGTTGAGAAGTCCGCTGACCCGGATAGCCAGCCTGGTTCGGTTCCGACCGAACCTGAGGGAGTGCTCTCTGACCAGGGCCAGACTTCCTCGGGCAAGAGGAGAGCCGACCCTGAGGGTTTGGGTCCTGCAAAAAAGAAGAAGAAGGTAAAGTTGGCTGGTTCAGATTTAGATCCCCACCATCCAACCACCGAGGAAATTGCCAGGGCGATTAGTATTGTGGAATTGCTTCATTCATTTCCAACCGATCTGGCACCTCTCGGTAGGCGCTCAGTTCAGTCGGTTCCCCAGTTTCCGATTATTCTTTGGAAGAATATTATGAGCCGGAATGGGAGGGGGGAAAAAGAGTTTGATGATGATGAGGATGAAGATGGTGGGGAAGGTCTGGATGAGCCCATTGAACCGGACATCTACCCAGACAGACCTTCAGGAGTTTCCCCTCCCAGGCTTTCTGAGTCCTCTTCCCACTTTATGTTTTACAGGAAAGTGGCTGATATGCTCCAACTCCCTGTGGATGAAGCTGTTGAGGATCAGGAGGAGCCTGATTTTGTAGAAATGATGGACATCCCAGAGCCCAAGAGACTCTCTGTTCCCTTACACAAATCTTTTGGGAAACAGACTCACAAGATTTTAAAAACTCCAAATTCATTGCTTCCAGTGGACAAACAAATGGACAGGAGGAGGTACATGCTGTCAAGCTCAGCTACAGAGTTCCTGTACCAGCATTGCAGCCATGTTGGGGTAGTGCAGGCTGCAGCCTGTGACAAGGCTAGCATACCCTTGGCTTCACACCCCTGGATAAGGACTCCAGGAAGATAGATGCCATGGCCAAGAAGCAGTACCTGGTATCTTCTCTGGGACTCAGACAGGCTAATTACATGGCCTATGCAGCTAGATACCAAAAGTCCAAGTGGGAGTCTGTTTTGGATCCGGCTAAACAGCCGTTCCCCCAGCTAGCCAAGGAGCTGGAAGAGGTGGCTGCTGATGGGATAGAGGCATCTAAGGTTCAGTTTCATGCTGCTGTAGACTTCAGTGTTTCATCATGAGTCATGGCTACATCTGTGGCTCTTCGGAGGATGGCTTGGCTCAGATGTACTAGCTTCTTGCAGGATACCCAGGCTAAGGCCATGGATTTCCCTGTTGAAGGTAATTCTCTGTTTGGGGAGCAGACAGAGAACTACATGAAAAAGATGGATGAGTACAGGACCACCTATAGGAGTGCACAAGCCGAGGAAAGGCAGTCAACTCCTCAGAAGCAGCAGGCTAGGGGCAGGGGCTGGCCTTTTCACAGGCCTTTCTACCAGTCACAGGCCTCCTCTTCTTTTCCCAGAGGGGTTCTTTGAGGAGGGAGGCAGGAGGGGATGAGCAGGGCTGCATCCACCTCTCAGCCTAAGGCTCCTGCCAAGCAGACACCCTGAGGTGTCAGCCCGGGTCGACTCCCCAATCCCTGTAGGAGGCAGGCTGGCTTACTACTTCCAGGCCTGGAAGTCTGTTACCTCAGACAAGAGGGTCCTGGAGGTAGTAAGCCGGGGACTGGCCCTCAGTTTCAAAAAATTTCCAAAGCTGAGGGTCGGGTCTTTTCCACCTGCAAACATCTCAGAAACCATTGCTCTAGAGGCAGAGGTTTCCTCTCTGTTGGCTCTCAGAGCCATAGAGAGAGTTCCTACATCCCTCAGGGGCAAGGGTTTGTACTCCAGATACTTCCTTACCCCAAAAAAGACAGGGGAGTGGCGGCCCATCCTAGACCTAAGATACTTAAACAAGCATCTACTAAAGCCAAAGTTCAGAATGGTAACTCTGGGAATAATTCTTCCCTCTCTAAGGCCAGGAGATTGGTTAGCTTCCCTGGACCTCAAGGATGCCTACTTTCACATTCCCATCAGGTGCTCCCACAGAACGTATCTCAGATTCGAACTGCCCTCAGGCCATTGTCAATTCAGGGCAATACCTTTTGGGCTAACATCAGCACCAAGGGTCTTTACAAAATACCTAGCAGTAGTAGTAGCCTTTTTAAGGAGGCAGAACATCTCTATTTTCCCATATCTCGACGACTGGCTCATTGTGGGGCAGTCTCCAGACCAAGTCAAGTCAAATCTACAAGTGATCCAGCAAGTGCTCACTTCCTTGGGATTCCTCCTCAATCTTCCAAAGTCAGTTCTCGAACCAGTGCAGCTCCTCACCTTCATAGGGGTGGAGTTGGACACCATTCAGGCAAAGGCCTTTCTTTCCTTGTCAAGGGTAAGGGCCCTTATAGACCTAGCTTCCTCATTTCGTCTTCTGGTTTCTTGCCCAGCAAGGCATTTTCTCCAACTACTGGGTCATATGGCAGCTGCCACTGCAGTGGTTCCAGGGGCCAGGTTTCAGATGAGGGACATCCAGTTTCACTTGAGGGCTTTCTGGTCCAAGAAAAAAGACCCTCTCACCAAACTGATTTCAGTGACTCAGATCTTGATCCATGCCCTCCAGTGGTGGTTGGATCAGGACAACCTCAGACAAGGAGTCCCATTCATATCTCAGACTCATTCTGTGGTTTTGACCACAGATGCTTCTTTCCTGGGATGGGGTGCTCATTTGGGAACCCTCACAGCACAAGGAGTGTGGTCCCCTCAGGAGTCTCTTCTCCATATCAACCTTCTAGAACTCAGGGCAATATACTTAGCCTTACAGGCTTTCGCGAATTCAGTACAAAACAAGGTGATTCAGGTGAGGACAGACAACACCACCACCATGTGGTACATAAACAAGCAGGGAGGCACTTGGTTGATGGCCTTGTGCATGGAAGCCATGAAAGTCTGGTCTCTGGCCTATTCTCTGCAGACATCCCTGGTAGCAGTCCACCTTCCATGGAAAGACAATGTTTTGGCAGATGCCTTGAGCAGGATTTCTCAGGGTCATCATGAATGGTCCCTGGATCCTCTAGTGCTAAAAGTGATATTTCTAAGATGGGGCACTCTTCAGAAAGACCTCTTTGCAGCCCCAGGCAATCACCAGCTTCCTCTTTTCTGTTGCAGACCCCTAGTATTTGGCTCAGTCCCCGGATGCTCTACTGTTGGATTGGTCAGGGAAATTTCTGTATGCCCCCCCTTCCCCTATTGTTCAGAGTTCTGGTCAAGATAAGGTCATACTCTTGCAAAGTGATCCTGATTGCTCCAGACTGGGCCAGGCAGCCTTGGTATCCTCTCTTGCTGTCTCTGGCGGTCCATCTTCCATTGGCTCTCCTCAGAAATCACAATCTGTTAACTTCCTCTCAGGGGAGAATTTGGTATCCCAATCTTCATTCTCTCAATCTCAAAGCTTGGCTCTTGAAGAGCTAGAATATGCAAATTTGAATCTGTCTCAAGGGGTTCTAGACATCCTCAAGGCTTCTCGTAAACCTGCCACTAGAAAAATCTACAACTCCAAATGGAAAAGGTTTGGTATTTGGTGCTCTAGTAAACAGATATCACCAGACTCTGCTGACTTGTCTGCAGTTCTGGACTGTATGGTTCATTTCAATAGCCTAGGCCTCAGACCAGCTACTCTCAAGGTGCATTTATCTGCTGTCTCTGCATTTTTATCAGTGGGGAAGCTTTCTTCTCTAGTTTCTAACCCCGTGTTCTGTACATTTTTTAAGGGGCTATTTCATACTAATCCCCCCTTTAAGGAACCTGTTTCTGCTTGGCATCTCAATGTTTGCATTGCTCAACTTATGCAACCACCCTTTGAGCCTTTGGTCGCTGCAGACCTTAAGTACTTGACTTGGAAAGCTGTCTTTTTGGTACCTATTACCTCTGCCAGATGGATCAGTGAACTGCAAGCTCTGTCAGTTATGCCTGACTTCATTTCATTCCATAGAGATAAGGTGGTCCTTTGAACCAATAGGAGGTTCTTACCCAAAGTGGTGTCAGATTTTCATCTGAACCAGTCCATGTCCCTTCCTGTCTTTTTCACTGATCATTCCTCTTCAGGGGAAAGGAGATTGCATAGCCTGGATGTTAAAAGAGCCCTTAGCTACTACATAGAACGTACTAAGTATTTTAGATCTGGCTCTTCCCAACTGTTCATCACCTATGGTGAAGTGGGGAAAGGTAGACCTGCTACCAAATGAGCTACTGCAAGGTGGATTGTTTCCTGTATACAATTCTGCTATGGCAAGCTAGGCAAAATACCCCCTTCAGGCCTGAGGGCTCATTCTACCAGAGGTACAGCTGCTTCTCTGGCTGCAGCCAGAGATATACCCCTCTTAGAGGTCTGTAAAGCAGCCACCTGGAAAACAGTTCATACTTTTACCAAGCATTACTCTCTGGACATCCAGACTAGGAGTGATGCTAGGTTTGGTACAGCAGTGCTGCAGAGCCTATTTCCTAAGTAGGTTCTGTACCCTCCTCCTGGGAGGTACTGCTTGGTAGTCTGCAAACTGTCAGAATACAGTAAGACTTCATGTTGTTTGAAGAAAAAATTACTCACCTTAGTAATTGTGTTTCTTCTAATAGAGTCTTGCTGTATTCTGACCTCCCACTGCCTCCCCTCTCAGAACCCGGTTTTTGGGAAGTGGGCTGGCAGGTACAGTGCTGCACCTCAGAGGTGCATTGGCTCCCTCTCCTTAGGGAGGAGCTGTGCATAGTGGCACTATTGTTTGTTATTTATAAAGTTATGTTAAGTTTACTACCTGAGTTTTTTGTTTTGGGGTTCTCGACTTGAGTCTTTGGGATTCCAAAACTTTTGGTTGCCCTTAAGGCTAATTTTTTTTTTTTTTTTTTTACTATTTCCACATTATAGGTGTACTTAGTTTTGGCTCGTAAGAATCTGACGGTTACACTTGAAAGTGCAGCAGACAGAGGTTTGAACCAAGCATGAGCTCAACGTTCTGTGCTCTTAGCATAGAGTTAACTCTTTCATCTCCGGAGCAGTTCAAGTGCTGGGGCTAACTGCATACTGTCAGAATACAGCAAGACTCTATTAGGAGAAACACAATTACTAAGGTGAGTAATTTTTTCTTCTGGCCAGGCCAGCATTTGGGCATCAGTCTCCTGTACATTCTGGGACATGTGCAAGTCCCTTCAGACCCTCGAGGAGAGCCCCTCATGCCACAGCAAGAAACAAATCTAAGAAATCCTACCGTCGGTTGTGGGACCAGGAAAAAGTACGCTCTTCCCAATCCCACCATTCCCTTGACTGCTCGCTGGCTGTCGAGCGCTCAGCTTCGGCTGATCTTGCCTTGGTTGAGGGTCAAGATACTAGTCCCACAGTATCGCCATTGGGCTTGTTGGCCTCAACACAGGCTGACCAGGCAGTTGAGATTGTTCTCGACCCGGTCAACCAGTTGTCGGAAGGGATCAAGGAAGACAAGATCTCGCAGACTCCTGTCCTTTCAACCCTCACTCAGGAGGGTCAGGAGCAGTTGGTGGACCTGGCTGCCTCCTCCCAGGAACTGCCTCCATCTGGGGTCGCGCAGAAGAAGCTGATTTGTATAATCTACACGTCCCTTCTGCCTGCCTGTCATCATCGAAGGCTCTGTTGTTGCTCGAGGGCCAGGGCTCAGTCAAAATCGCGGTGGAAGGATTCCTTATGCTCCAGATCTTGGTCGTTTGGGTGTGGTCGCTGCAGACATTTCTTGTCCTCTTTGTCATCCGACAAAGAGAGGCTCCACTGCAGATTGCGGTGGTTCTACAAGGACATGCTGTGACAGCAGTGGGCCTTGCTTGGGCAGGGCTCTATCCATGACCGTGGCAGTCCCCTGCTTGCCACCAGTGTGGCCCATTCCGTTCCCGCCGAGACAGGTGTTGCTGGCATCCGTCTGTCCTCTGATCCAGGTGGAACCACCACCACAACAGCCATTGCAGAGAGCCCCCACCAAGGACTCCTGTCTGGCTACTGACTTTCCAGGTCAGATTTCAATGGCAATCACTCACCTGGATGAACCTCGAGTGGTAGACGGCAAAAAATGACCAAGGGCCATGTTCGAGGAATCCTAGTACAACTCCAGGGGGTCCTCTATGCAGTCCTTGAGGACGCATAGGTTCGATCACGAATTGGTTGAGGAATTGACTATTGACCGATGTCTTTTGGGGTTCTTCTCGGATTGATACCTGAATCCATGGAGAGGCCCTCTGGAGCCATTGCAGAAAAGGGCTAAGTATCCCTTCACTGAAATCTTGGACAGGGACAAATCCCTAGGGGTCACCTTCCTGATGGCTTAGGCCATCCTGAGACCAGCTCTAGAGCTTTGGCAGCATCCAGCATCCTGTGTGGTACCATTTGCAAGTATGCAGTCCATACTGGCACGTTCTTCAGTTTCTTGGACAATCTCTTGGCTAAGGGTTTGATGGCCAACTCAGTTTCCTGGAAAACAGGCAATGTTGGGGATGTGGACAGGCCCTCTTACAAGGAGTCCAAAAAGCTTGACCATGCAGCAAAAGAGGTGTATGCTGGATTCTCCTTGGATCTCCAGGACTATCAGGCGAACAGTACCATGATGATGGCCAACTTCAGTCATTCTCTGATGGGAGTACTAGATTATGTCTTCCCTCACTTATCTGCTGACTTGCAGACATCAGTGAAGATGGTCAGTGGCCAGGGTCAAGCACTGACTAAACACCAGCTCCAGACGGCCTCGGACATTGGCGACTCTTGCATCTGTTCCATGGCAGCAGCCATCGCAGTGTGTCACAGGGCCAGGCTGCAGATTTCCCCCTTCACGGCAGACACCCAACACAAATTGGCTATTGTTCACTTCTTGGCCACCGACCTCTTTCGCCCAGGGCTGGAGGGGTATCTCACTAGAATTAAGAAGTCCAGTGCCATCTTGGAGTCTGTGACTACCTCACAGAAGGACCAAAAAGGGTAGATGCCGAAAAAGAAGCCTTTTCAATTTCACCCCTTTCAGTCACAACAGCCATGGCAGCAGCAGCCCAGTAGGGGCACTATTGGGCTTGGCGCCCCAAGACCAGATTTGTTGGTCAGGGCACCAAAAATGCAGGGGTAGGGGTAGTAGTGCCCTTCTGGCAGTAGGTACCGGTGCCCCCTCCAAAGCTGCCCAGTGATGGGTCAGGGGGTGTCTACCTCCTGTCCCTTCAGTCCCTGCCTCAGCTCCCGTGAAGTCGACCACCATTTCTGGCATAACTGGTCTGTCATTACTTTGGACAGACAGGTGCGTGGTGGGCAGAGGGTTGCCGCTCAACTTCGAGGCTCTCCCGCCGTACCAGCCCCATCACAGTGTGCAAGTGAAGAAAGGGGAAAGAAGGACTGCTAGAGTGTGGATGTGCACCATATACCACTCCTTGAACTACAGTTACAAGTAAGTAACACTCATGTGTTTATAAAGCCAAGGGAGCAGTGACCATCAGAATCTGACTAATGACTAGTTTTTTTGCAAAATGTTTAGAATCCAACAGAAACAATTAGCAAACTGGACTAACAATAAAGTGACCACAGTTTTAAAATGTATTAATCTGTAACAAAGTAATGCTCCAGCACATAGGACACAACAAGTAGATTCTTGTGTGGACCAATTTTCAGATTCTAGAAGGGGAGGCAGGATCAGGGTTCTTAATGGTTCACTGTGGCTCTATAGAAGAAACAGCATTATTATGGTGAGTATTTTTTCTTATAACAGCTGGAGTCAATCATTGATGCCTAATATAAAAGTGCAGACTCACTAGCAGTACCTTGGGAGGATGGGTCTAAAACCTATGTTGGTGGAAAAAGGTTCTGCAAGACAGAAGTTCCAAACTAGCATCTCTCCTGGCCTGTATGTCCAGGCAGTAGGGCTTTGTGAAGGTGTGGCTGTTTTCCTGATAACTGCTTTGCAGATTTCTTGAAGGGGGATGTCCCATGTAGCTTCCATGCAGGCAGAAGTGTTCTTTGTGGAGTGTGCCAGTAGGCCTCTGGGAGTTTGCCTATAAGCTTTCTCATAGCAGAATTCGATAGAGGAGACTATCCAAGAAAGTGTTTCTAGCAGCTAGTTTACCCTTGCCAACTTATCCATATGTTACAAAAAGCAGTATGATGTCAGACTTGACATCCATTGTCTGGTCCATGTGGCAGCCCAGTGCCGCAGCGGAGCTTTTGCTCACCTGTGCAGGAGTGCTGAGGAAAAATCACAGGTAGAATTACTGACTAGTTAAGGTGGAAGTCTGATACCACTTTAGGCAGGAATTTCCCATTTGTTCTCAGGACTACCTTGTCTCTGTGAAATATTATGTAGTTTGGATCTGTTCAAAGGACTTGCAGTTAGCTTACCCTCCTGGCAGATATGGCTACCAGAAGAGTTTTACAGGTGACATATTTTAGACCTACTGTATTCAAAGGTTCAGAGGGAGATTCCATCAGCTGTGCAAGGCAATTAATGTTCAAGTCCCATGGGGGGACTGGTTCTTCCGGGGGGGGGTAAAGGCGATTTAAGCCTTTGTAAATGCTTTTAGAAACAGGTTGTGAGGCCAGTGATTTATGTGTAAGGTGAGACAGCTGCCAGGTGCCCTTTTAACGTTGAGGGCCTCAGGCCAAGGGACAGTAAGTGTACCGTGTTGTCCAAAATTGTGGACAGCCTTACCTGCACTGGGATTATTTGCCAGAAGGTGCACCAGTATGGAAATGTACATATTTTTTAATCTTTATTTTAGTTGTCAATGTTCATGTCAAAAGAGATTGAGTGTCATTACCCATAATACAGAGAACATTAAACATAGACCGTAACTGCTACATCCCTGGTCACAGCAACATGACATATCTACAACACATAAATCCACTTTGGAGTACAGAAGATCCATAAAAAACATGACCAGTTCACTTTTCTCTTAAGGATAGTCAGTGTAGACTAGGAAAATAGTATTGACCGTACCCCATATATCTCCAATCATCCATTTATGAGAAAGACGTGGTGATATATTCAATAATACTAAATTTTCACATTCCTGCCCCACTCCGAATTCCCCATTCAAAGTCAAAAGGACCCTGCCCCCACCCCATGACAGGAACTTCTGGGAGACCGACAGTAGTCCCTCAGCTTATGGAATAAAATTTGGATCTTCCTGAGAGATGTAAAATACCCAATTGCGCCACTTAATTTCAAATTGTGGAACTCTGTTCTGTATTGTAGCTGTAATCTGTTCCATCCTATACACCATATTAAAGATATTATGCTATTGTGCTATAGTTGGGATATCTGGTTTGCACCAAAGATGAGTTATAGCTTTTTTTGCTGCCAAAATACACAGGTTAAGCATCGGGAGAAAGGATTTAGGAAAGCCTAATGGACGTATAGCTAGTAACATCAGTTCCGGTGACAACGGTCTTGTATGGTCCAACAGTCTAGCTGTACGCACCTCAGTTTGTTGCCAGAAGGGGCCAATATTTGGGCAAGATCAGAATATGTGTGACTGTGTCGCCCTCAGTTCCCCACATTGGCACCAGCAAACTCCCAACTGTGGGGCATAAATCCCTGCCAAGGTCACAGGCATGTAAAATATCTATTATGACGTTTCCATGAGAAATCCTGCCAATAAGGGGCCCAGGATATCCTCATGGAGGGACCAGTAAATTTCAACCAAATTTCAGCTGATATGGTTGTGTTCAGTTCCCTCTCCCAAGCTCTTAACATTGTAGTTTCCATGCTTCCCAGAAATTCCTGCAGTCCTCTATATGCCTGACCTATCAAATGGACTCCCTGTGTTCCTTTTACTGCCTCCATTATTAACTTCAGCAACTGAGGTATGTGGTCCAGTAGTCGATTTCTGTCTCTCTCTCCCCCCCCCCTTTTTTTTTTTGGATATAGATAGGTCCAGACCTGCTGGCTGCGGAAGTACTCCCTGCCTGTCAGAGCATATTGTGTTTGAAGTTCTGCAAATGGCCAGATTCCTTGAGTATCTAAGAACTGGAAGATATATATTAACTCCAGCTGTTGCCACCGCTGAAAGGTAAGGTTGAATCTGGCAGGGAGAAATTCTGTATCTTAGGCCAGTTGCTGAAGGTTGAAGATAATAAAGTAGAACTAAGGCAGGGAAGGACTTAATAGCATATCAACATTTGAGAGTCTGCGCCGTAAACTGAATATAGTCCCTAAGATTAGGAAGATCTGTTAATGAAGTAAGACTTTCCCTGGATTATGTAAGTCATTAATAACACATTCTATGTGCTTCCATATCGCTTTATAGGTCAAGTTTAGCCAGAGCAGTAGGTACTAACGACAACAATAATGGAAAGGGATCTGGGTGTAGTCATATCAGATGACTTAAAGGTGGGTAAGCAATGTGAGAAGTCAGTAAGGAGAGCCAGGGGATACTGGGATGTGTAGGGAGGGGCATCACAAGTAGAAAAAGGGAAGTGGTTATCCCTCTATACAGACAGTTGGTGAGACACCATCTGGAGTACTGTGTGCAGTTTGGAGACCTCATCTATGCAAGGACATAGACAGGATGGAAGCAGTCCAGAGGAGGGCAACTAAAATGGTGCAGGGTCTACATCAGAAACCATATGGACAGAGACTGAGAGAGCTTAATATGTATACCCTTGATGAAAGGAGGGACAAGGGGGACATGATAGAAACTTTTAAGTACCTCAAGGGAATCGTCAAAGTCCAGGAGGGTAGCATCTTTCAGAAAAAGAGATGTGTAAGAACAAGGGGGCACAATTTAAAGTTAGAGGGGGGACGGCTCAGGGGTAATGTGAGGAAATTCTTTTTCATGGAGAGAGTGGTGGACACATGGAACCGCCTTCCTGGAGAGGTTGTGGGGTCTAAAACAGTGGGGGAATTCAAACATGCATGGGACAGACGTAAGGCAATTATAGTGGGGGGTTGCAGGAAGTAGGCTGTTGGTTAACTAGGCTCTGCAGCTTTTCCAGTAGGCAGGGAAATGGGCAGACTGGGTGGGCCAAGTGGTCCTTATCTGCCGTCAAAGTCTATGTTTGTATGTTTCTATGTAATACTGCTTTAAAATATAAAGACAGGTCAGGCAGGTTAATCCCCCTCCCCCAGCTGGAAGAAGCATGAAAATATTTTCCACTTTGAGACATATGCTTTTCTTTTTGCAAGTTTCCTGGAAACCCTCAGGGCTTTTAATAGCTCTTCTGACAGATTCAGACCAGAGAACTCCAGCTCTTATGCCTTTAGATGTAATGTTCTGAGGTCTGGAAAAGTAATCCTGCCCTGGGACAGAGTTAGCAGTTACAGGGTGATTGGGAATATGTAAGACAGGGTCAACAGCACGAGTACCATGCCCTTCTGGCCCAGTCTGGGACTGTCAGGATCATTATTGCTGGTTCCCTCTTGAACTTTGTGAGTACCCTCTGTATGAGGCGAAATTGAGGAAAGGCATACAGAAACTCCTGTCAAGGTAGGGTGGAGTCCTCTGGAGGTCTGCAGCAAAAATTTTGAAGCTGATTGTTGCCCCATAAGGCAAACAAATTTGTCTCTGGAGTGCCTGATCTTCTAAAAATTGAAGCCAGCACTTTCTGGTTCAAAGTCCGTTTGCGGTTTCCCTAACTGATTCTACTTAGGGAGTCTACCATATTGTCCTTGTCTGTCAGATGTAGTGCGGAAATGTTGGCATCCAGAGAGTAAGCTAGATCCCAGATCTTCATTTCTTCTGTGCACAGTTTTGAGGATCTTTTTCCTCCGTTTGTTTATGTAATACATGGTTGTGGTGTTGTCTGTTCTTATCCGGACTGACGCTGCAGCTGGGAGTAAGCATATTGTATTGACAGGAGCACTGTCCTAAGCTTGAGGAGGTTTGTGTGCTCCTGTGATTCTTGTAGAGTTCAAATCTATTTATTTGTATTTCGGATGACACCTTTGAGCCGAGGGCTCTTTTACAAAGGTTCCACGCCAAGGCAATAAGGACAATAAGGTACAAAACATAACATGATCATTACAATGGAACGTAAAAAAAAAAAAAAGGCAAGTAAGGTTACAATAATAGCAGCCAAAGGAATTGTGTTGTGAGTTAATGCCGGTTACTGTGAGATCTCCAGATGACCACCCGACCCCAAGAGTGGGATAAGTTTTCTAAGAATGTAGTCCAAAAAATCTTTGTGGGAGGTCGCTGGAGGAATGGAACACCCTCTTCTTTCTTTCACCAGTGCAATGCTTGCACTAAGTTTTTGTGATTGGTCATTGGTATGTCAGCGGGTCTGACCTTTTGGACCAGTACCCTCTCAGTTGGTACTGACTGTACCTCATCTGGAGATGAGCCTACGGCACTACAGCTGTGATTGAAGCTACGTGCCCTAGAAGGTACAGAAAATCCTTTGCCGACTTTGACTGGCCTGGGATTAATGATTCTGCACTGGCAATCAGGTTTGAAAGGAATGCATTTCCCTGCAAGATATCCAGCTCAGTTTCAGTATAGTCCAGAACCTGGTTAATTTCTGTCTGGGACTTTTGTAGATGTACCACAAAACTCAGTTTTCCAAAAGGTGTTCCTTACCAACTGGATAGAGCACACTACTTCTTGTTTCCCCTAATACTAGCCAGTCGTCCAGATAAGGGAAAACTACTGCACCTTTTCTTCTCAGGCAAACTGCTACCACAGCTAAGCACTTCATGAACAGTACTGGTGCTGAGGAGAGGCCAAAAGGTAATGCTGTGAACTGATACTGGCAACCTCTTAACCTGAGCTTAAAATACTTTCTGTGACTTTGGTGGTGGGAAAGTTAATGGAATCACTGCTGAAAGAAAGGATTCTATGGACGTGGATATGATGCACTATCCACATTTTGACAGCTCTTCCTTTCCCTTTAAGTCTAGATGGAAGGTCTTCAAGCTTAGCGCCTTCCACCCACGTGGGTGGTATCCTTCTCGGCACTGCCCCGTGATGTCAGCTCTTCCTTTCCGTTGAAAGCATCAGGTCTTCTCCTTCTCAGCTCCTGTATGCAGTGTAGGCCAACCCATTGTCTTTTAATTGTTTTTAAATGTATATTTTTTTTTGTTGTTGTTCATTTGTATTGTATCTGCGCTTTGACAATTTTGAAAAGCGCATTATAAATAAAGTTTGATTTGATTTGATTTGAACTTGGCCTTAGACTTCTGTGTAGACTGTTGCAAAAACACACCATTTTTCTTGCTCCAAATGGAGCACAATGACCAGAAAATGGGTCCAGGGTTCAAGCGATGCAGTGCTTGTAACCAGAAGATGTCGCACACCGGTCCTTATGCCTCATGCATTTATTGCCTCAGGGCCCAGCGCAATCTGAAGGCTTGTGGCCTGTGCTGGTCCCTTCAGCCCTCGACATTGGAGGACGGTTATGCTCGCCTTCTCTTAGGCTGCCTGGATGAAAGGGATCCTCCCATTCGATCCAAGGATGCCCGTTAGGCAGTGTCCATGACAGCAGGTTCAGCGATGCAGCTTGCTGCCTTTGAAAAGGCTGCAGCAGGCATGGCTCTGACCTCCACACTGCTTCTCGGGTGGGCTTGAGCGCTTTGTTCACAGGAGCATTTCAGGACTTATGTCAGTCCCTTCCTACTCTCAGAGAGTGCCCTTCCCGAAGGTCCAAATCTGCATGGGCCTCCAAGTCTAAGAGGTCCCATCGTAGGTCGTGGGATCAGGAGTGAGCTCACTCTTCTTGTAAAGAAGGCAGTTAAGCCATCGGCTTCAGCTGACTTTTCTGTGGTACCCTCAGTATCCCTGTCAGGCTTGCCGATTGAGACGTGGGGTCGACCAGCTTGTCGAGATTTTTCTTGACCCGGTTGACCTGTTGTTGGTGGACAGAGGGGAAGACTCACTTTTGAGGACTCTGGTCCTCATGGCCCTCTCTCAGGAGGGTCTGGAAAGACCAGCTAATTTGGCTGTCTCCCCTCGGGAGATCAACCCCTCAGGCCCCGGCTCTGATCGATCACGTGCCGCCTACCCCCATATCTCCTCCCCGATGACCTGACCGTTGTCAATCAAGGTCCCAGTTGAAGTCTCGATCGGGCTGTTGATTGAGATCTTGGGAAATCTCGGTGTTACCGCTCTCAGCCAGTGACCAAAAGGCGCTGTCAGCGCTCCTCTTCTTCCTCTTCTTTGGCGAGGACAGGCTGTGCTGTAATTTGCAGTGCCGTTTTGAAGAGCTCATCTGGCAACAGTAGATCTTACTTTGAATAAGAGCTCCTGCAGCAGGCTACACTATAAGGACTATGCCGTCAAGCACTAGGACTCCACAGAAAACTTCTAGCCAGCAGTATCTAGCTGGAGTCCGCTCTTACGTCGGCTCTCCCACGTCACCAGCTGTATAAAGGGGGTGGACCCCAGCACCACCTCAGTTCTTTTCCCCTTGGAGACCCGTGCGCTTCGGCTCCTCAGATGCCTCATTTCTCTCGACTGCCATTTTGCTTCCAGTCAGAAAGTACCTTTTCATCAAATTTTTCTCATTTTTTCCATCAACTCAGTGTATGCCGTCTCCATCTCCTTCATCTTCCCGACGGAAGTGCAAGTTTCCATGCGGGCAGCAGATTCCATCAAAAGACGGCCACTTGAAGTGCCTTTCTGCCTAGGGCGTACTCATGACATACAGGCCTGTCTTGATTGTGCCAAATTCAGTCAGCACACCAGGACCCATCACCAGAAGGCTCTCCAGGCATACATAATGGAGCAGCAGCTTGCCACCCTTCAGTGCCCGTTGAAGGCCAGCTCCTCATCCTCGCGATCGCTGACCTTCCACAAAGAGAAACATCCCAGAGGGAAGCATCATCACAAGGAAAAGGAGCACAGTAGATTGGAGGCCAGATCCAGTTCTCCTCGAGGGGAAAAACCCTCTCACTCACACTCAGGCAAACGAGTGGATTCAGCCCTGCTGGCAGTCCGTTCAGCGGGCCTGTCAATTTCCAAGGCTACCGCCACCACTGCTTCCTCTGGCGGCAGCTCTTCGGGGCTCGGGTCTGCTGGCCCATCCCTTACTCTTAGGCACTTTCAGCATCCCTCAGGGCCTAAGAAAGGGAAATGGAACAATAAGGTCAAGACGTCCTCTCCGTCCAGCCAGTTGTCAGCCTTTGGCAATGGCCAGGGATGCCGGGATCATTCCCGCTCAAGGGAACATTCCCCCAGGGACAGGCAGTCAGCTATCCCAGCCAAGACCCTGACGCCTGCACCTGCCAACAGGTTGTCTGATAGATCTGGCGACCATCAGAAACCAACACCTCCCCCGGACATCGGATCTTGCGACACCTGCAACCCCGACTAAGCCACAGGAACCTCAGGGGCAGTCGTCTCAAGGCCCGTCATCGGATAAGACCGAACGTCACCCCGACGACAGACCACCTGTCTACAGGCCACTGCTAAAGCCTAAAGCCCCGGCCGACCAGGTGAAAGACCCTCCGACGACGGATGACCTGACGTCAAACCGGGTGGCGCCCACCAGTCCTCCTAAGTCTCTGGAGGAGACTCCAGGCCCCAGCCACCCCCTCCAATACAGAGGCATCCAGGGGGAAAACCCCTCAGGTTCCTATGGTACCACTGGCAGAGGTGGGAAATCTCTTCACCTCGTGGTGGAATATGGTTACGGGGGACCTGTTAAAATGGAATGAATCTCCCCCACTGCCTCCTCTACAGCCTCCAGTGCCCCCTACGCCAGTTGTAGACAAGCCAATTCCCTCAGACGACCTCCCCAGAGACCCTCATCCCTCCAGAAGTCCCATGCCTAACGGATCAGGTCCTGATCATCCCAGGCACAGGAGACACACTAGCCGATGTTGCTGGTTCTCCTATGACAGATCCTCTTCGGAGGATAGGAGCAGGAGTCAGAGAGGTCGAAAAAGGTCTTGACCCTCTTCCTTGGACTGTTCTAGAAGCCATACTAGTTCATCAGTGGATTCTTTTAGGGGTTTTTCTTCAGAACCAAAAGGACCCCGGATTTCTCCAAGATCCCCACCTGATGACCCTGCGTTCTTAGGTATCATGCATCACATTCAATGTTTGAACTAATGGAACACAACAGAGATGGATCCGAAGTGGAAGAGGTTGCATACCTTCTTAGGGATGAGTGACCCTAAGCCACTAGTCATCCCTCCTTTAGTTCTCCCCTTTCAGGATATCACAAGACTGGCTTGGGAATGTCCAGCATCTTTCTCTGCCATCCCCAAGAAAACTAACAGGATCCATAAGCCTCCCAAGGCCGAGGCCTTTTTTGGCTGAAAAAGCAAGGGCAGATTCTATGGTCCTCACAGCAGCCCATGGCAGAACCAAGCAGCCAAAGCATATGAGTTCCCAGCCTCCCGATGAGTCACAGAAGCTTGACCATTTTGGCAGAAGACTTTACGTCTCCTCCACCTGCTCCATCAGGTCATTAAACTTTTTGGCCCACATGTTGCAGTATCAAAAGGCCCTCTGGAGAAAGGCTATCGACCTGGCCCTAAAACAGCCAGATAGCCTTTCCTGTACAGAGCTTCTGGATGTGCTGCAATCAGGCCTTGACATAGGGATGCATGTCCTTAGGGCTTCCTACAACTCGGCAGACACTGCAGCCAGGGCAGCAGCTACCGAAGTTTGACTAAGGTGCCATGCTTGACTCAGAGTTTCTGGGTTCAGGCAGGACCTGCAAGATTCCATCTTAGATGCCCCATTTCAAAGGTCTGTCCTCTTTGGGGAAGAAGTTAAAATATATACTGAACTTCAGGACTCTGGCAAGGCAGTCCAGTCGGTACACCATATGAATCAATCGGAGCCCCAGCAGCAGAGGCGCAGGCCTTTTCATCGCCAGGCTCAACAGAAACAAGAGAGTCAACAGCCCCGCGGTCCCTTCAAGAAGAAGGCTCTCTCTCATCAGGCAGGAGCCGGTGGTGCTAAACACCCTAAGTCTGCGCAACCCCACCCACACCCCGGGCCCCATCGCATGACGCCCTGACACTTCCCCCTCCTTCAGCAGAAGAGATGAGTGGGGGGAGGCAGTGGGAGGTCAGTTCTCCCTCTACCCAGGAGGGTGGACCACAATAACCCCAGACCAGTGGGTGAGGGACATCATTGAAAAGGGTTACATACTGGAGTTTGCAGAAATTCCAGCAGACAGACCTCCAGTCCCTTCTCGACCCCACCCACATTCCTCTCATCGCAGAAGAAATTTGATCATTGTATGGCCTTGAGGAAAGAAGGGAGAGGGGGGACATGATGGAAACTTTCAAGTACCTCAAGGGAATCAACAAAGTCCAAGAGGGTAGCATCTTTCAAAAAAGAGGTGTGCAAGAACAAGAGGGCACAATTTGAAGATGGGGGGCTCAGAGGTAATTTAAGAGTTTTTTTCACAGAGAGGGTTGTGGATGCATGGAATGGCCTTCGGAGGAGGTTGTGGAGTCAAAATCAGTGGTGGAATTCAAGCATGCATGGGATAGTCATAAGGCAATTCTGGGGGTTGGGGGTAGGAAGAAGTAGGCTGCTGGTTAACTAGGATCTGCAGCTTATCCATCAGGTAGGGAAATGGGCAGACTGGGTGGGCCAAGCGGTCCTTATCTGCTGTCAAATTCTGTGTTTCTATGTTTCTAAAAGAGGGTCATAGAGCCTATCCCCCTTAGCCAACAAGGAACCGGGTATTATTCCCACTTCTTCCTGGTTCCCAAGAAGACTGGGGACCCAAGGCCCATTCTAGATCTGAGTTTCTTGAATCAGTACCTCACTTACAAAAAATTCAGAATGGTCATGCTGCTGGGTCTGATTCCCCTATTATACCAAGGGGACTGGCTTTGCTCTCTGGACATGCAAGACACATACTTGCACATCCTGGTGTTTCCAGCTCATAGAAAGTATCTGCGATTCACCTTTCGAGGGAATCGATACCAATTCCGGGCTTTGCCTTTTGGTCTCTCCTCAGCCCCGAGAGTGTTCACCAAATGCCTAGCAGTAGTGGCGCAGGCCCTACACAGGCAGGGTCATTTTGTCTACCCCACCTAGATGATTGGCTTCTAACTGCTCCCATGAAGGAACGGCTGATTCACACCCATTCGGATACCTTTCAGCTGTTTGCGTGACTGGGGATTACAGTCAGTCTCCCAAAGTCCTGCCCTTGGCCATCCCGACGCCTTCAGTACATTGGAGCAATTCCGGATACCCAGCAAGGAAGAGCCTTTCTTCTCCCCAACAGGGCCAGCCGGCTGAGAGACCAGGCCTCCAGAATGACAACAGCCAACTCAGTTGCAGCGCGGACAATGTTGCAGCTCCTGGGGTATATGGCAGCAGCCATACCCACAGTGCAGTTAGCACACTTACATATGAGAGTTCCACAGTGGAACCTGAGAGTGCAGTGGAACCAAACGGACGACAGCCTGGGCCATCCAATCAAGGTGTCTGAGGCTGTCAAACAGGAACTCTCTTGGTGGCTGACTTCACCTACACTAGAAGCGGGAGTTCTGTTCCACTCAGATTCACTGACCCAAATCCTCACAACAGATGCTTTGGGTGTCGGATGGGGAGCTCATTTTTAGAGTTATCATACTCAGGGCACTTGGTCAGAGCTAGAAGTGTCCCTGCACATCAACATTCTGGAGATGAGGGTGATTCTGTACACTCTGCAAGCCTTTCAGGCTCACCTATCCGAGGGTCCCCTGCTTATTCAGACGGACAACATGTCCGTGGTCTTCTACATCAACAAGCAGGGAGGGACTCACTCTTACCGTCTGGGCAGAGAAGCTATAAGAGTGTGGTATTGGGCGATAGAGCATGGGATTTCAATCATGGCAGTCCACGTTCTGGGAGTTCAGAACATTCTGGCAGACGAACCCAGTCACTCATGCTCCAAAAGCCACGAGTGACAGTTGTCTCAAGAAGTGGTGGACGAACTTTTCGGCAGATAGGGAAGTCTAGAACTGGACCTCTTTACATCCCCGTGCAACGCAAAACTACCCAATTTTTGCTCGCTAGATCCGGGGCATGGAGTTTTTTGGCGAGACGCATTGTCCCTTTGCTGAACAGGGAGGTTCCTCTATGCGTTTCCTCCTTTTCGTCTCCTTCAGAGAGTTCTTCTCAAACTGCAGAAGGAGCATGCTGTAATGATTCTGGTGGCTCCACTCTGGCCACAACAGATATGGTTCCCTTTGGTTCAGCAACTGGCAGTGGAACCTCCCATTCAGCTTCCAGTTCATCCGGACCTTCTTTCTCAGGAAATGGGAACACTGGTCCATCCAGACCTGAGATCCTTGCATCTGCATGCATGGTTCCTACAGACCTAGCCATATCCAGGCATGGGGTTTCTCAGAGAATAGCACAAGTCCTTGTGGAGGCTAGGAAACCCTCTACGAGAGCTAATTATGTCATGAATTGGAAACATTTTAGCATCTGGGCAATGGCACGATCCCTAGAGTCTGTGCACTGTTCGGTGAATCAAAGTCTCGAATACCTCCTTGCACTGTCAGATCAGGGGCTGGCTTACTCTTCAATAAAGGTGCATCTCTGTGCCATCTCAGCCTATCACTCATCAATACTAGGCAAGATGATAGCACAGCTGGACCTAGTATGGACCTTTTTGAAGGGTATTCTGCACATCAAACTACCCATTAGGGATCCGGTTCCGCCTTGGGATTTATTGTTCGTCCTAGAAGAGTTAACATTGTCCCCCTTCGAACCAGCATCTCAGTGCAATTTACACTTCCTATCTTGAAGGGCACTGCTTTTAGTGGCTGTCACGTCAGCTCGAAGAATTTCAGAGCTGCAAGCCCTGATATGTAAAGAACCCTACTTAATTTTTCAGAGTCTCTGCTTACTAATCCCAAGTTTCTTCCCAAGGTGGTTTCCGAATTGACACTCAACCAGGACATTTCTCTCCCGATCTACTTCCTAGAGTATTCTAACAAAGGGGAATCACTCTTTCATACTCTGGATGTCCATAGAATTCTCAGATATTACTGGGACAGGACTAAGGGAGTCAGGCAATCTGAACAACTATTTGTTTAGTTCGCTCCCAAATCTTTGGGGAAACCAATAACGAAACAGACTATGTCTAAATGGTTGTCTAACTGCATCACTTTTGTCTACGAAAAGTATGACTAAACCTAACCGGGACCAATAAGGGGGCATTCCACAGGGGGCCTGGCTGCTTCCTTTGCAACCCTCAGAAATGTTTCCACAGCAGACATGTGGAACTCAGTGCACACTTTCATCAAGCACTACTCTCCGGATGTTGCTTCCAGAAGAGGAACAGGATTTGGCCTCGCTGTGCTCCAAGGCCTTCTTTCCTGATAGAATTAGGTCTTAGAGTTTACATTTTATAAATCCTTCCTCTTCTGGTTTTCCTGAGGGACACTGCTTGGGACTCTGTCCTGCTGCAGGAGCTCTTACTCGAAGTAAGATAGTACAGTTACATAAGAACTTGCCGTAACAGTAGATCTTCGAGATGAGCTCCTGCAGCAGGTGCTGTTTTCCCTCCATCCTTCCCCCCTGTTTTTAGTTTCTCTTTTTGGGATTTGCTTCGGCACCTTCCCCAGAGCTCTCCTGCTGAGCAAGGACCCCAGCTGGGTACTTCTGGCTTGAAGTTTTGCATGGAGTCCTAGTGCCTGACGGCATAGTCCTTATGGTGTAGCTTGCTGCAAGAGCTCATCTCAAAGATCTACTGTTATGGTAAGTTCTTACTTAACTGTACTATCTTTGGCCACAGCTGTGCCCCACCTCAGTCTCTGGTGCTTCTCTGCTGGCCCTTGCTGTAGCACACTCTTGTCACACTGGTCGAGCTGACACCTGCTTCACCGTCTATTTGTGTGGAGACCCCCACCTCTGTAGCCCTTGCACGGGGCCTCATCCAAGGCAGCTTGCCATGCTTCTGGACTGCCCAGTAGGCTCTCTGTGAAGATCACCCACTCGGATGAGCTGCAGGTTGTCTATGGGGAACCTGGGTAGAGGGCAGTGTTTGAGGAGTCCTCGGATTCAGATGACTCCTCCATACATTCACTTTGTGCTCCGGCCTTCGACCAGGAGTCCCTTGAGGAGCTTACCATGGTGGAACATGGACTAGTCTCCTTCTGGGCTCTGCTCCGCTTGATTGAAAGCGATCCCATTGGTGCCGGTTCAGAAGCGGCCCAAGTACCCCTGACCGAGATCCTGGACAGGGATGACTTCCCAGAGGTCACCTTCCCAGTGGCGGAAGCCATTCTTGTTCCCACTCTTGAGCTATGGCAGCGTCCAGCCTCTTGCCCGGTGCTTTTGGCCTGTATGGTCCGCAAGTATGTGGTACCTACTGGGTCTTTGCCTGGGTTCACCGATTATCCTTGGGCTGAAGGTCTGGTGGCAGACTCGGTGTTACGGTGGATGTGCAAAGTCAGGGATGTCGACAAGCCCCCCCCTCCCCCCAAACAAGGGGTCCAAGAAACTGGCCCATGCGGCAAAGATAGTCTAGCTGCCTCCTCCCTGAGTTTTCGGCAGTTTAGTTCGGCTGTCATGATGGCCAACTTGTCCCATGGAAGTCTTGGTCTAGGTTATTCCCTACCTTCCTGCTGACTTGCAATTGGCGGTCAAGATGGTCCAGAACCAGGGATGCTCAGTGGCCAAGCAACAGCTCCAGATGGCCTTGGACATCAGGGACTCCTGCGCCATGTCCATGGCCACTGTAGATGCCATGCGGCACAGGGTGTGGTTGAGGATCTCGACCTTTACAGTGGACACCCAAGACAAGTTGGCAGACGTCGCTTTTTTGGGAACCAACCTGTTTGGTTCAGGTGTGGACAGTCACCTCACCCGGACTGAAAAGTCCAGCACCAGTTTGGACTCCATTATGTCTTCGCAGAATGACCTGAAAGTCCAGGAGCAAAGGAAATGCCCTTTCAGTTTGTGCCCTACCCGGTGCCGCCATCCAGACTGCGGCAGCCCCATGCCTGGCATCCCCAACCTAAGCCTGCTGCATCTGGCTCCAAGAAGTCCGGAGGCCAGGGAGTCTGGGCTCCCCTGGCAGCTGTTGCCGGATCTTCCGCCAAGCCTGCCCATTGACAGGTTGGGGATGTCACTCCCCGCCTGTCCTGCCTCAAGCTTCAACTCCTGTGGGGGGTCGACTCTGCCATTTCACGCACACCTGGTCTGCCATCACATCGGACAAGTGGGTGCTCAAAGTGGTGGGTCACGGTCTGCCTCTAGACTTTGAGGCTCTCTTGCCCTGTCGAGTCCACGCCCACAGGGAGACATGGTGTCTCCGGACACATTTTTTCCGCATTTCGGGATGACATCGCTCAGCTCCTCCAAAAAGGCACTGTAGCCCATGCCCTGGACTCCATGGCTGGTCCGGGCTTTGTCTCCAGATATTTCCTGGTTCCAAAACGGATTGGGGGGGTTGGTGCCCCATACTGGATCTTCATGATCTCAACCAGTACTTGAGGAACTGCAAGTTCCAGATGGTCACCCTGAACCAAATAATATCATCTATAGAGCGGGACATGTGCTTCTGCTCTTTGAACCTCCAGGACACTTTCTTCCACATCCCGATCAGTCCGTCCCACCGGCAGTTTCTCTAGTTGTATTCAGAAGGGGTGCTATATGTGTTCCACACCATGCCATTTGGCTTCTCCTTGGCAGGTCCGAATGGACAAGGCACAACCATGTACTACCTCAGAAAACAGGGCGGGACGCATTCCCTCCAGTTGTGTCGGGAAGCCCTCCACACCTGGTCCCTCATGTGCTGTCTGGATGCTGATTTTCTGGCGATCCATGTGGCCAGTATCTCCAAACAGCCGGCAGATGCCCTCAGCTGATTGGGCGAGGCATCTCACTAATGGTCTCTTCACCAGGAGGTAGTTGATTACCTGTTCTCTCAGTTGGGCACTCCCCAGGTCTAGCTGTTTGCTTCCCAGGAGAATGTGAAGCTATGGCTGTTCTGCCCCCCCCCCCCAGTGCAGGACACTGATTGGGGATGCCTTCTCAAGGCCCTGGGCCCAGGGTCTCATGTACGCCTTCTTTCCCTTTCCCCTGATCCACAAAGTGGTGCTCAATGTGCAGAGGGACAAGGTGTGGATGATCCTGGTAGCTCCTAACTGGCTCCTGTAGACATAATAGTCTCATTTTGAGGTCTCCCACAGGGTCGCTCAAGTCCTGGTAGAGGCCAGAAAACCCTCTGCCAGATCGACCTGTGCTATGAAATGGAAGCGTTTTTCCATTTGGGCAGCGTCTAAAGGTTGGGACCCCTTTACGTGTTTGGCTCCACATATTATGGAGTATCTTTTGCACCTATCTGATTCGGGTCTGTCTTACTCCTCCTTCAAGGTTCACCTGTCGGCCATTTCTGCCTACCATGTGTTGCTGGGGGGAAACCTGTGGCACAGTTGGAGATCTCAAAAACCTTTCTAAAAGGGATTCTCCACCTGAAACCCCTCATTCATAACCCCACCCTGCCTTGGGATTGGAATTTTGTGTTAGAGAACCTTACGCTTCCTCCTTTTGAGCCAACGATGAGCTGTGACATGCGCTACCTCTCTTGAAAGGCGCTATTTTTGGTTGTCATTACGTCTGCTTGTAGAGTTTCTGAGCTTCAGGTCCTGATGTGTAAGGAGCCTTATTTGATTTTTCATAAGGACCAGGCGGTCTTACGGGCAAATCCTAAGTTTCTTCCCGAGATGATTTCCGAGTTCACCCTCAGTCAGACAGTAGAACTTCCAGTGTACTACCCTACCCACTGTAACAAAGATGAGGCTCTTCTTCATACATTGGACGTACATAGAGTTCTGAGATGTGACGTCCACTGGCCTAAAGGCTTCAGAAAGTCTGATCAGCTTTTTGTCTCCTTTGCCCCGAAGTCCTTGGGTTCAGTGGTGTCTAAGCAGTGCTTATCAAAATGGCTTGCTAACTGCATTTGTGTCTGTCATCAGAAGTATGACAAGCCTCTGCTGGGGGAGGTCAGAAGTCATTCTGTTAGAGGAATGGCTGTGTCCACAGCTTCCTGAGAAACGTTTCTGCAGTGGAGATATTCGTGCAGCAGCTACCTGGAGTTCAGTCCATACCTTCATGAAGCACTACAGTCTGGACATTGCCTCTAGGCTTAGGGCCGGGTTTGGCCTTGCCGTTCTGCAGGGCTTCCTGTCCTAAGGCCGGTCCTGTTCTGTCCTTTCTGTTGTTCTTCCTCCTGTGATTCTCTTGGTCTCTCTATGAGTGACTGCTTGGGATTCATTCCTATCTGTGACAACCTACTGCAGGAACTCTCTCGAAGTAATATAGTAGAGTTACGTAAGAACTTACTGTAACAGTAGATCTTCGAGAGAGGTTCCTGCAGTAGGTCACATTTTCCCTCCCTCCTTCCTCCCGTTTTTACATTTCTTTCAGCCTTTCTGAACTGGGCTCCAGGATTTCATCCTTTCTCCTGTCTCATCTTACTTGGATCTCCGGCGGAAGAACTGGAGGGCGGGTGTGGGGACCGCTCACTATATAGGGTCATGCTGACATCTGTCACGTAACGTCTGGAGGCAGTCCCCCACCAGGCATTGCTGGAAAAGTTTGCCATGTGGTCCTGACACCAGGGGATGCAGTCCTATCTGTGATGACCTACTGCAGGAACCTCTCTTGAAGATCTGCTTTTACGGTAAGTTCTTACGTAACTGTACATTCCACGGGCAGAATGGAACACAGGTTCCACTCCCATTACTTGCTGGTTCAAAAGAAAACAGGTGGCATGTGTCCAATTCTCAACCTCAGAAAGTCAAACAACTAAGTACCTGTCCAGGGGGAAGTTCACAGAAATCTTGGCATTCAAGTCTTCGCTTACCGGGACGATTGACTCCTAGTCGGCCCATCTAGGCAAGAGACACAAGAAGCAGTCATCACAGCTTCTTGGTTCTTCTTCCATGGGGGTTCCCCTGAGTCTGGGATTGTCCTAGCTTCATCCCTTTCAGGAGCTCCTCTTCAAGGGAGCCCTCATGAATAACTCCAGGGCGAGGGATTTTCTTTCCGGAGGACAGGGAAAACAACATCTTCAGATGGCTCGCTACATCATGGAGAACATCTCTCCCCGGGCCCTTTCAATACAGTGGATGCTGGGCCTCATCGCATCACCCGTGTTCATGGTGCCTCTATTCTGTCTACACATGAGGACCACGCAGTGGATGCTCAGTACATAGTGGTTACAGACCACGCACTCTCAGTCCTTCTGCATAAAAATGAAGGAGCCCCTGACAAGATCACTGGAATGGTGAACAATGGAAGGCAAGCTTCTACAAGGGCTACCTTTTGCCCCTCTAGAATTTCAGATAACCATCACCACAGATGCGTCTCTGATCAGCTGGGAGGATCACTGTCAGAACCGCCACACTCTAGGGGTGTGGAGCCATGATGAGTCTCATCTACACAGATACGTCTTAGGGATGAAATCTGTACTTATGCTTTTTGAGCCCTGGAGGATGTCCTCTGCCAAGGTGATTCTCCTGTAGACGGATAACGAAGCTGTGATGTATTGCATCAACAAGCTGGGTGGAGCACAC
Organism: Neoceratodus forsteri; assembly: GCA_016271365.2. Taxonomy (NCBI): domain Eukaryota; kingdom Metazoa; phylum Chordata; order Ceratodontiformes; family Ceratodontidae; genus Neoceratodus; species Neoceratodus forsteri. The sequence goes on along the minus strand of CM057456.1, from coordinate 1,542,298,079 downwards.
TCCTACCCTCTGTGCAGGGAGACCATGAGAGTGTGGGAGTGCTATATCAAGCATGATTCATTAATTCAAGCAGTCTACCTGCTAGAAGTTCTGGATGACGTAACAGACCGCCCCTGCAGATCGGAGGTGGATCCTCACATATGGTCACTCACACGAGATGTCATGCAATCGCTGTCCGGTGAGTGGGCTATCCAGACCTGGACCTTTTTGCATTCCCGCTCAACGCAAAGCTACCTCTATTCTGCTCCAGAAATCCAGAACTAGGCATTTTCTGTCAAGATGCACTCAGATTGCGGTGTACTAGATGCTTTCTGTGCTCATTTCCTCCCCTCTCATTAGTTCAGAAGGTGCTGCTCAAATTGGAGTACAGGGGGCAGGATGATTCTGATTGCCCCATACTGGCCTCGACAGATATGGTTCCATCGATCAACAGACTGTCAGAAGTTCCCCCAAGGCAACTCCCTCTACAGATGGACTTCCTGACATAGGGACCGGTGGTCCACCCCACCTGCGCTCCCTTCATCTCCATGCCTGACTGCTGAGGAGCTAGAAGGGGTTAGGTTAGAGTTTCTCAGGGGATCTCAGGAATCCTCTTGCAAGCGCATAAGCCCTTCTCTGGAAGTCTTGTGCAGCTAAATGGAAGTACTTCTTTATTTGGTGTGCAAAGTCCCATCTAGACCCATTTTGTTGCACACCAAGTAAGGTGTTGGAATACCTCTTAGATCTGTCAAATGCAGGACTGCAATACTTGGTAGTGAAGGTACACCTTTGCTTGACTTCTGCCTTCTTGAACCAATACAGGACAGGATACTGGCTCAGTTACCACTAATCAAGAGGTTCCTCATGATATCCTGCACTCTAGACCCGCTGTCAGGAAACCGGTGGCTGCGTGACATATTAACCTCAGGCTAGATAGGCTCCCCTGTAAGCCTTTGAGCCTCTAGCTTCCCATGACTTGAACTTTCTGACCTGGAAGATTGCCTTCTTAGTAGCTGTCTCTCCTCTTGCAGAGTTTCTTATATACATGCCTTGGTTACAGACCCTCCTTACACTGTATTTCACAAGGTCAAGGTGGTACTTTGTACTCACCCTAAATTCCTCCCCTAAGTGGTTTCAGAATTTCACCTTCACCAACCATTGGTTCTCCTTACTTATTTGCCAACTTCCAGAATGAAGTGGAACATACCCTTCACTCAGTAGATGTCAAAAGGGCTTTGCGATTCTACATTGACAGAACTAAAGAGATTCACAGATCCAAGCAATTCTTTGTATCCGTCATCATAGCCCGGCTGGGTCAGCCTGTTGTCATTAGATGCATTTCTGTGTGGTTAGTAGCTTGTTTTTGTTACTGCTACTCGATCACGCAGGTCAAGCTGGAAGGCCGGGTTTACACCCGCTGTACCAGAGTGGTCGCAGCATTTCTGGCAGATTCGTAATGTAACCACCGCAAATATTTGCAAAGTGGCTGTTTGGAGCTCGTTGCATACTTTTGTGAAGCACTATGCTCTGGATGTCCATGCCAGACAGCACACATCCTTCGCAGGATGATCCTTAATGGACTTCAGTCCTGAGCGAGCTCGATCTCCTGCCGCCCTGCTTCGAGGATTGGTTTTTAGCTTGGTACTCTCCCATTAGTGTGAATGAATGGTGAAGACTCCAAGTCAGGAAGATATGGAAATGATGTACCTACCATAATTCTTGATCTTCGTGGATGGAGTCGTCACCATTCATTCACACGCCTACCCACCATCCCCCGAGCTCAATCATTCTGTCCCTGGTGTTCACTCCCTTGTTTGCTTGGACTGTGAAGACATTGTTGAATTGACCCATCTTACATGGGTCATCTGGTTAGGTATTTCTTAGGTTAGTTTACGCTGCACCTCCTTGGTAAAAAAAAAGGTACTGAGGTGGTTGGAGGGTCGATGCCGAGATAGCCTATTCAGGCACAAGCCAGTCTCACGGTGCCATGCATGTGCGGTCCTACCTTGGCGCCAGCCCTCCTGGAGATTTTTGGCTCCTTCTGGGTCCTAGCACCTCTGACATAGTTCCATTAGTGTGAATGAATGGTGAAGACACTGTCTAAGAAGATCAAGAATTGTGGTAGGTACGTAATTTTCATTTTTACTCCCTGGATCTTCAGGACGTGTTCTTCCATGTCCCAATCCGTCTGTCACACCGAAGATTCCTCCACTTCCAAGCCGAGGGAACCCTCTACGAGTCCCAGGCCTTGCCATTCGGCCTTTCCTCGGTCCCCAGGGTCTTCACCAAGTGCATTACAGTGGTGGCAGCTTCCCTGAGGTGCCAAGGGGTCTGGGTTACCCCTACCTGGACGACTGGCTGATCACAGGTCCCTCTAGACAGAAGGTGGAGCAGTCCAGGGACCTGGCCGTCCAGGCCAGCGTCGACTTTGGCCTCCTGGTCAGTGAGGCTAAATCAGAACTCATGCCTTCGCACGTGATCAACTTCATTGGGGCAGAGCTCGACTCCCTCAGAGCCTAGCTCCTGGCGGACGGGGCGGAGATTCTCTCCTCCTTTGCCCAGTCATTTCAGGTTGGGCAATTGCACCCTGCATGGGACATCCTGCGCCTGCTGGGTTACATGGTGGCCTGCACCAGCATGGTCCGATGGGCCAGCTAGAGAATGTGTTCTCTGCAGTGGGAGCTGGCCAGCCAGTAGTCTCAGTGCAAGGGTCACTTCGACCAGCTGGTCACTGTGACCCAGCAGATTTGGGACACCCTCCAATAGTGGTTAGTCTCAAAGCATCTGCAGAAAGGGATCCCATTTGTCCTCCCAGAGCCAATGGTCATCCTGACAACTGATGCCTCTCTCATGGGCTGGGGGGCCACCTGGGGGAACACAGAGTCTATGGGCTCTGGGACACTGAGGAGTCCCGATGCCACAACAACCTGCTGCAGCTCTGAGCAGTTCAGCTGGCTGTGACTGCATTTGCTTTTCACATCCGGGGTCAGTTGGTTCAGGTCCATACGGACAGCACCACGACCATGTACTACTTCAACAAACAGGGCGGGACACACTCCCTTCCTGAAGGACCTTCTTGCACCTGATGTCTCGGTCTGCTCCCTCTGCTCCTCCTCTAGGGGCCTCCTCGCGATTCCCAGGATGAGGTTAAAAACTGCTGGCGACAGAGCATTTAGTATTGCCGCTCCCATCCTGTGGAATTCGCTTCCTTTAGCTGTTAGGGAGGCCCCTTCGGTCATGGTATTTAAGGCCTGCCTCAAGGCCTTCTTGTATAATCAGACCTTCCCGGACTATGTTTTATAGTCCCTACCTGTTTTTCATAAATTGATGTTAAATTCAGTTTTAGTGATTCTGAATGTAGTTGTAATTGAGGGTAGTAAATTTCGTTTTAACTGTTTGGAATATTTTATATAAATGTTTGTTATTGTGCTGTTTTGTATTTATTTGATTGATGTATAGTGCCCAGAGCCTCCGGGATGGGCATCTTTTAAATAAAACTTGCCTTGCCTGCCTCTGTGCAAGGAAGCTTTCCATGTGAGGACCCTCGTGCGCAGCATGGAGGCTGATCTCCTTGCCATCCATGTAGCAGGAGACTTCAACCAGCTGGTGGATGCCCTCAGCTGTGTGGGCGAGGTGTCTCACGAGTGGTCTCTCCACCCAGAGGTAGTACACAGTCTGTTCTCCCAGTGGGGCACTCCTCAGATAGACCTGTTTGCCTCAAGGGAGAACGCAAAGCTGAGGCTGTTTTCTGCCCACCGCCCTCAGCAGGGAATGCTGCAGGGGGATGCCTTCTCGAGGCCATGGACCCCAGGTCTCTTCTGTACCTTCCCTCCACGTCCATTGATCTGCATGGTGCTCCTCAAGGCCAGGAAGGACAAGGCACAGGTGATTCTGATGGTTCCAGACTGGCCGCGCCAGTTTTGGTACCCCAGTCTCCTCAGCCTTAGCAGCAGGCTCCCGAGGCATCTTCCTCTATGTCCGGACCTGTCTCCATCAGTCAGAGGAAGGTTCTCCATCCGGACCTTCAGTTCCTGCACCTGACAGCCTGGTTCCCGAGCGGCTAGAGTTCCAGGCTTTGAGTCTCTTTGAGATGTCCTCACTGTCGTGGAGGCATCTTGGAAGGAGTCAACCAGGAAATGCTGTGCCTTCAAGTGGAAGAGATTCTCCATTTGGTGTCAGGGCAAAGAGTTGGACCCTTTGTCCTGTCTGGTGGCTAGCATCCTTGATTACCTATGGTCCCTCTCTCAGTCAGGCCTTCTATTGATGACTCTTAAGGTGCATCTGGCAGCCATCTCTGCTTACTGGGCTCGGGCCTGTCAGTAGTCGGTGGCATAGGAGAATGTGGTCTAGAGCTTTTTTAAAGGCCTTGACCATATTTCCCCTCCGGTGCGTGAACCACCACCACCTTGGGATTTGCTGCTGGTTTTGGCAAAGCTTATAGGCAACCCATTTGAACCTATGCACAGATGTGAAATGTCTCATCTGTTGTGGAAGACCACCTTCTTGGTGGCTATCACGTCAGCCAGAAGGATCAGTGAGCTCCAGGCGCTTTTGGTAGAGCCTTCTTACCTGGTCTTCCACAGGCACAAGGTTGTCCTGCGCCCCAACCTGAAGTTCCTTCCAATGGTTGTGTTTGATTTTCACCTTAACCAGCCCTCTGAGACCGAGCATAGGCTCCATACTTTGGACTGTGTCAAGCGCTAGCCTATTATAAGGAGCGCATGGCTGGAGTTCGGGGAGAGGTTCACCAGTTGTTTGTCACCTACGCTGAAGCCGCACCTGGCAGACCTGCAGCCAAGCAGATGATTCACAGGTGGATAGTATCCCGCATTGATCTGTGCTATAAGTTGGTGAATAGGGAGCTTCCCATAGGGCTAAGGGCTCATTCCACCCATTACACCGCTGCGTCTGTGGCTGCTTCCAGGGACGTCCCTATCCAGGAACTCTGCAGAGCTGCTACCTGGAGGTCAGCACACACCTTCATTTCCCATTACCTTAGCGACCTTGAGTCATGCCGGGATGCTGATTTGGGGGCCTCAGTTCTCCAATCTCTGTTCCCTAAGTAGGGAGTCCAGATGGACCCACCCGACCTCCCCTGGCTTTCACGCACAGCACTGCTTCCAGCAGACAAGATCTGGCGTCATGGGGTGTAGCTGAGGGAGTTACCACCCAGGTGTGCGTGGGAGGAGCCAGCTTGAAGACGTTTCTGGTGAAGTCTTAAAGGGAATGGCAACTGTCAGAAGTGTGGATGAACATCATATGCCACTCCTAGAACCACTGTTACAGGTGAGCAACCTGTTTTTACCCATTACCCGACCTCGTTATCTGTGTCAACAGTACCCGACCCGCAAAGTACACTGTTATGTCAGGTAGGTAGTAACCATCCAACTACCCTACCCAGCAAAAATGCCAATACCCGACCTACCCGCTCCAGCTACCCAACGGGTAGCCCATCCCTAAGTTAAAGTTCTGTAAAAAGTCAAGTCCTGGAATTAAATGATATCCAGCTTCTATTCTGAAGAACCTACAGTGAGAATAATTGTTCTAGGGGCATGGCTATAGTTCACTTATCCACGCTCTGGTAGTTCCACTGCAGCAGTGTTATTGGCTGAATGTCTTTAAACCTAGTTCCTCCCATGACCCAGGTGGCCTATCCCTGACTCTGTCCCATGATGTCCGATCTTTTTTTTTCCACTGGAAGAACAGGCTTTCTACTTTGCAGCTCCCCTTTAGGTTATCTGTATCATAAGCAGATGTTAATAGTCGAAGTTTTTGATATATCAAAGTACTTGTTTCATGATTCTCTTGACTCTGTCTCCATACCAACCATGGATCAACAGAAACTAGGCTTCAGATTCTGCACTGTCTGCTGGCAGAAGATGTCAGACACTGATCTGCACGAGACATGCGTGTACTGCTTGGGTGGGTAAGAGGACATGGCCAGCTGTGACCTTTGCAAAAGTATGCTTCCTGAGTCCCTTGAGGACAGGAAGCTCCAGCTCTCGCTGGGTTGTCCTTCACAGCAGGATCTGAAAGACTGCCTTAAGGGCCGCAAGAAGGCCTTGACTGTGACCGGGTCAGCTGAAAAGCTTGCGGCCCTTGAGGCGGAAGCAGCAGCTGCTGTGGCAGGCACCTCCTTTATCTCAGTGCTGTTGCCTGAGGATGGCTTTGAAGGGTCTTTCACAGGACCCCCATTACAAACAAATCAGATTTTTCATATGACTCCTCTAATCTCTAAACAGGATGTACACATATCTATCTCCTAAACAAGTCTACACTAACTCAAATACACACATTAGAATGATAATGTTAACAAAAAGGCATATGGTTGGGACGGGCACTCAACAAAACTGTACACATTTGTGTACAGTGAGTATGCCTGCCTATAATCTTGCAGAAGAGCTGTAATACACTGATTGTACTAATGTGTTACTGTATTAATGTAGTACACTGAGTGGATTGTATTAATGTGTTACTGAGTAAAGGCCATCAAATGAGGAGCAAGGAGTTAAAGGACTGATATTGGACTAGTAATAGAGCACATAAGTATGAGAGTAAGGATTGGGGGGCAGGTGTGGGGAATACACTTAAGCCGAGTGCAAAGAATGGGGAGTAGATGCAAAGGGCTGCATGGGGGGGGGGGGACGCGAGGAGTGGTGGAAGTGGACAGATATGGATAAGGGTGGGTGAAGGCTGCAGAATAGAGGGTTGAATGATGGGCGCTGTGGAGGGAGGGCAGCAGGCACAGGGAGGATAGTGAGTTGCAGTGGATGTGGGGCAGCTGTTTGGATGAATTTATTATGAAAACTGGGAGGCTGTCCAATTTGCAACAGGCTAAGGAAATTGGAGGATGAAGTAATGGGGTTATGGAGGGAACTAAGGAGAGTGAGGGAGGGGGGAGCTGAGGCAGGAGTGACCCCACTAAGGAGGGGTGGGGAGATGCAGAGAGGAACTGCAGAGCTAAAGATGGGGATATAAGGAGGATGGGGGGGGAGGTGAATGGAGGTGCAGTAGGAGGAGGGTAGAATCAGGGAAGGAGGAAGGAGGTGATGGGCACCATTGTGGGGTTATCAAGCAGTATGTTTGCAGTGTTGGCAGAGGAAGAGGAGGTATCAGAGCTGCAAAAGAGGGGAGGGGTAGGGAAGGTCCAAGAGACAGGCTTTACAATGGGAAACAGAGATGGGAGAGGAAGGATAGGGTAGAGGAGAGGGAGAGGTGGTAACAGGAGGGGAGGCAGCACAGGGGAGTGATGCAAAGAGCACAAAAGGTGCAGATGAAGGATGTAAGGAGGGAGGCAGCAGGGTTCTCGGGGTGGGGAGTGGACAGGGATCACAGTGGAAGGTGGGGTCAGGATCAGAATGATGGGGGGTGTTGGTGCATGGGGACTCCATATTGAAGGGGGTAAGATAGGGAGAAGGGGGGAAGGCACAGTCGTATCTGGTAGAGTTCTGTGACTGCATGACACGGTAACTGGACAAGGGCCATGCTGTCAACATCCTGTACTTGGACTTCAGTAAGGCCTTTGATTCAGTGCCGCATGGGAGATTGGGGGGGGAGCTGGAGTATGTGTGGGGCAGGACCAAAAATGGTGACCTGGATCAGAAACTGGCTGAGGGGGAGACAGCAAAGGGTGGTGGTAGGGGGGGAACTCTCATCACCAAAAGCGGGGTATCACAGGGATCTGTGCTGGGACCAGTACTGTTTGGGATTTTCATTGCAGATATCTCGAATGGGATCTGGAGCAAAATCAGTCTGTTCGCAGACGATACCAAAATGCGAGCTGTGGTAGCTGACATGGGGTTCATAGGTTCATAGAAGTTATACGAGCTCAATGGGCTGTTTGCCCTTTAAAGAACTTGCCACCCAAGTACTCATGGATGGAAATTTAATTTCTTATCCCCCAAGGGGTTGCAGGAGGCAGATAAATGGCAGCTGGGATTCAGCACCAAGAAGTGCAAGGTTCTGCACTTCGGAGCCGTGAACCAGGGGAGGGATTATCACTTAAATGGGGTTCAGTTAGGTTGCTCTACAGAAGAGAAGGACCTAGGGGTGATCATAATAGGAAGCATGAACAACTCTGTTCAATACAAAAGGGCAGCAGCAAAAGCCAACAAAATGCCGGGGTGTATAGCTAGAGGGATCTCCTTCAGAAGTAGGGAGGTTATCCTGCCCTTATACAGGTCGCTGGTCAGGCCCCAATTTGAGCACTGCATGCAATACTGGCGCCCGTTTCAGAAGAAGGACATGAATTTGTAGGAGGGGGTGCAGCATAGAGCTACAAAGATGATCCAGGCACTGGAAGGCAAGCCATATGAGGAAAGGCTGGGAGAGTTAAATATGTACTCTCTGGAAGAGAGGAGGGACAGGGGAAATATGATTGAGACCTTTAAGTACCATAAGGGAATAAGCCAGACTAACAGAGAGGATTTTCCAGAGGAGAAAGGGGAGGGACATGAGAGGACACCAACTGAGACTGGAGGGGGGTAGATTCAGGAGAGAGGGGAGGAGACATTTTTTCACAGAAAGAGTGGTGGACAAATGGAACTCCTTGCCGAGTGAGGTGGTGGCCTGCAATATGGTAGACAGCTTCAAGAGGGGTAGTAGGATGGGGGAGAAGGAAGGGGCAGCAGCATTATAAGGTGCTAGCTGCGCACTCGAGCAGACCCGATAGACTGTGAGGCCTGTTTCTGCTGGCATTTTCGTATGTTCATATAGGTTCAGTTTCCTGGTGCCATTAACACAAGTAGTGTTTTGATCTGATATGAAAAGGCTGGGAGATGAAGCCGAACCCCAGGCACCTTTAAAAGCACACCACACTGAATGGGGGTAGAGACACTCACAAGCTTGCACACTCTAAAACAAGAACAAAAAAACAACAAAAGAAAATCATCTGTAACAGGAAGGGACACAGACGTGGGGAGTGGTGCAATGTACTGGCTTTGAGCAGCAGTCTTCCGGGAGACATTATGGAAACTGCGTTGCTGCCCTATTTGCTGGCACCTCTCTGGTCTGAGGGAGGAGGTTGCTTGTCTCCATGCTGACCTGGCAATGATTGGGAAAACCTGCTCCCCACCCGGGGACCACTCAAGCCACCGCCACTACCTCAGAGGTTGCCAAGAAAGAGGAGTGTTTGGACCATGGTGGGCTCAGGGAGGGTTAGGGTGGTGGAACAGAGGCGCATCCCTCCAGTTATGTCTCTCCACAGTTCATTCGCCACTCTGGCAGAGCATGGTTCCTCTATGGAGGCACCCACAGTGGAGACCAAGGAGGATGCTGGGAACCTCCACAATGGAGACCCACAGGAGAGTGGCACAGGACCCACAGGGGAAGGAAATAACTCTGGTGGGGAGTCGATTGTTAGGGGGTAGAACTGGGGGAGGGAGGAAGGAAGGGAGGTAAGGTGCCGGCCAGCGCCATGGCTTGGGGGAACAGGAAATGAATCCTCAGGATCGTGGGAGCAGCTGTAAGGGGGAGTGAGCTGGATGTCATTATCCACCTAGGGACGAATGACCTGGCTGAGAATGGGATCAGAGCAGTGCAGCAGGAGCTTGTGGAGTTGGGGAGGGGTCTTAGACAAGTAGCACACACGGTAACTTTCTCGGAAGTGCTATCTGTCGATTGCATGGATGAGGCTAGGGTACTCTGCACCATGGGATTCAATGACTGGTTGAAAAACTGGTGCAGAGCTCAGGAATTTGGCTTCATTGGGGACTGGGGCTCCACCTGGAGGGATGCAGACCTATACAGGCATGATGGTCTGCATCTATCCTGGAGGGGAACCAGGATCCTAGGTGATAGGTTTAAATGCTTCATTGGCAAGCATTTAAACTAGCCAAGGGAGGAGGCACTGAAAAGGAGAAGGGAAATCCTAGCCCCCCCCCCCAAAAAAAAATCAGGGTAGTAAATAAGGTAAACACCAAGATAGAGCAGTCAATCGGGATAAGGGCAGGGGTAAATGGAGAAAAAGACAAAGGCAGTAAGGACAGGGATGGGGCAAAAAGAAATAAAGCCAAAAAAAAATGGAGGGTAATGAGTACCAATGCCTGTAGTCTAGGTAAAAATCTCCCCGAAATGGTGGCCTTGATGGAATGGGGATGCCTGGATATTGTGGCAGTCACAGAAACATGGTACACAGAGAACCATGACTGGGATGTCAACATACCAGGGTACACAATCTGGAGGAGGAGTAACTCTCTATGTAAGAGAAGGGATCAAAGCAACAGAACTAAAGAGTAAACAGGGAGGAGAGGAGGCACTGTAGGACACCCTGGAGACTAGAAATGTCTCCACAATCCGCACAGGGGTTGTATACAGACCCCCTTCTCAGGGGAAGGAAATAGATAAGGAAATGATAGAAGGCATCCTTGGGATGGCAGAGAAAGGTAAGATATTGCTAATGGGGGACCTGAATATGCCAGATGTTAACTGGAGCACCTTTGCTGCAGCCACATCCAAAAGCAGGGCCATTCTCGATGCCCTACAGGGGGCATGCCTCAGACAGCTAGTTTTGGAACCCATTCGGGAAGGAGCAATCTTAGACCTGGTACTGTCAAATGGGGGCGGAGAGAGGATCTCTGATCTTGAAGTGGGTAGCCATCTTGGAACAAGCGACCACCAAACAGTGTGGTTCACTATAAACTTAGCTGTAGAGTCTTGCCACACAAAAGTGAAGGTACTGGACTTCAGGAGGGCTGATATTGTCAAAATGGGAGAGTACCTCAGAAAAGCGCTAGCAAACAGGCAAGAAGGTGGGGTGGAGCAACAATGGGGAAACATCAAAACCGCCATCACAGAGGCAACAAACCTTTGTATGAAGCAAATAAACAAATCAAAATGAAAGAAAAAAACACCATGGTTCTCAAAAGAAGAGAAGGGGAATGTAAGGGAGAAAAGTATAGCATTCAGGAAGTATAAGAAAACACAGAAGGAGCAGGAAAGAGAACTGTACCAGTTAAAGCAGAAGGAAGCGGGGAAGGCAGTCAGAATAGCAAAGGCCCAAACTGAGGAAAAGATAGCCAACTCGGTTAAGAAGGGGGATAAAACCTTTTATAGGTACATTAGGGAGCAAAGAAAGATGAAGGCAGGGATACTGAGGCTGAATAAAGAGGAAGGTAGTTGGGCAGAGAGAGACAGTGAAAAAGCAGGGATACTGAATGAATATTTCTGCTTGGTATTCACAATGGAAAAGCAGGGGAGAGACCTAATCCAGTCAATAGAAACACTCCGGATAGGGGGTTGATATTAGTCCTTTCAGAGAAGAAAGGGTTCTGAAAGAACTCTTAAAACTGAAGGTGGATAAAGCAATGGGGCCTGATGGGATTTACCCAAGAATTCTAAAAGAACTAAGGGAAGAACTAGTAACACCACTGACTACCCTTTTTAATAAATCATGGGAGGATGGTGTGGTACCTGAGGACTGGAGAAGAGCGGATGTGATTCCCCTTCACAAAAGTGGGAGCAAGACAGAGGGAGGAAACTACAGACCTGTCAGTTTGACCTCAGTGGTAGGGAAAATAATGGAATCACTTCTGAAGGAAAGAATTGTTGAGTGCCTAGAAGCCAGTGGGACACAGGACACAAGACAGCATGGATTTACAGCAGGAAGGTTATGTCAAACAAATCTAATTGATTTCTTTGACTGGGTGGTCAAAGTAGTAGACCAGGGAGGGGCTGTGGACATGGCCTACCTAGACTTAAGCAAGGCATTTGACACAGTCCTGCACAAAAGATTAATAAACAAATTAGCCAGCCTGGTAGTGGGTCCCAAGGTGGTAGCTTGGGTAAAACACTGGCTGGACAACAGGACACAGTGGGTAATAGTAAATGGAGTCCACAGTGAAGAAAGGAGGGTTACTAGTGGGGTACTGCAGGGTTCAGTACTAGGGCTGGTCCTTTTTTTTTAATTCAATATACTTTATTAACATTTAATAAACGTCAATATAAACATGGGTAACAAATAGGTAGACAGAAATAACTACCCCTCCAACAAAGCATATGAGATCCATAAATTAATGTCTTACCAACACCCACCCACCTCCCTCACCCACCCCTCCCATCAAGCCTACACATGCTCAGTCACCAAATTATATTAAAGAGAAAACCCCCCTAAAGAAAGGAGAAGAGAAAAGGAAAAAAAAAACAGTTCTCCATAGTAAAAGCTATTACGGCTTCCATACAGTGAGTAGGGCATCCAGCACGCCCCACCTAGCCGGATAAACCTGTGGTCGGTTATTGATGGTTAAAATGTGCTTCTCTAATCTAAGGGCAAACAGCATTTCTTTGTGCCATTCTATAATTGAAGGGGCTGAGCCATCCGTCCAATGTCTCAGAATAATTAACTTAGCTATTGCCGAGGTCAAAGCAAGATGTGCTTTTCTAGCATTGAGAACACCCTCTGAAAATAAGTATAGCAGAGAAATCTCTAGGGTAATATAGGAATCCAGGCCCAACAAAGGGTCAAGTGTCTTTCTAATAGCTTGCCAAAATTTCTGGACCGAGGAACAAGTCCACAACATATGATATAGCATCCCAGTGCGGTTCACACACTTAGGACAATCAGGAGAGGGCCTGCTACCCAATCTGTATAATTTGAGTGGTGTAAAATATAAATTATGCATAATATTGAAATGCATCAAACGCAGTCTATCGTGCTTAACAAATCTATACAGAGTCCGCCAGATCCTAGTCCAGAAACTTGGCCCAGCATTGAGGGAAAACACCTGCAACCAATAAAAACACACCCCTTGTGGTAACCCAGGGTCTGCCGACTGGATTGCTTTATATACTGCAGACACAGCATGGGGTTCTTCGGCTGCTTTCAAATGTTTATTAAAAACATCAGCAGACCCCTGATTTATCTCTCCTCGACCCAAATGGTCAAGGATGGCTCTCTTAAGTTATTCATACTTAAAAAAGGCTGTTACAGGCGCCTTAAACCTATATCTAAAAAGAGCAAAAAGAATTATTTTACCCTCCTCATATATATCGTTGAGTCTTACGTTGCTAAGGGAAGGCCAAAAAGCCAAAGGGATGGGCTTATGCCCAATCTGGAAGTGGGGATTCCCCACAACAGGTTGCTCCAGCAAGGTATGCCAGTTATGGGATAGGTGGATTTGCAGCTGGTGTAGAGCCCTAATCGACCAGCCCAATGGGATATTCCGAAGAGGTTTAGGAATTGCCTTAGGACTAGCATATAGCAGGGTGGGCAGGGAGCAACAATATTGAGTCGCTAGAAATTGTTCAATATCTAACCACAAGGGCACATATGTTTGTCGCTCCTCTCTCGATATCATCCGTGACCAGTATGACACCCTGCTAAGATGATGGGCACAATAATATGAGAAAAAGGAGGGAGCTGCTAAGCCACCCTGCTCCTTAGGGGCAGAGAGTTTCCGGTAGGAGCGCTGAACACTCTTACCCTTCCAGAGAAAGGCAGTTAGCATTTGATTTAGTTTACCAAACCATTTTTTAGGGATAAACAGACCCAACATCCCCAGGGGGTATAATACTCAGGGTAAAATATTCATCTTTACAATATTTATTCTTCCCCATAAGGAAAGAGGAAGACTTCCCCATCTGTTTAAATCTGACTTAATTGTAACCAGCAATTCCGTAAGGTTTAATTTAAACATGATGGGGACCTCTCTGGCAACCTTAATCCCAAGATACATAAGGGACTTAGACTCCCAAACTAAATTAGTATTATCAATCACTGACCAGGACATATTGTTATTTAAGGGAAAAACTTTTGTCTTAGACTCATTAAGCTTATAATGGGAGATAGCGGAAAATCGCTTTATCTCAGCCAAAAGTTCTGGAATACCTATTGCAGGATGTTGAAGATGTAAAAGAAGGTCATCTGCATATGCAGAACGGGAGTACTACTGTGATCCTATTTCAATACCCTGGAGCTTAGGGGAGGTTAACAGTCTCCTGATCAGGGGTTCTAGATAGAAATTGAATAATAATGGAGAGAGGGGGCAACCTTGCCTGGTCCTCCTCTGAAGTAAAAAGGGAGCAGACAGTATCCCGTTGGACCAGATCCGGGCCGATGGGGATGTGTATAGCAAACTGATCCATCTAAGAAAATCCGAAGGAAGACCCAGGTGGATCAGGGTTACAAAAAGGAAATCCCAGGAAACTCTATCAAAGGCTTTCTCGGCATCCAAGGAGATCAGAACAGAAGGAATGCTTGTGTCCTTGAATGCCGAGAGGATATATATTAGTTTGCGCATATGATCCATTGAGGATCTGCCTTTCATGAATCCTGTCTGTTCTCTACTAATGAGCGTGGGGAGAAATGGACCCAACCTCATGGCCAGAACCTTAGCTAGGATTTTGACATCAGTATTAATTAAGGAGATAGGCCTATAACTTACGGGGTGTAAGGGATCCTTACCAGGCTTGGGAATAAGAGTAATTACAGCATTAAGGAAGTTTGATTCCGACATCCCTTCAGCAAACCAGTAATTGTAAACTTCAACCAGAAAGGGGGCAAGCTCTTGCAAGCAGCTTTTATACAGGTTGCTAGAAAAGCCATCTGGGCCAGGGGATTTGTCAGATGTGAGTTGCTCAGTAGCCGCTACCACCTCCTGCAGTGTAATTAAATTCCCGAGATATTCACCTTCAGGTACCTTTAGTTTAGGAAGATCAGTGGTTTCAAGGTACTCCACCATATCCCGAGCCACAGGTTTTTCTTCCTGAGCTTCAGAGTACAACCTTTGATAGTAAGAACATAGCACTTCAGACACTTCCCTGGGGGATGTCACCGATTTGATGCAAGGAATGGCTCGTGAAGCTGCAGCTTGCCTAAGTCTAACGGCTAGTAACTTACCAGCTCTCTCACCAGCATCAAGATATTTTATCTTTGTACATCGCAAGGCAAGTTCTGCTTTTTTGTACATGAGATCGGAATATTGACTTTTCAATTGGGACATAAGTGGCCAATCCGCATCTGGGGAGTGCTGAGAGAGAGTGCGCTCCATAGCCCGTATCTGCCAGAGCAAGGCTGCTTGCTTCTCTCGAAACTGGTGACATCTCGTTGCTGGTAGCCTAAGGCATTACCCCCTGAGGGAGCACTTTAGGGCAGCCCAAATCATATCTATCCTGGTAGTCGACCCCCTATTATCTAGTAAAAAATTAACAGTAAAGTCTTTTATGCGCTGGAGAGTTTCTGGCTTTTGGAGCAGCTGATTATTCAATCTCCAGAGAGCATCCCTCTGGATACTCGGCCCCGGGAGATACGTAAAGGGAGATTGGAGCATGATCTGAGATGACTCTTGCATGTATATCCACGCAGATTACCCCAGGTAGTGCAAAAGAACTCAATAAAAAGAAATCTATACGGGAAAAGGATTTATGAGGGGGAGAAAAATAGGTGTACTGGCGTTCTCCCTGATGAAGAACACGCCACACATCCAGGAGGTCAGCACCCGCCATAAGGTCATGTAGTGCCCTTTGTGCGGAAGATAAGCCCCGTTTCCGGGAATCAGATCTGTCTATATATGTGGAAAGTACCACGTTCCAATCCCCTCACAATATAGTTAAAATGGGTGGATCAGTGACAAGAAGGTTCAATAGGCGGTTAAAAAAATCAGGAGACTCCGAATTTGGGCCATATATGGATCCTAAAGTAATCTGTTGCCCTTCCAATGATCCACATTGTATTATATATCTGCCCTCCGGGTCCCAAACTTCTTTGTCTAATTTAAAAGGAATACTTTTATTTATTAATACCACAACTCCCCCACTAGACGTGGATTTCCCCGCTCCATAGGTCTGTCCCACCCAAGTCTTAAGAAATAAGCTAACATCGTGTCTCCGAAGATACGTCTCCTGGAGACAAGCAGTTCCAGCTTGTAACTGGTGAAGGTGTCAGGGAATAACCTGCCGTTCACCTTTATCCTGTGCACCTTTGACATTCCAACTCACAATTTTATGGTGATTAGCCATCCTTTAACACAGCAAATAATACAGAGGGTAAGATGATCAATCTAACTACATAAAACCCCAACCTAGTCTGACTAAGCATTAGTGAAAAATCTACTTTAGAAAACACGATTGACTTATCACACCCCCAACAACAGTAAGAAAAGAAAACTTATCTATCATATATTCTTTTATCCTAACCCCCCAATTCCTATAAATCCCTAATAAGATTCTACCCACTATCACCCCCAGTTCTAATCAACTGCACCACAATCCACTCTCAGGTGAGTGATGTCTTAGTGCAGGTACTGAGTTGCACCAGAAAACCTCCTATCCCTCCTCACCCCCCCGCTATTTATTTACCCATTATATTAGCCATTTAAGCTCCCCTAACAAAACGGCTTATAAATCCACTTTATATATAGCATCCCTCTAACAAGGTTTATTCTCTATAATGGTTGTAAGACCCTAACAGACCCAGGAAATCAATAATACGTATATGGCATCTTAAGATACTAAAAGAGAAAGAGAAAAAACACCCAGGAGGAATGAAAAATAATGGGCCCCCGATACTTAAACTCAGTCACACCAACATATTTAATTTGGGGGGCAGTGCAGCTATGCTTAGTCAATAAGTCCAATACTAGACAGCCTGATTTTCCATCGAGAGTCCAGTATTTAGCAACCTGATATCAGGCATCATTATAAGTTCTCTCCGGGAAGAAAAAAAAAAAAGGAAAGGGAGACTCTCCACCCCATCTTTATGACTTCCCCATAAAAGGAAAGCCAGAAACAAAATGAGGGAACTACTGCCCCACAGACATTTAGTATCAAGGAGTCCAAAGTACATCTAGTCCAAAATCCACGAGGATATCCACGTTATCAAACGCAGGTAGATTTGTTTCACTCCATCACTGACCCATTATGCCCGACTTGCATTAACTTGTAATCTTCTGGGTCCTTCACTTAAACAGGTCTGGGAAAAGACTTTTGAGTTCTTGCTGCACCTGCCTTTGCGACTCAAAGGAAACCCATTTTTCTCCTGCTTTGTCCTGAAGGACTACTGGATATTTCATGCGAAATGGGGTTCCTGCCGCGATAAGCTTAGTCACTATGGGATGCATTTCTTGGCGCTTCACTCGCACAGACTGTGGAAGGTCCTGCGTGATCCGAATCCTATGCCCTTCCCACCGAACTTCTTGCAATTCACGCACTTTCGCAAGCACATGTTGTTCATCAAGAAAATTAAGCATCTTAAAAATGAGAGGTCTGGATGGGGGAACCAGGCTGTGGAGAAGGTCGGAGTGCTCGATGTGCCCTTTCGATAATATAGGATGCACCATTCGGGGAGGGGCCAGCTATTCACTCGCATAGCTTTTGAAGGAAAAGAATGGGTGTCATTCCTTCTTCCTTTTCAGGAATTCCAATCACCAGCAAGTTATTTCTTCTACTTCTCCCCTCGAGGTCTTCAATCCTCTCGATCCGCTTTCCATACAGTGTCATGGCCAGATCACTTCTATCATGCCTTTTCTCCAAGGACACCAGCTTAACCTCTGAGTCTGTTACTCGGGTAGTCAGGGAGTGAACAGAATCTTTGACCTGCTGTAGGTCATCATAAATCTCAGTAATTTTCTCCTGTAGTGGTTGCATCACTTCAAGGAACCGCTCCTCTGAGAGAGCACCCGTTACGGTGCCGATTTTACTGGAGCCCGCTGCCTGATGTTTCGGGCACTTTGCGGCCTTGTCTTTCTCCAGGGTGAGCGGTGGTGAGTGCCGTGGCGGCGCCTTTTTCGTGTATACTTCCATCTCTTGGTGTAAGATGCGGCAGTCCCAGTTTCAAAACAGACGGGATGTTGTAGTTCTATGGTATTATCACGCTAAAAAGACGTATATGGAGCTGAATTGTGTAGCGGGGGCTCGGAGCGATGGAAGATTGCTGCCGCTTCTCAAGCTGCCATCACGTGACCCCAGGCTGGTCCTTTTTAATCTCTTTATAAGTGACATTGTGGAGGGACTGGAGGGGAAGGTATGTCTCTTTGCAGATGACACAAAGATCTGCAACAGGGTTGATATGCAAGGTGGGGTGGAAAGGATGAAAAGGGACTCGGCAAGGTTGGAGGAATGGTCAGATGTATGGCAGCTTAGATTCAATGCAAAGAAGTGCAAAGTAATGCACCTGGGAAACAAAAACCCAGGGCAAGAGTACACAATGGCGGGTGAGATACTGACAACAACAAAAATGGAAAGGGACGTGGGGTTAGTCATATAAGATGACCTAAAGGTGGGCCAGCAATGTGAGAAGGCAGTAAGGAGCTCTGGGGGGATACTGGGATGCATAGGGAGAGGCATCACCAGTAGAAAACAGGAAGTTGTTGGCCCTCTGTACAGACAGTTGGTAAGACCACATCTGGAGTACTGTGTACAGTTCTGGAGACTCCATCTCCGTAAAGACATAGATTGGGTGGAGGCTGTCCAGAGGAGGGCAACCAAAATGGTGCAGGGTCTGCACCAGAAGACATGTGAAGAAAGACTAAAGGAGCTTAAGATGTATAGCCTCGAGGAAAGGAGGGAGAGGGGGGACATGATAGAAACTTTAAAATACCTCAAGGGAATCAACAAAGTCCAAGAGAGTAGCATCTTTCAAAAAGAGATGTGCAAGAACAAGGGGGCGCAGTTTGAAGATAGAAGGGGAACGGCGCAGAGGTAATGTGAGGAAGTATTTCTTCACAGAGAGGGTAGTAGATGCATGGAACAGCCTTCCTGAGGAGGTCATAGAGTCAAAAACAGTGGAGGAATTCAAGAATGCATGGGACAGACATAAGGTAATTCTAGTGGGGGGTAGGAGGAAGTAGGCTGTTGGTTAACAAGGAGATCTGCAGCTTATCTGTTAGATAGGGTAATGGGCAGACTAGGTGGCCCAAGCGGTCCTTATCTGCTGTCAAATTCTGTGTTTCTATGTTTCACCCCCTTGCATCTTCACTGTACCACCCATCCCTTCTTCTTAATGAGGTGCTATATCATTTCTTGAGTTCCACCTATCCCAAAGATCTGTGTGTTTCTCTAACAACGACATTAATGTGACCATTATTTCTTCCATTCCTTGGATATTATTGACGCATATCACCCATGAGTCAAAGGAAAGGGGCACGGTTTTAAGCCAATTAGAGATGATTTATTTTTGAGCTGCGGTACAAAGTATCTTAAGTAGGCCCTGTTGTTGGTTATTGCCAATTTCAGTGACCTTTGTCCCCAACATAAGATGCTTAAAGTCATACGGCAAGTCGGTTCCCCATACCTTGATCAGCTCTTGGTATACTGTGGACCAAAAGGTGGCAATCATGGGACATGCAAAATATAGTGATGTATTCCTATCTGTCCACTGCCCGTTCAGCACAGGTTCGACTGACCTGTTTGAAAGTGGCAGGTGACGGTCTGAGTGTAAAAGTAGCGGGTTAGGCATTTCCACCTAAATTTCCTCCAGCTTGGGGATGCAGTAACTTTCCACCCCTTTTCTGAAAAAGGTTCCCATGTTTTTTTGGGAACATTAATTCCCGCTTTGGTTTCCCATTTTTGTTTCAAGGTATTGAACTCCTGGTGTTTCTCCCCCATTAGCATGTTTTTTTTTTTTCATTTTCTGTTTTTGGCCCCCTGGTGTCTCCAGCCTGTCCCACTGACTCCTGCACCGGATCCTCAACAAGTCCCAGGATATTCCCTGTGGAGCCTTGGTTTTACCCCCAGGTGGGGATGAGGTGGGCTGCTACCCTCATATCTTCAGAATTTCATCTGGCCATCTGTGGAACTGTGGGTTCTGTGGGTGAGGAAACGATCCTGCATCAGCAGCTAACTGGGGCCATGCTTTTTTCTCATTTTTTTCTGTGGATGTGGGACGCTGGGACATCAAGGCCTAATGCCGACATCCATCACACCTCTCCCCTGAGCGAAACTTGAGCTTGCTGTGCCTCAAGCCACTGCCAGAGGCCAGGCAAGCACCAAGCCAGTCCCTACCTTCCCCCTTAAGGAGAAGAGCAGTCCCTCGGACACTTAATTCTTTCCCCCCGGCCAGCCCCTCTGGCTTCCTCGGTCGTTCCTGAACCTCTGGTCACTGGCACCGCAAGCAATAGCGCTACCGTTATGCCGGCAGGCCGGCTTCCCCATTATCATTTTATACGCCTGTGATACAGCCTCCCCTCTGCCTGTTAGCATAGTTGACTAGTATAAGAAATTTTCTAGAGAGGCGAGGTCTGTATCTATCTTGTTAATCAGATCCTGTAATTATATATAATGCCAAACTTGTAAGTATCTGTGAAGTCACTAGAAGATAGTCTGTACTTCAACAACTCTCTGAAAGATTTGATATTTCTGTTATTAATTACGGATTGAAATCTGTTAAGTTTCATTCTGTTCCATCTCAAGTATGCCAGATCAGTACATGGAGGTGCAAAGTTGGGCTCCAGTATTATTATTAAGAGGCCAAAATCATTGGGGATGGCAGTAATCTCTCTAGCTTGAACTAACATCTGTAGTGTATGTTTGTTCCATGGATTGGTTATAGCCTTCCAGACTTGTCTGGTCAAGGTTGTATGAGGTGGAGCAAACAAGGGTATAGATGGTAATCGTTGAGCCTCTGTCTCTCGTCACCCTGTGTCTGTTGATTGCTTAAGCCGGGATACAACACGGGCCAATTGTGCTGCCGTGTAATACAACTTTAAGTTTGGCATGGCAAGACCACTTCGTGCTCTGGGGAGTGATAGCATCCTTTTACTGATTATGTGTCTACCTTTGGCCCACACAAAATACTTCATACATTTTGTTTGTCTGATTCCAAAATGCATTGGGGATTCTAACAGGTAGTGCCTGGAACAGGAATACAAAAACAGGGGAGCATGTTCATTTTCAAAGTGGCCATTCTACCCCCTAGAGAGAGAGGCAGGACTGACCACCACCTTTTGATATCTTCTTGAATTTCCACAAAAAGTTTGTCATAATTAAGATGGAATAGGGTGTTTAATTTAGGAGATATCCTAACCCAAAGTATCTAACCATGTTTCGTGGCGCCTACTTAAAGGGGAAGTTGATAGGGACGTTCCGGGGCATATGCTGCCAATTTTATTGGCTTCTGATTTTTTTATATTGATTTTATACCCTGGCACATCTGTGAATAATTCCAATTTTGTAAATCACTTATATTGTAACTTTGTTCTGCCACTGTGATATTATTACCCAGGTTGCACTTGAAAACGAGTCTTGGCCCAGTGTGCATTTCCCGGTCCCCAATTTTAAATATAATAAATAATTCTTCTAGCAGCACTGGGATGGGAGTTTTGGGGCAGGTAAGAAAGAAGAGGGAATCTGCATAGAGGGAGACTTTGTGATATTTACCGCCTGCCATGACTCCTTTAATCTCATCATTATTTCTGACCAGCATTGTAAGGGACTCAATGCACAGACCGGATAGGAGTGGGGAGAGCAGGCAGCCCTTTCTGGTGCCACAAGCCAAGTGGAATCATTCAGTTATTACCTGATTCATTTTTATAGTGGATTGTGAAGCTGCATACAGGTTCTTAATACTTTCTTTATATTTTGGGCTGAAGCCCATCTCTTCTAAGGTTCTATGTAGAAAACTCCAGTCCGCCTGGTCAAACGACTTCTTGATGTCCATGAAAATAGCGAGTGCCAGGTCTGGATGGGACTTGTGTCATGTTATTAGGCTTAGCAATCTGCGGCCCAGATATTCAGAGCTTTGCCCCAGGGCTAAAGTAACACTGCCCGGCGTGCAAACATTGCCTGGACCAAATAGCCCACCATATTCAAAAGGAATAGCCTGGTGCTAATCCTGCAGAATATAGCATGCTAAGGAAGCCGGGCAAAGGGAGTGCAGGGCAAAAATAGCCTGGGAATAGGACAGCACTGAATATAGCAACAGGGAAGTGCACACTGCAACTAAAGCTCAAGACACACTTGAGCAAGTCAGTGTTGCAGGTGGAGAACATTGTGTGTGATTGCACAGAGCTGTGTCACAGCTACAGCTAACAACAATGCAAGCCACACACTGCAGAACTGTGCAGTGCTAAAGTGTGGTTTGCCCGGGGCTAACCCGATTGCACAGTGCTAACACAATAGCCCGGTGCAAACTGGTTGGCCAGGGGCAAACGTGAGCTGTATTCAAAGCTCCCATGCAAATGAGCCTACTTGGGTAATCTGAGGGCAGACAGGCACATTTGCATCTCATTATGTGCTGCTTAGCATGCATTACCATGCAGTTTGCCCGGTGCTACTGCAAGAAGCACTCAGCTCCACCTTTTGGTCGGAATGGAAGTATAGGCCAAATGCTGCAGACAAAGTCATGCCCACAGCATCCCCTGTTGGTCAGAATGGACTTCAGAACAATATAGCCATATATATATATATATATATAATGGTATCACGGTAGTACTACCATAGTTAGGGTTGAGGAGCCATTTCTATGTTAAACCCAAAATTTTGCACCTTAATAACTTTGCAACCGTTTGACGGATTTGCCTGAAATTTGGAATACACGATCAAGAACCATAGGCCTTGGGATATGTTAAGTTTCATACTGGTCGGATATACGGCTGCAGAGTTATTAAGCATGATCTGCGCGTGCGTTTACGCTTTTTCTGGAATTCTACGGTCGCACCTACAGGTCGCATGGTTTGCGCGACCTGCCCAAAATCTTCAGGGAACATGCCACCGGGGTCCCCTATGTGCCTTTCAAAGATTTGGTGAAAAAATATTAAACGGTTCAAAAGTTATTCAAAAAAACAATTTCCCATTATAAGTCAATTGGAAAAGTTAACAAAAAGTTCGACAGTGTCGCAAATGCATTTTTACTTTCGCAAATGGCCTGTTACTTTCAAATCCGCCATTTTGTTTTCAGTTAGTGATCAGAAAAATGCTTGGCGTTTAAATTTGGGACCCTCTAGCAACCTAATTCTTTTTGTATTCACCTAGTCGGACCCTGAGGATGCTAGCCATTTCTTTATTTTGGGTGAAACACCCCAGAAATATGTTTTTCAAATTTCTGGAAAAAGTACTTTGTGCTCACGAAAGTGTTAAGTAAAATTTTTACTAAAAGCTTTCGAATTGCAATAGTTTTCTAGTCTGTGGGAAATGACAGCAATTCTTTGGCACTGCGCTGCAAAAGAACGGTTGGGAGTTTTGGGCTGAAATTTGAGGAGAATGAGCCGACATCTCACAGATGTGCCTTTCAGTGTTGTGTTGAAAAATATTACATGGCAGCAAAGTTACAGCACTCCAAAGTTGACGTTTTTTCCCATAGGATAACATTACTGCGCCCGACGCATTATAGGAATCCTTTGGCACCCTGCTGCAAAATAACGGTTTGGTCTTTTTTCCTGATATTTGTGGGAAGACAGCCAACGGCCCACAGATGTGCCTTGCAGTAGTTTGGTGAAAATATATTACAGGGAGGCAAAGTTATGGCGCTCCGAACTTCTTTTTTCTTCCCCATAGGATAACATTACGGCGTTCGCCGCGCCTTTCAGGGCCGTTTCTCCAGAAGCAGTGCGAGATACAGACTTTTCGTCAGAAAAATGCTTAGCCCCCTAATGGGGACTAAGTACAGAACTAGCCAGGACAGTCGTAAATCATATGACTTTTAAATTTTTTTTCTACCTCGTACGGTTCCTGAGATATAACCTATTTAGTATTCCAAGTCCTCATTTTCTGCTCCGATACCCATCATTATGCATACATTCTTTGTACCCACTGTCTTTCTCTATGTAGGTTTTGGGGAAAACCAGCCTGTGCGCTTACACTACTGTTACCGTGCCCTTTCTGCTTGTGGTTCCACTACCGTTTCACTTACGTTGACGTCCGCCACCATGTGCATTATCCCTTTGCGTTTTCATTTGTGCGTTATGCTTGTTATTTTTTGCCATTTGTGTCTACAGTACTGTTTCTCTTTCTGTTTCACTTTGCGTCACCATGCCCATTGACATTTCCGTTTGCAGGCACCATGTTGCTATGTGACAACACATCACGTGGCAGACTGTTCCCGTCCTACGCCACCCGTGTGCGTTAAACTTTCTGTTCTCATTGGCTTGCGTTACCATGTCTGCGCCACTGTTAGCATTGCTGTTCCTGTTACTATGCCATTAAGACATCACGCATGGGGCCCCGGTGTCTCACGCTGCATTACATTCACTATTTCTCATATCATTCTCAAAAAGAAATTAGAGGCAAAAAACTCCATTTAATGCATTGGTTAGGGTTGTTCCACAGCGACAAAGTGAGGAAATTCGGTGTTAGGGCTGACCCCTGGACCTCCGCCACCCCCCAACCGGCATTGGGGTGTGCATTGGGGTCGTCGGTCCTAACTCTCACCCCGTTCTCCTATACTTCTGCAGCTTTACACATGTGATGGCAAGGGGACACAATCTGAAGATAGAGGGGGGATGGCTCAGGGGCAATGTGAGGAAGTATTTTTCTTTTCTTTTTTTTTTTTTTTTTTGCAGTTTAAAGTTTATTAACCTTGTTTCCCATAATACAAACAAAGCAGATATTCATACATGGAGACCGTTTACATTAGTCACAGGTTACCCTTAAATCTTCCCCTCCCCTTCCCTTAATCCCCTACCTTCCCTCACCCTTCTTCCCTCCCTTACCTACTAGAGCGACAGGTAGTATGACATGCCGTACTAAGATTTATCTTACCTGGGTTAACTTCATGACCCACTAAAACATACTCAACATATGAACCACCTTATAATGAGTAGAGAGCATAGAGGGGTTCCCATATCTTTTTAAACCTGCTCATTGTATTATTTAAATTAGCAATGGCTTTCTCAGTACGTAGATTTGCCAGGATTTCTGTTAACCATTCGTTATAGGAGATTTCTTGTCGGTCAAGCCAATGTTGTAATACCAACTTCTTGACAGACATGGCAACGAGTGTTATATGATACTTCCGGTTGCGAATCTTAATGCCAGAAAGGTCTCCCAAGAGACAAGTTTCAGGGATAAATAAATCCTTAAGACCTAAAAGGGGATCCGTAAGTTGCATAATATTATGCCATAATGGGGGCCGTCAAGGTGTGGTAGGCTATTCGGGAGGTTTTGTTCGACCAGAGGAATTTGGTGAACAGGGATTGTAATTTCCTGAACCAAGATAAGGGAAGCCAGATGTTAAGCATGGAAAGGGGGTATAGCAAGCATGGGAAAACATTCATTTTAATGAGGTTTATTCTTCCTCATAATGAGACAGGAATGGAGGCCCATCTATTCAAATCATGGGCAATATTGCTTACCGAAGAGTCCAGATTTAACTTTATAATTTGCTTGGGGCTTTGGGATAATTCTATGCCTAAAGATGTAAGGGAGTCTTGCTTCCAATTAAGTCCGAAAACGGCTATATCAGATTTAAAGAGTCTGTGATTAAGCGGGAATACCGTTGTTTTGCTTATGTTTAATTTATAATTGGACATTCTGCCAAAAGTGGCAATAATGTCTGACATATATGGTATGGACGAACCAGGGTTGGAAAGTTGGAGGAGGAGATTGTCCGCGTAGGCCGATACTTTAATTTCACAAGGATGAATGGGGATCCCTTGGACATTCAGACAATTTTGTAACCTTCTAATTAATGGTTCCAGGTAAAGATTAAATAATAATGGGGATAAAGGACATCCCTGCCTGGTACCTGAATGAAGGGTGAATTTTTCCGAAATCACACCATTTCCTGCCACTCGTGCGGAGGGAGATTTATACAATGCCCGGATCCAGCTTATAAAGCCAGATGGCATACCAAAGGCTTCCAATACATGAAAAAGGTACTCCCAGCGAACCCTATCAAATGCCTTCTCAGCGTACAGGGAGACTAGAGCCACAGGGAAGGCTGCATCCCTGGACGTCGAAAAGACATACGAAAGGGTTCTTAAGTGGTGTGCAGAGGACCTACCCCTCAGAAATCCAGCCTGTTCTGATCCTATCAAGGTGTCCATTACCTTGTCGAACTGGTTAGCCAACAATTTGGTCAGGATTTTTATATCCTGATTTATTAACGATATAGGATGGTAGTTGGTTACTCAATCAGGGGGTCTATCCGGTTTGGGAATCAGGACAATCAGTGCTTCAAATAATGAGGGGTCTGTATCCATGCTCGATAAAATATGTTGATACAGAGGGAGAAGCACTGGAATTAGTTGAGTCTGGAATTTTTTATAAAATAAGGCAGAGTATCCGTCTATTCCCGGGGTTTTATTCACTGGTAAGTCGCCTATAACCGCGGTAATTTCCGCGGTACTTATAGGAGCCAAAAGTCTATTCTTCTGTTCCAGAGAGGGCCGAGGTAAATTAGATTCCTGTAAATAGGCTTGCAATTGTTGTACTGTTGGGGGTGAACGCATAGGGCTGTACAACTCCTTATAATAAGTTGTGAATTCTTTTATAATTTCTTCTGGCTGTGTTTTACGGGAACCATCTTGCAGTGACGATATTGAGGTCACATAACGAGATGATTCCATTTGTTTAACCCTGAGTGCCAAAAGTCGGCCTGCCTTTTTCCCTTGATCGGTATACGAAGCTTGATTTTTTAAAATGGAGTAATCTGCTTTCTCCCGAAGAAGTTCTATGTATGCGGCTTTTAGTTTAATCAGTTCTTGCCCGACGGTTTCTGTAGAAATGGGGGAAAGATCTTTTTCTAGAGTCCTAATTTGGGAGAGCAAATGGGACACTCTAGCACTGGAAGCCTTTTTCCTATGTGTGGCCATGCTAATCAAGACCCCTCTGAGATATGCTTTAAAGGCTCCTCATAACATATCCGGCCTTCCCTGGGGATCAAAATTAGAATGATAGAAGTTGTCAATCTGTTCCTGTATCTGTTTAATAAAAGAAGTATCTTTTAGCAATAAATCATTTAATTTCCACCTGGAGCCTCTTTTTGGCAGTGATACCATTGATATCAGGCAGGAGACAATGGAGTGAACCGAGGGAGTCCCAGGCAGGATCGAGGCCTCCAGGGTTCCAGGTATTAAGGAATGAGACTGGAGTATATAATCTATCCTCGAAGAGGAGGAATGAACTGGGGAAACAAAAGTATATTCCCTGTCTAAGGGATGTAATATCCGCCAGATATCGCACATTCCAGTCTGGTCCAGAAATTCCCGGAATGCCCTTTTAGCAGGAGAAAGACCTGTGGACTTGACCGGTCCATCATCAGATCATGCACTAAATTAAAGTCTCCCCCTATGATCATGGGCATGCAAAGGTATGGTTGCAAAATTTGTGTTAGTTGAGTAAAAAATTCGGGTGGATCATAATTTGGTCCGTACACACTACCTAATACTATCTCCTTATTATAAAGTAAACCCTGAACGAAAATATATCTTCCTAATGGGTCCTTAATCACTTTAATTGTATTAAATGGAATTTTCCTATGGATAAGAATCATGACCCCATGGCTATTTGTTGTTCCCTCGGCTCCAAAAAACTGACTAAACTGTTGTCTACGAAGCTGGGATGCCTCAACATCCAAAAGGTGCATTTCTTGAACACAGACAATGTCTGTATTCAATAACTTTAAGTGACGTAACACCTGATACTGCTTCCTTCTTTTCCTACCCCCTCTGATATTCCATGTTGCAATTCGTGTACAATTAGCCATTATGTTTCTTTAGTAAAACAGTGATCTCCATTTCCTGTACAGGGAGTCATGTGAGCACCAGCAATATACCAACCTTAGCACTGTTATTGTGCTCCTAGTAGTTTATATCCCTTCCTCCCACCCCCACCCTAAAGATGTACAATAACAGAGATTAACTAATATCCAGATCAAAATACCCAACATTCTCCCCCGTCATTGGAACACGGTACAGCTGGTCCTGTGTCAGTCCCTAGTATTCCACCTCCTGTTACCCAGGAGCTTAAAGAGATACCCTTTCAAACCCAAATTTTGTAAATACAAAAAATATAAATCAAGCCATCACTGTATATAGGTTCAAAAAATCGGGATTACCACCCCAATTAATATCCGCTCGTATCTTTCCACAGTACCATCTAGCCACTTAGATGAAACTGCCCTCCGAAGAGTCCCCTTATGTTGTGAGGGTGACCGTTACCAGTCTTTCGATAATTTCAAACAAAACATTCCAGTCTAAAGGTTTGATTCGTGACTAAATATCCAACACCAAAATAACCTCAGCAGAGCGTTATAATCCACCAATTCCGACAATTGTAAGTGAGGAGCTCCCTCTTATGGTGAACAGCATTCTAATATTTTCTGTTTATGTAAACTTAAATATATTTGACCCAAACTGAAAACCTTCCCCTTACCGTGCCCTCCTAAATATCAGTACGATCGTGGCCAGCAAAACCTGTTACCTCTACAGGTATTAGATAGATCTGCAGAAGGGGAGGGGAAAGAAAAATAAAGGAAGACGCGCATGTCTAGGCAAGTCCTCACTAGTATCGTTAGATTCCAGTCCTTCTAAACCCCCCCCCCCCAAAGATTTAAAGACAGGCTAAACGTCGGCCAAGCCCACACAATTATTCAAACACATTTTAAGTCTCTGTATTTGCCATAGACAGTTCCTTGGCAACGGACAGGCCTTCTTTTGCAGTCCCTCCTCGCTATCTTCATCTACACACAGAAGCATTGATAATTCTCCACGAAGTCGCATCTCCTTTCGTGATCTTTCAACGAGCTCTGCAGAGATCACGGTATTCCTTCTGTAATGCCTTCAACGCAGGTTCAACTTCTTCAAAAGACATCCATGTACCCGAAATCACTACCTGGAGGCAAGCGGGGTACCCCATGCGGAATTTTATTCCCGCAGCTATTAACTTCGTTACTGTAGGGTGAAAAAGGGCTCTCATTTGTCTCACCATGGCAGGAAGGTCTTGGGTTATTCGGATCTTGTTTCCTTCCCAAAGTACCTGCTCTAGTTCTCTTATCTTTGACAATAGGTACTGCTTTTCCTGGTAATCAAGAAATTTAAACATCAGAGGTCGGGGTGGTTGGCCTGGGGCTGGCATCGGTCTCAGTGCCCTATGGACCCTCTCTATTATGTATGAGGCCCTGAAAGGAGAAGGGCCAGCAAGCTTCTCGATCAATTTCTGGACAAACAGAATGGTATTACTACCTTCTTCTTTTTCCGGAATTCGTAGGATCACCACATTATTCCTACGGCTCCTCCCTTCCAAATCTTCAATTTTTTGCTCCAACTTCTTGATACATTGCCGGTTTTCTACCGTTGCGTTATCTACACGATCGGATTTCTTCTCCATGGAGATAAGCCGTGCTTCAGTGTCAGACATTGTGGGGGATAGGTCTTCCAGCGCCCCTGACATCTGCTTTATTTCAGCAACAACTGACTTTAGGTCATCCCTAAATGGTTGCAGCTCTTTTAAGAACAGTTCCAGGGTGAGGGGAGTTGCAGCCAGAGCCGAAGTGTGGGAGGCCGTAGTAGTGAGTTGTTTACTGCCACCATTTGTCTGGGCCTTGCTTCTTTTGCCAGATTTCTCCGGAGAAACCGGTAGAGTGTGTCGGGGTAGCTTGGTTCTCATTTGTGCTTCCATTCCCAACCCAAATTATAGACATATAAATCCACACCCTTATAGCTTGCTCTGCGGTTGTTAGCACCTTATTTAGAGGTGTTTAAATTGAAGTAAAAGCCCTGAATAACGGGAGCTGGATCCAAGTGCTGCTACACAGTCTGCTGCATCACGTGGTCTCAGGAAGTATGTTTTCACAGAGAGGGTGGTGCACACATGGAACAGCCTTCCCGAGGAGGTTGTGGGGTCTAAAACTGTGGGAGAATTCAAGAATGCATGGGACAGACATAAGGCAATTTTTGTGGGGGGTAGGAAGAAATAGGCTGTTGGTTAATAGGATCTGCCAATTATCCTCTAGGTAGGGAAATGGGCAGACTAGGTGGGCCAAGCGGTCCTTATCTGCCGTCAAAGTCTATGTTTCTATGAGAGGTTCGCCAGCTGTTTGTCACCTACACTGAAGCCGCACCTAGCAGATCTGCAGCCAAGCAGACGATAAGCAGGTGGGTCACCTCCTGCATAGATTTCTGCTATAGGTTGGCGGGCATGGAGCCTCCCAAAGGATAAGAACGCATTCTACCCGCCATACCGCTGCTTCGGTAGCTGCTTCTAGGGACGTCCCTATCCAGGAAATCTGCAGGTCTGCTACCTGGAAGTCAGCACACACCTTTATTTCCCATTACTACATTGGCCTAGAGTCACGCCAGGATGCTGGTTTTGGGACCTCGGTTCTCCAGTCCTTATTTCCTAAGTAGGGGTGCACACCTTGCCTCCCTCCTCCCGGAGAACTGCTAGGAGTCTGCCAGACAGTGTGGATTGAACAACATATCCACATCCCTAGAAATACAGGTTACTCACCTGTAACAGGAGTTCTAGGGGTGGGTACAAATGACATTGAGGGAAATAGCGAGCTAGAGATACAGGCAAGATTCAGGGAGCTCGCCAGGGTCTGTCATGACATAGGATGCACAGTTTCCTTCTCAGAAATCCTGCCAGTGCCAAGGGCTAGTGGGGAACACAAAGGAAAATTAGGGAGATAAACCAGTGGCTCAGGGAGTGGTGTGAGGCCAGAGGGTATGGGTTGATGGGGATTGGGGAGACCTGGGAGGATAAGGAGCTGTATGCTAGAGATAGACTACATCTCAATTTGGAGGGGAGGGGAATCCTTAAGTTGAAAATAGAGGGGTTCATTGGTGAAAAGTGGGGTTTAAACTTGTGAAGTGGGGTGGGATGGGAGAAAAGGCTGTCAAGGGGGTGCCGATAAAGGAGGGACTCTGTCTCCACCCCCCTGGGGACCAGGAGGATTGCAAGAAAAGGCCAACTGGCAAAGTGCAGACCAGGGGAAAACAGAATCCCCATGGGAACATGAGCAGGGGAAATGGAACTATAGGGAAAGGGTGGAAGGTAGTCCTGCTAAATGCCAGGAGCTTGGGAAATAAAATGCCTGAGCTCCAGGCGATGCTAACTGAGGGAGCAGTGGATGTGGCAGCGGTCACTGAGACTTGGGCCACTGCAAGACATGACTGGGACCTGAACCTGGAGGTTTACACTATGTTCAGGAAGGACAGGGGAGGGAGGGAGGAGGAGTAGCAATGATAGTCAAAAACTGCATTGGCATGGGGGAGTGGGAGGTGGAGGGAACCGTGGAGGCGATTTGGGTCACCTTTGATAACAAGGGGGCAAGAGAGTAAAAAATAGGAGTGGTGTATAGACCCCTGTTCTGGCGAGGAGCTGGAGGACAGTCTGGTGGCAGATGTTAGGAGACACTGCAGACTGGGCAGAGGAACGTGGTGGTGTTGGGGACTTAAACATGCCAGGAACAGACTGGGAGACTATGACATCCTCTGTGACCAGGGAACAGAGGTTGTTGGATGTCTTTCAAGATGCGCTCCTAACTCAGCAGGTGAGGGAACCGACTAGGGAGGCATGGTACTGGATGTGGTCCTGGCAGACAGTGACCAGATTGGGGCCTGGAGGTAAGGGACCCATTGGCGGGAGTGACCATGCCACGGTCTGGTTCTGCCTGGACCTAGGAGGGGTAGAAGGTTGCACAAAGGAGAAGTAACCGACTTCAGGGGCGGATTTTAGGAAATGGAAGGATCCTTAAGGAGCATTTGGATGGGATTGGGTCAGACATGGACGCTGATAGTAGGTGGGAAATCATCAGGAGAAGGGTGCAGGATGCTACCAGCACCTGTGCAAGAGTAAGACGAAATGCTGGTAGGGGCCTAAAACCCTGTTGGTAGACCAGGGAGGTCCAGGAGGTGGTGCGGGAAAGAAAGCAGCCTATAAGCAATTCAAGTGCTCAAGGAGTGAAAGGATCGAGGGAGTACGAGCTGATGGCTAGAAGGGCCACTGGGTGGTGAGGGTGGCTAAGGCAAGGAAGGAGCAGAACCTGGCCAGGAAATTAGGAGAGGGAACAAGGGTTCTTTAGATACATTGGGAAAATGAAGGTGAAGGGGCAGATTAGCAGGATTAAATCAGGGAGATGGGCACAAGACCCGGGGAGCAGGCTGAGGTACTAAATGAGTACTTCACCTCAGTTTTAACCAGGGAAATGGGGTGCTGCATCATACATGGGCGGAGAAAGAGATACTGAGGAGGGGACCCTACCGCATCGGCAGGTCTGGGGAGAGGGGAGGCATCACTGGCAGGTGGGGGAGGGCTAGCAGGAGAAGGCATCGGAAGTGGAAGTCACAGCAGAGAGAGTGAGGGAAGCCCTCAGCTCCTTAGATGAGAGAAAGCACCGGGCCGATAAATTACATCCCAGAGTGTTGAAGGAACTTGCAGATGTCCTGGCAAACCCCTGGCAGAGCTTTTCACCATCTCTCTGAGGACAAGGTGGGTGCCCCAAGACTGGAAGGTGGCACATATAATGCCCTATCCACAAGGGGATCAAGGGAGGTGGCAGGGAACTACAGGCCTGTCAGCCTGACCTCGGTGGTGGGCAAGTGATGGAGGGCATTGTCAAGGAGAGGCTAGGGGGACCTGGATAAGTCAGGGTGCCTGGACAATAGACAGCATGGATTCATCCCAGGAAATCGTGTCAGACAAACCTGGTGGAGTTCTATGACTGGGTGACAAGTGCCTTGGACCTGGGTAGACCAGTGGATGTCCTCTTTCTAGACTTCAGCAAGGCATTTGACTCTGTTCCTCACGTGGGCTTGTTGGATAAGCTGGAGAAATGGGGTGGGGGAACCAGATGATCAGATGGATAGGCAATTGGCTCCAGGACCGGACCCAGAGGGTCGTGAGTTGGTGGGATAGTCTCATCCCCAAGGAGGGTCATTAGTGGGGTCCCACAGGATCAGTCCTTGGGCCTTCTCTGTTCAATGCCTACGATCTGACATAAGGACAGGAATCAGGAGTGAGATGAGTCTCTTTATGGATGACTCGAAACTGGGAGCGGTGGTGGATGGGGAGGAGGGAGGGTGGCCCTACAGGGGACCTGGAGGTTCTGGAAAGATGGTCTAGAAGTGGAAGCTGAGGTTCAATGCAGGGAAATGCAAGGTACTCCACCTGGGGCCAGAAACCCAGGTCAAGTGTACACCCTGAGGAAATGCTACAAGTCTCGATGGCTGAGAGGGACCTGGGGTGGTGGTGGATGTCAAGATGAACAACTCTGAGACTTGTAGGAGGGCAGCAGCCAAGGTCAACAGGATGCTGGGATGCATCGCTGGGGGACTCACCTCCAGAAGGAGAGGTGATACTCCTCTGTATAACTGCTTGGTGAGGCTGCACCTGGAGTACTGGTGTGTCTTGGAGGCCACACTAAAGCGAGACATTAACCTCCTGAGAGATCCAGAGGAGGGCAACCAAAATGATTTGGGGCTTGGGGACAGGACCTATGAGGAGGCTCAAGAGCTAAATATGTACACATTGGAAGAGAGAAGGACCGGGGGACATGATAGAGGTCTTTAGGTACATGAAGAGGGTAAATAGGGAGGAACAGTCGGGTGCTTAAGGAAGGAGGAAGGGCCACTAGAGGGCATGGCTGGAAGCTGGAGGGGAAGATTCAGAGGAGAAAGGAGGAGGTGCTACTTCACTGAGAG
Organism: Neoceratodus forsteri; assembly: GCA_016271365.2. NCBI lineage: Eukaryota > Metazoa > Chordata > Ceratodontiformes > Ceratodontidae > Neoceratodus > Neoceratodus forsteri. The sequence goes on along the minus strand of CM057456.1, from coordinate 1,542,264,591 downwards.
GGTGGTGGAGCCATGGAATGCACTGCCTAGGGACTGCGTGGGAGGCAGACAGGAGGGGTTCAAGAGGGGTTGGGACAGGTACAGGGGAAGGGTTCTGGAAGCAAAATCCAATGCAGCAAGAATATCCGGAACTGGGAAGGGAGAAGCCAGAGAAGGCGAGGGGGACAGCAAGGTCAGCACCCAGGTTGGGGACTGACCAAACGAGCAAACACGAAAGACCATTAGGCCTATTCTGCTGGCATTTTAGTATGTTAGTAGTATATGTTGTTCATCTACATGATCCATCCGACCTCCCCAGCTTCGACGTGCAACCTGGCTTCCAGCGGGCTAGATCTGGCATCATGGTGCGGAGCCAGGGGTTTTACCACCCGGGTGGGTGGGAGGAGCCAGCTTGAAGACCTTCCAACAAGAATTAAAGCGTCAAGGAGCCTGCCAGACAGTGTGGATGAACAACACATACCACTCCTAGAACTCATGTTACAGGTGAGTAACCTGTATTTACTCACCTGTAAATGTAATACTAGTAGTGGTATATGGTTCACATCCACAGAACCCAGGGAGTCTTCCCTGGTAAGTGGCACACAGATCCTGCTTCCAGTGTGTAAGATCTAATGTCACAGGGCAGAGTTGGGGGATATACCTCCCATGTGGTGGGAGGAACTTAGCTTACAGATGTCCGGCCAATAACCTGTTCCTCTGTGACCCATAATTGTTATGGTGTCATGAGACTTAGAGTGAGAATATCATGATATTCTCACTGTGGGTCCCATAACAAGGAAAAATATTACCAGTAATTTTGGTCATGAAATGGCTACAGCCATTGAGAGTGAGTGTGTATATGTGTGTGTGTGTGTGTGTGTGTGTGTGTGTATACTGCCACATAAAACTCAAACTCTCAAAATCTGGGAGTGTGCTATTATGGTTTTCAACCCAATTCTCACAAAGTTTGAAAGTGTGCTATTAGGGTAGTCAAGCCAAACTCCATCCCCCTCACTTCCCCCTTTTACCCAGGACCAAGCGACAGGTATGGTGCCATGCATCAGTGGTGTGGTACCTCATACTGTACAGGGCCAACATGTTCAAAATTTGTAAATAACCCTAATTCCCACCCCATCACCTGCCCTTGTGACCCAAGGCCAAGCTACAGATCCAGCTCCATGCTACAAAGTTGTGCTGGTTCATGTGAGCCTCTTTCAGTCCAGTGCTGAGTTGCACAGTTACCACACAATTGTAAACTGACTTTGTATGGCCTTGTGAACCCTTTGTATAATATACACTTAGCAGCAGCATTTTGTTTCACCTATTGCCTGGTTTGGTGACTGCTCTCCTCCTCTGGAGATGAGTGGGTTGGGACAGCATCCAGTGTATGAATGGCCCCTCAGAGAAGCAAGGGGTATAGCAACGCTGGAAGCTTGACAGACTGGGAAGGTGGGGCAGACATTGGCAGTCATGCTGCAGTGTCACTGCACACCGTGCCTTCTAGGGAGAAAAACAGCGCCGCCACTCCACTGCAGGTTCCACACCGTTGCCTGGACTACCTCTCCCCGACCACACTCTAACTCTGCTCATGGGAGACGGGGGCTCGCCTCCGGATGTCCCTTCCCATGGGGAAGGGGTCATCCACAGGGAACCATGGGGCAGGTAAGTCCTGGCAGTGGATGACTGGGCTTGGCAGTAGGGGTGGGCCGAAGGGGGCCAGTTGGCGGTGGAGCAGCGAATAAAAAGATATGTACCATTTACTTGTACTTTGTTTCATACAGTTTCAAGATGACACTGCGTAAAGTAGTATACATGTTTCAGACATGTAACATGCCTTGAGTAGTTCCAAGTTTGCTTCCTAAAGAAAGGAAGAAAGTGTGCTGTATTTATAGTACTGTACTTACAGTTCTGTACTAGTCTGCTGCTTTGTAAAGGGTCCATAGTATTGTGTTCAAAGCTAGCCATGTCATAAATAAATGTGGCTTGCCTTGCACATAATACTAGGACTTGCTGAGTGTAAGCACCTAGCTTTACCTTAAGGGTATATTCATGTTTATTTATATTTCCCTTCATACTGAAAGTAGCAGGGCAAGTGGGGAGAAAAAAGAGATTTGTAGGCAGTGTTTGGAACACTTTGAAACTTGTCTTTGAAATGTAACATGTAGTGTTGGGCAAACTAGCTCAGGAAACTAGCCCACCAGTTGGAGGCACCAGCTGACTCAGGTAGCCCTGCCTGTGGGAGATTCCACCTGGTATATAAAAGTGGACAGTCCAGTGTATCCCCATACACATGATCGTGTCCCAACATGTGAGTGGAAAAGCACAGGAGTGGAACAGGTGTAGGACTGGCATCTTAGGCATCGGCAGGCGTCAGCAGAAGGAAGTAGAGAGGCAGGGGACTCTGACGGTCAACTAAGACAAGGTACTTGTCCACTACTCTTTTGACATTCACTGCTGGGAATGGCGGAGGGTCAAGGTAGGTAAAAATGGAATTATTGCAACACCCTAACTAGGGTAGTTATACAAAAGGATTAAGGGGAATAGAGGAAATTAAATAACTCCCCATCTAGGGTCAGGGTACAAAGGGAGTAAGCAAGCAGAAGTCTACTTAAACGCTCAAGGGTAAGCAGACTGGTACCTATCTAGGGTATGGCGGTAGGGGATAATCAGGACAACAAAGGGAAATCAAGAAACACCCTATCTAGGTTAAGCGTATAAATTCTTTTTAAGGTAATGGGTGGAGTAGGTTTGGAAATGATACGAGTGGTGCAACGCAGTTGCTGTGGAGCAGCAGTCTTCAGCAAAACTTTCTGGAGACTGAGATACAGACCCATTTGAGTGCAGCTCTCTGGGCTGAAGGGGAGGTCTCTAGACTCTGGGCTGAGTTAGCTAGGGTTCGAGAGGCCTGTTCCTCCACTCTGCACCACCAAATCCACTGCTATTGCCTCAAAGGGTGCCTGGAAGGAGGGCTGGCTGGATTGTGGTGGCTCCAGTATGGTGGGGGTAGTGAAACATATTCCTCAGTTTGTGCTACTAAACAACTCTTTCACCACTCTGACTGGATGGGAATACCAGGGCGAAGCATCTGTGGTAGTGGCAAGGGAGGATGTGGGGGTCCTTCAGAGTGGAGGCCCCGAGATGGAAGAAGGAGGAGGACCCCAGCAAAAGAGAAATCAACTTCTGGTGGGGGACTCCTTCATCAGGGTGATTGTTTTGGGAACACTACAGGAGGAAAGGAGGGTGGTGAGGTGCCTACCCGGCGCCTCAGCATGGAGTGATGGGGAGTGAATCCTTAGGATCGCCAGGGCGGTGGGGCAGGAGGGGGAACTGGAATTCATTGTCCATTGGGGAAAATGACATGGTAGAAGAGGCAGCTGGGGTGGTGCAGGACAGGTTTAGGAAGTTGGGGAGGGACCTGAAGCAGGTAGTACGCATGGTGGCCTTCACTTAGGTGCTACCTGTGCAAGACTGGGGAAGAAGAGGGCATACTACAGTGCGCACTTCAGCAGCTGGTAAAGTGTTAAGTGGTAAAGTGGGAGTGTCTCCCTTTCTGGTACCAGGCCAGGCCCTCTTGTAGCAGTCCACCCATGGTTTCGAACCTGGTACTCTGCACACCAAAGTCCAGTACCCTGCCACTGCACCATGAAGACTCCCACACTAGTGGAAGGTAGACTGACCACCCTTATATTTCATGTCACAAAAAAACTGGAATTTTCAACGTATATCCGCTCCGCACTTGATAAGGGACAACTAACAAGAGCCGTGTTTATAGACCTATACAAGGCCTTTGACACGGTCAACCACCCCCTCCTGCTGGACACTCTCTTTCAAATGGGTTTCTCCTACGGTCCTCTCGACTGGTTCTCCAGCTACCTGTCATCACAGTCGCAGTGTGTAAGGATCAGTAACATGCTATCCCTCTCCCACCCGGTACACTCAGGAGTTCCCCAGGGCTCCATCCTGAGGCCATTACTCTTCAGGCTCTTTCTCAATGCCCTCCCCACCTCCTGCCCCGGGAAAATCTTACTATACACCAACGACACCGTCCTCTGTGCCTCCCACTCAGACCCTATCAGCCTGCAGCCCTCACTCCAGCACTCCTTCAGCCTGGCCGAGCACTGGTTCAATAAGAATAGGCTGGTCATTAACCTGAAAAAAAACAAAGACCTTACTATTCATCCATCATCAGAGCAAACTAAATAATTCACCCTTCCAAAGCTTCTCCTCTTCGCTCCCCCCTAGAACAGGTCTACTTCTACAAATACCCAGGGGTTACCTTCAACCCTGCCCTCACTTTCCATGCCCACATCTCCACACTCGCATCTGCAGCTACCACCCGCATCGGCCTCCTCTTTCTTCACAAGGACTGCCTACCTCCTGAAGCATTGAGGCTGGCCGTTACTTCATCTGTCTTGTCCTTGATCGACTACGGTCTGCCAATCTATGGTGCCGCTGATGCCACGGCTATCAACAAAATTAAAATGGTCATTAACAAAGCCTGCAGGCTCCTGTGCGGTGCAGGCTGTACAGTGCACACATGCACCCTCTACTCCCTTACCCAGATCCTCAACTTTGATGAGAGGCTGCAGTATCAGGCCTGCCTCATGGTCAAAAAATCCCTCCTAGGTCTAACACCTCCTGGTGTTTCATCGTCCCTAAATACCAGCGTGCCCACAGTAAACACCCGCAGCGCCAACACTGCCTCTATGTTAGTACCTAGGGTCAGGATGTCCCTGGCGCAGAGATCTTTTCTGGTCAGGTCCCCTACCTTTTACAATTCCTTCCCCTCCATCAGTCAGCGGCCTCCCCAAGCTGGGTCCCTTCAGAGCAGCCCTCAGGAGACATCTCCTCGCCTCCCGCTCCTGCATCTGCCCATAACCGGACTATCTACTGCCTACCAGCCTGTGCCTAAACCACAGCGCGCTGTCAGTATTTTTTAACTAGATGTTTGATATGCCTGACAAATTCTAAATTCCCTGACTACATTATTACCTTTGACAATAACTAGTCCCTATGTTACAGGGACCGGCTTAGCTAACAACATGTATAGACAACATCTCTGTAATATTCTTCTGTATTGTATCTATGTAACTGTGCTTTCCACCCTCTGTACCCTGCCTCAGTGTTATATCCAGTGTATTATGCTTTTGTTTCTTGACGTGGAGCCTTTGGAAATAAGTCTATGATTCAAACATTTGTAATTCTGGTATCTTCAATAAATAAATAAGTAAGGCATGGTGCAGGGAGGAGGGGTCTGGCTACATCAGGGACTGGGTTCCTACCTGGAGGCCTGTACAAATGGGATGGCCTCCATCCATCCAGGGAAGGAATGGCACTCCTGGGTGGGAGGTTTGCATGCTACTTCAATGGGCATTTAAACTAGCTGGGTGGGGTGGCAGAAGAAATGTGGGAGGCAGTGACTCCTCCTTCCCCCAAGATGATAGAGTTCAGTGATGAAGAGCCCTGGGGAAATTAATTCCCCAGGGGTAGTGGGGGATGTAGGGGCAAGGGGGGGAGGAAAGGACAGGAGAGTAGAGAGGTGGAACTAGGGCGTTGGAAGCTACTAGGGAGGGTGGGTAGAGGGAGGATAAAAAGGGGAAGGACAGTATCAATGAATAAAGAAGGGTGAAGGGTGGGCTTGAGAAGGGAGGGCAAAGAAGTAGCAGTGAGGGACTAAGGGAGCAGAGAGCCATTTGTGTCAGTGCAAGGAGCCCAGGAAACAAAATTCCTGACCTTGAGGCTGCCATTGCAGAGGTGGACGGACCTGGATCTGTTGGCCATAACAGAGTCATGGTGCACTGACAGCCACAACTGGGAAGTGGCCATACCAGGGTACAACATGTTTAGAAAGGAGAGGCAGGGAGAAAAGAGGGGTGGTTTTATATTTAAAGAAGATATAAAGGCAACGGAAATACCGAAGTCACAGTGGGGAGAAGGAGATGCTGGAGTTTACTTGGGTTGGCTTGGAGACTGTATGGGTGGTGTGCAGGCCACCAGTACAAGGGAAGGATGTGGGTAGGGTTTGGTGGGGAAGCCATAGGCAAAAATGGCAAACAAAGGGGAAGTAATAATTACGGATGACTTTAATCTACCAGATTTGGACTGGAACATCTAGGCCACAGCAACAGCTAGGAGCAGGTCATCCTAGACTCCCTACAAGAGGCATTTCTCAGGCAACTAGTTACAGATCACACTAAGGATGGGATGTGCTGTATCTGGTACTTACAAACAGGGACAGCATTGCAGACATCACGGGGATAGCCCTCTGGGTTCAAGCGATCATCATACAGTGTGGTTGGACATTTGGATTTGGCAGGAGAAAAATCACACTAGGATGAGGGTCTTCGACTTCAGGAGAGTAGATTTTAAAGAAATGGGAGACTACCTCAGGAAGTACCTGGGGGGAGAGGGGGGGATAGAGACACAATGCAGTGGAGGAAAGGAGGAATAACGAGTGCAGTAGCAAGCTGTTCAAAGGTAATAAGCAAGGGTAAGAGGAGAAAAAGGCCACTGTGGCTCTTGAGAAAGGTTGCTAAGGCGGTAAAGAGAAAAAATGCCCTTTCAGGAAATACAGAGTGACCCAAACAAAGGATAACAGGGAGGTATATCTAGTGGAACAAAGGGAAGCCGAAAGGAGGTTAAGGCAGCAAATGCTCAACCTGAGGAAAGGATTTCCCAGGAGGATAAAAATGGGGATTGTGACTTCCGGTGACGTCACACGACCGATGGCAGCCTAATTCGAGTCACGGGCACTTCGGGCATAAAATATTGGCGAATTGGTCATCATTGAGAAACGCAAAGGTGCCCTCAACTCAATTTTTGGTGTTTCCAGGCTTGGTCCAAAATGGGCCGTACAAAAAAAACGCACTCTGGAGGGGAGAGGGGACGCTCGAGCAGTCGTCCGGATTTGAGGCCTATGAGCCCGGCAGAGTCCCGCTCCTCGGCGTTAACTGCTTCAGGGGAAGATTCGGATGGCTCGGGATCGGAAGCTACAGCCACTTTCACAAAAGCAGTTGGCCACAGGACGCTAAAGATATTACATCGGATTGCTGCCACGATTTTGGGCTTGCAAAACGACTTTAAAAGACTAGAGGCTCGTACAACATCGGTGGAGAAACACGTGGAAACGATTCAGTCGGAGCACATAGCTTTTGGAAGATCCTTAGCCTATTTACACAAAAGAGAGAAAGAGTTAACGGCAAGGGCTGAAGATGCAGAGGCGAGAGCCCGCCGTAATAACATTAGAATTTTCGGTATCTTGGAGGGGGTGGACCCCCCCCTTGTATGGAAGACTTTATTGATTCCTGGCTGAGAAAAGAATTGGACTTGGAAGAAAGCTTTAATACGGAGATAGAGCTCATAGATCCATTGCTCCAAAACCTAAATCGGGGATGCTGCCAAGGTCGATAATCGTGCAGTTCCTGAGATACACAACCAAAGAGAAAATTTTAAAGCTGGCGTGGGCAAAGAAAGACCTCAATGTAGATGGCCAGAAAGTGTATATGGATCAGGACTTCCCTCCTTTAATGCTCGCTCAAAGAAAGAAAGTGCTGCAAGTGGTTAGGGCCCTGAGAGAGAAGGGTCTTAAGGCCTACCTCAGATACCCTGCAAAGCTCTGGGTGCAGAAGGAAGATGGGATCAAAATCTTTGACTCTCTGCTGGCGGCGACTCCATTTCTCTCAACTCAAGAGATCCCTATCCCAGATACGAAAGAGGAACAGGCTGAGAAGGAGATTGAGGATTTGCTTTGGTCGATTGCTCCAGGCCCGAGGAAGCGGGTGAAGAGACTGGAAGAAGCTCTGCTACCGTTACATGCAGACATAGCGAGATGGGTGCAAGTGAAAGAGTCCTGAAAAATGACTTAAACACTGTGGGGATCTAAAAATACTTAGGCTCAGTGGAGCCGAGATTGGACCAGGGTACTTACCTGGGGAATTGGGGATCTTTTTCCTTTTTTCTGGGTTTCCCTCTGCTGTCCAGGTGTGTCCACAAGGAGGTAATTGGTTGGGGCTCACTGATAAGGAGGGGCCTATTAGTACCGAACTGAAGTTTTCGGAGGGAACTTTTTTCTAGATGGAACTAATTCTGGTGGCAACACTGAAAAGACTCCCCCAAGTAAACGGAACAAGACTGCATTTTGAAGGCATTTGGACTTGCAATTAATATGGTTTACAGTTTTAATGGGCTTAGATATAAAATTTGGATAAGTTTTGGGTTGTCGATGATGACCTAAGGGGGGTGAGGAGTTCGGTGGTGGGTGCAATGACATAAGGGAGGAAAAAAAAAAAAAGAAGGAATAAAGATTGGTTTTCGAGTGGGGAGGGGCAGGCAGTGAATTCCATTTGTGCCTGGTTCGAGTCCTCCTTCCATTATGCTCCAAACATAGGATTGCCTGATTTGTAAAATGATCAAATGCGCCGGGCTATCCTCATCCCATCTTGCTATTTGCAATGTTAATTGTTTTGCCCGTGGTGCCTAGCCTCGGTGGCTTGCCAGGCCGGATTCACATTTGGTAGGAGAAGGCTGGTCCTGGGTTCCGAGTCCCTAGCCTTGGGTGTTATTGGACACCTTTACTCCTACCAATCTAGGGCTTTATGCGCCTAGTCTCTGGAGAGTTTACATCATAACCTCCAGATACCTAGCTCTGATTGAGCTTAGGGGTACCCCGACAATGGGTACTCAGTTTACTGTTATACTAGTTAGCGATTTTGCTTTCCTCTCCCAAGTTGAGATGGGTGAGGATATTCCACCCATGGTTAAATCGAAATGGGTGTTGTTAGATGTTGACGGTGCTCAGTTTTACTCTTTTGCTATTTGGTTGGTTATTTTTTCTACTTTACCCAGTTTTCTTTAATGTTATATATCTTTGTGTCTCAGTGATTTCAAGCAGATGGAATGGTGGGCCTGGTATTGAGAGTCATGAGCTGTTTCTAAGATTCAATAATGACATCACTTAAAATAGTGTCGATTAATGTTAAAGGGATAAATGGGGTGGTCAAAAGGGCACGCATTTTGCGGGAACTGGGGAGGTTAAAATGTGACATAGCATGCCTCCAGGAGACCAAGTTATCAGACTTTGAACACTCCAAACTACGTAGATCTTGGGTGGGAGGGGTGTATGCAGACTCTTGTCCTGGGGCATCTAGAGCAGGGGTGGCCGTATTAATGCGCAAAGGGCTTCCGTTAATAATCCACTGGGTACAGACTGAGGGTTCAGGTCATTTTGTGGTAATTTCCGGGGAATGCATGGGGCATGCTCTCATGTAGCGGCGATATATGGCCCTACACCCCCCTCGGGTAGTTTCTTTAGGCAGTTTTTCACCACAGTAGATTCCTTGACCCCTGGGAGAGTGATAATGGTGGGAGATTGGAATTGCGTGGAGAACAGTGAATTAGATAGGAGGGTGGAAGGGAAAGGTGACCGAGTGGCAAGCTCCAGGCTCCTCAGAACTTTATCAGAGGGAGGCTGGATAGACCCATGGAGACAGCAAAACCCCCAAGTTAGGGATTATACTTTTTTTTTCTTCGGTGACAAAAACATACTCTAGGTTAGATAGATTTTATATTCAATCAAAATATGCTAATGATTTGAGGGATATAATAATTCACCCAGTGACCTTTTCAGATCATGCTATGGTGAGTGCTAATTTAAGGTGGTCAGAGGTTAAAACCAGAGGGAGTTGGAGGTTTGACCGGCATTCTGAATGATACAGGTTTGTTAATCAATTGAAGGAGACTATTAGGCTGTATATTTAGAAAATAAGGAAGAAGACACCCATATTCGCTTCATATGGGATGGCTTAAAAGCAGTCCTAAGGTCAAATTATTAGCTATGCCTCTTATAGGCAACGCTGCACCCAAGCTAAGATAAGTGGCTGCTAAATAAAATTAGTGTTCTAGAAGGGAACACAAAAAAACTAGAGATGCCTTGGTCTTAGAAAAATTACAAGAGATAAGGGAGCAATATAATAAGGAAATGAATATTAAGACGGAAAATGCCTTAAGATATACTAGACAAAGATACTACGAAACAGGGGGAAGGGTGAGTCGCTTATTGGCTCTTAGACTTAGAAAACAAGAAGCTGAGAGATGCATCCCGCAACTTAAGAAATATGGGACTCCGGTCACTTCCTCCGATCCAGTGCAAATAGCAGACAGTTTTTGTAAATACTATCAGGGGTTATATGCTCAGGAAAGAAGACCTGACCACCTCATCCAAGTCCAGAGTTTCCTTCACAAGGTCAAGCTACCAGGGCTTGAGGACTCTCAAAGGGATAAATTAGATAGGGCAATTTCTGAGCAGGAGGTAAAGAATGTCATTAAAAATTTAGAGGGAGGGAAGGCCCCAGGTCCAGATGGTTTTGTGGGAGAGTTTTATAGAGTCTTTATCGATGATCTGGCCCCCTTACTTTGTAGAGTTTGCAATGCGGCACAAGAACAGGGTAACTACCCGCCCTCTTGGGAAGAAGCATTGATTACTGTATTGCCAAAACTGGTAAAGACCCGACAGAGTGTGAAGCTACCGTCCCATCTCATTGATTAATCAGGATGCTAAAATATTTGCCAAGATCCTAAGCTCTCGGTACAAGAATTTATTCCAGAACTAATACATAAGGATCAGACGGGTTCATCCCGGCCGCCACATCCAAGATAACTATAAGATTATTACTCAATGTTTTGTCCGGCCTGGTCATTCCTCTTCGATAAGCATGGCGGTGATGGCGCTGACGCCGGAGAAAGCGCTTGATCGCTTGATTTGCTATTCCTGGAGCAGGTCCTGAGGAAGTTCGGCTTTGGTGAAGGGTTTTGAAAATGGATTGCAAACTTATATAGGAATCCCTGGGCAAGAGTGAAGGTGAATGGGGTAACATCAGACAGAATTAGAATTAATAGGGAACCAGACAGGGTGCCTTTTCGCTTTTGTTTTGCATTATGTATGGAGCCTTTTGCTGCCCTCATAAGACAATCAGGAGATTATAGGGGATACAAGTACAAGGTGGAAGTTAGAATATCGTTATACGCAGATGATACGCTATTATATATATCAGATTTAGAAGGACAATTGCCCCTGATCAATTCTCTAATCCAGTCATTTAGTGAGGTATCGGATTCAAAGTTAATGACACTAAATCGAGATCATGCCTATAGGGGGCAGAGGAAGGAGGCCTCAGTAATAGGCAAATATAAATGGGCTAAAGAGGAGATCAAATATCTGGGGTCAGAATGTCTAGGATATTTCCAATTATATGCTCTTAATCATGGCAGATTGTTGCAGTTGATCCAGGAAGATTTACATAGGTGGGCTGAGCTACCCTTTCATTATTAGGGTAGAGTGGATTGTGTGAAGATGAACATACTGCCCCGCTTTTTATTTTTGTTTCAGTCCCACCGTCACGCCCCAACCCTGCTTTGGAAAGCAGTCAAACTTCCATATCCAGATTTATATGGCTGGCAGCTCCCCAGAGTAAGATGGTCTGTCCTTCTCAGAGATAAAAGAAAGGAGGCTGGGCTTGCCCGACCTCAGAAAATACTACTGGGCAGCGCAAGTACAGCCTTTGGTCCCTTTAATGAGGGAGGAGGATTCGCTCTGGGTGGAAATAGGAGACCAGAGTCTTCCTTAGGAGACATTAGAGATTTGATTTACATGGATCATAAAGGAATGCAACAGCTGAATGGGTGTAATCCCTGGTCTGGGCTGGTGGTCTCTTCCTGGCAGGAAATTAATAAAAAGTTAAATACCGAGATGGCTTTGAGAGCGGACTCCAATTAGGGCCTGTCTGGACTTTTGGCCTTTAGCTTGGGATCTGGGATTTAAGTGTTGGTACCGAGAGGCTTAAACAAAATTGGTCAATTATACTCAGGGAAGGAGTCAAATCCTTTCAGCAACTTTCAAGGAGTTTTCCTTCCAGCTTCTGATTTTTCAGATATACAGCTTAGACACTTCTTTATTGGGTAAGAAATATAAAGGATAGACCAGAAGATAGGGATACTAACCCGTTGGTGGAAGCCATGAGAACTGAGGCCAATAGATTGGGGACAAAGGGATTCATATCCCGGATAGTGAGTGTATCTCGGAGTTGGAGTCTGACCCCACGATTTCTATAAAGATGAATTGGACAGTAGAAATTGGTGAGGAGATCGCTACTCCAGATTGGGGCCTAATATGGGAGGCTATACACTCAACCACCGCCTCTAACAGTTGGCGGGAATTTCGTTGGAAGGTGGTCTCTAGATATTTCCGCACCCCGGTAATCACCCAACACTTTGGTAAAAATTCCACAGGTCTTTGCTGGAGGGAATGTGGGCAGAAAGGCACACATTTACATATATTTTGGGAATGACAACTTATCAATAACTGTTGGAAACAGGTAAGAGAGCAGGTTTGTGGGATGCTAGGGGCCAATATATCGGATAATCCTATACATTGGGTCCTCGGGTTATATCCGAAGCAGATTAAGTTGAAGTCGCATCGGTACTTATTTAACATTTTGGTGGCCTCAGCTCTCAAGGCAATTACACAATGCTGGTTATCCAGGGTTGGCCCTACCTCTGAGGTATGGTATAAGAATTGCTTACTGATTCTGGATATGGAATACCTTACAGCAAAGGTGAGATTACAGAGGGACAGATTTAAAGCACGCTGGATGCCTTTTTTAAGTTCCAGGCTCAGAAAGAACATATTAGTGTTCTAGAGGTTCTAGCCAAAGTTACTTGCTGTTGAAGTGGGGATCGGTGCCTTCCTGGCTCTCTTCTTCTTCCCCCTTTTTGGAGAGAGAGGTGTGGGTCTATTAAATACAAAGTAGGACCAGAGGTCAACCACACCCTCAGGAGAATGGAGGGTTGAAGGAGTTCCCCTCTGTCGTTACAGCTTGGGAACTTATCAGTCGGCGCATCTCAAATGTAATAGTTCAACACAAAGACGTTGATGGTTGGAGACATTCCCCCCTTTTTTTTACCCTTCCCTCTTCCCTCCCTTCCCCCTACCTTTTAGGTTATTACTAGGTAGGGTCGATGCAATATGTAGTAGACTTCAGTCATTATAGAGATTGGCTTTATGAATATAGAATGCTGGGTTTTTATATTTGATTTAAAATGAGCTGATCAACAACTGCTTCTTTCTTATTTTAAATGTCCAAATGTATTGTAACTGCTGTTATTAACTGGAAGTGAATTTGTAATAGTCTAGACTGTTGCATCTTGAAAAACAATAAAATTGCTATTTCAAAAAAAAAAAATGGGGATTGTGGGTAGGTTGGGGGGAATGTACAGAGAAAGACCAAGAAAAAGCTAAAATTCTAAATGAATACTTCTGCTTGGTCTTTACAGTGAAGGGTGGGGACGGACACGTCATGCATTAACAGACAACGAGGTGAGTTGATACAAGTCAATTTACATAAGAGAGAGTCCACCGGGGATTGGAAGCCCTTAAGGAAAACAAGGAGATGGGAATGTATGAGAGTCACCCAAGAGTACTTAAAGGAACACTGTCCACCTGTTTTTCATAATATTATTTCTAGTTAAAAACCTACATTTTATGATTTTTACCTCCTGTAAAATTCATTGATGTTGCCGTTTGTTTTGTCTGTCTCCTTGTTTAGTAGAACTGAAATGCATGCTAATGTATATTTATAAACAAGCTTGTTTTGTTTACAATCCTGGATCTGTTCTTACTGCATACTTCCTGAGCATTAAAAACACACCTGAACAGTGCATTCACTCATGAGGCAGTAACCTTCTAAACTCCCACTGCATCATGAGGGGCTAGAGTGTGTTGTGGGAGTTCCCAAGTTCAGGAAAGATGCAGTTGGAGCTGATCAAGGAATGTAAAGAAACCCATGTTTGTGTGGTAACACCAGTATGGTGGGCAGTCTGTGTTTCACTTTTGAAAAGAAAAAGAAGAGTCAGAATCAAACTACGAGATACATCAGTAATCTTTACAGAATGCTGGCAATCAGAAAATGTGTTTTTAAAACTAGGGATACTTCGAGACCAAAGGGATTGACAGTGTCCCTTTAAGGAACTGAGTATGGTGTGAGCTGCTCCTTTGGCAATGTTATTTAGCATGTCATAGGAGATGAGGGTGGTTCCAGAGGAATGGAGGAGGGCCGATGTGGTCCCCTCTGTACAAGAGCGGCAGCAGAGAGGAGGCCAATAATTATAGACCAGTCAGTCTCGCATCAATGGTGGGGAAGTTAATGGAGTCCCTGCTGAAGGAAAAACTGATGGAGTACCTGGATACAAATGAGCAGCAGGACCACTGGCAGAACGGCTTCACGGAGGGGGAGATCATGTCAAACAAATCCTCATAAATTTCTGTGACTGGGTAATGAGAGAGGTAGTTTGGGGGGGCAGTGGATGTATCCTGTCTGAACTTCATTAAGTCCTTTGACACTGTACCACACACGAGACTGATAAAGAAACTTAGTAACCTGGGGGTGGAGGAGAAGGTGGCATGATGGGTGTCAAACTGGTTGAAATATAGTAGGCAGAGGATGGTGGTAAACGGCAGTCACTCGGAGGACGGGAGAGTGACGAGTGGAGTACCACAGGGATTGGTACTGGGCCCTGTCCTCTTCAACGTCTTCATAAGTGATATTGTGGAGAAACTGAAGGGGAAGATGTCTCTCTTTGTAGATGACACAAAAATCTCTAACAGGGTGGACACCAAGGAAGGGGTTGAGAGAATGCAAAGAGATATGGGGAAGCTAGAGGAATGGTCTGGGGAGTGGCAGCTGAGCTTTAATGCCAAAAAAGTGCAGTCATGCGCCTAGTGAGGGGAAATCCCAGGGCCATGTATAAGATGGAGAGAGACACTTACAGTTGCCAATCAAAGAGGGGACCTTGGGGTGGTCATATCCAGTGCTCGCAAGGTGGCAGGCCACTGCAACAGGGCAGCATTCAAGGCAAGCCATAGGCTGGAGTGCATGGTGGGGAATCTCTAGTAGGTGAAGGGAGGTGGTGTTGCTCCTTTATTGCTCAATTTTGAGACCCCACCTGGAGTACTGTGTCCAGATCTGGAGGCCGCACCTCCACAAGGTCATCGACAGGGTGGAAGTGGTCCAGAGGAGGGCTACTAAAATGGTGTAGGGTTTGCATGAGAACCCGTACAAGAAGATGCTTTGGGAGCTCAAGATGTACTCCCTAGAGGAGGGAGGGGTAAATGATTAAGATCTAGGTGTACCTCATGGGGCTAAACAAGGTGCAGGAGGGAGTCTCTTAAATAGGAGGAGGAACGAGTGCCAGAACATGGGACCATGCCATGAAGCTTGGGGGTTTAAAAAGGATGTGGGAAATACTTCTTCACAAAGTGAGGTGGGCTGACCCGGTGGTGCGGAGGGTTGAGGAGCTGACGCCACCACGCCGCCGACTCAGGTTTGGGAACAAGCCGGGTGGTAGGGAGGAGAGGATTGAGCATCCGGAGGATTGCTCTCCTCTCCTCTCTCTGGGAAGGGTTCCAGGGCTGCTCAGCATCCTAGCAACCCTGATGGAGTTCGGGGGTAGCACAGCTACGCCAGCCAGAATAGGGGGATGGTAGTGCAGCAGACTTCAGCAGGTGAGCCATGCGCGGACGTCATTGCACATCACACTCCCAAGGGGGCAACTATGGAAAAAAAAAAAAAAACACCTGGGACCGCGGAGATGATGGGGGCACCAGAGGCAGGTCGCACATCCCATTGCCGGCCCGATCTCCGAAGGACTCCTGGCCGACCCGGCAACTATGGTAAGCCCTCTCTAATTTCAGTTAGGCCTCTGAAGGAGAGCGGGCCCGGCTCAGGGGGTGATCCAGTGTGCTAGGGCTGCCTGGCTGTTGGGGGAGTTCCATTCAGACTGCAGGGTTCAGGCAGGGAGTAGCAGTCCTCGCCGCGTGTGCACCCCAGAAAGATGCCCGGTCCAGGGGAGTATAAAATTAGTCGACAAAAAAAAAATAAAAAGTGAGGTGGACACTTAGAACAGCCTGCCAGAGGAGGTGTGGATGGGGGGGTGAAGACAATGGGGAGCTTCAAGCATGCATGGGATAGTCACATGGGTATAATAAATAGAGGTAAGGGAGGAGGGAAGGACACCTGTGACTAACTAGAGTCCTGGGTGTAATGTTAGAAAAAAATAGGGTAGACTAGACAGGCCTACCGATCCTTTTCTGATAAGTTCCGTGTTTCTATGTAAAACTCTTTAGCTGTGCACCACAAGTATTCTGATTTATTTCGTTTTTGTTGACCGGGTAAGTGCACTAGACAAATCCTGCCTATTTCCAGGCATGACCCGGGGGAGAGGAATACAGATGAATGCCAACTGACCTTGAACCAGATTAAACTATTGGTGGTATTGAATGAGGGAAATTTGGCCAGGACACAGGGGAAATCCCCCTACTCTCTGTAGGAGGAGCCTTTGCTACTGGCTGCAAGATGGCCAGTGTGCATGAACCTTCGGAGGAGATGGACGTCGGGAGTACAGGAGAGTGGGCCTCCTCTCCTGTGCTTGCAAATTCTGAGGTCATTGAAGAGGAACTTGATGTTGCTGCAGTTTGTGCAGATACAATTATTGAGTCTACTGCTTTGAATGATTTGGCTGATACTGAACAAAAGGCAGTTACCTGTTTTGTTACTGAGGATTTCTCTCGTTCTAACTTGGTAGAACAACGGTCGGCCCTGCTCCTGCAAATGCCGCAGTTGGACTCTAGAATAGCGGCATTTACTCAGACACCTAAGGAGAATGAATTACTAAGAGGCTCTGCGTAGAAAAGCCCCTGCTGATGCCGAAGGTTCGACGAGCTCTTCAACTACTTCCGCATTGGCGGCTGTTTCGGACGGGGCTGGCAGTCTTCCAAGGTTGGTCTCGGTGTGCCCACAGCCCGCTACGGTTCTCCTGCATGAAAGCAGCTTACTGGACATAATGAAGCACACTGGGAAAATATGCGGTAAACCTCTCCAGAGTCGGATCATGACGGGTTGAGCAACAGAATTGTCATTCTGAGGTATTTTTTTTTCGGCTAATAAAGCCCCTGGGTGAGTAAACGTGGTGGAGTTTGTCCTCGGGATAAAGCCTTCACCTATGAGACTGGCCACATCTAGTGGCTGAAAGGCATCTTGGTCACCGGATAAAGCTTTAGAAAGTGCTGGTTGGGAGAAAGGGGAAGGGGGTGTTTGGACTCCGGACTCCCAGGACCCCACTTATTTAAAAATGTTACAGAAAGCAGCTACTACTGTGGCCTCGGATACTACTTTGAGCTCCAACGAACCCCGGGGTATTGATTTAGATTGTGGACTTTTGAAAGGTGGTACTTTACCTAGTAAGTCTAATGACTCACGATCGGTATTAATGTGGAGATGTTTCTTAATCCAATGGTATCTGTTGTTAATAATGTTGATGTTTTGTCTAAAGATATTATATCTCCTGTTATACCCCCTGGATCTACAGTTCCATTATGCCCTAAACCTACCCCAGTTTTGCAAAACCCTGTGGAAAATAGCTTGGGTCACCCAGTTGGTTTTAAACTAGCTGACTTATTTTCCACCAAAGGAGAACCAGCACCCAGGCGTAATGCCGTTCGGTTGCTTTATAAGGGTGGGTTAGAGGAACCCCCAGATCGTGTGTATATTGCAAAAAAACTGCTTAAAGGGTCTATGAAATTCTTTTCATCTGAGATTTTTGCCCTGATTAGTTTGGGTAATTATAATTACGACATTAGCTTCAAACAGGTTTCTGGTTTAGATAGATTTTGGGCTCAGTCATGACATATCAGGCTTCTCCTATTTGGTCTCCTTTTCAGGCTATTCCATTAACCAAACCCGCCGTTCGTAATATTCACGATTATTTTTAAAACGAAGGGTGAATGTGGAAGACATTTTATTTTGTTAAAAAGATGTGAGGTGCTTAATAGACCCACACCCACGTTGGATAGTGAACAAATCTGGGATGGTGGCTGGAGAGTTCGAGTTAAACTATATTCTACTAATACTGGACCCAGACATTTACCTAGTTTTTTATTTAGGTAAAGATAAAGGGCTCATCTTTATGCTGGACAGCCCAAATCTTGTTTTAAGGTGCGGTTCACGTACTCACCTTAGTTCGGCTTGTGACACTGTGAAGTGTAGTCATTGTTTTATTTTGGCCATACTTCTAGTGCCTGTTTAAATCTTTTAAGTGTAACCTTTGTGAAGGTACAGGCCATGCTTATGGACGTTGTCCCTGGGCATCCCATAATAGGGAAGATTGTCCTTCCCATGATGGTTTAATTACCATAGCACAGCAAATTCAGGCACAGAAGGTTGCTGCTCGAGATTTGAAAGGTGATTTACCTCTTCTACTCCGTAATAGTACATAAAAGAACCTTCGTGGTTGTTGTTCAAGACACTCTTGATTTGCTCTCTGAAATAGTTCTCCTCTGAAGGAGTCTCCTTCTGTCTCTGAAGCATCCCTAATGGTAGACGATATAGTTGTTTCGGATGAGAAGATGCCTCCCCCCAGTCCTTTCTGATTTGATACTTCTGTTTTATTCCAGTTACTTCATAAGAGAACTGGGAAAGGTCTGGCTGTAGTCAGTCGGGCAAGGAAGCTGGAGCTCGTAACTGGCAATCAAATAATAAATTTGCTGTATTAGCCACAGACCTCTGATAAGGACTCTGGAGGATGATACAGACACCTCCTCCATTCGGTCCCGGATGTGGAAGGAGGTAAAGATTTGGATCCTATAGCTAAACGAACCTTACAAAGTCGAAGGAGTAAATCACCCATTGGCATCTAAATGGCTTCCTTCTCAGTTTGTTCTTTAAATGGAATAGCATTAAAGGTCAGAAGAAATTGGGGTGTTTTCTTGACAGTGAAAGACTTTAAGTGTGATATTGTTTGTCTTGTTGATATGAGGCTAAAATCCCATAGTGAATTACAACAGGCTTCAAGGGCATGGACCTGTGGTCCCTCCTTTGGTCTTCTGGCCCCGTATGCGGTGATGGTATTGGTATTTTGTTCTCAAATCCAGATTTATATGTTTCTAGATTAGTTGATATATTACCAGGAGAGCATTGTCATTAGATTTCATATATTTTTGAGAGATTTGAATTATTGTGGTCTATGCTCCACAGTCTAAAGCTCAACGAGTCTCTCTTTTCATTTAGTTAGGCCTTTTTGTATACTTCTAGGTTACTCCTATGGGTTGGGGATTTTAACTGTGGTTTGCAACAAAATGATAGAGGGTTAAGAACCCCAAGCTATTTTGTGATTCTGTTGCTTTGAAGGAGATTGTAACTAATGGCTCAGCTTATAGATGCTTATAGGTATTGGTCATGCTACTGGAGGTTTTACTTTTTTTAGGGACCCTTGCTGGACTCGAATTGACTTTATGTTTTTGTCCAAGATCTTACTGATTCATTCTTGCCAAACTGTGGGGTAGAGTTTTCTGATCATGCTGCTCTTTGTGTATCATTTTCTTGGGACACTGCTCCCCATTGTAAGAAAATCGTTAGGTTTAATGACTCCTCTTGGAGGTTCCCTCATTTTGAAGTTGTACAGGAAAGAAGGCGGCACGGCTATCCATAGTGGATTTTTATGGAGAATGTTGTAGACTGGTGGGAAGACTCAAAATTAAGGTGGAAGCAGGTCTTCCAGAAGAGGGCTGCCGCTTCGCAGAATAGTAAATATTTGCAATATCTGACTTTGAGGCAGCAGTTACAACATTTGATTTCTTTATCTGACACTACCCGAAATGATTATAGTAATCAAATTGCTGTAATTTGTACCCAGATGAGAAAATTGCAGTATGATCGGGCTAGCTCTTTAGGACAAGAAGTTCAATTTGGGACAAGAACATTGAAAGGGGGGTTGGATCCCTTTAAGGCTCGTAAAAATCGTGTAGACTCTAAGTTAATTCGATGTCTAAGGTCTTCCTCTGGTGACTTGGCCACGACACCAGAGGCTTGGTTAAAATTGTTGAACAGCATGTTTTAACATGTTGGGTAGTGTGCCAGAATGTGAGTCTGCTGAGACCTTTTGATTCTTTACATCTCCCTCAGCTCTCTTCCCAGGAGCAGGAGGTGTTGAATGCTGCTATTGTTGAGGGGGAAGTTGCTCAGGCTATTGGTAGTTTAGGTTTATATTCCACTCCTGGATCTGATGGCCTTACTGCAACATTTTTTAAAACTTTTTCGTCTGATTTGGTTCTGGCTTTAACATTGTTATATAATGATATGTTAGCCTCAGACTCTCTGACCAAAACGATGAAGGAAGCCATTTTAATTTTAATTTTTAAAAAAGGTGATGCTACAGATTTGAATAATTGGAGACTACTTAGTTTATTAAATGTAGATTATAAAATTCTGGCTAAAATTCTGTTATCAAGATTGCTTAAAGTTGCTGTCCATATAAGTCCAGTCCAGACGTGTGGTATTCCTGGCAGATACCAACACGATAATTTAGTTCTGCTGCGTGAATTATTTGCCTTGGGTGATAGGAAGGTAGTTTCTGGATGGGTTTTGGGTTTAGATCAGGAAAAGGCCTTTGACAGAGTTTCTCAAAGCTATTTGTTCTCTGTATTACGGGCTTTTGGACTTCCTGTTAAGTTTCTTACTTGGATTCAGACTTTATATAAGGGTGCCTTGATTATTCCTAATGTGAATGGTTGGTTAGGGAATCCTGTGTCTCTTGTTTGTGGGGTCAGGCAGGGATGCCCCTAAGTCCCATCCTTTACGATTTTTATATTGATACTTTGATACGGCTATATTACTTTACCCTCAAATCATAGGACTGAGGGGACTTCTTTACCACCAATAAACTGTTAGCTTATGCTGATGATTTGGTTTTGGTGGTGGATAAACATATACTGAGGAGGAGGCCCTGGTCCAGGTCTTTCGGACTTTCTCATCAGTTTCTGGGTCTAGAATTAACTTTGAGAAAAGTGTTGGAGTTCCTATAGGTCATACTTCTCTCCCGATAGCTGGCACTTATGCTGGGATTCCTATTAAGGTTGATTTATTTAAATATTTAGGGATCTTTTTTGGATCTGGTGATATGCTGTCCTGTAACTGGCTTATTGCCTTGAAGAAGGCAGAAGGTTTGATTGCTGGGTGGAAACAGTCTTTGATTGGAAAAAAAAAAGAGAGTGGTTTTGCTTAAAACGTTGGTTATCCCTATTTTTCTGTATCTCAGTTATGTGTTTCCGCCACCTTTTGCACTTTTTACTAAATTATATGGGGTGTTTTTTCATGGGTTTTGGGGGTCTCGTTTAACCCTATTAAACGGAATTTGACTTATAGACCAGTACGGAGGGTGGGTAAATATGATTCATCCTGTTGCTTTTTTCTATAGTTTATTCTTTAGTTATAATCTTAGGAAGGCTTTAAAGCCTGGGGAAGTGGTTTGGAAGCCTTATTTAATGTTATGGTTGTCATCCTGTTTATCTAATTGGAATTCAGGACTAAAGAATATTATATCTCGTTCACTGGATGTTCCATTATATGGGAAAGAAGGCTATAAGATGGCCTTATCTTGGGGTTTTTCCCCACAGGATTTTTGTATTTTGTCTAGACATATGATATATGACATGATTTGGAGACGAGAGGCCCAGGAAGCTGTTGTATTTCCCTACTGTCCTTTAAATCGTTTTCCTTGGATTCTTCAACAGCTTTGTAATCCCCGTTTACCCCCTTATGTTTGGGACATGGTATGGTTAAGCAATTATGGCAGGTTGGGGGTTAAAAGTAATCATAAGCATAAAGCTTTAAATGCTCGTTTTTGCCCCAGGGATCTTTGCCATGAGATCCTAGAAACTCAACAACACTTGTTTCTTGATTGCCTTTTTCTTTAGACCTTTGGTCCAGTTTAGCTGATTTATGGTCTGAACCTTTATTCCTTCAATTATCATATGAACAGATTACGCTTTGTACAAATGTTGCTTTTAGGCACCAAATATCATGTTGATACTTTGTATGTTGTTTTGTTCTTATTAGATATTACATATGGCAAGCTAGATGCATGTTAGTTTTACATCAGAAATTGATTCCTAAACAAGAGATAATTATTAATATTTGTAAGGCTCTTCGCTTAGTTAAATTGCATGATTTTCAAGTTTATACAGGTCCTCAATTTCATCTCCTTTGGCGTAATTGTGATCTTTTGTCTATAGATTGATGATATGTTTGTGTCTCCTATTTTTTGTTATTTCTGTTCAAGAATTTAGTTTTTTATGTATAGGTTGTTGTTAATTTCTGTAATGAAGTCCAACCTTCTAAATAAAATTCCCCTACTCTTTTCGATAAGTGTCATGTGATCTTTAACATCCACCTGAACTACCACCAATCCAGGCAGATGGGACCTCGGTTTAATGTCTCATCTGAAAGACGGCACCTCAGACGTGCAGCACCCCCTCATGCTGCACTACAGTGTCGGTACTGGGATATTAACCCAAGTGCCAGATGTGGGAACTGAACCCACAGCCCTCTGATCTCCCGGCCTCAGAGGTGAGTGTGCTACCTACTGAGCCACTGACATTGATTACAGACCTATCATGAGTAGGATGTGAATTAAACACCAGACCTGTGAGGCATGACTCCAGTCCTGTAGCTTGGCCTTGGGTCACAAGGGTAGGGGATGGGATGGGGTTTAGGGCTGATCTTCCCTGTGTCAGTTTTCACCATTCATCACTGGTGGGTGTAAGTCGGAGCGCAGCACCCCATGGGAGCTTTTTTGTTTGTTTGGGGGAGGAGCCAGCGTGCCGGGGAGGCTGACGCACTGCATGGCATTTGCGGGTTGGCCAGAAACATCCGTTGGCTCCTCCTCCACCACAGTTCTGCTTCTCCTACTGTTGAAACAGCACTTCACCTGCAGCTGAGAAGATTCTGAAGTACTGCGCCATTGCCGTCTAGTTTGGTCCTCGGAGCCGCTTTTGTCGACGTCTAAGTAAAATATCCGCCTCAGTTCTGCTGTCTAGTACTCTGCACCGTTATTAAAGATCTGGTAAGAGCTTTCCTTTTCTTTTCCTTAATGGTGTCAAGTCTTTACTGTTTATTTTCAAGTTACCGTTTTCATCATGCCAGGTTTGGGTGACAAGAAGCATTCTTCGAAAATGGGCCGGCCTCCCATGCGTCGGTGTCCCTGCAGCCGGCAAATTTCCGTGATGGACCAGCATGATGTCTGCCTTACCTGCCTTGGATCCCAGCATGACATGGATCACTGTGACTCCTACTTCTCAGTGGACCACTGCGTTCTCAAGCACCACACGTTAAAAGTCGTCAGGGCCCCGCCGACTTCCGGGGGGCATCGTTGCTCTCGTTGGTCCAAGTGTTGGTCTCTTTGCCTTTCCTCTGGTTCCCCTCCCAGGTCTATACGGTCCGGTGAGGAGGGAGGGCCTCCTCCTGTTCTAGCCTTGCCATAGAGGAAGTCTCTACTGTGGTGCCAGAGGATCGGTCTGGCTCCACCCGGGGCCGGGCCAGGAGCACCCCCCTGGCAGTCACCTCTTCAGAAATGCAGGCTCCCCCTGTTGTTGGGGCCCATGGTCGCTGGGTCTGGCATGGGGCATTCGTTGGCACCACCCGCCAGTACTGCCCTGGATCCCGGAGCTGTTCTCGGCTCCGGTAAATGGGACAGCACCATGAGGGGTGCTGGGCCTACCAGTGGTGCTGATCGTGGCACCATAGGCAGGAGAGCCCCCGGGGTCGCCAGTCTGGAACTCCTCTGGATCTCCTGCTCTCTGAAACCGGATGGTCGGGAGGCCGACCTGGACTGGCAACCTGACTCCTTGGAGTTGGTAGGTTCTCTGGGGCCCAGGACTGCAGCGCCTCCCCAGGTGCCCCCCTCCCCGCGGCTCCACTGACTGCGACCAGCGCTGACCCCCATGCTGATGGCGGCTGTGGGGTGGTGGTGCTGGTCAGTGACCCCGGTGCTAGGGGTGTGGTTGTCAGGGTGTTGGGGTAGGGGTCAGCTACTGCCCCCGGTGCCATCCCCCCCTTAGTGCTAGGACCAGAACCCCTTCCACTGTGGCTCTCCTCAGGGAGCCTGCGGAGTTGGTGGATCCTATGGCACAGGGTGCGAAGAAGAGGTCTTCCTCGGAGTTGGGGTTAAGAGGACAGGGCGAGGAGCTGCGGTAGTCCTCTGCAGTCCGGGGCTTGGGGAGGAGCCGTAGCGCTGAATCCAAGTTTTATCCCTCATCTCCTTTGAGGGAGTCCTCATTGGGTGGGGCTGGGGTCCACCCATCTGGATTCATGCGGCCCCGGTCCCCTCATAGGGATGCTTCCCCTACAGGGCTTAGTCTGGACCATTTCAAGTTGCTTCACAGGCCGGTGACAGAGCAGACCTATGGATCCCCTCTTCTTCCAGGATCACCTGTTAGGTTTCTTAACCCTGGCAGTGGCAGTACTCTTGCCATGGTAAGGTCTTCCCCCTTGCCTCTGCATCCAGTCTCTCTTCTCCCAGGCCATGTTGGTCCTTCAGGACCTCTGACCTGGGAACAGTTCAGATCCCAGGCTGCTGATATCCCCCATTACATTAGGGCCATGGACAAGCAGGTCTTTCACCTGTCTCTCCCTCTGCAGCCAGAGTCTGAATCATCAGGTTCCTCAGCCTCCTCGTCTTCCTCCATCGAGGAAGAGAAGTCCTCCATCCATCGCACCATGATGCTGATCAGACACAGTATCAGTGCTTCCTTGTGAGGCTGGTCCAGGATCTGCATATTTCCTACATGGCTCAATGCAATACCGAGCGTACGATGCAAGCCTTCTTGGGCGAATACGGTGTGGATCACTTGGTGGTCCCGTCCTTTCCTATCCCTTTCTAGGAGGTGTAATACAGCACCTGCCAGTTTCCATCCATCCCAGCTCCTTTGGACTGCCAGAGTCTGTACTACACACCCCAGAGGTCTCCAGGTACACTGCCACATCCTTCTATGGGACTGACGTGACTGGACACCCCTGCCAGGCATATACTCCTGGTCCGCGACCGGCCCCCGGTTCTGGACTCTATGGAATTCGATCACCTGGAGTGGAGAGTCTTCTCCTCGGTGCAGATCGCTTCACATCAGGTGCACCACGCTGCCTACAACAGGCACCTGTGGGCAATGCTGGGCCAGGCACTTGCATCACTGTCTGATTTGGAGGCTACCAGGCAGGCCATAGCCCTCTCCGCGATAGGACTGGAGCTGGCGAGGCACCAGTCAAGGGCATCTTATGATGCCAGTGAAGTCGCTTCACGGCTTGCGGGGACAGCGATCTGCATTAGGCGGGCGGCATGGCTTCACCTCTCCCGATTATCACTTCTGGCCTGGTGTAGGGTGATGGCCTCCATGTTCTGGGAGAACCTCCTTTACTCCCGCAGGGCGAGACTGGAACTGCAGGGGCGTCTTCCTTCCCCCAGGGAACAGGGGACCCCGCCTCACCCTGATTAGTCCCAGGCCTAGCTGGCCTGTAAAGGGTCTCCTCCTCCCATGATTTTCCCCCACGGGGGGCTGAGGGGTGTTAGTCCCTCAGTGAAGTGCTTAGCCCCCTTTGGGGGGCTCGGTGCTCACCCACCAGTGGTGAATGGTGAAGACTGACACAGGGAAGATATGAAAATTACATACCTACCATAATACTTGATCTTCCTGTGTATCTTCACGATTCATTACTGAATGCCACTCACCTTCCCCTCAGAAGGCCTCAGTCCCTGAGTGATGCCTCTTCCCTGCTTGCCTCCTTGCCTATCCAGTTGGGTCTCCCTCTGTACAATTAAGGTCCCCCCTCATCCTAGGAGACGGCGAAGGGGACTCTGGGAGGAGGGCTAGTAGGGCCTCTCAACAAAAATTGAGATGGGAGATTCCTGGTAGGCCCCTCTCCCTTTACCTAGGTAGGACCTTCAAGGTTGGTCACTTCTTCGGGGTGTGCCAACTCTTTTCGGGTACCTGGGGATGGGGGGGGAATGGGGCTGGCAGGGATTCCCTCTTCCCCTTACCTCCCTATCTTCTTACTTCACTACTTCTTCTAGCTCCCTCCCCCTTTTGGGAGGGAGATGTTATTAATTAGTGGGGTTCTCACCTACCCCCCCATACCCCATGGGTTCTCCCTTTTGAAAATGATAACCTGGGGGAGGAGTGAGGATTCCTTACCAGGGGTGCATTTTCCACCCAATATGGGGTTGGAGGAAGGAGGAAGGGACCTTCTCCATAGCCACTAAGTCTGTCCCTAGAAGGGGATAATAAGACCAGGTTGCAGATCCTGCAGCAACTGCCTGCAGCCTAGCTGCCTGCCTGCTTCTGGAGGCACTTTACGGGTCACTCAAGGCTCTGAGTCTCTCAAGACGCTTGGTTGGGTCCCTCCTTCCCTTCTCTTCTGCCTCCCATCTTCTCTCTCTCTCTCTTCTTCTTCTTCCTTTCCTGTCCGTATGGCCATCCAGGGACTGGGGCCTTTTGGTCCATGCCCTCCCAAACCCTCCTCTGGTCGGCCTATTTCTTTTTCATTTTATGTACACAGATACACAGAAATGTGACGGCAGAGAAAAGGCCCTTACGCCGTCCCTCGTGCGCCCTTGCCCAGCCCTTGTTTTTTCTCTATCCCTCTGGTTTTTCCCCTGTCTCTCCAGTGAGCAGAACTGAGGTGGAGGAGGAGCCGACGGCTATTTCTGGCCAACCTGTGAGCACCACACAGTGTGTTGGCCTTGTGGGTGGTGCCGCCAGTGCTGGCTCCGCCTCCTCCCCCTAACAAACAAAAACAGACTCCTGCGGGGTGCTGCTTACACTCACCAGTGATGAATGGTGAAGATGCACAGGAAGACCAAGAATTACGGTAGGTCCGTAATTTTCATTTATTTACAGTTTTTGAATATGTTGGCCCTGTATGAGGTACCACACCATTGATGCATGGCCCCATATCTGTAGCTTGGTCTCGGGTAAAAAACAGAAGTGTGGTGGAGGGGGGAGATTTAGGCTTGACTACCCTAATGGCACATTTCAAAACTTGTGAGCATTGGGTTGAAAACTGTAATTGCACGTTCCCAAACTTCGAGGGATTTGAGTTTTATGTGGTAGCAGTCCTAGTCTGCATTAATGTAGATCTTCCTGGACATAAGTCTCCACCACTCATTCACACTATTGGGATCTGCGCCGGAGGCACTGGGACCCATCGGGAGCAGAGCTTTTGCTGGGGATTTGGCCCAGAGATGGCACATGAGGAGGAGTCGGTGCAGGCCTCTCATGGCGGCAGTAATGACTATCTCGGCATCGACTCCCAACCGCCTCAGTTCCTTTTTTCCCACCGCCGAGCAAGGGCTTCAGTGATTCGTCATTGTCAGGAGTCAAACTTCAAACTAGCAGCATAGTTTTCAGTTTTTATTATTTTGTAGTATTATCTCGATACAGTAAATTCCTGGGGTTTGTGGCTCTGGGACAACATTATCAGTTCAGAGTCTTGCCCTTTGGGCTATCCTTGGCGTCGAGTTTTACAAAATGTTGTGCAGTTCTTGGCGCTTCTCAGAAACTTCGGAATACAGGTGTTCCCTTATCTGGACCGATTGGCTTCACAGCAACTCCTTCCAGGCAAGGGACTCTGGGCCTTCGTGAGATGGCCTCTCAACTTCTTAGAGGTCAGCAGGGAGTCCTGCTGAACCTCAAAAAAATCACAGCACCAGCCCTCCCAGAGGCTCACTATAAGGACCACATCCTGTCGTGAGAGGCTTTTCTTCCAGAGGACAGAAGGAGCGATATCCTTCTGATGGCCGTTACATCGGAAGGAGCAGGTCAGTTACAGCGCTCTCGATTACAGCGGATGCTGGGCCTCATGGCATCCTCAGTGTTCACTGTACCTCTGGCCCGTCTGCACATGAGAACCACCCAGTGGATGCTCAGTACTCAGTGGTCTCCGACCACTCACCTGCAATCCTACCTCATCAGGTGACAGAACCCTATGGAGATCTCTCACCTGGTGAGTCTCAAGAGGACAATCTCCTGCAGGGATATCCCTTGCCCTCTGGACCATCAGATCTCCCATTACCACAGATGCCTCACTTATGGGATGGGGAGCTCACTGTCAGGCTCTCCACACTCAGGGTGTGTGGACTCATTCGAGTCTCAGCTTCACATAAATGTACACTAGAAATGAGAGCCATCCTTTATACAGTCGAGCTTTGAAGGACATTCTTTGTCCTAAGAGAATATTCTCCAACGGACAACAAAGCAGTGATGTATTACATCAAAAAAGCAGACGGTGCTCATTCTTACCCCTATGCAGAGAAGCGATGAGGGTCTGGGAATGGTGCTTGGAGCACAAGGCTCTAATTCAAGCAATATATACCTGCCAGGTGTTCAGAGCGACTTGGCAGACCGTCTCAACAGAACAGAGACAGATCCTCACGAGTGGTCTCGACTCAATCATAGTTCAGTCACTATTGGAAGTGGGGAACTCGGACCTGGACCTTTACGTCCCCACTCAGCATAAAACTGCCTCTCTTCTGCTCCAGAAATCCAGGGCCTGGCATTTTTTGTCAGGATGCGTTCAGGCTGTGGTGGACAAAGCGCTTTCTTTACATTTTCCGCCTCTTCCTCTAATTCAGAGAGTACTCCTCCAGTTCGAGTCTCAGGGAGACAAGATGATTCTCATTGCTCCCTTTTGGCCTCGACAACTGTGGTTTCCACTTCTCAACAGTATGTTGGCAGTTCCTCCGAGACCACTTCCCCTGCAGATAAACCTTCTAACTCAGGGACCAGTGGTCCATCCCAATCTGAGATCTCTTCACCTTCACGCTTAGCTCCTGAAGAGGTAGAAGTAAAATTAGTTCAATGTCTCGAAGAGTTTAGGATATCCTTCTGGCTCGCGGAAACCAGCCACTCGGAGAAAACTTACAATGCAGTGGAGCGTTTTCCTCGGTGTGCAAAGTCCACTTTAGATCCTTTCTCCTGTCCTCGGATAAAGTCTTAGAGTACCTTTGGACCTCTCAAACTCAGGTCTCCAGTACTCTACAGTTAAGGTTCACCTTAGTGCCATTTCAAGCGTATCATGAGCCGTTTTTCTCTTTCACTGGCTCAGTTACCTATGGTTAAGAGATTTCTTAAGGGCATTCTGCACACGACCCCTACAAGACATCCAGGTTGCAGCCTGGGACATTAATCTTGTGCTAGACATGCTCACCGAAACCCTTTGAGCCTCTAGCTACCTGTGAACTAAAGTTCCTCACCTGGAAGACTGCCTTCCTAGTGGCCATTACCTCAGCCCGTAGGGTCTCTGAGATACATGCTCTGGTCACAGACCCTCCGTATACTGTATTCCATAAGGACAAAGTAGTCCTTCGCACTCATCCTAAATTTCTTCCTAAGGTTGTGTCAGAATTTCATCTTAACCAACCTTTGGTCCTTCCCTCTTACTTTGCGGACTTCCAAAATGAAGGGGAACGCTCCCTTCACTCTCTGGATGTTGAGAGGGCCTTACATTTCTATTTAGATAGAACCAAGGATTTTCGTAAAGCCCAGCAACAGTTCGTTTCCTTCAGTGAGGCCCACGGCTGGGTCAACCTGTAAACTATTAGATGTATCTCAACATGGCATAGTGGGCGTTGCCTTCGTCACTGCTATTCCATGGCGCGGGTTAAGTTGGAGGGTAGAGTTTACGCTCACTCTACCAGAGCAGTAGCGGCATCCCTAGTGGAAATCCGCAATGTGCCCATTGCAGACATCTGCAATGCAGCCACCTGGAGCTCAGTGCATACTTTCTTTAAGCATTATGCGCTCGATGTCCATGCCAGACGACATTCTTCCTTTGGCAGAGCCATCCTTAATGGACTTCTCTCTTAAGAAACGTGAGCTCTTGGCTTTCTCCTGCCACCCTCTCGGGGGATTATTAGCTCGGTACTCTCCCAATAGTGTGAATGAGTGGTGGAGACTTATGTCCAGGAAGATATGAAAATTACCTACCTACCGTAATTCTTGATCTTCTTGGACGAGTCTCCACCACTCATTCCACACCATCCCTCCATCCCCGAGCTCACCTCTCTTGTTGGTCTTCACTCCTCACATTCTAGGCCTTGAAGACTTCTTT
Source organism: Neoceratodus forsteri (assembly GCA_016271365.2). Lineage (NCBI taxonomy): Eukaryota > Metazoa > Chordata > Ceratodontiformes > Ceratodontidae > Neoceratodus > Neoceratodus forsteri. Next base: position 1,542,234,634 of record CM057456.1, on the reverse strand, counting down.
GTTGACCCTTCTTACGGGTCGTCCGGACTATCTTATGTGTGTTTTTTAGGTTAGGCTACCCTTCTAGGTTAGTTCACGCTGCACCTCCTTGGTAAAAATTACTGAGAGAGAAGCGGTTAGAGTCGGCCTTGAGATAGTCGATACCCGTCGCGAACTAGAAGACTCGGCAGCACCGTTCTAGGCGCCATCTCTGCGTCGACTCCCCAGCAAAGTTTGCTCCCGATGGGTCCTAGTGCCTCCGGCGCAGATCCCAATAGTGTGAATGAGTGGTGGAGACTCGTCCAAGAAGATCAAGAATTACGGTAGGTACGTAATTTTCATTTTTTTTACAATAAATTTCTGTAGTTTTTGAGGCAGTACGATGGTAACTTGCTTTATGCAGGACCCTTGATTCCCCAGGCGAAGAAGAAGGTATCAGTTAGCTTTCTTTTTGCCTTCTTTCTTTGCACAGGGTAGGATGCACAGGGCACTTTGGTTCCTGTGAATGAGCCCTAACTTTCTTTGTGCAGGGCTCTGCATTGTGCGAGAACAGCAGAACTCACTGTCTAGTCATCCCGTAACCTCCAAGGATAGACACCAGCACAGCAGTGATGACTGAGGGAACTTGGAGTCTAAAGCCCATGTAGTGTAGACTGCCATTAATTCTGGAGGGAGTATAAGGGATCACTGGGAGGGAGTGATGATCCTAAGGGGCTACCCTCAAGAGAACTCTGTACTGGCCGTGTGATGCACAGAGGGTTTCACCAAGGTGGGAGTTTTCATTATGGGGGATGTTGTGGTCCTGTCTGTGACCATGAAATGCACTCAGCTGTGCTGATAATGGTGAGATATCTGTTGCCAAAGACTGAGCTGCTGAAACATGTAAGAGATGGGCCTGCTGTTTGTATGGAGGATCCCATGCTGGTACTGTGTGAATATTGGAGATGTTACCTCTGCCAGAGGGCCTGGGGAAATTGCCAGCCACTGCCTGAGGTAGATGTTGGTGCATTTGTACCCAGCACAGTGACTGGTGAGAGTTAACGTGAGGTGCCCAGAGTAAGAGTGGAGTTAGCTTGGAGTGCCAGAGTGAATGTCCTGACAACAATGCCGCCTTCACACCAGTTAAACCGACGCTGCAGTGGCTTGGTTGTAAATGAAAAATAAGTGAACACAAAGTGTGTAGCAAGGTGGGAGCTCCGGTAAATTCAAAAGGCAGCATGGGAATGTTTGGGTACTGAGGTAAAACCGCACCCATTGATTTATTGTAAGAAACAGGAGGAGGTATGGGGCTCCTGCAAGAGATATGTAAAGGGTAAAACCTTTCCGCAGCCTGGGATGTTTTTCCTCTTTTTTTCTCCCTTCCCTGTTGCTGGGGCACACACAACCTGCAGAAGTCCCACAACACCCTCCCCTTGTTGGCAACCAACAGTCACTACCCAAGGGCCTCCATCTGAGGGCAGTCAGTCGTTCGGCAAGAACACCAGTCCTCCCTCACTGGGAGAGGAGAGCAGTCCTTTAGATGCTTGATCCTCTCCCTCCCCAGCCGACCCACGCTGTCCAGCTCGCACTGTGAACATGAGTAGCCGGCATAGCAAGAGGTAGGGCATGGATGCCTCAGCCCTCCACACCACTGGACTGGCGTAAGGGTAGAACATTTTTAAGGTACCCTAAGAGTTTGACTTATATCCAGGGTCCGAATAGTGTCTGTCTTGCAGTTTTGACAGGGATAGCAATTGTTGGGGCTGTCTTTCCATGTGTGTAAATGTAAATATGTTAGTAAACATGACAGTAATCCATCATGTAGCAGAGTGATTTATTTCTGACATGACCAAAGAGGCACCAAGCAAGGCTCACAAAGGAGTGAATGGAAAGGAATGGAAATGTAAATAGTTACAGACAGAGTTTAAAATGAGTCCCCAGATGCAAGGAAAAAGATGGGTATTTAGAGCCCTTTTAAAAACTTCACTATAGGAGATCTGGCAAAGCTGATTTGGTAAAGCATTCCACATTTGCAGGGTAGCCACAGAAAAGGCCCTTTCACTGATGATTTCCAAAGGACACAAGAGGCCACCAGCAGATACTCCCTGTTGAGTGGAGCAGTCACACCAGAGTAAATGGGAGCAGAAGTTTTTTTATGTAGTCAGGACCTAATTGTTAGAAGAGCCATGCATGATGCATATGTGCATCATTGCCACAGTCCCTGTTAGCAACAGGCTCCCAGGGCCAAAGGGAGACAGCCAATCTGAAATGTAATAGTGCCATCACTTCTGAGAGCCATGTTCGTGTCAGGCATACTAAAGACCACATACTTACGGCATGCACAGTGCTAAGGGCCAATTGTGTGTCATTATGTGGTCATTAGCAGCTCTGCAAAATGCATCTGCACAAATGCAGGAGGCATTGTACAGTGCCTTGGCCGCCCCCCACATAGGAGCCGTATGCACCTATGCCATCCCTGGCAGTCTAGCAGAACCCCCTTCCTTACCTGATTCCTGTTGGTATTCTTTTTTTTTTTTTTTCCACTTTATTTCTTTCTCTCTCCTGTCTGCTCTCGGAGCCCACTCCTTCCGTCCACTAACTTCCCCCATTCCACCTCCGTGGGATCTGCCCCTAGAGTGCCTCCTCTCTCCTCCTGCACAGTGGGGTCTGTCCCTCTTGGTGGTCCGGATGGAACAGGATGGCTTTCATCAGGGCTGCCGGAGGTGTTTTCCGTTTTCTCCCGGTTTCTCCTACCCTCTGGGGCCGGCGCTAGGGGCGTGCGTCGCCGGAGTAGGTGGGCGTGCTGGCCAGCGTGCCATACCTCTCATGCGCCATCAGCGTCCCCTCCCCCGACTCCAGCGAATGGAGCTGCCTCCATCCCCTCCTAATGTCGGTGTTTCCACCGGCTATGGAAGGGATGCAGAATGCAGATGCGTTCTTGGTCTCCCACCCCTGAGGGAGGAAAGCATCCATTGGGATTCTCGATCCTCCCTCTCCCCTGCTGACCCCCGGCCACCCGAGTCCGTTCCCGAACCCGGGTCGCTGGCGTAGCTCGAGGTGTGGCGTCCAGCGCCTCAACCCTCAGTGCCACCGGGCCGGCCCTGTTGGTATTCTGAAACTGTACTAAAGCCATTCCCTGACCATCTGGTGGACCCCACTACCTTACCCAGTTGCTCTTGCTAATGGGAAACTGTGCTAAATCTTTTCCCTGGCAGTTTAGTGGACCACCTTCTTCACCCAATCTGATGTTGTGAAATTACACTGATGCCCATCCCTGGAACTTTAGTGTTGCCTCCCAACCAGTCACTGTCAGAGCCTCCCTCCCCAGCCCACCCACTGAGCAATGACCAGCTTCACCCCCTGTTGGTCCCTAACACACCCATCCATCCATAGGTGAGCTGTCATCAGGTTATCAAACATTGACTGTCTATGACCCCTTGCTAACCATCTCGGCCATCTACTATCTGACTTATAGGTAGTGAGCGTGCACATACATTAGAAACATTTCTTCTAGGAGCGTGGATATGTTGTTCATCCACACTTCTTGGTATGTCCCCTTCTACTTTAAATCTTGCAGAAAGTCTTCAAGCTGACTCCTTCCACCCACCCGGGTGGTATATACCTCGGCTGCACCCCATGACGCCAGATCTTCCTTTCCGCTGGAAGATACAAGTGCTCTCAAAGCATCTCGTAGGCCCTGGATTCCAATTGTCGGTTTCTACTGAAACTTAAACTCGTTCGAGTTAGCAATTGCGCTTTCACCGCATCCACCATGGAAGAATCTTCCCCCAGTTTGCCAGTCCCCTCATTGCCAGAAGTATCGGCGCACGATCCCCACCTAATGTGCTTTTACTGCCTAGGTGTTGGACATGACACCTCGTCATGTACTTTTTGCCTGGCCTTCCATCATAACATCCTGGACGAACGCAAGGTGCATTTGAAGCTGGGGAGACTGGAGAAAGGAACCTGCCGGTGAAATGAAGAGGAGGTGAGGTGGGCGGTTTCCACAGCAGCAGATCCGTAAACAGCTGGAACAAAAAAGCATTTGAGGAGGAAGCAGCTTGAGCTTCAGCCATTCGAAGCTTCTTTGTTCCTCTGAACCTTGGCTCCACCTTTTCGGGCTCCTTCAAGGAGTTGTGCCAGTCTCTCCCCACTCCGCCTTGCACTCCTCCCGCTCTCGGAAGAGAGAGAAGGACCCCGTGTCTTTGTCTCAACGAAGACGTTCCTGGGACCGAGAGAGGTCCAAGTCCCACAAGCACGTGGTCTCGACTTCCATCGAGATCGCAATCTTGGCCACCGGCTTCATGGATCTCCATCTGGCCAGGAGACCGAGGAAGTGGCCGATGAGGTCGAAATTATCCTCAACCCGATAGACCCGACTCTTTGGAAAGGACTCCGGTCCTTGTCTTCCCTGATGAGGAGACCCAGCCAGCTGGTGTCCCCATCAAGGACTCTGTTCCAGACCCTCAGTTTTCACCGACCCCGGTGTCGCCTGATCGACTGAGTCGGCCTCCCCGATCTTAGTTGAGGTCCAGAACCCCCTCTGAATAACGGCTGAGAAACAGCCACAAGCACTTTAAGAAGAGGCATCGCCACAGGTCCTTATCCTCCTTGGATGAGGAGAGGCTCTGGCGGAAACTTTGTCAGTACTATGAAGACCTCATGTGGCAACAGCTGATTCTGACAGGGCAGAAGCCAGCTCCGCTGTCCACCCCGGCCATAAATTGGCTTCTGCCTCCTAGGCCGACACCGACCCCTTCGGAACTGAAGCCGTCGGTTCCTCCGCCCATGGGGCCAGCCCATCTCCCGGTTCTGCCAATTCCGGTCTCTCCACCGATTCTGGTGGAACCACCGCCCTAAACCACCCTGAGGAGAAGCCTCTAAACAGGACCAACAAGACACGGGCTTTCCGATGTCCAGCCGATAAATCACCTCGGACTGCCCTCGGCACAGCCGAGGGAGTAACCGTGATGAGCCGCTATCTGACTCCACCGGACTCTGATGTCACCGGCTTGCACTCGCATCCCGGGGATGATGAGTCGACAGTCGGCACAGGGTTGCAGGAAGACCCTTCCTCCTTCCAGGGCATTCTCCGCCTCATCTCCGATTCCACCGGAATGCCGCTGGAGCCCATCCAGAAAAGGTGGAGTACCCTCTCACTGATATCCTCAAGAGAGGGGATAACCCAACTGAGGCCTTTCCAGTGGCTGAGGCCATCGTTGGCCCGGTCCTTGAACTTTGGCAGCGTCCTGCCTCCTGCCCAGCACCATCTGCCCGCATGGCCCACAAGTACGTGGTGCCTATGGGGTCCCTTGCGGGATTTCCTGAACACCCTTCGGCTGAGAGCCTGGTGACTGCCTTAGTGTTCAGGCACACGGGTAGTTCTGCCGATATTGACCGACCCTCGGACAAGGAGTCCAAAAAATATGGACCACTCTGCCTGCAAGGTCTACTCTGCCTCTTCTCTGGGCCTACGTCAGGCCAGCTCGGCTGTTATTATGGCACACTTCTCCCATGCCCTCCTGGGGCCATTGGACGAGGTCCTCCCTCATCTCCAACTGGACATGCAGACTACAGTCAAGCAGGTCTGTGACCAGGGCCGTGCTGTCACAAAACAGCATCCCCAGACAGCCTTGGATATAGGAGATTCTTGTGCCCACTCGTTGGCAGCCACAGTGTCCTCTCGCCGCAGGGCTTGGCTGAGGCTTTCCTCCTTCCCGGTGGATACTCGGCATAAGCTGGCTGACATGCCCTTCCTGGGGACTGACTTGTTCAGTCCAGGAGTGGACGGTCACCTTCAGCGTATAGAGCAGTCCAGTGCCACCTTGTATGCTACTTCTGCCAAGGGTTCTTTGGACAAAAACCAGCAGAAGAGAAAGAAGAAGCCATTTCGGCACTCTACCCCTGTGGTCAGGCAGCCCTTCAATCAAGAAGGTCTGCAGCAACAGCAGGAGCAGGCTCAAGCTTGGCACCCACAGCCTAAACAGTGTCCTCAACAGCCCCGTAAAGCAGGCCGAGACACAGGTCCTCGAGCCTCCTCCTCCTTCTCTAAGCCTGCTCAGTGACGGGTTGGGGGTCACCACCCCTCCACCCGTCACGTCAGCTCTGGGTCCTCTTGTGGGGGGTCGGCTCCGCCACTTCCTTTCCACCTGGTCCGCTGTCACTTTGGACAGGTGGGTTCTCGAAGTGATCGGTCAGGGACTGCCTCTGGAATTCGAGCAGTACCCTCCCAGCTGAGCCCACGCCCCTCAGGAGGAACGGATCTCCATATGCACCCAGTAGGCTCCTCAAGATGACGTGGCTCAGCTCCTCCACAAGGAGGCAGTAGTCCCAGTGCCGGATCCTCTGACAGGCCCAAGCTTTGTTTCCAGGTACTTTCTGGTACCCAAGCGGACGGGGGTGGGTGCCCCATCCTAGATCTCCATGACCTGAATCAATATCTCAGGTCCCGCACCCTTCAGGTGGTCACTCTGAATCAGATCATACCATCCCTGGAGTGAAACATGTGGTTCTGTTCACTGGATCTACAGGACGCATTCTTTCACGTCCCAATCCATCCGTCCCCTCAGCGGTTCCTCCGCTTCAGGGTCAAAGGGACCCTGTACGAGTTCCGAGTCATGCTGTTCAGCCTGTCATTGGTCCCTTGGGTCTTCACCAAATACATTGCAGTGGTGGCGGCCCACCTTCAGCATTGAGGAGTCAGAATTTACCCTTATCTCGATGACCGGCTCTTGGCAGGTTCCACCCTTCAGGAGGTGGAGAGGTCTATGGATCTGGCCCTCCAAACCTGCTTCCAACTCGGCCTCCTGATCAACGAGGCCAGGTCGGAACTCGTGTCCTCTCAGATGATGGGCTTCATCGGGGCAGAGCTCGACTCTCGTCAAGCCAGAGCCCGGCTCCCGGGGGGACAGGGCGGAGGTTCTCTCTTCCTTTGCCCAGTCATTTCTGGTTGGGCACTTGCACCCTGCTTGGGACTTTATGCGCCTTCTGGGTTACATGAGAGCGTGCACCTCCGTGGTCCATTAGGCCCGGTGGCACATGCACCCCCTCCAGTGGGAGCTGGCCGCCCAGTGGACTCAGCGATATGGTCACTTCGACCAGCTGATTACTGTCACCCAGAAGATGTGGGATGCTCTCCAATGGTGGACCACCCCAGACCGGTTGCAGGAAGTGATCCCATTTGTCCACCCTGAGCCGACAGTCGTCCTTACGACCGATGCCTCTCTCATGGGCTGGGGAGCCCACATGGGGGACAACAGGGCCTATGGGTTCTGGACCCCCGAGGAGTCCTGATGCGACATTAACCTGTTGGAGCTCAGAGCAGTCAGACTGGCGTTGTCAGCTTTCTCTCCTCAGCTCCGGGGTCAAGTGGTTCAAGTCCAGACGGACAATACCACGACCATGTACTACCTCAACAAACAGGGCAGCACGAACTCCCGTCTGCTGTGCAAGGAGGCGCTCTGCATCTGGACCCTCGTAAGTCAGTTGGAGGCAGATCTCCTAGCCATCCATGTGGCAGGAGCCTCAAACCAGCTGGCGGATGCTCTCAGCCGCATAGGCCAGACATCCCCTGAGTGGTCTCTCCATCCAGAGGTAGTTTACAGCCTGTTCTCCCATTGGGGCAAATCGCTGGTGAACCTGTTTGCCTCCAGGGAAAACGCCAAGCTGAGGCTGTTTCATGCCCGCCCCCCTCAGCAGGGCTCGTTGCAGGGGGATGCCTTCTCGAGGCCATGGACCCCAGGCCTCCTCTACACCTTCCCTCCATTTTCCTTGATCCACAAGGTGAGGAGGGACAAGGCGAAGGTGATTCTGGTAGCCCCATACTGGCCGTGCCAGTTCTGGTACCCAGATCTCCTCAGCCTCAGCTACAGGCCCCCGGAGCGGCTTTGTACATGCCCAGACCTGATATCTCTGAACCAGGGGAAGGTCTTCCAACCGGACCTTCAATCCCTGCACCTCACAGCCTGGTATCTGAGCGGCTAGAGTTCTAGGCTTTGGGTCTTTCCGAAGATGCCTACACCGTGGTGGAGGCATCCAGAAAGGAATCGACCAGGAAATGTTATGCCTTCAAACGTTTTTCCATTTGGTGGCAGGGTAAGGGTCCGGATCCCTTATCCTGTTCTGTGGCTAACATTCTCAACTACCTTTGGTCTCTCTCCAAATGGGGTCTACAGTCATTGACCCTTAGGGTACACCTGGCAGCCATTTCTGCTTACCGGCACGGACCAATCAGCCGACTTTGGTGCAGGAGACAGTGATCAGGCACTTTTTCAAAGGTCTGGATCACATATCCCCTCTGGTGCATGAACCTCCACCTCTGTGGGATCTGTTGCTGGTTTTGGCAAAGCTCATTGTGAAAGATGGCCTTCCTGATGGCCAGAAGGACAGGGGAGCTCCAGGTGCTTTCGGTGGACTCCCCCTATTTGGTCTTTCACAGAGACAAAGTTGTCCTGCGCTCCCACCCGAAATTCCTTCCGAAGGTGGTGTCAGAGTTTCACCATTGACTATTCTGGTTTACTACTATAATTACACCTCGGACACTGAGTACAGGCTCCATACCTTGGACCTGAGACGTGCCCCCTCCTATTACAAGGAGAGGACTGCGGAAATTCATGGAGAGGTTCGCCAGCTGTTTGTCACCTACGCTGAAGCCGCTTCTGGCAGACCTGCAGCCAAATGGACCATAGCAAGATGGATTACATCATGCATAGGTCTGTGCTATGAGTTGGCGGGCTAGGAGCCTCCCAGAGGGATAAGAGCTCATTCTACCTGCCATACTGCTACATCGGTGGCTGCTTCCAGGGACATCCCTGTCCTGAAAATCTGTTGGACTGCTACCTGGAAGTAAGCAAACACCTTCATTACCCACTACCACATCGACCTTGAGTCACGCTGGGATGCTGGTTTTGGGGCCTCAGTTCTCCAGTCTTTATTTCCTAAGTAGGGGGTGTGCGCCTTGCCTTCCTTCTCCCAGAGAACTTCTTGGAGTCTGCCAAGAACTGTGGATGAACAACATATCCACACTCCTAGAAGAACAGGTTACTCACCTGTAACAGTAGTTCTAGGAGTGGTATATGTTGTTCATCAACTACCGACCTCCGGCTTGGTAGCACAACCTTGCTTCCATGAGCTAAGATCTGGCATCATGGGGCGGAGCCGAGGTATATACCACCTGGTTGCATGGGAGGAGCCAGCTTGAAGACTTCCAGAAAGATTTAAAGTGGAAGGGGACATGGCAAGAAGTGTGGATGAACAACATATACGACTCCTAGAACTACTGTTACAGGTGAGTAACCTGTTCTTTCTACAGATTGCCTGCATTCACTTCTTATCAATCAGATCACTGCCTTCCAAGGGGGTGAGAGGACGGTCTGTGCCAGTTGTTGTCTGAGGACCTGGTGGCAGCTGACCTCTGGACAAATGTGTGAGTAGGAAGCCAACAGGGAGTGTGGGTGGTGCTGCATGGGTGAGCTGTTGGAGAGGGGTGGCTTTGACAGCAGTCCATCAGGGGATAACAGTAGACTGCCAGGGATGGGGTTCAGGATAGTTCCACAGTACTGGATTGGGTGAGGGAGGGGTCCACTAGACTACCAAGGAAAGGTTTTCCTGCAGTTCCAAAATACCAACTGGGATCGAGTACGAAAGGGGGTTCACCAGGCTGTAAGGGAAGGGCTTTAATACAGTTCCACAATACTGACAGAGTTCAACTAAGGGAGGGGGTCCACTAGACTGCCAGGTAAGGGCTTTAATACAGTTCCACAGTACTGTCAGGGATTGGGTGAGGGAGGGGTGTCCATTAGACTGTCAGGGTTCAGATCTTTAGTATTAAACAGTACTGACAGCAGTTGGGTGGGGGAACTTCTAGACTGCCGGGGTTGGGGTTTGAAATAGAGCTCTATACTAGCAAGGATGTGGCGGGTGGAATTGGTGGTCTCCAGCACCAGTGCTGCTGGTGGGGAGCAGAGGTCCCACATCACTGCACATTGATAAAGCAGGGTTTCATTAGCATTAATTAGGGCTTCCCTAACTGCATGTTAGTGCTTACAAAAGCCTTTGCATATACTGTTTGCAAGGTTGCAGTGTAGTCTGTGTATTTGTGCCATTCACTGTGCGCAGTGCCAGGTACCCTTTGGATATGGTCCCCACCCCGCCCGGATGCACTGAGTCTCTTGTTGACTCTGTGCTGACCTTCATAATATGGGGGGTCATTGTACATCTCGTTCTACCTCTCCCTCACAAACACTAAAGAATCACCCTTAGCATTTAAAGAGCAACTTTACAGCTCTTTACCCCAAGAGAAAGCTATAGAAGCCTTACCTGTCCCCTTTTCAAATGTTGCCAGTATTCTGATTTTTAATTGTCCCTATTTGGGAAAGGAAGAGATCGTATTTTTGCTCCATGGATCTGCGCCGCACCAGTCCCTTTCACTTTCTTCTGTAACTCCTCTCCACCCCTGTGCTGTCATGTTTGCTGATGTCACTATACGGACAGCGCAGAGGCGCACTACATAGAAATGAATGGGGCCAGTTTTTAGAGTCTGTTTTTGATGTTTCAGATGGCCGTCAAGGACAAATCAAGGGCACTGCTTAACTAACAAGGACCACAAAGGGCCAGCTGTGGTGTGCCAAGTGAAGAGGTTCACTCAGCATGCTGGCGACCTGGGTTTGCCCCCCGCAGCCCGGGTACCAGGAGCGGAGACTGGCAGGGATGGGATCCACAGTGTCCATTGAACACTTCCTTCCGGGGGGGGGGCAGGGCCTTGGCATCTGCAGGCTGATTAGGAGATGCGCTACGGGACATGAAGCCACGACACACCCCGCGCATCCCCGCCACAGGTTGCCACTCATACAGGCCAATCTGGGTTGCGTGGGGCCGGCCAAAGAAAAGTGGAAAATGTCCCCCTGGCCCGACTGGATGATGGCCACCGGTCCCAGGTACGTCACGATAGTCCAGAATAGCCCCATGCTGACCACCCCACCACCGATTCCTGGGCTAAGCATGTGCCTCTCAGCACTTCACCTCCAGAGGGAGGGAACCCACCCGACGAAGGGTTATGTCAGGTCACCCAAGTAGGGATCAGTTGGTGGCTGTGGGGGGCAGTGGATTACATCGAGTGGAGGAGGATGACGGAGGGGCCTTGGTGACACAAAGGAGTGGCCAGCCAGGAGGGTGGGGAAGAGCATAAAAAAAAAAGGACCACAAAAAGAAGCTGTTCCTCCATAACATCTAATAAACCTTTAAGTTTCATAACTTAACTACGTGTAGTTTTTCTCTATCCTTGAACAGAAGGTTTGATTCAAACACAGGCAGAAATACATAAATATTATCACTTTATAAATGGAAAACTGATAAACCGGTGTCTGTAAAACTTGTTATGTTAACAGGCACTAGAAAAGAGACGACGTGTGCCAAATTTTACAGTCCAAAATTCTAAGACAGCTGAGTTATAAGCATTTGAACATGGCCTTTTGTAAAGCAACCCCGAGAACAACCCTAATATACAGGCACTACTGTGCCTGTACCATAAATATATATTTATATAGAATACATAAAGGGTTGCAGTAGAGTAACGCTTCTCCACTAGTGAGTAGTAAGACACATTCACGATTGGCAAAGCCAAAAGTCAGTTATAAGGCCAATACCAGTTTAAAGGTCCATTTGGGAGATTACATGCCTGTGTTTAAAAAAAAAAAAAAAAAAAAGTGTAAAAATTGTCCTCTGGAAAATACACAGCCTTCACCACAAGGAATATAACGTCCACACAATCAAGGTAATCGGCAGAACAGAGCTTTATTTTCACCACAGTCAATGTGTAGTACAAATGGGACCAGTGGTGGAGTAATGCCGCCAACGTTTCACTCTTACCTTTTCAAGGTTGAGTGCCATGTATTCTCCATACCGCTCACATGTAGCGATAAATGTGTTATTTTACTGCACACTGTTTGTGATGCTTTTACTAGTGCTTTTCCTTGTTTTAACTTAAAACTGCATTTCTTTCCATTGCAAACACTATCTGGTCCATTATTCTGTGTGTCCTAGTTCCAAATTCTGAGTGAAATAACGAGTTCTAAGAACAAATGATTTATCCAAAAATTACATGATTTATTTACCATTTTAAAATGGCAGGGTAAAATCCAGTAATCTGACTGGTTCTTATTTATGTGTAAAATATGGTTTACATGTGGTTAAAAAAAAAGGACTGCTCAGCAGTGAAGAGTCTGGAACCCAGATCAGTGGGCATCTGGAACACAGGCATTTCAGTTAGCCCCCTACAGCCAGAACTGATCTTCCACCACAACATGGCTGCTACCTTCACACTGTAAAAAAAAAAAAAAACTTCAGCTGGGCCCTAAAAATAAAAACTACCTTAAATAAAAAATAAAACAAATTAAATGTTGTTTCCCTGATTATCACACTCTCCTTACATGCATAAACAAATTAGAAACAATAAGTATTTTTTATAGTTTTCACTACAACTGTTTCTTTGCTGACAGTGAAAAATCCCCCTTCTGCCTTTACCTGCTCATCAGGGAACTCTCCTCTTCTTGCCCTGACAGTGAGATAATTGAGTCTCTGGCCGTAACAAAGGCCTTTATTGTCTGTGTGTACAGTGTGTTAGGAGAGAAACATTCTGCCAGTGGAACTGAGCAGAATTTTGAATCCATGTATTCCATGGTAAACAATCCATGATAAACATTCCATATCTTGAATGTGGAGAAAAACAGGAAAAAAAAAACACAGGAAGAAGAAAGTAGGCAATAATACCGTGACATCATCAATGACATCACTTGCAGTTGGCGGAAGGACTATTTTATTACAGATGCACACAAGTTGAGTCTGTTGTTTCATAGAAACATAGAATTTGACGGCAGATAAGGACCGCTTGGCCCACCCAGTCTGCCCATTTCCCTACCTACTAGATAAGCTGCAGATCCTAGTTAACCAGCAGCCTACTTCTTCCTACCCCCACCCCCTAGAATTGCCTTATGACTGTCCCATGCATGCTTGAATACCACCACTGATTTTGACTCCACAACCTCCTCCGGAAGGCCGTTCCATGCATCCACAACCCTCTCTGTGAAAAAATACTCTTAAATTACCTCTGAGCTGCCCCCTCTATCTTCAAATTGTGCCCTCTTGTTCTTGCACACCTCTTTTTTGAAAGATGCTACCCTCTTGGACATTGTTGATTCCTTGAGGTACTTGAGCGTTTCTATCATGTCCCCCTCTCCCTCCTTTCCTCGAGGCTATACATATTAAGCTCTTTCGCTCTCTTCATATGTCTTCCGGTGCAGACCCTGCACCATTATAGTTGCCCTCCTCTGGACAGCTTCCATCCTGTCTATGTCTTTGCGGAGATTGGGTCTCCAGAATTGCACAGTACTCAGATGGGGTCTCACCAGCTGTCTGTACAGAGGGATAATAACTTCCTGTTTTCTACTGGTGATGCCTCTCCTATGCATCCCAGTATCCCCCAACCCTCCTTGCTGCCCTCTCACATTGCTTGCCCACCATTAGGTCATCTGATATGACTACCCAGGTCCCTTTCCATTTTTGTTGTTGTTAGTATCTCACCCCCATTGTGTACTCTTCCCTGGGTTTTGTTTCCCAGGTGTATTACCTTGCACTTCTTATTGAATCTAAGCTGCCATACATTTGACCATTCCTCTAACCTTGCCAAGTCCCTTCTCATCCTTTCCACCCCACCCTGTGCATCAACTCTGTTGCAGATCTTTGTGTCATCTGCAAAGAGACATACTTTCCTTCCAGTCCTTCTGCAATGTCGCTTATAAATACTGAACCCTGCGGTACCCCACTAGTAACCCTCCTTTCTTCTGAGTGGACTCCATTTACTATTAATCTCTGTGTCCTATTCTCCAGCCAATTCTTTACCCAGGCTGTCATCTTGGGACCTACTCCCAGGCTTGGCTAACTTGTATATTAATCTTTTGTGTGGGACTGTGTTAAATGCCTTGCTAAAGTCTGGGTAGGCCATGTCCACAGCCCCTCCCTGATCTACTACTTTGGTCACCCAGTCAAAGAAATCTATCAGATTCATCTGGCGTGACCTTCCCGCTGTGAATCCATGCTGCCTAGGGTCCTGTGTCCCTCTGGCCTCTAGATACTCGACAATTCTTTCCTTCAGAAGTGATTCCATCATTTTCCCTATCACTGAGGTTAAACTAACAGGTCTGTAGTTTCCTGCTTCTGCCTTGCTCCCACTTTTGTGAAGGGGAATCACATCTGCCCTCCTCCAGTCCTCGGGTACCACCCCATCCTCCCATGATTTGTTAAAAGGGTAGTCAGTGGTGTCACTAGTTCTACCCTTAGTTCTTTAGAATTCTGGGATGAATCCCATCAGGCCCCATTGCTTTGTCCACCTTCAGTTTTAAGAGTTCTTTCAGACCCTTTCTTCTGTAAATGGGCTGGTATCAACTTCTGTATCCAGAGTGTTTCTACTGTTGTTTTAGGTGCCTCCCCTCTTCATTTGTAAATACTGAGCAAAATATTTGTTTAGTATCTCTGCCTTTTCACAGTCTCCTTCTGCCCACCTCCTCCTCCTTCATTAAGTCTCACTATCCTCCCTTGGTCTTCCTTCGCTCCCTGATGTACCTATAAAAGGTTTTATCCCCTTCTTAACCGAAGTTGGCTATCTTTTCCTTGGTTTGGGCCTTTGCTGTTCTGACTGCCTTCCCAGCCTCCTTTTGCTTTAACTGATACAGTTCTCTGTCCTGCTCCTTCTGCGATTCCTTGTACTTCCTGAATGCTTTCTTTTCTCTTGAACCTTCCTGCCACTTCCTTTGAGAACCATAGTGGTTTCTTACATCGTTTGTTTTGTTTATTTGCTTCACACAAGGCTCGTTACCTCTGTGATGGCAGTTTTATTATTTCCATTGTTCTTCCACCCTCCTTCCTGCCCATTTGCTAGTGCATTCCTTAGGCACTCACCCATTTTGGCAAAGTCAGCCCTCCTAAGTCCAGTCCTTTTGTCTTTGTATGGCTTGACTCTATTGCTGTGTTTATTGTGAACCATACTGTTCGATGGTCGCTAGTTCCCAGATGGCTACCCACTTCTACATCTGTGATCCTCTCTCCATCTCCATTTGAGAGAATCAAGTCTAATATTGCTCCCTCTCGAGTGGGCTCCAGTACTAGTTGTCTAAGGCATGCTCCCTGTAGGGCATCTAGAATAACTCCACTCTTCAAAGTGGCAGCTGCAACTGCACTCCAGTTAACATCTGGCATATATAAACATATAAACATGCTTTTTCCAATTGCAAAAAGTAAAAAAAAAAGGAGCCAATTTTATAAGAGCAATAAGGCATTCAGGGATGTGTGTAAAACATATTTTACAGCACGTCCAGCGGCTGAAGTCACTCGGCCTCCAGTCTCGTGCCTTACTACGCCCCTGACTGTGCTGTAAAATATGTTTTACACACACACCTTTGTGCGTTATTGCTTATGTGTGGTATTGTCATCGCGGCATTGGTCAGGGAGCATAGGCAGACCAGGAAAAGTTATAAGATTCGCAAGTAGCATTTTATTATTATCCATAACAATAAAATTGTATAGGATAGCTCTTCGTAAAGGCAGTACAAACAAAACATCCTCCGTTTGAGACCCTCTCTTACTTTAAATCTCAGTCTCTCTATAGTTCCATAAACAAAACATTTCTTTTTTTTTTTATATAAGATGTCTTCTCCTGGCAGTTCAAACTTCTGCATCCTGTTATTTTTTTATAATGACATTTTTATTGAAAAAATAAAATGAGTTAGTAACACTCAGTATACAGGAAAACATGAAAAGTGGATAACTGAATGAGTAATCATATCACAGGCTAGTATAAGCTTATAAATCTGGATATACAAGTTATAGGAAATTGTACATTAATTATATAACATATTAGACATTCCTAGGTAAATATTCAAGACCTTTTGGTATGTACATAGCAAAACCTTTAGCTTGTTTGCTTATTTCTTTACAGATGGAGCCACAATGTAAATCTAAAAAACATAAAAAGAAGGAGCACCAGGAAACGTGTGGTGCTATGTTCAAGTCACGACAAGCACAGAGTTGTAGAACAGCACCCACACTGTTGCAGGGACGACCAGAACACCAAATTCTTCAGTAAAAATGTTCTTTAGGAAGCAGACGTGCACAAACACTGTAGTGGCTAGTGAAAAAAGACTAACGTTTTCATCTGGTACACTGCCAGGCTTCCTCAGAGTGAATTATTTTTACAAACAGGTGCTCGATAAATATATAATCAATATGTCATGTGACCTTAAAAAAACAGTCGCCATTCTAAAGTGCTTAATAGTCTCATTATCCTATAAAAAAACAGTTCACATTAATTTCTTTGACACTGTCCTGCACACCATTAATTTCTATATATAGTTCTTGGAACCTCAGACAAAACAACTATCACTGTCCATTAAATGTATGATATACTTTTCACTTCAATTGCAGTCGACCATTTATGTGATTCATCTAAATCTTCTGACAGCTATCGTATGGATTTGATATCTAATGTATCTCTTTCTTCCACTGAGATTCACTACATATCTCCTATTGTAGTCCTGTTTTTCTTGTTTCCTTATCCTAAAGTTTCCCTTTTCTCTCCCCTACTTTTTCCTTGCATCTCCCCTCTCGTTTACTCTTTTAGATTTCCCTTCACTATTCTCAATCCTCCTACACATGCCTTTGCAACATTATATGAGGTTATGTAATATGATAATGTCTAAACATATCTACAAGCTTTGTATGCTATTATCGAGTAGTGTTCTAGATATATAATGCTTTAATCTTACTTTTTATTTCTGCTATAAATCCTCATAGTGCATTGCAAGAGATGTGTTTGTATTTCTATGATAACATTTATAAATAGATTAACGACAAAAAAAAATCACCATTCTAAAGTGCTTAATAGTTTCATTATCCTACAAAAGAACAGTTCAAATTCATTTCTTTGACACTGTCCTGCACACCATTAATTTGTTTATATATTTCTTGGAACCTCAGACAAAACAGCTATTAATATCCATTAAATTTATGATATACTCTGTGCTTCAATTGCAGTCGACCACTTATGTGATTCTATATACTTAAATACCTAATACTTCTTCTCCTGTCCTATTCTCCAAAAAATAGGTAAGGGCATTTATTTCTTTCTGGTATGAAATTACTGTGTACAGAGAGTTCACATCTATTACTGCAAAATACCAGTCTGGTTCAACATAAAGATCTTCAGCAATCTGAACCACCTGTGTAGAAGCCCTGAGGTAAAACCTTGGATTCTGCACCAAAGGTTGCAAAAATTCATCCAAATACACTGAGAGAGGCTCAGTTAGCCACCCCCTTCCCAAAACAATAGGCTTCCCTGGCGGCTGCACAAGACTTTTGTGGATTTTAGGTAAGGCATAGAGTACTGGCATCACTGGGTGGTTAACTGTGAGTCCTGTACTCCACTTCTGAAATGTAGCCCCTCAAAAAACATCATTTAATACATGGTGTATTTCTCCTTTAAACTTGTCAACAACATCTCTAGTTATTTTTCTATAAAATGAATCATCACTAACTAATCTATTTACCTCTGTGATATAATCTTTCGTATTAGGAACCATCACCGCTCCCCCTTGTCTGCTGGTTTCACCATAATATTGCAATTTGAACTTAATGATTTTAGGGCAGCACGCTCTTCCTTACTGCAGTTATCTCTAGATGCCTGATGAGGTGCTTCTTGGAGGTGTTGTAAATCTAGTTCACATTTTTTTTTATAAACACAGATATTGTTGGATTCATGGGGGGACAGTATTCAGATCTTGGGTTCAACCTTAAAGTATAAATATCAGTCTCTCGGTTCTCATCTGCACCCTCATAAAAACATTTGAAGGTGAAGTTCCGGCCTGACTTGTGTAGATCTACACATGTGCTAAAAAAATCAACATCTGTGGAAGGACAAAAGGACAGACCCTTGCTCAACACAGAGGTTTCATATTGTAACAAAACATAATCAGACAAGTTTACAACAGGTACCATCAGATTACTATTGTTACCACACTCAGGAGGAGAACCTTGCCCTATCTGGGCTGTTATCAGTCCTTGTGAGTTATTGTTACTGCTTTCAGGCATAGATGTAGGAGAGGAAAAGGGGACAGTGTTGGGAGGGGAAATGGAAAAAGTGGAGGCTACAATGGGGGGCTGGTGAGGGGGTTCAAAATTTGTACGGGAAGAAAAAAGTCCTGCTTGATGCAGGATTGTGTTTATCAATAATTGTTCCTGCTTCTTTTGCACCCCCCCCGTCCTGCTCTTTGAAACTGCACTTTCTGAAAACGAGTACGGTGTTGTCATTGACTGCGTCTGGTCCCCTGGTTGTAAGATAGAGGACTATCCTACTGGTGATTCCCCCAATTCTCCCTCTGTATGGGTTTCCGATTCATCAGTGTCTGAAGGTCCAGTGGTGTAATCCGGGACTGTAGTGTTAATGATGGTCACTGAAGGACTTGCTTCCCTTTTTTAAGATAGACCGTAACTTAGTTTTCTTCGATTTTCTTGGATTCATTCCGGTCAAAACCTCGATCGTTCAAATAATCATTTTTGTTCCGAACACATTTCTTTTGTTTTTGTTTTTTCATTTTGATGTCACGGAATTTCAAAGTCAGAATGGGTGGACATGTGAGGGCATTGGAAAGGGGAGATATTAACTATGCCATTGTTAAACATGTACAGCAGAATAACTATAGAAAACACACATTCGGCTTTTTTGGTATAGAACTGGTCACTTTGGGCCCCAGGGGAGGAGATCTTAACAAATTTATTGGACAAAGAGAAATTTAGTGGATATTTAGGCTAGGAGCTCACTCCAGTAAAGGTTTAATATCGATATCTCTACTTTTTTGGAAAAATACAGATGTCAAGGGGCTGTTACTTCTGTCAGTTGTTTATATACATAGTTTGTCTATGCAATATGAAACATGCCTCCTGTGCAGTGAATAACTTTAGGTGCCTGGGACCTCTAGACCAAACAATAAAAGCCTCTACATTTCCAAAATATGTGGAAATGTGAGGTAGACTATATTGTATTTCATATATATACCTTGCAGATTTAAATTAAGTATATAGAATCACATAAGTGATTGTAGATGATTGATGTAGAGATGCAGAGAGAGAGAGGTTCCATGGCTAGTATAAACAAGGAAGGTGACAAGGGGCATCCTTGTCTGGTGCCTTTAGCCAAATGAAAGGGGGCGGGATAGAGTGGAATTGGTGAGAACATGAGCAGAGGGGGAAGTATACAGTAATTGAATCCATGCACAAAAGTTGTTAGTAATACCAAAATGCAATAAAGCATGATATAAGTAGTTCTAATTGAGAGAGTCAAATGCCTTCTCAAAATCTATGGCGATTGCGGCAGCCGAAGATTTAAGGGTTTTTGCTTTGTGAATTACAGTAAATTAAATAGTGATTGAAGGTGATCAGAACTATTTCTATTTTTAATAAATCCAGATTGAGAGGTGTGGACAAGTTTTGGTAATAAAGATTCTAAACGAAGAGTTAATAGCTTGGCGAAGATTTTGGCATCTGTATTAAGAAGCGATATTGGTCTATAATTTGAAGGGAGAGGGGGTCTTTATCTTTTTTTGGTAAAACTGTTATAATGGCTTCAGTCATAGTGTGGGGAAGTTTACTTTTGGAGATTGCTTCTAGGAAAACATTAAAAAGTACGGGGCAGAGAGTGTCAGATAGAATTTTATAGAAATCAACAGGGAAACCATTACTCCCGGGTGCTTTACCATTTTTGAAGGAAGATAATGCAGTCTGGATCTCTTGTAGGGTAAATGGTTTATCAAGCATGTCCATGTCATGTTATGAAAGATGGGATGGCTGTAATTTTTCCAAGAAGTGTTGTATTTGGTTAGGTTTCGTGGAATTTTGATGAGAGTATAGTTGGTGGTAGAAGGAGTGGCATTATACGATTGATTAAGGGGTTGTATGTGTGGGTTAGAACTGAGAAGTCTTTTAGACCTGCAGTATGTCTCTGCATCTGTTGAGCTTTGAGCTGATATGAGAGCAACTTCCCACATTTATCCCCTTGTTCCCAATAGCGGTGCTTGAGCCTTAAAAGAGCAAGTTCAGCTTTCCTGGATATTAGTTCGTTAACTTTAATTCTTAATTGAAGAATCTCTAGATGAAGTTGTGAGTTATGGTCGGGTTTTTTTCTGTTTATAATATTGGACTTTGTCTTTAAGGGATTTTTCTAAATTGGCTAATTGTTGTTCTCTTAATTTCTTTCCATGAGCTGCATAACTAATAATTTTGCCTCTGATTGTGGCTTTTAATGCTTCCCAGATGGTACCTTGACATACATCAGGAGTGTCGAGTGAAAGGAACTCTTGAATCTGGGTTTTAATCCAAGGAGCGAATTCTGGGTCTCTTAGTAAAAGTGGGTCTAGACACCAAGATGGGGATTTAGAAGGGTGTGGGCCCCAGAGTAGATGTAACCTTACAGGAGAGTGGTCTGATATAATAATCGGAAGTATTACTGTGTCGATGTTTTGTTTTTTTTTTGTAATGAGGGGAGAGGAGAACCAATAATCAATTAGACTATAAAGTTTATGTAAAGAAGAGTAAAAAGTATAATCTCGTTGTCTGGGATGGTGTAGTCTCCAAATGTCTGAGAGACCAAAATCCTTCATTAGCATTGATAGAGCATTAATACTATGGGAATGGGCATCATGTGAAGAATTGCTTTAGTCTGAGTGTGCCTCTAATGCTAAATTAAAGTCTCCACCTATAAGAATAGGTAAGTTATTGTTACTAATCATAATTTGTTGAGACAGGTTATGGAGGAATTTTGAGGAATCCAAGTTGGGAGCGTAGACATTAACTAACATAAGCGGACCTGCAGTGGAGTTTAATATGGCTATAACCCATCTACCGTCCGAATCTGTAATAATTTTTTTGGGTGACCAGTTAAGAGATTTATGTATTAAGATAGCAACCCCACTTTTTTTTGATGAAGAGGAGGACACATATATCTGACCAACCCAATCCCTTTTAAGTCTGTCAGCATCCTCTCAGAAAGAACTGGAAGGGGGCAGGATCAGTTGTGTTCCAGGACAGTAGCTGCTGCTGTTTTCACAGGGTTCTTGTGGATATTACTTGGTAGGTTAGTTCTTTTCTTTCTTGCTTCTAAGGGGCTAGCAGGGTATTGTTCTGGGGGATCCTGGATGTTTGTAAACTGATTTAGTGGCTGTAGAGGTGGGGCTCTTTTTGTGGATGTTTCACTTTGTAACAGGCTGCGCTGGTGAGGCCTATTTCTCTGATTTAAAACCTGTTTGGTGGGATTTGCTTGGAGATGGTTCTTTAGCTGCAGGGCTTGGAGGGAGACACAGGGCTGATACACTCTCTCTTGTCAGGTGTCTGCCCAAGACCCACCCTCCCCACCCTCCAGGTCCCAGAAGTCTGCAGATTTATGGGAAGACCTGCCCTGCAATTGGAGGAAAAGGCTGCTGGTGCAGCTCATGTAGTTCTAGCCACTGGGGGTTGGATTTAAAGGCCGGGAGAGGAGCTTAGGGAGTTGTTCATTTCCTAACATGTTTAATGTGTTGTACTGCACCTAGTAACAGAGTTACTGGTGTACAGTGGGACTGTCTCTAGGATTAGTGGGTGACCTGATTAGGCAGTAGGGGTATCTTGGAATAGGGGAACCTGGTGGCTCACCAGGAAAGGAAAACTATTTGAAGGGGATGGAACCACATCATTAGGGCGGCATCTTTGGGAGGGTGGTGGGGTGCACAGGGTGTGGAGCAGCGCATGATACTGGACTGGGCTTGGAAGTTTGGTGGTTGCCCAGTGTGCTACCGCTGGCACAGCAGGGAGGAGGTTGCGGGGATGAGGAGAAAGCTGGGAAGGGGTGGTATGGTTGGGGAAGGGGCTGAAATCTCCCCACAGTGTTGCACCAAGCACTGAGTGAGGGAATGTCAGGAAAGGAGTGCAGGAGAATACTCCAGGGTCACAGAGGACCCTGGCAGAGGAGCCAAAGGACATTACCAAGGAAGCAGGCAGGTAACTGGGACCCTCAAGGGGGACGGAGGACAACATTCTCAGGGAAGTAGGCGGATAGCCAGTGCTGGACAGAAGGAAGCAAGGCAGGAGGTGGATCAGACCTTATACTTAGAAACCTTCAATTCTCTTCTTCTGCTCCAAGGATGGGGGATGTAGCACGACAGAGTGGTTGAGAAACGGAAAGGGTGTGGGAGTGGGGGCAGGAGGCGGGGCCAGATAGTAGGAAGAACAGGGGGACCTGGAATGCAGGAGAATGGGGGAGTAGTAGATTGGAGCAGGGGAAGAGAGGAAAAGCGCAAGGAGAAGGACCAGTTGGGAGAAGGTAAGAAGGACCAGAAGTACAGGGATGATTCAGTAAAGAGAGCTGAGGGGTTGAGCCAGGGGACACGATGAGCAAGGAGGAACTAAATGGAGACAGGAAGGAGGGAGGATGAGCCAGGCTAGTTTAGCAGATGGGGGAGAAGGACCAGTTGCGAGCAGTGAGGGGAATTAACAAGGTACAGAAGGATACTCAGGAGGAGGAGAGGCATAGGATTGGAGGAGGGTGGCCATGGTAAATAAGGAATGGGTGGCATGTGCACAGATAGGGGAGGAACAAGAGCCAGCTGGGTGTGGGGGCGGTAGAAAGGATGAGGGACATGGAGAGGGAAGTGGAGGAAAGGAGTGGTCAGAGTGCTCCTGCTAGAGTTCTGTGATCAGGGGTATCAAATGGGATGGAGGAGAAGCCTGGCCAGTTAGAACAAGATGCTTCCCTGGACTAACGTTGCTGACAGGGCTAAGCACGGTATATCCAGCTGGCAAAGGACTGTGGGGTTCCCCAGACATACTGGTCCACCTGGGCACAAATGACATTGAGGGAAATAGCGAGCTAGAAGATACAGGCAAGATTCAGGGAGCTGCAGAGGTCTGTCATGACATAGGATGCACAGTTTCCTTCTCAGAAATCCTGCCAGTGCCAAGGGCTAGTGGAGAACACAAAAGAAAATTAGGGAGATAAACCAGTGGCTCAGGGGTGGTGTGAGGCCAGAGGGTATGGGTTGATGGGGGATTGGGGAGACCTGGGAGGATAAGGAGCTGTATGCTGAGATAGACTACATCTCAATTTGGAGGAGGGAATCCTGAAGTTGAAAATGGAGAGTTCATTGGTGAAAAGTGGGGTTTAAACTTGTGAAGGGGGGTGGGATGGGAGAAAAGGCAGTCAAGGGGATGCCGATAAAGGAGGGACTCTTGTCTCCACCCCCCTGGGGATCAGGAGGATTGCAGGAAAAGACCAACTGGCAAAGTGCAGACCAGGAGAAAACAGAATCCCCAAGGGAACACGAGCAGGGGAAATGAAACTATAGGGAAAGGGTGGAAGGTAGTCCTGCTAAATGCCAGGAGCTTGGGCAATAAAATGCCTGAGCTCCAGGCGATGTTAACTGAGGGGCAGTGGATGTGGCAGCGGTCACTGAGACTTGGGCCACTGCAAGACATGACTGGGACCTGAACCTGGAGGTTACACTATGTTCAGGAAGGACAGGGGGGAGGGAAGGGGAGGAGGGGTAGCAATGATAGTTAAAAACTGCATTGGCATAGGGGGAGTTGCGGAGGGAACCGTGGAGGCGATTTGGGTCACCTTGATAACAAGGGGGGGCAAGAGAGTAAAAATAGGTGGTGTGTAGACCCCTGCTCTGGCGGAGGAGCTGGAGGACAGTCTGGTGGCAGATGTTAGGAGACACTGCAGACTGGGCAGAGGAAAGGTGGTGGTGTTGGGGACTTAAACATGCCAGGAACAGACTGGGAGACTATGACATCCTCTGTGACCAGGGAACAGAGGTTGTTGGATGTCTTTCAAGAGCGCATTCCTAACTCAGCAGGTGAGGGAACCGACCAGGAGACCACAGGTACTGGATGTGGTCCTGGCAGACAGTGACCAGATTGGGAGCCTGGAGGTAAGGGACCCATTGGAGGGAGTGACCATGCCACGGTCTGGTTCTGCCTGGACCTAGGAGGGTAGAAGGCTGCACAAAGGCGGATAACCCGACTTCAGGGGTGGATTTAAGGAAATGGGAAGGATCATAAGGAGCATTTGGATGGGATTGGGTCAGACATGGGCTGATAGTAGGTGGGAAATCAGGAGGGGTGCAGGATGTTACCAGCACCTGTGCAAAAGAAAAGGCAAAATCGGGTAGGGCCCAAAACCCTGTTGGTGGACCAGGGAGGTCCAGGGAGGTGGTGCGGGGAAAAGAAAGCAGCCTAAGAAATTCAAGTGCTCAAGGGTGAAGGGATCGGGAGTATGAGCTGTTGGCTAGAAGGGCCACTAGAGTGGTGAGGCGGCTAAGGCAGGAAGGAGCAGAACCTGGCCAGGGAAGTGGGAGAGGAAAAAGGGTTCTTTAGATACATTGGGGAAAAGGCGAAGGGTGAAGGGCAGATTAGCAGGATTAAATCAGGGAGAGATGGGCCAAGACCCAGAGGAGCAGGCTGAGTACTAAATGGTACTTCACCTCAGTTTCACCAGGGAAAATGGGGATGCTGCATCATACATGGGAGGAGACAGGGATAATGAGGAGGGGACCCTGCAATCGGCAGGTCTGGGAGGGCATCACTGGCAGGTGGGGAGGCTAAGCAGGGAAGAGGTACTGGAAGTGGAAATCACAGCAGAGAGTGAGGGAGCCCTCAGCTCCCTTAAGGCGGAGAAAGCACGGGGCCGGATAAATTACATCCTAGAGTGCTGAAGGAACTTGCAGATGTCCTGGCGAAACCCTGGCAGAGCTTTCACCATCTCTCTGAGGACAGGGTGGGTGCCCAAAGACTGGAAGGTGGCGCATGTAGTGCCTATCCACAAGGGGATCAAGGAGGTGGCAGGAACTACAGGCCTGTCAGCCTGACATCAATGGTGGGCAAGGTGATGGAGGGCATTGTCAAGGAGTGGCTAGGGGGCCCTGGATAGGTCAGGGTGCCTGGGCGATGAGACAGCATGGATTCATCCCGGGGAAATCGTGTCAGACAAACCTGGTGGAGTTCTATGACTGGGTGACAAGTGCCTTGGACCTGGGTAGACCAGTGGATGTCCTCTTTCTGGAATTCAGCAAGGCATTTGACTCTGTTCCTCACGGGGGCCTGTTGGATAAACTAGGAGAAATGGGGGTGGGAAACCAGATGATCCGATGGATAGGCAATTGGCTCAGGACCGGACCAGAGGTCGTAGTTGGTGGGATAATCTCTTCCCCAAGGAGGTCATTAGTGGGGTCCACAGGATCAGTCCTTGGGCCCCTTCTGTTCAACGCCTCGTGTCTGACATAGGACAGGAATCAGGGTGAGATGAGGTCTCTTTGCAGATGACTCGAAACTGGGGGCAGTGGTGGATGGGGAGGAGGGAGGTGGCCTGGGAGGACCTGGAGGCTCTGGAAGATGGTCTAGAAGTGGAAGCTGAGGTTTAATGCAGGGAAATGCAAGGTACTCCATCTGGGGGCCAGAAACCCAGGCCAAGTGTACACCCTGGGAAATACTACAAGTCTCAATGGCTGAGAGGGACCTGGGGGTGGTGGTGGATGTCAAGATGAACAACTCTGAGACTTGTGGAGGCAGCAGCCAAGGCCAACAGGATGCTGGGATGCATCGCTAGGGGGATCACCTCCAGAAGGAGGAAGTGATACTCCCCTGTATAACTGCTTGGTGAGGCCGCACCTGGAGTACTGCGTGCAGTTTGGAGGCCACACTTAAAGAGGACATTAACCTCCTGGAGAGGGTCAGAGGAGGGCAACCAAAATGATTTGGGGCTTGGGGACAGGACCTATGAGGAGAGGCTCGAAGAGCTAAATATGTACACTTTGGAAGAGAAGGGACGGGGGACATGATAGAGGTCTTCAGGTACATGAAGAGGGTAAATAGGGAGGAACAGTGAGGGTGCTTGAAGGAAGGAGGAAGGGCCACTAGGGGCATGGGTGGAAGCTGGAGGGGAAGATTCAGGGAGAAAGGAGGATGTGCTACTTCACTGAGAGGGTGGTGGAGCCATGGAATGCACTGCCTAGGGGGCTGGTGGAGGCAGAGACAGTGGAGGGGTTCAAGAGGGGGTGGGACAGGTACAGGGGAAGGGTTCAGGAAGCAAAATCCAATGCAGCAAGAATATCCGGAACTGGGAAGGGAGAAGCCAGAGAAGGCGAGGGGGACAGCAAGGTCAGCACCCAGGGTGGGGGCTGACCAAACAAGCAGACACAAAAGACCATTAGGCCTATTCTGCTGGCATTTTAGTATGTTAGTATCCTCCAATAACAGTTTAGTTTCTTGTAAGAAAGCAATATGTGTTTTTTGGTTTTTGAAGTAGGTAAGTATTTGCTTGCACTTACAAGGTGAATTGAGTCCATTAAAATTCCATGAAAGTAGGATTAGGTCACTCATGATAATGAGAAATAAAGTTTTTAGTTACAAAAAGGAATGAGGGACTCAAAATATATCATTTAGAGGATGTCTCAGGATCAAAAGGGGGGCATAAAAGGTAAACAACTGTATACAGAACTATTAGGTTGCACGGATACAAAGGAATTCTATATTTATATCCATTGTGTCTCGTAGGAAAAGAGTTTGAAGAAAGATTTGTCAGGCAGATAAACATTAGAACCAACAAACACTAATGTGTTATAGTAAAAAGGAGGATAATTAGAAAAATAACTTTTATGACGTGTAGAGAGATAAGAGTCGGTATGTACAACAGAGACTCTCACGCTACACCACTAGGCGTGTAAAGAAGTAAGTAAGTCTTAAGAAAAAGCAACATGCTGTAATCTTAATCTACAAACCATGTACAACAATAAAACAGTAAATTGTGATTGAGACTAGTACTAAGGAAATTCGAACATTGCCCTGGAAAATAAAAAAAACAGAACATCATCATACCAAACTGTAGACATAATTACAAGTTGGTAATAAACTCTAGACATAGTAATTTAGCTTGAACTACAATGTATAAGTTCAATAATAAGGAAAATATGCCAGCATAATGCAACATATTGCTGAAATAGTGTGAGCCAGAATAGGGGTTACCCATTGTATATTGTCCACAGAAAGCCCTGTTTATACAGAAATATTTAAATTATGTGTGAAGGCTGTTCAAACAAACATAAGGATGTTGGTAGAGAAATGGAAAATGCTGAATGAAATGTGGATTTATAAGGCATCAACGTATTATAGGATCAATTTGGCACATTCAAATAATATGGAGGATGGAAGGATTAATGTATAGATCCATATACATTTTATTTTGACATTTATTATGGTTATGATAGTTAAGGATATTCAGGCTTCAAGGTTCTATATACAGTATGTTATACATGAGTATGAGGCACTGATGATGGCACATTATCTCGAACATTGCCTAAGAAGAAAGAGGAAGTGATTTTTATAGTGAGTTGGCCAGGTCTACAAAAAGGCCTGGTAAGCCCCGACTATAAGGTTGCACAGAAGTATAAGTATATTTTAGTAAAGAAGGCTTCGAGCAAATCTGTGCTGTGATTATTGATTATAGTATTAGATTCAGATAATAAGGTACAGAAACCTTGAATATTGCCTGCAGCATAAGGTTAGGGATAACGTAAAAGATCAAATAGTGCATAAATAGGTGAATTTAAGGTATTATCATATCTGTAAAGGGGAAAGGGAGGAGGAGTATAATGGGATGGAGGATAGTGCCTGAGGTATACATAAATTGGGGAATTAAAAATGCAGAGTATCACTGTGTGAGATATGGCGAAAATACCGTTGATGCTTCATATAAATTCAGTGATGTAGGTGATAAATAGTGGATCATTAAGTAGGTAATGGTAGAGTGTTTGTCAAAAAACATCATCCACACATAAATGCTGGTGTTTATGTGGCAAATTATATTATTAGTTAGGGTTAAAGAGCACCCTAAATATAGCTTATAGAAAAACACTGTTTAGCTGCATATACAATGCCTTACCACAAGGTGGCGCCAAGGCTTAAAAGAAAGTCGAATCTGTACAGCGTTTAAACGGACAATATCTGGCATTACAAAGAATCTTCTGAGGAGAGACCTTAAAAGATAGTTATTAAGTGTTGCATGTAAATGAAATTACACAGAGAGTTTGTGAGTACTGTAGGGACTAAAACTCCATTGTCCAGACACTAAAAAATACAGCTCCTCAATAATAAGCACAATCTACAGTTTTGATTATTCCAAACCTGTTGGGTGCATTTGTGATGCATGGCTAGGAATGCAGTACGCGATTAAGACGAGGGAGGGTTCTAACACTCTGCTGGACTGGAAAAAGGGGTTAGTAATAGGGCTATGATGTGCCCCATTTGTATTATGAGTTTGACAATGATTGAGGTGATTATGTACTTTGAAGGCAGGATCAGTATTTATTTATTTTTTTTTCAATTTCCCTTTTCTTTTCGGGGGGTTCAGTAGACTTAAAAGGATTGCTGGTGACTAGTTCGGCCCAAGAAGAGTCAGGGGAATTGCTACCAGGTTGGACATTCTTGGGATCTTTAGTTTGTAGAACCAATTCTGCCTCATCTTCTTGAACTATAGAGAATTTATTCGAGAGGGCAAGAGGAGTGGAGAAGCTGATATGGCATTCCGTTTTGAGAAGAGGGTGTAGAGGAAATGTCAGTGGAGCAGCACATACTTTTAGAATGCAGAGTGTTTGAAGATTTTTTTTTTTCTTGTAAGCGTGCTGAGAGTCAGGCAGGAGCTACAGCAGCAGATATGATAGTGACAGGCTTTTCTGTGACCCTGACAACACTCTTTGCAGGTGGACCATGTTTACCAGGTTATGGAGTATCTGAACTGATACAGGAGCGACCTACCACATCATCACTGGTCGATGTAAATGCTGTTTGATTTTTTTTGAGGAATTCTGATAGGGCTTCTGGGGTACTGAAATCTCTGGATGAGTCTCCTAAGAATAGGAGCATTATCACAGGGTATCGTAGTGCGAACTTAATGTTACAGTGGTGAAGGATGGTTTTAATTGAGTTATAGGCTCTTCGTTTCAGATAATTCCTTTGAATAGTCTCTAAAGATTAAGAATATTCTGTGCTCCTGCCAAGTAAGTGTACCCATTTGTCTTGCCTTTTGAAGTATCAATTCAGTGTGTGCATGGTTTACAAATCTGGCAATTACGAGCCTGGGTTTCTGGTCTGGTCTGGGCCTCGGACTTAGAGTGCGGTGCGATCTTTCAGTTCTGAGATCTTGGCCGGGTGGGATTTTAAGCTGGGATGGAAGTACATGCGTTAGAAAAGCACTGGTGTTTCTGAGCTCAGAACCTTCAGC
This sequence comes from Neoceratodus forsteri, assembly GCA_016271365.2. NCBI lineage: Eukaryota > Metazoa > Chordata > Ceratodontiformes > Ceratodontidae > Neoceratodus > Neoceratodus forsteri. Next base: position 1,542,205,335 of record CM057456.1, on the reverse strand, counting down.
AAATCCCAGAAATCTGAGGTTGTCTAGTCTATTTCTGTTTTCCATATCATCTATTTTGTCTTGAAGGCTTCTGATAACTCTGTCCTGTTCCCTAACTGTGGCTTGCAGTACGTTGATGGAGTTTTCATTTTGAGCAGCTTTAACCTCTGTAGTACTGATTTTTTGATCAAGTACATGCATATTGGTAATGTTTTGTCGTGAGGTTATTTTTAAATCATTGATCTCACTAATTAACTGCTGGAACATAGACTCCACTCTGTTAAGAGAGCTATTTTGCAGAGACTGGTTTGTCATGGTTACAGGCCTTAACAGTGGAGTTGCTTGCTTGTTGGTAACAAGTTCTGTAGTTGTAAAGCAGAAAAAATACTATACCCGAGCCGATCAGTGATGTAAGTAGGTTAAGATCTCAAATGCTGGCGAAAGCAGATTGTCTGGGAGCTGCTGGATGGATGATGATAGTCGGTAAATCCAGGGAGATATAGAATTAGGCAGCCATCTTCAGCACAGCCAGACCACGCCCTCCCCGTGATTGTTTTTCTAAGGTCGTATGACATATTGATTGTATTTATTGAGCACCTGTTTGTAAAAATAATTCACTCTACGTAAGCCTGTCAGTGTACCAGGTGAAACGTTAGTCTTTTTTCGCTAGCCACTACAGTATTTGTGCACGTCTGCTTCATAAAGAACATTTTTACTAAAGAATTTGGTGTTCTGGTCATTTCTGCAACATTGTGGGTGCTGTTCTACAACTCTGTGCCAATATAAATCTGTAGATTCATTTAAAATATATAATGGTTACTGTGACAACCCACCTCTCCCTCTAGGCTGAAACAGCTTTTAGAGAGGTGTCTGTCCTTGGGTATTCGCTGCCTCTAGCCAGACTGTCTCCAGCACCACCTTCAAGTCTACAAACTTGAGTAATTAAACGTGCAGTTGCACAAGTTGAAGTCTGGTAGGGTGTCTCTGTCAGGTGGCGGATGCTACACAGAATTTACCTCAGCCAGTGGAAACCAAATATTACCTTAGAAAAATGATATCACATTCACAACTCTTGAGCAAATAAATAGCTTTTTACTTAACAGAAAGTGCACTGAGCATTTACAGGATATATATTTACAACACAAGAGAATAACACTCATACAGGAAAAGTAAACAAATGTTTTAAATAACAGATGGCAAAAGAAGATGGCTATTACTGAAATATGCTAGTACCTAACTTACCCTTCCCTGTCCTTTCAAGAGACCACTGTGTCCTATGCGAACTGCCAGCTCCCACGGACCTATGAAGCCAAATCAGGGGATTATGATCTGTGACCACAGTAAATTCTTTCCCATATAGGTGAGGCTGCAACTTCTGAAGGGCCCACACTATTCCCAAGCATTCCTTCTCGATTGTGGCGTATGCCTCCTCTCTAGGCAAAAGCCTCCAGCTGAGGTACACAATCAGGTGCTCCTCTCCCTGCTGGGTAACTTGGCTCAGCACAGCCTTCAGCCCATGATCTGAGGCATCCACATGGACTATAAACTTTAAACTATAATTGGGGCTAGCCAATACAGCTGGGCCGCTTAAGGCCTTCTTTAGCTCCTGAAAAGTGACCTCACAGCCTTCTGACCACTTCACTGTATCTGGCTTTCCCTTCTTGGTTAACTCTGTCAGGGGCTTAGCCAGATCGCTATAGCGAGGAACAAACCTTCGGTAGTACCCTGCTGTCCCTAGAAATGCCCTGACCTGTTTCTTTGTGGTAGAAGTAGGCCAGGCCAGGATGGCATCAGCCTTGGCAGGCTCCGGGAGGATTTGGACACTTCTGCCATACCTATCTGGCACTTTTCCACCTTGACTGTCAGACCTGCATTCCTTAACCTGTGGAACACATCCCGTTCATTCTTGATGTGCTCATCCCAGGTCTGGCTGTATATGGCTATATCATCCATATAAACCAATGCAAACTCACCTGCCCCAGACAGAATGCGATCCACAAGCCGTTGAAAGGTTGCAGGTACATTCTTCATTCCAAATGACATTACCTTGAATTCGTATAAACCAAATGGAGTGACAAAAGCTGATCTCTCCCTGACTGCAGGGGTCAGAGGTACCTGCCAATAGCCCTTTGTTAGGTCTGTTGTGGTCAAATACTTGGCTCCCCCCAGTCGCTCAAGGGTCTTTTCTGTTCTGGGCATGGGATAGGTGTCAGACTCTGTGCAGCTATTAAGCCTCTGGTAATCAATGTAGAATCGTGTGATGCCATCCCTTTTGGGGATCAATACCACGGGTGATGCCCAGGGGCTACTAGGTTCCTGGATTACTCCCAAGTTCCAGCATCTCCTTGAGCTCCTCTTTCACAGTCTGCTTAGCGTGCTCAGGTACCCTGTAGGAGGACTGTTTCAGGGGAACCTGGGTCCCTGTATCCACATGGTGCTCTGCCATGGTGGTGTACCCTGGTTTCCCTGTGAACATGTCCTCAAATTCTCTCAGCACACCCCTAATTTCTTGCACCTGGGCTGGTGTCAGCTGTTCCTAGAGGGTAAGTTTGTCCACAAAGGATGCAACCCTGGCCTCCCCAAGCAAGTCTACCAGTGGATCCATCTCAGTTTCTTCCTCTGGGGCACTTCATACAGTGATGGCCAATTCCTCCCTGTCATGATAGGGCTTCAGCATGTTAACGTGATACACCTTTCGCCTGCATCTCCTGTCCGGTAGCTCTATCATGTAATTGACATCACTAACCTTTTGCACAATGGAGAATGGCCCCTCCCATGCTGCCTGTAATTTATTCTGTCGGACAGGGATGAGTGCCATCACTCGCTGTCGTACCTCATATTCTCTGGCTTGGGCCCCACGGTCATACCAGACTTTCGGACGCTGTTGTGCAGTGGCCAAGTGCTCCTGAGCAAACCCCATGAGCTCCTTAACATAGGTCATGAAGTTCAGGACATACTCCACAACAGACTCCCCTTGGGAGGCACGGTCACCCTCCCATTCATCCCAAATCAAATCTAGGGGCCCCCGCACCCTATGACCAAACAGGAGCTCGAAGAGTGAGAACCCTGTGGACTCCTGTGGGACTTCCCTGTATGCAAATGGGAGATGAGACAAATATTTGTCCCAGTCCCTCTTATGCTAGTCAGCAAAAGTCCTTAGCATGGTCTTAAGGGTTGAATTAAATTGCTCCACCAGACCATTAGATTGGGGATGGTATGGGGAGGTTTTGAGCTGCTTTACCCCACACTTCTCCCACAAACTACTCATTAACCCTGACATAAAATTGGCACCCCAGTCTGACAGTATCTCCTGGGGAAAGAGCACCCAGCTAAATATTCCCAACAGTGCATCTGCCACTGGTTCTGCCTCAGAGGATGTTAGGACCACTGTCTCTGGGTATCTGGTGGCATAGTCGACAACTACCAACATATACTGCTTGCCAGTGCGACTTGGGGTGCTCAATGGCCCCACTATGTCCACAGCTACCCTCTTGAAGGGTTCATCAATAATGGGCAGGGGCACCAAGTCTGTCTTGGCCTTGTCCCCCAATTTTCCCACCTGCTGGCACTGTGGACAAGTCCTGCAAAAATTTGCCACATCCTTCCCAATACCAGGCCAGAAGAAATTGTTGGTTAGACGCTTTTTCGTGCGCCTCACCCCCAACTGCTCTGAAAAAGGGATATCATGGGCAAGGGCCAAAAGCTGCTGACGATGAACCTTAGAGACTACCAGCTGCTGGAGTACCTCACCGTCTAGCCCTTCCTGTGTTGTACATTCTCTGTGCAACAGCCCATTGTCCCAGTAAATTGGCTTTTTACCCCCCTGAGGACGCTTAGCCCTATGAGCCATTTCCCTCAGTTTTTGCAAGGTAGGGTCAGTTCATTGTGCAGCACTCAGCTGCCCTCGTCTGACCCTTCCCAGTGCCCCTTCAGAAGGAAGTCCTGTGGGTGCCTATATTTGTGACTGGGGTTCTGGACTGCTGCTTCTAGCCAGCCCCTTCCCTGTGCTAGACACTTCCTCAGCTGTTGAGGGTGTGGCTGGACCACCCAGAGTCACCGCCTCTTCACACTCAGAAGCTTGCCCTTGTGCCTGACTGCGAGTTACAACACGCACCAGTTTTTTCCTGGGGTCCAAATTCTTCCCCACAATCATATTTACAGGTAGGTCCTCTACAACCCCCTCCTCCTTTTCTCCATGGCCCCCTTCCCAGCTCAGGAAGACTCTAGCCATTGGTATTTGGAGTGGTGGCCCTGTGAATGCCCGGAGCCTACAGTATTTCTCAGGCACCTTCTGCTCTGCCCGGATGAGATCCTGCCTTACCAGGGAGATGTCAGCACCTGTGTTCCACAGTCCCTGTGTTACTATTCCATTAACTGTGATGGGATGCATATTCTCATCAGAGGAGAGTGGTTCTTTAGACTGGACACACCCTACGAGCACACCAGTGCTCTTTTGATCACCCCTTCCCCATACCTCTGCCCCTTAACCAGTTTCTGAGGGCAGTTATATCTCAAGTGTCCCACTTGATTGCAAATATGACATTTCTTGGGTCCTATCTCTTGAGTCCCCTTAGAACCAGAGGGTTCTACTTTGGGCTCAGGTACAGGCTGATTTCCTTTGGGCTGCCCCCCTTGGGATCCCTTATAACCAAGTGCTGCCCCCCCCCCACCATAAGACTTACGCTCTGTGTATGGCTGGCTAGACAGATGCATGTCAGCGCTTGCTGCCACCTCTGTTGAGGAGGCACATGCTCGGTCTAGGAGCCATACGCATATGTTGTCGGGTACAGTTTTAAGGCATTGTTCCCTCACCAGTACATCTTTGATTAGTTCTACAGTGGTTGCTTTAGCCCCCTCCACCCACCTATCAAGGTAAGTACACAGCTGAACCTGCAGTTCTGTATAACTGTCTTCTGGGCTTTTCTTTAAATCCCTAAATTTCCTTCTGTAAGCCTCAGGAGTTAATTCAAAACATTTCAACAACACTGTTTTAACTTTATCATAATCAGCATAGTCTTCATTACTCATTTTAGAGAATGCATGCAAAGCCCTCCCCCGTAAGTAAGGGTGTGAGATAAGTTAACCAGGAAGCCTTAGTCAATTGGAATTGGTCACATACTCTCTCAAATGACCTTAAAAATAAATCAAGGTCATCTCCCTCTTTAAACTGAGGGAACAATTTAGAATTAAGTTAGGCTTCATGAGGCAAACTTACGCCACCATTACTCACGGTTTGCTTGCTATGCAGGGTCATCATCTTCTCGTGCTGTCCTTTTTCTCTTTCTTCACGTTCTTTCTCTCTTTCTTCACTTTCTTTCTCTGCTTTCATTCTTTTTTCTTCCAGTTCTTTCTCTGCTTTCTGTCTTCTTGTCTTGGCTTCCCATCTTTTTGTTTCGGCTTCCAATTTTTTTTTCTGCATCCAACCTTCCGTGTTTCTGCTTCCGCAGCCATTCTTTTTGCCTCTGGCTCCCTGTCTTGCAGCAATAGCTGCAGTCGCAGTGCCTCAGGCTGGTTTGGGCGGTCTGCTGTCTCAGTTCCTGACTCACTTCCAGTGACTGTCTGCTTCAGGTCATGTGCCACGAGGGTAGCTATGAGGTCTGCCTTTTTCTTCTGTTTTAGACCTTCAAGCTGAATCCCCTTTTCCTGGCACTTTTCACAAAGCTGTGGCACAGTGAGTGAGTCACACTCCGTGGAGCTGATTCCCTACTGTTATGCTATACTGTGCTAACTAGAAACAAATAAAACTATTGTACAAATGTATTCTCTTATATATCCTGTTTTGCAATGCTAAGGTAACTGTTCCACTGGCAAACTCTGTATCTCAGTGTGCTACGCAGTCCGCTATCATCATCCCACCTCTGCCACCAATATGTGACAACCCACCTCTCCCTCTGGGCTGAAACAGCTTTTAGAGAGGTCTGTCCTCAGGTATTTGCTGCCACCAACCAGACTCTCTTCCGGCACCTCCTTCAAGCTTACAGACTTGAATAATCAGACTTGCAATTGCACAAGTTAAAGTCTGGTAGTGTGTCTCTGTTGGGTGATGGATGCTACACAGAGTTTACCTCAGCCAGTGGAAGTCAAATATTACCTTAGAAAAATTACATCACAGTCACAACTGTTGAGCAAATACATAGCTTTTTACTTAACAGAAAGTGCACTGAGCATTTACAGGATATATATTTACAACACAAGAGAATAACACTGATACACGAAAAGTAAACAAATGTTTTTAAACAACAGATGGCAAAAGAAAAAGGCTATTACTGCAATACTCTAGTACTAAACTTACCCTTCCCTGTCCTTTCAAGGGACCGCTGTGCCCTATGCTAACTGCCAGCTCCCACGGACATTGCTAGAAGGGTAGGCTCTAATCTTAGGTTTCTCCCTCCAGCTTTAAGAGTAAGAAGAACCCTCTTCATTGTCTTTCAGCCTCTTATATATTATCCTGGGAATAGGTAATGCCTATTCCCCCTTTGAATGCACCTACCATCTAACATGTATGTTTTTAACTGTCCCAATCAGACTGAACACATATCAGTGACCAATTATATTCCCTTTTAATCTTAAGTTTATATTTGAATGAACCAATCCATTCAAACTGTCCTGTGTGTGTGAAGATGTCCACTCGAGATTTATGACCTAGCTCTTGTCTAGCAGCTAGGGCTGACTGAGAATTCCACAAGCTGGATTTCTCAGCTTACATGAGTGTTGTTTTTTTTCAGACTGCTTAAAAAATAAGGCACCTACAGAATCCAAACCATTAAATCTTTCCTTACCATTTCTGTCACAGTTGCATAACAAAATCCTGGTCTGACTATAGTTTATATAGGACCCAGTGTCTCTGAATTTCATGAGACAGGGAGGGAGGTGGTTTAAATAATAGTAAGTTCATTTTCTTAGGTAATATAGGGAATCTACTATAGCTACCCATTGTGCTGCTGAAGGGGGTTGTGGTTGAAGCCAAAGCATAGTAATTGCTTTTTTAACTTCCCTGATCAAGATTAATAAAAGCTTGAGTTGTCTGCCTCTAATATTTACTAAATTAAGTGGTATATTGAGTAGCACCAGCACTGAAGAGAGAATTTGTAGTGTATCAAACATTAATTCTATAACGTGTGCAATTTCTTCCCAGTATTTTCCCAGGAGGGGGCAGGACCAAAATATGTGGGTCTGATCTGCACTTGCTTCTCTGCAAGCTCTTCAGCATGTACCTGCTCACCCCCTAGGTTTTTCATTTGGATTGCGGGTGTCGGCTACAGGTCAGTTGGCGCCAGTCAATTTGGTCCACAGCAGGTCACTCCAAACTATTAGCTCTGGCGTAGGGTGCTCCCCAGTACAAATTGTCCTGTGACAGCTTAACCACTGCATAAATATAATTTAAAAACTCCAGGTGGCGCAGAATGGGAATGAATTGTGCAGGGAGGGGATTGAGGCCAGAACTCATAGCCCAGAGTGAGTTGTCATGGAGCGGAATGACCAGTGTGGATTGACGTGTCCCTGCGGGTGTCCTGAAGAACCTCATGCGGCATTTCCACGTGAATTTCTTCAGATAAGGTGGCATTGAAGTTTGTAGGTTGGGAGGGAATAAGTTTCCCACTGTTGGGGGTCACAGGAGACCTGTAGGTCTGTGTTACACTGGCTGAGTATGGAGATTGTGCAGTTCTTAGAGTGGTCCCTGAGGATGGCGTAGAACTGACCAACCAAGTGGTCTTCCACTTCGCCTTGCTGATGAAGTTGAAGCTGTGTAAACAGTGCTAGGGATGGATATGGGAGTTGCCAATGATGAGGGGGTAGTGTACTAATGTATGTCGTAAGCTGTTAGCAAATGGGCAGGAAGGAGGGGTGGAAGAACAATGGGGAATAATAAAAACTGCCATCACAGTGGTAACAAGCCTTTGTGTGAAGCAAATAAACAAAAACAAAACAATGTAAGAAACCACTATGGTTCTCAAAGGAAGTGGCAGTGAAGGTTCAAGAGAAAAAGAAAGCATTCAGGAAGTACAAGGAATCACAGAAGGAGCAGGACAGAGAACTGTATCAGTTAAAGCAAAAGGAAGCTGGGAAGGCAGTCAGAACAGCAAAGGCCCAAACCGAGGAAAAGATAGCCAACTCAGTTAAGAAGGGATAAAACCTTTTAGGTACATCAGGAGGCGAAGGAAGACCAAGGAAGGGTTAGTGAGGCTTAATAAAGGGAGGGAGGGTGGGCAGAGGTGACTGTGAAAGGCAGAGATACTAAACAAATATTTTGCTCAGTATTTACAAAGGAAGAGGGGGAAGTACCTAAAACAAACAGTAGAAACACTCTGGATACAGAAGTTGATACCAGCCCATTTACAGAAGAAAGGGTTCTGAAAGAACTTTTAAAACTGAAGGTGGACAAAGCAATGGGGCCTGATGGGATTCATCCCAGAATTCTAAAATAACTAAGGGTAGAACTAGTGACACCAGTGACTACCCTCTTTAACAAATCATGGGAGGATGGGGTGGTAACTGAGGACTGGAGGAGTGCAGATGTGATTCCCCTTCACAAAAGTGGGAGCAAGGCAGAAGCAGTAAACTACAGACCTGTTAGTTTAGCCTCAGTGGTAGGGAAAATGATGGAATCACTTCTGAAGGAAAAAGAATTGTCAGTATCTAGAGGCCAGAGGGCACAGGACCCAAGGCAGCATGGATTCACAGCGGAAGGTCATGCCAGACAAATCTGATAGATTTATTTGACTGGGTGACCAAAGTAGTAGATCAGGGAGGGCTGTGGACATGGCCTACCTAGACTTTAACAAGCATCTGACACAGTCCCACAAAAGATTAATATACAAGTTAGCCAGCCTGGGGTGGGTCCCAAGATGATAGCCTGGGTAAAGAATTGACTGGAGAATAGGACACAGAGAGTAATAGTAAATGGAGTCCACTCTGAAGAAAGGGGGGTTACTAGTGGGGTACCGCAGGGTTCAGTATTAGGACCGGTCCTCTTCAATGTCTTTATAAGCGACATTGCAGAGGGACTGGAAGGAAAAATGTCTCTCTGCAGATGACACAAAGATCTGCAACAGAGTTGATGCACAAGGTGGGGTATAAAGGATGAGAAGGGACTTGGCAAGGTTAGAGGAATGGTCAAATGTATGGCAGTTGAGATTCAGTGCTAAGAAGTGCAAGGTAATGCACCTGGGAAACAAAAACCCAGGGGAAGAGTACACAATGGGAGGGTGAGATACTAACAACAACAAAAATGGAAAGGGACCTGGGGGTAGTCATATCAGATGACCTAAAGGTGGGCAAGCAATGTGAGAGAGGCAGCAAGGAGGGCTGGGGGATACTGGGATGCATGGGAGAGGCATCACCAGTAGAAAACAGGAAGTTATTATCCCTCTGTACAGACAGTTGGTGAGACCCATTTGGAGTACTGCATGCAGTTCTGGAGACCCAGTCTCCACAAAAGACATAGAACAGGATGGAAGCTGTCAGAGGAGGGCAACTAAAATGGTGCAGGGTCTGCACGGAAGACATGAAGAGAGACTTAAGGAGCTTAATATGTTTAGCCTCGAGAAAAGGAGGGGAGGGGACATGATAGAAACTTTTAAGTACCTCAAGGGAATCAACAAAGTCCAAGAGGGTAGCATCTTTGAGGTGTGCAAGAACAAGGGGGCACAGTTTGAAGATAGAAGGGGGGGGCGGGCTCAGAGGTAATTTAAGGAAGTATTTTTTCGCAGAGAGGGTTGTGGATGCATGGAACAGCCTTCCAGAGGGGGTTGTGGAGTCAAAAACAGTGATGGAATTCAAGCATGCATGGGACAGTCATAAGGCAATTCTAGGGGGTGGGGGTAGGAAGAAGTAGGCTGCTGGTTAACTAGGATCTGCAGCTTATCCATTAGGTAGGGAAATGGGCAGACTGGGTGGGCCAAGCGGTTCTTATCTGCCGTCAAAATCTATGTTTCTGTGTTTCTATGTAAATAGCAGTATTGGTCAGATGCCGGAAGGTATTACTTGATAGGTCAGAGAATGGACACATTCCCCAGCATCAAGGAGCTTGTGTAAATAAGCGAGTCCCTGCATGATCCTTCTTTTGAAGAATGGGTCTGTTGCATTTAATGGATTTGTTTGAGTGCATGCTAACGCTCCCAATAGGGGAACACACTCTCCCAGCTCATCCTGGCATACTTCGTGCCATGCTTGAAGGACTGTAGCTGTGTATTTGAAAAATTTCGAAAATGTGAGAGAACATGGTGGGGAGATTAAACAATACTGCCTAAGTTGTGGAGATCGTTAAGAACAAATTCAGTATCTTTCCAGTGCTACATCCTGTTCTTGTAAGTTTCATCTCCTTTCACAAAATATAGCAAGACTTTGTCAGTTTATTTCCTGAGGTCAGCCTGAAGAGCACATCCATTCTCAACAGCTGCAAAAAAAAATAGAACATTCTGTCCGAGCTGGGTTCCTGTTGGCAATTCTGTTAACAAGCTTGTGGAGGTCAAAATACATCTCAGGGTTAACCCCCTGTTCCAGATTATTTTTCTAATAAACCCAAACAGCTTTATGCAATAATTTCTATAATATAATTATATATATTTGCAAACCAGGGGATCCCAGTTGCAAATAAAGATTCACATATTATATTTTTTTAACCACAGAGAAAAGCAAGGGGAGAGAGAAAGAAAGAATAGAAACAAGTGAAGTAAGAAAGATAACGGGTGGGGGTGGGGGGATTGTGGAACCATCAGACTTGCCAGTTCCTAGATATCACAAGGAAAATTTGTGTAATCAGACAGGCAAATGATAGACAAGTGGCAGAATCAGGGAGGACAAAATAGACCCTTGCTTTTAACTCTCTCTGCATAACAAATGGGACAGGTATGTATGTGGGTGGTAACCCACGACTGTGCGTACATTTCTAGAGACTATATATAATGCATGCCCCGGGTGGATTGGAAGGCATGAGGCCAGCGGCCAAATGCCTTTCAATGGATGCAGAGGTACATTAATATAGCGATAAACGGATGTAATGGCGGATGTACAATTGAATAATGGCACTGGGTTCTGTGGACCAAGACTGAAGTCATGATTTACAGCTCCCAGTGCCATTATTCCCTAGAACTGACCTGCCAATCCCCTCTGATTATAGCTTTTATATTATGTACATTTTTTATTTGTCACTTTCTGATGGCCCTTCAAAATAGGTGCAGTCATTGCTCTCTCTATCTTGGGTTTTTGACAGAACGTTGAGGAGGTGGCCACTGGGTCAGAGACTATTCAAAAGTTTGGAATGACTCACTGCTCATTTCAAGATTCCAAGGGCATTTATTGACTAAATTGCATAATCCTACGAACATACGAACATATGAAATTTGCCAGCAGATAAAGGCCTAGAGGTCTATCAAGTCTGCTCGAATATGCAGCTAGCAACCCTTATTCTGCAACTGCCCCTCCCTTCCACCCTTCCCCTTCATTAACCCTCCCCCTTGTCCTGTCCCATCCTCGTTTGAAGCAGTCCACTGTTCTACTGCATACCACTTCAGCAAACGATTCCACCCAGCCACCACCCTTTCTGTAAAAAGTGTCTCCTCATCTCCTCCTGAACCTTCCTCGCTCCAGTCTCATATCATGGCCCTGGTGTCCTCCCTCCCTTACTTTGAACAACCCCTCTGTACCTGTCTTGTTTATTCCTTTCATGTATTTAAAGGTTTCAATCATGTCACCCCTGTCTCTCCTCTCCTCCAGTGAGTACATGTTCAACTCCTTCAACCTCCTCTCGTTTGATAAGTCCCCCAGCCCCTTGATCATCTTTGTCGCTCTGCGTTGCACCCCCTCCAGTAACTTATTGTCCCTCTTCAGATACGGACGCCAGTACTGCACGTAGTACTCCAGGTGTGGTCTAACTAATGACCTATACAGTGGCAGAATCACCTCCTCCCTCCTCGAGGATATACCCTTGCAATACAGACCAGCATTTTGTGGCCTTGCAGCTGCCTTCCTACATTGTGCCAAGTTGTTCATTGACCCTGTAATGAGCACACAGATCCTTCTCCTCCTCTGTCTGGGCTAGCTGCACTCCCCCTAGCTGGTAACTCCTCCTTGGGTTCTTCATCCCAAAATGCAGCACCTTGCACTTTTGGCATTAAGCCCAGTTGCAGGTGTCTGACTAGGTTTCAAGCTTTGCCAATCATCCTGCAACCCTGCCATCCCCCTGGGTCATCACCACAGCCTACCTTGGTATCATCAGCAAACAGACTGATCTTGCTCTTGATGTCCCATGATATGTCTGCAATGAATAACCCAAACAACACTGGTCCCAACACGAGCCCTGTGGAACACCGTCTCACTGCCCTTGGTGTGAGAGCTCCCACCCACCACCACCCTCTGTTGCCTTCCCTGCAGCCAGTTTCCTACCCATCTCACCAGCTTGCACCCACCCCTGTGCCTACTACTTCCTTCCCAGCCTTCCATGTGGCACTGAGTGAATGCCTTACTGAAGTCCAGATACAGGACATCCACTGCATGGCCCCTGTCCAGTGGCCTAGTTACCCAGTCATAGAACTCGACCAGGTTGGTTTGGCAGGATCTGCCACGTGTAAAGCCATGCTGTCTGCTGTCCTGTAGTCCTTTGGCCTCTAGGAGGCCACCAGCCTCTCTTCAGGATAGTCTCTATTAGCTTACTCACGATGGATGTGAGGCTCACTGGTCTGGTTCCGGTTCATCCTTGGGGCCACTCTTGTGGAGGGGCACCACATGAGCCATCCTCCAGTCCTGAGGTATACACCCCGAATGTAGTGAGGCATTAAATAGGTCTGCCAAAGGTCCTGCAAGGATCTCTGCCAGCTCCTTCAGTACCCTGGGGTGGATGCCATCTGGGCCTGGCGCCTTGTCCACCCTCAGTGCCTTCAAACCCTCTCAAACTCTGCACTCCATGATTTCCCCATCTGTCACCACTTCCCACCCTGCTTCTGCCATTTCTCCCACCTTGGGCGTCACCCCCCTCTTGTCTTTAGTAAATACTGAGCAGAAGTACTCATTTAGTGCTTCATGCTCGCACCCTGCTTCCACCACCCCCTCCTTCCTAATCCTTACTATGTGGTCCTTACAGCTCCTTTTCTCCTGATGTACTTAAAAGTCCTTCTCCCCCTTCTTAATGCCTTGTGCCAGCCTGAGTTCCGTGGTGCTTTGGCTCCCCTTAGTGCCCTGTCACCTCCTTGGATTCTGTCAAAGTACTCCTCCTGTCCTCCCCTCCCTGTTTCTTGTACTTCCTAAGGCAGCTCTTTTCCTCCTTACCTTTTCCATGACCTCCTTGCTCAACCAGATTAGTTTCTTAGCCCTAGCCTTCTTGCTCTGGGCTTTGCAGCAGGTTTTGGTTGCCTCCACTATCCCCAGCTTTATGAGCTCCCACCTCTGGTTAGTGTCCATACTAGATTGAATTCTGGCCAGGTACCCTTTTACCACTTCCCCATCCTCCCAAAGTCGGCCCTCCTGAAGTCCAGCACTATTGTGCCAGATTCCACTCCTTCCTTGCCCATATCCAATGTGAGCCATACTGAGTGGTGGTCACTCCATGACAGCGGTTCCTCCACTGTCTAAGTTCTCTCACAAAGTCCCCATTTGCCAGCACAAGGTCAAGGGTATTCCCTAACCTGGTTGGTTCACTGACCATTTGCAGGAGGAAGCTGTCCTGGAAGGCATCCAGCAGTACCTGCTCCCTTCTGTTCCTGGTTGTTGGGCTGCTCCAGTCTACTCCTGGCATGTTGAAGTCCCCCACAATCACCACACTACCCTTCTCGAAGGTCCTCCTGATCTGTCCCGCTAGTTCCCTGTCTAACTCCTCCGTCTGAGATGGTGGTCTGTACACCACTCCCATTCTAAGAATCCTATTCTTGGAATCCTGGATTTGCATCCAAAGTGACTCCGTACTACCCTCCTCCCCTTCCTCCCTTACACACTTCAGTCCTTCCTTCACATATAGTGCCACCCCCATCCTTTCCCAATCACCCTGTCCCTACGAAATAACCTGTACCCTGGTACAGACAGGTCCCAATCATTGTATTGGGTGGCCCATGTTTCCGTGATGGCTGCAATGTCCACCTCTCCCTCTGCCATGAGAACCTGTAACTCTGCAGTTTTCCTCCCAAGGCTCCTAGCATTAAGGGTAACCACCTTCCACCCCCCCCCATCCTGCCCTCCGTTCCTAGCATCACCAACAGTACTTGCCATTTGTCCTTTGTCACTGTTATGGGGGGTAAGCTCATATGGTTTCCCAACCTGTGGTCTCTGCATATCTCTTCCCCAACTGCCACCCCACCACTCCTAGTTTAAATTCCCAACTTCCTCTGTGTACTCCTTCATCCTCTGTTTCAACACTTTCTTTCCCTCCTCACTCAAGTGTAGTCTGTCCTTGGCATAGAGACTACTGTCCTCCCAGGTCCCTCCCCAACAGCCCATACCCTTTAGCACAACACCAGGTTCTTAGCCATCCGTTAAATTCCTCTATTCTCAGCTTTGTTGTTGTGCTTGCCTTTGGCACCGGAAGTATCTCTGAAAAAGTTACTGATCTTCCTGCCCCCTCACATAATTGTGCTAGTTCCTCAAACCTCTTCTGGACTATATCTACTGTCTTGTCAGCCAGGTCATTTGTCCCAAGATGTATAATTAAATGAGGCTTGTCCCTACCCCTTCTAGCATATTTCAGAACAGACTGTCCCACCCTTTCCCGTCATTCTGGCATGGCCTCCACCAAATCGACTATGCCTCTCCCCCTTGCTACCCCACCTAACTCCTCTTAGTATTGAGTCCCCCAGCACTAAGATTCCACCCCTCTTACTCCCTGCTTGCTTCCATTCATCTCCCTCTCTCATTTCCATCTCCTCTTCTTCCTCCTGCTCATTATTTCCCCCTTTTACCCCTGTTGCAATTCTCCCAGCAGAACTCCCCCCACTCCAGTTTGGTCCAGGCATTTATCAATTACTCCTCTAATTTCATCATTTCCCTCCTCCACCTTCTTCCTCTCTAGCATTGCACAACTATTTTCTGAAGGCCCTTCACAAATGCCGCTCCCTCTCTCTTCATAGTAACCTGTTCTCTCCTTTCCACTCCATGACTTTTGCCACTTCTTCGCCTCCCCTACAAGTCCCTATCTCCTCCTTCCATTTGTCTTTTGTCTCCTGACCTGGTTTCCCCGGCAATTGTTCTTCCTGGCCTGGGCCCCTTTGTCTCTGCTTCCTTCTTCTGACCCTCTCCTCACCACTGTTGGCTTAAATCGCCCTCCCTCCTCATCTCCCTTCTTCCTCCCTCCAGTATTAGGCTAAACCCACCCCAATCTGCCTTGCCTGTCTTAGTTCCTCCTGCAGACCCTCAATCTCCTTTCTAAGTTTTTCTATGTGGTTGCACACAAACATCCTCCACACTCCAGGCAATTTTTAGAAAGATTGGTGCACCACAGTTGTTGCAGCCTACCACCCTACCCATTGCTGTCGTTGCCCACCAGCGACCCCCTACACTTCCAGATGCAGGATACCAAACACTCCAAGTCTCCCCTCTCCCTCCTCTGTCAGTGCAAAACATTTTTTTTATTTCCCTTACCTCCTTTGTTGCACACGTTTAGATATATTGAGCAACTGCTTTTTATATTCCTATCCTTCCTATCCACACTCAAAAACAGACTTTAAGTAGCCATTGCACAACCTTCTTCAAACTCCTACTCCTCCTTTCCCCAATGCAATATCAATGAAAGTAATAATGAACTCCTAAATTTGCATTTACTTCCCTTCCACTGAAGGCAGTCACCTCTTCACTTGCTGCTGTTCCTTTCCTGGTATGCCTCCTACTCCACACCCTTACTATACCCAGTGTTTAGCTCCTGTCAATCAGATTTAACAGGGCATATAATCAAGAGTTGGGGGAAGAGGGGGCGAAAATTTGCAGCAACCAAAGACAGCAAAGAATACACCACCACTACGTTTTAAATCCTCAACAGCCCAAAAACAATTCTAAGTAAAGACAACAAAGAAAGTACAGTGTCACCAAAAGCCCACAATCCAAGTCTAAAAGAAAAACAGCAGTTACCAGTTACTGTAAAGCATTGAACTGAATATGCTTCCTTCCCCTTCTGGCTTCTATAACTTTCAAAAATACATACATTTCTATCTCAGCTCTTTACCCTTACCATCAAAAGGTAACTACAATCACAATAATCTACCTTTTACTAATCCTGCGGCATGTATTGACTGATTTGTATATTCTTGAGGAGTTTATTGACTAATGTGCACATTTCTGAGGCCCTATTTTCTGCCTTATTTACAAGGCATTGTTATTGCACAGTGCCCTATGAATAAGAGATCTGCTTGGCTGCTTAGGTTTTAGCTCAATATCATTCTTAAGAAATGCACATCTTGAAGAGGGTTATTGCAAACATTTTTGTGGAAAAGGGATTTATTTTTGTGTAGTTAGGTTTTTGGCAGGTAGATTATGTTAGCTGGATGACAAACTGTGCATTTACTGGGAGTTAATGATTAGTCACATGATGTGTTTCGACCAGTGAAGTTGCTAGGATTCTGGAAAATTCTGAAATCCATTTTATAAGCATATTTATTTTCTCGATCCTAACCCCAAACCAAACTCTGTCAGACCCAGAATCCTATGTTTAAGCTGAATGAAGTGGCTTTCTTTTTGTCTTGAGAACAAACTAATTGAAAACATTTAACCGTTAGGCTGCCGACAGAATTAAAATGTATAAGAATTTTGGACTGATATGAGTCCACGGCCCTGCAAGGGTTAAAAATATATTTATTCTGGAAGAACTAGAACGTTTTACAGACAAATGAACATGTAAGATATCCGGCATCTTAAAAAAAAAAACGAGAATGGCAAGATCTTTAGTATGACTTTCCTGAGCTGCTGCTTTATTATTAATCCTTTATCTAAGTACTCATAAGTGTAACCCCTAGATGGCACTATCCCAGGGGCTACTACCCCTGCCTGATTTGCCACTAACAGGTTGAGGGGCCTGGATCCAATGGCGGGTGCCTCCACCCAGAGGTCAGGGTTTGCAATAGTTAAACTAACTTGGTCACAGCCCTCTGGGACACTGCAACCCCCCTTTCTTCCCACTAGTGGCCCACACAATATATCAGAATTACCTTCACAGTATACACTTACCCCAGGTCTGGTTCCGGCGCTGGGACCTCCTGTGAAATGAGATACAGTGCAACAATCACAGTACAGTACTTTAACATAGACAAATACCTCCAGGCAGTATAACTTTGCTGAAACAAGCAGCTCTGATTTATTTAGGGGATATAACAAGGACAGGGAAATCAGGTTAATTAGCTTATCACTCTAATAATCTACCTATGGCTCTGTGCACAGGCCTATCCCTATCAGTTACTGTCCCTGGGTACCCAAGCCCTAGTGGCTAGTCCAAACCGTGGCAGCTGGTAGGGGCCCTTTCACACGGAGAAAAGGAGAATTAAACAGTCAGCAGTACAGTAATTCCATTTGGATTTAATGTGGCAATTCAACAGGAGCGATCCTGAATTAGTACTCACGACCTCCAAATAAGATAGGGTCCTTCAATGTCAGCAGGGCTCTTGAGGTACACAAACTCTTCACACATCCATATAAAAGAAAGCACTATACCAGGCAGGCTGCATCTGTATCCCGATGCAATTACTGCACAATACCAGGAGAATACACAGCAGATTCAGTTCCTGACAGACCGAGTGCAATTTTTCAGCAATTCCTCCAGTCTTCTACAGGGTGAGCCTGGTTTCTACTCTTCAGAGATCCTTTGATTCTTTCACAGGACAGATTCAGTCCTAACAAGCTGTTACACAAGCTGCAGACCGGAACTCTGGGCCTTACACACGTTTTTTGACTAAAACTGCACACTGAAAAGCACAGGGCTCCTTCCTTCTTCACTGCCAAAGCTCAACTGAAACTCCAACCGACAAAACCGGGCACTTCCTTTGAGTTCCTCCCAGTTCTTGACTGGATTGGCTGTCACTCACAATAGACTGCTGCTGTTGGTCCAAAAAGGCACTGAAGTCTAAACTACATCTCCCAGAGTCACTGCCCATACAATCCTCTTGTGGCTGGCTCAGATTATGAGTCCAAGTTCTGATTCGTCCAAGGCACCATTTTAGAGCTAGCTTACCCCACACTGATTGGTCCAGTTCAGCAGTTCAAAACTAGAATGGGGAACTAGCAGACACAGTTCTGACTGCAAAAGAAAGCAGGTTAGACAAACTGTAATTTCATTATTACTCTAAATAATTTCTGGCAAACAGTTACATCTTTCAGATAGGTTCCCTTTGCACTCCTAGTGACTGCAAAAATGAAGTGAATTGGCAGCAGCTCGAGTGGTACTCAGAGAAGCACACAGTCCCCCATACAAACTAATTATGTCTGCAAGCAGACAGCTCTTAAAGAGACAGTACCAGAGGCTCTAAAACACTCACTGATAAATGGCTTAAATGCCAAACACCATTCAGGCTTGAGCATTCAAACAAGCTCCTGGAAGTCTTTTGGGAACCCCCATTTGCAGGGGTTACACCTTCCTGACCTGGGAAAGCTTGGCGTCCGCGTCAAGCAAGTACCCATAAGTTTCAACTGCAACCATATACATTTGCATTAGGCTCGCACATGTAATCATCAGTCAATATATCATTTTACCAAGAACACATTTCTGAAACATTGCAGTCACGTCACTCTTTACACAGTATTACATACACATTGTACCATAACTCAAGTTATTACCTCTTGTACATGAAACCTGAAGGAGGGCCCTTCTATCAGTTACCTTGGGGCTGGGCGGGACAAGGGCACCATGCTAGAGGAGCAACACAAGTAACTTGGAGTTAGCACTGACGCTCAGTTTGGGCAATGAGCTTGGGACACATACACTCCTTTATGGACAACATTGAGAGCAAATCACAGGCCTCCCAAGGAATCATAACTGAGGTGCACCACAGGCTTTACAGCTCGACCAGTCTTTCTAGGGGAACTGTTATAGTCTCTGCACTCTGAGCCTCATTTTCAGCATTGTCCTCACTTGTCAGGGGTCTCCATGGGGGTAGAGGCTAGAACTTGGGGCACTTTCAGCTCCAGGAGTTACAGTTTCTGAGTCCACAACATTTGGCTCGCGGGAGAGCTTTCGGACACTGGCAGTTGACTGTCAGGGCATTCAAAATACTCTTCTTGTTGGGTGTATCACAGTCTGCCCCAATCTATCATTTTCCTCCCTGAAGCTCAAACAGTTCAACCATGCACAATGATTCCATTTCATCTGATCTGATGCTTTGCACTTCACTTTCTGGAGCATTGGCTCCAGGGATGAAGCTGGGGCTTAGACAGTCCAGAAGGCCCAGCTTCATCTCAGTATTGACTAAGGGATTGCCCGAAACAATTGACTCAGTTCGTAAGAGGATAGTATTCAAAGTCACTCTCACTTTCTTCCGATATGGACTGACAGTCATGCTCAACTGGGACTTGTGGAGGGGAACACTTTAACTTTGCTTCTGTAGGTGCAGACTTTCTTGATCTTTTCTTAGCAGCAGCTCTAGTCACTGGTCCAGAGGGGCATCTTCTAGGGGCTCAGACTCAATTAAGATTTGTCCAATGGGTAAATGATTTCTATGCATTGTTTTACATCTTTTGAATTATTCTCAGGCCTTACTTTGTACACTGGCAGATCATCTAGTTTGCCCACTACAATGTGAGGAGATGGTGCCATCTGTCAGCAATCTTGTGCTTGCCATGCAGTCCCAGATTTCTTAGCAATACCGATCTCCCTCCTGGAGTTCCTGTGCTTTCACCTTTTATCATACCTTTCTTTGTTGGCCGATTTCTTTTGGCAGCCATGGTTTGAGCCAGTTAGTACGCATGGAGTTAGCTGGGCCTTTAACTTTTGCACATACTGTAAATAGTTGTCAGCTTGAACCCCATCAGGAGAGACCCCAAAACACACATCTACTGGTAGAGCTTCTCTTCCAAACATCAGGCGGTAGGGAGAATCCAGTGGCATCACTTTTGGTGCAGTTATAAGCATGTACCAGGGTGCTAATTTGTTGGCTCCATCTAGGCTTGTCCTTTGGGTGCAGGGTGCCTAGCATATCTAGCAAAGTGCTGTTGAAAGCGTTCAGGCTGTGGGTCCCCTGGGGTGGTAAGGAGTGGTTCTGGACTTCGCACTCCCACAGAGAAAGCATCTCTTTGATCAGGCGACTCTCAAAGTCTCTCCTTGATCAGAATGGATTCTTTGTGGAGCCCCATAGTGAACAAAAAGTTTTCTACAAGTACTTTGGCCACAGTGGATGCTTTCTGGTCTTTGGTGGGGAAAGCTTGGGCATATCTCGTGAAATGGTCAGTGACCACCAACACATTACTGATATTTCTTTGATCTGACTCCAAACTCAGAAAATCAATACAGACCAGCTCCATGGGTGCACTGGTAGTGATGTTAACAAGGGGGCAGCCCTCTGGGGCAAGCTTTCCTCTGTAGCTAGCGACTACAAGTTCGAATGTGTTGCTCCACATCAGCCCCATCTTAGGCCAATAGAATCTGGATCTCACCAAGTCAAGTGTTCTGTCTATACCAAGGTGCCCCATGTGGTTGTGCAAGGACCTCAGTACTGAGTCTCAAAGGCAGTGGGCAGCACTAGTTGTTGTTTGTCTACTTGTCCCCTCTGTCTACTGTTTCTCTGTATAACAGTTTATTGATCAGTTTCAACTTAGGACCTTCTTTGTATAACAGTGCAGTTCTCAAATCAGTGGGCGTAATTTGGACACATCTTTTCCTGCATAGAGGCTTCTAAAGCTGCTTTGATCATGGGATCGCGATTGAGCCCGCCCGAATACTGTCATTGTCCAGCTGAGGCAGTGCACCAATGTCTATTGCAGAAAAGTGGCAATAAGCAGCAGGTATGCAATTCTCAGAGGCTCCCAAGCAATCCACCATGCAGTCCACTCGTCCGTGGACATTGTTCCTCCCTGTCAAACTTCCGCAGAGTGCCGAATGTCAGGTTCTGCCAATCGGACCCAATCATTCTGGGGAACAGGCCTCCGGAGAGAGCATCAGCATCTATGTGGTTCAGACCTGCTCGGTTGAAGAGCATAGTCATATGTAGATAATGCAGAAAGCCACCTATGGCCAGTGGCATCCAACTTAGCTGAGGTCTGCACATAGGTCAAAGGATTATTGTCAGTTTTACTAGTATTTTAGCCCCATACAAGTACTCATGGAATTGGTCAACAATAGCCCACTTCAAAGCTAGGAACTCTAACTTATGTACAGGATAGTTCTTTTCGGGATGGGGTCAGGCTTCTACTGGCAAAGGCCACTGGTCTCAGGCCATTCTCGTGCTCTTGGTACAACACAGCCCCAACCCTTGCAAAGCTAGCATCAGTGTGCAGGACTGAAGGTTTTCTTGGATCGGCATAGGCCAGCACTGGAGCATGGGTAAGTTGATATATGATCTCATGAAAAGCAGTCTCACAATCAGGAGTCCAGCGGCCCCAAATACTTCACTCGGATGAAAATACACTCTTTCAGTCTTGAGGGCTGACTTTTGGTATTTTTGTGGGTTGGGGATACCCTTGAGTAAGGTTAAGTAAAGGCGGATCACTCTTGAATAGTCCTTGATGAGCGCGATAATAACCACAGAATCCAGGAATCTTTGCAGTTCTTTTAGATTTTTGGGCTGTGGCCAGGTGGTCAAGGCCTCAACTTTACTTGGGTCGGTCTCTTCCCTCGGTGGATACTATGTGTCCCACATACTTTACTGATGTTTGAAAGAATTGACACTTATCAATGGACAGTTTAAGGCCAAAGTCCTCCAGTCGGTCCAATACCTTAAATAATCTGCTCTCATGTTCCTCCAGTGAGCTGCCAAACACAATAACATCATCTAGGTATACCAGGCACTCTAGTAAGTTCATGTCCTCCACTGCACGCTCCATCAATCGTTGAAAAGTGGCTGGGGCACCTGAAATCCCTTGAGGCATCCTCATGAATTCACATAAATAGCGGACGAGATAAAGGCCGTCTTCTCACGGTCCTCTGGGGCCATCGGGATCTGGTAGTACCCACTCGGAGATCCAGCACAGAGAACCACTTGCTCCCGTTTAGGCAGTCCAAAGCATCCTGAATGCGGGGCATTGTGTACTGATCAGGGATAGTCCGCCGGTTTAGGTGCGATAATCCACACACATCCTTACTGTTCCATTCTTTTCCTCACTACCAATGGGGAAGCATAAGGGCTTCTGGATTCTTGTATACACAGCAGTACAGCATCTCTTGCAGATGCCGTCTCACATCATCTATGTCAGCAGGTGCCAGGCGTCGAGACCTCTCACGAAATGGTCTTTCGTCATGCAGCGGATATTGTGCTCAGCTCCTTACCCGCATCCTACACATCCCATTCCTTTAAAGAAAACACCTGGTCTCTCTGGGCAGCTTCTCACTGATCCTCACTTTCCATTCAGCTGGCAGCGGGAGTCGCGAAATCAAACAAGTCAGGTTACTCTGTCATTCTTCCTTGAACTCTTGCTGCTGGGTAGCACTGCAGTGTCTACGCTAATGCATAGCCAGGATGCAACCTCTGTTTACTCGAATGTCTCTTTCAGACACATTATGAACTTGGACCATTACCCTTCTGGCATAAGCATGGGCTCTAGCAGGCAAAATACTAGAAGCTTGACCAGCAGTCCCTCTGGCAATTTTCCATCGCCTGGTGCATCCAACATTAATATTTTATTCTTAACATCCTTTCTGATTACGGACCTCCCTTGAAGGTACACTGGGCATTTGGCGCCAGGATCAGAGACTCAGGATCCTTCTTCCATACAATTCCGACCGGTTCCTCTGGT
The DNA here is from genome assembly GCA_016271365.2 of Neoceratodus forsteri. Classification (NCBI taxonomy): domain Eukaryota; kingdom Metazoa; phylum Chordata; order Ceratodontiformes; family Ceratodontidae; genus Neoceratodus; species Neoceratodus forsteri. The sequence continues at coordinate 1,542,182,514 of CM057456.1, read as the reverse complement.
TCTGTTTCAGCATCTCTCTGGCCTCATAGGCCTTCTTAATTAAAACCGGAACTCTTAAAGCTCTACTAGTCTTTGACCCCTGTTTTCATAACACAACTGTGCCAGCCTTCCGAACATATGAGCATTTGTTCCAATCAACAAAGGGACACCATCATACAGTCCAGTGGGGGACACACTAAGGCTAGGGTCTCTACTTGTTCAGCCACTCCAGCCACGGAGGTGGGAAAGACAGCCAAATTCGGATATACCCGGAATAGGGGTAGGCCTTCTCACTTAACCCCATACATGCAGTCCTTCTAATGGTTGTAAGGTACGTCTGACAAATGCTTCTGATACCAATCCTGGAACATAATTGTCACTTGGGAGCCACTGTCCAATACAGCTCTTGTAGACACTCCATTCACCTTTACAGTGGTCTCCATGGAGGGACCCACTATTCTGGACCAGTCTGGAGAGGCGGTAATGGGGGCCTGCACAACTGACCTTGCCACAAAAGGACGTGAATTAGCATTTTTGGTGCCCTCACTGGGATCATGTCGTGCACCTCTTAACCACTGATTTCTTCTCCGAAGCTCTCCTTGTAGCCTATATGCAACTTTGTCAGTGTCTTTTGGGGACTGGCATTCCTTTTCATGTGCCCATCTTTCCCACAATTATAGCAAACATACTTTCTGGAGTTTGAGCTGGCCGAGGCGCCACACTGGGAGCCAGGGCGGGGTATTACTAACTGGAAACCTGGGTGCCATCTCTGTCTGCAGCGTGATAAGCATTTGGAGACATTCGTCAGTTTCTCCACTTCCATGGTCAAGGAATTGAGTTTGGAGCTGTTATCAGCAGGAGATACATGGGTGGGTACCCCACCACATAGCAGATGCAGTCGGATATAGGTCAGGGCCTCGTACTTGCAGGCGTGGCCTTCATAAAGGGACTGTTTTTGAATTCCGGATCTCTCTCAACAGTTCGCCCCATTGTGGCATATCTTTTCCTTGTCAGAGCACTCATTGACTGTCAACCTCTGCCCTGAACTTCACTTGATGGGTCACCCTCAGTCACTCGGTCGTAGCCACAGCTGTTGGTGCAGGTACCTCCCGAAGTCGCCTTTTCTCAACTCTCAATTTCTCTCATTAACTCATCATAGGAGGTGGGGATTCAGTCGATTTGCCAGGCGTAACTGAAGCAACAGCAGTTCTGAGAAGGGGCAGACTTAAGGATTCTGTCAGTCTGGTTCGGTCCAGTTCAATCGCTGACAAACTACCCTTTCTGAGGCATTCTTGCAACAATTTTTCCAGCCGAGAGACATACACAGACAACAACTCCCTTGGTACTGTTGTGCATTTCTTACTCTCCACCATAGGTCCTCATCAGAATCTGGGCTCCCATACACATTCTCCAAGGCCTCAAGATAGGCCTGTGCAGTCGCTTCAGGGTTACTGGCCGTTTTTACGGATGGTAGCCAGGGCAGGACCTCGGAGGCTCTCACTAACCCTCTTTAGCTACGCCTTCCGAGCATTGCCATTCTAGCACTTGGGGGCAACATAGTCTATCCAGGTCTCCCAGTCATCCTCCCTTGGGGTGGGGAGGGTGCCAGAAAGATCCTCAACCTCGGTAAGAGTCGTGACTAATGGCAGGTGCAGAAATAGGAGTCTGCATTGGTTCAGCCACCATTCACGGGCACTGGAGCAGGAGAGGGTGTTGGGGAGGAACACCCCAGGTGGCAAGAATAGTTTCTTCAAGTCCTCCACAGTTTTCCCTCTCCAGCAACCATTCAGCAAATTTCTCCTCAAAAGTTTCAGATAGTGGTGGGGGCTGATTCCCCTCGGTCTTTACTGTCCTTAGTTATCACTCTCCAAGCAGTGAGGGCTCCTCTGGGGGTAATGGTCTGTGGCACTTTGGAGCTATCTATGGGATCCTTAAACTTTACTAGGGCCAGGAAAGTGTGGGTGAGCAGATTAGCATGCCGACCCACCACCACAGGGTTTGTAAACCTTCCACCTTGGAAAGTACTCCTGCACAGTGTCGTATTGATACCCAGGGGATGTCCAGGATAAGCATAGCATTTTGGGGTCGATCTCCTCCCCAGTACACCACTCCACCAGCGGTGCACAGCCACTTCTGTCGGGTACCCATTTTTCTTAACAGTGGTTCAGAATATGGCCACTAGAGGACACACAATCCCAGGGTGAGCCTCCAGATGTAACCCTAGATGGCACTATCCCAGGGCTACTACCCTGCCTGATTTGCCACTAACAGGTTGAGGGGCCTGGATCCAATGGCGGGTGCCTCCACCCAGAGGTCAGGGTTTGCAATAGTTAAACTAACTTGGTCACAGCCCTCTGGGACACTGCAACCCCTTTCTTCCCACTAGTGGCCCACACAATATATCAGAATTACCTTCACAGTATACACTTACCCCAGGTCTGGTTCCGGCACTGGGACCTCCTGTGAAATGAGATACAGTGCAACAATCACAGTACAGTACTTTAACATAGACAAATACCACAGGCAGTATAACTTTGCTGAAACAAGCAGCTCTGATTTATTTGGGGATATAACAAGGACAGGAAATCAGGTTAATTAGCTTATCACTCTAATAATCTACCTATGGCTCTGTGCACAGGCCTATCCCTATCAGTTACTGTCCCTGGGTACCCAAGCCCTAGTGGCTAGTCCAAACCGTGGCAGCTGGTAGGGGCCCTTTCACCTAGAGAAAAGGAGAATTAAACAGTCAGCAGTACAGTAATTCCATTTGGATTTAATGTGGCAATTCAACAGGAGCTAATCCTGAATTAGTACTCACGACCTCCAAATAAGATAGGGTCCTTCAATGTCAGCAGGGCTCACTTGAGGTACACAAACCTCTTCACACATCCATATAAAAGAAAGCACTATACCAGGCAGGCTGCATCTGTATCCCGATCGTAATTACTGCACAATACCGGGAGAACACACAGCAGATTCAGTTCCTGACAGACCGAGTGCAATTTTCAGCAATTCCTCCAGTCTTCTACAGGTGAGCCTGGTTTCTACTCTTCAGAGATCCTTTGATTCTTTTCACAGGACGGATTCAGTCCTAACAAGCTGTTACACAAGCTGCAGACCGGAACTCTGGGCCTTACACACGCTTTTTGACTAAAACTGCACACTGAAAAGCACAGGCTCCTTCCTTCTTCACTGCCAAAGCTCAACTGAAACTCCAACCGACAAAACCGGGCACTTCCTTTGAGTTCCTCCCAGTTCTTGACTGGATTGGCTGTCACTCACAATAGACTGCTGCTGTTGGTCCAAAAGGCACTGAAGTCTAAACTACATCTCCCAGAGTCACTGCCCATACAATCCTCTTGTGGCTGGCTCAGATTATGAGTCCAAGTTCTGATTCGTCAAGGCACCATTTTAGAGCTAGCTTACCCACACTGATTGGTCCAGTTCAGCAGTTCAAAACTAGAATGGGAACTAGCAGACACAGTTCTGACTGCAAAGAAAGCAGGTTAGACAAACTGTAATTTCATTATTACTCTAAATAATTTCTGGCAAACAGTTACATCTTTCAGATAGGTTCCCTTTGCACTCTAGTGACTGCAAAATGAAGTGAATTGGCAGCAGCTCGAGTGGTACTCAGAGAAGCACACAGTCCCCCCATACAAACTAATTATGTCTGCAAGCAGACAGCTCTTAAAGAGACAGTACCAGAGGCTCTAAAAACACTCACTGATAAATGGCTTAAATGCCAAACACCATTCAGGCTTGGAGCATTCAAGCAAGCTCCTGGAAGTATTTTGGGAACCCCCATTTGCAGGGGGGTTACATAAGTATTTGTGGTTGATAGTATCCACAAGTACTTAACAGTTATATAAAGTGCAGGCAGCAAAACTGGGAGGTTTTCTGCACTGTACTCTTGACTCCTCTGACTTAGTGTTAGTAGGGTTACCACTTTTTAAGAAGCCCAAAGTGGGACATTTCTTGCTGAAATATTATTTTTCACAGAGCAGTATGTAACCTCGACCAATACAACAGACTTGTTTTCTCTATATAATCAGAATTAAGGCTAAGTATTGTAGTTTCTTAGTTGCTTCTATTATTTCTTTTGATTTTTAGGTATTTTAGTTAAGGTATCGTAGTTTTCTAGAACATTTAGTGGAAAGTTAGAAAATATTTTTTCTACCATAAAATCAGGACATTTAGTATTTTTCATGTTTTTTTTGCAGGACACAGCTGCCCAAATCAGGACTGTCCTGCAAAAATCAGGACAGGTGGTAACTCTAAGTGTTAGAATGAATGAGGCTGGAGAATTGATCCTAGGCCACCCTGCTGAATGGTACTGCAATTCACTACCCTTAGCACCACTGTGCTGGCATTTATTTCAGGGGGGGGGGGGACACAGCCTTGCATCTCAGGTTCCCACTACAAGATGGATGCTTATGTTTCAGTCATGGCATCGCTTTGGAAGAACATAAACTATCGTCTTCTTGTCTTTCAGTGTGTACGCCAGTTGGTCTTTCCCGAATGTTTACAGTGATGGGACAGCTACTAGTGAAACCCACAGTAAGTGCACATGAAATGATTGATAGTTTTCACTGTTTGCTTTTTGCAATATTCTTGAGTGTTTCCATTTTTTCAAGCAACACACGCAGTACACGGTACTTTTCATCTGTACAGAGATGCTGGGTAATCAGTTTGGTGTACAAGTTCTTTCACTCGGTATAATGTAGTCCTTTATTGTTAAGCGATCTTGTTCGTTTAATTGATAAATGGCTGGATAAAACCCTGTGCTGTGGTTTAAATAAAAAAAAAATAAATTGTTTTAATGTGTCTGTACTCTAGAAGCTGTAAAGTGTCTTGAAGTGTGTCTTGGAAGTGTAATTTAAGTATTATGAACATTGATCTACAGTACTTATGGGCAAAATCTCTGGTCTGCATAAATAAGCTATGATTGGCCCTGTCTTTAAACATGATGGCTATAGTGTATGATCTTACTTTGAGAGTCTGCTCTTGCAGCAGGTAACACATATAGGACTGTAGCCGGCAGGCGGCAGGACCCCATGGAAAACTTCTAGCTAGCAGTCTATGGCAGGGACCGACTTCTGACTTCGGCCTGCCCCTGACGTCACGTATGGTATAATGGGTGGGTAGTCCCCGGCATGCCCAGTTCTTTTCCTGACGCCAACTCACGCTCATCGGCTCCACGGATTGCCTCTTGCTAGTTCAGTCGCCATAGTTGTTATAAGACTTAGTCGAATTTCTTATTTTTTCCTCAAAAAAAGTTCCACTTTTCAGCAGTCCAATTCTGTATGTCATCTTCTCTGACTCCTTCTTCCAAGAGGCACCCTTCCAAGTGTACCTTTGGGAAACAGATCCCGTCCAAGGACGGGCACTTGGCCTGTCTGCTGTGCTTGGGCCCAGACCCCGACACCCAAAACTGCCCGCACTGCCAGAAATTTAATAGCCAGATGCAGATCCCACGCCAGAAGATCCTGCAGGCCTATCTCACTGAGCAACGTCTGGCCGCTGTGCAGAGGGATTCCTCTTCAGAGAAAGGCTCTTCCCCCCTTGATAAATCCTCATGGAAGCACAAAGAAAAGAGGAAGGAGAGAGAGAGAGAGAAAGAGAGGGCCCCATCAAGATCCAGATCTTCTGGCTCCCACTCTGCCTCCAGGGGCAGTTCGTACTCAACCTCGCAAGTGACCCGTTCTCCCTCTCAGCTTACTGTGGTTAAGCCCTCCGCCTTGGTCCGGGCATCGGGCACTAAAGACCATGGCTCCAGGTCTTCGGTCTCAACCCTTCAGCCGCTGAAAATTCGGCCATCGGACCTACCTTCAGGCCGTACTACTGACGCCGGTAAGGGGCAAACGTTAGTACCTTCCCAGTCAGCCTCCTTATCTAGCGCCGACTCCTGGGACAGGCATAAGACCTCAGGGCACTTCCTAGGGAGATCTGCTTCACAGCCTCCAAGGCACTCTAAACCGTCATCAGAAAAACTTCCGTCAACTAAGCATACATTGGATTGGGACTACCACCAGCATCACTGCCTCAGCTGTTCAGATGGCAGCTCCGCTGAACTAGTCACTGTCATCACAGATTTCTCCCCGCCACCGGTGAACGATCGATCAGGCATCAGCCCTCTGGAGGATAATCGGCCGTCAGCACCCAAGCAGATGCTGGCTATCGGCGTTGGGTTCTCTAACACTGCCCTGACATCACTTCCTGTCTGCCCACAGTCACCAGACCATGGCACTACGCCAGATACAGGCACTGGACCAGCAACAGGTCTTACGACAGACTCAGACCCAAAACTGAATCTGTCTTAGATCAAGGACTTTTTTGGCTACTGGTGGGAGACTATTCGTACTGACTTCCCCCCACCTAAACCCCAAACAGTGGTGAATCCCACTCCAGATACTGGGGCTCCAGCAAAGGTTCCCACCCCATGTCCAGAACAAGGGCACTGGCACAGAGCCTACCCCACCTTCGGGCAAAAATAAAGGGAAGGTTCCCACAAGCACCTTCCTAGATCTCAGTCATGGAGCCAGAGTTCCTACAGCTCTCGTGACCGTCTTAGACATAAACGACGGTGCCATCGGTCTTATTCCTCGTCCTCCTCCACGGACTCGGACCGGTCATCGGATACATCCTGTTCAGAACCCTCATCCGTCGGGCACCTGTCCCCTTTAGACCCGAGAGACACCCCGAAATCACCACCTGATGATCCCTCCTTCATGGAGGTCATGAGGCATATACTATCCAATATGGGGTGGGAGACGGAGGATTTAGATCCAGAAAGACTCTGCCTGGCTAAATATCTATGCCAGAAGGACTCTAAGCCGGTGGTTATCCCACCATTAGTGTATACCTTTGTGGATGTCATTAAGATGGCTTGGAAGTGCCCCCACACATCTTTCGCAATCCCCAAGAAGGCGGAGTGCCTCAACAGGGCACCTAAAGAGCAGCCCTTTTTGGCAGAACATCCCTTGGCAGACTCGATGGTGATCTTGGCTGCCCATGACAGGTCCCCGTGGCCGAAGCACCTCAGCACTCAACCCCCGGATAAAGAATCCAAACAGTTGGATTCCATGGGGCATAAGATCTACTTGTTAGCCACCTGTAAGTATACGGAGCCTGAACGTTCTTACACATATGATTCAGTTGCAGAACGCTCTTTGGGAGCAGGGGATTGATACTGTAAAGGAGATCCCAGACTGTTCGCAGAAAGCAGAACTAGTCAAGCTTCTGCAGACCGGTTCGGATGTGGGTGCACATGTCCTCTGGTCAGCCTATGATTTGGCGGACATGGAGGCGAGGGCTGCGGTCACAGGAGTCTGCATACGACGCAGACACTCCTGGCTCCGAGTCTCAGGGTTCGCACAGGATATCCAGACCAACCTCCTAGATGCGCCCTTCCAAGGTTCAGTCCTCTTTGATGAAGATACGGAGAGATTTATCACCAAGCCGCAGGACTCTGGCAAGGCTGTTGAGACCATCCAGTCCATGTACAGGCCGAAACAAAGGCCTTTTCGAAAGCCTTGTTTTCGAGGCCGTGGGGGACAACAACAACCATCTCACTTCTAGCATCAACAGCCACAGCGAGGTGGTTACAGTGATAGCGGTGCCTCTAGAGGTTCCACAGGGCCTGCCTCTCGGTCTGCCAAATCAGCCCAAGCCACTCTCCACCCTTCCTCCACAGACTGACTCCTTGTTGGACCCACGACCTCCCATGACCCCTACAGGGGAGGCTGTCGGAGGCCGCTTTTCTCTCTACGCCAGAGGCTGGCGGGAGATCACCTCCAATCAGTGGGTCCTTCAGCTAATCGACAATGGACACTTGATACAGTTTGTCCAGTTTTCACCCGAAAGGCCTCCCACTCTATCCCATTACTCCCCGGCACATGCTGGGCTAATTCAAGCAGAAATTCAGGCCCTGCTGCTCAGGAAAGTCATAGAACCAGTTCCCCCAGCTCAGAGGGACACAGGCTTCTACTTGCACTTTTTCCTAGTGCCAAAAAAGACAGGGGATCTGCAACCTATTCTGGACCTCAGTGATCTCAACCAGTTTGATGTATCATGGTGAGCAGGTCACTGGAGGGTGACCATCTGAACCCACTTGTATTCCACAAAGGGACTGGTTGGCATCGCTGGACATGCAGGATGCCTAACTCCACATCCTCGTGGTCAAGCCCCACAGGAGGTTCCTCAGATTCCACTTCCAGGGTAGGCATTACCAATTCAGGGCATTGCCCTTCGGCCTGTCCTCAGCCCGAGGGTCTTTATCAAGTGCCTCGCAGTGGTCACAGTGTCCCTTCGAAGGAAAGGGCATTATGTCTTTCAAACAACATGAAGTCTTGTTGTATTCTGACAATAGCAGTGAATCCCAACCTTCAAACTGCCCTGGAGATGAAAGAGTTAACTTTCCATGCCAGGCATGGAACGCTGAGCTGGAGCTCGGTTGAGACTCTGTCTATTGCTGTTTGAACTCAAACCGTCAGATTCTTCACTCTGCCTCACTGAACAGTCGCTCTGGAGATTTCTCCCTTTGCACGGTTCAGTTTGTCGGTTAAAGTACTGCTTTTCTCGGTTTTCGACCTAATTTAAACCGTAACCTGTCGGTTCAGTCTCTGTCTGTGGTCTTCGTGAGTACTAGATAGGTTATATTGTTTTTCTATTCTGTGTGGAACTTGTAAACGGTTCATCAGTTCGGTTTGAACCGATCAAGTTGTTGTAAAATCTTTATCTGTACTTTTAGAGTGTGGTTACCGGTTCTTATCGGTTCTAAAAAATGGATTTTATTACGTTTTTTTCCACGACCCGTAACACGGTCAGGAACCGATAAGAGGGTCTTGCCTGGCGGATTGCCATTAAAAGGGTAAGTTTTGTTAGGACTGGCACAATGTCTGAGAAACCCAAAAGAAAACCGGCCCACTGGGTTTCAACACTGCAGTGTGTGTGGGGAAGTCTTTGCTAAGGCTGACCCCCACACCACCTGTGTTTATTGTCTGGGGTTTGACCACCTCAATGCAGACTGCCAGATTTGTAAAAATTTTCGTGTAGTTACCCTAGAGAAGAGAGTTGGTAGGCTCAGGGAAAGGGAGGCCAAAAAGTCCGCTGAACTGGATGGCCAGCCCGGTTCGGTTCAAACCGAACCAGAAGGAGTGCCCTCTGACCAGGGCGAGACTTCTTCGGGCAAAAGGAGAGCCAATTCTGAGGAGTCTGTTCTGGCTAAGAGAACAAGAAAGGAAAAATCAGCTGGTGTGGATCCAAAACTTTCTTCTCCAACCGCTGAAGAAATAGCAAAAGCGGTAAAAATTGTGCAGTCGCTTTCCCCGGTTCCGACCTAACCGGCACCATCAGGAAGGCGCTCAGTTGGCGGTTCCACGATTCAAGATTATGATTTAGAGGAATATTATGAACCGGAGGAGGATATGAGGAAGTGAATGTGGTTTTGAAAGTCTGGATGTGCCCATTGACCCGGACATCTCCCAGACAGACCTTCAAGAGTGTCTCCTCCTAGGCTTTCTGAGTCCCCCTCCCATTTCGTGTTTTATAAGAAAGTGGCCGAAACCCTTCAGCTTCCTATGGAAGAAGCTGTGGATGACCAGGAAGAGCCTGACTATGTGGAAATGATGGATATCCCAGAGTCTAGGAGGCTCTCTATTCCCTTACGCAAATCTTTTGGGAAACAGACATTTAAGATTTTAAAGACTCCTAATACTATACCTCCTGTGGATAAAAGAATGGACTAGAGGTATACTCTGTGAGGCTCAGATATGGAGTTCCTTACACAACAATGCAGCCATGTTGGGGTAGTGCAGGCTGCAGCCTATGATAAGGCAAATATTCCCTTGGCTTCACACCCCCCAGACAAGGACTCCAGGAGAATTGATGCCATGGCAAAGAAACAGTACATGGCAGCATCCTTGGGACTCAGACAGGCCAACTATATGGCCTATACTGCTAGGTATCAGAAATCCAGATGGGACACTGTCATGGCTTTAGCAAAACAGGTCCCTGGCCAGCTTACCAAGGAGCTGGAGCAGGTGGCTGCTGATGGTATTGAGGCATCCAAGGTGCAATTCCATGCTGCAGTGGACTCCAATGATGTTTCATCTAGAGTCATAGCAACATCTGTGGCACTTCGTAGAATGGCTTGGCTCAGATGTACTAGCCTGTCACAGGATACCCAGACTAAGGCCATGGATTTTCCTGTTGTGGGTAATTCTCTGTTTGGGGAGCAAACAGAGAATTACATGAAGAAAATGGATGAATATAGGACCACCTATAGAAGTGCCCAGGCCAAGGAAAGGCAAGCCACTCCTCAGAGGCAGCATTCCAGGGGCAGTGGCAGGCCTTTTCATAGGCCTTTCTACCAAGCCCAGGCCTCCTCTTCTGCCTATACTCAGAGGGGGTTCTTTAGAGGGAGAGGCAGAAGGGGTACAAGCAGACCTGCTCCCACCCCTCAGCCTAAAATCCCTGCCAAACAGGCACCCTGATGGGATTGCCAGGGCCGATTCTCCACTACCTGTAGGGGGCAGGCTGGCTTACTTTGTACAGGACTGGAAGTCTCTAACATCAGACAAATGGGTCCTGGAAGTAGTAAGCCAGGGACTGGTTCTCAGCTTCAAAAAATTTACAAAGCTGAGAACCAGATCCTTTCCACCTGCAAATCCCTCAGAGGCATTTGCCCTAGAGGTAGAGGTCTCTTCCCTCCTGGCTCTCAGAGCTGTGGAAAGGGTTCCACCCCTGCACCAAGGCAAAGGATTGTACTCCAGGTACTTCCTTACCCCCAAAAAGACAGGAGAATGGCGGCCCATCCTGGATCACAGATACTTAAACAAGCACCTTTTAAAGCCAAAATTCAAAATGGTGACTCTGGGAATAATTCTGCCCTCTCTAAGGCCAGGGGACTGGCTAGTCTCCCTGGACCTCAAGGATGTCTACTTCCATATTCTCATCAGAAGCTCCCATCGAAAGTACCTCAGGTTCGAGCTGCCCTCAGGCCATTACCAATTCAGAGCAATGCCCTTCGGCCTAACCTCTGCTCCAAGGGTGTTCACAAAATGCCTGGCAGTAGTAGCTGCTTCTCTAAGAAGGCAAAGGATTGCCATCTTCCCATACCTAGACGACTGGCTCATAGTAGGCCAGTCTCCAGACCAGGTCAAGTTACACCTACAGATAACTCAGCAACTGCTCACCTCTCTAGGTTTCCTTCTGAATCTTTCAAAGCCAGTTCTAGAGCCTGTTCAGCTCCTCACCTGCATAGGCGCAGAGCTAGATACAGAAAAGGCCAGAGCCTTCCTTCCCCTGGGCAGGGCAAGGACCCTTATCACACTGGCCTCTTCATTCACCCTACAGGTGTCTTGTCCAGCAAGGCATTTTCTGCAGCTCCTGGGTCACATGGCTGCTTCTACAGCAGTGGTGCAGGGAGCAAGATTTCAGATGAGGGATATTCAGTTTCACTTGAGAGCCTTTTGGTCTCAGAAAAAGAACCCTCTAACCAAACTGATTCCAGTGACTTGAACACTGATCCAGGCCTTGCAGTGGTGGCAGGATCAGAACAATCTAAGACAGGGAGTTCCCTTTGTCACTCAGTCTCACTCTTTAATCCTTACTACAGATGCCTCCCTCTTGGGGTGGGGGGCCCACTTGGGAGACCTGACCACCCAAAGGTTGTGGTCCACTCAGGAATCTCTGCTTCACATCAATCTGTTGGAACTCAGAGCAGTATTTCTAGCACTTCAAGCCTTTTCCAAGTCTGTTCAGAATAAAGTTATTCAGATCAGAACAGACAATACCACCACAATGTGGTATATCAACAAGCAAGGAGGCACTCGGTCTATGGCCTTGTGCACGGAAGCAATGAAGTTGTGGTCTCTGGCTTATTCCCTGAACACCTCCCTCACAGCAGTACACCTCCCAGGCAAGGACAATGTCCTGGCAGATGCTCTCAGCAGGATATCTCAGGCCATCACGAATGGTCACTGGATCCCCTGGTTTGGAGGTGATATTCTTCAGATGGGGCACCCACAGATAGATCTTTTGCAGCCCCAGACAATCCCAACTTCCCTTTTTGCTGCAGACCCCCAGTGTTGGGCTCAGTCCCCTGGATGCCTTAGTTCTCAGCTGGAAGGAAGTTCCTGTATACTTTTCCCCCTTCCTCTCCTGTTCAAAGTGCTAGTCAAAATCAGGTCTCAACCCTGCAAGGTGATCCTGATTGTTCCAGACGGGCCAGACAGTCCTGGTATCCTCCTATTGTCCTAGCAGTCCACCTCCTCTGTCTCTTCCCTGAATTACAACCTGTTATCCTTGTGCTCAGGGAGGATTTGGTACCCGAATCTCAAATCTCTCAATCTCAAGGCCTGGCTCTTGAAGAGTTAGAGTTTGCTGATTTACACCTCTCCCAAGGTGTTATGGACATTCTAAAGGCTTCTAGGAAGCCTTCCACCAGAACTACTTATAATTCCAAGTGGAAAAGATTTTCCATATGGTGCTCTGGGGAAGCATATTTCCCCAGAGTCTGCTGATCTGCCCACAGTCCTTGACTATGTGGTCCATCTGAATAGCTTGGGACTCAGACCAGCTACACTAAAGGTGCATCTGGCAGCTGTCTCTGCTTTCATTTCAGCAGGTAAGCCCTCTTCTCTTTCAGCTCACCCTGTATTCTCCACGTTTTTCAAGGGATTGCTTCATACCAATCTGCCATTCAGGGCCCCTGCCCCCTGCTTGAGACCTTAACGTTTGCATTGCTCAGCTTATGCAACCCACTTTTGAGCCTTTGTCCTCAGCAGAGCTTAAGTACTTGACTTGGAAAACTGTGTTCCTGGTGGCCATCACTTCTGCCAGGCGCATAAGTGAGTTACAAGCCTTGTCAGTGGAGCCTGATTTTATCTCCTTCCATAGAGATAATGTGGTCCTCAGGACTAACAGGAAGTTTTTGCCTAAGGTGGTTTCAGACTTCCACCTTAACCAATCTATTTCTCTTCCTGTGTACTTCACTGACCATTCCTCCTCTGGTGAGAGGAGGCTGCACAGTTTAGATGTGAAAAGAGCCCTTAGCTACTACATAGAACATACCAAGGGTCACAGGTTTGACTCCCTCCAACTGTTCCTCACTTATGGTGAGGTTGGTAAAGGAAAACCTGCCACTAAAAGATCCATTGCCAGGTGGATTGTCTCTTGTATTCAATTTTGCTATGAAAAACTAGGTAAGATTCCACCCTCAGGCCTGAGGGCTCACTCTACCAGAGGTACAGCTGCTTCCCTGGCTGCTGCCAGGGATATTCCTATCTTAGAGATATGTCAAGCAGCTACCTGGAAAACAGTTAACACTTTTACCAAACATTACTCCCTGGATATCCAGGCTGGAGTGATGCTTGTTTCTTTTACAACTTTAAATTCAGAGCCTTTTTCCTAAGTAGGTTCTGTCCCTCCTCCATGGAGGTACTGCTGTGTAGTCTGCAATAGTCATAATATAGCAAGACTTCATGTTGTTTGAAGAAAAAATTACTCACCTTAGTAATGTTGTTTCTTCTAATGGAGTCTTGCTGTAGTGTGACCTCCCCCCTGCCTTCCCCTCTCAGAACCTTGGTTTTTGGGATGTGGGTGGGCAGTAGCAGTGTTGGCACTCAGGAGGTGCCCCACCTTTTTTGTTATCACCCTCCTTCTTTGGGTGAGTGGGTGTTGTGTTTATTTCATTTTTTGGGTTTCCTGACTTGAGTCTTTGTTTTGGGACCAAAAAATCTGTTTTTATGTTAGTAGCCAGTTGGTTAGTATAGGTTTACAACTTCCACACGGGACGTCAGTGAGTTTAGCTCGTAAAGATCTGACAGTTTGAGTTCAAACAACAACAGACAGAGTCTCAACCAAGCTCAAGCTCAGCGTTCCATGCCTGGCATGGAAAGTTAACTCTTTCATCTCCGGGGCAGTTCGAAGGCTGGGACTCACTGCTATTGTCAGAATACAGCAAGACTCCATTAGAAGAAACAACATTACTAAGGTGAGTAATTTTTTCTTCCCTACCTGGGCAATTGGCTCTTGATGGCCCCGTCCAATGGGCAGCTGCAGTGGTCCATTCAGGACACCTGTTCTCTCTTTGGAGAACTGGGTATCACTGTCAGCATCCCAAAATCCTCCCAGGTCCCATTTCAAACCCTCCAGTTCATCGGAGCACAGTTTGATACCACTCGAGGGAGGGCCTTTTTGCCTCAGGATAGAGCTCTTCGGCTTCGTGCCTTAGCACACTACATCTCATGCACGTCATCAGTCTCAGCCAGGACTCTGTTACGGCTGTTATGCCATATAGCAACGTCCATCATCACAGTCCCTTTAGCAAGACTGCATATGAGGACAATTCAGTGGACTTTGAGTGTCCAGTGGGACCAAAGATGGGACAATTTGAACCATCCGGTTTACATTATGGACCCGGTCTGTCGAGAACTCAGTTGGTGGATGACATCCCCCTTCCTAGGGGAAGGGAAGCCCTTTCAGAAAGGATATCCGGACCAAGTTTAGACGTCCGATGACTCACGTTCACAGAACACAGGGCTCCTGGTCATTGAATGAGGAGTCTCGCCACATATATATTCTGGAGATGAGAGCAGTCCCCTATGCCCTGCAGGCCTTGAGCACAGTACTGCACCCAGGACACCTTCTCGTACAGACAGACAACTATGTATTTGGTGTTCTACCTCAGCAAGCAAGGAGGCACATACTCCTACCCCCTTTGCCGTGAAGCAGTGAAGGTGTGGAATTGGGCCATGTCCCACAACCTAGAGATCTCAGTGGTTCACATTCCAGAGATCCAGAATACTCTGGACAACGATCTCAGCCGCACTCGGTTCAGAGCACACGAACGGGCCCTCCTCCAGTCTGTCTTCAACAGATGGAACAGACCAGAGCTGGACCTCTTTGCCTCCCCTATCAGTGCAAAGCTGCCCAGTTTTTGCTAACTAGATCCAGGGCCTGGAAGTTTTCTGGCAAAACGCATTGTCCCTTTCCTGGAGAGGAAGATACCTTTACGCCTTCCCTCCGTTCCCGCTCCTTCAGAAGTCCTTCTCAAGTTGCAAGCGGAGGGAGCAGCAGTGATCCTCGTGGCCTCACTGTGGCCACGACAGATTTGGTTCCCATTGCTGCAACAGTTGGCTGCTGAACCTCTGATTCCTTTGCCACTGAGCACCCACCTGCTCTTCCAGGATGACGGGACCTTGGTTCATCTGAACCTTCGGTCTCTGCACCTCCATGCATGGCTCCTGAGGACCTAGCCAGGATCTGTTTCAGAGTCTCGGACAGGGTTGCTAACATTCTGGTGGCTGCCAGGAAACCCTCCACCAGAGCCACTTATGCCATGAAGTGGAAGCACTTTTGTCTCTGAGCTATGGCCCATTGCCTCAATCCCCTGGCCTGTCTGGTGAACTTGCTCCTCGAGTATCTGTTGTTGCTCTCTGGCTCAGGATTGGGCTATTCTTCCATTAAAGTGCATTTAGCAGCCATTTCTGCCTACTGTATCCCTGTCCAGTACAGAACCGTAGCACAGATGGAGGTAACCCGTGCCTTTCTCAGGGCAGTCCTACATATGAAACCTCCCCTAAGCTACTCTGTCCCTCCTTGGGATTTGCTTTTCATGCTGGAAAAGCTGACCTTACCCCCGTTTGAGCTAGCCACGAATTGTGAGCTTTGCTTTCTTTCATGGAAAGTGTCATTTTTAGTTGCTGTTACTTTTGCTCTAAGAATTTCTGAGCTTCAGGCCCTGATGTGCAAGGAGCCCTATTTAGTATTCCACAAGGGCCGGGTGGCCTTGAGGACTAATCCTTACTTTTTACCAAAGGTGGTATCTGAGTTGACTCTAAATCAGGACATCCATATCCCAGTGTGTTACCCTGACCACTCAAACCGGGCGAGGATCTTCTCCACACACTTAATGTTCATCGCGTTTTGTGATTTTATCTATCCAGAACAAAAGATTTCAGATGTTCTGATCAGGTTTTTATTTATTTTGCCCCTAGGATCCAGGGGGCTCCTGTAGCCAAGCAGACTCTTTCAAAATGGCTCATCAGTTGCATCTCCTTCTGTTATGAGAAGTTCAGTAAACCCTTGCCGGGCTCAATGAAGGGTCATTCCATGATGGGAGTAGCGGCCTCTTTTGCCACTCTCAGAAATGTGTCTGCTGCTGACATCTGTGCAGCAGCCACGTGGTATATAGTCCACACGTTTACCAGACACTACAGTCTGGACATTGCCTCTCGACGCAGAGCAGGCTTCGGCCTCACAGTTTTGCAGGGACTGCTGTCATGAGGGTACTTCTCTCTTCACTTTTTCCTTGCAAAAGGGGCAGTAACCCGTGTCTCGGACATCCTGGCCAGTTAACAGTTATGTGTCCAGGTACTTCCTGGTCCCAAAATGGATGGGGGGGGGGGGCGGATGGTGCCCCATATTGGATCTGCATGATCTGAACCAGTTCACAAGGAAACGCAAGTCCTGTATGGTCTGTCTGAGTCAGATCATTCCGTCATTGGAGCAGAACATGTGGTTCTTCTTCCTAGACCTCTAGGATGCATTTTTCCACATTCCCGTCTGTCAGTCCCACCACTGGTATCTTCGGTTCTGAGCAGAAGGGTTTCTACACCAGTTCCAGGTCATGCCTGTCAGCCACTCCTCAGTGCTAGGGGTTTTCCCCAGGTGCATGGCAGTAGTGGCAGCCACCTGCGGTGCCTAGGGGTCAGGGTGTACCCCTGTCTGGATGATTAGCTGTTAGTCAGTCTGTCCCAGGAGGTCATGGAGTGATGCAGAGATTAGGATCTCCAGACTTTTCGAGGGTGGGGCTGGTACCAAAGCAAGGGATCAAGGTCATCGAAGCAGAACTCAAATCTCTGTAGGTCAAGGCCCACCTCCCTACAGACCGGGCACTGGATTTGATCTCCTTTGCCTGAAAATTTCCGATTGGGCTCTCGCGCCCTTCTTGGGATTTCCTGAGGCTGCTAGGGTATATGGTATCCTGCACCAGCATAGTCTGTTGGGCCTGCTAGCAGATGCACCACTTCCAGTCATAGCTGGGCTGTCATTGGTCCCAATGCCTAGGACACTTGGACCAGCAAGTCACGGTGACCCAGTCAGTGTGGGATGCCATCCAGTGGTGGCAGATCCAAGAACACATGGAGGAAGGAATTCCATTTGTTTTCCCAGACCCGACTTGCATGCTTAGGATGGCTGCTTCTCTGGTGGGGTGGGAAGTGCACCTGTGGGGCCACAGAGCCCATGGTTTCTGGTCACCCAGGGAGTACCGTCGCCACATAAACCTGCTGGGGCTCCATGAAGTGCAGCTAGCACCGACGGCATTCGTTTCTCTATTCAGGGGTCAGGTTGTGCAGATCCAGATGGACAACACCACATCCATGTTCTACCTGAACAGACAGGGCAGAACTCACTCCCTTCTCTTGTATTGGGAGGCCCTCTGCACCTGGACTCTCGTGTGCAGCCTAGGTGCAGATCTCCTGGTGTTTCATGTTGCAGTGCAGGTGAGAATAGTCAGGTGGTGGACACTGTCAGCCAGGTTGGAGAGATGTTACACGACTGGCCCCTGTATGAGGAGGTGGTGAACCACCTGTTCTCCCAATGGGGCACTCCTCCAGTGGATCAGTTTGCCTCTTGGGAGAACACCAAGCTGAGGCAACTTTGTGCCCATCCCTCACAGTCCAGGACACTGCTGGGAGATGCCTTTGCGAGACCCTGGAACCCAGGACCCGTGTCCACCTTCCATCTCTTCCCCTTGATCCACAAGGTGGTGATCAAGGCACCTCAAAGGACAAGGAGTGGATGATCCTGACAGCTCCAGACTGGCCAAGGCAGTTCTGGTACCTGGATCATCTCAGTCTTTGTCACAGACCTCTGTGGAGACTGCATCTCTGTCCAGATCTGCTGACCAGACAATGGTGGACCCAGTCCTGCAGGCCCTGCACTTCTCGACCTGGTTCCTGAGTGACTGGAGTTTCAGGCCTTGGGTCTTTTGGATGCAGTGCTCCATGTTGTGGAGGCCTTCTGAAAGGAGTCAACTTGCAGATGCTATGCCTTTAAGTGGAAGAGATTTTCCGTTTGTTGTCGGGGCAAGGAGCTTGATCCCCTTGCCTGCCCTGTGGCTAGCATCCTTGACTACTTTTGGTCCCTTTCCCTGTTGGGACTGCAGGCAATGTCCCTTAAGGTGAATCTGGCAGCCATCTCTGCTTACTGGGTGCAGGCTGGTAAGCTGTAGTGGCCCAGGAGGTGGTCAGATGGTTCTTCAAGGGCCTGGACCACTTGTCCCCTCCGGTGCATGAGCGGTCTCCACCGTGGGACCTAATTGTTTTTACTGTACAGCACTCTGATACTGGGTGAAGAGTGCTCTATAAATAAAGTTTATTATTATTAATCGGTCCACTCCACTTAAACCATTTGCGGTTAATTTAGGCAATCGCTTTTAGCAGGCAAAAATGAAAAAAACATTTGGCATTCCTTATGTGGGTCCACTTTAAATCCAGTGCTTATAACGTTCTTGGCACGCCTTCTACAGTGGGCAGATAATCGTGTCATTCTTTAAAATGCAAGCAGTCTTCAAGCTGAGCATAATGTAATCACCCACTTAGTGAAGCAGTTACAGTAACAACCAATTAACTCCAACTGGTCTGAATGATAAAAGTGCACTGCCACCTTTACTCGGCTTGCATTTTCTCCACTCTCTGTGTTGCTACATTTGCCATGATGTCCGGAAAGTGGAAAGCAATGTCATTGAGCCAAAAAGTAGAAGTGCTAAAAAAAAAATAGACAAACTGCCTAAAATGAGTCAGCGTGACCTGGCTGTACAGCTCGTCCTGCCGAAATCGACAGTGGTTGATCTTATTAAACAGCGAGAGCAGCTGTACACTGAGTGGCAGGAATACCACAACCCTGACTCTAAGAGGAAATGGGAAGGGAAAGACAGAGAAGCAGAAGTTGCTCTCCTTAGGTGGTTTTCTAATGCATGTGGTAGAGAGGCACTGATAAGCAGCCCCTCACTTTCCCAAAAGGCTCAACAACTAGCATCTGCCCTCGCACATGAGGATTTCAAACCCTCTCAGGGTTGGCTCCAGAGATGGAAAACCCGCAATTACATTGGATTCAGAAGGGTTCACGGGGAGAAGCTAAATTCTGATGAAACCAGTGCAGAACAATGGCTTCTGAATGTCCTCTTTGGGCTACTCACTGGCTATGAACCTAAAAATGTGTTCAACTGTGACAAGACTGGGCTGTTTTACTGGTGTGTGGGGTACAGCATGCTTGTGTTCAAAAGCGAGCCACTGTTGGGGTCTAAGAAACAAAAGGAAAGAATTTCAGTTATGCTCTTTTAATTCAATAAATTTGGATTTGAACAACTGCTTAGTGATTTGAATTGAAATTATGGCCTACAAACTGGAGGGTTGCAAGCGGGAGGGTAATTAGCGAGTGACTGCGCTCAGATTTATTACTGTCTGTTAGAGCATCTGTCTCCTATATCGGGCAAAATGCGTCTGGACAAATGTGCCCGATGTAAGCTGTGGGCACTGTATTTATTATTGCTGCTGGGTATTGGCAGTGCTCATGCCAGTGCACAGGTGTGTGATATCACACCTGTTGTGGAAGATGGCCTTTCTGGTGGTCATCATGTCAGCCAGAACGACTGGGGCGCTCCAGGCGTTATCTGTGAAGTTTCCTTACCTGGTCTTCCACAGGAACAGTGTCATTCTTTGCCCCCTCCTGAAGTTATGCTCAAAGGTGGTATTGGAGATTAACCTTAACCAAGTAATTAACTTACTGGTATTCCTTACAGCCCTTCTTTGGAGGCCATCCACAGATTCCATAGCCTGGATCTGTGGGGAGCGCTGTCTTATTATGTATAACTCACGGCTGGAGTTCAGACAGGCTAGCCTGCTGTTTGTCACTTATGCTGAAACCACGCCTGGCAGACCTGCTGTAAAGCAGATGATTGCCAGGTGGATCACATCCTGTATAGACCTCTGCTATAGGTTGGCTGGTACGGATCCTCTTGTAGTGCTTAGAGCTCATTCAACCAGACATACGCTGCCTCGGTGGCTGCTTCCAGGGACGTTCCTATCCAGGAAATCTGCAAGGCTACTACCTGGAAGTCTGCACACACCTTCATTTCCTACTACTGCATCAACCTTGAGTCACGCCGGGCTTTGTCCCCCTCCTCCCAGAGAACTGCTAGGAGTCTGCCAGAGTGTGGATAGTGAACTACACCCACGCCCCTAGAAAAATAGGTTACTCACTTATAACCATAGTTCTAGGAGTGGGATGTTGTTCACATCCACACAACCCACTTGGCTGCTTCCCCTTGCAAGTGGCACTCAGAACCCTGCTTCCAGCGTACAAAGATGTAATGTCACGATGTGGAGTCGGGGGATATACCGCCCGGCTGGTAGGAGGGGCTTGGCTAAGAGATATCCAGTCAATCAGTTTATTCCAGTGGAACTAGCAGAGTGTGGTTGTGAACCATATACCACTCCTAGAACTATGATTACAGGTAAGTAACCTATTTCTTTAGAACAGCAGTGATGTAAGTTGCCCTTTTTGTCCTTTCTGAGATCTTACTTTGTTGTGATACTGCTTCTTTGTTCCAATAAAGAACTCCGTGAAATAGACATAAACTATAGTACATCACACAGCTCTTAAATTAGGGCATGTCATGAATGTTGTTTCCTGAATACCAGCAATAATAGGGTGCTGAATACTCAGGACAAAATAACAAGTATTTTTCCGTATTCATGGAATTGGGTGAAAAAATATTTAGGCGCTGCAAAAATACAAAAAAACAGCGGGGCTGCTGTCTTCTTGAGGGTGGAGATGTGGTGTGTGCTGCCTTCTGCAGCCAGTGCCACTTGGTGGTTGGCTGGCAGGGGGTATGTGCCCTGCTGCTCTTCATGCCTCCCCAGAAGCCAGACACCTTATTCTCATGACTCACTTGACTTTCAGCCATCCTCAGACTGGGATTTTGAAACTTGCTTGCCAACCCTGCTCGTGCTATTAGACCAATCCAAATAAAACATTTTTTTTGTTTTGTTTTTTTAACCTCCTTTCATGTCCCCAGGAGCCTCACTCATTCAGACATTGTCATCTGTTGTACTCCTGCTGTCTGCTGGACTAAATCTTGCAATCGTTTCCTCCCTCTGTCTCCTGGTGGTATCCTCCGGGGCCCTAATAGTCAGGTTTTACTATATCCAAAGGCGACATCATTCATTAATAGCATTATGGATATTTACTCCAAACAGAACAGATGATGTGCACTGGGGAATTTATTTAATTTAATTTATTTATTTAAAATTTGATAACCGGGAAAGGCACGCGGAGCCGGAGCTCATTTCCAGGTGTGACCTGGGGAATAGGGAGTACAAATACAACAAGGGGAGATCAAGAAGCAGATACGGTGTGATACAGAATAATGTAAATAACATTATATATAAAATAAAGTATGGGGTGGTGTCTGTAATGAGAGGTTTACACCCCCCCCCGAGGTGTTAGATGCTATGCTCTCGGGGTTTATTAGAGCATCTAACACCGAGGGTGTGTGTAAACTTTGAGTTTAAACACACAACCCCATATTTTATATAATTGCTGGGGTTCCCTTTTTTGCCACAGCAATTGTATAAAATAAAAAGCCGTTGCTCTGTAGCCGCGGTCCGTGGTTGCCCTCACGATTGTCTGACAAGTTTTGTATTTTTTTTTTCCTTTGGCAGGTGTATATATCTATATCTATCTATATATATATATAGATATATATATATAAATATATATATATATATCTATATACAGTTTTTTTTGCTGATACATTTAGGGTTCAAAAAACACCGTCGAGTGGGGGTGTGGCCAACCGCCGAGTGTGGAGCAGCAGCATTGTAGAGCTCCACCACAACAGAATTTATTAACCAAATTTTACACTAGTTAAATCCAGATAATTGTTTCAAGAGTAACAGAACTGGTTAGCACTCACCGGGAGAAAGAAAGTGATACCTTTCTCGAGTAGCAAAAACGTTGAGAGGCGCTATGGGGAGAACATACAAGCAGGTGGGTGGCATTGGAGAGGGAACCCGGCCGAAGGAGCAGCACCTGGATTCCAGTAAAGACTTACACCAACCCCCCGTTGCAGAGTGATCCTGCTCAGCCTACACATGCTGCCCTGCTTAAGGCTATACAAGCCGTAGATGAAAAAATGGAGGATTTTCAAGCCCAGTTGAAAAATATGGACAGTAAAATCGGAGGGCTTACAGAGGAGACCAACGCTACGAGTAGCACCACAGAGTGAGCTATTACCATGTCCATGGAGCTCACTAAAAAACAAACCCTGCTCCGTAAACGCTTAGAAAATTTGGAAAATACAGCTCGGTCATCTAATTTGAGGGTTCTTGGTGCTCCTGAAGGCATCGAAGGGACTTTTTTCAACAATGGCTTGAAGAACTGTATCAACTCAGTAGCAACTTTCAGATCATCAGAGTATACCGAATTACCCCGAGAGGTGGGAGATCTGGCCTTCAGACTGGCAGCAGCTTACCGAGAACTGTCATGGTTGTTCTATGGTCAGTAATAGAAAGAGATGATATTATGCATCAAGTTAAGCAGAAGGGGATAGTGGAGTGGAAGGAAAACAAGGTTCACGACTTTCCAGACCTCAGCTTTGAAACCCAACAGCGAAGGAAAAGTTTTGATGGAATTCAAGCTCATCTGACAGCTGGGTGTACAGCATATACTACTGATGCCAGCAAGTCTTAAAATTATGTACGGGAACAAAGTGTATCAGTTCTCCAACTCTAAGGAGGCAACAAAGCTGTTGGAAAAAATGGAGAAGGAATTCCGTGACAGATCGTCGGAACCAGAAGGGGAAGAAGACTGAACATTATGCTGTAACTAGGACCTTGTTTTAGGAGGTATGCTCTGCTTTATGAGGTACAAATTTGGGGATTGTAAACTGGGCACGACTTGGTTGTGACGATCGGAGGTTTGGTTGCTACCTTGAGACTGAGTGGGCATGTCCTGCCGTTATTGTGGGAAACTTTTAATTCTGTAGCCAAGGCCCGGTGAACTAAGATGGCGATGTCTCGTGGTGAAATGAGACATCAAGTAGCAGAGCCTCCTCCTCCACTTCAGGAGTCGTTTTGGCACCACAGGAGCGGCTGCATTAAGACACAGCCACGTTGAAGTTATGGAACTTTTCCTCTTTACTGTTGTTTGTTAGGAGGCTTAAACCTCTAATTTCCACATTTTGGATCAATCTTACTATATGCAGTTTATACTCTTTCTTCTTAAATGGGTATCCTGCATCTTCATTTAGATCCTTATAATTATTTCGGTATAGAAGCTGCTCTGGTTTAAATATTAAAACTCAAAGTCACTCTCAGACATAATAATAGAGAGCTATTAGCAGAAGCCAGTCTAATAGTTCTCCATATGTGAGTTTTTCTGTTATCATCAAGGAGCCTTGAACAAATATAAGGGTGTTTTTTCTTTTCCTTTTTTGTTACCAAGTGGTTGATAAAATACAATCTGGTGGATTAAAAATGTTTTATAACAAAGGACTCATAGCTGCAAATGTTGCTTGAACCTATTATAAGGCAGAGGTATTTAACGAGTACTTTGCCTCTGTGTTCACTAGGGAAGGGGATGGGATATCTACAAAGTAAGGCACGAAGGGGATAGGAGCGGCAGTGAGTGGGATCGAGGGAGCAACAGAAATGGAGCAAGAGGGAGGGAGAGGTACCCCAAGGGGTGTCACATCTGGATAAGGATAAAAAAGCCAGTAAGGTGGAGGGGATGGATGATGCTGTCTCTGCCAAAAGGGTGTGGTTAGCCCTCAAGGCCCTAAAGAAAGACAAATCTCCTGGGCCGGATGGCATTCATCCGAGAGTACTATGGGAATTGGCGGACATACTGGCTGCACCCCTGGCGGAGCTCTTCAACAGGTCACTTGAGACAGGGAGGGTACCTAGGGATTGGCGAGAGGCACATGTGGTGCCAATCCATAAAGGGGGGTCGAGGGAAGTACCAGGTAACTATAGACCCATCAGTTTGACCTCGGTGGTGGGAAAATTAATGGAGAGTATACTAAAGGAATGACTGGGGGTGTACTTGGAGGAGGTGGGAAGTCTTGGATAGTCAGCAACATGGGTTTGTGCCAGGTAGATCATGTCAAACCAATCTTGTGGAGTTCTACGAAAGGGTAACATCAGAACTGGACAGGGGAAAGCCTGTGGATGTATTGTTCTTGGACTTCAGCAAGGCGTTTGACTCTGTACCCCACAATGGTCTGGTGGAGAAACTGATGGGGTTAGGAGTAGGCCCTTTGATGGTCAGATGGATTGAAAACTGGCTAGCTGGACGCACCCAGAGAGTAGTGGTCTGTGGGGAGCTCTCGAACCCTAGAGAGGTTGGTAGTGGGGTACCGCAGGGCTTGGTTCTGGGTCCGATCCTGTTTAATGCATACATATCGGACATCAGGGAGGGTATAGGGTGTTAAATGAGTCTCTTTGCAGATGACTCCAAGATGGGAGCAGTAGTTGAGGGAGAAGAGGGGAGGTTGGCCCTGCAAGGGGACCTGGACACCCTGGAAAGCTGGGCTCACACATGGAAATTAAATTTCAATATCACCAAGTGCAAGGTGTTGCATCTTGGTCGGGGAAACCCTAAACACAGGTACACCCTGGGAGGGGAGGAGCTGGAGGCCTCAATAGGGGAAAAAGACCTAGGGGTCATGGTGGATGCCATGAATAACTGAGCAGTGCAGGAGAGCGCTAGCAAGGCAAACAGGATGTTGGGATGCATCAAGGGGATCACCCTAGGAGCAAGGAAGTGATTCTGCCTGCTGTACAATGGACTGGTTAGACCACACCTTGAGTACTGTGTACAGTACTGGAGACCACACTTGAAGAGGGACATACAGCCCTGGAGAGGGACAGAGGAGGGCAACTAAGATGATATGAGGGCTAGGGATTTGACTTATGAGGACAGACTTGAGGAGCTCTGCCTGTTTTCACCGGCGGAGAGGAGAGACGGGGACATGATTGAGGTCTCAGGCACCAAGGAATAAATAGGGTAAACATGGAGGGGATCTTTAGACTAAAGCAGGGAGGTATCACCAGAGGGCATGGTTTGAAGTTGGAAGGTGGAAGGGTGAGGGGGAAAAGAGGAGGAGGTTTTTCACTGAGAGGGTGGTGGACCCTTGAATGCACTGCCTGGTGAGCTGGTTCAGAGATCCACAGTGGAGGGCTTCAAGAGAGGGTGGGACAGACACAGAAAGTGGATGTATCAGATGATGGCCTGTCCCGGGGGGGGGGGGATGGATGATAGGGGTTTCTGGAGCACAAGGGAGGGGAGGGCCTCTGCACCCAACTAAGGATCTGAGGTTCGAGCAGACTCGATAGACCATAAGGCCTAATCTGCTGGCAAATAGTATGTTAGTATGTTAAAGGGATATGTACCGCACTGTTCCTAAAATAGGGTGAAAGATGTTTTACCACAATAGAGAGAAGCCCCTGCTCATAGCAGAATGTGGCCTTTTTAGTAACATATCACGTCTTTTTATACATTTTTTATATATTGGAACCCCCCGGGTGAAGTAACAAATGTAAGGTCACCTTTAATCTTTACTGTAAATATGAAGTAATATACTTGCAGTTGTACTGTATGTTGATGGCTGCCACCGGACATGTATATTGTACTGTGTTCAGTAAAGTAAATAATAAAGTTTTAAAAAAAAAAAAACACCACCAAGTCTGAATGACAGTTCTGTAGCTGTTCGCGGTTTGGTGAGAAGGGAAGCGGACAGCGGTCAGGAAGCCAGGAACTCCGGCCGGCACATGCACAGAGTGAGGGAAATCATGTGAATATTTGCCATAATAAACACTCCTTTATTATGGCAAATTGCACCACGGCTTCCCTATGGAAAAAAGGGAGAGGCAGTTATTATATTTATAGTAAAATACAATCTTTACAGTGTAGTACAGGAATTATGTTTATTTATTTATTGCAGCATAGAATTAATACCTTTGAGTCCTGGGACTTGTTTACAAAGGTTCCAGGTCATACGAAAAACAGTTAGTCAAAAACATACAGGTTGCAGACATTCGAACGATATGAGTTAAATATAATGAAGGAACAGTTTGTTTAGGTCAGGTTACAGATATAAAAGGTGGGCAGGGTTACGAGGGGATAAAGCATTTCAAAAAAGAAATATTCAGAATACAACTCATACACAGGAAACCGTTACAAAGAAAGTGCTTTAGTCTGTCAGTATAGGGTCATTAGGCCCCTGGGAGTGCTGGCCACACAGGTGGGGACTAGCTATACAGAGGGGGGGGTGGGGTGAACAGGCTGAGGACGGCGTTGTCGTTTTTTGTGAGGGTGATGGTATGGGGAAGGAGGGGAGGTGTTGCTGCAGTGAGCCAGCAACGTGAAGAGGGGCTGGGGAGGGCGATGGGCAAACTGGAACTTAGTAGGAGGCAAGTGGGGGGGAACAGGAGTGGGGAGAAACTAAGGGGAGGGGCACTGGTGTAGGTGGGAGGAGGTGGGGAGATAGCAGCAAGGAGGTAGAGGGTGTGATAGTGGAGAGGGTTGTGCAGGAGAGGATGGGGTGGGAATCTTAGAGGCAGGAGAGGGTAGGGGTTGGTTGGTGGGGGATTGTGAAGGAGGGATGGGGGTGGGAAGGGGGATTGAGAGGAGGGTTGTTCAGGCTATTGAGTCCTGTGATAGGCTAGTTGAAGCATACACAGGTCAGTTCATGATGCAGGGGAGTCCCGAGTCCTGTTTTGAAGAGGCTAATCTTATTGCTTTCAATGAGTGATGCCGGTAGCCCATTATACCATTTTGGTCCTTGGTACGAGATGGATTTCTGTGCCAGGGTGGTGCGCTCAAATGGTACCAGGAGCCCGCCTTTCTCAGCACTCCTGGTGGGCCTAGATGGTCTAGCCTGCTGGAAGAGTCCACAAAGAGATGGTGGCACTAGTCTTACTTGGCCTTTCTTGACAAGTAGGCAGGTCTGGTATCGAGCTCTGAGATGGAGAGGAAGCCATCCAGTTCCTGAGTAGAGGGCACAGGTGTGGGTAGAAGATTCGGCTTCTAGGATCAGCCAGCATGCCTTGTTTAATAGGGTTTTTATTCGACTGAGGGCAGTGTCGGTGCCAGCCCCGTATATTTGTAGGCCATAGTCAATAGGTGCAAGGACCAAGCAGCTTGTGGCCAATTTTAGTGCGTCAGGTGTCGTAGAGTGCCTGTGGTAGTATAGCACTCCAAGTTTCATATTGGCGGTTTCGACCACATGGTCAGTATGACTGGAGAAGTTGAGTGTGTCATCAGTGTGAATTCCTAGATATTTAAAGCAGTCAGCTTGCTCTAGAGCCTCTCCATTAAGGTTCCATATCAGCATGGGGTGGAACTTCTTTTTGTTCTGTGAGACAGCGAGCAGCATGCCCTTAGTTAGCAGCAGTTTTTATCACTGAACCAGGATTCAAGCTTGTGGAAGCTGTTGAGGAGTTGGGAGGTGATGGTTGACTGGTCCCTGCCAGGGGCAGAAATTACGGCATCATCTGCATAGAGTACGATGTGTGCCAGGCAGGCTGAGGGTAGGGTATTGATGTAGAGTCTGAAGAGGAGTGGCCCAAGAATTGATCCTTGGGGGACTCCAATGCTTATCTCCCTGGGAGCTGAGAGTGAGTCACCAATTCTGACGCGCTGAGTCCGGTGAGCAAGGTAACTGCTAAACCATGCCACTGTGTCTGGGGATAGTCCTGTTGAGAGCAGGCTGTTAAGAAGGAGGTGGTGGTTGACGGAGTAGAAAGCTTTCGTGAGGTCTATGAATCTTGACCCCTCTGCCATCCCTTTGTCTAAGGCGTCGTACAACTGGGAGGTGTATTCTACTAGGGCCATTAGGGTGGAGTGGTGTTTCTGGAAACCGTGCTGTTGGCTCATTTTGTTGTGCTTCTCAAGTTACTCTGAGCTGGTCAGAGACCACTCTTTCTAGGACTTGGGGGATGGATATCGACCTGTAGTTAGAGGTGTTGGTTCTGTCTCCAGTTTTGAGGACAGGAGTGATCAAGGCCACCTTCCAGGTGTCAAGGAACACACCCAACCTGAATGAGGCATTAAAAACCTTTGTGAGTGGGTCGGCAAGCTCATTTAAGACAAGGGCGACCAGCTTCATATCGACTTGGGTCATCCCATCCTTGTCTTTCCAAGAACGCGCTTGACGTACTTGATTGTCTCAGCCCTAGTGATTTGTTTAAAGTTAAACAGCGGTGTCCCAGTTATTGATGTTGAGGGGTTGGCATGATTTGGTGATGGCGCAGTAGTCGGATTAAGATAGTTGACCGGTGGCACACCTGTGAGATCAGTAAAGGCCATGTTGAACTTGTTGGCTATGTCTACAGGTTCCTGGACTGTGTCTGTAGAGGTTGTAATCGGGTCTGATGGGGCTCTGGGGCCTTGCCCGTGAGGGTTTTCATGGAGTTCCAGAATTCCTTATATGAGCCCCAGCTCTTGGTTAGATGGTCTTTATAGTGCATGGCTTTAGCTGATCAGATGAGCCTGGTGCAGTAGTTTCTAGTTGTTCTGTATGCAGTAACATCGGCTTGTTTCCCAGACAACTTGGCCTTATGCCACAAGTTGTCACAGTTGCACATTAGATCAACTAGTGAGCTGGAGAGCCATGGGTTAATGGTTCCTTTCACTTTTTGGTTTTGAAGGCTCGATTGAAAGTCGTGACTAGGTAGTTCAGGGCTTGATTACCATCAGTGGTTCTGTTGAGTGGTGTCCAGTCTATCTGTGTTAGATTGTTAGTAACAAAAAAAAATTTTTTTTTTTTTTAAAGATATAGCACCCCCATCTACAGTGCAATAACTTCCACCCCACTCTACACACTAGACTGTTTATTGTGTAGTTTTTTTTTTAATTTTAGATATAGCCCCCATCTATAGTGCATTAGCCCACACCTTTGGAACTACAAGTTTGCTAGCTGGATGCCGGCCAATAACGACTTCATGCGTCACTGTCTATTTAAACAAATGGGGAATGGTTTTCTTCTTTTATAGGGATTGTTAAAACTGCACTGTTTCAGGTGCTTGTGGGCAGAGGAAAGTGTGGCCAGAAGAGGGTTGGGTGGGACTGGCAGTCTAGTTAATGACCAGGGTCTGGTTTGGTGGGAGGAGGTGGTGGGAGTCATTTGTGGTCTGTGTGTGAGGGAAGGGAATCATATTAACAGCTGTATTGGTGGCAGTTTTTCCTGGAGTGGAGGGAGGAACTGCAGAGGGTGACAGGGTAGGGGTAACTATACAATAAACAGTCTCGTGTATAGAGTTGGATGGAAGTTATTGCATTGTAGATGGGGGGGGGGGCACTATATCTTTTGGGGAAAAAAAAACTTTTTTGTTACTTAAAGCCAGTTTGCATAGTTCTTCGAGCAAAGTTCTGCTTCTCTCAGTGAAAACTACATGACGTGGCACTACGCAAGCAACTACACAGTCATATTTTGCAAAGTTGGGAAACTTTATGAAGTATTTCACAAAGGGAAGATCTTCTTAGCGATATCACTTCCATTAGCCCACACCTTTGGAATTATACCGTCATCAGTGCTAGGACTACATGAAGCATTTGCTAGCCGGACACTGGCCAACAACGACTTGATGCGTCAGCATCTATTTAAATATGGGTTGCCCCATCGCTCCTTAGTTCTTTTCCAGCCATCGATCTTCCTTGTTGAACCTGCTGTGGAAACATCGACCAGCTAGCTATTGTCATTCTCTTAATTTTCCTTTCTTTTTCTTAAGTGTTATATCGTCATCTCTGTATGCCGCCAAAATCTACAACCTTATTTAAGTGCTGTGAGTGCAGAGAGAAAACTTCCAAAGATGACACACATGAGATGTGTGTGTCTGCTGCCTAGGCATGTCTCACAACGTTAGAACCTGTGAGATCTGCCAGAGCTTTAACCAGGCGACGCTGAAGCAAAGCACTGGAAAATTTTTCCTAGAGAAAACTTTGACAGCTATGGAGAAAGCACAAAGCCAGAAATCTTTGTTGCCAGCCTCATCAACTGAATCGTGGCCGACAAAGCCTGAAGACTGGGGTCTCAGTTGCCGCTGTGGCCTTCAGGTACTCAGACTTCGAAATTGACCATTCCAGCAGTGGTGACGCCAGCCTCCACCCCTCCCAACTGTTGATAATACTTCAAGGTGGGGGCTTGGCTCAGGCACTGCCATACTTAATAAGGAGGGTACGTCGCTGTCATCAAGAAGTCGCGGACCATTGTTGACTTCGGTTGTCAGGGCCCCTGGCCTGGGTGTTGTCAACACACAAATGGTTCTGATGTTGTTTTCAGAGATGACACAACATATTTTACCAGGCTTACCTATGCAGCCTATGTTATCGTCGATGGGTGTTAATGGTTTTCAGCCCCGTCTACGCCATCTTCCAGTACACTGTAAATACCTCTTTCTGAACTGCCACCAGCATCACCAGCGTGGTCCTCAGTTCCCGTCATTGAGAGGGAGGTCAACAATGAGGTGAAATATAATTCTGACCTAATTATGGAGGAGGATTATTCAATAGGAGAAGGTTATGAGGGAGAACAGTATGTACCATGTTCTAGTTCTACCCTCTTTTCCTGTAGTGAGGCTTCTGTGGTATGTACCCCCAGATCTCATCCAGAGGATCCTACATTTAAGTCTATGCTGCAGCAAATGCAAATTGCCTTGGACTTTGTTGTGAAGGAGGATGAGGACTCCACAAAGACAAATCTGATGGATTTTTTAGAGATTCCCTGTACTCCATCCAGTATTATTCCTCCAGTGTATTCTGCATTAGAAGATGCTACATTTGCTGTGTGGTACAGGCCTTACTCATTGGAAGCTGAACCAAGAATGGCTGACAAGCAGTAACCTGCTCTTTCTGCTAAATCTTCTTATGCCAGTCAACCAGAAACAGACTCTGTGGTTATTATGGCTGCCCATGATAGATCCAGGGCACTTAAACACACGAGTACTCTGCCTCTTGACAAAGAACCCAGGAGGCTGGATGTGATGGGCAAACTCATATATGCCTGTGCCTCACTAGGCCTAAGAATTGCCTCAGAATTGCAAATTACCAGACCCATATAATTCTATATCAGAACAGCCTATGGAAGGCTGGTAAAGCTGCTGCCCAAGCTCTGCCAAGAACAAACTGGTTAAAACCTTGACATCTGGTGCTGAGGTGGGCAAACACTTGCTCCGCTCAGCATATGATGTGTCTGATGCTTCTGCCAGGACAGCTGCATCTGGAACTTTCATGCAACATTATTCTTGGCTAAGGGTAGATGGATGCACTGATGATGTACAGCGAGTAGTTTTAAATGCTCCCTTTAGAGGGAGCAACCTGTTGGCTATGATGCTGAAGAGGTGCTGAGAGGTCTTCAGATATCTAACATGACACTAAAGTCTGTTAAATCCCTTTCTCCTATGCCTGCTAGGGGTCATGGAAGGGGGATCCTTTTGTTAGCCTGCTGCCAGAGGTGGCCACCAAGCCTGCTGTCAGCAAGGTCGAGGAAAGTGTAGTGGGTCCTTGCCAGGCCCCTTCCCCCAGATGCCCATTCAGATGCACCTAAGGCCACTGGAGCTGGTGGAGCTGCCCCCACCGGTTCAGCCTGACCTGAATCATATCGCTCCTACACCACTGTTGACTCCAGGGGCAATTGTCTGGGGCCGAGACTCCCTACATCTCAGGGGAGCATTACCAGTTCAGAATATTGCTCTTTGGCTTGTCTTCTGCACTGTGGGTTTTTACCAGATGCTTGGCAGTTGTGGAGCAGCCCTTCACAGGGAAGGCCAGTTTGTCTTCCCGTACCTGGATGACTGGTTATTTAAAGCCAGCTCCGGGGAATATCTGCTACACACCCTGTCTTGGACATGGCAGTTGTTCTACGACTTAGAGGTCACAGTGAATGTGCCAAAGTCTGTCTTGACTCCTTGCCTGAGACTGCAGTACATAGGAACAGTCTTGGACACAGCAGTGGACTGTGCTTTCCTGCCCTTGGACAGGGTGGAAAACCTGACTGCTCAAGCAAGATTGATATACAACAGTCATCTAGTACCACCCAAAACTTTTCTACGTCTTCTGTGATTCATGGCAGCAGCCATTGTCACTGTGCCACTGGCCCGCTTACACATGAGGATCCCTCAGAGGATATTAAGGGTCCAGTAGGATCATCTGCTGGACCAAATGGTACTCATCATGACTCCATTGCATAGAGCACTGACGCGCTGGATGGACAGCGACAACCTCTTAAAGGGCGTTCTAGTCCTTATTCCAATGCTGAAGCAGATCCTCACCACAGAAGCCTCCAGCTCTGGGTGTGGAGTGCACCTGGGTCCCTATCAGACACAAAATTCATGGAACCAGGTGGACGCTAAGTTGCATATAAATGTACTAGAGATGAGGGCTGTCTTGTACAGCTTCCAGGCATTTCAGGAGCATCTGACTCCCATGTCCTTTGTTGAGACAGATGGACAATGTCAGTGTGATGCACTATAGCAACAGATAGGGTGGCACTCATTCCTATCCACTTTGCATGAAAGCAATGAGAGTGTGGTACTGGGTGCTGGAACACAGCCTAGACCTGTAAGCTGTGCATCTCCCAGGTGTCCAAAATGTCCTGGAAGATAAGCTAAGCAGGTTACAGTCCAAGATGCGCAAATGAGAACTGCTGACCTCAATAGTAGATGACCTCTTCCCAAGATGGGGTCATCCAGAGTTGGACCTTTTTGCATCCCCACACACTGAAGAACTGCCACGTTTCCGCTTGCTCCAGGGCCTGGAGTTTTCTGGCAAAATGCATTGTCCATCTCTTGGAAAGAGAAGATTTTATCTGTGTCAGTCTTCACCGTTCATCACAGTTGGGTATGTGGCCAGAGGTCACGACCCTGCGGAAACTTTTTTTTTTTTTTGATGGACGGGGTCGACGCACCGTCGGTGCTGCCCTCCCACCAGTTTTTCATCTCCTGCCATAGACGTTGCACCTTGAGAGGAGCTCTTCGAGCAAACTATGCACTTCGGGCCTAGTTTTTCATCTGTCGACGCCTATCTACCTGTCGGTTCCGTTTCCCCCTACTCGACATCACTGCCTCGTTAAGATAGTTCCTTTATTATTTTCAGCGACAACGAGTCTGTTTTTTCACTTTGTTTACCATTGATCATGTCTAGGTTGGAGGGCAAAAAGTTGCTGAAAGCAGAGCGGCCTCCCATGCGTTGGTGCCCGTGCAACCGAAAATACTCCGTTACCGACCAGCATGATCATTGTCCCCCATGTCTTGGCCCGCTTCACGACATGGAATCGTGCAATGCCTGTTTCTCTATGGATCGTCGAGTCCTGGAACAGCGCGTGTGTAAAGTTGGACGAGCTCTGCCAACTTTCGGGGATGGGTGCGCACTCATCAGGCCAAGCCGCGGTCTCTCGGCCTTTACTCCGGGTCCTCTCCCGGTTCTGTACGGACCATGGAGGAGGGGGCTTCCGCCTCTTGTAGCCTCGCCATGGCAGAAGTCCCTTCTGCGGTACAGGAGGCCCAGTCCGTTCCTTCTGGGGCAGGCGGGAGGCACCGATCTGGCAGTCGCCCTTTTGGGGCAAAGGCTCCCCTGGTGTCATTTCTTCAGGCTGGAAAGCCTGGGTTGGCACCATCCTCAATGCCGTTTCTGGGGCTGTGGGCCCTGATGGCCCCATGGTTGGCACCAGTCTGCCGCGCGGCGCCGTCTTCGACTGTTTCTGGTCTCCCCGCACTGCTGAGTGGCGCCATGCAGGCCCACGGCGCCGTGGGAGATGTTGCTCTCGCTCTCTGCACCACTTGCGGCAAGAGGGGGCTGTCTGTGCCATCCCTGACCCCGGTGCTGTTCGTGGCGCCATGGGGGGATGGCGCTGTGGCCGGCATCGACTCTGGTTCTGCTGCCACTCTGGTGCTGTCTCTTCCTCAGGCGCCGTTCATGGTGATGTGGGGGAGTTCGGTGCCGACTCTGGTGTGGATACCCAGATTGGCACCTCCCTCAGTCCGGACAGGAGCAGGCATCTGTGTATGGTCTGGCACCAGACTACAGTCTCTACCTCTTCGGAGGTGGACTCTGAGTCTGGTTCGGACCCACTGTCCGACTCTTCAGAGTTGGCAGCCCATGTGGACACCTCGATAGCTACTTCAGCTGACCGGAACCAGCCTCACTCTGAGGAGCGGGCAGTAGCCCCCAATTCTGGGGTCAGGGGTGCTGACCAGCAGGCAGTGGTCCAGGCCACTGTTGCCTAGCAGCCTAGACTTGGAGGGTTTTCTGCCCCCTCGGTTGGGATACCCCCTCGTGTGGTGTGCCTGGATCGCCCAGCTTTATTGCTGGCCATGGCGCCCACGGAGGGGGAGGGTGCTACTCCCTGGGTGGTCTCCTTGGGGACCAACCAGGGTTGCCAGCTACCCAGGCTGGTGTTTTCGAGGCGGAGGGTGCTCTCGGCCTCTGAGGGTTCGAGGAGGCGGCCCTTCTCTCGGACCCACCCGGGTTAGGGGAGGAGTTGCAGAACGGACCCCGCCCTTCCTCCTTGAGAGTGCCCTGGTCTTTGGAGGGAAGAGACCATCCTTTTGGGCTTACATGGTCCCAGTCACCTCACAGGAGGGATTCTTCAGGGCACGGTCTAGGCAGTTCCAGCATGGTTGATCAGCTGTCGGCTGTTGGGCTCTCCGGAACTCCTCCTCCCCTCTAGGCTTCCGGTGCACTCTCTAGCCCGGGCAGAGGACATTCCTCTTCTGTTGTGGATCAGGCCCCCATTCCTCTGTCGCCATCTCTTGCTGTCCCAGGCATTCGCGGTCGTACGGTACCTCTCTCCTGGGAACAGTTCAGGGGTGCGGCTGCTCACTCCCCTACTTATGTCAGGGCCATGGACGAGTGGGTGTTCCACCCTCCCCCTGAGCAGCCATCCTCTGGATCTCCGAGGTCTTCCACTTCCTCATCCTCCTCTTCTGGAGGAGAGGAACCTTCCGTCCACATCTCCCCTGCTGATGATCTCGCCGAGTATCAGCGCTTCCTCGTGAGGATGATGGAAGATCTGCATATCACCCCACCCACTCCTCAGCACAATCAAGAGCATTTGACACGTGCCTAGCAACGACCCTTTTCCGGAGTCCCAGCCCCTAGGGATCTGAGCCAGAGGTATTGTGCCCCCCCCCCCGGAGTCTCCAGGTCGTATGCCTCATCCTGAGCCAGAACTGATGCAGCTGGACACTCCCGATGGGCTTTGCGTCCTCCACCATGACCGGCCCCCAGATCAAGATTCTATGGATTTTGACTTCTGGGGGAGGAGGACCTTTTACTCGGCATGGTTGTTGTTGTCAATTTCTACTCATCAGGCACACTATGCTTCCTATGATAGGTTCTTGTGGTCCAGGCTGGGTCAACTCCTAGCCTCCTTACCTGATTCGGAGGTAACCAGACAAGCCATTGCACTCTCTGCACGTGGCCTGAAGCTAGCAAGGCACTAAATGAGGGCATCTTATGACGCCAACGAGGTAGCTTCCAGGGTCATAGGGACAGTGATCTGCACTAGGCGGATGGCATGGCTGTGTCTTTCCTGGTTGTCACCCTTGGCCCGGTGTAGGGTGATTTCTTCCGGCTACCGGAGAACCCACCTTTTCTCCTGTACAGTGAGGCGGCGTCTGTTGGGGCAATCTCCTGCCCCCTCCGGGGGGTCCCCGTCTCACTCTCCCAAGTCTCGGGCCCGTAGGGGTTCTGCTTCTCAGTGTTTTCTCTCCCCCACTGGGACCTAAGGGATTTAGTCCTTCAGGGGGCTCGGTACTCTCCCAGCTGTGATGAATGGTGAAGACTGACACAGATAAGATTTGAAAATTACGTACCTACCGTAATTCTTGATCTTTCTGTGTATCTTCACCATTCATCACAAAATCCCACCCTTCATCCCCCTGGGGCCTCAGTCTCTGGGTCCCTCCTCACTTTGTGTGCCTCTTCCTCCCCTTCCTCCTTCCCTATGGTTAGGAGTGGGGGGACTTTGGAGACACATGGAGGAACCAAGTTCTGCAGCTTAGCGGCTGGGGGGGATGGGGGCATTTTAACCTTATCGCCTTGTGGCTTCCCCACCCCTTCTTAGGGATGGGGTGCTGCACTTAGAGCCCCCTCTTTTTCCCCCTTCTCCTTTGTCCTTCGGGACTAATTCGATTTTTAATTATTTGGGGGGAGGCTCTTCTCCTGAAGTTCCTCCACCCACGTTTTCTTTGGATGGGGGGAGGACGTACCTTGGCTTCTGGACTTCTTAGTTGTGTGTTGCGACTAATCCCTCGGGGATAGTCGTGCTCTGCCTGGAGCTGTTATTCTGTGGTTAATCTTGCTTGCCTTGCCAGGTTTTCTTTTCTCTCCTCCCTAGGACAGAAGGTCTGAACTTGTTCAGTCTTAATTAGGAGGTCCAGGTTGCAGGGTCAGTTGGCATTGTCCTCCCCCCTTCCAAGAAAGATGTTTGTCCTTCCCTTCTTCTTCTTCTTTTCCAGAGATTGGGGTCCCTCCCAATCCCTTAGATTCCTCTTCCTCCTTTTCTTTCCTCTCAGCTGTTATTCCTCCTTTTGTTTTGTATATCTTTTCCTTTTATCTTTCCTTTGGACTCCCTTGTCCCACTCTCCCTATTTTCACTCTACAGCAACTCAGGACTGGCAGGAGGGCAGGGTCGATGACACCTAACGGCCAACCCGCGAGCGCCACGCAGTGCGTTGGCCTCGAGGGTGGCGCCGACGGTGTGTCAGCTCCGCCCAGTCCCCACAAAAAAAGAGCTCCCGCGGGGTCGTGACCTCTGGCTACATACCCAACTGTGATGAGTGATGAAGATACACAGAAAGATCAAGAATTATGGTAGGTACGTAATTTTCATTTTCTGAATATATTCCCTCCAATTCCACTGATACAGAGGGTATTGCTCAAAGCGAAGATTGAGGATGTCACCCTCACCCTCATTGTTCTCCTGTGGCCTTGTCAGATATGGTTTCCACTTTTGCAGCACCTAGCAGTGGAGCCCCACATTGCTCAACCTCTGTGCAGGGGTCTGTTGTCACAGGACGAGTGATCTCTGGTTCATCTGATCTCGAAATCCCTGCATCTGCATGCAGGGCTACTGAAGACACAGCCATAGCACATAGCCTGTAGCTCAGTGGGTAGCCTATAACTCAGTAGTTAGAGCACCAAGATATTATTCTGGAGGCCTGGGTTCAGTTGCCAGTTGGTCATATTATTTGGGAGACTTTTAAAGTGCTGGGCAAGGAGAGAGTCACTAACGGAAGACACTGTGACTCTCCCCTCCCCACCAATCTCTGTCACCAGAGCTGGGTTTCCGAGAGCTCAAGCTAGCGGGTAACTCCACCCCATTCACATGCTCCTCCAATTGCCTGTGTGGCCTTCTCCCTCAGAAGGGCCTCTACCATAAGCGGCCCGTCACGCTAGAGACCGAGCGCAATGGATATCATAGGAGCTTGCCAGGAGACAGCCAAGGAGACAACCAACAGCCAGGAACCCTCCCTGGCCCCCCCAGGTACAACTGTCTTGTGGGAGCATGGTTTGGGGAACTAACTGCTGGTCTATGCTAGCTCAGAATCTATCTGGGTGAGTACTGCGTGGGAATAGAGTACTCTGCCTCAGCCACAGGTAATGCTCATTGCCTACATAAAAAAAAGTTTAATTTCATATCTGTGTCTGACATAGCTTGGGTAGCTTTAATTTCAGGGTTATTTTGTGCTTTTAGTTAAGTTGTACAGCTTCACCTTATCTGAGTGGGCAGTATAAGGTAGCATACACTCCAGTTTTCTGTGTGATAGCTGAGTGAGCACTACAAATTAAACTAAGTCTCTTTAATGCTGATCTTTTTGGGGATGTTATTCAGCATGGAGGCAGTCAGTTGTGGCGGCTATGGAGCACTCTTCTCTAGAGATGTGCTCTGGAGGAGGGGGCACTGCCCCATCTGCAGGACTATCGCAGAGCTCCATGCTCAGCCGTTGACAGCAAGGGTTGAAATATCTCAGCTGCACATTCAGCTCAGCAGGAGCTTACCCACACTCCCCCGGAGACCCATTGGTCCAGGGGCTTGGGAAGTGGTAGAGGGGAAAGGGGTAGCCATAAGGAGGTTGTCCAGCCCAGCACCATCCAGACAGCGAATCGCTTCACACCGCTCAAGGAGGTTCAGGTGCCTAACAACCTTGGGGGACTCTGGGTCAGTCGATGGGAAAGGGCAGGACAGTGTGATGGCAGCCAAGGGAAGCAAGTTTGCCAGGAAAGTCCTAGTGCTCGGGGATTCAATGATTGTGGGGGTTGAGAGAGTGGTGGAGGATGGATTAAATGGGAGGAGGATGGTCCAGTGCCTTCCTGGGGCACTTGCCATCCAGGATTTAGATAGGATAGACATGATGGTGGAGAGGGGCAGGGGGAGCTGAGGATGCTGGTACACCTAGGTACTAACGATTTGGTGAACCAGTCAGTGGAGATGATGAAGTGGAACTTCCATAGACTGGGGGACAGATTGGTGGCACACTCCGCCTCCCTGGCCTTCTCTGAAGTTCTCCCTGTGTGGGGTAGGGAGGGGAAGCAGGACAATATAAAGAGTGATGTAATACTGGAGTTTTAACAGATGGCTTAAGGGGTGGTTTCAGAAAAGGGAGTACCACTTTGTGGGGGATTGGGGGGGCTTCTGGGACAGGAGACTGTTTAAGGGGATGGACTTCAGCTGACGAGATACGGGGCACCAGCGTGCTGGGGCAGAAGTTTGGCATCTATATCAGATGTTTAAATTGACTGTGGGGGAGACAGTGTAGAGGAACCACGGTGGTTGGTGAGGAGAAGGGGATCCTAGCTAGTACTCCCCTGCATCTGAGGGACTGTAGCAGCTCTGGGGGTACAAAGCTGTAGTGCATACTGGACCAGGGGAAGGAGCAGTAGAGAGGGGAAATGTAAAGGGTGAAAGCACCAGTAACTGGGGGAGAACACAAGGAAAACACAAGACCAGTAACAAAGTAGGGTCAGGGGTCAGATGGAAGGGGGTAAGTCTAAATGCCAGGAGCCTAGGTAGCAGAATCAGCGAGCTCTGGGCACTAATGGCAGACACAGGTGGACCTTGGGTGGTCATCATGGAAACATGGGCTTTGGAAAATAATGACTGGGAAATGACCATCCCTTGGTATTCACTGCTCAGGAGGGATGGAGGAACTGGCAGAGGGGGAGGAGTTGCCCTTCATGTCAAGGAGGGCATAGAGGTGGCAGAAGAGGGGTGCATGAGGAACAGTGATGGAGGCAGAGTCAATGTAGGTACAACTTACAGCAGCCTAAGGCAATAAAATACACTTGGGATGATCTGTCAGCCTGCACGGCAAGGGGAGGAAAGGGACGGGGAGCTCAGGGAAGAACTTGAAAGAGCGGTAGCAAAATGGAAAGTAGTGGTGGTGGGTAATCTGAACATAACGGGCATCCATTGGGATGTTCGGCCGCCAGGAGTGCCAGAAGTCAGGCCTTGCTGGACACCTTCCAAGACTGTCTTATGGTACAGCTAGTTAAGGAACCCATGAGGCAGACAGTGTTGATGTGGTGCTCACTAATGCAGAGGTGGTGGGAGCTGTGGGGGTGGGTGAGCCACTGAGGAACAGTGACCTTATATAACTCTGTTTGGTTTGAATTGGCCCTGTGGTCTGGCAAACCACAACTGAGACCTGAAGTCCTTGATTTTACAAGGGCGGACTTTGATAGGCTCAGGGAGCTGGTTATTGGTAAGTTAGTTTGGGTGGACAAGAGGTGGGAGGCAATTAAGGGGGTCCTTCTCGAGGCATCGAAAGTATGCATAAGAACAGCAACCAAAAACACAGGTTTAAGAGACCATTATGGTTCTTGGCAAGGGTCAGGGAAGTGGTGAGGGCCATGAAGAAGGCCTTCTGTAACCACAGAAGAAAAGTAGGAGGAGGTATAATGGAGAGACTGTGTATAGAAAAACAGGGTTGCAAAGAGGGTCATTAGGGAGGCAAAAGCAGACACAGAACTGCGAATTGCGGAGGGGATTAAGAACAGAGATAAAAAGATCTTACTTCGAGAAGGCTCTTGCAGTAGGTATTCACAAGTAGAACTAAGCCGCCAGGCATCAGGACCCCAAGGAAAAGTCTCTAGCTAGCAGTCTCTGGCAGGGACAACCCCCACATCAGGTGACTGGCGTCATCTGATATCAGTATAAAGGGGGCGGTCCCGATGCCCGCCCTCCAGTTCTTTCCCGCCATTGGCTTTTGAAAGTACCTCGCAGAAGAACAGCACTCGCTTATCTCACCATTTGGATAAGTATACACCCTTTTCGACAATTTTCTTCCTTATTCTGATAAATGTGTGTTACTACCTCACTATGCATGTCATCCCAGACGCCATCGTAATCACATTAAAACAAGTGCGACTCGTGTGGATCCCGGCTCCCTCACAAGGACAGCCGTTCACTCTGCCTATTCTGTCTGCGCCCAGACCACGGCGTGGAGGAGTGTGAACACTGCCGAAAATTCAACGCTGCTACTCTGAAATGAAGGCAGCAATCCCCGGAAGCCCATTTGCTCAAAAAGAAAATGGCATCCATGGAAAAAGTACTGAAGAAATTGAGGCAGGCGTCAACTTCTCCTGAGGGCCATTACAAGAAAAGGAGGTGCAAGGAGAAACACAAGGATCGGGACTCGCCATCCACAGCGGCTGCGACTTCGGCTAGATTCATGGCTCTCCAGGTAACTTCCCCTCCGGTGGATCATCCTTCCATGGCTGCCATAGTGGTATCTAAGCCAGCGTCGACCAGCCCGTCTGGCTCACGCTTGAGCCCGATGGGAGCCTCCGGGGCCAAGGAGGCCTGCACCCCCGCTACGGCCTCTAAACCCAGGTCTGCTAGTCGGAGTGCATCCGATAAGCCAGGCATCGGTCCCACCGACGCCCACCTGGACTCGGCTGGTAAGTCGGTCGTCGGTATACCTGACGTCCGCTCAGTCGGCAACCCATCATCAGGCTCTCCTTCCACCCCTGATGCCAGAGAGTTGCCACAGCACACACCTGTCACATTACCTACTGAGGTCTCCATGTCTCCTCCCGAGGAATTCACTCCTCCCTCCCCAGCTGGAGTCGAGGAGCTTGAAGCACTGCTGTCAGGGGTGCCACCACCCCCCCCCGATGCCAGACAACCTGAAATTACCCTACGGCATACAGCTTCCTGACGAGAGACCGTCAGAGCCTTCTGGGTTCCCGGGTCCCCCTCTGGGCCAACGCCTGATCCATCTGGTCCGCCTGCAGGGCCGACGCTGGGACCTTCAATGCCGTCGGGGCTCCCAGTGCCAGGATACCCGATGCCAACTTACCCGACGCTGCAGTATCCGATGCCGAGGTACCCTGTGCCTCAATACCCGAAGCCAGGCCTCCCACCGTCAGATTATGGGTACCCTTATTACGGGTTTCCAGGTTACCTATATCCGACCCCCCCTCCACCTCCTCCACCTACCCTGCAGCCTCAGGTGGACTTGAGGGAGGTCTTGGCCTTTTGGTGGGCTGAGACTAAAACACAGATCACCCAAGAGGTCAAAAAACGTATACCGATGCCGGACACCTTATGTCGGCGCAAAGAGACTCCCCTACCCCTGCCTAACACCAGAGCTGAACCTTCTGGCTTTTGGGCAGGGAGGACATGCTCCCCCAAGGAACCCCCAGAGAGGGGGATCCTCATCCTCCTAGGGAGGACTCTTCTTCTTCTGCATCATCAGAATCTTCTAAATCAGATTTGGACTACGGACACTCTGACCTAGAGGACGAGCCCTGCACTCCAGATAAACCCAGCCCGCAAGGTTCTCAGAAGTCCCGTCTGGAAGACCCTTCCTTTCTGGAGCTGCTGAAGAAAATCCAGGCTGCCTGTGAGTGGCAATCAGTGGAGCCAGATCCCCAGCGTAAGAAGCTCGCTGCCCATCTGGGTCTCCCGGAAACTTCTCCCACATTAATTCCACCCTGGATAGAGCCTCATGCAGATCTTGTTTCCACTGTTTGGAAGCAACCTTCCTCGTTAGCCCCCCCTTCCTTGGAAGGCAGACAGGCTATACCAGGCTCCTGAGGGGAAGGACTTCTTTAGCCTTCACCCCACGGCTGATTCGGTAGTGATTAGCGCCGCACACAACTGATCAGCCAAACCTAAGTACTTTAGCTCGTCCCCTCCTGAGAAGAAATCACGTCTTCTGGACCAGTACGGGAGGAAGGTCTATGCTTCTTCCACTCTGGGCATGAGGGCCCTCAGCTACATTGGCCACATGGGGACTACCAGAAAGCTATCCTTGGTCAGATGGACTCAAAACTGGACTCCCTTCCAGACTCCCAGACTAAGCAGGAACTGGAAGATCTTGTCCACTCCGTGAGTTTGGCCTGTAGAGACATGCTTCGTACTACATATGACGCGGTGGACACAGCAGGCAGGAGCTCTGCCTTCGCAATATCCTTTGCGGCATCACGCCTGGCTCCGAGTGTCAGGTTTAGCCCCTGAAGTACAATTGGGTATTCACAATGCTCCCTTCAGAGGGTCTGTGCTGTTTGGCGGTGATGTCTAGGACATCATCACTGAATTACAGGAGAAGGGTTTGGCATTAAAGTCTGTTCAGACAATGTACAAACCCTCTAAAGGGCAGAAATAGTCCTTTTGGCACCCCAACTGCCAAAGAGCTAAGCAGACGCAATCCAGATGTGCCAATAAACGTAAGGCCGTGCCAGCTGGCAAGGCTCCCCCAGCAAGAAGGCTCCCAGGGCCTCGGCCGCTACTCTTCCCTCTGCCTCCTGACTCCCTGTCTCTCCCACTGCCTCTGTCCAGTTCAGAGGAACTGGTAGGGGGGAGATTTTCCTCCCAACTGCCGGGCTGGGAGA
This sequence comes from Neoceratodus forsteri, assembly GCA_016271365.2. NCBI lineage: Eukaryota > Metazoa > Chordata > Ceratodontiformes > Ceratodontidae > Neoceratodus > Neoceratodus forsteri. The sequence goes on along the minus strand of CM057456.1, from coordinate 1,542,139,620 downwards.
GGATAACGACAGACACCTGGGTGCTCCAGCTGATTGCAGCAGGACACTCGATAGAATTCATTCAAAAACCACCTGGCAGACCACCCCATCCCTCATCGTACTCCCCTACTCATCTGCAATTGGTACTGCAAGAGATACACTCTCTTCTGTTGAAAGAGGCAATAGAACCTGTGCCCCTCCATCTTCAGGGGAAAGGTTACTATTCTCATTTCTTCCTGTAGCGGTCCTTATCTGCTGTCAAAGTCTGTGTTTCTATGTTTCTTAGTGCCAAAGAAAAGTGGAGATCTGAGGCCCATTCTCGACCTCAGCTGCCTCAATCAGTTTGTGGAGTACAAACGGTTCCAAATGCTCTCCCTCCAGAGCCGCCTTTCAATGCTTCGGCTGGGCCTGTGGCTCTGCGCCCTGGATATGCAGGATGCCTACCTCTATATCCCCATTTACCACTCCCACCACAAGTACCTCGTTTTTTTTTTTAAGGGTCCCACTTCCAGTTCAGGGCCCTCCCATTTGGTCTGTCCTCAGCCCCTCGAGTATTTACCAAATGCCTGGTGGTAGTGGCAGCCTTCCTGCATGCCAAGGGGGTCCAAGTCTTCCCCTGCTTGGACGATTAGCGTCTGGCAGCCCCGTCCATGGAGGAACTCTTGGGCTCCCTTTCCCTCACCCTTCAAGTTTTCTCCGACCTGGGGATTACAGTCAACCTTGTCAAGTCCCATCTGATCCCTTGCCAATGGCTGCAGTTCATAGGGGCAGTATTGGACACAACCCTGGGCAAAGCCTTTTCGCCCCTGGACAGAGCCGAGACACCGTCAATCCAAGCTCGGTTCGTATCGGATCTCAGAAGGGTCAGAGCCAGGAAGGTCCTCCGCCTTCTCGCCCTGATGGCGGCCACCATCCCGACCGTCCCACTAGCTCGTCTCCACATAAGGATCTCTCGGTGGACCCTACGGACTCAATGGGATCAGTCTCAAGATGACATGGATCACGAGATCCTGGTGTTGGATTCTATGGTCAGGGACTTACAGTGGTGGACAGTTGCAGATCACCTCAGTCTGGGGGCCCTGTTCTGTACTGGCCCACCCACCCAGACCCTGACGACAGATGCATCGGGGCAGGCTGGGGTGCCCATCTTGGGTCTCATCAGACTCAGGGCAGCTGGTCTCAGTTTGAACAGAGACTCCATATAAACGTCCTCGAGCAGAGGGCAGTTTTTTATGCCCTCCAGGCTCTCCTTCCAGTTGTTCGTCCCGGTCATCTTCTCGTACAGTCAGACAACATGTGTGTTGTCTAGTACCTCAACAAACGGGGGAACTCGTTCTTATCCCCCTGCCGGGAAGCCATTAGAATCTGGCACTGGGCGTCCCAGCACAGCCTTCATCTGATAGCTGTCCACATGTCGAGGATGGAGAACACTCTCGCGGACGCTTTGTCGCTTGTCAGCCAAGTCTCACAAGGGGGAACTAGACCAGGTTGTGCTAAACGACATCTTCCAGCATTGGGGGAACCTTCAAATGGACTTTTTTGCCTCCCCCGACAATGCCAAACCTCCCATCTTCTGCTTGCTCGCTCCAGGGCAAGACGTTTTTTGTCAGGACGCGCTGTCTCTGTGCTGGAAGGACTAGTTTGTTTACTCCTTCCCTCCAATTCCTCTGATCCCGAGAGTTCTCAACAAGCTAAGGTCGGAAGGGGTGAGAATGATCCTCATTGCTCCTTTCTGGTCGAGAAAAGCCTTGTTCTTTCTTCTGAAACAGTTTTCCGAGGAACCTCCTCTTCCTCTACCACTGTCACAACACTTGCTGACACAGGAGCAGGGGACCCTGGTCCGTCTAGGCCTCAAGTCTCTTCACCTTCATGTGTTGCTCCTTCAGACGTAGCTAAAGCACGTTTTGGAGTTTCCCCCGTGGTAGCAGAGATCCTAGTGGAGGCCAGAAAGCCTTCCACCAGGTCCACTTATGCCATGAAGTGGAAACGCTTCACTATCTGGGCGGGTTCTAATAACCTTGAACCTTTTTCTTGTCCAGCCAATAAGGTTCTGGACTACCTTAGGCACCTGTACAACTTGGAACTTAGTTATTAGTCAGTGAAAGTACATACAGCAGCCATTTTGGCCTACCACATCCCTTTCAGGAGCAGGACGTTTGCACAATTAGAAGTCTCCAAGACTTTTCTGCAAGGGGTCTTGCACCTAAGGCCGCCGATTCACAACCCTGCTCCCCCTGGGACCTGAATTTCATTCTGGAGAAGATTATTCTGCCTCCCTTCGAACCCACAGTGGAGGCAGAGTTAAAGTTTCTCTCTTGGAAGACTTTATTTCTGGTGGCCATTACCTCTGCTCGGAGGATTTCTGAGTTGCAAGCCCTGATGTGTAAAATCCCCTATTTGATTTTCCACAGGGATAGAGTGGCCATGCATACTAATCCTAAATTTCTTCCGAAAGTGGTGGCTGAATCTACTCTGAATCATTCCATCGAGCTTCCAGCCTTTTTCATGGAGCACTCCAATCAAGGAGAGTACCTCCTCCATACCATGGATGTACACAGAATTATGAGATACTACACTCACAGGACTAAAGATCTCAGAAAAACAGAGCAACTCTTTGTGTCTTTTGCTCACAAGCGAGATGGCAACCCTGTTTCCAAGCAATGCCTTTCTAGATGGTTGGCCAATTGTATCACTTTCTGTTACAACAAGTATCACAAGACCCTTCTGGGTCAGGTCAAAGGCCACTCCACTAGAGGGGTTGTGGCCTCTGCCACTTGCTTTAAGAATGTGTCAGTGGCTGAGATTTGTGCAGCTGCAGCTTGGACATCCATCCATAGCTTCACAGAACATTACAGTTTGGACATTACCTCTCGCCGCAGAGCAGGCTTTGGGCTAGCTGTTCTGCAGGGAATTCTCTCATGATCTCTGTCTAGAAGCTCAGCATTTGTGGATCATGTTTCCTCCTCCCGCTTTCTTTTTGTTCCAGACTGCTTGGGACTCAGTCCTACTTGTGAATATCTACTGCAAGAGCCCTCTCAAAGTAAGGTAGTACAGTTACGCAAGAGCTTACCATAACAGTAGATCTTCGAGAGAGGCTCTTGCAGTAGGTCTTACCTTCCCGCCCTCCAACCCCTCAATTTCTTCTGTCAGATATGGGGGCCATATCCTCTTCTCTCCTGTCAAACCCTTGACTCTTGGCGGGCAAGAACTGGTGGGCGGGCATCGGGACCGCCCCTTTATACTGACGTCGGATGACGCCAGTCACCTGACGTGGGGGCGGTCCCCGCCAGAGGCTGCTAGCTAGAGATTTTTTCGTGGGGTCCTAATGCTTGGTGACTTAGTCCTGCTTGTGAATACCTACTGCAAGAGCCTCTCTCAAAGATCTACCATTATGGTAAGTTCTTACGTAACTGTACTTTTTTACGATATTGTTAGGGGGGAAAAAAGGAAGAAAGGTGGGGGGATTGTAAGGCCAGTTGGAAGTAGTATGATTGAGGACAGCCAAAAGGTCACCATCCTTAATGATTACTTTTGCTCAGTTTTCTTTAGGGAGGACAGTGGGTCCTTGCCAGAGAGTGGCATCAAAGTGGCCAGTCAGGGGTCCTGGAGATGAAGCAGGCAATATTTAATAGTGAAATGGTTTGAAAGGCATGGCAGCCCTAAAGATAGATGAGGCACGGGGACCAGATGGGTTACATCAAAGGATACTCAGGGAACTAGTAGTGGAACTGTCTGAACCCTAACTGGTCTATTCACCAGCTTGCTTAGGTCAGGGGACGTTCCAAAGGATTGGAAGGCAGTGAACCTAGGTCCTCTTCATAAGTGGAGGGGACAAGGAGCACCCAGGCAACTAAAAACCTGTCTGTCTTACCTATTGCAGGGAAACTGATGTAGTTACTAGTCAGAGGACCTTGTGGACTACATGGAGATCAATGGGCTCCAGGATAGTAAGCAGAACAGGTTCATGGCAGGGAAGGCTTCAGACTAACCTGATAGTTTTCCTTGACTGGGTGATGAAGGAACTAGATAGTGGCCATGCTGTGGACTTGTTGTACTTTGACTTTAGTAGTAGTAGTAGTCTATTTTATTCATAGACCATGAAAGGGAAGCAACTCAATTGAGCAATGCTCATTTACAATGAGATCCCAGGGTACATCCATACAAGTTACCAGTCAATCTCCTGACATAAAATCAAAGACGAAACTTCACTTACAAGATATATATACAGTATGCAGTTGTGTATACATAAATAACTTAACAATTGTGGTATACAGGATGTGTAGGTGAGTAAGTAATTTTGTTATGTTATGCCTATAGAGCAGCATGACAGAGGACTCGATCCCTGTTCCAAATACCATTTATTTATAAAACATTTTCTTATCTCACTAGATGCACTCTGAAGTTCAGTTGGAATTATGTTCCAAGTTGTTGCCCCCCTAAGTGGGAAAGAAGACCTCCCTACTCCAAGATTACAATTGGGTACAACAAATTCAGTACCTTACACAGATTGCAAACATGGTTTGGTTGACCTAATTCTGAATATATCCATAACATACCTAGGAACTGATTCCCTATAGACTTCTAACATAAACTGAGAAATGTGAAGATTTATTCTAATTTGCAGTCTAATCCAGTTCAGCATATGATACATTTGACAATGATGCATTCTAAAGGGTACATCCAATACAAATCTAGCTAACCTATTTGACTTTAATAAGCTTTTGACTCGGTACCTCACAGAAGACTGCTGAAGAAGATGTAGGACCTGGGTGTGGCTAAAGTCATATTATGAACTGGGGATCGTAAATGGAGGAAGCTGATTGGCCGAGAGGTTTTTGAAGCCGTGATGATATCTGGCTACATCTTCACAGCTTAAAAAAACCTCTGGCCACCAGCCTTCTCACGAGCATCAGATTCTCCAACCGCAACGTTCACCACATCCAGAGACCTAGAGCAAGTCACTCACAAAGATAACCAGTGCAAAAAAAAACAACCTAAAAACTATTCCCACTGCTGAAATGAAACTCCAGCTAAGTACGGCATGCATAAATAGAGCACCCACTCCCAAACAAGAAATGCCGCTCAACGGACACTCACATGAAAACACCCGCAATACCACAACGGCCCTTCCCAATCAAACATCTGCCAGCTGGTAGACAAAACAACCTCACCACTTTAGCTGCTGCTTTTTATTACTAAAAATGATTTTGCCAACTTCACCTGCTCCCTTCGGAAGACAATGCAGCCAGTTTACCCTTCTGCTCCATGCAACAATCGTAACACAGCATCTCGGAGGGACAGGTGGTGGTGGTGGTGAGGTGAGGAGACCAGAGCACAACCGACATAATCGCAGTCCCGTGTCAGCAGCAGTTTCACGAAAAAAATTAAAATCCATACAGATCTTCACCGGGTCTCAGTCCACGCAGCAGGACCGGGTCAAATGCAGAGAAATTAGAGTTCAGGAGTAGTGCTGAGAGAGTGACACTGAGTTCACAGCTGCACTCCTCCATGAACTCCACTTACAACAGCGCCACCTGCTGCCCATACCCTTCAGGAACTATTTCTTTTAAAGATATTCCTCCATCACTCCAAAAAAGGCATTAACATATTTTAAAAGTGTATTTTTTATTATTTTCTCTGAGAAAACTATTAAACCAGTTCATAATAGCAATAATGCACGACAGGGTGTGGTATATCATGGGATATCATCACTTCTCGGGTCATTGGACGAACTCGGCCTGTGACCTCATGCCCAACCACCCAAGGCGTGACGATATCCCATGATATACCACACCCTGTCGTGCATTATTGCTTAATTATACAATGGCAAGAAAATGTCCAGGGCTCTGATTGGTCAGTGTGTGCCGGAGACGGTGATGTTATTACATAATAAAATTACTGTTTTGATTTGTTGGATTGTTCTTTGGATCGCTCTTCAGAAACAAAGATATATTGCTGCACTAAAAATCTACTAAAACCTTTTTTAAATATTTTTTTTTATTTTCTATAACATCGAGCCATTGTAAAATTGCAATAAGGCACTCCAAGGAGTGTGTTATTGTGTAATAACATCACTCCAGGGATGGTGGAAGCACTCTGCTTCACCTCATGCTTCAACCCACCCCAGGAGTGACGTTATTACATGATAACACACATCTTGTCGTGTCTTATTGCTTAAGTATACTGGGTTTGAAACTGGCTAAAGTGGAGGGAGCAGATGGTTGTAGTTAATGGGATTAAATCAGAAGAGCGGGAAGTTACGAGAGGAGTTCCTCAGGGATCGCTCCTGGGTTCAGTCCTGTTCAGGATGTTCATCAGTGACATTTGTGAGGGAATCCAAGGCAGGTTATATCTTTTTGCAGATGACATGAAGCTCTGTGGGTGGGTGGATAGTGACAAGGGAATAAGGGAAATGCAGAGAAACTTACAAAAGCTAGAGGGGTGGTCAAGGGTTTGGCAGTTGAAATTCAGTGCCAAAACGTGCAAGGTGTAATGCACCTAGGAACTCACTGAAGCAATCGAGTTAGTGCAACAAGGCTATTTATTTATTTTTATTTTATTTTGTTTTTGATAACCGGGTAGGTGCACTAGGCATATAGATGCCTATTTTCAGGCACGACCTGGGAGGGGACAAGTAAATACAGGGTGGTACAAGAGAAATACAAATAACCAGCACACTTTTACACAGGAGCATTGGTCACTAGCAGTAGAAAATAGCATTGATACCTAAATGGAGAAAATACTATTGAAGGACATAGGATTTCAACAATTCAATGGAGAAAAAGCCATCAGTACGGGATAAGAAGGCATCAATTGAATAACAAATACAGAATCAGGAGTTATAATATAACCAGATAGACATCAGGCTAGTATGGGGTGGTTACTAAGATCGTCAAATGGATCACTAACTGGCTGAAGGGCAAGGAGCAATGGGTGGTGGAGGGGAAACTCTCATCACCAAGACCAGTAACAAGTGGGGTGCCTCAGGGATCGGTACTGGGACCAGTGTTGTTTGGGATAGTCATAGCAGATATCTCACATGGGACCCAGAATAAGATCAGTCTGTTCACACATGAAACCAAGATGGGAGCTGTGGTGGATGACATCAAGGGGTGGAGGGGGACTGCGGGAAGACCTGGCTAAACTACAGGAGTGATCAGAAACATATGAACATATGAATTTGCTAGCAGATAAAAGCCTTATGGTCTATTGAGTCTGCTCGAGTGTGCAGCTAGCAACCCTTGTACTGCAGTTGCCCCTCCCTCTCCTCCCCTGACCCTCCATCTTACCCTATCCCACCCCTTTTGAAGCAGTCCACTGTTCTACAGGATACCACTTCCGCAGGCAATGCATTCCACCCAGACCCCACTCTCTCCGTAAAAAAGTTTCTTCTCATTTCTCTCCTGAACCTTCCTCCCTCCAATCTGAGATTGTGGCTTTAAGTGTCCCTACCCCCCTTAACTTGAATAGTCCCTCCATGCCTGTTTTGTTTATTCCATTCGGTGTACTTGAAGGTTTCAGTCATATCCTCTTGTCTCCTCCTCCAGTGAGTACATGTTCAACTCCCTCAGCCTGCTTATATAGGACATGTCTCCTAGTCCCTGATCGTCTTTGTTGCCCTGCGCTGTACCCCCTCCAGTAACTTAATGTCCCTCTTCAGGTATGGGTGCCAGTACTGCACGCAGTACTCCAGATGTGGCCTAACCAGTGACCTATACAACGACAGGATCACCTCCCCTCTCCTTGAAGATATACCCCTTGCAATACAACCCAGCATTTTGTTGTCCTTTGCAGCTGCCTTCCTGCATTGTGCTGGGTTGTTCATTGAGCCCACTGTAATCACCCCAGATCCTTCTCCTCCTATGCTCACGCCAGCTGAACCCCCCAAAGCTAGTAGGTCCTTTTTTTTTTTTTTTGCCCTGAAATGTAGCACCTTGCACTTTTGGCATTGAACCCCAACTGTCAGGTGTCCGACAGGTCTCCAATTTTGACAGATCATCCTGCAACCCATGCCACCCTCTTAGGTCATCCACTGCTGCTCCCATCTTGGTGTCATCTGCAAACAAACTGATCTTGCTCTTGTTGCCTATTGAGATGTCTGATATGAACAACCCAAACACCGGTCCCAGCACTGAGCCTAGAGGTACTCTGCTTGTCACTTCCCTCATAGATGAGAGCTCCCCTCCCACCACCAGTCTCTGCTGCCTTCTCTGTAACCAGTTTACTACCCATCCCACCATTTTCACCCCTGCACCTGTACCTGCCAGCTTACTACCCAGCCTCCCATGTGGCACCAAGTCGAATGCCTTACTGAAGTCCATAAACAGGACATCTACTACATGGCCCTTGTCCAACTGTCTAGTTACCCAGTCATCATAATCCACCAGGTTGGTCTGACAGGATATGCCCATGACAAACCCATGCTGCCTAATGTCTTGCAGCCCTTTGGTCTCCAGAAGGGACACTAGCCTCTCCTTCAGGATTGTCTCCATCAGTTTTCCCACGATAGATGTGAGGCTTACCGTAGTTTCCTGGTTCGTCTTTGGGACCGCTCATAGTAGGGGTACCACGTGAGCCATCCTCCAGTCCTGAGGTACACTTCCTGAGACCCGGGAGGCATTGAACAGGTCTGCCATGGGCCCTGCCAGAATTTTTGCCAGCTCTCTCAGTACCCTAGGGTGAATGCCATCCAGTCCTGGCGCTTTGTGCACCCTCAGTGCCCTCAGGCCCTCCAGTACCCTGCCCTCTGTGATTCTCTCATCTGTCACCTCCTCCCCCCCGAGCCTGACCTCCCACCCCCCTTGGTAGCGCCCCTTCTTTCTCCTTGGTAAACACAGAGCAGAAGTATTCATTAAGCACTTCTGCCTGCGCTGCCCCTGTTTCCACCCACCCCATCCCTCTTAATTCTTACTATTTTGTCCCTACAACTCCTTTTCTTCCTTATATACCTGAAGAATTCCTTCTCCCCTTCTTGATGCCTTGTGCCAGCCTGAGCTCCTTAGATGCCTTGGCTACCTTACTGCCTTCATCACCTCCTTCAATTCCTTCAGGTAATCCTCCCTGTCCTCCCCTCTCCCTGTTTTTTTGAACCTCCTAAAGGCGGCTCTTTTATGTCTTACTTTCTCCAAGACTTCCTTGCTCAACCAGCTGGGTTTCTTGGCCCTAGCTCTCCTACTCTGGACCCTGATGAAGGTTTTGGTTGCCTCCTCAATCCCCAGTTTTATGACCTCCCACCTCTGGTTAGTGTCCATATTAGTTTGGATTCTGGCTAGATACCCTTTAACTACCTCCCCTATCCTCCCGAAGTTGGTTTTCCTGAAGTCCAACACTCTTGTACGTGTTTCGACTCACTCCTTACCCATTTTTGGCGTGAACCACACTGAGTGGTGGTCGCTCCTTGCCAGTGGTTCTTCCACCCCCAGCTCCCTCACAAACTCCCCATTTGCCAGCAGGAGATCTAGGGTGTTCCCTAACCTGGTTGGCTCGCTGACCATTTGCATCAGGAAGCTATCCTGGAATGCGTCCAGAAGTATCTGCTCCCTTCTATTCGTGGTGACTGGCATATTCCAGTCCACTCCCGGCAGGTTGAAGTCCCCCACAATCACCATGCTACCCTTTCTGATCTGTCCTGCTAGTTCCCTGTCTAACTCCTCTGCCTAAGATGGTGGCCTGTACACTACTCCCATCCTGAGAGTCCCAGTCTTGGAATCCTGGATTTGCATCCATAACGACTCTGTACTACCCACCTCCCCCTCCTCACAAACACACTTCAGTCCTTCTGTCACATACAGTGCCACCCTCCCTTCCCATTTACCGTATCTCTGCGTAATATCTTATACCCTGGTACCACGAGGTCCCAGTCCTGGTAATGGGTGACCCATGTTTCAGTGATGGCTGCCATGTCCACCTCCTCCTCTGCCATGAGAACCTGTAGCGCTGCTGTTTTGTTCCCTAGTCTCCTAGCGTTCAAGGTGACCACCCTCCGCCCTTTTTCCTTCCCATCACCCCCCTCCTGCTCTCCCTTCCTAGCATACCCTCTAGTACTCCCTTTTTTCCTGTTGCTTCTAGCATGGTGGGGGGTAAGCTCATTCGGCTTCCCTTCCTGTGGATTCTGCATGCCTCCTGCCCACTCTCCTAGTTTCAGTGCCCTTCTTTTGCTATGTAATATCCATCCTCTACTTCAATACCTTCTTGCCCTCTTCACTTAGGTGAAGTCTTTCCTTACCATAGAGATCCCTGTCCTCCAAGGTCCCTCCCCACTCACCCACCAACCCATAACCTTTGGATTAGCACCAGGTTCTTAGCCATTTGTTAAATTCCTCTGTCCTCAGCTTCCTTGCACTGTCCGCCCTGGGAACTGGAAGAACTTCCGAGAAAGCTACTGATCTTCCTGCCTCCTTACATATTAGTCCTAACTCCTCAAACCTCCCCTGAACGACCTCTGTCATCTCTCTCGCCATGTCATTTGTCCCCACTTGCAGAACTATATGTGGTTTCACCCTACCCCTTCTAGCAAACTTTAGAACAGACTGACCCACCCTTTCCGCTGTCATTCCTGGCATGGCCTCCACCCATATGCCACTGTGCCTCTCTCCCTTGCTTCCCCATCTGACTCCTCTTAGTATTGAGTCTCCCAGCACTAGCATTACACCCTCTTTTCCATGAGCCACATTCCCTGGTCTCTCTTCATCCCACCCCCTTCCTCCAGACTCCCCCTCATCCTCCAGCACAGTTGTTCCCCCTTTCACCCCTGTTGAATCATCCCCAGTTGTTCTGCCCGTTCCGTGTTCTTCTGGACTGTTTTTAATTCCTCCTCCAATCTCTCCCTCTATCACATCACCCAGTCCCGCCAGTACTGCAAATCGATTTTTCAATGCCACCTCACTACCACATACTTGCTCCTTCCTATTACCACCCCCCCTTGCTACTGCTTCTATGTCTGTTATCTCCCCTTCCCCAATCCTTCATTCTTCCCCTTTTTTGCTCTCATTTGACCCTTGACCTGTGTCCCACTGTCTCGGTTACCTATCCACCACCCTTCCCCTGCTCCTTCCCCCTATTGGTTCTGTTTGTCCTTCCTTCTCAGTTCCCCATCTACTTAACTCCACCTTTTGGGTTGTTGTCCACTGCAGCCTGCTGTTCCTTCCTGAGCTCCTCCTGTAGACCTCTGATCTCATTTTTAAACTGCATTATTTGCCTGCACACCGAACAACTCTCCACGAAATCCTAAGAAAGATTGGTGCTCTGCAGTTGTTACAGCCTACCACCCTACCTCTCTGTTCACCAACTAGTGTCCCCCCACACTCACAGAAGGAAGCCCATCACACCCTCATGTATCATCCCTTTGTCCAATTCTAGTTTTGTTCATGTTCCATCAGTACAATGAATATTGTAGCTAAAAAGCTGTATATACTATCGATCGAAGCTGTACTGTAATTAAAAAGTTACTAATATTTTCTGAACTCCCAGATTATCATGCACTTTTCTTATCCCTCTGTCCTTTTCTTTTTCTAACAAAAATTTATGCCCAGCCAAAAACAGTTATGCAATGTAATATTTACAGAATATAATTTAGATCCCTAAAAAACAAGTCCCTTGTAGCTTTAAATATTTTTTTGAATTTAGAAGAACCACCTATAGGTAGTACCTAATTACTCCACCCCTATTAGCTGAGCATTTAATATGTGAGGTGGAGGCGGGTGGGAGGCTGGGCCAAAAAAACAACTCAAGTGGCCAGTGTAGCTCCTTAGTGCCCCACACAAACAGTAATGATTACTTATTGCTGTAAGTTTCAGTTTCGTAATCCACAATATATTTTAAGTCCAGAACTGTGTATGGAGGTGACTACTCCACTCTACTGCAGGGTTATAACTTGGAAAGTACTCTTTCTATTCCTTCTCTTTACCCTGATGCTGCAAAACACTATCGCAAATTGCTCACTGCAGGTCTCCACTCAGTTGCAGGGGGAGGACCTCCACAACCACAGCCAACAAGATAAATCCTTCCCTGTCCTCTAACGTCTGATGCTGCTATGCCTTCATATATGGCAGATGGGGTTCAATGCCAAGAAGTACAAAGTGCTGCACTTCGGAGCTAAGAACCAGAGGAGGAGCTATCAGCTGGGAGGGGTTCAGTTGGGGAGCACAGAGGAGAAAAAGGACCTGGGGGTGATTATAACAGGGGGATTTGAACAACTCGGCTCAGTGCTTGAAGGCAGCAGTGAAAGCCAACAAGATGCTGGGCTATATAGCGAGGGGAATCTCCTCTAGAAGTAGTGAGGTGATCCTTCCCCTGTACAGGTCACTGGTCAGGCTGCACCTGGAATACTGCGTGCAGTACTGGCGCCCATTCCTGAAAAATGACATAAGATTGTTGGAGGGGGTGCAGCGTAGAGTGACTAAGATGATCCTGGCTTTGGAGGGGAAATCCTATGAGGAAAGGTTGAAACTGCTTATCATGTATTCCCTGGAGGAAAGAAGGGATAGGGGAGATATGATCGAGACCTTTAAGTACCTCAACGGGATAAACAAAGACTAATACAGGATAGATATTCCGGATCAGAAGAGGGATGGATATAAGAGGGCATCAACTGAGGTTGGAGGGAGGGAAATCAGGAGACATTTTTTCACTGAATGGGCGTTAGGCAAGTGGAACACTCTACCTGAGGAGGTGGTTTCCTATGGGATGATGGGCTTGGACAGAGTTGGGGGGAGGGGGGCAGATGCAAGTTGAGGGCTAGCTGCACAATTGAGCAGACTCAATAGACTGAGGCCTGTTTCTGTTGGCATTTTTGTATGTGCATATAAGTTTAACATTTTGGCCCATGTTGAGGAGAGGAAGTAGTGGTGGTAAAAACCTAGGTATGGGGCAGATAGAGAGTGAATTGGAGCAGTAAGGGAAAGAGAGTAAGGAAGGATGCATTAGGTAGAGGGGAGAGGTGAAGGATTAAGCAGAGAAGTCAAGAAAAGGGCAGAGTAAGAGTAGAAGTGACAGTGGTGTCAAGTGTGCAAGGAGAGGGATTCAGGGCAGATTAAAGCATATACAGGGAGCTGATTTAGGTGATCATGAAGTTGCCTTTTAAAGCAAATACAAGTAGGAGCAAGTTGGATGCCTAAGAGAAAATAGTTCCTATATTGTGGGGCTGCTTGGGAGAAAGCAGACACTCATGGAGGTTTTTCATCTAGGGATATGGAGGGGAGTTTGGTCCACAGATCTAAGGCCAGAAGAAGAGTTTATAGCAAGGCTAATAGGATGCTAGGATGTAAAGGGAGGGGTATCGATAGCAGAGGGAAAGAGGTAATACATCTCCTGAACAGATCTCTGATGAGACCTCACGTGGAGTATTGCACCCAGTTCTGGAGTCCTCACCTCAGGAATGATAAGGATAGGCTAGAGACTGTGCTGCGCAAAGTAACAAAAATGATTCAGGACCAGAAGGGCACTGTGAGGAGCCCCTCAAGGCACTGAACATGTACTTGCTGTAGCGCAGAAGGGAGAGGGGTGATATGATACAGACCTTCAAGTTCCTTTAAGGAATTAACAAAGTGAACTGCAGGGAACTATTCAGCTTCAACACTAGCTCGCAATCTCATGGACATGAGTGGAAAATAACAGGAGGGAGGTTGAGGAGGGACATCACGTGAGGATGTATGCTTTACCGAAATGGTGGTGGAACCATGGAACCAACTGTCAGCTGAGGCGGCGAGTGTGAAAATAGTTAGGGGGTTTTTAGTACTCAGGTGGAACAGGAGGCTCCAGGGCTTATAGGGAACTTGGGTGGTGTATCACCTAAGGTTGCTGATGTGCTGGTTGCAACCAGAAAGCTTTCTACCAAACATACCTATTACCTGAAATGAAAGTGATTCACTTTGTTGGCTGCTTCCAGGAATTTGGACCCGTTCACCTAAACAGTATATGCATTTTTGGAATAATTGCTGTCGCTGTCGGACTACGATCTACAGTATTGCTCACTAAAAGTGCATTTGGCTGCTGAATCAGCTTTTCATGCCCCTATTTATGGGCATATGGTTGCCCAACTGGAAGTCTCCTGTATTTATAGAAACACAGAAGTTGTTGGCAGAAAAGAGCCCCGTGGTCCACTTAGTCTGCCCTAAAAATTCCCTACCTAGCCAGCCTGCTGGCGCAGTGGCAGGGTATCCAGTTGTGACGCTGTCATCCCATGTTCGGGAGCTGACCCAGTAGTCAGAAGGCTGGTCGGGTGGAGAAGGACTGAGCATCCGAAGGGCGACTCTCCTCCGTTGGGAGGGGAGTGAGTGTCTGGCCACTTATCCACCCCTGGCAGAAGCTGGTGGTTCCACGAACAGCCAGTGCCTAGCTTTTTGGAGGAGGGACAGATGTCTGGCTTGACCTGTGGACGTCATTGCACGTCCTACATCCAGGGGTACACAGCATCCGAGAAAAGCCGGTCCCCAATGTAGCGCCCTGGGGGTCCCTGCTTCTCGTGGTCTCACCCTGGGAGTGAAGCCAGGGCTTTTCACTACTGTCCGTTGGGGGGGCAGCCCCGTCCAGGGGGGTAAGCCTTGGCATGGTGGGATGGTGTGTGAAGCAGGTCTGAGCTTCACCTAGGAATTGGGGCTGGACCAAAAAAAAAAATTCCCTACCTACTGTGTTACTGCAGACCCTACTCGATCTGCAGCTATACCCACCCACCCCCAGCCTCTGTTACTAAGGTCCCCCGTGTCTATCCCATGCATTCCTGAATCCTGCTACCATTTTGGTATCTACCATCTCTGCTGGTAGTCTGTTCCAGGCGTCCACTACCCTTTCCGGGAAGAAGTACTTCCTCACATCCCCTCTGAGCCTCCCCCCTTCCAGCTTCATATCATGCCCCCTTGTCCTTGAGTATCTCTTTCTATGTAAAATGCCACCCTCCTGTACCTTATCAGTACCCTTGAGGTATTTGAATGTTTCCATCATGTCTCCCCCTTTCCCTTCTCAGGGCTCTCAGGGGCGTGGGTACCCATGTCCTTTACGTACATTTTGTGCGTCGGGATGCTTGTTTTTTTTTGTGGAGGAAAGTCCTCAATACGCTTCTTGTTAGAGCCATGGGAGTTCATAGATGGAGCGTGCCCTAGCTTTTGCTTGTAATGCAAGATTTGTAGGCTGTATAGCACGCTTCCATTAGTTTTTATAGGGCTTTAAATAATATTTTTTATGTTTTGAGAATTAAACAATGGGAGACTGCTCAACTAACAAGGGTCTTGTTAGTTGAGCAGTGGCATATTTTGTTTGAATTCGCCCTCTAAAACATAAAAAAAATTGTTTAAATTGGCCCCGATAGAAACTAATGGAGTGCGCCCCCATGCTTTACAAAATCTTACATTACAAGCAGTGCGGGCACGGAGGCACGGCTCCCATGTATTTAAATGGAGCCTCCAGAAATCTTCCAGGGACTCCCACTTTTGGGCTGTGGACCCCCCTTTTTGTTTTTAAAGACGGTCCCAGACCCCCCCAACAAAAAATCCTAATGAGAGCTTTGCTTCTATTATCTAGAGAGTACATATTTAATTCCTTGAGTCTTTCCTCTTAGGGCTTCTGATGCAGGCCATGCACTATTTTGGCTGCCCTCCTCTGTACCGCCTCCACCTGATCTATGTCCTTCCTAAGATGGGGCCTCCAGAACTGGACACAGTACTCCATGTGGGGCTTCACCATCGATCTACACAGGGGCAACACCACCTCTCTCTTTTTGCTTGTGATACCCCTCTCTAGGTACCTCAGCATTCTACTAGCCTTTCCCACTGCCTTACCACCTTCATATCATCAGATATGATGACCACCAGGTCCCTTTCCTGTTTTGTTGTTGTTTCACACACACACACCCCTACACACCCAAATTGGTACGTTGCTCTTGTGTTCCTGTGCCCTATGTGCATAATTTTGCACTTTTTGGCACTGAAACCTAGTTGTCATACCCTTGACCATTCTTTCAGTTTTTTCAGGTCATTCCTCAATCTGTCTACCCCCCAGGTGTATCCACTCTGTTTCAGATTTTTGTGTCGCCTGTGAACAGGTATACTTTCCCTTCCAGCCCTTCTGCGATGTCGCTAATTAAGACATTGAAGAGGACCAGTCCCAGAACTGACCCTTGTTGTACCCCGATGGTTACCTTGCCCTTCTCCGAGTGTACCCCATTTACCACCCTCTGGCCTCTGTTACTCAGCCAGTTTTGTACCCATTTTACTACCTTTGGACCTACTCCAAAGCTGCCCCGCTTGTTTACCAATCTTGCGTGTGGAATTGTGCCGATGGCCTTACTGAAATCTAGGTAGGCCACAGCCACCATGCCTCCCTGATCCAGTTCCCTGGTCACCCAGTCGAAGAAATCAATCAGATTTGTCTGGCAAGACCCCCACCCCCTCCACCGTGAACTCATGCTACTCAGATCCTGTAGTCCATTGGCTACAAGGTATTCCACAATCCTTTCCATAAGTTTGTCCACCACCGACATCAGGCTTACAGGTCTGTAATTTCCCGCCTCCTCCCTATTGCCACTTCTGTGACGTAGGACCACATCTGCCTTCCTCCATTCCCTCAGAACTTCCCCTGTAACCAGTGATAGGTTGAACAGGGCTGTTGGAGGTGCAGTGAGCTCCTTCCTAAGTTCCCTCAGTATCCTGGGATAAACTCTGTCTGGCCCCATTGCCTTATCCACCATTAGTTGCTCTATTTCCTTTAGGACTCTCTCCTCCTTAAATGGGCTAGTGTCTACTTTGCTTCCATTAATGCCTTTTTCCCCTATCTGTGGCCAGTCACCTACCCCCTTCTTCATAAATACTGAACAAAAGTACTTCTTCAATATGTCTGATTTCTTGTAGTCCTCTTCCACACACTCCCCTCCTTCCCCTTTTAGTCTTACTATCTCCGCCTTGTTCTTACTCTTTTGCTTATATACCTAAAGAGTGTTTATTCCCCTTTCACTGACCTAGCAATGTTTTCTCCATTTGTGCCTTAGCTGCCTAACTGATTTTGCCACCTCCCTTAGTTTCTGCTGATAACCCTCCCTGTCCTCTTCCATCTGTGTTGCCTTGTACCTTTTGAAAGCTTGCTTCTTTGCCTTTACTGCTACTTCCTTGGTGAACCATAACAGTCTCTTTTCTCTTGTTCTTTGTAATCTGCTTGATACAGAGGTTAATTGCCTTCTCAATAGCCTTCCTTATTTTTGCCCACTGCTCCTTTCCCCCTCCATTTTCTCTCTCTCTGCTAGTGCTTCCCCTGAGGCACTCTCCTATTTTCTTGAAATCAGCCCTCCTGAACCTCCTGTCCATAATCTGGTCCCACCTTGTGGTCTGGATTATGTCCTAGAGAAACTGACATTGGCTCCTTTTGAGCCAGCTGTGAGTTGTGGCTTATGCTTCCTGTCACGTTATTTTTAGTTGCAGTCACTTCTGCTAGAAGGATTTCAGAGCTGCAGGCTCTTTTGTGTCAGCCTCCTTATTTGATTTTCCACGAAGACAGAGATCTTACTTCGAGAGGGCTCTTGCAGTAGGTAATTACATATAGGACTGATGCCGGCCGGCGGCAGGACCCCACGGAAAAATTTCTAGCTAGCAGTCCCTGGCGAGGGACCGCCCCCACGCAGGTGACCGGCGTCATACGGCCGGTATAAAGGGAGCAGTCTAGGACCTGCCTTCCAGTTCTTTCCGCTGTTAGCTCGTGCAGCGCCTCGCGAAATGTTCTTGCTTCATCAGCCCTATCTTTCGTCGGTTTTACCGAAAAATTAGTTATTTTTTTCATAACGCTAGGCCATCGCCGGTGTATGTCGCCCCCACACCCTCCGAGCACAAAATCAAGCGCTAATCATGCGGCGCCTCAACTGCCACAATAAGGACTGCCATTCCTGTGCCTTTCTGCTCAGGGCCCCAATCACCTGGTCGAGAAGTGCCAGCACTGCCTCAACTTCAACGCTGCACCCGAAAACGGCGCCAACAATCCCTGGAAGCCCATCTTCTGAAGAAAAGATGAGTCTCATGGAAAAGGAACTCAAAAGTTGAGGCAGGCGCCCACTTCCGGGACATCGGAAAAGAAGGACAAGGAGAGGCACCGGGATAAGACCTCCTCTATCGCGTCTCCCTCTGGAGCCACAGGGACACAGGTAACGTCCCCTCCGGGGGACCGCTCCTCGATGGCTGCGTCGAAGGTTTCAGAGGCGGCGTCGGCCCACCCGTCTGGCTTGCGCTCGGGCCTTGCGGGCACCTCCGGGCTATTGGAGGCCTCCGCCCCGGTTCGGCCGCAGGCTTGTGGCCTACTGGCGTGGGCGACTCCAGTAAGTCCGGCGTTGGCTCCTCCAACGTCCGCATGGAGAGGGCCGGTAAGACGCCTGACCCTTCAGGTCAGCGCGCGGCCTCTACCCCACCGGACCTGGCCAAACCTTCCACTCGGCCCGCCTGCGGTGATGGCCCCGTGCGCCGGACGCCGCCCCTCCGGGCGCCCGCCGAGCTCGCCTCAAGCCGCACGCGGCCGTCCGCTGACGCGCGGGCGACGGAACCGACGACGGACCCCCCAGCCCGCCGCTCCGGTTCCCGCAGCCTTCGCTGCCATCCGGGAACCCAGAGTCACCCCAGCCTGACCCCGGGGATTTTTCTCCTCCATCCCCGGATGATGCGGGGGATCTTCCTCCTCTGTCAGACCCTCCTCCGTTGGAACCGGATCTGACGTTGGCCCCCCGACGCCGGTACCTCTGACGCCGATACCTCTGACGCCGGTTCTACTGACCCCAGGAGACATCCCGCTTCCGGATGTCTTCTCTCCGATGGGCCCTCCAGGCCCTTCAATGTGGACCCGCCCGTGAGGCCGCCGGCCAGGCCGTCTGCTCCGGCAGCTCCCCCGGCTCCCGGGTACCCGCCGTCTTATCCAACACAGTCGTACCCGGGACCGCAGTATCTGGTGCCGCAGTACCCGACGCCGGGTTTCCCGCAGCCAGGTTTTGGATACTCTCCATACGGGTATAACCCGTACCCTTTTCCCCCTCCTCCTCCACCTCCACCGCCGCCGGTGGATCTGCAGGAGGCTCTGGCCTCCTGGTGGGCTGAGGCCAAGGCTCAGCTCACCAAGGAGGTCGAGAGCCACCTTACAATGATGGTGCCGCCCCAGGTTCCCATACGTCCGAGGCGGCACACTCCCTCACCACCTCCAGACTCCAGGGCTCTCCCGTCTGGGTCCAGAGAGGGGCAGGACACGCGTTCACGGGTACTACCCAAGGAACCCGTTCCTCCCTCAAGTCGGGTAAGGGAGTCTTATTCTTCTTCTTCCTCTTCACTCTCGGATTCCTCGGACTCGTCCGAAGGATGCTCCGAGAGAGATGACGAGCCCCGGTCTCCGTCAAAGCCCCGGCCGAGGTCTCCTCCGAAGTCTTCTCCGGAGGATCCCTCTTTTACAGAGTTGCTTAGAAAAATCCAGGAGGTTCATCAGTGGCACTCTCTGGAACCAGATCCTCAGCGACTGAAACTTGCTGAACATCTGGATCTGCCCGTGACAGCTCCTACATTAGTGCCACCCTGGATAGAGCCTCACGCCGACCTTGTCACCACGATATGGAAACAGCCGTCGGCGTTAGCCCCACTTCCAAGGAAGTCGAACAGGCTATACCAGGCTCCTGAGGGTGTTGACTACCTAGACTCTCACCCTCGGGCCGACTCGGTCGTGATTAGCGCCGCTCATGGTCGGTCGGCACACCCAAAGCATCTTTGCTCGTTCCCTCCTGATAAGGAATCTCGCCTTCTGGACCAGTATGGAAGAAAGATTTACGCTTCCTCCACACTGGGAATTCGGGCCCTGAACTATGTCGGCCACATGGGGGATTACCAGAAGGCTGTCCTTACTCAGGTGGAATCCAAGCTGGACTCCTTGCCTGACTCCCAAGTCAAACAGGAGTTGGCCAACCTCGTCCGTTCTGCTCGTTCGGCCAGTCGCCACATTCTTCGGGTGACATACGATGCAGTGGACACTGCCGGGCGGAGCTCCGCTTTCGCCATGGGTCTACGGCGTCATGCCTGGCTCCGCTGTCAGGGTTGGTCCCGAAGTGCAATCCACTATTCAGGAGACACCTTTCCGGGGGTCAGTGCTTTTCGGAGGTGATGTCAAGGACATCATCACCGATTTGCAGGAGAAGGAGATGGCTCTGAAATCAGTGGATTCCATGTACCGTCCCCATCAACAGCAGCGCCGTCCCTTTCGCAGACGGATTCGGCCAAAGGCGAAACCACAGGGAAGGCGGGCCACCAAACGTCGGGCCCCCACAGCTGCTAAGCCCTCCACCCAAAAAGCAGCTGGTGCCAGGCTACGGCGCTGCCCCACACCACCTGACTCCTTTCCTCTCCCACCACCTCTGGACTTCCCAGAGGAACCGGTAGGAGGGAGGTTTTCCCTCCACCTTCCAGGATGGGAGAGGATAACCACGGATTCTTGGGTGCTCCAGCTTATAGCGGAAGGACACTCCATAGAGTTTCTTCAGAAACCACCCCGTCACCCCCCTCTGAAGTCGTCCCATTCAAGGGAACACCTTCCTTTGGTCCGGGAAGAAATCTCGGCTCTTCTCATGAAGCAGGCGATAGAACCCGTCCCCCTTCATCTTCAAGGGATGGGTTACTATTCCCATTTCTTCCTGGTCCCAAAGAAGACGGGAGATCTCAGACCCATTCTAGATCTCAGTTCCCTGAATCTTTATGTAGAATACAAAAGGTTCAGGATGCTTTCTCTGCAGAGCCTTCTGCCCCTTCTTCGGCCGGGCCAATGGCTTTGTGCACTGGATATGCAGGATGCCTATCTGCACATTCCCATTTGCCTTTCCCATCGCAAGTATCTTCGTTTTGCATTTCAGGGGGACCACTACCAATTCAAGGCACTCCCCTTTGGTCTATCCTTGGCCCCCCGAGTCTTTACCAAATGCCTGGCTGTGGTAGCGGCCCACCTGCGTACAATGGGAGTACAGGTGTTCCCTTACCTGGATGACTGATTCCTGGCGGCCTCATCCAGGGAGGAACTCCTGCATTTTCTCTCCCTCACCCAGCAGGTTTTCACTTGCCTGGGTATTACCATCAACCATTCCAAGTCTCATCTGGACCCTTCCCAGAGGCTACAGTTCATCGGGGCTATCCTCGATACGACCATGAGCAAGGCCTTCCTGCCTCCGGACAGGGCGGCCTGTCTTCAAACCCAGATTTCCCTGCTATTGGAATGCAGGAGGGTCTCAGCGAGGTCGGTCCTCCGTCTTCTGGGGCTCATGGCAGCCGCTATTCCGACGGTCCCCCGAGCTCGACTCCACATGAGGATCTCTCAGTGGACTCTTCGCTCCCAGTGGGATCAACTTGTGGACAACCTAGATCAATTAGTTCTGATCTCATCGCCGATGGTGCGAGACTTGCAATGGTGGATGGTTCGAGAGAACCTGTTTCGGGGGGTTCCTTTCTTTCATCCTCCCCCCTCCCAGACTCTGACTACAGACGTGTCAGGCGAAGGTTGAGGAGTCCATCTAGGTCTTCATCGGACCCAGGGCTCCTGGTCCAGGCTGGAACAAGCTCTCCACATCAATGTGCTCGAGCTTCAGGCTGTGTTGTACGCTCTCCAAGCCCTTCACCAATACATCCTTCCCGGCCACCTAGCCGTCCAGACGGACAACATGTGCATAGTGTGGTACATCAACAAACAGGGAGGAACTCGGTCCTACCCTCTATGCAGGGAGGTAGTGAGGGTTTGGGATTGGGCAACACAACACGACCTTCACCTAACGGCGATTCATGTTCCAGGAGTCGACAACACTCTGGCAGACAAGCTAAGCTGCTCTTCTGCTCTGGCTCACGAATGGGAACTGGACCAAGGGGTACTAGACAATATCTTTCAGCTTTGGGGGACTCCGCAGGTAGACCTGTTCGCCTCCCCCCAAAACACAAAACTTCCCACCTTTTGCTCGCTCGTTCCAGAGCGAGGCGCTTTCTGGAGCGACGCTCTGTCTCTAGACTAGAAGGACAGATTCGTCTATGCTTTTCCCCCAATTCCTCTGATCCCACGAGTATTGCAGAAACTAGCCTCAGAAGGAGCGAGAATGATTCTGATCGCTCCTTTCTGGCCCAGGCAAATCTAGTTCTCTCTTCTACAACAGTATTCAGAGGATCCTCCTCTTCCTCTTCCACTGTCTCGAGGTTTGCTGACCCAGGATCAGGGGACCCAGGTCCACCCAGGCCTCAAATCCCTTCAACTACATGCATGGCTCCTGCAGACCTAGCCCAATTCTGTTTTGGTGTGTCTCCAAAAGTGGTGGAGATTCTAGTGGAGGCTAGAAAGCCCTCCACCAGGTCCACTTATGCCATGAAGTGGAAGAGATTCTCTATTTGGGCAGCCTCCAAGAATGTGGAACCTTTCTCCTGTTCAGTGGCTTTTCTGCTGGAGTACTTATGTCATCTGTTCGACCTGGGTCTCAGCCATTCCTCCTTGAAGGTTCACATGGCAGCTATCTCAGCTCACGTATGTTCCTTCGCAGATAAAGCTTACCAACTGGAGGTCTCTAAGACCTTTCTCAGAGGGGTCCTCCATCTGAGGCCCCCCATCCATACTCCTGCCCCCCCTTGGGACTTGAATTTTGTTCTCGAAAAACTTACTTTTCCTCCTTCAAACCTGCAGCTTCTGCAGATTTGAAGTTTCTTTCGTGGAAGACGCTCTTCTTGGTGGCCATTACTTCGGCTCGAAGAATCTCGAGCTTCAGGCCCTGATGTGTAAAATTCCCTGCTTGATTTTTCACAAAGAACGAGTTGCTCTTCGCACGAATCCTAAGTTTCTACCTAAAGTAGTAGCAGAGTCTACCTTAAATCAGTCCATAAAGCTACCTGCCTTTTTTACGCAGAACTCTAACCAAGGGGAATATTTACTCCATACTATGGATGTTCACCGGATTCTGAGGTACTACACCAACAGGATGAAGGATCTCAGAAAGACTGATCAGTTATTAATTTCTTTTGCTCACAAAAGGGAAGGCTATGCTGTTTCCAAGCAATGCCTGTCTAAGTGGTTGGCTCATTGCATCACTTTCTGTTATGACAAGTACAACAAGACCCTCCCGGGTCAAGTCAGAGGCCACTCAACAAGAGGAGTAGCTGCCTTTGCGGCTTGTTTCAAGAATGTGTTTGCGGCAGACATATGCGCTGCCGCCACATGGACTTCCGTCTGTACCTTTACGAAACACTACAGTTTGGACATTGCCTCTCGCCGTAGAGCAGGCTTCGGGCTGGCTGTTTTGCAAGGCCTCCTGTCTTGAGGCTTGCACGGCTAGGGTTACTTTTAGAGTAGTTCCTCCTCCCGTGCTTTTTTCCTTGTTCCAGACTGCTTGGGATTCAGTCCTATATGTATTTACCCATTGCAAGAGCCCTCAGTAAGATAGTACAGTTACTGCAAGAACCTCACCGTAACAGTAGATCTTCGAGAGGCTGTTGCAGCAGGTAAACCTTCTGCCCTCCATCCCCCTAGGCTTTTTCAGCTCCTTTTCCAGGAATGGAAACATCCGCTTTCTTTGTCCGGCCTTCTTGGCCTGTGGCGGAAAGAACTGAAGGCGGGCATCCGGGACCGCCTTTATACCGACATCGTATGATGCCGGTCACCTGACATGGGGGCGGTCCCTCGCCAGGGACTGCTAGCTAGAAATTTTTCCGTGGGGTTCTGCCGCCGGCCGGTGTCAGTCCTATATGTAATTACCTACTGCAAGAGCCTCTCTCGAAGATCTGCTGTTACAGTAAGTTCTTACGTAACTGTACTTTTCTTTGCATACCAATCCTAAGTTTTTCTGAAGGTGGTATCTGGGTTTACGTTGAATCATACGATACCCCTTCCTGTTTACTACCCTGAGCATGCTAGTCAGGGTGAGGCATTGCTCCGTACTTTGAATGTTCACAGTATACTGAGAATGTGTGTGCATCACACCAAGGACTGCAGAAAGTCCTTTCAGATTTTTGTTTCATTCGCCCCTGGGAAAGAGGGCACCCTTGCATATAGATAGTGCTTGTCTAAATGGTTGGCACATTGTATTACGTTCTTTTATAAAAAGTGTAGTAAGGAATTTCCTGGTGCTGTTCATGGTTACTCCACAAGGGATATGGCTGCTTCAGTTACTTGTTTTAGAAATGTTTCTGCTGCAGACATTCGTGTTGCAACCCAATGGCGCACTGTCCACACCTTCACTAGGCAATACAGTCTGGATGTTGTCTCTTGTGGATGAGCAGGTTTTGGCCTTGCTGTACTATATGGCCTGCTGTCTTTTTTTTTTTTATATTGTCTATTTATGTCCCCTTCTCTCCACGGATGCCGCTGTCTTCCGGGTGTCCTATGCACTCTCTGCCCGCCCCCAGTACCTCTCGGAAGGCCGCCAGACCTTACCCCTATGCTGCCTTGGCCTGCCTCCCCCAGGTGGGGAGGAGGGGGACCCCGGGACTTCCCCCTCCAGTCCATTAGTGAGTGTTGGGCGGTCTGAATGGCTCCCCATGAGAGCCGGGTTATGGTGTCTGGGAGCTGGATCCCTTCTACGCCGGCATCCACAGGGCTTATTCCTTGTTCTGGTGCCACCCCCTCAGGACGTCAGTGTGTTGGAGAAGCTAAGGAGCAGAGCATGTCGCAGCATGCAAGCACTCCAGCTCCCGGCCGACATCCTCCCACCCGCTTCATGCTTTTCCGTTGCACCTCCACCCATGGTCACTCAGGTGGCAGTAGAGCAGCGGAACATGCAACCCACCCTCCCCAGAGGAGGAGAGCAGCCTGTGGGTGCTCGAGTCTCCTCCCCCCAGCCGGCCCTCCAGCCTCCTGAGTCCGTTTCTGAACCCGGGTCACTGGCGCCACAAGCGGTAACCCTACTGCTGCACCGACGGTCCGGCCCTGTGGCCTGCTGTCTTGAATCGGACTGTACCAGCCTCCCGGTTAGCTTCTGGGACTGCTTGGGACTCATTTCAAAGGTGTGCTCTAATGGAAGAGATATCCTGGAAGAAGATAGAACAGTTACATACTTACTGTAACAACAGATCTTCGAGAGACTCTCTTCCGTTAGGTTATGCCGTCCTTCCCTCCATCCCTGTAGTGTGGCAACATAGATTTCTGTCTTATCGTATTCCACGGCTGTTCTGTCCAGCACCATTTCTCACCTGATATGCTTGGTGCTGGTTTAATCTCCTTGTTCTCTGAGTCCAATCTCCGGAGGGAAACTGAGGAGAGATGGGGCCACCCACGTTTATGTAGATGGTTCATTTGCCTACAGTAAGTGCTCCAAATTTCTTTTCCTCATTGTGCTATCCATTGCTTGATTGTAGCTCACCCTGACCAAGATTTTTCATTTAAGAACTTAATCTACTTCCAAGCTTTATAAAAAAAAAACTTTGTGACCAGATAAATACTTCATTAGAAAGTATATACCTCAGTATTTGTGCTAATTTTGCTTCAAAGTTCACAAACTGCACAAAAAGAACACGAAAGCTTGTTCTTGTCATGATTCTAAGCACTGCTAAAGTTCACTGCACTTTGTTAAATTGTAGTACATGTATATTCTCTTTATTTATTCTGTTTTTGTATGTAACACACTGTTTGTCTGTCTGTTCAGTTGTTGGTTTTGCTATTGTCTACTGTTGTTTTGCTCTATCTCCCCTGTCCCCAGGTTGCACCTGGAAATGAGCCACGGCTCGGTTGGCCTTTCCCAGTCACCAAATTTTAAATAAATTAATAAAAATAAAATTTCAGGTAGCCTGACCATTGAGATGGCACATCACTATCAAACTATTAACCCAAAGAGAATTCATAATGCAAATGTAACACCTGATGACACAAGGAAGGTTGACTTACAGTGTGTTATTTCCTCAAATGGCACTTCACTCCATTTGTACTAAGTGGTGACTGAGTGAGTGATGAATTTCAAAGAGACAGCCAAAATTCATATTGCCTGATTGCAGCAAATCAAGTCAGCAATTCTATATTATAGGTATGAACAAATGTTTATGCTAAATAAAAATGTAATATTTTTTTGAATACTAACGAAAAATATAACTTGTTTCTGGTTGCAGAGAGTGGTGTCAGGGATTTTTTCCTTGGCCCCTTTGACCTGTGGGGTCCCGCAGGGCTCCGTGTTGTCTCTCATATTGTTTGCTGCGTATATGCTGCCATTGGGGGACATTATAAAGCGGTATGGGCTGAGTTTTCACTGCTATTCAGATGACGGTCGGCTATACATGTCCCTTGTACCCGATCAGGAGGATACAGTCTCGGTCTTTAACAACTGGCTCGTCGAGATTCAGGACTGGATGAGTGCCAGCTGGTTAAAATTGAATCCAGATAAGACTGAGGTGTTGGTTTTAGTCCCAGGTCATCGGGTGGAGGGGTCCTCTGCTGCTCAGCCATCTGGGCTTGTGCTGGGGGGCAGTCAACTGAGGTCCTCTGAACAAGTGCGGAATCTGGGTATTAGTCTTGATGGTGAGCTGATGCTTAAATCACAGGTGTCAGCCATTGTCAAGTCCTCATTTTACCATCTGAGAAATATCATCCAGGTAAAACACCTTGTTCTGCCTGACGACCTTCCAACTTTGGTCCATGCCTTTGTCATCTCCCCCCTTGACTACTGCAAAGCTCTTTACCTAGGGCTTCCGGTGGTGGACATTCACCACCTGCATTTGGTGCAGAATGTGGCAGCCAGGCTGTTGATGGGCTCATCTAGATCTAGCCATGTCACACCTGTGCTCCGCAAGCTGCACTGGTTGCCAGTGCGGTGGAGGATCACCTTCAAAGTCGATTTGCTGCCCTACAAGGCCCTACATGGACAGGGACCACATTATTTGCAAGACCTCCTGTGTCCCTACTGCCCCATCTGTCCGCTCTATTCCACTGACAAGGTATTGCTAGAGGTTCCCAGGGTCTGTTTGAAGACCTCGGGGGCGAGATGTTTCACATTCACACCCTGACTCTGTGGAACTCTCTACCTCATTAGGTTAGGGAGCGCCTGTCCATTGAGACCTTTAAGACTGGCTTAAAAACTTATTTATTTAGATTAGCTTTTTTTAGATGCTTCTTAATGGAAATGCTGCTTCTTTTAAATTGATTACTCTTGATTATTTATTTTTTTGTTTTGCTCCCCCCAGCTCTGGGCCTGCCTCTCCTTCAGGCCCTCCTATACCCTCCGTGCTGCACTGCCTTGGCACAGCCACCTCTTCACCCTATATTGCAGCCCCCCCAGGTAATCCCCAGATGTAACCCTTCACTGGGTGGGTCCCCCTCCTCCGAGAGGGAAGGCACCGGGAGGGCGGCCAGCGCCATACTTGCCCCAGGTGCTGCTAGGGTGGTTGGTGCACTGCCTGAGGTCTCGCGGGAGCTGGCGACTGTCATCTGGTCAGCCTCGGGGCTCTTTCTCGTTTGCTCCCCAGGGACATGGTGTGCCACTAATGTCAGGCTTATGCCAACATTTGCCACATCCCGTTGATTAGTGGGACCCCACGCATTGCCGACCCCCCAGCCTCTGCCAGGGGGCGGCAATCGCCGGGTCGCATCCCCATCCTCCTCCCGAGAGAAGGTGGGAGCAGTAATCAAACGCTGAGCCTTCCTCCCTGGCCGCCCCCAGCACCGTATTCGTTCTCGAACTCAGTCGCTGGCTGCCAGGCTGTGAAAATCCAACCGCTGCACCGATGGGCCGACTTAATTATTGTTTTAATATTTATTATTGTGTTTGTTTTAAATATTCTTTTGTACAGGCACTTTGATATCTTGAAAAACACCTTTTATAAATAAAAATGACTTGACTAGACACTGACGCATGACATCATCATGGGCAGACCCCAGCTAACAAAAGTTTCCATGTGGTCCTAGTGCTGACGAGGCTATAGTTTTAAAGGTGTGGCCTAATGGAAGAGATTCTGTTGAAGAGCTAGTGTTATGCTAAGTATGCAGCTGTTCTTCAACCCGACTTAGCACACCTCTGCTGGTGACTCCATATAGCAATTTAAACCAGCCCTCTTCAAATGCTCATGGTTTTGACATCACAGCTGTTTATTCTGACATTTCATAATACCCCCTCTCCCCCTTGTTGCTGCATAGTGTGTTAGTGCAGCTTAAAGAATGGAGCTAGCAAGCACACATCTTGAGAGGAGGCAGGGCAGGGCAGTTGTATCAGTAGTGATGCTAAGAGCCTGACCAGTTATGTTACCTTACATCTTCTTTTGTGCTGCAAGGAGAAGGTTCCCTTCATACCCCTCATGCGCTGAGTAGGCCCTTTGCTTTCTAAAATTTTGCATTACATATTTTTCGTCTTCAGGTGATTCCTTCACCTCATCCATGATGAATGACTCGAAGTCAGCACCAGGATTTAAAAAATGTTCATGCAGGCAGAAGATGTCCCGGATGGACCCGCACACCATGTGCGTCTAATGCCTAGGCCACGAACATGATCCCCAGGCATGTGGCCTGTGTCACACCTTGCATCCTACCACGTTGGAAGACCGGCATGCGCAACTTCTTTTGGGGCACGCAGATGAATGGGGTCCTCTTCTTAATTAAATCCAAAGGTGCCTGTCAGGGGTCGGCCCACCGGCACAGCGGTAGAGCTACCGCTTGCGACGCCAGTGACCTGGGTTCAGGAACAGACTCGGGCTGCTGGAGGGCCGGCCGGGGGGAGGAGGATCGAGCGCCCACTGGCTGCTCTTCTCCTCCTCCAGGGAGGGTGGATTGCCTGTCCCGCCACTGTACTGCCACCTGGGTGACCATGGGTGGATGTGCAGTGGGACAGCATGAAGTGGGTGGGACGATGTCTCCTGGATGACTGCGGGTGGAGGTGCAGCGGGACAGCATGAAGCGGGTGGGAGGACATGAGCTGGAGCAACAGCATGATTTATTTATTTATTTAGAGTATCGGAATTACAAACCTTTGAGTCATAGACTCATTTCCAAAGGCTCCATGTCAGTTACAAAGACAAGATACATGAAGACAGTTACAGTGTGTATATATAGACAGACAATCAGTGGGTGACGTGGCCTATACAATATATTAGCTAGTGGGGGTGGGGAAAAAACATAATAACATATTTACAAATATATTAGACCAGTGGAATGTGGTCTATACAAGAGGTTAGCTAAGCATGGTCCCAGAGACAAAGGGACTAGAAGACAACGGTAACAGTGCAGTCAGTCGAGGTAAGACTGTCATAGTGGAGTATAGAGGTAGTACGGTTGGGTACGGTTTCGGACTGTGAGATGGTAGGTAGTACGGCTATGGGCAGGTGCAGGAGCGGGTAGTGAGTATGTGGTTTCTGAGTGCCGCCTTGAAAGGACCCAGTTTGGTGAGGCTGGTGATGGATATAGGGAGGGCATTAAAGAAGGTGGGGGCCCTGATCGTAAATGACCTCTGTGCCAGGGTTGTCTTGACCCTGGGGATTAATAGGGAGGCAGTGCTAGTACTACAAGTGTTTTCTGGGTGCTCTTTGGTAGTCAGGGATGCTGCAGATCCCAGTGGTGTTAGCCCAAGGAGCGATTTCTTGACTGTAAGACAGGCCTGGTACCTGAGCCTCTCGTATTGTGTTGAGAATCTGCGTACTGGAGTATAGGGTGCAAGTGTGTGTGGTTCTAGCCGCATCTAACAGGAGCCTGAAGGCTTTGTTGAGGACTGCTTTGATTTTGTTGAGAGCCTTTATCTCAGCCGTGCTGTAGATCAGGAGCCCGTAGTATATCAGGGACATGACAGATGAGGTGATGGCTAGTTTAATGCTTCAGGAGGTAAACAGTCCTTGTGGTGGTAGAGGAGGCCGATCCGGGTGTTCACTGCAGATGTAAGCTCGTGAATGTGGGTATGGAAGGTTAGAGCAGGGTCAAAGGTAACCCTCAGGTATTTGTAGGAGTAGACCTGTTCTAGGGGGTGGAGCGAGCTAGAGACGATGTGGAGGAGTGAGCTCTTTAGTTTGTTTTGATGGTGCGTAAATAGTAGGGTCTTAGTTTTCTTCAGATTCATGACCAGCCTGCTTTTACTGAACCACTGTTCAGCAAGGCTAATGGAGTGCGGCCTGCAGGTTGTTAGGGTTTGCATGGGTGGTGCATAGGACGGCGTTGTCTGTGTAAAGTAGTATTTTTCCTGGGCAGAGGGAGGGGAGGGCATTGAGAAAAAGACTAAAGAGTAGTGGCCTCATGATGGAGCCCTGGGGGACTCCACAGCGTATTGGTTGGGAGATGGATAGTGTGGTATTAATCTTGACACACTGCGTTCGTGATGTCAGGTAGCTGGAGAGCCAGTTGAGGGGACCTGGGGAGAAACCTAATTTGAGGAGGGTGTCCAGCAGGAAGGGGTGGTTTACTGTGTTAAAGGCCTTGGAGAGGTCAATGAACACAGCTCCTGCTAGTTGTCCCTTGTCAAGTGCAGCATGGATATAGGATGAGAATCCCAGGAGGGCTGTGGATGTGCTGTGCCCAGCACGGAAACCGTGCTGTTGGCTGCAGAGCAGTTTATGAGTGTCAAGGTAGTCTGTGCGCTGATCAGCCACCACCTTTTCTAGGGCTTTGGGGGGGGGGAGGATTGAGATCGGCTTGTAGTTCCCCGTGGATAGGTGATCCCCACCTTTGTAGATGGGCGTCACTACTGCAGTTTTCCAGTTTTTGGGGAATCGACCAAGGCAAAGGGAGAGACTCAGGAGGTCCATTAGGGGGAGGAGCAGAACATCCAGCATTAAGCAGAGTAGTCTAGTGTTGAGCAGGTCATTCAGGGGGCTAGTGCCTTTCAGGGCCTTGGCCAGGTAGGGCACAGCTTCCTGAAGGGTGATTGCCCTTAAGTAGAAAGGTGGATGAGTGAGCTGGGGGGTGTCAGAGGTGGGAATGGGGCTGAAGAAATGTTGGGGGAGGACTGAACTCAGATCGATGAAACTGGTGTTGAGGGCATCGGCTATTTCCTTAGGGTCAGTGCTAATGGATCCATTTATTGAGATCTGTGAAGGGCAGGGGACCGTGATTTACCATTGAGTGTTTTGATGTTGTCCCAGAATTTGCAGGAGGATCCCCAGGAGGAGGTAAGTTGGGCCCTGAAATGTTCAGCCTTTGTTTGGCGGATGGCCCAGGTACATTTATTCCGCTCTGCGCGATAGGCCTGCCTGTCGGTTGCCTTTGCTGAGTCTCTGGCCTTGTGCCACAGGTTGTCCCTGTACTTTAGTTGTTGGATGAGTGCTGGGGTCATCCAGGGTGCATTATTCTGCTTGCTGTGTGTTTCTTTATGGGGGCGTCGATGTCACAGACAGAAATAAATGAGTTATGGAAGTAGTCAAGTGCAGTGTCCACGTTAGTGGCCTGATAAATTGGGGTCCAGTCCCAGTGGGCAAGGTGTTCTTTGAATTTGGTGAGGTAACCTGGGCGGAGGATACGCCGGAGCGTGGTGGTAGGTACAGGGGTAGATTGTTTGTCTGACCTGGTACAGCACATTGGTGAGTGGTCACTCAGGGAGTCTGAGAGGACACTTATATCCTTGATTCTAAGGGGCCAGTTAGTGATTATGACATCCAGCAGGGTGTCCTTGCCTGTAGCGGGGTTATGCCTGGTGGGTTGAGTCACCAGCTGATGGAGGTCAAGGGCTGTGAGAGCTTCCCTGGAGGCAGTGGTCATGTTGGAGAGCCAATGTAGGTTGAGGTCCCCCAGGATGATATGTTCAGCTTTGTGTGGGAGGCTGGTGATATAATCTGTAAGGGATTGGAGAGGCTTGGACTGCTTATGTGGGGGGATGTAGGCCACTGTGATTATGAGGGGGGCCTTGGACGGGTCGGGTGTGATCTTGATGGACATGGCTTGTGTTCCATGGTCCAAGCCTGGTGGTGGTATGGCTTGGGCAAGCAGGGAGTGTTGCAGGTAAAGTGCACATCTGCCTCCCCGGTTTCCGACTCTTTCGAGGCGATGTAGGTTGTAGCCTGGAATGGATACAAAGGAGTCAGGGGTGGACTTGGAGAGGCATGTCTCCACCAGGACAAGGACGTCTAGCTGGCGTTGTGTGATCCAGCATTGTAATGCAGCAGTTTTCTTTAGTATGCTGTGAATGTTCATAGAGGCAATCCGGAGTCCAGGGGTGGGTGTAGGGTAGGAGGCGCAGGGCCTCGGTTTGGTTGGACATTCCCTGAGAGTAGAAGGAGCAGTGTAAACAGCCTCAGAAAGGGTTAGAGCTTTTTTGGGCTGTTGGTCACAGAGCTGTCTCCAGGTCCTGCACGGCACACACATGGTGCAGGTAGAGAGTGTAAGATATCAACAGCTGGCCATATAAGAGGTGGGGGTTGCTGGTGATTGTGACCAGTATGTGTGTGGTGTATGGGTGGGGGGCGGGGGGTACTGTATGGGTGGATGTGCTGGGGGAACTGGGACTGAGTGTCCTAACCAGTGTTAGCTGTGGGGTGCTACTTGGTAAGGGAGGAGGTGGGTTTCGCAAGTGTGGGAGCAGACCCACAAGTAGGGGCACAATCAGGCTGAGGAGGCAGACCATGTTGGGTCATGAGGCTGAGACAAGGGGCCTTTGTGATGTGAGCTGTCAAGGTGGGCTCCTGCCTTCCAGTAGTGTGGGATCCTCTATAGCGTAGAGGTAGGGTGATGGACTTTGGTGCACAGGGTACCAGGTTCAGAACAGGGAGAGGACTGTCCACGGGTGGCCTGGTTGGTCATGAATAAGGGGGGACGCCCGGAGTGGCTAGACAGTGGGAGATCAGTGAAAGAGAGGTGCGCTAGTGATTCCTAGTGATGGGGATAGGATATCAGTCTGTA
This sequence comes from Neoceratodus forsteri, assembly GCA_016271365.2. Taxonomy (NCBI): domain Eukaryota; kingdom Metazoa; phylum Chordata; order Ceratodontiformes; family Ceratodontidae; genus Neoceratodus; species Neoceratodus forsteri. Next base: position 1,542,106,911 of record CM057456.1, on the reverse strand, counting down.
TGTGGGGGAGGAAGTGGAGCTGTTGGGGGAGTAGAGCAGAGGGTGGGGTAGAGAGAGGAGGAGGAGAGGTAGTGAACTAGCTGCAGAGGAAGAAGCTCCTTCTGGTGGTGAAAGCTTATAAGCTACAAATGGAAAAGTGGGAGATGGTGATTAACGGAACATGAAGTCATATGACATGGAAGGGCTTTAAATTAAGGGTTGGGCTTGGGTGGAGGGGTGGCTGGGGCGGGTGGGGCAGTCGACGCGCAGCATTGATGGGCTAACACCCATCAGCAAACAGCCAGGAGGAAGGAAGGTAGTATTACCTCTTAAGCCCCTTGCGATGCGCTCCTTCGTCAGTCTGTGCTGCAAGTGATGATGCGACATGCTCCGCCCCCTTGGCTCCTTTAGCATGCCGGCATCCTATGGGGCGGTACCAGAAAACGCAACACAAAAAAAGGTGCCAGATGCCTGTTGATAGGACCCGGCCACAACCAGGTTCCTCGGAGAGCCAGGGCAGACCACCCAATGCACATTCATGGACTTGGGGGGGACTTAGAGGAATCCCCTTCCTCTCCGCCCGTGGGAGGTAAATCGCGGCAGGATGGGAGCAAGTCTACTGGAGCCCCACTGGAGTTACCTGGTGAGGAACTATGGGAGCACACACAGCCTAGGGCTCCCTGAGGATAAGGGTCTAGAGTGATGAGTATGGGGGCATAAAGAGTATAAACATATATTAAAAAAAAAAAAAGACACCTGTCGGGCAGTCTCCGTGGCTGCTGGTGCGCTGAACAACTTACGGCATTTGAAGAATCCGCAGCCTGGTCCACAGAACATGCTTCTTTGGCTTCAGCCTTTTTGCCACCTTTTTGGGGGCGTTCTGAGATTTGCGCCAGGCCCTTCCTACCAACTTGTTCAGGCTGGGGGTCAAAGGGCACCTCACTCATATTGAGAAGTCTAATGCCACCTTGGACTCTGTGACTTCCACCCAGAGGAATCCCAAGGGCTCTAAGGCTCAAAAGAAGAAGTCCTTTTGGCCCCTCTCTGCCCCGAGGCCAAGCCATCCCAGTTCCCAGCTGGACAGCAGGCCCAGATTTGGCGTCCCCAGCCGAAGTCTGTTGCTTTGGTCATTTGGGAACCAGGAGGTTGAGGTCCCTGTGGTCCTTCAACCAGTTCCTCCTCTGCCTCCATGCCTGCCCAGTGACGGGATGAGGGCTGCCTCCCTCATGCCCGTCCTGACTCCCTTGGGTCCTCCAATGGGGGGGGTCTGGCTCCACCACTTCCTTTCTGCCTGGTCCACTGTTACCATGGACAGGTGAGTCCTTGAGGTGGTCTGTCAGGATCTGCCTCAGGAATTCGAGGCTTACCCGCCATGCTGAGCCCATGCTCCACCGGACGACATGGTGTATGCCAACATTCTGTCCACCGTTTGGGACAACATTGCCCAGCTCCTTCAGAAGGAGGTAGTGGCTCCTGTCTTGGACCCTCCACTACACCCAGGATTTGTCTCCAGGTACTTCCTAGTGCCAAAACAGATGGTGGGGGCGGTGTTGGCGCCACATCTTAGATCTGCATGACCTGAACAATTTCTTTGGCCGCACACTGTCAGGATGGTCACTGTCTCAGATCATACTATCTCTGGAACAGAATATGTGGTTCTGCTCCCTGGATCTTCAGGACATGTTCTTTCACATCTCAATCTGTCTGTCCCCCCGCAGTTTCCTCTAGTTCAGAGTGGAGGGGATTCTATACGAGTGCCTGGCCATGCCCTTCGGCTCCCAGGGTCTTCACCAAATGCATTGCAGTGTTGGCAGCTTACCTGAGGCACTGACAGGTCTGGGTAACACACCTGGGGGTGAGCTGCGAGCACAGGATGGAATCTGGTGCAGCTCCACAGGGGCGGCTACCCCTTACAACAACACAAACCAAGATAGTGGAACGCACACTAAAGAAGTTAGTCGGAGACCACAGTAGATTTTCAGAACCTCCAGATTTATTTGTAAAACTCCAAACAGTTTTCTCCAGCTATATGCAGTGGCACAATGCATGCCCCTATCTCCTTGACTCAAGCAGAGTCTTCAAGAGGTCTGGGATACTCCTGCCTGGATGACTAGCTCATAATGGTCCCTCCAGGCAGGAGGGTGGAGCAGTCCAGGGATCTGGCTCCCCCCAGACCTGCATGTCCCTTGGCCTCCTGGTCAATGAGGCAACTCTGAACTTGTCCCCTCGCAGGTGATTCATTTCATCGGGGCAGAGCTCAACTCTTGCAGAGCCAGGGCTCGGACTCCGGTGGACCAGGCGGAGGCTGTCTCCTCCTTTGCCCGATCATTTTAGGTTGGGCAGTTGTGCCCTGCCCTGGACTTCCTGTCCCTCCTGGGATACATGGCAGCATTCACCAATGTGGTCCTGTGGGTCCAGTGGAGAATACGCTGTCTGCAATCGGAGCTTGCCCACCAATGGTCTTAGCACAAGGGCCACTTCCACCAGCTGGTCACTGTGACCCAGCTGATATGGGATGTCCTCCAGTGATGCTTAGTCCAGGAACATCTGCAGGAAGGGATCCCGTTTGTCTGCCCAGAACCAACGGTCATCCTGATGACCGACGCCTCCCTGATTGGTTGGGGTGCCCACCTGTGGGACCACAGAATCCATGGGCACTGGACCCCCAAGGAGTCCCAATGCCATATAAACCTGCTGGAGCTTCAGGCAGTTCAACTGGTGCTGACAGCCTTTTCTCCACACATTCAGGGTCAAGTCATTCAGGTAGAGACGGACAACACCACGACCATGTATTTCCTCAACAAACCGGGCAGGACGCATTTCCTTCCGCTGTGCAGGGAAGCTCTCCACATCTGGACCCTCGTGCACAGCCTGGACGCCGATGATCTGGTCATGCTCCCCTCCAGGGAGAATGCCAAGCTGAGGCGGGAATGGAGGGAATGCTGCAGAAGGATGCCTTCTCGAGGACCTGGACCCTGGGCCTTCTCGATGCCTTTCCTCTATTCCCCTTGATCCACAAGATGATGCTCAAGGTCAGGAGGGACAAAGCACCTAACCCGTCATGTTTTAGGTGTGGTCAAGATACTGGCACCCTATTTCATGTTTTCTGGAACTGTCCCAAAGTTTCCCCTCTTTGGGAGCTTATTCAGTCTAAGATGGACCCCCTTCTGGGGCTAGAAGAACTGTTTACCCCAGAGATTTGTATGGTGGGAGACTACTCACAAGTCAGGGTGAAAGAAAGGCGATACTATATGTCTCTCATTTCCCTTTCTGTTAAGCGGGTAGTCTTATGTCATTGGAAAGACCAAACAGCTATTCCATATTCAGAATGGCTGAATGAACTTCTGGCCAACCTTCGCTTAGAAAAAAGGATGGCCAGCCTAAGGGGTAGACTGTCAGTCTATTATAAAAGATGGAATAAACTCCATGCTCTGTACTCCCTTTCTTCAGCCCCATGAAGCAAGTATCTGGATAACCTTCTGACCCGTTCCCCTACTGGTTTGTACCCAGGTTTGATACATCTGTGTTAACCCACAACAATTTAACTGGACACGTAGCTAAGTACATACCCCATTTCAAATAATTAATCTTCAACCCCTAGTGAATAGTGAGTATATTACTCTGTTCTTTTGGGGTTCCCCAAGGTTTTCAAGGTGGGGGGTACTGGGGAAGGGGAAGGTGGGGTCCTGGGTGGGGTGGGAGGTATGGTTATTCTGCTGTTACCAAATGAGGGTACTGTTGATTTCTGCTGTCTGTATCAAAATGTTATCCCTCTGTATATTAATGTGTTCTGTTTGAAGAAAATTTAATAAAGCATATTGAATTTCAAAAAAAAGGGAGGAACAAGACACAGGGGATGTTGGTGGCTCCGGACTGACCCCGCCAGTTTTGTACCCCTTATTCCATCTGGACCTTCAGTTCCTGCACCTGACAGCCTGGATCCTGAGCGGCTAAAGTTCCAGGCTTTGGATCTGTCCGAAGAAGTCCTCACTGTTGTCAAGGCGTCTCGGAAGGAGTCTACCCGAAAATGCTATACCTTCAAATGGAAGAGGTTCTCCATTCAGTGCCAGGGCAAGGGGCTTGACCCTTTATCTTTTCCGGTGGCTAGCATTCTCGACTACCTCTGGTGCTGCTCTCTGTTGGGCCTCCCGTCGATGATGCTCAGGGTGCACCTGGCAGCCATCTCTGTTTACTGGGCACGGGCTGGTATGCGGTTGGTGGTGCAAGAGAAGATGGTCTAGTGTTTTTCCAAAAGCCTTGACCACATTTCCCCTCTGGTGTGTGAACAACCATCACCTTGGGACTTGTTGCTGGTATTGGCAGAGCTTATGGAAAAGCCATTTGAACAAATTCACAGGTGTGACCTGTCTCACCTGTCATGGAAGACCAACTTCCTGGTGGCTATCATGTCAGCCAGAAGGATCAGTGAGCTCCAGGCACTCTCGATGGAGTCTCCTTACCTGGTCTTCCACACGGACAAGGTTGTCCTTCACTCCATCCTGAAGTTCCTCCCTAAAGTTGTGTCAGAGTCCCACCTTAACCTGGTGATTAATACAAAGAAGCCAGCAGAGGGCCATTTGGTCCATCAAGTCTGCTCGTTTTGTAGGGTCCACAGCTTGAGCTAATGTCCCTGCCCTCCCTCCCCCTCCTCCCAACCCCCTACCCATGATCCTACCTTCCCCGGTGCCTATCTCAGCCTCTCTTAAAGCTGCCCACCGTCTCCAACAACAAGATGACCTCTTCTGGCAGCGCATTCCAAGTGTCCACCACCTCTCTCTGAAAAAGTGCTTCCTGACCTCCCTCCCTCCTAAACCTCACACCCTCCAGCTTAAGACTGTGCCCCCTCATGTTAAGGTTGCCACTCAGCTTAAGGAGACTCTCCTTATCAACCTTATTTATCCCTTTCAAGTACTTGAAGGTCCCAATCATGTCCCCTGTCTCTCCCTCCCTCTCTCTCTCTCTCGCCCTAAATCACTCCTCGTATGCCTTACCCTGCTGACCTGCTATCATCTTTGTAGCCCCCCTCTGGACCTTCTCCAGCAGGTTAATGTCCTTTTCAAGGTGTGGGCACCAGTACTGAACTCCATACTCTAGATGTGGCCTTACCAGTGACCTGTACAAGGGCAGTATAACCTCCTCTATCCTACTATTGATCCCCCAGATATGCATCCCAGCATCTTGTTTACCTTTGCTGCTGCTTTCTTGCACTACGTGGAGTGCTTCAGGTCACTAGTGATCATCACTCCCTGGTCCTTCTCCTCCTCTGTTGCAGATACTTGGACTCCATCTAGGTAGTACTCTGTCCTGGGATTCTTGGCTCCAGTGTGCATAACTTTGCATTTCTTGGCATTGAAGCCAAGCTGCCAGATCCTGGACCACCTCCCCAGATTTTCCTGTAGGTCCTGTATCCCTTCAGCTGTATCCACTCTCCCACAGAACTTGGTGTCATCCGCAGATAGACACATTTTGCCCTTAATGCCATCTCCAGTGTCATTGGTGAAGACATTGAACAACACCGGCCCCAGCACCAAGCCCTGTGGGACCCTACTGGTTACCTCTCTGGTGCCAGATAACTCTCCCCCCTCAGCCAGTTTTCTACCTATCTGGCTATCTTTTCCCCAACCCTGAGATCCACCAACTTCCTGATTAAACTTTTGTGGGGCACAGAGTTAAAGGCCTTGCTGAAATCAAGATAGAGGATGTCTGTTGCTTGGCCCCTGTCTACTGTCTTAGTGACACAGTCAAAGAAATCAATCAGATTTGTTTGACACGATCCCCACTCCCATGAACCCATGCTGCCTCACATCCTGGAGACCATGCTCTTCTAGATATTCCACCAACCTTTCCTTTAGTATGGTCTCCATGAGCTTGCCCACAATGGAGGTTACACTGACTGGCCTGTAATTCCCTGGGTCATCCTTGGGACTGCTTTTGTGGATGGGCACTACATATGCCGTTCTCCAGTCCTGCAGTGTGGGATTAATCTCCCGGTGTACTTTACCAGCCACACTTTGGAGGCCAAACATAGGCTCCATACCTTGGACCTGTGGCGAGTGCTAGTCTGCTGTAAGGAATGCATGGCTGGAGTTTGGGGAGAGGTTCACCAGCTATTTGTCACCTGTGCTGAAACCGCATCTGGCAGACTGGCAGTTATGTGGATGATTGGCAGGTGGATTGTATCCTGAATCAACCTCTGCTATAGGTTGGTGGGTAGGGAGCCTCCCGTAGGGCTAAGGTCTCATTCCATCATCATACCACTGCCTCGGTGGCTGCTTCCAGGGATGTCCCTATCCAGGAAATCTGCAGCGATGCTACCTGGAAGTCATCACACTCCTTCATTTCCAACTACCACATCAACATTGAGTCACGCTGGGATGCTCATTTTGGGGCCTCAGTTCTCCAGTTTCTGTTCCCAAAATAGGGGGTGTGGACCTTGCCCTCTCCTCCCATTGAACTTCTAGGAGTCTGCCAGAAGTGTGGATAGTACACCATATCCACGTTGCTAGAAAAACAGGTTACTAACCTGTAACAGTAGTTCTAGGATTGGTATATGGTGTTGATCCACTCTGACCCGCTTGACCTCCCCTGGCAAGTGGCACACCAGTCTTGCTTCCAGCGGGCAAGGTCTGACATCACAGGGCAATGCCAAGGATGTTACCACCCGGGTGGGTGAGAGGAGTCAGCTTGAAGACTTTCCAGCAGGAGCTTTAAAGGGAAAGAATACTATCAGAAGTGTGGATGTACACCATATACCACCCCTAGAACTATGTCACAGGTGAGTAACCTGGCTTTACAGGACATCAGTAATTACCACTTCTACTGTAGTTCCCTTTAACCATGCTTAGCCTAACTTAGTAGAAAAGAATATTTTCATAAACAAGGCACATTTTTTCATATACTCGTTTAAACACCTCATTCTATTAATTTCTAATCCCCCAATCCTCAGTGTTATAATGAGTTTTATAAAATGGGCAAGAAAAATCCAGTAACCTGATTTGCTAGAAACAAGCCATGTGCCGGTATTAATCCCCAACAAATGCATATCATGGAACTTATTTTTGATAAATCTTATTTCAGTTCATGGGCCAGCACACTTATCCCCAGTTGCTGTCATAAATATGATCACTCCCTTTTCTCACTGAAACCTTCAGCAGGGCCTAAAAACTAACCACCCCTTATATTTTAAAAAATGAACTCTTATGTCTCTTTTATCCCCCTCCATACAAACATAAAACATTAGAAAACTGACGTACTACACATAGTTTTAATTTCTAATGTTCCTTTGCTGACAAGAAAATCTACCTCTTATTACCTGGGACATTTTTGCTGTTTACCGTGCCACTGAAACAGTTGAAGCCTTGGCACCGTACAAGCTCTTCTGTTGTGTTTGTGCCTGGAAGTGGGGAGAACATTCTGCTCCAGATAGGGCATAAATGATTAGGTTTTTATTGAAAAGCAGGACAAAACTTTGAACATTTGGGCAGCTTTATAAGACCAGGCCTGCATGCTCATATCTTGATGAGGCGGCCGTGTCATCTTTTGGTCCGGAAAATAAACATGAGTTTTCCATTTACATGGACAGGAACATCAGGACCCCTTTTGAAAATCTTGAGGTGACTGATGTTGAAAAGATGTTTTGATGTTTTTCCCATACCTTATCCACAAGATGCTTTTAAAATACATCTAGATATTTAAGCTCCTCTAAAAGGGTTTATTTATAATCTCATCAGGTGATTTTATCTGTGCAAACAAAAATTGTTAACCATAAATGTTTGCAGCAGATATTGTTGCTGATGTGCTGGTTTGATATTTTTTTGTATGTGTCATCTGATTCTTGAGATAGTGTTTTATAAAACAGTATTTTTTTTTTTGTAACTGAAGTGTTATGACAGCTTACTGAGAAATGGGGGCATCTGTGACACTATAATGGGAGAGATTAGACCTACCGCTAGCTTCTTCCCATGTTGAAAGCAGAGTGGTAGAGAGCTGTGTGTTCGTATATTGAGTTTGACTGTCTTCACTGGTTCTTTGTTAAATATGGCTAGTCGAAGCTCTTTGCATTCCTGGGAATGTAAAAACGTATTCAATGACTATGTTTTGTATTATATGTGTGTATTTTTGCTAGTCTTGTATAAACAAAGTAAGTATGAAGTTATTAATATTGAGGCATGCTACATGATTGACATTGTGCATATCCTATAATAAGATGTGCCTGTATTGACTTTTTTTATCTGTATCTTGATACTGTAATTCCATTTGAATAATGAAGACTTTCAAAAAAAACTTTCATGTTGAAACCCATAGATAGTTGAGAGGCTCACTTTGGATTGTCCAGCATTATTTCCCCAACAGTAATCTGAGTTATCATAAGAAGAAGGAAAAGAAGGTTAAATTAACTTTTATTTCTGCCAAATTATGTATGTATGTCTGTGTGTGTGTATATATATATAGTGTGCAGTAGTAAAATTACGTAATAGCAGGTACATTGGGTGCTTGTTTGCTAGTGAATCTGCGGAAAGACACAGACTAACAAACACGATTCTGTGAGTTAGTTAACCAGAAGCAAGTGAGAGGTGTGTTGAAATTGAGGGTTAACAGTTTAATGTGGGCCATTGAGGGACAAGCGTGGGGAATAATATACTTCTGTGGCCAAGCTAAAGAATTTAACAAGTGCAGAAATAGTTCTAATTTGATCTCATAGGCCATGTGATGCATTTTAAATTAAAGAGCCCAATCAAGTTAATATCACTGTAGGGCAAGAGATGAAGGGCCAGATATTCAAAACTTTGCCCCAGGGCTAAATTAGCACTGCCCGGTGGGCAAACTTAGCCTGAAGCACAAAGCAAGCTATATTGAAAAGGAAATAGCCTGGTGTTAATCCTGCTGAATATAGCAGTCTAAGGAAGCCGGGCAAACCAGTCTGGGAGCGCAGGGCAAATATAGCCCGGGAATAAGACAGCACTGAATATAGCAACAGGGAAGTGCAACCTGCAACTGCAGCTCATTAGACTCTGTAGCAAGCCAGTGTTGCAGGTGGAGAACATTGTGTGTGATTGCATAGAGATGTCTCACAGCTACTACAAACACACCTCTCAACCTCCTGCCTCATAAATCAGGGACAAGGCTTAAATAAAACAAGCAGAAAAGTTTAAAATCAGGGATACACCTTAAAAATTGGTGATATCCACTCAGGAAGCTGGTAGAATAAATGGTGTAGTGTAAAATGCATTTTCTAAGGAAGAACACATCAGTAACATTAATGTTTGACATTATTGTATGCTTACAACCTCCACTGTTTGGTCACGGAAACACAATGTTTGGGAGGGACAGAGTAAAACTTTGAGGTAAAGTCAGGGACAGTTGAGAGGTATGACTGCAAACAACAATGTAAGCCACACACTGCAGAACTCTGCTATGCTGAAGTGAGGTTTGACCGGGGCTAACCTGATTGCACAGTACTAACACATTAGCCCGGAGTAAACTGGTTAGCCCGGGGCCAACTGGAGCTATATTCAAAGCTCCCATGCAAATGAGCCTACTTAGGTAATCCCTGGGCAAACAGGTATATTTGCATCCCATTAGGTGCTGCTTAGCATGCATTACCATGCAGTTTGCCTGGTGCTACTGCATGGAGCACACAACTCCACCTTTTGGTCAGAATGGAAGTACAGGTTGGACGCTGCAGGGCAAGGCATGCCCACAGCATCCCCTGTTGGTCACAATGGAAATACAGGCTGGATGCTGCATTATATGGGTGCTGGCAGGCAGGAGCGGTGCATACACCTCACCCCAGCAGCACTGCAAGCAGTCCAGAACAGTATATAGATATATATCCATCAACATATAGATATATAGATATGTATGATAGTGATATATATCTCTGTACTGCCTGACTCCAAACGTGCACTGGAAGACAGCCCCCCATCCCAATTTCCAACCCCCATAGCAGCGCTACAGACACTGTCAATAAGTCCACAAAACTGCTGTGATCCAACCCAAGAGAGCCGGTGCTTCAGTCGTTGGCAGCCATGATATAAAGCTCACCATATAGCATGGCATAGCTGCAAACTGCCACAGTGATTAACACAACTGCTAGTCTAAAGGAAACAAGCTCCTACCCTCATAGCAGCCCTACATGAATAGTATCTCTGGTAGTCTAGTGCCCCTCCATCACATTCTGGACCCCGTAGCAGTGCTACAGCAACAGTATCCCTGGTAGTCTAGTGGTCCCCCCCAACCCCCCAGCATGATTCCTGATCCCAGTAGCCGCTCGAATAAATATATTCCCTGGTAGACTAGTGGTCCCCCCAACCCCCAGCATGAGTCCCAATCATGGTAGCACTCGAATAAATATATTCCTGGTAGTCTAGCGGACCCCCTCAACTCCCCAGCATGATTCCCGATCCCTGTGGCAGCTTGAATAAATATATTTCCTGGTAGTCTAGTGGTCCCCCCTCAACCCCAGCATAATTCCGATCTCGGTAGCCGCTCGTATAAATCTATTCCTTGGTAGTCTAGTGGTCCCCACCCCCAGCATGAGTCCCGACCCCAAATCCCAGAATGCCCTGGTAGTCTAGTGTCCCCCCACCCGGCAATGATGGCCCCGCTCCTCCCAAAAAACACCCACGAATGGAACTGGCAACCGGCTCAGCCCTCCTCTTTCCCACTACGGCCGGCCGTCCGACTGAGGAATGAATGAGCTGTAAAAGTACAGCTCATTTGATTCCTCAGTGTGGCCTGCCATGGTGGTGAGAGGAGGGCTGGAGCCAGTCGCTAGCTCCATTCATCGGTGCTTTGGGAGGAGCAGGCTGTCACTGCCAGGTGGGGGGACACTACTACCAGGCATTCCGTGATTTGAGGTCGGACTCATGTTGGGGGGGTGGGGACCGCTAGACTACCAGGGAATATATTTATATGAGTGGCTACTAGGATCGGGAATCATGCTGGGGGTTGAGGGGGAATCACTAGACTACCAGGGAATATATTTATTCGAGCAGCTACCGGATTGGGACTCATGCTGGGGGTGGGGGGACCACTAGACTACCAGGGAATATATTTATTCGAGCTGCTACCGGGATCAGGAATCATGCTGGGGGGTTGGGGGGGACCACTAGACTACCAGGGATACTGTTACTGTAGCGCTGCTACGGGGGTCGGGAATTGCAATGAGGGGGCACCTCCGCATTACCGCCAGCTTTCTGTCAGTGGTATTTAGTGCTGAGCTACAGGTCGCGCTAATGCCTGTAGTGCAGCACTGTATGTTTGAATATGCCACACTGCCAGCATTCCTAGGCACTACTCTAACCCCACCCCTGCATATTATTATCTTTTAGCGTCGGCGCTACCACACAACGCCGGCGCTAATTGGGATTTTGAATATTGCAGCCTGGTGCAAATCCAGCGCTATTCCAGTGCTACAGATTTGCGCCAGGTGCAGAGTTTTGAACATCTGGCCCGAAATGTCTAATAGTAATCTGTAATTAAGAAAACACATGAAACTAATTGCGTGGGGTGTGTGGCTAGTGGTGGACGAAGTAGTAAGTCCATCACATAAGCTGTGCTCCTACCACCAACTTTTTTATTTTATTTGAATTACAGTACTTTTTGATTTTATTTGAATTACAGTACTTTTTGATTTTAATGCTATATAGCATTCCGTGGAGTGATCCTTGAGAAACATTATGGGGTGTGTTTCAACTTACTTCGCACAGTGGAGAAGCACTGATCAGTGGTGATACAAAATCCTGGCAAGGTAAAGGTGGAGAGGCCGACCCTTCTAACACTGAGGTTCTCAAAGCTGTGAAAGAACTTCACAAGTTTGTCAATGAATTAGACAAAAAAAAAATTGCACTTTCACTGCTCGTGTTACCACAGTCGAAACCAAACTTGAAGTGTTTGCCTCAGATGCTTTGCAAGCTAAAACTGTAGTGGAGAAGTCAGTGGTGGTTTCATCAGGGGTAGTGCAAGATAACAAAATCTTGTGTATGCGCCTAGAACAGTTGGAGAGTGGCATGAGGCGGCCCATGTTTGACTGTTGGTGTTCTGGAGGGCAGACAGGGGACAACTCTTTTACTTTGGAGTGGATCTCCTTCAATCTCTGCTGCATATTGACTTACAGGGCTCGATTACCAGTGTCTATAGAATAGGCCCCAGAAGGAGACCCTCCGACACTGAAATCCCTTGCATCCTTGTAATTATAACAGTGGGGATGGTATCTAGGTTCATATTGAGATAGTTATGGAGCTCATGGGGCAGAGACCCATAAACGGCTCCATTGTACACTAGTAATAGGACACTTTAACATTTAACAAGGGGGAGAGTCACGTGATGCAGTGTGTCTGAAGGCAGCTTTCTGCTGAGCTCCCACCCTCCACCTGTTAAATTTCCTAATTTTGCTGGAATATCGCTATTCTTCCAACTACATCGCGATTCTAAAGTATTTCTGATCGCTTCCAGTCTCTCTGTGCTGAGTTGTGGGGCGTTCTGAATAATTTATAGCGATCTACAGCGATGGACTCGGAAATGAAGGCAGCTGGTGTGAAACACACCCCTCCAACAACGCCTGAGAAAGCATCAAAGAAGGCCAGAGGTTCTAACTTGGGGCAACCAACAAAACAAACGGCTTCTGCCACATCAAGTAATCTGTTAACGGAGGATTGCTTCCTCCAAGAAATGATATCCTTTAGAGAAACACTTCAAGAGATCTTGAGCGAGATCAAATCCATTAGAGGTGATTTCACAGATCTATCGAGGAAGGTGGGAGATATAGAAGCAAAGACAACCTCGCTGGAACACTGGAGAAATAAAAACGGATCCAGAGATTATTAAACTAAAGCAACAAATACAGAAGCTACAGGCCAAGACCGAAGACCTGGAAGGAAGGAGCAGGAGGAATAATGTCCTCATTCTGGGACTGCCTGAATCAGAAGGTGGTGACACCATTAGATTTGTCCAGCAATTTCTCAATAAAGCAGTTGGCCCCTCACCTATAAATCAACAATACCATATCGAGAGGGCACACAGATCACTGAGGCCTAAACCCCCGTCGGGCTCCTCCCCCAGACCAATTATTATCAAGTTCTGAGCTATATTGAGCGGCAACACGTTTAGTAAAAGCTAAGGAGCTAGATTCTGTGCAATGGAACCACATCAAGCTGAGGATCACCCAGGATCTCCCGTATGAGGTCAGGCAAAAAAGAGCAGCATACCATCAAATTGTTAAGAAACTAATTGCGGCAGACAAGAGGTTCAAAATGAACTATCCTGCAAAACTCCTGGTCTCTTTGGATGGTACCTGGCAGGCTTACGAAGACCCCGAACAAGCTTTAACTGACCTCTCCAAGAAGCTCCCGGATCTCTTCAAAGGGGACTGATTTATTAAAAGGACTTTTCAGCAGCTCTACGAGCTAAACTGCATGACCTAAGCTTGGTCAGGACTTAAATTCATCTCCTTGTTATTTTTTAGTATATTGTCAGGAGGTTACTAGTTACGGGCTTACCTGGGCCTTGATGGATGTGGAACGGCTCTGGGTGGTTGATGCGAGGAGGCTGGGGTAGGCCGCGAGGCCTGGGGTTTGTAAGCACCATGCGTGCTCGTCTCATCCATAGGGCAGGTACTCGAATGTTAGTATGGGTTTCCGATGGGACCCTTTAGCGGTCGGACCGCATTGGTCCGTCACCGTTGCTTCCGACTTGCGCTTCCTCTATTGTGAATTTCCGGTGGAAAGCGCCTATACACTGCCTAATACTCTACTCTGGATAGCCAGCGTTCTCAGTTAGAACCTTTTCTCAGGTATTTACCCCATTTCTATTTTTATTATCGTTAGCTGTTATGGACAAGTAGTTGACTCTGGCGGGGTAAATACTCCTAGATCGCTGGGTAGATAAAATGTTGTTCGGGCTAATATTGTAGGCCTCATGGAGCCAGCTGTTCAGTTAACTGAGGTTGGGGGGTGGGGGCCACGGGTGGGAGTTAAACTTTGGGATCCTGCTTCGCGACTGCGATTGGGGTAATGGGGTACCTTGGTCAATCCAAGATAAGAGGTGTACTTGTTTTTGTAATAGGCTTAGTAACATTTGCAATGTGATCTTTAAATCGGACCAGGATTACAACTTTAAATCGTTATGGGACACACCATGGTACCCGGGAGGGGGGAACCAGAAAATATGGTTTAAATGGTCAGTTTCTTGGTTAAGTTTGCTGGGGGAGTTGCTTATATATAGTTTTTTGGGTAAGGAGAGGTGGGGGAGTATGGGAGGGAAAGGGAAGGGGTGGGAGGACTCTACTCTCTTTATTATGGTTGCATTTTGGTTGGAGGCCCCCCTTATGTGCTGTTTAATTTCAACAATACATAACCTATTTGTTTTAGGGATTTCCAATCTACTTCAGAGATGGGCTGCATTGGGGGCTAAGGGTGCCTTTTGGGGGGGGGGGCGGAAGATGTCACTGCTAATCAACCTAGTAGATCGTGCCAGGGGGTTCCACCAGAACAAGACTATTTCACCTATTGCCACAAATGGCATTAAAACATATTAAAATCGCTACTTGGAACGTCAGGGGTATGAGGGAGACATCCAAAAGAGGGCAATTCTATTAAACTGCTCCTTAGTGGGGGTGGATATCCTTCTCCTACAAGAAACTCATGTTACGTTACAGAAACTAAGTTATTACGGTCTAAAGGTTTCTCACAGGTTTTTGTGTCGGGTCGGGCTACAGGTAGTAAAGGGGTAGCTATTATGATCAAGTGTAATGTACCTTTCATATTGGAGAAATGTATCCAAGACTCAGATGGCAGATTTGTTTTGTGAAAGGGATGCTCTGTAACACTGGCGTGGTTCTAGGATCTATATATGGCCCTGTTGGGGTGACTCTGACTTTCTGATGAGACTAGCAGATAAACTGAGTGTTTTTCTACCAACAACTTTTATTTTAGGAGGCGACTGGAACATTGCACCTTCGCAGTCACTAGACAGAACCTATAGATCCCTGAAACCCCCTTCACCTGCTCAATTGGCATTAAAAGATCTATGTAGCTTGTTGGGTTTAGAGGACCCCTGGAGATTAGTGAATCCTTCTACTAGGAGTTACACTTTCTACTCCTCAATCCATAATTCCTGGTCAAGGTTAGATTACATATTAGTGAGCGCCAATCTTTTAGCTAACATCTCCTC
Organism: Neoceratodus forsteri; assembly: GCA_016271365.2. Classification (NCBI taxonomy): domain Eukaryota; kingdom Metazoa; phylum Chordata; order Ceratodontiformes; family Ceratodontidae; genus Neoceratodus; species Neoceratodus forsteri. Next base: position 1,542,091,761 of record CM057456.1, on the reverse strand, counting down.
TACTGGTATTGAGCCCATTGTTATCTCTGATCACGCTATGGCATGGATCAAGCTTTCACCTGGGCCTCCCGGGCAAAGAGATACCTCATGGAAGCTCAATACCCAGATTCTGAAAGATGAACAACTCACCTCACTCTTTAAGTCACTGATTTTGTCCTTCCTAGAAATTAACCAAGGCTCAGTATCCAGATACGATTTAGTGTGGTGCTCCCTAAAATGCTTTCTCAGAGGAGAGTTCATAAAAGAGACTTCCAGAAGGAAAAGGTTGAAGGTGGAGAAAATTAGCTCCTTGGCTAATCAAATTAAGATGGCTGAGGAAACCTCTCTCTATGAACTCCCAAAATGCTTTAGAAAATTTGTATAAACTTAAGGATGAATATGAGGATTTGATTAGAGAAAAAACAGAATATGCCATTATAAAGTCTAAATCAAAATACCTTGATCAGGGGGAAAAGCCTGGGAGATTACTGGCCCTTAGGCTTAGGGAGGTAGAGAGTTCTAGATTAATCCCCGGCCTAAGAGCGAGGGATGGATCTATCAAAACGGCTCCAAGGGATATTGCCGAGGTCTTTGAGACCTTCTATCGAGACCTTTATGGGAAGAAGACCCCCTCGTCTTCAATTTCAGGAATAACAGATTTCCTGGAGAATACCCCTCTCCCCAAACTTCAACCCAGTCAATGTGGGGTACTCTCAGCCCCCATAACTTTAGAAGAGGTGGAAGAGGCTATTCAAAATCTCACCCTGGATAAAGCCCTGGCCCAGATGGCCTGCCCCAAACTTCTACAAATCCTTCTGTAAAGAATTAGGCCCGCTCTACTTAATCTGTTTAACTATATTCTTACTTCTGGGCCATTGGATCCTTCTCTGTTAGAAGCTACTATAATCCTAATACCTAAATTAGATAAGCGACTCTGGATCCAGCCAGCTACAGACCAATTCGTTGCTTAATTATGATATTAAAATTTTGACTAAGATCCTTTCATTACGGATTAAACAGGCCTGGCAGACACTTTTGATTATGGAACAAGTAGGCTTTGTCCAGGGGAGATCAGCATCAGACCATATGAGGACTCTACATATTTTCATTATAGCCAAGACTCTCAGGTCCCCTATGGCACTGGTTGCCTTGATGCGGAAAAGGCCTTCGACCGTGTCAACTGGGAATTTCTGTGGGCTACTCTAAATAAGATGGGTTTTCCGGACCAATTTATTCAGTGGGTCAAGGCGATATACGGTTCACCTTCAGCCAGGGTCTGTTGCAACGGGGTGTTCTCATCCCGATTCCCCTTGCATTCGGGTACCCGTCAAGGTTGCCCATTATCACCGTACTTATTCAGTCTTTACCTTGAACCCTTGCTGATGCGTATCAAATTCTCACCTGACATCACAGGTTGCGTCATTGCTCAACAAATGCTGACCATATCGGTATTTGCAGATGACATCCTTCTCCACCTCACTAACCCGAGTAGGTCTCTGCAAGAGGTTTTGAAGATTGTAAATCAGTTTGATGAAGTCTCCAACTATAGATTAAACTTAGCCAAATCTGAAATATTTCCGCTCAACTCACTCTTGTTCCACTCTAATGTAGCCCAGTTTGGAATGAAATGGGCCCCGGATCATCTCAAATACCTGGGCATTCACATAGCCCGAGACGAGGACACGATAAGGAAACTTAATTTAGATGACTTGGTGGACAAAATACAGGGTGACCTTAATAGATGGGATAACCTCCCCTTAACCATAGGAGGGAGAATCAATATAATTAAAATGAATATACTTCCGCGTATTTTCTACCCCCTGAGCCTTTTAAACACATGGCTGCCCAAATCCTTTTTCCAAAGGGTCCACTCATCTCTAACTAAATTTATTTGGAGAGGCAAGCAGCCTAGGAGATCTTTTTTCAGATTATGTGTGTCTAAGGAAAATGGAGGCCTCCGTTTACCCAATTTTGAATTTTACTACTGGGCCAGTCATTTAGTCAAAATGGGCAAGTGGCTCTGTCCTCCAAATGAATATTATACGCCTAAATGGTTGAAGCTAGAGCTTGAGCTTCTGAAGGAGTACAGTATGGATCCTCACCACATTTTTATTGTAATTTTTCGGCCTTACCGGAACACATAAGAAACTCAGTGATAGGGATATCGGTGAAGGTTTTTAACCAGTACTGTACCTCTGTCAGAATTCAATACTCAAAGGATCCAGCTCAGCCGCTGATTCTTAACCCTAATATTAGGATTGGGTCTCAATGGCTGGCACCGTCATGGCTACCACAGATCCGAGATTGTACAGTGGATGACCTTTATATACAGGGTTCACTTGGCTCCTCTGGGGAACTGATGACAAAATTTAATATCCCAGCTCAGAGCATCTTTAAGCTATACCACTTGAGACACCTCATAGGCAAGGAATTTGGATTGATGAGGAACACTTCTAATATTAGACCCTTTCTGGAGCAGCTTAGGAACTATGTAACTAAGCCCCATAGTATAGCCAGACTATATGCACAACTTATACTCACCAAGGCTCCGGAGGCTCTAACCGGTTCCAGGGTGGTCGTCCATAATTCCTGGGCCCTCCATGTCCTGGAGCCAGGTTTGGAGAGATATGCATATATTCCTCACCTTGGATAGGAATAGACTTATACAATTCTATATAGTTAATAATATGTATTACACACCGTTGAAATTGGCTAAATTTGGAAGTCTAGTTCTGTTAACTGCACTAGATGTGGTGAGGAGCCGGGTAGCATATTGCATGTGTTTTGGTCCTGTGTGAAGGTTGCCCCATTGTGAAAGCTATCTGTGACAGCCTGGACCCAATTCTGGGGCTAGAGGAACTATTTACACCAAATCTGTATACTAGATATATACTCCAACATTAAGATTAAGGAGAAAAATACCATATGGCCCTAATTTCAATTGCAGTTAAAGGTTAGTTCTCCACATTGGTTAGACCAATCGGAGATCTCCTATCAGGAGTAGGTGGTGGAAATGTCCCAATGTTTTAAAGTAGAAAAATTAATAGCCAGTTCTAGGCATGCTATATTGACTTTCCAAAAAAAATGGGGCAAACTTTATGCCTTGTACCTTCACTGAGCCTCCTTTGGTTACCCCTGAGGTTCCTTTCTCTCTCACCTTAATTTGTCTTTCTTCCAGGATAATTCCCTGTTTTGGATAGTATACAAATGACAAATTCTGGTGGTATCTTGCCCCAGGGTACAGGTTGACGACAACTCAGGCACATTCTATATTGGTGGTGACATCTTCCGGGAGGGGGTGGATTTTATGGGGTTCTTGTACTGGTGTTATTTTGTTTATTATGTTTCTTGTTACCGGTTGTGTTTTGACCTTTGTATGTTTACTTTTGTGTTGGAAAATGAATAAACAGAGAATTTCAAAAAAAAACATTTAACAAGTGCCTATCTAGTCTGTGTTTGGAATTCTGAAGGAGTTCTACTAATAATGATGTCTAATGGTAAGGATGTCCATACGTTGACTATTCTGTTTGTGAAGTAATATTTTCTATTTTGAGTGGGAAAGCGTTTACCAGCAGTCATAAGTGGATGTCCCCTGGCTGCTGTTGAATTCTATTTAAACTCAGTGTACAGTTCACAGAGTAAGTGAGGATCATTTATAATGTTGAACATTAGTAGTAAGTCTCCCCACAGGGGTGTGCTAATCCTATTGCCCCCTGTCTGGGGCAAGTCAATTTCTTGAAGGACAACAATTCAACTACAGTCATGGCTGGGCAAGTCCTAAAAGTTTGAATTTGAATACCCCTGTCCCCTTAATCTTTTGAGGATTAATGGCAGTAACTTTAAGATGTTTAGCCTTACTTCATAGATGTCATTCTTGAGAGTACTTATCTTTGTTTCCCTTTGAATTCTTGTTCGATTTGACCTACCCTGTTGGGGCACCAGAATCCATTGCTTAGTCCAGAGGAGGTCTCACAAAGGCCCTGTATTGGGGGGGATTATGTATTTTCTTCTAGATGAGATATTGCCCTTAATGCTTAGAGAACTTTGTTTGACCTAGCAATAACCTCATTGCATTGCTTTTGTTGGTAATTATCTGATGTGAGCTCTACCCCCAAGTTCTTCTCACAGTCACTTTCGGCAAATATTTTTCCTATTTTAGAAGTATTTTTGGGGTTGTTGTGTCCCAAGTGCATAACCTTACACTTCCCTGTGTTTCATCGAATCTCCCATTTAATGGCCCAGTTGTATATTTTATTGAGATCAGATTGGAGTAAGTTGTATTTGAGATAGAAACATTCAAACACCTTAAGGGCATTAAGAAGGTGAAAGAGTCTAACATGTTTCAATATAAGAAAAATAGCAGGACAAGAGGACACAGCATGAGATTAGAGGGAGGCCGTTTAAGGGGTAATGTGAGGAAGTTCTTTTTCACAGAAAGGGTGGTGGATGCATGGAACAGCCTACCTCAGGAAGTGGTGGATATGAATACAGTGCAGGGCTTCAAAAAGGCTTGGGATAGGCATAAGGGAGCAATATAGATGAGTATGAACAGATAGGCCATTGGCAGAGCACATTCAAAACGTAGAAAAAGAAATGGGCAGACTGGATGGGCCTTGCGGTCCTTATCTGCTGTCAACTTCTATGAGCTATGGTTGTACAGAGCCCACCCAGTTTTGAGTCATCAGCATATTTAGATGCCCAGCTGTGGGTGTATTTTTAGTGAGGTCTGCAGTAAAGATATGAAAAGTAAGGGGTCCAAGGACAGAGCCCTGATGGATACCTCTTGTAACTTGCTCTCACACCCTTCATCTTCACTGTCTGGGTTCTGTTATGTAACCAGTTCAATGTCCAGTTAACACAGGTGTTATATTTGCTTTAGACATTTTTTGATAATCACCCAGTGAGGGACCAGGTTGAAAGCTTTACAGAAATCCAGAATTATATTATCACATGGGGTCTTATTACCCAGTGAGGTACTAACATTCTTGTAAAAAGAGAGCAAGTATGTGGTGCATGATTGCCCTGATTTAAACCCATGTTGCTCTTGATCAGGATTGTTTATTTTGGATTCAGTTTTGTTTTTGATGATGCCTTCAAGAAGTTTCCCTAGTATCCAGGTCAGACTTTTAGGCTTATAGTTACTAATGGTTTGCTTTATTAACTTATATTTTATTATTAAAAAAAAACACCGTTGATACGTCCTACCAGGTAACAACGCTAATTTCAAGGAGCCATCCAATGGAAGACAGTATACTCTTTAGCCTAGGTATTCTGGTTTAAGGAGTTGGAGCTAATCCAATCACAGTCCATGAAATAGTCCCAGTCAGAAGTTGCGCCTCTCAGGAGTGAGGCAGTCTTTTAAAAGGTAGTCCTTAAAAGATTATATTCAACCTAAGGGTTGCTGTGATCCCATCTCAAACATGTGCCCCCCAAGGCAGAGCTTAATGACCCCTGCTTTATGCACACAATCATAGTTATTAAATACCCCGAGTGAACATATATACTGCCCAAAACTAGGCAGTAATACAAATTGTTTTGCAATGAATTTTTCAGCTTGTGCAGTAACAACGTTTAACATGTGATTACCAGGGACTTGGTGGAAGTTTAGTCCGAGTCACTCGTTATTACAGTAGAAATCATCAGATCCTATATTAGAGTCACTAAAACAGTTTGAAGTGAGCATCACTTCCCTTGGCTGTACTGAGGAATGTTCACCTACGGAAGAAGGTAAGTAGTGTACTGGCTGCCACGTGGCATCTGCCATTGCTGTACTGAGATCCAAATCTTCTCCCCCCCCCCACCCCGTAGTAGCATAGTACAAGTTATTAGAGACAGTGTAAAGCAAGTAACTCTAACATTAAACAATTAACAATGAATCAAAGGATACAACAAAGCACCGGTGCACATATAGTCCCTGGAAGTGATCCCTGAACCTGTTGGGAAACTTCCCCCTGTGATTCATCTTCTCCCGGCCTGTGGCTGAGCTGCAGTGAACTCCCTCTCAGGTACTTATTGGTAAGTGTGGCCTCCATGATGGATGCAGAGGTGTGCTGGCATCAAGAGGGAATGCACTGTCCCAAGACTCTGGACGCGTGCCCTTATTGCATCAAACTTCTTCCAGCAATGGGGCCTGATGGGATTCATCCCAGAATTCTAAAAGAACTAAGGGTAAACTAGTGACACCACGAACTACCCTCTTTAACAAATCATGGGAGGATGGGGTGGTACCTGAATACTGGATTAGGGCAGATGTTATTCCACTTCACAAAAGTGGGAGCAGGGCAGAAGCAAGAAACTACAGACCTGTTAGTTTAACCTCAGTGATAGGGAAAATGATGGAATCACTTCTGAAGAAAAGAATTGTTGAGTACCTAGAGGCTAGAGGGGCACAGGACCCAAGGCAGCATGGATTCACAGCGGGAAGGTCATGTCAGACAAATCTAATAGATTTCTTTGACTGGGTGACCAAAGTAGTAGGTCAGGGAGGGGCTGTGGACATGGCCTGCCTAGACTTTAGCAAGGCATTTGACACAGTCCCACACAAAAGATTAATATACAGGTTAGCCAGCCTGGGAGTCAGTCCCAAGATGGTAGCCTGGGTAAAGAATTGGCTGGAGAACAGGATACAGAGGGTAATAGTAAACAGAGTCCACTCTGAAGAAAGGGGGGTTACTAGTGGGGTACCGCAGGGTTCAGTACTAGGACCGGTCCTCTTCAATGTCTTTATAAGTGACATTGCAGAGGGACTGAAAGGAAAAGTATGTCTCTTTGCAGACGACACAAAGATCTGCAACAGAGTTGATACATGAGGTGGGGTGGAAAGGATGAGAACAGACTTGGCAAGGTTGGAAGACTGGTCAAATGTATGACAGATTAGATTCAGTGCTAAGAAGTGCAAAAGTAATGCACCTGGGAACAAAAACCCAGGGGAAGAGTACACAATGGGGGGTGAGATAGTAACAACAACAAAAATGGAATAGGTCTTGATACATGCGGTTCAGAAGTCCTTCATCTGATAGTCTCTTTCAAATCTCCAGTTTCTCTATGTAAACAAAACATTGCTGTCCCTTTTATAAGATGTTTTTCCCTGGCAATTAAATTATGCATCCTTTGCTCATTAAGATGCATCTCCTATTTTCACACAGTGTCCCAAAACTTTGTCAGTTTCTTTCCCGTGACCAGTACATCTGGTCCTCTTAACAGGCGCACCAAGTAAAACATCCTGTCCACGGACTAATTTCTTATTAATTTTACAGATAAGCTTGTGGTGGTCGAAATACTTCACAAGGTTAACCCCCTGTGTTTCAGATAAACCCAATTAGCTTTCTGCAAACATTTTAATAATATAATTATATACATTTGCAGACCAAGGGATCCCAGTTTCACATAAATATCCATGTATATTTTTAGGGAGGGAAGGAGCTAGGGAGATGATGGGGAAATTGTGGGACTGTTGGAATGGCTAGTTCTGAGGTTCCACAAGGAAATATTTGATTGTGCTATTAGACAGGCAGGGGTTACTCAAATGTCAGAATAGGAGAGAACGGAATAGATCCTTGCTTTTAACTCTTTCTGTATAACAAATGGGACAGGGTCTTACTCACTCCGTCACATACTACCCTCTCCTTAAAAAGAGGGAACCTGTTTTTTTCTTTAAAAAATAGGTTTCCAAAACCTTCTCTTTTATTTCTTTTCTAACATTATCTTATAACATTTTCAGTTCTTTGCATATGTAGTATCCCTTTTTCCTAACACTTTTTACAGCAAACATTTCAGTTATGCATACACATTTTTTTCGACCTTCTGAATTATCAATTCCTGTACCATATCTTGACAGAAAATCTACATTGGCATTCCTTTTTCCAGATTTGTGCGTCACTTTGAATTTAAATGACTGTAGTGCCAGGTACCACCTTGTGGTTCTGGGATTATTATCCTTCATTTGATTAAGCCAACAGAGAGGATTGTGATCTGTTTTAAGTACAAAGTCAGCTCCTAGCAAATAAAACTTAAGGGACTCCATTGACCCTTTCACAGCAGGACATTCTGTTTCAATAGTAGAGTACTTTTTCTCTCTGTCGTGCAATTTCCTAATGATATACAGACTGGGATACTCCTTCCCATCTATATTCTGAGTCAGGACTGCACCTAGGCCTGCCTCTTATATATCTGGGTGTAACATATATTGTTTCTCAAAGTCTAGGCTTCGTAAAACAGGGGCTGAACATAATGCAGCCTTGATGGCCCAAAAGCTTCATCACACACTGGGGACGCATTTCACTTATTCAGGTACTGTTTCATCAGAGTGCAGGGTGGGGTAACTAACTGGCAAAGTTGGGAACAAATCTCCTGTAGTAACCAGCCAGCCCTAATTGTGACCTGACATGTTTCTTTGTTTTAGGGACAGAACTGTTAGCTACAGCTTTTAATTTGGAAATCTCTAGCTGTACTTCTCCATTTCTCAGAATATAATCCAAGTATCTGGTTTCCTGCATGCCTAATGCACACTTGATAGGATTAATGGGTCAGACCTACATTTTTGATAGATTGGATAACTGCTCGCAGGTATTTCAGGTTGCTTTTCCAGTCTGGACTGTACACCATGACATCATCCAGGTAAGCGTCACAATAACAAGTGTGAGGGGCTAGAATTACATCCATGTACCGCTGAAATGTAGCAGGTGTACCATGTAAACAAAACAGCATGGTGGTGAATTAATAGAATCCCACTGGAGTAGAAAATGCAGTTTTGTCTCTGGATTCTTTATCAAGGGGAATTTGCCAGAATCCTTTGGTGAGATCGAGGGTCCACCAAATCATCTATCCTGGGCATAGTATAGCTGCCAAATTATGGGCACTTGATTAAGTTTCCTAAAATCAAGACAGATTCTTTACCTCCCTTCTGTTTTATTTACAATCACCATTGGTGATGATCAAGCACTTCTCGCATCTTCAGTGATACCCAGCTCTTTTTTTTTTTTTGTATTTCCTTAACCACATCTGCTCTTAACCACTCTGGTAGTCTGTATGTATTTTGTGTGATAGGGAGAGCATTCTCTGTCACTGTTATCTTTTGCTTGGCCTGGCAGTGTGGTAAAGTACTTCTAAATGTCTTTATCACATTACGAATTTCTGTGGTTTGATCTGTGGGTAAGGAAACATTTGCCTTTACAGCATCAGAAGTTACAGCTTTGTCTAGTCACAAGCTGTATCAATATCTTCTTTTTTTATCTTTATTTTTCATCTGTGCGAAATACAGGTGCCTGAGAATGTAGAGTTATCCAGTTCAACAACTGATAAAATATTAAAATTTAAATAACAGTAATAAAGGTAGCAGCATGATGTAACATAAAGCCGACAGGCAGCACCACAGTCCACCCACTGCTTGGATTTAATAACTAATATTAGGCCTTCGAAATGTATCCCTGTGAATTCCCAAAGACCAGGCTGCTCCAATTTAACGATATCAAACTCAAGGAGACTACCAGATAATCCCCACTGGTTCCAAAGGTCAGTAATTTAATCATGGGACAAAAGCACTGTCCTTTTGGGAAATATGAAAGACCCAATTCCACCACTTAAGCTCAAATTGTGTGGAACGGTCCGCCAACTTGTGCTGTCAGATGTTCCATATAATACACCTGGTTAATTGTATCTTGCCACATTGTTAAACTCTGGGGATGTGGCATACGCCATAATCGGGTAATTATCTTTTTGATGCTGATATATAAAGATAAATCAACGATTTTGAGGAACATGAACACCCTGGTGGGGTGGTATGGCCAGCAAAACAATTTCAGCTGTTAACAGTCCATCCATCCCAGTTAATGCTTTCAGCCCATCCCCTACCTGTTGCCAGAAGGTAGCTAAAACTGTACATGACAAAAAAAAATGTTCATTTGTAGCAGAAGTGTTGCCACAATGTTGCCAACAATGTCCAAGGTGCGGGGAGAACATTTTCACGAGAGTCACTTTTATATGAAAATGTCTATTCCTGCATTTCCAGGAAAACTCTCGCCAGTACGGCGCCCCAGAAATTTTTATTGAAGGAATAATATACTTTAACAAGGTCTCATATTCAGTATTTGTTTGCAACTCCCTATTCCAGGCCTGCAGTATTGAGTGTGTGGTAGGAGCTGTTCCTGCAGTCCCTTGTAGGCCATCCCTACCAGATGATTACTGAAGTGTCCTCTAAGGGCATCTATCAACAGCTTAAGTATTAAGGGGAGTGGTTCAGGAATAGATGGCTCCTCTGTTGTCCCTTACAAAAGAGAAAGGTGCCCACCTGCAGATATCAAAAGAATTCTCTGTTGGTTAAAGAGTATTGCATCTGGAGGTCTTCAAATGAGCGAAACCCACGCGAGTCTAAAAATCGAAAAATATATTGGAGTTCCAAAGATGCCATCTGCGGAACGTAATATAACTGTATGCAGGGAGAAAATCCATCTCTGCAGTTAACAATTAAAAAAATAAAAATAAAAAAGTGGGATTAAAGGATGGGACTGGAGGGAGAACCATGCCCAAAGAGTTTGTGCTGCGTAAGTGCTAAACTCTCCAAACATAGGACAATCCATTAAGTGGGTGAATAGCAGTCTGCCTGGATCATGCGTGTTATTGATAACAAATTCAGTGTGTTTCCAGGGTGACGAAAACTTGGAGTTCAACCAAAGGAGGATTGTACGCACCACCACTGCTCAGTAATAAGTGTGTAAATCTGGAAGGTTTAAACCCCCGCTTGACAGAGGCAGCTATAAGAGTTCCCATTGCAGTCGTGGCCATTTTTCATGCCAGACAAACAGCAACAGAATCTCGTTCCAATTTGTAAAATAAAATGTAGATGGGGTTTGTGGAATCATTATTCTCTTATCTGAGCATTCACTAGCTTCTGTAACATTTTAGCTATAACTGGGATAATGGAGATAGGATGGTAACTACTTACTAAGACCTTACCTCCAGATTTAAATAACAGAATATTGTGTTCAGTTTTCCTCAAGAGTGGAATTTTACAATTTGATACTAATAAATTAAAATATGGGTTAATGGAGCTGTTAGGATGGGATAACCCAGTTTCAGAATTAGAGGTTCAGTATTATCAGCACCAGGACTTTTTTTTAGGGTGCAGATTTTGGAGAAGCTGCTCAACCTGCAGAAAATGGAATGGCTGGAGCTGACAACTGTCAAACATGTTAAAGTATTGTCAGGTACCAGTATGCTGGCTAGTGGATAATTATCAAAAGGTCTTCCCAGAAGATGCAATATATGTATTTAGTTCCTCCATTATAATTTTCTTGTCTGTAATTAATTTACCAACACTAAGATGCCTAGGTAGGCCTGATGTGACAACCATCCCCCCTTTCATGTCTTTTATGGTTTTCCAAAATTCGGAGGGATCAGACTTGTTCTTGGTACATGGATATGGTGCACTTTCCACACTTCTGGCAGTCTTCCTTCCCCTTTAAAACTTGCCGTAACATCTTCAAGCTAAGCACCTCTCACCCACCCAGGTGGTATCCTCCTCGGCACTGCCCTGTGACGTCATATCTTCCTTATCGCTGGAACAATCTGGTCTCCTCCTTCACAGCTCTGCATGCATTGTAGGCTCTGTCTTTTCATAGTTGTCAGGCTAAATTCTCCTCACATTTTCTGTCACCTTGCTGGTTCCTCTATCTTGGCTTCTGTGGAGCGTGATGACTCGCGAACCAGGCCTGGCTTTAAATGGTGTGGGACTTGCATTCAGAAGATGTGACACATCGACATCTATCCCTCGTGCATCTACTGCCTAGGTGTGGAGCACGACCCGCAGGCTTGCGGTCTGTGCCATACCCTGCTTCCCTCTCCTTGGAGGAGAGGCAGGATGGGACAAATCCAGTAGCCAGGTGGCCAATGGCTACTTAAAAAATTGGTTTGGCTACCAGATTTTTAACATTAATGGCCAACTTGGCAGCCTGCCTATAAAGAGGTTTTTGAGCCATTCAAAATAATGGCCACTACAAATATTGGCTTGGCTGTCTGATTTTGAAAGCTAGTGGCCAAATTGACCACCAGTTCACAAACTGATTTGTCCCACCCTGAGGAGAGGTATGCCTGCCTTTTGCAAGGCAGTTTCGGTGGTGGAGAGCTCTACCTCACAACTGATCACCCTCAAGTAGGTGTCTCTCCAGGCTGTGGCAGTTTCGTCCTCTGCCCCAACTGTGCTCCTGGTGGGCACCTCCATGGGGGACTTCTTTATTGAGTCTTTCATGGATATGTGCTTGTCCCTTCAAACCCTTAGGGAGGGCCCTTCCTGAGGGGATTGCTTTTCTAGTGCACAGCTTAAAGAAGTCCTGCCATAGGTTTTGGGACCGGGAGAGAGCTCATTCTTCCTGCGCTCTGGACTCCTTTGACCGCTCGATGGTTGTCAGGCATCAGCTTTGGCTAAACCCACTCAGGCTAAAGGGCAGGCTGCTGTCTCCTTGGTGTCCCCTTTGGGCTTGCCAGCCAAGTCGTAGGTCAAACAGCTGGCTGAGATTTTTCTCGACCCTATTGACCTGTTGTCAGACAAGTTGGGGGATGATGCTCTTTCCTGAACTCCAGTCCTCTCAAAACACTTATAGGAGGGACAGGAGAGGTTGGTAGACCGTGCTGTTTCCTCCCAGGAGATTCCTCCCCTCGGGGGAGTTCGCAGCCAGATCCGGTTCGTGTAGTCAACATAACACCTCTTCCCGCATCCCCTTGATGGCAGCCTTCCTGGTGCTGGTTGGGGTACAAGTCGAGGGATTGGTCTTGGTCTCAGGACTCGGAATGTTCCCATTCTCAACCCTCTCAGAAGCACCGACACCGCTCTTCTTTCTTCTCCTCCTCTTAAGGTGAGGAAGGGGCTCTGCCGTAAATTTTGTCAGTGGTACGAGGATCTCCTCTAGCAACAGGGGGTTCTCGGCCAGGGCTGTGACAGGTTGAATAAGGCTCTGTCCCATTTGTTATGCAGAAAGAGTTAAACCCAAGGATCTGTTCTATCCTTTCCTTTTCTGTCTCTTGTCTGTCTGGTTGTGTAAGCAAATGTTCCCATGGGACCTAGCAACTGATCTCTTTTGACGGTCTCGGGTCACCACCTCTTGCTATCTCAGTACCTTCACTTGCTGTTTCTGTCTTTTCCTCTCCCTTGTGTATCTGCAGTTATAAAAATATATGTGAATCTTTGTGTGAAACTGTAAGTGATACTGGGATCCCTTGGTTTGAAAATATATATAGTTACTGTATACTGTTGAAATGATTGCAAAAAAACATTTGGAACTCAAGGGGTTAACCTTGCGATGCATCACAAACTCTTTTGCAGAGTTGGCAACAGGAGGTTAGTTCTAGGACACCACCGCATTCTGTTTTGTTGCACCTGTAAGGAAATTGATAAAGTTCTACCACATTTTATGAGAAATAGGATGTCTGTTAATGAGCTGAGGTTGCAGAAGCTAATTACCAGGGAAAGACTTGTTACAAAAAGAGCAGCAATCTTTTGCAGGGGAGAAACTGAAACTTGGAATTAGAGATACCCTCAGATGAAGGACTTTGTTTTCTCTGTTTGTATTGTCTTTGTAAATAGTTATACTGAACAGATAAATAATAAAATGCTACTTGAGAATTTTATAACTGCTCCTGATTTTCTTATGCTTCCTGACTTGTGCCTTGACAACAAGGGCCAATTGCTACAGCAGGCCCCGGTGCTTCTGTGGCCTGCTCCAGTGGTGTCGGCTTCAGCTGAACCTTCTCCAGCTTCTCCACCCATATTAGTGGAGCTTCCGCCCAAGCAGCCATTACACGGGGCTCCATCCTAGGCTGCTCAGCTGTCCTCCAGTTTCCTCGGCTGACTTTCAGTTCAGATCACCTACTCTGGTGACTCCAGAGTGGTTCATGGAGCTCTGAGGGTGGTGTTTAAGGAGTCGTCAGATACCAACAGATCCTGTATGCACCCTTTGCGGACTCCAGGTCTTGATTGAGAGTCCTCCAAGGATGTTGCCTCTGACCAAGCCTGTGTCCTTTGGGGCCTTACTCCAGCTTATGTCTCAGTCTATGGGGATTCCACTGGAACCGGTACAGAAGAGGGACAAGTATCCCCTGATAAAGACCCTGGACCAGGATGATTCCCCTGGGGTGGCCTTCCCTGTGGCACAAGCCATCTTGGGCCCGGCCCTGGAATTGTGTCAGCATCCAGCTTTTTGCCCTGCACCTTCCACCCATATTGTCTGGAAGTATGCAGCCCTGACTGGGTTCCTTCCTGGGTTCTCCAATCACCCCTCGGCTGAGAGATTCATGGCAGACTCTGTTTTTCATTGTACAGGCACCATCAGGGATGTCGACAAACCCCCAGATAAAGAGTTGAAGAAGCTGGACCACACCACCAAAAAGGTGTATGCTGCATCCTGCTTGGGCCTCAGGCAGGCAAGCTCTGCCGCAGTGATGGCCAGTTTTGGCCACGTGCTCATGGTGGTCCTCGACCAGGTCATCCTTCATCTTTCTGTGGACCTGCAGTCTGCAATAAAGGTGATCCGTGACCAAGGCCATGCTCTGGCTGATCATCAGCTCCAGACGGCTTTGGACATAGGTGACTCCTGTTCCCAGTCAGAGGTGGCAGTGGTGCCCATGCACCGCAGAGCTTGGCTTTGGATCTCAACCTTTACAGTGGATACCCAGTATAAGTTGGCAGATGTCCCATTCTTGAACACCGACCTCTTTGGGCCAGGGTGTAGAGGGCCACCTTACGAGGATTGAGAAGTTCAGTGTCATCCTGGACTCTGTCACGTCCTCACAAACGGACACCAGTTTTTGAAGAAGGTGGCTTTTTAATTTGGCCCTTTCAGCTCCAGTGGCCTAAGCAATGGCAGCCCCCATCGGTGCAGTCCCAGCTCTGGCAGACTAAGCCCAAGTCTGCCAACCAGGACTCTAAAATGTCTGGAGGTCAGAGCACCATTGCTTCTCTGGTGGTCGGCGCTGGATCCTCCTCCTCCAAGGCTGCCCAGTGATGGGTTGGGGGTGTCTGCCCCCCCCACTGCACCCCTGTCTTAGCTTCCCATGTGGGGTGAACTTCACCATTTCTGGCACACTTTGTCTGCTGTCATTACAGACAAATGGGCACTGGTTGTGGTGGGTCGAGGTTTGCCTCTCAACTTTGAGGCTTTCCCACCCTTTCAGGCCTGTGTCGAATGGGAGTCTGTGGCTTCCCCAGACATGTTGTCCACCCTCAGGTAGGACATTGCCCAGCTCCTGGAGTAAAGCACTGCGGCTCATGTCCCGGATGCCACAGCCAGCCAGGGCTTTGTGTCCAGGTATTGGCTGATCTGCAAACGGAAGGGGGGGGGGTCGCACCCCATACTGGATCTGCATGATCTGAACCCGTTCTTGAAGAGGTGGAAGTTCAGGATGGTCACTCTGAACCATATTATCCCAGCTCTGGGGCAAGGCATGTGGTTCTGCTCTATGGACCTCCAGGGTACCTTATTTTACATTCCAATCTGTCTGTCCCACAGGTGGTACCTTTGGTTCTGCACGAAGGGGGTTCTGTACAAGTTACGGGTCATGCCTTTTGACCTCTCTTCACCCCCCAGGGTCTTCACCAAGTGCATTGCAGTGGTGGCAGCATTCTTGAGGTACCGTGGGGTCCAGGTGAAACCTTACCTGAACGACTGGCTGATTACTGGTCCATCTCGAGAGGCGGTGGAGTGGTCCAGGGATCTGGCCCTCCAGACTTGCTCAGCCTTGGGTCTTCTTGTCAACCTGGCCAAGTCGGAATGTAACCCCTCTCAGACCATGCACTTCATCAGGGCAGAGATTGACTCTCAGTGAACCAGGTGGCATAACTTACCTCCTTTGCCCAATGATTTCATGTTGGGCACTTGTGCCCTGCCTGGGACTTCCTGCGACTACTGGGGTACATGGCATCCTGCACCAGCATGGTTCGGTGGGCTCACTGGCAGATGCAGCCCCCTGTAGTGAAGGCTGGTAGTCAGTGGTCTCAGTGTGTTGGTCAGCTCAACCAATTGGTCATGGTGACGCAGTCGATGTTGGATGCTATCCAGTGGTGGCTGCTTCTGGAACACCTACAGAAAGGAGTACCATTCATCCACCCAGAGCTGACAGTCTTTCTCACAGCTGATGCCTCTGGTGGAATGGAGACTCCACTTGGGGGGACTACTGTTAGTTCAACATTGCTAGTAGACTTGCCTTCGACTCTGACCTCTATGTTTTACTTTGCTAACTGTTATAAAATATTGCTAATTGTTGTAAATATACTGCTATTCAGTTGTGAAAGACTAGGCTCCTGCTGAGCTGCTTAAAGTTTGTTGCTACCTATTATGACATGGAACCTTTGCAAATGAGCACATAAGCATTAATCACCAACAGAGGAGAGCTCTACCAGTGGATTAATGCCCTGCTTGGGGGGGGGTTAGTGCACGAGGCCGAGGGCTTCCAACCACCCAGTGGGCATTAATCACTGGTAGCGCCTGACGCTGGAGGTGATTAATGCACTTGTAACATGGCAAGCGTGACGGGGATATTGTGCGAGTACTAGATCAGTCGGAAATAGACAACACTTGCTGAAAGTAATACTACTGCTTGCTATAGGATGCTAGTTTTGCTTGGATTCCAGTCAGTGTGATGATGTGACAGCATGCGCGTTCACGATGCACGCTAGGCAATCTTTTATATACTGGCTTCTGTTTTTCACTCGACACCAAGAGAAGATTACTGTCTGAACGACACAACCACGTTACAATTTTTGAATACCTATCAAGGTTTTCTATGATTTCTCGTTAGACGTTATATCCCCCATGGAAGCAGTGCAGTATGGGAAAACTATTCAGTGTGAGTAACAAATATTGACACACTTGTTATGCCTTTACGGGGCTTATCTACGTTGTGTTTCTGTGCCACGATATCTCCATGTTCAACATTTCTTTGCCTTCCTGCCACAGTTCAGTAAGTCCCGTCCTGTCTCTCGGATGCTCCGACTCGGGGCGGGGGGTCACCGCGCGCAATTCTGCCGAGCATTTCATCGCTGCTTAATGAATGCTGCCAGCTACAGGCTTTTGCACGTAGCTACTGGTGCTGTCTGTGTACCACTGCTCCCCGGCACACTCCCGATTATTGCGTTCACTTTCCTGGGCGCGATATGATACTGGCTTGTGAGGGCTGATCGATTTGGACCACTCTCTGCTGTCCATTTACATCTCATTTTGTAGGCCATGTTACAAACCACATGAGACCACACAATGAATCTTTGCCTTCTAATTTTAGTTGTGCGCGATCCCGATGCCGTCTGGCTCCTACGGAAGGATTGCATCTGTACCCTCTTCATTCCCACCCCAGTGCTGCACACTCTGGGTGATGGACACTCTAGGTACTACCCCAGCGGGCTCTAATGAGTGCTGCTTGTGTGGACAGTGTGGGTACTACACAAGCGGGCTCTACTCGTGGCTTAATCACCGCTCCTAGTGTGTCAGATGATATGTTTGGACCAATCCCTGAACTCCATTTGGCTGCTCCATTCAGAGCCATGTTACAAGGATACTTTGTGGCATTATACCTAACTGTACCGTGTGCAAAAACATCAGCGACATAAAATTGAAACGTCCCACTAATGACAGACAACCAAAATGTTTCAAAGAAAACAATGATGTATTAACCTTGATTAACCAGTAGCAAAACGAATTACAGAATGGTATGTAACCTGAAGTTTAGATAGAAGTCTGTTGAAAGTGAATATACTAGAGATCCATAATCAATTAAAGAAAATAATAAACTATGTGTAAGTAAACATCTAATATCAACTGTAAGATTATCTCTAATTCGATATAGAAACCCTAATCTTTTATGTAATCTATTAATTAGATCCAGAACATGGGACTAAAATGTTAAGTGACAGTCGATTAATATACCTAAGTAGTTAAACAGTCTAACCTGTTCTATTAAATTACCCAAATTATCAAAAATAGTAAATTCCGATGTAGGTGATCTCCCGGGATGAGAAAATACCATTGTCTTGGTTTTAGCAGGATTTAGCACCAGTTATGTTTATCAAACCAATAATATAACAAATTGAAATCATGTTGTAAAGTATTTTGAAGAGTAGGTAAGTTAGAACCAGAACAGAAAAGAATTGAATCATCTGCATATAACATTAACTCATTATTTATAAAATGAACCGATAAAGAATTAACAAATAATGAAAAAAGCAAAGGGCCCAATATGGAGCCCTGAGGGACTCCACATCTTAACAATGCTGGCTCAGATAATGTTACATTAATTACTGTCTTCTGACTCCTATTAGATAAGTAATCACCAAACCAGGAGATCATTCCATCTGATAAGTGTACACTAGATAACTGCTTTAAAAGTAGATCATGATCAACAAGATCGAAAGCCTTGGTGAGGTCCACAAAAGCCGCCGCAATAATATTACCATCATCTATTGCTTTGGTACCTTGACTGGTGAACCTCACCAAGGCTATCTCAGTGTTGTGGTTAGGCCTGAAACCATGTTGTGAGTCTGACCAAAGATTATATTTTGTGAGATGTTCAATCAGTTGAGCTGAAACTATCTTTTCCAGGATCTTGGAAAGGGGAGCTAACAAAGAAATTGGACGATAATTATTAAGATTGGATCTTGACCCTGACTTAAAAATAGGCTTTACGACTGCACTCTTCTACACATTTGGAAAAGTCCCATGACATGAAATGAAATGTTCAAATTATATGAAATACTACTATGTCCTGCCACCTTAAATTCATGAAATACTACTGTATCCTGCCACCTTAAATTCATGAAATACTACTGTATCCTGCTGCCTTAAAAAGCAGTCCTCCACAAATAATGCATAGCACACTGATGTTATGACAAGACAAATGCTATAAATGTACTATTAGGTTCATTTCTGCCATTCGTTCTTCACATCAGTGTCACTATTACTTATGCACTGAGCATGTTACTACCATGCCCACGGTGATCTGTTCATTGTTTATAGATAAAAGCACAACGTTTAATGCTAGGTAACAGTTGTTCCGAGATCTATTATGTCATGTAGCCTTCTGAAGGTTCATAATGACAGTCATGCACTGCATTGTCTGTGTTTGAAGCATCACACTACAAAGTAATCATCAGAGAATGCTCTTCAGTAAGTATTCTGTTGGCATATTTAAACATTTGGATCTTATTTCAACACATGAACTAGAAAGTGGAAGTAAACAAATAATGCAGTCCTTAGACATACATCAACTCTTATTTGTCCACACTAATAATTTAATATTTTTAGTGCTCTCTCCAAATAACAGTTTGGCATGTTCCGCTCTCAGTGAGTGGAGGACAGGGAGTGGACATGGGCGGGGCACACTCTCTCTCTCTCACAAACACTCTTGAAACTGTACTGCTCTCTCTCTCCTGCTGATGACGGGGGGGGGAGATATAAGGAGCGTGAATGGTGACCACGCTCCGTTCCATGACCCATGATCGTGGTGGGGGGGGGGGTAGCATGTGGAGGGGTTGTGGAATAACAGATGGGCCAGACACCGAACTTCAGGTTCAACACACAATCTCTGTGTGATGTTTATTCAGAATACAAGAAATAAGCTTCTGCAGTGCCATACTCCTTCTTCAGTACATCAGTTTGCAGCAATAAACTATGAATGTCCTTCCTCTGCACTTAGCCAGCACAAACTGACACTGATCTCTGATCCAATTCACTAGTTGAGATGTAGCGACCACCCCTATGCAGGCCCCATTTGCTTGCGTAGTGGGGGCTCAAAAAGGAAAAAAAATAAATCAAGCTATAAACAAAGAACCTCAATGCAGAAACACTGAAAGAACAGTTATCCCAAAGGGCGTTGGCAACAAATCAAGTTTCAAAGAAATAAATCATCATACGTACTTCTATAATGCAGTGCATCATGGGATATATGCAGATCATCATGCCATTTCTTACTTAAGTTTGCAACAGTACAGTATATATGCATTTTAAATAGCACAACTAGCTTAATTTCTATAACAGTCACCTAGTACTTTTTACCGTTATCAAAACACCAAGTGCCATGCTATTTAACATTTACAGGTTTCATAAACATAAGGTGTGTGTGTGTGTGTATATATATATATATATATATATATATATATATATATATAAATAAAGGTATGTTATGACATAGTACTGCTATTGCATACTAAATCCAACAACAATTAACACAACTTGTTTTACATACATGTGGAGGTCACCACAATAACCTCCCTGTACGAGAACCTGAGAGGGAAAAGGAAAATTAAAGAGGACACCATAGCATAGTCAAGAAAGGGAAGGGGGTGCCCATAGGTGGCCAACCTTATGGAGTAGAAATTGTAAAGGATAGATTAGGCTAAGAAAATAGAAGAACTGTTGCAACGGATTCAAGAAAAGGTCAGTCCTCAAGAGTGGCAGGAGCTCCCTGTCACAGGGCGCCATCATTACTGTGCTGGAACGGGAGGGGCCACACATAGAGTCAGCCTGTCCCCACTGTAAAGGAGGTTAGCTTATTGTTGGTCTCAGTGTACAGCGGGGGAGGGGCTTGCGACGGGACAGTTGGCAAAGACACTCCTGTCACTCGCCTGCACATTTTTTAATGGCTACCTGTCCCCTTTTGGTCTTCCATGGAGGGACAGAGTACCAATGGCACTTTCCATGGGTCACTTCGAGGAACTGTGGATTAACTAGGGGATTTAATCCACTGCCACGCAGAGCAATTGCACCAGTAGGGTTGTGTGTTTTTGCCAGCCCATGTTATAAGGTTGAGTAAAGTATACAGTTAATGAACAGTTAAGGAAATGTAAATAATAAGATAAGTAATAATCTCTTTAGGTATGCCCACCCTGCTGAACATTTTGGCAAGCTCTGCTGCCACTTTTGGGGCTGTGACAGTACGCATTGTAACTACCTCTGGATATCGAGTAGCATAGTCACATACTACCAAAATGAATCGATTACCCTTTTTATGTTTGTCTAAGGAGCCAATCACATCCATTGCAATTCTCTCAAAAGGTACATCTGTCAAGGGTAGGGGCACCAGGGGCACTTTGTCTTTTCTAGTTACTGGGGCTACTTTCTTTTCTTTTTTAACTTTATGTTTAGTGTTTCAGCACATATACTGTAACATACATCAATGCATTACAAGCAAAGGACATACCAGTAATTGAAATTAATCCCAGTGGGGTGCCACTCCTCTTAATACCTGCAGTTGAACCATCATATGCTATTAAGATACATCTTGAGGGGGAAACATAAGTAACTTCCATAGTAAAAATCCAAATGTGCTGATAAAAGAACCTATGAGCTGCATGGTTGGTAGCATTTAAAGTCTGAAGAGGATATTCCAAAAAAATCTCTACCTGCAATAAGGAGGTAGTTATCTACCATGCATTACCTCAGTATATACACAACAGTGGAGATACAAATATAACAGTGCAACTAACAGCTTTTCAAAACTTGAAGAGCTAGTGGAACAAAACAGACTGACAGGAAAATTATACAAATTTTATGAAGTAGTCAGCTAAAACTTTTTATTTCTGATGTATTCTTCTTTTTCCCTTTGCTCATTACAAAGTTTTCTATGTGATAATATTGTGCTGGGAATTTTCAAAACCAAGGCGCTTCACAAAAAATGTTTTCAAGTTCAAGTTCAAATTTATTGCAGGAAAACTCCATTAAGCAAGCTCATTCACAAGGAGGTCCTGTGACATAAACACTTAAAGTACAAACATAGATGGGTAATCACAGTATATACATGAAATGCACGTTACATGATACAGGCTGGATATACATACAAGGGTACCACATAGGGTGGCCGCAGGTGGTAAACATTAATATGAGACAGGTAAGTGACTTACAGGTTGCATACTGATAAATGAAACATGATGACTGGTGTGTGCAATACATATATTTTGGCAGCTAGAACAAACAACAGACTACAACTGATATGGGGGGAGGAGTGATTTGATAGAGTAGCAGTGGAGCGTAAGCATAGATAAAGCCAGGAGTAGAAGGGGAAGGGAAAGCAGTTAATATGACAAAGCAATTATACCTTACCAGTGGATAAATATGCCACACACGGGGAAGGAAGAGACTTAATGACAGTTACAGGTGTCTTTTATTTTGGCTGAACTTAGCGATTTGTAGAAGTTTATTGAAACTGTGCTAGTTAGTTTCAGTACGGTTTGTAATTGGTTCCAAATGGAGGGAAGGGCATACGCAATAGCACGTTTACCAAAGGAGGTCCGCGTCCTTGGTATGTCAAGCATAATAAAGTCAGATTTTCTTAACGAGTATGCACTATGTGAGATACTAATAAGGGAAGAGAGATAGCTTGGCAATTTCTGCAGGAGCAGTTTATTTTTATTTATTTATTTATTTAGCTTTTGTTAACCGGGTAAGTGCACTAGCCAGCAGGTGACTATTTTCAGGCACGACCCGGGAGAGTACAATACAGGATAACCAGTGAAGAAAACAACAATACAATTGAGGCAATAAGTACAGAGTACATTCATTCATACAGGGAGAAGCTTTGGCTAGGCTAACATGTCATAGGCTATTCTAGGCAATAGACAATAGGTCAGTGCAAAAAGGTTAACAGGAGTATTGGTACTGAAAATGTCTGGTCTAGACTCATCCCACAGGGATGGTGTCCGAGGTGAGGAGATGGCGGGGTGTAGTAGAGAGGACCGGTCCAGGATTTGGGAGGCTTGCCCCAGGTCCGGAGTGATGCTAATTGGAGAAGATAACCAGTAGCCTCCCGGGAGGGGAGGGTCGGGTAGCTAATGGGTAACAGGTAAGGTGTGCAGGTGGCGATCGGTAAGGAGATCTGGGGTCGTAAGGTACGCTTACGGCTTTAGCGGTAAACGCACAGGGTAGAAGCCGGGCTTATGGTTTCACCGCTGGGCATGAAGGTGAGGAGCAACCAGGAAGGTACACGCCATTCGGACTATGGCTGGTGTAGTCTAACGGTCTCGTGGGAACGGCGGAGGTAAGGAGGGCAATATGGGAGGGAAGTAGCATCCATCTAGGGCCAAAGCACCAGGATAGAAAACTGAAATTGATAGGAGGGTGCCGTCGACGGGCGAAACAGCAGCAGGCAGCCCGTGGTTTCTGGGACTGTGAGATAAGCCTACGGCTGTAGCGGCAGCGAGCTAGAAGGTGCGCCGGGTAACATGGTCCCACTATTGGGCATGAGAGAGGGAGGTTGGTGAGAGAGAAAGTACAGTGCATTTGCGGCTTTAGCAGTAATAGGAAGGTACGTACAGCCAGGCTCGCGGTTCCAAGACTGGGCAAGAGATCCGATATCGATCCCTGCCCGGGGACGTCCGGGAGTTGCGAAAAGGGAGAGGAGGGGAGGGGAGGGGGTGGAGACCCTAGTAGTAACAACATATGACTGTTCGGAGGTGGCTCTGGCAGGTAGCTGGTTAGCCTGAGACAAGTAGTGAAATAATGCTAAACTATGAGAGAAACCTGGCATCAGATAACAGTAGAGGAATACATTACAAGTAGCATTAAATGAGGCAGTGCTGTCACTTCACAAAATAACCAAATAGTACATTAACATCAACGGAGTCATTAAGGAGGTAGTTACAAGCAGGGGAGCTTAGGGTGGGGGTAGGAGGAGTGGGAGGAGAGCAAAAGCAAGGGGAGGGAGTAGAAGCAGAGAAGGTAATGATCAGGTAGGGTCAAAGCAGGTGCATTGATCAAGGGAGGCCAGGTGGAGTCTCAGCCCACGTTTGAATACAGGGTGCGAGGATGCTTGCCTGAGAGCTTGAGGGAGCTGGTTCCACAACTTAGGGGCTGCGTGTTTGAAGGAACTGGTTCCTTTGTTAGTATGGCAACGAGGAACAGCGAGGAGGGCTTTGTCTGCTGATCTTAGCTCACGGTTTGGTATAGAAGGAAGAAGCAACTCGGCAAGTGCAGCTGGCTGTCTTTGTCTGAGAATAGAGTCATTTAGACAGCCCAGGTAGTAACGCCTGGTGGCAGAGGGGGAGAGCCAACCAAGATCAGTGTACAGCTGGCAATGATGTTGAAGTCGTGGAGCTTTAGCAGCATATCGGCAGACATTATTGTAAGTGACATCCCATTTATGCAGGGCAGTTTTGTGGGCAGTAGTGAGTATGGGCGCACAATAGGTAAGTGTAGGTAGAAGGATACCCCTGGCTATGGCTAACTTTGCTGACGAAGTGAGCATATAACTGGTTCTGTAGGCAGCTCCCAGCTTACAGTTTACAGCTTTACATGTGGTTTGGATGTGCAGATTTAAGTCGAGAGACTGGTCCAGTAGGATGCCCAGATAACGGAAGGAGGTGACGACCTGTAGAGGTTTCCCATTTAGATCATGAACATTCAGGGGGGTGGTGCACGATCGAAGCTTCTGTGTAGTGCCCAATAGCATGGCATTTGTCTTGGTGGAATTGAGAATAAGGCGGTGGGAGTTTAGCCAGTTTTGGATGCAGGAGTAGGCTTTGTTGAGTGATAAGTTAATGTGCTCCACGTTATGAGAGCTGGCATAGATGACCAGGTCGTCTGCATAGAGAAGTGAGGAGCAGGCAGGAATTTCATCTGGGAGGTTGTTAATGAAGAGTGTGAAAAGAAGAGGACCCAGAATAGAGCTTTGAGGAACACCAATGTTCGTTTTCACAGTGGTAGAAATGGCTGAGTTAAATTTAACAGCCTGAGACCTGTTTAACACGTAGCTCCTGAACCAGTTAAGCACAGGAGAGGAGCAACCTATTATCTGAAGGGTGGTCAGGAGCAGGGGGTGGTCTACAAGGTCAAATGCCTTTGTTAGGTCAATAAAGACAGCCCCTGTGAGCCTTCCTTGATCCATGTCAGTAAGGATGTCCGAGGTGAACTTGGCGAGGGCAGTCGTAGTACTATGGTTTTTCCTAAAACCATGCTGTGCATCGTTGAGCTGTTTTGTAGTATCAAGGTAATCCAGGATCTGATTTACAACCAGCTTTTCAAGGATTTTGCTAAGTACTGACAGTATAGCAATCGGTCTGTAGTTGGAGATGTCACTTTTGTTCCCTTTTTTAAAGATTGGAGAAATCCTAGCCATTTTCCAGAGGTCAGGGACTATACCGCTGGTAAGGGACATAGTGAAGATTTTAGCCAGTGGTTTAGAGATAAGAGTCCATAGCCCAGCATGCAGCAGGCATCTAGTAGTAAGGGATGTCCAACCAACAGCTGCATATAAGTCACAGTGATGCGAACGGTAAAGGGAGTTGGTAATGAGCCGTAACGCACGGTGATAAAGGATATCCAGTTTACTTAATAAAAAATATGTTTTCAACATTGATTTAGAATTTGTGATGGTCAGGCATTCTCTTAACTGACGAGGTAGAGAATTCCATAAGGTTGGTGCTGCAAATGAAAAAGCACATGCTCCAGATGTTTTAAGACGAACGCTGTGAATCTCTAGCAATCCCTCATTGGTGGATCGGAGAGGGTGATTAGGGGAGTAGGGAATCAGGAGATCTTTAAGGTAGTCGGATCCCAGTTCGTGTTGGGCTTTAAAGGTAAGCAAGCCTAACTTACAGGTGATCCGCCACTGAACCGGCAGCCAGTGCAGTTCACGCAGAACAGGAGTAATATGACTGGACCTAGAGGTACCAGTCAATAACCTGGCTGCAGCATTCTGCACCAGCTGCATGCGGCGGATATCCACCCCAGACAGCCCTAGGTAGAGGGCATTGCAGTAGTCAAGACAGGTAGCAATGAAGGTGTGGACCAGTGTTGGGAGATCACTCGGGGGAATCGGGTGTTTCACCCGGGTGATGTTCCTCAGATGGTAAAATGAGGATTTGACCACAGCTGACACCTGACACTTCAAGGTCAAGCCATCAAAAACAATGCCCAGGTTATGCACCCGATCTGCAGTAATTAGCTGGACACCATCAAGCCAAAGGCTCGACATGTGCCCAGCACCAAAACCCGCCCCTGGGCGGCCCGATTCCACAACCAGCACCTCAGTCTTATCCAGATTCAGTCTCAGCCAACTTGAGCTCATCCAGTCTTTGATCTCAAAAGGCAACTATTTAGCATGGAAACCGATCAACCTGTCTGGGCACAAAGGACGATACAGCTGAGTATCATCTGCATAGCAGTGAAAACTCAAGCCGTATCGCCTAATGATATCTCCTAAGGGCAGCATATACACTGCGAACAACATGGGAGCCAGTATGGAGCCCTGCGGTACCCCACAGGACAGGGGGAGGGCATCAGAGGAATAAATTCCAGTGACCACCCTCTGAGACCTGCCTGTTAGGAAAGATCGAAACCATTTGAGGACTGTGCCTGACAGGCCGCAAAGGACCCGAAGGGTTTCCAAAAGCACCTCATGGTCCACAGTGTCAAAGGCTGTGGAGAGATCGAGAAGGACCAAGATGGTACAAGCCTTTAGATCTCTCGCCATCAAGAGATCATTTAGTACCCGGACAAGGGCAGTCTCCATGCTATGCCTCTTCCTAAATCCAGGCTGGAGAGCTTCATAGACACCGTGAGTTTCCAGGTGATTGTCAAGTTGCAGTGCAACGACCTTCTCAATAACCTTCCCCAAAAAGGGGAGGTTAGAGACAGGTCTGTAGTAAGCTGGATCGATGAGATCCAAGGAGGTTTTTTTCAGGAGTGGTCTAATGACTGCCTCCTTTAAGGGATCCGGAAAGGTTCCCCTCTCCAAGGATCTCCATACAATTTCAGCTAGGATCGGGCAGATGACATCTACACATCCCACCACAAGGGAGGTAGGGCTTGGATCCAAACTACAACAGGTTGGACGCAAAGTCTGGACAATCTTCATAATGTCCATGAATTCCAGTCGACCGAAATCTGTCCAGACAGACCGGGTAATCACCACTTCCCATCGACTTCTGCAACCCCTCATGGAAGGAGCCAGGCTGATTCCGGACCTGATGCTGGCAACCTTATCCATGAAAAACTGAGCTAGCTCATCACACTTAGCGTGTGAAAAAACTCTTCCAGACTGCAGAAAGATTGGATTGCACAATCTGTCCACAGTACGAAAGAGTTGAGCTGGTCGGCTCTGCGCAGCATAAATCTCCCTGGACAGGAACTCTGCCTTCTTACGGGTGATTTCTGATGGATAGCCATCATAATGCTCCATCAATCTAAGCCTGTCAGCATCCAGGCTGGACTTCCGCCATGCTCTCTCCTTCAAGGACCCATCGAACCAGGGGGACCATGGGCGAAGAGTGAGTGGTCGAACACGAACAGGAGCAATCAAGTCCAGGGCATCTCCCCACTGCCTTATTATAGGCAAGTACTAGATCCCTGGGACTTGTGCTTTCGTCCAGCAATCCTGATAGGTCCAGCACTGCCGATAGACCATCTGGGGTAACTACCCTCAACGGGCGGTACCGAACCATCTCCAAAGGGGTAGGTCCATTTGTGGGAGCCACAAAACTGAACCCTATGGTGTGATGGTCAGACCAGCTGACTGGTTCCACCCCCAAATCAGTGATCTCCATCCCCAGGAGGAACAGCAGATCCAATGAGTAGCCTCCCATATAGGCAGAGGAGGTAACAACCTGTGTAAGGCCCAGCGTTGTCATTAACTGGAGGAGATTTTGACCAAACTGCAAGAGTTCGTCGTCGACCCAGGCATTGAAATTCCCTAGAATTATCCATCGGGGGAATTCCAGCACCATGTTGACAATGAAGTCCGCTATCTCCTGCAGGAATAAACCCCCATCACCTGGTGGACAGTAGATGAGGAGTATGCTGCAACCTACACCCTCACCCATAACACACTCAAAGAATCTGGTGGTCCCCCACTGGAGCATCCACAAGGCCCAGTTCGGTCTTAAAAAAGATGGTTACACTCCCTCCCCTATGATCCAGCCTCGGGCAGTGAATCACAGAGAACCCAGCTGGAACTGCAGAAGCCAACACTGGGCCTGCATTGTCATCTAGCCAGGTCTCTGTGATGCATGTCAGGTCTTCCGTTTCAACAAGATCAGCTATAATAGCTATCCTGTTTTTGATAGACCTAGCATTACATAACAACGCCTGGGTTGAATGAGATGCTGGGGAAAACCTCGACTCCTGGCCCTTGGGTATGGAAACAAGACAGGGATTACCCCTGTCTTAGCACCATTTTGCCTCAGGGTGTCGCCTGGTTCCCATCACCCCAATACGTCCCCCCCTTTCCATTCCACCACCAAGCCCAGGCCTGCCCCTCTTCCTATTCCTCCTAGCAATTCCAGTGGACTGACAACGTATATACGTTTCTGCTGGTAAAGAGGGGCAATTAAATGGATGCAAATCCTTGAGCCTAGTAGGGGAATACTGCCTGACCATCCTTAAGCCTTCCCAACACATTAAAACACAATCTACAAACACAGCCACCACGTCAGTTCCTGGGCAATGACCACCCAGTAGCCAATCTACACACAATAAAAATAAAATAAAACAAACCCAATCAACCCCACCCCACAACTCTCACTTATGGGCTCTAAAATATTAATAAAAATATTTCAAATCAATAACTTAATAGTTCACTAAACCCAAACCAGTCAAACAGACTTCTTCAGTCATTTGTTGTCCGTGTAATTATAATGTTCAATACAAAAACAAATTTTCCAAAAAAATCAGAAGATATTTGCAGTGCAAAGGAGGAGCTCTCACCAACCGCCTTGCAAAAAGTATCTGTCCATGTAATGCGGCTCACTCAGTGCCACAAATTAACTAATGTTATGCAGAACAAGGCCCTCTCACTGCCTCCTTCAGACATCAATGTAATGTGTAGTATACTTGCAGTATTAAACAGTAAAACTGAAAATAAGTCTAATCAGATTAAGTCAAATTAAATCAAAGCAATTTAAAAGTCCAAACATCTTCTTTCAGAAAGAATGAAATGTGGACACCCAGGTCCTCTCACCACCAGGAAATCTACAAAAACGCTCTCACTGTCCAAAGTGCAAGTCTGATCATGAATCCAGTTCAGGGTGGGAAGTAATCCAAACAGTATGAATAATCCAAATGGAGAACCCAATTCAATCAGAAATGGCAAGGTCAGCAATTAGGAGTAAACATGGGCCCGCAAAACACCATCCACGGAGGCCGCTGCCAGAAATATTCATAGCCCTACTTCTATTCCTGGGCGATGACCACCAAATGGCCAGCCCCTGAGAAGCTAGGAGAACTACGGGCTCGTCGGCCCACTCCCTGGCTAAGCAAGAGCTCGGTCCCCCGTAGCAGCAAATCTGGCTATTGGCCATCGGGCGATGTCGGCACACGCACAACCCCACAGCTGACCACACCGAAGTCAAATTCAGAGCCCACGACTCAGGCCCTGCTCCAGTACTCGGGCTAGATCTCACAAATGGCCCGGAAATTGCACTCTTGGTCAGTTTCAAATACAAAAAGATCCTCCGATGGACAAGCTCCACTCTACAAACTCCACTCCATGACACAGCTTCTTCCCAGCGCATCTCGCTCCCTCTTCTTAGCTCAAGTTTCTCGGTCACATAAGCGAGCAGCAAAAGGCGGTGAACTCCAGTCAAATCCATGCCAACATATATTATGCAGTGTTAAGCAAGAGATTTAAATCCCCTTTTATGTCTGGACGGTACCAGGACTGATCGAACGTCCTCAATACACACTACGAGGATAATCCAAAATCCGATAACATACAAAAACTAACTACCTCACTCCAAAAATCCTAACTACCTAACAAATCTAATGTGCAGTATAGAGCAAGCGAATAGAAAAAACAACAAAAAATAAGCAAATAAACGGACAAACAAAAATTCAAACTCTGTTGCAGAGAACTACTTACAGCACTCCCAGCCTGGCGGCCATCTTGCATGACTATGACATCATAGGTGACTGACCTGGCAGCTACTAAGTGGCTGGCTGTTCCTAAACAGCAGTGATGTCACAGTCAGTGAGGGCACACTGTTGATAATGTAGTGGGGGGAATAGAGATATGTCAGCTGCCAGGCAGAGTGCTGTTCCACACAATACACCTACTAATATCAGATAAATAATCTTCTAATTAACTAAAGGGAAAAGAAAAAGCACTTCAGATATAAATAACAGCTGACTGCTTTTAAGAACTAATATTAGTTTTAGGCAGTACACTAGCCCTTTAATTTACTTTAAATTGATCATTCTATTAGTGCTGAGAAAAGTAGACTAAATCCCTGTGTTCACATACATCATTTCAAAAAGCAGGGCTGCCTGCTTTACATAAAAACATTCATTTATTAATTAAATATTCGGATAACACCTTTGAGCACAAGTACTCTTTTCCCAAGGTTCCATGTCAATAATGATTACATTACATTTAAAGAATATGAACAGTACTAGCTAAAGTAGAGCCTGGTTTATGGTACATTTTTAAAGAAAAGGACATATACAGTGCTAGCTCACATAGAGCCTGGTCTGGTTCAAACAGTGCAGCAGTAGGACAATGGATATGGAATCATGCTTGACAGTAAAGTTCATAAGGGTATTGGACATGCATGATAAAGCCTCTGGCATTTTTATGTTGCTTGCACGCATATGCAAGAAACATAGTGCCACCATCCGAGCTTTTGAAGGTGTGGCACATGTCTTCCAATTCAGTCAGTGTGTTTGCAGGCGCGGCCCCAGTTCCCCAATCACTGCTGCAGCTGTCTATGACAGCAGTTGAAAATGCAGTGGCATACAGTTGAAAGGGAGAGCTCCGCTTCAGTGAGCAGAGCTCTTCCCCAACACACACACACATGGCACTCATGTTGCGTTGAGTCGCTCTCCCCCCACACACACACACACACTGATACGGCCGATGGGGTGCTCAATCCCCATCGGCTCCACCTCCCGCCACAAAGCTGTCCAGGTGCCACGCTGGGAGCCCACCCAGTGTGGCAAAAACTGTCTTAGCTGGACGGGTGCCCAATCCTCCGCCGGCTCCATGGCTGCACCCTCCCCAAAGCACCCAACGTGGCAAAGCTTGTTATAGCCAGCAGGGGTGCCCAATCCCCGTCGGCTCCACTCCCCCACCAAAGCATCCAGGTGCCATGCGGGCCCACCCCAGCATGGCAAAATGTGTTATAGCCGGACGGTGGTGCCCAATCCCCGTCGGCTCCAGCCCCCAAACTGCTTCCACCTGCCACGCTGGGAGCCCACCCCAGCGTGGGCAACCCCCTCGCCGCCTTAGTAAAAAATAAACCTGCAAATAAAAACTGTCCTCGGCGCTCTCCTGCCCCTCCCACAACCCGCACCCACCCACCACCACCCTGCCTCCCCACAGCCCCCACCCTATACTTACCTCCGGACCTTGGCGCGATGATCTTTGGTGGACCGGGAACACGTCTGCACTCTTCAAAGCCAACCACGGACTGAGGAAATGCCTGTAAGCTGTATAATGGGATAGATAGGGTTTTTTCAACTTTGCTGCATATCTCAGGCTTTTTTTGGAATTTTGGCACCAAATTTTCAATATGGGGTTTTTGGGACCCCTCCTCATGAATTCTGTCACTGTCATGGCGTTAATCGGGCCCGAAGGGTGATTTCGCGGTCACTGCATGAAATCACCTTTCAGGACTGAGTAACGAAACAACAGTGCCAGTGTTCATGAGGTGGGCTCTCAAAAGCCTTATGTTGCAAATTTGTGAAAAATCAAAAATGACTGTTTATGTGTGTTGGCGTGTTCTACATCGCCATAAATTGCCAATTTTTAATATTTGCACTCCGATTTTCAACATTGCCATTTTACCACACCTCCTGAGCAGTACAGCTGTCATTTTTCACATCATGCCTAAAATGTGTTTCCGCATGTAGCGACAATGGTGTGAGTGTGCAAAATCAATGTATGGGACACATTAAGAAAATCACAGTGACACTGTTCATGAGCAGAGGTCTTAAAATGGCTATGTTGAAAATTTGGTGAAAAAATTCCTAAAAATGACTGTTTTACGAGCGTGCATTGCACAGTTCCTATGCACGCTCGTAAGTTCACTAATTTTAATATTTTCACTCCAGGTTTTCAACATTGCCATTTCACCACACCTCCTTATGAGCAGTACAGCTGTCATTTTTCACATGTCGCTCAAAATGTGTTTCTGTGCATATAGCGCACAATGGCGCATTCGGTGTGTGCAATCAATGTTTGGGACAGATTAAGAAAATCACAGTGACACTGTTCATGTGTAGAGGTCTTAAAATGGCTATGTTGAAAATTTGGTGAAAAAATTCCCTTCAGACATTCTGCAGTGTTACTAATAAAGACATTGAACAGGACTGGCCCCAGGACCGATCCCTTTAGCACCCCACTGGCCACCCCTCTCCCTAGACTGCACCCCATTTACCACCACTCTCTGCCTCCTGTCTCTTAGCCGGTTTCTAACCCAGTTTACCACCCTTTCCCCCATGCCCAGCCTACCCAGCTAGCTTATCAGCCTCCTATATGGGATGGTGTCAAAGGCTTTGCTGAAATCAAAGGTTAGCGTTGTCCACTGCTGCACCCTGATTCACTTCCTTTGTCACCCAGTCAAAGAAATCAACCAGATTTGTCTGACGTGATGTCCCCACTGTGAATCCATGTTGTCTATGGTCCTGGGCTCCGATGGCTTCTAGATGCCCCACTATCCTTTCTTTAAGCAATGTCTCCATGATCTTCCCCACTACTGAGGTGAGGCTGAACGGCCTATTGTTCCCTGCCTCCTCCCTGCTGCCGGACTTGTGTAGAGGGATCACATGTGCTCTCCTCCAATTCACTCGTGTTGAATGACTCAGTGAACATGGCTGCCAGAGGTACTGCTATCTCCCTTCGCAGTTCTCTTAATATCCTTGGGCGTATGCCATCTGGTTCCATCGCTTTGTCCATCTTCAATTTAGTGAGCTCCTGCAGGACACTTTTGCCTTTGAATGGACTATTGTCCACCTCTTCACCCCCTTGGCAACTGCTGTACTGCTGTGGCCCTTGCCCCTCCCACTCTTCTGTGAATACTGAATGGAAAGACACAGTGATGTCTTGGGAGGAAGGCATGGAACTATCACTTCCAAATACCTAAACAGCACAGACAAGCAAGCAACATTCGGCATTGACAAATGCTTGTTCGTTTAGGTGTTTGTCAGGAAGTTGCAGCGGGGTAGACAGGCTGCAGGCAATAGTGGGTAAACATATGAAACAAGGGGTAATTAATCAAATAAAACAACAGCAGGTTGCTTTCCTTGTGAGCTTTTTTTTTTTTTTGGGAGGTCTTAAACTGGGAAATTTTGGGTACACCAGTATGGGATTTAACAGGCAAAACTGCCCATACATAAATGGGAAGAAAATTCCAATTTGTAGACATCTTAAGAGTCAACAGTATAATTAACAATGGGCAGTGACACTACCCCCAAATTAATGTTAGAAAACAGAACCATAAGGGTCGAAAGGGCTAAAACCCTTGACATGGCTGGAAAACTGCTCCAGATCTAACAGTACAGGTAGTGATCCTGTTGTAAAATGAAAATGCAAACTTACCTTGGGAGCAGTTAAATTGCCCAACCACTTACAAGTACTTAGCCACCCCAACCAAAATCCGGTATCATCTTCTTCTGAGGATTGATCGTCCGGGGCCCCAGCAGGAGATAACAGAGGCAGCATTTTTCTGGCTCCATTTTAAAGCATCAGAGGGATCTGCAAACAGATTTTTCCTTGATGGGCAATTCATAACCAGGTGAGGAAAACTATGCCATGAGTGATACGAGTGTCCCGGAGCATGGCTCACACACCCTCTGATTTCTTCCTTGTTTGCCTGGTAGCAAAACTGGTATCTGGAAACATTCTAATTTACTGACCATCCTGAAGGAGCGTTCGCTTCTATTGTACAATAGCCAGCAAGTAGTCCCGGGTTCCCATTCCATTGGCGACCACCGTAATGGTACGTGGAGCCTCTGGATTACCTGGGCAGCTAAGTGGTGTAATCCTATAGCCTTTTGTATTTGCTGGACTTTTTGTGTTGTCTCGTCTCCCAACTGTTGCATCAGCAAGTCTCAAATAAAGAGCAGAAGGTGATCTCCCTTCACAGCCTTCAGGCATCCCCAAAATGCAAATATTTGCCGCTCTAATTTTGTTTTCCAGCGTCTTAATATGAGACTTCAAGTGTGTGCTTTTTCTGATCACAGTGTTGACTGCCACCATGGCAGCATCGAACCACTTTGTGGCCTTGGCGGTGGCAGTTTGGATAGAGTCCATAGCAGTTTCCAACATTATGACTTGGTTAGTCAGACCATTAAATTTGTCTGACAAACCAGTGACAGTTTTGATTAATTTATTAATCTTTACTCCAGTTGTCTGCAGGTATGTTTTTGGATTTGGCTTCTGATTTGCGCTGTGGATCTTCACGAGGGTTACCCATTTATGACTAGAAGGAATCCAATACAGTTCAAGATAACTGTCAAAAAAAAAAATGGTGAAATATCTGCGTTTTATAAGAATATTCCAGGGTCGTACTGCAGAGCACTATCAATGAGCTGCCATCTTGCTCGGGCTCCACAGCAACCCCCCCCCCCCACTGGGACCACTGTCTGGCATTCAGCACAAGAACTGCAGTAGGTAGCAACATCCTCATGAATCCCAGGGCATTAAAATCTGTGCAGTTGTCTGGCAAGGGTGCGGTCCCTCCCTAAGTGACCAGCCATGGGAATGTTATCTGCTATCTGTAACAACTCAGTTCTATACTTCTTTGGTATGACTGATTGTTCTATCCATTCCTGTGTCTGAGGATTAACTCAAACTCTCTACAGTAGCCCATTACATTTTTTAAACATTGGTTCACCCTGTTTTTGTTTCACCCCAGCTGCTTAAAGTTACCTTGGAGAGAAACATTGTTAGTTTGCTCAGAAACAAAAATCACGGTCAGTTATCAGTTTAGTTTCAGCATTTTCGTACATCAATCACTTATGTCCATCAGTCTTTTGTTGCCACTGCTTTGTCACTCACTATTTGAAGAAGGCAGACATAGTTTCAGGTTCTGTCCCTGCTAGTTCTTCTTCTTCCATTACTCATGCCGGCTGCACAGTCACAGTGTGGACCTTTGTTTTGTTTCTACTTCTAGTCTGGCTGCCTTTCTTCCGATAATCAATCCTTGGCTTGCTGTTGTAGGATCCATACCTTTCTTCTATGCTTCCCTGGTACCAGATCTATTACCCACGCACAGAACTCCTGGATTAGAGTATGCACAGCATGACTCCCACTGCTAACATCAACTGTCATTGAGGCATAGGTCAGGAAGCATAGGCAAATGAGGAGAAGGTATAAAGTTCTCAAGTAGCATTTTATTATTATCAATAACAATAAAATAAGAAGTAAAATTGTGCAGAATAGCTGTTGATTCAGGCAGTTCAGATAAACAGAAGTCCTTCATCTGATAGTCTCTTTAAAATCTCCAGCTCTCTTTATGTAAACAAAACATTGCTCTATATTTTATAAGATGTTTTTCCTGGCAGTTAAATTATGCATCCTGTGCTCATTAAGATATATCTCCTTTTTTTCACACAGCGTTCCAGAACATTGTCAGTTTCTTTCCTGTGACCAGTACATCCAATCTTCTTAACAGGTGCAACCATTTAAGACATCCTGTCCCAGGGCTGAGTTCCTATTGACAGCTTTACAAACAAGCTTGTGAAAGTCAAAAACACATCTCAAGGTTTAACCCCCTGAGTTCCAGATAAACCCAAATAGTTTTCTGCAAACATTTCAGTAATATAATTATATACACTTGCAGACCAAGGGATCCCAGTTTCACATAAAGATTCATGTATACTTTTTAACCACAGAGAAGCAAGGGAAGAAAGAAAGGACAGAAACAGCAAGTGAAGGAAGGGAGATGACCGGGGGAAATTGTGGGACCATCGAAGTGGCAAATTCCGAGGTTCCACAAGGAAAATTTGATTGTGCGATCCAACAGGCAACAGATAGACAAATGACAGAATGGAGCCTTGCTTTTGACTCTCTCTGTGTCTCCGGGCAGGACAGTTGGGCCGAGGAGGTAGAACAGTTAAATAGAGTACCATCTTATTGGTTGCCCCTAACTGCAAGCCACCGTAAGCGGGCGAAGGAAGCGACTGGAGGGACAGTAAATCATTTCTTTTCTGTGTTCTGTACTGTTGTCTGCGGGGTATGAGGAAAATTGAGCTATTGGAGTGGGGGATTTTCTGTGGGGATCTACAGGAGGAGAGAGGAAGATGCCAGAGGGAAGAAGAGTGAGAGAGAGTGAGGTAAGGCGCCCCACATGTCCCCAGGCAGGCCAGTCAGGACAAAGAGGCAGGGCAATTAAATAGGCGCCATCTTAGTAGTTCATCCTCACTGCAAGCTGCTGCCAAGCAGAGCGAGGAGTGACAGGAGGGGACAGTAAATAGTTTATTTTCTGCTGCACTGTTGTCCTGCTGCTATCGCCTCAGGATTGTGTAAGTCCTCTGTGTAGGGTGATCAAGATGACTCAGTAGCGCAGAGGGAGGGGGCTGAGGAGCACTATTTTGTAAGTAGCTGATTGACTCTCACTGGAGTTGGGATAGGCCTAACCCACCCATCCCCCAACCCCATGCCTTCCACCCCGTGATCCTCCACACTTATAGGGGAGGGGCTGCACTGGGATTGGTGGAAGGCACAACCAGGTGCAACCACTTACGTGCCATACTCATCCCTGGGATTCAGAGAGAGAAAGAAGATGATTAAAACAAAGGTATTAGTACTGTAAGTAGACATTGATAGCTACAGTGCTATCAGTGGGGGAGACAGTGGGATTGTACATTAACATGGACATGCCTAGAAGGGATAAAGGACCTGGGGGATGGGGCAGGCAGCCGTCAGCTGTGGGCACTGGGGGAGCTGGGTAGCTGCTAGAGATATGGGGAGGGTGGTAGGATGCAAGAGCTGTGGGGCAGCTATCTTTTTAAAGGTGGCATGGAGAGCAGGTGGTTGCTTGGTTTGCAGGCAGCTTGAGCAGCTCAGGGGTGAGACTTGTTGGTTAAGGGCAGAGGTAAGGCAAGGGATGGGGCAGCATGGGGGATCCATCTAGGACCTGGGGAATGTAGGAGTGCCACAGAGGTAAGCAAACATAACGGACCAAGGAGAGTGAAGGGGAGAGGGGTAAGGGAGCCAATATTGCCACCCACTCAGGAACCTAGGGGTTCTGAACTGGAAGGGGATTGGGAATGGTGGCAGGAATGGCCCTAGAGCCAGCAGTAAAAGTAGATCATAAAACAGTTTGCCTGGGGTAGCTCAGAGTAGTGTTCAGGGGTCAAACAATAGGTACTCAGTGCTGGCTGCATTGGAGAATATGGAGAGAGGGAATAGTGGATAGAGCAGAAATAAGGGGGGTACTGACAACCCAGAAGGCAGCTGTAGGGCGGATGGAGGGAACAGTGATACAACAGCTAATGGGAAGAGGGAAACTGCTAGGAGGGTGGGTGTGGGGACCGAGCTGGGGAGGGGGAGGTACATAGGGGTCTGTGCTGATGGGATGGAGGAAAATGAAGGAAAGCAATAGGGAGGGTGGCAGTCAGGTCAGTTAAGGGACACAATGGAGGGGAATCGGTGTGGGAGTAGTAGATGGGGGGCAGATTGAGCAGATGGCACCAGAGGTATGATAGAGGGGAAGGAGTCAGAACTTGGGGCTAGGAAAATGGCAAATGGCAGGGGAAGAAGTCGGAGAAAGGGGGTTGGGCTTTAGTTCTGGGGGACTCGATACTTAAGGGGGTGAGATGGGGAAGTAAAGGGGGAAAAGCATAGTCGCATATGGGTGGAGTACATGCCAGGAATGACAACAGGTAGGGTGGGACAGTTTATTCTTAAGTATACAAAGAGGGGTAGTGAGAAACTTCATATAGTGGTGCACTTGGGCACAAATGATTTAGAGAGAAACACAGTCAAGGAAGTACTGGAGAGATTCATGGTGCTGGGGAAGCTGTGTGAGGAAGTGGGGAGCTCTGTAGCTTTCTCTAAAGTACTTCCACTACCCAGGGCAAATGCTGCGAGGAAACTTAGAATTGAGGAGTTTAACACTTGGCTGGGAGCATGGTGTCAGACAAAAGGGTACAGGCTGGTGGGGGAAGGGTGGGGTAGAACTTGGGATAGCAGCACCCTGTATGACCAGGACAGGTTACACTTGAGCAAGGAGGGCTCAAAGGTGTTAAAGCAGAGACTGGGGGAATGCATAGCAACCATGGTGAATTTAAACTAGGTGTGTTGTGGGGGTGGCAAGTGGGTGGAATTCAAACAAGGCCTCCAAAACGGGGAGCCAAATGGGCTTACCCCCCCCCCCCATACCAGTAGGGAAGCAACAAGGGAAGGTTCACACAGTGTTGATGTTAATAATGTTCATAAGGGAAGGAAAGATGGGAAGGGCACATATTGGAGAGTAGATTACCTGAATGCAAGAAGCCTGAGGAACAAAACGGCCTTTTTGCAGTCTCTCATGGTAAAGGGGGAGGTGGGCATAGATAGATATATAATTTATTTATAAAGTGCCCATTTCCGTAGACTCTGGGCGCTGTACAAAACCGATCCATAACAAAATACATTTAAACAGCAGCTCAACATAATCTTAAATCCATCCATCCCATTAAAACCCACCTTAAACAAATCTATTTTTAGTGTAGATGGCGTAGTTTCCATCATTGAAACTTGGGCCACCCAATACCAGGACTGGGACCTGGTGATCTCAGGGTACAGGATATACCACAGAGATAGAGAAAAAGGGAAAGGGGGTGGGGTGTCGATTTATTTGAGGGAGGGGATAAGGTGTACCAGGGAAGAGGGGAAGCAGGGTAGAACAGAGGCATTTTGGATACAACTCCCAAGATTCGAGAAACAGGTCATTTAGGATGGGGGTGGTGTATTGGCCACCATCTCAGGCAGATGACTTGGACAGAGAACTAGCAGAGCAGATAAGGAGGGTCAGTGGGAAGGGTAACACTGTGATCGTGGGGGACTTCAATCTGCCGGGAGTGGATTGGGGCACCCCAGCCACCCCTAGTGCAAGGGAGCAGGTCCTCCTTGAGGCTTTCCAGGACAGTATCTTGGTACAGATGGTAAACGAGCCAATCAGGTTAGGCAACACTTTGGACCTAGTGCTGTCTTATTGGGAGTTTGTCAGAGAGGTGGGGATGGAGGATCTGCTGGCAGAGAGTGACCACCACATGGTGTGGTTCTCACTCACAGTGGATAAGGAGGCTTTGGGAACAGGGACCAGGGTTTTGGACTTTAGGCAGGCTGACTTTGGGAAGATGGGAGAAGTAGTGGTCGAGCACCTAGCCAAAATCCACCCACACATGGATGCTAACCTGAAATGGGAAGTTATCAAGCAAGGGCTCACGGAGGCCATTGGTTCCTGTACCACGTCACATAGCAAAATATCTATGGCCAGGAAACCAAGTTGGTTAAGTAGGGAGGTGTTGGATATGGTGAGAGAAAAAAGGACAGCCTTCAGAAGATTCAAGAGAACCAGGCGGGAGGAGGAAAGGGAGGAGTACCTGAAGAAATCAAGGGAGGTGACCAGAGCAGTCAGGGCAGCCAAGGCTTCCAGAGAGCTTAGGCTGGCACAGGGCATCAAGGATGGGAAACAGGACTTCTTCAGGTACATAAGGGAGAGAAGAATCTGCAAAGATCAGATAGTAAGGATCAGGAAGGAAGTGGGGTGGGCAGAAAAAGAGGCAAAGCAAGTGGAAGTACTAAATGAATACTTCTGCTCTGTATTTACTAATGGGAAGGATGTGTCACTGCCCCAGGGGTTAGGGAGGCACAGGGGGGTGACAGTTCGGGTAATCATAGCGGGCAGGGTGCTAGAAGGGTTAAGGGCAGTGAGGGTGGATAAGGCGACAGGACCAGACGGAGTATACCCCCCGGGTACTGAAAGAACTGGCGGAGGTCCTGGCAGAGCCTCTGGCAGACTTGTTCAATACCTCTCTGGAATCAGGGAACGTACCACAAGACTGGAGGTTGGCTCACATGGTGCCCCTCCACAAAAGCGGACCCAAGGATGAGCCGTGCAACTGCAGACTGATAAGCCTCACATCGATTGTGGGAAACTTAATGGAGACAATCTTGAAGGAGAGGTTGGCAACCTTTCTGGCAGGTAATGGACTCCAGGACAGTAAGCAACATGGGTTTGTCTCAGGCAGATCCTGCCAGACAAACCTGGTTGACTATTATGACTGGGTGACTAGAAAACTTGACAAGGGCCATGTGTTGGATGTCCTGTATCTGGATTTCAGCAAGGCATTCTATTCAGTGCCACATAGTAGGCTGGCTCTTACTTCGAGTGGGAGCTCTTGCAGCAGGCTACACTATAAGGAGTATGCCGCCATGCACTTGGACCCCATGGAAAAATCTTAGCTAGCAGTACTCAGCGGGGACTGCCCCCTGACTTCGGACTGCCTCCGACGTCCACTAGTGGTATAAAGGGGAGGTCCCCAGCCACATGTCAGTTCTTTTCCCACTGTTGATTCATTTACATGTGCTCCACGGATGCCTACTGCTAACCAGTCGACCTCCATTTTCTCATACACTGCGATTACTTTCTAAACTTTTTTCAGCTGTTAGTGCCACCTAGTCAGTGTGTCTTTTCCATCTTCTTCCTCAAGTCAGCGACAGAAATCCAAGTGCACATGTGGGAAGCAGATCCCAGCCAGGGATGGTTACTTGGCCTGCCTTATCTGCCTGGGACCCGACCACGATGCTGACTCCTGCCCGCACTGCCAAGGATTCAACCGCCGCATCCGCATCCATCGACTGAAGACCCTGAAGACCCTGAAGACCCATCTCCTAGAACAGCAGCTGGCCGCCATGTAAAAGACCAAGTCAGGCCTAGGATCCCCCTCTTCTTCGGGGTCGGAGACTTCTCATAAATCCAAGGAAAAAAGTCCAGTGGAAAACACCACTACAGTGAGAAGGACAGACCCTTTCAGACTCCCAGTCCAGGTCTCTGCACAGGAAAACAGCCAGCTCCAGCCCTTCCTCCCATGGGAGGTCGGACTCTGCCCCCCTTCCCGACAACCCAAGTGTCCTCCAGGTTGCTGGCCTTGAAACCTCCGGCCTTGGTGCATATGTCAGGCGGAGTTTCCTCGGGGCAAGGGCCTTCGGCCCCTTTCCTGAGTCTTGAATGCTACAGCCATGCCTCCGGGTCTAAGCCGAGGGATACAGCCAGTCAAGGGGCTAAGGCTTCCTCTACTTCGTCGGATTGCCCGGCTGGACCTGACAATAGGAAGCTGCGTATGGAACGGGAGGCACACTCTGACATCCACTCTCCTAAGCATCGGGCGTTAGACTCCTGGTGCTCAACCCCGACATCCTCGGGGTCCCAGACCTCTACTTCTCCACCACCTGCACCCCCCCAAGGTACCATCAGGAGGGGCTCCGCCGCCGGCCAAGGAGTTGCCTCCCCCAACGCCCGACTCTCTGGCGTCAGGCAGCCAGACCGGTGAAGCTTAAGTCGCCCGAGCGTTCATCAGCTCCCGTCAGGCTGTCCAGTCCTCTGCCCAAGGGGCCTGACGACACACATTGGAGATTCCAGGCCCATCGGCTCCAGCCATGGTCTCTTTGGCAGACATCAAGGACCTTTTCTGTTCCTAGTGGGACACGGTCAAGAAAGACATCCCCAAGGAACCCCCAGTTCCCATGCCTCAGCCTCTCCCATTAGGCTCCCTGCAGCAGCCACTGTGGTCGCCACCCCCGGGAAACGTCTGCTGCTCCAGTGAATGCTTCGCACCCGTCAGGTCTTCCGGATGACACGGATGTCGTTCGAGATTGTCCTCCAGGCATCATAGGAAGCGACACCGGCATTCCCACTCCAGATCCTCCTTGAGGTCATCCTACTTGGACTCCCCTACCTCCTCCAGATCCTATGGGGAGTTTTCCTCTCCTCCCCACCATCCAAACCCTCGGGGAGATTCGCCCTGTTCTCCCCCAGATGGTCGCACATTCTTGGACATGATGCATCACATCCAGTTTTTGAACCAGTGGGAAACTGAGGAGCTGGATCCAGAGAGAAAAAGGCTGGCTCATTTCCTGGGTATGAATGAGCCCAAAACCCTTAGTTGTACCACCCTTAGTGGCACCATTTCAGTATGCCACCAGACCAGCCGGAGGCACCCTTCCACAGCCTTCGCTATCTCAAAGAAAGCGGACAGGCTGTATCGTACCCCGATGAACAGCCTAAGGCGGACTCTGTTGTGCTGATGGCTTTCTCGGCAGGACCAAACAGCCCTGGCACATGAGCGCCCAGCCGCTGGACAAGGAATCCAAACGTTTGGATCAGTTCGGGTGGAAGGTTTATTCCTTGGCCACCTGCACCATTCGGTCTCTCAACTTCTTGGCGCACATGATGCAGTACCAGAAGTCGCTCTGGAACAAGGCCATCGAGTTTGCAAAAAGACAGCCTGATTTAGACAACAAAACAGAGCTCCTGGACATGCTCCAGTCCAGTTTGGACGTGGGGAAGCATGTCTTAAGGTTCTCTTATGATTCGGCGGACAAGGCAGCCGCTACAGGGGTTTGTATGTGGAGGTACTCTTGGCTCCAAGTTTCTGGGTTTAGACAGGACCTTCAGGATGCCATCATGGATGCCCCATTCCATGGGTCCATACTTTTCGGTCCAGACATTGAAAAAATGATCTTGGATTGCCAGGACTCGGATAAGGCCATTCAGTCTGTACATCAGTTGTACAGATCTGATCAGACCCCAGGTAGACGTCGGCAGTTTTGTCGCAGAGGGGGGTGCAGAAGCCCAAAGGACAGCGACAGAGAGGCGACTTTTGCCGCAAAGCTCCCTCTCAACCTGGTGGAGCACAGGGACCTCGGAGCACCAACCCTCCCAGGTCTCCTACCCACCCCTGGCTCCAGTGCCGGACTCCTTGCCCAACCTCCTGCTGAGTCCAGGGGAGAGATAGTAGGGGGTCGGTTCTCACTTTACCTCGACGGGTGGGCCACCATTACTACCGATACGTGGGTCCTCCAGTTGATAGAGCGGGGTCATGCACTGGAATTCCTGAAGATTCCCCTGGACAGTCCCCCAGTCCAAATGACTTACTCCCCCTC
Source organism: Neoceratodus forsteri (assembly GCA_016271365.2). Classification (NCBI taxonomy): domain Eukaryota; kingdom Metazoa; phylum Chordata; order Ceratodontiformes; family Ceratodontidae; genus Neoceratodus; species Neoceratodus forsteri. The sequence continues at coordinate 1,542,048,732 of CM057456.1, read as the reverse complement.
CCATGCTGAGCTCATTCAGGAGGAGGTACAGTCCCTGCTAGACAAGAATGCCATAGAACCAGTTCCAGCCCCACAGTGGGGGGAAAGGGTTCTACTCCCATTTCTTTTTGGTCCCCAAGAAGACAGAGGGCCTGCACCTGATTCTGGACCGGAGCCTCCTGAACAACTACATAGAGTACAGGATGGTCACCTTGCCGAGAATTCTTCCTGTGTTGCATCAAGGGGACTGGCTTTGCTCCCTAGATATGCAAGATGCCTACCTCCATATTTTGGTGCTTCCAACTCACAGGAGGTTCCTGAGGTTCTCCTTTCATGGAAGGCCTTTTCAGTTTTGGGCCTTGCCCTTCGGCTTTTCCTCGGCACCGCAAGTGTTCTGGAAGTGCCAGTGGTAGTGGCAGTGGCCCTAAGGAGGCAGGGATGCTTCATTTATCCCTACCTCGATGATTGGCTTCTGACCGCCGCCACAAGGGATCAGCTTCTGGCTACTCTAGAGGATACCTAAAGTCTGTTCAGTTCCCTAGGGATTACCCTAAACATGGGCAAGTCGTCCCCAAGACCATGTCAGAGGCCACAATACAGAGGGGCAATCCTGGACACGGAGCAAGGGAAGGCTTTCCTCCCTCCAGACAGGCAAGTATGCCTTCGCTTTTTGGACCACAAAGTTTCAGCTGCTCATCAGGTCCTAGCTCGGACCATGCTCCAGCTCTTAGGTCATATGACTGTGGCCATAATGACCATTCCCTCAGCACGCCAGTTTATGAGGTCCCTCAATGGACCCTCAGAGTGCAGTGGGATCAGAGGGAGAACGATCTTGACCAGTCAGTCCTAATCTCCAGAACAGTGTTCCTCTCTCTTTTGGTGGCTCCCAAAATCTGGAGTGCAGAGTCCCTTTTCAGAGAGAAGACCCATCTCTGGTTCTAAAAACCAGTGCCTCGGGCCTGGGTCGGGGGGGCTTATTTTCAAAATCGTTACATGGTCACCTCTGGAACTGTCCCTCCATATCAGTATTCTGGAGATGAGGACTGTTCTGTATGTTTTACAAGCGTTTGTTTCAGACCTCCTTCCAAACCCCCTGTTGGTTCAGATAGACAACATGTCGGTCATTTATTACATCAACAAATGGGGGAACTCACTCCTGCCTCCTCTGTGTGGTTCTGGGCTTTAGACCATGGCCTACTGCTCACCCCAGTTCATGTTCCAGGAGTTCAAAACACCTTGGCCGATGCCCTAAGCCGGTCAAGGACTCATGAATGGGAACTCTCGGAGTCTGTAGCGGACAACCTCTTCCAAAGATGGGGACGTCTAGAGCTGGATCTCTTCACGTCCCCGTGCAATGCAAAACTGCCCAGTTTCTGCTTGCTCGATTACGGGCCTGGTGTTTTCTGGCGAAATGCATTGTCCCTCTGTTGGACAGGGAGGTTTCTGTATGCCTTCCCTCTTCTGCAAAGAGTCCTGCTCAAACTCCAAGCTGAAGGAGCGCAGATGATCCTCATAGCTCTGCTTTGGCCTCGCCAGATATGGTTCCTGCTACTGCAGCAGCTGACAATGGAACCTCCAGATCCCCTGCCCTTATCCTCCCGCTTACTGTCGCAAGAGCAGGGATCTCTTCGCGTTCTCGAGGCACAGCTGAGGGCCAGCCCCACCCAGCTGGTCGTTAATCTCCAGGAAATGACCAGCTCTTCAGTCATTTTTGCTATTATAAGTCTAATCGCAATAATTAATTTTTGGGAGTTTTTTTTTCCCTTTTTTTATTGCTTTTCTTTTGCTACGGCGCCGTGCAACTCGCTAACTCACTGTGTTGTGCCTTGAAGGTGGCCATGTGGTCTGTTTTCCTTATCTTTTGAGTCCGAGGAGGTCGTTTTGTTTATCTGCTTAAGTCTGTATTTGTTCACTTTTCCCTTACAAATTCGTACGCTGCAATAGTTCGACAGTAAGTGAAATGTCGGCCACATTAATATGTGTGGCTGCCATGCAGGGCATTTTTTAGAAATTTTAGACTGGCACGGTAACCAATGAATGAGCTCCTTTAGCTCATGAGTAATTAATTAGACTTATAATTAGTTTTTGTTGACCAGGTAGGTCCACAAGTCAAGAAAATGCCTATTTTCAGGCACAGCCCAGGAGGTTACAAAGACAAAAACAGCAATGCCATAGCATTACAAAAGAGCAGAAAACAACAAAGACACAATATGTGTCATGTAACAGAGTCACTAAGAGCAGGCAGGGATCAATAAGCACGGAACTGAGCAGCAAAAAAGATGATACAGCCCAAAATCAATGTCAGAAAGGGTCAGAGTAAATAATAGCAATATAATATAGTGAGACATATAAAAGCATACAGGTTGTGAACTTAAGAAGCAAGTAATACGGAAAAAAGTCTCGAGTATTAGGGCAGAGCTTGGAATGGATGGCATCAGTGTGAGCAGAGAAGTCGAGAAAGCAGTCATTATATGCCTCATTCTTTTCATTTATAAACTTTCCTTTCTTTCTTACTTGCTTACTTAACGGGTAAGGCCCACTGGACACAGGTGCCTGTTTCCAGGGGCATCCTGGGAGCACTGAGGTGGTTAAATGACTTGCTTAGAGTGATACAGTATGCAAATGGAGGTTGTGGGATTCAAACCCTGGTCTGCTGGATGTACCGAGCTCATTCAGAGCTCATTAATACTGCCTTGACCACTTGTTAGCCACTTAGGTTTAATACCCTTACTGTTGTATTTCTTAATTTTCGGTATAAATTTATTGCTGACCTCTTGTTAAATGTGTTTAAAGATTTGCCATTTCTAGGGACATGGATATGTTGTTCATCCACACTCTCTGGCAGGTATTCTTGCCGCTTTAATTCTTGCTGGAAGGTCTTCAAACTGGCTCCTCCCACCCACCCGGGTGGTAAAACTTTCGGCTCTGCCCCATGACGCCAGATCTTCCTTACCGCTTGGAAGCTCAGGTTCCCTCTTTAGCGCTCTGCGTTTTAGACTGGATCCTAATTCTTGAGTCTGCTCTGAAATTGGTTTGAAGTTTTCTAAACTTGATCTTCATCTTCCTCGTGGCTGCGATGGACAAATCTGTTCCGGCTTTCGGAGGTGCCCTTGCGGGCAGAAAATGTCCAGGACAGATCTGCACTCCACGTGCGTCTACTGCTTAGGCCTAGATCACGACCCACAGGCTTGCGAGTTGTGCCGTTCTTTCTCGGCCAATGTTCTGGATGACCGTGCTGCCCGTTTGAAGCTTGGGCGCCCCGAGAAACGTTTTCCGCTGGTAAAATCCAAAGAGGCTCATTGGGCGGTGACCGCGACGGCTGACTCGGTTGAGCAGCTCGAGCAGATGATCGCCCTCGAGGAGGAGGCGGCCCAGGCCGCATCTTCTTCCTCCTCGGCCGTGGCATTTATCCCGCTCTCTCTGAGTTCCTCGTATACAGCTTCATTCAAGGAGCTTTGCCAGTCCCTTTCCACGAGAGGAGAGGGGCCTTCGGGACATTCTTCTCGGCCCAAGAAAAGAGAATCGAAAGATAAGTCCCATCGTCAGCGTTCGTGGGAGCGGGAGAGGTCCCCCTCCCCGGGCAGCCGAAACGTCGACTTCGGTCGAGGTTGCAGCTAAGGCCGCTGGCTTCATGGTGCCCCCGGCAGGCCAGCCTGCTGAGACTCCCGTTGACGGAGTCGAGATTTTTCTCGATCCGTTAGACGGGCTGTCGACTGGAGAAGCCGACAACCCTACTTCACTGGTTCCCCTGGTGGATGCCGAGGATCTGCCTGCTCCTTCAGGACCGCAGTCCCCGGTTAAAGTTCCTGAGCTGAGGGAAGAGTGGGTATCCCCCGGCCCTTCCCAGACCCACCCTCGGTCCCCCCGGGGGTCTTGGTCTCGGTCTCGGACCTCTTCTCTGTCCAGCCATTCCCGCCGACATCGGTGGTTTCGGTCTCGTTACTGAAGTAAGCGGCGACTCCGTTCATCCTCGTCCTCCTCCTCGGGTGAGGAGAGGCTCTGACGCAAGTTGCGCCAGCGCTACGAGGATCTTATGTGGCAGCAGTTGCTGTTATCCGGGCCTAAGCCGACCCCAGCCCAGACCCCCGCCATCAAATGGCTGTCGCCTGAATGGCCGAAGCAACCACTCATTCCAGTAGAGTTGCCCGCCCCAGGGCCAGTTGCTAAGCCGAAACCAGCTGGTCCACCTATTATGGTGGAACCTCCGCCTCTTCAACCAAAGTCGGGGGCACCGACCAAGAATTCTCGGTCAGGTCATGGCCTGCCCCACAGGTTGTCGGTCACCCTCACTCCCAACCGTCCTCGGCAGGTGGAGGGTAGCTCAGGGCCGAGGCAGCTCTTCGCAGACTCTTCGGAATCCGATGACGATTCCTCCCTGTTCTCCAGGCAGTGTGATCTGGAGTCCTCCGGGGGCCAGTCAGTGGACGATAGCCCATCATCCTTCTTGGGTCTGCTTCGACTCATCTCGGAGTCCACCGGGATGCAGCTCGAGCCTGTGTCCAAACGGGCCAAGTATCCCCTGACGGAGATTCTGGACCGAGGGGATTCTCCCATGGAGGCCTTTCCGGTGGCTGAAGCCATTGTCGGCCCAGCCTTGGAGCTTGGCAGCTGCCTGCTTCCTGTCCTGCGCCCTCGGCCAGGATGGCCAGGAAGTATCACGGTCCCCCCGGCTCTTTGCCTGGTTTCTCGGAACACCCCTCTGCTGAGGGGTTAGTCACCAACAGCGTTTTCCGGCGTTCCGGGAACGCTCGGGATGTGGACAAGCCCCCCGACAAAGGAGTCCAAAAAGCTGGACTTTGCCGGGTGCAAGGTGTACGCTGCGTCCTCCCTCAGCCTCCGACAGGCCAGCTCGGCCGTGCTTGTAGCACACTTCTCCCACGCCCTCATGGGCTCCCTGGATGAGGTTGTTCCTCATCTCCCACCTGACCTGCAGACCACGGTCCGCCAGGTGCAGGACCAGGGTAGGGCGGTGGCGAAGCAGCAGCTCCAGACTGCTCTGGACATAGGTGATTCCTGTGCCAGGTCAGTAGTGGCCGCTGTGGCCATGCGACGCAGGGCGTGGCTGAGGATATCTATCTTCTGGCGGATACCCAGCACAAGTTGGTGGACGTCCCCTTCTTGGGGACTGACCTCTTCGGCCCTGGAGTGGAGGGACACCTCCAGCGGATCGAGAAGTCCAATGCCACTCTGGACTCGGTCACCTCTGCCCAGAGGGACAAAGGCCGCCGTCAGCAGCAGAAGTCCTTTCGTTCTTCGGTCCCTGCTCCTCGACCGGCCCAGCAGCACCAGCAACAGGGTCAGCAGGCTCGTGCTTGGCATCCCAAACCCAAGCCGACGGCTTCCTCCAACAGGAAGCAAGGAGGTAAAGGCCCGGGAGGTCCCTCGGCCGGTTCTTCCTCCAAGCCTGCCCAGTGACGGGTTGAGGGATGCCGCCCCCAACCTCTTCACTCCCCCCTGGGTTCCCCCATGGGGGGACGGCTCCGCCACTTCCTTTCCACCTGGTCCGCTATCACCACGGACCGCTGGGTGTTGGAGGTGGTAGGAAAAGGCCTGCCTCTGGAGTTTGAGCAGGTTCCGCCTTTTCGAGCCGTCGCCCCTCGGGGGGTCATGGGGTCCGCGGCCTCGCTGTCGGCCCACCGGGCCGATATTGCCCTGCTCCTCAAAAAAGAGGTAATCAGGAAAGTGGTGGATCCTCCTCCAGACCCGGGGTTTGTGTCCAGGTACTTCCTGGTCCCAAAACGGACGGGGGGGGGGGCTGGCGCCCCATTCTCGACCTGCACGACCTGAACAAGTTCCTAAGGTCTCGGACCTTTAGGATGGTCACTCTGGCTCAGATAATCCCATCCTTGGAATGAGGCATGTGGTTCTGCTCCCTGGACCTCCAGGATGCGTTCTTTCACGTCCCAATCCGTCCATCCCATCAGAGGTTCCTCCGCTTCAGAGCAGAGAGATCCCTATACGAGTTCTGGGCCATGCCCTTCGGCCTCTCCCTAGCTCCCAGGGTCTTCACCAAATGCATGGCAGTGGTGACAGCATTCCTGCGGCGCCGAGGGGTCCGGGTGTACCCTTACCTGGACGATTGGCTGATAGCAGCCCCCTCCAGACTGGAGGCGGAGCGGTCCAGAGATCTGGCCCTCCAGGTTTGCTCTCAGGTTGGCCTCCTCATCAATGAGGCCAAGTCGGAACTCATGCCAAAGCAGGTGATTCTGTTCATCGGGGCAGAGCTCGACTCTCTGCGAGCCAGAGCATGGCTCCCAGCGGACAGGGCCGAGGTTCTTTCCTCCTTTGCCCAATCATTTCTGGTTGGGCAGTTGCACCCTGCCCGGGACTTCCTGCGCCTCCTGGGCCTCATGGCGGCCTGCACCAGCGTGGTCCGTTGGGCCCGTTGGTACATGCGTCCCCTTCAATGGGGACTGGCCTGCCAATGGTCATAACGCTGCGATCCGTTGGACCGGCCCGTGACAGTAACCCAGGAGATGTGGAACGCTCTCCAATGGTGGATCGTTCCAGCACATCTGCAGGAGGGTATCCCGTTCGTCCGCGCCCCGAGCCGGCGGTCTCTCTCTCTCGACCGACACATCTCTGATGGGTTGGGGTGCCCATCTGGGGAAACACTGAGTGCACGGCCTCTGGTTCCCTTGGGAGTCCCGATGCCACATCAACCTGCTGGAGCTTCGAGCGGTTCATCTAGCTCTCACCGCCTTCGCTCCATTTCTATGGGGTCAAGTGGTTCAGGTCCAGACGGACAACACCACGACCATGTACTATCTGAACCGCCAGGGCGGGACGCGCTCCTTGCTGTTATGCAAGAAAGCTCTCCGCATTTGGTCCCTAGTCCGCAGCCTGGAAGGCGGATTTCCTAGCCATTCATGTGGCAGGAGCCTCCAACACCCTGGCCGATGCCCTAAGCCGGATAGGGGCTGCGTCTCATGAGTGGTCTCTCCTGCTGGAGGTAGTACAAGATCTCTTCTCCCACTGGGGCACGCCTCAGGTGGACCTGTTTGCCTCCAGAGAGAATGCGAAGCTGAGTCTGTTCCATGCCGCCCCTCTCAGCAGGTCTCGCTGCAGGGGGATGCCTTCTCGAGGCCGTGGACACCGGGCCTCTTCTATGCCTTTCCCCCATTTCCATTGATCCACAAGGTGCTTCTCAAGGCGAGGAGGGACAAGGTGCAGGTGATTCTGGTAGCCCCAGACTGGCCCCGCCAGTTCTGGTATCCAGATCTCCTCAGCCTCAGCTCCAGGCTTCCGGGGTGGCTTCCAGTCCGCCTGGACCTGATCTCAGTCAATCAGGAGAAGGTATTTCATCCGGACCTTCAATCCCTGCACATGACAGCCTGGTTCCTGAGCGGCTAGAGTTCCAGGCTCTGGGTCTTTCCGACGAGGTCCTCAACGTCGTTGAGGCGTCCCGTAAGGAGTCAACCAGGAAATGCTATGCCTTCAAATGGAAGAGGTTTTCCATTTGGTGTCAGGGGAAGGGCTTGGACCCTTCCGACTGCCCCTTGGTAAGCATTCTGGACTACCTGTGGTCCCTTTCTCAGCTAGGGCTTCGGTCGACGACCCTTAAGGTGCACCTGGCAGCCATCTCTGCTTACCGGGCGCGGGCTGGCAAGCAGTCGGTGGCACAGGAGAAGGTGGTTGGGCGCTTTTTCAAAGGCCTTGACCACATTTCCCCTCCGGTGCGAGAACCTCCACCTCCGTGGGATCTACTGCTGGTATTGGCCAAGCTCATGGGCAAGCCATTCGAACCAGTGCACAGGTGTGATCTTTCACACCTGTCGTGGAAGACCGCCTTCTTGGTGGCTGTCATGTCAGCCAGAAGGATGGGAGAGCTCCAGGCGCTTTCCATCGAGCCTCCCTACCTGGTCTTCCACAGGGACAAGGTTGTCCTGTGCCCCCACCTGAAATTCCTTCCGAAGGTGGTGTCGGAGTTTCACCTTAACCAGGTGTTGACTCTGCCGGTGTTCTACCCCAATCACACCTCGGAAGCTGAGTATAGGCTCCATACTTTGGACCCTAGACGAGCGCCCGCTTACTATAAGGAGCGGACGACTGAAGTTTGGGGAGAGGTTCGCCAGCTGTTTGTCACCTACGCTGAAGCCGCACCTGGCAGATCTGTAGCAAAGCGGACGATAGGCAGGTGGATCACCTCCTGCATAGAGCTCTGCTACAGGTTGGCGGGCATGGAGCCTCCCAGAGGGATAAGAGCTCATTCTACCCGCCATACCACTGCATCGGTAGCTGCTTCCAGGGACGTCCCTATCCAGGATATCTGCAGGGCTGCTACCTGGAAGTCGGCACATACCTTTGTTACCCACTACCACATCGACCTCGAGTCACGCCGGGATGCTGGTTTTGGGGCCTCAGTTCTCCAATCTCTTTTCCCAAGTAAGTATTGGGGGTGTGCGCCTTGCCTCCCTCCTTCCGGAGAACTGCTAGGAGTCTGCCAGAGAGTGTGGATGAACAACATATCCATGTCCCTAGAAATACAGGTTACTCACCTGTAACAGGAGTTCTAGGAATGGTATATGTTGTTTATCCACACGATCCACCCGACCTCCCCGGCTTCAACGCACAACCTGATCTTCCAGTGGGCCAGATCTGGCGTCATGAGGCGGAGCCGAGAGTTTTACCACCCGGGTGGGTGGGAGGAGCCAGCTTGAAAACCTTCCGGCAGGAATTAAAGCGGCAAGGATACCTGCCAGAGAGTGTGGATGAACAACATATACCATTCCTAGAACTCCTGTTACAGGTGAGTAACCTGTATTTCTGTTCCACTGACTTATTGAGAAATAAGGTTTCCGATTTAATACTACTGAGATGATTGTTAATACCAATGGTATCAGCCCTGGGAAAAAAAAAAAATATTTATTTATTTTTCCCATATTTCTTTTTTCCGTCAGATTGGCTGTGGTGGGCTATTGAGCCCTGTCCCTACCACTCCCGCCCGCCCCGACCTACCCACCCTGAGAATCCCACACACATGGATTGCCCTCTGGGGCAGGGCCAGGAAGGGGAAGGCTGTCCTCCCCCAACCCAGAGAGACTCATCCAGAATTGGGGCGATGGTCTGGTGGCGATATGGGACCAGGGGTAGGAAGGCAGAGCTTCACAAAGCCGGCACCTTCCCTTTTCTTCCTTTACTCCTTGCTGTGGCAGCTTGTAAGCATGCGTGCATGGAGGTGGATGCACACTATGGAACTGTGGCCCCTCTCTTACATGGCGCTCAGATTCTGGCACTGCCGCCCGGCCTCCACCAGATGGCAACCAAGGAATGAGACTGCATCTCTCCCCATCCCTGGGAGAGGAGAGCAGTCCATCCGATGCTCAATCCTCCCCTGCCAACCCCAGCGCCCAAGCTTGTTCCCAAACTTGGGTCACCGGCATGGTGAGAGGTAAGGTGCATAGCCCCTCAGCCCTCTGTGCCACTGGCCCGGCTCTTCCTTGGAATATCTGAAAAATTTTCGTGACCCCACTGGTGATGGAATTTTTCATTAAAATACTAAAAAGGACAATATTGTGATCACTTTTACCATTAGGGTCTGTGTGTTTTCATTGGTTACATTGGCTGTAGCCAATATGATATCCTGAATTGTGTCCCCCCCCTAGTTAGGGCATTAACATATTGCATCAGTCCTAGCTGATTTGTAGGGTCACTTAGGAGTTTACCCAGATTCGTACTTGTATTCCTGGTCTCCCAGTTGATGCCACACATGTTGATGTCCCCAGGTTGTTAGAAATTCTATCTAACAAGGGCAGAAATAATAAGTCCACTCACGTTGGCAGATGGAGCTCGAATTTTTTGCTTTCCAGACCTGTCTTACTGTACTCGTCAAAGATGCAAGCCTTTTGACTCTGTAAGGAATGATCTTAGACAACTGGGTATCACACATACTTTATTACTGTGTGCTGAATTGAGATGATGTACTGTGAGAAAGCATTTCTCTTCAGTGATGTGATTAAAGCTGGTAAGTTGGTTGCAAAAACAAAGGAAGATTTTGGCAAAACTCATTAAGCCTCTGACTCTGATGAGGGGGAACCTTGAACAATGTACTGTACTGTTAAAAACTTTGTTTTGAATCCCTGTTGCTCTCCGTGGCATATGTTTTTCAATACTAATGCTTGTTGCATGGTTTCATTTCATTTGTTTTAGCAGGAAAAGCTCCACTGAGCAAAGCTCATTTGCATGGAGGTCCTGGTTAGGACTATACAATACAGAAAAGTCACAGTGATTACAATGATTCAAGATAAGGAATAAAACAAAATTTACAAGCAGTGTATAGTCTCATAAATCAAATAAAGATAGTACAAATGTAAATTAATATAACATAAAACACTAAGATGGCAAGGTTGTTACAGTCGAGACAACTTTAAAACAGCAGTCAGCAGTGAGTAGCAATGGAAGGCCTATGAGCAGGTACAGCTATCAGTGCAATAGGTGTCGGTCAATATTTTGAAGGTATGAAGGCTCATGATTGAGCTCAGTTTCAGAGAGGCCTGAAGTTTGTTCCGTTATGTTGGAGCAAGGCAGCTGAAAGACATTTTGCCATATTTTGATGCAGTTCTAGGACTTTCAAGTAAAATATAGCTCTTCAGGAGTATCTCTTCCATTAGGCCACACCTTTGAAACTATAAGCAATTAGTGCTATGACCACACAGAAACTTTTGCTAGCAGAGTGCTGCTGACCAAGACATGCAGCGTCTGCGTGTGTATAAATGTGAGCAGCCTCATGACTCCTCTTTTTTTTCCCCCATCAATCTTACTGACGATGACGAAGGGGATAGAATCCTGACCTCATGGATTTAGAGGAGGACGATGAGGGAGAACAGTTTCTGGTCTGTTGCTCTAGTTCCACCCTTTCGTCCTGTAGCGAGGACTCTGTTGTTTATACCCCAAGAGCTCCTCCTGAGGACCCATCTTTCCAAGCCATGGTGCAGCAATTGCAGTCTGCTGTGGTCTTTGCTGTGGAAGAGGAAGGTTCCACAAAAAGGAATCTTATGGAATTTTTGGGGGGTCCCTGCTCCCCCCAACCCCATTATCATTCAGCTATATGTTCTGCATTAGAGGCTGCTATCTTTGCTGTGTGGCTGCTCATGATAGGTCTAGGTCCTCTAGACAGAGGAGTGTTTTGCCTCCTGATGAAGAATCTAGGAGGCTGGATGTGATGGGCAAAAGTAGTTATGCCTCTGCATCATTGGGCCTGCAAACTGTCAGGCCCATATGATCAACTGTCAGAACAGCCTGTGGAAAGCTACTTGTACTGCTGTCCAGGCTTTGCCAAGAATGATCTGCTTAAAACATTGTCTGCTGGTGCTGAGGTTGGCAGACAGTTGGTGTGCTCAGCTTATGATGTCTGTGATGCTTTTTCCAGGGCTGCTGCTTCTAGCATTTGCATGAGGAGGTATTCTTGGCTTACAGTTGCTGGCTTTGCCAATGACATGCAACAGGCAGCTTTGAATGCTCCTTTTAAAGGGTCAGAATTGTTTGGCTATGATGCTGAAGTACAAGGTCTTCAGCAAAAATTGCTCTAAGGTATGTAAAGTTCCTGTACCCCACTCCTGCAAGAGGTCATGTTTGGGGCTCCTTTCATCCATCTGCTGCCTGATGTAGTCATGCCTACCGTCAGCAAGGCTATGGTAGAGAAAGTGGCCCCCTTGAGTCCCCCCCAGGTGCCCACACAGAAGCACCTAAAGGAGTCGGTTCCAGTGGCCCTGCTGCTGAGATCTGTGCAGCTGCCACATGAAGCACAGTCCACATCTTCACTAAACATTGCAGGCTGGACTGTCTCATAGACGAGCAGGATTTGGCATGGCTGTATTACAGGGGCCTACTCTCATGGACATATATGTACCATCTGTCCAGACTGTCAGTCTTTTTTTTTTTTGTTTGTTTTGTACTGCTTGGAATTCATTCCAGAGGTGTGGCCTGATGAAAGAGCTATCCTCGAAGAAGATATAACAGTTATATATTTAGCGTAACAGTATATCTTCAAGAGAATCTCTTTCATCAGGCCATGCTGTCCCACCTTCCTTCCCCCCTTGGGTTATGCCCAACAGATTTCCTGTGTTGCTTCTATCCACGTTTATGTAGACATTGGCGCATGACATCGTCATGGGCGGCCCCTGGCTTACAAAAGTTTCTGTGTGGTCCTAGCACTAACGCAGGTGTAGTTCCAAAGTTGTGACCCATTGAAAAAGATTTTCTCAAAGATCTGCAGTAACAGTGAGTGTGTAACTGTTCTTTTTTTAGGTCATATCCATTGCTACAAGGGCCATTTGTTGAGCTTCCCTGGGACATTTCTGTTTAAATCTCTTAAACACCCTCAAATGTTGTATCTCTGAATGACAAGATAAGTTCCCCTTTATAAACCTGTATTGTCTCTACTGGATCCTATGCCTTGAAACCAAGGGAATGCTTGTAAGTTGTTCTATGATGATGATAAAAAAAAAAAAAAAACTAGTTGCTTAATTCTTGGTGCAGATTCCTCCTTGCTTTATATTCCAGACACTGGCTGAGCTGGCAGGGAATGGATCCCAGTGGTGAACTCCCACAAAATGAACAGAAGTTGACTGGTGGGAGTTGGGCCAAAGGGAAAGGTCCATGGGTTGTGGAATCTTTGCTTTCATGGCTATGTCCGTGGATGGATTTTTCTGCTGCCACGGTAAGGTGGTTGCAGGTTGCAGCACTTGTGGCCAGAGCCAGCAAACTCAAGCAGCAACTAGAAGCACTCTATGATGCTGGGGTGGGAGAGGTACAGGATGGGTCATAGGGCAGAGTGACCAAGTGCAGAGAGCAAGGAGTTCCCTGCATACTGAAAGGCATTTTGCAGTAGAATAAGCCTAGGTGCTATATATTACCAGAGGAGGTGGTAAGTGCATATAGCTTCCAGCGTTTCAAACAAGGCTCGATAGCTACAGTACCTGATGGGAAAGGGCATTTCAGCTTATTGTTGTTATGATAATGAGGAGGCAGACTAGACAGGCCACAAAGTCTTAATTCATCAAACCTATGTACCTGTGTACCTGTGTAATGTGTTTCTCCTGAGCCCACAAGAAGTAGGGGTGCTGGCACACAGGATACAGTGGTGGGTGGCTTTAAACGAGGGCACTGACAGATAACGGATGGTGTAAGAGCACATTGTGACCCAGTTAGTTATAGAAGAGGTCAAAAAGGTGAGTTCTGAAAGGCCTAAAACAGGGAGGGTGAGAAACACAGTTCCTCGCTATAGGACAGAAAATGTGAGGCACCTGACTATCAAGTTGGATGAGCTGGGGGGGTAAACTTCCTGAGGTGCGCTATGATGTAGTAGAACTCATTGAGACCTGGTGGAAAGAGTGCATGCTGGGATGCACAGGTAGAGGGGCACAGCCTTTTCTAGACAGGGAGGATTACAGCTGTGATGGGGGTTGCTTTATTGTATCGAGGAAAGAGTTGAAGCACACACAAATAAGGGAGTGAGGAGAGATGGGAGCTCTACCAAAAGCCTGTGGCTAGAATTAGGATCTGCAAGTATGTTAAGACCACCAGGTAATAGAGCAGTACACAACGGAATTGACAACTTTAATTAACTTAAAAGAGAAACAACTATGGGATCTGTGGTTCTCACGGGAATTTCAACATACCTGGCATTAACTAGGAAGTGGAATGTGCCATAAGGCAAAAGGGGAGGCATTTCTTTTTAGTTGTGAGGAACTGCTTTCTTTTTCAGCATGTTACAGAAGGGACAGGGAGAGAGGTGGTTCTTGATCTGGTGCTGAGTAGTAGAGATTACATGGTCAGAGCAGTAAAGGTTGTAGAGTTGGTGGGTACCAATGACCATAATAGGGCTGAATTTAAAGTAATGTGGAAGCTACCTCCCCAAAAATAATGTCTGCATACTAAACTTAGAGAGCTGATTTTTATAACCTGAGAGAGATAGTTGTGGCTAAATTGATGACTGCAGCACTGTGCGAAAGTGCCCATACCTGGTGAGAGGCCCTAAAACATAATATGAAGGATCCAGTCACTAAGTGCCTCATGGAGCATGTCCAATGAATTGTGGAAGTTACAGGAGATCTGCAGTCTGAACCAGAGGCAGTGCAAATCACATAAGAATTAGTAGGTAAGAATCCAGAGGGTGTGGGCTGCCCGATGGTTCAGCACGCTGCTGTGCACGTGACCCAAGTTAAGCTTGGATTGCCACTTGGGGTGGCAGGCCATGATGAGCTAGATGTGTGGCAGTGTGCTTCAGTCGTAGAGGGTTGGCATTGGGTTCTGGTGTTGGGCCAGGAAGTTTGCTGTTGCTGCAGGGACTCTGTGCATGTATGAGGCTGATAGAGGCATGGTCCACATTATGGGATAGAGGGGAGAGCCTTGGAAAATAACCGGGGCAGGAAAAACTCCCAGTCGTTTGAATGACAGTTGACCACCTGAACAGGGTATATCCCTGATTTCATGGTATATACTTGAGGCGATGGCTTGGGAGAGGGAGAAAAATGTATATTGAAAACAGAGAAAGAATCCAGAGTGTGTGTGTGTGTGTGTGTGTGTGTGTGACACTGGGAAAATCGCAGGGTCTAGATGTTATCCACACAAGGGTAATACAGTGTTTCCATCAGAAAAGTGTGAAAAGATGTGGAGCAACCCTGGCGTGTTCATAAGTTCCCTTTTTCTGATCTTAGATTTTTCTTCTGAGTTCTTTTTCTGAGTCCTGTAAGTTTCATTTTAGCTCTGGGTCACCTTTTCTTTACTGACTTCCTCTGTGAGTTCCCCCTAATGCTGTAATTGTAACAATATTGGGGACCAGGGCTCTGCTTTAAACATGGAGGAAAGCATGGGAGTGTTACAAAAGGATGGGACCATCCCCATGCATAAATGCTTTTGGGGAAACCCTGGTGATAGTTGAGTTAAAAGTGGTTCTGTCTAAAGCTGGTTAAGTTGCCATGATCAGTGGGGGACTGCTGTGTCCCACTGGTGACCCAAGTTTGTGTCCCGTGCCTAGAACGTCAGGAGCAGAGGCCAGCAAAGAGGATTATGAGTGTCTGTGCAGATGCTGTCCTGCTAGGGTTAGGTGGCTCTGAATGTCACTCCGTTTGGCATCTCATCCGCTCCAGGGATCCTCACCAAGTGCATGGCAGTGGTGGCGGTCTTCCTGCAGTGCAGGAGCATTAGGGTATATCCCTACCTGGATGACTGTCTGTTAGCCAGGCCATCCAAGTAGGCTGTGGAGTGGTCCAGGGATCTGACCATCCAGACCTGTTGAGTCTTGGGTCTTCTGGTTAACTCGGCCAAGTCAGAGCTGGATTCCTCACAAGTGATCAAGTTCATCAGGGCAGCCTTAAACTCCCTGGGGGCCTTGGCCCGCCTCGCAGCAGACCGGGCATCGGATCTTACCCCATTTGCCTGATCATGTTAGGTTAGAGGTGCTTGCACCCTGCCCAGGCTTCTGGAGTTGATGGCGACTTTTGCCAGCATGGTCAGTTGGGCATGCTGGAGGATGCACTCCATGCAGTGGTAATTGGGCCAACGGTAGTCCCAATGCCTAGGCTGCCTGGACCACCTTAATGTAAGATGCCATCCAGTGGTGGCTGTTCTTGAAAAACCTGGAGGAGGGAATTCCCATCTGTCCAACCAGAACCATTTGTCTTGTTCATAACAGATGCTTCTCTGGTAGCGTGGGGAGCACACCTGGGAGACCACTGAGCCCACATGTGCTGGTCTCCACAGAGTCCTGACACTAATTCAACCTGCTGGATCTCCTTGCAGTGCATTTGTCTCTGGCGGAATTTGCTCCATTGATTCAGGGTCAGATTGTTCAGGTCCAGATGGGCAACATGACCACCATGTTCTACCTGAACAGGTAGGGTGGAATAGACCCCTATCCACTGTATCAGGAGGTTCTTCGCACCTGTACTTTCATGTGCATCCTGGAAGTGGATCTCCTGGCAGTTAATGCTATGGGAGAGAAGAACCAACTGGTGGACACTTTCAGCCAGGTCGGTGAGACTTTGCATGAGTGGCTCCTGCCTGAGGATGTGGTAGACTGCTTGTTCTCACAGTGGGGCACTTGGTAATGTCAGAGTACGTAAGGTTAACTGGTGAGCTAATGGCTGATGCAGTTGTCTGTATGTCTGAGAGAATGAGGAAGCTGAACTGCAAAGGTGCTTGCCAGTAACCACTAAGAGATTCTGTCACAAATTTTTACCTGAGAAGAGCAAGAACAGCTGCAGGGGGAGTGGAGATGAGGAGAGTTGAGGAGTCCATGTGACTAGGTACAACTGAGGAAGGCGGCAAATGGTGTGGAGACTTGGAGTTATGGGAAAAAAGAAAGAACCTCACGAACTGCTGTGAACCTGCTGTAGAAACGACGAGAGCAAGGGGCCTGGAAAAACAGAGTTTGCTGGATCAGAAAACGGTGACCAGATGCACTAAGTGGCTAAGGTTTGAAGGAGACTGAGTGAATAGCTGGTGAATTCTGCTGGCTTTTCGGTTGCTTTACAGTACCTCCAGTTTATTGAAAATTTAGTTTAACTAGAACCAAACACCACTGAAAGATATATATGGCTCTAGGCTAACTCTCCAAAAAACTTGATATTTATTGGATTGGCACCAAACATATATCAACTTTCTATAGAGTGTTAATAGCTGATAAGAGAAATATAGTTTTATTCTGTGGTTCTTTTATTTTTTCCCTTATTTTTTTCCCTATTCCTTTAGGCTAGAGAATTCCCAAGCCCTCTTTTAATTTTTCCCACACTTTGTTTTCTCTTCTGGCAAACAGAACTGAGGTTGCTGAGGGAGCCAGTAATGGTCATTGGCTTGTCTGTGGCACCAGGTGGGGGTATGCAGGCGCTGTGCCAGGTAGCCATTGCCGGCCTTCTGGCCAAAGTTTTACTCCAACAGGGTCCTAGTACATCTGACTCAAATTCATAAGTCGTAACCAATGGAGAAGGTGTTCCGGAACATCACCAGATATGTTTAAGAACTCCTGTGTAGCGAAACTGCCTACCCCCAAACCCTCACCCCCCCCCCGTTAGACTTTTTGCAATGAAGAAAAACTAAGTGTTTACACTTATGTTATTTTATGCTCCTAAACGATGCCATCAGGCAACATGGCAGGTGCTGCGGTGCCGTTCTCATGTTAGAGTGGGCGCTGCATCGCTCGCTTGTATGCTTCTCAATACAAATGAGTGGTGTGATGCCGCACTGTCTGGCCTGATGGCATAGTTTACAAGTGTAAAGTAAGTGTAAACACTTATGATTTTTCGCTTCATCGTGGAAAAGCTATTCCGGACGGGTGAGGTTTTGATGAACATTCACCCTGAGGATTCACTTTTTTTCCTTTTTAAGTACGTAACTTTCATTTATTTATTTGTGTATTCATTTAAAAGTTGATTACCGGGAAAAGCACCAATGAGCCGAGGCGCGTTTCCAGGTGCGACCCAAGGAAAGGGTAACATAAGGATAATAATTTTTTTTTTTTTAAAGTTTACTATGCTTTTTCTGGGACGGGATCCGTCAGTACTCTGCCTTAGTCATGGCACCCTGTGCCTCCACCTCTGATCATTGCCAGCGCTCCCCGGTCACCCCTGGCTTAACCCTCAGAGGGCGGAGTTGCGGTGACTTCCCCAAGGTCGCCGCAAGACTAGTATCTAGTTGGGGAGCTGGCATTGGAGGCCGGTGGAGAGACCCCAAGGGAAGGGCATCATGGAGACGGACCAAGCCCGGGTATTTTCTTACCTTGTGAGCGAGGGGCAGGAGCGTGCAGTGACGACCAGCATCTGCCCCGTCCCTGAAGATCCAGACGTCGGTGTTGCTGGTGGCTACGCAGCCTCCGCTGGGTGTCGCTAGACACCGAACATTCGCATCCTCCCTTCCCCGGAGAAGGAGAGCAGTCTAGGGATGCTCTATCCTTCTCCCCCTGGCTGGCCCTTCAGCGACCTGAGTCCGTTCCTGAACCCGGGTCGCCGGCGTCGCATGCGGAAATCCAACTGCTGCGCCGCGGCCGGCATAAGGATAATTAACAAAGACAGGAACAGTTCAGGTAAGCATAAACAAGGATCACCGTTAGAAGACCCAAAACAGTAGGTAACAACCAGGTACATGAGTACAACTTAAGACACAGTTTGAACCACGGATACACATCAAGTAGAGGTACATGACCTACAGTAACACCAACATTAAATTATGGTCCAGGGCAGTAGACTCAAGAGCAAGGTACACAGGTGTACCTACTGGATGAGAGGAGATAGGGCTGCAAGGTGTAGACAGCTATGGGGGGAGACTTCCTGTGTTTAATGGGGGGTGAGAGTAGGGAACACTGAGAACATAGTGGATGAGGTAGAAGTCTGAGGAGCCTTTTGAGTGTGATGGAGGAGGAGGATAGTCGGAGGTCGGAGGGGAGTTTGTTCCAAAGAGAGGGGAAACGAAAGGAGAAAGTAGATTGACCAGATGTTGCATTGGGGCGCGGGGATGGAAAAGGTGTGTGGATCTCTGTGGCAAAGGGAGTAGATTGAGGAGGCAGCTTGGGAGAGGCAGACCGAGAGGTAGGGAGTGTTCCAAACCAGAATTTTGCAACAAAGGAGGCACAATGAACCATTCTCCTGTGAGACTGAGGCACTAGGGAGAGGGCGGAGTAAAGGAGACAGTGATGGGTAAGGGTGGGGAGGCAGAAGGAGTTCAGAAGGTTGTCTAATCTGGCAAGTGAAGATTGCGAGGCGGTGCCATAAACCACGTCATCATAATCAAAGATGGGTAAGATCATTTTGGTTCCCAGTTCTTGGCAGGTGGGGAGTGGGAGGCTGTCCTTATGTCAATAGAGGGCAGCCATTTTGGGACGTAGTTTAGTGCAGATGGCGTCGACATGGGTAGAGAAGTCTGGGTGGCAATCCAACCAAACCCCCAGATATTTGAAGGGGGTGACATTCTCAAGGGGAGAGCCGTCCAGGGTTGTGAAGACAGGAGAAAACTGGAGGGTGGCAGTTTTTGTCTGGAGACGAAAGTCATGGCCACTGGGAGGTTTTGCATTTGGTTTGAGTTATTTTCTTGGAATCAGGACTGAACTCTATTGAAGTGTTCTTGGAGGGGGGACTATACACTGATGGCAGAGGGCCCAGAGATAAAAATGGTAGTATCATCAGCATACATGCGGATATTAGAAGATTTGCAGACTGAGGGGAGGTTGTTTAGGGAGAAAAGCATGGGGCTGAGGATGGAGCTTTTGGGAACACTGGAGAGGTCAGGGAGGGGGGAGGAGACAGCATCACTTATTTGGACTGATGGCTGCCTGTCGTGAAGATAAGAATGGAACCAGTTAATGGCGGATTCAGCAAGACTAACCGATCTTAGATTTTGTAGTAGGAGTGGATGGGAGACTGAATCGAACGTCTTTGCCAGGTCTGTGAAGATGGCGACAGTAATATGGCTCTGGTCCATAGCTGAGAAAATCAAATCTGTAACTTGCAATAAAGAGGAGAGGATCGAGTGTTGTTTTCTAAAGCCAGACTGCACTGGAGAAAGTGTGTTGGTAGTGGACAAAAATTCAGACAGCCTGGAGTGAATGATGAATTCCTGAAGTTTGGCAAGAGAGGGGAGGAGGGAAATAGGCCTATAGTTTCGGGGTGCTGAAAGGTCAGCTCCTTTGTGGAGGGGGAAGACCTTAGTAGATTTCTAGGCTTTCAGGACAGAAGAGGTTGAGAGAGAGAGAGAGAGATTGAGATTTAGAATGTGGGTGAGTGGGGCGTTTATAGCTGGGGCAGAGATGTGGAGAAGCCTGGGGTGGAGACCGTCAGGGCTGGACTTGGTAGGATTAGGGGCTAGGAGGCAGTGTAGACTTCAAGGGGGCAAGAAAGGTGGGAACTGGAAATTGGGCTGACCTGGAGCGTCAAAGGGACTGAAGGGGGTACAGGAGGTAAGGGTGATTGATTGTTGGGGAGAGTGCAAGTGGCGAAGAATTTATTGAAAGTCTCTGCGACTGATTCGTGGTCAGAGACCCTGGGGGAGGCCAATGACCTTTTTTTTTTTTATTTGCATTTTTTCCACCTCCTCCTAGCTGCCAGCCACCCAATGTTCAGCCCGGTCACGGGCCAACGGCTTCCACCCCCCCCCCCACATCGGCCTCGGGTCCTCCGATACCCCGTGGCTTGCCCCCCACGGCGGGGCTGCGGGATGGGGAGAGTGAGGCATCCCGCAGAGACCGTAATTGGTCGGAGGACTGGCCTGGGGGGGCTAATCAAAGCCGCGGCGGGCTTCATGGAGGGTGGCCGGCAGCCGTCCATTTTCCTCTTTTCCGGGGAGGCGGGGTCGTGCAATGACGTCCAGCGTCCGCCCCGCCTCCTACAATCTTTGGCGGCAGCGTGGGTACTCTAACCTCCGCTGGAAGTCCCCTCGCCCGGATGCTACCCATCCCTCCCCGAGAAGGAGAGCAGTCCAGCGGACGCCAATCCCTCTCCCCGGCCGCCTCAGACGACTCGGGTCCGTTCCCGAACCCGGGTCGCCGGCGTCGCAAGCTGAAATCCAACCGCTGCGCCGACGAGCCGGCCCAATGACCTTTTTTAGGTACATATGGTAATAGTGGAATCCTAATGTACAATTTGTGTAATTCTCGTGTGGTTCCCAGCTATATGCCTGTCAGTGTATTTTTGGGGATGTTTTTTTTATTGTGTACTACTTCTGTAGAATACTGTTGTAAGACTTTTCTTATAAACTACATAAATAAAAAGTTTTTAAAAGAGTACAGTTTCTACTGATATTGTTTTCCCTACGCTTACTTTACGTTCCAAATACTGTGAAAAATATGCCGTAAACACAGGGATAATCAACGCTTGCTAGAGAGTGTTACAGATGCCTTTATCCAAACATTTCTTTAGCTGTCCATATATCCAGGTCACCCACAGTCCTGTAACTGTAAACGAATAATGAATGTCACTTTGTATCATTGCTTATACCTTTTGATGCATGCCACCTTCCTTGTTGCCATCATCAACTGTCTTGATGAAAAGAAAAAAGTGCTGAAATGTGTGGGCGAAATTTGGAAGTGCTGTTTCTTGTTAAACTGCAACTGTATGTTTTTAGGGTTTTGCACATATAGACAGCTGAACAAACTTTTGAATTTCTGCAAGTCCCTGCAGTGTGTATGACCTCACTACATTTAGGGTATGATAGTTACTGATGTATTTCATCCCCGGAGTTACACACCGTAGTAGAGATATTTTTTTTTATTTTCTAGAGAGTAATAATGCACTCCTGTCTTGTCCTAAATAGTGTACCTTATTTTCAAAATAATTTTACTGTTGGCACACACGAGAAGAAATACAGAATAATGGGTATGGAACTGTGCACAAGCCTATGTTTCCATCGGATGGTTGATGACATCATAGTCCTCGAGAGCAAAGCTTGAGAGGTTCCCTGTGATGTCATCAACCCCCCTCAATGGAAACACAACCTTTTGTATAATACAGTATATGGTTTTATTATTTAAGACAACAGAGAAGAATTGTGTTTTTTGGCAGCTTTTTTTTTTTTTTCAGTCATAACTGTCCCTAGCGGTTGCCGCTGTCGTTTCTGCTCCTGCTTACTATGCCTACCCCCACCTGCTTGCATGTGTGTGTTACTTTTTTTATAGATTGAACAGCTCTTCTGTTGTTTTGGCAGGTAGCAGGCTTAGAATTAACAAAGTTGCCACCTGAAACGGGTTCTGTATTTACGCTGTCCTGTACTGAGCACTGAGAGGTTGACCATGATGCGAGAAGGAGACAACGCTCTGACGTAGAATGTAAAAGCTGTTGTAATATAGTACTGACATAGCTACTATACTGTAACAACTTTTTTTTACCTTTAAACAGTATAACAGCTTTTTGCTGTGTATCCGAATCCATTTACGGTAAGGGGCAACTGTGTACTGTATGTGTGTTCTGAATGGGGCCATTGAGTAAGAATGATTTGCCGGCAGCTCCTTGTGCTGCAATATATAGATTTCAAAATTCACAAAGGGTACAAGCATCAGTACATGACTGTAGTTCTTTTTACTTTTTACTTCATACTTTTTTTTTTTTTGTAGTTGTACGTTCTCACTGAGCATTTATTTACTGCTGAAGTACCATGCTTACTTACTAGGGACTAACACACTCCAAAGTTGTGGCATCATCATAGAACCCTGGCTCCTCCCCATTCCAAGACACTAGGCTTTGAATCTTTAGTCATTGTTTGTTGGTCATATTGTAGGTATAGGCAGCAAGGCTAGGAGCTCTCCTGGTTGAAGACTTTCTTTGAAACTATTATTATTTTTTCCCACTATAGTAACTCTCAGCAGAAAATACTGTGTTTTTCCAGACAGGATTTCTATATTTAAATTATGCCTGTTGATTATTTGCTTAATTGGCTATTGCTTCAGCCCCAGATTCATGTCACAGGATGGGTGTTACGCTTTTCTGTCTGAATTCCTTAGAAAGTGTCAGATAAGTATTAGAGGTCTTGTTTTGTGGTCTGGATTTAGTCTAGTGCCTAAGTAAGCCTTTTTTTTTTTTTTTTTTTATTGTGGCTGGCTACCCCCTTAACATTTGCCCCGATCCACCCAGATCTCGCCACCCACCGCAGCTTCCATGGCCACCCACCCTGGCTTGCCCCTTCAAGGCAGGGCCACCGAGATTGCCCCTTCCCTGCAGAAACTCATCCAGATTACCAACGGCATCACCACCGCTGGCAGGGCTCCCGGGGTTGCCCCCCAGGTGGGGCCACGGGGGTTAGCCGACTGGCAGAACACTGTCTTGGTCAGGACCGAGAGGCATAGCAGGGATAGCGGGACCAGGGGCAGGCATCATGGCAGGATCTCCAGCCATTTTTTTAACATGCTGCACCCCAGGGGCGGGATGTACAATGATGTGGCACGTTTGCCCTGTCCCCCCCCCATGATTGACGGCACCAGCTGCGGCAGAATCCCCAGCCTCCACCAGGAGATCTTAGCGTGCTGGACACTCTTCCCCCTCCCCCCAGAGAAGGAGAGCCATCCCCAGGACACTCAATCCTTCTACCCTGGGCCGGCCCTTCAATTCCCAATTCTGTCTCCGAACCCGGGATATTGGTGCCACAAGCGAATGCTGCTCCGGTGGACTGGCCCTGAGTATGCCTTTTTAACAAATATTCACCAGCAAGGCAACACGGATTCCTTGGGGAGGAAATGCAGTAGATTTCTTTGACTTGGTGACCAGGTAAATCGATTGGGGAGAGCAGTGGTATGGCATATTTAGACATTAGCAAGGCCTTTGACATAGTGCTGCATAGAAGGCAGATTAGGAGGCTGACCAACCTTGGATTGTGATCCATAGTGGTAAATTGGGTTAGAAACTGGTTAAAGGGTAGGAGACAGAGGGTGGTGGTTAACAGCACTTATTCTAAGGAGGGGAGTATGACAAGTGGGGTAACATACGGCTCAGTACTGGGACCAGTCCTCTTTAGTATCTTTATAGGGGACATTACAGAAGAACTGATCTCCAGTAGAAGACAGAAAGGAAGTGTTACCATAATATTGCACTCTGGTGCGGCCACACCTGGAATACTATGTTCAGTTTTGGATACTGCACTGCAGAAAGAACACAGAGTATAGGAGGTACCGAGGAAGGCAGCTAAAATGGTGCATGGTTTGCATGAGAAGCCCTGCAAAGAGAGATTGCAGGATTTCAACATGTACACCCTGGAAGAAAGGGGAAAGAGAGGGTGCTTATGATAGACATGTTCAAGTAGTTCAAATGTGTGGATAGGGTACTGATGAGGAGTCTCTCTCAAATTAGAGTCAGCACCAGAACCAGGGGGTATGGAGTGAAGTTGGGGGGAGGAATTCCAGAGTGAGGCAAAGAAATAGTTCTTCATTGAAAGGGTTGTGGATGCCTGTGATAAATTACCAGCAGAAGTGTTGGAGGCTAGGACAGTGATGGAGCTTCAGGAATGCATGGGCTAGACATAGGGTTGTATTAGGTAGGATACAGGGAAGTGGGAAGGTCGATAAAGACCAGATAGGGCCGGCGGGGACAGAATAGGTAGGGAGCAGCTAGGTAGGCTAAGCAGTCCTTTTTTACTGTCAGTCTACGTTTCTGTTTATGGTTTCCCTGCCTGCTCTGTGTCATCTACTTGGGTTTTCTCCTCAGCACAGACATGCTCTTTGTGTTTTGTTTTGCTCATCAAGAGAGTTTCTGTGCACCTCCAGGGGGTTTGGGGACTTTTTGAGGTTTAATTTGCTTTTTAACAGATTTTTTCTTCTAAGCCTTCTTGGCCGTGTTTTGACACAATTTGTGTCATTTTCCCATGATTGTATCATTTTTAGAGGGTTTTGTGTCATCTTTGCAAAATTGGCATGAGTGCACACAAATGTGATGCAGGTTCCTAAATATTTGTCCCAGATTCCTAAAAGTGGATAAAAATGTGCAAGAATCGGCCAAGTATGCAAGAATAGACAAAAGTGCATATAAATTGATGCAAGTGTGCATAAAATGCCGCAGGTGTGCAAGATATTGACACAGCTCAAAACTGATGCAAATAGGGTTGCATGACACATTCACGAAAGAAATCTGTTTGCTGGGGTTATTTACAGACCAAGTTTTTGGTCTCAGGAAAGGGTATATAGCCCTTGTAGAAGCAGTTGCCAAACTAACTGTATAGTAAGCTTAACTGTCTCTCCCTGTCCAATTACTTAAATTTTGTCCAGGGCTGCTTCACGGGCAAGGTCCTTGGTACCGGCACCCCACTTGGTTTGGTGGAGCTCCTCATACCGGTGACTTCCCCCCTCGTTCTCCCTCAGATCCCTGGGCCCTGCTGTTCTAAAGATTCCTGCTACTCGCACTCTAATGGGGGACAGAGATTTTGCCTCGTGTGCCCCGAGGCTATGGAACTCCCTTCTTGCCCAGGTTCGCTCCTCCCCCTCCCAGGCTTGCCTCCGAACCTCCTTGTGGAGACACTTGAAGCTCTCCTCAGCATCTGGTTGTCCCAAGCCTCCGTAATCTCTCTTGGTCCCCTGCACTGAATATCCCTCCTATTGGCCTGCCTGCCTGCATGGATTCTGTCCTGCACACACTTTATATACTCTATGTATTGGGTATTGCTCTGATGGCGCCTCCACTTTCTGGGGACTTATACTGTACATAATTTGTATATAATGGATTTATACTGCATATGATCTGTATATAATGCGCGCGCTGCTGGCAGCCTTGGTGATCCGTTGTATTTGTTCTGACCATTTGTGTGTACCTGCTGACTACATTATGTTTCTGTTTTCCCTGACTCTGTATAACTGCCTTAAATGTATTATATTGTACTATGTCGTATTTCCTGTACTCTCCCAGGTCATACCTGAAAATAGGCAAATGTCTTGTCTAGTGTACTTACCTGGTTAACAAAAGCTAAATAAATAAAATTATGCATCACTGGAAAGATAAAGTAGTCACTCAGAGTGGCACAAGGAAATCCTTTTTTGCCCTTAATGCTGAGAAAACAGTTGCTGCCCTGAATAAGTTTCGTACTTCTCAATCTAGATGGGAGCCTTTACAAACCTTATTACTTTTATAGTAAGAGTTGTGGTGTGGGGCATCTGATGGCATCTAGGGGAACGACCTCATATAAATGAAGGGCTCCTTTGTTGGTAGTATCATGTATTACATGTTCCCAAGTTGATGTCTGATGTAACACTTGCCTTTCCTAGGGGTAAGGTTCCGCAAAACACAATTGTCATTCCAGGGCAGGAAGAGGGTGAGGGTTTTTGTTTCTTATTGTTGTAATGTTTTGTTTAGTGTGTTGTAGTTGCTTGTTGAGTTACGAACATTCAAAATTTGCCAGCAGATAAAGGCCTAGAGGTCTATCAAGTCTGCTCGAATGTGCAGCTAGCACCCCTTATTCTGCAACTGCCCCTTCCTTCCACCCTTCCCCTTCATTAACCCTCCCTCTTGTCCTGTCCCATCCTCGTTTGAAGCAGTCCACTGTTCTACTGCATACCACTTTAGCAGGTAACGCATTCCACCTACCACCACCTCTCTGTAAAAATTGTCTCCTCATCTCCCTCCTGAACCTTCCTCACTCCAGTCTCATATCATGGCCCCTGGTGGCCCTTCCCTCCCTTACTTTGAACAGCCCCTCTGTACCCGTCTTGTTTATTTCTTTCATGTATTTAAAGGTTTCAATCATGTCACCCCTGTCTCTCCTCTCCTCCAGTGAGTACATGTTCAACTCCTTCAACCTCCTCCCGTATGATAAGTCCCCCAGCCCCTTGATCATCTTTGTCGCTCTGTGCTGCACCCCCTCTAGTAACTTAATGTCCCTCTTCAGATACAGACGCCAGTACTGCATGCAGTACTCCAGGTGTGGTCTAACTAATGACCTATACAGTGGCAGAATCACATCCTACCTCCTCGAGGATATACCCCTTGCAATAAACCCAGCATTTTGTTGGCCTTTGCAGCTGCCTTCCTACATTGTGCCGAGTTGTTCATCGACCCTGAAATGAGCACACCCAGATCCTTCTCCTCCTCTGTCTGGGCTAGCTGCACTCCCCCTAGCTGGTAACTCCTCCTTGGGTTCTTCATCCCAAAATGCAGCACCTTGCACTTTTTGGCATTAAAGCCCAGTTGCCAGGTGTCTGACCAGGTTTCAAGCTTTGCCAGATCATCCTGCAACCCCTGCCATCCCCCTAGGTCATCCACCACGCACCTACCTTGGCATCTTCAGCAAACACACTGATCTTGCTCTTGATGTCCCATGATATGTCTGCAATGAATATCCCAAACAACACACTGGTCCCAACACTGAGCCCTGTGGAACACCGCTCGTCACTGCCCTTGGGTGTGAGAGCTCCCCACCCACCACCACCCTCTGTTGCCTTCCCTGCAGCCAGTTTCCTACCCATCTCACCAGCTTTGCACCCGCCCCTGTGCCTACTAACTTCCTTCCCAGCCTTCCATGTGGCACTGAGTCGAATGCCTTACTGAAGTCCAGATACAGGACATCCACTGCATGGCCCCTGTCCAGTTACCTAGTTACCCAGTCATAGAACTCGACTAGGTTGGTTTGGCAGGATCTGCCATGTATGAAGCCATGCTGTCTGCTGTCCTGTAGTCCTTTGGCCTCTAGGAGGGCCACCAGCCTCTCCTTCAGGATAGTCTCCATTAGCTTACCCACGATGGATGTGAGGCTCACTGGTCTGTAGTTTCCCGGTTCATCCTTGGGGCCACTCTTGTGGTGGGGCACCACATGAGCCATCCTCCAGTCCTGAGGTACACACCCCAAATGTAGTGAGGCATTAACTAGGTCTGCCAAAGGTCCTGTGGGACCTCTGCCAGCCTTCAGTACCCGGGGTGGATGCCATCTGGGCCTGGCGCCTTGTCCACCCTCAGTGCCTTCAAACCCTCTCGAACTCTGCTCTCCATGATTTCCCCATCTGTCACCACTCCCCGCTTCTGCCATTTCTCCCACCTTGGGTGTCACCCCTCTTTCTTTAGTAAATACTGAGCAGAAGTACTCATTTAGTGCTTCGCTATTGCAACTGCTTCCACCCAACCCCCTCCTTCCTAATCCTTATTATGTGGTCCTTACAGCTCCTTTTCTCCTGATGTACTTAAAGAAGTCCTTCTCCCCCTTCTTAATGCCTTGTGCCAGCCTGAGTTCTGTAGATGCTTTGGCTCCCCTTACTGCCCTTGTCACCTCCTTCGATTCTGTCAAGTACTCCTTCCTGTCCTCCCCCCTCCCTGTTTTCTTGTACTTCCTAAAGGCAGCTCTTTTCCTCCTTACCTTTTCCATGACCTCCTTGCTCAACCAGATCGGTTTCTTGGCCCTAGCCTTCTTGCGAGTTCTGTGTTGTTTGTTATTGTATCATAAACTTCAATAAAGTATATTAAATCCAACCCCCCCAAAAAAAAAAATTTGATGCAAGTACAGCTTCTGACACAGACCCTTACTTTTGGTAATCTTTTGCGCATTACATAGAGAAATACACCATAACATTTTGTAGGCCCTTTTCCTTTCAGTTAAGGATGAAGGAGGCCAGCAAGATGATCAGGGATGCAAATACAGACACGAAAAGGATCCCAGAAATGGGGCAGGTTGTGTTTATGAGAGAAAGGGTCAGAAAAGAGCTAGCATCTCTGAAAACAGACAAACTTCCAGGACTGGATGGAATGGACCCTAGGTTGCTTTGGGAACTGGCTAAACTCCTGTCAGGGTTGTTCAGTAGCTCCCTGCAGTCTGGGGTGGTTCCAGAACATTGGAGTTTAGCAGATGTAGTCCCGTTCTTAACGACTGTGTTTGCTGTGTGTTCATAATAGAGGACAGAGGACCCTTGCCTGAAAGCTGCATTAAGATTGTTGCAAGAAGGATCCTAGAAATGGGGCAGGTGATCTTCATGGGAGAAAGGGTCCGGAAAGGATCCCGTGATAGTAAGCAGCACGGGTTCGTGGCAGGGAGGTCTTGTCAGACAAACCTGATAGTATTCTTTGACTGGGTAGGCAGGACTGTGGACAAGAAACAAGAAGTGGATTTGTTCTACTTCGACTTCAACAAGATGTTTGACTCTGTGCAGTACAGAAGGTTGCAGGAGAAGTTAGAGGATCTCGGAACAGTGAATGATCTAGTTTGATGGGTCTGAAGCTGGCAGGGGGAACTGCAGAGGGTGGTGGTAAATGGAGTCAAGTCAGGGGAGAAGGAGGTCTCGAGTGGGGTGCCACATGGTTTAGTCCTGGAGCAGGTCTTTTTCAATATGTGTGTCAGAGACATACAGTATGCGAAGGAATACAATGCAAGATGTCTCTCTTCACAAATGACACTAAGCTCTGTGCTGTATTTCCCCCAGAAAAAAATGGAAAGGATGGGAGAATTTGGTGAGAAACATAGGCACGATTTGTGCGACCCCCTTCTTTGTTCTGATTTATTTCCCCTTTTTTTCTCGGAGTCCATATATGTTTTTTTTCTTTATGCATGTTTCTTTGTAGCCCTCGGTCACCCTTCCTTTGCTGTATTACTCACTATAGTCATCAGCTGCTATAATTGTAACAGTATTGAGAAAAGCCCTCGGGGTCCAGAGAGGGGCAGGACACGCTTCCCCGGGGGCTTCCCAAAGGGTCCGTTCCTCCCCCTAGATGGGAAAGGGAGTCGTCTTCTTCTTCTTCAGTTTCTTCCTCTTCCTCCTCAGACACCTCCGACGGCTGCTCCGAGAAGGATGACGAGTCTCGCTCTTCGTCAAAGCCCAGGCCAAGGACTCCTCCGAAGTCTCCTCCAGAGGATCCTTCTTTCATGGAGCTACTACGTAAAATCCAGGCAGTACATAAGTGGCAATCCTTGAGCCAGACCAACAGTAGGTGAAACTCACTGAGCATCTAAATCTGCCCGTCACAGCTCCCACCTTGGTGCCACCCTGGATTGAGCCTCATGCCCACCTTGTTACCACTATTTGGAAGCAACCGTCGGCATTAGCCCCTCTTCCTCGGAAGTCGAACAGGCTATACCAGGCCCCAGAGGGTGTTGACTTTTTAGATTCCCACCCTCGAGCTGACTCTGTCGTGATTAGCGCCACTCACGGATGGTCAGCTAATCCAAAACACCTTAGCTCGTCGCCACCTGATAAAGAATCTCGCCTTCTGGACCAGTATGGAAAGAAGATTTTTGCTTCTTCCATGCTGGGAATCAGGGCCACGAACTGTGTCAGTCACATGGGGGATTACCAGAAGGCAATTCTTTCTGAGGTGGAAACCAAGTTGGACTCCCTGCTGCACTTTCAAGTCAAGCAGGAACTGTCTGACCTTGTCCGCTCTGCACGTTCGGCCAGTCAACACATGCTTCGTGCGACTTACGATGCAGTGGACACTGCTGGATGGAGCTCAGCTTTTGCCGTAGGCTGACGATGACATGCTTGGCTCCGCGTGTCAGGGTTGGTCCCGGAAGTTCAGTCCGCTATACAGGAAGCGCCCTTCCAGGGGTCGGTTCTCTTCAGAGGTGATGTCAAGGACGTCATCACCGATCTGCAGGAGAAAGGGACAGCACTAAAGTCCGTTGACTCTATGTACCATCCCCATCAACCGCAGCACCATCCCTTTCGCAGATGGAATCGGCCAAAGGCGAAACCTCCGGGAAAGCGGACCACTAAACACTGGGCCCCCTCAGCTGCCAAGCCCCCTCCACCCAAAAAAGCAGTGGGTGCTTCATCTGCGGCGTTGCCCCACACCACCTGACTCCTTCCCTGTCCCATAGCCTCCAGGCTTCCCGGAGGAACCAGTAGGAGGGAGGTTCTCCCTCCACCTTCCGGGCTGGGAGAGGATAACAACAGATTCATGGGTGCTTCAGCTAATCGAAGAAGGACACTCAATAGAGTTTCTACAGAAACCACCTCATCACCCTCCCCAAAGGTCATTGTACTCTCGGGAACATCTTCTTCTGGTCCAGGAGGAGATCTCACCTCTGTTGCTGAAAGAGCCAATAGAACCTGTCCCCCTTTCCCTTCAGGGAACGGGTTACTATTCCCATTTCTTCCTGGTCCCGAAGAAGACAGGAGATGTAAGACATATCCTAGATCTCAGTTCCCTGAACCTATTCGTGGAATACAAGAGGTTCTGAATGCTCTCACTGCAGAGCCTTCTGCCCCTCCTGGACATGCAGGAAGCTGAAGCCTACCTGCATATATCCATTCGCCCATCCCACCACAAATATCTCCGTTTTGCTTTCCAGGGGGACCACTACCAGTTCAAGGCACTTCTATTGGGCCTCTCCTCTGCTCCCCGAGTATTTACCAAATGCCTTGCAGTGGTGGCGGCCTACCTGCGTACGCAGGGAGTGCAGGTTTTCCCGTACCTGGACGGCCTCGTCCAGGGAGGAACTCCGGCGGTGCCTCTTCCTTACCCAACAGGTCTTTGCCTGCCTGGGTATTACCATCAACCATTCCAAGTCTAATTTGATCCCATCCCAGAGACTCCGGTTTATCGGGGCGATACTGGACACGACCCTGGGCAGGGCCTTCCTGCCACTGGACAGGGTGGCCACTGTTCAGACTAAGGTAAGCCTGTTGTCCAGCTGCAGATGAGTCACTGCAAGGTCGGTTCTTCACCTTCTCGGGCTCATAGCAGCTGCTATCCCGACAGTTCCTTGCGCTCAGCTCCATATGAAGGTTTCCCAGTGGGTGCTCCGCTCCCAATGGGATCAATTGGTGGACGACTTGGATCAGCTGGTTCTGGTCTCCTCTCCCATGGTTCGAGACTTGCAGTGGTGGATGGTCAGAGAGAACTTGTTTCGAGGAGTTCCATTCTTCCTTCTTCCCAGACTCTGACTACAGATGCCTCGGGTGAAGGTTGGGGAGCCCATCTCGGTCCTCATCAGACCCAGGGCTCTTGGTCCAAGCTCGAACAAACTCTTCACATCAGTGTGCTCGAGCTTTGGGCGGTACTCTATGCACTCCAAGCCCTCCACCTTTATCTCCTTCCAGGCCACCTAGCCGTCCAGACTGACAATATGTGTGTGGTATGGTACATCAACAAACAGGGAGGAACTCGATCCTACTCTCTTTGCAGGGAAGCAGTGAGAGTGTGGAATTGGATAACACAACACGACCTTCACTTTACAGCAATTCATGTTCCGAGAGTCGACAACACCTTGGCCGACAAGCTGAGTCACTCGTCCGCCCGGGCCCACAAGTGGGAACTGGATCCAAGGGGTCCTAGACGATATCTTCCAGCGCTGGGGAACACCACAGGTAGACCTGTTCGCTTCTCCTCAAAACGCAAAGCTTCCAGTCTTCTGCTCGCTCATTCAAAGGCGTGACATTTTCTGGAGAGACACTATGTCTCTAGATTGGAAGGACAGATTCGTTTATGCCTTTCCCTCAATTCCTTTGATCCCACGGGTCTTGCAGAAACTTGGGTCAAAAGGAGCATGAATGATTTTGATCGCTCCTTTTTGGCCCGAGCAAGTTTGGTTCTCTCTTCTACAACAATTCTCAGAGGAACCACCGCTTCCTCTTCCTCTGTCACAAGGTTTGCTGACCCAGGATCAGGGGACCCTGGTTCATCCAGGTCTCAAGTCCGTTCAGCTTCATGCATGGCTCCTACAGACATAGCTCAGGCCCGCTTTGGAGTTTCTCCCTGGGTGGCGGAGATTCTGGTAGAGGCTAGGAAACCCTCCACCAGGTCTGCCTATGCCATGAAGTGGAAAAGATTTACAATTTGGGCTGCTTCAAAAGACGTTGAGCCTTTCTCCTGCCCTGTTGGTCATCTGTTGGAGTTCCTGCACCGTCTCTTCGACCTGGGTCTTAGTCATTCTTCCCTAAAAGTCCACATGGCGGCCATTTCGGTCTATCATGTTCCCTTTGCAGACAGAACGTTTGCTCAGCTGGAAGTCTCTAAGACTTTCCTCAGAGGGGTTCTCCACCTGAGACCTCCTATTTAAGTTCCCGCCCCTCCTTGGGATTTGAATTTTGTTCTTGAGAAACTAACTCTGCCTCACTTTGAACCGGCAGCTTCCGAAGACTTGAAGTTCCTTTCTTGGAAGACACTTTTTCTCGTGGCCATTACCTCGGCTCGGAGGATTTCCGAGCTCCAGGCCCTAATGTGTAAAATTCCATACTTAATTTTCCACAAGGAACATGTGGCTCTGTGTACCAATCCTAAGTTTCTCCCCAAAGTGGTAGCAGAATCTACTCTGAACCAGTCCATAGAGTTACCCGCTTTTTTTACGCAGTGCTCCAATCAAGGGGAGTATTTGTTATACACTATGGATGTTCACCGGATTCTGAGATACTACAGTAACAGGACAAAGGATCTCAGAAAGACAGATCAACTCTTTGTCTACTTTGCTCCAAAAAGGGAAGGCAATGCTGTTTCCAAGCAATGCCTATCCAAATGGTTGGCTCATTGCATCACTTTCTGTTATGACAAGTACAAAAAGACCCTCCCGGGTCAAGTCAGAGACCACTCCACCAGAGGAGTCGCTGCCTCAGCGGCTTGTTTCAAGAATGTGTCAGTGGCAGACATTTGTGCTGACGCCACGTGGACTTCCGTCCATACCTTTATGAAACATTACAGTTTCGATATTGCCTCTCGCCGTAGAGCGGGTTTTGGGCTGGCTGTTCTGCAAGGCCTCCTTTCTTAAGGTCTTCACAGCTAGAAGATCTACTTTGAGTAGCTTTCTTCCTCCCGTGTGCTTCTTCTTGTTCCAGACTGCTTGGGACTCAATCCTATATGTAATTACCTACTGCAAGAGCCCTCTCGGAGTAAGATAGTACAGTTACGTAAAAACTTACCGTAACAGTAGATCTTCAAGAGAGGCTCTAGCAGTAGGTAATACCGTACCGACCTCCATCCCCCTAAGCTTTTTCAGCTCCTTTTCCATATAAGAAAATATCCGCTTCTATCTTGTCTGGCCTCTGTTGGCCCTTGGGAAAGAACTGGAAGGCAGGCGTGAGGGACCGCCCCTTTATACTGACTTCTCCTGACACCGGTCACCTGACGTGGGGGCAGTTCCTCGCCAAGGACTGCTAGCTAGAAATTTTTCCATGGGGTCCTGCCGCCTGCCGGCATCAGTCCTATATGTAATTACCTACTGCAAGAGCCTCTCTCAAAGATCTAGTGTTACGGTAAGTTCTTACGTAACTGTACTTTTTCGACCTTATAGGTGGAGGTTAAATGACTTTCTTTTTGCAGTTACTACAATCCAGAGTAAATTAGAAGATGCTTTACAGGATATTATACAGAATCAATTACCTACATTACAAAACAAGGGTTTATCTTGGCCTACATGTAAGTTATTATACTCAGGGATTGCATGGAGATATGCGGTAAGGCGAAATAGTATGAGAAGAGCAAAGGAGGAATTCATATTGGGGGCTATTGACTCTCTGGCACCTCAGGAGGGGACTTCAGGGAAGATGGACTTTGAACTCCAAAGCTTACGACAGGAGATGGCTAACATTAATTATAGTAAAGCAGAATTTGGCTTGAAAAGATTCAGGCCAAATACTTGCTGCAGGGTGATGTTCCTGGACGTCTGCTGGCAGCCAAAGTCAAAGAATGGGAAGCTAGTAGAACAATCCTGGTTATAAGACAGGGTGGGGTTGTCATTACAGACCCTCAACAAATGGTGGATGCTTTTGCGTCCTACTATAAAGAAATTTATCGGTTATAGCAAGTCGGTGGGGAAAAGGAAATTAAGACATTCCTAGATGGTATTTCTTTACTGGTCCTGGACGTAGATCAGGCTAAGGAACTAGCAGCTTTGATTAGAGAGGAGGAGATAATAGCGGCGATTCAGGCTTTACCCTCTGGTAAAGCTCCGGAACCAGATGGCCTTATGGCTAAATTTTACCATGTGCATTTGCATACTATACTTCCCCTGTTAAAAGATTTATTTAACAGTATAATGCAGGATGGGGTGCCCCAACCACTGTTATACCAGGCTTATATTACGTTGGTTCCTAAACCAGATAAACCTAAAGAATTACTTGGTAGCTATAGACCCATCTCTTTGATGAATCAGGATATTAAGATTCTCACAAGGATTCTAGCTAATAGACTCCTGCATATTGCACCAAACTTAATTAGTCCTGAACAGGTGGGTTTTATGCCAGGGAGGGGGGCACATGATGCTTAGAAAACTACATCACATACTTAGTTATGACCCGGACTCCCAATTACCCTTAGCTTTGATATCTCTAGACGCCGAGAAGGCCTTTGACAGGGTCTCTCATCCATTTCTGTTTGCCACTATGGAGAGTATGGGTTTTCCGGAGGGCCTTCTCAGAGGTATCAGAAATTTATACTCTGCTCCCACGGCTAGGGTAATGTGTAATGGGTATATTTCTTCAGAATTTTTGTTGGTCAATGGAACAAGGCAGAGATGCCCCCTCTCGCCAATACTGTTTAATATGTATTTGGAATCATTATTAATTGCTATTAAAAATTATGTTAACATTAAGGGAATCTCGATTGCGCGGTGGGAATTAAAATTTACAGTCTATGTGGATGATATACTTATGCACTTTGTTAATCCTGGGGTATGTTTCCGTAGAACAGTTGAGCTTAAAAGCCAATTCTCTAAAGTGTCAAACTATAAACTAAATTTGACTAAGACACAGATTCTCCCTCTGACGCCCCATGTGTGTAGATTTGACTTTGCTCCAATTCAGATACACTGGGCTGGAGATCGGATAAAATATTTGGATATATGGATTACTGCTTGCTTGGAGGCTGGTGCAGCGACGAATATGAATAAGGTGCTGGCTGCAATTAATGGGGATAAGCTTAGATGGAATAAGCTTCCTCTAAATTTTGCGGCTAGATTGGGCCTAATCAAAATTAATCTGATGCCAAGATTATTGTACCCAGTATATTTAGCACCGTATAATATCCCAAAAATATGGTTCATTAAAATTAGAAGAATACTCTCTGAGTTTCTGTGGAATTCCAAGCCCCCCAGGAGAAAACACAAGGTGCTATATTTGCCGCAAGATGGGGGGGATGAAACTGCCTGACTTACACCTGTAGTATATAGCGAGTCAATTAGTTATTATGAGTCGATGGGGTTTAGGTGATGAGGCGGAACCATATACTCCAATCCGGCTCCAGATGGAGAGGCAGTTGTTAAAAGATTTGGGCATATTGCCGGAGGCACTGCTCTTTGCCAGTCCGGGAAAATATTTTGGTAAAGCAACAGGGACTCCAGTTGAAAAAACTGTGAAGGTCTGGTGAATATTTCTTTCACCTTCTCAGAGAAAGGAACAGGTGAGGTCCATAGATCAGCCAGTGTTAGGAAATCACAATTTTTTGATTGGGGTAAAGTCATTACTAGACGCTGGGCAGCACAGTTAGAGGGCTTTGCATTAAGTGATGTCATGCAAGACAGTAGGGTTGTCCTTCCGGTGAGATGTGAGTCTATGCACTTTTTTAAAAGAATACAGCTGGTCAAAATGTTGGAAAAAGTTAGGAAAGACCTGGGGGGTTCACTAACAAATCCTTTTAGCTGGGAAAACTTTTCTGCACTAAATTTATCGTCTAATTCTCTATCAAAGGTACATAAGGTATTATTAGACTATCTCAGTCCGAAGTCCCCAGTAAAAATATTATACTGGGATGGTGCAGTAGCCCCTCAACAACTAGCTTGGAATGTTATTTGGAAAGGTATCAAATATATACCTATACCCAGGTATAGAATCATGCAGTACTTTATTGTCTCAAATATGTATTTTACCCCTAAGAAATTGTATGATAGACAGATGAGACAGACAGACCTATGCTTTAGATGTGGGGCTGAACCAGGTGTCATCCTACATGTTATATGGAATTGTTGTAAAATACGGTCGCTCTGGGTGGAAATTATGCGACAAATGGACCCCATGTTAGATCATTCTGAGTTTATATTGCCTGGAGTTTGCATTTTAGGTGATATGTCGCATTTAACAGGATCCACATCCAAATATCACTTATCATTGATGACGGCCATAGTTAAATCTTTCATATTGAAACATTGGAAAGATGATCAATGTTATAATTACAAACACTGGGTGAGGGATCTTATATAGGCCCTGGGTAGTATCAGGAGATTCATGTGCTTAGAGGGTAAGAAGGGTTTGTTTGATAAAAGATGGTCGACTTTGGAGACCAGTTATCTATTACAAGTTGGCAGTACTGAGACATAGATCTGTCTGTCGGGTTGTGATTAGTAAAAAGAATATTGTGTTGTAGATTTAGATGGTTTAAGTGATCACTATACAGTGCCTAGTGGCAACAATCCCTAACTTTGTGTCCAGCTCATGTGGTTATATGGAATTACTAGCAGGCTATGGGCCATGCTTTGATGGGGTGATAAATAGGTGGGGCTCTCTCTTTCCAGGGGACACAGCGGGGATTTTCCCTTCAAGTTAATTAGGGTTACAAGTTTCCAACTATAGGGTAATATATATATTGCAGTTGGAGGACTTTAATTGAAAAGACCTCACCCTTGGATTCGAGGGTTTACTTTTTTTTCTTTTCCTCCCTGTTTTTTTTATTTTTTTTTTTAATTAGTCTTTCTTGGACTTAATTATCTGAAACTAAGTGTTGATCAGACCATGCTGAAGTGCAATGGAGGGTCAACCCCATTGCTGTGCGTGTACATAGTTTTATGTGTATATAGGTTACACAACCAGTTTTGGGTTTGTGGATCCTGGAGCAATCTGGGTTAGTGTATGTATGTTTTGTCTATATAAAAAAAGGAAAAAAAACACGAAATGTAATAAAGAATATTTAAAACAAAACAAAAAAAAAAACTTTCTTTGAGCAGTGACTTCTTTAACTTTCCCACCACCAAAGTCAGGCTGACTGGCCTATAATTGCCAGCATCTTATGTGCTGCCGCTTTTGTGAAGTGGGACTACATCTGCCCTCCTCCAGTCCTCTAGAACCGCTTTTGTTTCCAATGAGCTATTAACATACTATTTGCCAGCAGATTAGGCCTTATGGTCTATCGAGTCTGCTCGAACCTAGATCCTTAGGTGGGTGCCGAGACCCTCCCATCCCTTGTGCTCCAGAAACCCCTATCATCCATCCCCACCCCCCCGGGACCGGCCATCATCTGATACATCCCCTTTCTGTGTCTGTCCCACCCTCTCTTAAAACCCTCCACTGTGGATCTCTGAACCAGCTCACCAGGCAGTGCATTCCAAGGGTCCACCACCCTCTCAGTGAAAAACCTCCTCCTCATTTCCCCCCTCACCCTTCCACCTTCCAACTTCAAACCATGCCCTCTGGTGATGCCTTCCTGCTTTAGTCTAAAGATCCCCTCCATGTTTACCCTATTTATTCCCTCGAGGTACCTGAAGACCTCAATCATGTCCCCCCTGTCTCTCCTCTCCTCCAATGAAAACAGGCAGAGCTCCTCAAGTCTGTCCTCATAAGTCAAATCCCCTAGCCCTCGTATCATCTTTGTTGCCCTCCTCTGTACCCTCTCCAGGAGCTGTATGTCCCTCTTCAAGTGTGGTCTCCAGTCTGCACACAGTACTCAAGGTGTGGTCTAACCAGTCCATTGTACAGCGGCAGAATCACTTCCTTGCTCCTGAGGGTGATCCCTTCACGATGCATCCCAACATCCTGTTTGCCTTGCTAGCTGCTCTCCTGCACTGCTCAGAGTTATTCATACATGTATCCCCCATGACCCTAGGTCTTTTCCCCTATTGAGGCTTCCAGCGCCTCCCTCCCAGGTGTACCTGTGTTTAGGGTTTCCCGACCAAGATGCAACACCTTGCACTTGGTGATATTAATTTAATTTCCATGTGTGAGCCCAGCTTTCCAGGGTGTCAGGTCCCTTGCAGGGCCAACCTCCTCTCTTCTCCCTCAACTACTGCTCCCATCTTGGAGTCATCACGAAGAGACTCATTTCACACCTATACCATCCTGATGTCCGATATGTATGCATTAAACAGGATTGGACCAGGACCCGAGCCCTGTGGTACCCACTACCAACCTCTCTGGGTTCAAGAGCTCCCGCAGACCACTCTCTGGTGTGTCCAGCTATCCAGTTTTCAATCCATCTGACCATCAAAGGCCTACTCCTAACCCCATCAGTTTCTCCACCAGACCATTGTGGGGACAGAGTCAAGCATGTCTGAAGTCCAAGAATAATACATCCACAGGCTTACCCCTGTCCAGTTCTGATGTTACCCATTCATAGAACTCCACAAGGTTGGTTTGACATGATCTACCTGGCACAAACCCATGTTGCCGACTATCCAGACCTCCCACCTCCTCCAAGTAAACCCCCAATCGTTCCTTTAGTATACTCTCCATTAATTTTCCCACCACCGAGGTCAAACTGATGGGTCTATAGTTACCTGGTAGTTCCCTCGACCCCCCTTTATGGATTGGTACCACATGTGCCTCTCGCCAATCCCTAGGTACCCTCCCTGTCTCAAGTGACCTGCTGAAAAGCTCTGCCAGGGGTGCAGCCAGTATGTCCGCCAATTCCCATAGTACTCTCGGATGAATGCCATCCGGCCCAGGAGAGTTGTCTTTCTTTAGGGCCTTGAGGGCTAACCACACCCTTTTGGCGGGGATGGCATCATCCGTCCCCTCCACCTTACTGGTCTTTTTATCCTTATCCAGATGTGACACCCCTGGGGTACCTTTCCCTCTCTTTTGCTCCATTTCTGTTGCTCCCCTGATCCCACTCCCTGCCGCTTCTATCCCCTTTGTGCCTTGCTTTGTAGATATCCCATCTCCCTCCCTAGTGAACATAGAGGCAAAGTACTCGTTAAA
Source organism: Neoceratodus forsteri (assembly GCA_016271365.2). NCBI lineage: Eukaryota > Metazoa > Chordata > Ceratodontiformes > Ceratodontidae > Neoceratodus > Neoceratodus forsteri. The sequence goes on along the minus strand of CM057456.1, from coordinate 1,542,009,545 downwards.
TACCTCTGCCTGGTCCCTCGCCTCTTCCACCCACCCTCCTTCTGATCTCAATCTGCTGAGATGGCCCTTAGTTTTTCTCCGCTCCCCAATGTACCGGAAGAACCCCTTTTCCCCTCCATGTATCCCCTGTGCCAGCCGCTGCTCTTTACTGGACTTTGCTCCCCTCACCATACGGGTGACTTTTCTAGATGCAAGCTGGTACATTTCCTTATCCCTATCCCCTCTTGTTGTTTTATATTTTTTGTAATCTGCCTTCTTTTCTCTGACTGCTACCTGTACCTCACTGGACCACCAGCATGGTTTATGTGACCTTGCTCCCTTACGTTTCAACTTAGCGCAGATCCTGACTGCCTCGTGAAGTCCCCATTTTATGACCTCCCATCTCCTTTCCACACTTGTCGTTGAGGTAATCCCCTTCAAGTGATCCTTGAGAATATTTCCCATGCCCATAAAGTCTGCCCCCCTGAAGTCCACTGCCAGTGTCCTAGATCTCACCCCCACTCCCCCAATGCTTATTTGAAACCAGACAGTATTGTGGTCACTCCCAGTCAGGGGGTCCTGTACAACCATGTCCCTTACCAGATCCCCATCTGCCAGAACCACATCCAGGACATGCCCCTCCCTTGTGGGCTCCATCACATGCTGTGTTAAGAACACATCCTGGAAGCCATCCAGCAGCCTCTGCTCCTTGGCCACCTTAGAGGACATGGTTCCCCAGTTTGTACCTGGCATATTAAGGTCCCCCATCAACACCACTCCTTCCCCTTTTGGACCACACTGGGCAATGATGTTGTCCAGCAAACCATCCTCTAGAACATCACTCATCCCGGGGGGCCTATATGCTACTCCCAGCTTGACCTTATCTCCTGCTGGGGATCGTAAGGTGACCCATAAGGCATCCACGTTTCCCTCTGCCTCTTCTACCATAGCAATTTCTATGTCATCTCTAATGAACATAGCCACCCACCCTCTGCCCTCCTTTCTATCCTTCCTAAGCATAGTGTACCCCATACATTTAGGTCCCAGTCATGGTTTTGTTGGCCCATGTTTCCGTGACTGCCGCCATCCACCCCAACAGCATGGCCTGGAACTCTTGCAACTTGTTTCCCAAGCTCCTGACATTTACTAACACTAACCCCCACCCCTTATCCCTGATCCTCTTTGTCGAACCCCACCCAGATTCCTATACTTCCATCCTCCCCTGCTCCTCCTGAAACCTCCACCTCCAGTCTGTTCCCCCTCCCCTTGAGCCGAGAGCTACTCCCCTCATCTGGAGGAGGGCTTTGGTCAGCCCCTCCCTTATCCCTTTCCCCCTTAAGCGAACCCCACCTTTCTTGTATGTAGTCAGCCATCCTCTGTTTAAGGACTTCTTCCTAATGGGGCAAGATGAAACCTGTCCTTGGCATATAGTCCCTTATCCTCCCAAACTCCATTCCAGTTCCCTAACACCCCAACCCATTCTCTTCACCCCACTTCCTGAGCCAGTCATTAACCTCTGTGAGCTTCATTTTTCTCCACTGAGGCCTTTGGTACTGGCAATATCTCCGAAAATGTTGCATCCATTATCCCGACAGACTCTGGCAAGTTCTTGGAACCTTGCTTGGATTTCCAAAATGCTATTTCCTCTAGATCATTAGTTCCAAATGCCAGGAAATCCGGTTTCCCTCCACAATCCTAACCATTTCATACACCATGAACTTTGCTCTGTGCACTGTCAGCCCAGAGATACTCACTACCTTCACCTGGCTATGGCATCCACCCCCTGTCCTCCCAATGGATCCCCTAATCATCGAGTCTCCCAGTAACAGAACCTTAACACCGCCATCATCCTTATGGTTACCTCCACTATGCCCTCTCAGCCCCCTTATCCATGATCGCAATTTCATGGGAGTCTTCCTGCCTTATTAGAGACCCCTTGTCACCCTCCCTTTCTGCCTCCTTGCTATTTTGCCACTAACTCAAACCCCTCTGAATAGGTGTCCCTTTAACCCTCTCTTATCTGAACCATTTATCCTGGTCCTGATGGTTTCCCCTTCCCCTGCCACCATCCCCCTTGTATAGTACCCCTGTCTCCAGAGGCTCTCTGTGGGTCCCCTTTAGCTAGGGCCCCATCCTTGGTACTAGCCTCCCTGCTGAAGGGGGCTCTCTCCCACCTCCTTGTCTCCCAGTTTCTCTCCAATCATGCTCTCCTCCCTCATGTCTGGAATATGTTGCATCTCCCCATTTGCTTAACATATGTTTCCTTCTCCTCTGGGACTATGTCTATCATTTCCATAGCTGGTCTGTGATGCCCTATGGGTGTCTGACTCCCTCCCCGGCCTCTGTATAAGTTTCCTCATTTCCACCAGCCCTTCCTCCCCTCTAGGATGCTTAGTATCTCAAATTTATTGTGACACTCTATGTCAGCCTCCATCAAGTAACCCGAGTTTCCCCTGACTGCATCTCTAAACTGACCCTCTTCTTCCTCTCTTGCACTGTTCACCTTAGGAGCTCCCTTCCCACAGTCTGCTGTTTTAGGCTTGAGCACAACAGCCCCTCCTGACTCTTCCCCCTCCAGTCTCTTTGAATTCAGAATGTTCACCCTGTACGCTTTCCCCTTAGCATCAACTTCCCTATCTAAGGGTCCTCTGTCCCTAATATCCCCCCTTCTGCTTGCTGCAACATAATGTCCTGTAATTTCAGAGCGTTGCCCCAGCCTCCTCTCAGCCCCACCCTTCTGCTGCCCATATCCACACCCCTTATCCTTGGACACCCCCAGCTCCCACAGCTTACTCCTTAACCAATATACCTCACTCCTGATACAAGATAGCTGTCTACAGAGTGGGCAGCCTCCCTCTCTCCAGGCCCAATTTAGAATTATTGCCATCCCACAGCCTGTGCAGCCTACAACCCTTCCGAAGATGCCTGCCATGGTGGAATTAGCCACCCTGATTATCCCCCTCTGTTTATAATAGCACACCCCCTTTTCTCAGTCCCTTTCCCCTTGAGTACAGTTTCTCTCTATACTGACTGTAGTTATTTACAAACCCAATTTCAACCCCACCAACAAAGTTCCCAAGTCTCACAAACACATACAGTCCAGTATGTGTTCGGTCCCAGTGTGTGTAAGCAGACACCAGGTACCGTATGATGTCACAGGCCCACCAGCTCCTGTTGCTTCAAATTTCAGTCCCAAACAGAAATACTCAGCCCTTCAATCCCAACCCCCAGTGGCTTTTCAGTATTTAAGAAAGCCTACAAAACAGGGTGGGAGGGCTCTTACCAAACACCAGGCAAACAACACATTTAAATTTCCTTCTAATTTTCCCTGCCAAACAACTATCCCCAAACCTACAATAACACAGCCCAAGTAACAGTTCAAATTCAAAGTAATAATTTTTAACACATAGAACTAATTTCACTTACAAACTATTCAAATATTTCAGTTAAAACAAAATATAACTCCTGACCTCTTTTCTACCAACCTGTTGCTTAAGCTCCCAAGTAAACAGGACTATCAAAGTTGTAGCCAGTACCTCCTTGAGCTCCCTAAATACCCTTGGTTGGACCTCATCTGGCACCATTGTTTTGCCCACTTTCAGATTTGCGAGTCCCTTCAGGGCTTTCTCATCCAAAAACGGACTAGTGTCCACCTCCCTCCCTTCAGTCCTCCTGTTACATTTGTGTGGCCCCTGTCTCTTCCTTTTGTGAACACTGAACAAAAGTATCTGTTCAGGATGTCTGCCTTTTCCTGTTCCCCCCGTGCACAGTTCATTCCTTCCCTTTTTAACCTTGCAGTCCCACCTCGGTCTTTTTTCCCTTTATTCCCTAGTGGACTGACTCAGTTGCCAATATGTTTATCCTAATTAACCATTAGGAGGCAAGGTGACGATAAACAGCACTCACTCTGTAGTGAGAGGAGAGTGACCAGTGGGTTGCCACAAGGCTCAGCACTAGACCGGTCTTCTTCAGTGTCTTTATAAGTAACATTGTTTAGGAACTGTAAAGGAAGATATGCCTTTTTGCAGGCAATACCAAAATGTGCAGTAGGATTGACACCCTGGAGGGTATAGAGAGAATGCACAGGGATCTTTGGGAAACTCGAGGAGTGGTCAAGAGCATGGTAGTTGAGATTCAGTGCCACAAAGTGCAAAATCATGCACCTAGGACATCGGAACCCAGGCACTAAGTATAAGATGAGGGTAGGTACTGACAGTCACTAAACAGGAAAGTGACCTTGGGGTGTCATATAAACATTCAGGCTTGGCTAACCCAACAGAAGTTGGTCCTCAACCTGAACAAAACCACAGGCTATGCTATTTGGCTCAACAGCCAAGATACATGCCTCTCCAGTCCCTCTACGAATCAGTTGTGCAGACGGAGCTCCCCTTCACACTGTGACCTCTCTCAAATACCTCGGGGTGATGCTTGACCCTCAGCTGGACCTAGGGAGCCATATCCTCAATGCCTGCAGAGCTGTGAACTGTAAGCTGGGACTGGCCTACAGGGCCAAATACAACCTAACCCCTGCTGCTCGTCTGGCTCTTGCTAGGGGAGTACTACTCCCTTCCCTCAGCTATGGTCTCCACCTCTTTGCTTGTACCTCGAAAGCCCTTCTCACTCGGTGGCACACGACGTACAACAATATCTGTCGTTTTGCTCTGGCCGCCCCCACCTCACCCATCATTGTGAACTCTATGACAAGCTTGGTTGGCTTTCTCCGACTAATCACATAAACTTTGGACTAGGGTGCCTTGTGAGCAAGGTGATCAGTACTGGCTCCCCTCCCCCCCCCGGGGCTGGCCCAGCTTCTCTCTCCTGCTGACCGCTCCTCCTACCCTCTCAGGTCCCAGGGTCCAGGGATAGTAAAAGTACCCCCAACCCACACCCTTATGGGGGACAGGGACTTCGCTGCATGGGCTTCTAGGCTCTGGAACACCTTTCCCGAGCAGGTTTGCACCGCCCCTTCCCATCAGTGTCTCCGGAAATCCCTGTGGGGGCATCTAAAGCTGGCCTCATGTTGCGAGTGCCCATAGCCACCCTAGCTCCTTGTCCTAGGTACCGTAACTCCACGGTACTCTTTTACTTGGAACACATACTGAACTGACTTGGTTGCTGACTTTGGTCCAGCTCTTCCTTATGCACTTGCCTATGCTACATGTGTGCTCAATGCTACTTAATGTTTGCTCATTATGTAATTTACCTTTGTCTGTTATACAAAATGATCCCTATATGGCCTGTTTGTTTTGTTGACTCAATGTACTAAGTTACAATATTGTACTTGTTTACCTCCTACGCTGTAATGATGTGTCTGTAATACCTGTTGTACTCTCCCGGGTCGTTCCTGAAAATAAGCATACAGCTTGTCTAGTGTACCTACCCAGTTAACAAAAGCTAAATAAATAAATTATGACATCAAAATGGCAGGGCAGTTTGACAAAGCAGTGGGTGCGGCTAGTGGGATGCATAGGGAGGAGTAGCTCCAGTGTGGTGTTTGCACTGTATCTCTCGCTGGTAAGACCTGACCTGCAGTACTTTGTCCAGTTTTGGAGACCACACGCACCACAGAAAGGACATAGTGTGGTGGCAGTCCAGAGGAGGGTGAATAAAATGATGCAGGGGGTTCACAAGAAGCCATACGAGGAGATATTGAGGAATCTCAACAAGTACACCATAGAAGGGATGAGAGTAAGAGGTGACATGATAGAGACCTACAAGTACCTCACGGGTGAACAGGCTGCAGGAGGGGAATCTCTCTCAAATGAAAATTTTACCAGCACCAGGGGCATGTGATGAAGCTGGGTGGGGGGAGGTTTAAGAGACATGTGAGGAACTATTTGGTAGGTGCCTGGAACAAATGGAACAGACTGCCAGCAGAAGTGGTGGAAGTGAAAACAAAGCCGGGGGGAGGGGGCCTCAAGCGCTCATGGGATAGGTATAATGGTACATTAGAAAACAGGGGGAGATGGGGGGTCTGCTGATCGAGTAGGCAGGGAACATCTGGCCAGATTGGATGGGCCAAGCAATCCTTTTTTGCTGACAAATTCCATGTTTCTATCCTGGAGGATGTTCTCTTAACCAGGGGATGTTTAATTTTTTATACTTTATTTTTATATTGTTTTAAAAATATTTACACAGCTAATTGAAGTTTACAAACAAAATTAAAGCCAAACACCTCCCAAAAAGGGTTGGTATCTAATTTCCACATCTAATCACTGCAGATGCTCTAGTCCAAACATAGTGAGGAAAAATAATTAACATTCAATGTGTGGTTAATTAAGAGAGATGCAGTACAATATTATCAAGTACATTCTGCCCATTGCTGTTCAGAATTTACACATCTTCCTCAAGGATATCTCTTTCATCAGGCCATACCTTTGGAACTATACCCGAGTCAGTGCTAAGACTCCCCTGAAACTTTGCAAGCCAGGGGTTACCCACAATCACATCATGCGTCTACATAAACATGGGTGGCACCTCTTTTCCTCAGTTCTTTTACCGCCGTCGATCAGGCTTGTCGGACCTGCCATTGGAAACACTACTGCAGAAAGGTGCCGTTTTCTTTTTTCATAGATAATTTGTAATCACTACCTTAGTGATTTTCGGGTACCTGCATTCTTCCAAAAGAACCATACATGCTTTTTTGGTATTGCGACTGCGTAGAGAAAATCTACAGGATGATGCGCATGAAGTGTGTGTCTGCTGCCTAGGCCTCTCTGATAGTGTAAAAGCCTGTGAGATCAGCCAGGGATTCGACTCTGACCGAGTGACCCAGGAAAAGGGCATTGGAAGAATTCCTTCTTTAAAAAAAAAAAAAAAAAGAGCCCCGGCCTGGTGGCGCTTAGGGTTAGCGCTGGACGCCACACATCGCTCCACGCTGGCGATCTGGGTTTGGGAATGAGCCCGGTTCATCGGGGGTTGGTAAGGGAGGACTAGGATTCAGCATCCGATGACAGCTCTCCTAGTCCTGGGGAAAGGGTAGGGATCCACACCACGCTGTAATGGTCCCTGGGGACGCCCAGAGGTACTGCAGATGTGCGGTGTCTAGCAGAGGGGGGAGCACGGCAGACTTCTGCGTGCTTGTGCACGGACGTCATTGCACATCCGCGCTCCCATTGGGCAGAAAAAGGAAAAAGGGCTGGGCACGACCATGCAGCTTGATGGCCGCACCCTGCCTCGCCGGAAGGACTGTTGTGGAATCGCGCTGGGGGTGAGGGTTCGGTGCCGGTCCGGCTGGCAGGGACGGGGGTGCCCTCCAGCAGGTCAGCCACAGTGGTGCCGGACCCCCTCATCATGTGAGTGAGCCTGCTGCTCTCCTTGTGGGCAGGGCTGGTGGCTGGATGCCCCTGCTGGTAGGCGCCACATCGGGCATAGAAATAACTTTGTAAAAGAAAAAAAAAAAAGAGAGAGACCTCCTTAACAGCAGTGGAACAGCAGCTACAGGGCAAGTCCACGTTGTCGAATCATGGTTGTAAAAGTCTCCAGAAAAATCCTCCTTGGGGAGTCACAAACCCAAACACTGGGAAAAGAAAAGGGCTTCCCCAGAGAGGTCCAGGTCGCCGTTATGGACAGCAGGTACATCCCGATTCCGAAGCTTTGATGTTGCCCACCCCCCATCTCCGACTGTCAAGCAGACACCAAGGTCGGGGCTTGGCATGGGCGCTACCATACCTGTTACAGCAGGTATGTCACCATTTTTGCTGGAGATTCAGCCTCTGCCTTTGACTAGTGTTGTCACAACCACGACTCAGAGTGGCGTTGGTGCACAGACAGTGCTCCTATCATTTTCAGGTATGATACGACGACTACTTCCAGGCCTGCGTCCACTTACATTCATGTTAATGAAAAATGCAGTGGCATCTATAAATACAGTCTTTACTGCATAATGTCGGAGGAGAAGGAAGATTATGCTTAGGACAGTCAATATCTGCATGGTAGCAGGTCAACAATATCCTCCCGCAGTGAGGACTCTGTGCTGAACACACCCAGATCATCTCCAGAGGAACCCCTCCTTTTATACTGTGATGCAGAAAATACAAAGAACCTTCTGGAGTTTCTGGAAATGCCAACATCTCTTTTTATTTATTATTTATTTAGATTTTGGTAACCGGGTAAGCCCACTGAGACCAGAGGTCCCTTTTTCAGGAGCGACCCGGAATTAGTTACAAAAAGAGACATTTAGAAACAGTTATTTACAGTAGTTACATTTGTTACACAAATATACATTAGCGACAGTATACAGGGGTAAAAGTCAGGTTCACATTCAGGCCCAAGCATTATTTACAGTAGTTACATTAGTTACACAAGTGTAGATTAGCAACAGTATACAGGGGAGGTAGTCAGGATTCACAGTCAGGCTCTTATTAGTAGTGCATGACATCGAGTTTCATCCCAAATTAGTAGGGAAAGTAGACAACAACAGAAAATTGACATCACAGTTTTGGAGATACATCCAGGATGAAGGGAGGTTCAAGGCAGTGCAGCGGAAAAGAGACCTGGACTAGGGAGCTAACAGTTACAGCCACAGAGACTGACTATGAGTCCAGACTTGAATTGGTTAAGGGTGCTTTTTGCTGTTGCTCCTCCCTTGTATCAAGCACTGAAGGATGCTTGATCTTCATCAAGGGGATCTCTTGCAGCAGGCCACACCTATAGAACTATAGCCACCAGGCACTAGGACCACATGGAAACTTTTCTAGCTAGCAGTCTACAAGAGGAGGCCATACCTGCTGAAGAAGGGTTTGGAGAACCCAGAGCGCTGAGGCTGTGTGTTGCTTGCACTTTTATTCAGCAATAAAGCTGTTAAATATAGTTATTATGAGTATTCAACCTTTATTTCTCTGGCTGTGCGAGTTTGTTGGATTTGTGTACAAGGGGGGGGGGGCCGCCCACGACGATGTCACATGCAGATGACGTCCCTCCCATATAAATGCAGGCGGCCCCGCACCCTCCTCAGTTCAATGTGGGCAGCTTCACGCCCTCCTCTGTTCTTTTCCCGTCATCAACCATTTTTCTTCCTTTTCTCCCCCTAGATTGCACATCACTTTTACTTTATTTTATAAAGTGATTTCCGGTTTGTTTTTTGTTTTTTTGTTTTTTTCATGCCAAACTCTGACCCTGAGAAACTCTTTTGGATTTGTGCCTGTGGGAAGAAGATCCCCGAGAAGCACAACCATGACACCTGAGTCTGCTGCCTAGGCCCGGACCATGACATGAAGACCTGCAAAATTTTCTGTGGCTTCAGCCACACTACCACTGCAGTGCCACCAGAAGACCTTAGAATCCGTCCTGCTTGAACAGAAGGTTGCCCACATGGAGAAGGAGCTACAGGCGAGGAGCTCCTCCACTTCCCCGGCCCCATCCTCAAGTTCTCATTGTTCTAAGGCCTGGGACAAGTCAACCAGGAAGCACAAATATCGGTACAAGGACCTGGCTAAGGAGAGGTCCTCCCTGGCTCGTTTGCAGTCATCACTCTGAACGCTGGCTGTGGCGGGGCCATCATACACTTCAGTGGCGGCCTCCCCCGCCACCCATGCCCTCTCCTCAACAGGACTCATTGTGGCAGTGCCCCAACCAATCATACCCTGGCGGGTGTAGGCTCCTCGGCATCGGGGCCTTCCTTGGCCCCACCAACCATCCAGCCTCTGCTGTTCAGGCCCCTGTTCTCTGCAGGCCAGCAGACAGGGAGCTTAGTGCCGCCAAATTCCCCGACTCTGTCCTCTGCTTTTTCCATGGGCTATACCTCGGCCTCGGGTCCCAGTCTCCACTGGCATCTCCCCAGGCCACTGTTCCATCATCAGTCCCTTCCCTGATGACTACCCAGGCTGTAGGGCCGATGTCAGGGCCTCGGCCCATTCTGTTGCTCTCCCTGGTGCCAGTCCGTCAGCAACTTCAGCTGGCGCTGCTCGGAGTTCTGATGCCAATCTCTATAGATTTCCAGGCAATGCTGTACTCCCTTTGGGACTTTATGCATCGCTTTGCCCCTCCTCAGGGGCCAGCACAACATGGACCTACCGAGCCTATCCCCACGCCATCACGTTTCACAGTGTCGTGTCTTGCTTGCCCTTGCTCGTCAACACCATCAGTACTTCTTTCTGATCCTGGTGAGGACGACGAGTACCACCCTGACCTTCTTCCTCCCAATGATGACGAAAGGGGTGAAGATGGGGGGTCGCTGCTGGCATTTGCCTTCAGTGGCAGTCTTGGCTCAGGGTGTCATGCTTTGCTGGGATGTACAACTGTCCATCCTGAATGCCCCCTTCAGAGGTTACAGACTCCTTTTGGCGCATGTGAAGTACATACTTTTTAACCTGCTGGCATCAGGCTGGACCCTGTGGTCAGTCCATTCCCTTTACGATACCCAGCCAAGAAATGGCCAGAGGGTGCCCTTTTGTTGTGCTGCCCATAGACCCAAACCAGTCACTAAACCCCAGGGCAAACACAGAGCAGTAACAGCTCTACATACCCCTACCACCACCACTGGGAAGGTCCCCAGAGGAGGTGGTGTGGCTCCTGCCGCAAGTGCTACCTCAGCATGACTCCTTGCTCCACCCCCCCTCCAGTCCTGCAGGAAGTGGTGGGGGGGGTCAGTTCTCCCTACACCTCGACAGGTGGTGGGAGCTTACCACAGATGTTTGGGTCCTGCAGCTCATTAGGCAAGACCACACTATAGAATTGGAGTGGCTTCCAGAGCAACTTCCAGTTCAGTCCAGTTACCCCCCTCCAAAACCACATTCCAGTGCGCTGGGAGGACATTTGCACTTTGCTGCACAAAAGGGCCATACAGCTTGTCCCAGAAGCTCAGAGGAACAGGAGATTCTACTCCCATTTCTTCCTGGTCCCCAAATGCACAAAGGATTTATGGCCTTACTAGACCTATAAAATCTAAATTTCTACATCCAGTACAGAAAGATCTTACTTTGAGATACAGCTCCTGCAGCAGGTTACACCATTAGGACTGAAGCCGTCAGGCGCCAGGACCCCTCGGAAATCTTTCTAGCTAGCTATCTTCAGCGGGGACCGACCCCGACGTCGGTCCCGCCTCCGACGTCAGGCATGGTACAAAAGGGGGCGGTCCTGCCAGAATCCCCAGTTCTTTCCCGCCGTCGAACTGCATGCCTCGACCCTACGGTTCTAGTCTAGCGCGCGACGCGTGGTACAGAATTTCCTTCGAAGAATTTTCTTCAATCAAAATTATTCAGACATCTGATGTCCTCTCCGACCTCCGGTCACTTATCTAAGTGCGCATGCGGCAAGCAGATCCCCTTTAAAGACCCGCATTCCGCGTGCGTCCGGGGCCTGGGCCCAGACCCACGACATCAAGGCCTGCTCCCTGTGCCAGGGTTCAACAGTCGCATGAGGATCCGCGCAAAGGCCCTCAGGCTTACTTGTTGGAAGAGCAGCTCGGGCAATGTCTTCAAGGGGAATCGTCGCACAGGCACGGAGAAAGAAGAAGAAGCAGAGGATCCTCCCGGTCGCGGTTCGGGCCTCCGAGTCCCGCAGCTCCGGTTCTCGGTCAGACCGGTCTCCGTCCAGGGCCTCTTCTCTTCCCCCGGCTGCGGTTCCAGTCGCCAAGCCTGCTCAGGCCTCTTCCGCCAGGCCATCGTCGTCCTCTGCCCAGAAGGCCGTGGCGAAGTCAGGGGAACGCCACCACCACCATCACAAGTCGGGCTCCCGCTCCTCGGCCCCCGACGCCCGGTCTTCCTCGGTCCCCCCCGGAAGACCTTGGACTTTACGCTGCTGAGGAAGCCGGTGGATCCGGCGTCGGCCAGACCGTCGTCGGCCATACGCCACCGTTCCTCTGAGCCGTCGTCGGCCTCGTCAGCACATCGGATGTTGGTGGGGGGTCCGACGTCTGTGCCGCCTGAGCCGAGGGTTCCTGCGCCTCCGACGCCGGTCGGACAGGAGTCCCTCACGGAGGAGGATTCGGCCCAGCCCGAAGACCAGGCGGGCGTTCCCGGCCGCGAACAGTCTCCCAGGGGTCCCTTGCCAACGCCCGAGGCCCCCGTGGAGCCGTCGCCGGGACCCGACGACCGGCCCTCGCCCTCGGAGCCGACGTCGGGACTGTCTTTGGCCGAGGTGAAGGACCTATTTACTTACTGGTGGGACACCATTAGGAAGGACGTGGTACCCCCAGTCCCTCCTCCTCCACCTCCTCCTCCTCCTCCTCTTCCTCCTACTCCAGCCTCGGCCCCACCTTCACCTGTGGGGTCAGCTGGCCGTTCTGTCCCCAGGGAGCCTGAAACTCCTCCCAGGGGCCGGCATTCCAAGTGGAGACCTCCGTCCAGATCTTCGTCTTCTGGATCACCCAGCCCTAAGAAGTCCAGAAGGCGACGTCAGTCACCGTCGACGGAGGAAACGGGATCATCCTGTTCTACGTCTAGATCCCCGTCTCCGGTCTCGCTTCCCTCGCCGGACCCGTGAGACTCCACGGTCTCCCGGACGATCCATCCTTCATGGATATCTTGAGGCATATCCAGGAGAACATGGGATGGGAAGAAAGAGTTGGACCCGAGGAGGTTCGCCTGGCCAAGTACCTTGACAAAGGACCCTAAGCCTGTGGTGGTGCCACCCTTGGTGGACACTTTCATGGGCGTCACCAAGGCTGCGTGGGGGCGTCCACATTCGCTCGGCGGTGCGAAGAAGGCTGACCGGTTGTACAGGGCCCCAAGGGGACCAGTACCTGTCACAGCACCCTCTGGCTGATTCCTGGTAATCACAGCCTCACATGACCCGGTCCCAGAGGCGCAGCATTTGATCACCCTGCCACGGACCCCAAGTCCAAGCAGTTGGACTCTTTGGGTGAGCACCTACCTTCGCGACTTGCACCATTAGGTCCCTAAACTACCTTACCCACATGGTGCAGTTCCAGAGCGCCCTGTGGGAGCAGGGCCTAGAGCCGACGAGACTGCGGACGGTGAGCAGAAAGAGGAGATGCTTCAGCTTCTCCGAATGGGTTCAGGCGTGGGGACCCAAGTTTTGAGGACCACATATGACTCTCACGGACTCTTCAGCCGAAGCGGCTGCATCAGGCGTTTGCCTCGGAGGCACTCATGGCTCCATGTCTCCGGTTTCACCCGGACGTCCAGAAAAACATCATGGCGCCTTTTGAAGGTGAGGTTCTTTTGGTAATCCATCCGAGCGGATAATTACCAAACTTCAAGAGGCTGGAAAGGCGGTCCGTACAGTCCAGGCGATGTACCGGCCGAGGCTTGGTTCCTTTGTGGGAGCCAAGGCCGTTTCCATGGGCGGACTCAGAGGCAACAGCCCTGTTCCGCCACACAATACAGGGGCTCTGGTTTTCGAAGGACCCAGGGGAAACAGCCCGCCAGCAGGGGTCAGCGCACTTCCAAGGCCACCCAGCCGGCGGGTCCTTCAGCCGCCACAGCATGACTCCTTTCCGGCCCCCGCCCCTCAGGATCAACGGAAGTTTCGGTCGGGGTCGATTATAACTTCCTGTCAGGATGGCAGGCGATAACCACCGACAGGTGGGTACTTCAGCTGGTCAGCATAGGCCACTTTTAGAGTTCGCAGAACAGCCACCTCGAGGCCTCCTCCGCTCTCCCGGTCTTGGGTCCAGCACCGTGACTTAATTTGGCAAGAGGTGATCGCACTCCTGGACAAGGGGTCGATTCAACCTGTCCCAGGAAACCAGAGGACTAGGGTACTATTCTCACTTCTTCCTGGTTCCCAAAAAGACAGGGGACCTCCGTCCTATTCTGGACCTAAGCGACCTCAACTTGTCAGTCGCATACAAAAGATTTTGCATGGTGACCCTTCCGGGTCTAATTCCCATGCTGAAACAAGGCGCCTATTTAGCGTCCCTAGACATGCAGGATGCCTACCTGCACATCCCCATAGCTCTAGCGCATCAGAGGTTCCTGCGCTTAGAGTTCTTAGGCCACCATTTTCAATTCTGAGCTCTTCCCTTCGGACTGTCATCCGCTCCAAGGATTTTCACCAAATGCATGGCAGTCGTGGCAGCTGCTCTAAGGAGGCAGGGCCACTACATGTTCCCATACCTCGACGATTGGCTTCTCATGGCCGTCTCCAGAGAGGCGCTCCTACAAGCGATCCAGGACACTCAGGTCCTGTTCGGATCGCTTGGGATTCTAATAAACCACGAGAAGTCCATCTTGGTACCGTCGCAGAACCTGCAGTTCATAGGTGCAGTACTGGACACGGTCCAGGGGAGGGCTTTCCTCCCAGTCGACAGGGCGGAACGCATCAGGTCCCTCATAGAGGACCTATCAGCGAACCAGACCGCTCCGGCCAGGTCGGTCCTTCGCCTGCTCGGTCACATGGCTGCGGCCATTCCTACGGTACCCCTCGCGCGGCTCCACATGCGGATAACGCAGTGGATGCTCAAGGTGCAGTGGGATCAGAGGCAAGACCATTTGCAGCACCCAGTCAGAATCACGAGATGTGTGGTTCAGGACTGGCAATGGTGGTTAACCCCCGGGTCGCTCTCCAAGGGCGTCCCTTTTGCAGCGCCGTCCCCGGAGATAACCCTCACCACAGACGCTTCAGGTCTCGGGTGGGGAGCTCACCTGGATGGGGTGAAGTCTCAGGGTGTATGGAGCCCACTGGAAGCTCATCTTCACATCAATGTTCTGGAGATGAGAGCAGTCCTCTATGCACTCCAGGCTTTCCAGTCCATGATCCCACCGTGTACCATCCTGCTCCAGACGGACAACACGGCGGTGATGTATTACCTCAACAAACAAGGAGGCGCACACTCTTACCCCCTTTGCAGGGAGGCCATGAGAGTGTGAGATTGGGTAATCGGACACGGCGCAAGCCTAATCACGATGCATGTTCCCGGAGTGGACAACATGATCGTGGACGGTCTGAGTCACACTCAGGCCAGAGTCCACGAGTGGGAACTTCTTCAGGAGGTAGCAGAGGATCTGTTCCTTGATGGGGAACTCCAGAGCTAGATTTATTAGCATCCCATCCAGCATAAAACTGCCCAATTTTTGCTCGCTAGATCCAGGGCCTGGAGTTTTCTGGTGAGGCAGCGTTGTCCTCTCCTGGGATAACAGATTCCTCTCCGCTTCCCTCCTTTCCCGTTGATCCAGAGGTTCTCCTCAAACTCGCGAGGGAGCGCCGACGGTTGATTCTGGTGGCCCCATTCTGGCCCAGACAGATCTGGTTCCCATTGCTGGCTCAACTATCCCGGGAACCTCCGCTCCCGCTGCCGCGCAGTTCTCACCTTCTGTCTCAGGAGCAAGGTTCGTTGTTGCACCCGAATCTGCGTTCTTTGAACCTACATGCATGGCTCCTAGAGACGTAGCCATCATGCGACATGGGGTCTCGCAAGAGGTTGCGGAAGTTCTCTCTGCAGCCAAGAAGCCGGCTACACACGCTACTTACGCCATGAAATGGCGCCGGTTTTGTCTGTGGTCACGAGCCCGTGACCTCTCCCCTTTAGGTTGCCCTGTGGGGGCAGTCTTGGACTACCTCCTTTCCCTTTTTCACTCGGGGTTAGCCTACTCCTCTATTAAAGTACATCTTTGCGCTATTTCGGCCTATCACCTGCCGGTGGGTCAGCGCACTATTGCTCAGCTTGAGGCTTCTCGGGAGTTCCTGAGAGGGTGTTACCTTAGGCCTCCTATCAAGGATCGGTCCCTCCTTGGGATCTCCTTTTTGTTCTGGAGCAGCTCACGCTTCCTCCCTTTGAACCAGCCGTGGTTTGCGAGCTACGTTTTCTGTCGTGGAAGATGTTGTTTTTAGTTGCAGTTACTTCAGCCAGAAGGATTTCTGAGCTTCATGCCCTCATGTGTAAAGAGCCTTATTTGGTTTTTCACCGAGACAGAGTGTCTCTGAGAACAAATCCTAAGTTTTTGCCTAAGGTGGTCTCAGCTCTCACCTTGAATCAGGATATTGACCTTCCGGTCTACTTCCCGAACTATTCAAATAGAGGGGAGGCTTTGCTCCACACTCTGGATGTTCACCGCAGCCTGAGGTATTACCTCCATAGGACTAAGCCCTTTCGGGCTTCTGATCAACTCTTTGTTTCTTTCGCACAGAGAATGAGAGGACGGCCAGTGTCTAAGCAATCTTTATCCCGCTGGCTCGTGCAGTGTATCTCTCATTGCTATCAATCCAAGCAAAAGCCCCTCCCGGAAAGATTTCCGAGGGGTCCTGGCGCCTGACGGCTTCAGTCCTAATGGTGTAACCTGCTGCAAGAGCTGTTCTCGAAGATCTACTGTTACGGTAAGTTCTTACGTAACTGTACTTTCCAGGTGGCGACCCTACAGGGCCTGCTGCCCTTTCTGCACAGGGAGATTGGATATGCTCCCTCGACATGCAGGATGCTTACCTGCATATCAAGGTGTGTGCTTCCCATCAATAGTACTTGATTCTTGTTCAAGGAGGAACACTTCCAGTTCTGAGCCTTGCTCTTTGGCTTGTCTTCGGCTCCTCAGGTGTTTACTAAATGCTTGGCAGTAGTGGAGGCAACTCTCAGGAGGCAGGGACTCTGCTCAGGAGCTCTGTGAGAGGCGGTGTTGAAAGCAAGAAATGCACTGACAATCTATGTTGCTTAAGTAACAATGAACAGATTTATTAGTGAATAAATGTGTTCTTCATTACTAAGACAACATGGATTGTCCGTGCATTTCTTGCTTTTGACCCCACCTCTCACAGAAACTCCTGAGTACAGTTGTTACCTGTTGGTTCTAATTTTGGCTGGGTCTGCAAACCCACAGCTTGCACCTCCCCATTACCTGTGTGTGCTGTATCACCTAGTCAGCTAAGAAGGGAGGGACTGTATGTTTTTCCTTACTGGGATGATTGGCTACTCAAAGCGTGGTCCAGGGAGCATCTGCTCCACACCCTGGCATGTGCCACACAGTTGTTCCATGCCCTGGGATCACTGTCACTCTGCCCAAATTAGTCTTGACCCCCTGTCATCGTCTACAGTACATAGGGGTAGTGGTGGATATGGCTCAGGGTATGGCCTTCCTACCCCAGGATAGGGTGGACTGACTGATGGCTCTGGCCCACCTACTTTGCAACAGCAGATATGTTACAGCTAGATCCTTCCTCAGGCTATTAGGCTTGATGGCTGCACCTATCATCACAGTTCCTTTAACCAGGCTGCGCATGTGGATTCCCCAGTGGACATTGAGGGTCCAGTGGGATCAACACTCCGATGACCTAGAACAACAAGTTCTGGGCTCCTCCCTGGTCAAAAAGATGCTGCTATGGTGGATGGAACCCCACAACTTGTTGAAAGGGGTTATGTTCCTTATCCCCTCCCCTTCCCTCAGCAGATACTCAACCATGGACTCTTTGGGGCAGGACTTGGGGAGCCCACCTGGGGCCTCATCAGACTCAGAGGACATTGCCCCATGTAGAGGCGGAGCTCCACATCAATTGTCCTGAAGATGAGTCATTCTGTATGCTTTTCAGGTCTTCCAGACCCATCTGTCCCTGGGCCATCTGCTGGTGCAGACAGACATCATCAGCATAGTGCACTACATCAACAAAGAAGGGGGGACCTACTTATTCCCTCTGTGTCGAGAAGTGATGAGGGTCTGATACTGGGCTCTAGAACTGTCGACTGTCCATGTTCCAGGCATCCAAAACGTTCTGGTGGACAAGCTAAGCCGGTTGCTGTCCAGAATGCATGAATGGGAACTGCTGACCTCACTCATAGAAGACCTCCAGGGCTTGGAGTTTTCTGGTGAGATACATTGTCCCTCTCTTGGAAAGGAAGTTTCTCTGTGCCCCCGCTTTCTTGTCATATAGAGGTGCTGATCAAACTTCAGCTAGAAGGGCCACTCTCATTGCACCTTCTGTCCTCATCAGATTTGGTTCCCTTTACTACAGCAGCTGTCAGGGAAGTCAAGTGACTTATTGATTCCCCCCATGGACACATACTCTGCATAAGTACCCAAGGAGGGATAGAGAGACAGTGGGCGGATTTCAACAACAGTGTGGAATACAGAGAAGACCAGGGAAAGACAACACCCAGGAAGGGGGGGGGGGGGCGCTTAGGGCAACAAAACAGGGGAAGGAAGTCTCACCCTGGAAAGCCATGGGAGCCAGTGCTCAGAGCCTTAGTAAGAAGATGGAGGACCTAGAAGCAGCCATGGCACAGTCAGACCTGGATATTTTGGCCATCACAGAGATCTGGTGCACGGATAACCACGACTGGAAGATGGCCATACCAGGCTACAGTCTATTCAGAAGGGACAGGACAGGCAGGAAGGGGGGAGTAGTGGTCAAGAGAGTGACAGTTGAGATTTAATACAAAGAAATGTAAGGTAAGGCACATGGGGCACAAAAACCCTGGAACAATATATCAGCTGAGGGGGTGGATATAGAATGCTGCAAGCAGGAAAGGGACCTGGGGGTTATCATCTCTGATGACCTCAAGGTAGGGAGTCAGTGCCACAAGGCAGCAGGTAAAGCAAACAGGATATTGGGATGCATAGGCAGAGATATCACCAGCAGGAAAAAGGAGGTCATAATTCCACTATACAGGACATTAGTGGGACCACACCTAAAGTACAGTGTCCAATTCTGGAGGCCTTACCTACGTAAAGACATAGACAGGGTGGAGGCAGTTCAGTGAAGGGTGACTAAGATGGTACAAGGATTACATCACAAAACCTTTGAGGACAGGCTGAGAGACATGAATATGTACTCTCTGGAGGAGAGGAGGGACATGATTGAGACATAATGCTTGCATGGACCTTATGGGGAGGAACAAGGTGCAGGAAAACACACATTTTCATTGGAAAAAGGTTTCCAGGACATGGGGGCGGGCATGGGATGAAACTGGGACGGAGGAGATTCAGAGGAGCGTGAGGAAGTATTTCTTCACAGAGAGGGTGGTGGACAAATGGAATGCCCTGTCAGAGGAGGCAGTAGGGGCTGAAATAAGTGTAGGATTTAAAAATGCATACGGTAGGCATCTGGAGATCCTGGTAGTCGGAGGGAAAGGGACACCCCACCCCGTGAGAAACTTGAAGAAGTAAAGTATGTGCACAAATGGGCAGACTAAGTGGTCCGTAGGCCCTTATCTGCTGTCAACATCTGTGTATCTATATAAAGACTTTCTCTCACAGGAACATGGGACCCTGGTCCATCCAGACTTCAAGTCTCTGCACCTCCATGGCTGACTCCTGAAGACATAGCCATGGCTAGGTTTGGTGTATCCCAGAAGGTGAGCAGTATTCTGGTGGCCGCTAGAAAGCCCTTCACCAGGGCCACTTATTTTATGAAGTGGAAGCACTTCGCTCTATGGGTGGCTTACCATCAGTTGGACCCCTTCCCTTGTCTAGTGAAACGTATTCTGGAGTACTAGCTGTCCCTCTCAGATTCTGGCCTGCAGTACTCCTTGCTTAAGGCCCTATGAGACTCTGTTTCCTCCTCCATCCTACCAGTTATAGACTACGGCCTTGTAGTGTATGGAGCGGCCTCGGACACGGCGCTCAAATGTGTGGTCACAGCCCTCAATAAGGTCTGTAGGCTGACTCTTGGAGCCGACCAACTCACCCTTTATGAGCAAACCAACTGGCTCACGCTCACCAATAGGATTACATTCCAGACATGCTTGTTAGGCAAGAAATCACTAATTTGCAAAGCTCCTCCGTGTCTCAGTGAATTGCTCAGTACCTGTGCTTCAGGATACCAGACCAGGGGACTTCCGGTGACGTCAGCGACTTGATGGCAGCATAGACCGGCGACCTTGTCCCCTCCTCAAATAAAATCAGTCTTCATCACTCGAAGTAAGCATGACTTCTCCGGCCAAAACTAAAAGAAATAAATCGGGTAAACCCCCTACGACCCCGATGCAGAAATTGCGCGAAATGATACAGGAGGAGATCAGATCTGGCACTCAAGGGACCGAAGTACCGGAGGGCCTACAACAGGCTGAGCATGCCTCGGACGAACCTTCAGCGAACCTGAAAGAAATAATAATAAAAACAGCGCAAACAGTTGCCAAAATAGATCACACTCTGAGCAAGCTCAAAGCGGACCTGAGCAAGATAGACCATAAGACTGAGCAGCTCGAGCTATGTATGGCCCAAACAATGGAACAAACTGACCGCCACGACAGACTCCTACTGTACCTCATGGCCAGGGACCGAGAACTTACACAGAAGCTAGACGACCTAGAAAGCAGAAGCCGAAGGCACAATATAAGGATCCATGGCATTCCAGAGGGCTCTGAAGACAGTTACCAAAGCATCATGAACTTTCTTCAAATAACCCTCAAACAAATGCTCCCGCTCCCTCAGGATCTGGACCTAACCATGGATCAGACACACAGATCGCTAAGTCCCATGACCCCAAAATCCAGAAGCGAAACCCCGCTCCATCGTGGCAGAGCTCTCTAACTATGGGTCAAAGATGAAATTATCCGGGTGGCTTGGAAACAGGGGCGCTGTTCTTCAAAGGCCACCGCGTAAACATAGACAATGATCATACATCACGGGTCCAGGAGGCCAGGAAAGCTCTCTGGCCAATAGTGCCGAAGCAGCTGAAGGCCCAAAATATCAAGGCCTAGATCCTATACCAGCCCGACTTAAAATTGCCACAGACGGGGCTCAAAATCTTCCAGGATCTCCTGGCTGCTTCGCCTACCTGCAGTCGCTAGGGATTGCCGTCCCACCCCTGGGGAAGGAGAAATTAGAGAAAGATTTACTTACTTCTGCCTGGAGCATCGCTCAGAAGGGGGCTCCCCGAAGTGGCTCCTACGGAGGAAACCAGCAGACAACCCTCCGGGCGGACATCTCAGCTCTGGTAAAGAGGTATGGTGATCTGACAAGGATGGATAAGAAGGCCTTATATCTGCGTGAGGCGAATGAGGGACCGTCCCAAAACAACACCCCAGACCAAAGCATGGAGGCATGAATTCGGAGACCTGAGGCGCCTCGACTACCTGGCGAATGCACACCCACCTGATCTGCCTTTTTCAACTTAGTGACTTGGGAACCCCGCATCTCGATCTGGCTTGCCATCACTCTCGGCTTCCTTTTTTAATTATTCCTCTCTGCTCCCCTTCGTCGTACTTTAGAGACGTTCCCTGGAGGCGCCCTCTCTCTCTGAGCTCCGCACTGCCAGCTTGTTTGAGGAGAGTCGATCGTTCGGGCTGTGAGGCAACTACATCCAGAAAAGACACTGTAGACCTCGTGAATTCATTTCTGGAATCCAGCTGAGAACTCTTTGGGTCTGGAGGGAGCACCTGAGCCATGGCCACGGGGAGAGGGGGAGACTGAGTGTCGGCCCAAGGTACTGCTAATTTGCAGCTGAGACTTGAGTCTGGTATGCGCCACGCATCCCCTCACGATTTTGGACATCTACTCCTTGCTTCTTTCCTACTTGATCACCGCTGCAAGAATTCCGGCTTCCTCATGGAAATTCCAAGTGGGGTGATCTGGTGCAAATCTAACAGATGTCCTGCATACCTCGAAACTCTGGGCGCTTAGTTCTCAAGGGAACACTGTGGTAGTGGAGGGGCGTGGGGGATTTACGTCCGGTTGTCTGAGGGGTTTTTGTTTTTCTCTCTACACTACTTTGGCTGATCAGTTAGAAACCGCACAGAGTGATGCTAAATGATTTAAAGTCGATCCTATGGGATCCTGGTTCGAGGGGGGAAACGGCGAAGCCGACAAGTCGCTGTTTGTAGGGCGTCCCATACAGGGGTTTTCCCCCCTGGGAGAGAAGGGTGAAGTCTTCCTAGTTTGGATCCCCCTTCTAAACATTGGCTGCGCGATAGCCCTACAGCTGGGGTCACACCGCCAGCTATCCCTTGGAAGTACACCACTAGTTTCAGTCAACATGAGCGGGAGAGTGCCACAGGTCTCACCTGCCATGTTGCTATGTTTGCACAGGCCCTCACTCGAGGAATGTCCTGTGCAGGTTCTTTGCCCCCATAGTTGGGAGTTACTGAATTTGTTGTTTTACAAAAGGTTACGGTTACTAAAGATAAATGGGTACACAGGTGATTGGTTCAGAGTCCCTCCTGGACAAAGTATTATCAGTCCTACTTGTTTAAGCATGACAGTTCGATTGATTGAAAATGAGTAATGGATATGTGAAGGCACTTTCGTACAATATCAATGGCTGCTCCAGCCCAGTCAAGAGAAAGCAAATTCAAAGGTACATTTCCAGACAGAACTGTGAGGTGGTATTCCTACAGGAGACCCACCTGTCCCCATCGGAAGCATTAAAAATGAAGACCAGGGCATACCCTCACATGTTTATCTCGTCCCTCCCTGCGGGTCGTAAAAGGGGGGTTGCTATCATGCTTGCTGCCACGTTCCCCTTCGAGCCCGAGGAGACAGTGATGGACCCCGGGGCCAGATACATCCTTGTGGTGGGTAGGGTACAGGACACCCCGGTAACCCTAGTTAACATCTACGCTCCCCCGGGCTCCCCCTCATCGTTTTACACATCGATTGCCCGGTTGGTCGCGGAGAGATCTAAGGGCTTGTTAATTATGGGGGGGGATTGGAATTTAATATGGGACAGAGACCTCGATACAACCTCAAGGGCCCAACCCTATGACCAGCAGAAGGTTAGGAAGGTTAAACATGCTATGCGTCAGAGCGGCCTGGTGGACATTTGGCGCGAAAGATACCCAACAGGGAGAGAATACATGTTACTCCCCGCTACAAGGTCTTCTCCCGAATTGACACGTTCTTTACTTTCAGGGATGGACTGGATGGTTTCCCATCGATGTGGGTGGGCACTGCCTCCCTGTCGGATCACAGCCCCATCTTTTTGGAGGTGGCTCTCTCTCTGCCCAAGAAAACAACTCACTGGAGGCTCAACACCTCCTTACTTAGAGACAAGGAGACCTTTGAAAAAATTAAGCAATTGATTGTGGACACAATACAGGATAACACTTCCCCAGGGATTTCCCCACAGATTATCTGGGACACAGTGAAAGCTGTTGTCAGGGGACATCTCATACGCATTGCCTCCCAAAAAAAAAGAGAACGCCTCCTTAAACAGCAAAATTTGCTAGCAGGTATAAGGGAGTTGGAGACTAAGCAAAAAATGAAATGGGATGCGCAGAGAGATCAGGAACTTAGATCCTTGAGGACAGAACATCAGAGATTGCAGAGGGAGGAGGTGGAGAGGAATCTCTTTTTCCTCAAACAAAAATATTATGAAGGGGGTCCCAGAGGTACCAGATTACTAGCGGCCCGTTTGAGACAATACAGAGTTAGGGCCACTATAACCAAAATTGCTTCCCCACTCACAGGTCAGATGACTCATAAAGCGAAGGAGATTGCAGAGGCTTTTGTCTCCTATTTTTCCAAACTTTATACCTCACAGGTGCGAACATCTACACAGGCGATCGCAGACTACTTGAGGGCCCTATCCCTTCCCAAACTTACAGAGGAAAAAGGCCGGATAATAACCAGGTCAATCACACAGGCGGAGATATTAAACACTATAAAGGGACTGAAGAGTGGGAAGTGCCCAGGACCGGACGGCTTCGGAGCCGAGTTCTATAAGGCCTTCGCCACCGAGACGGCCCCCATGCTGGTAGGGGTCTTCGCAGAGGTTTGGCAGGAGGCTCGTCCAATTCCTCCGTCATGGCAATATGCCACTATCTCCCTCATACCGAAGGAAAACAAAGACCCCTCTCGGTGTGAATCATACCGGCCGATCTCCCTCTTGAACTCAGACTATAAGATCTTCACTTCGATTCTCGCATCGAGACTGAACCCCATTCTCCAAGAGCTCATCAACCCGAACCAAACAGGATTTATCCAGGGCCGACAGGCCCCGGATGGGGTTAGGTCAGCGATCAATATAATTGACGTCATCCATCGCACACACCTCCCTGCGTGCCTCATGAGTTTAGATGCCGAAAAGGCCTTCGACAAAGTCTCCTGGCCATTCTTATTTGCGGTCTTAGACCAGATGGGCTTCCCGATACCATTTATCAACTGTTTAAAGTCCCTGTACACCAGTCCACAAGCATACGTTAGGATAAATGGGGGGCTTTCGGACAGATTCTCATTGGGAAGAGGTACCCGACAGGGCTGCCCCCTGTCCCCACTGTTGTTCGCCCTCTACATTGAGCCGCTGGCGGAGGCAATCCGTACCTCTCCTGGAATACAGGGAGTTGAGGCGTGGGGGGACAGCAACGAAGGGTATCATTGTATGCTGATGATGTCCTCCTTTACCTCTCGCGTCCAGAGGAAGCAATTCCTTAGGTATGGTCAACTCTCTTAGAGTATGGCGAGCACTCAGGCTCGTCCTTAATAAGAACAAGACTGAAGTGCTGTGCTTTTATTTCTGCCCTCCGTGAGCTGAGGGAATCCCTGCCACTCAACTGCAGCCGGAGAAGATGAAGTATCTAGGAGCTATCCTGACTAAGCACAACTCGCATCTTTTCAAAGCAAACTACATCCCACTCCTCAACCAAGTACAAAGGGACCTAGATAGATGGTCCCTGCTGAACCTTCCCTTTTACTCGAGATTTCACTCCATTACTATGAGCGTTTTACCTAGGTTCCTATACCTGTTCCAATGTCTCCCGATCTACATACCCAGAGCCCAGTTCCGAGACTGGCACAAAACAATTGCTAGGTACATATGGAATAACAAAAAACCCAGAATAAATGCCCAGGTTCTCCAACTACCCAAGATAAAAGGAGGCAGATCACTCCCAGATTTGGAGGATTATTACCTCGCCACACAGATTAAGAAGGCTTTACAGTGGTCCGTCCCTACATATTCAGCCAACTGGAAAGAGATGGAAATCCTTGAGGCAGAGGAACAGGGCCCAATGTTAGGCTCTCGAGCCATACAGTTGAGCACGAATAAAGCCTACCCCGCTCCTCCACTAATGGCCGTAAGAGACACCCTGAAAGCCACACATAGGGTTTGGCAGAAATACAAACTAAAATCCTCTCTCTGGCCACTACATAGGCTGTCCTGGGATGTTGACTTCACCCCATCCCCGCCTAGACCATACTTTTAGGACTTGGGAGAATAGAGGCTTATCTTACGCCAAACAGTTTATGGTAGAGGGGGAGGTGAAGGATTTTAAAACCCTAAGTAGAGAATTTGGACTGCGTAATACAGATCATTATAGATATCTGCAGGCGAGGGACTATATTCTCCGGTGTCGGGGAAGGGATCAGCTGGGAGAGAGGGCGGCCCCCTTCGTAGAAACCCTCTACAAAATCCTGACCTCGCAGATAGCTTCGGGGCTAATTTCCACGCTGTACAGAGCCCTGACAGGACTTAGAAAAGATCCTTTAGCTGGGATCAAGGGGAAATGGGTGGAGGAGGGGCAGGTGGGCTCCCGTGAAGTCAACTGGGACTTGGTGTTTAGACTGGCCTCTAGAACTACCTGCTCTCCTCCCTTCTGGCAGGATTTTAGTTGGAAGGTGAGGATTCGTTTCTTCCACTCCCCTCTATCTCTGAACAGAAGACTCCCGGATAGAGATCCGGGTTGTTGGAGGTCGTGCGGAGAGGCCCGGGCGAGCTATCTGCATGTCCTCTGGTCCTGTTCCCTCCTCGGGCCCTTCTGGGGAAAGGTGGCTCAAGCACTCGTGGAACTGTTCACCCTGGATCTTCCCCGGTTGGACAAACCTTATACTGGGATCCCCCAAAACCTGGCTGGAGCAGACTCATTGTACCTCTGGTCCCTGCTCCTGGCGGCGGCCCACAAGTCAATCACTAGGCTGTGGTTGAGAAGGGACCACCCCGGCCTGGGTGACTGGATTGCGGTGGTGCAGGAGGTGGCAGCGATGGAGGAGATAACTTACAAGATAAATGGTAGGTTGCCGGTCTTTGTTCGGAGGTGGGCAAGGTGGGAGGTTTGGCGGGGGGAGGCGGGGGCCTCCTCGGCTTGGACCTCCTCAAGTCCCACCCCAGGACCAGGCACTGGTTAGGGCTTTAAATAAGATTAAAAATAAACTCAAATTGAACAAGTAGTACCTCCGAATGTAATCTCAAAGTGAGACAGTCACTCAGGAAGGGTCCTCCTTGTCGGGCGGGGTACCCCCCGTTGAGCCCGATCATGTCAGCCCTTTAGCTGGGATAGAGGGTTCTGGTTCACTTCCTATAATCAATGTCTCTCAATATCTGTATTCTGAAATGGTTTGTATGTATTTGAAAGGAACTGATCTTTCTTGGACTGTTCACGTTTTTTCTGTTTTTACTGTACCCTTTGAATATTAATAAATTTAAATTAAAAAAAAAAAAAAAGGATACCAGACCAGGGGCCAGACTCTGGGCTCGTTGGCTGCCCCATTTAGGAAAATGTCTCTTGGACAGCGGTCCTTTGCCTACAGGGCTCCCTTGTGGCTAAACAAGATCCTTGCTCACCTGTTATTTACTGACAGCTTCCCCACATTTAAGTCGGAGTTGAAACGGCACCTTAATGCATCTGAGGCCTGTTGCTGCAGATAGATGGTGTACTACCAGTCCCTCTCTACCCATCTCCTAATATGTGTGAGTGTTAATACCGCCCCCCCCACCTGCACCACATCGTAACTGCCACAGCTGGTTTTAGCAGTGGGCAGAGTTTCTCACCTTCCCCTCCACACTAACTGCCCTTGCACTTAGGTGGGCCTGGCTTGGATCTCTCCTCTACAGGCATGCATTCTGTCTGATTTAGCACTTACTGCCCTACTGGGAGACATGTCTGGTACTAGCAGACTCCACCCCTTAGCCACCCCATCCCCCCGCCAAGTCAGCTCTGTTCAGTCCCCATCCCTGTTACCAGGACAAAGCCTATACTATGGGCTGCTGAGTTCCCCCGTAAGCTCATAAGCTCATAATTATACTCTGTTTAAGGTTTTGGCAGTAGCTTCAGTAGCTGGTTACTTGTTATTCTGTACTTATATGCCGCATTATGTCTCTCTGTTTGCATTACCATTGCACTGTTTGTTTAAATGTTCCCTGAGCTGTTCTTATTCTGTACACTCCTTCCCAAGAAGTGTGAACCGCAGAGGGGGCAGTTCCCCTTCTTTTGTACTGTATATGCCATGGACTTGATGTGGAACCTTTGCAAAAGAGCTTTCCCTGAAAGGTTTTTTCCAAATAGTGAAATAAATAAAATAAATGAAAAGGTACACCTGTTGTCCGTTTCTGCATTCCATGTGCCTGTCGAGGGCCGTACGGTGTCACAACTGGAGGTGGTCCATACTTCCTTGTGATGCATTCTTCATCTGAAGCTTCCCATCCACAATCTAGTCCCGCCTTGGGACCTGAATTTTGTGTTAGAAAAGCTTCTGGTCGCGACTTGAGAGCTAAGCTCTCTGTCATGGAAAGCGTTATTTTTCAATCGATCAATTCTTTATTTAATATAGTGCACATTATCAATTGTGACCCAAGGCACTTAACAGAATTAAATCCAACAAGCAATAAAAACAGTGAAAACCTGTAATAAACATTAACATTAGTAATAGGTCAGCTAAGTAAAACGCCCTGATTAAACAAAAACGTTTTCAGCTCTCATTTGAAAATTTCCAAGGACAAACTCTCTCTTACATAAGGAGGGAAGGAGTTCCAGAGGGTAGCTGCACTGAAAGAAAAACCACAAGCACCAGATGTCTTCAGGCGAACCCTGGGAATCTCCAGGAAACCCTCGTCAGTGGAGCGGAGTGGATGGACCAGGCAGCGTGAAGTGGATGGACCGGGCAGTAGGGTCATAGGAGGTCTTTCAGCTAACCAGGCCCCCTGACCATGCAGGGCTTTATAGGTCAGCAGACTGACCTTGAAGGTGATCCACCACCTAATTGGCAGCCAGTGCAGAGAGCACAGCACAGGTGTAAAATGACACAATCTTGGAAGACCGGTCAAGAACCTGGCTGCTGCATTCTACACTAGCTGCAGGTGTCGCAGATCAACTCCCAGTAGCCCTAGATAAAGAACGTTGCAGTAATCCAGCCAGAAGTCACAAAGGTGTGGACCAGGGATAGCAGATCACTCGGGGGGGGGGGGGGCAGCTGTTTGACCCTGGCAATGTAGCTCAGATGATAGTAAGCACTCTGGACCACAGCCAACACCTGTAATTTAAGTGTGAAACTGCAGTTCATAACAATGCCAGTGTTCCTCGCATCGGTTGTGTAATCAGCTGGGAATCCCTGAGCACCAACATGGAGGCTCAACCAGATTGCACATTCACCCCCAAGCCACCAGATTCCACCACTAATACCTCAGTCTTATCTGGATTCAACCTCAGCCAGTTTGCTGTCATCCAATTTTGGATCTCAGAAAGACACTGACTGAACACTGAGACCACCTCCTGCTGCTCATGCGCAAAAGGCAGATATAGCTGAGTATCATCTGCATAGCAGTGAAAACTCAGCCCATACCATCTTATAATGTCTCCAAGTGGCAGTATATACACCGCGAACAGCATGGGGGACAAAATAGAGCCCTGCTGAACCCCACATGGCAGGGGCAGGGGAACCGAGATAAAAATCCCAGACACCAACTCTGCATCCTGCCAGTGAGCAAAGATCGAAACTAGTTGAGGACTGTACCGGCCAGTCTGCAACAAACCCGCAGGTGCTCTAAAAGTACCCAGTGGTCCATGGTATCAAATGCTGCTGAGAGATCGAGAGTAAGACTGTAATGACTCCCTCGATCCCTCGTCACCAGGAGATCATTCAGCACCCGAACAAGGACAGTCTCAGTGCTACGCCCCTTCCTGAAACCCGACTGGAGAGGGTTGTAGAGGTTATGAGCCGATAAATGGGCCTCCAGTTGATAAGCCACCACCTTCTCAATAACCTTACCCACAAAGGAAATATTAGCGTCAAGTCTGTAATTAGCCAGGCATTCGGGATCCAGTGAAGCTTTTTTCAAAAGGGGTCTTACCTTTTAGTTGCTATTACTTCTGCTCAAAGGATTTCAGAGTTGCAGGCTGTCATGTGTGAGCAGCAGAGTGTCTTTGCATACAAACTCTAAGTTTCTGCCAAAGGTGTTTTCTGAGTTTACTCTGACTCATACCACTCACCTGCCTGTTTATTATCCTGAGCATGCCAATCCAGGAAAAGCATTGCTCCATACTTTAGATGTGCGCAGGATTCTTCATTACTATGCACACCGTACGAAGGGCTGCAAAAAGTCCTCCCAGTTATTTGTTTCCTTCGCCCCTGGGAAAGAGGGCATTTCAGTTCTTTTGCAGCAGGCCATACCATCTTGCCCTCCATCCCCCTTTGCCTTAGGACTTCTCTGTGTCTCTCTCTTCTCCATGACAGTGTGCCTTCTGTTTCTACTATATTAGCTTGGCGGGAACCTCTGGCTCTTCCTTGGTTTCCCAGCGGGAGATTTTATGCTTATGGTCTCCAGTGGAGAACTGAGGAGGGCCACCCACATGTATATGGGAGAGACCTCATCAGTGTGTGACGTCGGCGGCAACCCCCCTTGTGGACTGCTAACTAGAAAAGTTTCCGAGTGGTCCTAGTGCATAGCGGCTGTAGTGCTATAGGTATGGCCTGCTGTAAGAGATCCTCTCGAAGATTTACTGTTGCAGTAAGGTCTTACGTAACTATACTTCATGCACCCTGGTATTTGCCAAACACCTACCAGCTGTTCCCAGAAAGACGATAAAATGTACTCTGCTCTGTCTGGCAAGCCTTACTATGCTAATCAGCGTGAGACTGACTCAGTGGTGATCACAGCTGCCCATGACAGATCCAGAGCACCTAGACATCAGAGTTCCCTCCCTCCTGGTAAGAAATCCAGGAGGTTGGATATACTGGGTAGACGTACTTATGCCTCTGCCTCTCTCGGCCCACGTATAGCTAATTACTGGGCCCATATGATAAAATATCAGAATACCCTATGGAGGAAGGCACAGACCTTACCTGAGGGTGCTGCCAAACAAGAGTTAAGACCCTGGCTGCTTGTGTGGATATGGGTAAACACTTGAGCTGCACAGCATATAATGTCTCTGATGCCACTGTCGGGGCTGTGGCCTCTGGCATCTGCCTAAGGCACTACTCCTGGCTTAGGGTAACTGGCTTTGCCACCGATGTGCAGCACACAGTTATCAGTGCCCCATTTAGGGGACAGAAACTGTTTGACCGTGATGCTAAAGATGCTTTGAAAAACCTTCAATCATCTGGCAAGACTCGGAGAGCAGTAAAATCCCTGTACCATACACAAGGTTGAGGTAAGGGCAGGGATAATTTTCACCAATCTGCAGTCAGCGGCAGTTGTCAGCCCTACAGACAGTAGGGTAGAGGTGGAGGTGGAGGTGTGGGGGCCTTGCCAGTCCCCATCCCACCCTCTGGTGCCCAAACAAAGACACCTAGAGGTGGTGGAACCTGTGGCTGCGCCCCTCCCTCCCCAGCTCAGCATGACTTCTCATACACAGATCCTGAAAACAAAAAACAAACAAAAAAAGGCAGACTGGGTGAGCCCAGTGGCCCTTATGTACCATCACATTCTACATAAGTTTCTAGGTTTCTCACATACACCCCAACCAGCATTTTTCTGTGTTTCTCATATACCGCCCAACTCATGTTACCTGCAGGGGTAGTTGTAGGGGGTTGTCTCTCTCTTTCCATCTGAATCAGTGGAGGGCAGTTGCCACAGACAGATGGGTACTGGAGATTATAGTGAACGGTCATGCTCTGGAGCTTCTGGACACCCCTCCAGATCATCCGCCAATTGTGACAACATATCCACCGGGCACATGTCCATGTTGCAAGAGGAAGTACCGACCCTATTTCAAAATGGCACCAAAGAACCTGTACCTCCCAGATAGTAGCACAAAAGGTTTTATTCCAGATACTTTCTAGTCCCCATGTGGACAGGGAATCTAAGGCCCATTCTAGATTTCAGGGACCTCAGCTTCTGTATAGAGTACAAAAAATTTGGGATGGTCTTTCTGCAGGGTCTACTTCCCCTGCTGCAGACGGGGGACTGGATATGCTCCCTGGATATGAAGGATGCCCATCTCCATATCAAAATCAGGAAATATCTGAGGATCTTACTTCAAGGGTATCTCTTGCAGCAGGCCATCACCAGTAGGACTAAGCCATCAGGCGCCAGGACCACACAGAAACCTTTCTAGCTAGCAGTCTACCAGAGAGGGCCATCCACCTCTGACATCAGCGGCCGATGTCAGTCTATCTTATATAAGGTGGGTGGCCCCCACACCCTCACCAGTTCTTTCCCGCCATCAACCAGCATATGTCAGACCACTGACACCGCCGCAGTTACAGTTGACCACCATTTTCCTGTGTTCACTGTGCTTTCTTATTTTCTTGTTTAAACAGTTAGACATTGAATTTTTTCGGTGTTCTTCTCTCACTTTCATGACTTCTCAACCATCTTCTACTTCTAACCGCTTCACAAAGTGTGCCTGAGGTAAACAGATCCTGGAGCAGGATGGCCACTTTGCCTGCCTCTTCTGCCTAGGCCCAGACCACGACATGCAAGCCTGTGAGGTCTGCCAGAAGTTTAACCCCGCCACCAGGAAATGCCTCCAGAAGATCCTGGAACATCATCTTCTCCAGCAGAAGGTCACCCTGATAGAATGGGAGCTGCAGGCCAGGAGCTCCTCCGCCTCCCGTGCTCAGTACCTGGGCTCTTCTTCGTCCAAATCTAAGAACAAATCTTTGGGGAAGCACAACCATCGGGACAAGGACCGGGACCAACCCAGGTCTGCCTCCCACTCGTGGTCTCTGCATAAGGCTCCTGAAATGACCATGTCAGGGTCTTCTTCCCTTTGGGAGGGGTCAACCTCCATGACTCTGCACACCATTACCCCTTCAGGACTGCTGGTGGCCTTGTCGCCCACCAGGATCTCTGTGACCGGCGGCTCTTCGGGGCAGGGTCTTCCTTATCCTGCCACCCAGTCCCTGCTCTTCCAGCCCTTGTTTTCTGTGCACTCCTCGGCAGGTGGCTTGACGTGAGCACCTCCGGCCAGCGTGGGTGCTGCTGGCACCAGTTCTGTCTCTGCCGCCCTGTCACCCGTGCCCCCTGATGCCGGTCTCAAACCCCAGGACCTCTGTTGGTCCTGCTTCTCATTGCAGGGGCAGGTACTGCAGGGCACCGGCGCCTCCCAGAGCCCAGTTTCCCCACAGCCTTCGTCAGTAGTGCCCTTCCTCCCAGCAACAGCCTCTCCTTCTCTGGTGTCTGTGGATCCCCCTCCGACGTCACTCATCCAATGCCCACTGGGCCTGCGCTTGTTCACCCACAGCCCAGGGACCCTTTGACGGCCTCACCACCTCTGGCACCAGCAGGACCTTCACTGGTCCTCCTCCTGCCAACTCCCAGGGCACCTGTGCCTATCCTCCCAGTACTGCTTCCAGGGAGACCGGCGCCTGTGCTCCCTCCAACTCCTGTGGGGCCCCAGCCTAGGTATCCAGCTCCGACATCTGGGGATCCATTGCCGGCTTACCCCACCCAACACCTGAGGGTCTGGCACTGGCTTACTCTTATCCTGCCCCAGTAGGACCCCAGCCATTCTACAACTAGCCCACACCCGCAGGGCCAACACCAATGCTAGTGGACTACCACTACTTGATTTCAGCACTATGGACCTTTATGCAGTTGCAGATCTCTTCTCCAAGGGGGTCGCTTCAGCTGCACCCACAAGTGCCTCCTAGGGACCAGCCACCACCGTTCTCGACCCACTCAGGCCCAAACACTCCTTGTACTCCTAGGAGTGACCATGTCTCGTACTTCCAGGAGCCCTACCGACATGGGCACCTTGTTCGCCCAGTCAATTGCCTGTGCTCCCTCCAACTCCTGTGAGGCCACAGCCTAGGTATCCAGCTTTGACATCTGGGGGTCCGACGCTGGCTTACCCTTATCCTGCGCCAAAAGGACCTCAGACGGTCTACAGCTATCCCACACCTGAGGGGCCAACACCAGTGCTGGTGGACTACCACTACTTGATTTCAGCAATGTGGACCTTTATGCAGTTGCAGGTCTCTTCTCCAAGGGGGTCGCTCCTAGGGACCCCCGAGCACTCCTCGTACTCCCAGGAGTGAGCATGTCTTGTACTTCTAGGAGCCCTACCGACATGGGCACCCTGTTCGCCCAGTCGATTGCCTGTGCTCCCTCCAACTCATGTGGGGCCATAGCCTAGGTATCCAGCTTCAACATCTGGGGGTCCAACTATTCTGCACACGTGGGGCCAGCGCCAGTGCTGGTGGACTACCACTACTTGATTTCAACACTGTGGACCTTTATGCAGTTGCAGGTCTCTTCTCCAAGGGGGTCGCTCCAGCTGCACCCACAAGTGCCTCCTAGGGACCCACCACCACCGTTCTCGACCCACTCGGGCCCGAGCACTCCTCGTACTCCCAGGAGCGAGCACGTCTTGTACTTCCAGGAGCCCTACCGACAAGGGCACCCTGTTCGCCCAGTCGATCGCCAGCTTGACAACAGTGGGGATAACGACTCCGACACCAACTGTGCCAGTTCTGAGTCTTCCTCCATTTTGGCAGACTCCTCTGGAGATGAAGAAGAGCCCAGTAATGTTCCTGAGTCGCCTTCCGATATCCCGACATTTGTGGATATCGTGAGGCATATCCAAGCCACTATGGGGTGGGAGAATGAGGAACTGGACCTGGAGAGTCACCCCCTGGTGGTCTACCTTCATCAGCGTGACACCCCCCCCTTGGTAGTCCCCCTGTTCATTGAGTCTCATAATGACCTTACCAATGCCGCATGGCAAAACCCCTGTATGGTTCCAGCAGTCTCTAAAAAAGTACACCAGCTTCACCATGCTACAACTGGCAGTCTTACTTTGGTGGCCACCCTAAAGCGGATTCTGTCATCATTAACATGGCCCACAACCATATCAGGAAGCTGAAGCCCCTCAGTGCACTCCCTCCAGACAGACAATCTCGACAGCTGGACCAAGAAGGCAAGCATGCCTTTGTGTCTGCCACCCTAGCCATTTGGGCCCTTAACTACTTGGTCCATATGGCACAATACCAAAACCTCTTGTGGGACCAGGCCAGGGAGGTTGGTCATGGCCATGCCAGGTGACCTCTCAAAGCAGCAAACACTTCAAGCCCTGAAGAATGGGTCTGACATTGGCACTTATGTCCTCAGGGCAGCTTATGATGCTGTGGATGCTTCAGGCCGGCAGCTGCCACCGGCATTAGCATGAGGCATCATGCCTGGCTGAGTCTCAGGCTTTGCACCAGATGTCTAATCTAGCATTCTGGATGCTCCCTTTCGCGGTCCCAGGTTGTTTAGGGGAGATGTTCAAGACATTATCTTGGAGCTCCAAACCTCCGGGTGGGCCTTAAAGTTAGTCCACTCCATGTACCACACCTAGCCGAAGTTGGGCCACAGGGCCCCCTTTCGCTGCCCCTCCCGTAGACGGGCTCAACCCCCTCTTAAGGCCCAGGGCAAATGCAAAACAGGTGCTGTCCATCCTGAGCCACTAGAGGAGCGACCGGAGCCCAGCCAGGAGCTGTCTCCACCTCCTGACTCCTTGCCAGACCCCCCCCAATAGAGTTTCAGGAGCCAGTGGTCGGGGGTTGTTTCTACCTCCTCCTGGACAGAGTGGATGGAGGTTGTGACAGACAAGTGGGTGCTGCAACTCATCAAGCATGACCACACTCTCGACTTTCTAGAGTGGCCTCCAGAGAATCTCACAGGTTCGTCCGCATATCCTGCAGGCCACATCCCGCTCATATGGGCAGAAATTCAGGCTGTACTGCAAAAGAAGGCTATAGAGCCCATTCCCTGGTCCAAACAAGGAAGGGGATTCTACTCCCACTTCTTCCTGGTTCCCAAGCGGACACGGGATCTCTGGCCTATCCTGGACTTGAACCACCTCAACCTGTACATTGAGTACAAATGGTTCCAGATGGTCACCCTTTAGGGATTGCTGCCCCTGCTTCACCAACGGGACTGGTTCCGTTCTTTGAATATGCAGGATGCTTACTTGCACATCAAGGTTTTTGCATCCCATCAGCGCTTCCTATGTGTCATCGAGGCACAGGTCAGGAAGCATAGGAAAACCAGGAGCAGTTTCAAAACTCGCAAGTAGCGTTTTATTTTTCTCACTAACAGCAAAATAAGCAAGCATTTGTCAGTGCCGAATGTTTGCTTGCTGGTATTAGCATTGGAAATGCAGGAGTTAGAGAGATGCAGAATAGGAATGGCAGTGAAGTATTGAACTTCACGCCAACCCCACCTCCACCCTGTAGAGACAGACAGGCATTGGGGTAAGTGTTTGGGTCATCGCCCATGACGGTCATGCCATGTCACCTCACCCTATTCTGCAGACACAGACACATGTTGAGGTGTGCCGTAGGGTGTTTGGCTTTACAGTCACCCCGTTCCATAAGGACATATAGTGAAATGGGTGCAGCATAGGAGAATGGGGTGAAGTCTGGGGCAGAAGAGTCCAAGGTACACCTCAATGCCTGTCAGTGGCTGGGGGTTGGATGGCATGAACAGTACAGTCGGCAATCCAAAGGCACACCCCGATGCCTGCCAGTCTGTACAGGGTATGACGTTACGGTTAGAAAACCTAATGCCTCGGGCGTTTGTTGGTATTTGCAGTACAAATTTTCAACATGGCCTTTTTGTGACCCCACCTCATGAAAGCATTTGGGACCTCTTCTCACGAAGAGTGGCAGTGTGATTTTGTTAATGTGTCCTGAATATTGAGTTCCAGCAGTGACAGTGCCATTCTGTGCCACATGTACGAAAACACAGATTGGGCAGGATGTGAAGAATGAGAGCTGTACCATCCATAGGGAGGTATGAAAAGATGACAATGTTGAAAATCTGTATTGGGAATATTAAAAATGCTCGCACTTCTGTGCATATGTGGAAACTGTGCAACGCATGTGCATAAGTCATTTTATGGACTTTCACCACCAGATTTTCAACATAGGCATTTTAGGACCTCTGCTCGTGAACAGTATCACTTTGATTTTCTTAATGTGTCTCGAACACTGATTTCCCACAGCAACCATGCTATTCTGCGCCGGAAGTGCAAAAACACATTATGGCCAGGATGTAAAAAATGACAGCTGTACTGTTCATAAGGAGGGCCAGAAAAATGGCAATGTTGAAAATCTGGAGTGAAAATATTACAAATGTGCGGTTACGAAACGATGTGGAAACTGTACAACGACACCGTAACACAGTCATTTTATGGACTTTCGCACACCAAATTTTAAACATAGGCATTTTAGGACCTCTGCTAATGAACAGTGTCACTGTGATTTTCGTAATGTGTCCTGAACACTGATTTCCACAGCGACTGCACTATTCTGTGCCGAAGTGCAAAACACATTTCAGCCAGGATGTGACAAGTGACAGCTGTACTGTTCATAAGGAGGTGTGGAAAAATGGCAATATTGAAAATCTGGTGTGAAAATGTTGCAAATTCGCGGGTTACAAGCGATGGTAGCAACTCTGCCTCTACGATGAAACAGTAATTTTTGATTTTTCCCACAAATTTACAACATAGACTTTTTGAGAGCCCACCTATGAACACTGGCACTGTCGTTGCTAATCGGTCCGCAAAGGTGATTCCACTGCAGTGACCGTGAAATCACCTTTTGGGACCGAATAACGCCATGACAGTGGCTAAATTCATGAGGAGGGGTCCTAAAAACCCCTTGTTGAAAATTAGGTGCCAAAATTCCAAAAAATGCCTGAGATATGCAACAAAGTTGAAAAAACACTATTTATGCCATTATTCAGCTTACAGGCATTTCCTCAGTTCGTGGTCGGCTTTGAAGAGTGCAGACATGTTCCTGGTCTACCAAGATTGTCACGCTGGACTCGGAGGTAGGTATGGGGTGAGGGGGTGGGGCGGCAGGATCCACAGTGGGTGAGTGCGGGTTGTGCAAGGGGCAGGGAGACCATGAGGGACCGCTTTTTTTTACAGGTTAAAAAACAAAAAAAAAAGTCACAGGACTTTTTTTTTTTACAGGGATTTGGCATGCTGGGGTGGGCTCCAGCGTGCATAACCAAGTGTTTTGTTTGGGGGCGGCTGTTGCCAGTGGGATTAGACTCCTGGCCGGGCTTAATGTCCCTCCTCAAACAAAAGTAGGTGTGTGCCGACGGGGAGTGGGCTCCCCTGTTGGTAACCTGAACTCACGGGGACTGAAGCTGACGGGGATTGGGGCCCTCCATCAGCAAACAAACACTGTTGTGGTGGGGGGCACATGCTGCCAAGGGGGATTGGGCACCCCTTGGCACTGGGGGCTCACTAATATTGTTTGTGAACACGGCAGCAAGCTGCCGCCATGTTCATAAACAACATTACAGTACCAAGGTTTCACCCAGCAATGATGGGTCACTCCCTCATTGCAGCGGAATCACTGATGCTGCAATGACGAGGCGGCCCCTGATTGCTCCTCGACAAAAATGTTTGTACTTGGTGGCACTTTTGGAGACCAGTGTCATCTGCACACTGTGCCTCCATTGGTACACCAGTGCCAGGCTCCCAAATGCAGTGCTTCCCTTGGCTGCCACAGTGCCGTGCCTCCACAACCCGCTTCTCTCCTAAGCTGTCGCATAATGTTTCTTGAGCATGTGCGTAAGCAAACATAAAAATAAAAATTATTCAGTATAACTATTTACAAAGGCAGTATAAACAGAGAAAACTAAGTCCTTCTTCTGAGGATATCTCTTAATTCCAAGTTTCAGTCTCTCACTCTCCTTGTCTCTCTATCAAAAGCATTGCTGCTCTTTTATAACAAGTCTTTGTCTGGGAACTCGTTAAAGAGAACCTGCTTCTCACAGAGTAGTCTTGTAAGTTTACAGAATGTCCTTGCCAGTTTCGATGCAAAAAGAACATAGTGACCTAGAACTGACCTCTTGTTTACAGCTCTGCAAAAGGCTTAAAAACTGCATCTCGGGTTAACCCCTTGAGTTTGCAGTCATTTCAACAGTATAACTATATACAGTTTTAAACAAAGGGACCCCAGTATCAGTGACATTTCCACATAAAAATTCACATGTATTTTTATACCTGCAGATATGCAAGGGGGAAGAAAAGACAGAAATAGCAAGGGAAGGCAGAGAGATAGTGAGAGGCAGAAAATTGCGAAACTGTCTGAGTGATCAGTTCCTTTGTCTCACAAGAAAATTTGCAGTGATGAAAGTGAGCAGAAATGCACAGGAACTCAGTTCCTGTACCTTTTTTGCAGCAGGAACAGTGTTTCTGTACTTGTTCCCAATGATAACTGGAAGTGAAATTCTTAAACCAGCAACATCATGACTGTTTCTGAGCCTGTGACCTGAAATCAGAGGTTTCTATCACAAAATTTGACTAGAACTGCTGCCGTATCTCTAACTGAATCTGGTAGTATCTATACAGATAGACATGCCTTGATAAGAGTTATCCCTCACAGTGAGGGTCATCATTCTGCGTTTCATATTTTCCAGCATTCTGAGTTCCTGTACTTCTTGTCTACCACTTGCACCACTGAAAATTTGGTTGTGCAACCAGACAGACAAAGAGACAGAAAAGAAGAGGATAGAACAGACCCTTGCATTTAAACTCTTTCTGCATAACAAATGGGGCAGGGCTTTGTTCAGCCTTGTCACATACCCCCTCTTTTAAGAGGGAACCTGTTTCAGAAGAAACAGGTTTCCAAAACGTCTTTTTAAATTCCCATCTAACATTAGCTTATAACCTTTACAGTTCAGTGTATATGCAGCATAGCAAACAGTGAAATTTAAACTCTCACTTTTTTTCAACCTTCAGAATTCTCAATTCCTGATTCTTATTTTGACAGAAAATCAGCATTGACATTCTCTTTCCCAGATTTGTGCATCACTTTAAATTTAAATTGATGTAGTGCCAGGTACCACCATGTGATTCTAGAATTTTTATCCTTCATTTGGTTAAGCCAACAGAGAGGATTGTGATCTGTTACTAGTACAAAGTTGGCTCCTAATAAGTAAAACCTAAGGGATTCCATTGCCCACTTTGCTGCAAGGCATTTCTTTTTAATGGCTGAGTACCTTTTCTCTCTGTTATGCAATTTCCTACTTATTTATAGAATGGGATGTACTGTCCCATCTATATTTTGACTCAAGATTGCACCTAGGCCTACCTCTGATGCATCAGTCTATAACATAAATTGTTATTCAAAGTCTGGACTTCTTAAAACGGGCTGAACATAATACAGCCTTAATGGCCTGAAAAGCCTCGTCACATTCTGGGGTCCATTTCACATTATTCGGGAACCGTTTCTTTATGAGTTCAGCAAAGGGAGTAGCTAATTCAGCAAAGCTGGGACAAATCTCCGATAATAACCAGCCAACCCTAAAAATGACCTGACATGTTTCTTGGTTTTGGGGACAGGGCTATTAGCTACAGCTTCTGTCTTGGAAACCTCTGGCTTGACTTCTCCATTTCCCAAAACATGGCTCCAATATCTGGTTTCCTGCTTGCCAATTCACACTTAGTAGGAATAATTGTCAGACCTGTCTTTTTGATCGATTGGATAAGAAAGTGAAAAGATACAACAGGGTGTGGGTTGTTGCCTGATAAGAGCACGCCCCAGGTGTGTTGTGAGGCCTTCAGCACCTGGGAACTGTTCTTAATCAGATAACAACCCACACCCTGAAGTGTCTTATTGCTCTTATAAAATGGATTTCAGTACTAAAAAAAAATCTGAAAAAGAATACAGTTTTTAAAAAAATGGTAAAATTGGTTATAAACCATTTTAATGAAATTTTACATGAAGTAGTCCCTGTATACAGTGAGCTGTAATCGAAAAGTGTAGTCAGTCCCATTACATGACTTCTCCAAAATGTTTGTTTATGACTATGTACCCCCCCAACACACATCTTCAATTTTTTATTTTGACTGCTTTCTTGCGCAGTTGTTAGGCTTTGAAGAAATGAGCTGTGTATAGAACTGCAACCAGTTTGAAAATGATGTTGTTTACAGCGGCACCAGCTGTAACTGTAGCCAAGCCAGAGAGTGAGCAAGTGAGGGACTTCCACGTCACGGTCTCTTCCCTCCCAACCGCCACCCCCACACACATGCACTTTATTATTTTATTACTTAAGTGTTTAATGCAGAGCTGAATAGCACTGGAGAAGCATGCTGGAAGCGAATGTGTCCCTCTGCAGCTGCTGTAGCGATCTCAGTTTTACTTATGGCGCTGCAGTGTGAGCGAGCGGGTTGCCGATGCTTCCCATTTAGTATTTAGTCCCGCTCATTATGAATTTTAAATTGTGGCTGCCTGGCACCTTGAAATAATGTACAGAGAGGTGATGGCTAGGACTGGAAATTGGGGAGGAGCTGTCGAAAGGAGGAAGGGGCAAACGGCAGCTTTGGAATTGCCGTGTGAGGTATGTGGAAGTCCTTCTGACAGGCATGGATGGGGGGCAGTGCTTTGTCCTGCTTGGCATTAAAAGTGCCAGTAGCAAAGTTGTCCTATAAGGACATGGGTCCTGCCCAATCAGGACACAGGATTCCATATACCCATTTTATAACTGCTCATAGGTGTACCAGGTGGCTTTTCCGGTCTGGACTGTACACCACAACATCATCCAGGTACGCAGCACAATAACCAGTGTGAGGGGATAAAATTACATAATGTGCCGGCCCGCTGGTGCAGAGGCATGGCGGCTGTCTGCGGCGCCAATGGCCCGGGAACGGATCCGGGTGTCGGAGGGCCAGCCAGGGGAGCAGGATTGAACATCTGTAGGACTGCTCTCCTACTCTGGGGGGAAGGGGTTGAGTGACCGGCGTAACGTGGACCCCCAGCGGAGGCTGGTGGTACCACAAGTGCTTCGGCGCCTGCATGTGCTGGCCGAGGTACGCTGGCCGTCATTGCACGTCCCCACCCCCGGGAAAAACAGAAAATCTCAGCTCCCCACTAATGAGCCGGCCCCATTCGGGAGGGGTCAGTCCCAAGGATGTGAGGTCGGTAGCTGGAGCAGGGCAAACTCCACTCATGGGGGTTAGGGGAAGCTGGGGCAAAAAGAGAATAATAAGGAAAAAAAAATTACATCCATGTTTATTTATTTATTTATTTTTTTGTTTGGTTCTAGGATTACAAATACCTTTGAGCCAAGACTCTTTTACAAGGGTTCCACGTCAAATGAGACACAATATAAAGGATACAACGGAAATAACAACAATGTGGCGTGTGGCAGAGCTATTGAACAGATAATAGATAGGTAACACAGTTAGAGAGGTTCATTCAACAGTATGGCCAGGAACAGTAACATTTGGGGGGACAAAAGAGTGGGAGGCACGTAGCAGCTGGTAGCATTGTCAGACATAACGGGAAGTGTTAAGAGTGGGGTGGGGGAGAGGGGGAAAGAGAAAAAAGTAAAAAGGTGGTGGGGGAATGGAGAGGAATGATAGGGGATAAGTGCTGTGAGGAGGGGAAGATAAAGCTGCTGGAGAATGGCATGTGAGTGTGATTTATGTGGGGCAATCACAAGAGCTGGAGGCAGTAAGATGGAGTCGGAGCCTGGTTTTGAACATACCCAGGGTGGGAGCTGAGGTGATGGTGGTGCTGAGACCATTCAGCCACAAGGGAGCCCTATGGGCGAGGGATCGTTGACCCTGGGTAGTGTGGCAGTGAGGAACCTGCAAGAGCTGCAATTTGGATGTCCTGGAGCTACGCGGATTAGTACAGTTGTGTAGTAGAGCTTGAAAACCTGGAGGTGCAAGACCCAAGATGATTTTTTCACCATGGTGCAGATTAAATACTTGATCCGGTGAGAGAGTTGGGGCCATCCAGACTGAGCATAAAGGTCACAGGTATGAGTGAGACAGTTGGCTCCAGTGATTAGCCGACAGGCTTTGTTAAGGGCTGTTGATAGCGTCTGAGAGTGGTTGCTGTGGCTGAGCCATAGATGATTAGGCCGTAATCAATAATGGAGACCACGGAACTCAGGACAGCGATCTTCAAGGCTTCCGGGGTGAGATGTTGCCTGTGCTTGAACAGTAATCCTAGCCGCGTATTAGCAGCTTTTGCAACGCTATCAATGTGGGCCCTGTAGGATAGATTGGGGTCAAGCAAGATCCCTAGATATTTGAAAGATTAGACCTTTTCGAGGGTATTCCCCAAGCTGGTTGAGATAGTCAGGGGGTGTTGCTTGTGCACGTTGTGGGAGCTGCAGAAGAGCATCAACTTTGTCTTTTTATGATTAAGGACAAGCTTATGGTTAGTGAACCAGTTCTCAACCGAGGTAACGCCATACTGTAGATTGAGTTGAAGTAGCGTGGGGTCTTTGTGTGAGGAGAGAATAACTGCATCAGCAGCATACAGGATGATTTGTTCCGGGCATGAGTGGGGAAGGGAATTTAGAAAGAGGCTAAAAAGAAGTGGACCCAGTATGGATCCCTGTGGGACCTCAGAGCGAACTGGTAAAGTATCAGAGTGCGCATTGGCAATTTTTACTCTTTGTGAGCAGTTTTTGAGGTAGCTTTTAAACCACATTGTGGAGTTGTGCGAGAGACCAGCGTTCAGGAGCTGGTCGATTAGCAACTGATGGTGGACAGTATCAGACGCCTTGGACAGGTCAATAAAGACTGCCCCGGTTAAGTGGCCACCGTTCAGGGTGCTGTGCAGTACTCCAGTGAAGTCCAGGAGGGCAGAGGTAGTGCTAGGACCTTTTCTGAGGCCGTGTTGTTGTGCACAAAGAATGTTATGTTTGTCCAGGTAGTCAGTGAGCTGGTCCGCAACGATACACTCAAGGGCTTTGGAGAGTGGGGGCAATATGAATATCGGCCGATAGTTTGTATGATTGGTCTTATCACCAGTTTTGTGGACTGGGGTAACAGTGGCAGATTTCCGTCTGTCTAGGAACTGACAGTGGCTAAGGGAGAGGTTAAGTATTTTGGTTAATGGGCGTAGTACCTCTTCAAGGGTGAAAGACAGCAGCTTAAGGTCCAAGGAATCACTACTTGTTCTGAACTTGGAGATTGCTTTGGTGATATAGAGGTGGGCTTCCTTCAACTTGACCTCCTTAAAGTAGAATGGGGGGTGGTTTGTCAGGGTGGAGAGGTTTATGAGTGAGAGAGAGTCATTTATTGCAAAAAAGTCAGGAGGAAGAACGGAACTGAGGTCGGTGAAGGCAGCATTGAAGGTATTTGCAATGACTGTAGGATCAAGAGTAGGGGACCCATCAACATTTAGTATAGATGGGGTAGTTTTTGGTTGCTTCCCTGTAACTTCTTTGATATTGTCCCAGAAGGCTCTCCCATTACCCCAGGTATTGGTGAGAGCATCCCCTGTAATAAGAACTTTTCATTTGACGGATGGATTTTGTGCAGGTGTTTCGAGCATGCTTGTATTTTTGAATGTCAGATGGCCTGCCTGTAGCTTTTGCCAGTGCCCAGAGATGGTCCCTTGATTTGAGCTGAGCAAGGAGCTTGGCAGTGAGCCATGGGTTAGAGAGGGCCTTTACTTTACATTTTTTGAGAGGAGCAAAGTAGTCACAGGCCCTATTGAAGGTGGTGATGAAGTAGTCCAGGGCCACGTTAACATTGGTCACCTTGTAGATGGGTAGCCAGTCTTGCAGACTCAGGTGGTGCTTAAGGTAGGTAAGTTGCTCACGAGGGACGACTCTGCTGGTGATAATATTGGGGGGGGTTGATAAATTTATTAGACCATTCAAAAATGGTGGGGGAGTGATCACTGAGTGTGTCAGGGAGGACAGTGGTGCTGGAGATCCTGGTGGGGTGACTGGTAAGAACCCAGTCTAGAAGAGTACTAGTACCAGTTTTGTAGTTTGTCCTTGTGGGGAGGATGACCATCTGCGTAAGGTTGGCAGCTGAAATGGCATCTTTGTGACCGCCTGCATCAGATGCAAGCCAGTTTATGTTGAAATCGCCCAGCAGGATAAGTTCAGAGCCAGGGGGTTGGGTGCTGATAAAACTGAGGACATCATTTAGGCTATGACCTTGGTCCTTAGGTGGGATATAAACTGAAATAATTGTGAGAGC
The DNA here is from genome assembly GCA_016271365.2 of Neoceratodus forsteri. Classification (NCBI taxonomy): domain Eukaryota; kingdom Metazoa; phylum Chordata; order Ceratodontiformes; family Ceratodontidae; genus Neoceratodus; species Neoceratodus forsteri. Next base: position 1,541,965,684 of record CM057456.1, on the reverse strand, counting down.
TTTGTGATTGGCCACTAAGAGAATTTTGATAGGTAGAATCTGAGCTGAGGAGTCTGGAGGGAAGGTTGCAATGGGGTGCCCCATGAGAGTGTCTTTAATACAGATGGCACAGCCCCCTCCTCTTTTAGAGATTCGATCCAGCCTGAAGACGTTGTATCCTTGAAGGGAGATAGCCAGATCTGGGACTTTGGGTGTCAGCCAGGTCTCGACAACAATAAGGATGTCAGGGTTATATTGGTTTGTAAAGGTTTGAAGAGCATCGAGCTTAGATAGAAGACTACAGCTATTAAGGGTTGCGAGAATGAGAGTGCCAGAGGTTTTTACATTACTAGAGCGGATAGGAACAGGGTTAGGGTGGATATTTCCCGAGATCAGCAGAGCAGGAGTAGAAGCTTCATGGAGCCTGGGCATAGTTCCTTGAGAGTGAATTTGCGACACCTTTTCTTGTAAGATCTGGTAGCAGGTTCAAGACAGTGGTCCCAGAGCAATGCTTTGTGGGAGAGTGGAGATGAGCTGACCCAAGGCCCAAGCTCAGTGATTTTTAATAGCATCCAGGTAGTAGAAAAAGGGGGTCCAAGGGGAGGGAGCCGAAAAGTAGAGCGTGCCCTGGAGGTGGAAGGTTGTGAGTAGGTGGTAAGGGGGGAGGGGTAGCATGGGCCATGGAGGTAGAAGAGGGGAGGCAGAAAGGAGAGGGAGAGAAGAAGAGTGAACAGGAAAAAGAGTGCGCACATGGCTAAATGGCTGAAAGAGACAGCACTGTCAGGACTGAGAGGAGGAAAATGGAATGGCAAGGAAAATATGAGAGTGGGGGGAGAAATAGCGATTGGCAAAAGCAGGGGCGGTGTGAGGTAGGTGGAGCATGGGGAGGTGAGGTGAGTGGGCAGGTGAGGGAGGTCCTAAGGGAAAACCTATGAGGATAAGTCGGAGGAGCAAAGTGAGAGGGGTGGAGCAAAAGGTGTATTTAAGGGAGGGTGGGGCGGGTGAAAATTTACGGCAAAATACAATTAGTCTATGGGTGCAGTGCCCGGAGAGCAGAGCAAGGCAGAGAGACAGAGCCAGCCAATCAGATGCAGCCATGAAGCAGGAGTCCAATCAAGGTGTGAAGCTGTGAGCGCTTCAACCAATGGCAGCTGCTCACGGCTTCCCCTGACTCCAGGCTGAAATCTTACCCAGCAGCGCTTGATCTTAGATGCAGGCAGGAGAGGTGGCTGAGTGACAGGCTTAGGGAGCCGGCACAACCTGGCAGGGATCCAGTGGCCCAATCAAGGGCTGGATCTGAGGGGGGAGAGGAGAGGAGGAGAGAGAGAGAGAGAGATTAAGGGAAGGTAAGCAAAGGCAGATGACGCAGGAGCTAAATCAGGGGGGTGGGAAGCCAGAGAAAGCAGAGAGGCAAGTAGTTAACTATGGGGGGGGGGGGGCAGCCAAGGACAAAGACCAAATTAGTTTAACTTGTTCTGGCGCCACGGGAGGCAAGGTACAAGACAGAGGTGGCAAGAAAGCATAGAGAGGAGTTACAGGCTAGGAAACAAGGGGCAGGAGAGAGGGTGAGCAGAGATGAAGAAACAGGGAAACAGGCCAAAAAGTTACTGTACAGAAACACTGTTTAAAAAATACATTCGGTACACAGAAAAAATCCTGCAGCAGTTCTAAACAAATTTACGGCAAAATACAATTAAAGTCTATGGGCACAGCGCCCGGCGAGCAGAGCAAGGCAGAGAGACAGAGCCAGCCAATCAGGTGCAGCCCATGAAACAGGAGTCCAATCAGGGCACGAAGCTGTGAGCACTTCAACCAATGGCAGCTGCTCACATCTTCTCCGGCCCCAGGCTGAAATCTTACCTGGCAGCGTTTGATCCAAGAGGCATATCCATGTATCTCTGGAATGTAACAGGTGCGCCATGTAAACCAAACAGCATGGTGGTGAACAGATAGAATCCTATAGGATTGACAAATGCAGTTTTGTCTCTGGATTCTTTAGCTAGGGGGATTTGCCTGCAACCCTTGGTGAGATTAGGGGTTCTGGTATACTTGGCACTCCCCAGTCTGTCCACCAAATCATCTATTCTGGGTATAGGGTAACTGTCAAATTCTGACACTTGATTCAGGTTCCTAAAATCAAGGCAGATTCTTACAACCCCTTCTTTTTTGTTTACAGTCAGCATTGGTGATGACCAGGCACTTCTCGACTCTTCTATGATACCCAGTTCTTTCATTGTTTGTATTTCCTTAACCACATCAGCTCTTAACCGCTCTGGTAATCTGTATGTCTTTCGTCTAGTAGGGCGAGCATTCCTTGTCATGATTACATTCTTGACCCCGTTTGCTCAGCCTGGTACTGTGCTAAAAGTCCTTTTAAATGTCTTTAGCAAGTTACACATTTCTGCAATTTGTTCTGAGGTTAAGGAAACATTCACCTTTATAGCATCAGCAGTTACAGTTGGTTCCAGTCTATCATAAGCTACATCAATATCTTCTTTATCAGTTTCTGGTAAAATCAGCAGAACAGCTTTTGGTGTTTTTTCAACCCATTTCTTGAGGGGGTTAGCATGATACAGTATATCTTAGTAGGATTTTTCCTATCCGGGGTTTCAGTCTCATAGTTAACTATGCCAGTACATCTAAGCACTTTATAAGGCCCTGGCTACTTCATTAATAGTTTATTTTCTGTAGTGGGTAACAGTAGCAAGACCTTTTCACCTGGCTCAAAAACCTTTTCTTTTACCCCATGGTCATAACACACCTTCTGCTGGTTTTGGGCCTCTTCCTGATTACTGTGGGCAATTTCAACATATTTTGCTAGCTTATTTCTCAGGGCACACATATAAGATGTAATAGATTGTTTCTGTTGGGGGTCATCTTCCCATGTTTCTTTTATTACATCTAGTGGCCCTCTAGGTTGTCTACCATACAGCATTTCAAACGATGAAAAACCTGTTGATGTCTGTGGCACTTCTCTGTAAGCAAAAAGCAGGTAAGGTAAGTATTTGTCCCAGTCTTTCCCTTCCCCTTTTACAAACCTTTTTAACATGCGTTTTAGGCTATGATTAAAACGCTCAACAAGACCATCTGTCTGAGGGTGATAAGGGGTGGTTCTTATGGCAGTGATACCTAGTAGTAAAGTAATGCAGCACCAAATCAGTAATAATCTCTTTAGGTATGCCCACCCTGCTGAAAAGTTTGGCAAGCTCTGCTGCCACTTTTGGGGCTGTGACAGTATGCATTGGAACTGCCACTGGGTATCGCGTAGCATAGTCACATACTACCAAAATGAATCGATTACCCTTTTTTACTCTTGTCTAAAGGGCCCACCACATCCATTGCAATTCTCTCAAAAGGCACATCTATCAAGGGTAGGGGCACCTTGTCTTTTTTAGTCACTGGGGCTGCTTTCTGACACTCAGCACAAGAACTGCAATAGGTAGAAACATCTTCATGAATTCCAGGCCAGTAAAATCTGTACAGCAGTGTGGCAAGGGTGCGATGCCTCCCCGAGTGACCAGCCATAGGACTATCATGTGCTATCTGTAATAACTCAGATCTATACTTTTGTGTTATAACCAATTGTTCTATCTTGTCCTGTGTCTGAGCTCCCAGACTCTGTACAGTAGCCCATTACATTTTTTGAACATAGGTTCATCCTGTTTTGGTTTCACCCCCAGCTGCTTAAAATAACCCTGGAGAGAAACATCATTAGCTTGTTCTGAAAGAAAATGACAATCAGTGATCAGTTTAGTTTCAGCATTTTTATTTGTTAACCCCTTATGTTCATTAGTCTTTGGTTGCCACTCTTTCTTCAGGTGTCGTCTTTCTTTCCTGGACTTCTGGATCTTGGAGCTGTGCTCAAACAAGTCTGAATTAAAATCAGCGAAAGGAAAAGTATCCCCACCATTTGAGAGTTTCTTGGCCTGAGCTCTTGTCACCACAGCTGCTGAAACATCAGGATTTACTCCCGCTTTGATTAACTCAGTAAATCCTGGAAAGACATTTCCAATAATCACAGATACAGGTAACTTAGGTACTACCCCCTCTTTCATTTGGTGCGACACCCCATTAATAGTCACTTGGCTGTTGGGATAGTATCACGTGTCCTTGTGGATGCAGATGACACCAGTACCTGGTCCTTTTGGACATTGTTTTCCCAGCACTTCAATATGCACTGGGGTCTGTCTGCTTCCCGAATCTACAAGTCCCTTCACAGTCTTTTCTCCCACCTTCACATCTATTAAGTACTTGCCCCAATTTGCTAAGGGCGGATCTGCTCCAGTGTCGCTCTTCTTACTACAGCAGTTTCTTGCAGTATGACTTGGGTCATTACAGTTTTAGCAAATAATGTCTTTCGGTGAAGATTTATTACCTCCACTAGAGTTCTTATCAGTCTTGGAGTTTAAATGGGGAAAAGTGTCTTACCAGGGCTTGGCTGTTACCTCGCTGCTGTGGCATCTGTCTGGCCATCTGCTAGTCTTTAGCTAAAGAAACAGCCTTTTCCCCACTTTCTGGTCGGTGTTCTGTTACCCAAAGCTGTACATCTGTGGGTAGGATGTTGATGAACTGTTCCATTACAAATGTTTTTCGATGATCTGTGGGAGTGTTTTGCCCTCTGGTTGGAGCCATTTCATAAGGAGTTCTCTGAGTCTGGTGAAGTCTTCTCGAGGATTGCCAACTGAGTTGTACTTCACAGACTGAGACCGAAGTCTCTGCCTGTAGGTGTCTCCTGAGATGTCATATCTTTTAAGGACCTCTCTTTTCACCAGGTCATAGTTAGCTTGAATTTAGATAATAAAATACTCTATGACATTGTATATGTAGATTTTAGTAAAGCCTTTGATACTGTGCCTCCTTGGGCACTAATTATTAAGCTAAAAGATCTTAATATCATTAACATTCTCAGCCCATGGATGTGGTTGGCTCTTTAGACAAAAGTAACAAGGGTAATCTATTCATTTTGGTAGTATGTGACTATGCTACTCGATACCCAGAGGCAGTTCCAATGCGTACTGGTTACAGGTCATCTTTCAGACATAGGAAAGGTCACTAGTGGCATCCTGCAGGGCTCCATTCTCGGCCCATGCTTGTTTCAAGTTTTCATTTCTGACCTTATGAGCGGATGCACTTCTCTAACTGTAAAATATGCTTATGATGTCAAAATAGGTGGGCCTTGTGCAAACTTGGATCATGTGGATCTTATCCAGAGAGATTTGGATCATATCAGCTCATGGGTTAACAATTGGGGCATGAAGCTTAATATTAATAAATGTAAGGTTATGCATTTTGGACCAAATAACCCATTATGGTCTTATTTTTTTGGAAGGAAGAGAATTACAGGTTACTTCTTATGAGAAAGACCTGGGAATTCTCATTTCTGACTCCTTCAGCTATACTGAACATATTAATACGACAATTAAGAGAACTAATCAAGTTACATGATCAATTAGATGCAATATTAAGTGAAGGGACCAGATGGTCCTGTTGCCCCTTTATAGAGAATATGTCAGGCCCCACCTAGAGTATGCATGGCAATTATGGTCACCGTATAAGAAAGCTGAACTAAACCAGCTTGAAAATGTTCAAAGGAAACACACCAAAGAAATAAAGGGGTTTCATTCAGTCTTACGAGAACAGACATAATTCCCTTAAATTAATGCCCTTGGCCACACGGCATCTTAAAGGGGACCTGCTCTTCATGTATGATATCATGCAGGATCCCTATCTACTGACAGAATTAGGCTTTGAATTTAAAAATATTATTCATTCCACTCGTTGGCATCCGCTACAATTAACTGGTAAACTGTTCAACTATTTGAACTGCAAATTCTTTTTTTACATATAGAATTATTAATCCATGAAATAGTCTACCACTTGAGGTTATCACCAGTAAAAACAAGAATTTAAGAATAGGCTTTGATAATCTCATCCTGTCGGGACACACATTTCTGTATTACAGATACTAGTTTCTAGGAGCAATATGGGCTAACCAGTCTCCTAGCTCCTTAATTTCCTTAGTGATGTCCGACTGTGCAGTGTCCACATTGCTGTAGGCAAGTTGGGCGTTCCCTGCTGGGTAAGGTACCAGTCTGATTGCCCATTGCTGCTTTGGCCTCTGACAGGCTGCAGCAACCTTTTTAAAAGTTGTCAGGTGTGCTGTGATATCATCTGAGGGACACAACTTTGTAAGTTTAATGTCTTTTAAGTTTGTTATGTCTTGTTGCTCTGCTGGACCCGTGCCAGATCCTCCAGCTTTGATAACTTGCAAGGCATCCATCCGTTGCTGCATCTCTTTTCTTCTTTGCTGCTCCTGTCGCTGCATCTCTTCTCTGCTGCTCCTGTCACTGCATCTCTTCTTTTCTCTGCTTCTTGAGTTGTTGCATTTCTTCTTTTCTCTGTGCCTCTAAACATTGAATCTCTTTTTCTTTCTGCTACAGAATCCATACTTTCCTTCTATGCTTCCCTGGCACCAGGTCTAGTACCCACACACAAAACTCCTGGCTTAGAGTACGCATGGCGTAAATCCCATGATGACACCATCTGTCGTCGAGGCACAGGTCAGAAAGCATAGGATAACTAGGAGCATTTTCAAAATTCACAAATAGCGTTTTATTTTTCTCAATAACAGCAAAATAAAAAATTAAAATTATTCAATATTTATTATTTACAAAGGCGTACAAACAGAGAAAACTAAGTCCTTCTGAGAGTGTCTCTTAATTCCAAGTTTCAATCTCTTTGTCTGTCTAGCAAAAGTATTGCTGCTGTTTTTATAAGTCTTTGGAAACTCGTTAAGAGAGCCTGCTTCTCACAGAATGCTCTTGTAGGTTTACAGAATGTTCTTGTCAATTTCGATGCAGGTGCAGCAAAAAGAACATAGTGACCCAGAACCGACCTCTTACTTACAGCTCTGCAAAAGGCTTAAAAACTGCATCTCAGGTTAACCCCTTGAGTTCCAAATAGCTTTTCAATCATTTCAGCAGTAAAACTATATACAGTTTTAAACAAAGGGATCCAGTATCAGTGACATTTCCATATAAAGGTTCACATATATTTTTATACCTGCAGATATGCAAGGGGGAAGAAAAGACAGAAAAAGCAAGGGAAGGGAGAGAGATAGCGAGAGGTAGAGAACTGCGAAACCGTCTGAGTGATCAATTCCTAGGTCTCACAAGAAAATTTGGTTGCGCAGCCAGACAGACAAGAGGATAGAACAGGCACTTGCGTTTAAACTCTTTCTGCATAACAAATGGGGCAGGGCCTTATTCAACCCTGTCACACTATGCTTCCACTTCCTGGGAGAGCATTACCTGTTTGGGCTGTGCCATTTGGCCTGTCCTCAGCCCCCTAGGGTTTTTATCAAGTGCCTGGCAGTGGTGGCTGCAGTCTTGAGGCGACAGGGTTTTTACATTTTTCCCTATCTGGACGACTGGCTTTTGGCTGCCCCGTTCAAGGACCGGCTTTTACAGACCCTGGCGAATACCTGCAGTCTGTTCCAGGCCTTGGGCATTACCATCAATCTGCTGAAATCCTTTCGCGCACCTTTCCAGCACTTCCTTTACATGGGGCGGTGCTGGACATGGCTCAGGGGAAAGCCTTCTTACCCTTAGAGCGGAGCACCTGACGGCTCAGGCCCGCCTTGTTTTCTCCAACCGCCATGTTCCAGTAAGGGAGTTCTTAAGGCTTTTGGGCCTCATGGCTGCATCCATTGCTACAGTTCCCTTAGCCAGGCTGCACATGAGAATCCCTCAATGGATACTGCGGGTCCAGTGGGACCAACGCATGGACGCCCTGGATGAACCAGTGTTGGTGTCGGGTCCAGTCAAGAAGGTGCTGATGTGGTGGCTGGAGTTCAGCAACCTCTTTCAGGGAATGCCCTTTTCTGTACCTCCCCCCAGTAGATCCTTACAACGGATGCCTCTGGCCTCGGTTGGGGAGCCCGCATAGAATCCCACCAAACCCAAGGGACTTGGTCCGAGTTCAAGAAGGATCTCTATATCAATGTCCTGGAGATGCGGGCAGTATTGTATGCCCTGCAGGCCTTCCAGACTCAGCTCTCCCCGGGACCGCTATTGGTCCAGATGGATAATATATGCGTAGTTTATTACATAAACAAGCAAGAGCGGACTCACTCCTATCCCCTGTGCAGGGAAGCAATGAGAGTCTGGTATTGGGCCATCGAGCACAGCCTGGAACTTTTCGGCTGTCCATGTTACCAGTGACACTGACACGGTCAGTTGTTTTTGTGTCACTCAGCAAGTGTGGATGCCACTTTGAATAGTGGTAGTGACACGGACTCTGGCCACCCGAGTCCGTGTCACTACCACTATTCCAAAGTGGCATCCACACTTGCTGAGTGACACAAAACAACTTCAACCTACCACCCAGCTGCAACCACAAGCAATATGTTAGCCCTCTTATTACAATGCCTCCCTTTCATCCTCACCCTGGCACCATTGTCTCACCAACCTAATACCCCGGCACAATGGCACCTGATTCTGCTATTTTTCTGGAGCTAGCCCTGCCACAATCTCTACCTCACTGCCTGCCCCAGTCATCAACACCCTCCCAGTCCTCTCCCTACTACTACTACTTCCTCAGGCCCACTAGAGACTTATCCTCCTCACGTTCACAGCCTGGAAAACCCTGCCCACCCCTTGTGCCCAAAAGCATCCCCCTCCACATGGCATACTTATCGAAAGCTCACCCTCTACTGTCCCCTGGCCAGGGCTGTGGTTATACTACTACTTCTGACAGGCAATATTCATCCAAACCCTGGCCCAGCTCCCTCAAACCCTCCTACAGGGTCACCCGGGCTCTGCATTGCATCTATGAATATATGCAGCCTGATGAAAAAACTAGATTTCCTCCAATGTTGGGTCACCTCACATAGGCCAGATGTCATCGCGGTGGTGGAAACCTGGTTATCAAAATCCACTCCAGACTCGTTTGTCACTATTCCAGGGTACTCCCTCTACAGGGAGGATCGTGTAGGTAGAAGGGGTTGTGCGATATACACCAGGGAATCTCACTGACTGACACTCCCTGCTCCCACCCCGCCCCTTAGGCGCAGGCCCAACCTCAAACTGACTCCCGACCCTCCAGGGATCCCCCATCTCACTGCCTCACATTCCCAAAAACCAAACTTTGGCACTGGCTTCACTAACTGATTATCTTTCAACCCTACCTCACACAGCTGACCAAGTCCTTGTGGGTGACCTGAATGTTAACTGGCTCAGCTCATCCGTCAGCACCACCCGTGACTCTTTCGCAGCCATTGACATGTCCCAACTAGTCTCCCAACCCACCAGAATTATCACAAAGAAAGGTACCAACACACTGCTAGATGTGGTCATCACCAACCACCCTCTACAAATCCATGATACCCAGGTCCTTCCGGACTCTATTAGTAACCACTCTCCTATCATTTTCCACTGGGCCACCCCCGCTCCCAAACCGACGGTTCATCCCACTCTACGTCGGCGCCTCAGACCAGGCGGACTAAAAGGCCTTAAGCTACATCTTGCCCAAATTAACTGGTCTCCCATACACCATGCCCCTGATGTTGACTCCACCCTTACCTTCTTCACCCAAACCTTCAACAATGCCTGTGACGTTTTCGCTCCCATGACAGCAGTCCGCACCAAAGTTCGTAATGCCCCCTGGATTACCCCGTCCCTGCTGCAACTACTCAAACACAGGGATAACCTGTGGCACCTGGCCACTGAAACAGGCCGTGCTGCGGACAGACAGGTCTACAATGCCGCTAGAAACAAATGCACATGGGCCATCAGGAAAGCAAAAGCCGATCACTATCAGGCTGCGCTTACCTCCTCCTGGGGGAGCGGCAAAACTTTTTGGGACAACATTAAACAACTAAATGGGAGCGTGCGCTCTCCTCCCCCCTCTCAGATCACCATCGAAGGCTCCGTGTCCACCGACCTTGCCCACATAGCCAATTTCCTCAACACATCATTCACAGACCTTAGTTCGGTCCTCCCCAGAGACTTCTTTGACCCTCCTTCAACCCTACCTGCCCCTGACTTTCAATATCCTAGCTTCCACTTACGCAGGGTGACTCCCCAGGAGGCTAGGCCACACCTGCTTCAAGCTCTAAAGAGCAATAATATTGGCAGTGACCCTGGACCCCAGTATCCTCCGCGGTCCTGGATCAGGTCCTGCCCCTAACTACCCTGCTCAACAAGTCCCTCTGCCTGGGCAGTTCCCTTCAGCCTGGAAAACAGCCACAGTCACGCCCATACACAAAGGAGGTGACAGGTCCCTCAGCCGGGAACTACCGGCCTATCTCCATCCTTCCACCCCTCTCCAAAGCCCTTGAAAAACTGGTGGCTACCAAAATCACAGATTACCTGACCAAATACAACATCCTCTGCCATGAACAGCACGGATTCCGTGCAGGTCACAGTACCAGCACTGCCCTTATTGAGTTCTCAAATTTTCTTCATTCCTCCCTAGACTCGGGCTCACTAGCAGGGCCAGTGTTTATTGACCTCTCAAAGGCTTTCGACACTGTCTCCCAACCCCTCCTGTTGGATGCCCTCAACCGCACCGACTTTGCCGCCGGCCCGGTCTCCTGGTGCTCCAGCTACTTGTCGGACCGCTCTCAGCATGTTAAAATTAATGGGACCCTCTTCAATACATGTTCCATCCGATCCGGTGTCCCCCAGGGTTCCATCCTAGGTCCAGTTCTCTTCTCACTATACCTCAGTACCATGCCTAGAGCTTGCACGGGTAAAATCCTGCTGTACGCAGATGATACCGTCATCTTTGCCACCCACCGAAACCCCATCTCCCTTCAAGACACCTTGCAACTAGCCTTCAATGATGCTGAAGCCTGGTTCAAAGAGCACAGACTTGTAGTCAATCTAAAAAAACAAAACAAATCCATGCTCTTTGCCCATCCCGAAAACAAACTCAGTAATTTCCCCTCCGTATCCTCCCTGGCTCTAAGCATCTTCTCGACAAGTCCGCCTGTACAAGTACCTCGGGTCTCCTTTGACTCTGCCCTCACTTTCCACAACCACATTGATACTCTAGCCTCAGCTACAAATACACGCTGCAGGGATCCTTTATCGCTACAAGCACTGCCTCCCCGATGCCTCCAACTAGCAGTCACCTCCTCAATCATGTCCTCTTGTGGACTATGGCCTGCCTGTCTATGGTGCCGGACACGACCGCCTCAATAAAATCCGGCACACCTGAACAAGGCCTGTAGGTTAATTATGGGAGCCACCAGATTAACCCATACCTGCCAGCTATATGACTTTGCTAAGCTGCTCAACCTGGATGAACGGCTCAGATACCAAACCTGCCTCATAACTAAAAAAAACACTCCTTGGACTATCCCCTCCTGGCCTGACAGCCTCTATCCACCTAGCTCAACGCTTAGTCCAAACTCGAAGCTCCTCCAAGGCCACCCTGCCTATCCCAAGAACCAGGACCACACATGGTCAACGGTCCTTCTATTACAGAGCCCCCTCCTGGTACAATACTCTCCCCAGCTCCATCACCGATACCCGTACAATCTCCAGCTTCAAAACCGCACTTCGAAGTCAGCTATTTAACATGCGTAGCTGTGCTTGTCCCCAGCCATAGGTGTTCAAGCTCATTGTACCCGACAAAACTCTCTGAGTAGCTTCACAATCAACAACTGACAAAACTCCCAGAGTGGCTCGCCTCCCTAACCTATCACCTACCCTGTCCCATAGCCACCTGTTTTTACTCACCTAGCAGTACCTGCTCAAGACTAATTGTCTGCTTAACCAATGTATGCTTACCTCTCAATCTTATCCGAATAACTGTAATAACCTGTCAATACCTAACCTGTTACACTGTTATTGTAAACAAAGTAATTAATGCATATATCTGCCTAAACTGTTGCCCGCTATGATGTAAAAAAAAAAAAAAAGCTGTTATCTACAATGATGTAACTAAATGTTGTACAGTGTTTTGTCCTCTTTGTGACGAGGTACCTTTGGAAACGAGCCTCTGGCTCAAAGGTTGTAAACTGTTGTATAAATAAAATAAATAAATAAAAAATAAAAATGTCCTAGCGGACAGCCTAAGTTGCTCACAGTCAAAATGTCATAAATGGGAACTTCTGACCCCAGTTGTAGAGGGCCTCTTTGACAGGTGGGGTTGGCCTGAGTTGGACCTTTTTGTGTCCCCACTCTGTGCAAAACTGCTGCTTTTCTGCTTGCTAGATCTAGGGCCTGGAGTTTTCTGGTAAGACGCATTGTCTCTCTCTTGGACAGGGATGTTCCTGTATGCCTTCCCACTCCTTCAGTGAGTTCTGATCAAACTTCAGATTGAAGGGGCAACGATGATCCTCATCGCCCCTTCTGGCCTCGTCAGATCTGGTTCCCCTTGCTACAGCAATTAGCAGTGGAACTTCCTTTGGCCCTGCCCCTGTTCATAGGCTTGCTCTGCCATGGCCAAGGTACCCCGGTCCATCCAGACCTCAAGTCACTCCATCTCCATGCATGGCTCCTGAGGACATAGCCATAGCTAGATTCGGGATCTCCCCCAGAATGGCTGATGTTGTGGTGGCAGCTAGGAAGCCTTTAACCAGGGCCACCCACTCTATGAAATGGAAGCGCTTTGCTCTTTGGGCTGCATCACACCAGTTGGATGCTTTCTCCTGTCCTGTGGATCAGGTTTTGGAGTACCTTTTGTCCCTCTCAGACTCAGGTTTACGGTTCTCTTCTGTTAAGGTGCATCTCTCTGCCATCTCTGCATATCATATACCTGTGGATGGGTGCTCACTGGCCCAACTCACTGTGTCCTGTACAGTCCTGTGGGCCATTTTGCACTTAAAGCCCCCAATCAGGGACCCTGTCCCACCTTGGGTCCTTACCTTTGTGTTGGAAAAACTTGTGCTACCTCCCTTTGTACCAGCTGCACCTTGCGAGCTACACTTTCCGTTGTGGAAAGCGTTGTTTTTAGTTGCTATTACCTCTGCTTGAAGGATTTCAGAGCTTCAGGCCCTCATGTGTAAGGAGCCTTATTTAGTATTTTAGAAAAACAGGGTGTCTTTGCGCACAAATCCTAAGTTTCTTCCTAAGGTGGTGTCTTAGTTTACTTTGGATGAAGCCATCCACCTGCCTGTTTACTTCCTGGAGCATTCCAGTCAAGGGGAGACATTGCTCCATACCTTGGATGTGCATAGAATCCTGAGGTACTATACACACCTCACTAAGGGCTCTCGGAAGTCCAGTCAGTTGTTTGTTTCATTCGGCCATAGGAAAGAGGGTGCCCCAGTATCCAAACAGTGTTTGTCTAAGTGATTAGCAAATTGCATTGTTTATTGTTACTAGAATTATGATAAGGAACTTCTGGTGTGGTTAAGGGCCATTCTACAAGAGGCATGGCAGAATCTGTGGATTGCTTCAGTAATAAGTCGGCCACTGACATCTGCGCTGTTGCCACCTGGAGCACTGTCCACACTTTTACCAAGCATTACAGTCTGCACATTGCCTCTCGGCGTAGGGCCAGCTTCAGCCTAACTGTCCTTCAAGGCCTCCTTTCTTAGGTTACTATTTCTTTTACCTACCACCCGGCCTGTCTGTCGGTTCTGCCAGAACTGCATGGGACTCAGTCCTACCAGTGATGTCCTGCTGCAAGAGATACTCTTGAAGTAAGATAGTACAATTAAGTAAGAACTTACTGTAACAGTAGATCTTCGAGAGGATCTCTTGCAGCAGGCCCTGCTTTCCTTTCCTCCTTCCCCCTTCTTTTCTGGTTCTCTCTCCCCTTCCATTGGGGCGAACCTTCTGCTTTTCTTTCCTTCACTACAGGATTATCTCAGTCATCCTCGGTTTCCCCCATCTGGTACCCTGCTTATGGTCTCTGTTGGGAGAACTGAGGAGGGTATGGGGTCCCCCACCTTATATAGAATAGACTGATGTTGGTCGCTGATGTCTGATGTGGGCAGCCCCCTCTGGTAGACTGCTAGCTAGGAAGGTTTCATGTGGTCATGGTGCCTGACAGCTTAGTCCTACTCGTGATGGCCTGCTGCAAGAGATCCTCTAGAAGATTTACTGTTACGGAAGGTTCTTACGTAACTGTATTTTCTGTTCCACCATGGGGAGCATTACCAATTCAGAGTGTTGCCCTTTGGTTTTTCCTCTGCACAACAGGCTTTACCAAGTGCTTGGCAGTAGTGGCAGCACCCCTTTGGAGGGAAGGCTTATATATCTTTCCTTATCTGGGCAACTGGCTATTGAAAGCCCATCCCAGGGATGAACTACTGCTGACCTTAACTCGAACCAGACAGATATTTGGTGCCCTGGGGTGACTGTCAGCATTCCAAAGTCTGTACTTACACCCTGCCAATGCCTGCAATTCATGGGGGCAATATTGAACATGACCCAGAGCTCTGCATTTCTGCCGCTGGACTGAGCAGAATGACTGATAACACAAGCACAGTTGGTATATGACTGCTGTTATGTCCCAGCAAGGATGTTTTTGCACCTTCTGGGTCTTACAGCGGCAGCCATTGTTACAGTGCCACTGGCCAGATTGCACATGCAGATACCACAGTGGACTCTGAGAGTACAGTGGGACCAATAAACAGACGACTTAGACCAAATGGTCCTAGTAATGTCTGCCTTGCAAGAAGGGTGTCCCACTCTTGATTTCAGCCCCACTTCAGATCCTCACTATGGATGCATGAGGACCCAGATGGGGAGCCCACCTTCAGACACAAGGCACGTGGAACCAGGTGGAGCGCAGTTTGCAAATAAATGTCCTGGAAATGAGAGCAGTCCTATACGAGCTCCAAGCATTTCAGGAACACTTGACCTCAGGTCCTCTGTTAATACAGATGGACAGTATCAGTGTGATGCATTACATCAGCAAACAAGGGGGGACTCATTCCTACCCACTGTGCAGGGAAGCAGTGAGATTTTGGTACTGAGCTTGGAGCACAATCTAGAACTGTCAGCAGTACATGTTCCAGGCATCCAAAACATCTTGGCAGACAAGCTGAACAGGTCACAGTCCAGTTGCATGAGTAGGAAGTACTGGCCTCGGTGATGCATGACCTTTTCTTAGGATGAGGTTGTCCAGAGTTGGACCTTTTTGCATCCAAACACAATGCAAAACTGCTTCGTTTTTGCCCGTTTGCTCCAAGACCTGGAGTTTTCTGGTGAGAAGCATTGTTCCTCTCCTGGAAAAGGAGATTTTTATATGCCTTTCCTTCCTTTTCCACTATTTCAGAGAGTACTGCTCAAGCTGAAGATGGAGTGGGAAACTGTAATTCTCATTGCTCCCTTGTGGCCTTGGCAGATATGGTATCCCACGTAGCTGGCAGTTGAACCACCAGTACCTCTGCACATGTGCAAAGTTTTGCTTTCACAGGATCAGAGAATTCTAGTCCATCCAGATCCACAGTCCCTACATCTACATGCATGGCTCCTGAAGACATAGCCATAGCTCACTTTGGGGAATCACAGAAAATGGCTGATGTTCTGGTGACTGCCAGAAAACCATCCACCAGACATACCTACTCTATGAAGTGGAAGTGGTTTGCTTTGTGGGTCCCTTCTCAAGTCTTGGATCCATTTATTTACCTGTCCAGTCAATCAGGTTTTGGAATAATTACTGTCCATATCAGATTCTGGCCTGCAGTATTCCTCAGTCAGGGTGCACTCGGCTGGTATATTAGCTTTGTAAGTGCCTGTGAATGGCCGTATGGTTGCTCAGTTAGAGGTAGCTTGTATGTTTCTGAGAGACATTTTACACATAAAGCCTCCCATTTGAAATCCAGTCCCAGCTTGGGATCTGAATTTTTTTTTGGAAAAACAGACTTTGGCTCCTTTTGAGCCAGCCGCGAGTTATGGCTTACACTTTCTGTCTTGGAAAGTATTATTTTTTACTTGTAGTCACTTCTACTCAAAGGATCTCAGAGCTGCAGGCTCTAATTTGTGAACCTCCTTATTTGATTTTCCACAAAGACAGGGCACCTTTGTGTACTAATCCTAAGTTTCTTCCAAAGGTGGTGTCTAGTAAATCAAATCATCCACCTACCAGTGCATTATCCAGCACATGCCAGTCCAGGGGAAGCATTGCTCAATACCTCTAGGTGCATAGAATTCTGAGGTGCTATACACACCGTACAAAGGATTACAGAAGGTCCCCACAGCTTTTTGTTTCATTCACTCCTGGGAAAGAGTGCTCTCTAGTTTCTAAACAGTGCTTGTCCAAATGGCTAGCACACTGTATTATGTTCTGTTACAGGAAGTATGGTAAGGAACTTGCTTGTGTGGTTCATAGTTATTCCATAAGAGGTATGGCCACTTATGTTGCTTGTTTCAGGAATGTTTCCGCTGCGAGAATTAGTGCAGCTGATACATGGAGAACTGTCCACACCTTCACTAAGCATTACAGTCTGGACATTGTTTCTTGTAGAAGAGCAGGGTTTGGCCTAGCTATTTTACAAGGCCTGCTCTCATAAGCCTATAGGCTCTATCTGCTCAGACGATTAGCTTTGCGACTCATTCCAAAGGTGTGGCCTGATGAAAGAGATATCCTCAAAGAAGAGAGAACAGTTACATAAGAACTTACTGTAACAGTAGATCTTTGAGAGAATCTCTCATTAGGCCATGCCATCCCACCCCCTTCAGAATTGTGGCACGTGATTGTTGCCTAGTTGCTTCCATTGATATAGCGCTCAGTGTCGCCTAGTATGTTGAGTGCTGGGGTCTTTCATGGTTCCCTGGAGGGAGGTCCTCTGACCATGATCTCCAGTGAGGAACTGAGGAGAGGAAGGGCCACCCACGTTTATGTAGACACTGGCACGTGATGTCATCGTGAGCGGCCCCTGGCTTGCAGAATTTCCATTTGGTCCTAGTACTGGTGCAGGTATAGTTCCAAAGGTGTCTTGAGTTCCAAAAGTGTGGCATGATGAGCGATTCTTTCGAAGATCTACTTTTACAGCACGTTTTTGCGTAACTGTTCTTTAATGCACTACTGAACTTTAAATATCAGTCTCTTTCATAATTATAGAATAGAAGGGTAATAACAGCATTACAGATATCCATAGAACCCATGGGCAGCATATTAAATCAGATTTCTGTGTTAATCCATCACACTAAAAAAGTGCAAAATATCAGTTTGTCCAAATAGAGTTCTACAATTCAAAGTGTATAATTCTTATGTATTATGAAGTGAAGCAAAAGGCTGATCCACCTGTATGAGTCTAAAGAAAATACTTGAAATTAGCTGAACTTAAAATCAGCATGTATCTTTCATAGGTAAGTTTTAAGAAACAAATGTGACAATCAAGGTGATAAATAGCATGCAATCGAAATATACTGAAGATCTTTTTGCATTGTGGATTAAACCCTCCCCAAAAAAATCATATCGTGTCAGATATTCAAGTGTTCATTAACAGTCTTATTTTTTATTTTATTCCCCCCCGTGCTCGCTGGTCCCCGACTCCTTCGGGCTCCACAGGCTCCCTCCAGCCCCGCTGTCCTTACCCAGCCCTCCTCTGGTCCTCATTTGGCAGCCGATTCCCGGGATATCCCGGTGTATCCCTCCGAGGGGGAAGGCACCAAGGAGAGGGGATGGCCCCAGCACACACTACTAGGGCCCAGGGATGCTGCTGAGGAGCAGGAGGCCCTGGGAAGGCACTGGAGGTACTCAGGGAACAGAGAGCCGTCATCCGGCGGCCAGCGAGCAATTTTCCCTTTTTCTGTTGGGGGAAGCGTAGTGACATCATGGCATATGCCGATGTCCGCTTCTCCCCCAGTTAGCATTGGGCTGTGCGTCCCAGCCTCCGCCAGGAGCCAGCAGGCGCCAGACCAGTCCCCTCCCCTCCCCTTGGAGAGCTGTCCATGGGATGCTCAATCCTTCTCCCCCCGGCCAGCCCTACAGCGACCCATGCTCGTTCCCGAACCCGGGTCGCTGGCGTTGCAAGCGGAAATCCAACCACTGTGCCGGCAGGCTGGACTATTAACAGTCTTAAATAATAAATGAGGCCACCATATTAGCTGCACAGAATATACTGTTGCATCATTGCAAATGATGCATGAAGGGCACAGTTGTATATTCTTAGGTTTCGGGCAGTGCTAAACAGCCGCCAGCACAGCGCTGAATACTTTTGTCAAAACCCTGCCCATATTTGGGTGCTATGTCGGAACCCCCACACCCCGAACACCCATTTTGTGTACTACAGTTGGAAAGCCCTGGTGGACTAGTGCCCCCTTTCCAATAACCCACACTGTAGTATTGTTTAAAATCCCTGGTGTATATGTTTCTTTGTAGGGTTTTATTTTTGTTGTTTATTTTCCTATATCCTTTCCCTATCCTTTTGGGCTTGAGACCTACTTAAGCCATTTCTTATTTTTCCCCCACTTTTGTTTTCTGTCCTGGTAAACAGAACTGAGGTTGATGAGGGAGCTGGAAAAGGTTATTGGCTAGCATGTGGCACCGCATGGGACGTGTTCAGGGGCTGTGCCCAGTATCAGTTACCAGGGCCCCCCCGCCGATCAAAGGTTTGCTCCTGCGTGATCCTAATACCTCCAGCCCAGACCCATAAGTGGTAAACAATGCTGAAGATATTCTGGAAGATGAGCGGTTGTGGTAAGACCATAAGTAAAGATTAACCCACAGCAAGGTATGGGTTTACTGAGAATTAATCCATGCTTGGGGGGGGGGGGGTTGAGGCACAGGCAACAGTCTGAGTGACTTCAACCACCCAGGCATGGATTAATTCTCAGTAAACTCATGCCCTAGAGTCGGGTTAATTCGCTTATAAAATGGGCAACTTTATTTTACAGGTTTACCTAAATAAATATTTAAAAAAACACTGTTTAAACGCATTTGTAATAAAACAGTTCTTCCGCCTAATGGGTTTGTCCTTCTGAGTATGCCGTAGTAGTAATCCACTTGGTGGCTTTGTCCTAATGAGGATGCCATAGTTGTAGTTTTTTTACATGTTTCTCTGGTGGAGTGATCTGAAAAGGTCACTTTACATTGCTGTCACTCAGGATTTTAAAGTGTGGCAAGGCAACTGTGGGTTCACAGGGGATAAATACATGGTGAGGTGACCTGTTTTGACGAGTCAGAATACAGGATTTTTGGAACCCATTTGAAAACTTTTCATATTCAGTCCAGCAGTGTGTCACAACATACAGAGAGAGCCTGCATTAGTCATCTCAGTGTTTCGTGCGAGAGCATGCAGCCATCGTCTCGGCCCCGAAGCTAGTTGCATAGTATAAATTATATACTGTAGGCAAGACATGCCAGTCTCTTGACAAAGCGATCATGAACACAACATTGAGACGATGAACGGCATGCTGTCTCAGCACTTCCTGTATGCTGTGACCAACTGTTGGGTTAAATCAACATTCAAGAGCTTGATTTTTGTCTTATTTCTAGCGTGGGTGAGTGAGTCCTTTTTTCTTTTTATACCTAAAATGGGGAAGCGTGGAACTCTGATCTATAAGTGTGTCTCAGTGGAGAGGACCGATTCTGGGATGATATGAAAATGATATACTTATCATATCTGGTGATATTGCCAAATATCTTCTCCTTTGAGTACCCCCCACCACCATCTCCCTCACTAGTGGAGTCATGGCTTCTGGGTAGCTCACACTGTTCATGTGCAGGCATGATAGTAACTTCCATTTTTTGCTATATATCTCCATTTTTTCTCTCCCTGTTGGAACTCAGGCTTGGAAGAAGACAAAAAAGAAAAACAAGCTTTCTTGCACTTTCCCTTTTGCTGCCCAGGGTACATTGCCACTATCTTTGGCATATCCCACTTAGTTGCTAAATGTGACCTTACACTCCCAGGGAGTTAACTTAGCACTACCCCCACTTGCTCGTAGATCTGTCTGGGGGAAGTTTGCCTTGTAGCAGCAGGTTGGGTTCAGCTGGAGCAGCCACCTCCATCTCCGGGTAGACCCCTGTATTCAGCTTTCAGGAAGGGAACACCTGCTGGCAACTGACATTTTTGCTAGTGTAGTTTCCTTGGCATATTATTCTCTGTTTTCTTCTGGAATTCTTGTCATACTATGAGGTGGTCATCTGCTGTTTTCAGCATGAAAAGGTACCCACAGGGGTATGAACTGCCATTGGGGAGAGTGCTTATCCTTGATACTTAATTAATTTTGGCTTTTAACTCCAATAGCATGGAGTGGGCTCGGTCCTTATAAGGTCTGGTGGTAAGTGCGAGGCTTTTTCCTTGCTGTCTAGTCATTTTGTTGCCACAACACACTACCAGTACCGGGGTGGCCAATTTCTTCCTTTCAATTGTGTATTCAGCATGCCCTATAGAGTTATAAGGAAAAAATGCTACTCAGAGAGGGCAGCTTGGTTGATTAAAAAAACGGTCATATTTTTGCTGGTGGTGTGGTGCCTATTGCAGTTCTAGTGGTTACTTTGATTTTGTTTTACAGGTTTCCGTGCCCATGTTGTTTGCAGGGGAGTCTGACTCTTGACTACTCTCCTTACCTCTTAGCCGTAGCCTATAATGCATACAGGTCTGCTGTTTTCATCCCGCCTTTCCGTTACTAGCTTGTTGACAGATGTCTGCTTGGTAGTGGGTGTGTTTATTGAGGCTGTGGCTCAGACTCCCACACTACCTCTTCTTTATGGCTGCGTGGGTGGAGCCATGCTGACGTAGTGCTATGATGTAGGAGAGAGAAGGGATGTTGGAAGCACATGACCGGATACCTTCACTCTGTCCTTCCAGTTGTGCAGTCAGTGCTGTTCTGTTGTTTCTCCACTGCCCCTTCCCTCTGCAGGTGCACTATTTTCTTGTTGCCCATCACTTCCACTTCACTTCTGAAGTTGTGGCCAAAAAAAAAGGGCCTGCCGTGCCCAAGATGGCTGTCGTGAGGTCAGTGCGCATGCGAGAGTTCACTTCCAGAGTTGTGGACGAAAAACAAGAGCCCACTATGCCCAAGACTGCCACCGTGAACTCAGTGTGCATGTGTGGGTATTGCCTTTTGTCTGGCAGCTGTCACGGCGGGAACTCCAAGTATTGATTAACTCAGGCGGAGTGCTCTTAAAACAGTATAGCTGTCGTGCTGGCTCTGCTAGAACTTGTTTTCTGTGCCACCATAGGTGCTCCCTTTTCCCTTTTGCTCTCTGACAGTTGGTAGTCTGGTTTTATGTATATTTTTTCTGTATTTATCTTACTGTACATTTGTTGTCTATCCCATTGGGCTAGCTTATTATAAGCCCCAGCTTGTGTCTTCTTTCCCTTGTGCTTCTTTGCTGGCAGACTGAACGGAGTTAGGTGAGGGAGCCAGCAACGTAACTGTAAGAGGCCCTTATGCTTAGGCCTGTCCTCACTGATTTCCCAGTTTCTTTATGGCCCATCTGATGGATTTCTCTGATTTGGCTTCACCATACTGATCGGGAGTAGTTTAACTGTTCACCAAGTCCAAAAATGATTTTATAAAGTTCCAAAAACCTTACTTTTGCAGCTTAGAAAATAGAAAATTGATAGAGCCAAGATATCCTGTGACCTCACAACTCAGGCTTCAAGGCGCACCCCCCCCCCATCCTAGAGCCGAGGTATCCTGCCATCTCACAACTCGGGCTCCAAGGCCCCCCCCCCCTCACAATCCGATTCCAGTCTTTTATTTTCAAGAAGGGCCAGATTCTTGTCTGCCCAAGCCGGGGGGGCAGACATAACAGAGATTACTGTACACTCATTAAAATCTTGTTAAAAAAACAAAAGCTTAATGGGGCTGCACTTGTACATACATGTATGATTTTTCTTCCCCTGTTTGTTCATCACAGGGTATGGCTGCACTAGCCCTCTAGCAGACATTTAATGTCTTCTGTTCTTTTAGTATTTGAACAATTTTCTAGTAAAAATTTAAGTAGTTTTTTTTTTTTGTTTGATACTCTGTTTTCTGTGGTTAAAAAAAAAAAAGGTGTTAGTGTTTAGTCGGCACGCACAGTTTATACTGTCTGTGCAGGTGGCACCATACTTAGTGCTGTGCACATGCCCATGCTGCTTACTTGCCCCAAACATTCTGGTTTCTGCAAGATCCTAGTGCCTCTGGCTCTAAGACCAAGTAATGTGGCTGTATGGAGAAGATATTCTTGAAGGTCTAGAGTTATGGTAAGTAACTTTCCTATAACTTCTTTTTATATATATATATATATATATATATATATATATTTACTGTTCATGGCCTGTCAGTTCTCCGCACTGGACCCCTATCTTCTGGGAGCCCTAGGCAGTGCGTGCTCCTGTAGCTCACCCCAGGTAATTCCCAGGGGAGCCGTTGACCCACCCCATCCTGCCTCAATTTGCCCTCTGGGTGGGGAGGGAGGACCCCGCATCATCCCTTCTCAGTCTGTGTCCAGGTGGTTCAGCCATCCCCCCAAGGAGCCCTGTTAAGGAGTCTCAGGACTGCCGGGTCCCATCTACAGGCGTCTGGTGTGGGATTTTTGCTTTTCTGTTCCACCCCTACAGACGTCGTTGGTAATGGGAACTATGGAGGCGGAGCACGCTGAGACGTGCTGCTGCTCCGTTCCTAACTGACATCCTCCTACCCACATTTCCTGCTGTCCCACTGCACTTCCACCTGTGGTCACCCAGGTGGTGGTAAAGCGGCAGGACAAGCAACCCATTGGGCATTCAATCTTCCTCCCCTGGCCGGCCCGAAAACTTCATTTTTGAGGGGGCACGTTCCTTAAAACTGAATTGTGGCTTTGCCAGTGGCGAGTTAAGGTCATACCCCCCTCATGTATAAAGTAAGATGACATACTCTGAGTCAAGCTATTTCACATCACAGGTTGAAATGCTCATGGGAGACTTTTATCTTGCTCAAGTGTTCTTTTCCCATGTACATTATTGCTATTACATGTAGTAGTAGTTTTCTTCAATAGTTGAGTAGATGAGGGATTTAAAGTATTACTTTATAAACTTTTCATTGTATTTTTAG
Source organism: Neoceratodus forsteri (assembly GCA_016271365.2). Classification (NCBI taxonomy): domain Eukaryota; kingdom Metazoa; phylum Chordata; order Ceratodontiformes; family Ceratodontidae; genus Neoceratodus; species Neoceratodus forsteri. The sequence continues at coordinate 1,541,942,765 of CM057456.1, read as the reverse complement.
AAAAAGAAACATTACACAAATACAGACAAGCTTACAAAATCTCAAAAACATACAAAACTGACGGTTGAGAAAAAAAAAATCATGCAATAACTGTATAAAACGTTTGGAAACACATTACAGTGTCTTTGCACAAGGTGCTTGAGCAGAGGACACCCTGTGAATAGTAATAATGGATACTGACACACTAGTAGATACACTTATTGACAGGACAGTGTTTCATGGTATGGAAGATAGATTTAAAGCATTATTACTTCCACTGAGCTGAGTTGCAATGCTTGAATATTGTACTTTTATGAACTGGTGTATTCAGATGGACTAATCTGTTATTTTCTTATATGTGAACAGAATTATTTTGTTTTAAAGATCATAGTTAGCTGCTGACCATTTAATTTAGTGTATAAACTGGGAACTTTTGAAGAACGTGGCAAAATTAATGGCTGTTGGGAAGTTTTTCTAAATGTCCTCAGATGGTACCAAAATACAGTACATGTCTTACAAAAGATCTATTCTCTATACCATATTGTATGTTATGAAACTGAGTAACTTCTATTTTTGATTGGATTTACATAAGCTACTACTACTGTAAGATTGTTATTTGCAAATTATAAAATGTGTTCTGGTTTTAAGGAAAATATTTCGGAGTAAATCACATGGGTGTTTAGTCCATGTACAGTGATTATGCCTGAATGCAAGAAATCATTCCAGATTTGAGTTTAGGGATCTTTGGAATGGAACATAAACCATGTTGTTCACATTTTTAATGTCATTTTAAATTTGAGCATGAGTGAAGTCCGATTAATAACCCCACTGTATTGTTTGGTGTGTTTGTTTAGAACTAGCCCTGTTTTGTTCTTGTTTAGGGTTCCTTGTTAATGCAGCTTTCCCCCACCCAGCATGTATTTTGTAATTGCTTAGCAGTTCCAGAACCCAGTGACATCAGTTGAGCGGAAGCCATGAATGGAAAGCTTCATTGTAGTCTTCGGCTCAACTGATGTCAGTGGGTTCTAGAACTCCTCAGTAATTAAAAAAAACGAATATTGGGTTAGGGAAAATGGCTGCATTATCAAAAGAGCCTAAGTAAGGGAAATAAAATAGGCCTTTTTGAAACAAGCACACAAAACAATACTTGTTAAACTGACTTCACATGACCAAATTAAAAAACATTTTCTCTGTGTATGTCCTAACTAATGTCATTGACGCGGAGCTTTTGTAAATGAGTCCCTGACTCAAAGGGTTGTAATTCCTAGACTGAATGCAAATAAAAAAAAAAAATAATAAAAAAAAATTAGCAATTATAGTAATGTAAACAACAGGGTGGATGTCCCTTTAACATGCAAATAATAGAACCTATCAATGATCATCTTTTAGCTCTAACATGAACTGATTTCAGGCAGATAAAGCAGATGTGATTGTGGCCGCTGGATCTACGGCTTAGACAAGACAAAAAAAGTACAGACAAGTAAGCTCTTTATGATTGACCCTGTCTCCTCGTTCATTAACTTCGCAGATTCTTGAAGATCTGGATGAGCAGATTTATGTCATCTCTTTGCAAGAAGAGGCAATCCAGCGGAGGCTCAGTGGTATGTGCATATTCTTTGTTCTCCTGCACAGCACCTTTTGAAAATGTACCCGACTCATTATTTTCTGCATAAGGGACTCAAACAAATGAAGCTGTCTTCTGTCCAAAGGTGCACCTCAGCTGTTTATTTTGTTTGTTGTTCTTTGGTAACTGGGTAAGGCCCACTAGGCACAAGTGCCTGTTTTCATGGGCGACGCAGGAGCACTGGAGTGGTTAAATGACTTGCTCAGTGTCATGTGGTATGGAAGTGGAGGTTCACAGCTCTTTACTCTAACCTTTAGGTTATACTACCAGTATGTTTATTTAACAAGGTGGGTACAATAGACAGTTGAATGCCTATTTACACATATGAGCCGGGAGAGTAAAATAGCTGGCATACTACAAAAAAAAAATAAAGTTGGGTAGGGAGAAGCGAGTACACTTACAGTGCGTAAGTAACGAGTGCAAAATGGGTAACAGAATGAGAAAGATGAACAAAAAATACAGTAAAAACAGAGAAGCTGTAGTATAACTAACTACACAATAAGGGGCTCAGGTGGTTAGGAGTAATACAAACATTAATTGCAGATCAGGTATAGAAGAAATGGGTATAATAGGGTACAAAAATATATGGCCTAAACCTGTGGAATAACAGGAATATCTGAAGGTCACCAGTGGGGCATACCAGGAAGGACCAGTGCAGTTGACAAGGTATGTGTAAAATGTAGATGCAGTTGTGGGCAGAGGAAACGAGGTGTTTCCTTACTGCTCAGAGGCACACACTTTCCTTAGTGCACACTTAAAAGACAGATGTGCTATGCCGCAGCAGTTCTTGTTTCAGCTATGGAGGTGCATAGATTCAGAAGCCAATGTACTTCAGCTGTTATGGAAAAAGGCATGCTTGAACTCAAGGTGGTCCAGTGGCAGGTTCTACTGCCACCTAGGTTTGAAACTAACCTTTAGGAGCTCAAGAGATGGATTGCCTCTAGGCCAGAAGGAGTATAGAGCAGCACTTAGGGACTGCAGGACTAGACTTAAAAGGGAACAGTCTGCACTTAGAGCACCACACCCAAGTGTGGGGCTGGTCTCAATTTGCAAATTGTGTGCAAAAACATAGGTTTTTTTTTTTTACGTACTGTTTATTGCACTATAGCTGATTGTATCGGGCTGATACTGCTGACTTACAAACTGACATTTTCTGTAACTATAAATTCCAGAATCCCCTGCAACTGACATCTGAAAAGGGCTGCAGCACTGGGAGATTCAGTAGTCTCAAGTGCTCGCTCTTAATGCTGACTGTTCCTCTTCAAAAAAGACAAGGAGAGGCTGGAAACCAGGATAGCAGTAGGAGCTGCAGATATTAGTGAAGTCTTCTTCCAGTATAAATATAAAAAACACACATGAACACTTGCTCTATGCACAATTGTTGCAACCTGCCTCTAATGCTGATGCCAAGTGTACAGGAAAACATAAGCAGCAAGCTGTCCCAAAGAACAGAAAACATCAGCACAACATAGAAAACAGTAGCTGACTACATAGGTTCTCTTGACACAAATCCTTCCATGTTCCAGAGAATTGTTTGTAGCTGTATTGGTTCTTGTACAGACAGGTGAAAATGTACGTGATCTGATAACTTTAATTGGCCTAACAAGAAATTTTAAGTATACAAGCTTTCAGGCTTACACAGAGCCCCTCTTCAGGTGATGGCCGTTTCTACAAAACACATCTGCCTAGTTCTCAATGCTCACATTCATGAAGCAGTATAGAGTCGATACTCTAATATCTGTTGATGCAACGTTTGAGAGCAGAGTGCAACAGGTGTCTGTGAAAAAGTAGTTGCACTTGAAGGGAAATGTTAACTTCCCAAAGCCCTACACCTCAGTGTAGGGGCAGCTCCCAATTATCAATTTCATATAATAAACAGAATTTTTACCTCAGTGGCTTCTTTTTTTGTACTTCCGTCCCTTCTCCCAGCATATTGAACTGAACCTCACTAGAGGCACATCTCACGACCTCCCACGGCTGTCCCGAGTCTGATGTATGAGCTGGTGAATTACACGTGGGGAACATGTATACCGCTATGGACGGAGCTATTAATAGCTTCAGTTTAAGATGTGTAGGTCTGGGTGCTATACTGTGATCAAGTATAGATCAACAGTGGACTGGGAGGTTGTGGTTTGCACCTCCAGTGGTGCTCAGTTCAGTATGCCAACGGGAGAGACACGGAGGATTTGTGCGATCAGATATAGACAAGCAGACAGAACAGATGAAGTCTAGGGGTCACTGATCCTTTGTTCATGTTAGTGTTAATGTACAGAGTTTAAAATAAATGGGGGGACCCTAAATAAAGAAGACAAAGAATCTCAGAACAAAACCATTGAGGCAGAGGTTACCCGAGAAGGGCATTGCTAGCTGCCGTAATGCCGTGGTGTTATGATAACCATGTTATTATATGTGACTGTTATCTTACAGTCACAATTTCATACTATGACATTCCTGACTGGAACAGCTCGAGAATCTTGGGCAACCTTGGTAAGGAGCGGAAATCCACCTTCTGGTGCTTTAATACGTCTCTTTTGAAAGATGCAGTTTTGTGCTATATTTGAATAATGCCTACAACAATTCCTCCAAGACAGTATCTCACAGGATCTTAAGACGCCTATACTCTGGGATACATTGAAGACTGTGTTGTGGGGTACCATTATCTCTTACTCTTCCTATCAAGAGAAACAACATTTTGAACAATGTAATTCCCTGTGGAAAAACTGCACACATATGAGATTCTTTATTCACAGTTTAATACGGTCGTAGCGGCGCATGTCAAGCACTTGAAGCAAGAACCTCAAACCTTAATGGGTTTACATGTTCAGCAGGCACTGTTTTACTTAAAACACATATTATGAAGGTGGTGCCTTGGAAACCCGCTGGTTGGCACAGAAACGCCATCATGGAAACGCACTGCTTGTCTGCTTCAACTAAGAGACCTGGCTACGGGTAAGCTGACCTGCATTGTACCACAGATTTATTCCATTTTTCAGGAATATTTTTAAATGTTATATGCAGACCCTTTGAAAATCTCAGGCTATCTTTCTCATCTTTAATCTCCCTATGCTTTCTGAATCTCAGTGGGAATCCCTTTCAACGCTTGCTCTATTTGATGAACTTTCTCAAGCCTTGAAGATAGAGAAGACACAAAAATGCCCTGATCCAAGGCTGGCCTGCTGGCACAGTGGTAGTGCTACCGCTTGCAACACCAGTGACCTGGGTTCGGGAGTGAGCCCAGGGTGTTGGAGGGCAGGCTGTGCAGGGGAGGCTGAACATCCACAGGATCACTCATCTCTCCTGGGAGGGAGGGGGAGAGTAAGGCCCGCTGCTGGATCGACCTCTGGTGGAGACTGGGGGAATGACTGCAGCTTAGTGCCACAGTATTATGGGGAGGAGCGTGGTCGACGTTGGCATGGGCCTTGACATCATGGCACAATCACATCTCCATAGGAGGAAAGCAGAAAAAAAAACGTGTTTGCGCTGGTAGACAGGCCCCGGTATCTCAGCGGGGATGGACGGGTCACCCAACTAGTTGGACATTGGCTGGGGAAAGATAAGTTGGGGATCCTTCCCCTACCCCACCTGGGGGGGTTTATTGAGGCTGGGGTGAGCCCGTACCACAACTTCTGCCAAAGATTACCTTGAGGACCCTGAGGGAGGGTGCAAGCACAGAGAAGAAGGGGGCATAAACTGCAAGTAAAAAAAAAAAAAATTGCCCTGATCCAGATGGGTACCCTGTAGAATAGTATAAGTCCTTTTCTGATAGCCATCTTCTACATTTGCATCTGCCTATACATCCAGTGAAGTTCTTCCTCTGTCCTGGAATTTTGCGACACTAGCAGCAGTACCAAATTGGCAACTTGGGTGTGTTTAGATCGTATTCTTCTATCTCTCCTATCAACCTTGATTGGGCTGACTTTATCAGAAAATGTCAAGCAATGGACAATAATAATTCATTGGACCCTTACTTTTATTGTTGTAATGTGTTCAGCAATGACGGATTCCCATGGCCCTTCTCAGTTCAGATGCCAAAAACACTTTTTGACAGGGTGCCCTGGAACTTTCTTGGGGGCACCCTGTATTACTTTGGCTTTCCATCTTTTTTTTGTCACTTGGCTGACCCTAGGGTGTATATCCAAGGTTAATGGCCCCCTTTCTTCTTCTGTTCGGTTACAGCAAGGCACCAGACAGAGTTGCCCCTTGTTACCTTTACTGTTCGCCTGATACCTTGAACCCTTGGCGGTAGCTCTTTAGCCTCATGCTAGGGTTGAGGGCAAAGTACTGTGGGGAAGGGATTGAATACAGAGCTTCCCTTTGCATGGATGATGTCCTTCTTGCCTCACTCTGGGGTTGAGGGCAAGTGCTGGGGGATTGAACACAAGGCTTCCCTGTACATGGATGTCCTTCTTGCCTTACTGAATCCTGCAGGCTTAGTTCCTGTGGCATGGTCCTTGTTACATACTTTTGGTGCTCTGGTGGCCATTTTATTAAAGATACATAAAACATACTTTTTTACTTTTCAATTACTCTCCATCTCTGGACAGTCATGTTTCCTGTCCACTGAAATTGAGTACTACTCAGTAAACATATCTGGGAGTATGGATTACAAAGGGCAAAGGAAATTTAGAACTTTTAAATTATGAATGTTTAACCACTACCATAGCTACAGATGTGGCGAGATGGGGTAATTTGTCTTTTCTTTTCTTTTTTCATAATTGAGACCATTCGCATGAGTATTCTTCCTGTCTCCTTTATTTGTTCTACGCTCTTAAATTTTTCCTTCTCCAGGCTATTTTTCCCATTGGAATAAATTAATTTCCCATTTATATGGGGTGGACGTCATCCCTTGATCCGTTTGACCCTGCTTCTGGTCTCTCTGGCTCATGGAGGGGCCAGTATTACAAACCTGCTAAATTATGGCAGGGCAGCGCATTATAACTGGAGTTTGCTGCAAATGGCCGCACCATGGAAACATCCTGTATTTGTACTTAATGATATGTTTGAGATTGGTTCACTTTTGTTTTCATATAGCTCTCATCCCCCATTCTGGCAGACTATACCCTGTTTACGGCCCACACTTTGTAACTTTGGATTCAGTTGGCCAGGCATCCAAAATTGGAGCTGATTTATTATTTTTGCAGAATGCTGGGTAGGAATGAGGATTTTTTGCCAGCCCAGGTAGAGGTGATACCTGGGATTAATTTGTATTTTACCAGTTTCTGGATTACCAGGTTGTATTAATGTTTGAAAGACTACAACAACAGTATGGCCTGATCAGAAGGGAACACTTCCAGTACCTACAGGTGAGAACCTGCTTACTTCACAAAGCCCTGATGCATAGCTTCCATCTCCACCTTCGGTCCTACTCACGTTCTATTTAGGTGCCTTTAAAGATACTCCTCGCTCTCATCTTGTTGGTAATTTTTATAGAGCATTGCAGGGTCTATAGGGGGGCTTACCACTCAAAATGATTTTGGACAAAAAGAACCAGGAACTGGATACTGTGGTTTCTGTGTAATCCTGGTTAAAATCTGCCCTCCCTGCGCTCAAAGTGACTTCCTTCTGATTGTGGAGGCCATTTGCTTGGAAGTGCCAGTTCAGATTTTGTTGAACTGTAGTTCTTCGGGCCAAAGTTATGCCAGCCTGCTACAGACACTGTTGGAGGAAGTGAGGGCACTTCAGTGCAGACCACATGATTTATGGCGGCACTGTCTGAGCAGTTTTTGAAATTAGCTCTCCCAGGAGGGCTGCTGTCCTTGGTGATGGTGCTGTTATCCATTCCCTTTCAGGTATTCATAATTCCTTCCTGTGCTCTAGCCTGTGTATATCTTGTAGCAAAAAAAATGATCACACGCTTAAATGGATGCATATCACCCCACAACCATTACCTTATGGAAGAAGATTGTCTTTGATATTTATGCCATGGAGTAGGTTACAGCATCTATTAATAATAGGTCTCCACAGTTCACTTACTGTATGAATAGTGATGCTGCTTTTGTTCCCTAAAATTGGTAATAGTTTTAGGACCAGGTAATCAGAACAAGGGTTGTAGGTCTGTTTTATTTTCTTTTTTCAGAGTGGGGAAAACATATTTCACTATTTGCCTCTATTTTGTTAGTTGACCTTGACACAATTGTATTACATTGGCTATTTGGATTTCCTGCCAGTTGATAATGTCATGCAGCTTCACTACTGTCTGTGTCATCCTTGCTGCTTCAACAAAAAGTGAATTCTTAACAATAAAAAAGAGAGAGAGAGAATCTTGGGCAGCATATGTTCACATTAGATAGAGAGCATTTGAAAGATTTCCTTGAAGGATGGCTATCAGAGGTCTGTTCCCTTCCTACCACACCTATCATCCAGCGAGTTTATACGATAAGCCATGACAGCCAAGATCTGATGATGAGAGATGTCGCATCATCTTACTGGCGACTGGGAACATGGACGACAGATAGCTAAACAGTGTAGAGATGTTCAGCATGAGGGTTCTGAGATCAGGTTTTTCCCTGTCTTGAGTTACAATATTCAACAGAGCTGTACATTTTTTTAAAGGGTCTGAACATTGCTACGGGAGCTCGGTATAAATCAGTATATGCTCCTGCCAGCTCGCTCAAAAATTCATTATGGTAGCAAAGTTTAGGACTCTGGCAAGGGTTACCCAGTGTGAGAGGCATTTGGTACCATACTCTCCTGTTTAAAGCAGAACCCGTCTAAATTCTGTCATGGTGATTTGCATATACTTCCTATGATGCGTTGCGTTATTGGGGTATGTGTAATTTTTCATTTCTTTGAAACCTGGCTTTATTGCCAGTGACTCTTGCCTTGGTGCTTTTGTGCTGAAGTTCATTGTCTTTTACATTGCTTTCTTAATTTGGTCTCACCATGCCCGAAACCTGTAAGCCCATCATAGGGTTGGTTCCTTCTTCCCCTGGACAAGCTACAGATGATACACATTAAGTTTTGAGAAACACATCTCTTGTGTCTTCCTGTTTTCAGCCTTTTCAAATTGTGTCAGAGGCCATTTGGCATCATACACGCTTGCTTATAGCTGAGCCAGTCTAAGTTCTGTCATGGTGATTTGCGTATACTTTCCAAGATGCTTTACATTATTGGGGTATGTGCTATTTTATATTTCACTAAATACATGAATGTATATTAAATACAGACTGAATGGTGTCTAAAGCTTATGTTATTTTGAAGTTTTCACTGATACAGCAGACTTTTTAGAGTTCAAAGTACAAGTACAACATACTAGTGAAGAAAGTAAAAAAGAAGAGAAAGGGGCCACCTGTCCATGAAGCTTTGGTATGTTCAGAAGTCTTTGTTTTGCTCTTTTTTCATTTTTTTGATTAAAAGATATTCTTATACATATTCAGCTTCCATGAAAAGGAAAAAGAAAATATATAGTATGGGATAAGGCTTTCAGCAGGCTCATTAAACTCCCCACTGAAAAATATCTCTTCTGTATCTTAAAAAAAATCAGAAAGGGAAATATTTGGAGAAAAGCCAAATACACATTAATATGAAGTCAAGCAAGGGACCTACTGTAGTATACAGAGCAAGTAAGTAAAGAGATGGAGTTGTATTAAAAGTGGATAAGCATGATTTGATAGCCGATAGGAGTAGACGATTTCTTGCCATTTGCAGATCAGATTAAGTTTCTATAGTAGTTTGGTGTGGTAGACTTTTTTTTTTATATACCCAGTGCATAAAGATCTACTAGGTGTAATGCTTTGAAGATTTGATGAAGCAATTGTAATTCTTTGTGCCATTTGATGTTTGGTAGTCGGTGTGACATGTTCATTTAATGTTCAGGGATGCTATGATAAGCTTGTTTGTGAAATGTTTACTCTTTTATACTGCAGCAGCTTATGTTTGACGTGCATGCTAATGGCTGTGCGCATTTACTGTAGCATACTGCTAGTCAGTTCCAAGGCTAGTGTATTAAGTGAGATCCAGTTTTTTCATTAAAGTGATAGACTTAGCAGTATTGCTTTGTAATGGATTCAGTGGTTAATGGCGCTGGCGGTCTTTTCAACTTAAAGGGGCACCTACAGATAAAATTATTTTGGTAATAAGTGTTATAATCCTTCTTTGAACTGTCTACATGTCTAGTTTGCCACTGAATCTAAATAATGGCTACAAATATAATTACCAGTTGCTCATTGTTACAACCTGAAAACAGCACTTGAAAATCCCCATTATACGCGAGTGGAATGCCACAGTTATGTACTGTATAATGTGACTTTTTTTGGTTCACTGCAGATAAAAAGCAGCTTGCTGCAAAAAGAACTGCTGTTCCTATGCTCCAGCTCCAAGAAGGCATCCTGCTGCCTGCTCGTTTGACGCCTAATGTAGCACCAATCCCCTGCAGGTAATACCTGCTGCTACAAGGAATAGGGTTGGTGGGAGCTCGAGGCGAGAACTCGCAGTTGGGGGAGCATCACAGGGGTGGGGCAGGCAACTACAAGAGCCGCGCTGCCATTCATCAAACACAAGCAGCGTGCAGTAAAAAGAACTGCTATTCTAGGGTTGTGGCTGTTGTGCACTATCCACACTCTGGCAGTCTTCCTTTCTCTTTAAGACCAACTGGAATATCTTCCAGCTAAGCTCCTCCCACTCACCATGTGGTATACTCCTCGGCTATGCCCCATGATGTCAGATCTTCCTTTCCATTGGAAAAGTCAGGTCTTCTCCTTCACAGCTCCGTCTGCGGTGAAGGCCTCTGTTCCTAAGTGTGCCACTGGCATTTTGTCTTTGAACTTCACTGTGTTTCTTGGTTTTTGGCTTCATGCTATGGATCAAGAAGAAGCCTAGTACAGTCCAGGATTCAAATGTTGCATTCAGGACAACCAAAAAATGTCCAGAACAGACCTGCACTTGTCGTGCATCTGCTGCCTTGGAGCAGAGCATAACGTTCAGGTCTGCAGCCTGTGCAAAATGCTTTCACCATCTTCCATCGAGGATTGCTATGATTGTCTCCTCTGTCAGTGGGATGAATGGGACCTCCCCTTCCGTCTGCTCGAAAGATGCCCGTAAGGCAGTGTCTGTGGAGGCAGGCTCGGTGGCCCAGGTTATGGCCTTCAATGGGTGCCTCGGCATCAGCGCTGCTTCCGATTGTGGTCAGCGTTGGAGCATCCTTCATGGGGAAGTTCAGGGAAATGTGCAAATCTCTCCAGACCCTTGGGGAGGGCCCTTCCTGTGGTGAGAAAAAGTCTAAAAAATCTCCCCATCAGTCATAGAACATGGAACGAGCCTGCTCTTCCCGCTCCCGCGATTTCCTCGACCGCTAGACAGTTGTCGAACGCTAAGCTTTGGCTGAGTCTGTTTTGGACAAGGACCAGGTCGCTAGCTCCATGGTAACCCTATTGGGTTTCTTGGCTGTGACACAAGCTAACCAGGCGGTCTAGATTTTTCTCGATCTGGTTGACCTGTTGTCTGAAGGGGTTAAGGATGACTCGATCTCCAGGACTCCCATCCTTTCAACTCTCTCCATGGACCTGACTGTCTTCTCCCAGGAGTTGCCTTCTTCTGTGGTCCCACAGCAGGAGCTGGTTCATGTTATTTACACATCCCTTTTACCTGCCTCTCCTCATTGTCGACGATTAAGTCGTCGAGCGAGATCACGGTCTTGGTTGAAATAGCAATTAAGGGAATCCTCGCACTCCTGATCCTTAGCCTGGAGGTGCTGTAGGCACTCCTTCTCTTTCCTCATCTTTGGATAAGGAGAGGCTGCATCACAGGCTCCGTTGGTGCTATGAGGAGCTGATGAGGCAGCAGTGGGTTCTCGGGCAGGTTAAGCCCCTTCCCCAACCTCGACGCTCCCCTGGTCACACCAGTCTGGACCACTCTGGTTCTGCCACGTCCAGTGTCTCCAGCGCTGGCCTCTCCCCTGATTGTGGTTGAACTACCACCCAAGCAACCATCGCAAAGAGCCCCTAGCAAGGCTTCCCGTCCAGCCACTGGCCTGCCTGGCCATTTGTCAGTGAATATTACGCACTTGGACAAGTCTAGGGTGGTATATAATGAAAGCAGCCTAGAGCGGTCTTTGAGGAGTCTTTGGACTCTTGTCATATCTTCCATGCAGACCTTGAGGACCCCAGGCTTCAATTGTGAATCGGCTGAAGAGTTGACCACCAACCTCAGGCCGGTGTCCTTTGGAGCTATGTTGGGGTTGAACTCTGAATCTATGGAGATCCCCTTAGAACGTGTCCAGAAGGCCCGTTCACGGAGAGATAACCTCCTCATATATGGCCTCCCAGAGAACTCGGAAACGGGTAAAATGGAGGATTTCCTGATGGACTTACTCAGAGATGTGTTGGACCTCCCTCCCACATTTCAATTTCGAATCGAAAGAGCTCACAGGGCCCTGGCACAAAAAACAATAAACCAGTCTGCAAGACCAAGATCTATTGTCCTGAAGTTCTTGAGCTGTAGAGAAAAGGAGACGGTGTTGAGAACTGCCTGGACCAAAAAGATAGTTACCTATAACTCTGCTAGGCTCCTGTTCGATAATGATTACCCCACGGAGATAATGAAGAGAAGGGCAGCTTACGCACCTATAATGAGGGTCCTGAAAGAACATGGAGTCCGCTTCCAGATGCCTTACCCCACAAACCTGCACGTATTTTGGGACACTGGCAGCAAGACCTATACAGCTCCTGAAGAGATGCATCTGGAACTAAAGAGTTAGGGCTGGAGTTTCCAGTCGTCCGGTCTGGTGCCACAGGAAAAGCACCCCCCTCGCTCGCGGTGGCAGAGGAGCCTGAGAAGACTGGGAGAATCTAATAAGCAACTGGGTGCCTTTCATTCGTCGCAAGAGATTAAGGAGAGCCTGCGGAAAGTACACAGCCCCACCAAAGGAGCAACATCCGAGGATCAGCCACCAAACACCTGATCTGGACTACTGCTTAAAACGTTGGAGACTCGTTGTTGTGTGCCTCTGTCAGCTGGGACCAATGGGGAACGCTGTCATTGGAGTAATGTGAGTTCCCTTGCTGCAAACAATAAATATTTACCCAAGAATGGGGTGTGGGGGTGATCTGGGGGACTATCGATTTCCTCCAGATGCTGTTATACCCCCTCACTCCAGGGAAATGGCTCTGACTGGGTATTGTGCATTCAATTTATCCCTTAATGCATAGAGACACAGAGCTCCTCAGTACTAGAAAGACATACAGATTTATTGTTGGTGTTACATAAAACATGGTTCTGGACTCTCCTTAAAGTTCATATATTTTCAACTCTGAGTAGACCCAGTGGCAGCCTGGTTTTCTTTTGCCTTCTTCCCCCGTGTTCCTTTTTATATTGTTGGTCGAGGGGGAAGGGTGAGTCCGGGTCTGTACTGGAATACGATAAGAGGGCCTGTAACAGGTGGGCTTAATTTAACTTCATTTTGTTTATAATGGATACATCCCTGTTTTTTTACAGCGTTCAGGTAAATAATCTGCTGGATCGGGTAGTGCAGGGGAGTTGTATGGAGTGTACTCCTGGGCGGGGGGGGGGTTCTGTTTCCCCTTTTTTTTACCTCTCAATTGCTGTCATTTTTTGAAGCAATTTTCTGAGAGGCTGACTATGCCAGTCTCTTGGATTTTTCTTCACTGGGTGACACACCTTTTACTCGATCCTGAAGTTTGGAGGGATCGGGGAGGCCTGACTAATTTTTTGGTCACTATTCCTCCCATAGGGATCCAGTCCGAGTTTTGGACCCTGGATCCCATTTTCGGAGGGTTGGTTCTAATACCCTCTATTTTTGGAATTGCTATTGTAAATAAGTTCTTCAGGTTGATGGTTGTTACAGTTTTTTTTTTTTTATGTTAACTTGAATGATGCACTTACTCTAAAGGTCAGTTTTTTACATTATGGGTTAAAATTCAACACCAGGAAACTGGAGACACAGTTTACTGTAGATGATGGTATAAGCAGGCGGATGAGAGGGAGAGTCCTTCTGAATCCATAGCAGCTGAGGAAGCTAAGGTCCCTGCAGTTACGGTCCAACCAATCCTCTTTGGGGCAGCTTTAAGTAATAAATCTCAGGTTAATGGATAACTCTGCCACAATTTTGGTCTGCTCCCATAATGTTAGTGGGCTAAATAACCCAATAAAAAGATACAGGGTAATTAACTCCCTTAAGAAGGTGACACCTATGTTTCTATTACTGCAGGAAACTCATTTAAGCAGAAAGGAACATCAGAAGCTTTCTAAATTTGGGTTCTCCACCATAATTGCCTCGGTCTATGGGCCGGGAAAGAGAAGGGGGCTGCAGTCTTAGTCCCTTAAAATATCCCATTCCATTTGACAAACTCATATGCGGACCCTGAGGGGAGGCTTGCTATTGCAGTGGGGCAGCTGGAGGGACAGAATATTACTGTCGCCTCTTTATATATCCCCCACCCCGGTTTAGGGCTGAATTGAGAAAATTATTATTTCAAAGGGTCATGGAGGTGCATAGGGGTGTGCTGGTAATGGGAGGAGATCATAATCAGGTGGCTTCACCTTTAGATACCTCGAATATACGATGCGTCAAAAAAAACCCTGCTCAAAAGGCAACACAGGTTTATTTCTCAGCGGCTCAGTGGGTGGACGTATGGAGACATTTATACCCTAACAAAAGAGAGTACACACATTTCTCTGCCCCTCATAAAGTGTACACCCTAATAGAATATGTACATGTTTCTAAGAAACATCTGTAGAGAGTACAGGGTTGAGTACAGTCCCCAACGGTGCTATCCGACCATTCAAACATAACTTTAAAAATGAGATGGGAACGGGAGAAAAGCAACACTTTGTGGAGATTTAATAATTTCCTTTTAAATATAAAAGATTTTAAGGATATGATTCAGAAGAGAATCAAACAGATTCTCTCAGAAAACAATACCCAGGGGGTAACGGTTGGCATCCTGTGGGATACTCTGAAAACAGTTCTGAGGGGAGATATAATAAAATATGCATCTTATCATAAAAAAACAGCAACAGCTGCGCTTAGACAAACTCCAACATCAATGTCAAGACCTGCAGGCCCAACACGCCACGGGAGAAGAAGGGGTTCTTCACCTACTACATGCCACTAAAGAAAAAATTCAGGGGATTTTTGGACATATGCACGGAACAAGCCCTGCAGTATATTAGACAGAAATATTACGAGGAGGGCCCTAGGGCTACCCGCCTACTAGCTCATAGACTCAGGCAACATAAGACTCATTCCAATATAACTCAAATTAGAGATCCAACTTCAAAGAAGTTAGTCACTCTTCCCAAACAGATAGAACAAACTTTCCAGACCTTTTACAGTACCCTCTACCAGGCCGAAAAAAGAGAGGACTCCCAGGGGATTGAGGCCTTCTTGCAAGGTCTTGACCTTCCAGTGATATCGGAAGAACAGAAATAGGCCCTAACAAAACCAGTTTCGGTTGAAGAGTTGGGTCAAGCAATTGTGGCTCTGAAGACAGGTAAAAGCCTTGGCCCTGATGGTTATTCAGGTGATTTTTATAAGACATTTAGACAAGACCTATCCCCGACTCTCCTTGGAGGCCTGCAGAGGGGCCCAGCAAGGGGGGAGGCAGCCCCAGATTCATGGCGGTATGGTTATATAGCCAGTATACCAAAGCCTAGTAAGGATATTGCTTCCTGCTCTTCATATAGACCTATTTCTATACTTAATATGGATTATAAGATATTTGCTTCCATCCTCACGAAAAGATTTGAGAGGTTTATACCCCAGGTAATACATCTGGACCAGACGGGCTTCGTTCCAGGCCGCCAAATGCAAGATAACATCAAAAGAACACTGCATTTGGTGCACCGAGTGGGACAAATGGGGACGCCTTTTTTACTTCTTTCACTGGACACGGAGAAGGCATTCAACAGGGTCGGATGGCCTTTCCTGTGGGCAACAATGCGGAGGATGGGCATACCACAGTCTGTTATAAGAATGATAAAGTTAATGTATTCCGACCCCAGAGCCTATATTAGAATAAATGGCTCCTTTTCCTCCCCCATCTCATTGTCTCGCAGCACTAGACAGGGTTGCCCCCTGTCACCTCTATTATTTGCTATATACTTGGATCCTCTAGCCCAGGCCTTGAGACAGGAGGAAGGCCTGAAGGGGGTGGGGGTTGATCCAGAAACTCATAAATTGGCATTATACACTGATGCCTTAATATATATGACAGACCCCGAGGCCTCCCTTCCCCATCTCTGGGATTTACTAAACAGATTTGGAGACCTATCTGGAGATAGAGTTAATCTCTCTAAGACAGAGGTTTTGGCCTTGAACTGTGCCCCATCAATACAGGTGAAAACTAAATTTCCTTATCGGTGGGATTGGGAGCGCATTAAGTATTTAGGAGTACAGATTGGAAGGTCACATACAGACCTCTTCTCCTTAAATTACTCCCCCTTTCTGGTTAAGATGTCTGCCGACCTAGAGAAATGGAGAGCTCTCCCCTAATCTCTGTATCAGAGAATTGAAACTATCAGAATGGTGGTCCTTCCGCTCTCCTCTATCTGGCTCAGACCCTCCCAATTTTGATAACAGAGGCATTTTATAGGACTTTGCAAAGGAAAATATCAGCATTTGTTTGGGCATATCAGAGACCAAGGATAAGCCTTTCCATATTGCAGCTTGCTAAACAGCAGGGGGGAATGTCTTTACCGAATTTTAGATTGTATTATTTAGCTACTCAGATTAGGATACCTCTATATTGGCTTGATGAAAGCTATGTGTCCAGGTGGAAATAAGTGGAGGGCCAGGAGAGGGAGCCTGAGAACATATGTCAAACCCTACTGTCTTCTCCTTCAGAAATAAGGTCGGACAGGGTAAATAATCCGTATACCTACTTGACTTTAAAATGCTGGCGGGGGTGCTGTCATCTAAAAGGCTTATAGACTGGAGATCTGCACTGTTTTCTCTGTCCTACACGAGCTCCTTCATCTCGGCCAGGTTGAATGTGGGATTCCGTGGATGGCAGAAGCGTGGTCTGCATTTGGTGTACCATTTCATGCCTCAGGGGTTCATTTTGTCCCTAACAGGCTTAACCCAGAAGTATGGTGTTCAGTATGCGGACAGGTTCAGATACTTCCAGACCAGGGACTACCTTAGGAGGTTTGGAGTGGTGAAGTGGAGAGACTCCCCTCTCCCCGGACTTTTAGAAATTTTTATCAAGGTAATAGATAAAATTCCGGTTCCGCACATATGATCTCTGCTCTTTATAGGGCCTTGAGATCTGGGGGTGGAGGTTTCTCCTACACAATGGGAAAAACATTTGGAAACAATGGGGAAGGGCATCAGTTCAGGGCACTGGAAGGAGTTTGCATGGAAATTGTAAGATATTTTAGAGCTTCTGCAATAGTTCAGAAATACAGCCCCTCCAGAGGGGCATGTTGGAGACAATGTGGATATGCCCCCACAACATTGGGACATATATTCTGGTCCTGTAAGGTGCTCCAGTCTTTTTTAGCACAATTTCAGGAGGCCTTGCAACAAATAATCTCACCAGATATAATTATTGACCCTTACTTATTTTTCTTTAGGGAGTATCCTCAGGATTGTAGGGACGGGCTGACAAAGAAGTTTATAAATCTGGCTACCCTTGCAACGAGAAAAGCTATAACCAAACGATGGCTTTCCCCGCTGCCTCCTACATTAGACCAGTGGTCTCAGATAATGATACAGATCTACAGAATGGAGAAGATTACAGTTGTATTAAATAAATCTCTAGCCAGTTTTGAGAATTTCTGGAGAAGATGGGTAATGTATATTGTACCCGATACAACCAGATTTTATACCATGATTTCTAAGCCCTGCAGTTCATATAAGCTATTAATAACCTAGGTATTAGTTGAACTAAGATGATGTATACCTTGTAAGTGCTTTTTCTGTTAGTTGTTTCTGTATTTTTTTTTTTACTCTTCTTCTTTTGGTTTTTATTGTTACACATGTTTTTGGAAAAAAAACAAAGAATAAATAATAGTTCAAAAAAAAGAACTGGTCCAGAAGTGGGCTAAATACCCTCTCATGGAAATACTGGACAGGCATTATTTCCCCGGGGGTCGCCTTCCTGGTGGCGGAGGCCATCCTGGGACCTGTGCTGGAGCTCAAGCAGCATCCGTTCTCCTGCGTGGTGCCCTTGGCCTGTATGGTCCTCAAGTATGCGGTCCTGACCAGTTCCTTGTCTGGATTCTCAGTCTGCCCCTTGGCTGAGGGGTTGGTGGCCGACTCCATTCTCCACAAATCTGGCACTGTCAGGGATATGGACAAGCCCTCCGACAGGGAGTCCAAGAAGCTGGACCATGCAGTACACTACGTTCTCCCTTGGTCTTCGTCATATGAGTTGCACCTTAATGATGGGCAACTTTGGTTACTCCTTGATGGGAGTCCTCGACCATGTCCTCCCTCGCCTTTCTGTGGACTTGCAGTCAGTGGTCAAGATGGTCAGAAACCAGAGCCGAACACTGGCTAAACACCAGCTCCAGATGGCTTTGGACATTGACTCATGCACCCAATCTATGGCTGCAGCTGTCATGATGCATTGCAAGGTCTGGCTGCGGATTTCCATCTTTATGACAGACACCCAGCACAAATTGGCCGATGTCCCCTTCTTGGGCACTGATCTTTTTGACCCCGGGGTGGACTGGCACTTTTCCAGGATTGAAAAGTCCAGTGCCTCCCTTGATTCTGTGACATCCTCACAGAGAGACTAGTCAGGGAAGCAGGCACAGAAGAAGCGCTTTCATGTTCAGCCCTTTCTGTGGTAGCAGCCCAAGCAACAGCAGCCCCAGCTGGGGCAATCGCAGGTTTGGTGACCAAGTTTGCCAGCCAGGGCTTAAGGAAGCCCGGGGGTGGGGTGATGGTGCCCCTCCACCAGCTGGTGCTGGTGCCCCCTCCAAGACTGCTCAGTGACGGGTCGGCGGATGTCTACCTCCCGCCCGTCCAGTCCTTGGCTCCCTGTTGGGGGGGAAGGGGTTGGCTGTACCTTTTTTTTTTTTTTTTTATTTAGTATGCCTTATACTCTCCAGGCTGTCTCACATCAGCCCTATCTCTGCCCCCAGTCCTGTCACCCATCCCTCTGGAATTACCTTCCCCAGTACCTCCCTGGGTTACCTCCTAGGGCAGGGCCTTTGTGGGGGCCCACCATTCACCACGTTGGAACCTGAGGCTCGGTGTCTAGGGTGCACCATGGGGCGATGGTGCAAGACCTGTGGGGTGAGGTGAGCGGCATACCACATGGCTCCGTTTTCCATTTTCTATTCAGGAGGTGTGGTGTGCAATGACCGTGGCAAGCACGCTGACATCTGCCCCACTTCCCTCCCTCTAGCAAGCTCCGGCAGTCAGTCCCCCCAGCCTCTGCTTGGGGTCTGTGGGGTTCCGACAGCTAACTGGCCCCCCTCCACCCAGAGGAGGAGAGCAGTCCCTAGGACGCTCAGTTTCTCAGTCCTCCTCCTCCCAGCCAGCCCTCAGACTTGTAGGCCCACTCCCGAACCTAGGTCATCGGTATCATAAGTGGTAGCTTTACCACTGTGCCGGTGGCTTCGCCATTTCTGGCAGAACTGGTCCGCCATCACCTCAGACAAATGGGCGCTAGAAGTGGTGGGCAGCAGGTTGCCTCTTGACTTAGAGGCTCTCCCGTAGTACTGACCTCGCCTCCAAGGAAGTCCATGGTGTTGCAGGACATGCTGCCTACCCTCATGGAAGAAGTTGCTCAGCTCTTCGAGAAAGGAGCCATAGCCCATGTCCCAGACACCATGGCAAGGCAGGGCTTCATGTCCAGGCACATTTTGCTTCAAGGAAGGCTCTTGCATCAGGCCAAAACTGGTAGGACTTAGCCGCCAGGCACCAGGACCACACAGAAACTTTCTAGCTAGCAGTCTTCCATGGGGGACTGCCCACTGCTGACGTTGGCCTCTTCTATAAAGGTGGGCGGCTCCCCACACCCTCAGTTCTTTCCCACCGTGGACCCACGCTCATAGGACCTTAGCAGATGCTGCACCTACAATCGACTGCCATTACTGCACTTGCCACGCTTTTTTACTTTCCTTTTTCCTTTAGTAAAAACATTGATTTTTCGGTGTTACCGCTGTTGAGTTTGCCTTCTCCACCTGTCTTGTTTTCCTTTTTTTTTTTTAATTTCTTTTTTTTATTAAAAGAGACTTAGTAGTACAAGTGCAGATTTTGTTAATGCCATATGGAAAATAACTATTTGATAGTAACTATACATCATGTAATGAATGAGCTTGCTTTAAATAGTAGCACACACCAGTCTAAAATGAATAGCCTTAAATAAACCCTCCAGTGTCCTTCAATTCTTTCTAAGGCAGGCAGCTCAACTACCATATAGATTTTTGAAACTATATGAGACCTATCATCCCTTATTACCTTCCTGTCACCCCCCCACGACAGAGGAGGAGGGTTCTGGGTAGTCCAGAAATTGATTTACCTTATTTTTCCTTGCATATTCAGGGGACAAATTCTGGATGTACTGAGGATAAATAAAATACCCATGTATGCCATTTTATTTCAAAGGGATTGAGGTTATTGTGTAGTTTGGCTGTGAGGTGTTCTAGTCCAGTGGTTTTCAACTGGGGGTCCGCAAGAGACCTCGGGGGGGGGGGCGCAGATCACCCTGTGAGATCAGTACTGTGCTAAAAATAATGTGTTGCACTGCTGCTTTCTGACCGTGAGCAAGAGAAATTAAAATAAGCACTCATTTGCAGTTTTAATTCAGCAAATTCGAGTATGGACACCAGAGCATCAAAGGAATCTGCCTCACACATACGCACAGAGAACTTACCGAACCAAGGCACAGACCTGTCAAACCCGCTAAATGCCTCTTCTGCACAGCAGGCTGCCAACATCTTTTAATTTTTCAACTACTTCTAAATCTGAGGTTCTGACGGGAATAGCGCAAATGGGCACTGCGCATCCCAGCATAAGTCGAACCTCATTACAGGGAAAAAACATTTTGGAATCCAAATGTTGGTCTGTAGAATCTGCTTTGCTGGCTGCCAGCTGGGAGAAATCGTCTACCGGAGAGTAGGTTTCGGGATACTAGCAAGCAATAAAACAACAGGTAAACCTCCTTTTACAAATAATACAGAACAAAGCCAATGTTAAAGATATCACTGCTACAACTATGGAAGTACAGATAGAAGAAAATTCTCCCTTGACTCTACCTGAGGAACTTAACCTTACTAAAACCTTTACAGTGTACAGAGTCTAATGTTTTATATATATACATATATATATATTTTACATGCAAAACACTAAGCAAGGTGCCCAATCTATAGACTTTTGGTAGGGGGTCCCCAACATGGCTGAAAGATGACCGGGGGGCCCCGGACCAAAAAAGGTTGACAACCATTGTTCTAGTCTATAGATTTCCATAATTATTTGACGCCAGTCTATAATTGAAGGTACTACAGTGGTCATCCACTTTTGAGTTATGGCTTTCCGAGCTGCTAGTATATAAAGTGGAAGTAGGGTGCGGTCCCATCGTGGTCTGTGGGGAGGGTAAATGATTAAAACAACCACTTCCGCTGTCCATTCAGTATCTTCTCCCAGGCATTCCCTCAGTTCCTGTTGAAGGACACACCAAAAGGGTGTTAATTTAGGACAAAACCAGAAGATGTGGCCTAAATCGGCTAAAGTGCAGTTGGGCTCTCTCCAGCAGTATCCATAGGAGGCTGGGAGGTATTTTGCAAGAATCGCTGGGGAGCGAAAGTATCTAGAATGAGATTTCCATGCAAATTCCTTCCATATGTTAGAGGAAGTGATTTTAATAGCTTTCAAAGTTGCGTCTTTCCATAGTGGAAAGGGGACCTCTAGTTCCAGATCTTTATTCCAGGCTTCTAATATTGAATAAGAAGTGTCACCCAGAAAATCTCTTGTTATTCTGTATATATGGCCTGTTAGATTTCCCCAGGGGTTGCCACCCAGTATGTCTCTAAGCAAGATTCACAGGGTGGGGAGAGGGGAAGGGCAACGAGCTGTAATTTCCTTCTGCCTTAGAATATAGTTTCATACCTGGGTATAGCAAAATATATCTCAATTGGGAAGAGAGTATTTGTTTTGTAATTCGATAAAAGGAATAAAACCCGAGTTATTAATAAATTGAAAGTAGTAGCTGAGACCCAGTCTCTGCCATGAGGTGAAAGTATTGAGATTGGCAGGGTGAAAGCCTTCATCTGCTGATAGTAGTGTAAAAAAGAGTATTTGTTTCAAGGCTTTTTTTATTTTAAATGATACCAAATCTTCAGGATTTGGGCAGTGAATTTAGTATAGTCATGGAGAGGGGGAACTCGTTCTAAAGAGGCAAAAGCAATTTTCTCTATGTCATGGAGGTCATTAATTAGAAATTCGATGTCCTTCCAGTCACAGTGGATGGTCAGGGAAAGCCATAGAAGGAAAAGTTTTAAGAAAGTGGCTATTGCATAGAACCTCAATTTAGGGAGGTTAACCCCCTTCCCGTTTGATCCAGGGAGAGGCATAGTAAAGAGAAACATATTCTCGGTCTCTGGCCATCCCAAATGAAAAAGAAAATGGATTTATTCCAGGATTTGAAATAGAAGGTTGCTGGGAAAATTGCAACATTTTGAAAAAAAATATAGCAGTCTACGGAGGATATTCACATGTATTATTTCTGTGCGTTGAAAAAGGTAAGTTTTAACTGTCCCCATTTGGTTAAATCTTCCTGAATCTGAAGAGATATAGGTTCATAGTTGACTAGTTCTAGATGTACCAAATTCATGGGGATATGTATTCTGAGATATTTGATTTTGGTACATTGCCATTTTATGGGAAAAGTGTCTCTCAGGGTGTTGGATGGTTGATGACATAACATTAGTACTTCCGTCTTAGTTATATTTAATTTAAAATTTGCTATCCTTTTGAATTTCTGGAGGACTTCCTATGTTGTCGGTATAGAAAGTTCGGGAGAAAGAAGAGTTAGGACGACATCATCTGCGAATAGGGAAACCTTATACGTTTTTTGTCCCAAGGGGACGCCCCTCTATTCGGGGGTCTAATCGCAGAGCCACCACTAGGGATTCCACATATAGGGTAAATAGAAGAGGGGAAAGGGGACAACCCTGCCGGGTTCCCTGTTGAAGTAGGATGAGAGAGTTAAGTGCACCATTGATACGGATGTCAGCCTTGGGTTGAAAATATCAATTTTGAAGCCATAAGAGAAAGGAGTTTGAGAAAGAAAAGGCTTGAAGAGTATCCAGGGGAAATGACACGAGACTATGTCAAATGTCTTTTCAGCGTCTAAGCTTAATAAGGCTGAAGGGATTTGTCTAGAATGTATGTGTTCCAGAAGTAGCATGGTATGTCTAATATTGTCCGTGATGCTCCAGAGTTTAATAAAACCTGATTGATTTGGATGGATGAGGTTTCGGAAGAGTATTTCCAGTCTAGAGGCCCATATTGCCATATAGATTTTATAGTCAACATTTAAAATGGAAACTGGACGATAAGAGGACGTGTCCATGATATCTTTATTCAGTTTGGGGAGGGGTGCTAGTACTGCGTAACTCCACGAGAGGGGGGTCCTCACTCTCTGCAATGGCCCCAAAGGTAGGTAAAAGAGAGAGAAGAAGGAGCCCTGTGAATTTCTTATACCACTCTGCCGTATAGCCATCAGGGCCTGAACATCTGTCTTGTTTTCCGACAGCTCCACAAAGTGTACCTGCAGCAAACAAATTCTTGAAAAGAAGGCCACTCTGTGTGCATTCTTTGCCTAGGCCCCAGCCATGACACCGAAGCCTGCCAGATTTGCCATAAGTTTAACCAGGCCACTCTGAGACATTGTCTTAAAATACTGGAGAGCCATCTTATCAAGCAGAAGTTAGTCGCTGTGGATAAGGAGCTGCAGGCCAGAGCTCTTCGGCCTTACCTGTATAGTCTTCCGAGGCTGCTTCTGCTTCTCAATCCTGGGAGAAATCTGGTGGAAAACATAAGCACTGGGACCAGTCTGCTTCCTGCTTGCGCTCACCTCACAAGTCCTCAACCGCATTGAGATAGTTCTCCTGGGGGGGGTTCAGCTTCCACTGTTCTGCTAGCCCGTACCTCTACCTGGCTGCCGGTGGCACAGCCGCCCACTCTTATTTCTATCATGGGCAGTGGCTCTTCAGGGCATGGGACTTGGTCTCCTGTTCCTAAGGCCCTGACACTCAGGCCCATTTCTTCGGTGGGCTCTTGGCCAGGAGGCTCGGCCGGTGTTGCTGCAGCTGGCGCTGGGTCCTTGGCCGTCGCCCTCCAGCCAAGGCACTGCCTATGTCAGTCTTCTCTCTGGGACCCAATGTCAGCCCTTCCAAGCAGCACCCCCAGCAGGCTACCACCGCCTCCCCCAGTTTGGCGTCACTTCTGCCTTCACCTGGGCAGTCTCCTTCCCCTCAGGTCCCTGCTCCTCCTTGTAACCTGACGCTGGCAGATTCTTCTCCCAAGCATTCCCTGCTGACACCAGCTGGGCTGCCAACAGTTCTGCTGCTGTCCCAGCCCTCAGGCCCGGCACATGCGATGCCTCTCTCGCAGCCTGCACCCTTGCTGACACCTGCGGGCCCACCACCGGACCCACACCTGATGCCGGCTAGTACCCTGCCAGTACTGCAGTCTGTAGTTTCCCAGCTCTGGTGGACTATAATGCCCTGTTTTCCATGTAGTGGTCCTTCATACAGAAACACCCCCAGCCCCTCAGGGCCCACCTCCGGCGTCTCCCCAGCAGCCAGTACAGGACCTGCTCCCAGATCAGGGATGTTCTGGTGCTGGTGACCCCTTGATGCTGGGGTCCTCTGGGTCCCGACCCAACATGGGTTCCGGCTCCTGCCTGGAATGGTGCCCGCTGCCTAAGAGCAATCAGGAGCCGAATGAGGCTGACTCGGACTACTCAGTCTTCTTCCACCCTAGGGGAATCTTCCGAGGCTGAGGAGCCCACCAAAGTGTTTACCAAGTCCCCTCCTGATGATTAGTATTCATGGATGTCATGAGACACATCCAGTCCATCATGGGCTGGGAAATGGAGGAGCAAGACCCAGGGAGATGTTGCCTGGCCGTTTATTTGAGGTAGCAGGATGCTCTCCCAGTGGTGTTACCACCCCTGATTGAGTCTTATGACGATGTTACCAGGGCAGCTTGGAATCACCCTTCTTCTGTTCCTCCACTACCTAAGAAGCAGACAGGCTCTACCATGCTCCAGCTGGTAAGCCCTTTTTTGGGCACCACCCTAAGGCTGACTCAGTGATTATCAGTGCGGTGCATGACCATAACAAGAAGCCGAAACACCTTAGTGCTTTCCCCACAGACGGAGTCCAGACAGCTTGATCACTTGGTTAGACACATCTTTGTATCCACCACCCTGGCTATCCGGATAATTAACTACCTGGATCATATGGTCCAATAGCAGAACGTCCCCTAGGACCAGGCCAGGGACCTCGTTCAGGCTGTGTCTGAGGATCCCACCAAAATGCAGCTTGCCCATCTGCTTAAGTCTGGCTCTGACATTGGCAATCATGTTCTTTGGGCTGCTTATGATGCTGTGTCTGCCTCCAGTGCCATTTGTGGCACCGGCTGACCGGTTTTGCATTAGATGTGCAGCCCACCATTTTGGATGCTCCCTTTTGGGGCTCCGTTCTCTGTGGTGGGGACATTCAGGATATAATTTCCATCCTCCTGGAGTCGGGCCAAGCCCTCTGGTCAGTGCATTCACTGTACCACACCAAACCTAGGGCAAGTCAGCATCCTTCCTTTTGCCACTCCTCCCGTAAGCACTCCTGCTAGCCTGCCAAAGGTCGGGGCAAGTGCATGGCAGCGTCAGACCCCTCTAATGCTGCCACCAGAGCCCCTCAAGCACCCCCAGAAAATCTTCTGGTAAACTCCTCTTACCCCCAGCCCATCTGCCCCTCATCCGAGAGGAAATTCAGGCTCTTCTGCAAAAAAGTGCCATAGAGCCCGTCCCTCCAGCTCAGTGAGGGAAGGGGTTCTACCCCCAATTCTTCCTTGTCCCCAGAAAGAACCTGTACATAAAGTACAAATATTTCAGGATGGTCACCCTTCAGCGGTTGTTGCCCCTCCTACACTGGGGGGATTGGCTTTGCTCTCTGGGCATGCAGGATGCCTACTTATATATTCAGGTTTTTCCTGCCCATCAACGTTTCCTCCGCTTCCACTTTCAGGGAGCCCATTTTCAATTCTGGGCCCTCCTTTTGGCCTTTCCTTGGCCCCCAGGCTCTTTACCAAGTGCCTGGCAGTGGTGACAGCGGTTCTGAAGAGGCAGGGATTCTATGTGTTCTTCTACCTGGACAATTGTCTATTAGTGGCACCCTTCAGGGATTGACTGGTCCAGACCCTGGAATACACCTTCCATCTATTTCAGGCCTTGGGGACCACCATCAATCAGCCGAAGTCCTGCGCCTCTCCTTGCCAGTGCCTCCAGTATATAGTGGCAGTTTTGGATACCGATCAGGGCATGTCCTCTTTGCCCATGCACAGAGCGGAACGCCTGATGGAACAGGCCTGTCTAGTTTCCTCAAGTTGCCAGGTCCCTGCCAGGGTGTTCCTGCACCTTCTGGATCATATGGCAGCAGCCATTGCCACGGTTCCTCTTGCCCATCTGCACATGCAAATTCCTTAGTGGACATCAAGGGTCCAGTGGGACCAATGCATGGGCGACCTGGACCAGTCGGTCATGGTCTCTGACCCAGTCAAGAGAGTCCTGTTGTGGTGGCTGGAGCTGGCCAACCTCCTTCAGGGGTCTCCTTTCAACTTCTGTCCCCTTGTCAGATTCTCACGACAGACTTCTCAGGTCTGTGCTGGGGAGCTCATCTGGTCGATCACCAGACTCAGGGCACTTGGATGGAAGTGGAACAGGGTCTCCATATCTATGTCCTGGAGATACAAGCAGTCCTTTACACGCTGCAGGCCTTTCAGACTCATCTCCTCCTCCCTGGTCCATTGTTGCTGCAGACGGACAGCATGTGCATGGTGTATTTTATCAACAAGTGGGGGGGACTCGCTCTTAGCTCCTGTGTCGGGATGTGATGAGGGTTTGGTATTGGGCCATGGAGCACGATCTGGAGTTCATGGATGTACATATTCCAGGTGTCCAAAACGTCCTGGCAGACAGTCTCAGCCTCTCCTGGTCACAGGCTCACGAGTGGGAACTTCTGATCCCAGTGGACAAAGATCTCATGGACAGGTGGGGTCGTCCAGAGTTGGACCTTTTTGCGTCCCCACTCAATGCAAAACTGCCACTTTTCTGCACACTGGATTTTGGGCCTGGAATTTTCTGGCGAGACGTGTTGTCCCTCTCTTGGAAGTGAAGGTTTTTATATGCTTTTCCTTACTTCCCACTCCTGCTCTGCTTTTCCTTGGAGGAGAGAGAGAGAGAGAGAGAGAGGGGCGATATGATAGAGACATTCACGTACATCGAGGGATAAACAAGGTACAGGAGGGTAGCATCTTTCAGAAAAAAAGGTGTACAAGAACAAGGGGCATGATATGAAGCTGGGGGTAGGCTCAGGGCAACATGAAGAAGTACTTTTTCACAGAAAGAGTAATGGATGCTTGGAACAACCTGGTTGGGGGGGGCCAAAATAGTAGGGGAATTCAGGAATGCATGGGATAGACATAAGAGTACTCTAACATTAGGGAAGAGAGGGTACCGCATTTCAACTAAGGTCTGCGGTAATGCATTAGGTAGGGAAAAGGGGCAGATTAGGGCCATACGGTCCTTATCTGCCTTCACTATCTGTGTATGTACAGAGGGTCCTGCTCAAGCTCTAGTTGGAAGGGGCGGA
Source organism: Neoceratodus forsteri (assembly GCA_016271365.2). Lineage (NCBI taxonomy): Eukaryota > Metazoa > Chordata > Ceratodontiformes > Ceratodontidae > Neoceratodus > Neoceratodus forsteri. The sequence goes on along the minus strand of CM057456.1, from coordinate 1,541,915,374 downwards.
GATAATACTCATAGCTCCCTTCTGACCGCGTCAGATTTGGTTCCCCTTGCTGCAACATCTGGCAGTGGAACCTCCAGTGCCCTTGTGCACTGGCTTACTCTTCCAGGACCAGGGCACCCTGGTCCATCTGGATCTGAAGTCTCTGCATCTCCATGCGTGGTGCCTGTGGACTTAGCTATAGCCTGCCTCGGGGTGTGCTCTGGAGTTGCAGATGTCCTGGTGGCTGCTAGAAAATCCTCCACTTACGCCATGAAATGGAAGAGGTTCATCCTTTGGGTTGCTTCTTGCCAACTGGGCCCCTTCACCTACCCAGTTAATCAGGTGTTGGAGTACCTTCTCTCCTGTTCAGACTTGGGTTGGGGTACTCCTTGCTCATGGTGCATCTTTCTGCCATCTCTGCGTACCATGTGCCTATCGAGGGCAGGGCTGTGGCTCAGCTTTAGGTGTCCTGCACCGTGCTGTGGGGCATTTTGCATCTGATTTGGGACCCGATCCCTCCATGGGACCTCAATTTTATGTTGGAGAAACTCATGCTATCTCCCTTTGAACTTGACCACGAGTTGCAAGCTGCGCTTTCTGTCATGGAAAGCACTCTCTTTTTCTATATAGGTTTTTACCTCTCCGGAGCCCTTGCAGGCAGCTATAGCCCTCCTGACAGAGGGAATCTCTCTCCGGTCCCGCTGCTCCTGCCCATCCCCGGTAATTCCCCCGTGGCTTGCCCTCACGGGGCCAGGAAGGAGGTTGTCAGCTCCCCCACGAGACCCAATCGAGAAAACGGAAGGCCCTCTGATGTGCAGAACCATCACGGAGCTTGTCAGGCTCTTTTTCCACCATTTTCTTCTCCCGTGCCCCTCCCCTACGGATGTCAGACCATGCCTCCTGACACATACTGCCCTCCAGCCACTGCCAGAGGGTAGTCAATGAGCAGGACGACAAGACTCCCTTCCCTGAGAGAGGAGAGCAGTCCTCTGGACGCTCAATCCTCTCTCACCCTGGTGGCCCGGGCTTGTTCCCGAACCCGGGTCACCAGTGTGGCATGAGATGTAGTGACCAGCACCTCAACCTCCAGCACCATCGGGCCAGCCTCTGAAAAGCACTCGTTTTAGTTGCTGTTACTTCTGCTCGATGGATTTTTGAGCTTCAGGCTCTCATGTGTAAGGAGCCTTATTTGGTTTTTTACAAAAAGGGTGTCTTTGCATACTAATCTTAAGTTTCTTCCCAAGGTGGTTTCGGAGTTCACTTTGAACCAATCCATCCACCTTCCAGTTTATTATCCTGAGTATTCTAACCAGGGGGAGGCTTTGCTCCATACTTTGGATGTACATAGAATCTTGCAGTACTATACGCAAACTGGACCAAGGCTTCAAGGAAGTCTGACCAGTTGTTTGTTTTTATTCGCCCCTAAAAGAGAGGGCGCTCCTGTTTCCAAACAGTGTTTGTCTAAGTGGTTAGCCAGTTGCATTGTGTATTGTTACCGTAAGTAGAAAAAGGAACGTCAGGGAGTGGTTAAGGGCCATTCTACCAGGGGTATGGCTGCCTCCACGGCTTGTTTCAGAAATGTGTCCACTGCGGACATCTGTGCAGCTGTTACCTGGAGTTCTGTCCATACCTTCTCCAAGCATTACAATCTGGACATTGAGTCTTGGCGCAGGGACAGTTTCTGCCTCGCAGTTTCTGAGCTATTGACTGGTAGAACCCATCCTCCTCCCGGTGCTGTTTTCCTGATCATACCCAGAGCTGCTTGGGATCAGTCCTGCCAGTGTTGGTCTGCTGCAAGAGCCTTCCTCGAGGTAAGATAGTACAGTTACATAAGAGCTTACTGTAGCAGCAGATCTTCAAGAGAAGGTCTTGCAGCAAGCCCTCATTTTCTCTCCCTCCTTCCTCTTACTGTCTCTGCTGTTCCTTCTTTCCATTTGCATTACTTCTGTTTTCCCTCTTTTGGCTCTCAAGAACCTCCTCGGTGGTTCTTTCACTGCCCACTCTTGGTCTCCGGTGGGAGAACTGATGAGGGTGTGGGAGACCGCCCGCCTTTATAGGATAGGCCAATGTCATTGGTGGGTGGTCCCCGTGGTAGACTGCTAGCTAGAGAGATCTTTATTTATTTATTTGTTTATTGATTGAAATGTTTCACCAGGAAGACACACTGAACAACAAGTTGCTCATCTCTTTGTGCAATCTGGGGGGTAGGGGAACATGAAGATTGAATACAGAGGTTTGGTACGCTAACAAAGATATACATTTGAATATATACAATTAAAGAGCTAGTAGGCTGTACAGAAGCAATGAGAGAGTGGAATTGACTTTATTGAACTAGGGGGCTTGGAAGATCTGCAACTGAGGTCAATTTAGTAATACAAAATTAACATTTGAGTCAAGCACTAAGTGGTTCATGGCTGTGTAGGTGGAAATGACTGAGTGGTGTTCTCGTAGACTTGATTTAGATAAGCTAGTGAGGAGTAGCTCAGCCAGTGCTAATTAACTAAGGTATTCCAGAAGTGCTAATAATCTGCAAGTGCTATAGAGAAATTTAGGGCTAGCCATGTAAGGGGCTAAGTTACGGAGGAGGGAGAGAGAGGTGGAAATAGGGCTGTGTGGAGAGGAGAGGGAGATGAGAGGCAATCCAGTTTCCAGCCCATACCAGGGGCTGAAAACCCTGCCAGGGGTCGATCTGGTGCGAAGATAGGGAAGATAGGGTGGTGATGAGTGCAAGGTAGGGGGAGGAGGGAAGTAGAGAGGTGGTGGATGAAATGGTGTTTGGGGAAACGAGTGGTTTAGATGGGACAGGCCCCTTCAGGATGCAGAGAACCCAGCCAGAGGATCAGATGGCTTTAGACCAAGTAGGGAGGGAGGTAGGAAGGCCGTGGAGTGGGTAGAAGAGAAGGTGGTATGGAGGTAAGGGCTTTCAAAGCTAAAACCCCGTAGATAGCTGAGAACCCAGGCAGAGGTCAGAGCAGGTAATGGTGGATAAGGGGAAGAAAGATGGAGGAGGGGAGAGGTCTGCCAGTGTCAGACCCCTCCAAGATGCAGAGAACCCTGCCTGCTCAAGGCAGAGGTAAAGCACATCAGGAGAGTAGCAGGTAAGAGGCAGAGAGGGCTGGGGGGAGGATGAGGGAGGGGGATTGGCAGGGAGGAGAGTGTTTGGTAAGGAGAGGAAAAAAAATTGGCAGGGGGAGGGGTGAGAACAAAGGTTGTGGAAGTAGTGGTAGTGGAGATAGAGGTTGAGTAAAGGGTGGGTAGGGAGAGGATATTAAGGTGGATTATAGCAGGAGGAGTTAGAAGAAAGGTAGTTGTGTAGAGGTGAGGAGGAGTGGCATCTTTGTGGGGGGAGAGAGTTCCAGACTTTAGAGATCTTCCTGGACATAAATTCTCCACAGCTCATTCACACTAGTGGGAACTACACCGGAGGCGCTAGGACCGAGCAGGAGCCAAAAATCTTCAGAAAGGCTGGCGCTGAGGTGGGACCATGCATGCATGGTGCTGCCAGACTGTCTCACGCTGTATAGGCCATCTCGGCATCGACCCTCCAACCGCCTCAGTTCCTTTTTTCCCACCGTCGAGTGCACTTCTGTGATGACGACACTTGCCCACTGGGAGTCAAAACTTCACGTCTATACGACAGCAACATAGTCTCTCAGTTTTTGATTAGTTTGTAGTATATTTATTTATTATTTAGTTTAAAAAAAAGTGTATTCCTTTTCAACAAAGAACAGAAGAAGTCTTCTTATGCCCGCCTTCGACGGAGTCGACCGTGAACAGGGCCGGTGACGGTAGGGGGACTTCGCTTGAAAGCTGTTTTAGCAGCAGGGCTGGGTCCGGGGTCCGCCACCCTCTTCGGGGTGTCTGGCTATGGGCAGTGCGGTACTTGGGAGGAAGGGTGGTCCTCTCAAAAGCACAAAAAGAAGCAGGCTCGTTCCCGATCAGGGTCTGAGACCCGGCACCACTCGACCTTGAGCTCTTCTTCGTCCCACCAGTCGTAGAAGAAGTGGTACCACTCGAGGTCACCCTCTGGTATGTCTGTACGGAGATCATCGGTAGCGGGGGACAGAAGGCCGACCCCGGCTCCGTCGGGGTCGCCTGTGGCCTCGGTTCCTGGTGGCATGATCCTCGACTCCGGAGTCCTTCCCTGCCTTCTGGGGGTCCTCCGGTGAGCAGTTTCATCATTGGGCTGCTCTTATGGAGCAGTGGGTCCAGTGATTGTCCCGACTTCCCATGCCTGTGGAGCCGGCCCTGGGGCCTTCTGGGGTCTTTGGGCCTGGGGGCTATGGACCCGCAAGCAGGGCAGTTGGGTGAACCTAGTTGCGCAACACCTTCGGTGCCCTCGACACTGCGCTCTCATACTTTTCCCCCTCACATGGCTGCGGTGCAGGGGCCAGCACAGGTACTGCCTTCTCCTGCTCCTCATATTTTCAGGTCTCCAGTCTTGGGTGCGTTGGGGTTGGGGTCTCCAGGTGCTCATCCGGTTGCGGCGCCGCCCTCTGCTCTGGCCTTGGTATAACTACTCCCGTGCATGCACTGCGCAGTTTTCACTCTGGTGCCGGGTTTTCGACTCCTATTCAGGGAGCGCCTCCCCCTGCTCTTTTTTTTCTCCCTTTACTTTCTATACTATCCCTTTTGGGCTAGTAGGAAATAATATTGAGTCATATCCTGATCTGCAATTAGGGGATGATTTGGATGAGGATTCATCCTTTGGAGTGGAAGTAGGACCTCTGCTTCAGCAGAGCCCTTGGTTGAGGACCTTTCTTTTAAGTCTCTTCTGAAGAATATGAATTCCACCCTTTCTCTCCAGACCTCTGAGGTGGATCCTGGGAATCTGTTGAGCCTTCAGTATCTGCTTGTTCCTGAAATTCCTGTGGAATTGACACCTCCAGTGCAGTCCTCTTTCGAGACACTTTCACAGATGGTGTGGGACAGTCTGGCGCTCAATCCTTCTGTGGCTAAATCCACTGACAGGAAATATGCTCCCCCTAAGGATAGGCCAATCCTTGCCTCCCAAGCCTTTGCGGATGCCATAGTGGTCTTGGCAGAGAATGACAAAGCTCTTCTTTCTCAGGAATCTACGGCTTGTCCAGTAAATAAAGAATCCCATAAGATCGACACTCTGGGGAAGTGAGTGTTTGCTGCTGCTACCCTGTGAATGCCTATTGCTAGTTACCAGGGCTGTTTCTCTCAGTATGAGTATACCCTCTGACATTTGTTCAAAGCCACTGTGGAGGCTCTTCCAGAGTTCTACGTTCGTTCAGATCTTCTTCAGACCATTACTAGAGGCATTGAGTCCAACAGTCAACAACTTAAGGCAGCTGTGGACACCTTTGACACTGCTTCTAGAGCAGCAGCGGCTGGGATATGTACCTGGCGTCACTCTTGGTTAAGGACTTCAGGGTTCACAAATGATGCTCAACAGAGAGTCATGAACTTTCCATTTGATGGAGTGTATCTGTTTGTTCCACAGGTGGAGCAGGCACTAGAGGCCACTCAGAAAACTAGGACTGCTATTAAGACAGCCAGACTGGCCACTGCTGCCCCTCAGCGGGGTGGAAACCGCCGGCACTTTCATAACCGTCAGTCCTTTCCTGGTAAAGGCAGAGGGGCCTTTAACAAGAACCAAGCCCCTCCGCCACAAAAGAAAACGCAGCAGAAGACATAGGGCCCGAAGGTGCCTAGTGCCACCCTCTGAAGACCTGGCCCATGTTCCATCTCAACTGCCCGAGGGAGACTCTTCTTCGGCAGTAGGGGGGTATCTGACTCAGTTTTACATCCAGTGGAAGTCGGTCACAGTGGACAAATGAGTCCTCAGGATAATTCACAAGCGTTACTCTCTAAATTTTTTGGGATACCCCTCCATCCAGAACATCCACTCAAATGACAGCCCAAACTGTCTGTCACTCAGTCAGACCTCCTTGCTTCCAAGATTCAGGGCCTTCTGAACAACAGGGCAGTAGAAGTGGTTGCGCAAGCAAAACGGGACACAGGTTTCTACTCCCACTACTTCCTAGTTCCAAAGAAAACAGGCGGCATGCGCACTATTCAAACAACATGAAGTCTTGCTGTATTCTGACAATCTGCAGTTAGCCCCAGCCTTTAAACTGCTCCGGAGAGTAGAGGGTTAATTTTCTATGCAGTGCATAGAACGTTGAGCTCGAGCTCGGTTGAGGTCTCTGTCTGCAGCACTTTGAAACCCAACCGTCAGATTCTTTACTCCGCCTCACTGAACAATCGCTCCGGAGATTTCTCCTTCTGCTTGGTTCAAAGTCGGTTAAAGTTGTCGGTTTCATTCCAAATTTTATTCCATATTGTCTGTTCAAGCTGTGTCTGCAGTACCGTGAGTACTTAGACAGTTTCTTTGATTATTGTGGAAATTGTAAACTGGTATTTCGATCGGTTCGGCTGAACCGATCCTTTATATTGAATTTTTGTGTTCTTTCTTAGTCTGTGGTTACCGGTCCTTATCGGTTTTAAAAAAAACATGTTTCAACGTTTCTTTCCAATACCCGTAACACGGTTAGAAACTGATAAGGGAGTCTTGCCTGGCGGTTGCCAAAAAAAGGATGAGTTTGGTTAGGTTGGCCATGTCTGAGAAACCCAAGAAAAAAACCGGGCCCACTGGGTTTCAACACTGCAGTGAGTGTGGGGAGGTCTTTGCTAAGGCTGATCCCCACACCACCTGTGTTTATTGTCTGGGGTTTGACCTCCTCGATACAGACTGCCAAATATGTAAAAACTTTCCTAAGTCTACCCTGGAAAAAAGATTAGGTAGACTTAGGGAAAAGGAAGCCGAGAAGTCCGCTGACCCGGATGGCCAGCCCGGTTTGGTTCCGACCGAACCAGAAGGAGTGCCCTCTGACCAGGGCGACACTTCTTCGGGCAAGAGGAGAGCCGATCCTGAGGGATCGGTTCCTACAAAAAGAAAATGCAAAGAGAAATCGACCGGTTCGGATCCAGAGGTTCATGTTCCCACTGCCGAGGAATAGCCAGAGCGATTCGGATTGTTGAATCGCTTCGCCCAGTTCCGACCGATCCAGCACCTTTTGGCAGGGGTTTGGTTCGGTCGGTTCCCCCGGTTCAAGATTATACCCCTGAAGAATTTTATGTACTGGAGTTTGAGGAGGAGGGGGATTTTGAAGATGATGGTGATGATGGTGAAAGTCTGGATGTGCCTGTAGAACCAGACATCTCCCCTGACAGACCTTCTGGTGTTTCCCCCTCCTAGGCACTCTGAGTCCCCTTCCCACTATCTGTTTTACAGAAAAGTGGTTGAAACCCTCCAGCTTCCTATGGAGGAGGCTGTGGAGGATCAGGATGAGCCTGATTTTGTTGAAATGATGGACATCCCAGAGTCCAGGAGACTGTCTATTCCCCTTCATAAGTCCTTTGGGAAGCAGTCATAAAAAATCCTAAAGTCTCCTAATACTGTACTTTCTGTTGACAGAAGGATGGATAAGAGGTACACCTTATCAGGCTCGGATACTGAGTTTTTATGCCAGCAGTGCAGCTATGTTGGGGTAGTGCAGGCTGTAGCCTGTGACAAGGCAAATATTCCCTTGGCTTCACACCCCCCAGACAAAGACTCCAGGAAGATGGATGCCATGGCTAAGAAACAGTACATGGCATCCTCCTTGGGACTTAGGCAGACTAACTATATGGCCTATACAGCCAGGTACCACAAGTCCAGGTGGGACACTGTACTGGCACTGGCTAAACAGGCCTCCCCCAGCTGGCCAAGGAGGTGACTGCTGATGGGATTGAGGCATCAAAGGTACAATTTCATGCTGCTGTGGACTCCGGTGATGTGTCATCAAGAGTCATGGCTACATCTGTGGCTCTTGGGAGGACGGCTTGGCTCAGATGTACTAGCCTCTCACAGGACACCCAGGCTAAGGCTGTGGATTTCCCTGTGGTGACTAATTCTCTGTTTGGGGAGCAGACAGAGAATTACATGAAGAAAATGGATGAGTACAGGACCACTTATAGGAGTGCTCAGGCCAAGGAGAGGCAGGCAACTCCTCAAAGGCAGCAATCTAGGGGCAGGCCTTTTCATACACCTTTCTACCAAGCACAGGCCTCTTCTCCCTTTTCACAGAGGGGATTCTTCAGAGGGAGAGGCAGAAGGGGGATGAGCAGGCCTACATCCACTCCTCAGCCTAAGGCCCCTGCCAAGCAGACACCCTGATGGGTCTGCCCGGGTCAACTCTCCTATCCCTGTAGGGGGCAGGCTGGCTTACTTCGTCCAGGACTGGATGCCTGTTACTTCAGACAAGTGGGTCCTGGAAGTAGTAAGACAGGGACTGGTTCTCTGCTTCAAAAAATTTCCAAAGATGAGAGCCAGATCTTTTCCACCTGCAGGTCTCTCCGAAACCCTTGCCCTAGAGGCAGAGGTTTCATCTCTTCTGACCTTAAGAGCCATAGAGAGAGTTCCTACCCTACACCAGGGCAAAGGTCTGTACTCCAGGTACTTCCTTACCCCAAAAAAGACAGGGGAGTGGCGACCCATCCTAGATCTAAGATACCTGAACAAACATCTTTTAAAACCAAGGTTCAAGATGGAGACTCTGGGAATAATTCTTCCCTCTCTAAGGCCAGGGGACTGGCTAGCCTCCCTGGACCTCAAAGATGCTTACTTTCATATCCCTATCAGGTGCTCCCACAGAAAGTACCTCAGGTTCAAGTTGCCCTCAGGCCATTATCAGTTCAAAGCAATGCCCTTTGGTCTAACATCAGCTCCAAGGGTTTTCACAAAGTGCCTGGCAGTAGTAGTTGCCTTTTTAAGAAGGGAAATATTTCCATTTTTCCATATCTGGACGACAGGCTCCTAGTGGGCCAGTCTCCAGACCAAGTCAAGTCAGACCTTGCAAGTGACCCAACAGGTGCTCACTTCCCTAGGATTTCTTCTCAACCTCCCCAAGTCAGTTCTCGAACCGTTGCAGCTTCTTACCTTTATAGGGGCAGAGCTAGATACTGCCAAAGCAAGAGCCTTTCTTCCCCTGGAAAGGGCAAGAGTTCTTATAGAACTGGCTACTTCCTTCAGCCTTCAGGTGTCTCGACCAGCAAGGCATTTCCTTCAACTCTTGGGCCACATGGCAACTTCTACAGCAGTGGTCCAAGGGGCAAGATTCCAGATGAGGGACATTCAGTTCCATCTAAGGGTCTTTTGGTCCCAAAGGAAGGATCCTCTTACCAAACTGATTCCAGTGACTTGGACACTGATCCAAGCTCTTCAATGGTGGCAGGATCAGGACAATTTAAGGCAAGGGGTCCCATTTGTTACTCAGTCTCATTTGGTGGTCCTTACCACGGATGCTTCCCTTTTGGGGTGGGGAGCCCATCTAGGGGCTCTCACAGCCCAGGGACTGTGGTCCCCTCAGGAATCCCTTCTTCATATCAATCTCCTGGAACTCAGGGCAGTTTTTCTGGCCCTGCAAGCTTTCTCTCAGTCAGTGCAGAACAAGGTGGTTCAGGTCAGAACAGACAACACCACCACCATGTGGTACATCAGCAAGCAGGGAGGCACTCGGTCCACAGCCTTGTGCATGGAAGCCATGAAATTGTGGTCCCTGGCTTACTCTCTGCAGACCTCTCTGATAGCAGTCCACCTTCCAGGGAAGAACAATGTGCTAGCAGATGCACTGAGCAGGATCTCCCAGGGCCATCATGAATGGGCCCTGGACCCTCTGGTGTTAAAAGTGATTTTCTCAAGGTGGGGCACTCCAGAGACAGATCTCTTTGCAGCCCCAGACAATCACCAACTTCCCCTGTTTTGTTGCAGACTCCCAGTCTTGGGCTCAGTCCCTCTGGATGCTCTGATGTTGAACTGAGAAGGGAAATTTCTCTATGCCTTCCCTTTCTTTCCTCTACTGTTCAAGGTTCTGGTCAAAGTGAGGACATGACCCTGCAAAGTGATTCTGATTGCTCCAGATTGGTCCAGGCAGTCCTGGTACCCCCTCTTACTGTTCCTGGCAGTCCATCTTCCCCTGTCTCTTCCCAGGAATTACAACCTGTTAACCTCCTCTCAGGGGAGGATTTGGTACCCCAGTCTTTGGTCCCTCAATCTCAAGGCATGGCTCTTGAAGAGCTAGAGTATGCAGATTTGTATCTGTCCCAAGGGGTTCTGGATATTCTCAAAGCCTCTCGAAAGCCTGCCACCAGAAAGACTTATGACTCCAAATGGAAAAGATTCAGCATTTGGTGTTCCAAGAAGCATATATCCCCAGACACTGCTGAATTGCCTACAGTTCTGGATTATATGGACCATTTTAATAGTCTAAGCCTCAAACCAGCTACTCTCAAGGTACACTTGTCAGCTGTTTCTGCTTTTCTGTCAATGGGAAAGCCTTCCTCACTGTCATCTCACCCTGTATTCTGTAAATTTTTCAAGGGATTGCTTCATACCAATCCTCCCTTTGGGGATCCTGCCCCTGCCTGGGACTTAAATGTTTGCATTGCTCAACTAATGCAACCCCCATTTGAGCCTATGTCTTCAGCAGAGCTTAAGTACTTGACTTGGAAAACTGTGTTTTTGGTAGCCATTACCTCTGCCAGACGTATCAGTGAATTGCAAGCCCTGTCAGTGGAACCTGATTTTATCTCATTTCATAGAGATAAAGTGGTCCTTAGAACTAGTAGGAAGTTCTTGCCCAAAGTGGTTTCAGACTTCCATTTGAATCAGTCCATGTCTCTCCCTGTTTTCTTCACTGATCATTCTTCCTCAGGGGAGAGGAGGCTACACAGTTTAGATGTTAAAAGAGCCCTTAGCTACTACATAGAGCGTACCAAGGGTCACAGGTTTGATTCCCTCCAGTTGTTCCTCACTTATGGGGAAGTGGGAAAGGGCAAACCTGCCACCAAGAGATCCATTGCCAGATGGATTGTTTCTTGTATACAATTCTTCTATGAGAAACTGGTAAAAATTCCACCCTCAGGCCTGAGGGCTCATTCCACAAGAGGTACAGCTGCTTCCCTGGCTGCTGCCAGGGATATACCTCTGTTAGAAATTTGTCAAGCAGCCACCTGGAAAACAGTACATACCTTTACCAAGCATTACTGTCTGGATATCCAGGCTGGAGTGATGCTTGGTTTGGCACAGCAGTACTTCAGAGCCTATTCCCAAAGTAGGCTCTGTCCCTCCGCCATGGAGGTACTGCTTGGTAGTCTGCAGATTGTCAGAATACAGCAAGACTTCATGTTGTTTGAAGAAAAAATTACTTGCCTTAGTAATTGTGTTTCTTCTAATGGAGTCTTGCTGTATTCTGACCTCCTCCTCCCTGCCTCCGGCCTCAGAACCTGTTTTTGGGAGGTGGGTAGGAGAGTAGTGTTGCACCCCAGGTGTGTCTTCAGCACACCCTCCTTTTTACTTCGGTGCTTATATTATAATCTTTATTTTGGATAGGTTTTTGGTTTTGGGTTTCCTGACTTGAGTCTTCCTTTGGGAATCCAAAACTTTTTGTTGCCGGTTGGTTAGTTAAAAATTTTTTACAATTTCCACATTGTTAGTCAGTGAGTGTTTGCTTGTAAGAATCTGACGGTTAGGTTTCAAAGTGCTGCAGACAGAGCCCTCAACCGAGCTCGAGCTCAACGTTCTATGCACTGCATAGAAAATTAACCCTCTACTCTCCGGGGCAGTTTAAAGGCTGGGGCTAACTGCAGATTGTCAGAATACAGCAAGACTCCATTAGAAGAAACACAATTACTAAGGTGAGTAATTTTTTCTTCTAGACCTAAGGAAGTTAAACAAATACCTCTTCAAAGAGAAATTCAAGATGATATCACTCGGTACGATCCTACGTCTGATTCATCAAAACGATTGGCTGGCTTCCCTGAACATGCAGGATGCCTACCAGCATGTCCCGGTGCATCCAAGCCCCACCACAAGTACGTATGCATTGTGGCTGTGGGCCAGCACTACCAATTCAGAGTCCTGCCCTTTGGGCTGTCCTCAGCACCTCGAGTCTTTACAAAGTGCTTTGCAGTACTCGCAGCGCATCTCATGAAACTCGGGGTTCAAGTGTTCCCAGACTTGGATGATTGGCTCATAGTGAGTTCTTCCAGACAAGGGATGCAGAAAGCGTTGGGCCATGGCTTCCAAGTTCCTCACATCCATGGGAGCTCTGCTGAATCTGGGAAAATCACAACTTCAGCCCTCTCAACAACTCCTCTTCATAGGAGCTCTCCTGGACACCTCCAGGGCAAGAGCCTTCCTTCCAGAAGACAGGAGAAATTATATTCTCCAGATGGCTCCCTTCATTAAGGAGAACAACTCGGTTCGAGCTCTCTTCATGCAGCGGATGCTGGGTCTCATGGCGTCATCGGTGTTCACGGTGCCCCTGGCTCGTTTGCACATGAGAACCACACAATGGATGCTCAGTACTTGGTGGTCCCCGACCACACATCCACAGTCCTTTCACATCAAGTTGATGGAACCCCTAATGAGGTCTCACCTGGTGGACTCAGGAGGACAACTTTCTCCAAGATTTTCCCTTTGCCCCACTGGAGACACAGATCACCATCACAACAGATGCATCTCTGATCGATTGGGGAGCTCAGTGTCAGGATCTCCACACCCAGGGCCTGTGGAGTCAGGACAAGCCTCAGCTACACATAAATGTCCTGGAAATGAGAGCTATTCTGTATGCTGTCTGAGCCCTGAAGGATATCCTCTGTCATAAAGTAATTCTCCTTCAGATGGACAACAAGGCAGTGATGTATTACATCAACAAACAGGGTGGAGCACACTCTTACCCTCTGTGCAGAGAAGCAATGTGAGTGTAGGAATGGTGCCTCGAACATGAAGCCCTGATCCAGGCAGTCTATCTGCCAGGAATCCAGAACGATCTCGCGGATCACCTCTGCAGAACGGAGGCGGATCCACATGAGTGGTCTCTCGACTCAAACATCATGCAGTCGCTCTTCGAAGAGTGGGGCACTTCGGAATTATACCTTTTTGCATCCCCACTCAATGCAAAATTGCCTCTATTCTGCTCCAGAAATCCAGAACCTGGCGTTTTCTGTCAGGATGCATTCAGACTGTGGTGGACAAGACTGTGCGCATTTCCTTCTCTTCCCTTAATTCAGAGGGTGCTACTCAAGCTGGAAGCACGGGGGTGGGGGGCATGATTCTCACCGCCCCATACTGGCCTCGTCAGATTTGTTTTCCATTAGTCAACAGATTATCGGAGATTACACCATGACAGCTACCACTTCAAATGGACCTCCTGACCCAGGGCCCAGTGGTCCATCCCAACCTGAGTTCCCTTCATCTCCGTGCCTGGCTCCTGAGATAGAAGTAGGTAGATTCAACGTCTCCCGTAGAATCTGACATTCTCCTAGCAAGGTGCATGCCGTCCACTAGGAAAACCTTTACGGCAAAGTGGAAACAATTCTTCATCTGGCGCGAAAAGTCCTCACTGGACCCCTTTTCTTGCTCACCAAACAAGGTGTTAGAGTACATGCTAGACCTGTTAAATGCAGGCCTGCAATACACAGCAGTGAAAGTGCACCTCTGTACGATTTCGGCTTACCATAAACCTGTCCACAGTATGTCAGTGGCTCATCTGCCCTTGGTCAAGAGGTTCCTTAAAGGTATCTTTCACACTAGGCCTCCAATCAGGAGACCGGTAGCTGCTTGGGATATCAACCCTGTGCTAGACATGCTTACCTGTAAACCATTCAAGCCTCTAGCAACCTGCGAGTTGAAGTTCCTGACCTGTAAGGCTGCCTTCCTTGTAGCCATTACTTCTGCTCTCAGTGTGTCTGAAATACATGCCCTAGTCACAGACCCACCATATACAGTATTTCTCAAGGACAAGGTGGTTCTCAGAACTCACCCTAAATTTCTTCCAAAAGTAGTCTCAGAATTCCACCTGAACCAACCCTTTGTCCTGCCGACCTACTTTGTGAACTTTCAGAATGAAGGGGAACATACCTTACATTCTCTGGATGTGAAGAGGGTTTTGTGGTTCTACATCGACAGAACAAAGGAGATTCGCAAATCCAAGCAACTCTTTGTCTCATTCAGCATGGCCCGGCTGAGTCAGCCTGTCACCATCAGGTGCATTTCGGCATGGCTGATAGCATGTCTCCGCCATTACTATTCTATGGTGCAGGTCAAGCTGGAAGGCAGGGTATTCTTCCACTCTTCCAGAGCAGTCGTAGCATTTCTAGCAGGAATTCAGAACGTGCCCATTACAGACATCTGCAATATGGCCACTTGGTGCTCTGTGCACACCTTTGTGAAGCACTACACCTTGGATGTCCATGCCAGACAGCATCCGTCCTTTGGCAGGACAATCCTTAATGGACTTCTGTCCTGAGTGAGTGCCTTTCTCTCCAGCCGCCCTTCTCGGGATTATTTTGGCTCGGTACCGTCCCACTAGTGTGAATGAGTGGTGGAGACTTTATGTCCAGGAAGATATGTAAATTACGTACCTACCATAGTTCTTGATCTTCTTGGATGACGTCCCCACCACTCATTCACATGCCCACCTATCGTCCCCCGAGCTCACTTGTCATGTTTTTGGTCTTCACCCCCAGTTGGCTGGGTTGTGAAGACACTGCTTGAATTGACCCACCTTACACGGGTCATATGGACTATCTTATGTCCAAAATGGGTTAGTTTTACTAGATTAGTTTACGCTGTACCTCCTCAGTAAAAAAGGTACTGAGGTGGTTGGAGGGTCGACGCTGAGATAGCCTATACAGTGCGAGCCAGTCTCACGGCGCCAAGCATGCATGGTCCTACCTCGGGGCCATCCCTCCTGAAGATTTGTGGCTCCCGGTCAGTCCTAGTGCCTCCGACGTAGTTCCCACTAGTGTGAATGAGTGGTGGACACTTCATCCAAGAAGATCAAGAGTTACGGTAGGTAGGTACGTAATTTACATTTTTCATATGGTCCTGGTGAATAAGTCCTATTGGTGCTGGCCTGCTGCAAGAGCTTCTCAAGAAGATCTACTGCTACGGTAAGTTCTTATATAACTGTAGTTTTCTGGTCCCAAAACGGACGGGGGGGACAGATGCCCCATACTGGATCTTTATAATATGAACCAGTTCCTGGAAAAGCACAAGCTCCAGATGGCCATTCTGAACCAGATAATACATCCCTGGAGCAGGGCACTTGGTTCTGTTGCCTGGACCTCCATGATACCTTCTTCCACATTCCAGTCTGTCCATCCCACTAGTGGTACTTCCAGTTCTGTGCAGAGGGGGTTGTAAATGAGTAATAGGTCATGCCTTTTGGCCTCTCCTCGGTCTCCAGGGTCTTCACGAAGTGCACTGCAGAGGTGGCAGTATTCCTGATGCACCGAGGGGATCGAGTCTATCCCGGTCTAAATGACTGGCTGATAGCCGGGCTGTCCAAGGAGGCCATGGAGTGTTCCAGGGGTCTGGCCCTTGAGACCTGCAGGGACTTGGGCCTTCTGATCAACACTGCCAAGTCTGAACTCAACCCTTTGCAGGGGATCCACTTTATCGAGCAAAGCTAGACTCCCTCCTGGCTAAGGCCTGATTCCCTGTGGACTGGGTATCAGATTGTTCCTCCTTTGTGCGATCATTTCAGGTTGGGTGCTTGCGCCTTACATGGTACTTCCTGCATCTGCTAGGGTGCATGGCATCCTGCACCACCATGTTCAGGTGGGCCTGCTAGCGAATGCACCAGCATCAGTGGGAGCTGCGCCACCAGTGGTCTCGGCACTTAGGTCACCTGGACCAGCCGGTGACAGTGAGAATATCTGGAGGAAGGAGTCCCATGTATCCACCCAGAGCTGACTGTCACTCTCACAGCTGATGCATCTCTGGTGGGATGGGGAACCCACCTTGGGAACCACAGGACCTACTGGTTCTGAACCCCCAGAGTCCCGTTAGCACATTGACTTGCTGGAGCCCCATACAGTGCATCTTGCTGTGGTAGAGAGGTAGAAAATTTATTTTTTGACATTAGTCTTTACAATCTTAAAAATTTTAACACATAATACTATATAGATACTCAATTACAATTCAAATGCAATAAAATGTGTTACATATGTGTACATCCACAAAATTTGTTTCTTCACACAGTGAAGATAAATAAATTGAATACCAACCACATATGTTGTATGTTCATAGATAATATATCCAGTACTATATTCTCGTGTGCAATAAAAATTTGTATAATGTCTGTGATAGTTCTTTATTGGTTGTTGTCATCAAATAAAGAACTAACTCTTGTTCTGACTGAGTTTGCTTCTTTTGTCTGGGGTCAGGTTGTGCAGGTCCAAACAGAAAATACCACAGCAGTGTACTACCTGAACAAGCAGGACAGCACGCATTCCCTTCCTCTATGTCAGGAGGCACTTTGCACTTGGACCCTCATGCGCAGCTTGGATGAGGATCTCCTGGGCATCCACATAACAGGGTCCTCCGACCAGCTAGTGGACACCCTCTGCTGGGTGGGCGAGGCGTCTAACGAATGGTCTCTGCATCAGGAGGTGGTGAACCACCTGTTCTTTCTGTGGGTCACTCCTCTGGTGGACATCTTTGCCTCCTGGGAGAACGTTAAGCTGAGGCTGTCTTGTGCCCACCCCCCCCTCATTGCGGGACACTGCTGGGGGATACCTTTGCGAGGCGCTGGACCTCAGTTCTCCTTTACGCCTTCCCTCCCTTTCCCCTTAAACACAGGATATTGGTCAAGGTAAGTGGCACAAGCCACCGATGATCCTGGTAGCTCTGGACTGGCCCTGCCAATTTTGGTACCTGGATCTCCACAGCCTCAGCAGCAGACCTCTGTGGTGGTTGCCTCTGCACCTGGATCAGTTTCTGCATGCGGACTTTCAGTCCCTGCATCTGACAGACAGGTTCCTGAAATCCTTCCCAACTGCCTTGTCACACTGCCTGGCTACTTTAGGTCATTCGAGATGATTACACCAAAATCTGTTTTTTGCTCGGTTGTTGTTAATATCATTCCGACCATTTGGTATTCTGTCCCTGGGTGTCTGTACCACAAGTACATTATTCTGCCCTTTTTTATTTTTGCATAAAACTCAGTTGCCATACCCTTGACCGCTCCTCAAGTTTTCGCAGGTCTATTTTCATAATTTCCACCCCCCCCCGGAATGTCCCCTACATTACAGATTTTAGTATCATCTGCAAATAGGCAGACCTTCCCCTCCAGCTCTTCTGTAATGTCACTTATAAATATATTAAAGAGGACCAGTTCCAGTACTGATCCCTGAAGCACCCCGCTTGTCATCCTCCCTTCCTCAGAGTGAACTCCGTTTAACACCACTGTCTGTCTCCTCGCCCCTAACCAATTTCTTACCCAGTTTACCACCTTTGGACCTACTCCTAATCTCCCTAGCTTGTTTAATAGTGTCTTGTGTTGAAATATGTTGAATGCCTTAATGAAATAGTACAGTTACGCAAGAACTTACTGTAACAGTAGTAGATCTTTGAGAGGATCTCTTGCAGCGGGCCACACCTATTGAACTACAGCCACCATGCACTAGGGCCACACAAAAACATTTCTTGCTAGCAGTCTACCGGGGGGCCACCAACACTGACGTCACATGCTGACGACATCCTTACCATAGAAATGTGGGCGGCCCACGCCCTCCTCAGTTCTTCCACTAGAGACCATAAGCAGAAAGTCCTCAGCTGGTGAACTGAGGAGAAGTCAGAGGTTCCCGTCAACAGAAGTGAAACAGAAGGGTCACAAAGAGGGAGAAAGGAAGACAAATACAGAGCGCTTCCCCAGGTCAAGGGGGAAGGAGGGAGGGACAGCATGGCCTGCTGCAAGCAATCCTCTTGAAGATCTACCGTTATGGTAAATTCTTACATTACAGTACTAGCTTAATCGAGGGCGTCTCTTGTAGCATGCCACAACTATAGAACATGTCCCAAGCAGTTCTGACAGCAAAAGAACCACCCTAAGAAAGAAGGCCCTAAAGTACAGCTAGGCCAAAACCAGCTCGACATCTCGAGACAGTGTCCAGACTGTAGTGCTTGGTAAAGGTGTGGACAGTACTCCAGGTGTCTGCAGCACAGATCTCAGCGGCTGACATGTTCCTGAAACAGGCAACAGAGGTAACCATACCTCTAGTGGAATGGCCACGAACAGGTCCAGGAAGTTCCTTATCATACTTCCTATAACAAAAAAACAATACAGTTAGCCAACCATTTCGACAGGCACTGTTTATAAACAGGTATGTCCTCTTTCCTGGGGTGAAAGAAACAAACAGCTGCAAAGCTTTTCTCAAGTTCTTCTTGCGAAGAACATAATATCCCAGTATTCCATGTACATTTGAAGCATGCAGCAATGCTTCCCCTGGATTGGCATGCCCTGCGTAATAAATAGGCAGGTGGATAGTTTAATTTAATGTGAGCTCAGACACCAGCTTAGGAAGAAACTTAGGATTCTTACGTAAAGACACCCTGTCTTTGTAGAAAATCAAATAAGGCTGCTCGCACATATGAGCCTGAAGCTCTGAAATCCTTCGGGCAGAAGTGATAGCAACTAAAAATAACACACTTCAAGACAGAGAGCATAGCGTGCAAGTCGCAGCTGGCTCAAAAAGAGCCAAAGTAAGTTTTTCTAAAACAAAATTCAGGTCCCAAGGCAGGACAGGTTTCCGAATGGGGGGGGCTTCAGGTGGAGAATGCCCCTCAGGAAAATACAGGACACCTCTAGTTGTGCCACCATACAGCTATCAACAGTCACATGGAAAGCTCAAATAGCAGACAAGTGCGCTTTAATGGAGGAGTACCTCAGACCAGAGTCTGAGAGGGACGACAAGTACTCCAGAATCTGATTCACTGGATAAGTGAAAGGGTCCAGCCAGTAGGCAGTTGCCCACAGAGCAAGGAAGCCCTCCATTTCCACTGGTGGAGGGCTTCCTTGCAGCCACTAGAACATCAGCCCCCCCCGGGGCACCCCAGATCTAGGCATGGCTACGTCTTCAGGAGCCAAGCATGAAGATGCAGAGACTTGAGGTCCAGATGGACCCAGGTGTCCAGTTCCTGAGAGAGCAAGCCGGTGCATAGGGGTAGGGACACTGGAGCTTCCACTGTCAACTGCTGCAGCAGAGGAAACCAGATCTGGTGAGGCCAGAGGGGGTGCTATGAGGATCATAGTGGTCCCTTCCATCTGAAGTTTGATCAATACCTTCTAAAATAGCGTGAAAAGAGGAAAGGTATAGAGAAACCTCTCCTTCCAAGAGAGGGACAACACGTCTTGCCAGAAAAGTCCAGGCCCTGGAGCAAGTGAGCAGAAACGCGGCAGTTTTGCCTTGAGTGAGGTCGCAGAATGGTCCAACTCTGGACGACCTCACCTGTCACATAGGTTTTCTAGAACTGAGGTCAGCAGCTCCCTTTCATGTACCCTGGACTGTGACCAGCTTAGCTTGTCCACCAGGACATTTTGGATGCCTGAAACATCAGTCAGTCAATCAAAATTTTATTTGTAAGCAGAATTCCAACAGACCAAAGCTCTTTACATCCTAATAAAATTAATATAAACATCACTAATTAAAAACAAAGTATAAATATAATCATTATAAATAAAAACTGAACAGCTGTACAACTAGGCTTAACTCCCATCTGAAAATGCCTGGCTGAACAAGTGTGTTTTCAATTCATTCTTAAAGCAGACAATGGTCTGGCACTCTCTAATCCGATGAGGTAGAGCATTCCAGAGGTCAGAGTTGCCAAAGCAAAAACATGTACGTCTGAAAGTGCTAGAACGTGTTCTAGAGTCAAGTACCAGACCCTCATAACATCCCAACAGAAAGGGTAGGAGTGGATACCCCCCTTGCTCGTTGATGTAATGGACTACACTGATGTTGTCTGTACCAACAGGTGGCTTGGAGACAGCTGGATCTGGAAGGTTTGCAAAGCATACAGAACAGCCCTCATCTCCAGGACATTGATATGCAGGGTGGTCTCCACTTCGAACCACGTCCCCTGAATTTGATGAAGACCCAGATGAGCCCCCCAGCCCAACCCCAAAGCATCTGGTGAGAACTTGCTGAGGAGAGGGAATGAGAAAAGGAACCCCTCTGAACAGGTTGCTGGGTTCCATCCACCAAAGTAGCACTTTTTGGACCGGGGAAAAGACCAGGACCGGTTGTTCTAGGTCTTTGGTTCACTGATCCCACTGGACCCTCAGTGTACACTGGGGAATCCTCATGTGTAGCCTGGCCAGAGGAACTGTGCCAGTGGCCGTGGCCATGAGACCCAAGAGCCTGAGGAAGGATCTGGCTGAAACATATCTGCTGTTGTAAAGTAGCTGGGATTGAGCCATGAGGCGGTCCGCCCAAGGCTGTACCCTGAGTTGTATACAGTACCACTCCTATGTGCTGTAGGTGCTGGCATGGGGACAAGACTGATTTGAGCAGATTTACAGTGATTCCCAGGTCATTGAACAGTTGTGTTGTACACGCCAGGATCTGGAACAGTTGCTCCCTGGACTGCGCTTTGAGAAGCCAGTTGTCCAGGTAGGGAAAGACATAAAGCCCCTCCCACCTGAGAACTGCTGCCAAGCATTTGGTAAACACCGAGGAGCCGAGGACAAGCCAAATGACAAGGCACGGAACTGGAAATGAGCTCCCTGGAACTGAAACCTGAGGTACTGCTGGTGGGAGGCACACACATTAATATGCAGGTATACATCCTGCATGTCGAGAGAGCATACCCAGTCTCCCTGATGTAGAAAAGGCAGCAGCCCTTGAGGGTCACCATCCGAAACTTCTTGTACTGGATGTAGAAATTTAGACTGCAGAGGTCCAGGAAGGGCTGGAGATCCCCTGTGCATTTGGGAACCAGGAAGAAAGGAGTAGAATCCCGTTTCTCTGATCCTCGGGGACGGGTTCTGTGGCTTTCGTTCTCAGCAATGTGTGAATCTCCTCCCTAATCAGACTAAACTGGAGGTTGTTCTGGAGGCCACTCCAGGAGTTTCAGGGTATGGCCCACTCTTATGAGCTGCAGAAGCCAAGCATCTGTAGTGAGCTCCTGCCATCTGTCAAGAAGTAATGAGAAACAGCCCCCTACCACTGCCACCTGCAGTATTTGGGGGAAGGGTGCGAGTAAGGAGTCAGGCTAAAATGGCTTCTGTGGCTGGAGCCATCTCTCCTCCTCTAGGGGCCTTCTCAGAGGTGGAGGAAGGGGTGAGCAGGGCAGAGGCTGCTCTGCGTTTGCCCTGAGGGTTAGGGCCAGGCTTTGGTCTGTGGGTGGTGCAACAAAAGGGCACTTTCTGCCCACTTTTCGGTTGGGTGTGATGCAAAGAGTGTACAGACCGCAGAATCCGGCATGAAGCCCGCAGATCCAAAAGTATGTCCTGCACACCTGCCCCAAAGAGTTTGTAGCCTCTAAATTGGGCATAAAGGATGGACTGTTGCATGTCCTGGGCAAAACCTGACACTCTGAGTCAAGAATATCTCCTGAGGCAAATACCAGCTGTGGCATCTGCAGCATCGTAAGCTGATTTCAGCAGGTGCTTACTGACTTTAGCCCTGGACTGAAGGACCTGAAGCAACTCCTCCATCTGAGGATCCTCTGGAAGAACCTTAGCTGCCTCCTCGGCCTGTCTCCAGAGCTGGTTTTGAAACTTGACCATATGGGCAATGTAGTTTAAGACCCTAATGGCCAGAGTAGCTAAGGCAGAGGTCCTTCTGCCAATCAGGTCCAGCTTTCTGGACTCCTTGTCTGCAGGGAGAGAGCTGAGATGCTTAGGCTTCCTGGTCCTATCATGGGCAACATTGATGACCACCGAGTCATCCTGTGGTTGCTCAGCAAAAAATGGTTTCCCCACAGGGGCCTGGCACAACTTGTCCGCCTTTCTGAGCGTGGTGGGGATCAGGTTGGGTCTATACCAAGCAGCCTTGATAGCATTCTTGAAAGGCTCCATCAGAGAGGGTATGATGAGAGGAGGAGAGTCTGGCAACTCCAGGTAGTGGGACAAATGGCATCGGGCAGCATCCTGTTCCTCTACCTCAAACCCCATAGTCACCTGCAACTGCCTCAGAATGGAGACAGAAACAGGGTTATCAGGGAGAGACTGAGGGATATACCTTGGCATCTCTTCACCCCCAGAAGACACCATCGAAGTAGAATGTGAAGGGCTAGTACCCCCATCATCCCTGTTAACACCTTCCTCATGGTCATCGGGAGGAAGAAGGTCCGGGTGATACTCATTATCATCCCTCTGCCCAGGATGAGGTGGAGTGGGTGTCAGGGTATAAGGGCCAGGGTGCTGCCTTGAGGGGTGAGAAGGCATGAGGTCTAGTGTAGAAGGTCCCTGCGGCACCAGCCCTTGCAGAGGGGCAAGGCCAGCGTGCATTAAGTCCCACACGGAATAGACTATAGATTGGAAGTCCACCAAAATCTGCATCAGGACGCCGAAGTAGCGGAGGCAGAGGGGTCTGTTGTGGGGCTGGGAAGGGCAACGGAGCAGGCTGAGGCACTGGTGTCGTCCCTATGGGGCCTGTGTCATCAACAGGTTCCGAGAAGAGAGGATGACAGAGAAAAGGCCTGGGGTGAAGCCGGTGGCAACTGGGACCCTGAGACCAAAACCTGGACTGCCAAAGCAGCTGATATTGGCATCTGGGGAGTAGGCTGAACCCCCAAGAGTGTCAAACCGGTGCCAGCCAAGGCTGAAAGGGCAGAGCTACCTGACTGATGGCCCACGGAGAATAAGGGTCTGAACAGCAGGGGCTTTAAAGTTGGTGGGGCCAAGGAAGTACCTGATACAGACAAACCTGCACCTATCAGAATGAGACTTTTGTGGGGGAGGCTGCTACAGTAAGCCCTGTAGAGAGAGCATTGGTGGCAGGGGGGGACTGCTCCTGCAGTGGAAGATGTCCCTGCCGAGGTTGATGCTTGACGCAGCGACCGGGAATGATCTGTGGAAGACTGCTCCTTAGCCCAGTCCTTATCCTGGTGCTTATGCTTCCAGGCTGACTTGTCTCGGGTGCTGGATGACTGGGAAGCCGAGGACAACGCCGGCAAAGCAGAGGAACTCTTGGCTTGAAGCTTCTTCTCCATGTGGGCAACATTCTGTTGGAGCAGAAAGGTCTTTAGGGTCTTCTAGTGGTGCCTCCTGGTAGCCTGGTGGAAGCAGTGACAGAGATTGCAGGCCTGCACATCATGGTTTGGGCCTAGGCAGTGGACACAGGTGTCATGGCCATCCTTCTTGAGGATCTTCTCCCCACAGGCACAGATGTGAAAGAGCTTCTCAGAGGTGGAGTTTGGTATAAAAAGGAAGAAAAATCACTTTGAGAACAAAGTGAGTTGCACAACTTTGCAGTTCCAAGTGTCCCAAACAAGACCCTTTGAATGTTTAATGACTCCCTGGAGCTAAATCAGCTCCCGACTCACTCCAGCAGCTGGTGACAGGTAGAATGAGGTGGCAGAGATTCAAACATCATCCATTGTGCTGTGGTCACGCCTCCTCACAGAAAGCATTTCCTGATGAGCTGAAATGTCCAAGGGGCAGAGTAATTTAAGAAAGTCTGTTGGCAGAGTGGCTTTGAAGCTCCATGTCCCAACAAACCCCTCTGAATGTTTAATGGCTTACCTAGAGCTAAACCAGCTTGTGACTCTAGTGTGCTGTCCCACATCCCTGAAGAAGGAGAGCAGTTCATGAGATGCTCAATTTTCCTTCACCTGGTCATCCCTGAATAGCTTGAGTCTGTTCCGAAGTCCAGGTCACCAGCGTGGCAGTACTGTCATGCTACAGGGCCAGCTTTAGGGGTGGGTTACATGTATTGACGTGGGGGATGTTGGCTAGCACACTGGGGAAAATACCCTATTCCTCTGCCAGTGGGATCTTATTAATTTATCCCTGGACAGTCACCAGAGATGGACTTCAGTTTAGCATCCCATCCGAAGGATCACACTTTAGCAGTGCATCACCCCCCAACCCCATGCTGTACTACAGCTGTCCCACATCCCTGAAGGAGAGCACTTCATGAAATGCTCAATTCCCCTTTACCTGGTCATCCCTGAATAGCACAAGTCTGTTCCCAAGCTCAGTTCACCGGCGTGGCAGACAGTAGCAGTACTGTCATGCTACAGGGCCAGCTTGAGGGGTGGGTTACATGTATTGACATGCTAACATACTAAAATGCCAGCAGAATAGGCCTAATGGTCTTTCGTGTCTGCTCGTTTGGTCAGCCCCCACCCTGGGTGCTGACCTTGCTGCCCCCTCACCTTCTCTGGCTTCTCCCTTCCCAGTTCCGGATATTCTTGCTGCATTGGATTTTGCTTCCAGAACCCTTCCCCTGTACCTGTCCCACCCCCTCTTGAACCCCTCCACCGTCTCTGCCTCCACCAGCCCCCTAGGTAGCGCATTCCATAGCTCCACCACCCTCTCAGTGAAGTAGCACCTCCTCCTTTCACCCCTGAATCTTCCCCCCTCCAGCTTCCACCCATGCCCTCTAGTGGCCCCCTCCTCCTTCCTTCGAAGCACCCTGACTGTTCCTCCCCTATTCACCCTCTTCATGTACCTGAAGACCTCTATCATGTCCCCCCGGTCCCTTCTCTCTTCCAATGTGTACATATTTAGCTCTTCGAGCCTCTCCTCATAGGTCCTGTCCCCCAAGCCCCAAACATGACATGGGGGATGTTGGCTAGGACACTGAGGAAAATATCCTATTCTTCTGCCAGTGGGTCTTATTAATTTACCCCTGGACAGTCATCAGAGATTGACCTCAGTTTAGCATCCCATCCGAAGGATCACACTTTAGCAGTGCATCACCCCCAATGCTGTACTACAGTGTCAGTATTGGGTATTGCCAAGTTCCTGGTGTACGACTGGAACCTACGACCTTGTGATTCTCCTTCCTCCAGTGCAAGCTTACAACCTACTGAATGACTGACACTATCATACACTTAATTACTTGTAATTATAAGAGTAATATTTCGTGGGGAAAAGACTATTTCAAAACAAATACACAGTACTCTGGGGTATTAAGCAGAGTTTACTCATTGCCAATTAGCAGATTATATTACAATGTAAAAATCAAGGTTTATGTTCCCTTTTAAGAAGGTGTGAGGCCTGTCTCAAAATCTTATAATGTGTAACACCTCAGAAATTTTTTTACTACTTTGGAAGGATTTCCATTTTCTTCTAAAATCATCTCTAGACGTTGATATTACACTGAAATTTGTATCAGAACAGAGATTTCTAACTGTTCCTCTTAGCACAAGCCTTTTCATTTAAATGCATACTGGTTACTTGATAGTTTGACAGGAACTGATTACAAGTCATTTTGAATGATTAACCATGAATTTATTCAGCAGGAAAAGTTGCATTTGTACAGTAAAGCTGGAGTGAAAACCTGAGTGATATCAAACAGTAGCTGCAAAGTAAATTGCCAGACATGGGGTTTCACAACTCACTGGGAGTAGGCAGTCCTTTGTTTTACATTTTCTAGCGACCATAATTAGTTCTGATTGTTACTCTCTGCCTGTTCTTGTCCTGTATTACTCATTTGTGTTGATTTTGTTTTCAGTTTATGTAATATCTTGCCTTCGTGTTTGGAATCCACCATCTAGAAAGGTGGAACAGAGATTAAGTGACTGCATTTTCCACTTGGAATGTATGCATTTTGTGAAAAAATATCTTGAATACATGGCCTGTTGTTTTAGACTCTTTTCTGAACTGTAATTATGGAAAACATAAAGGTAGGGTTGTGCCGTGTTAGCCTATACAAAACTACGAAAGCGAGAGAGAGAGAGAGAAAAGAAAATCTTTTTGCTGGGAAAGACCGTACCTTTTTTTAGAAGAATCTTTTTTTTTTTCTCCTGGATAAAGGAAAGTAAATGTGCACGTGAATGGGGATTTTTTTGTATTTTTTTTGCTTGGCAGGTGTCAGAACACATGACACTTGTGCATACAGTAACTCTTGTTGCACAAGTGCTGTCAAGAGCCCTGTTATGTTTCAGCAGTGAAACTGTCACAATCTAATTATCTGCAAAAAGCTGTTGGGAACTCCTTAGATATTGAGAAGTACTGGACAATTAAATCCTCAGTACTTCTAGCATCTGCCATTTTTTACACAGTGCTTTTCAGTCCTAAAATCCATCCTCGGGTAGGAGCATGAAGCCAAAGCTTATTTTATACATGAAAAAACTTGCCCATAGCTATTAGTTTTCCTGAATCCAAGGAGACGGGTGGGGCAGGATCAAAAATACTTATTTGATCAAAGTTATTGGCTCTGAAGGTATCCTCATCTGTGTTAGAAAGATGAAAGGTGTTATTTTTATTTGACGCTAGTAACAGTGTAATTTTGAACTAATTGGTGTTGAGCTGCCAATCACCTTGAGGGAATCCAAATAGATACTCTTACAGTTCTCTTTGAGGTACTGAAACCTTGTGTCAGGGCTGGAAGGAAAACTGAATAAAACCGTTAAATTGACCTGAAATGAGCTGCTTTGTGGTTTTCTTGGAGAATCCCTTTTTCCAAACTAGTCTAAACAAGTCTTGTCTACCATTTTGATTTATTGCCTAGACAATACTGACATTAGACTTTTGTATGTATGTTTGAAATGCATGTAGTATTCCTTTTTTATGTAGGAACTAGACTGGATTATTCTAAAGTGGTGAGTGCCTTCTATATAGTACAGTAATCAAACTTCTGCAGTAAGTAAAAGGGAAAAATAAGACAAAATAAGGCACAGATGATGTATAATAATCTTTAACAGATTACTTAGAAAATGTACTGGCCTTAGCTGTGAAAGACATGAGGCAGTTTTCCTATTTTTCACAGTACATTTTGCTTGTGTGCTTCACTAAATATAGGACATGGAAGAATATGATTGACATTATATATAATAGCTTGGAGCAACAGTAAGATAATATACTGTATTAAATATGAGTTAACATTTTAATGAACCCTTGCAGTTAGGCAAGGCTCATATATGTAAATGAGCCTAATTAAAGCACTATTTGCCCTGTTCTTGTCTGAATGTAGTCAGGTTTATATTTAAGCAAACTTCATCATATAGATCATTTTAATTTGATATTTTAAAACAATTAACATTTTTTTAAATATGGCTGGCGTATGATGACTATAGTTTGGAATGATAATTAGTATTTCCAGTTAGACCTAATTTACCTTAAATGATGCATCATATCATTAATGCTTTCCATGCTTCCTGGTGTCCTTCCCGTTGTCATGACTTCCTGGCATGGCTTCATGGAATGACACCAAAGCAGGTGACATTCTTGCAGCTGTACCTAGCCAGCACATTCTTGGCTCACCAGCACTTGGGTGACGTACTTTAAACTAATTTTCTGATTTTTCTTCTGGCTTTGAGAGCCCCCCACCCCATTGTTTCAGACTGATGCTCTCTCCAGTATCAAGGCTTTTACCTTACTTATTGTATCTGTTTACATAGGTGCTAGCTAACCACATCAGGTGGCACTTTAGGATCTTCTAAAAGGCGATCTCCTCCATAAAGCACCACTCTTTGGTCTAAGTCCAGAAGCACTAGCACCCTGAGGGAACTAGAAGCTTTGGGGATGGCATGTATCGAGCGGAGGGCACTGATAAACGATGCCAAGTTGTCAATGGTATAAATAATGGTGCTGGCCTATACCACTTCAGTTCCTTTTTTCCCCACTATTATAAAGCACACTAACTCATCGGGGACCAGTACTAATTTTGCTCTGAATAGCTTTCATTTTAATTTTTGTCATCAAGATTTTGTATTAGTTAAAGTAATAGTTTGTCATCATTATTTTTCAGTTTTTCTTAGTTTACTCTGTGCTAGGCCACTGCCGGGTTCTGTTGCAGTGCCCACGTGCTGCGTGCCCCTACCGTTGAGTCCAGGCCACTCATCTAGGAGTGAAAAATGTGCTAGTCAACCACCTCAGCTGCTCAGCAGCAGATCCTTGTGAGTAGTTTGTAGTGAATGGTATTATACAGTCACTGATCAACAATGTCCTAGCTGGAAATGGCACAAGTTTGCTCCTTCTACATGCATTAAGTCTTACGCTGGTCCAAGCAGATCTGATAACCACTGTTCCAGCAGAGTGCAACCAGGGCTCCATGTACTCTTCCTTCTTCAGTATCTTTGGCTGTCCTAATTCTAGGGCCAGCTGTTTTATCTGAGTCTTCTGTCTTTGCATCAGCTGGTTGTACTCTTGGTGGTATACAAGTTACCAGCTTCAGTGTATTAGATTATGTAGCCCAGGCCCTATTAGCAAGGAACCCTTCCTCCAAAAAGAGCCTGCTGCAAAGCAGTCTTTTGACATGTGCATTTTAAGTAAATCTTGGAGTGCCTGCTGGATTGGAATCTGATCTGCAGATCTTTCAAGAATCCGTCTTCTCCACAGAGCCTAATTTTGGTCTTAGGGCCGCAGGCACTAAGACTCTGTGGTATCTAGAACTTTTGTGGCTGACATACCATACACATGCGTATAGCACCAGGCATCGTGCCACATGCATCAACAGCATAGATGGTGGTGCTGGCCATCAACCGCTTCTTTCACCCACCATCAAGAGTATGCCTTGTTGAGGGAACAGACTGAATTTCGGGTTTCGGCCCCATAGGTCTCAGAGTTTCTAGTTTATATTTGTTTTTGTTTTACAGTTTCAGACCTGCAAGTTTTTTGTTAGTATTGTCTTGTTAGACCAGTTCAGCTTTCAACTGTTATGTCAGGTAAGGTGCCTGTTAAGACCAGTTGGTTTGGCAATGAGGTTGTTTTGGACCACCACTTCTGTCTTGGCAAGTGTCCCAGTACCAGACAGCCTCACACCTGGGAGGATAGTCATTTCTCTTGGAGCAGTAAAATGTTGGTACAGTACAGTGATACAGTAGGTAGGGATAATCGGGCTGACTAGGTGGATTCAAGTGGTCCTTATGTGCCGTCAAATTCTATGTTTCTATGTACTGGCTCTGCTTAAGCTTGGTGTCTGATTCTTGGGATCACTCAACTGCAACCTTGCCTTCACACAAAGATGCAAGGACATACAGTGGCGTGAAAAAGTATTTGCCCCCTTCCTGATTTTCTCTATTATTGCATATTTGTCACACTGGATGTTTTCAGGTCTTTAGAGAAAATGTAATATTAGATAAAGGGAACCTGAGTGAACAAATAACACTTGTTTTTTTTTTTAATTTCACTTATTTAATGAAAAAAAGTTAACCAACACCAACTGGCACTGTGTGAAAAGTAATTGCCCCTTACACTTAATAACTGGTTATGCCACATTTAGCTGCAATGACTGCAACCAAACACTTCCTATAATTCAATACCAGTCTTTCACATCGCTGTGGAGGAATTTAACCCACTCTTCCTCGCAGAACTGCTTAATTCAGTTACATTTAGTAGGTTTTGAGCATGAACTGCTCAGTTTCAGGTCCTGCCACAGCATCTCTATTGGGTTTAAGTCTGAACTTTGACTAGGCCTCTCAAAACTTTAATTTTACTTCTTTTAGCCATTCTGATGTGGACTTGCTTTTGTGTTTTGGATCATTGTCTTTCTGCATGACCCAACACGCTTCAGCTTCAGCTGATGGAAGGATGACTGGACATTCTCCTTAAGAATTTTCTGGTACAGAGCAGAATTCATGGTTCCTTTAATTATGGCAAGTCATCAGGTCCTTAGGCAGCAAAGCATCCCCACACCATCACACTACCACCACCATGTTTGACTGTTGGTATGGTGTTCTTACTGTGGAATGCTGTGTTTGCTTTACGCGAGACATTATGGGATCCATGTTGTCCAAAAGTTCCACTTTGGACTCATCTGTCCATAGAACATTTTTCCCAAAGGCTTGTGGATCATCCAGGTGCTTCTTGGCAAATGAGAGACGAGCATTTATGTTCTTCTTGGTTGGAGTGGTTTCCGCCTTGCTGCTCTCACATGAAGCCCATTTTTGCCCAGTCTCTTTCTGATTGTGGAGTCATGAACACTGACCTTAGCTGAGGCAAGAGAAGCCTGCAGTTCTTTGGATGTTGTTTTAGGATCCTTTGAGACTTCTTGGATGATTTACACTGTGCCTTGGAGTAATTTTGGAGGCCACCCTCCTGGGAAGGTTCACTACTGTTCCAAGTGTTCTCCATTTGAGATTATGGCTCTCACTGTGGTTGATGGAGTCCCAGAGCCTTAGAAATAGCTTTGTAACCCTTTCCAGACTGATAGAGGGCAACAAATTTTTTCTGATCTTTTCAGGAACTTCCTTTGATCATGGCATAATGTGCTTGTTGAATCTTTGTGCTGGCAACGTGACTCTGATGGTAAGGGCCAAAATAAGTGAGGTTTATATTGAGCAGGGCTGGCTGTAATCAAGCCTGGCTGTGTTCAATCAAGCTGACTCTAATTATCCCTTTAATTGGGTTGATTTAACTAGGGGCAATTACTTTTTCACACAGTGCCAGTTGGTGTTGGTTAACTTTTTCATTAAATAAATGAAATAAGTAAAAAAAAAAAGTGTTATTTGTTCACTCAGGTTCCCTTTATCTAATATTATATTTTGTCTAAAGACCTGAAAACATCCAGTGTGACAAATATGCAATAATAGAGAAAATCAGGAAGGGGGGCAAATACTTTTTCACGCCACTGTAGGTGCCAGTCTGCTTCTCACCATTTGACCTCAAAGCCACTGGCTCCATATTATATAGGATTGTTGTGGATGCCACCCCTATACTGGGAAAGATTGGGAAACCTGTTGCCAGTCTTCTGCACACAGTAGTGCAGGTACCTCCGTCCCTAACATCCACACTGCCTATAGGGATGTCTCGGATTACCAGTTTTGACAATAGACTTTTATTTTAGTTTTTGCTAACCAAGTAAACACAGTGAACAATTACTTACCTATTTTCAGGTATGGCCCAGAACTTTGAACTGTGGCATTGGGTCCCTCCCAGCATCCACCTCCTAGAGTACACCACCAAATGATCTCGCCTCCGGGAGGGTTTCTCAAGGAGACAGCAGACTTTTTTTTTCTCAGTCTGCATCTCTGCCATCCTTCAGTACTATCTAGTGTTGAATGTGATTCCCATGCTCATAGGACAACTCTGTCTTCTGCAGGCAATATGTGACAGTCGTGTTCATACTAAAGTCTTTTGCGCAAAAGTTTTCATAGTTCCGTTGCCACCCTCCTTCGACAGATATCTAGGATACGACGTCACAGGCTTTCCTCTCTGGCCTTTTGCCTGTATGCTACATTATGTGCGCACCCTTTGAGGTGTGACACACCTGCATTAAGTTTGCCTGACGCTGTCCCAGAACATCTCTCCTCTGACTGTACCAGTCTTTCTTCGGAAGTCATGTCTTTGATAGCATTGTCACTGCCTGGAGTATGGAATTCGGTCCACACACAAGATGATATAGGAAAATAATATTTATTTATTTATTTCTTTTAACAGAGGTTTTGTCAAGGAAAAATGGATGCAAAAACAATGCACTTTTTTGAAGGTCTTATGTAATGCACAAGTTAGGGTTTATAATAAAAGTGACAAAAGTAAGTAAATGTGATGTTAAAGATTTTCGAACCCTAACTCCCCCCCCACCTGCAACCTCAGGAACCCCATAAATTGAATCCCAAAGCACAACCAGGTTTCAAACATTTGTTTAATATCATAAACAAATAACATAATGAGAGGAATACAGTTACACCCCATGACAAACACTACACTTGTATGTTGTAACAAGCAAGGATCTGTTCTATCCTCTCCTTTTATGTCTCTTGTCTGAGTGTGAATCAAATTTTCTTGTGAGACCTAGGGAACTGATCACTCTGATGGGCTCATGATTCTCCCCCTCTCGTTAACTCCCTGCCTTCACTTGCTGTTTCTATCTTTTCTTCCTCCTTACTTTTCTGTGGTTATGGGAATGTATGTGGATCTTTATGTGAAACCGGGTTCTCTGGTTTGAAAATGTGTATCCTACGGCTGGTCTTAGACACAGTCCTTACCCCGATCACATGCCTCATCAACCACTCTCTTTGCCTGGGGAAGGTTCCAACTGCCTGGAAAGTCGCCACTGTCACCCCTATCTTTAAAGGTGGTGATAGGACTGTGGCTGAAACTATCGACGGTCTCCATTCTCTCTCTCTCAAGGCCTTGGAAAAAGT
This sequence comes from Neoceratodus forsteri, assembly GCA_016271365.2. NCBI lineage: Eukaryota > Metazoa > Chordata > Ceratodontiformes > Ceratodontidae > Neoceratodus > Neoceratodus forsteri. The sequence continues at coordinate 1,541,883,333 of CM057456.1, read as the reverse complement.
GGTGGCCTCTCAAATCTCTGACTACCTCTCCACCTACAGTGTCCTTTGTCCTGAGCAGCATGGCTTCAGAGCGGGCCACAGTACCAACACAGCCCTCCTAGGTTCTCCAACTTTCTCCACTCCTCCTTAGACACTGGTTCTCTGGCTGGTGCTGTCTTCATTGACCTCTCGAAAGCTTTCGACACTGTCTCCCAACCCCTCCTTCTTGATGCCCTTAGTCTCTCTGGTTTTGCTGCTGGGCCTATCTCCTGGTGCACCAGTTATCTATCTAACCGCTCACAGCGTGTAAAAATTAATGGGACCTACTCAGACATCTGTCCCATCTTTTCTGGGGTTCCCCAGGGCTCCATTCTGGGCCCCTTACTATTCTCCTTTACCTTAACACCCTTCCACGCTCTTGCTCGGGAACATTCTATTGTCTTGCTGATGATGCAGTCATCTTTGCCTCAAGTCGTAACCCTATTGCCTCCAGGACTCGCTGCAGAAGTCCTTCACTGAAGCCGAGGGCTGGTTCAAGGCACATGATTGGTGATAAATCTTAAAAAACAAAACCATGTTCTTCCTCATCCCCAAAACAAGTCCTGCAACTTCAAACTCCTCATTCACTCTGGGTCCTCTTTCCCACTCGAACAAGTTTGCTCCTATAAATACCTAGGGATCCATTTTGACCCCTCCTCTCCTTCCATGGACACATCGCTGCCCTAGTCACTGCCACTAATATCCGATTGGGCATCTTACACGGTATAAACACTGCCTCCCGAGGCTCTTGACGCATGATCACCTCCTCTATCCTGTCCCTAGTGGACTATGCACTGCTGGTGTATGGTGCTGCTGATCAGACCGCACTCCATAAGTCCTTTTCTCTGAATAAGGCCTGCAGGTTAATTGCTGGAGCACCTAGGCTGACACACACCTGTCTACTGTGCAGCTAAGCGCTGGTACTTGATCTTGGCGCCTCAAATATCTGACCTGTACCCTTACAAAAAGACCCTTCTTGGGCTATCCCCACCAGGATTGACCACCACCATACCCCGCTCTGTCCCACTAGTTCATACTCGGACCTCTGGGAAAACCTCTCTTGTTATCCCTAGAGCTAGGACCTCTCACGGCCAAAGAGTCTTCAGCTTTAGGGCCCCCTCCTGGTTCAACACACTGCCCCCCTCCATCTCCGAAGCTCCAACTATATCGTGCTTCAAAACTTCATTACGTAACCACCTTATTAACACCTGATGCTGTAATTGCCACTAGTCAAAGCCGTACTCAATACTTATGACAAAGCTTATTACTAAGCTGCTAAGGACAACATAACTCTGGTATTGTTTGCATCAATCCTACCTGTACCAGCTTGTTTGTATCTATGTCTTAAGTTACTGTTATACTTATGTGTTGTACTGTTATACTGTGTGTTTTCGTTTGTCTTACTGTGACAAGGTACCTTTGTAAATGAGCCTATGGCTCAAAGGTTTTCCAAACTGCTGTTTAAATAAAATAAAAAAAAAATATATAGTTATGTTGTTGAAATGATTGCAGAAAGCTATTTGGAACTCAGAGGGTTAACCTTGAGATGCAGTTGGACCTCCACAAGCTCATTTGCAGAGTTGTCAACATGAGATTAGCTCTGGGACGCAACGTTCTATTTTGTTGCACCTGCAAGGAAAGAAACTGACAGAGTTTTGGGACATTGTGTGAAAACAGGATCTATCTTAACAAGCTCAGGATGCAGAAGTTAATTGCCTGGCACAGACTTCTTATAAAAAGAGCAGCGATGTTTTTGTTGGGAAGACAGGGATTGAAATTTAGAATTAGAGAAGCCCTCAGATGAAGGATTTTTTTTGTTTGTGCTGCCTTTATAAAGAGCTATCCTGAAGTTTTTTTATTTTTATTTTACAGTTAATAATAAGGAAATGCTGCTTGCAGATTTTATAACTGCTCTGGGTTTTCCTATGCTTCCTGCCCAGTGCCTTGATGACAGTTGTGAAACACAAGGCCGCATGATGCTGTGCTGAGGAAACGTGTGTATCTTTGGCAGTCACAAAGTAGTTGCATCATCACACACATTGTAGTGGACTTCGTGAGTGGTGCGTAGCTGTATCATCACACACATTGTCTCAGATCTTCTGCAAACTTCGTGCCACTCATGAATCAGCAGTGGTGTCACACACAGCACTACAGGCCTGTATACTGCAGCCTTGTGTCTCACAACATACAGGTGCGGTGTTAGCCATTGGATGTAACAGTATTCTAGTACAATGTGATTTATTTATTCATTTTTTTTTTGTACTATCTGTTTATTGCTTTAAATAAAACAATACAATAGTAATACTCATGTAAGTGGTACAGAGAATTAAACAGTCAAATAAGACCATTGCCATACAATATTGGGGTTGCACATATTCCCTCATACAATCTGGTACAGTAGGATGTAGGGGTTATGCAAAACTTAGAAAGGTACACAAAGTCCTTAAAAGTCCCAAAGTTAATGTCCCAAGTTGCCAGCCATGGAGGAGCCCTGAGTGCACTTTTGAACAATTAAATTTCATTGCTGTTCAGAGGGAGCTGCTTGCATTTACTTGGTGTTTGTTAGCTGTTCTTTTTCAAGTTGAAATTTTTCGCCCACCCTGCCATCCTGCACCTCCTTCATCTATTAAAATACTCCTTTGCTCTGCCCTATACCTTATCTGACTGGCATCTGGTGATAAAGGGGTGTGGCATATAACTGTGGGCAGTCCTAGAACCTGCAGTCTACTGTGTTTGCTGCCTAAGTCCTGCTTCTGGTAAATGTCAGATTCTATTACATGATCATGCAGCTCCCTCTCTACCTTCTAGTCCTACTGACTCCTCTCTGTTGCAGTATTGCCTTGGAATACCATAACTGTTCTTCCTCCGACCGCTTATACTTTAAGTATGGCTTTCGCGTGCTGGCTTTATCTTTACACTACCTTATGTACCCTACCCTTAATTGGGTACATGCCCAGTGGGCATTACCCTCAGGAGGTGGCATATCCTCTACCACAAGAATGTTTATTTATTAAATCTTTATATAATTTGTGCTGTACCGCTAAGCTCTCGTGCTTACACTCACTTGAATTTTTCCTTCAGAGCATCACCAGTACCTTATTACCTACGAAAGGATCGTTACCTCCCTCGATCAGTACTTGCATCTCTTGGTGTTATATGGCGAGGGTCCTAGTATTTGCATCATTAGCACAGTACAGTACGAAAAACATGTCTCTACATTCGTACACCGATGCCCTATCCAGCCGAAGAAGGATCAGAACTTCCAAACTACCATTTGTAGTGTTAAGAAAAGTTGTGCTCCTCCTATTGCTATGCTCAGGCAATGTTAAACTTAACCCTGGTCCAACCAAAGCAATTTCCTCACCTTCAGAAATCACAATGCTTAAAGGTATCAGCTTTGTGCATGTTAATGCATGTAGCCTCTTAAAAACATTCACCTTAATACAGGCTTGGGTTAGCCACACAGAACCTGATGTACTTGTGATCTCGGAATCCTGGCTTTGTCCATCTAGGCCGGACAAAGAGGTCAACATTCCCAACTACCTGTTATTCAGAGCTGATAGACATACTAGAGGTGGTGGCGTAGCCATTTATGTTAAGGATAAGTTCACGGTCACTTCCATCGATTCCACCTCAATCGCCAATGGTTTTGAATGTCTGTCTATTAAAATTGAAATAGCTCCATCATTGGCTCTCCGTGTCATAGGATGCTACAGAAACTCATCCTCGAGGTCGCAGCTCCTCTCCCACCTTTCATCTACTATGGTAACTGACACCTTGGAAACTATTATAATAGGGGACCTTAACTATGACTGGCTGTCCAAAGCCTCCCTTCCACTCAAATCCTTCTGCGACTCCCATTGGCTTACCTGGATAATAGCTCGTAAATCCAATAAAACAGAAGACTGGTGTCTCTAGATCAACCAGAAACTCCTGCACTAAGCTGATCAGAGAGGCCAAGGCAAATTTCTGTTGTGCTGAACTCGACTCTGCCTCTAATTGCCCTACCAAGTTTTGGTCCACGATAAAATAATTATCTGGTCATATTACAGGTAACACGCTCCCCACAAAAATTATCTTGAACAATATAACCATCAACAACAAAAAAGAGATATTACAAGCCTTCAACAATCATTTTGCCACTGCCGGTATAGCATTTAATAATTTGCCTGCATGTAGCCTGCGTTCTCAGCCTACTATGCAACCTCCAGTATCTAATTCCACTAAAGCAGTCTTTTCCTTCTCCCCTGCCTCCCTAAAAGAGGTTGAAGATCTTCTGCTCCAGCTGGATTCCAGAAAAAGTGCAGGCACTGACACCTTTGATCCGTACTACCTAAAGATAGCCTACCATGTCTTGGCTGTACCTATTACGCATCTTTTCATTCTATCTCTTTGACAAGGGACCATCTTTCACATGTGGAAAACCGCACATGTTGTTCTGTTATTCAAATCTGGGGAACCCTCTGATCTAAATAATTATAGACCGATTTTTCTCCTCCCCATTTTATTAAAACTATTGGAAAAGATTGTGAATGCCCAGTTGAGATCTTTCATAGATAATACAAATCTGCTAAATCCCATGCAGTCTGGCTTCAGATCTAAACATAGTATGATCACGGCCCTGGCCAAGGTGATAAATGACTGGCAACATAATCTAGAGAACAAAAAATTTGTCTGTGCTGTTTTTTTAGACCTAAGCAAGGCATTCGACACTGTCGATCATAGCCTACTCCTATCCTCACTAAAAGAAACTGGCCTTGACCCTACTTTCCTGCATTGTTTTGACGACTACCTCACGAACAGACACCAGCAGGTCAAGGCTGAAGGTGAGCTTTCTATTTCCAATCCATTAAAACGAGGTGTCCCACAGGGCTCCATTCTGGGGCCACTTCTATTTACGATCTACATAAACAAGATAGACACTACCACCAAAGAGGCAAAAATCCATCTGTTTGCAGATGACATGGTGATTTACCTGAGCCGCACAATGCCTGAAACTGCCTGCAGAGACCTACAGGCCGACTTCAACCTATTGCAACTCCAGCTAATAGAAAAAAAGCTATTGCTTAATGCCAAAAAAATGAAAGCAATGCTTTTTTCTCCTGTTAATAATGTCATACCCTGCTGTTGTTGGTACCATCCCTCCCATCTCCACTCTTTTAGGGGAAAATTTAGAATTTGTACCGAAATTCAGATATCTGGGGGTCTGGCTAGATCACAAACTTTACTTTGTGGATCATCTGGAGGATATGTTAAAGAAACTGAGGCAGAGGCTTGGTCTTTTTTCAGGATTAACTGCCTACTGACTACAGAGGCTAAGAAGCAGCTTGTCCAGTACACGTACCTCTCCGTAATTGACTATGCTGACTTTATCTACAGTCAATGTGCTTCCTCTTACCTTGGTAAACTGGACATACTATATCACAGAGCCCTGCGCTTTGTTATTGGTCTCCCCTTCTCCACCCACCACTGCCTCTTATATGCAGCTGTGGGATGGACCTCCTTACAGTATAGACGCAACAGGAATATGGCCTATTGGACATACAGTGCTATTATTGGTAAACTTCCGCAATATATTGCTGATTGTCTGCCTCCCAGTGTGCCTGGAACTTATGCTCTAAGAAGTTGTTCCCTGCTCTCTCTAAAAGTGCCCAGGGCTGCAACGCGCTTTGGGAGAACCGCCATAGGTTTTGTAAAGCCATCATTATGGAATGAGCTTCAGAAATCTCTGAAATTAAAGTCTCCTGTCAGTCTTGCTGTATTCAAGACTTTGTACGCAAAATATATCACAGAAGCCTGTAATTGCTTCAAACGACCATAGTTCGTTCATGCCTACTCCTCTCATACCCCCATTCCCTCTTCACTTCACGCAACTTGCTCCTGCTTCTCTTACCAACCTAACATCCTCCGACCTCTCTTAAACACCTGCACACCTGCTTATCCTCCAGCCTGTCAACTTAAACCCCCCCGGTCGCATTATCCTAACCTCAAACCCCTTCCCCTCATCAGCTACCTCCTTACACCTCTTGTCTTTGTCGTAATATATATGTTTTGGAAACTGCCAATGTATTTCCTTTCTTCTGCAGCACCCCCCCCAGCCTCTTCTACTTTTGTCTAAAACATGCCTTTTCCTATTCATGCATACTACCCATGTATATATTACCTGAATTCAGTAGTATTCATTATGTGATAGGTATCTGATGCAGGTTCTCCTGCACTGTTGTATACTTTCATTTTCTGTTATATTAATTGTATATAATTTGTATAGTTATTTGACCTTGTGTAATGCAGGTCCACCTTGCAAATGAGCTTGCTCAATGGTGTCCGCCTGGATAAATAAAGATTCTGATTGATTGATTGAGAGACATACGTAGAGATTGTATATCAAACTTAGACTTACGCACTAAACCAGTACTGCTAATAAACCTATTTTCTCTAAAAAGGTATAATAAGCTATATGTAATTCCCCCCAATCTCCTCCCCATCTCCATAGAGCATTATAATTATTACTTCTATAAAGCTATTAAGCGAATTCCTTAAACCTTTAACCAGTCCCCAGGAACCTAAAACGTGGAACACTATTTCAAGCACTAAGTAAGTTAAACTTCAACAGTAGGATATTTTAACAGTAAAAAGCCCTTAAACAAAACTGCAAAACCTTTATTCCACCAATAAAACATGTCCATGTATTGTCCTGGGAGAAACATCTGAAAATCAGAACACTGTAATATAGTCTAAAAATACTCATCCTGCATCAGAATCTCCCGAGGCATTTTCAAGAACTCCCCCAAATTCCGCCTCAGTCTTCTCAAGCCATCGGCCAACATCTTTTGGGTCAGTGAACTGCCAACTTTTCCCTCCATGGACGATGCGTAAGTGAGCTGGGAGAAGAAAAGAGTAAACAATTCCCAGGGATCTGAGCTTCTGTCTGGTCGCATCAAACTGTTTGCGTCTGGCCCGAGTTTGAAATAACTCAGGGACTAGTTTCACGTCATGTCCCTGAACCTCCACCAGGTACACCGCCCTGGCAGCAGAAATGAGCATGTCTCGGACCTCCAGCCCCACTGTCCGAATCAACACAGTCCAGGGTTGCGAGAGATCAGCAGGTCGGGCCCTGGAATTTACCTGATAAGTCTGCCATAAGGTTGTCCAGTCAAACCTGTCTGGTAAGGATAATGTTTCTGCCATCCAGTCTTTTAGCCCCTCCATCCCCCGCTACTCCCCGTCTCTGTCCCACCACCCACCTACCATTTTACCCCCTTACCTCCCACCTACCATTCCACCCCCTCTCCTGCTCCTCTCCTCCTGTCTCCCCCTCCCTATCACCCTGTCTCTTGTTGCTCCACCCCCAGACTACCTAACATTTATCTTTCTGTTCTTGCACTTACAGCAGTGTCAAATCCTTGACTGCCTACCCCTTTCCCCACCCCTCCCCTCTTATCCCCCACCTTGCTCCACTTATGTCACCCCTAGGATGGTTTCCATTTGTATCTGTGTCTTGCTATATATGCACACCGTACTTTAATTGTGCATTATTTGCCTCTGACTGTTTGCTACTGAGCTAGTCTATACACATATACTATCTTTTGCTACTAAGTTAACCTCCTGACCTGTAGTTTATCTTACCTCTGCTTACTTCTGTGTTAACCTCTTAACCTTGTATTGTATCTTACCACTGTTTTGCTTGCACCCATTGCTGACGCAGAACCTTTGTAAAAGAACCCTTGGTTCAAAGGTATTTGTAATCCTAGTAATAAATAAATAAATAAAAATAAGAAAAAGATAGGCTCACTCCACTCCTTCTAGCAAGCCTACTATTAGAATATTCCCCACTTTCTGGCCGTTCTCTACGGCCTCCAAACATCCTCTCAATTGCTGGTTTTCCTTCATAAGCAATGCCACCATAGCTTGTGCCAACAACGAGTGCTTGTCTGCTTCTGCTACAGTGTTCTTTAGAGAGATGAGGACTGCATCGTGGGCTTCTAAGCGATTCAGTTTTTTTATATTTTTGCATCCATAGCCCAAACCGACTCAAGTATGGCCTTCCAGGGAGGCTCTGTTGCTGGGTCTTTAGGTACTTCTACTGCTGGTCCTGCTGGTGTCTGAGAGGAGGTAGGCGTTATACTTCCCAATGCTGGATTCTGATCATTTTTTGTGTGCCCCATCACAAAATAGGTATCTTCTTGAAAGCTTGAGATGTGCAGAATTCGATGCTGTCAAAGATTTTCTGCTCAATAGCTTTTGGTTCTTACAAATTGAGACTATTTAGGAGATGTAATGAGGAGCTGGGAGGAAATATGTCCTGTCTGGAAGCTGGCTCTTTGGCCCCCCCCCCCCGTTCATTTACTTATATGTTGAAACATATGTTTGAAACTTGGATTGTATTTTGTTTGAACCCCAGTTTGGTGGGACTCATGGGGGAGGGTGGGCAAAATAGGGGTTAAAAAAATAATAACATTGCATTTTCTTACTTTTATCACTGTAATAATAAATCCTAACTTGGGCATTAACGTAGTGTTTTGAAAAAAAAAATTTTGTTAGATAGCAAGCTATAGTAGCTTCCCTTGCTTACTGTCCTTCTGGACATACTTCACAAAGCAGCTGCATCACCACAGAGATTTAGCAAGACCTACAGTGGACTTCACAGGTGGCCTGAAGCAGATGCATTATTACTCACACTGAGCCAGTTGCCAGACCTGTAGCATAATTTATGAGTGGCACTGTGGGCCATCGTAGAGCAGCAGTATCATTTCACACAATGAGCTAGACCTGTAGTGAACTTTGTAAGTGGCCCTGTGGGCCACTGGTGAAGCAGCATCGCTTGGGGGGTAACTCCAAAAACCCATTTTGGGATGAATTTAACTTTGACCACTTATATGGTTGTGAGGGAGAGAAACTATCTAAGGTAGCACTCAAGTTCTGCACCAAACTGTTTCAGATTGGCCAAGTTACTGGCATGTAAGACATTTGCTCTGTAAAAAAAAAAAAACTAAGTCTCTGTGCACGCACAATGCGCAGTTTGTACGGTAGGACTTTTTTTTTTTCCATAGTAACATTTTGGATAGCCATTATTTTACCTTTTTTTTTTTCAACATTTGTGCCCCAGACTTGGTTGATACCTTAGTTAGAACCCCCCCAACCACATAAATGATCGATTGTAAATGGATCCCGAAATTGTTTTTGGAGGGGTGACCCTGAAATTCTCTTTTGAGAGGCAAGTGTGACTACTTATATAGTCGTGAGTAGGGTCACTGGGAAATTGCATAAAATGTTACCTAAGAATGTGGAGACTTTTTGCAGAAATTATGGGGAAATTTTGGGGTCCACTATATATACCATGTGCTCTGTAAGGAGTGTCTTTATTGTTTGCTGTAGGATGTATCGCATAGCTTGTTAGATAACTATATTGCCAGCTATACATGCTTTTTAATGTGAAGAAAGGTTTGTGTTTCTGAAATGAACTGCACAGGAATCGTTATGTAGCATGTTTTCTAAAAGCTAAGGACATCTACCTCATGCAGTGCTTTGTAAGCAAGAAGGCGACGGGGTGCACGTTAGACAGTTCTAACGCACGGCTAGGGGGGCATAGTGAGGCACAAGTCCGCAGGCCGAGTGTGTTCAGCCCCCTAGCCGTGCGTTAGAGATTCTCTAACGCACACCCCAGAGTGGCTTATTGTGCTTATAAAATGGGCCTCTGTATTTTATATGCATGTAAAAAATAAAATTCTTATGCTGATGTAGAAAAAAATGACAATGTTTGATGTAGTTTGTTGTAAAATAGGTCCTCCGCTTGCGAAAGATTGGTTTTGTTTTGCCCTTAGGATTTTTACCCTGTTGAAGCCACCATACTGGTACTTTGTTTCTGTTAGTATCAGTTGGTTGCCATGGCATCCTGCCCCGAACGTACTTTTAGTTTTTAATATTTTCATGTTTTGTGTACTCTGTGTGTGTGTGTATATATAAGTACATATATAGTGTTATTTTATTGATAAAAATGGTGTAAGCAAGATTGTGGGCTAAGAGAGAGCAGGAGAGTAGCTGAGAGACTGAAGCAATTGAGCGGGTGGCAGGAAAGAGACATGAGCAGAACATTGTGTTAGTAAGCAAGTAAAAAAAAAAGAATAAACAAGTTGCTGATGTATACTGTGTGTTCTTGTTATTAGCAGTAACTCCATGTGAAGGGCAGGTGCTTCACATATGCAGGAACAGAGATGCGATCCGTTTGATGGCTGTTTTGGTTGCGCCCCCCCCCCCCACACACACACACTGGCAGAGTTCACATTTGCTTAAGAATAACATTTCTTAAATTTCTGCATTTGCAGAATTTTTATTTATCTGATTCTGGTTCCTGGGAGGTACAAGTGAGTGGGTGAGATGAAAGACATGACTGCGGGACGTAATACGCAGTCTGTGTTGTGTCTGGCGGACTGGTATTTCAGAATAAATAATAATAAAAAAAAAGGTCATTTAAGCAGGCTGTGTACATTTGTTTTGGTGGTGGAGTAAGCCCAGTTGAGCAGCAGGTTAAATCAGAAGGCTGCATTGGGGGTGGGGGACTGTTGAGGATATTTACTTTATTACTGTTAGTGGCTACTTTGGGGGACAGTAGTGTATGATTAATTTCTGAAAGTTCTGGTGGCACAAGGATTTCAAACATGTATTGCGCCCTTTTTGGCAGGACTAGTTTTAGCCGTGCGTTAGACACGTATAACGCACGGCTAACAACAAGTCAGATTGTTCAAAATCCTTTCCCCATTTTATAAATTGATTTTATTTAGTAATTCACAGTCAGTCAATATTGAATAATTTCTGACACAACATATTTTGTCATTTTCTAGATGCAAATAATGACACTTGTTTAACAACTACTTACTTTGGTGAAAGAAAAAAAATTAGTATCACCCCTATAGCCAGACTAACAAACCCGAGATCCCATGACAAACTAACTCATAAAAGGGATAACTACTTCCCCATAAGGGCGTGTAAACTCTGGAATAGTCTTCCTCAGTATCTTGTTAACATCTCAGAATTCAATAAATTTTAAGTCTTAAATGGATAAATTCCTAGTTGGATAATGGGCTAATACACTCACATGAAGTAGGAGGCAGTCATGATGGGCCTAGTGCCTTCTTCTGCCTTCAACAACCGAGTAATACCGAATAGATAACCGGGGTGCTGATTTTCCTAATCAGTACTGTAAGTACAACATTTTTAAAATCACATGATAAAAGTATTTAATCATACCAATAGCTTTTCCCTATATCATACAATAGTTTCTAATCCATGCCACTTTTGTTTTACTTGGGTTGCAGTGATCTTTGTTTGAAGGTAACTGTTCAAATATATTTCACCTGGTTCATCAGTATGTTTTCAGAAATGTTAGATTTTTTTGGTAGGCTCTGTGAGCATGTAGGTGTGGCAGATTATCAAGTTTTATTTACTGTTTGTTTTACAGTTTGTGGTCAGGAAAGACAAAGCTTGTTTCCAAGGTGTGCCCTGGGGGCACATGGAGGTTACGCAACTCCCTCATGGTCACACAGTATGCGAGTGGTGGCTGTGGGATTCAAACCCAGTTTTCCAGGTTTGCAGCTCAGTGTTCTTAACCACTGTGCTCTACTACCTCCCAGGTAAATGAAGTAGGGGATCGCTGTCACCAACTTCCTCAGAAGCACATCAAGCTGGCTGAGGGACAGAACCCAGAGAGTGGTGTTGGGGAAGAGTTATCCTGTACCAGGGGAGGTCACCAGCAGGGCCATGCAGGGATTGGTGCTGGGACCGGTGTTCAATGTCTTCATAAATGGCATTGGGGAGGGCAAGATGTGCCTGTGTTTGGATGACACCAAACTCTGTGGGAGGGTAGACACAGTGGAAAGGATACAGGACCTGCAGGCATACCTCTCAACTATCCCTGATTTTGTCTCAAAATTTCCACTGTTCCTCCTAAATTTGGGATTTCTGTTGCAGAAGAGTAGGGATTCAAAGCATAAAATAATGCCCGACTTGAGTGTTACTGTCCAATATACCTTCAGAAAATGCCTTTTAAGCTAAGCCAAACATTATAGCAGAATGTTGAGCTAATATTACCATTTCTTAAGATGTGTCCCTGATTTGGGACACTTGTCTCTGATTTTTTTTAAGCCTTGTCCCTGATTTGCAATGCAGGACATAGAGAGGTAAGCCTGCGGAAAGACCTCAGAAAACTTGAGAGATTGTCGGGGATCTGGCAAATTGGATTAAATTCAAAGTTATGCACATTGGAACTCGGACTCCTAGGACCAAGTACTACCTTGTGGGGAGGGTGTGGGGGTGCGGGGTTCGGGTAGCAGCAATGGAGGAAGAAAGGGATCTGGGGGGTGGTGATCACTAATGACCTGAAGCACTCCTTGCAGTGCAAAAAGGCACCGGCGAATGCAAACAAGATGTTGGTGTGTATAGCCAAGGGAATCCACAGTAGGTGGAGTGAGGTCATACTGCCATTGTACAGGTTGCTGGTGAGACCGCATCTAGAATATGGGGTAAGATACTGGTGTCCTTACCTTAGGAAGGATATCAGCTTGCTAGAGAAAGTCCAATGGAGGGCAACCAATATGATCGTGGGTCAGCAAAGGAAGTCTTACAAGGAGAGGCTGGGAGCCCTGAGGTAGTCCCTGGAGGAGAGAGAGGGGATATGATAGAGCCCATTAAATACTTGAAGGGGATAAATAGAGTGGATAGGTAAGGTATCTTCAAGCTAAGAGACAGCTGAACCACGAGGAGGGCGGGCGCAGTTTAAAGCTGGTGGGGGCTGAGGTTTAGGAGGGATGTTAGCATATCTTTACGGAGAGGGTGATAGCCTCATTGAATGCCCTGCCAGAGGCAGTGGTCTCAGAGAAGACAGTGGGCAGCTACAGTGGTGTGAAAAAGTATTTGCCCCCTTCCTGATTTTCTCTATTATTGCATATTTGTCACACTGGATGTTTTCAGGTCTTTAGACAAAATGTAATATTAGATAAAGGGAACCTGAGTGAACAAATAACACTTGTTTTTTTTTTACTTATTTCATTTATTTAATGAAAAAAGTTAACCAACACCAACTGGCACTGTGTGAAAAAGTAATTGCCCCCTTACACTTAATAACTGGTTACGCCACCTTTAGCTGCAATGACTGCAACCAAACGCTTCCTATAATTCAATATCAGTCTTTCACATCGCTGTGGAGGAATTTTAGCCCACTCTTCCTCGCAGAACTGCTTTAATTCAGTAACACTGGTAGGTTTTCTAGCATGAACTGCTCGTTTCAGGTCCTGCCACAGCATCTCTATTGGGTTTAGGTCTGGGCTTTGACTAGGCCACTCCAAAACTTTAATTTTACTTCTTTTCAGCCATTCTGATGTGGACTTGCTTTTGTGTTTTGGATCATTGTCTTGCTGCATGACCCAACTACACTTCAGCTTCAGCTGACGGACGGATGACCGGACATTCTCCTTAAGAATTTTCTGATACAGAGCAGAATTCATGGTTCCTTCAATTATGGCAAGTCGTCCAGGTCCTGAGGCAGCAAAGTATCCCCACACCATCACACTACCACCACCATGTTTGACTGTTGGTATGATGTTCTTACTGTGGAATGCTGTGTTTGCTTTACACCAGACATTATGGGATCCATGTCGTCCAAAAAGTTCCACTTTGGACTCATCTGTCCATAGAACATTTTCCCAAAGGCATGGATCATCCAGGTGCTTCTTGGCAAATGAGAGATGAGCATTTATGTTCTTCTTGGTTATGATGGTTTCCACCTTGCTACTCTCCCATGAAGCCCATTTTGCCAGTCTCTTTCTGATTGTGGAGTCATGAACACTGACCTTAGCTGAGGCAAGAGAGCCTGCAGTTCTTTGGATGTTGTTTTAGGATCCTATGAGACTTCCTGGATGATTTCGCTCGCCCTTGGAGTAATTTTGGCAGGCCGCCACTCCTGGGAAGATTCACTACTGTTCAAGTGTTCTCCATTTGGAGATTATGGCTCTCACTGTGGTTCGATGGAGTCCCAGAGCCTTAGAAATAGCTTTGTAACCCTTTCAGACTGATAGATAGCAACAACTTTTTTTCTGATCTTTTCAGGAACTTCCTTTGATCGTGGCATAACATGCTTGTTGAATCTTTGTGCTGGCAACGTGACTCTGATGGTAAGGGTCAAAATAAGTGAGGTTTATATTGAGCAGGGCTGGCTGTAATCAAGCCTGGCTGTGTTCAATCAGCTGACTCTAATTATCCCTTTAATTGGGTTGATTTAACTAGGGGGCAATTACTTTTTCACACAGTGCCAGTTTGTGTTGGTTAACTTTTTTCATTAAATAAATGAAATAAGTAAAAAAAAAACAAGTGTTATTTGTTCACTCAGGTTCCCTTTATCTAATATTACATTTTGTCTAAAGACCTGAAAACATCCAGTGTGACAAATATGCAATAATAGAGAAAATCAGGAAGGGGGCAAATACTTTTTCACGCCACTGTATAAGAGGACCTAGGATAGGCGTAAGGGGAACCCATGGCACTGTGGAGGAGGCAGACAGGGAGGAAGGGATGACCGGTAAAGGGGGGGGTTGCAGGGTCAATGGCATAAGCTAGGGACCCTGCAATAATGAGTAGACTCAATAGGCCAAATGGCCTTCTTCTGCTGGCTCTTTCGTATGTTTGTAAATTTATGATCAGCAGGGCCATCCAAACTCCTCTGACATTTGAATCAAAATCCATTTAGAACAGAAGTACATATACAAGGAAAACCTTACTCTACCACTGAAAAACAAGAATTGTAGTTAATGCTCCATTTAGGTGAATGGGACAGTTTGCATCTTTTCTCACACCTATTGTTTCAGTCTCTGTGGCTGCAAACAGTTTTCTGATAGTCTGCTTCAACACAGTGTTCAAGAGCTTTTGTCTTATAGACCACATACCTTTTATCTGCATTAAAGACACACCTTTTCAATCTTGCCTTTCCTGAGCATTGATGTTTTTTTTGAGATTTTAGATGTGTATTTTAAGATTTATTGATTTTTATTCTATATTTTATATGTTACTGTACAGGGCGCTTTAATACATTTGTGAATAGCACTTTCTATAAATAAATCATTGATTGATTGATTATTACACTTGAACAGATTGAAACAGACAATGAGCTTTGGAGAAAATGGCCACAGTCATGTATTTGTTACCCATAATAACAGTACAGCCAAGTCAGCGTGATGTGAGTCCTGGTTGGTAATCATTGCTCTTCTCATTAGCACTTTTATATAATGCCATCCCCTACCCCAAAGGGAGCTGACTGAACAATACCAACCCTGCGAGGTAACCTGCCTCGGGGCATTAGCGATGGGTAATGACTGGGTGTTGAAGCATCCTCCCTATCAGAGGATGCCGCAGTGCTGTGGACAAGTGCCTGAAATGGCTGCCCATCCGACTGCCCCACCCCCAACCCACACAAAGGTGGGAACTCCAGTCATCTAGCCCAGACCTCCAGTCAGCCTCAAGGTGATCTGGCCACAGAAGCCTCTGAATCCCTTGACCAGAGAGAGAGGAGCAGAAAGAGGAAGAACCTCTCAGGTGCTAATGACTTATAGGCTAGGCTACTTCCTTCCAGCCCTAAGTCACCTCCACCCCCCCCGAAACACCTACCTACCCACCCCTCGCTGCTGATGGGTGGCTACCTCACTACGTCCCTGCTAGCCTAGGTGTCCTTCAGGGTCATGCCTACAGACAAAGCCCCGCCTGCAACTCTGCATTGCAGGTTCTATGTCAGTGGCTCAGTAGGTAGCACACTCGCTTTTGAGGCCGGGCGATCAGAGGGCTGTGGGTTCAGTTCCCACATCTTGCACTTGGGTGAATATCCCAGTACTGACACTGTAGTGCAGCATGAGAGGGGTGCTGCACTTCTGAGGTGCCGTCTCTTAGATGAGACGTTAAACCGAGGTCCCATCTGCCTGGATTGGTGGTAGTTCAGGTGGATGTTAAAGATCCCATGGCACTTATTGAAAAGAGTAGGGGAATTTCCCCGGTGTCCTGGCCAAATTTCCCTCATTCACTAAAAATACCACCGACAGCTTAATCTGATTCAAGGTCAGTTGGCATTCATCTGTATCCCCTCCCCCAGGTCGTGTCTGAAAATAGGCAGGATTTTTCTAGTGCACTTACCCGGTCAACAAAAACTAAATAAATAAAAATGTACATATGTATGGCCAGAGGATTTTGAAACCAAACCAAGGGAGTGAATCAGATGAAACCAAAGTCACATTGGACCCCTTCTCATCTCACACTGTGTTGTTTTGACCAAAT
This sequence comes from Neoceratodus forsteri, assembly GCA_016271365.2. Classification (NCBI taxonomy): domain Eukaryota; kingdom Metazoa; phylum Chordata; order Ceratodontiformes; family Ceratodontidae; genus Neoceratodus; species Neoceratodus forsteri. The sequence continues at coordinate 1,541,867,010 of CM057456.1, read as the reverse complement.
CTAAGTCTGCGTCAGTGTTGCTTGGATAGTGCTTTTGTGGATCCTGCCACTATCTGTCAGATAGTGCTGGTATCCTGACTTGGATCCTACCAGATATCCTGCCAAAGACAGATGCAGGATCCAGGGTCAGATAGTGATGGATCCTGGTTAGGATCCAGGTATCTTGGTTAGGATCCACAGATCCTAGGCCAGATCGTTAGGATCCGGGGCCAGATAGTGATGGATCCTGGTTAGGATCCAACGGACGGATCCACAGGCAGATAGTGGAAGTATCCGGCAAATCCACTATCCTGCCGCAAAAGGCAGGTATCTGTGGGATCCATGTGAGCAGCACTAGTCTGCGTACCAAATTTATAGCATGTTTGAGTATCTTTCCTTGAGAATTTAAATACTTTTATACAGTTTCAATTAAAAATTCAATACATTGCGGATTTTGTGCAGAGAATGGTGAAAATTGTGAATATTGAAGTTGCCATGCATGCAAAATGCTTCTTTTTTTTTTTTAAACTTAGATATTTCCACGTGAACTGTTGGTTTTCCTTGTTCTTTTTTCTTTCTCTCGATCTAAATTTTGAGTAATAACCAATAAACTATCAAAGAGGACTTGTCCTTTTTTCCCCATTATGTTTATACACCATTTAACCATTACACACGCATGGCGACTTAGATTATTTTACAGCATACATTTTCTACTCGCAGTAAATTATGAAGAAGCCAGCAGAAGAAGGCCATTTGGTCTATCTAGTCTGCTTGTATTGCAGGGTCTTCAGCTTAAGCTACTGACCATGCCCCCTCCTTAATCTGCCCTCCGTTTACCCCCTCCCTTGATCCTTAATTTTCCCTTAACTGTATCCCAGCCTTTCTTGAAGCTGCCCATTGTCTTCAGTGAAACCACCTCTTCTGAAAGCGCATGCCAACCTGCCACAACCCTCTCGGTGAAGAAGTGGCTCCAAGCCTCTCTCCTAAACTTCCCTCCCAACCTGAGACTGTGTCCCCTCGTGTTTCATTTGCCACTAAACTTGATGAGACCCTCCCTATCCACCCTATTTATTCTGTTCAGATACTTGTTCTCAGTCATGCCCCCCCCCCCCCGTCCTTCATGGATACATGTTCAGGGCCTCCAACCTCTCCTCATAGGTTGTACCCTGCTGACCTCTAGTCACCTTCATTGCCCTCCTTTGGACCATCTCCAGTAGGCTAGTGTCCTTTTTAAAGAATGGGGACCAGTGCTTTACCCTGTACTCCAGATAAAGCCTCACTAATGATCTGTACAGGTGCAGTATTGCCTCCTCTCGCCTGCTGCTGATCCCTCTGGCAGTTCAGACCAACATTTTATTTGCCTTTGCTGCTGCTTTCCTGCACTGTGTGGAGTCCTTTAGGTCACTAGTGATCCCTCTCAGATCCCTTTCCTTCTCTGATACAGCCATCTGGACCCCTCCTAGGTTGTACTCAGTCTTGGGGTTCTTGGCTCCAGTGTGCATAACTTTGCATTGAAGTCAAGCTGCCAAATCCCAGACCACCTTTCCAGTTTCCTCAGATCCTTCTTTAGGTCTTGTGTTCCTTCTGCTTTTTCTACCCTCCCACAGAGCATGGTGTTGTCTGTGAATGGGCTAATTTTGCCCTTAATGCCATCCCCAGTATCATTAATGAAGACATTGAACAGCACCAGTCCGTGCACCAAGCCCTGCAGGACCCCACTGGTACTAGATAGGGGACACCCCACCACCACTCTCTGGGCCCTGCCCTCAGCCAGTTTTCCATCCATCTGGTCAACTTCACTTCAACCCCAGGGTCTGTCAGCTTCTTGATCAACCTTTCATGGGGTACAGAGTCAAAGGCCTTGCTGAAGTCCTGGTAAAGGATGTTCACTGCTTGGCCCTTGTCCACTGTTTTAGTGACCCAGTCAAAGAAGTCAATCAGATTCATTTGCCACGACCTCTCTGTCACCGGGCGTGGGTACAGGATAACACAATTTCAGGCAGACCACAAATCAGGTGCATAAAAAATGCACAAGTGTGTTTATCATTTTATTTTTATCAAGTAAAATATACAGAAAGCAAAATAAGTCAGACAACTGCTTAGCTTCAACAGTTTCCAAAGCTTTTCTTCAGCCTAGCATGAATCAAACAGTGTGAAAGCACACAGTACCAGGAGGTCTTTCACCTTCCTCAGTCAGAATCCACCTGACCACCCTATCTGTTCTCGCAGCACTGAGGTAGGGCTTTTTATAAGCTCATTAGAAGTTGGAAAAACAATTTCCCCTGCCTTTTGATTAACAGCAGACATAACATAAAACTAGCCACTGAGGCCACTGTTGCTCCATACAGAACAGTTATTTGGCAGCCACCTGGAACACATTACATAACTTGTTTACAACATTGTTAAAGGTCAGACCCTAAGTCAGAACGTTCTGTGCTCTTCTAAACTCTCCTGCAGGGTCATATTGCCTCATGCTGTCTGCTGCAAAATATATCTTAGAAGGGGGCTGCTAACGTCTAGAAAAAGCAGACACAAACTTTGTGTTATTCTTCTATTAAAACTAGCCTCTTAGTTTTGTAACTGTACTCTTAGTTTTGTTTTATGGCCAAAGACCTAAGAAGAACACAACATATAACTTCAATATTCTTTGAGGGTTTGGCTGGTTTCTGGTTAGTTTTTAGGTAATATGCACATAAAGCTTTATAAACACTTTAGCACTTACTTAATTTACAACTAGCCAACCAGCATGTTGGACATTATACAAAATGTATAAACTGCTTGGGGAAGGGGTTTCAATTTATCCCAGGGGTGTCCACTATGACAGGAGTCACCCTGTCACACATCCCCCCTCCCGAGGGCAACCGTACTGTGGTTGTCCAAATCTTAATTAACACCCTGCAAGGGTGTGGAGCTTCCGCCTACTCTCACCGTAAACTCTGTCTCAGGGTAAAAAAAACAAACATTTGTAAAGTATCCTATTCATAACAATACAAATACCCTGAGACATTTTACAAGTTTACTACATTAGTAAACTACAAAGCATTACATGTACCAGGAGAAAGAACTACTAATGGCAGTTTTATGCCATCTGCTGGCTTTCTCTGACCAGATACATTTGACCGGCTGGACATACAAATCTGCCAGCAGAAACAGACCACCCAGTCTATCAGTGTCTGCCCAAGTGTGCAGCTAGCCCCCTAGAATGCAGCTGCCCCAACCCCTACCCATCTGTCATTCCCTTGATGCATAGGCGTAGATTGTGGGTGGGGGGCAGAAGGGCAAGCTGCCCCCCCCCGAGAAATTAGACCAGGACTTTTTTAGGAGCCCAGCCACTGTTCTCTGGTTATCATTTTTTTTTTTCAATATTGAATGGGCTCAGGGCTATGCCGGACTGCCTGCACCTCTCTGGGGGAAGGGGGGTGGCGGCGCGGCGCCGTGTCTCTTAAACAAAAACTATCCCCTTTTCCGATTGGCTGCAATCCTGCAACCATAGTAGCCTGCATGTTACAGCCAATCAGAGGGTGCTGCAAGCTGGCGCCATCACGTGAGCAGTACTCCGTTAGTGGCACTATGTAGTTGTCTGTGTGCCTTCCATGAAGGAGCAGCAGCAACATCCACATAGCGTAGGGCTGAGGAGAGATAGCTATTAGAGGATGTCGAGCAGCAGTCATTGGTTGTGTGTCAGGTGTCACCAGTGTCTCAGTCAGTCTTGTGTTCCCACCCTCCTCCTCCTGTCCTGAACTGCCCAGTTTAAATATACCTCACCCGAGTCCTCTGACTACCTGCTCTCTGTTTCTCAGTGCAGCTGGCTGTGCTCTGGGCTCTCCCGCTGCCAACTGAGCCTCCCATCCCTGAGAGCCTAGGAGGCTTGCGGCCACAAGGCCTCTACCACCGGACAGACCAGGCAGAGGAGCGAGTAGTACAATTACAGTGAGTCTGAGGCACGGCCAGGCTTGCCTGCACACCCAGCTCCTGTGTCCAGCAGGCCAGAAAAAGACTTACCGTGTTGTCGGCGAGTCCCACACCACACCCATTGCCCACCATTTCCACGGTCCACTGAGAGGGATTATTCAGATCAGTGAACAGCCAGGCCCAGAACAGTGAAGAAGCTGGCGGTCATGCAAGCTATAGCAGATCCATAATGCTACACGTTCATCTGGTGTCAGAAAAAATTAGTTACTGCCTCATTGAGGGATTAATTGGGAGAAGAACAGGACTGATGGGAGAGACTCGGCTACCTGACCTGCCTTCTTGGCCTTGCTGTGCCCTGCTACAAGCTGCCCTGTCTGTGCCCTTACTGATTTGGTGAGTAACTGTGCTGCAAGCTGGTTGTTGGAAATTAATACCATTCACATCCCAGAAATGTGTCTTTTGGGGGGGGGGGGTTGTCTTGGCCATGGCGGTGGGTGGAAGGTTTGCTGTCAGCTTGTGTTTCTTTGGGTGGGAGGGGATTTGCTGGCTGTTGAGGCTGTCCATGTTGGGGTGGGTGGGGGGCCTATTTGTTTGGTATGGTGTGGACACTGGTCATGTTGGTGGGGTGGGGACACTCAGTTACTGTGCTACTGGTGTGGTGGGGTTTGTTGGGGAAACTCACTGGATGGTCTGTGTTTGGTGGGGCTGGAGGGATGGTCTGTTTTGTGGGGTTGGGGTCGGGGGAGACCGTCTGTGTGTTTTGGGGCTGACTCACTGAGAGGATGGTCAGTGTTTGGTGCTGGTGGAGGCCTGCATTGGGTGGGGCTGGGGGACGATCAGTGTTTGGGGCTGGGGTGGTTAGTGTTTGGGACTGGGAGGGTGGTCAGTGTTTGGTGGGGCTGGGGGGGACAGTCTGTTTTCTATTCTGGGGTCTGGTGGGGTGGAGACAGAGACCATGGTGATGTGGGGACACTGGCTGTGATGGTGGGGTGGTGACACTAGCCATTGTTTGGTGGATTGGCTGGCCATTTGTCTGGGGGACTGTCCATGATGGTGAAAAAGGGGACTGTCCATGTTTGCCTGCGGGTGTCTTGTGGGAGGGGACTATTTGCTGGTTGGGTGTCTGGGGGATCTTTCCATGTTGGCTTATGGGGGTGAATGTCGGTGATTGCTGATCAGGTGTCTAGGACGGACTATCAATGTTGTTGGGGAGGGAAACTCTCCGTGTTTGCTAGCCAGGTGTTTGGGGGATTGTTCATGTTGGTGGGGCGGGGAAATTCTGTGTTTGCTAGCTGTGTGTCAGGGGTGGGGACTGTCCTTGGTGGGATATGGGGACCGTCCATATTTGCTGGCTGCCTGGGTGTCTGGTGGGACAGTCCTCGTCGTTTGGGGGGGGGCGTATTCTCTGCTCACTGGCCCGGGTTCTGGTGGGGAGGCGGGGGACTGTTCGGATGTCTGGGTGACTGTCCTTGTAGGTGGGGTGAAGGGGGGTACTGTCCATGTTTGCTGACTGGGTTTCTGGTGGACTGTCCGTGTTGGTTAGGAGGGGGGATATTCTGTGCTTGCTGACTGGGTGTTAGCATATAAACATAAGTAAATGTTAAAACATCATTTCCACCTCATCCTTTACCTGTCAAGGGATGTATCTCACTGACCTGTGCCCGCAGCTAGCATACAAACATTAGTAAATGTTGAAACATTATTTCCCCCTCATCCTTTACCTGGCTGTAAAAGTAATCTTTCACTTTTTTTTATTTCTCCGCTCGTCCACTGTGGAGGGGTGAAACAGACAGATTCCTTGGCCTTGCTGTCTCTGTTTTCATTGCCTGGTAAACATAACCAAAGGGGTAGCTTTTTGTGTTCTCCCCTCTACAGTGTTACAAGACTAGCAAAAAAAATCTTGCACTAAAACATGCACCCTAGAGAAATGATTATACTACTACCTGGCTATTGTTATAGCGACTACTGACTGGCCATGATTTTTTTTTGGGGGGTGGGGTTTGGAACACTGGTCATGTGTGTGTGGGTGGGGTTGCGGACACTGCTGGTTGTGTGTGTGTGGGGTTGGGGACACTGCTGGTCATGTGTGTGTTGGGGGTTGGGGACACTGTTGGTCGTGTGTGGTGTTGTGGACACTGGTCATTTATGTGGGTGGGGTTTGGGATACAGGCATTGTGTGGGTGTGGTGGGGCACTGTTGTGTGGGTGGGTGAAGGCACTGGCATTGTGTCGGTGGGGCGGGGTTGTAATTGTATACCAGGCAAACTGTGCTGACCGGTAGCTCAACATCTCTCTTTCCAGACAAAGAAAGAAACATAAACAAAATGCAGTATAAAATGGTTTTATTTATTTTGTGTGCCTGTGATGGGGAGGCACAGACCTGGATGCTTGGAGGATACCAGATAAATGGAGCTGGAAATGGTGTTGGTTGGGTGGGGTGGGGAGAGTGGCTGTGCTGGTGCAGTGGGGAGAGTGGCTGTGCTGGTGGGGTGGACACAGAGTGTGGAAAGTGGCTGTGCAAGTCCATCAGGGTGCAGAGAGTAGCTGAGCTGTCCAGTCTGGGTGGAGATAGTGGCCTTGCAGGTCTGGGGTGGGGAGAGTGGGCTGTAGCTTTTTACATGGACATTTAATTCACTGTTGCTTGCTGTGCCTTCTGCTGCCCTGCCAGCTTTGTGCTGCTGTACTGACCAGGGCGGACTGGTACACATGCTGAAAAAAATGGTTCTGGCCACTGGTGATGGAGGAGAGAGGGGTCGATGGGCATACTGGCACAGAAATATTTTTTCAACATGTATGCCAGTCTGCTGGGTCCATGCCATGCTTTCCTCCCTCGTACAAGGGGCTTCTGGGCGCTAAAGATAAGTTTCTGTGTCAAAATTAGGAACTGTTGGAAAGTATGAAATCCTACTGTATAAAAATTGTGCATGTTTATGTAGTTTCACCTTACTATGTGGTTCGACAAGATGTTCTGTGGTCTCTCCTCCTCATTTAGCACCCAGACCAGTAACCTAGACATTCCCCCCCCACCCAAGGGCAGGTGGAAGGTCTGTTGTTTTGTGGTCTTTTGGTGGTTTGTTGGGCATTGTAAAATGCATTGTTTCATTTACTGTGTTGTACTGCTTGGACCTGCTTTACCTTGTCTCTATCCTGAATGTAAACATGGTATAAAAAAGTTCATTTTTTTTGGTGGTGCGTGTGTCTGTCTGTGTCTGTGTGTAGAAGAATAGAGACACACACTCGGACAAAAAAAACTGTATTAAACCACATCAAACTGAAGCAACCATGTTTCATTTGTGCCCTTCAAAACTGTCAGATGAGACGATTTTGAAGTAGTCTGTGGGGGGTTGGGGAGCATCCACGGCAACCTGGGCTAACACAACCGGCCCACCACACACTGTCATAGGTGATGCTAATAAAAACCACCAACCAAGTACTTACCTTTCAGGATGGGTACTGCGAGGCTGTGCACAGGTATCTGGAGTCGTTGTTCCAGCAAACTTCCTGTGGCATCTGTTCTCTTAGGTTATGTGATGCGACCAGTTTTGTGTCAGGGCAGTCCATGTTTGCTTGAATGGGGTTGTGTAACCCTGGGCATGGACAGAGATGCATATTCCTTAGGAGCCCATGGGGAGAAGAGTGGTAGGGGTTGTGGTGTGACCACACCATGCCCATGATCATCTTGAACAATTAGGGGAATTACATTGTTTTGTTGCACTGTCCCAGGTACATCAGCATGCTTGTTAAGAGCACCACCTGAGGGATATCAGCAAGTCCTATGCTTATGTATGCAATGTTTGCTTGCTTGAGGAGAGCATTATCCTCTTCGCTTACCTTACCTAACCAGATTCAGACATGTGACATTGAATAATATGAGTTGGGATGGGATGGGAGACAAATGAATTAACTTGGTTATAACAAAGGAAAGTGTTAACACTGGGTGCAAGTAAGTAATAATGCCCGACAGGGCGTGTGTCATGCTGGGATAATGTCACGCATCAGGTGGTTGGGCACGAGTGCATCCAATACATAAGGCATGACGTTATCCTACTATGGCACACACCCTGGAGGGCATTATTGCTATTATACAATGGCGTGTTGTTATACAGAATTAAAAAACATAATTTTAAAGATGTTTTATTTGGTGTGGAAAAATATCTTTAAGACAAGATACAAAAAAAAAAACTAATGCTAACAATCATCAAGAGGTTCACAGAGAGGCTGAGACTAGACCTGTGATGAATCGGATGTACTGGAATAACATCATGGGTCTAGCCCAAGACTGACCAGTCAGAGGCCAGCATTCATTCTTGTCATTGTATAATCGCATTTTTTATGTAATCTTTGTAAATAAGGGCTCATGTTGTGAGGATGCACATGCTGGGATGTTTCCCATACCATCCATGTTTATAGGTATACTGAGGTGGCATAGCCATTTGTTGCACTTCCTTGAAACATGCTTTTTGCACTCCTCAAGGGTGGGAGGGCTAGCTCAAGCAGACATTTCAAGAAGTTCAGGATCCACTATAAGGGCTGGACTTGGAAGGGTTATGTAAGCAGCAAAGGGGGGTGAGAGATTAGTGAGCTATCCACCTGGAGGTTCAGGTGGGGCAAAATTAGGTCAAGACTGATTTGAATTGAAGCTGAGGGAGGTCCTGTCCTCTTGAGAAGGAAGTTAAGTTCCTTACATATTTTCAACTTTACAAGTAAGTCCTCACTCACAAGGCAGAAGAGCGAAGAACTGAATACAAAACAGATCTCGGTCAGTTTTGACTCTGGTCTTGGGAGGAGTTGGGCCGAGGCAGGCTGCAGTAAAACTGGGGGAGTGCTGTGACTTGGCCTGGGCTGGTCCATCCCAGGAGTTATTGAGCTGTAGTCTTAAATGTTTTTGGCCATTATTTGATGCTGGTTGATTTGTTTGCATTACGCAAGCAACCCGCCCTCTTCACTGTCGTGATACGTGAAAATCAGGACTTTTTTTGTTACTTTGCTCCCCTGTAAAAATAACAAACTACGCCCCTGCCTTGACGGCCTCAGCCCCCTCCCTCGTACTTTGTCCCACTCCCTATTAAAACTTCCTACTGTCTTACATGATGCCACCCCCTCTGTTAAAGCATTCCATTTTGACACCACCCTCTGCGTGAAATAGTGCCTCATCTCCCTCCAAAATCTTCCACCCTCCAATCTTAGTCCGTGCCCCTTTGTGTCCCTACCCTTCCTCAGTTTAAACACCTTTTCAGTGCTAGCTTTGTTTATCCCCCTCAAATACTTGAACGTTTCAATGATATCCCCCCATCCCTCCTCTCCTCCAGCGTGTACATATTCAGCTCATTCAGCCTGTCCTCGTAGGCCTTGCCCTCCATCCTCTGTAACATTTTTGTTCCCCTCTGTTGCATGCCTTCCAGTAAATTAATATCCCTCTTCAGATACGGCTGCTAGTACTGCACACAGTACTCCAAGTGCTGCCTGACCAAAGATCTTTAGAGGGGCAGGATCACCTCCCTATGCCTGAGGAGAAACCCCTTGCGATACAGCCCAGCATCTGCTGCTTTCCTGCATTGGGCAGAATTGTTCATGCTCCCTGTTACCAACATCCCTAGGTCCTTCTCTTCCTCAGTGACCCCCAGCCTCACCCCTCCCAACCAGTAGTCCCTCCTTGGGTTCTTTGCCCTGAGGTGCATAACCTTGCACTTTTTCGCATTGAATCCTAGCTGCCACTTCTCCGACCATACCTCCAGTTTGTTTAGGTCCCCTTGTAGTTGTTTCCATCCATCCTCTTCGTCCACCACTGCCCCCATTTTGGTATCATCTGCGAATAGACTAACCCTGCTCTCAACTCCATGTGCAATATCCAGCACCCAGTATAACTGCCTTCAGGGTGGAGAACTACCTTGCTCTATCCCCCCTTGAACATTTAAAGGTAGGCTAGTAACACACTACGCTGCATGCCTAACAGCCTATCCCTAACCTCTGGGTTTACGTATCGAATCTTATACACTTTTAGTGGTGTTGGCTGCCACCTAGTCTGTTATGTTCTATGTGGGATTCTCCCCCTCCTCCAAGGGTGCAATCTCTTGCTTTTCGCTTTCTGGGTTATTCCTCCCACATCATTATCAGTGATCGCTATCTGTCTGCCCCGTAACAGGTCTTATAGTATGCTGCTACCTGCCTGTAAATGCCTGTCCAATAGAAATACAGGGTCAGTCTAGACAAAATCTTCCCATGGCTCAGATGCCCTAAGTGACTGGAATGCGCATCCTCCATCACCTTTTTCCTATATGCCACAGGCACCACTACCTGGGCATGCACTTGTTTCGTCTGAGGGTTGGGCCTCATATGATACAGAACTTCCTTACTAAGTTCATACCACCATAACCTGCCCCCCCCCACTCCACCATTAACCTGTCTCCCATTATTGATTTTTACATATTCTCTTAACTGGGTTACTTCAGGATCCCCTACCTGCAACTTTCCCCAGTCAGCATCAGGAAAACAATCATTTTTCATAGGAGGAGGTTTAAAACATGCAAAAGTCCCTTCAGCCAAAAATGGCTCCTTCCATCTTACTTGAAGTCTTCTCCCCGGTATCACATTGCCAGTCAAAGTCTTACCTGGAGTCTCCTCTTCTCATTCACCGTCCTCCACCAAACAGCAGCCCGGAAAAATGGGCAACAACAGGATCTCCACAAACGTTGGTCACAAATCCTCCATCGGGGGTCTTCCTGCTCCAGAGCCCATGGATCCTGCTGCACCAATTATTCCTTGACATCCTTCGAGTGGGAGCTCTCGAGTAGCTCCTGGCATCTGCATTCCGCCTCTCTCCGGCGTCAGTCAGCCTTCAGCCATCTCCCACTCATCCAGTGAAGAAGCCGTATCAGGGTCTCCATTTGGCCATTGGGTTCATCTTGTCCCATCCATGGTGCCTCACCCAGGTCACCATCTCCATCAGGTACTGTTCTCCTCATCTGTAGCGCATTGTTAAAGGTCATACCCTAAGTCAGAACATTCTGTGCTCTTCTAAACTCTCCTGCAGGGCAATATTACCTCATGCTGTCTGCTGCAAAATGTATCTTAGAAGGGGGCTGCTAACATCTAGAAAAAGCAGACACAAACTTTTGTTATTCTTCTATTAACACTACCCTCTTAGTTTTGTAACTGTACTCTTAGTTTTGTTTTATGGCCAAAGACCTAAGAAGAACACAACATATAACTTCAGTATTCTTTGAGGGTTTGGCTGGTTTCTAGTTGGTTTTTAGGTAATATGCACACAAAGCTTTATAAACACTTTAGCACTTAATTTATAACCAGCCAACCAGCATGTTGGACATTATACAAAATGTATAAACTGCTTGGGGAAATTGGTTTCAGTTTGTCCCAGGGGTGTCCAGTATGACAGGGGTCACCCTGTCACACTCCCTTCCATAAACCCATGCTGCCTCACATCCTGGAGATCATGCACTTCCTGATACTCTACCAACCTTTCCTTAAACATGGTCTCCATGAGCTTGCACATGATTGAGATCAGACTGACTGGTCGGTAATTCTCTGGGTCATCCTTGGGACAGCTGTTATGGAGGGCACTATGTGTGCCATTCTCCAGTCCTGCGATATGACGCCTGACCCCAGTGAACTATTGAACAGGCCAGCCAATGGATCTGCAAGCTCCTCTGCCAGTTCCCTCAGCACCCATTAGTGTATGCCGTATGGGTCTGGGGATTTGGAAGCCCTCAATTCTAGCACCCTGTCTTCACTGTGTTCAGCTTTATCACCACATCTGTGTGTGTCTCCCCCCACCCCTCCCCCTAGTGGCACTGGTCCATCTTTTTCTCTGTTGAAGACAGAACAGAAGTCTCTCTTGTCTCCATTCTCCTCTACCCACCCGTCTCCTTTCCAGGTGAATTTCCTGGATATTCGCTCCAGATTTGAAATAAGACCACATCATCCACCACACCTCACAAACACATAAGTGGTCGTATTCAACTCCCCCAAGATGTGTTTTGGAGGTTGCAGTCAATTCAGCTGTTTACGTGACCGCTGTGAGTCACGCAAATAGTGGAATTCCATATGAAAATGATGTATGTTGCGCACAAAACTGGTGTAAGGTACTTATGTCATTTTTGCATAAATCCAGTTATGAGGAATTTCACATGTCCAAACTGTAAATCCTTTTTAGTTTATCTTTTATAATCTGCAGAAAACTAAGGAAAGCCACCTAGCAGGCAGTCATCTTTGGTCCAAATTCTAACTAAATGAAAAGTTTCAGGGTTCAGCTGTTAGCCATTTTTGTGCTGTAGGTGATTTGAAAAAGGGGGTCTTAAAAACTGTATTTTGATATATATATTTAACTGACTGGAACTTCAAACTAGCTGTAACTAAATATGCAGAATCCAGAGATCCTGGCGCTTTCAATGTGTGCAACGAATTATTGGTTATTTTGTTCAAGGACCACAGTGGTATTTAAGGTGTTAAAATCAGTGTTTAATATAGATCTGCATTTCTAACCCTAATGTGTCAGTGTAATATATATTTATACAACTTATTTATTTATATATTTATGTTGTTGGTGCCCGGGTAGGTGCACTGATCCAGAGGACCATTTTCAGTCACGACCCGGGCCACAAGGTGGCAAAAATACGTACAGGTAATACAGTAAATACAAGATACAATACATGCACGCCCAACAACTGGCAGCAAGGGTGGAGAGAGAACAGTGGTAATACTATGACAATGTACAGACAGGGTAAACAGGCAATACTACATAAGCATCGGTACAGATGAATAATACAGGTGCTTGTGTCAGTACGCGGCGCCTAACTTCTGGTGGATCCGGCACACCGTTTGGGGGACATGTTCAGAGAAATAAAGGGAGGGGTTGAGGGTAACACCTAGGTATTTGAAGGATGTAATATTTTCAAGAGAAGGACCAACAGGAGTGAGAACTATGAGGAAGGAGTTGGCTTTGGCTAAGAAGGGTTTAGAACCGAGTAGCATGGATTTAGTCTTTTCTTCATTGACTAGGAGCTTGTTCGAAAGGAACCATTGATGGGTGGATGGGTAGTTTTGTGTGAGGGTGGAGGAGATTGAGTCAGTAGATTTGTCGCTATGATAGATGACCAGATCTTTGGCATAGAGCAGAGCTTTGCAGCTGAGGCTGCCCTTGGGGAGTGTATTTATAAACATGAAAACGAGCAGTGGTCCGAGTATGGAGCCCTAGGGAACTCCAGTGAGTACAGGAAGGGGAGCAGAGGAAGCCTTGCCAATGATAACTGACTGAGACCTGTTTGGTAGATAGCTGTGGAACCAGGCAATGGGTCCAGTGGAGCAGCCACAGTGAAGTAGGGTTGAGTAGGTGGTGGTTAACCAGGTCAAATGCTTTTGACAGATCAGTGAAGACCACGCCTGTGGGTTTGCCCTGGTCCTTACATCTTAGTACGTGATCAGAAAAGAGAGCCAGGGCAGTGGAGGTACTACGTTACTTGCGGAAGCCATGTTGGAGGGGAGTATAGGAGGTTATATTTTTCCAGGTGCTCTGTTTGCTGAGAGTGTATAATTTTTTCAAGCAGTTTACTGAGGAGGAGGTAGATGGGTCGATAGTTGTCAGGAGAGAGAGGGGATCGCCAGCTTTGAACATTGGTACAGCGTTGGCGTGTTTCCAGGAGTCTGGTACAGCAGCAGTAGTAAGGGTGAGGTTAAAGATGAAAGTGAGTGGTTTCACAATTGCAGGAGAGATGAGTTTTAGGAAAGTGGGGTACAGACCATCACTGCCAGGGCTTCCTTTTTGGCTGGCAGGGATTTTAGTAGCTTGGCAGAGTCCATTTGACCTGAAATGAAAGGGGGGGAGCAGGGTGGTGGTTGAGGAGGAGCGGGGGTTGTTTAGCTGGTGGTTTCGGGCAGGGGAGGACTGGGGGGGGCAGCTTGCTGAGGTAGGGGTATAAGTCTGTGAATTTTAAATTGAAAGCATTAGCAATCTCAGTAGGGTCCGAGATGAGACCATAGGTGCACGAGAGTTGTGTTATCTTCCTGCTGTTTTTGGGTTTAGGAGAGAACCAGTGGAGGCCCAGAAATTGTATGGGTTACCAAGGTTGTTGATTTAGATAATATTTACACTTCAGCGACTTGGCTGTCTGCTTGCAGGAGTTGTGCGGCTGTCTGTATACATTCCAGAGTTGGGGGGGAGGGGATGCTTTGTATTCCTTCCACTTGCGGTCCCGATCGTTCATTTGAGCCAATAGTTCCTTGGATAGCCAGCAGGTGCAACCTCCTCTAACCCTTCTAGTTTTGAGGGGGAAGTGTATATCCTGGATGCGAATGAGGGTGGAAGTAAAGGGCATGACCACCTCAGAGATGTTGTGGCGGTAGAGGGCAGACCAGTTTGCTGCCCAAAACTCCCTGAGGACTAGCGCTGGATCTTGATGGTCAAAACTTCTGAATGTTAGACGGTTGTGCGAAGGGCAGCTCATTTTGAAAGGCAGTATGGCGTAGGTTGGGGTGTGGTCACTGATTGAGTCAGCCATTGTGCCTGCCTGGAGGACCAAGTCAGCTCAGTTTGTGGCCACCCAATCAATGAGGGAGTGGTTGAGTGAGCGGGCATTATGCCTGGTGGGGGAGGAGAAACTTATTCCAGATTATGTTCCTTTAGCAGGTTAGCATAATCTGGAGCATGGGCATCCATCCAGTTTAGGTTGAAGTCTCCTGTCGTAACCATATCACATGAGACGGTTATGCCCCCTACACCATCCAAAAAGTTGGATAGCCCTGTGATGACTCCTGAAGATGGGTTATAACATCAGCCTATGCAGAGTTTCTTGGATGCTCCTAGGGTTAGCTCGGCGAAGAGCCATTCGCATGGGGAGGAGGGGGGGGTTAAGCAGCTGGTGGTGGTGACAGTAAGACGCTTCTGCATGTACAGTGCGACACCCCCACCCCTTTTTCTGCCTGGCCTGTCCTGGTGCAGGAGTGAGTAACCTTGTAGTTGAAAATAGGAGTCTGGCAGGGTGGGCTTTAACCAGGTTTCAGAAGGTCTGTCACCTGTGGCTTGTATAGGGTTACCCACACCTCAGGCTTCGGGGAGCTTAGATGGGAGGCTGCAAATATTTATGTGGGCTATTTTTAGCCCAAGGCTCTCTAACCAGTTGGTGTCAGTGTGGTCAATGTGGATGTTCCTGGGGCCAGGGTTACTTTCTATATCTCCAGAGAGGAGAATAAGTGTGAGGAGAGGGCAGTCCAGGGGGTGGCAGTGGGGGGAATGGAGGGTGAGGGAGTGCATAAATAGGCCGAGCAGTCAATGTTCGTAATTGGTCAACAGTTCCAGGAGGATTTTGCTTGTGAGGGTGAGTTCAGGCCCATTTACGTGGATTGGAGTGTCCGATTTCTCATATGTGGTGGGTGAGGAGCAAAGCTTTAGCTGGTCAATGGCCAGAATTGGTGCGCTGAGACCAGCTGCTAGTAACAGGGTGGTCAAGGAAGCCAACATTAGAAGGGAAGAACACAAACACATGTTCATTTTGTAGGTGTTAGTGCTGAAGGTGGTGTTAACTCTGTCTCATGAGAGAGACAGAAGGAGACAGGTTGCCAGCAGGGGTTCGGCAGGAGAGACAAAAGAAAGAGAAATTAGCAGGTCGCAAGGGGGAGGCTTCCTCAATTATTCCCTTTAAGCACTAATACATTCCAAATGAAAATAAATTTACCACAGTGGCCCGACTCCGAATATGCCAGTTACTGCATGAGTCAGGGGGCAGGGCAAAAACTCATGACTGGTTGAGCCACGAGAGAGTTACTGTATATAAGTCCCACCTACGTGTTTAAAAGTTACACAGTGTGTTTTCAGTTGTAAAGCTTTTGAATGAGCTCTTATGAAGATTTAAAGGGACACTGTCAATATTTTCTTACATTATTTTATTTCTAGTTGAAAACCCACATTTCATGATTGCATGCCTCTAAAATGAATTGATGCTGGTGGTTGTTATATCTACTTTCTTAGTAGAACTGAATTGCATACTAATGTTGTAGTTGTACCCAACCTTATTTTGTTTCAAATCCTTGACCTACTCTTATTGTAAACTTCATGAACATTAGGAATGTTTACAAACAGTGCTGCCACTCGTGATGCAATAGTCTCCTCTGCTGCCATTGGATCATGAGTTGCTAGACTTTATTGGGGGTGTTCCCAAGTCCAGGAAGGATGCAGTGTGAATTGATCAAGGAATGTAAACAAACCCGTTTTTTTGTGTGGTAACGCTAGTGTAGTGGGCAGTCTGTTTTTCACTTTTAAAAAGAAAAAGAAATCGGAATCAAGCTACAACCTTCAGTATCAATCTCTACAGAATGTGAGCAGTTTTTTTTTTTCCAATATGTATTTTATGCTTTTACCCCCGTTTTCCCCCCAAGAGTCCCGAGACCTAAGCAGACACGGCAGTGCATGCATATGGAGGCGTACATGCATTCCGGGTACCGGCTCAGCCCCTTCCACCCCACCCCTGACCATCGCTGGGCCCCTCTTAGCCCGAACTGACATCCGTCCTCCACTGGGTGGCAGCCAAGGGCCAGGGAAACCCCTCATCCCTCCCCAGGAGAGGAGAGGAGAGCTGCCTCGTGGCAGCTCAGTCCTGCTCCACTCCCTCCCCCCACCGATCCCCAACAACTCAGGCTCGTTCCCGAACCCTGGTCACCAGCGTGGCATGAGGTGTAACAAATACACATAAATTAGCAGTACATTTATCGCTTTTACTTTGTCCCAGTAGAGCAACACCACCCTACTAATCCCCTTGTATTTCTCCCCTAGAGACTGCAGGCACTCACCACCCACCAACCCTCCAGATATCACACAGATTCCAGGATAAGCACCCTCACTGGCCTTAAACCCTGAGCATATTCATTTTAGATATGAGGAATGCAGTGACTGCTGGGCCATACCTCCGAGCAGTCAGTCCACTGCATCTCCTTAAATCAAATGGGAAGCATGTCGGTGAAGACGCATGCTCTCTCACTGAGAGCAGATAATCAAGAGAATGTCTTTCTCTCATGGGACCAGCAATTTGTTAGGGGCAGCAGACACAGTCTACTAAGCAGTGTGTTACTAACCACTGTACTTTGGTGAAGGCGGGCGAGCAGACGTGCTGGCAGGGGGGTGGCACAGTGTGTTATCCTTCCAGAAGGAAAACAGGAAATTTTCTTCTCTGGATTTTACGCTGGACCACTGCTGTGCATTGTAGAAGTGGACAAAGCTACTAGACCACCAGATATTTTATAAGTCCGAATTTGCATTGTGGAGCAGTGCAAATGGACAGCTTCATTTAGTGCAGCAGTATTTACTATCAGAAGGCATACAGGACATTTTATTTAAAATAGAGACAACAAAGTACTACTTTGGAGTTTGTACCAGACCAGTGCTGTGCTGTGGAGGAGAGGAGAATGCCACTAGACCACCAGGTATTTTATAGGTTTTGTGCTGTGGTACTTGTAAAGAGGTTTGGCAAAAGAGAGGCTTACAACATAGCATGATTTCAGTGGTTTGAGCTAATTAAGAGATCAAAAAATCATAGCCTAACATATGTATTTAGAAAAATAATTCACGTTAAGTTATGATTTTGATCATTTTAGGGAAAAATGCTAAACTAAGGGCATAAAAAATGAGCACTGGTTAGCCCGATACAGAGCAATGTAGCTCTGTCCCTCTCGCTTCTATTACATAATTACGTAGTACATTCGGCTGCCATCTTAGGGAGCTGGCAGAGTGGATTTTTTGAAAAGGAAAAGCTATTATTCACATTTTTCAAATGCTACAAAACTACATTTATATTAATTATATAAATGCAGTTTCAACATCCGTGTAAACAGTAGCGTTTCCTTTACCTCTCTATGAAGCCAGATTTCTGAAATGTTTATTGTAAAAAAAAAAAAAAAGTTTGTGTTGGTATCCTTTAAATGTTCTTTTGTGAACTGTTTAAATTGGAGATAAATGACTAAAATGAAGATGAATGATTTTTCTTCATTTAGAATGCTCTTTGGGTAAAGTAAATAATTTTTCTAGAAGCATTGGCCCTCACATACATTGTACAAGCATATATGTATGCAATTTATTGTATATGTATGTAAACTGATATATAATACAGATATAGCTACAGTGTGTGTGAGTGCGTGTGTATATATATTTGATGTAATTGCAAAAACTACTGTAACCCCTAGGTGGCACTATCCAAGGTGTACTACCCTGCCTACGTGACTAGGCGCAGGTTGAGGGGCCTGAGTTCTGTGAACGGGTGCCTCCACCCAGAGGGTAGGTTTAAGGGTAGCGTAGCTGCTCTGGGTACAGCCCTCCGGGACACTGATTACCCCTCTGGTGGCCTATACTGCTCAGCAAATAGACAATCACAATTAACACCAGAATGCAATGTTAGTCCCACACTTGGCACACTTACCACCAGGGCTGGATCAACTGCACTGGCCCTGGAGACCCCCTGTAAAATAAGACCTGCAATGGAGAAAGGCAATAGCAACACGGTAGCCCGTCCTCAGAGGTACACAATAGCCAGTTTAACTGCAGAAAGATCTGGATCTGATTTATTCAGGGACGTGAACAAGGGTGGGACAGTAATCTAGTGTTTGATTTTAGATCTGATTTAGTCAGTTTAACCATGCATGCCCTAAGAGTCCCTCTAACACAGTTACACACACTCTGGGTACCCAGTTGTCACGCAGGCTAGCCTGAAGTGTTGCACGGGGTAGGCCGACGTTGCAGCTGTTGTTGGGGCCCTTAGGAAGGAAAAACACAACATGCACTTTAACCCACAATTTGTATTCCGGAGCCGAATGGCTCCGTTTGTAATGATCAACCAAAACAATTAAATCAGGTGACATGCTTTGATTTGAGCTTTGTTGCAGGGAGCTACCCTGATGTTTACTCATGCTGCCCATACCAGGGTGCAGGATTGATGAGATGAAGACCTCTGGATGGTATGCTGGTTAGCCAGAGAGAGCAGGACCCACACAACACACTGTGGTAGTCGATCCTGTTCAATGGTGTTGAGCAGGGAGCCGAATCCCCAAGCGGGTCTTTCATCTAATGAAGCTCTGCGGCAATCTAGGCCGAGATGGTGAGGCCCAGACCCGGTGAATTATTCGGATACAGTCCGGTAAGTTGCTGGATGCAGCTTCCAGCTATCTTGACACATTCAAACAAGTTGGGGACCAAATCGCGACCCACACTACACATTCAGCACAATTACAGTAGATAGGTAAATACCACAGTTCGGATGACAGTCCGGTTGCAATTAAGGAGTGTCTCTGAGCAAACCGTACGCTCTGTGGTTATTTCAAGTCCTGACAGGCTGATCGCTCCAGGAGCAAATCTTCGGTCCACACTAGGCAAAAATCATTCAGTCACAATTCAGGATTCCAGTCACAATAACAGCAATTTCGGATAAAGTCCGATTTTAGATTTCAGATTTCTTCACTGGAGAAGATGGTAGCAGGCAGGCCAGACACAGCCTTTCCGCCAATTCCCCTGCGCTGCTATGCAGGAGCAGCTGCCCGAATTACTCGAGCTGTTCACACTCTCAACTCCAACTACACACTGACTCAGTGCTGCAGGCAGCTGTGGGCTTTCCCAGTGATCCAAAAGGTTCGGTTGGTTGATCCATCTGTCTATCACAGCAAGGGCTCCCCCTCCAGGTCCATTTAGGAGCCAAACAGTAAAAACTACAATTCCTAAAGAAGTTCACTCCCACAAGACCCCTGGGGACAGTCTCCATTTTAGGGTCCCCAAAGGTACCAATTGGTCCAAACTGGCAGTCCAGAACCAAAATGGTAGTGCTTAACAGGAAGTCCATGTTGCAAAGGAAGACAGGTTAGACAGACTACAATATCATTATTATTTAAGCAGACAATCGGCAAACAATCACAGTTCCTACTAAAGCTCCCTCTGTGCAGTTAGCGATGGCAGAATGAAGTGGCTGTACTGCAACCTGGGTGGGACTCAAGCCTGAAACTACTCTGCCCCCACCCAGATTAATTATAACCTACGAAACAGATGCCTCTTTAAGAGACAGGCACGGAGGCTAATGGCACTCGCATGCAAGCACTTTTAACCTGTTTAACACAGAACACCGGCCTGGCAGTGGGCATTAGGCAAGCACAGGAAGACATTTTAGGAACTCCCATTTGTAAGAGGGTTACACTACAATACATTAATGTGTTGGTTAGGGTTCAAGCACAAAGCATAGAAAGTAACGGCATGCAAGATATAGGTAAAAAGTCCCCAGAGCCGTGGTGACTTGTAGAAGAGGATTTCTCAGGGTCTAACGATCATACAACACAGCCTTGGGTATTACCCTAAGATTGGCACTGTCTGTCCAGACTCAGAAAAAAAGTCACATGCTAGTGTTGAAAGAGAGAGCACTGTGTTGTGTGATAGTTCCAAGCCCAAGAAAAAGTTTTCAGCTGAAAATCATTTTTCTAGGATCGTGGATATGTTGTTCATCCACACCTATTGGCATGTCCCTTTCCCCTTTATATCTTGCCGGAAGTATTCAAGCTGGCTCCTCCCACCCACCCGGCTGGTATATACCTCGGCTCTGCCCCATGACACCAGATCTGCTAAAGGATGCAGGTTGCCTCCCTCTTGCTTATACATTTCATAGGCCCTGGCTTTCAAAACTTCGGTTTTACCAAAATTAAAACTCGTTTGAGTTAGCGATTGCGCATTTGTGTCCTCTATCATGGAAGAGAAATCTTCTCCAGGATTTCACCGGTGTCCTTATGGCCAGAAGATTGTCGCATACCGATCCCTATCTCACATGCATCTACTGCCTAGGTGTCGGCCATGACACCTTGTCCTGTAGTTTTTGCTTGGCCTTCCTTCCATCCCAAAGTCCTGGACGACCGCCTGCCACATTTAAAGTTGGGGAGACCAGAGAAAAGGAATCCTCCAGTGAAGTCCAAGAGGCTAGATGGGTGGTTTCCGAGGCCGTGAGCTCCGTCAAGCAGCTGGAACCCATGAAGGCGTTTGAAGAAGAAGCCACCTGCACTTTGGCTAATCGAAGCTTTTTCATTCTGCTCAACCTGGGCTCCACCTTCACAGGTTCCTTCAAGGAGTTGTGCCAGTCTGTCCCCACCCGGGGTGAGGCACCCGCAGGCCATGGACCCCAGTCCTCCTCTATGCCTTCCCTCCATTTCCCTTGATCCACAAGGTGTTACTCAAGGTGAGGAGGGATAAGGTGAAGGTGATTCTGGTAGCCCCAGACTGGCCACACCAGTTCTGGTATCCAGATCTCCTCAGCCTCAGCTGCAGGCCCCCAAAGCGGCTTTGTACACGCCCAGACCTGATATCTCTGAACCAGGGGAAGGTCTTCCATCCGGACCTTCAATCCCTGCATCTCACAGCCTGGTACCTGAACGGCTAGAGTTCCAGGCTTTGGGTCTTTCCGAAGATGTCTACACCGTGGTGGAGGCATCTAGAAAGGAATCAACCAGGAAATGTTATGCCTTCAAACGGAAAAGGTTTTCCATTTGGTGTCAGGGTATGGGTCTGGACTCCTTATCCTGTTCTGTGGTTAACATTCTCGACTATCTTTGGTTTCTCTCCAAAGGGGGTCTGTGGTCATCGACCCTTAGGGTGCAACTGGCAGCCTTTTCTGCTTACCGAGTGCGGGCCAGTCAGCCGACATTGGCGCAGGAGATAGTGGTTGGGCGCTTTTTCCAAGGCCTGGATCACATATCCCCTCCGGTGCATGAACCTCCACCTCCATGGGATCTACTGCTGGTATTGGCAAAGCTCATGGGCAAGCCATTCGAACCAATGCACAAGTGTGAGCTGTCACACTTGTCGTAGAAGACGGCCTTCCTGGTGGCTATCACGTCTGCCAGAAGGACAGGGTAGCTCCAGGCCCTTTCAGTGGACTCTCCTTATCTGGTCTTCCACAGGGACAAAGTTGTCCTGTACCCCCAAACAAAATTCCTTCTGAAGGTGGTGTCAGAGTTTCACCTTAACCAGGTATTGGCTGTGCCGGTATACTACCCTAATTACACCTAGGAAGCTGAGTACAGGCTCCATACTTTGGACCTGAGACATGCTCTCTCCTATTATAAGGAGAGGACAGCGGAAATTCGAGGAGAGGTTCGTTAGCTGTTTGTCACCTATGCTGAAGCTGCTTCTGGCAGACCTGCAGCCAAAACGGACCATAGCAAGATGGATTACATCATGCATAGGTCTTTGCTATGAGTTGGAGGGCAAGGAGCCTCCTGCCATACTGCTGCAGCGGTGGTTGCTTTCAGGGACATCCCTATCCAGGAAATCTGTCGGGCTGCTACCTGGAAGTCAGCAAATACCTTCATTACCCACTACCACATCGACCTTGAGTCACGCTGGGATGCTGGTTTTGGGACCTCAGTTCTCCAATCTCTGTTCCCTAAGTAGGGGGTGTGCGCCTTGCCTCCCTCCTCCCGGAGAACAGCTACTGAGTCTGTCAATAAGTGTGGATGAACAACATATCCACAATCCTAGAAAAACAGGTTACTCACCTGTAACAGTAATTCTAGGAGTGGTATATATTGTTCATCCACACAGACACACCCGATCTCCCTGGCTGCAGACGCACACAACCTGGATTCCAGCTGACTAAAATCTGGCATCATGGGGCAGAGCCGAGGTATATGCCACCCAGGTGGGTGGGAGGAGCCAGCTTGAAGACTTCTGGCAAGATTTAAAGGGGAAAGGGACATGCCAATAAATGTGGATGAACAACATATACCACTCCTAGACCTACTGTTACAGGTGAGTAACCTGTTTTTTTTGCTGTCTGTGAGCAAAAGAAAAAGGGCTTAAATAGCATGTGATCTTCCCTGTATCAAGCTTCACCATTCATCACTGGTGGGTCTAGTCGGAGACGCTAGGATCCTGAGGGAAGCTTATAGCTTTAAGCTTCCCAAGGAGGAGGGGCCAACGTCGGAGACGGCGCCACCCTCAAGGCCGATGTAAGACCCTCCACCACCTCAGTTCTTTTCCCGCCGTCGAGGTGCATCACCCTGTGGGAAATGAGCCGCCATTTTGGTACTGCGTAGTACTGGAAGTCTGCCGAAGTTCTGCCACTGCTGCTATTACTTAACGCTGTAGATTCTTCAGAACTGGTAAAAATGTTCTTTTATTTCTTTTATCTGTTTTAGTTATTTCTATGGTGCCGAGTCTGTTCTTCAGTTATTTTTTTATTTTGGTTCGTGTGCTTATGTCCTGTTTGGGCTCAGTTCAAAATCTAAAGCGGGGCATGCCCCAATGCGCTAATGCCCCAGTGGCAAGCCGATGACCATGACAGACCCCTGTAATCGCTGTCTAACCTGCCTGGGTCTGCAACACAACATGGACAACTGTGACACTTGCTTCTCCATGGACTACCAGATCTTCGAGGTGCACGCGATGAATGTGGATCAGGATCCTCCCACCTTCGGAGGGCAGTGTTGGTCTCAGGACGCCAAGGGCAGGACTTTGGGCCCTTCCCCCTGGTCTTCCTACATAGATACATAGATGTTGTCGGCAGATAAGGGCCTAGTGGCCCATCCAGTCTACCCTAACCCTCTTTCTAATGCTTAAGGTACCCTAGATGCTACAAGCCCCTCCCCTTTCACCCTAGCTTGGTAGTTCCCATGTGCCTTTCCCATGCATTCTTGAATCCCTGAACCGTGGCCACCCCCACCACTTCCTGGGAAAGACTGTTCCATCTCTCCACCACCCTTTCAGTGAAGTAGAATTTCCTCAAGTGCCCTCTAAGTTTTCCACCTTTTAGTCTCATGCTGTGCCCCCTTGTTCTGCTATTTCCCTTCATGTGAAAGATGCTCCCCTCTGGTACTCTGTTGATCCCCTTTAGATATTTGAAGATCTCTGCCATGTTCCCCCTCTCTCTCCTTTCCTTCAGGGAGTATATATTTAGAGCTCTGAGTCTGTTCTCATACAACTTACGCTGCATCCCCAACACCATTTTTGTCTCCCTCCTCTGTACCGTCTCCATATATATATATATATGTACGTATATATATATATATATATATATATATATATATATATATATATACTGTATGTACCGAAGGGTAGCAGGCCTCCTCTAGTTCCAGTCTCTCTGAGATGGGTGTCCTGCATGAGGGGTCAGGTGGACAGTCGGCTTCCTCCAGGGGTTGGCTGAGCACCTTGCAGTTTTACTGTCTCTTGGGTCAGATGCCCCGGTGTCACAGTTGCAGCTATATGCCGCCCAAGCTGGTGGAGTCCTCGGTGCCACCTATTGGGGCTGCTTCAGCTCCCAACGCCTCCCTTGGTGCCATTGAGCAAGGTGGTGCCACTGTCAGTGCTGGGTCCCCTTCTGGTGCCATCCGCAATACTTGGAGAGAAAGAGTTTTGGGGGTAGCCCCTTTGGTGGTGTCCCTGATCTCCTCCTCTTCCTCCTCAGAGTAGGAAGATAGGGATGACCCAGATTGGCTGCCTGACTCTCAGGAGTCCACTCACTCTCCTACGCCTAGCCGTTCTGTCTCTGGTACAGCGGGATCGGTCGCTACTCTTTCTGGACCTGCCCTTGGTGCTGACTCCTCCATGTTCTCCAGTGCCACTTGTGGTGCCGGGGATGCCTCCGATGCTGATTCCAGCACCGGAGAGGTGGTTGGCACTGTGGGAAGCACTGGATTGGTGTCCGGTGCCGACTCCAGTAGCGGGTCTGGTTCTGGCGCTGTCTCGTGATGCCAAGTTGGATTCCGGCACCGACCCTGGTGCTAGGTCCAGTTCTGGCGCCGTGCGTGGTGCTGGGTTAGATTCCAGAGCTGGGGTGTGTTCTGGGACAGATTCTGGCACTGTCTCTGGTGCTGGGGTTATTTCAGAGCCCCTTCTCTTGGGTACTAGGGCCTGCCGAAGAGTAGATCCCTATCTGGGGAAGTGGGCATGGGGAGGTCTAAGTTGACATGCAAGCACTCTTCCAGAGAAGCTGGTCGCTTTGGGAGGAACCGCAGTGCAGACCTTTCACTTCTCGCCTCACCGGACCGGGTAGGGTCTGCAACAGGTGGGACTAGGGCCGCCCACAAGGGACAGACTGGCTCCAATCACCCCATCGTGGGGTCCTTGCCCATGGGCACCACTTCAGCTGCCTCTGTCTGGTTGGGCGACCTCCAGTGGGTGAGTTGCGTGACCCTCTCCCTCGGGAGGGATCCCCTGTGCGTTCTTGTAGCCCTAGCAGAGATCCTGCTCTGGCTTGCCTGACCTTCCCTCCACCATCAGATCCTCTTCCTCCTCCCCCTTCTCTACCAGGCCTCAGGGGGGGCCCTTCGTGGCCAGTGGCCTGAGAGCAATTCAGGGCTTCGGCAGCTGCTTTCCCCCAGTACCTCAGAGCTCTGGACAAGGTCATCTTTAGACCTGAACCTCCAGCCACACCTGACTCTGAACCATGCTCTTCTGCTTCCTTGTTTTCCTCCCCGAGGATGAGGATCCCTCTGTCCACCTGTCCTCAGACGCTGATAAGACCAGCTATCAGTGATTCCTGTCAGGGATGCTGGGGGAGCTCCACATCTCCCACTTTGCAAGCTGCATACCTGACCATATGATGCATGCTTTTCTTGGGGAGTTTAGTGCCAAAAACATTGTTATCCCTCTGTGGCCTATACCTTTCACGGAGGCATCACATCAGGTCTGCTAGTGTCCCTCTGCCCCCCCCCCCCAGCTCCAAGAGACTGTCATCGCAGGTATTGTGCACCTCTGGGGTCTCCAGGTGCTATGCTTCACCCCTCTTCGGGAGTGGAGCTCCTAGATACCCCTACCAGGTATCGTCGCCCAAGGCACGACCACCCCCCCCAAGACTCTGACTCAGCTGAGTTCGACCACTGAAGTAGAAGGGTTTCTCAGTGACGCACCTCCTTTTGTGTGCCTTGGCACACCAGGCTTCCTGCGCTAGGCACCTGTGGATGGTGCTGGGACAACTTGTGTCATCTTTGCCTGACACGGAGGTTACCAGGCAAGCCATTAGCCTTTCTGCGTGTGGTCTGGAGCTAGCGAGAACCAAGCAAGGGTGTTCTATAATGCCAGTGAGTTAACTTCCAGGCTGGCAGGAACTGCAGTTTGCATTAGGCGTACAGCGTGGCTTCGCCTTTCCAGGTTACCCTGGCCCGGCGTAGGGTTATTGCCTCTCCTTTTCAGTCGGACCACTTTTTCTCCCATAGGGTGAGGCGTGAGTTGTCTTGTCACCTTCCTTCTCCCAGGCAGCGGGAGTCTCCGCCTCACTGTGACCAGTCTCCAGCTTAGCCAGGTCCGTAAGGGGCTGAGGGTATATTCAGGTCTCAGTGAGGTGCCAGTGCCACAGTTGTGGTGCTTGGTACTCACCCACCAGTGATGAATAGTGAAGACTGGTACAGGGAAGATATGAAAATGATGTACCTACCATAATTCTTGATCTTTCTGTGTATCTTCACCATTCATCACTGCTGCCCACCCACCAGCCCCTCTTGGACTCCAGTCTCCTAGGAAGTGGCTCCTCTCTGCTTGCCTTCTGCCTAACTGAGGCCAGTCACAGGTATAAAACCGCTGGCACCTCCGGGCTCCCTGACTCTTCATCTGAAGCCCAACTGAAAGCTAAAATCCCTGCACCATCCACCAACCTCCAAAAAAGCAGACACACCCACACAAATGTTCGGACTGAATTGTGTTTTACTTGTAACATGCCAGTAAATCACAAGTCTGTCATTGAGGACACCAGCAGGAGCACCTCGCACCAAAATCTCCAACCGGTTTCGCTCAACACATCATCAGGGAGTGTCTTAGGTTATTCATTACACCCTTTTTAAAGTGTTAGCCTTAAAGGGACATACCATAAATACTGATATCACCATATTGAAAAATACAAGTGTATTAAAAAAAAAAGGTGAAAACAAAAACACACCAATGAATTTGATCACCTAAATACATTAAAAATTAATTCCATATCATTATACATATGTGCTTGTGTTAATACAGCAGACAATATGAACACAAACCATGTTATGTAGATTTAAATGTAGTCTGCTCAATGCATTCACTTTAAATACATATACAACCAAATCTACATCATTACATTTCCATCTCTCTCTGTCTCTCTCTCTCTGTGTGTGTGTGTGTGTGTGTATATATATATATATATATATATATATATATATATATACACTGACAAATCAAAGATCCTAATCCACAATCAAATAGAACAAAACAGAAAGTTTAGCATACCCCTTCTATTCTGTATGGCTCCTCTAATCGGAGGCTGACTTTTTACCTCCCCATATGGACCTTAACATAGAAACATACCTTTCAAAGATGGCACAGACTAAGCCTCTCATATATAAAATTTTAGATACCTCAGGGGTGGTTACGCTTACACAATTGTAGTTAGCTTTTCGGCTTCCAAGGCAGGATTATTTTCGGTATTTACAAGTACGGACATTTTTACTTCAAAAAGACTGTCACTGGACTTCACTCCCAAATCCACCTACCCAATTGCTAAAGCTATCAATGGAGGCCATATGGGGTATGCTATGTCCACATTTAATAGGTTTAGTCTACAAAGCTCTTAGAGAGACTTGGACTGAAAATACACGGTCCATCCTTGGGACATGGAATGCTGAACTACAGGTAACTGTCACATATGAGAAATGGCTGGCCCCTATTGTCCCATCGATGAAGGCATTGCAGGCCTCATATTGGAAGGGATTTATTTGGAAGGGTAGAGTTCAGTTTTTTAATACCTCTGCTAAACTGTTTAAGTATTTACCATCTCATTTTGGAACTTGGCGGCAACATTTGCACATATTTCTTGGCATTGTGCAAAGCTTAGCCTTTTTTGGCAAGAGGTGGGTGCCACTTTAAATCAGTTACTATCGCCAGATTTAATCTTATCCCCACAATTAGTACTGTTATATGTTGGATTGGATGACCAGATTCCTCCCCTTGGAAGCCTGTTTTATATATACAGTACATATATATATATATATATATATATATATAAAATGTATATTGCAGCAGCTAAATAAGCCAGTACTCATAGGTGGCATAGTGCGGTTCACCCTGCGCTTGCCCAATGGCAAAGTATTGTTAATGATATTTATTATCTATAACGATATATAGCATACCATCAGGGTAGAACTACTAAGTTTGAGTTAATTTGGAGGCCCTGGGTATTTTGCATCTCATCTGTAGATAAATCTTTTGTTCCATGAAAACCCTGTCCCAAACTTCATTAATTTCCCTTTATAAAGATCCCCAGTTGATGTTATGTAGATGTTTTTTTCTTTGCTCTTAAGTGAAATGTGACTTGTAGTTAATATTATAATGGTATTTTTTTTAATAGATGTTTGATATGTACAAATTAGAAGTTCTCATCTGATACAATTGTATTCCTGAAATGAGTCTTGTTGTATTGTATACCGATACCACTCTCTGCGCTAAAATTAATAAACAGTGTTTAAAAAAAAAAAAAAAAGAACAAAACAAAGTACAGAAAGGGGGGGTTGAAAAAGATGGAGTATTTTTTACTATCATAAGTTAATATTTTGAATGCTTTCTTGTTAACATCATTGTTATTATTTACATAAGAATGGGATCGGTCTCTGTTTTTCTAAAAAATACAGAAATATCTTTACCATCATTTAGACCAGGATGTTTCAACCCTCCCAACTCATAAATCCAAAAGGCTTCTTTTTTGCAAAGCAAAAAGTCCAAATTCCCACCCCTAGGGCCAACAGTGGCTTTTTCTATTCCCTGAAACGGGAATTTGTGTAACCCAGTACCATTATTTTTCTGTATATGTTATGAAAGTCATATAGAACTCAGATGTTCCCCTATTATATTTTTTAAGGGGCGCCTGGTCTTTCCTACATAAAACGCTTGCCAGCTACAAGTTGCAAGATATACCACTCCAGGGGTATTGCAACTGTTAAATTGTCTGTCATATTTTCTACTGTTGTTAACTGTATGGAGAACATTTGTTTTTGTAATGTGTTGACAATAAACACACCTTACACACGTAAAACAGCCACTGGGTTGAGGTGGAAGCCAATTGAGCATTTGAGGCTTCTCCTTGGGTAAAAAGCTACGTACTATCAAATCCTTAATGCCAGGATCCCTTCTGTAGGTGACTTTAGGTGGTGACTGCAATCATGGAAAGAGCTGGTTCAGTTTCTAAAATATGCAACAAGTACTTAAACAATCCCTAATTGTGCTACTTTTTGCACAGTATTGTGTAATGAATAACACTTGATCATTTGTCTGCTCTCTATCAGTTCTGTATCTCAGTAACTCAGACCTGGGGATGTTATCAGCTGTTTATTGTCTATGCCTGATGGTTCCATTGAAACAGATCTGTACAGGAAAGCTACAGACCGTAACAGTTTACTTTTGGCAAGCAGCTGCCACCCCCGACACACCAACAGCAACAATTCTAAATCGCAGTTCATGTGAGTATAAAGAAATTGCTCTCAGCCTCATATGTATGATCAGAGAAGTAATGAACTTAGCCAACGGTTTCTGAATAGAGGTTATGATGGGACTTTGATTAAACGGGCACAAGAAACAGCTGATAACATCCCCAGGTCTGAGTTATTGAGATACAGAACTGACAGAGAGCAGACAAATGATCAAGTGTTATTCATTGAACAATACTGTGCAAAAAGTAGCACAATTAGGGATTCTTTAAGTGTTGGCATATTTTAGAAACTGAACCAACCCTGTCCATGATTGCACAGTCGCCACCTAAAGTCATCTACAGAAGGGGTACTGTCATTAAGGATTTGATAGTACATAGCTTTTTACCCAAGGAGAAGCCTCAAATATACAGTTGGCTTCCACCGCAACCCAGTGGCTGTTTTACGTGTGAAAGGTGTGTTTATTGTCAACACATTACAAAAGCAAAAGTTTTCCATACAGTTAACAGTAGAAAATATGACATTAGACAATTTTACAGTTGCAGTATCCCTGGAGAGGTATGACTTGCAGCTGTCATGTGTTTTTTGAGGGAAAGACCAGGCGCCCCTTAAAAAATATAATGGGGGAACATCTGAGTTCTATATGACTTTCATAATATCTACAGCAAAATTATGGTACTGGGTTACACAAATTCCAATTTCAGGGAATAGAAAAAGTCACTGTTAGCCCTAGGGCTTGGGATTTGGACTTTTTGCTTTGCAAAAAAAGAAGCCTTTTGGATTTATGAGTTGGGAGGGTTGAAACATCCTGGTCTAAATGATGGTAAAGATATTTCTATATTTTTGAGAAAAACATAGAGACCGATCTCATTCTTATGTAAATAATAACAATGATGTTAACAAGAAAGCATACAAAATATTAACTTATGATAGTAAAAATACCTTATCTTTTCAATCCCCAATGGATCTTTCTGTTGTTGTTGTTCTGTTTGATTGTGGATTAGGGTCTTCGATTTGTCAATATATATATATATATATATATATATATATATATATATATATATATATATATATATATGTGATGATGTAGATTTGGTTGTATATGTATTTAAAGTGAATGTATTGAGCAGACTACATTTGAATCTACATAACGTGGTTTGTGTTCATATTATCTGCTGTATTAACATATGCACATATGTATAATGATATATAATTAATTTTTAATGTATTTAGATGATCGTATGCATAGGTGTGTTTTTGTTTCCCTCTTTTATTTTTTTATACACTTTTATATTTTTTCAATATGGTGATATCAGTATTTATGGTATGTTCCTTTAAGGGTAACACTTTAAAAAGGGTGTAATGACTCACCTAAGACACTCCCTGATGATGCATTGAGCAAAACCGGTTGGAGGTTTTGGTGCGAGGTGCTCCTGCTGGTGTCCTCAATAAGAGGCTTGTGATTTACTGGCATGTTATAAGTAAAACACAATTCAGTCTGAACATTCGTTTGTGTGTCTGCTTTTTTTTGGAGGTTGGCAGATGGTGCAGGAATTTTAGCTTTCATTTGGATTTCGAGTTTATCCCAGCACATCCTGCCATTGGGGCAGCTATTTTTTCTGCAGTCTTCATCTGAAGCACCAGAGAGCCACCTCTGGGGAGAGGGCAGGCCAGAGGCTCTTACCGTCTTGTACTAGAGGCTCCTTGGGGCCTCCCGTGACTTTGACAGGGACTCTATGTGGATGGTGCCTTAGGCCAGGAGTTCCTTGTTTGTTTGTTCTTCCCAGGCTCCTTGGCTCTTTCAATCCTAGGCAGACAGTTTAAGCTTGCTCTCATTGTTCGGTCCTTGTTTTCATTGCAGGGACTCTGAGGACCTTCTGTCTGTTTCTTTGAGCCTTAACCTGCTGCAGTTTTCTTCTCCTCTGGTAACCCACTCCTGGGTTCCCATGGGGCAAGGTCCCTTCGGACCCCCCCTTCTATCACTGGCCACATTGAGAGGCTTAAGACCTTTACATCCACTGCTTTCCAGTGGTTCTGACACCAGGGAATCAGCATCCTTCTCAGGGTTCGGGGGTTCTCCTAATTAGGGGGCCCCCTTCTAGGGAGATCTTGCCCCAGCGTAGGTCCTTTCCCCACCTCTTTTTGCAATGGGGGAGAGGGAGTGAGAGATCTGGTGACCCCTTCCTTCTTTCTCAAGTGGACTAGGAGGGGTAGTTCCTTAAGTGGCAATGACACCGGCATCCTGTGATGCATCTCAAGAACTCTTGAGCCTGTGAGGCTCCAGTAATCAGCTGTGCCTTGCATGGCATCTGGTAATGTCTCTCAAGAACTACTGAGCCTGTGAGGCTCATCCTCTTGGACTTCTCTTTCTTGCCTCCGGGGTTTTTCCCCCATTAAAAAAGAAAGTGAGGGAGAGAGTATGTGGGGTTACCTCTTGGTCCACTAGGAGAGCTTCCTTCAGGCCCTCCCTTTTTGGGATACATGCTCTCCCCCCCTTTCATTTCTCTACTTTCTTTGCTTCTTTCTTTTTCCCTCCCATCCTCTTAACCCCCCCTTGGCCTGCCCAGTGGTTGGGGTCCCCTCCTAGACCTCCTGGGGTCCTTCACCTCCCCCTGTGGTCAGCTTATTCCTTATTCAGTTTATATCCTTTCTTTTTGCTATCCCTTGGGCTCCCTTGCATCACCCTCCCCTCCTTTTTTTCCTCTGTCTCTACTTTTCGTCTCCGGCGAGCAGAACTGAGGTGCTGGATGGGCCAGCATCGGTTACTGGCCAGCCTGCAAGTGCCACGCAATACATCTGCCACAAGGGCGGCACCGTCTCTGACATTGGCCCCTCCTCTTTAGGAAACTAGAAAAAAGCTTAAAGCTATAAACTTCCCGCAGGGTTGTAGTGCCTTCCGCTAGATCCACCAGTGCTGTATGGTGAAGATACACAGGAAGATCAAGAATTGCGGTAGGTACGTAATTTTCATTTTTCGTGTATTCAGCCTTCTAGAACTTTCCAAGTGCTGATTGACCATTACCAGATTTTCAAGTTCCTGAGATCTTTGGCCTGAGAACAAGCTGTTATAGTTGTGTTGTAGCTGTGACCAGTTAATAAATTTGTTAGCAGTTCCACTGGCAGCCCTTTTTAGCGAGTTGTTCAGGACAGGTGTGCTTCCAGAGGACTGGAGGAGGGCACATGTGATCCCTCTGCACAAGAGTGGAAGCAGAAAACTATAGGCTGGTCAGCCTCACATCAGTAGTGGGGAAGATAATGGAGGCACTACTTAAAGAATGGATTGTGGCACACTTGGAGTCCGTCAGAGCGCAGGATCTGAAGCAGCATGGATTCACAGCAGGAAGGTCATGTCAAACAAATCTGATAGATTTTTTTGACTGGGTGACGAAGGAGGTGAATTGGGGGTGTGGTGGATGTCACCTATCTAGATTTCAACAAGGCCATCGACACCTTTCCACATAGGCTGGTAAATAAGTTGGATAGCCTGGACATGGGGCACAGGGTGGTATTGGATTGGAAACTGACTGAGAGACAGGAAGCAGAGGATGGTGGTAAATGGAGTCCAGTCCAAAGAAGGGGGGTGACCAGTAGGGTGCCTTGAGGTTGGTCCTGGAAATGTTTTTTTTTAATGTCTTCAGTTGTGACATTTCAGAGGGGCAGGAAGGGAAACTTTGCCTGTTTGCAGATGATACAAAGATCTTTAAAATGGTTGACACTCCTGATGGGGTGGAGAGGATGAGGAGGGACGTAGGGAGGCTGGAAAAATGGTCAAAAGTGTGGCAACTGCAGTTCAGTGCGAAGAAGTGCAAAGTCATGCACCTGGGTGTGACAGGGTTGAATAAGACCTTGTCCCATTTGTTATGTAGAAAAAGTTAAATGCAAGGATCTGTTCTGTCCTCTTCTCTGTCTGACTGCACAGTTGGATTTCTTGTGAGACCTGGGAACTGGCCAATCCGATGGTCTCACTATTCCCCCCTTCCACTATTTCTCTGTCTGTTTCCATCTTTTCCTCCCCCTTGCATTTCTGAAGTTATAAAATATATGTGAATCTTTTTGTAAACGTGGGATCCCTTGGTTTGAAAATGTATATGGTTATATTGTTGAAATGATTGCAGAAAGCTATTTGGAGATCAAGGAGTTAACCTGAGATGCTGGCTTACAAACTCTTTGCAGAGCTGTAAACAGGAAGTCAGTTCTGGAACACCATGTACTGTTTTGTTGCACCTGCATGAAAGGAAACTGACAGGAACATTTTCTGAAAAACAGGTTGTCTTCTTAACAAGTTCCCATACGACTTATAAATAGAGCAGCAGTACTTCTGCTAGGGAGAGAGAGCAAAACTGAGATTTGAAATTTAGAAGAAATACTCAGAAGAAAGACTTTCTCTGTGTTTGTACTGCCTTTGTAAATAGTTATACTGAAAAATGTTAATTTTTTATTTTACTGTTATTGGAAAAGATAAAACACTACTTGTAAATTTTATACCTGCTCCTGGGCTTCCTAAGCTTCCTGACCTGTGCCTCGATGACAGATGGTGTCAGACTAAGTGTGATTTATGCCGTGCATACTCTAAGCCGGAGTTTTGTGCGTGGGTACTAGACCTGGTACCAGGGAAGCATAGTAGAAATGTATGGATTCTGCAGCAGCAAGCCCTGGAGTCATTAATAGAAAGATGGCAGCCAAAGTAGCAGAGACAGAAGTCTAAGCTGAGACTGTACATCCAGCACCAGTGATGGGGAAAAAAAAAGTACAGGCAGTGACAGAACCTGAAAACCTGTCTGCCTTCTTCAAATTGTGGGCTATGCAACAGAGACAGAGAAGCAGAGAAAAGAGATGCAGCAACAGGAGCAGTGGAGAAAAGAGATTCAGCTACAGGAGCAGCAGAGAGAAGAAGAGATGCAGTGATGGCTGGATGCCTTGCAAGCTATCAAAGCTGGAGGATCTGGTACAGTTCCAGCAGAGCAACAAAACACAAGCCACTTAAAAGACATTAAACTTACAATGCGGTGTCCATCTGATGATATCGAAGCATACTTGACAACTTTTGAAAGGGTTGCCGGAACCTGCCAGTGGCCAAAGCAGCAATGAGCAATCAGGCTGGTACCTTACCTGACAGGTAAAGCCCAACTTTCCTACAGCAATATGGACACTGCACAGTTGGAAAGCTATGACCCTGTAAAAATAGAAATCCTGAAAAGATATGACATCTCACTAGAGACCTACAGGCAAAGATTCTGGTCTCTGAAGTACAACTATGTCGACAATCCTTGAGAAGCCTTCACCTGACTCTGAGAACTCCTTATTAAATGGCTCCAACCAGAGGGCAAAACAGTCCCACAGATCACTGACATGCTTGTAATGGAGCAATTCATCAACATGGGGAAAGGCCGTTTCTTTGTCTGAGGACTAGCAGGTGGCCAGACAGACCATGCAGCAGCAAAGTAACAGCCACAGACTGGTAAGATCCACTTTTTCCCAATCTTAACTCCAAATCAGATAAAAACTGTGGTGGGGTAACAAGTCTGCACCCAAAGACTTTATTTGCTATAACTGTAACAAGCCAGTCCATATCGCAAGAAACTGCCATAAAAATAAGGAATGTACCACCGCAGCAGATTTGGTCTTAGCAAATTGGGGCAAGTGTTTAACAGATGTCAAGGTGGGAGATTAGACTGTAAAGGGACTTACTGATTCAGGAAGCAGACAGACCCTAGTGCATGTTGAAGTGCTCGGAAAACACTATGTAAAAGGACCAGGTACTGGTT
Organism: Neoceratodus forsteri; assembly: GCA_016271365.2. NCBI lineage: Eukaryota > Metazoa > Chordata > Ceratodontiformes > Ceratodontidae > Neoceratodus > Neoceratodus forsteri. The sequence goes on along the minus strand of CM057456.1, from coordinate 1,541,831,957 downwards.
CCCTCTGCATCCATGGGGACACGCGATGTTATCCTACTACACAAGTGACCCTCAATATTATTGGGGTGTTGCACCAAATGAAAGTGGGGGTAGTACCCAAGTTACCTGTACCTGTTATTATTGTAAACGACTGTCCAAGATTTACTGAGTTAATCTCAGAGCATCTGAAACCTGCAGTTTCAGCAGCAGTGGTAACAAGAGCACAGGCAAAGAAAATCTCAGATGGTGGAGACACTTTTCCTTTTGGTGACTTTGATGCGGACTTGTTTGAGCCCAGCTCCAAGATCCAGAAGTCGAGGAAAAAAAGAAGATGCCTGAAACAGTGGCAACAAAAGACTGATGGACATAAGGGGTTAAAGAGTGCAGGTGCCACCACTGAGACACCCCATGCACCGCTTGACTACCACCAGCACTTCCCAGCCCCTATTTCTTGGGATAGGCAAACCCTGGCACTTATCAGTCCCACCCAACCTCTTGTACCCCTATCCTGTCCCAGTCAAACCCCTTCCTCTCCCCACACTGCCCCTCTTCCCCCCCTTTGCTTCTCCTGCTCCTCCTACTGACGCAGGCATACTTTGTACAATGCCGCAGCTTACCTGTTCCTGTCTGGATTTTATGTACCCGTTATGTTTAATACCTTCATTATCTGTTTGCAGAACTTTCGTTGTATTATCTATAAAGTGTCCTCAGTCTGTTTTTTCTTTGCATTGTTGTTCAACATATTTGACGTGGAACTCTCAACGAGCATTCACTCACAGGTGTATCCAAGACTTCAATAAAACAAAAAAAATAAAGTATGAAAATGCTGAAACTAGACTGATAACCGATTATGATTTTGTTTCAGTACGAACTAATGATGCTTCTCTCCAAGGTTATTTTAAGCAGCTGGGGGTGAAACAAAAACAGGGTGAACCAATGTTTAAAAAATGTAATGGGTTCTGTATCAAGTTTATGTTAAACCTCAGACACAGGAACAGATAGAACAATTGGTTATACCACAAAAGAATAGAACTGAGTTGTTACAGATAGCACATGATAGTCCTATGGCTGGTCATTCAGGGAGGGATCGCACCCTTGCCAGATTGCTGTACAGATTTTACTGGCCTGGAATTCATGAAGATGTTACTACCTATTGCAGTTCTTGTGCCGAGTGTCAGAAAGCAGCCCCAGTGGCTAAAAAAGACAAAGTGCCCCTGGTGCCCCTACCCTTGACAGATGTGCCTTTTGAGAGAATTGCAATGGATGCGGTTGGCCCCTTAGACAAACATAAAAAGGGTAATCGATTCATTTTGTTAGTATGCGACTATGCTACTTGATACCCAGAGGCAGTTCCTGTGCGTACTGTCACAGCCCCAAAAGTTGCAGCAGAGCTTGCCAAAATTTTTACCAGGGAGGGCATACATAGAGATTACAGAGCATGCCACTTTGGATGGACACTTTTGTGTAGAGATTGGATGTCCACCAAAACCAATGTCCGCAGTTAACGGAGGGGCGGAGCTAAAAGTCACGCTGCCTCATGGGATGCCTGCACGGTAGTCTGGACACGCGGCATCTCCCAAGTACCTTCCAGACTTATCATATTTAATATATTTCACGCTCACTAATAAGAGTGTATTCACGTAAGTGCTCACTCCTTTAAATAAAATGTTTTTGTACTGTGCAGCACTGTTTCGGTGTAGACTTATGTGCTCTGGTGATGGGGTACAGAGATGCCTTCGCGGGAGTGCTGTGCTTTAGTGCTTCTGTACATTCAGCCTTTATTTTATCTGGGCTGTGACTTTGTGTTCGTTTGTATTTTTTTTTTTGAAGTGCTCAATGTGGTCTAAAAACAGTTTCTCGTTTGGAGGGATATATGGCAGGGTTTTCAGTAGGAGTGAAAGAACTGTGTGATTTTACTTTGCTTACTTTCAGCAGTGGCATATTTTTTCCATCCAACGTCTGTGTGCTGTAGCAGTTCCCAATCAGGCACTACGTCGGACCTTTGTGTCATTGCAAGGCACAGTACAGTGAGTGCCTGCCTGACACCAGCACACGATTCGTTTGGCATTTCTTTATCCCTTTGATTCTTTTCTTCTCAAGTGCTGTCTGCAATAGCTGTGGAACAGGTGGGTTTCACTACATCAAGCACCCTTGCCACATCGTCTTTCTCCTTCTCTGGATCCAGTTTGAGGTTATTCTCCTCCAGCCTAGTTAACTCCTCAAACTCTGTCTCCATTAATCCTTCTCGGGGTGGTTCAACTGATTCGACTGTTCGAGTGGCTGACCTTCCACATCTGTCTCAGCCAATTGATGCTTGACGCCACCCTTACGGAAGCAATTGGCAATTGTCTGGCTGGAAACATTATCCCAAGCTGTCTTCAACAACAGGACATCTAACGGCATAATGCGCTTCATGCATTCAGCAGCTGTGAACTCAGCCCCGCCTTCCAGCTCAGACAGAACTCTGGCCCACATCTCCCTAATGTAATGTTTTTTTAAGAAGTAAATTATGTCCTGGTCGAGTGGCTGCACAATTAGGTGGTGTTAGGTGGTAAAAACACTAATTTAATGTTTCTCAATCTACGAACATCAGGGTGACCACTAAAGTTATCTAGGAAGAGCAGGATCTTGCAGTGTCTTAATTGCCTGTCCCGTGCCTGAACCCAGTCCATAAAAATATCACCAGTCACCCATGCAGTACGATTGTTTCTGTATTGCACTGGTAAATGGCTTACCCCATGGAAACAATGAGGTTGGGCAGACTTCCCCACAACAACAAGTTGACATTCGTCTGATCCAGACATATTGCAGCACACCATTAAAGAGACCCACTCCTTTGCATTTTTTTGTCCTTGTGGAGCCTGGTCTTTGAACGAGAATGTACCCTGCCCCACACACTGGAACAAATTGGCCAGTCTCATCCATGTTGTAGATGTCCGAGGCATTGTAACTGGCCAAAAGATCAGGCAGCACATCCCTCACCCATGAGCTCGGTGAAAGCATATGTTGTGCCGGATTTTCTACCGTTAGGGCCAGCTGTCAGTCGGGTTGAAGTCTAGTTTGTCGAGTGCCACGGCGAGCTGCTTAGCTTTCTGAAGCAGCAATGGACCGCTCACCCACTCAAAAACAATCCATCACATCTTATATGTGTGGCCTGAGAATGAAACTGGCAAAATATATTGAAATTGCCCTTAGAAAATGGGCTTGGAAAATAGATGAATCTGATTGGCTGAGACACTGAGAAGAAATTAAATTATTTTCCGATAGAGCCCACAGTAAAACGAGAGCCACTTCAGGGTGCCCCATTTTTTAGTGAATCCTTGGGCACCCCGAATGTTCACATTAGCTAGCCACCGTTTCTCCCCTGCTTGCCAAGTTAGCCGAAAAAATACCGGCTGTTCTGCTCAGCTCCTCCCATGCAAGGCAACCAAAATAAGCTACATTTTTTAAAACCAGATGCAGTGTGCACTGTAACATGCATTCCTGTCAACAAAGTGCACAGTTTCTGCAGTGAGAGAGAGAGAGACAGACATATCTCCGATACTGGTACTGAGCATGCGAGCAGCGGCACTTTCTCAGTTTTCCATGCTGCCAATGGACATCCATCTGCGGTATGGAAAACAAAGAAAATACCGCTCCTGTCATACACAGCAGTGGTAGCAGAGATACTGCTGTCTCTCGTTAAGGCATCCAACAATCCCCAGGTACAAACGGAACAGCAAATCTCCACAGAGAAAAAAAACACACACAGAAATAACACTTTTTTTTTTTTCCAGTTCCTTCATTTTTGTTTTATGACACCTTGTATTTTTATGGAGTCGGTCCTTCCATAGCTCCTCACAGCTGTATACCGTGGCCATCCACTTGTTATAAACACTCCTCTGCCCAACTCTGCAACTTTTTTCATGCTTTTTATTTTTACTTAATGTAAACGATGATGACTCTCTACTGCCGACTGTGATCCCCGACACACCTCAGCCCCACTCACCTACATTTCAAACTATCCTGCCCTTCAACTGACACCACTCCTGAATTCACTGCTCTGCTGGTCAAGTTACAGAACACTCATAGCACTCACTTGTTTACCGCAGATCTCCGCTCTCTCTCTTCCCCAAAAAAATGACAGTTACTTTGGGGTGCCATTGGGGACTGTGAGGGGACAAAAATGATTTTCTCCACTATCATAAAGGAAGGTAATGCTGCTGACCTTGCTCACGCTCTGTCTCTCCTTCGGTCCCAATCCAAAAAAAAAACCCTGAAAAACTAGCAAACTTCTATTGCCATGGGGAGGGGGTGGGTAAACAAAATGAAAATTAAACACCAACTGACACACACTACATGATGACGGGGGTGTATAAACAGATTGCCAAGGGGGTTTGTAGCTGCATAAAACCATTTTTTTTTAACTATGGGGGTCTCCAGTAGGCCGTAACTCCCTAACTCATGCAGGCATAGGAGCTATTTTATTACAAAACTGATCTTAAACTATCATTAACAATTTTTTATGAAGCTTGCTTTTTTTTTTTTTTTTTTTTTTAACAGTGCCCATTTTCTAAGTACAATTTCCTCAATTGGCTTTATTGAAATACCGGACCTTCCGGAACATAAAGGCCCTCCGCCTTCAGCCTCAGACCTCACTACGCCCCTGGGCGGTCCAGTATTTCCCTATAAAGCCCACCCTGGAGGGTATTATTGCTTACATAATAATCAGGAAGTGGCTCAAAACCAGCAGAACGTGTATTATGACCATGGGGTAAAAGAAAAAGTTTTTGAGACAGGTGAAAAGATCTTGCTACTGTAACCGACTACAGAAAATAAACTGTTGATGAAATGGCAGTGGCCTTATAAATTGCTTAGATGTACTGGATTGAGACCCCTGATAGGAAAAATCCTACCAAGATATACCATGCTAACTTCCTGAAGAAATGGGGTGAAAAAACACCAAAGACTGCTTTGCGACTTTTACCAGAAACTGATAAAGAAGATATTGATATAGCTTATGATAGACTGGAGCAAACTGTAACTGCTGATGCTGTAAAGGTGAATGTTTCCTTAACCTTCAAACAAACTGCAGAAATTCATAACTTACTAAAGGCATTTAACAGTACTTTTACCACAGTGCCAGGCCGAGCATGTAATAGTGATAGGGAATGCTTGCCCTATTAGACAAAAGACATACAGAATACCAGAGTGGTTACAAGCAGATGTGGCTAAGGAAATACAAAACACGAAAGAGCTGTGTATCATAGAAGAGTCGAGAAGTGCTTGGTCATCATAATTGGTGACTGTAAATAAAAAAGAGGGGGGTGTAAGAATCTGCCTTGATTTTAGGAAGCTTAATCAAGTATCTGAATTTGACAGTTATCCTATGCCAAGGATAGATGATTTGGTGGACAGATTGGGAAGTGCCAGGTACATCAGTACCCTCAGTCTCATCAAGGGTTACTGGCAGATTCCCCTAGCTAAAGAATCCAGAGACAAAACTGCATTTGCCACTCCTATTGGATTCTGTCAGTTCACCACCATGCCATTTGATTTACATTTTGCAACCCGCTACATTCCAGTGGTACATGAATGTAATTTTATCCCCTCACACTGGTTATTGTGCTGCTTACCTGGATGATGTCGTGGTGTACAGTCCAGACTGGAAAAGCCACCCAGAACACCTACGAGCAGTTATCCAAGCTATCAAAAATGCACATCTGACCATTAATCCTACCAAGTGTGCATTGGGCATGCAGGAAACCAGATATTTGGGCAATGTTTTGGGAAATGGAGAAGTAAAACCAGAAATTTCGAAGAAGCTGTAGCTAACATTCCTATCCCTAAAACAAAGAAACATGTCGGGTCATTTTTAGGGCTGGCTGGTTACTATCAGAGATTTGTTACCAGCTTTGCCCAGGTAGCTACTTCCCTCACTGAATTCACGAAGAAACGGTACCAAATACTGTGAAGTATTCCCCAGTCTGTGATGAAGCTTTTTGGGCCATCAAGGCTGCATTATATTCAGCCCCTGTTTTATGAAGCCCAGACTTTGAGAAACCATTTTTGTTACAGACAGATGTATCAGAGTTTGGCCTAGGTGCAGTCTTGAGTCATAATATAGATGGTAAGGAACATCCCATTCTATACAGTACATCAATAGGAAGTTGTACGACAGAGAAAAAAGGTACTCCACCATTAAAAAGGAATGCCTTGCAGCACAGTGGGACATGGGGTCCCTTAAGTTTTATTTGCTAGGCGCTGAGTTTGTACTCCTAACTAGTCATATTCCTCTCTGTTGGCTTAACCAAATGAAAGATAAAAATTCCAGAATCACAAAGTGGTACCTGGTACCACAGCCATTTAAATTCAAGGTGATACACAAATCCGGAAAAGAGAATGTCAGTGCTGATTTTCTGTCAAGATATGCATCAGGAATTGAGAATTCCGAAGGTTTAAAAAAAAAAAAATGTGAGAGTGTAAACTTCACTGTTTGCTGTACTGGTTGTTATGGAGAAAAGGGATACTACATATGCTGAGAACTGTAAAGATTATAAGCTAATGTTGAAGGAGAATTTAAAGAAAGTTTTGGAAACCTGTTGTTCCCTCTTAAAAAGGGTGGGTATGTGACAGGGTTGAATAAGACCATGCCCCATTTGTTATGTAGAAAGAGTTAAACGCAAGGATCTCTTCTATCCTTTTCTGTCTGACTGCGCAGTCTGGTTTTCTTAAGAGGCCTGGGAACTGGCCACTCCAATGGTCTTGCTGTTCCTCCCTCCTGGTATCTGTCTGCCTTCACTTGCTGTTTCTGTCTTTTCTCCCCCCTTGAGTATCTGAAGATCTTACTTCAAGAGGGTTCCTGCAGTAGGTCTTCACATATAGGACTGCACCTCCTGGCATCAGGACCACACGGCAAACTTCAAGGTAGTAATCTATAGTGGGGGACCACTCCCAGCGTCACATGATGGGACGTCAGCATGACACTATATAGGGGGCAGTCCCCACGCCCGATCTCCAGTTCTTTCCTGCTGTCGACCTGTGCAAGTCTGACCTTTCGGTGAACTCTGCTCCAGTCGACCGCCATTTTGATGAGTATTTTTCTTATTTTTTTCTTTAATTTAGTACTGATGTTTTTTGCATGTCTTCTCTGTCGCATCAGCCGAAGAAGAAATGCTCCAAGTGCAGTGCGCAGATCCCGCATGGGGACAAACACTCCCGCTGTGTCCTCTGCCTAGGCCCCAAGCACCAAGTTGACGACTGCGACATCTGCCAGTCCTTCAACAAGGCCACACGTGTCAGATGCCAGAAAGCCCTTGATGCCCACTTACTGAAAAAATGCCTGGCATCGATGGAAAAGGAGCTTTAGGAGCTGCTGGAATTTTTCTCCTCACCCACCGCCGAGTGCAAGAAAAAGAGAAAGGAGAAGCACCAGGACCGGTCCCCTTCCTTCTGGAGTCACCAGGCTGTTGATGCCAGCTCTGGTGGAGCTTCTACCTCAGTAAGTACCCCTCCTGCTCGATCTCAGTCTACCCTGGTGGATCGGTCACCACCCCACCACTGTAGTCAGAGAGCAGCAGGGATGTTCTCCACAGGAGGACCTTGTCTCAGGGCCTGTAGACAGCTCTCTGGCCGATAAGTCACCCTCCGGTTCTCCTGAAGGGTGCACGGCTCTGGTTGATAAGCTGGACTCCAGCTCCTCTGTTGTCCACTTGACCACAACCGATAAGTTGGACGCAGGCTCCTCTGGAGTCCGCTCGATCGAGGCCGATTAGTCGGTCATCTGCCTGCCCGTCGACCGCTTGGCCAAGGCTCCCCTGTCAAGCCCTTCAGACTCACCCGACGCCAAACAGAGCCAGCTTCCAGGCACTCTCTCATCCCACAAGGGTTCTCCCTCCCAGGACTCCTTCATTCCTCTGACTCAGCCTGACCCCTCATTTTCCTCGGACCTCCGGGATACGAGTGCTTCTGCTCAGGGGTATCTACCCCAAAGTTGGGTCTCTTTTCCGAGCTCTCCACTTCTCCAGCATGCCTGTTGATGGAGGGTTCCATTCCTGTCCCCCCCCCCGTACTCTTTGGACCAGGCATCGGGTTCTTTCAGCCCCAGTGCCCAACCCCCCCACCGGTCAGGGACCCTTCTGACCTGGTGATGGCCTCTGGACAGGGTGACCCGCCCGTTCCTTCTGCTCTGATGCCGTAGCCCCCGCCTGGCCCTTCTGGGGTACCAGCTGGGACCCCTGGTCCTGCAGACCTGCCGATGGTCCCCTTTGCTACCAGTGGTCTCTGGGCCCTACCTCCCACAGGGCCATCGGCTCCTCCTCCGCTGTCTGGCCCTCTGGGCACGAACCCCAGCCAACCCCTGCCACAGTTTCCCTTTTATCCGGTGCCAGGGAAGCCGTCGCCAGGTTACCCGTCACACGCTTCAGTGCCCAGGTACCCTGCACCGGGTCATATGTACCAGGGGTACCATTCCCAAGCTTACCCCTGTTGGTAGCAGGCTCCTGGCTACCACTCATATTCTCCTTCAGGGTACCCAGACTTCCAGCCGCCACCTCTGCCTCCACCCCCTCCGCCTCCTCCACCACAGCCTCTGGCTTCAGGCAGGTCACAGGCTGACTCTCAATGGGCAATTCCTGCATGGTGGAAGGACGCAAAATCACAGCTCTTGCAAGAGCTTGGTTGTCTGCATCTGGTCGAGGTCTCCACCCCGACCCCCAGGGCAGTTCCTAAGAGCCCCTCCCCTGTCAACCATCGGTCATCAGATAGGGACTCTAATAGCTGCCCATCTAGGGCCCTTCCCGGAAACAGGGTCACAGAGGAGGCTTCAGACAAAGCCTATCTCCCTAGTAGATCGGAGTATTCAGATTCAGAGGCAAACTGTGACTCTTCAACCAACTTGGAGGCTCATGCTCCCTTGGAGCCTCAACCAAAGGAGTCTCCCAGATCTCCTCCAGAGGACCCTTCATTTGCAGAGCTCCTTCGATCCATCCAGCAGGCATGCGGCTGGGCATCCCAAGAGGCTGGATCCCAAAAGGAAGAGGCTCGCGGAGCATCTGAACTTGACGAATGTGGACCTGTTGCCCATACCTCCTTAGACGGGGTCGCATGAGGACCTGACGTCCACCATATGGCAACAACCATCCTCCATCCCTGCAGTTTCCAAGAAGGCTGACAGGACCTGTCACCTCCCGGAAGGAGCCAACCACCTCACTGTGCAGCCTAAGGCAGATTCCATAGTTATCACAGTGGCCCCATGACAGGTTGGCTCAGCCAAAACATCTAAGTGCCTCACCTATGGACAAAGAGTCCAAGAAAATGGACCAATACAGTTGCAAGGTCTACGCTTCCTCCACCTGCGCCATCAGGTCTCTCAACTACATGGCACACATGATTTCTTACCAAAAATCCGCTCTAGCTGATCTAGAGTCAGAGCTCCAGTCCATACCTGATGGGGATTTCAGGACCAAGCTTCTCGACAAGATGAGATTTACCAAGTCCTCCTCTCGCTATGCATTGTGAGCCACCTATGACTCTGTGAACTCGGTGGCCCACTGCACCACCTCAGGCGTCTGCCTGAGACGTCTTGCATGGCTCCGTATAGCAGATCGGGTGCAAGATGTACAAACCACCCTCTTGGACGCATCCTTTAGGGGTTTTGTCCTGTTTGGTGACAGTGCGAAGGATATCATCACTGAGCTACAGGAGAGCATCAGATCCCTTCAGGACATCCGCTCCATGGTACCGCTCTGGTCCCAAACCCAAGCAGCCCTTTTGTCATTCGCAGCGAATTTGGAACAAACAGCCCCAGGGCAAGCATCGGGCCACTGGGTCTGGTGCCCAGACTCCTCAAGCCAAATCCCAAAAAGCTTGAAGGCAAGAAGCTGCACTCCCTCTGCCTCCTGACTCGGGGGGCCTCCACATCCTCCAGATCTTCCGATGGAACTGGTGGGGGGGAAGATTCAAGCTCCATCTCAGAGAGTGGGAGGCAATAACTGCAGATGCCTGGATCTTACAGATAATTGCAAGAGGGCACTCAGTAGAGTTCCTGGATGGACCCCCGGGCAACCCTCTGGGACGGTCTTACTACCCGTCAAGCCATCTCCACTTCATTCAAGAGGAAATCCAAGCTCTCTTGTCAAAGTCAGCCATAGAGCCGGTTCCTCCCACACAAGAAGGAAGGAAGGGGGTATTAATCCCATTTCTTCCTGTTGCCCAAAAAGACTGGTGATCTGAGGCCCATTCTGCATCTCAGCCTGCTGAACCTCTTTGTGGAGTACAAGAGGTTCCGCATGCTAACCCTCCATGAACTCTTAACCCTGCTCCAAAAGAATCAGTGGCTGTGTTCACTGGACATGCAGGATGCTTACCTGCACATCCCTATTTTCCAGGCCCACCGCTGTTTCCTCAGGTTCACTTTTCAGAGGAACCATTACCAATTCAAGGTCCTCCCTTTTGGTCTCTCTTTGGCACCTCTAGTTTTAACTAAGTGCCTGGCAGTGGTGGCTGTGGCCCTACGCTGCAAAGGGATTTATGCGTTCCCGTACCTGGACGACTGTTTGTTGTCAGACCCATCTCAGGGCAGTCTGCTGGAGTCTCTCTCCACTAACTTGGACCTATTTTCCTGATTTGGCATCATGGTGAACTATCCCAAGTCACAACTTTCACCCTCTCAGCACCTACAGTTTATTGGAGCAGTGCTGGATATGGCCCAGGGCAGGGTCTTCCTACCTCAGGACAGAGCAAAAACCCTGAAACAGCAAGCCATTTCTGTGACCAACTCTCATTGGACCACAGCCTGCTCTGTTCTCCGTCTGTTGGGACTAATGGTGGCAGCCATTCCCACAGTTCTGTTGGCCAGACTGCACATGAGGGTGACCCAGTGGACACTCAGGGTCCAGTGGTATCAGTGCTCGGATGACGTGGACCACGGGGTCCTGGTCTCCAGCAGCATGAAGGAGGGATCTTATCTGGTGACAGGAGGTGTCCAACCTCTCCTCAGGGGCCTCTTTTCACCCCCTCCTCCTTCCATGACCCTCACGATGGACACCTCGGGTCAGGGTTGGGGAGCCCATGTAGGGGACCACCAAACCCAGGGGAGGTGGTCTCCACAAGAAGTACATCTGCACATAAACGTTCTGGAGATGAGAGCAATGCTCTGCGTTTCAGACCCTCTTAAGCCCGGGAACACTCTTGGTTCAGACTGACAATACAGCCATGGTCTGGTACATAAACAGCCAGGGAGGCACCCGATTTGTACCCCCTCTGCAGGGAGGCAGTGCAGGTGTGGTACTGGGCAGTCCAGCATAGCCTGTTCCTGACAGCAGTCCACGTTCCAGGAGTTCACAACGTCCTGGCAAACAGTCTCAGCCACACCATTGCGCAGACTCACTAGTGGGAACTAAGGCAGGAGGTACTGGACGATCTTTATAATCAGAGGGGTTGGCCAGAAATAGATCTCTTTGCCTCCCATCCAACACAAAACTATCCAACTCTTGCTTGCTCTTTCCCAGGCATGATGTTTTTTGTCGAGACGCGCTGTCTCTTTGTTGGACAGGGAGGTGTCTGTGCACTTCCTCCTCCCCCTTTCCAGTTCTGCAGAAGGTACTGCTGAAACTTCAAGCAGAGGGAGCTTGCATGATTCTCATTGCTCCCCTCTGGCCTTGGCAGATTTGGTTCTCCCTGCTACAGCAGCTGGCATTGGAACCCCCAGTACCTCTACCTCTCCTTCACGACCTTCTGACAGAGGAGCAGGGCAGCCTGGTGCACCCGAGTCTCAGATCTCTTCATTTACATGCATGGCACCTCTGGACGTAGTTGTCTCGCATTTTGGTGTCTCCTTGTGAGTCGTCCAAGTTCTGCTGGAGGCCAGAAAGCCTTCCACTAGAACTACTTATGCGATGAAGTGGAAGAGATTCACCATATGAGCAACGGCCAGGGGTCTGGACCCTTTATTCCTCCCTGATGGTTCATCTTTCAGCAGTTTCCGCTAATCACCTTCTGGTGAATGGCAAAACTCTTGCGCAGTTGGAGGTTTCAAAAATCTTTCTTAAGGGGATCCTCCACCCCCCCCAGACTTAAACTTTGTTTTAGAGAAACTTACTTTATCCCCTTTTGAACCGATGGCAAGTTGTGACATGCACTATTTGTATTGGAAAGCACTCTTTTTAGTTGTTATTACTTTAGCTCAAAGGATTTCAGAGCTTCAGGCCCTCTTTTGCAAGGAGCCTTATTTAATTTTCCACAGAGACAGGGTGGCTCTGTGAACTAACCCGTCTTTTCTGTCTAAAGTGTTATCTGAATTTACGTTGAACCAAGACATTCAATTGCTGGTTTATTACCCACAATATTCCAGTGGGGGGGACACCTTTTGCTCACTCTGGATGTGCACAGGACTCTGGAATATTATGTTTCATGGACACAGGAGGTGCGTAAGTCTGACCAGTTGTTCATAGATTTTGCACCCAAACTTAGGGGCACAGCCATTTCTAAGCAGTGCCTATCCAAATGGTTGGCTAATTGTATCTCGTTCATTCATCAGAAGTACAAGAAACCCCTTCTGGGGAAGTGAAAGGCCATTCTACTCCAGCATGGCCGCTTCTACAGCCTTTTTAAGGAACGTGCCTGCTTCTGATATCTGCATTGTGGCCACTTGGACTACAGTCAATACTTTCACCATGTATTACTGTCTGGACATTGCCTCTAGATGCAGGGCCAGTTTTGGACTTGCTGTCCTATATAGCTTTCTTTAGACATATTTGAAAGTGAATTATAAAAACGGACTGCTATCTGAGCAATAAGTTTAACATTTTGTAAGGTTTCTCTAAACGCAAACCAGTCAATTTCTTCATTATCAGCCGCTAATTTCACAGTAGCTGATAATGGTCCAGTAGCCATATCTTTTAAAGTTGTTTCTAAATAACGAATATGACCCTTTAAAACCATAGAATCAATGCCATTAGCAATTCCTAATCCTGAGCCTAACCAGCCCCACACATCTTTTTTAGGACGGAATAAGCCTGGTGGTGTTTCTGCAGGAATTTGAAATGACCACATTTTGTGTCTATCATGGTATCGATTTAAAGTATTATTATAATATTGTTGCCATACTATTACCGAAGCCCGATTCCTACATTGAAGCAGTAATCGTGGAAAAGGCAGATGTAGCAAAACATTATAATACTGTAATTTACATGGCTAATATAGAGGATATATATTTTTTGTCAAAATAATACCATATGATGGGGGCAAGAATTTTTGCTCTGATATATCTTGTTTTTGATACACTATATTCCATGCAGCAAAATTATGCCGTGCTGTTCGATTAACATCACATGCCATACCTGGCCATTGTGCATCTATAAAAAAAACGCAAATATGTTAACAATGAATATTCATTTGTTAATGGCAATATTGTAAAAAACTGCTTTGACCCTACTGTTGCTACTTTAGAAGAATTATATAAAAAATGCCATATATTATGACTTGAACCTTTATAAGATGCATTTAACAACGAAATATTAGATGGATAATGTAACATGTCTTTTAATTGTATTAAAAATAAATCTTGTTCTTTTTTGTTAAATTCGTAGTATCTCACAAAGTGGAGTGGGTAGATATTCCTTTCTGGGCTGTTGTGTTCACTGTACACATCGCCGTGCCAGGCCAGGCTTCTGGCGAGCATCCCCATGTCGCATTTTGACATTGTCCTTAACAAATAAAGTACCATTTGATAAGAAGATAACCAGTATGTTCATGTAGTTCTCCTAACAATATAGGAATACCCCATGCGGTACTATTGACATAGTTCTTGTTATATAAACTGTTCCATATGTGCCCTGGGCATCCTTTGTATCGGTCGGAAGTTGCCAGGATCAGTAAGGTACTGCTCAGTATAAGTACAGGATACATCACTGTACTTCACCTATTGGGAGAAACAGAGCAGTATCAATTGTCATCATTTAAAGGTTGATACAGCTTACATTGGTCCACATGGACACATTTGGTCTCTGTAGACCCTTGACGAATTCATCGAACCTGAATGACCCATGGCCCCAAAACATCAATGACGGTATAGGGCCCCATCCAATTAGTGTCCCATGGTCCCTTTTGATCAGAAATTTTCACCATGACATGATGACCCTGTTTAATGGGCGGTATCACTTTTTCATCGTGTCTCTGTTTGTTTTTCCAATGAGTCTGTGCCATATTTCTGGCAGCATGGGGTAAATAAATAGCTAACTGTTTTTGTAGCTGTTGCAAGAACACATCAGTTTTGATGCGGTCTAACACTGGTGTTGATAGATCTGAATCAGAAGGATAATACAGCTGCATATCCTGTCCAGTCATCAGTTGATATGGGCTATAGCCAGTACTCTTGTTTTCTGTACCTCTAATACCCATTAGGATTCCTGGTAAGTGCATCACCCACCCTTTACCAGTATCCATCACTGCCTTTTTCAGTGCATTTTTTCAAAGTGTGATTTAACCTTTCTGCCATTCCCGAAGATTGTGGATGGTAGGGTAAATGCAAGCGTTGAGTGATACCCAAAATATCACACAAAGCTGTCATTATTTTCGCTGTAAGTTCCTCTATCAATTTCAAGTATTCTGGGAAAACCCCAACGTGAGAACACCTGTTCCAATAGAGCCTTTGCAGTAGCTGTTGCACTATCATTTCATATAGGCAATGCTTCTATCCACTTGGAAAATATATCAACAGTGACTAATAAATATCAAAACACCCCCTTTTGCAGTAGGCAAGGGCCCCACATAATCAGTTTGTAAGCTGGACCAAGGACCTTCCGCCAGGGGTATGCGCCCTAACAGAACCCTGTTACCAGGCACTGGAGGATTCATCTGTGCACAGATGAGACAAGCCTCCAGGCATTATTTGGCATCTTTTCCCATTTTTGGCCACCAATATTTTTGTGCCAACATTTTACATGTTTTGTGGAGTCTGCAATGACCTCCAATGCGATGATTATCCGTGATAATGTATTTTCTAAATGAAGTGGGTGGAATCCCCTTCCTAAACCCAGGTTGTCATTCCCATACTACCGTATCTTCCCATATGGTAACATGTTTGGTTGCACACTGTCCAGTGTCTTTCCATTGGTTCCGACAACCCACTATCCCAAGCATTTGTATCTTGGTTATGCCCCAAACTTGAGACTTGTGAGACGGCAGCTATCCATTTAATATGGTGTTTGTCAAATTCGTCTATCTCCCACAATTGTGTAGAATCACCTCCTAAGGGGTCTACCCATAAGTTTGTTTGTTTGGCTGCAACTTGAGCCAGATTGTCCACTAAGTTATTATTTAACTCATTGATATCCTTTGGATTCTTTTGGTGAGCTCTTATTTTACAAATTGCTATTCTCAAAGGTGTTTGAGCTCCTATGTCCCATATATGTTGTAATATGGGAGCAAATGTGACAGGTTCTCCAGATGCTGTCCGCATTCCTCGTTTAGTCCCAAATTGGCAAAAAGTCCAATAAGGAATTCACTACAAAAGTGCAATCCGAGAAGATATTAATAGCCTCCTGAGGGTAAGCCATAATAGCTCCGCGGACCGCCTCCAGTTTCGTTCTAGGGGCAAAAAATGATGATGGGCATCGCACTAATATTTTTTTAATTAGTGCACGGTGTCCATATGGCATATCCTGTGTGGAAATGTCCATCCTCCCAAAAGCAAGAGGCATCTACATAAACATCTCTTGCTTCAGTCTTTGGTTCTTCAGTCATGGGTTTAAAATCAATTCCCATTACAGTTTCACAATCACATGCCCCTCCCTCCCATGTTATTAATTCAACTAACATAGATGAGGTACATTTTTCTACAATTATATTTTTCTCTTGCAGAGCTAAAGCCCATTTAACCAATCGCTGTGAAGAGACACCTCTCACATCCCTTTTAAGTAGAAATTTCACTGGAATGTGAGACGTTTGCAGGATAATTCTATTAAACCCCACAATATATTCTGTAGCTTGTATAGCCCAATATGCAGCTAACAAGTGTTTTACACATTCTTCATATGTCTCTTCCACAGATGTTAATACACAAGAAAAATATCCCACAGGACGTAAAGTCCCTGCTCTCTTTTGTAACAGTACAGCACTGATCACCTGATCTGTCGCACGTACCTGTATTACAAAATCAGAGGATTCAGAAGGACTAATGAGAGCCAGAGCAGTCATTAGTGCTTGCTTTAGAGCCAGAAAAGCTATCTGATGTTCTGGTTCCCATTTGAGGATATCAGTTTCCTTTCCTCCCTTCAGTAGATACACAGAGGTTTTGCCATACTAGAGAAGGCTTCAGTAAAATCTCTGCAAAATCCTACCATGCCCAAGAACTGTCGTAATGCAGTCTTTGTCTTGGGTCTCGGTAACTGCTGTATTACCTGATTTTTATCAGGATCTACTGTTCTTCCTTCTTTTTTAATGCATATTCCCAAAAAAGTAACTTGTGACTGTCCAATTTGTGCTTTGCTAGGGTTCATTTTTAACCTTCCTTTACCTAAGACTGTTAGCAACTTGTTCAGTAAACTAACATGTTCTTGGTATGCATCAGTCTGCAATAAAATGTCATCAATATATTGTATTATTGCTTCTGGTACTGAAAAAAACAGTAATATTTCTGCCAAACATTGATGAAATAAAGTGGGCGATGAGTGAAAGCCTTGTGGCAAACACTGGAATGTGTACTGTTTATCCTGAAAAGTAAATGCAAATGTACACTATCAGGATGGACAGGGATAGACCAAAAGCCCATTTGATACATCCAGTACAGTGTAAACTGTGGCCGTAGGAGACCACCGAGATATCAAGTCAGGAGGCCTCGATACCACTGGGGTAACCAAGGGCATGACCTTATTTAACACCCTATAATCCACTGTTAATCTCCAGGTACTTTTGGATTTTCTTACCGGCCAAAGAGGGGAGTTCACTGTTGAACAGATAGGTCTAATGACCTTTTGTGACTGTAACGGTTTCAGTATCACACATATTTCTTCATAAGCTTCTTTAGGAAAAACATATTGTTTTTGGTGAGGGGGGTCTGGTCCTTCTATCTGGACTTCCATATTTGATACCCTGCCGCACTCTGTAGCATTTTTAGCCCAACTTGATTCATGCCCTTGTACAACAGATTTTATCCATTGTGGCACTCGTTTCCATAAATCACTCATGTGGTAAATCTTTAATGACTTTACTGTGTACACACTGTGAGTCATCCACGTTTGGTCCTCGGTTAGTAGTGCTTCCCTGCCATAAAATCATGTTATTAAGATCCACTACTAAACCATGTTGTGTTAGAATGCCCATACCCATGATGGTACCTTCATGTGCATTACATTTCCAAAACATACATTTCAATTGTTGTTCACCTATCTGAACCAAAACTGGTTTGGTTAAATATGCTGTTAACACACCCCCTGAGAAACCTTGCAAATTAATCTGTCATTTCCCATGAGTTGTTAAAGGCATATCACTATCTGTTATACTAACAGTAGCACCAATATCAACTAATATCACAGTCTGGCAGCCCCTGACCATTGCTGATATTGTTGGATGCCCTTCCCGATCCTCTTGTAATTGACCAAGGATTTGGACGGTGGGGGCTTCATCCCATCATTTCTTTTTCTTCTCATTTCTAGCGAGAAGCTCTTCTTCATCCTCTTCTTCCTCACTATCGCTAGGGGCAGTAGGTTCCTTTTGAACTGCTGCAACTGTCTTAGTATCAATCAAATTACTCAGCACTTCAATACATTTTTGTAAGTCTGCCTTACCACCAGGTTTAGCATTATTACCTGGATTTTGAGCTTGTCTCCTCTCTAAGACATGCTTCTGTTTTCCTTCCATATCTCCACCTTTAGCCCAACAATCGCGTTCAAAGTGGCCTTCTCTACTGCAGTTGTTGCAGGTTAACCTATCCTTGCCTTCTGTTTTGACAATAGCAGCTACCCTTCGTTTGTCCTTGCCTTTTTTGGGGGGTTGATTATCTTGTTGCATTCGCCACCAGTCTGTCAACAACTCTTCTTTTTCTGTGGCACATTCCGCACAGTTACATAACATACGTATTGTTGGAGGTACAACTGCGGCCTGTCGATCAATTAAACTCAAGAAGGGTTCTCTACCCATACTTGGGTCTGCCATGCCTCCATATGCTGCGTAGGCAGCATACAAACAGTTAATAAACATTACTGTGGGCTCCCCAGGCTGTAACGTGATCTCATAGATCTTTCTCCAGTCCGTGTGAGAGACACCATGCATTAATTGTAATGCAGCTTGGATCTCATCAACAGTAGCCCAGTTGGTATCCAGTTCTGGGTGAGCTTGATTACCTGTCATTTTTGCAGGTAGGCTCTGCAGTAATACTGTAGGAAGTGACAAAGTGACTATTTTACATGCATCTTTAATTTAGAAAAATATGGGACTGGATTTTGACCTGGTTCCCATTTTCCCAACTGATCTACTAACTGTATTGACTTCTGTTTGGAAAGATCTCGTTGAGATAGTTCCATGTGCACTTCTACTTCTTCCATGGCTTCCTCAAACTTCTTTTTTGAGCCCTAGCTTCCTCATCTTGCTCATACAACCCCTTGTTGTATTCTAATTGCTCACGCTTTAATTGTATTTGGTTAGTTAGATACTTGGACTCCTTTTCTGTCAAATTTATATCTTCCTGCAAACGTTTTTCCATGTCTTTTATTTGAGCATGTAACAGCTCATCTGTTTTTCCTAATTCCTCTTTCTTTTTCCATGTCAATTTCTTTAATCACTTTCCTCGTAATTGCTGCACTTTCTTTCCTTCTCCTTTAGTTTTTGTAATAAAAGGAGCCATTTTCTTTTTACGCAACCGCATATACTCTTCCTCATCCTCTGAGGTGGTAACCTCGGAATCTGAAGAGCTAGCTGTTTTTTTCCATAACATCCACATGGAGAAGGCATGTGATGTTGTTATATAGGAGCCTGTTTATACTTTTGTACTTGATGTCTAAGTTCTAATGAGATCAGACACTGTTCCTGGGCTTCTGCCTGTAAAGTAAACAAGGACTGTTCTTTATATGATAATTCTAGGGCATGCTCCTGATAAGCATGGTCTAGTCTCTCTATGGCTTGTTGTAACTGCCGAGATAGTTCATTAATCTAGGCTTGACTTTGTTAATAAATGTAACATTTTTCCAATTGGTTAATCTTAATCTTTAGCCCACATACCTCTCCCTGAGAGATATTTAACTTATATTCACCATCTTCAGCTTCAGTAACATACTTTGCTACACCTAGAAAATACTTTTCTTCACTGTCAAGTAACTGCTTCTTTAATAGACAGGTTCTAGTTGCTATCTCACACTGATGCTGTACGTACATCTGACAAACATTGGCTAATTTGCTTTTATCTGCCTTTACTTTCTCATTTCTTTCTAGGCATGGAGTGGATAAACATAAGCACGCATCTTTCTGTTCTTCAGGAGAGTGATACGGACCTTCTTTAAGGTGTATCTCTAAAAATTTACGTAATATAGTGTCCATACTTACGTCAGATATCTAGCTGGCAAATCACGTCTGACTTCACACCAGTCTGTGTCCTCGAGTCCCTTTTTCAACTCCCTTCTGTACTTGACTGATCAGGTCAGGTGCAGTAAGGCGTTCCTCACAGTGGCTTCCTTCTCGGTTCATTTGATGTCATCAGCAACCATATAGACTGTCTATAGACATCCGAGTCACGGCATCAATTGTAAGGTAAAGAAAGCTGTGTTGTGTTTTCTATCTTCAAATAATTCAAGCCACTCAGAGTGAATGTTTCTCTTCTTTATTTTCTTTGCGAGTTCATCAATTTCAGATACATGTATTCTTGCTTCTTCTTGGGTTCTAGCTCACTCAGTTTTACACAGGGTTTATATAAAGAATTTTTATCTTGAAAAATGGCAACACCCCATTGTAAGCCAATCATATAACAAAGTAACATATTAATCTTATGGTGTGGTGTACCTTTTTCTTTGAAACAGAGGTATTATTTCATTTCTTACACAACCTCATAGGTGTTTATTACATTTTCCTTAATACATTTGCCAGTAGGTCAACATAACCTAGGCAAAACAATAAGTTTCACTTACACCATAGCAACGTACACCAACTTAAGGCTTGCCTTTTCATGTTGTTCGAAAATTCATTGCCCAAGCATGTTTTCAATACGTTAAATGCACATCATCCTAAAAAAGATTCTTTCTAACATTCTAGCATTCCTTCCTAAAGAAGGTTATACACAGACCATTTGGTATTATATGTTTGTGAAATAATCATATTACAAAAATAATATAAAAGGTGAAAGCTAAATATCATTAAATGTGAAATATTACAAATATAAAAGTGAGTAAATATTACATTACAATCCATATTAATAAATGTTACACTACAGCAGTCCTTACATGTGTGGCTCGTGAGGGCTGCCGTGAGAAAACATGGGAAAAGGACGGACCCTGCACCTGAAAGGCGTAGGGCTTCCCGCACTGCCACATACACTCCTCACCATGGATGCCCTCTTACAAAACTAGAACAGTTCAGGAGTAACTCCTCTCCAGCCTGACCCTGTCCATGGGCACAAGTCATGGCTCTGTGGAGGATGGCACCAAAGGAGGAGGAGGAGAGGTAAGAGGGACTGGCAGTGGCGGAGCCAGGATTGGAAGTGTTTGGGAGCCGGGGGGGGGGGGGCATTCTGTCAGTCATGGGCTCCACAATGGGCACTAAACAGTGAATAAAGATAGTGGCGGGGTGCCACTACTCACACTGGGGCAGCCAGGAGGGGCGACCAGCCCCCCTCTAGCTCTGCCACTGGGGACTGGAGGTAGCCATGTGGGCTTGGAGGGAATTTGATGGCAGAGTACAGGGCATAAATAGAAATTTCAGAAAAAACAAAAAAATTGTGCTTTTGACTAAGTTCCCCGAAGCAGTTGGCAATACCCTTTTAGCTCTGTTGGCCACCTTTCCGTCATTCTCTTAAATATCTTTTACTTACATTTCTAATGCACAGCTTCTGGGACCTGAGGCTGCACCTTTCTGAATCTATCTTACCTGTTAACTTTCACTGTCCACATTGCTATGCTTTCCTTCCATTTTGACTTTGGCTGAGCTGCTCTAACTATAGCCAGAATTGCTCTTAAAACTCCTTTTCTCCTCCCGTCTGCTTGTTTTGTACTCAAGATGTTTCCTTGGTGGACCCACCCAAAAATCTTTTGGAAAACAAACTCTATTTCTAGGCAGGTTAGGGTTCTTGGCCAGTAGAAATACATGAACTGTTTTTAAGTATCTCTTTCTAGCCAGCTTCAAAAGAAACCTTAAAGGCATTCCCTGTTTCTAGACTAGTTCCCATTTTTCTGATGCACCTGAAAAAGTTTTTCAGGCTGTTTACTGGCCCAAGTACATTCGTAAATATATGGAAGCGATATTCGAATAATGACTTATCCTGTTGTATCATGTCCAGCTAAGAATATATGGAAGATGGCTGCGAGGAGATTAGCTCTCACAGTCACAGCTGCTGGCATCATTTAAGGTGCTTAACATACATGTCTGTCTGACTGTCTTTGGTTACTCTGTTTCTTCTAATTTAATGCCCTTGTCATTTTGCCTGTACTTTTGAATTGTTTGAATAGTTTTCTGGCAAGTTTTATGTTCTTTTGGGATTTTTCAGTGATTTTTGTCCTGGGCTGATCACCACTGAAACTGTCTTTGAAAGCAGATATAACCAAAAGAAGCATGGCAGTCCCTATATTTTTCTTTTTCTGCATTTAGAACCATATTCTTCATCTATCCAAAATCTTTTAAAAAAATAACACAGGACTGAAGTGGTTTTTATGCATAAAAACATACAGATATTTCCCCCATTTTTGGGAGTGTTCGTTCAAGAGAGTTATACTGTAGTATTAGTAATTTACTCTGTTTTTGCATTTGTGGAAACAAAGATGCAAACATCATGACAAATGATGTGTCCTTATTTCACTTTTTCTTTTGACACTCATGTTGACATCTAAAACGTGGATGTTATAACTACATAAAACAATATGGCCCCTTACAGATTTTTTCCATAAAGAGAGATTAAGTCTCACAGTGTATCATAAAAACGAGCATGGCTGACTGGCCCGGTGGCGCAGAGGGCTGAGGCACTGGACATCTTACTTTGCACCATGCTGGCGACCCGGGTTCGAGAACAGACTCCGGTCATCGGGGAGCTGGCACAAGGGGGGAACAGGATTGAGTAGACAACAGACAGCTCTCCTCTCCCGGGGTGGCTGCTGCCCCTTCCATAATCCCCCTGCCACCGGGTGGAGGTCCAGTGGTCAGCGTAGTCAGAGGTGGTGGCACGTAGTGGGAGGGTACCTTGAGACGCGGCATGCGCATGCCTCCACACTTGCACGCATGGCCGAGGTACAGGGACAGGTTACGTGGAGAAAATGGGGGAAAACGCTAAAATATATATATAGAAGAAAAACAAGCATGGCAGCTCATGTTTTTTGTCGTGGATTTTAAATGTTTAGATGACCATCATGTGCTGGGCAAAAAATTATGAATTTGACACAGGCTTGAGGAACTACCAGGGAATGTCGTTAAAGTATGTTGGATATTTTCTGCCCCTCAGGCTAAAGGCAGTATGTTTTACAGCTAATGTCAAATTTAGAATTGCTTTCCCAACCCTAACTATAGTGGCACTACCATGCCATTATAAAATAAAGGGCTTGGTTTTTTTATGATTTCTGTGTTCATGTATTTAGGAAAGCCTGATGTGGAAAAAGAGGTGCAGTAAGCAAGCCACGCGTGACCTTTGGCAAAGAAAGGCTATAACGTAGGTGGTAGATGTCTGCTAAGCAATTGCTAGAGCAGTGTTATGTGGCACAACCCTTGTGGATAAAGACAATATGTTAACGTTCCTTGGGGAGGATGAATGTCGTCTATGTATTGCAACTTGATGTTACTCAGGAAAATGCTGAAGTGAATTAGAGAAAAGGTTTCTCCTTTTCACTAGCAAACATGATGATGTTTTTATTAAAAATAGGTAACAGTGAAAAGAATTAAAGGACAGCCATCACGAACCCAACCCCACACATACTTGTGGGACATTTTGTTTTCAAAATATTGTTTTCTTTATTTTGGAACATCATAAAATACAACTCCAGTATCCCCTGTGGCTGTAGTGAGCCACAGGCTGCAGCCGAGGGAGATTCAGTTGCTGCTGTTGGTACATTGATTGTTTTAAGGCTCCATTCTGTAAGTCCTGTTGTACTGCCAGAGCCAAGTGCAGATTTCGTACTTAGCCTCAGGAGTACAATGAAAGTATCGACTGACAGAATGGAGCTTTACAAAACTTGGTGCATAGTCAGCATGATAATGCATTGTTGGTGCTACCACTTACTGTGTCACTGAACTGGGTTCTTGAATGGACTCTGGTTTCTCAGAGGTTGGCCAGGATGGAGGGAGGATCAAGTCTCCCAAGAATAGCTCTCCTCCTTCATGGAGGGGGGACGCTGCATCTGGCTACTTGACGGCCACGTTGTATAAGCCACGTAGCAGCACAGTGGAATCACGTAGACAGGGTGAAGTGCAGCCGGCAGATGCCTATTGTGCATGTGTGATGCCATGCATGCGTGTTCATCACTGTAGATTGGCACGTGGGGGTTGTAGAACAGGACCAGAGGAAAAGCCCTGGTTTGCCATTGTGTCAGCACCCCCCCAATATGCCCACTCGTGACCAACCTGGCAGGCCACCTACAGCTATCATGGTCCTGCGCAAGTGGTGGCTAACACATATGTCCATGAGAAGACTGGTGATGGGGCTAGTGGTTTCTGTTGGGTGAGCCAGGGAAATGGAAAAAGATTGATTTAAAAAAAAATAAAATAAGCTCAGTACATCATGAACCAGAATTAAGTCTCCTGCAGCTGTTGCATATAGTTCACATTGGCCACTAGTGATTTTAGAATGTGCCTGAAACAGTGTGATGCCGGGACTGGGGCAGGATCAACCAGATTCAAGTTTTATAAGAAAAGCAAAAAATGGATCTCTGTAACTCAGGATGCTCAAACATTTAAACATAATTTCTTACACCACAGAGGAGATGGAGGAGATAGTCCTTGGTGCAAAATTCTTCAGAATAAAGAATACATCTGGACTACCTCACTCACCCATCAGATTATTTTTATTTTCAAGCCATTCAGAATCATGTTAATTCTGTTTCAAAGTTTCGTAACTAAAATACTTACCTCTTCAGGAAAATAATGGTTTACGTTGGATCAATCTTGAGCCTGTAATGTGGGTGTCTTAACAATGACACAAAATGTTATGCTTTAGACATCTATTTTCTCTGAAGGTGTAATGTTCATTCACAATATTAATAGTGTGTCTTACATTTCTTTTAAAGCTTTCCATATCAATGTGTTCTCAGCACCTTAGAATGTCTAAGAACCCTTGCTTCTATGGACATGGCAGTGTGAATTCAAGTTAGGTTTCTACTTCTGAGATGCTGAAGAAGCAACTATTTGAGTATGAAACATTGAAATAGAATTGCTATGATTATGAATGGCTTGAAAATAAAATGAGTCTGTTAGGTGAGGTGGTTTGAATTTATTCTTATTTGCTGAGTAAGTTTTATAAGGCTCATAAGTAAAGGAAAAAGTGTTCAGAAACCAAAGTGTCCTAATTGAAGGCAGCCCGACATGTAGGTATGGGGCTGGGCTCATGACTGTTCCTTTGGCCCATACCCTGTAGCTAGACTTTATGTTGGGGATTCCCTCTGTCCCTCCAATCCTTGGTATTGTCCATCACTAAACATCAGGAATTTAAAGCCACACTGTAACATAAAGCCTGATACAGGTCAAGTCAGTATTTTCTGCATCTGCAGATCTTGCTTTAATATTTACTGCACCTACAGATCCTTGCTCTATTAAGTCACTGCTACCAACTGTGTTTGCATTTATTTAGTTTTTGTTAACCAGGTAAGTACAGTAGTCAGTCAGTGCCTTTTTTCGGGTATGACCCAGGAGATTATACCTCAAACTACATACAAGGAGATACATACGGTTTGATACATTGTAATACAACAAGCATTGAAGGGAAGAAGCATGGTTAACCAGGCATTACATTATGGAAGGTGTTTACATACAAGGAATTGCATTCAGTTGGATATGTTGTGATAGAATAAGCAGTGAAAGGAAGAGACATGTTAATTAAACATTTTGCCTCGTAAGAGGAAAATTTAGGAACAGTATCGGACCAGTTACCATAAGCTTGTCTACGTAAAGCTACTCAAAGAATGTATAAATGCCATGATAATAGAGCAAAATTGATTGTACAAATGGTTGCCATACAGAGATTGTTCAGGTTCAGTGGGCAAAAGCAGCATGCCAAGCTAAGAAGATATTAACGTTACCCAAAATGAAAAATAGGCACTGAGGCGCAGACACAAATTTCAGGTGATATGGAGTTCTGTTACCTTGGGGCTGCTTAAGTGTAGGACGATCCACCAGTGCTAGTTCTAATCTTAGGGACAGGCAGGCAGTAGGGCACTACTGCCTTCCTAGTGTCTGAAGCCATCTTGGGACTGGCCTTGGTACTCTGGTTGCATCCAGCATCCTGCCCGGCACTCTCTATGGTCCGCAAGTGCATGGTTCCCACTGGTGCCCTTTAAGGCTTCTCGGACCACTCCTCCACAAAGGGACTAGTTTCGGACTCTTGTGTTCTGCAAGTCTGAACACCAGAGAAACATGGATAAGCCTCCGGACAAAGAGTCCTGTAAAGTTGACCACCACATGGCTAAAAAGGTGTATGCAGCAGCTACTCTGGGTCTCAGGCAGGCTAGTTATGCCGTTATAATTGCTAACTATGGACATGCCATGATGGGCATGTTTCATATCATCCTCCTCCACCCCACCTCCCCAAACCCGGCGCAATGTGTGGTCGTGGAGCTCATGTGAGACCAAAAACACTGGCTAAACACCAGCTCCAGACAGCCTTTGTTGTGAGCGACTCATGTTCCCATGCAGTGGCAGCAGCTGTCTCAGTGCATCGCAGGGCCTGGCTGCATGTGTCCACCTTCACAACAATCACCCAACAGAGGCTGGCGGATGTCCCTTTCTTGGGCACTGACTTCTTTGGCCCTGGGGTGGAAGGTCACCACTCACGGATTGAGAAGTCCAGTGCTACACTGGACTCAGTGACATCATGCCAGCAGGACGTGAAAAAGAAGACTAAGAAACTAGCATTCCAGTACAGGATCTTTCAGTCACTCCTCCTTGGCAACAGCCCCAGCAGGGGCAGTTCCAGAGCTGGCGCCTCAAGAAGTCTGGGGGCAGAGTCCAAGGGGGGGGCAGAGGTAGTGGCGCCCCTCTGGCAGCAGCCACCCATGCCCCCTTCAAGCCTTCCTAGTGACAGTTAGGGTGTGTCATCCCTCCAGCTGTCCTGTCCCCGACTGCTCTTCCCATTGAAGGCAGGCTGCGTCTCTTTTTCTCCATGTTAGTCTGCTATCACAATGGACAAGTGGGTACTGGATGTAGTGGGGAGAGGTCTGTCTCTCGATTTTAGCTGTCTCCCACCCTACTGCCTTCACACACCTCGAGAGTCTTTGGCACCTCAGAAGACGCTGTCCAACCTTTGGGAGGATGTTGCGCAGCTTCTGGCAAAAGGAGCCATAGTCTGTGTCGCAGGTGCCCTGTCCAGTCAGGGGTTTGTTTCCAGGAACTTTCTGTTTCCGAAATGGATGGAGGGCTGATGCCCCATACTGGATCTTCACAGTCTCAACCAGCATGTATGGAAATGCAAGTTCCAGATGGTCACTGTGAACCAGATTATCACATCTCTGGAATGGGACATGTGGTTCTGCTGCCTAGACCTCAAGGACACATTCTTCCACATTCTTGTCCGCAGGTCCCACTGCTGGTACCTTCGGTTCAGAGTGTAGGGGGTCATGTAGCAGTTCCAGGTCATGCCGCACGGCTTCTCCTCAGCCCCCAGGGTCTTCACCTACTACATGGCAGTGGTGGCAGCCTATCTTCGGTGCCTTGGGGTCACAGTTTACCCTACTTGGATGACTGGCTGATTGCTGGCCCATCCAGAGAGGCTGTGGCAAGGTCCACAGCCCTGGCCCTCCAGACCTGCAGGGACTTGGGCCTTCTGGTCAACCTGGACAAGTCCAAGCTGGTACCGCAGCAGGTGATCAAGTTCATCAAGGCAGAGCTAGACTCCCTGCGGGCCAAGGCCCACTTGCCAGCGGACCGGCACTGGACCTTACCTCCTTTGCCTGACCATTTCAGATTGGGCTATTGCACCCTACCTGGGATTTCCTGTGGTTGCCAGGGTACACAGCATCCTGCACCAGTGTGGTCTATTGGGCCAGCTGACGCATGCGCACCCTCCAGTGAGAGCTGGGCTCTCAGTGGTCTCAGCGCCGCGGTCACCTGGATCAACTGGTTTTAGTGACCCAGCCAGTGTGGGACACCATCTAGTGGTGGCTGGTCTTGGAATATCTGGAGGAAGGAATCCTGTTTGTCTGCCCAGAACTGACCATCACGTTGATGATCGATGTGTTTCTGGTTGTGTGGGGAATGTACCTAGGGGACCACACAGCCCATGGTTTCTGGTCGCCCAGGGAGTTCTGTCACCACATAGACCTGCTGGAGCTCCATGCATTGTGGCTGGCCCTCATGGAATTTGCTCCTCTGATCAGGGGTCAGGTCGTTCAGGTCCAGACGGACAACACCACAACCACGTTTTACCTCAACAGACGGGCAGAACACACTCCCTTCCCTTGTGTCAGGAGGCACTCTGCACCTGGACCCTCATGCGCAGCCTGGGCACTGATGATCTTGCAGTTCATGTTGTGGGGAATGAGGATCAGCTGGAATACGCTCTCAGCTGGGTGGTTGAAACATCGCACGAGTGGTCTCTGCATCAGGAGATGGTGAACCACCCATTTTCTTGGTGGGGCTCACCCTCGATGGATCTGTTTGCCTTCTGGGAGAACACTATACTGAGGCTGTTTTGTGCCCACTCCTCACAGGCTGGGACAGTGATGGGGGATGCCTTGATGAGGCCCTGAACCCTGGGCCTCGTGTATGCCTTTTTATACTTTCCTTAGATCCCTTAGATCCACAGAGCTCTGGTCAAGGTGAAGAAGGACAAGGCGCAGATGATCCTGGTCACTCCAGACTGGCCACGGCAGCTCTGGTACCAGATCTCCTTACCCTCAGCAGCAGGCCTCCATGTTGGTTACCTCTCTGCCCAGACCTGCTGACCAGACACCAGGGAATGGTCCTGCACCTCATAGCCTGGTTCCTGAATGGCTAGAGTTCCAGTTTTTGGGTCTCTCCGAGGGGGCCCTCCATGTTATGGAGGCCTCTAGGAAAAAGCAAGTCATAGGCGATATACCTTTAAATGGAAGAGATTTTCCATCTGGTGCCAGGGCAAGGAGCTTGATCCCCTTGCCTGTCCAGTGCCTAGCATCTTGGACTATCTCTGGTCCCTTTCCCAGCTGGGACTGTTAGCGATGACCCTTAACGTAGGTGCACTTGGCAGCCATCTCTGCTTACCGGTCATGGGCCGGTATGCTGACAGTGTCCCAGGAGAAGGTGGTCAGTTACTTTTCAAGGGCCTTAACCACTTTTCCCCTCTGGTGCGAGAGCCTCCTCCACTGTGGGGCTTACTGCTGGTCCTGGCTATGCCCATGAGCAAGCCATTTGATCTGATACACAGGTGTGACATTTCATGCCTGTCATGGTAGACGGCCTTCCTGGTGGCCATTACATCTGCCAGAAGGATTTGGGAGCTCCAGGTGTTCTCAGTGGACTCCTACTACCTGGTCTTCCTCAAGGACAAGATTGTCCTTCGCCCCAACCCGAAGTTCCACCCCAGGGTGGTTTCTGAGTTTCACCTTAACCAAGTGATTAACTTGACAGTATACTTCACCGACCTTTCTTCGGAGGTGGACTGCAGACACCATACTATGGACCTGCGGAGGGCACCCTTACTA
Organism: Neoceratodus forsteri; assembly: GCA_016271365.2. NCBI lineage: Eukaryota > Metazoa > Chordata > Ceratodontiformes > Ceratodontidae > Neoceratodus > Neoceratodus forsteri. Next base: position 1,541,802,993 of record CM057456.1, on the reverse strand, counting down.
TGTAGAGCATTGGCTGAAGTTCAAGATCAGTCTCGACAGCTGTTTATTACCTATGCTGAAGCCACACCTGGCAGACCAGCAGCAAAGCAAATGATTGCAGGTTGGATCACATCCTGCATGGACCTCTGCTTTAAGTTGGTTGGTTGGAACATCCTATAGGGATGAGGGCTCATTCCTCCAAGCATACCGCTGCCTCATTGGCTGCTTCCCAGGATGTGCCCATTCAGGAGCTCTGTAGGGCCGCTACCTGGAAGTCAGCTCACGCCTTCATCTCCCACTACTGCATCGACCTTGAGTGACACAGAGTTTTATTTTCTCAGAAGAAGCCAGAAGGGGAAGGAAGGAAACATATTCAATTCAGTGCTTTAGAGTAACTGGTAATTGCTATTTTTCTTTTAAACTTAGATTGTGGGCTTTTAGTGACACTGTACTTTCTTTGTTGTCTTTACTTATAATTGTTTTTGGGCTGTTGAAAATTTAAAATATAGTGGTGGTGTAATTCTGTGCTGTCTTTAATTGCTGCAAATTTTATCTTGGCTTGTCTGACTGCTCTGTAGTTGGGTGAAGGGTGTTAATTGTCTGGCCTCTGACCTCAGCTACGTGATAACTGGAGGTGGGGCTTAGTCAGAGTTGAGGTAGCAAGTAGAGTTTTATTTTCTCAGAAGAAGCTAGAAGGGGAAGGAAGGAAACATATTCAATTCAGTGCTTTAGAGTAACTGGTGATTGCTATTTTTCTTTTAAACTTAGATTGTGGGCTTTTAGTGACACTGTACTTTCTTTGTTGTCTTTACTTATAATTGTTTTTGGGCTGTTGAAAATTTAAAACATAGTGGTGGTGTAATTATGTGCTGTCTTTAATTGCTTAATTATATGCCCTATTAAATCTGATTGACAGGAGCTAAACACAGGGTATAGTAAGGGGTGTGAAGTAGGAGGGGCATAAGTGGTGGTGTAATTCTGTGCTGTCTTTAATTGCTGCAAATTTTTGCCGCCCCCCCCTTTCCCCCAACTCTTAATTATATGCCCTGTTAAATCTGATTGACAGGAGCTAAACACAGGGTATAGTAACGGGTGTGAAGTAGGAGGGGCATAAGGGGGAAGAAGCCCACCCTCAGCATGACAAGTGTTTTGACTCATTTATTTATTTATCGGTTTCTTTTTTTTTTTTTTAAAGAAAATTATCTGAGGATCAGTGGCAGGATTTTTAGGACAGTAAATTAATAAAAAGGGAACTAGGAGAGCTTCAGTAGCAGACAAGTAGTGGAATTGCAGTATAATGTGGGGAGTGGTGCAATGCAGTGGCTGTGGGGCAGCCACATTCAGGCAGACCTTCTGGACACTGAGGTGCTGCCTTAGCTGCATGCATCTCTCTGGACTGCGGGATGAGGTAGCCAGACTCAGAGCGGAAGTAAACTGGGTCAGGAGTACCATCACCTCTATCCAGAGACCACCCAGTCGAATGCAACTGCCTCAAAGGATGCCGAGAACGAGGAGCACTTGGATGACAGCGGGCTCAGGGAGGGTTAGAGCGGTCAGGCAGAGGCACATCCCAGATCCTATTCCACTAAGAACTCATATGCCACACTGGCAAACGAGACAACCAAATAGAGGTACCCAGAGAAGTGGAAGGAAAGGATGTGGAGGTTAGCCAAGGAGGTGACCTCAGCAGGGAAAGCAGTGGACCCCAGAGGAGGAGGAAGCGAATCCTGGTGGGGACTCCATCATAAGAGGGATCCAGCTAGGAACACAGGAGGGGAGGACAGGAGGTGAGGTGCCTACCAGGTGCCACGGCATGGAGGGATGGAAGGAAGATCCTGGGGATCACTGGGAAGGCAAGACGGAGGGTGAGCTGGATGTCATTATCCACCTAGGTACTAATGACCTGGCAAATGGGGAGCCAAAGGAAGTTCAGGAAGAGTTTAGGAAATTGGGGAAGGGTCTCAAGCAAGTAGCTACTTCTGTCACTTTCTGAGAAGTACTACCTGCGAGAGGCAAGGGACAGCATAGGAGTGCATGCACCAGGAACTTTAACTCATGGTTGAAGAACTGGTGCGGTGAGGAAGGGTTTGGATTCATTGGTGACTGGGGACCCACCTGGAGGGATGGAAGTTTGTTCAAGCCTGACGGCCTGCATCTATCCTGGAGGGGAATCCAAGCACTCAATGATAAGTTTAAATGCTACATTGACAATCATTTAAACTAGCAAAGGGGGGTGGCAGGCCAGCAAGGAGGGTACCTACTTGCTCACCCCCCACAGCTAGCAGTGGAACCAGTGAACCAGAGGAGTGGCTATCTCTGCAAAGCAGTGTGCAAAAGATGGAGATTAGTACCCAAGAGGTGGATAGGCAGAAAAGGGGCAAAATTCAGCAGAAGGGCAGACAGCAAGGAAAACCAGGGATAAAGGACAACCAAGAAAGGGGCTGGAGTAGAACAGTGAAACAGTCTAGGGAGGTCAAATCATGGAAAGCCATGTGTGCAAATGTCAGGAGCCTTAGCAACAAGATGGAAGATCTGGAGGCTGCCATGGTGCAGTCAGACCTGGACATTGTGGCCATCACTGAAACCTGGTGTAATGATAACCACGACTGGGAGATGGCCATACCTGGCTACAACATATTCAGAAGAGACAGAGCAGGCAGGAAGGGAGGAGGAGTGGCACTGTATGTGAAAATGACACAAGGGCCACAGAGATCCAGGAGGAACAAAATGGGGAGGAGATACTGTTGGTTAGCTGGAAGGGAAAATGGGAACAGCCATCCGCACAGGTGTGGTCTATAGACCACCAGCACAGGAGGAAGAAACAGATAGGGAGCTGATGCTAGCCATCCAAAGGATGGCAGACAAGGGTGAGGTAGTACTGGTTGAAGACTTCAATATTCCAGACGTGGACTGGAGCATCCCAGCAGCAGCATCAACTATGAGCAGATTTATCCTGGACTCCTTTCAGGGTGCCTGCCTCAAGCAACTGGTCATGGAACCAACTCGGCAGAAGGCAATACTGGACCTTGTGCTCACAAACAGGGACAGTGTGATGGGGGTAACAGTGGGGGAGCACCTGGGGAACGGTGACCACCAGTCATTGTGGTTTGAAATCACAGAAAGAGTAGAACCAAACCACACAAAAACACGTATCCTGGATTTTAGGGGGGCAGACTTTGGGAAAATGGGGAGATACTTGAAAGAGACATTAAGGGGAATGGGACAGGAATCGGGGGTTGAGGAACAGTGGGCGGTATTTAAAATTGAGATTACAAGAACAACAGAATTATGCATTAAGCAGGTTAGCAAAAGGAAAAGGAAGAGGAGACCATTATGGTTTTCCAAAGAGGTAGCAAAGAAAGTGAAAGCCAAAAAGATTGCATTCAGGCAATACAAAAAGACACAGCAGAAGGGGATAGGGAGAAGTACCAGGAGAAGCAAAGGGAGGCAGGGAGGTCAGTAAGGGAAGCCAAAGCTCAGACAGAAGAACACATTGCAAAATCAGTGGGTAGAGGGGACAAAACCTTTTACAGGTACATAAGTGAAAAAAGAAAGACAAAGGGAGGGATAGTGAGACTGAAGGGGGAGGATGGGGTCACGTGGAGGATGACAACAGTAAAGCTGACATATTGAACAGGTATTTCTGCTCAGTCTTTACTGAGGAAGAGGAGGGTAATGGGTCTGAAGGGAGTACAAGGGGTGAGAATGGTGCAGAAATGGACACAAGTCCCTTTACACGAGAAAGGGTCCTGAAGGAACTGGAAGTAAAAAGAGTTGATAAAGCAATGGGGCCAGATGGGGTGCACCCCAGGGTCCTTAAAGAACTAAGAGAGGTGGTGGCTGAACCTCTGGCTATCCTGTTTAGCCGATCACTGGAAACAGGGGAGGTACCCAAAGACTGGAGGACAGCAGATGTAGTCCCTTATACAAAAGCGGGAACAAAGAGGAAGCAGGGAACTACAGACCAGTCAGCCTCACCTCGGTGAGTGGGGAAGATCATGGAGCACTACTGAAGAGAGAGATTGGTGGAACATCTGGTTGTCAATGGACTACAGGACCCAAGGCAGCATGGTTTCACCAGGGGAGGTCATGTCAGACCAACCTCGTTGAATTTTTGATTGGGTGACTAGGGAGGTGGATCAGGGAGGGCAGTGGACATGGCCTATCTGGACTTCAGCAAGGCCTTTGACACTGTGCCACATAGAAGACTATTACACAAACTGGGAAATATGGGTGTGGGCAGGACAGTAGTGTGGTGGGTAGGTAACTGGCTGGGTGGCAGGACACAGAGGGTGGTGGTAAATGGCTGTCACTCCACAGAGGGAAGAGTGACTAGTGGGGTACCACAGGGATCAGTGCTGGGACCGGTCCTATTCAACATCTTCATCAGTGACATTAAACAGGACCTAGAAGGCAGAATTTCACTGTTCGCTGATGACACAAAGCTCTGTAACAGAGTAGACACACCAGAGGGTGTAGACAGAATGAGAAGGGACCTGCAGAAACTTGAAGAATGGTCAGGGGTTTGGCAGTTGAAATTCAATGCAAAGAAGTGCAAGATAATGCATATGGGGCACAAAAACCCTGGCACAATATATCAGTTGGGGGTGAGGATATAGCATGCACCAAGCAGGAAAGGGATCTTGGGGTTATCATCTCTGATGACCCCAAGGTAGGGAAACAGTGTGACAAGGCAGCAGGTAAAGCAAATAGGATGCTGGGATGTATAGGCAGGGGCATCACCAGCAGGAAAGAGGGGTCATAATTCCGCTATACAAGACACTAGTGAGGCCCCACCTGGAGTACAGTGTACAGTTCTAGAGACCATACCACGTAAGGACATAGACAGGGTAGAGAAGGTTCAGAGGAGGGCAACAAAGATGGTGCATAGATTGCATCACAAGTCCTATGAAGACAGGTTGAAGGAACTGAACATGTACTCCCTGGAGGAGAGGAGGGAGAGAGGGGATATGATAGAGACATACAAGTATCTCAGGGAGGAACAGGGTGCAGGAATACACTATTTTTAAGCGAAAAAGATGTTCCAGGACTAGAGGGCATGGGATGAAGTTGGAGGGAGGACGATTCAGAGGAAACATGAGGAAGAATTTCTTCACAGAACGGGTGGTGGACAAGTGGAACACCCTGCCAGAGGAAGTGGTGGGGCTGAAACAATCACGGGATTTAAGAATGCATGGGATAGACATAAAGGAATTCTGGAGGTCAGGGGTATGGGGAAACAAACTTCTAGGAAAACATAAACTGAACTTACAAGCTCAAATGGGCAGACTGGGTGGGCCATAGGCCCTTATCTGCCGACACTATCTATGTATCTATGACACCGGGATGAATGTTTTGGGACCTCTGTTCTCCAGTCTGTGTTCACCAAGTAGAGGTGTGCACCTTGCCTCCTCCTCCCAAAGAACTACTTGGAGTCTGCCAGTGTGTGGATAGTGTACCGGATCCACACCCCTAGAAGAAAAGGTTGCTCACCTTTAACCATAGCTCTTCCATGGGGCTAATCTCTTGCAGCAGGTAATACACTTGGGTCATCGCCAGACAGTGCTGTGGTGCACAGCAGCTCTCTTCTAGCAGTCTTTTTTCCAGGGGCTGCCCACACATGGCATCATCTTCCTGTTTCCTATATAAGAGTGGGTGGTCCCTGGTATCCTCAGTTCATTTTCCTGCCATCTTCAGCTCGCATGCAGCAGCTAGTGCAGAGAGCAGCAGTCATTGACGAGAACTTGAGCTAGAAGCAGAATTTTTCCATTTCACTTATTACATTGACAAATGTCCAAAGAATCTACAAGCAAGTCAGCACTATTTCGATCATGTTGTTGCAATAGGAAGATCTACCGTTTCGACAACCATACTGTTTGCGTCCAGTGTCTGGGACCCACACACAACACCATCTCCTGCATTCGTTGCCAGGAATTCAGCCAGGCAACCTGTCGATGATGGTTGCAGGAGATAGAATCCTACCTTATGGTGCAGAAATTGTCTCTGTTAGAGAACCAGGGGGCCCGTCCCGAGGACCCCCCTGTCACTGCTTCACACAAAAAGCACAACCGAGATAAGGAGAAATCCTCCACATCTTCTTTGGGCAAATGCTCATTGATGGCCACCATCACAGGTGCTCCACCATCGACGATGCCCTCCAAGACTGCCTCCTCGTTGACGGGGGTTTTCACCCTTGCATCTGCTCCGCTCTCTGGTGCTCTTTCAGCAGTTTCTGATGAACCCTGTGTTGGTTCCGTCAACAGAGGATCATTTCTTGTTGATGACATCCTCTTTTAAGCATTCTAATGCATCTTCCCTTGCTGCCCCATCATCAATGGGTCATGCTTCCATGGGGAGACCTACTGCATTTGCAATTCATACTGCCCCTCCTCCTTCACAACCATTCTGTCATAGAGGCCAGGTGGACAGGGATCGGGATCCTGGGCTTTACTACCCAGGAACCAGACCTGCTTATACCTAATGTCCTAGTTCCTCCACAATTCCCCTGGTTTCTCAGAAACCTCCTACCCCTACCCCTTCCCCCTTCCTTATTGGACATAGCTACAGTGGTACAGCCGGTTCTACAAGCCATTAGGCATTCTCAGCCTCCCACTCCAGGGGAGCCAAGTCATCCTTCCCGTTCTCCTACTCCTCCACCAAAATGCTTCCAGGGAGGCAGGGAACCTTCTCCAACCTGGTCACCCCCTCATATGAAGATGACTACCTGTCAGACGAGGCTGAATTTCCGGCAGATTTCACCGGAGATTTGAAGGATGCAGACTTACAGGACTTGGACTCCTATCCCGTCCTCTTGTTCTACTATTTCCTCCCTAAATGAGGACCTCTCCCACTATGCGGCTGCCTCTCCTCCTGATGACCCATCTTTTCATGAGATGATGGTCCAAATTCAAAAAGTCATGGGATTTTCAACTACCAAACATGATAAATAAAGGATATGGCAGACTATCTAGAACTACCTGTAGAGGCTGTAATAGTGGTACCCCCACTTATACAAACCTACCAAAATGCTGTGCTAGCAGCCTGGAACCAGCCCTCGGCTGTTCCGGCCATTCCTAGGAAAGCGGATCGCCTTTACCAGTCTCCCCTTGATCATTCTTTTCTTTCCAGTATACCTGAAGCAGATTCTGTAGTGATCACTGCAGTTCATGATCGTACTAAATGACCGAAGCACATGAGCTCATTACCTTCTGATAAGGAATCCTGTAGGCTTGACTACCTATGGAAAAAAAGTATTCCAAGCAGGTACCATGAATCTCAGAATTCTAAACTATATGGGACACATGGTCAAGTACCAATGTACACTCTGGTCCTCTGCTATAGAGCTAGTCAGTAAACTCCCTCCCTCTCAGGAGAAGGATCAATTGTTGGCTACAATATCTACTGGCAATTCATCTCCCAACATCTACTCCGCTCAGGGTATGATGCGGTTGATACTTAAGCCCACATGTCAGCAACGGGGATTACTCTAAGACATCATGCTTGGCTTTGTGTCTCAGGGTTCATACCAGACGTACAACATAAAGTAGTTAATGCCCCTTTAATGGGTCTAAACTTTTTGGTCACGGCACCCAAACACTTCTAGATGATCTCCAGGCTTCAGGATGGACCCTACGATCGCTCCGTTAAGCTGACAAGGGGTTGCTAGAGATTCCAAGGATATGTTTGAAATCTTCTGGGGCACGGGCATTTATGTACACAGTCCCAACCCTTTGGAATTCTCTACCCCATCGGTTACGGGAGTGCACAACCAAGGAGGGATTTAAGCAGGTTTTGAAAACTTTCTTATGGCACCAGGTTCTTGGTGAATGATGAAATGATGATATCACTGATTTTATATGATGTGTTTTAATTTTTGATTTTTGATTTTAATTTGTAAGGCGCCTTAGTATTCGAAAGGCGCCTTAAAAATAAAATGTATTATTATTATTATTACGTACAGTACATGGCATGTACCATACCTCAGAACCATGTTACTGTCCCCAGTCGTCCTTTCATACAAAGAGAGGTGGTAAATATAGAGGCTCATACAGAGGCAGCTCCTGTGGTCATTCCCAGCCTTCTTCCAGGACCACCAGTTCTACCTCCAAGGACTCCTACTCTCATCCTCCGGGTGGAACCGGCCAGCCCACTTCCCAGTGACCAACTGAGGCATTGCCCGGGCTTCCTCACCCAGGCCTCGGAAGTTGTGGGCGGTCACTTTGCCCTCCATTTAGAGGCCTGGCAAACGATCACATCAGATGAGTGGGTACTTCAGAGCATCCAAAGGGGTCACTCACTGGAACTCACCTCTGTGCTTCCCCCTCATCCCTCTCCTGCTCTGTCCATTACCCTCCCGACCACATTCCTGTTCTCCAGGAGGAACTTCAGGCACTTCTGCTCAAGAAGGCCGTCTGCCTGGTCCCTCCATCAGAGTACCAATGGGGATTTTAATCCCATTTTTTTTCTGGTACCCAAACACATCAGAGATCTCAGACCTATACTAGACCTCAGACAACTTAATCTACACATTCAGTACAAAAGGTTCCGTATGGTCACCTTAACCTCTATCATACCAATGTTAAAACAAGGGGATTGGCTATGCGAACTGGATATGAAGGATGCCTACCTACATATCTCCATCCACCCTGCCCACCACCGGTTCCTTTGCTTTCAATTTCTTGGACAGCATTACCAATTTTGAGCACTCCCGTTCGGCCTCTCATCCGACCCAAGAGTATTTACCAAGTGCCTAGCGGTAGTGGCGGCAGCCCTACGATGGGATGGACATTCCATCTTCCCATATCTGGATGACTGTCTCATAAAAGCAGATTCCAAAACCTCTCTGCTTTCCTCCCTTCAGGTATCCCTCACTCTGTTTCACTCCCTAGGGATTATGGTAAATTGGCCAAAGTCCAATCCAACTCCTACCCAGTCGCTCCAGTATATAGGAGTGGTCCTAGATACTGCCTCTGCCAGGGCTTACCTACCTGCCGACAGGCAAGACAAGCTTCTGTCTCTGGCTTTCCAGATACAAACTCAACAAATTATCACAGCCAGACGTCTTTTATGCCTTCTAGGGCACATGGCCGTCCCCATCCCTACGGTAGCCTTTGCCCATCCACATATGAGACCAGTCCAATAGGCTCTTCAAAACCAGTGATGTCAAAAAACGGAGACTTTGAAGACAAAGTCAGGGTTACTCCCGCTCTGCAGTCGGCTCTGTCCTGGTGGACCCAACGTGCCAACCTCTCTCAAGGCATACGTTGACCACGGATGCTTCCCTCAATGGATGGGATGTGTACCTGGGTCCCTACAGGACACAGAGCAGGTGGCCCCAATTTTCCATTTATTCCCACATAAATCTCCTGGAAATGAGGGTGGTCCGCCTGGCTCTTCAGACTTTTCAATCCCACCTTTCCCTGGGGCCTCTGCTGATTCAGTCAGACAACACCTCAGTGGTATATTACCTCAACAAACAAGGAGGTACAAAGTCTCGCACTTTCTGCAGAGAGACGATGGCAGTTTGGCAGGAAGCCATACTGCAACGCCTTTCGTTGAAAGCAGTCCATCTACCGGGACACCACAATACCCTGGCCAACGTTTTCAGTTGCCAGTCCTCCACGCACAAATGAACACTTCATCACACAGTTCTTCAGAGGATCTTTCTCTTGTGCGGGACCCCACACCTTGAGCTGTATGTCTCCCCCACCAATCACCACCTCTCCAGGTACTGTTCCATTATCCCGAGCAAAAAGAGACGGTCTGTAGATGCCCTGTCCCAACCGTGGACGGGACTCTTCTTATATGCTTCCTCCCTGTCCCACTCCTGCAATGGACTCTACTGAAACTACAACTCAAACCTGCCACCATGTTCCTCATAGCCCCTCTGTGGCCTCAGCAGGTGTGGTTTCCCCTACTTCAGTAGTTCTCAGTAGTGGAACCCATTCTATTACCAGTCAGACAAGACCTGCTGACTCAGAATCAGGGAACCTTTCTTCATCCCAACATGATTTCATAGCCCGCCTCCAAGTCTCATCACCTGTGGCCAGTATTTTATTAGCCTCACATAAACCAGCAACCAGGGAAACTTATAATGCCAAATGGAAAGGCTTTTCCATTTGGGCCGCTTCCGGATCGTTGGACCCTTACTCAGGGGGAAGGGAGTTGGGGGGTGTGAATGGTGAAGGATGAATGAGTGGGGCCATCAAATAGAGGTAGTAAAATCCAGAAGATGCCCTGGGGAGAAATGGAACCTGGATCGTGGCCCACCATGTCTAGTTTCCATACCCATGGGCACCACCAATATTGGTAGGCAGGCAGCTCGGCAGCCCCGGAAGCTTGTCCAACTCGAGTGGTGTTTTGCAACACCAGGTCCATCAAAATTAAGACTGCAATTATTGCAGGTCTTGTTGGATCGGTGGATCTGGCGTGCATCACCGAGACCTGGCTGGATGAGAACACTGATCCCATATTAGAGGCTGCTGTTCCAGACGGGTACTCTGTGTTACACTGCTTGAGACTGGATTGCCGGGGGTGCGGACTCTTAAGACTGAACTGGGTCTCACAAGTGTACCAGTTGAGGAGGCTGGGTCATTTGAGTGTACTGTTGTGGCAGGTATAGGTTGTAGGATCGCTCTCATCTACCGTCTACCAGGGGATGAGAGAAGCATTTCCTTCAGGAAGTAGCGTATTTCGTGATAGATATGGCATTTGAGTCACCCAGGCTGATAGTCCTAGGTGACTTCAGCGCCTGGGTTGATGACGAACTCTCACAGTTTGGACAACACATCCTCCAGTTGATGACATCTCTGGGCCTTACACAAGTTGTTACTTCTGCCACTCATAAACATGGTCACTCTTTTGACCTAGTCTCCCTCCTGGGGATCGAAACCTTCGACTTGGGGCGGAACCTGTCGAATGGTCCGATCACTACACCGTGGAGTTCAGTTTTTTCGCCCCCCTTCGTAGGCCCACCCCTATGGAGATGGTCATGTACCACCCTTTGCGAGAAGTAAGCTCAGCAGGCCTAGCGGCGGTACTTGACCTATCAATCTGCAATCACCTGTAAGAAGGCAGAGTTCCTGTCTGGGGAGATTGTAGCTGCTCCGAACCGACCGGCTCAGCTCTTTCGAACTGTAGACAGACTGTGCAGCCCAGCTTGCCTGCAAGTTTGTAGAACCTTTTCACAAGTGGAGTGTGATGAGCTTGCTCGATTCTTTGCAGCTAACGTGGCTGACATCAGGGCGGACCTCGAACCAGCACACTCTATGGGAGATGCTAGGGATTGGCGCTCAGTCACTCTTCCGCTGTTCTCCTGGAGTACCTTCAACCAGCTGGAGTTCATCAATGTCACGGGGATTGTCCAGTGTATGCTCTCTACGTGCTGTAGTTAGGATCCAGGCCCAACTACCCTGTCTCATGGGTTGTTGTGATACCATCATCCCGGTCCTAGCTCGGATAGTCTGGTGCTCCTTTGAGATGGGTGCGTTTCCTAGCTCCCTGAAAGAGGCAGTGGTAACACCCCTTCTGAAGAAAGCTTCTCTAGACCCAGACTGCCCTGCCAACTACAGACTAATCTCTAATCTTCCCTTTATAGGGAAGGTGATTGAGAAAGTAGAGGCCTTACAACTGGAGAACCATTTGACTATCCATGACATCTATAAACCTCTCCAATCCGGTTTCCGAAACAGGCATAGTACCGAGACTGCGCTGGTTTGGGTGCTCAGTGATCTCTTGATGGCGAGAAATCGGAAGAACCATTCTATCTTGATTCTTCTGGATCTCTCATCAGCGTTCAACACCGTGAACCATGGGGTTCTTCTTGATTGCCTGAGGTTCATCTGTGGCCTGTCTGGTACAGTCCTCAGGTGGTTTAAATCTTTCCTTACTGGCAGAACTCAGAGGGTGGTGTCGGGGATTTATTCCTCCGACCCAGTCTCTCTGTCATGTGGGGTACTTCAGGGTTCGGTGTTGCCCCCCATGTTGTTCGCAGTGTACATGCTGCCCCTCAGAGACATTGTAAGAAGGTATGGGCTGAGGTTTCACTGCTATGCTGATGATACCTAGCTCTACCTTTCTTTCACCCCCGACTAGGATAGAGCTCTCTCGGTATTTAACAACTGCCTCACTGAAATCCAGGGTTGAATGAATTTGACCTGTCTGAGGTTGAACTCCGAAAAGACAGAGGTACTGGTTGTGGACCTGGGTCATCGGATAGAGGGGTCGGGTGGGTTTACTCTCGGGAATTTTTCTTGGAGGCTCCCAGCTCCTTACCTCTGAACGGGTGTGAAACCTGGGGGTGGTTTTTGACGATGGGCTGACACTGCAATCGCAGGTGTCTGCAGTCATCAAATCTTCCTTTTATCACCTAAGGAACATCTCCAGAGTTAAGCACCTAGTTCTGTCTGGTGATCTATCTGTATTGGTCCATGCCTGTGTGACCTTGCACCTTGATTACTGCAGTACTGGGGTTGATATCCGCCGCTTGCGGCTGGTGCAGAATGCTGCAGCCCGGTTATTGACAGGAACTTCCCGAAATTGTCACATCTCTCTGCTGCTGTGCGAGCTGCACTGGCTGTCGGTGCAGTGGTAGATTACCTTTAAAGTTGGACTTCTGACTTATAAAGCCCTATGCGGACTGGGCCCGGACTACCTGAAAGAGCTTCTGGTTGCATACTGCCCCGGGCGATCGCTCCGCTTGGCTGATGAGGGGTTGCTAGAGGTTCCAAGGGTTTCTTTAAAATCTTTGGGGGCCCGTGCATTCATGTACTCGGCCCCAGCCCTTTGGAATTCTCTGCCCCGTCAGCTTTGGGAGTGCGCAACCGTGGAGGGATTTAAACAGGCCTTAAAGACCCATTTATGGCACCAAGCCTACTCTGTTGATGTTATTTATATCTAATTTTATGGAATCCTGTATTTGATTGTTTTATTGCATCCTGTTTTATCTTATTTTAGCTTATTGTGAGGTGCCTTGATTTTTAGAAAGGCGAAATATAAATAAAGAAATGAATATTATTATGTCCACTGACTACTGTCTTGGATTACCTGGCCTCGATTGCCGAGACAGGGTTGAGCTAATCCTGTTAAGGTTCATTTGGCCTCTGTTTTGGCCTTCGAATAACCCTTGGATGGAAGATTACTGTATCAACATAATCTAGCTAGAATGTTTCTAAAAGGAATGTTACTCATCAAACCTCCCATTAGATGCCCCCCCTCCCCCAATTGGGATCTGAATTTTCTTTTAGAAAAACCGACCCTTGAACCTTTTGAACCGGCAGCCACTTCTGACCTCCGTATTCTTTCTTGGAAACATTATTTTTAGTGGTCATCACTTCAGCTCGATGTATACCCAAGCTTTATGCCCTCACGTGTGAAGTACCTTACTTAATCTTTCCCAAAGACAGAGTGGCACTTCAGACAAATCCTTCCTTCTTACCTAAGGTGGTCTCGGAACACACCTTAAACCAGTCCATAAAGTTGCCAGTCTATTACCCTGAACACTCCGATCGGGGAGAATATGTCCTACATACCTTAGATGTCTACTGTACACTATGATATTATACTAATTGCACCAAATCGATTAGAAAGACCTCTCAACTTTTTGTCACCTTTGCCTCAACTAGGGAAGGTCTTCCGGTCACTAAATAGACCCTCTCCAATTGGCTAGCACACTGTATCCCCTTATGTTATAAAAAAAATGTAATAAAACTTTACCAGGAGCTGTCCAAGCCCATTCTGTCAGAGCTATGGCCACCACAGCAGTCTGCTTCAAGGGAGCTTCTATTGCAGATATCTGCAACGCAGCCACATGGTCCACAATACATACCTTCATGAAGCATTACAACCTAGATGTTGCGTCATGCTGTAGGGTGGCATTTGGTTGAGCTGTTCTACAAGGCCTTCTATCATAACTCCACCCTTCTTGGGTTTACTGCTTGGGAATCATCCCAAGTGTATTGCCTGCTGCAAGAGATTATCTCCGTGGAAGACAGTACAGTTACGTACCCACCATAACAGTAGATCTTTGAGGGTATCTCTTGCAGCAGGTATGATCCCTCCATCCATCCCTCTCCTTCTCTAGGAGAGCAACTTCTGATCCAGTTATTGATGGGAAGGGATACCTTTGGTACCTCGGATCTCCCTCGGTCCTCGCTTAGTGAATTGAATACGGTGGGGGAACTGAGGATACCAGGACCGCCCACTCTTATATAGGAAACAGGAAGATGATGTTGTGTGGGCGGCCCCTGGAAAAAGACTGCTAGAAGAGAGCTGCCATGCACCACAACGCCCTCTGGCAATGATCCAAGTGTATTACCTGCTGCAAGAGATACCCTCAAAGATCTACTGTTATGGTAGGTACGTAACTGTATTTTCTAGGAGTGGCATATGATACACATCCACCCGCTGGCCTCCTCGGCAAGTGGCACAGATTCTTTCTCCAGTGTGCAAGATCTGACGTCATGGAGTGGAGTCGAGAGATCTGTCCACCCAGGTGTGGGAGGAGCTTAACTTAAAGAGCCACAGACACCACAAGTGCTACATTGCAGAATCCAAATAAGCATACTCCCAGTAAATCTCATACCAAAAACTAGATTTTTACGTTATTTTGTTTAAAAGTTATTAGCCATTTAGTAACTTTGATTTCACGATCGGTGCAATAAAAGCACGTGTCAGTAAAGAGCTGCTGATGATGTCATGTAGGTACCTCAAAGTCTAGTAATCCCTGTCAGCAAGCTTATAGGACCCATTTCTCCAAAGTTGTAAAGATCATGTGCAGTGGTTTTCATAAGTAAAACAAGCAGCACCAGTCAGTAAACATTGCTATAAAAACTATATGTGTTTCAGGTTTTGTAATAAAGTTGATAAAATTGTATTATTTAATTTTTTTTTTTTTTGTGTGGTCTATTTCTCCAGGGTTGCAGGATGCTAAGTCAGCATGCATTCAGGCTGCTGAATCCATTTGGAGTGCTACTCTAAAGTGCCTGTCAGGAAATTGTATTTGCTGCTAGTATTGTAATGTTGATAAAGTAATTTCACTGCTGTTTTGTCACTGTCTGCTTCACAAGTAAGCATTAAGCCACGACGAAGGTGGCATCTAATGGGGAATTAATGCATGGTGGTGTAACCCCCTTGTTACCCAGGGTTACTAGAATCCCAGTAAGACCTAGTGGTAGGCGGGGAAGGCAGCTTGTGAAACTCCAGTTAAATGGGTTTCACACTGTCTCACTCTGTTCTCAGTCTCAGCTGAGACTGAGGGATGACATCACCAATAGAACTATCGCAGCTGCATGAGCCACATTGGAATCTGTAGCAAGGGAGTTGGTATAGAACGTTGGGAGGTTTGAACATTAGTCAGTGGTCAGTTGAAGTTGGGAGCTTGCTGAGTAAGCAGCACAGCAGCTCAGAGAAGGCTCTAGGAGCCTCAGCCCTGACAGAGGGCTACTTTTAAGTAAAAGGGTGTGTGTCTCCACCTTAAAGAGAGACACAGAAGATAATTGAAGTGGTGGAGACCGCTGTTTTCGGGTCTTAGTGCCCCTTCCCTTCGGGGATGGGGCAGGAAAGGGTTCCCTGCAGATTTGTAGGGCAACCTCCTGGTTCTATTTGTAGAGGAAAAGCTGCCTATGTGTTCCAGAGTTTATCTGGGAGAACAAGAAGATTCGTGAGTCGCCTGTGGGGCACCTGCAACGTGAGGGTGAGTGTTTGCTCTTGCTAAAAGGGCCTATGTTTTTCACCCTGGGACTTGCGTGACAATGTGGGGATTGAACTACTAAAATAGTGGAAGCCTAGAGTAATGGGCTAAGCAAAGTAAAAGTAGGTTCAAGTCCAGAGCTTGTTGGGATGAAAATGATATGTAGAGGAGATGTGACAGATGTCTACCCATAATCTACATTTGAAAGTTTTCAGTAAAGGAATTGTTCAGTTTCTAGAGAAATGGACGGGTATGGGCTGTGGGAGCTGCAGGTGGGTGCCCCCATCTTTAGTGACCAGGTCCACCTCTACAGATTTCTTCTGTGGATTTCTACTTTACCTCAGGCACTTGGCCAGTGATGAGGGAAGTACCTAGATGTGGGATTGTAAGGAAAATTCTCTCTAGGAGTCGAAGGCTCTAGTGTGGTTTGGGGAGCCACAAAAGGATAATTGGTTCATTCCTCAATACCACGGATCAAGTGGCCGGCAAGGGAGCCAGGCCAGTGGGGAATACCCAAGTAGTGTACAAGTCGGGCTGTGTACCCAAAGCTGCGTGCAAGTCCGGGCTGTGTTCCTGGTGGGTTTAGAGCCTGAGGGCTGGAAATAAGTGATAAAGTGTTCTGTTGTCTCTAATCTGCATTACCAGGAATGTAGCCCCATGGGGGTCCGTCTATGCTTTGTTTGTTCAGCTTGGATGTGAATAAAAGCCACACTGAAGAATCCCATTCCTGGTTCTGGACATTACAGTTATTGCTTCCTATGTTTGGATTTACTTGGGTGCCCCTGTTCAGAGTAGCCAAACCTAGGTCCCCTGTGCAGAGTAACCTCATCCTCCCCGAACCCAGTCCCCACCAGGTAATGCTGTCAGCTTCAACAGCATGCCATCTGTCATTTTGGCAAAAAGGCAGGGGTGAGGGGTTACAGTTGGGACCATTGTTGCATGAGGCTGAAGGTCGAGTACCTACAATGGCCCAACCATGCATTAATTCCACATTAGATGCCACCTTCGGAGTGGCTTAATGCGCTTGTAACATGGTGTTGCAATACTTACTAATGTAAGAAATTTATTTATAGTTTTCTATTACATGTTAAAGGGACGGTATTTAGTTACTTCATAAATATTGACTGCACTTTTCTGTAAATTTACAAGATGCTTTTTTACACACAAATGTGCCAGAAATAACATTTCCTACACAAAAGCAGAAAGGTTTGTTTAAACTAATGTTCAATGTTTCATGTGAATGTACACAGCTATTTTTGTGATGGAGTCATTAGGAGGACTCCGGTACAATGCTCTTTCTGTTTCCGCATCTAACTCAGTAACTATTTTGCATGTTTTCTGAGGCTGTGTTTCTGTGCTGTGCATGCATGCTCAGTCGGCTTCAGCTTCTGCTTTATGTACTGTGTGCTGCTTTCCTACCTGTGTATCTATAGCTGTTTGCAGCTATTTCCTTGGGTCGGGCAGGTGGGTGATATTTGCAGTTTAAGGTTCGCTGAACCGTCAAGGGGTGAGCCGCTGTTGCATAAGATACATGGAGTAGCAGCAGGAGACACTGCCTAAGCGAGGGATCTCTCATACACAGCGGGAGCATGAGCCAGACAATATTACCACGGAGAGCCGGTACATGCGGACACGGCACAAGACCAACTGCTTACTAATTCGCCCAGCACAAGAGACCCTGACTTCACAAAGCCAGGTACCGACAACAGACTTGGATAGCTGTAGGCACACACCATCATTACACTGAGATTGGAGGAGCAGTGCGAGTGTTACGAGCATTTGGGTGGGTGGATGGGAAAGACAAGAGGTCTGCTTTTCTTCTGTATTTCAGCACAGTGCTGCTGTCTACTCTGTGGCTGAATGAAGTACTTCAGTAGCAACATGGCATTAGTAGTGGAATAATGCTGTGTTGCTCTTGTACCACCTGACGCGGTTCAACCAATTGTCTTGCTTGTTTGCAGTACTATTATTCTAGGGACATGGATATGTTGTTCATCCACACTTATTGGCAGGTATCCTTGCCGCTTTAAATCTTGCCAGAAGGTCTTCAAGCTGGCTCCTCCCACCACCACCGGGTGGTAAAACTCTCGGCTCCGCCCCATGACGCCAGATCTTCCTTACCGCTTGGAAGCTCAGGTTCCCTCCTTAACGCTCTGCGTTTGAGACTGGTTCCTAAATCTTCGGTTTTGCCAATTTAAAAGTTTTTGCTAATTGAGACTTCGGTCTTCTATCCCTCGCGGCTGCGATGGACAAATCGACTCCCGGTTTTCGGAGATGCCCTTGCGGGCAGAAGATGTCTCGGACGGATCCGCACTCCACGTGTGTCTACTGTTTAGGCCTTGAACACGACCTGCAGGCTTACGACTTGTGCTCTTCCTTCTTGGCCTACGTCCTCGAAGACCGTGCTGCCCGGTTACAACTGGGGCGTCCCAAGAAACGTTTTCCTCCAGTGAAGTCAAAAGAGGCCCGGTCGGTGGTCTCCGCGGTGGCGGATTCGGCAGATCAGCTCGAGCAGATGATCGCCATTGAAGAGGAGGCGGTGTGGGCCGCTTCTTCCTCGGCCGCGGCATTTATCCCGCCTCTGGGTTCCTCTTATACAGCCTCCTTATGAGTTTATGTCTGTCCTCTCCACTAAGGGAGAGGGACCAACATCTGCTGGACCTTTTTCTCGGTCCAAAAAGAAGGACAAGGGTAAATCCCTCCGTCGTCACTCTTGGGAGCGAGAAAGGTCCCTCTCCCCGAGTCGTCGACCATCGACTTTGGTCGATCGCTCGGCTTCGGCCACTGGTCTCACGGTGTCCCCGTCAGGTCAGTTGACTGAGACTCCTGTCGATGCAGTCGAGATTTTTCTCGACCTGTTGGACGGGTTGTCGTCAGCAGAAGCCGAGAATCCTCTCTCCCCGGTTTCCCCGGTGGGAGTTGAGGATCCCCTGGGCTTGCCAGTGCCTCCGGTTCCGGAGCCCTCGGGTGAACCCTCCGAGCCGAGGGAAGCACCGGTTCTGGCCGACACTTCCTCGCACCGCCCTCGGAAAAGCCGAGGTTCTCGGTCTCGGACTTCTTCGCGGTCCAGCCTATCCCGCCGTCATAGGCGGTCTCGGCACCGCGGTAGGCGGCATCGCCGCTCATCCTCCTCCTCGGATGAGGGGAGGCTTCAGCGTAAGTTACGTCGATGATACGAGGATCTCATGTGGCAACAGCTCCTTCTGTCCGGGAATAAGCCGACGCCGTCGCCTTCCCCGGCCAATAAGTGGCTGTCACCGGAGCGGCCGAAACAACCCCTCGACTTAACCGAGGAGCCTGTTCCCAGGCCGGTTGTTCGGCCAAAACCAGTTGCTCCACCGATTTCGGTGGAACCTCCGCCTCCACAGCCGCTATTTGGGCTCCGACCAAGGATTCTCGGTCAGCTCAGGGTCTGCCCCATAGGCTGTCTGTCACCCTCACTCCCGACCGACCTCGGCAGGTGGAGGGTGGCTCAGGCCCGAGGCAGCTCTTTGCGGACTCTTCCAAGTCCGACGGCGACTCCTCTCTGTTCTCCAGGCGAGTAGACTTGGAGTCCTCTGGAGGTCAGTCGATGGACGATAGCCCTTCGTCCTATCTGGGATTGCTTCAGCTCATCTCGGAGTCCACCGGGATGAAGCTCGAACCTGTCTCTAAGCGGGCCAGGCACCCCCTCACGGAGATTCTGGACCGAGGGGATTCTCCTACGGAGGCCTTTCCGGTGGCAGAGGCCATAGTGGGCCCAGCCTTGGAGCTCTGGCAGCGCCCTGCTTCCTGTCCTGCGCCCTCGGCCAGGATGGCCAGGAAGTATGCGGTCCCTACCGGTTCCTTGTCCGGTTTTTCGGAACACCCCTCAGCCGAGGGGTTAGTTACCGACAAGCGTTTTCTGGCGCGCCCGGGAGCGCTAGGGATGTGGACAAACTGCCCGACAAGGTCAGAAATTGGACTATGCCGGCGCAAAGTCTCCTTTCCTCCTCGATCTTCTCAGGCCAGTTCGGCCGTCCTCATGGCTATTTCTCTCATGCCCTGTTGGGCTCCTGGATGAGTAGTCCCTCATCTTCTGGCGGACCTGCAGACCACGGTCAGGCAGGTGCGGGACCAGGGCAGGGCAGTGGCCAAACAGCAGCTCCAGACTGCTCTGGACATTGGAGACTCTTGTGCCAGGTCGGTAGCGGCCGCAGTGGCTATGCGCCGTCGGGCTTGGCTGAGGATATCCACCTTTACTTCGGATACCCAGCACAAGTTGGTGGATGTCCCCTTCCTGGGGACCGACCTCTTCGGCCCTGGGGTGGAAGGTCACCTGCAGAGGATCGAGAAGTCCAATGCTACCTTGGACTCGGTCTCATCCGCTCAGAAGGACAAAGGCCGCAGACCACAGCCTAAGCCCTTTCATCCCTCTGCGCCTGCACATCCGGCCCAGCAACGTCAGGGCCAGCAGGCACGAGCTTGGCATCCCAAACCCAAGCCCGGGCTTCCTCCAACAGGAAGCAGGGAGGTAAAGGCCCAGGAGGTCCCTCGGCCGGTCCCTCCTCCAAGCCTGCCCAGTGACGGGTTGAGGGGTGTCGCTCCCCAATCCGTCGCCTCACCCCAGGTTCCCCATGGAGGCACCTTCACTTCCTTTCCACCTGGTCCGTTATTACCACAGACAGATGGGTATTGGAGGTGGTGGGAAGAGGCCTGCCTCTGGAGTTCGAGCAGGCCCCGCCCTTCAGAGCCGTCGCTCCTCGGGGGGCCTCGGGGTCCGCAGCCTCGCTGTCGGCTCGCTGAGCCGACATCGCTCTCCTCCTCCAGAAGGAGGTGATCAGGGAGGTGGCGGACCCTCCCTCAGACCCGGGGTTTGTGTCCAGGTACTTCCTGGTCCCGAAACGGACGGGGGGCTGGCGCCCCATTCTCGACCTGCACGACCTGAACAAGTTCCTAAGGTCTCGAACCTTGGATGGTCACTCTGGCTCAGATAATACCATCCTTGGATCGCGGCATGTGGTTCTGCTCTCTGGACCTGCAGGAAGCGTTCTTTCACGTCCCTATCCGTCCGTCACACCAGAGATTCCTTCACTTTCGAGCAGAGGGATCCCTTTTCGAGTTCCGAGCCATGCCCTTCGGCCTGTCTCCAGCTCCCAGGGTCTTCACCAAATGCATGGCAGTGTTCACAGCATTCCTGCGGCGCCGAGGGGTCCGGGTGTACCCTTACCTAGACGACTGGCTGATAGCAGGCCCCTCCAGGCAGGAGGTGGAGCGGTCCAGAGATCTGGCCCTCCAGGTCTGCTCTCAAGTCGGCCTCCTCATCAACGAGGCCAAGTCGGAACTCGAGCCGAAGCAGGTGATTCTTTTCATCGAGGCAGTGCTCGACTCTCTTCGAGCCAGAGCACGGCTTCCGGCGGACAGGGCCGAGGTTCTTTCCTCCTTTGGCCAGTCATTTCTGGTTGGGCAATCGCACCCTGCCCGGGACTTCCTGCGCCTCCTGGGTCTCATGGCGGCCTGCACCAGCGTGGTCCGTTGGGCTCGATGGCACATGCATCCTCTTCAGTGGGGACTGGCCAGCCAGTGGTCATAACGCTGTGATCCTTTGGACCAGCTAGTGACGGTGACCCAGGGGATGTGGAACGCTCTCCGGTGGTGGATCGTTCCAGTTCACTTGCAGGAGGGCATCCGTTTGTCCGCCCGAGCCGACGGTCCTCATCGACTGATGCCTCTCGATGGGTTGGGGTGCCCATCTGGGGAACACTGGGCTCACGGCCTCTGGTCCCCGCGGAGTCCGATGCCACATCAACCTGCTGGAGCTCGAGCGGTCCGCCTAGCTCTCACTGCCTTTGCTCCGTTTCTCCGGGGTCAAGTGGTCCGAGTCCAGATGGACAATACCACGACCATGTACTATCTAAACCGCCAGGGTGGGACGCGCTCCATGCTTCTATGCAAGGAAGCTCTCCGCATTTGGTCACTCGTGCGCAGCCTGGAGGCGGATCTCCTAGCCATTCATGTGGCAGGAGCCTCCAGCACCCTGGCCGATGCCCTCAGCCGGATAGGGGCTGCGTCCCATGAGTGGTCTCTCCTGCCGGAGGTAGTACAAGATCTCTTCTCCCATTTGGGCACACCTCAGGTGGACCTGTTTGCCTCCAGGGAGAACGCGAAGCTGAGGCTGTTCCATGCCCACCCCCCTCAGCAGGGCTTGCTGCAGGGGGATGCCTTCTCGAGGCCATGGACCCCGGGCCTCTTCTACGCCTTCCCCCCATTTCCCTTGATTCACAAGGTGCTTCTCAAAGCAAGGAGGGACAAGGCGCAGGTGATTCTGATAGCCCCAGACTGGCCCCGCCAGTTCTGGTACCCAGATCTCCTCAGCCTCAGCTCCAGGCTCCCGAGGCAGCTTCCGGCTCGCCCGGACCTGCTCTCAGTCAATCAGGGGAAGGTGTTCCATCCGGACCTTCAATCCCTGCACCTGACGGCCTGGTTCCTGAGCGGCTAGAGTTCCAGGCCTTGGGTCTTTCCGACGAGGTCCTCAATGTTGTTGAGGCGTCCCGTAAGGAGTCGACCAGGAAATGCTATGCCTTCAAATGGAAGAGGTTTTCCATTTGGTGTCAGGGCAAGGGCTTGGACCCTTCCTCCTGTTCCATGGCAAGCATCTTGGACTATTTATGGTCCCTTTCTCAGCAAGGGCTTAGGTCAACGACCCTAAGGGTGCACCTGGCAGCCATCTCTGCTTACCGGGCGGGCCGGGAAGCAGTCGGTCCAGGAGAAGGTGGTCTGGCGCTTTTTTAAAGGTCTTGATCACATTTCCCCTCCGGTGCCAGAACCTCCACCTCCATGGGATCTACTGCTGGTACTGGCAAAGCTCATGGGCAAGCCATTCGAACCAATGCACAGGTGTGATCTCTCTCACCTGTCGTGGAAGACCGCCTTCTTGGTGGCTATCACGTCAGCCAGAAGGATGGGAGAGCTCCAGGCGCTTTCCTTCGAGTCTCCTTACCTGGTCTTCCACAGGGACAAGGTTGTCCTTCGTCCCCACCCGAAATTCCTTCCGAAGGTGGTGTCGGAGTTTCACTTTAACCAGGTGTTCTACCCCAATCACACCTCGGAGGCCGAGTATAGGCTCCATACTTTGGACCCTAGAAGGGCGCTCGCTTACTACAAGGAGCGCACGGCTGAAATTCGGGGAGAGGTTCGCCAGCTGTTTGTCACCTACGCTGAAGCCGCACCTGGCAGAGCTGCAGCCAAGCGGACAATAAGCATGTGGGTCACCTCCTGCATAGATCTCTGCTATAAGTTGGCGGGCATGGAGCCTCCCAGAGGGATAAGAGCTCATTCTACCTGCTATACTGCTGCATCGGTGGCTGCTTCCAGGGACGTCCCTATCCAGGAAATCTGCAGGGCTGCTACCTGGAAGTCAGCACACACCTTCATCACCCATTACCTCATCGACCTTGAGTCACGCCGGGATGCTGGTTTTGGGGCCTCGGTTCTCCAGTCTCTTTTCCCTAAGTAGGGGGTGTGCGTCTTGCCCCCCCTCCTCCCGGAGAACTGCTAGGAGTCTGCCAATAAGTGTGGATGAACAACATATCCATGTCCTAAATACAGGTTACTCACCTGTAACAGGAGTTCTAGGAATGGTATATGTTGTTCATCACCATTCCTGACCTCCCGGCCGGCGCACAACCTGAGCTTCAGCGGGCCAGATCTGGCGTCATGGGGCGGAGCCGAGAGTTTTACCACCCGGGTGGGTGGGAGGAGCCAGCTTGAAGACCTTCCGGCAAGATTTAAAGCGGCAAGGATACCTGCCAATAAGTGTGGATGAACAACATATACCATTCCTAGAACTCCTGTTACAGGTGAGTAACCTGTATTTTTTGCCATGTTACAATATGTTTTAATAACGGCCTTATGTATGTTAATTCTTACTATGGGTGGAAGTGTTAGCTCTGGTAAAATGATCATTGTAATTTAGAGTAGAACATTGACGAGTCTGCCCACCCCATTGACAAGGAGATGGGATAATTGTTTTAAACTGCCATTCTTAGAAGTTGCCTCAGTTGACTGATGGGTGTGAATGAGCTCAGCCTTTCACGACATCAGAAACTTATTCAGTCTGCAAACCTCTCAGCAGTGTGCTATGATGACCCAGCATTCAGCAACCCAGGAAAAAGGACCATAATAAAAAGGCACCCAGACAAAATATTGTCAGTTGTGTTACAAAGCCTGAAACACAAAGTTTTTAAAGCAGTGTTTACTGACTCATGCTGCCTGTTTTACTCTTGAAAACCATTCCACGTGATCTATCCAACTTTAGAGAAACAGGTCCTATAAGCCTGCCGACAGGAAATACTAGACTATAAGGTCCCTAGGTGACATCAGCAGCAGCTCTGCACTGAAACCGACTGAAACTGGCTTTTTTTGAACAGGTTGTGAAATCAGGGTACAAAATGGCTAATAACTTTAAAATGAAGTAACATAGATATCTACTTTTTGGTATGCAGTTTACTGGGTATATGTTTATTCTAATTCTGCAATGTAGCACTTTTGACTAGATGGTGTCAGCAGCTCTTTAAAGACATCCAGCCAATAATATTGTTTCAGTGGAACTGCCAGAGTGTGGCTGTGTACTATTTACCACTCCTAGAACTACGGTTACAGGTGAGTAACATTTTTTTTCTTAACCAAAAGACATACATACTTGGCCTGGGAGGAAAGCAGGTACACATTTTCAGCTGGAAGGAAGTAAATACAGAAAAGGTGAAGCTTTTTAATGCCACCCAGTTTGAGCATATCGTAGCAACATTCATTGTGGGGGATTCGAGAGAGAGCAGGTGGTTTGATGCCATTACACTAAAGTTGGATCTGTAATGTATCAGTTAAGAAGGGGGATAAAACCTTTCTTAGGTACATCAGGGAGCGTAGGAAGACTAAGGGAGGGATAGTGAGGCTTAATAAATGGGAGGGGGTGGGCAAAGGGTGATGGTGAAAAGGCAGAGATACTAAACAAATATTTTTGCTCAGTATTTACAAAGGAAGAGGGGGGGGTACTTAAAACAAACAATAGAAACAATCTGGATACAGAAGTTGATACCAGTCCATTTACAGAAGAAAGGGTTCAGAAAGAACTCTTAAAGCTGAAGGTGGACAAAGCAATGGGGCCTGATGGGATTCATCCCAGAATTCTAAAAGAACTAAGGGTAGAACTAGTGACACCACTGACTACCCTCTTTAACAAATCATGGGAGGATGGGGTGGTACCCAAGGACTGGAGGGCAGATGTGATTCCCCTTCACAAAAGTGGGAGCAGGGCAGAAGCAGGAAACTGCAGACCTGTTAGTTTAAACTCAGTGATAGGGAAAATGATGGAATCACTTCTGAAGGAAAGAATTGTCAAGTACCTAGAGGCCAGAGGGGCACAGGACCCAAGGCAGCATGGATTCACAGCAGGAAGGTCATGCCAGACGAATCTGATAGATTTCTTTGACTGGGTGACCAGAGTAGTAGATCAGGGAGGGGCTATGGACATGGCCTACCTAGACTTTAGCAAGGCATTTGACTCAGTCCACACAAAAGATTAATATACAAGTTAGCCAGCCTGGGAGTGGGTCCCAAGATGATAGCCTGGGTAAAGAACTGGCTGGAGAATAGGACACAGAGGGTAACAGTAAGCGAGTCCACTCTGAAGAAAGGGGGGTTACTAGTGGGACACCGCAGGGTTCAGTATTAGGACTGGTCCTCTTCAATGTCTTTATAAGCGACATTGCAGAGGGACTGGAAGGAAAAGTATGTCTCTTTGCAGATGACACAAAGATCTGCAACAGAGTTGACGCACAAGGTGGGGTGGAAAGGATGAGAAGGGACTTGGCAAGGTTAGAGAAATGGTCAAATGTATGGCAGCTTAGATTCAGTGCTAAGAAGTGCAAAGTAATGCACTTGGAAACAAAACCAGGAAGCGTACACAATAGGGGTGAGATACTAACAACAACCAAAATGGAAAGGGACCTGGGGTAGTCATATCAGATGACTTAAAGGTGGGCAAGCAATGTGAGGGGTTGTAAGGAGGGCTGGGGGATACTGGGATGCATAGGGAGAGGCATCACCAGTAGAAAACAGGAAGTTGTTATTCCTCTGTACAGACAGCTGGTGAGACCCCATCTGGAGTACTGTGTGCAGTTCTGGAGACCCAGTCTCCGCAAGGACATAGACAAGATGGAAGCTGTCCGGAGGAGGGCAACTGAAATGGTGCACCAGAAGACATATGGAGAGAGACTAAAGGAGCTTAATATGTATAGCATCGAGGAAAGGAGGGAGAGGGGGGACATGATAGAAACTTTCAAGTACCTCAAGGGAATCAACAAAGTCCAAGAGGGTAGCATCTTTCAAAAAAAAGAGGTGTGCAAGAACAAGGGGGCACAATTTGAAGATGGGAGGGCGGCTCAGAGGTAATGTAAGGAAGTATTTTTTCACAGAGAGGGTTGTGGATGCATGGAACGGCCTTCCGGAGGAGGTTGTAGAGTCAAAAACAGTGGATGAATTCAAGCATGCATGGGACAGTCATAAGGTAATTCTAGGGGGTTGGGGTAGAAAGAAATAGGCTGCTGGTTAACTAGGATCTGTAGCTTATCCATTAGGTAGGGAAATGGGCAGACTGGGTGGGCCAAGCGGTCCTTATCTGCCGTCAAATTCTATGTTTCTATGTGTCCCCCCCTTTGTTATGGCCAGGATGATTGTACTGGATAAAACTATATCCTGGAAGTGCACACAGTGATCAAGGATGATCGGTTTTAACCATGTTTCTGATATCCCCAAGACATCTGGCTGGTAGTGGGTGACCCATACACTGAACTCATCTATTTTGGAGACTAAACTTATGTTAAGGCCCTTGATATTTTGCTAAGGTGT
Source organism: Neoceratodus forsteri (assembly GCA_016271365.2). Lineage (NCBI taxonomy): Eukaryota > Metazoa > Chordata > Ceratodontiformes > Ceratodontidae > Neoceratodus > Neoceratodus forsteri. The sequence goes on along the minus strand of CM057456.1, from coordinate 1,541,776,463 downwards.
GGGATGAAAAGAAGGCAGAGTTGGGATGAGACCTGGATTAAGCTCCACATCACCAGCAGATAGGAGGTAGGGGAGTGTTAGCTAGGTGAGGGGGTTGTACTTCTGGTACAATTAAGGGAGGTATAACTCCAATGCTGCCTCCTAAGACAGTAAGTCTTCTTTATTATGCAGTGGGGTGGCAGTTGAAGTCAGTTAACATGGTATTTGTATAGTGGGTCAAGAAGTGGGACATGAGCTGGCCATTTGGCACTACTGCTTGTGATGCCAGTGACCCAGGTTTAGGAACATTCATGGGTCATTGGGGGCTGGCTGGAGGGAGGAGGTTTGAGTGTCCCAGGGAATGCTGTCTCGAGGAGGGAGGGTTGCCATGCTGTGACCTGTGGATGCGTGAGTGGCAGTGTAAGGACAGTGGTGTACGGAGGGGGAGGACACTGTTAGGCACTTGTCTGAGATGTGCGTCAGCATGATGCCAGCCTGGACGTTAGTCCTTTGTACCAGCATCCTCTGGGAGGATGAGGGACAAGTGGGAATACTAAGGAGTAAATCCCCAAATGCTGAGCCGTATGATGGTCCCCAGCCAGGAGGCAGATAGGCAGGTATATCCATCCCCAGCACTGGCAACGTGAGCAAAATCTGTGTTTTAAAAAAGAAAAAATGTGGACATGACAAAATCTGCTAAGATAAGTGGCTCAGTACTGTATGTGGCCAGAATGGGTAATAAGTCCAAAATATAGAGAGCTCCATATAAAAGTACAGCGAGCCAAATATTCCATACCAGCAGTCCCATATTGACAGAATTCAGTAGAATCAGTAACACTTAAAACCACAGGGAACTGGCATCCAGCGAATACTCTGTGCTAAATATACTTGCACAGTGGTTAACCACATAGGAAGTGTCTGTCTATCACTGCAGTATGACTACAGAGTTTCCAGTTAAAAAAAAAAAAACACCAATGCACCATCACTCAGATAAGGAATAATTGGAATACTATTGAAAACACAAAATGCAGTAATTCAGCATAAAAACCAGGGGCAGTAATTAGAAAGCCTATTGCAGTGAGTGTCACAAATGCACCCCACAGGTCAGGCCCTCTGCTCCCAAGTGCCAAACCTTGAAGTGCAATATGTGAACAGGAGACAAACTGGGTAACCCTCCTGTCTGTTTTGAGTCCGAATCACCTACTAGCCTCGAGTCCTGGGGGTCAGATGTGAACCTTTCTGCTAGCACACCCAGTTAACAGGGTCAGATATGTACCGTCTTCAGGAGATGCAGTACAGTACTTCGCCCAGTGGGTACCCAGCCAGGTTTACAAGTCTACCCCTTATGACTCAATTTAAGACCTAGGTATATTCTTACCTTAGCAAGATAAGTAACACACTTCTAAGCCCTTGCAGTTGTCAGAATTTTAAACACTGTTCCAGCATTCACATGCAAAAGAAACTGAGAAGGCACAGGCAGAATTTTAAGGAAAATAGTGTTTACTAAAAATTGAAAATAGATAAAATACAACACACAGAATATATGACATAAATACTTACAGTCAGAACTAAATTGGAAATTACAGAACAAAAAGTGCCTGAATACTTAAAAGTTCTCACTTAACTAATTTTTAACAGAAGTGCCTGTTTGAGTCCAGAGATCAATTGTGTCTCACTCCTCTTAGATTCCAGACATAAAAGTGTCTTTTCCCTCAGATGCTTGACAAATTGAAAGCCAGTCTGTCCACGTCCTTGTGATGTCACAGCACATATGAGGTCACTGTTAGCCCTGTGATAAATCTGTAATTTGAGCAGGAATATCCAAAAGGATGTTATTTTACTGATGGCTGGAAATCAGCAGTTACCAATTTTTAAAATATGACAGCCTCTTTGATCAAAGCATTTCCTTTGATGTTCTTAGAACACACATCCTGCCAACAGTTCTGTTTTAGGTGTGAAAGCCAACAAGAACCAGCCAAATGTCCTCTTTCCTCAAGGATCATAAAATGCGTACTTTGTCTCTGTAGTTTCAAAGTAGGAAAATGTTATGATGTGTTATCACCTGGCATGAAAGTAAGCCCTGTGTGTTAACACAGAGCAGGAAAATAACATCTGCTACATTAGGGCTAAAATGAGGTCAGGAGGTCAAGCCTCCTTACTTACTGTCTACTATCCCTAAGCAGACATTTATATATACATTTATTTATAACTTAAATAGTATACAATATAATTATTAGAGGATTTCTCACATCAAAGTGAGTACACACTGTTAAACAAAAGAGTCATACAAGGTAAAGCTCTGTGCATTTCAGAAATGCAGGAAGCACACGGACAGTAAATCTGAAGGAAAACTCTGTAGGCATGTGTTTATTAGAAGAACAAGCAAAGTAAAATAAATAAGACTGGAATATTACAACTTCAATCCAGTTCTGGCACTGTGAAACATTTATGGGATACTGGGTGGCAAATCCAAAGTCTCTGTGAAGCAGTGTGCAAGTTCCTTCATTCACTGCCTTCAGCATGTAATCTTTCCACTGCAGTGACCAGGCACCAGGTGACACAAATCCCAGTCAGCAGGGGTTGCTTCAGAGGAAAACTCCTCCTCCCCTATTCTTATAGGATCTGCAAAACATCAGTCTTCACATAAAGTACTGGAATGTACACAACAGTAACACAGCCATAACAAACAGATAATGCATTTAGTACAATCAGTGTTATTCAATATCAAAACTGTTCCTTATTACTGTAAATATATAAGAAATAGGCAAACACTTAAGAAACATTTGCTGCTAACTAGAAGTGTGATACATGCTGTCTGAATTGGCTGCTGTCAAAATTCTAGAACGTATTAGTGAGTCTGCTGTAATTCTGCTGCACTGTCCTTTTATCACAGTATGTTACTATACATCTAGTTACTGCTTCCTTACTTGTACATACATTATATTACTTCCAGTATGTTCCGGGCAACAGGGAAAACAGAAGGAATATCTAAGCACTGTTACAGATGTAACCCCTAGATGGCGCTATCCCAGGGGCTACCACCCCTGCCTGATTTGCCACTAACAGGTTGAGGGGCCTGGATCCAATGGCGGGTGCCTCCACCCAGAGGTCAGGGTTTGCAATAGTTAAACTAACTTGGTCACAGCCCTCTGGGACACTGCAACCCCCCTTTCTTCCCACTAGTGGCCCACACAATATATCAGAATTACCTTCACAGTATACACTTACCCCCAGGTCTGGTTCCGGCACTGGGACCTCCTGTGAAATGAGATACAGTGCAACAATCACAGTACAGTACTTTAACATAGACAAATACCTCAGGCAGTATAACTTTGCTGAAACAAGCAGCTCTGATTTATTTAGGGGGATATAACAAGGACAGGGGGAAATCAGGTTAATTAGCTTATCACTCTAATAATCTACCTATGGCTCTGTGCACAGGCCTATCCCTATCAGTTACTGTCCCTGGGTACCCAAGCCCTAGTGGCTAGTCAAACCGTGGCAGCTGGTAGGGGCCCTTTCACACAGAAAAGGAGAATTAAACAGTCAGCAGTACAGTAATTCCATTTGGATTTAATGTGGCAATTCAACAGGGGCGACCCTGAATTAGTACTCACGACCTCCAAATAAGATAGGGTCCTTCAATGTCAGCAGGGCTCACTTGAGGTATACAAACCTCTTCACACATCCATATAAAAGAAAGCACTATACCAGGCAGGCTGCATCTGTCCCGATCGCAATTACTGCACAATACCGGGAGAACACACAGCAGATTCAGTTCCTGACAGACCGAGTGCAATTTTCAGCAATTCCTCCAGTCTTCTACAGGGTGAGCCTGGTTTCTACTCTTCAGAGATCCTTTGATTCTTTTCACAGGACAGATTCAGTCCTAACAAGCTGTTACACAAGCTGCAGACCGGAACTCTGGGCCTTACACACGTTTTTGACTAAAACTGCACACTGAAAAGCACAGGGCTCCTTCCTTCTTCTGCAAAGCTCAACTGAAACTCCAACCGACAAAACCGGGCACTTCCTTTGAGTTCCTCCCAGTTCTTGACTGGATTGGCTGTCACTCACAATAGACTGCTGCTGTTGGTCCAAAAGGCACTGAAGTCTAAACTACATCTCCCAGAGTCACTGCCCATACAATCCTCTTGTGGCTGGCTCAGATTATGAGTCAAGTTCTGATTCGTCCAAGGCACCATTTTAGAGCTAGCTTACCCCACACTGATTGGTCCAGTTCAGCAGTTCAAAACTAGAATGGGAACTAGCAGACACAGTTCTGACTGCAAAGAAAGCAGGTTAGACAAACTGTAATTTCATTATTACTCTAAATAATTTCTGGCAGTTACATCTTTCAGATAGGTTCCCTTTGCACTCCTAGTGACTGCAAAATGAAGGAATTGGCAGCAGCTCGAGTGGTACTCAGAGAAGCACACAGTCCCCCCATACAAACTAATTATGTCTGCAAGCAGACAGCTCTTAAAGAGACAGTACCAGAGGCTCTAAAAACACTCACTGATAAATGGCTTAAATGCCAAGCACCATTCAGGCTTGGAGCATTCAAGCAAGCTCCTGGAAGTCTTTTGGGAACCCCCATTTGCAGGGGGGTTACACAGAAATCACTTGAAACTGATAGGGCTGAATATTCATATGTATGTATACCTGTCTAGAGTCCCAGCAGAGGAGTGGCAAATAACATCTCAGATTTGCAAGTGAGAGAGCAGTGCTTATGTAAGTACAAGGAGTGAGGTATTGTGTGAACAGGCAGCATGGCTGGCCCCTGGCAGCCTCTTGTGGCTGACTCTCAGCAGACTCTGTGCTTTGTGCTTCGGCCCTTCATGCTCTGGACTGCAGCACAAAGGACTGCTAGAGTGGCTCTGAATAAGAGGCAAGCAGTTACACAGTCTCCGAGCAACCCAACTCGCTGCAGAGCCAAGGCAGAGTGGGTCAAAACCAAAGTCCTGCCATGGTCTTTTTTGAAGGGGGGGGTTTAGAAACAGGCTCCCGTACCCTCTCATCCCAGGTTCAGCTGCTTGCATCTCCATCCAGTGATTTTGTGTGCCAGTGGTGCCACAGGTTGAAGTTCAAGGCATGCAGCGACATTTATAAATGGTGCTTCTCCAGTTACACAGCTCCTGAGTAACTCACTTGACTGTAGGAGCAGGGCAGGGTGGGTCAGAGTCCTCTGGTAGCCTCTATGAAGACTGGTGAGGCAGTCTTGGAGGGGAGGGAAAGAACATGCTCCCATACCCTCTCAACCCATGTCCAACTGCTTGAGGCTGCCTCCAACAGTTTCAAGTGCTAATCGCAGTCACGGGCTGAAATTCAAAGTGTGCGGGGGGGGGGGGTGTTGAAAATGGCACCTTCCCAGTTACATAGCCCTTGAGCAATCTGATTGGCTGAAATTACTGGGCAAGGTGGCTCAAAGTCCTCCGGTGGTCTTGGTGAAGACTGCTGAGGCGGTCATGGGGTGGAGAGTAGGAACAGGCTCTTGACCCAGGTCCAGCTGTTTGTGGCTCCCTCTGACAATTTCAAGCACCAGTCACACTCAAAGGCTGAAGTTCAAGGCATGCAGAGAGGTTTAAAAATGGCACCTTTTCAGTTACACAGCCCACGAGCAACCTTAATGGCTGCAGGGGCAGGGCTGGTCAGAGTCCTCCAGTGGCCTCGGTGAAGATGGGTGAGGCAGTCGTGAAGAGGGGTAAGAATAGGTTCCTGTACCATCTCGACCCAGGTCCCCCCTTGCTTGTTTGTTTATGATGGTCGTGTGCTTACTCTCACATTCTCCTTGTAATTTTAGTCTACCAGTGTTTTGGAATTAAAACATTCACTCAGCTTAAATAAGCTTAAAATAAATCTGAAATAATAATTGTATTTTCTGTTAGGGATGACATCCAGTGCAAATTATAACACAATAGAACTGGGAGAAGAACTGGATAGTATAAGAGCCATGAAAACAAAATTAGGTAAGAACATGCATTTCTTTACATTTGTAAACTTGTGTCCTGTTATCTGTATCTTGATTGAATGGGTCCTTTGCTATTCTTGCTCTATTAACTCTACTCCTCTGTCTTGATTTGTGCTTTATTCAGCTATACACCGGCAGTACTAATATTTCTTACACGTGTAAATCTGTTGATTTTCTTTAGTCCCAGGACCAGGAGAACCTAGATAAATCGCCTGCTTGAGTCACTGAAAACTACCTAAATATAAACTATTATGCCTAAATATGTAAGTAATGAGGCACAACAGGGTGTGTATTATTGGATTTTAATGAACGCTTCGGAGGTGTAGTAAGTCTCGAGGCCGAAGTTTGAGTGTCCATACACCCTTGGGAAGTGCATTAAAACCCTATAAGGCGCATCCTGGAGGGGCTTATTACAGTTATAAAATGGCACTAAGTAGATTTTTGGGAGGAAGAAAATGAGCTTGGTCGCCCGACTGTACACAAAGATAGAGATTTTATGCATGGTCAGGTGATGTCTCCTGGCCAGTGACATTTCTAATTTTTTTTAATTGTCATTTTATAAAGTATTTTCATTCAGAGGTAGAAAGGGGTCTAATTTAATCTAAGGGGCCAAGTGATTTTTTTTTTTTTTTGTTAGTTTAGGTAACAAAACATTTAGGGGAAAGCGGGTCAATTGGGTGTAAAAAACCTAGGGATTAAGTTCCAGCTGAAACCAGTTTGGGCTGTGCAGAGGTTTCCTGTGATATAAATGACCAGTAGCACCAAGTGACCTCTGAGCTTGAGAAACCCCATAGCAGAGGACATCTGCAGGGTATCTACAGTGCCACAGGACACTCTGGTTCTATCCTCATCTGGTTTAAGGTAGCAGACATCAGATCACCCAAGAGTACTGTTAGTTATTTATGTAATGCCGTGAGCTGGGTTTTATTCAGGGCTGTTCCTCGATAATTGGGAAAACACAGGAAAATCCTGCCTGGTGTGAGACTCTGTAAGGCTTGTAATCCAGGAAGCATCAGCGAGTAACTTGTGTCAGTAGGCTAGTGTTGGCAGAGGGCATAGCTAAAACCCATTTGCGGTAGTAGGGGTTTGTATATAGGATTGTGGTTGGTATTCCAGAGAGCCAAGTATAACCCTTTCTGGGGTACAGCAGCAATTAGTTCTATCAGAAATACTTTTAAGGACTCATAGAGGAGACCAAGAGTTGACATGGGAGCAAGCAGAGGAGGAACCACCGGGGGAGGGGGGTTATTGTGGAGCCTGTGTCTTCCTGGATATACTGTGGAGGTCTGTGGGGTTTGCAGTTCTGCCAAAGGCTTACGCTTGTGACATTCCAGTCTGAACTGGCTGCAGTGTGGACCATAATATGGCAACTGCAGAGCAGGCTAAAGTTGGTGTGGGGGTGTTCACCACTGCTCCTCTTCCCTCAGTATTCCTCTAGGGTTTGCAGCAGAGGATGGAAGTTTGTGGGCAAGGATGGAGGCCAGAGGATTTGCTGTGTCAGGAGAAGGAGGGTGTTCTGAGCTAACAGCTAGCTACTGTTTTCCCTCCTGTCGGAAGAGATGCGTGTTACTCCTCCAGTCATGGGAGAGTACTCAGTTGTGCCCAGGGCTCCAACAGCAGCCATATCTGCTGTGTGTGTGTGGAGGGGGGGGGGTCAGAATGTAGTCAGCAAGGGTCATCTGGGAAGAATGAGCTAATAGTGAGGGATTCATTTGTTAAGGGCACTGAGATAGTGGTTTGTAACACAGACCAGGTGGGGGTGGTAGTGTGTTGTATCCCTGGGACGACAGCAGATAGAGTACTTCCTAGATTATGCAGGTTGGTTAAGAAAGTGGCTGGGGGATAGATTTTAGTGTCCATGTTGGTTGAACTATGTGGCAAAGAAGCCACTGGGGGTAGATCATCGAAGAATCAATCTTCATTATTGATTCACACTGATGGTTCTAGGGCAGGAGGGACTAGGACCCTGTGGGCAGCGAGCCAACATCGGCTACTGATGACACCTATGCACATCACATGGTGCCACACATGCCAGCCAACAACCAATGTCGGCTGCCTCGCACACTTCAGTTCAGTTCTTCATGCAATGGAGCACACACTGTTGGAGTGACAGTGCCTCAGTTTGAGCATCGTCGCTGAAACTCTTCTGCATCTCCGCCAGATGTTTTGTGTCCACTGTGTCATTCTTGTTCTTTATTATATCCGGTGATGCCAAAACCAGATGTAACCCCTAGATGGCGCTATCCCAGGGGCTACTACCCCTGCCTGATTTGCCACTAACAGGTTGAGGGGCCTGGATCCAATGGCGGGTGCCTCCACCCAGAGGTCAGGGTTTGCAATAGTTAAACTTACTTGGTCACAGCCCTCTGGGACACTGCAACCCCCCTTTCTTCCCACTAGTGGCCCACACAATATATCAGAATTACCTTCACAGTATACACTTACCCCCAGGGCTGGTTCAGGCACTGGGACCTCCTGTAAAATAAGATACAGTGCAACAATCACAGTACAATACTTTAACATAGACAAATACCTCAGGCAGTATAACTTTGCTGAAACAAGCAGCTCTGATTTATTTAGGGGGAATATAACAAGGACAGGGGGAAATCAGGTTAATTAGCTTATCACTTTACTCATCTACCTATGGCTCTGTGCACAGGCCTATCCCTACCAGTTACTGTCCCTGGGTACCCAAGTCCTAGTGGCTAGTCCAAACTGTGGCAGCTGGTAGGGCCCTTTCCCACAGAGAAAAGAAAATTAGTTTAAACAGTCAGCAGTACAGTGATTCCATTTGGATTCAATGTGGCAATTCAACAGGAGCAACCCTGAATTAGTACTCACGACCTCCAAACAAGATAGGGTCCTTCAATGTCAGCAGGGCTACTCTTGAGCTCCACGAGACTCTCACACATTTATATGGCAAACTGCAACAGGCAAAAGTCCTTTAATGGCAGCAGGATTCACTTGAGGTACACAAGCCTCTTCACACATTTATATGGTAAAACAGAAAGTACTATACCATGCAGGCTGCTTCTCTATCCCGATCGCAATTACTGCACAATACCCGGGAGAACACACAGCAGATTCAGTTCTTGACAGACCGAGTGCAATTCAGCAATTTCTCCAGTCTTCTACAGGGTGAGCCTGGTTTCTACTCTTCAGATATCCTTTGATTCTCGTCACAGGACGGATTCAGTCCTAACAAGCAGTTACACAAGCTGCAGACCGGAACTCTGGGCCTTACACACGTTTCCCAACTAAAACTGCACACTGAAAAAGCACAGGGCTCCTTCCTTCTTCACTGCCAGAGCTCAACTGAAACTCCAACAGACAAAACCGGGCACTTCCTTTGAGTTCCTCCCAGTTCTTGACTGGATTGGCTGTCTCACAATAGACTGCTCCTGTTGGTCCAAAAAGGCGCAAGTCTAAACTACATCTCCCACAGTCACTGCCCATACAATCCTCTTGTGGCTGGCTCAGATTATGAGTCCAAGTTCTGATTCGTCAAGGCACCATTTTAGAGCTAGCTTACCCCACACTGATTGGTCCAGTTTAGCAGTTCAAAACCAGAATGGGAACTAGGCAGACACAGTTCTGACTGCAAAGAAAGCAGGTTAGACAAACTGTAATTTCATTATTACTCTAAATGGTTTCTGGCAAACAGTTACATCTTTCAGATAGGTTCCTTTGCACTCCTAGTGACTGCAAAAATGGAGTGAATTGGCAGCAGCTCGAGTGGTACTCAATCAAAGAAACACACAGTCCCCCATACAAACTAATTATGTCTGCAAGCAGACAGCTCTTAAAGAGACAGTACCAGAGGTTCTAAAAACACTCACTGATAAATGGCTTAAACGCCAAACACCATTCAGGCTTGGAGCATTCAAGCAAGCTCCTGGAAGTCTTTTGGGAACCCCCATTTGCAGGGGGGTTACACAGAGAAGAGGAAAAAGGAAGCAAAGAAGTCCAAGAAATACCATCAGTCCCCCCATCATGCGTCGTTGCCCTGTGGGAAACTTCATTGTGGCAGCGGATTTGCATTAACGTTGCTGGACCTTGTTTGGCTTGTCTCACAGCATGGATGTTTGCAACGCCTGCTTCTCCATGACCTCACACATTAGAAATCTGCATGGGGAAGTGAGGTCACCCAATCCCTACCTTTGGAGACAGGCATCACACACATGACACCAAGTCACGATCTCGGGGCCTTTGCCCTCGACCCCTACCCAGCATGTCTGGTGTTGAGGAAGCACAGAGGCTAAGTCGACCTCACTGAGGTGTTGGAAGCCTTGGATGTGGGTCCAGTGGACAGCCAGCTCCTTCTGGGCAGCCGACTGTGCCCCATCCCTAAATCTGACTGCCCTGAGCAGCAGATATCCGCTGTTGTGAGGCCAAACCTATATGATCAGTCTACACTAGTGGACACCTCAGTGTCCTGGTCTGGTGCTTCCCTGGCTCCTGATGCTGTTCGCTGTGTCAGTGAGTGGAGAGGTGCCGGCCGTGACATCAGGTCCCCTCCTGACACCGTTAGTGGTGTCTGGAGAAGGACTGGTATGGAGGCTATGAGGCACCTGGTTGCCAAATTCGTGGTGGTGTTCTCTCCCTTGAGCAGTCCTTGTGGCTCAGGGGGATGCGGTTGATGCTGCCCCCAATGGGCGCTGCTGCGGCCGTAGTGTCGGTCCTGGGCCCAACAATGGGCGCTGTCCCAGGGTTGCCACCAGATCTGACGCCACTTGCAGGATAGTAGTGGGCGTGAGCCTGGGGTTGGCACCAAACCTGACACTGGGCCTGGCACAGAGAGCAGTGCTGGCTTTGATGCCATAGAGTAACCTACTTGTAGGCCACCCCCTCGGTCTGGTACCAGAAGTGGCACTGGCTTGGAACTGGAGGACGGCCGGGAGGTGGAGTTCTCACTAGACCCATGTTCTGAGCCTGCCACCAGTGAGGACCAGAGCTGCCCCAAGGGGACTGTACGTCTCAGCTCTCCTCACTTAGGTGTCTCCCCCCATAGACACAAACCTGGTTTTGCTCCTCTTCTGTAGGTCAGCCTTGTTCGGGAGGTCCTGCCAGGCCCTTCCCTTGGGCAAGGTCCCCTGAGCATCCCTGCAGCACAGGCTTAGGCTCTGTAGCCCGTGGCTTCTGCTTCCTTCCTTCTTGGGCCTTTGCCACCACTTCCCGAATTCTCAAGGATCATGGACCCTCTGGAGCCAGTCACGTGGAGTGAATACAGAATGGCAGCTGGTGCCTTATATCACTACCATAGGCATGTCAGCTTGGTTCAGTTCCAGCCTGGCTGCACCACCCCTTATATCCTCCTCAGAGGGCATGGAATCATCCCTGCATATGTCCTTGGTCTCTGAGTACTGTCTGTACTAGAGATTCCTGGCAGATATGTTGCAGGTGCAAGCAGTGGGCACCACTGCCAATTGCTGTACTGTGTCCATGCAGCTGGGACTCCTGGGAGATTTTGGCTTTGCAAAATCTGTCATCACTCCCTGACCTAGATCCTTCAAGGCAGGATGGAGAGATCCGTTTGCATGCCCTCCAGCCTGGAGGGATGTCCAGGTATGGTACTGCACACCTGCAGGTTCTGCAGGGGCAGTGTCTCATCCTACCTCAGGGATGGAGATCCTGCAGACATTGACAGGGCATATTGACCCAAAACATGACTGACTTCCTGAGGCTGACTGCTCAAGCAGGTGCTCAAGGAAGGAAGGTATTTACCTTGGCTCATGCCATGATGTGCATTGCTGCACATCAGGCACACCATCCAGCTTACAACAAGCACTTCTGGGCACACCCAGCTCAGCTCCTAGCTGCCACGTCACTCTCAGAGTTAGTTGGGCAAACCATCTGCCTTTCTGCCAAGGGCTGGAGCTGGCGAGGCACCAGTCAGTGGCATCATACAGTGCTAATGAGGTGGCTTTTAGGCTGGTGGGAACTGTAGTCTGCATTTGGCAGATGGCGTGGCTTCACCTTTCATGACTGACACCTCTGGCCTGGTAAAACGTGCTAAACTCTCCCTTCTACAGAGCTCATTTTTCCTACAACAGGATCAGGTGAGAGCTGTTGGAGCACCCTCCTGGTCCTGGGCCACATGAGACTCCACCTGACTTTGACCGGACTTAGGTCTCACCAGACCCATAAAGAGCTCCTATTCTCAAGTGTTCTCCCCCACACAGAGGGCTTTGAGGGTAAGTCTGCCTTCAGGGTGATAATCCAACAGGTACCTGTGTGCTCAGCATGAGAGAGATGGGTGCAGAGAGGGGGTTTCTAGTCCCGTTGAAGATAAAGTCCAGCAAAACTTTGCACTCGCTTTAAGTGCAGTTACCACAGATGAAGAAGTAAATTTCAAAGAGATTTAATAAACCAATGCATTTAGTTCCATACAGCATTTCTCCTACGTCTTCACAAGAGATACTCCCCGGCACTTTGACTAATCATCTGGTCTTCCTCAGGGGTGGAGTGTATGTTACCAGACCTCCCTTAAATAGCCATTTTTTCAAAAATATACATAGGGTGATGTCTACTGTTTAAACTTATAACAACATTAAATTCATGTAAGTGGCTCTGGGAGGTTTCAAACATGGCGTACATCCCAGGGTACTAAAGGAGCTAAGGGTGGAACTAACAGAGCCATTATCAGAACTGTTTAGTGAGTCTCTGAGCACAGGAGAGGTCCCAGAAGACTGGAGAAGGGCTCATGTGATCCCATTCCACAAGAGTGGTAGTAGCAGGGAGGAGGTAGGGAACTAAAGACCAGTCAGTCTTACCTCAGTAGTTGACAAGATTGTGGAGGCACTCCTTAAGGAAAGGATAGTACAACACCAGGAATCCATAGGAGCACAGGATCCAAGACAGCATGGATTTACAACAGGAAGGTCCTGTCAAACTAATCTCATAGATTTCTTTGACTGGGTAATCTGAGTGGTGGACCAAGGGGGAGCAGTTGATGTCGCCTACCTTGACTTCAGCAAAGCTTTCGATACTGTCCCACTTAGAAGATTGATTAATAAACTGGGTAGGCTTGGGGTGGGTCAGAAGTTGGTCAACTGGGTGGCAGACTGGTTGACAGGCAGAAAACAGAGAGTGGTGGTAAACGCTATACAGTCAGAAGAGATGCAAGTCACAAGTGGGGTACCTCAGGAATCAGTCATGGGGCCAGTCCTCTTCAGTATCTTCATCAGTGACATTGCAGATGGACTGGAGGGTAAGGTTTGCCTGTTTGCAGACAACACCAAGATCTGCAACAGAGTAGATGATCCAGATGGGGGGGCAGAATGAGAAGAGATCTGGATAAACTGGCAAAATGGTCGGAAGAGTGGCAACGGGGTTTAATGCAAAGAAGTGCAAGATCATGCATATAGGGAAGAGAAACCCTGAAGCCACCTATAGGCTTGGAGGGGAGTTGCTGGCAATCACAAGGGAAGAAAGAGATTTGGCATCATCATCACAGACAACCTGAAATCATCCAAGCAGACTACTAAAGCACTAGGTAAGGCTAGGGGGATGTTGGGGTGTATTAGTAGGGGTATCACAAGTCATAAGAGAGAGGTAATAATCCCTCTTTACAAGACACTGGTTATGCCCCATCTGGAGTACTGCGTGCAGTACTGAAGGGCGCACCTTCACAAGGACATTAACCAAATTGAGGCAGTCCAGAGAAGGGCAACCAAAATGGTGCAGGGACTGCATCAGAAAACATATGAGGACAGATTAACGGAGCTAAATATGTGTACCCTAGAGCAAAGGAAGGAGTGAGGTGATATAATTGAAACATTCAAACACCATAAGGGCATTAATAAGGTGAAAGAGTTTAGCATGTTTTAATATAAGAAAAATAGCAGGACAAAAGGACACAGCATGATATTAGAGGGAGGCCGATTAAGGGGTAATATGAGGAAGTTATTTTCACAGAAAGGGTGGTGGATGCATGGAATGGCCTACCTCAGGAAGTGGTGTATATGAATACAGTGCAGGGCTTCAAGTAGACATGGGATAGGCATAAGGGAGCAATACAGATGCGTATGAATAGATAGGTCATTGACAGAGCAAAGGCCAATGGCACATTCATAAGGTAGAAAAAGAAATGGGCAGACTGGATGGGCCTTGCGGTCCTTATCTGCTATCAACTTCTGTGTTTCTATGTTTGCATCAAATAATCATTTTTATTCTTTTTATATTAAATTAATCTTCCTTATAGATCTTTATATCAAGTAACTATACAAAATCTAATCAAATGACTAAAGAGACCAAATTATGACAGTTTTTTAAACAAACATATAAATTATGAAACTTAATACAAAAAGAAACTTTGAAAACTAAGGACTTGATATGCACATACATTATTATTCAGTTGATGCTTCCTGCATCTATAATATCATCAAAATTAGTTTTTTTACTAACATGATGTGCATAGTACCATTTGAATTTATAGAACATATCAACAACTAATTTGTTCAACCTGTCTTGATCCTTTTAGTTCTTTTGTCACTTCATGTATTATATTTTATTTTAAAGTGTATAACCTATTATTCATAATAATCAGTTCTGAGTGGTGACTTGGCCTAGGCAGTGATCACACCCTTTACTGTATCCAAATCAATTTCAGGGGAATCCACCGGTCTTCAGTCGAGGATTCCCAATAGAACTGTAAAAGAGTGGAAAGGGGGACAAAGGTCGTTTTAAAGTAGTTGTAATATTTCAGCCATTACTTATACTTTATTATTTTGCTTTTCCAGGAATGGCTTGAGATCCCATTCCATATTCAAACCTTTAGGTTGCAAATGTAAAAATCCAGAAACGTTCCTTTTCCAAAAGTAAATTAAGTCTATCGCTCCCCTGGGATTACACTTAGCCTGTTGTAATGCCATGAATTTTATACCAAGTACTTGGTTATCGTGTTTTTCTGAAAAATGTCTCCCCAAAGGCTTGTTGGTGAGGCCAGCCCTGATGTTGCTGATATGTTCCTGGATCCGCTGTTTAACAGGACGAATAGTTCTTCTTATGTATAACAGTTTACAGGGGCACCATATTGCATCGACCACATATGTGCTGTTACAATTCAAAAATTTTCTAATCAGTACCTTGTAGTCATATCCTTCTAACTCAAAGGTTTTGCCTTGATTGCAATATTCGCATATATTACACCTTCCGCATCTATGCATGCCTGTTGGGGAAGGGGGCAGCCAGGTATCCCTAATAGAGGGTTGTGATTTATATCTACTATGGACGAGCTTGTCCTTGATGTTTTCAGCTTTTGAAAAAGTGACTCTTGGATTTTTCAGTACTTCCCTTGACAGCAATGGATCATTCATCAAGATGGGCCAGTACTTTCTTACAATGGCTTCTATCTGTCCAGCTTTGTTACTGTACTGTGTAATGAACGTGACTAGCTTGGTGTTAGCTGTTTGTGTTTCCTGTCGTTTTTGTTGTGGGGGTAATAAGAGGTTTCTGTCTGCATTTCTTGCTCTGTATGAGGTTTGGTTCAGATTATTTTTACTGTACCCTCTTTGATCTTCCTGGACTAAAAGTCTCCACCATTCATTCACACTAATGGGACTACGCTGGAGGTGCTAGGATTAAGTGGGAGCCAAAAATCTTCAGGAGGGCCTGTGTCAAGGTAGGGCCGCGTAGAAGTGGCGCCGCGAGACCGACTCACGCCATATAGGCTACCTCTGTGTCGACCTTCCAACCACTTCAGTTCCTTTTTTCCCATCGAGTACACTTCAGTGATGACGTCGCTCGCCCACTGGGACTCAGATCTTCACATCTGTACGACAGCAGCTTAGTCATTCAGTATTTGATTTGTAGTATCTATTTGTTTATTTAGTTAAAAAAAAAGGTTTTCTTCGGAAGAAAACAGAAGTCCTTTTCAGCCCGCCTTCGACGGAGTCGACCATGAACGGGGTCATGACGGTAGGGAGATTTTGCATGAAAGCTGTGTTTCCAGCAGGGCTGGGTTAGGTCCGCTGCCCTCTACGGGGTCTGACTACGGGCAGTCCTGTGCTTGGGAGGAAGGGTGGTCCTCCTGAAAACACAAAAGGAGGTGAGTCCATTCTTGATCTTGAACCAGGCACTGCTCAGCCTCGAGTTCTTTGTCTCACCGGTTGAAGAAGAAACTGTACCACTCAAGGTCACCCTCTGGTATGTCTGCACATCGCTTGTCAGTAACGGGGGACAGAAGACCAACTCTGACTCCATCAGGGTCACCTGCAGCCTCTGTTCCTAGTGGCCGACATCCTCGACTCCGTAGACCCTCCCCGGCCCATGGGGATTCCTCTGGTGAGCAGTTTCATCATTGGGCTGCTCTTATGGAGCAGTGGATTCAGCATTTGTCCTGACTTTCTGAGTTTGCGGAGTCAACCCCGGGGCCTTCGGGCTTCAAAACCGCAGGCAGGGCAGTTGGGTCAACCTAGTTTCGTGGCACTGTCTCTGTGCCGTCGATGCCACGCTCGTGTGCTTTTCACCCTCACATGGCTGCAGTGCAGGGGCCAGCACAGGTAACATTTTGTCCTACTCATGTTTTCAGATCTTCATCCTTGGGTGCTCCGAGAGTTGGGTTGGGGTCTCTGGATGCTCGCGCGGCACCACCTTCGACCCTGGTCTTGGCGGCACTGTTTTCGGGGCCAGCACCACCTTGGGTGCCAGCGTTCTCTACTCCGATTCGAGGAGCACCTCCTCCAGCTCTCTTTCCTCCCTTTCCTTTATATACTATCCCTCCTGGGCTAGTAGGAGACAACATTGAGCCCAATCCTGATCTGCGATTAGGAGATGACTTTGATGAAGATTCATCTCTAGGAGTGGAAAGTAAGCCCTCTACTTCAGTGGAGCTTCTGGCTGAGGACCTGTCCTTTAAGTCTCTACTAAAGAATCTGAATTCCAGCCTCTCTCTTCAGACTTCGGAGGTTGATCCGGGGGAGTTGTTGTGCCTTCAATATCTACATGTTCTGGAGATCCCTGTGGAATTGACTCCTCTGGTACAGCCCTCTTTTGAGACTCTCTCACAAATGGTGTGGGACATTCCGGCACTTTTTCCTTCTGTGGTTAAGTCCATAGACAGCAAGTACGCTCCCCCTAAGGATCGACCAATCCTGGCCTCTCAAGCTTTTGCTGATGCCATAGTGGTCTTGGCAGAAAATGACAAAGCTGATCTCCCTCAGGAGTCTACAGCTCATCCAGTAAACAAAGAATCTCATAAGATCGACAGATTAGAGAAGCGAGCCTTCACCGCCGCTACCCTAGGTTTGCGTATTGCTAGCTACCAGGGCTATTTCTAACAATCTGAGTATACCCTCTGGCATTCGCTAAAAGCCACTATGGAAACTCATCCAGAATTGGATGTTACCTCAGAGCTTCTCCAGACTATCACTAGAGGTATTGAGTCCAGTGATCAGCAACTTAAGGCTGCTATGGATGCCTTTGACACTGCTTCTAGGGCAGCAGCAGCTGGGCTATGCACCCGACGCCACTTGTGGTTACAAACCTCGGGGTTCACAAATGATGCCTAGGAAAGAGTCATGAATTTACCATTTGGTGGGGATTATCTGTTTGGCCCACAGGTAGAGCAGGCACTCGAGGCCACACAGAAAACTAGGACGACTATCAAAACGGCCAGACCGGCCCCTGCTGCCCCTCAACGAGGCGGGTACTGCTAGTAGTTTTATATCCATCAGTCCTTTCGTGCTAAAGGCAGAGGGGGCTTCAATAAAAACCAAGGCCCCTCAGCCACAGAAGAAAATGCAGCAGAAGGTACAGGGCCTGAAAATGCCTAGTGTCACCCTTTGAAATTCCAGCGCAGATCCCTCCTCAGCTGTCCGAGGGGGACTCTTCTTCAGCAGTAGGGGGTCGTCTGACTCAGTTTTACAATCAGTGGAAGTCGGTCACTTCAGACAAATGGGTTCTCGGGATAATCTGCGAGGATTACTCTGAATTTTTCAGATATCCCTCCAGATCATCCACCCCAGTGAGAGCCCAGGCTGTCGGCTACTCAGTCAGACCTCCTTGCTTCCGAGATTCAAGGCCTTCTGAACAACAGGGCAGTAGACACTGTTCCACAGGAACAATGGAACACAGGTTTCCACTCCCACTACTTCCTAGTCCCAAAGAAAACAGGCGGCATGCGCCCTGTTCTAGACCTAAGGAACTTAAACAAGTTTCTCTTCAAGGAAAAATTCAAGATGATATCACTCAGTACGCTTCTACCTCTGATACATCAAAACAATTGGCTGGCCTCCCTGGACATGCAGGATGGCTACCAACACGTTCCCATGCACCCAAGCCACCACAGGTATCTTCGATTTGTAGTCCTGGGTCAGCACCATCACTTCAGAGTAGTGCCCTTTAAGCTGTCCTCGGTACCGCAAGTTTTTACACAGTGCTTTGCTGTCCTCGCAGCGCACCTAAGGAAACTCGAAATTCAAGTCTTCCTGTATCTGGAGGATTGGCTCCTAGCAAGCTCCTCCAGACAAGGTACTCAGGAAGCAGTGACCACGGCCGCCAGGTTCCTCACATCTATGGGAGGTCTGTCGAATCTGGAAAAATCATAGCCCTTCCAGCAACTCCTCTTCATAGGAGCCCTGCTGGATACTTCTAACACAGGGCCTTCCTCCCAGAGGACAGGAGGAATGATATCCTCCTGATGGCTTGCTTCATCAAAGAGAATGACTCAGTCCGAGCTCTCTCGATGTAGTGGATGCTGAGTTTCATGACATCATCAGTGTTCACGGTGCCTCTGGCTCATCTTCACTTGAGAACCACTAAGTGGATGCTCAGTACTCGGTGGTCTCCGACCACACATCCACAGTCCTTTCACATCAAGGTGACGGAACCTCTAAAATGATGAATCACCTGGTGGACTCAAGAGGACAACCTTCAGAAAGGCTTTCCCTTTGCCCCACTGGAGACACAGATCACCATCACCACAGATGCATCTCTACTGGGATGGGGGAGCTCACTGTCAAGATCTCTACACCCAAGATCTGTGGAGTCAGGACGTGACTCAACTCCACATAAATGTCCTGGAAATGAGAGCTATACTGTATGCAGCCTGAGCCCTGAAAGACATCCTTTGTCGCAAAATAATTCTCCTTCAGATGGACAACAAAGCAGTGATGTACTACATCAACAAGCAGGGAGGGGCGCACTCTTATCCCCTGTGCAGGTAAGCGATGAGAGTGTGGGATTGGTGCCTAGAGCATGAAACCTTGATCCAGGCAGTTTTCCTGCCTGGAGTGCAGAACGATCTAGCGGATCACCTCAGCAGAATGGAAGCGGATCCTCACGAGTGGTCCCTCGATGTAAATGTCATGCAGTCGCTCTTTGAAGAGTGGGCACACCGGACCTGGGCCTTTTTTGCATCCCCATTCAGTGCAAAAACTGCCTCTGTTCTGTTCCAGAAATCCAGAACCTGGCATTTTCTGTCAGGATGCATTCAGATGTGGTGGACAGGATGCTTTCTGTACGCATTTCCTCCTCTTCCCTTAGTTCAGAGGATGCTACTCAAGCTGGAGGCACGGGGGGGGGGCAGAATGATCCTCATCGCCCCATTCTGGCCTCGTCAGATTTGGCTTCCATTGATCAACAGATTACCGGAAGTTCCTCCGAGACAGCTACCACTTCTAGCAGACCTTCTGACCCAGGACCCAGTGGTCCATTCCAGGTTGAGATCCCTTCATCTCCACGCATGGCTCCTGAGGAGATACAAGTGAGTAGATTTGACATCTCATGTAGAATCTCAGACATTCTCCTAGCAGCGAGCAAGCCAGCTAATAGGAAAACTCACATGGCAAAGTGGAAGCGTTTCTCCCTCTGGTGTGCAAAGTCCTCCTTGAATCCCTTTTCTTGCCCACCTAACAAAGTCCTGGAGTATCTACTAGACCTGTCAAATACAGGGCTACAGTACTCAACCATGAAGGTCCATCTCTGCGCGATCTCAGCGATCACGAGCCTATACATTGTGTATCTCTGGCTCAGTTACCCCTGGTTAAGAGGTTCTTTAAAGGTATACTCCACACTAGGCCACCAGTCAGGAGACTGGTGGCCACTTGGGATATTAACTTTGTGCTAGACATGCTCACCTGTAAACCCTTCAAGCCTCTAGCAACATGTGAGCTGAAGTTCCTAACCTGGAAGGCCGCCTTTCTCATAGCCATTACCTCCGCTTGTAGAGTGTCTGAAATACATGCCCTGGTCACAGACCCTCATACAGTATTTCACAAGGACAAGATGGTTCTCAGAACTCACCCTAAGTTTCTCCCCAAAGTAGTCATGGAATTCTATCTAAACCAGCCCTTAGTTCTTCCGACCTACTTTGCAAACTTCCAGAATGAGGTAGAGCGTACCCTACATTCTCATGATGTTAAAAGGTTTTTGTGGTTCTACATAGACAGAACTAAAGAGACCTGCAACTCAGAGCAACTCTTTGTCTCATTCAGCATGGCCCGGCTGGGTCAGCCTGTTGCCATCAGGTGTATTTCGGCGTGGTTGGTGGCTTGTCTTCACTACTACTTTTCCATGGCACTGGTTAAGCTGGAAGGCAGGGTATACGCCCATTCTACCAGAACAGTCATGGCATCTCTGGCAGAAATATGGAACGTGCCCATTGCAGACATCTACAATGCAGCTACTTGGAGCTCCGTGCACACTTTTGTGAAGCACTGTGCTTTGGATGTCCATGCCAGACAGCATCAATCCTTTGGCAGAACAATCCTTAATGGTCTCCTGTCCTAATGAACTCCTCTGTCTTGCCGCCCTTCTTGGGGGATTATTTCAGCTCGGTACTCTCCCATTAGCGTGAATGAGTGGTGGAGATTTTATGTCCAGGAAGATATGAAAATTAAGTACCTACTGTAATTCTTGTTCTTCTTGGACAAAGTCTCCACCACTCATTTACACTCCCACCCTTCATCCCCTGAGCTCACTTATCTGTTTTGGTCTTCACTCCCTCAGTGGCTGGGCTGTGAAGAGTCTGTTGTGTTGACCCTTGTTATATGGGTCATTCGGACTATCTTAGGTCCGAACTAGAGTAGTTTCACTAGGTTAGTTTACACTGCACCTCCTCAGTAAAAAGGTACTGAGGTGGTTGGAGGGTCGACACCGAGGTAGCCTATATGGCACGAGCCAGTCTCACTGCACTGCTTCCATGCGGCCCTACCTCGACGCCGAACCTCCTTAAGATTTTTGGCTCTAACTCCGTCCTAGTACCCACTGGTGTAGTCCCATTACACTACAGTACACCGTGGGGTTCAGTTTTAGTGCCCCCCTTCATAGGCCTACCCCTGTGGAGATGGTCAAGTATCGCCCTTTACGAGATGTTATCTTCGAAGGCCTGGTGGCGGTACTTGACCTATTGATGCTTCCAGTGGCAAACAGCAACCCAGAGGCCCTTGTGATGGCCTATAACATGTCCATTTCAGCGGCTCTGGATGTCGTTGCCCCTGTCTGAGTTTGTCCTCTCACTCTTCGACCTTGGTCCCCATGGTTTGATGGGACTTTGAGGAAGATGCGCTGATTAGGACGAAGGTTAGAGCGTTGCTGGTGGAAATCCACCCTGGATGCCGACCTCCTTAGATTGATGGACCATTATCAAGCCTATCAATCTGCAGTCACCCATAAGAAGGCTGAGTTCCTGTCTGGGGAGATTGCGGCTGCTCAAAATTGACCAGCTTAGCTTTTTCGAACTGTGTACAGACTGTGCAACCCAGCCTGTCTACAAGTTTGAAAAGCCTTTTCGGAAGTAGAATGCGACGAACTTGCTTGATTCTTTGTGGCTAAGGTGGTTGACATCAGGGCAGCGCTCCAACCAGCACACGCTATGGGCGTTGCTTTGGATTGGCGCGCGGCCACTGTCCCTCATCTTTCCTGGAGTACCTTCAACCGACTGTAGTTCATGGATGTCATGTGGATTGTCCAGGGTGCGCGCCCTACGTGCTGTAGTTTGGATCCAGGACCAACTTCCCTGATCGTGGGTTGTATTGATACCATCGGTTCGGTCCTAGCACAGATAGTCTGGTGCTTCTTGGAAACAGGTGAGTTTCCTAGCTCCCTGAAGGAGGCGATGGTAACACCTTTCCTAAAGAAAGCTTCTTTGGACCCGGACTGCCATGCGAACTACAGACCAATCTCAAACCTTCCCTTTTTAGGGTAGGTGATTAAGAAAGTAGTGGCTGTACTACTGGAGAACCATTTGACCATCCATGACATCTGTGAACCTCTCCAGTCCGGTTTTCGAAAGAGGTATAGTACTGAGACAGTGCTGGTTTGGGTGCTTAGTGATCTCCTGATGGCAGGAGATCGGAAAAACTGTTCCATCTTGTTTCTTCTAGATCTCTCACCAGCATTTGACACTGTGGACCATGGGGTCCTGCTTGGTCGCCTGAGGTTCATCTGTGGCCTGTCAGGTGGAGTCCTCAGGTGGTTTACATCTTTCCTCACCGGAAGAACTCAGAGGGTGGTGTCGGGGGTTTATTCCTCAGACCCAGTCCCTCTGTCATGTGGGGTTCCTCAGGGATCGGTGTTATCCCCCATGTTGTTCGCAGTACACATGCTGCCCCTCAGAGACATTGTAAGGAGGGTATGGACTGAGGTTTCATTGCTGTGCTGATGATACCTAGCTCTACCTTATTTTTGCACTTGACCAGGATGGAGCTCTCTGTCTTTAACAACTACCTCGCAGAAATGCAGGATTGGATGTATCTGAGGTGGTTGAAGTTGAACTCAGAAAATACTGAGGTGCTGGTTGTGGACCCGGGGCGCCGGATAGGGGGTTCGGGGCCAGATTCACCCTCAGGCTTTTTCTTGGGGGCTTGTCACTCCCAACCTCTGAATGGGTGCGAAACCTGGGGGTAATTTTTGATGAAGGGTTGACTGTGTTCATAGATGTCAGCCGTTGTCAAGTCCTGTTTCTACCATCTGAGGAATATCTCCAGGGTTAAGCATCTTGTTCCGTCTGGCGATCTTCCCACGTTGGTCCACGCCTTTGTGTCCTCGCGCCTGGATTATTGCAACTCCCTGTTCCTAGGGCTACCTGGGGTGGAAATCCGCTGCTTGCAGCTGGTGCAGAACGCAGCGGCCTGGCTTTTGACTGGAATCTTACGGTCCTGTCATATTTCTCCAGTGCTGCGTGGACTGTACTGGCTGCCGGTACAGTAGCGGATCACCTTTAAAGTCATTCTTCTGACTTATAAAGCCCTACACGGACAGGGCCTGGACTACCTGAAAGAGCTTCTGGTACCTTACTGCCCTGGGCAATCGCTCTGCTCAGCTGATCAAGGGGTTGCTAGAGATTCCAAGGATGTGTTTAAAATCTTCTGGGGCCCGGGCATTCATGCATGCGGCCCCTACCCTTTGGAATTCTCTACCCTGTCAGTCATGGGACTGCGCGACCGTGTAGGGATTTAAACAGGCCCTGAAAACACATTTGTGGTACCAAGCATTTGGTGACTGTTTAATATCCTTTTAGTTGTATTATCTGTTTTTATATTATTTATGATACTGAAGTTTGATATGTTATTTTAAATGTTTGTTAGGCACCTTGGCTTCTGAAAGGCTCCATATAAATAAAGACTATTATTATTATTATTATTGTGAATGAGTGGTGGAGACTTTATTCAAGAAGATCAAGAATTATGGTAAGTACGTAATTTCCATTTCAAACCTACTAAAGATTTCAGAGGCTTGATTTTCAAAATTCCACTTCTCTGGAGCAGTTTCTACAGACCCTCAGGAACTGACCATAGGGAATGGACTTGACCAAGGATGCTGGATGTGAGCTGTCAGCCCTGAGTACATTATTTGTAGCTGTGGACTTTCTGAAGTTTTTTGACTGCACCATGTTATTTTCATCAAAAAAATCTATTTGATAATTACTGGAGCTGTGTGTAAACTTCAGGTTTGCAGGGTTATCCTTATTGAGCCAGTCCATGGACTGGTCAGTCTCCTCCTGGGTGCCCTTCCATACACAAAGTATGTCATCTATGTATCTATTCCAACGTATGATATTGTTGAAAAATAAATTCAGTGTTTCCGAGAATATGGAATTCTTCTCCCAGGCACACAGGAAGAGATTGGCATAACTGGGGGCCATTGCTGCCCCCATTGCTGTACCCTGAAGCTGAAGATAACATTTGTTGTCAAATTCCCAAAAATTGCAATTTAATACAAAATTCAATGACTCCAATATAAATTCTATTGGTATTTCTTCATGTCTGACATTGTCCCTCATAAAGTGCTCACAGGCAGCTGTGACATCCCGCATGTAATATGTATATTCGCTTCCTCCATCAAATCTCTCAAATACTCAGCTAACTCCTCCCTCAATTCTTTATAATATTCCAACCCAAAAGTGTCTGGACCTGCTGCTTTGCCTCTTTTCAAGCTCGGTATAGCCTTTAGCACCTCTTCTCTCGTTACAGGGGGCCTCTAACATTTCCCTATATTCTTCTGCTAACCTATGGATATTAATTCATTTTAGAAAGTCCTCCATTTAATTTTCACATTCAGCCCAACAAAGTTTCTCATAAAAATTCTTTAAAACATTGCCATATCCGGGCATCATCATGCACTAATGTGCCGAATCTCTATCCCTCATATTGTCAGTTTTCTCAAGTGTCTTCCCCCCTTACATTAGGCGAACCAGCAGTGGGCCAGGCTTGTTCCCCCACTCATATATCTTTTGTCTAACATGGGGTCTGCTACACAGTTAAATTCCCCCTCACCCCGCATAATGAGGTTTGGGAACTGTTCTTTGTTTAAAATATATAGGAACCTCTGATAGAAGGCAGGTTCAAACACCGATGGAGCATACATACTTCTGAAGGTGATCAAGTTACCAAAGAATAAAAAAAATAAATAAATTAGTTTCTCCCACTATGAACACAAATCTGCCCTCTGTAGGATCCTTTACTGTTCTGTGTAGGGTGAATGGGAAATTCTTGTGTATAAGAATAGCTACCCTTCATGTATGGTCCTGCAATTTAAGGGGGCTGACTCAAGTATTCACTGTCCCTGTATACTTCCTTCAGCTTATTTTATACTTTACCTTTTATGCTGCAAATGGACAAAGAACTATTATTCCAATATTGCCGTTGTAGTGATGCTAAAAATTATAAAGATGATCCATTTGTATCAGTTGCCTTGGTACAAACCACAACATCGGATCTTGCATAGTTTGACAGGGCCTTAACCAGGCAACCAGGAGATGTCATGAGAAAGCCTTAGAAGATTTTCTTTTGACCCAAGAAATTGAGAAACAGGCTGCAGTGATGGCTGTTTCCCCATTGTCTACCGCCTCCTGTTCCCAGCACATTGTTCCTTCAGTCTCCACAGTCAACGGCAGTTATCCCTGAAGCATCAAAGAAAAGAGGCAAGTCATTCGAAGTCCATTAATAAACACTGCTACTCAGGCAAGGAGAAACACAGAAAGGAAAAAGATGCTTCTCTGAATCGTTGCCGATTTTCTTTAGGGATATCTCTGTCATCAGGTCACACCTGTGGAACTTAACAAAGATGGTACACGTACTGCACCTGATGCCCTATGAGAAAAGACATAAGGACCTTAATATCTATTCACTGGAGGAAAGAAGGGAGAGAGAAGATATGATGGAGACTTTCAGGTACCTTAGGGGAATAAATGGTACAGGTGGAAAACATATTTCAGAGAAAACTGTACAAGAACAAGGGGGCATGATCCGAGGCTGAAGGGTGGAAGGCTCGGGGTAATGTTAGGATGTACTGTTTCATTAAAAGGGTGGTGGAGCCATGGAACAGCCTTCCAGAAGAAGTGGTGGGTGCAAAAACAATAGAGAGATTCAAGATTGCATGGGATAGACATAAGGGTACCCTGAAGATGTGCAGAGCAGGAGAGCCGCAGATCAAATAGGATCTGGGGCTGCAGCAGTGAGTAGGGAAATGGGCAGACTAGGTGGGCCATATGGTCCTTATCTTCCGAAAGATTATGTTTCTGTGTTAGCCATCAGGTGCTAGGATCACATAGAAGCTTTTATACAGCAGTCTTGAGGCCCACCTGTGCTGTCAGGTTCTGACGTCACAGCCCTATGTAAGTGTGGGTGGCCCTACTCTCACCTCAGTTCTTTCCTGCTGTTGACCATTTGCACACGGACTCCGTGGAAGCTTTGTCACTCAGCTGACTGCCAAAATTTTATGTACTTTCTCTTTTGTTAAACCTTCATGTCACTTTATTTTAAAGTGATTCCTTTTATTTTTGTATATCGAGACAGACTCCTTTGTCGTCTCTCTTCTGTCGCTGTGGAAAGAAGAATCTTACTTTGAGGGTATCTCTTGCAGCAGGCCATCACTGGTAGGATTTCACTGTCAGGCGTTAGGATCACATGGAATCCTTTCTAGCTAGCAGTGTACCAGAGGGGGCTGCCCACCTCTGACGTCAGCGGCCACCGTCAGCCTATCCTATATACTGTAAGGTGGGTGACCCCCATGCCCTCCTCAGTTCTTTCCCGCCATCTACCAATGCACGTTAGACCATGGACTTTGCCGCAGATACAGTCGACAGCCATTTTCCCGTGTTTACCGCGCTTTCTTGTTTTCTCGTTTATTTGATTAAACAGCAACATTTTTCGATGTTTCTTCTTCACATTTATGTCTTCACAACTTTCTTCTTCTGACTGCTCCACTAAGTGTGCCTGCAGCAAACCAATACTGGATAAGGACAGCCATTCTGCTTGCTGCTTCTGCCAAAGCTCAGACCATGACATTCAGGCCTGCGAGGTCTGCCAGAAGTTTAACCCAGCCACGAGGAGATGTCGCCAGAGGACCCTGGAAAGTTATCTCCTCCAGCAGAAGGTCAGCCAGATGGAACGAGGAGCTGCATGCCCGGAGCTCTTCTGCCACCCCAGCCCAGTCCTCGGGCTTCTCTTCCTTCAAGTCCAAGGACAAGCCTTCAGGGAAGCACAAGCATCAGGAGAAGGACCATGACTGACCCCGGTCTGCTTCCTGTTCATGATCTCCACACAAGGCTCCTAAACTGACCATGTCTGGGTCTTCCTCCTTCGGGGGGGTCAACCTCCTCATCCCTGCACATGCTTACCCCTTACCCCATCAGGGCTGCCAGTGGAACTGCCACCCACCTGGATTTCTGTGACTGGTGGTGGCTCCTTGGGGCAGGGTTTCCCATATCCTACTCCTCAGTCCCTGCTCTTTTAGCCCTTGTTTTCTTTTCCATTTCCTCTGCAGGCAGCTCAGCCAGAGCTCCTCCAGCCAGTGTGGGTGCTGCTGGCGCCAGTTCTCTACCTGCCACCCCATCAGCCACGCCCCTGACACTGGTTTCGAACTGCGGGACCTCTGTCGGTTCTGCTCCTCTTTTACAGGGGCAGACGCTGCTGGGCACTGGCGACTCCCAGAACCCAGTTTCCCTCCAGCCTTTTCCAGGGGGCACTCCTCCCCAACACCAGCCTCTCCTAATCTGGCACCTCTGAACCCCCTCCCGACGTCACTCAAACTGATGCCTGCTGGGCTGCACCTATTCGCCCACTGGCCCTTCACCAGCCTTGTCCCTGGCACCGCCAGGGCCTTCAGTGGCCCTCCTGCTATCAACACCCAGGGGCCTACTCCAGCCCTTCTGCTGCCACTACCAGGGGACTGGTGCCTGTACTGCCTCTTAGTACTGTGGGACCACAGCCTGGGTATCCGACCCCGATGCCTGAGGGTCTGACACCAGCCTAATTCTATGCAGTGCCTGGTGGACTGGCACCGGCTTTCCCTTAACCTGTACCTGTAGGACCCCAGTTGTTCTACAACTGTCCTGTACCTGGGGGTCCAGTACCAGCACCTGTGGACTGTCATGGCCTGATCTCAACACTGTGGACTTTCATGGAATCGTAGGTCCCTGCTCCAGGTGGTTCGTTCCAGATGCAACCCCTAGGGCCTTCTCAGGGCTGTGGCCTCAACCTGCTAGGGCCAGAGTACTCCTCCTACCCCCAGGAGTCCTACTGACTAACATACACCTGCTCGTCCGGTCATTTGCCAGCCTGGCGATAGTGGAGACAATGATTCTGCCACTGATGATGGTGTCAGTAAGAGTCTTCCTCCTTTGAAGGAGTCTCCTCAGGGGATGAAGGGGAGCCCAGTAATGTCCCCAAATTGCTTCCTGATGACCCCACTTTTATGGATATCATGAGGCATATCCAAGCCACGATGGGGTAGGAGACTGAGGAACAAGACCTGGAGTGTTGCCGCCTGGCAATCTACCTTCGTCAGTGCAACTCTCCTCCTTTGGTGATTCCCCCATTCACTGAGTCATATGAGGATGTTACTAAGGCCGCCTGGCTCCATCTCCATACTGTTCCAGCAGTCTTCAAGAAAGATCACAGGCTTTACCATGCTCCAGCTGGCAAATCCTTTTTTGATGAGCACTCCAAAGCCAACTCTGTAAATCGTCATCGTGGATATCTCTTTCATCAGGTCACACCTTTAGAACTTTCCCGCCAGGTGCTAGGATCACATAGAAGCTTTTCACAAGCATTCTGCCAGGGGCTACCCATGCTGACGTTGCATGTCAATGTCCCCTACACTATATAAGCATGACTGGCCCTGCTCCCTCCTCAGTCTTTTCCTGCCATCGACCTGCTTGCAGAGTTCTTCGTGGAAGCTTCACCTTTAGTCAGAACCGCCTTTTTGCTGTTTTCCTTTTTATCAACTTTATCTGCTTTTTCAGGGTTTCCTTGTCAAGACCTCCATGACACCAATGTTCGTAGCCTCAGGCCTCACTTCAGCAGTCTCTTCTGCATAGCTTTCCGGCACTTACCTCTTCTTCAGTGGGCTGGCAGGCCCTGGAGCCTGAGACTTGCCTCTGAGGTCCCTCCATTGCTGAGCATGGATGGTCCTCCAGTGCCACTGCTTCAAGAGGTGCCACTTCCTCCTTATCTCCTCTAGAAGTTCGGTGTTGGCGGCTGCGGCCCCAATGCCCTCCACCGTCCAAGCCTTTGCATCTTGCAGGCCCCGGTTCCCAAGAGGACTGGGGATCTCCGACCCACCCTGGACCTGAACAACCTCAACCTGTACATAGAATACAGACATTTCCGGATGGTCACCCTTCAGGGATTACTGCCCCTTCTTCATCAGGGGGACTGGCTCAGCTCTTTGAATATGCAGGGTGCTTTAATGCACATCAAAGTTTTTGCATTCCACAGGTGCTTCCTTCACTTCCATATTATGGGAGAGCATTACCAGTTTTGGGTTGTGCCCTTTAGCCTGTCCTCAGCCCTCAGGGTTTATACCAAGTGCCTGGCAGTGGTGGCCCCAGCCGTTAGGAGACAAGGCTTTTACGTTTTTCCCTACCTGGATGACTGGCTATTGGCAGCTCCATCCAGGGACTGTCTGCTACAAACTCTTGCGAGTACCTGCAGCCTGTTCCAGTCCTTGGGCATTACCATCAATCTGCCCAAATCTTTCCTCACCCCCTGCCAGTG
Organism: Neoceratodus forsteri; assembly: GCA_016271365.2. Classification (NCBI taxonomy): domain Eukaryota; kingdom Metazoa; phylum Chordata; order Ceratodontiformes; family Ceratodontidae; genus Neoceratodus; species Neoceratodus forsteri. Next base: position 1,541,747,072 of record CM057456.1, on the reverse strand, counting down.
CCTCCTTTACATAGGGGCAGTCCTGGACACAGCTCAGGGCCAAGCCTTCCTACCTTCCGACAGAGCAGAGTGCCTCATGGCTTAGGACCGCCTGTTTTTCTTCAGCCACCATGTTCCGGTGAAGGAGCTCTTAAGGCTCCTAGGCCTCATGGCCACAGCCAGTGCAATGGTTCCCTTAACCAGGTTGCTCATGAGAATTCATTGGACACTGCAAGTCCAGTGGGAAGCAACGCATGGACACCCTGGATCAAGCAGTGCTGGTGTTGGGTTCATTCAAGAGGGTGCTGTTATGGTGGCTGGAGCTCAGCAACCTGTTTTGGGAGTGCCCTTTTCTATACCTCCCCCTTCAGCAGATTCTTATGATGGATGCCTCCAGCCTCGGCTGGGATGCCCACAAGGGGACCCACCAAATCCAAGGAACTTGGCCCGAGATGGGGAAGGCTCTCAACATCAGTGTCCTGGAGTTGTGGACAGTCCTGTATGCCCTGCAGGCCTTGCAGACTCAGCTCTTCCCGGGTCCAGTCTTGGTTCAGACGGACAAGAAGTGTGTGGTTTATTACATAAACAAGCAGGAGTGGGACTCAATCCTATCCCCTTTGCAGGGAGACGATGAGGGTCTGGTATTGGACCATCTAGCACGGTCTGAAACTCTTGGCCGTCCATGTTCCCAGTGACCAAAACATCCCGGCAGACAGCCTAAGTCACTCATGGTCAAGAACTTACGAGTGGAAGCTTCTGACCTCAGTAGCAGAAGATCTATGACAGATGGGGTCAACCCGAGTTAGACCTTTTTGCGTCCCCACACAACACAGAACTGCCATGTTTCTGCTTGCTAGTTCCAGGGACTGGAGTTTTCTGGTGAGACGCATTGTCCCTTTTCTGGGCAGGGAGGTTTCTTTATGCTTTCCCTCCCTTCCCTGCTCCTTCAACGAGTTCTAATCAAACTCCAGATGGAAGGGGCTACAACGATCCTCATTGCCCCTTCTGGCCTCGTCGGATCTGGTTCCCCTTAAACTCTGCTGTGCCTGCCCCTGTGCACAGGCTTGCTCTCCCAGGACCAGAGCACCCTGATCCTTCCAGATTTCAAGTCACTCCATCTCCATGCATGGCTCCTGAGGTCATAGCCATAGTCGGATTCAGGGTCTCCCCCAGTGTGGCTGATGATCTTCCTGTATGTATCTTCACCGTTCATCACTGGTGGATATACATCAGAGATGCTATGACCCCACAGGAGCTTTCAGTTTACAAATTTTTTTGTTTGGGGAGGAGCCGGCGTTGATGCCGGCACTGCCCTTAAGGGCGATGCACAGCGTGCTGTGCGAGCAACAGCCAATAACTGATGCTTTCTCTTCCCTCACCTCAGTTCTGTTCTTCCCACCGTTGAGAGTGCATCTCATGGGAGAAGAGCAACTTCATAGTTCGTCGTCGAAGTCACCGAAAGTTCTGTTCGTAACTCGACACAGTAGAGCTGCAAACGGGTGAGACTGTTAGCTTTTGCTTTAATTACTGTATTTTTTTCTTTGGCGTTGAGTCTGTCCCTTAGTTTAGTTAATTTTTTGTGCAGTTGATCATGTCCGGTCCAGGGCCTAAATCCAAATCTAAGGCAGAACGTGCCCCTGTGCGTCTGTGTCCCTACAGCAAGTACATTTCCATAACAGATCACCATGATCAATGTCTTTCTTTCCTGGGTCCACAGCACGACATGGACAATTGCGACGCGTGCTTCTCCATGGACCGCTGAGTCCTCGAAATGCACGCATTGAAGGTGGGTCGGAAACCTCCTACCTTCGGAGGGCGCAGTTGGTCCCAGGACGCCATGGGAAGCACTCTGGACCCTTCCCCTGGGTTGCCCTCCATTACTACATGTACCAGAGGGCCATGAGCCATCAACGGTGCCAGCCTCGCTGGCGCCTCCAGTTTGCTAGAGGGGTCGGGCGGACAGTCGACCTCCTCCAGGGGTTTGGTTGAGCACCCCTCTCAGTTGTCAGCCTCTTTGGAGCCACGGCCTCCCCCGGTGTTGCGATCGGAGCTATACACTGGATCCGAACCGGTGGGGTCTTTGACTCTGTCTGCCGGTTCCACTCAAGCTCCTGGCACCATTTCTGGAGCCTTTGAGCAGGGCAATGCAGAGAGTGCGGTGCAGTCTTCGTTCGGTGCCGCGAGTGGTGCTGAACACAGTAGGCTGCGAGGGGTGGCCTCTCTCCCGGTCGCCCTGCTCTCTTCCTCTTCGGAGAAGGAAGATGGGTCTGACCCAGACTGGTCACCCCCCTCTGAGGAGGTCTCGAGCTCTGAGGAGTCTTGTCACCCTACGTGGCCTAGCAGCACTATTTTGAAGGTTTCTTCTCCTCTTCCTACTGACTCTGTCTCTGGGGCCACCATCTCCGAGTTCTCTGGCACTGGTGCTGTGGATTTTTGCAGTGCCATGGGACAGGGCGGTGCTTCCCCCAGTGCTGTGAAACAAGGTGGCGCCATGGAAAAGGGCGGCACTGTCCCTGATGCCGTAGAGAAGGACGGCGCTGATGATGGATCGAAGTCAGGAGACGGTGTCGGGCCTTGGGGTGGCACAGCTCCCGGTGCCAGGTTGTAAATCGGCACCTCTGTGGGGGTCAAATCCGGCGCTGAAGCTGGGAGTGGCACGGCCTCTGTTACCCTTTAAAGGGCTAACTCGGGGGTTTCTGCAGATACGTGTGGCTCCTCCAGTGTTGTCCCCCTTAATCCTTCAGGGACGGATGAGGCGCAGGACTTGAGAGCACCCGGGGTGGCCCGAGGGTCTTCTTTCAGAGCTGCTGGTGGCTCTGGTAGGATCTATAGTGCCGATCCCTCGCACTTTGGTGCTCGTCAGTGGGGTGGCATCTTGCATCTAGTGGGGTTAGGGGCCATCCACAAGGGCCAGACCGGCCCCGGTCTCCTCACTGTGGGGCTTCTTCCTTAGGGCACCACCCTGTCTGTACCTGCATGGTTGTGTGACCTTCTGTGGACTGTTTGTGCAGCTCCACCCTTTGGGATGGGTTGCGTAAGCATTCCCAAAGCCCTAGCAGGGATCCTCCTCCTCTGACTTGCCAGTTTTCTTCTCCTCACTTGGATCCTCTGCCTCTCCCTTCTCTCTCAGGCATTTCAGGTCCTACAGAGACCCTGTCATTGTACCAATTCAGAGGCTCGGCTGCAGCATTCCCTTGCTATCTTAGAGCTCTTGACCAGATCATTTTTAAACCAGAAACCCCTGCTGCACCCAGATCTGAATCAAGCTTCTCCGCCTCCTCGTCTTCCTCTCAGGAGGAAGAAGACTCATCAGTCTACTTGTCCTTGGATGCTGATATCGCCAGCTATCAGCGGTTCTTGTCGAGGTTGCTGGAGGAACTCCTCATTTCCCATTTTGCAAGTCGCAATCCTGCCCATGTGGCGCAGGCTCTCCTGGGAGAGTTTTCCTCGGAGAATATGATTGTTTCTCCGTGGCCTGTTCCTTTTCAGGAAGCGTCCCATCAGGTCTGGCAGTCTTCTGCTTCCCCCTCTCCTGCCCCAAGTGACTGCTAGCATGGGTATCTAACCCGCCCCCGGGGGTCTCCAGGCACCTTGTCTCTTCCCACTTCAGGGATAGAGTTACTGGATGCCCCCCAAGACATGACTGCCCCCACCAGAGTTCGACTCAGCTGAGTTTAACCACCAGAGTGAAGGATTTTTATCCTCGGTGCATCTCCTTCTATGCATTTCATCACATCAGGCTTATATGGTTGTCTATTCTAGACAGTTATGGATGGTGCAGGGACAACTCCTAGCCACTCTGCCTGATTCGAAGGCAACCAGGCAGGCCATCTGTCTTTCTGCTTCTGGCCTACAGCTAGCGAGGCATCTTTTAAGAGTGTCTTACGACGCTAATGAGGTAGCTTCTAGATTGGCAGGATCTGTAGTCTGTATAAGATGGGCAGCATGGCTTTGTCTTTCTTGGTTATCGCCCCTGGCCCAGCCAGTGTAGGGCGATTGCCTCCCATTTCCAAGGAGCCCATTTTTTCTCCCGCAAGGTGAGACAGGAATTGGTGGGGCACCTCCCTTCTCCCAGGTCACAGGAGTCCCTGTCTCATCCTGACCAGTCTCTGGCTTCTCCCTCTGTGGTTCTCCCCTACAAGGGGCTGAGGAACGGCTGCCCTCAGGGATGTGCTAGGTCCCCATTGGGGGGATTGCTATTCACCCACCAGTGATGAATGTTGAAGATACATACAGGAAGATATGGAAATCATGTACTTCCCGTAATTCTTGGTCCTCTTGTATATTTTCACCATTCATCACTGCTTCCCGTCTACCTGCCTCTCTGGTGCCTCAACCATGGAGCAGTGCCTCCTCCCTGCTTGCTCTCCCCTCTGTGGAAACCTTGTGGAGTAAGCCTTGCTTCTCTGCTCTGTTTTCTCCAGGAGATTTTTCTTCTCCCTGAAGAGGGGAGGACTAGCAGGGTCCCCCCTATTTTTTCTGCTCTTGACAATGGGGACTCCTCTGATCCCTCTTCTCTCCTTCATTTTGCCTTCTGACAAAATAGGAGTTTGGTCCTCCTCGGACTTTCTCAATTCAGTGGGCATGGAGGACATGAGGACTCCTCCCCTTTACCTTGAACCAATACGATTGGCCTAGAATAGTACCTCTCCTCCAGGACTCCTTCTCCCTTGCCTTGGCACAGGAGCAGTTTCAGGATGTATCATTGCCCGGATATGAAAATCTATTTGGAGGTCCTCTGTCCTGCGGTGGACTCTGTCACAACCCCTGCACCTTAGGAGGACTTTAGAGACCCCAACACATTGCTTCTTTGGGGGGTTTTGTCTGGCACCTCCTAATTGTCCAGCCTCGTGGTTGTTTTGTTCTTGAGCTAACCTGGCTCAAAAAGTACGGTCACGCCTCACTTGGAGACCAACCTGTCTCCTTTTAAGGCCCATCTGGTAAATACAGAGATGGAGGCGACCTTGATGCCTTCCTTCTCCCTAGGGAGAATGGGGTGTTATGGGGGGGGGTCTCGTCACCTTTGCTATCTCATCTTCTTTTTTCCTAAACCCTTCCCACTTCCCTATCCCCCAGGACTGCCCAGTGGTTGGGGCCCCACCCCTATACCACACCCTCAGGTTGCCTCCCGCTCCTCCTGTGTCAGTTTTTTTTTTTTTCTTCCTTTCTGTTTATATACTTCCCTTTTACTATCTCTTGGGCTCCCTTGCCCTGCCCTCTTTTTTTCTCTATTTCTAATTTCCACTCTCTCTGGCTGGCAGAACTGAGGTGAGGGCGGAGTCGGCGTCGGTTACTGGCTGACATCACACAGCACACTGTGTGCCACCCTTGACGCCGGCTCCCCCCCACCCCAAAACAAAAAAATTTTTGTAAGCTGAAAGCTCCTGCGGGGTCATAACTCCTCTGGCGTATACCACCAGTGATGAATGGTTAAGATATATAAGAAGATCAAGAATTACAGTAAGTACATAATTTCCATGTTTGGTGGCTTCCAGAAAGTCCTTCACCAAGGCCACCTACTCTATGAAATGGAAGCGCTTCGCTGTTTGGACTGCCTCGCCACAGTGGGATCCCTTCACTTGTCCAGTGTATCAAGTTTCAGAGTACCATCTGTCCCTCTCAGACTCGGGTTTACGGTACTCCTCTAGTAAGGTACATCTCTCTGCCATCTCTGCATATTGTGTACCTGTGGACAAGTGCTCAGTGGCCCAGCTCGACGTGTCCCGCATCTTCTTATGGGGCATTTTGCACTTGAAGCCCCCAATCAGGTACCTTGTCCTGCCTTGAGAACTTAATTATGTGTTAGAAATGCTTACTTTGCCTCCCTTTGAACTGCCCACGTCTTGCGAGCTGCATTTTCTGTCGTGGAAAGCAATTTTTTTAGTTGCCATTACTGCTCGAAGGATTTCAGAGCTTCAGGCCCTTTTGTGTTAGAAGCCTTATTTCATTTTTCACAAAGACAGGGTGTCTTTGCGTACAAATCCTAAGTTTACTTTAAATCAATCCATCACCTACCAGTTTATTTTCTGGAGCATTCCAGTCAAGGGGAAGCATTGCTCTATACTCTGGATGTGCATAGAATCCTGATGTGTAGTATACACACCAGAATGAGGACCCTCTGATGTCCAGTCAGTTGTTTGTTTCATTCGCCCCTGGGAAAGAGGGTGCCCTGGTGTCCAAACGGTGTTTGCTTAAGTGGTTAGCAGATTGCATTGTTTATTGTTACGAGAAGTACGGCCAGGGAACTTTCTGGAGGGGTTAAGGGCCATTCCACAAGAGGAATGGCCACATCAGTGGCTTGCTTTTGTAATGTGTCAGCTGCTGACGTCTACGCTGCTGCCACTTGGAGTACTATCCACATCTTTACAAAGCATTACAGTCTGGGCATTGCCTGTAGGCATCGACCCAACACTGGCCTAGCTGTCCTCCAAGGCCTTATTTCTTAGGCTGTTATTTTTTAGCCAGCCGCCCGCTCTGCCTGTCTGTAGTACCAGAACTTCTTGGGACTCTGTCCTGCTGGTGATGGCCTGCTGCAAGATATACCCTTGAAGTAAGATAGTACAGTTACGTAAGAACTTACTGTAACAGTAGATCTTCAAGAGGATCTCTTGCAGCAGGCCCTGCATTCCCTCCCTCCTTCCCCCTTTTGTTCTTCCTGTGTCTCTCTCTCCCCTTCATCGGGGCAAGTCTTCTGCTTGTTACTCTGCTGTAGGGTTACCTCGGAGTCCTCCTTAGTGTCCCCCTTCCGGTATCCTGGTTATGGTCTCCGGCGGGAGAACTGAGGAGGGCATGGCGGGCAACCCACCTTATATAGGATAGGCTGACATCGGCCTCTGACGTCAAAGGTGGGCAGCACCCTCTGGTAGACTGCTAGCTAGAAAGGTTTCCATGTGATCCTAGCACCAGATGGCTAAGTCCTGCTGGTGATGTCCTGCTGGAAGAGATCCTCTAGAAGCTCTACTGTTACAGTTTGTTCTTACGTAACTGTACTTTTCTTCAGCTGTCAACCATGAACCTTGTGTCTGCTGTCTCGGGCCTGGTCAGAATGGTCTTGCCTGCGAACTTTGCCTGAAGTTCAACCTCGTCACCCAGCGGTGCCACAAGAAGGTCCTGCATTCGTTCCTCATGGAGCAAAAGGCAGCCAGTGGAGAGCAGGGTCTTACGGGGATCCTTCCTCCCAGTTACCAGCGTCCACTTGAGGCTCTCAGGCCACCAAGGCCTGGGACAAGTCCTCGGGGGAAACATTCTCGCTAGGATAAGGACCGACCTAAGGACCATTCCCCCTGACGGCAGTCCTGGTTCCTGTTGGATTCTTCCTCCTCTTCTCCTGGGATCGCACCATTGAACGTTTCAACTTTGATACCTCTTTCTGTGCAGGTCTTTGCTTCTATCAGACACCCACAGTGAAGAGTTCTCCCAGCCTTCTTAGGGCAGTGGAGGGGGCCATCGGCCTTTGGGTTGTCTGCCCAAGCCCCACTGTCACAACCTCTTGAACCATGAGGTCCACAGGCACCGGGCCCCACTGCCTCTACTGCAGCTAGTGGTGGTTCGTCAGAGCTGGGCTCTTTGCACTCTCTGTCGATACTTGTCTTGGATGATGCTTCCTTACCATGTCGTCAATCTCAATGCAGTTCTCACATCTATAACCTTGGCTGTCATCCAACAATTTGTTCCACAGCTTGGGCCTTCATCACTCTTGCCATCGGGTGCTGCTTCGGTGTCGACACCAGTTTGACCTATCCGCCCCAGCCATCGGTCCCTGCTACAGAACAGGCCGACTTAGAGGAGGAATATCACCCTGATCTCATCCTCCCTGATGAAGAAGATATGGAGGTTGACTCCTCTGACAGGTCTACTGTCTCCTCCAGGAGTGAGGACTCAGTTAAACACACCCCAAGGTCCCACCCCGGAGGACCCCTCTTTTTTAATATTATGAAACAGCTCTGCTACATTATGGGGTTCCAGACTGAAAAGGAGGATGTTACAAGGAGGAATTGGTGGATTTCCTAGAAATCTCAGAATCTTCACCCAAAGTTATTCCTCCTCTCCTTCCAGAACTGCAGTATGCTGCCAGTACTGCCTGGCATAGCCCCAGCTTGGTACCTACCATGCCCACAAAGGCTGATAAGCTTTACCAGGCACCCTTGGGGCTGCCTTTTTATGCAGTCCAGTTGGAAACCAACTCAGTGATAATCAATGCAGCCCATGGCGGGACCAACATGCCCAAGCACCTTAGCTCCCTTTCCCTGACAGGGAATCTCACAGGACTGACCTCTGGGGCAAGAGGACTTTTGTCTCAGCCACTTTGGGTCTTATAATTGCCAAGTACTTGTCTCATATGAACAAGTACCAACATACCCTCTGGAGGAAGGGCAAGGTTGATGCTTAGGCCCTTCCTAAGGGTTCCTAGAGACAGGAGTTTCTCAGAATTCTCCAGGCCTCGGAAGATGTTAGTAAGCATCTCCTCAGAGCCACCTATGAAATAACTGATACTACAGCCAGGGCAGCTGCCACTGGCATTTGCCTTAGAAGGCACTCCTGGCTTAGAGTCTGTGGCTTTCGCTGCTGATGTCCAAGAAAAGGTGTTGAATGCCCCTTTTGTGGGTCACAGACATTTTGGTCCTGATGTGCAGGATAGTATTAATGACCCGAAGGCCTCTGGCAGGGCTTTTAGGTCTGTAGGTCTGTCCCTTTCTTTTATCATACTCTGCGTAGAAGCAGACTGGGGCCCTCGTTTCATAAGGTCTCTTGCAAGTCTGGCTCCAGAACCAAGCTCCAGGGCAAGCGCAGGGCCAGCTCTGCCTTGTCTTCCCCCTCCTCCACTACTGGCCCCTCTGCTAAGCATGGTTGTGCCTCAGTCTGACTCCTTACCAGACCCTACTCCTCTTGTTTCAAGCCAGGAGGTGGGGGTCGGAGAACAGTTCTCCCTCCATCTCTCCCAGTGGAGAACCATTACCACAGACGCTTGGATCCTGCAGATAATCAAACAGGGCCACGCTCTAGAACTTCTAGAGCAGCCTCCAGATATTCTGTGGGTGTTCCCACCTGTTATCCTCTGGACCACATAGTAGTGCTCCAGGAGAAGGTGTTCACCTTATTGTGCAAAAGGGTCATAGAGCCAGTGCTCAGGCGGCAAAGGAACAAAGTGTTCTACTCCAGGTTCTTCTTGGTTCCTAAAAGAACTGGGGACTTGAGGCCCATTCTAGACCTCAAGGAGCTGAATTATAACATCCAACAGAGAAAGTTCAGGATGGTAACTTAACATGGGCTTCTTCCTCTGCTCAAGCAGGGCAACTGGGTATGTTTCCGGGACATGCAGGATGCCTCTCTGCATATCATAGTTTGCCCCTCTCACTGGCAGTACCCTACGGGTCCTCTTCCAGGGGGAGCATTACCAGTTCAGAGTGTTGCCCTTTGGCTTATCCTTTGTGTCACGGGTATTTACCAAGTGCTTACCAGCTGTAGCAACAGCCCTCCGAAGTGAAGGCCTTTATGTGTTCCCATACTTGTTCGACTGGTTACTGAAAAGCACAGTCCAGGGAACTACTGTTGCTGACTCTAGAACACACCCTGCAGTTATTCCAGTCTTTGGGCATCACTGTCAGTTTGCCCAAGTCTCTGCTGACCCCATCCCAGCTGTTGCAGTTCATAGGGGTGGTTTTGTACTCGACTCAGGGCGAGGCCTTCCTACCATGAGACAGGGCGGACTGCCTTATAACTGAGGCCCAGGTTGTGACTCAGTGGCAGTATGTCCCAGCCAGGAAGTTCTTGATTCTGCTAGGCTTAGCGACCATGGCTATTGTTACTGTCCCTTTGGCCAGACTGCATATGAGGATCCCACAGTGGACCCTTAGGTCCAGTGGGATCACGCTCCGACGATCTGGATCAGCTGGCCCTTATGTCCTCCCCAGTACAGAAGGTGCTTTAGCGGTGGATGGACCCAGGCAATCTCTTAAAAGGAGTCCCCTTTCTTCTCCCCACTCCTCACCAGGGATGCTTTGGGTCTGGGTTGAGGAGCGCTTCTAGACCATTATCAGACCCAGGGGATCTGGTCCCAGTGGGAGACCCACCTCCACGTAAACATTCTAGAAATGCGGGCAGTTCTGTATGCCTTACAGGCCTATCAGAACCATCTCTCTCCAGGCCCACTGTTGGTGCAGTCAAACAACCTTAGTGTGGTCTATTTCATTAACAAGCAGGGGGCATTTCCTACCTCCTGTGCTAGGAGGTGATAAGGGCCTGGTACTGGGCTCTAGATCATAGTCTAGAACTGTCAGCCGTCCGTGTGCCAGGCTCCCAAAATACCATGGTGGACAGCCTCAGCCGGTCAGAGTCCAGAATGCATGAGTGGGAACTGCTGACCTCGGTAGTAGAAGACCTGTTCAACAGGCGGGTTCATCCAGAGTTGGACCTTTTTGTGTCCCCACTCAAAGCCCCACTGCCATGTTTCTGTTTGCTAGATCCAGGGTCTGGAATTTTCTGGCAAAATGTGTTGTCCCCCTCTTGGAAAGGGAGGTTTCTTTACACCTTCCCACCCTTTCCTCTTACTCAGAGGGTGCTCATCAAGCTACAGAGGGAGGGTGCCACCTTAATTCTGGTGGCTCCATTCTGGCCTCATCAGATATGGTTTCCATTACTACAACAGTTGGTGCAGAACCTCCGGTTCCCTTTCCCCTCTGCAGGGACCTGTTGTCACAGGCTCAAGGGACCCTGGTCCATCCAGATGTCAAGTCCCTCCGGCTGCATGCCTGGCTCCTGAAGATGTAGCCATTGCTCGATTCAGGGTCTCCCAGCAGGTGGCTGATGTCCTGGTGGCTGCCCAGAAACCCTTCACCAGAGCCACTTACTCAATGAAGTGGAAGCGTTTTGCTGTATGGGCCTCTTCTCTTCGCCTGCACCCTTTCACTTGTTTGGTCAGCCAAGTTCTAGAGTATCTCCTGTCCTTATCAAATGCAGGACTACAGTATTCCTCTGTTAAGGTGCACCTGTCTGCTATTTCAACCTTTCATGTGCCTATTGATGGCCATACTGAAGACCAATTGGATGTGTCCTTTACTTTTCTGAGAGGCATTCCACACTTGAAACCTCCTATCCGGAATCCGGTCCCAACTTGGGACCTCAGCTTCATGCTTGAGAAGCTGACCCTGCCTCCTTTTGAGCCAGCTGCATCCTGCGAGCTACACTTTCTGTCATGGAAAGCATTATTTTTAGTTCCTATTACTTCTGCTCGAGGAATTTCAGAGCTACAGGCTCTCGTGTGTGAGCAGCCTTATTTGATTTTTCATAAAGACTGGGTCCTTTGCATACTAATCCAAAGTTTCTTCCTAAGGAAATGTCTGAGTGTTTTCTAAATCAATCTATCAACCTTCTTGTTTATTTTCCAGAGCATGCCAATCCAAGGGAAGCATTGCTCCATACTTTAGATGTGCAAAGAATTCTCAGGTACTATACACACTGTACTGAGGACTGCAGAAAGTCATCTCAGTTGTTTGTTTCTTTCACCCCTGGCAAAGAGGGTGCTACAGTATCTAAACAGTGCTTGTCGAAATGGCAGGTCAACTGTTTTACTTTCTATTATAGAAAGTATGGTAAGGAACTTCCTGGTGTGGTTCATAGCCATTCAGCCAGAGGCATGGCCACTTCTGTTGCCAGGAACATGTCAGCTGCAGAAATTTGTGCTGCTCCCACTTGGAGTACTGTCCACACTTTCAGCAAGCACTACAGTCTGGACATTGCCTCCAGAAGAAGGGCAGGCTTTGGTCTAACTGTGCTTCAGGGTCTTCTTTCTTAGGCCTCTGGCCTCCCACCACCCAGACTGTCTTGTGCTTAGCACTGCTTGGGACTCGTTCCATGGTTGTGACCTGATGATGGAGATATTCCTGAGGAAGACAGAAGAGTTACACAAGAACTTACCATAACAGCAGATTTTTAAGGGAATCTCTGTCATCATGTCATGCCGTACCTTCCTCCATCCCCCTTTCTTTCTCCCTCCCTCTTCTCTTTCTCTCCAGCTTGGCTGTCCTGTTGCTCCAGCCTTTTTGCAAGCTGGGCACCTTCTCTGTCTCTCTCCCCTCGGTTCCTCTGTGTGACTCCTGCCTTCTATGGGGAAAGAACTGAGGAGCGAGTGGAGCTGCCTGTGCTTGTATGGGGTTGTGACGTCGGAGCCTGATAGTGTGGGTGGCCCCTGCTAGACTGCTGTAGAAAAGCTTCCAAGTGATCCTAGCACCTGACAGCAAGTTCCATAGGTATGACCTGATGACAGAGATACCCTCAGAGATCTACTGTTGCGGGCAAGTTCTTACATAACTGTTCTTTCATCACTTAGGGTAAGGCCACAGACAGATAGGACCCCAGCTATGGCCATGGGTCCTGATGCCCCTCCGGCTGTCTAATTGTTACCAAGGCTGGGGTCCAGCATGGGTTCCTCCACCCCAGCCAGGGACTTGCAGCCTGTTCTGCAATCAGGAATGTACTGTTGGTATCTCAACCATTGACAACACCTTTGTGGGCTTGGTCAAAGCACAGACATTCAGTTCAGTTTTATTTTTCCAGGAAATACAACGTTGAGAAGGACTCATTTACAAAGTTGTCCTGGAGAACAAGTAGAACAGTTCAAATACACAGTACAAAGTTGCATAACAAAAGCAAGGACAGCAAAAGTATGAATCAGGTTTACAGTACATGGGATTAACAGCAGAGTTTAGCAGTGTGGCAACATGACAATCAATAGATTATACTTCAGGAGCATACATAGAAGCGAAAGAACAATACATGAAGCTACTAGATACATGATAAGGCTGTGGTAAATCTATATAGAGACTGGAAGATATGTGGGAAAGTGGAACAGCAGGAGGGAGGAGAAAGAGAATAGAGTAAGACAGCAGCATAGAGGGAGAGGGAAGAGAAAAGAGGAAGACAGCAGCATCTAGCTATGTAGAAGGAGTAATTGAAGAGAAACAGGGATGGATAGAAAATAGGTAGAAGAATGAGCGAATGGGCAGAGGAAACCAGGGTAAAGAGGAAGGACAGTACTGGGTGCATCTACAGAAGTGCTGGGGTTGGGCGATTAGGATAAAGTAGCCTAAATGGTCGACTAGGTATAGCATTGACATTTATCTACCAATGCAGTTTTTAGCATCAATTTAAAGGAGTTTGGACTAATCAGCTGGGTAAGTTTTAAGGTATCTTGGATAGTATCAAACAATGCCTGAGCTGTTTCAGTACCTACTGCCGCTGCCATCTATGCCTACAGAATTGGTGTTTCCGGCTGGTCCGTCAACTGCTTTACCGTCGAGGCACTCATATTCCATCCCTTTATAATGCCAGGACTGGAAAGGCTACTGTGAATGGAACCCCTTCAGCTCCTTCTAATATTCTCACCATTCTGTCAACCTCTACCTATAGATGGATGGATAGACGAAAAGAGCTGGGATATAACCAGAATACATAGGAGGAGGAGTGCAGGCCATGAAAGGAGAGAAAAGAAAGAAAATAGTGTGGTAGACTCAAACTCCACTCTTTCCTCTTGTTCTGAGGAGAGCATGATAAATATACCTAGATCTCCCCCTGAGGATGCCTCGTTTCAGACCTTCCTTATATCTTTGAGTTCTTGGAAGTTTCAGCCTCTCCTGCAGTGATTATTCATCTGATGCATTATGCTCTAGAGGATGCTTCTTTGGCTTCCTGCTATAGGTACACAATTGCCTGCTGTTCTCAAGAAGGCAGATAAACAATATCCTGCCCCATCTGTGAGGCTGTATTAAGAAACACTCAGTGATAATTATGGCTGCTTATGACAGATGTAAAGCTCCAGAACTCTTGAGCTCTCTGCTCCTTGACAAGGAGCCTAGGAAGCTGGATGTGATGGGTAAGAGAACTTTTGCCTCCACTACCCTAGGCCTAACGATTTCCAAACTATCAGGCACTTATGATTAAATAACTAAATTTTCTTTCAAAGACAATGATCACTCTGGCTGAAAAATTACTGGAGAGCCAGGACAAAATATTGGCTCAGCAAACAGTTGCTTATAGCCAAGAAGCAGGTAAGCACCTACTCGGATCTGCCTACAATGACTCTAATGCTGCTGCTAGGGTAGCAGCCTCTGAAATTTGCATTCATCGCCAGTCCTGGTTTCGAATGGCTGTTTTTTTTCTTCTAATGTACAAAAATGTGTAATGAATGCTTCTTTCAGGGGAGAGTAGCTGTTAGGTAATGACTTTGAAAATATTTTGCAGGGTCTGCAAACATCAAGAATGATTCTCAGATCCCTCCATACTCTGAACCTCAAACTCAGAGAACAGGGTTGTGGTTCTTTTCATAGGCCATGTACCCATTCTGGCCGAAGTTGCTCAAGATGCCCCGACCATTGATCACAGAGTCCTAGGTCCTCTACCTCCTAGGCCACTATTCTGCCCCCTGGTGCCCATGCCAGACTTGCAAAAGGGGCAGACTGTTACCGGCACCCCTTCGCCTTTTGACTCCCCTCACTTGCCTCAGTCCTCACTACCTCAGGAGGTTTTGGTGGGAGTCCATATCTCTCTCTTTCTATCAGAGTGGGGGGAGATCACTATGGATGCATGGATTCTGGAGTAGGTTCAGCACGGACATGACCGAGAGCTCCTTACTGTTCCTCCAGTTACCCACCTGTTGCCAAGTAGGTGTCCTTCGCGACATCTTGCCCTTTTGCTGGAGAGGATTCACTCCTTCCGCAAAAGGGCTGTAGAATTAGCCCTGGCTGCATAAAAAAAAAATAAACTGAAGAATTTTACTCCTGGAGAGAAAGAAGTAAGTGCCTCGGCTGGGACTTGAACCCAGGCAACCCGGAATACCGTTCTGGTTGCTCTAACCATCTGTGCCACCAAGGCAACTGGAACCTGGGCTGTCCTGGAGCACACATTACTTTTTCTGCAATGCACAAGCTGGTACTATACAAATAATTACTACATTTTCAATCACATGGGTATGGTTGTGCATTAGAGAAAGAGTAATGCGTGCTCCAGGACAGACCAGGTTCCAGTTGCTTTGGTGGCGCAGCTGGTTAGTGCAACCAGAATGGTATTCCGGGTGGCCTGTGTTCAAGACCCAGCAGAGGCGGTTATTTCCTTCTCTCCTCTGTTTGTACCTTTTACATGAAGGATGCTTACTGTCACAACCCCACTCAGGTCAGGCCCTCTGCTCCCACAGTGCCAGCCTCCGAGCGTAGTATTGTGAACAGTTAACAGAACAGGGTAACCCTCCTGTCTGTTTGTGGGTCTGAATCACCTTTGGTCTCAAGTTCTGGAGGGATTCAAACTGTGAACCTTATGCTAGCATACCCAAATGTACAGGTTCAGACAATTCTGCTCTTCGGGGAATGCCAGATATTTTTCACCAAAGGGCACCTAACCAGGTATCCAAAAAGAACCTTTAAAACTCTATGAAAGACCTTAGGAAAATTCTTACCTTTTCCCAGTTTGGTATTACCATTAAGCTTATGAACAGTGTCAACTTTAACCATCTGTACTTCACATGTAAAAGAAAGAATTTCGAAGGCACACCAGGCAGTCTCTTTAAATATAGATTTACTTAAAAATGGATAAAAAATATGTAAAATGTAAACACAGAACCATGTATCACAAAGCATACAATCACCTAAAAGAACAAAGTTAAAGTACAAACATAATTCCTACCACAATATTATTAGACTTCCTATCTAATGTAGTACCTTCTAAACAGTGGTTAAAATAGATGTTGTTTTCTAAGAGCCCACAAGAGAAGTATGCCTAAGATCAGTCACAGAATAGTTTAAAACGGTCTTTTCCAACCTTTTCCATGATGTCACCTAGCTCCTCCCTGTTAAATATAAAAATTAATACACGCAGGATGTCCCATCACTCAGGAGGTATATTAAATAAGGTGACATCAGCAAAAACTCATTTCCCAATATGACTCTTTGATCTTATGTCTTTCCTTTGATCTAGTGTGGTTTCCTGCTTTTCAAAGACATCACAGGACGTTTACAACTCTGCAGTTTTCTCACCTAGATGTCATATAGCTTCTTTTAGCACCAATTGAAATTAACTGTCCTTCCTCTGAAGACATCATAAAATGGATATTTTATTTACTGGCTTCAAAGCAACACAGATCATAAACAAGGCTATAAAATGCGACTTCTTGGAAGTTAATCACATTACAGAGCTCTGCTGTTTAACATATATCCTGTCATTTTAACTGAAATGTGTGTGTGGGGGGGGTCATCCCAGAAGCACAGGATGTCTTGTGACAGACAATCAACACTACATTTTTTATATTACAAAATTCATAGAGCAATCAGAACCAGCTGGCCAAGCATCACAACCCTCCCTACCTAGACTGAATTTGGGGGCTCTATCCCTTGCATGGGATGAGCTTCTCAAATCAGTTCACTCCTCATAGACGCGCGATAAGCCATCGCTGTTCTGATTTGTCACTCCAGCCCTATGTAGGATTGTCATGTCATAACCTTGCAAAGCAAGACTCCATCTTAACAGTCTACCATTAGTTTTTCCCATTTGCGTCAGCCAATCCAGGAAGTTGTGGTCAGTTTGTACCACAAAATGCTGCCCATATAAGTATGGCTCTAGCTTCTTTAGGGCCCACACTGTGGCAAGACACTCTTTTTCCACAGTAGAGCATGCCTGCTCCCTGTGAAGTAGCTTTTTACTCAGGTACACTACCGGGTGATCTTTCCCTTGATTGGATGTCTGACTCAGTACTGCCCCAATACCCACGTCTGAGGCATCAGTCTGAACTATAAAGGGTTTGCTATAGTCAGGACTTGTCAGTACAGGAGCACAGCACAGTGCCTCCTTCAGTCTGGTAAAGGCTTCTTCACAGGCTGGTCCCCAGGTAATTTTCTTTGGCATCCTTTGCTTTGCCAGGTCAGATAGGGAAGCAGCCAGGGCACTGTAGTTGGGTCCAAATTTCCTATAGTACCCTGCTTCCCTAGAAAACTCCTGACCTGCTCCTGCATTTCTGGTCTGGACCATGCCTGGATAACCTCTATTTTTATTTGGTTAAGACAGAGCTGTCCCCGGCCTACCACATGCCCGAGGTATGCCACTCTTCCCATGGCCACCTGGCACTTCTCAGCTTTGACAGTGAGCCCGGCCCTTTGTATCCTGCCCAGCACTTCCCCAAGGTGGGAGAGGTGCTCCTCCCAGCTGGTACTAAAGATGGCAGTGTTATCCAGGTACGCCAAGGCATACTCCTCAGCACCATTTAACACCTGGTTCACCAACCTTTGGAAAGTGGCCGGGGCATTCTTCATTCCGAAGGGCATTACTTCAAATTCAAATAAGCCTATCGGAGTGATGAAGGCCAACCTCTCCCTAGCTCTGTCTGTTAATTCTACCTGCCAATACCCCTTGGTCAGGTCAGTGGTCGTAAGGTGGGTCACCCCTCCCAACTTGTCCAGGAGTTCTTACGTCCGGGGCATCGGGTGGGCGTCTGACTTCGTGACTGCATTCAGTCCATGATAGTCCACACAGAAAACAAGTAGAGTCATCTGGCTTGGGCACAAGGACTATGGGTGAGGCCCAGGGGCTGCGGGATCTCTGGATTACCCCTAAATCCAGCATCTCCTCCACTTCCCTCCTAGTGTCCTTTTGGACAGCCTTGACACCCCGATATGCATGCCACACCGCTCAGAATCTGTGTCCCTGTCCCACACCGTACGTCACTAGGAGGTTAATCCAGGCTTGGCACTCAAACAATGGGGCAAAGTCTGCTAAAACCTCCTTTACTTCCTGGATCTTGTCCAGAGCCAGCTGGGGAGATAGTTTACTGCCTCTCAGAGAACTCCTGCTTGCTTTCCTCCAGCAAGTCCAGAAGGGGGTCTCCTTCATCCATCCCTCCCCAGACTACACACTGCAATCACCATGTCAGCCCCATTAGCATATGGCTTCATCACGCTGACATGGTACATCCTTTCTAGTCTGTCTTCTGTCCGTAACTATAATATAGTTCATGTCATTTACCTTCCTAACTACTTTATGCAAGCCCTGCCCACTCAGCCCTGCAGCTCTATCTTTCCGGACCGAATAAGGACCATGACTTCCTGACCCACCTATGTATGAGCGAAGCTCTGGCTCTGTGGTCAGATCACACTTTTGTTTCTGTTGGGCAGCTGCCAGTTTGCTCTCGCTGTCCCCATAAGCTCCTTCCAGCCTTTCCCTAAACCTAAGGATCGTAATCCACTATGGGAGTTCCCTTGGTGTCATACTTGCCTTCCCATTCCTCCCAGATCAGGTCTAGGGGCCCACGTACCCGACGTCCATATAAGAGTTTGAAGGGGGACAATCCTGTCGACTCTTGGGGCACCTCCCTGTATGCATACAACAGGTGGGGAAAGTATTTCTCCCAGTCCCTCCCATGCTGTTCAGCAAACGCCCGGAGCATTGATTCCAGGGTACCATTAAATCTTTCCCAAGCCCCTTGGCTTGTGGGTGATATGGTGTTGTGCATCTCTGCACCACCCCACACTTCTCCCACAAACATTTCATCAGGTCTGACATGAAGGAACCACCTCAATCGGTGATAACCTCCTGCGGAAACCCAACAAGGGGGAAAATCACAAGTAAGGCATCTGACACTTTGTTGGTCCTCAGTGAGGATAGGGTGACTGCCTCTGGGTACCGGGTGGCATAATCCAACACAGTTGGGATGAATCTCTTCACTGAGGAGACGGGGGGTATTTAAAGGCCCCACAGTATCCATTCTCACCCTCTGGAATGGCTCCTCCACTATGGGCAGTAGAATTAGGTGGCTTGGGTTTTCTGCCCGACTTATCTGTTTCTTGGCACCGTTGTAAGATTCCTGCAACACTCCTTCACCTGCTGGTAGAAATTGAAGGCCATCTAAATTCAGGGCCAAGCTGCTGCGTGAGTCGT
Organism: Neoceratodus forsteri; assembly: GCA_016271365.2. Lineage (NCBI taxonomy): Eukaryota > Metazoa > Chordata > Ceratodontiformes > Ceratodontidae > Neoceratodus > Neoceratodus forsteri. The sequence goes on along the minus strand of CM057456.1, from coordinate 1,541,728,184 downwards.
GCAATTCCCAGATGACCAGACAAGGGAATATCAGGTGCAACCTTGAGCAGCTGCTCACGCATACCCCTGGGGAACAACAGAGCTGCCTGCCTCACTCACTCCCTCCTGGCTCACACAGCCTGAGCATACATCAGTCCATTTTCCCAATAAACCTTATGTTTACCGTCACCGCCTCGTGCTCCTCGTCAGAGTCCCCAAGCCTTTCAGCGCTTCTTGACTAGGGTCATCACTCTCTGAGCAGCTGCAAACTCCTCACACATTCCGCTAAGGTATGGGACAGGTCCCTTCAGTCTCTAAACTAGGGTCCCTGGTACTAGCATCAGGGCACTTAGGATCACTGTGATCCTAACCCCTGACACATGGGTCACCCCTCCCTCCTTGGGAGTAACCCTCTGTAGCTGTGTGGTTAACTGCTACTGGGGAAATTTCTACCCCTTTTCATTAGTCTCCCATCTGGAGACACAGTCTGGGAAACAGCCTCCCAGTGGTTTCACAATGGCTTCTGTGGGGTCCAGGGAACTACAATGTTCCCTTGGCACTTGGCTACGGGTAACTGCACATACCATCCCTTGTTTGAGATTGTTGCCCAGTATCACATCCACTGCTAAGGTTTTGGCTACAGCCACCTGTTGCACATTTTCCCCCTTTTTTACCCCAGTCTAGGAGAACACTAGCGAGGGGCAGTGTTTTCTCCTCACCAGTAAAGTCCTGTACAGTGACGTATTTATTGGGTATAAGCTAACTAGACTCTACTAGATCCACTTTTACCAATGTCAGGGATGCCCCGTGTCCCTTAATCATTGTGTCTGTACACCATTCACCATGATTGGGTGCTTGTGTTCCCTCATGTTCACAGGCATGCTTCTAGGGACACACAAACAACCCACTTCCTTCTTAGCACCACCTTGCATATTGCTCGTCCTTCTGGGACACTGTCTGGCAGTATGCCCAGTTTCTTTACACAACCAACATTCATTTCTTTTCTTAGAGAAATCTTTTCTTTGAAACCTGGGTCTAACTGGTTTTGGTGGAGGCGGTGAGGGTTTTAGCTGTCCCAAAGGCGCGCTTTTTCTTTTCTGCGCTGCCACGCCTGCCCCATTCACTCTCAGAGCAGGTCTACTCTTGGCATAGTGGTCCAAGAGTTCAGCAGCCTCTTACACTGTTTTGAGAGCTCGGTCCTTCAGCCAGGTTTTGAGCTCTGCTGGGCATGCCCAAAAAAACTGTTTTAATAAAATAGCATTTTCAGTTTTATCTACAGGGTTTGCTTCAATTCCTTCCCACCAACGTTTAAAAAGCTGGCGTTGTTTCATGGCTAGCTCCTCGTAGCTCATATCAGGGCTTTTCCTGAGCTTATGAAATTCAGCTGTGTATGCTTCAGCAGTTAGTTCAAATTTTTTTAACAGTGCAGCTTTAAGTTTACTGTAATCATTACTGTCCTCATTGTCCATTTGACCCAATGCATCCTGAGCTTTCCCGGTAAGTAGCGGGGATAGCTGGAAGCTCCAGGACTCTCTAGGAATTTTAGCCTGAATACAAACTTTTTCCAAAGAATTTAAAAAGGCTTCCATATCCTCCCCCTCTTTAAATTCAGCTATCAATGTGGAATTCAGTTTGTAACCCAGTCCTGTAGTTCCAGTTAAACCCAAGCCACTTACCCGCTCTGGTTCTGGTAGTTGGAGTCGTAGCTTCTCCAGTTCATGTCGCCTCTGGCGCTCGTGCTCCTCACGGTCTGCCTCTCGCTGTTCACGGTCCGCCTCTCGCCGTTCTTGCTCCCTCTTCTCCTCTGCAGCTTGCTGGCGCTCACACTCCTCACGGTCAGCCTCTTGCTGTTCACGTGCTCTCTCTTCTCCTGGAACTCCAGCTCCATTCTGCACAACTCAGTATGCAGCCTGAGTACTTCTGGCTTCTGAATGCTGGTGACCTTCCCCTGCTGCTGTGGCCCTTTGCCGGCACTGGCCCTACTGTCATCCTCATCAGATCGGAACACTGCACTGGCCACTAGCCCTTCCACACTCAAGGTTTGGTCTTTTACAGTCACAGTCAGTGACTCGATGCTCTGAGTATCTGCTACCATCAGGGCATCCACGAGGTTCTGCTTGGTGGCTCTCACCTCGTACAGGACTCCTCTGTCCCTGCACAACTGCCTCAAGTAGTCTACAGTGTCCCCGCTGTAGTTGGAAGCCATCTTCTTCCCTAACTACGGCTACTCTAACTTGCACTTTAGAAAAAAAATAAAACAGGTAGGAACTTGACTGTAAGCCAAATGATACAGTTCTGTTTCCTTTTTAAAAATAAATCACTGCCTTTTTTTTTTTTTTTACAAGTGAGCTGTATAGTATCAAGCTGACACACTGAACAATATAAAGCTTGTGTTTACCAAATGTATGCACACCGCTGCCAACCAGTCTGTCACAAACCCACTCAGCAGGTCAGGCCCTCTGTCCCACAGTGCCAACCTCTGAGTGCAGTATTGTGAACAGTTAACAGAACAGGGTAACCCTCCTGTCTGTTTGTGGGTCCGAATCACTTTTGGTCTCAAGTCTGGAGGGATTCAAACTGAGAACCTTATGCTAGCATACTCAAATGTACATGCTCAGATAATTCTGCTCTTCGGGGAATGCCAGATATCTTTCGCCTAAGGGTACCTAACCAGGTATCCGAAATGAACCCTAAAAACTCTGTGAAAGACCTTAGGAAAATTCTTACCTTTTCCCGGTTTGGTATTACCATTAAGTTTATGAACAGTGTCAACTTTAACCATCTGTACTTCACATGTAAAAGAAAGAATTTTGAAGGCACACCATGCAGTCTCTTTAAATATAGATTTACTTAAAAATGGGTAAAAAATATGTAAAGTGTAAACACAGAACCATATATCACAAAGCATACAGTCACTTAAAAGAACAAGGTTAAAGTACAAACATAACTCCTACCACAATACCATTAGATTTTCCTATCTAATGAATTACCTTCTAAACAGTGCTTAAAGTAGATGTTGTTTTCTAAGAGCCCACAAGAGAAGTGCATCGAAGATCAGCCACAGGATAGTTTGAAACTGGCTTTGCCAACATCTTCCATGATGTCACCTAACTCCTCCCTGTTAAATATAAAAATTAATACATGCAGCATGTCCCATCACTCAGGAGGTATATTAAATAAGGTGACCTCAGCAAAAACTTATTTCCCAATATTACTCTTTGATCTTAAGTCTTTCCTTGATCTAGTGTGGTTTCCTGCTTTTCAAAGACATCACAGGACGTTTACAACTCTGCAGTTTTCTCACCTAGATGTCATATAGCTTCTTTTAACACCAATTGAAATTAACTGTCCTTCCTCTGAAGACGTCCTAAAATGGATATTTTATTTACTGGCTTCAAAGCAACACAGATCATAAACAAGGCTATAAAATGCGACTTCTTGGAAGTTAATCAAATTACAGAGCTCTGCTGTTTAACATATATCCTGTCATTTTACCTGAAACTTGGGGAGGGGCATCCCAGGAGCACAGGATGTCTTGTGACAGACAATCAACACTACATTTTGTATATTACAAAAATCATAGAGCAATTAGAACCAGCTGACTAAGCGTCGCACTTACCTTCACGTCAAAATCAGGAAATCTCACAGAAGGTAACTGCAGTTTATGCTTTTGGGCTCTCACTACCAATTTCATGTTTTGTCTTTTGGCTTGTGCTGTGCACCGCATATCTTTACCAAAGTATTTGCAGCAGCAGCAGTGGCCACCTCCACTGGGAAGGGTCTGTATGTCTTCCCTTATATAGACAATTGGCTGTTAAAGGCCCCATCTCGGGAAGCGAATGTGTATACACTGTTATGGACCTGGCAGTTGTTTGACCAACTGGGCTTATTTGTCAACGAGCTGAAGTCGGTCCTTACCCCTGCCAATAGCTCCAAAACATAGGAGTCACTGGGCAGAGGTCTTGGTCAGGCATTTCTGCCCTCAGACTGTGCCACGGCGCTAGTGGCACAGGCACAGCTGGTTCCCTCCAGGGTTTGTGTCAGCCTGCTGTCTCTTAAGACTGATCATTCTGATGATGGCTGCTATCCTGACAGTTCCACTGACCCTCCTCAATATGAGAACTCTACAATGGTTCCTCAGAGTGCAGTTGGCTCAGCACTTGAATGAGTTTTAGTGTCTCATACAGGTCACCCCTCCTCTTCATCATTCCCTACTCTGGTGGCTGGACCAATCCAAGCTGGAGAAAGAGTCACTGTGCTTGAGGTCATTCCCCCTGCTGGGTATGATCACAGATGCCTGAAGTATGGGTGGAGGGCTCATTTGTGCCCCTTTAGAACACTGGGCCAGTCGATCCTTCTGGATACAGTGCTTCACAGCAGCACTCTGGAGATGAGAACTGTTCCACGTGGCCTACAAGCCTTTGCCTCCCTCCTTCAGGGATGCACCAGGAGACAAGCAACTTATTGCTCAGTGTGCCTTTCCTGGTGAAACTTTTCAATAAATAAATAAATAATCAGCTGTTGATCCACACAGACAATATGTCAGTGATGCACTACATCAATCGACAAGGAAGAGTTCATTCATATACTCTGTAGAGATGCAATGAGAGTTCGGCACTGGGTGGTGGAACATGACATATTCCTGTCAGTGGTGTTCCTCCCCAGAAACCTGAACCCACTTGTAGGTCACCTTAGTCGATCCATTCTGCTCTGCACAAATGGGAACTCATGGACTCTATTGTGGATGTCCTCTTCGACAAATGGGGTCCTCTAGACATAGACTTGTTTGTGTCTCCATAGAACTCAAAACTGCCATGTTTCTGCTCACTTGCTCCAGGATCTAGAGTTTTTTGTTAGACATGCTGTCCCTCTCTTGGAAAGGGAGGTTCTAGAATCGTGGATATGTTGTTCATCCACACTTATTGGCATGTCCCTTTCCCCTTTAAATCTTCCCGGAAGTCTTCAAGCTGGCTACTCCCACGCACCCAGGTGGTGTATATACCTTGGCTCCGCCCCATGATGCCAGATCTTTCTTGCTGCTGGAAGATACAAGTTGCCTCCCTCGTGCTCACACATTTCATAGGCCCTGGCTTTCAATACTTCGGTTTTACTGAAATTAAAAGTCATCCGAGTTAGCGATCGCGCTTTTGCATCCTCGATCATGGAAGAGAAATCTTCCCCAGGATTTCACCAGTGTCCTTGCAGCCAGAAGATGTCGCTCATCGATCCCCATCTCACGTGCGTCTACTGCCTAGGTGTCGGCCATGACACCTCGTCCTGCAGCATTTGCTTGGCCATCCATCCCAATGTCCTGTACGACTGTCTGGCATGTTTAAAGTTGGGGAGACTGGAGAAGAGGAATCCTCCAGTGAAGTACAAGGAGGCTAGGTGGGCGGTTTACTAGTCCGCAGGTTCCACCGAGCAGCTGGAAAGCATGAAGGCGTTAGAAGAAGAAGCTGCCTGCACTCCGGACAATCAAAGCTTTTTCGTTCCACTCAGCCTAGGCTCCACCTTTTCAGGTTCCTTCAAGGAGTTGTGCCAGTCTCTCCCCACCAGGGGAGAGGCATCTGCCGGCTTGCACTCTTTCCGATCTCGTAAGAGAGATAAGGAACCGAGCACGTCTTCGTCTTGGCAAAGACGCTCTTGGGACCGAGAGAGGTCTCAGTCCCAGGAGCATGTGGTCTCGATCTCGGTTGAGATCGCTTCCTCGGCCGCAGGCTTCATGGACCTTCCATCAGGCCAGCTGACCAAGGATGCGACCGATGAGGTCGAGATTGTCCTCGACTCCATTGACCCACTGTCACCAGCCCCGGTCGACGACTCTTTGGAAAGCATTCCGGTCTTTGTCTTCCTCGATGGGGAGACTCAGCCTGCTGGTGTCCCCATCGAAGACTCGGTTCCGGATCCCCAGGTATCACCGGTCCCACCGGTGTCTCCCAAGCGACCGAGTCGGCCTGTCCAATCTTGGTCGAGATCTAGAACCCCCTCATCCAGATGGCCGAGGAAGAGCCACAAGCGCTCGAAAAAGAGGCGACACCACCGATCGTCCTCGTCCTCCTCGGATGAGGAGAGGCTGCGACGAAAACTCCGTCGGTACTACAAGGACCTCATGTGGCAACAGCTGATCTTCCTGGACATAAAGTCTCCACCATTCATTCACACTAATGGGATCTGTGCCGGAGGCATAAGGACCCAGCGGGGGCAAACTTTTTGCTAGAGGGCCGGTGCCAGAGGTGGAGCCGTGAGGAGCAGCACCACGAGCCTCAGCTTGTGCGGTAATGACTATCTCAGCGTCGGCCCTCCAACTGCCTCAGTTCCTTTTTTCCTGCCGTCAAGTGCACTTCAGTGACGACGTCGCTCGTCCTCTGGGAGTCCAACTTCAAACTAGCAGCATAGTTTTCAGTTTTATTGTTCTGTAATAATATCTCGAATAAAGTACCGCTTAGTTTATTTATTCTTATTAAAGGAAAGAACTCATAGCCTACACTGACAGAGTCGACCATGAGCGAGTCAAGTGACGGTAGGGAGACTTCGTATAAAAGCTGTTCAGTCAGCCAGGCTGGGTCCGGTCCGCTGCCTTCTCTGGAGGGGGGGTTCTGACAACAGACAGTCCAATGCTTGAGGGGGTGGGCGGTCCCCTCGAAAGCTTAAAAGGAAATGGTCGCATTCTTGGTACCGTTCGGCATCAAGCTCTTCTTCGGACCACAGGTCAAAAAAGAGAAGGCATCACTCGAAGTCTCCCCCGATAGGTCTGCGCATAGACAGTCGGTTATTGGGGCTAGTTGCCGGTCTCCTCCTTCGGAGTCACCGGTTTCTGTTTCCGGTTGGTGACATCTTCGACATCGGAGCCCTACCCCGCTCTCTGGTAGGTCTTCAGATGAGCAATTTCATCAGTGGGCTGCTCTTATAGAGTAATGGGCTCTGAGGTTGGTCCAGCTGCCTGGCCCGGTCACTCCGGGGCCTTCGGGCTTTTTGGGAGATCAGGTAGGGCGAGTGGGCCTCCCTAGTCACGCGGCGCCGTCTTCGGTGCCATCAACTCCGCGCTTAGGTGTTTTCCCCCTCACAGCTGCGGCAGAGGGCCACACCGATCCTCTGTCTCTTGGTATTCATCCTTCTTTCTCCTCAGATCCTGTTTCCAGACCTTGGGATGTTTTTAGCGCCTTCAGCGTCGATGGCGGCGCTCAGCGCCGTCTTTCAGTGCCGTCGTCTGTCGGCGCTGTCCTAAGTGCCATTGGGGTTGTCAGCACCGTGCGCCTCGTGGCGCCTTCCACCGGCGCGTCGCCTCATATGCACCATCCTCGCTCTGTGGCTTCTCGGCACCGTCTAGGCGCCAGTGTGGCTCTTGTAGCACAAGGCTCTAATTCATGCTGTCTACCTGGTGGGGGTGCAGAACGAACTGGCAGACTGTCTCAGCAGAACAGAGACAGATTCTCACGAATGGTCTCTCGACTCAGTCATAGCTCAGTCACTATTCGCAGAGTGGGGAGTTCCAGACCTGGACCTTTTTGCACCCCCACTCAACACCAAACTGCCTCTCTTCTGCTCCAGAAATCCAGGGCCTGGCATTTTCTGTCAGGATGCGTTCAGGCTGCAGTGGACAAAACTCTTTATATACGCCTTTCTGCCTCTTCCTCTAATTCAGAGAGTACTTCTCAAGTTCGAGTCCCAGGAGGACAAAATGATCCTCATTGCTCCCTTCTGGCCTCGACAAATATGGTTTCCACTACTCAACAGTATGTCGGAAGCTCCTCCGAAACCACTTCCCCTTCAGACGAACTTTCTGACTCAGGGGCCTGTGGTCCATCCCAATCTGAGATCGCTTCACCTTCATGCTTGGCTCCTGAAGAGATGGAAGAGAACAGGTTCAATGTCTCTCACAGGGTTTCAGATATTCTTCTGGCTGCACTCAAGCCAGCCGCAAGGAAAACTTACACAGCCAAATGGAAGCATTTTTCGCTCTGGTGTGCAAAATCCTCTTTGAATCCTTTTTCCTGCCCACCAGATAAAGTTCTAGAGTACCTTTTAGACCTCTCAAATTCAGGTCTGCAATACCCTACAGTTAAGGTTCACCTTTGTGCCATTTCAGTTTATCATGAGCCAGTACTTTTCTTGTCACTGGCTCAGTTACCTGTGATTAAGAGGTTTCTTAAGGGAATTCTGCATACCAGACCTCCTATCAGACGTCCATTCGCAGCCTGAGACATTAATCTTGTGCTAGACATGCTCACTCGAAAACCTTTCGAGCCTCTAGCTATCTGTGAGTTAAAATTTCTCACTTGGAAAACGGCCTTCCTAGTGGCCATTACCTCGGCCTGCAGGGCCTCTGAGATACATTCCTTGGTCACAGACCCTCCGTATACTGTGTTTCATAAAGACAAAGTAGTTTTTAGGACCCATCCTAAGTTTCTCCGTAAGGTTGTTTCAGAATTCTATCTAAACCAACCTTTGGTCCTTCCTGCTTACTTTGCGAACTTCCAAAATGAAGGAGAGTGTTCTCTTCATTCCTTGGACGTCAATACAGCTTTGCATTTCTATCTAGATAGAACAAAAGATTTTCGCAAAGCTCAGCAACTGTTTGTTTCCTTCAGCGAGACCCGGCTGGGTCAACCTGTCGCTATCAGATGTATTTCAGCATGGCTGGTGGCATGCGTTTGCCACTGTTATTCCATGGTGCAGGTTATGCTGGAGGGCAGAGTGTACGCTCACTCTACTAGAGCGGTCGCGGCATCCCTAGCTGAAATCCGCAACGTTTCCATTGCAGATATTTGCAATGCGGCCACCAGGAGCTCAGTGCATACTTTCGTCAAACACTATGCCCTGGATGTCCATGCCAGACGACATCTTTCTTTTGGCAGAACCATCCTTAATGGACTCCTGTCCTGTGAGCTCTTTGTCTCTCCTGCTGCCCTCTTGGGGGATTATTAGCTCGGTACTCTCCCATTAGTGTGAATGAGTGGTGGAGACTTTATGTCCAGGAAGATATGGAAATTATTTATCCATCATAATTGCTGATCTTCTTGGACAAGTCTCCACCACTCATTCACATGACCATCCACCATCCCCCGAGCTCACCTCTGTTGTTGGTCTTCACTCCCTCAATCTTTAGGCTGTGAAGACTTCTTTGTTGACCCTTCTTATATGGGTCATCTGGACTATCTTATGTCTGGTTTTTGGTTAGGCTATCCTTCTAGGTTAGTTACGCTGCACCTCCTCGGAAAAAAAGGTACTGAGGCGGTTGGAGGGTCGATGCCGAGATAGTCATTACCGCACGAGCTGAGGCTCGCGATGCCACTCCTAATGGCTCCATCTCTGGCGCCAAATCTCTAGCAAAAAGTTTGCTCCCGCTGGGTCCTATTGCCTCCGGCACAGATCCCATTAGTGTGAATGAGTGGCGGAGACTCGTCCAAGAAGATCAAGAATTACAGTAGGTACATAATTTCCATTTTTGTCCGGGCACAAGCCGACTTTGGCTCTTACCCCGGCCATTAGTTGGCTTTCGCCTCCTAGGCCGAAGCCAACCCCCTCGGAACTGAAGCCTTTGGTTCCTCCGCCCGCGGAGCTGGCCCGTCTTCCAGTTCAGCCTATACCGGTCTCTCCACCGATAGTGGTAGAGCCGCCACCTAAGCAGCCTGTGAGAGGGGCTCCTTCCAAAGAGGACCAACCAGATACCAGGCTTCCCTGATGTTTGTCTGTCACGGTCACCCCGGACCGCCCTCGGCGGGTCGAGGATGATTTGGCGGCAGGCCGCTGTACCCCGACTCTTTGGACTCGGATGTCACCGGGCTTCACTCTCATCCTGGGGATGATGAGTCGTCCGTTGGCACAGGGATGGAGGAAGGTCCTTCCTCCTTCCAAGGGATCCTTCGTCTCATCCCTGATTCCACAGGGATGCCCCTGGAACCCATCCAGCAAAAGGTGGAGTACCCTCTCACAGACATCCTCAAGGGAGGGGATACCCTGATGGAGGCCTTTGCTGTGGCCGAGGACATTGTTGGTCCGGCACGCAAACTATGGCAGCGTCCTGCCTCGTCCAGCATCATCTGCCCACATGGCCCGCAAGTATGTGGTGCCTATGGGGTCTCTTGCGGGGTTCACAGAGCACTCTTCGGCCGAGAGCCTGGTGACTGCCTCTGTGTTCAGGCGTACTGGCAGCTTTTCTGACAATGACCAACCCCCCGACAAGGAGTCCAAGTATTTGGACCACTCTGGGTGGAAGGTCTATGCGGCATCCTCCTTTGGCCTTCATCAGGCATGTTCGGCCGTCATCATGGCACACTTCTCCCACTTCCTTCTCTGGTCATTGAATGTAGTCCTCCCACATCTCCCCATGGACATGCAGACCATGGTCAAGCAGGTCCGCGATCAAGGCCGTGCTGTCGCCAAACAGCAGCTCCAGACGGCCCTGGACATCGGGGACTCTTGTGCCCGCTCGATGGCCGCCGCAATTGCCTCTTGCTGCAGGACTTGGCTGAGGCTCTCCTCCTTCCCAGCGGATACTCAGCACAAGTTAGCTGATGTGACTCTACTTGGGACTGACTTGTTCGCCCTAGTAGTGTCCGGTCACCTACAGCGTATAGAGCAGTCCAGTGTCACCTTGGACGCCTCTTCTGCTAAGAGTTCTTCGGGCAAGAACCAGCGGAAGAAAAAGAAGAAGCCTTTTCGGCACTCTTCCCCTGCGGTTCAGCAGTCCTCCTTCCAGGGAGGACAGCAGCATCAGCATCAGCATCAGGCTCAAGCTTGACACCCTCGGTCCCAAGCCTGAACCCCAACAGGCCCGCAGAGGAGGCTGAGGCTCAGGTCCTGGAGCTTCCTCCTCCTCCAAGCCTGCTCAGTGATGGGATGGGGGCTGCCACTCCTATTCCTTTCTGCCTGGTGCGCTATCACTTCGTACAGGTGGGTTCTTGAAGTGGTCGGTCAGGAACTGCCTCTAAAATTCGAGCAGTACCTTCCCAGCCGTGCCCGTGCCCCTCAGAAAGAACGGATTTCCACATGCACCCAGTTGGCTCTTTGAGATGACATTGCTCAGCTCCTCTTCAAGGAGGCAGTAACTCTCATGGCGGATTTGTCCGCAGACCCAGGCTTTGTCTCCAGGTATTTCCTCATGCCCAAGCGGACGGGGGGCTGGCACCTCATTCTAGATCTCCACGACCTGAATCAATATCTCAGGTCACTCACCTTTCGGATGGTCACTCTGTACCAGATCATACCATCCTTGGAGCGAAACATGTGGTTCTAGTCACTGGATCTGCAGGACGCGTTCTTTCACGTCCCAATCCATCCGTCCCATCAGCGGTTCCTCCACTTCAGGGTCGAGGGGACCCTGTATGAGTTCCGAGCCATGCCGTTCGGCCTGTCATCGGCCCCATGGGTCTCCACCAAATGCATTGCAGTGGTGGTGGTGGCCCATCTCTGGTGTCGGGGGGTCAGAATTTACCGCTACCTCAATGATTGGCTCTTTGCAGGTTCCACCCAACAGGAGGTGGAGAGGTCCAGGGATCTGGCCCTCCAAACCTGCTCCCAATTTGGCCTCCTGATCGAGGCCAAGTCGGAACTCTTGCCTTCTCAGGTGATGGGCTTCATCGGGGCAGAGCTCGACTCTTGTCAAGCCAGAGCTTAGCTCCCGGCAGACAGGGCAGAGGTTCTCTCCTCCTTTGCCCAATCATTGCTGGTTGGGCACTTGCTCCCTGCCTGGGACTTCCTGCGCCTTCTGGGTTACATGGCGGCGTGCACCTCAATGGTCCATTGGCCTGGTTTGACATGTGCCCCCTCCAGTGGGAGCTGGCCGCCCAGTGGACTCAGTGCCATGGTCATTTCAACCAGCAGAACACTGTAACCCAGAAGATGTGGGACTCTCTCCAATGGTGGACTGTCCCAAACTGGTTGCAGGAAGGGATACCATTTGTCCGCTCCGAGCCGACGGTCATCCTTACGACCGATGCCTCTCTCCTGGGCTGGGGAGCCCACATGGGGAACAACAGGTCCCGATGCCACATCAATATGTTGGAGCTCAGAGCAGTCAGACTGGCACTGTCAGCTTTCACTCTGTAGCTCCAGGGTCAAGTGGTTCAAGTCCAGACGGACAATACCACGACCATGTACTACCTCAACAAACAGGGCGGCACGCACTCCCGTCTGCTATGCAGGAGACGCGTCGCATCTGGACTCTCATGAGCCGGTTGGAGGCGGATCTCCTAGCCATCCATGTGGCAGGAGTCTCGAACCAGCTGGCAGATGCTCTCAGCTGCATAGGCCAGACATCCCACGAGTGGTCTCTCCATCCAGAGGTAGCTTACAGCCTGTTCTCCCATTGGGGCAAACCGATGGTGGACCCGTTTGCCTCCAGTGAAAACACCAAGCTGAGGCTGTTTCATGCCCACCCCCCTCAACAGGGCTCACTGCAGAGGGATGCCTTCTCGAGACCGTGGACCCCAGGCCTCCTCTACACCTTCCCTCTATTTCCCTTCATCCCCAAGGTATTACTCGAGGTGAGGAGGGACAAGGCGAAGGTGATTCTGATAGCTCCAGACTGGCTGCACCAGTTCTGGTATCCAGATCTCCTCAGCCTCAGTTGCAGGTCCCCATAGCAGCTTTGTACATGCCTGGACCTGATATCTCTGAACCAGGGGAAGGTCTTCCATCCGGACCTTTAATCCCTGCACCTCACAGCCTAGTTCCTGAGCGGCTAGAGTTCCATGCTTTGGGTCTTTCCAAAGATGTCTACACCATGGTGGAGGCATCTAGAAAGGAATCAACCTGGAAATGTTATGTCTTCAAATGGAAAAGATTTTCCATTTGGTGTCAGGGTAAGAGTCTGGACCCCTTATCCTATTCTGTGGCTAACATTATCGACTACCTTTGGTCTCTCTCCAAAGGGGGTCTACGGTCATCGACCCTTAGGGTGCACCTGGCAGCCATTTCTGCTTACAGTGGGCGGTCAGCCGACATTGGCACAGGAGAGAGTGGTTGGGTGCTTTTTCAAAGGCCTGGATCACATATCCCCTCCGGTGCATGAACCTCCACCTCCGTGCAATCTGCTGCTGGCATTGGCAAAGCTCATGGGCAAGCCATTTGAACCAATGCACAAGTGTGAGCTGTCACACTTGTTGTGGAAGACGTCCTTCCTAGTGGCTATCACATCTGCCAGAAGGACAAGGGAGCTCCAGGTGCTTTCGGTGAACTCTTCTTATCTGGTCTTCCACAAGGACAAAGTTGTCCTGCGCCCCCGCCCGAAATTCCTTCCAAAGGTGGTGTCAGAGTTTCACCTTAACCAGGTATTGACTTTGCTGGTATACTACCCTAATTACACCTCGGAGGCCGAGTACAGGCTCCATACTTTGGACTTGAGATGTGCTCTCTCCTATTACAAGGAGAGGACGGAAGAAATTCGTGGAGAGGTTCGCCAGCTGTTTGTCACCTATGCTGAAGCCGCTTCTGGCAGACCTGCAGCCAAATGGACCATAGCAAGATGGATTACATTGTGCATAGGTCTGTGCTATGAGTTGGCGGGCATGGAGCCTCCCAGAGGGATAAGAGCTCATTCTACCTGCCATACTGCTGCATCGGTGGCTGCTTCCAGGGACATCCCTATCCAGGAAATCTGTCGGGCTGCTACCTGGAAGTCAGCAAACACCTTTATTACCCACTACCACTTCGACCTTGAGTCACGCCTGGATGCTGGTTTTGGGACCTCAGTTCTCCAATCTCTGTTCCCTAAGTAGGGGGTGTGCGCCTTGCCCCCCTCCTCCTGGAGAACTGCTAGGAGTCTGCCAATAAGTGTGGATGAACAGCATATCCACGATCCTAGAAAAACAGGTTACTCACCTGTAACAGTAGTTCTAGGAGTGGTATACTGTATGTTGTTCATCCACACGGATCGATCCAACCTCCCCGGGTGCGGATGCACACAACCTGGCTTCCAGCTGGCTAAGATCTGGCATCATGGGGTGGAACCAAGGTGTATACCACCTGGGTGGGTTGGAGGAGCCAGCTTGAAGACTTACATCAAGATTTAAAGGGGAGCGGGACATGCCAATAAGTGTGGATGAACAACATATACCACTCTTAGAACTACTGTTACAGGTGAGTAACCTGTTTTTTCTTTTTGCATTTGCCGCATTCCCTCTCATGCAGAGGGTTCTGGTAAAGGTGCGGGCTGAGCATGCCACCCTGATTCTGGTGGCTCCACATTGGCCCAGACAAATTTGATTTCCACTTCTTCAGCAATTGGTGGTGGAACCTCCTGTCCTGCTCCTCTGCGAGATAGACTTTTGACACAGGAGCAGTGTGCTCTGTAGCACCTGGATCTTCGGTCCCTGTACCTTCACACATGGCTTCTGAGGATATAGAGCTCTCTTGCTTCTGAGTTTCCCAGGCAGTGGTTGCTGTTCTCACGGTGGCTAGAAAACTGTCTACATGGTACCCTTATTCACAAAAATGGAAATGTTTTACTGTATGGCGTACTCGACGTGTGCTGAATCCCTTTACCTGTCCAGTTCCTAAGATATGGGCTACCTCTTATCCCTTAGGGACTCAGACCTAGGGTATTCCTCAGTAAAGGTCCACATGGCCACTCTTAGCATTTCATGCCTATAGGCTCTAGGCTCTGTAGTATAATTCTACCTCATAAATAAATGTTATGCTGTATATGGAAAACAAAATGTGTATTCATGCATTACCTAAATATTATGCATATTATGGATAACGCTGGGTCCTCTTCTCCCAAAGACTATTGTTCTGTATCCCCCGACTGTGTGGTTTTGTGTATTGTCTTTCTCCATGATCACTGTATTTAAAATATTTTATAATTTTTGTATGCATAATTTCCATTCCTTGTTTTCTCTCTTGTTTCTCTTACCTGAACACTGTACTGCTTAATATTATATGCAAGTCCTTATTGTTATTTGACGTGGAGCCTTTGTAAAGGAGTCTATGACTCAAAGGGTTGTAACTCCGAACGTTATTAAATCAATAATCAGAAAGTAAGACAGTGGCACAGTTAGAGGTTTTCTGTTTGATTTCTAACTCCTTTTGTGGCCCCAGTCTGAGAAAAGGTACTGGTGTGCACTTTAATTTGGTCCTAGAGACCCTCACTGTGCCTTTCTTTGAACCTGTGTCTACTTGTGAGATGTGCATCCTCTCTTGGAAGACACTGCTTCAGCTGGCTATGACATCTGCTAGATGCATCTCAGAGTTACAGGCCCTGGTCACAGATCCTCTGTTTATTATTTTTCACATGAATAGGGTCGCCATACATACCAGTCCGCATTTTCATCCGAAAGTGATGTCTGAAAGAACATTAAATCAGACCATGGACCTTCCTGTTTACTTTTCCTGTCCCATGGATAGTGGGGATCATCATTTACATATGCTGGACATCCGTAGGATGCTATGTTGGTACCCGGATTGTACAAAGAATTGTAGACGATCCTCTCAGCTGTTTATTGCTTCTGTCCCTCGAATGGTGGTCTCACTGATTTCTAAAAAATAGCCTATCCAAATGGCTGGCAAATTGTATTATGTTTTGTTACCAGAAATGCACTTAGCAGGTTCTTGGTCCTGTTCATGCACATTTCAACTGCAAGGTGGCTACCTCAGTGGCTTGTTTTCAGAATGTGTCTGCTGCTGACATCTGTGCTGCTGCCAGTTGGATTACTTTTTATACCTTTACTAAACACTAGTCTGGACATCGTCGCAAGTAGACTTGCAGGCTTTGGCCTCAGTGTTCTGCAAGGCTGCCTTACTAAGGATCTTTATGTCCTACCGTCCTTCCTCAGTGCTTTACTGCTTGGGAATCGTTCCATGGTGTGGCTCAGAGGAGGGAGATATCCTTGAAGAAGATAGAATAGTTACCTACCTTAACAGTAGATCTTCAAGAGATCTCTATTGAGCCACAGCTATCCCTCCTGTCCCTTATCAAGTGACAGGTGACTATACTGCCTGCTGTCGCATGCTGTTTCTCCTCTGGTGCCTACTGTGGCATCCATACTTCAGTTTCCATATCCCCCTCTTGTGTACCTGGGGTGGTGTTGATCGCTTTGTTCTCTGCTGGTCCGATGATCTTCTGAACTTGTCTCCTGCAGAGAACTGAGGTGTGATGGGGACACCATTACATTGGCGCCAACAAGATGCATAAAAATGGGCAGCCCCAGCCTGCAAAACATTTCAGGGTGGTCCTGACATTGACTGCTTACAGTTCAATGATGTGGCTCAATGGAGGAGATTCTCTCAAAGATTTACTGTTACAGTAGGCAAGTATTCTTTAGCACATGTTGAACAAGCGCATGATATTGGGATAGTGTTTGATATTGCCCACGGGTGGAGCGATTATGAACATAGAAACAGAATTTGACAGCAGATGTGGGACCGCTTGTCCCACCTAGTCTACCCATTTTTCCCCGCCTTCAATATTGCCGCAGACTGTACTCGATATACAGCATTTTCTCCCTCTCCCCTTCCTTTCTACTATGATTCTCTTTTGCCTGTCCCATGCATTCATGAACTCCTCCACTGTTTTTGCCCAACCACTTCTGCTGGGAGGCTATTCCAGGAATCCATGACTCTTTCTGTGAAGAAGTCTCTGGCTGGGAACTGAGGCTTGCTGGTGATGCTAATGTTATATGGAACTGAACTGAAAAAGTTACTGAACTGTGAGACAGAACAGTCCATTCAATTTTACATCAGTGGTACTTAAGGAGGAGAGAAGCCCCTAAGGTCTTGACATTGATTACAACAGCAGAAGCAACACACCCTCATCTCTGAGATTTATGGTTCTATACAAAAATGTAAGGTTCGAAAGATGGTCAGATGGCAGAAATTTTTTTATCACTGTTATAAAAAATGGTATGCTCACCACGAAGATACAGACACCTAGAAGGAGGAATCCTATTTGAACACCTTGCACTTACCACAAATAGTGGAGCAGAAATAGATTTTGATGATGCACCTTACAGGAGAGGGGTTACAGTTCATCATTAAACATCTGAAAACAGACAAGGGCCCAGGGACGAATCTATAAGATGTTCCAAGACGTCCTGAGTCTGTCTCTGTTGGGGGCATTTAACGCAGCTGCAGAGGTGAACAAGATAGCTCCATCGTGACATCAGGCAGTCATTTCAGTGATTCCAAAGGAAGGGAAGGATGCCATTAGAACAGAATCTTAGTGCCCCATTTCCATCCTTAGTACTGATTGTAAATTGTATAGCACCATCATAGCTTCATTAGTTTGGCGCCTATAGATATTGTTACCACAAGTTATCCATTTTAGATCAGACAGGTTTTGTCATAGGATACCAAACATGTGACAGTTTTAGGTGACCTTTAATATCCTGAATAATGTTCACAACGTGGGGGAGTCAGCAATGCTAATCAGCACTGGCGCTGAAAAAAAATTAAAAATGAAATGAGACCTAGACCCCTTCAGGCCAGGTAATGCTAATAGTCTGCATATATAAGGCTAAGTGCTGCAGAAGAAATCCAGGTACTGTAGTTGTAAGACAGTTACTTTCTTGTTATTATTGTTTCTCTTCTGGTATTCCTTCTGTATTCACACAGTCCCACCTGTCCTCCTCTGGC
Source organism: Neoceratodus forsteri (assembly GCA_016271365.2). NCBI lineage: Eukaryota > Metazoa > Chordata > Ceratodontiformes > Ceratodontidae > Neoceratodus > Neoceratodus forsteri. The sequence goes on along the minus strand of CM057456.1, from coordinate 1,541,710,634 downwards.
TACTTACTAGTCCTTGGTATTATCTTGGGTAGTTTCTCTCTTTTCTGTGGCTCAACAGTAAAGATCTGGTTAAGGAGGGATGAGCATATGAGATGGAGATGAGGTGCTCAAGCTCTAACCTGTGGATTTTGAGGACTTCGCACCTGCTCTGAAGACTGCATATGTATGACTGTTGAAGGTATACTAGTAATGAAGCAATAGATCTTCTTCAGGGATATCTCTGTGAGGTCACACCTATGCAACTCCGCTGTCAGGCACTAGGATCCCACAGAAGCTTTTCTGCAGCAGTCTGCTAGGGGCCGACCACGCCAATGTCTGGCTCCAATGTCACTCACCCTATAAAAGCACGGGCAGCCCTGCTTCCTCCTCAAATCTCTCCCGCCATCAACCATTCTTGCACGGACTGCAAGGAAGCTTCATCTGTCAGTTCGACTGCCAATTTTACTTACCTTTTATTTTCTTTTGTTGTCAAATCACTTTTATTTAAAAGTGATTCCTCTCTCCTTTGTATGTCGAGAGCTACTTCTTCATTGACTTTTTTCTGTTGCTGTCACTGCAGAGAGAAGATTTCCTCCACCGACGAACATCAGGTCTTTGTCTGCTGCCTTGGGCTTAGCCATAATGTCCTTGCCTGCAAATCCTGGCAGAATCTCACCACCTGGTGCCGTCAAAAGAAAGTCCTGCAGACATTCCCCGTGGAGCAGCAGGTAGCCAACAGAGAGCAGCAGTCTTCTGTACCTCCCTACCCAGTCACCAACTTCCTCCATGGGCTCGCAGGCCGCCAAGGCCCAGAACAGATCCTCAGGGAAGCACTCTCAACAGGATGAAGAATGGCCAAAGGACCACTCCACCTATCAGTGATCCCAGTCCCCACTGGATTCTTCCTCCTCTTCTCCTGGGATCACCCCATCAACAGCTTCAGCACTGGTGCCTCACCCAGTGCAGGCCTCTGCTTCTTCCAGGCCCCCAATGGTGGATTCTTCTCCTGTCCATCATAGGGCTGTGGAAGAGTCGTCGGCCCCTGCCTCACTGTCGAGACCTCTTGAGCTTTGAGGTCCATTGGTGCCTGGCCTATCTGCTAACTCTTCAGTTAGCAGTTCATCATCGAACCAGGGCCTAATGCCCCCTCCATCAATGCCAGTGTCGACAGTTCCCTTCCCTGCCGTCAACCTCACTGCTTCTCTTACCCAGTAGCTGACATGGCCTGAGTCATCGTTGCCCACTCCGTCGTCGGCTGCTTCAGTGAGGATGCCTGGTAGACCTGCATGCCCCGTGCCACCTCTTGTGTTGTCAGCATGGAATTCTTTTGTCCCTGCTCCAGAACAGTCCAATGTCAAAGAGGAGTACCATCCTGAGCTTATCCCCCCCTGAGGAGGATGAGGAGGCAGTTGATGTGGAAGCCTCTGATAGGTCCACTATCTCCTCTGGAAGTGAGGAGTCTGTCAAGCACACTCCCTAGTCCCCCCCCCCCCACCGAGGACCTCTTCCTTTTCAATGTCATGAAACAGCTCTCCTTCACAATGGGGTTTCAAACTTAGGAGGAGGAGGATGAAACCAGGAGGAATATGATTGACTTCTTGGAGTACCCCGAATCTCCACCTAAGATTATTCCTCCTCTGCTGCCAGCCTTGAATAACGCAGCCACGGCAGCTTGGCCCAGGCCCAATGTGATGCCAGCCATGCCTAAGAAGGCGACAAGCTTTATCAGTTGCCTCAAGGATTGCCCTTCTATGAGGCCCAGCCTGAGACTGACTGTGGTCATTAAAGCTGATCATAACAGGACTAAGGCCCCTAAGCACCTTAGCTCCCTGCCCCCACAACCAGAAGTCCAGAAGATTGGATCTGTGGGGCAATAGGACTTTTGCCTCAGCCACCTTTGGCCTTTGGATTGCCAGTTATTTGACTCACCTTATTAAGTACCAAAATATCCTTTGCAGGAAGGGCAGGGCAACTGATGAGACCCTTACTGAAGGCGCTCACAAGCAGGAGCTTTGAAGGTACTCTGAGCCTTGGAGGATGCTAGCAAGCACCTCTCAAAGCCATCTATGATATGATTGACACTACAGCCAGGGCGGCTGCCTCTGGCATCTTCCTCAGATGGCACTCCTGGCTGCAGGTCTCTGGCTTTGCTAATGATGTCCAACAACAGGTGTTAAATGCCCCTTTTGTGGGCCACAAACTTTTTTGTCCAGATGTGCAGGACATTATTTATGAGCTGCAGGCTTCTGGTAGGGCCATTGGGTCTGTCCATGCTTTATGTCATACCCAGCCCAGGAGTAGACCATTGCCCCCCTTTCGGAAGGGCCCCAAGAAGTCGGGTCCCAGAGGCAAATTTCAGGATAAACGCAGAGCCAGCTCAGCCTTGCCTGCTTCCTCTTCCTCCTCTGACCCCTCAGCCAAGCAGTCCAGAGGTGTGAATGTGGCCCCTGCTGCTGGTTCAACCTCTGCCTGACTCATTGCCAGACCCGCCTTCCTCCTTTTCTAAGCTAGGAGGTGGTGGTGGTGGTTGGAGGCAGGTTCCTCCATTTGTCCCAATGGTGAGCCATCACAACAGATGCTTGTATCCTGCACTTAGTGGAACAGAGACATGCTCTTGAGCTGCTAGAGCAGCCCCCAGGTGTTCCCCCGTTCCCTTTGTTTTACCCTTCAGACCGTACAGGGGTTTTCAGAGAGGAGGGCTTCACTCTGCTGCGCAAATAAGCCATAGAACCAGTGCCCAGGTGGCAAAGGAACAAGGGGTTCTACTCCAAATTCTTCCTGGTTCGCAAAAGAACAGGGACTTGCGGCCCATTCTAGACCTCAAAGACCTGAACCTTTTTATCCAGTACAAAAGGTTTTGGATGGTCACTTGGCATGGTCTTCTCTCACTGCTTAAGCAGGGTGACTGGCTATGCTCCCTAGATATGCAGGATGTCTGTCTGCATATTCTGGTTTGCACGCGCGCGCACACACACACACACACACACACACACAACCTACAGTTACTGTTCCAGGGAAGCTTTACCAGTTCAGGGTATTGCCCTTTGGCTTATCCTCTGCACCACAGGTCTTTACCAAATGCTTAGCAGCTGTGGCAGCAGCACTTCAGCATGAGGGCCTCTTATGTCTTCCCGTATCTGGATGACTGGTTACTGAAAGCCCAGTCCAGGGAGTTTCTGTTGCTGACTCTAAAATGCACTCTGCAGTTGTTTCACTCTTTGGGCATCACTGTCAGTCAGCCCAGGTCTGTGCTGATCCCTTCCCAGAGACTGCAATACATATGGACAATCTTGGACTCTACTCACCTCCTTCAACTCAAGTTTGACCATCTTATTGCCCAGGTCCAGGAGGTGGCTCAGAGCTGACATATCCCAGCCAATACATTCCTCAGGCTACTAGGCCTCATGAACATGGCCATTGTGACTGTCCCTCTGGCCAGGTTGCACATGAGGATTCCACAGTGGACACTCAGGGTGGGAACAGTGCTCAGATGCTCTAGATCAGGTGGTCCTTGTTTCCTCGCCATTGCGCAAAGTGCTTCACTGGTGGATGGACCCAGTCAGTCTCCTCAAGGGGTTCCTGTTCTTATCCCCACCCTTCAATAAATCCTCTCCACGGATGCTTTGGGTCAGGGTTGGGGAGCCCATTTAGGCCCTTATCAGACCCAGGGTCTCTGGTCCCGCTGGGAGGTTCACCTCCACATAAACGTTTTAGAAATGAGGTCAGTTCTGTATGCCTTACAGGTCTTCCAGAACCATCTCTCCCCAGGTCCTCTGTCAATGTAGGCGGACAATCTCAGTGTGGTATATCACATCAACAAGCAAGAGGAGACCCATTCCTACCCTCTGTGCCGGGGAGGCCATGAGGATCTGGTACTGGACTCTAGATAACGGTCTAGAACTATCCGCTGCCCAAGTGCCAGATGGACAAAATGCTTTAGCGGACATCAGCCAGTCACAGTTCAGAGTGCACGAGTGGGAGCTGCTGACCTTGGTCACGGAAGAGCTGTTCGACAGGTCAGGTCACCCAGAGTTGGACCTTTGTGCGTCCCCACTCAGTGCAAAGCTGCCACGTTTCTGCTAGCTAGATCCAGGACCTGGAGTTTTCTGGCGAGACACGTTGTTCTCTCCTGGAAAAGGGAGGTTACTTTACGCATTCCCTCCCTTCCCTCTGATACAGAGGGTTCTTATCAAGCTCCATATGGAGGGTGTCCCCCTGATTCTGGTGGCTCTGTTTTGGCTGCGGCAGATATGGTTTCTGTTACTGTAGCAATAGGCTGTGGAACCTCCAGTTCCCCTACCCTCTGCGAGGACCTGTTGACACTGTTACCCGGGGACGCTGGTCCATCCAGATCTCAAGTTCCTCCATATGCATGCATGGCTCCTTAGGACATAGCCATTCCTTGGTTTGAAGTGTCTCAGAAGGTGGTTGACGTCCTGGTGGCTGCCAGAAAACCTTCCACCAGGGCCACTTACTCTATGATGTGGAAGTGGTTTGCTATCTGGGCTGCTTTACACCAACTGGACCCCTTCACCTGTCCGGTGAACCAGGTTTTGGAGTATCTCCTGTCTTTGTCTGATGCTGGCCTCAAATGCTCCTTCCTTAAAGTCACCTGTCTGCCATGTCAGCCTTTGATGGCCATTCGGTGGCACATCTGGATGTGGCCTATCGTTTTCTGAGAGGCATTCTCCACTTGAAGCATCCTATCCATAACCTGGTCCCGGCTTGGGACCCTGGTTTTGTTTTGGAGAATCTGATCCTGTCTCCTTTTGAGCCAGCCACATCTTGCAAGCTACGCTTTCTGTTGCGGAAAGCATTATTTTTAGTTGCTATTACTTCTGCTCAAAGAATTTTAGAGCTACAGGCTCTCATGTGTGAACAGCCTTATTTGATTTTCCACAAAGACAGGGTCTCTTTGCGTATCAGTCCTAAATTTCTTCCTAAGGTGGTATCTGAGTTTACCCTAAAGCAGTCCACCCACCTGCAGTTTATCCAGAGCATGCCAGTCCAGGGGAAGCATTGCTCCATAATTTGGATGTGCATAGAATTTTGCATTACTGTACACACCGTACCAAGGACTATAAGAAGTCCTTGGTAGAGAGGATGCTCCAGTTTCAAAACAGTGCTTGTCCAAATGGTTGGCCAGCTGTATTATTTTTTGTTACAGTAAGTACGGTAGGAAACTTCCTGGGGTTAAGGGCCATTCCTCCAAAGGCATGGCCACTTCAGTTGCCTGTTTCAAAGGGGTATCTGCAGCCAAGATTGACACTCCTGTCACTTTGAGAATTGTCCACACTTTCAGCAAGCACTACAGTCTGGAAATTGCATGCTAAAGAAGGGCAGGCTTTAGCCTTGTGGTGCTTCTCGGCCTTCTTTCGTAGGCCTCTGGCCTTCTGCCACCCAGACAGTCCTTGCTCATAGCACTGCTTGGGCCTCGTTCCTAGATGACAGAGATACCCTTGAAGAAGATAGAACAGTTACATAAGAACTTACCATAACAGTAGATCTTCGAGGGAATCTCTGTCATCAGGTCATGCCGTCCCTCACTCCATCCCCCTTTCTTTCTTTCTCTCTCTCTCTCTCTCTCTCTGTCAGCTGTCCAGTTGCTCCAACCTTTCTGCTTGCTGTGCACCTTTCTCTCTCCTCCGTTCCCTAGTGGGACTCTTTTCTCTCATGGCCTCTGGCTAGGGAAAGAACTGAGGATAAAGTGGGGCCGCCCACGCTTATATAGGTTGAGTGATGTCAGAGCCTGACATTGGCGACCCCTAGTAGACTGCTGCAGAAAAGCTTCCGCGGGATCTTAGTGCTTAACGGCAAAGTTCCATAAGCGTGACCTGATGACAGAGATTCCCTTGAAGATCTAGTGTTATGGTAAGTTCTTATGTAACTGTTCTTTGCAGGTGAATAACTTTGTCTTGCATTTTATTGTTGCTTCTTAACAGCTCTTAAATGATACGACAAAAAGAGAAAGTTAGTAGTTGACAGTGAATAAATTAAAAGTCTTGTGGATTTCAGAAGCTGCTTTTGTTCAGTTAGTGTCAATCCCCTAATGTACTGTAGTTATATAATTTACACAGAATTTTGTGTTTTTTGTTTTCCTATAGAGCGACGAAAGAATGCATCTGCATGGGAGAGGAATCTGGTTTACCCTGTTGTAATGCTAATATTATTAGCTGGGACGGTAAGATTTTATCTAGATTATTTGTGTTCAGATAATATCAGTCATTGTGTTGTTTTAAATATATTTTCTGGTTTCCAGCCAAAAATTCAGCAGAATTCTGTTACTCAAAATTCTTCTAAAATTGCTGGCCTTTGGCGCAGCGGTTGGATTTCCGATTGAAGTGCCAGTGACCCAGGAAGCTGGAGGGCCGGCTGGGGGGAAGGGGTGGCTTGAGCTTTTCAGGAACAGCTCATCTCCTCCAGGGATGGAGGGGGAAGCATCTCAGTGCTTGACTGGCACCAGGCGGAGGCCTGAGGCACAGCAAGCACTGTAGCAGGTACAGTGGGGAGGGCGTCGTGGACGTCGGCACTTGCACTAAGACATCAGGGTACTCGCAACATCCATTGAAACAGGGAAAACTCCCCTCCAGCCCCCAGGTAGATGGAGCTCCGGAGCAGACCCCTCATGGCTCCCACCTGCCTGGCAGGTCCTGGATTCCAATGAAACGCAGAAGTGTTCGGGGTGTAGCTGCCCCACCTCATCCCTGAGCGGGGTATAACTGCAGCTCCACGGGGAACTCTGGATGGCTCAGGTAGGTGGCTGAAGCTGAGGCAGACTCCACTGGGACTCCCGAAGGAGCGGGGGCTGGAGAGATGAGAGGAGGATAAAATGTGATTAAAAATGTTTTTCCTAAAATTAGAATTTCAGGACATTCTTTTCTATATTAACTGAAACATTTTCCTTAAAATATATTTTTCCTATAGATGTCATTCATCTGTTTATTTGGTTTCTGCCTGCTTTGAAGCCATAATCCTCTGCTTGTGACAGCACAACCTGTTGTCACGGACATGACTATGATATCACAAGTAGAGGATTATGCCTTTAGGATAGAAAAATCAGTGGGGACAGATAAGGTTTTAGTGATAGAGAACCTGTTTTCCTTGCTATAGACATCTGTAATAGAGAAAAAAATTTCCAGTAATTCAGATTTTTGTTTTTTTGGAATCCTGTAAGATTTGACTCCTGCTATGCCAACGGCTTTGTTTCTGAAACCTGGATAATTGCTTAAAGTTTGCTAAGCACCTGCCTTTTGTTTTGTTGCAGGTTTGAATAGTGTTGTATCTTGTATCTTTTATGGTGCCCTTCATGTACTCCACTCGGGACAACTCACCATACATAAAAAACACAACAGTCAATATAAAAACTTACCATAGAATAGGGGCTAGACCATGAGCGCAGAGTGTTGCTGCTTGTGACACTAGTTAACCTGTGTTGGGAGTGAGTCTGGGACACTAGAGAAATGGTAGAGGTAGAGGGTTGAGCATCCGAGAGGAGGCTTATCACTACTGGGTAGGAGTGTGTCCAATTCCTGCAGCAGGGGCACCACCTGGTGACCCACAGGTGAAACAGGTCAGCTGGGGATGTTTTCAGGAGCCGAGATGCAGGGCTTTGAGTGCTGTAGATGCCTGTTGTGTGATACGACATGCACGTTAACAGCCAGTGTCTCAGGGAGGACAGAACAAGGGATAACTGCAGGCCCAGCAGGATGACATCTTGGCACACACGGGCATCCAACCAACAGTCTGCCCAGCACGAATGGGTCCCTGCCATCTTCCAAGAATCAATCTTCACCATTGATTCCCACTTGTATATCTGAGAGGGAGGCACTAGGACCCCACGGTAGCCAGAACTTCTCTGATGGGAGCTGTTGACTCAGGTGGGCCCTTCGTACGCATCATCGTATGTGCGCCGCAGGGCATGTAGGTATATGATATCACTTAGACCTAGGGCTAGAACTAAGAGGTATCCCATTAAGATATCGTTACAAAAATATTGCGGCAAAAACCTCACTGTGAAAATGTTGAGACCATTTACAGCGACAGGTATAATAGCGTTACGGAATTACCAGTACCCCTGTCGCTGTATGCACAGATGGGGAAGGGATCAAGTAGCTGTAGGTGTGGTTCCTGGTCGAGCTGCTCCCGTGGTGGAGTGGCTAAGGCACGAGCACCTGGAGAGGAGGAGGAGACCTGGGGACCAGGGTTTGGTTCCCTGTATTGGACTTTTTTTTTTTTTTAAATAAATTTCCCCATCCTGAGTTTCCTCTCGTCCTCAAGGTCCACGCCCACCTCGGAGTTTGTTATATTAATTTTGGGGTGGTAGGCAGCCCCCACAAAACAAAAAACTACTCGCGTTTCCCTGTTGTGTTGTTTGTTGTGTAGCGATTTTGTGCCCATCTGGTTGCGATTTTGTGGCTGTTGGTATTTTCACTGACATTTAATTTGTTTGCGAGATTTTGGTTGTGGCATTGTGTGCCACAATGTTTTTGCATACAGGGTTATAACAGTGATCCGAACTAAAAGCCCAGGATCCTAGTAATAATCTAGTCACAACATCCAACTGTAACTGCTTGTAAAAGTTAGCCACTTTGAAAAAGTGTTTGCCCTCCCTCCCCAGCCAAAGTTGGATTTTGCTAAGTGGTGACTGTTGTTATTTTGGATATGTGACAATTTTCTTTGCAAAGTGCTGTCACTAGGTGCTAATAAAGCTGATACACCTTTGAAGATCTTGGGTATAATTGACATAATTCTTAGAGGCATTCTGGGAAAATTTTAACAGATCAAAGGCACTAAAAAAACTTGCATGGCCACCCACAAGGGCTATAAAACTGAGAGGGGAAAAAATCTCGCCACAGACACAAGGAACAGAACACCAGGAACAATCAGAGAAATAAATACCTAGGCCCAGATATTCAGACTGTGCCGAGCAGAGGCGCAAGCCTGGGTGCAGCGCAACTGGGCTGCGCCGGGGCCAGGACCAGGACCGGATGATATTCAGCGGTGAAGTGCCATGGCGCAGTACCATTGAATATGGCACAGTTGGCGCACAAACTGCACATGGCGCAGTGGCACTGCGCCAGCACAAGCCACAGATAAGGAGCACGGGGATGCACCAGCGCACATACTGTTGTGCTAGGTGCATCACCCGCAGTATTCAGCAGGGGGCATGCAAATGAGGCCATAAGACATGCAAGGTGCAAATGGGGCCATTAGCATGTCATTATGGCCCCATTAGCATGCCTTGCGCAGGGCAGCCTGGTGACTTGCGCCTGGCGCCCTGCACAGCATGACATGTGCAGTGGGGATCCCGGGGCATCCCCCGCCTGTAGCCACGATCGCCTCAATGTATACTGATCAAGCCCTAGTAGTCTAGTAACCCCCCAGTCCACGAATATTGTACTGAAAGACCTTTCCTGGTGGTCAAGTGGTCCCCCTCCCACCAGTAATGTAATATGACCTTCAGTGGAACCCCAGCTGCGATCTGGTAATCCTCCATCAGGAAAAGCCCTGGTGATCAGTGGCACCCCCACCACCCACACGAATCCCTTCGCCCCCCGTCATGCGGTAGGCGGCTGCAATCGCCCATATACTGCCCAGCCACCCGCTGAATGACAGGTACAGTATGGGCTGCAAGCCCATTGGTCCCCAGTGTGAATCCAATAGGCTTGCAAGGCATATTGTACTAGACAGTCCCAAATATGTGAATGAAGTCATTCATATAATTGGGATTGTTCAGTACAGTATGCACTGCAAGCCTGTTGGTCCACACTGGGAACTACTGGGTTTACAGCCTATACTGTACTTGCTGGCCTGATGCCCGCCATGACAGGGGAGCAGGTGGGCAAGGGGTTTGGTGTGGTGGGGGTGTGGGGGTGCCACTGGATCATCAGGGCTTTTCCATATGGAGGATTATCGTAGCTAGAGGCGGGGAGGGGAGGGTTCCACTAGACCACCAGGGATGGTCATTTTACATTACTTGGGGACTCGGGTGGAGGGGCCAGTTGACCACCAAGGATGTATGTGTGCTTGCCAGTGGTGTTCTTGGTGGGGGGGTGGCCACCCACGGCTGGGCTGCTGTGTTGTGCCCTGCAATACTGCAGCCCACCTGTGGGTGGCCAGGAATTGTGCCATCTTTTCTGGGGCTCATCTTTGAGCCCCCTATGCAGCACAATGCAGGGTTGTGCCAGCCCAGCATATGCGCCACTCATTCTGGGCTGAATATCGGGATGTGCCACATATGCATGGGCATGCTCCCTGCATTTGTGCCGCATACATTAGCATTGCCCCCCCCAGTACATCGAGATTTGCGCTGTGCCAGGCAGCCTTTTCAGTATCCTGCCGTGGCGCAATGCGGGGTTGCGCCAGCGCAACACTGTTGTGCCAGGCGCAACCCCTTTGAATATCCCAACCCTAATGCACAACATGTGTTTTTATCATTTTTACATGTAGTTTTCCTTTAATAGAGGTCGTAAAACTTATCTACTTGCTCAGGCGCTCGGGGTCTAATGTTCCCTACACTGCCATCACCCAGTCTGCTATTAGCTGTTTATTTATTAATTTTTTTTTCCAATGTAATTTATTGAGTGGTTCAGGATGTACAGGTTAAAAGGAAAGATACATTGTAGTGACACACATATTCACAATCACAAATGACACATGCCATTATACCCATACATGTCACTAAGCCATTCACATAACTTCAGATTAGGTTCCCTCGACTGGATACATTAACAATTACAGCAATACCGAGTTCACTTACAGAATTCCCATTAACAATACTCTAACGAGCCAATAATGAGCATAATAAACCCATACACCAACTTCTTAGAGCATTGATATCTAAAGATATCAAGGATTTAGTGGCCTCCTTAATAATTAGGTATATCATTTGTACGTGTAGAACATGAGGTACATTAATGAGTGCATCACTAAAAGCCACAGGGAAGAGTTACCACTTGATTGTTGAGACAGTCAGTTTAATGACTAATATTAATTCTGAATTTATTTTGCCCAGGGAACCAATCTTTTTTCCAGTGCATCAATCAGTGGCCCTCATGTCTCCCGAAATTTATGATTAAGACCCAAAGCTCCCATCTGTGCCCTCTCCAGGGCCAGACATGTGAGCAGATTTTTGGACCACCCACTATGGTGGGAGGCATGGCATTCATCCAAAACTGAGCTACCGTCCTTTTTGCATTCACAAGGGCAATATCCCATAAAGGATTTCTCATTTTTCAGTTGGGGTTCCTCGGGTCAGCCCCCAGTAAGAGCTCCAACGGGGATTTCGAGGGGACATATCCCAGCACTTGTGACATAATTTCATGCATATTTTGCCAGAACAGTGCAATCTTTGCACAGGTTAAAGCCATATGTAGGAAATTTCCCTTTTCTGTGTTGCATTTGGGACACATTTCAGACTTATTATTGTCTATCCCATGTAGCTTAGCAAGCGTAATGTACACTCTGTGCAGGAAGGTAAAAATAGTATCTGTCTGAGTTTGTTGCCATATGAGCAGTGAACATAATGGGAGCAAGCTAATTTCCATGTAAATGGGTCAATATGAACAGAGAGGTCCTCCGACCATCTTGGTCTACTTACTTCTGATCCCTCCCTGCTTCTTTCCACTATGATATGATAAAAGATGGATAGTGGTCTCCCACCCGGCTGGGGCATGTAAATCTGCTCCTCAAAGGGTGAGGTTGTAACCCATCCTCCCTCTGCCATCAAAGTGATTTCTAGCTGTTGTCTAACCCGCAGGTACACAAAAAAATCTCCCGGATGTACACTTCATTGGGCACAAATATTTTGAAAGCCTATGATCCTCCCGCCCTCATATATCTGGGTTATCTTAGATAGCCCCAACCTTTTCCATTGCCTTAGGCATTGTAACAACTGTATTGAACATGATCCTCTTTGTTTCATAGCCCAGATCAAGCTTACATATGGGGATAAACCTCCCTTCCATTCAATATGTCGGTGCGTTCGTAGCCATATTCCCAAGGTATTATTGGTAAAAGGGTTGGAGACCTGTTGATCAGTCATCGAAAATAGGCTACCACTTAACATCTCAGTCTTAAATTCCCCCATCAACAATTCCTCTTCTAGTCTCAACCAAGCAGGGGCATCACCACTAGTACCCCGTGGTATAAAAGCTAGTTGGGCTGCCCAGTAATATGCTCTGAAGTCTGGTAGTCCAACACCACCTTTCCCAGAAGTCCCTAAAAATATTGCCCTATGGATTCTGGCACTGCCACCCCTACAGAGAAACCTATGCAGCATTGCATATATGCGTTTAAAATGACTTTGTGGCACTCTGACTGGAAGCGACTGATAAAGGTACAGGCATCTAAGGAAAATTGTCATTTTTATAATACCAACTCTGCTCATTAAAGAGACAGGCAGTGCAGTCCAAAGTTCACAGTCTTCTAAAAGTTTAGCTACTTAAACATAGAAACATAGAATTTGACGGCAGATAAGGACCGCTTGGCCCACCCAGTCTGCCCATTTCCCTACCTAATGGATAAGCTACAGATCTAAGGGTTTATAATTAAGAGCATACAGCTGACCAATTGCAGCAGTGAGCTGGATACCTAGGTACTTCAGTTGGGTAACCAACTGCAATCCCCCAAGGTTGGCTATTAGTTGGGCTCTGTTGCGACTGCCTATAGGGAGCAACTCACTTTTTTTCCAATTAACCTTATGCCCAGACAGTATGCCAAATTCCTTCATTAGTTTGTGCACTGCGGGAAGATCTCTCGCTGGGTTCTGCAAGTAAAGCAACTGGTCGTCTGCATACATAGATATTTTGTGTTCTGTGCCCCCCCACCTTCAAATCCAACAATATCCGATCACTTCCGCGGGACTGCAGGCAGCGGCTCAAATGAGAGAACATACAGAAGAGGGGACAAAGGGCACCCCTGTCTTGTACTCCTCTCCAAAACAAATGAATTAGACACCCATTTTGGGCTAGAGGTTTGGTATACAAAGTGCGCACCCACCTACAAAACCCAGGGCCCAAACCCGTCCTTTTCAGAGTCTCAAACAAATAGTCCCACTCCACACGGTCAAATGCCTTTTCTGCATCGAGGGCAACTATAGCTGCCCCATGGTCATGTTTCATTCACCCCCATCTATGTATAATGTAAAGAGTTCTTCTAATATTATGTTTACCCTAATGCCCTTTAACAAACCCCGATTGGTCTGGGTGTACCAACTCCAGCAGCACTGGTTCAAGCCGGGAGGCCATCACCTTGGCCAGTATTTTATAATCTGAGGTTAATAACAAAATAGGCTGGTATGAAGCACATTTTGACAGATCTTTACCCGGCCTCGGCAGTATGGTGATCACAGCAGACTGTGTGGAGGGGGGCAAGATTCCCAAAGACAAGCTTTCTTCCAGCATGTCATACAGAGGATCCAATAATATGGAATGGAAGGTTTTAAAAAAATCTATGGGAAATCCATCTGGGCCAGGCGCTTTCCCTCCCTTCAAGGCTCCAAGTGCTTCATACACCTCCTGCTTCCCCAAAGGGGTGTCTAAGGATTCAGAAGCCTCTGTAGTCAGTTTTTTAAGGGGAGCCCTGCTGAAAAAAGAGACAGTCTCCTCCCTGGCTGGTCAACATTCATATGTGTATAAATCTTTATAAAATTTAACAAAAGCCTTCCCAATTCCATCTGTGTCTTGTACTGTACACCCACTGTCCTCTGTAATCACTGCTACTCTTTTTTCTGCCTCCCTGCGCTTGATTTGCCAGGCTAATAGTTTACCCCCTCGATCACCATCAAAGTAATTACCTGCATTTGTCAAAATTATAGAACGTTCCAGCTTAGCACTATTTAAGGCATTGAATTTATATTTAAGACGTTGGATGATATAGTATAGCTGCTTAGAAGGTTTTAATTTGTGGGCTGACTCGCAGGCCTCAATTTTTACTCTTAGTGAGTTTAATAGTTTTTCCTCTTCATATTTTTTGTGTGAGGCAAACGAAATAGTCTGACCTCTGACAGAGGCTTTTAACGCCTCCCACCTAGTCCCATGCGATGTTTCCCCCTTTCTATTAAAGGGCAAGAAGTCTTGTATACTATCCCTCATTTGTTTAATGTATGATTGGTCCTTTAAAAGTAGGGGGTCCAACCTCCATCCTCTTGGGGTCTCATGTGCACCGATTAAATTCAGATTTATATAATGGGGAGCATGATCAGTCACCAGTATCGGTAGATATTTCACCTCCCTAACCCCCAGCATTAGGGAATTGGAAACCAACAGCCTGTCAAGTCTAGCATACGATTGGTGGGAGTGTGAGAAAAAACTATAGTCTCTTTCTACAAGATGAGTGTGACGCCAGGCATCCGTTAACCCCAGCTCCTCTTGTATTTGCTTTAGTGCTTTGGCATTCCTTGACAGGGGCACTACAGTTGGATTTGAATGATCCAGCACTGTATCCAAAACACAATTATTGTCTCCCCTGACAATCCAGGGGCCTTCCCAACCCGACATATCCAGCGCTAGCTTTTGAAAGAAGCCAGGCTCCTCGATATTGGGAGCATAGATAGACCCAGTTGACAAGATGCTGCCACCAGGCATGCGCAGTTTGGCATGCTAATGAATCTACTAACCATATCAACTTTGTGTCCGTCATTTCAGCCGGGCACCCCCTTGGTAGCCAAATCGAAGCCCCCCTGGCCCTAGATGAATACACAGATGAGACCCACATCCCCCCCATGAAACCTGCAATCCTACTAGCCTCTATGGCAGAGAAATGGGTTTCTTGCAACAACAATACATGGCCCTTCATTTTTTTAACCTCTATCATAACCAAGGCCACTGTTTTTCGGTTTTTACCAGAAAAGGTTAAAAAAATGAAGGGCCATGTTTTTCCCTCCATCAGACAAAGAGCACACTTCCACCCTCAACTCCCCCTCAACGATGTAACTTACCACAAATTGTCTTAATAAACCCTCCCTCACAGTTCTAATACAAACTTTACAACTAACATAAACTTCCCTCTGCCTTCCACCCCCCCCCACCCAAGTACAGAAAAAGGACTGTCCAGATTCCCATTATTAATATATGGCAGATAGAAAAAACTGTCTCCATTGCTTGCTGCATGGGGCACCATTTTTACTTATTTATTGCATATTAAAAGCTGCATAATTCGTTATTTAAGATTCTAGTCCTGATGAAACATCCAGTACATCAAGACACCAGGAAATACATTCCATGGCCAGACATAAGCCAGCAGTATGCTGAGCAGGCCATTAGATACTCTGTCCCAACCGCTTCTGTAGTTAAGGACAGCAATTTAGCAAGTCAGAATCCCACAGTCAAATGAAGCAATGGCATTGCATACTGCTTGCATATTAATGTTCCTGCCTTCCCGCCGGTACCTGCATCCCTAGACACGATCGGGAGGATTTCTTCAACCAGCTCTGACCACCAGATATCAATGTAGCTATCCTAATCAGCCTTGACCCAAATCAATAAAGAAAAGTGCATATACGTTGCATCAAGGTGGGTGCATTGGACATAAGATCCCCAGAGAGATCGGGCAAGGTAAATTAAAGTAATGTACTTATCTTGAGTCAATTGTCATCAACCTGTCCACAATCCCTTCTGGCCTTCTCCTCAGCAACCCACATCTCCACAGCATTCGCGCAAGAGAAAAATTGTGGCATTTGACCCGGCTGATCAATTCAGAGTCGAGCTGAATAATGAAAGCTGAAGGCCCATCCCATGTCGTGTAGCTTGCTCTTTATCTGGGTGAATTTTTGGCTCTGGGCCTGTAGATCCCGGCTGTAATCTTGATTCAGGTGCACTTTCCCATTACCAAACGTTATGGGGCCGACTTGTTTGGCTTTTTGTAGAATCTTTTCTTTGTTCATGAAACGCAGGTACTTGATGAGGCAGTGCCTCGCCCGATCATCAGGTTTGGAAGGGGGGGCCAACATGGTGGGCCCTTTCTATTTCAAACTAAATAATCCTCTGGCAGCCCGAGATGTTTCACCAGCCATTTATGTATGCCCTGCGTCTTTCCCCTCTGTTCCTTCAGGCAGGCCTATTAGGCGAAGGTTAGATCTCCGTGATCTGTTCTCCTGATCGTCAATTCTAGCCAGTAGATTCCCCATTGAGATTTTAAGCTCATTTCTTTCAGCTGACATGGCTGCTAAAGCATCCTCCAATGTACTGACTCTTTGTTCTAACTCTGTGATTTGGCTCGTATGCTCAAACGAGGTTTCAGTCAGACCTTTAACAATTCTCTGAAGGTAAGTAAGTTGCGCCGTCAAGTTGATGAATCCCGACTCTTACTTCGAGACACAGTTCTTGCAGTAGGTTACACCATTAGGACTGAAGCCATCAGGCGTCAGGACCCCACGGAAATTTTCTAGCTAGCAGTCTTCAGCGGGGACCACCTCTGACGTCGGTCCCGCCCCCGATGTCAGGCGTAGTACATAAGGAGGCGGTCCCGCCATAATCCCCAGTTCTTTTCCCACCATCGACATCGCAGCATCGGCCTCTCAGTCATCTTCTAGCGCGCGGCGACTAGGAAACTTCAAACCATTCATTTCTCACTGGATTTCGTCTGATGTCCTCTCCAACTTCTCTGGAGGGCCAATCGTCGAAGTGTGCCTGCGGCAAACAGATCCCCTTCAAGGATCCTCACTCGGCCTGTGTACGCTGCCTGGGCCCAGACCATGACACCCAGGCTTGCTCCTTCTGCCAGGGCTTCAACAGTCGTACAAGGATCTGCCGCCAGAAGGCCCTTCAAGCTTTTCTCCTCGAAGAAAAACTTAAAGCTATGGATCGAGACCCTTCCTCCAAGGGGGAGTCGTCAGGGAAGTCTCATAAGCACCGCGAAAGGCACCGGGAGAAGGAAAGACCCAGATCCCTTTCCAGGGCCTCGGACTCCCGCAGCTCTGGCTCCAGGTCTGATTGCTCTCCCTCGAGGGCTCGCTCTCAGCCTCCCCCGGTTCTCGTCAGATCAGCCAGTGGTTTCTCCTCTCTGCAGCCTGTCAAGACCTCCAGGCCCGGATCTTCGTCCACCCCGTCTAAGGCCTTGTCTAGGTCTGGGGAGCGCCATAAGTCTTCCACCCGTAGTCTGGACTCCGACGTCAGGTCTGTCTCCCAACTGCCGCCGCCCCAGCGCAAGACTAAGGAGCTGACCTCCCTGAAGCAGACGTCAGACCCGATGTCGGCCCACCCGACGTCGGCCAAAATACATAGGCACTCCCAGGAACCGGCTACTGTACGTCACCCGTCGCCGGTCAGGCATGCGCCCTCGAAGATGTCGTCTGGGACCGGCGCTATTACTGCACAAAGGAGGACCACACTACCACCTACCAACGTCAGTCAGAAGGCGTCAGAGGAGGAGGAATCTACCCAGCCCGAAGACCAGGCGGGCAACCTCGACCTGTCGAGCTCCCACGGAACCCTCCTCGAACGGAGACCCTGGGACCCGACGCCCTGCCCCGACGACAGGCCACCAAGACAGTCCGTTGCTGCCTAATTTGACAGAGGTGAAGGAGCTTTTCACCTTCTGGTGGGACACCATCAAGAAGGATGTGGTCACCACACAACCTCCTCCTGTGCCTGCTGCCCCTCCAATGCCTGCGCCCCTCCATCACCCAGGGGGTCAGCAGGACGGGCATCGACCCCCAAGGAGCCAGCGTCCCCTCTTAGGGACAGATCTTCGGAGAGGAGAAGGCCTCCTTCAAGATCCACTTCAGGGTCACCCAGCCCCAAGAGACCCAGATGGCGTCGGTATACCCCGTCCGATGAGGACTACAGATCTGACACCTCTGCATGCTCCAGATCCCCTTCTCCAATCAGCGTCCCTTCTCCGGACCCACGCGACCTTCCCAGGTCCCCCTCCGGATGACCCCACGTTCACGGAGATAATGAGGCATATCCAGGAGAACATGGGGTGGGATGCTGAAGAGCTTGACCCCGAGAGACTACGCCTTGCCTGCTACCTTCGGCCAAAAGACCCCAAGCCTGTGGTAGTGCCACCCTTGGTGGACACCTTCATGGACGTCACCAAGGCTGCGTGGAAGCGTCCACATTCGACTCCGGCAGTGCCGAAGAAGGCTGATCGCCTGTACAAGGCCCCAAGGGAGGACCAGTACCTGGTGAACCATCCTCTGCCGATTCCTGGTCATTCGCCAGCTCACATGACCAGTCTCAGAAACCGCAGCACTTGAGCACGCAGCCACCGCACCCGGAGTCCAAACAGTTGATCGCCTGGGCAGGCGCACGTACGCGGCCGAGACTTGCGCCATTAGGTCGTTAAATTACCTCACCCACATGGTTCAGTTCCAGAGTGCATTGTGGGAACAGGGACAAGACCTAGCTGAAAAATTGCCAGATGGTGGCCAAAAGGAGGAGCTGTTGCAACTCCTCCGTACGGGTTCGGACGTGGGGACCCAGGTACATAGAGCCGCATACAACTCTGCGGACTCTTCGGCCAGAGCTGCAGCCTCAGGCGTGTGTCTCCGGAGACACTCGTGGCTCCGTGTCTCCGGGTTTACCCCGGATGTCCAGAAGAACATCATGGATGCCCCTTACCATGGCGAAGTTCTGTTTGGGGAAGCCTCGGAGAAGGTGATTGCCAAACTGCAGGAAGCCGGGAAGGCGGCTAGATCTGTCCACGCTATGTACAGGTCTCAACTCAGTTCCTTTCGTGGGAACCAGAGTCGTTTTCGCAGCCGGACCCAAAGGCAACAACCACGTTCTGGCCAGCAACAAAGGGGCTTCTTCACCCAGAAAGCCCAGGCTAAGACATCCTCAGGCAGAGGCCAACAAGTCACAAAGTTGGCCCAACCTGCAGGATCCAATGCTGCCACAGCATGACTCCTTCCCGGCCCCTGCTCCTCCTCTGGATCAATGGGAAATGAAGCTCGAGGGTAATATCGCGGACCACCTGCCAGGGTGGCGGTCGATCACCACTGACAGGTGAGTGCTACAGTTGGTCGAGAAAGGCCATTATATAGAATTTGTAGACAACCTGCCCACAAGGCCTCCTCTGCTTTCCCGCTGCTCGGGTCAGCATGCCCTGCTTATATAACAGGAAGTGCTCACGCTTCTAGAGAAGGAAGCTTTGGAGCACATTCCAGGGAACCAGAGAGGAGCAGGATACTATTCGCACTTCTTCCTGGTTCCAAAGAAAACAGGGGACCTCTGTCCAATTTTGGACCTCAGCAACCTCAATCTGTCGGTCATCTACAAGCGCTTCCGCATGGTGACCCTTCCGGGCCTAATCCCCATGCTGAAGAAGGACGCTTTCTTGGCGTCTCTGGACATGCAGGACGCTTACCTGCACATCCCTATTGCTCAAGCGCACAGGAGGTTCCTGCACTTCGAGTTTCTCGGCCACCATTATCAGTTCCGGGCGCTTCCCTTCGGGCTGTCATCAGCACCTTGAGTATTTACCAAGTGCATGGCAGTCGTGGCAGCGTCTCTGAAGAGACAGGGCCACTACGTGTTCCCGCATTTGGACGATTGGCTTCTCATGGCCCTCTTCCAAGGAGGCATTACTGATAGCCATTCAGCGTACCCAGACCCTTTTTCAGTCTCTGAGCATCCTCATCAACTACGAGAAGTCTCTCCTGGTACCGTCCCAGAAACTGCAGTTTATAGGGGCAGTTCTGGACACTGTCAAGGGAAAAGCCTTTCTCCCGAGGACAGAGTGGAACGCATTCGGTCCCTCATAAGGGATCTGTCAGTGAAGAAGACCGTCCCGGCCAGATTGGTCCTTCGCCTGCTCAGACACATTGCTGCGGCCATTCCAACAGTCCCGATGGCAAGGCTTCACATGCGGGTAACCCAGTGGATGTTAAGAGTGCAGTGGGACCAGAGGCAAGACGATCTACAGAAACCAGTCTGGATCACGAAGGCCGTGGTTCGGGACTGGCAACAGTGGCTAGATCCAGGAACCCTCTCCATGAGGGTTACCTTCACAGCACCATCCCCGACGGTAACTCTCTCCACAGACGCCTCAGGGCTGGGGTGGGGAGCACACTTGAACGGGGTGAGGTCTCAGGGAACATGGACAACCCAGGAATCTCATCTCCACATCAACATATTGGAGATGATGGCAGTCCTTTATGCCCTGCAAGCCTTCCAGTCGGAGATTCCACAGAGTACTTTCCTGTTGCAAACAGACAATACTGCGGTGATGTATTATCTCAACAAACAAGGAGGCATGCACTCCTACCCCCTTTGCAGGGAGGCCATGAGAGTGTGGGAATGGGTAATACGACACGCGCAAACCTTATTGCAGTTCATGTCCCCGAGGTGGACAATACCATCACAGACAGCCTGAGTCATTCCCAGGCCAGGGTCCACGAGTGGGAACTTCCATAGGAGGTGGCAGAGGATCTGTTCCACAGATGGGGCACTCCAGAATTAGATCTATTCGCGTTCCCATCCAACGCAAAACTGCCCAGTTTTTGCTCGCTAGATCCAGGGCCTGGTGTTTTCTGGCGAGACGCGTTGTCCCTCTCCTGGGCGGGCAGATTCCTCTATGCCTTCCCTCCTTTCCCATTGATCCAGAGAGTTCTTCTCAAACTTCGCAGGGAGCACGTAACGCTTATCTTGGTAGCACCTTTCTGGCCCAGACAAATCTGGTTCCGCCATCTCAGCTATCTCGAACCTCCACTTCTTGCCAATCAGTTCCATCTGTTGTCTCAGGAGGAAGGTTCACTAGTCCATCCGGACTTCATGCTCATTGAACCTACATGCCTGACTCCTAGAGACATAGCCATGATGCGGCACGGGGTCTCGCAAGAGGTGGCAGACGTATTTTCTGCCACTAGAAAACCGGCAACCCACGCAACATACGCCATGAAGTGGCGCAGGTTTTGCTTATGGCTCAAACGCGTGGTTTCTCGCCCTTAGACTGTCCTGAGAAGCTGGTTCTGGAGTACCTGCTTTCTCTTTTCCAATCTGGGCTAGCTTACTCCTCGATCAAAGTGCACCTTTGTGCAATCTCAGCTTATCATGCCCCCATAGGCCATCGTATGGTGGCTCAATTGGACACTACTCGTGCCTTTTTAAGGGGGGTCCTCCACCTTAGGCCGCCTATCAAGGATCCGGTTCCTCCTTGGGACTTGCCCTTCGTCCTGGAGCAGCTTACGCTGCCACCGTTTGAACCAGTCGCGGATTGCGAGCTACGTTTTCTATCATGGAAAACGTTGTTTTTAGTTGCAGTTACTTCGGCGAGAAGAATCTCCGAATTACATGCACTCATGTGCAAAGAGCCATATTTAATTTTCCACCAGGATAGGGTATCCCTGAGGACAAATCCTAAGTTCCTGCCTAAGGTGGTTTCAGCCCTTACCCTTAATCAGGATATCGATTTATCAGTGTACTTTCCCAAGTACACCAATCGAGGAGAAGCATTGCTTCACACCCTGGATGTTCACAGGTGTCTCAGATATTATCTGACCAGAACCAAACAGTACCGGAAAGCGGATCAGCTGTTTGTCTCTTTTGCTGAGAGGATTAAAGGAGCCCCTGTTTCTAAACAGTCCCTTTCACGTTGGCTCATTCAGTGCATCTCTTTCTGTTATGACAAGCGGAACAAACCCTTGCCAGGCGTGGTCAAGGGTCATTCTACCAGAGGAGTGGCCACCTCTTTTGCAGCGCTGAAGAATGTTTCCACTTCAGCTATTTGCGCTGCAGCTACCTGGAGCTCTGTGCATACCTTTATTAGGCATTACAGCCTGGATATCGCTTCAAGACGAAGGGCAGGTTTAGGCCTAGCCATCCTCCAGGGACTTCTGTCCTAGGCTCAGACAGGGTCTTAATATCTGTCTTTCCTTCTCCCAATGGCGTAAGATTGTCGCCATTGCTTGGGAATCAGTCCTAATGGTGTAACCTGCTGCAAGAGCTGTATTTCGAAGTAAGATAGTACAGTTACGTAAGAACTTACCGTAACAGTAGATCTTCGAGAACGGCTCTTGCAGCAGGTACCTTCCCGCCCACCATTCCCCCTTTTTGGAGGAGATAGGTTATAGCCTAACTTCCATCATTCAGGATGGAACTATTTCTTTCTAGTCTTCGCCATCTGATGGCGGATCCCCGGTCTCCCCTTCTGATGTCAGCCAGTGGCCGGGAGTCTCGGGCGGGAGAACTGGGGATTATGGTGGGACCGCCTAATTATGTACTACGCCTGACGTCGGGGGCGGGACCGACGTCGGAGGTGGTCCCCGCTGAAGGCTGCTAGCTAGAAAATTTCTGTGGGGTCCTGACGCCTGACGGCATCAGTCCTAATGGTGTAACCTGCTGCAAGAGCTGTTCTCGAAGATCTACTGTTACGGTAAGTTCTTATGTAACTGTACTTTTCATCTCCTGCTGCATCTGTATTAAAGTAGCTGGAACTCCAGCTAGGGACTTTGAAAGCACTTCCATCTCCATGCTAGTACTCACGCTCGCACCTCCGCTCCCACCACCTATGGCCTGCAGTTTCAGATTGGCCTCAGCAGATTTTCCAGATCGAGGAGTATTAGCTGCATCAAATTGCAACTTTCACTGCCAGTTTTTTTGTTTTCCTGATGCCATAAGCAAAAGTTAACAGAGATGGATGTTTTCACCAGAAAGTTAAGACAAAGTATTAGCTTTTCAGGCAGTTTAACGTAAATGCCCCTAGGAGCTAACTAGCACACGTTTGCCATGTCCCACGGCTAGCTACCTTTATTTATTAATTTAAGATAGGTTTTATGATTTTATTGCATTTCTTTGTTACATTTATTTATTAAGTTGGTTTTAACTTGTTTGCAGTGGTTATACTGTACTGTATTTGTAATGGTGCCCTGATCCTCCGGGGAATGGCACCAGCTAAAAATTACTACTACTACTACTATGTGTGTGAACTGTCTATGCCCTGCAGGTTGGCAGTTGGATTTTATTCTGTTCTTTTCCTGTATGTTTTTGCTGTCCATGTATCCTATCTATTCTGCAGGCATAGCTTGCCCCCACTTTTCTCATCTTCCTGACAAACAGAACTGAAGTAGGCAAGGGGGCCAGCAACAGCTATTGGCAGGTGGGCATTACCATGCAGTCTCACACAGAAATTGTGGGTCAATGACCATTGCCTGCCTCTTGGCCAAAGGACTTGATCCTGTGGGTTCCTAGTGCCTCAGGCTTAGTTAGACCCAAGAGTGGTACTCTTTGGAGAAGAGATTTTGGATGATCTTCAGTTGTGGTAAGTACGTAACTTTTCTTTTCATCTTATTGCTCATTTTTGCCACCAGTTGTCTTCTGCAAAAGATCTGGTAGCTGGAGAGTTGACAGGCAAGAGTCCACATCTCATGGCCCAAGATTCTTCAGATCACTACAGGATTTTGGCGGCACCACGCATGCATTGACTATCTGAAAAAGTGTGACCCCGATAGTGCATACCTTAGAAGAAAGAGTTACAAGGTGACTAACTTTTTGCTATTCACTGTATATTCCTCGCTACATCTCAAAAATTGAACTTAAGGCAGCACAAAGATTGCTTGTTTAAGGACTTGCAGATCCTCCTCCGATTAAATGTTAGTTACGTGGGCCTTTCTACTTCTAGAATAGAAGTAGCTGCATCAGGCTATGCATATTCTGACAGAGGCAGGCTATTATGTTCCTTCCATCAGTGATAATTAAGAAAAGCATCTACTGTACACATCACCTCCATCAACACTTTCTAATATAATGTAACAGGATATTGAGGATATTGTATCACACTTTTGCATCATACCTTTTTCTGTATTTTCCACCTCCTAAGGGTCACACCGAGAAATGAGCTTTGGCTAAGTGTACCTGTCCGAGTTAACAAATTAGAGATGAATAAATAAGAGCATGTCTATTGTATTTAAGACCCAGATACCTCCATCTCTGTTCTAATCCTCTTCTTAAATCTATGTAGATGGTTACTTTGCTGTTTCTGTCTTTGAAGCATTTTCTCCACACAGAAGCAAAGAAGCACTAAAGTATCTATCACCGCTGACAGTATGATATGTTTTTTTTTCCATCACCTCTTTATCATTCCTGTTCGCCCCTGGGGCCTCCATCTAACCAACCCCCCAGCCCCATTCTTCTGGGACTTACCTTCCCCTTTGATCCTCTGCCATTGGATCTGCAGCTGTGCGCAGCCACTGGTGTGGAGCCTACAGGGGGTCGATCATCATCCTGCCACCTCAGGGACTTTTTCCTCTGTTTTTTTGCCCTGGGCCCAAAGGACATGCAGTGGGCGCAATGTCCAAGCTCCGCCTCAGCGGAGATGGCCCCAGCATCCTGAACATGGGATCCCTTCCCTTTCTGCATGGTGGCGCACATGTACTGACACCCAGCCACTGCTGGTTGTCAGGTAAGCAGCGTGACTCACCAACCCCCCTTCCCGAGAAAGGAGGGCTGTCTGACCACCCTGCCAATCCCCGAGCGATCCGAGTCCGTTCGGGGTCATCGGTGTGGCAGGAGGTGAGGTGTCTGGCGCCTCAGCCCTCCACGCTGCTAGGCCGGCCCTGATAGTATGATATTGTAAGATCTTCTTTGGGTTTATCTCAGTCATCAGGTTACACCATAGGAACCTTCACCGTCTGTGAAGTGGAATCCACATGGAAGATTTTCAGTAGTAAAATTGGGACCACCCACGTCATCGACGTCCGCCGATGTCAGCAACCCTATATAGGCGTGGGCAGCCCCGCTCCCATCTCAGTTCTTTCCTGCAGTCGACTTGCAACTGCAGTCTCTGTGGAAGCTCCGTCGCAGTGTTCATGCCTTTTTCGGCCTATGACTGCATTTTTTCCTACAACCCATACCTAAGTCTCTTTCAGGATATTTTTTTTTTTTTTTTTGTCGAGAGTTAATCCTTCATCCTCTGTTTTCCGCCACTGCGGAAAGAAGATTGCCTCTACAGATGAACACTTTGAGTCTGACCACGATGTTTCCGAATCTGACCTCTGCCAGATGTTTAATCAGACAACCTTCAGTAGACACAAGAAAGCTCTCCAAAAATTCCTGATGGAACAGCAGGTACCAAGCTCTGGGCAGGGTCCTCTGGGGCCCTGCCGCTCAGTCACCCACTGGATCTTGAGCTCCCAAGCCTCCAAGGCTGGGTAAAAGTCCCTGGGGTTTACAAAAAGACCGAGATCACGACCGCCCTTGGTGCTATGCTGCCCCTGTCAGCCTTTCCTTCTTCCGGGGGCTTTTTGTCAACGGCAGCTGCCACAACAAAGACGCCAGCTGTCCAGGTCTCGGTTTCTACCACAGCTATACTGACATCTTCTCCACCCGACTCTCGGGCGCCCAGCCATCAACCTCCGGATCCTTGGCCCCTCCTCTGTCGACGGCGGGCTCATCATCGACTGTTGCTCCATTGAGACCTGCCGCTTCCTCTCCAAGGGCTACAGGCTCGCAGAGCGGAGGGTTGTCGACTTCAGTGCCGTCGAACCCCCCTCCATTGATGACTACTATGGATCTGAACAAAGTACTTGTCAAGTTCAATAAGGTACCCGTTCAGCAGTTCAGTGCCTTTAGTAGGCCCTCATCACCGGCACCATTGATGGTGGCTTTGTCATTGACACCTGTTCATCAACTACGGGAGGCTCCCCATGGGCCATCAATGACCACTCTGACACCAGACCCAGACGAGGAGGAGGAGTACCATCCCGATGTCATCCTCCCTTATGACATAGAGGATGAAGAGAAGGAGGAAGAAATCCTCATCTTTGATAAGTCCAGTACCTCTTCGGTCAGTGAGGACTCAGTCAAGCATGCTCCGAGGTCTCCTTTGAGGATGCCACCTTCTTCAGTGTCATGAAACAATTGTCTGCCACAATGGGCTTCCAGACTGAGGAGGAGGATGCAAACTGAAAAGACCTGGTGGACTTCCTGGGGGTTCCTGAATCTCCCCCTAAGATTATTCCACCAGTGCTGCCAGCCCTGAAAAATGCAACCACAGCAGCCTGGCACAGGCCAGACTGGTGCCAACTATGGCACGTAGGGAAGACAAGCTTTACATTGCCCCTCAAAGCCTTCCTTATTTTGCCACCCAGGCCGAAACTGATTCTGTGGTTATCGAGGCAGCTCATGACAGGTCTAAGGTGCCAAAGCATCTTAGTTCCCTCCCCCCTGACAAGGAATCCTGCAGGATTGACCTCTGGGATAAGAGAGTTTATTACACCTCTTCTACTTTGGGCCTAAGGATCGTAAACTATCTGACACACATGGTTAAATTCCAGAATGCCAACTGGAGGAAGGGCAAGGTGGCTGCTAAGGCCCCTCCCAATGGCACCTCGAAACAGGATTTGATCCAGTGCCTGCAGACTGCTGAAGATGTAAGTAAACATCTCCTCAGAGCCCTGTATGTTATGGCCAACATAGCAGCCAGGGCAGCTGCTACTGGTATATGCCTTCATAGCTACTCATGGCTGAGGATCTCTGGCTTTACAGCTGATATGCAGAACAAGGTGCTTAATGCTACTTTCAGTGGCACCAGGCTCTTTGGCCCTGATGTCCAGGGCCTCATTAATGATCTGCAGGCCACTGGCACAGCCATCAAGTCTGTCCACTTTCTCTACGACACTCAACCCTGTGGCAGAGGGTGCTCTACTTTTTGTAGACAGGCCAATAGACCTGGCTCAGGCACCCACCCGCACTCAGGGCAAGTGCAGAGCCCAGCCTTCCTTGCCTGCCCCTTCTAATACTGGAATGGCGGCCAAGCGCCACAGACATGATGGACCAGCCTTCACAGCTGGTCCCACCTCTGCTTGACTCCTTGCCAGCCCCTCCCCCATATGGTACAGACCCAGGAGGTAGTGGTCGGAGGTCGATTCTCTCTTCATCTGAATCAGTGGAGAACTGTAACTTCAGATACTTGGATCCTGCAGGTCATAGAGAGTGGTCATGTCTTGGAGCTCATTCAGCATCCTCCAGATGCTCCTCCACCACCCTCAGACTACTCCCCGGCCCACTCAGCTGTCCTTCGGGAGGAAGTACAGTCTCTTCTATGCAAGCAGGCAATCAAACTGGTGTCAAGGCAACTGAGAAACCGTGGGTTTTATTCCAGGTTTTTCCTGGTCATAAAAACACCAGAGATCTGAGGCCAATTTTGGACCTCAAGGACCTCAGTCTCTTTGTCCAGTACAAAAAGTTACAGATGGTGAAGTTACACGAGGTCCCTGCACTGTAATTGCTACCCTCAGAGGTACACCGTAGACAGCTAGTGCTTAGACATATGTTATACTAACATATAGGGCTAAGGGCATCTACCGTACAAAAGTAGATGTCAGGATATGAATGCATATTATTGTAATACATTTTGCTTGCTAATACATGTCTTCTGCTATGTATTTTCTGTGTATTTCTAACTTGTAAGATGCCAAGGCACCTGTGTCCTTGGAGTAATTATGATATGTAAGTCGGCATTGCCACCTTTTGGTGATTTGTACAGTATGCGCCACTTATATCGGCTCCGGTTATAATGGACTTCCACTTCTAACGGATGTCTTGCCATTGCCAAATGCCACTTGCTGTAGTTGCGGTGTTAAACTTGCCCGATAAAGCGGACCTTAAGTTCCTGCAGTAACGGCCATCAGTTCATAAAAAACACTAGTTTTCGATTCACATAATTTTTGCTGCCTCTGGTAGTGTAGGTAGTAAGTGCTGTTCTAGGTTTCGTCACCCAATCACAGGACGCACAAAATGACAAGAAATGCTCTCCTGACTCTCCGTAGGGCTGTTGAGTCTTATACATGGCATGTGCCTAATGTTGGAATTATAAGCTTCATACATAATGTAACATTGTAAATTATATGTAAATTATGGCTGGATGAAGCATTTTGAAAAACTATGCCAGGAATATCCAGTTAAATTCTTAATGTGGAAGTATCCTGTGACTGAAGTCCAGCTGCCGGGGGGGCGGGGTCGTCAAGACACCAACATAAACTTACACAGAAGGTAGAACACCTAAGAAGTAAATTAAGCCACAAAAAGATTGCTGCTGGTATCACCCAAGTGTAAAAGTTCTGGAAACTTGTGCTGTGGATTGGTCCTGCTAGGGTGGCTATTTTTAAAAACATAAATAAATAAAGTTTCCGGAGGTTGTTTTTTTTGCACACTGCAACTGACTCTGAAAGGTGCTGTGAATCACTTCTGGTGATTAATTCTCACCGCTCTCCCACTCGCTCGTTTTTTTTTTTAACTAATCATTGTAACGGACACCGTATGTAATGGACAGAATGCTGTTTGTCAAATCAGTCTGTTACAAGTGGCATATACTGTACTACTACACTGAGTTATTTATTTATTTTATTTAGTTTTTGTTGACCGGGTAAGTGCACTAGACAATTCCTGCCTATTTTCAGGCACGACCCGGGGGAGGGGGATACAGATGAATGCCAACTGACCTTGAACCAGATTAAGCTGTTTGTGGTATTTTTAGTGAATGAGGGAAATTTGGCCAGGACACCGGGGAAATTCCCCTACTCTTTTCGATAAGTGCCATGGGATCTTTAATATCCACCTGAACTACCACCAATCCAGGCAGATGGGACCTCGGTTTAACGTCTCATCCGAAAGACGGCACCTCAGAAGTGCAGCACCCCTCTCATGCTGCACTACAGTGTCAGTACTGGGATATTAACCCAAGTGCCAGCTGTGGGAACTGAACCCACAGCCCCCTGATCTCCCGGCCTCAGAGGCGAGTGTGCTACCTACTGAGCCACTGACACTGCAGTTATATAAGACTCTGTATAAGAACTCTTTGTTCATAAACTGATGACTACTACAAAATTGTATAATGTTATCTTGGACCATGGAGCCACCTCTAATTTAGCCAATAGGGCTCATCTCTGTAACTAGAAATGTTTCTATCTTACAGTTACCATAGTAATTATCATAAGTATATAATGTGATACACTAGTCTTATACCTCGGAGATCCCAAGAGACACAGAGAAACCTCGAGGTATAGGGAACGCTTAGCACTGGCTCCCGGTTCGTATTGGTAAGAACTGCTTAGGGCAACTGTGATTTTATCCTTTTTGGTAGTAATAAACAAGTTTATTACTCTTATGCAACGTGTTTGTGATTGCTTGCATTCCCAATATTGCCAAGAACCTGAAAGTGAGTTTTAGACCTCCTGACAATGACTTTGCCAGGCCTCACACCCCTCCTCAAGGCGGAGGACTGGCTCTGTTCGCTGGACATGCAGGACGCTTACCTGCACATTTTGGTTTTTCCTCCTCACAGGAGGTTTCTTCACTTTGCCTTTCAGGGCGATCACTTCCAGTTCAAAGTTCTGCCTTTTGGCTTATCCTATGCGCCGTGTGTCTTTACCAAATGTTTGGCAGCGGTCGCAGCAGCTCTCAGAAGAGAGGGTCTGTCCATTTTTCCTTACCTGGTCAGTTGGCTTCTCAAGGTCCTGTCCAGGGAACAGCTTTTGCTGACTCTGGAGCGCACTGTCCAGGTCTTCCACACTACCGGCATAACTACATCTGTTCTAATACCGCCCCAAAGACTGCTGTACATCAGGGCAGTTTTGTACTCCACACAGGGGAAGGCCTTCTTGCCCCAGAAGAGGACAGAATGCATTATGGCTCAGGCTCAGGAAGTCGCTCAGAGCTGGTACATTCCTACTAGACTGTACCTCAGGCTGTTGGGTCTAATGGCTGCGGCCATCCCCACCGTTCCACTGGCCAGACTTTACATGTGCACCCTTCAGTGGACCCTCAGAGTGCAATGGGACCAGTGTACGGACGAGTTAGAACAACAGGTCCTGGTCTCCTTCCCAGTTAGCAAGGTGTTGTAGTGGTGGATGGATCCCTCAAATCTTTCCGGGGGGTTCCTTTCCAGATTTCTTCCCACATCAGTTCCTAACCACGGATGCTTTGGGTCTAGGCTGAGGAGCACACTTGGGTCCCTTTCAAACCCAGGGCTCCTGGTCCCAGTGAGAAGCTGCCCTGCATATCAATGTCCTGGAGATGAGAGCGGTGCTGTTTGCCATGCAGGCTTTTCAGGAACATTTTGCTCCAGGCCAACTGCTGGTGCAGTCAGACAGTCTGAATGTTGTCTACTACATCAACAAGCAGGGTGGGACTCACTGGTACCCCCTTTGCAGGGAGGCCATGAGAGTGTGGTATTAGCACTGGAGCACAGTCTGACACTCTCTGAGGATCTTGTGCCAGTTGTACTAAACACCCTGGCAGATAGTCTCAGCAGGACTCAGTCCAGCATGCACGAATGGGAGCTTCTCTCATCCGTAGCAGAAGATCTGTTCAACATATGGGGTCGTCCAAAGTTGGACTTTTTGCATCTCCATTCAGTGCAAAACTGCCCAATTTCGGCTTGCTCGATCTAGTGCCTAGAGTTTAATGGTGAGATGTTTTTGTCCCTCTCTTAGATCGTGAGATTTCTGTACACATTTGCTCTGTTTTCACTAATATTGAGGGTGCTGATCAAGCTGCAAATGGAGGGGGCCAGCATGATCCCAGTAGCTCCATTCTGGCCTCGCCAGATATCGTTCCCTCTGCTTCAGCAGCTGTCAGAGGAACCTCCAGTCCCTCTGCCCCTTAGCAAGAATCTGCTGACTCGGGACGTTGGTCCATCCCAACCTCAGGTCTCACCATCTGCTTGCATGGCTCTTGAGGACATAGCCACTTCCAGGTTCGGGGTCTCTAACAGGGTGGTGGATGTCCTGGTGGCTGCCCGCAAGCCTTCCACCTGTGCCACTTATGTCATGAAGTGGAAGTGGTTTGCCAAACCTGCCCGCCAAACATTCCCTTGACCCTTTCACCTGTCCTGTAAATCATGTACTGGACTACCTGATTTCTTTATCCCACTCAGGCCTCCAGTATTCCTCCCTCAAGATCCACCTTTTGGCTGTTTCTGCCTTTTATGAGCCAGTGGGTGACCGCACAATTGCTCAGCTGGATGTTTCCCATACCTTCCTTAGGGGCATCCTGCATCTGAAACCCCCAATCTGTTCCCCGGTCTCAGCTTGTGACTTCAAATTTTATTTTGGAAAAGTTGACCCTGTCTTCTTTTGTGCCAATCGCGACATGCGATTTACGCTTTCTCTCTTGGAAAGCGCTCTTTTTAGTTGCAGTTACTTCTGCTTGAAAAATTTCAGAGCTTCAGGCCCTGTAGTGTAAGGAGCCTTATTTGATTTTTCATAAAGGCAGGGTATCTTTGCGCACAAATTCTAAGTTTCTCTCTAAGGTGGTGTGTCCGGGAGCTCAGGCCACTCCTGAGGACTGACCTTTTCTTAAATCTGTTGCAACAGTTCTTCTATTTCTAAGTCTAATCTATCCTTAACAATTTCTAATCCATAAGGTTGGCCAGCTGTGGGCACCCCATTCTCCCTCTCTTGGCTATGCTATAGTGTCCTCTTTGATTTTCCTTTTCCCTCTCAGGTCCTCGTACAGGGAGGTTATTGTGGTGACTTCAGAGTATATGTAAAAAAGGTTGTGTTTATTGGTGTTGAATTTAGTATGTAATAGCACTATGTTATAAAATACCTTAATGTTTATGAAACCTGTAAATGTTAAAAATACCATGGCACTTGGTGTATTGATAATGGTAAAAAGTACTAGGTGACTATTATAGAAATTAAGCTAGTTGTGCTATTTAAAATGCATGTATATTGTTGTAAACTTAAGTAAGAAATGTCATGGTGATTTGCATAGATCCCAAGATGCATTGAATTATGGAAGTATGTATGATGTTATATTTCTTTGAAACTTGATTTCTTGCCAGTGCCTTTTGGGATAACTGTTCTTTCAGTGATTCTGCATTGAGGTTCTTTGTTTATAGCTTGTTATGTTTTTGCTTCTTTTTGGGCCCCCACTATGTAAGCAAATGAGGGCTTGCATAAGGGTTATGGGTACAGGTCAGTTAGTGAATGGGATCAGAGTCAGTAGGTGCAGGCTAAATGTGGAGAGAGGATGTTCGTAGTCTGTTGCTGCAAAGTAATTTACGTGGCATTGCAGAGCCTTATATCTTGTATTTTGAATAAATATCATACAGAGGTTGTGTGTTGAACCTGAAGTTAGGTATCTGGTCCATCTTTTATCCCACAACTCCTCCACAGGGGGTCCCTGAGTTCATGCAATCACTCTATCCACCTTTCTGTTTATTTTCCTGAGTGCGCCAATCCAATGGAAGCACTGCTCCAACACTAGATGTGTGCAGAACTTTGAAATATTATCTGCTTCAGACTTAGGAGTCCAGAAAGTCCAAGTAATTGTTTGTTTCCTTCATCCAAGGTAGAGAGTGTACTTCATACGAACATACAAAATTGCCAGCAGATACAGGCCAGTCAGTCTATCTAGTCTGCTTGAGTGTGCAGCACTTCAGTCCACTAGACTGCAGCTGGCTTTCTTGCTCTAGTTCTTGACACAAGTTTTAGTGGATTCAGCCAGTCCTGCCTTGATGACTGCTCATTTTGTTCTGTGTCCATTTCTGGGTGGATGCTTGCCATATGACTTTCCAGTATGTGTCCCATCCTGCCAAAGTCTGCCCTTTTGAAGTCCAGGACCCTAGTTGATTGATTGAGAACCACACTTTGCGGTGGTCACTGCTTGCTAGAGGTTCCTCCACCCTTACATCCCTGACCTGTTCACCATTTTCCAATACCAGGTCTAGTATATTCCCCTTCCTCGTTGGCTCCATTACCCTCTGGGTAAGGAAGCCATCCTGGAATGCTTCCAGGAGGATCTTCTCCCTGGTGCAAGTGGTTGCTGGAATGCTCCAATCCACCCCTGGTAGATTAAAATCCCCCACCACCACTGTGCTCCCTTTGCCACTATGCCTCCTTATCTGCTCCCCCAGTTCCCTGTCAATGTCCTCCTTCTGGGCCGGAGGTCTATAAATGACCCCCAGACAGATCTTAGTCCCTTTCTGGCTGCATGGTTGCTGCCAGATTACTTCCGACCTGCTCTCCTCCCCTTCCTGCCTATTACATCTGATCCCTTCCCCTATATAAATGGCACCCCTCCACCTTCCGTTTATCTCTATCCCTCCAGAATAGTTTGTACCCTGGGATGGTTAGGTCCCAGTCATGGTGCCTGGTTGCCCACATCTCAGTAATGGCAGCTATGTCCACCTACCCCTCTGCCATCAACGCCTGCAATTCTGCCAACTTGTTCCCCAGGCTCCTAGCATTTAGTGAAACAATTCTCCACACTGCTGCTATCCTTCCTGCTTCTTTACCCTTCACTTCAACCCCTATTTCACCTAAGGTCATATCTATCCCAGTGGTGGGGGAAGGTCCATGCGAGCTCCTGTCCTGGTGATTCTCCGCTCCAGTGCCTCCCATTGATGAAATCCCCCAGCTTCTGCTTCAACACCTAAGCTTCCAAGTTTCTAAGCAATATTTCTCCAAATGGTTGGCAAATTGCACTGTGTTCTGCTACAACAAGTAAGGCAAAGAATTGGCTGGTGCTGTCAAAGCTCATTCCACCATAGGCATGGCTACCTCGTTGGCTTGTTTCAAAGAGGTCTCAGCCGCTGATATTTGTGCTGCTGCCACCTGGAGTACAGTCCACACTTTTCACCAAGGATTACAGTCTGGACATTGCATCAAGATCCCGTGCAGGATTTGGCAGGGCTGTGCTTCAAGGACTCTTGTCTTAAGTTTATGGAGATCCGGCCTCTCAGACTGTTTCTCTTGTCACTACTTGGTACTCGTTCCTACGGTATAACCTGATGACTGAAATAACCCTGAAGAAGATAGAACAGATTCTCAAGAACTTATGTAACAGTAGATCTTCGAGGGGATGTCAGCCATCAGATCTGATTTCCCTCCCACCATCCCCCTTCTTGGGGCTCCTGTTTCAGACCTAGCTATCTGCTGTATACATCTTGTTCTCTAGAGCTGGGTCCCTCTATCTCTCCTCAGTTCCCCAGGGCGTGAGCCTTGCTTCCTTCATCTCCGAAGGGAAAAAACTGAGGAGGGAGTGAGTCAGCCCACGCCTATGTAGGGTTGCTGATGTCGATGGCGTGGGCGGCCCCAGTTGTACTGCTGAAAATCTTCCATGTGGACTCCCCTTCACTGACAGCGAAGGTTCCTACAGTGTAACCTGGTGACTGAGATCCCATTGAAGATCTACTGTTACGGTAAGTTCTTACATGACCGTTCTTTTTCAGTGTAAAATCTGCCTGTGGTCACAGAAAGTCAAAATATCAGAAGCCTTTACCAGAATTTAGAAAACGGCATGGTCCTAAAGAGTATTGCTCAAATCACTGAAGATGGGGTAAGATGTAGCCTCACCACAGAATATACAACAGTTATGATTCAGCTATTCACTTTGTTCTTTCCTTCCAACACATACAGTAACTACAGAGACAGCACGTGATTTTGTCTTGTGTGTCATAGAAATAGCATGCTACTCAGCTACTCCAGCATCAAGGAAAGCATTGACTTGGGGGCGTTATGTTCTATAATCCAGCTCAGTCACTCTTAATACTGATGTTCCAAGGAACAGTGAGCTTAAAATATGAGGAGAGACAATAGTTTGGCAGGGTCCTCAAAGATACTGTATTTCCCATTCGCTCTAGGGGAGGTCAATCAGAAGAATCTTAAACCAAGATGCTGAAGAAAAATTAGCAATTATATTGTGCTTTTCATATACATTGTATCCCAACGCATTTTATAAACAGTGAGAGGCTGAGAGTCAAGTGGCTATAAACATACAGTGGTTGCCATTTTGCACATCAGCCCCACATGGAAAAATTCCCTAGTGGGCAAAATCTCCTACTCTTGTGAAACATGCCTTGGGTTTTTACACTTCCACCTGGACAACCCACCAGGATAGCACCAGAAATGGGCAGAAGGGCCCTCAGCTTAATGACCCATTCAAAGGATGGCACACCCAGACAGTACAGCATTCCCTCATACTGTACGCAGGTGCCAGCGTTAATAGTATGAGCCTAATCCTAGGGTGGGACAAGAACCCACTGCCTTCTGGCCCAGAGGTGGATGTGCTACTAACTGAGCCACTCTGACAACTGAACTGTAAAGTGTTTAAAAAACTGTACTTCAGGGTCCATGTTGTGCATCTGAGATATGATCTGGAACACAGGACTCATCTAAATCTTAGGTGAATAGTTACTGGCAAGTTTTGCAGGACAACTTCTAAAGTAGTTTAGCATTTCCATCTAGTCACTTTTCAGTTCTACATAGTAAATTGGTGTTACTGCCTGAGATTAATTCATAGACTACAAGATGGTTTATTCTCACTCCAGGAATCACTCCATATGCATGACTATAGCAGTTAGCCAGCTGGGTTCAGCTGGCCCCCGAGGAGTTTATGTAACTGAATTACCAGTCAGATTGTAGTAAGAAATCACTGCCTGCGGAATGTTCTGTTTGCTAATCAGATTCCTTTCTCCGCCTCAGTGGACAGTTGGTTTCGGAGACTCACTCTCTCTCTCTTCACTTGAAGAAAGTTTCTTTCTGTTTATTGTGTTATTATTTTTCACTTCTATTGCCTTTAGGTTATAATTTCTTTTGCATTTTTTTCCAGTTTTAATGGGTTTTTTTTCTTAATTTTAAACTCATTTTCTACTGTTTTCCCCCATTTTTAAGGGAAATGTGTTTATTTTCAACTTTTCTCTTTGTGACCTGGTTTTGGAAATTGTTTCCATGATTCCACAGCGCTTGGGGCAGATAATTTTACATTTTTAGCTCCCTTTGGGAAACATTTTTTCTGGGATCGTGAATATGTTATTCTATCTACACTGTTTGGCATGTTCTTTCCCTTTAAGATTCTTGCCGGAAAGTCTAAAAGCTGGTTCCTCTCACCCACCTGGGTAGTATATGCCTTGGCTCCTCCCCTTGGCAACAGATCTTCCTTTCCGCTGGAAGATTCAGGTTCCCTCCTTATTGCTCACACATTACTGTAGGCTCTGGCGAATAAATCTCCAGATTTACTAAAACTCATACGAGTTTCTTCCCATTGTTTCGTGATCTTGACCATGATGGAGGACAAGTCCTCGCTCGGTTTCCGCCGCTGCCCATGCGGGCAAAAGATGCCTCACACCGATCTGCATGCCTCATGCGTTTATTACCTGGGTGTTGGCCATGATACCCAGTCTTGCAAAATGTGTTGCTCCTTTCATCCAGACGTTTTAGATGATCATCTCACATGACTGCAACTGGGCAGACCACAAAAATGGAATCCGACGGTCAAATCCAAGGTGGCCCGTTGGTCAGTCTCCGTGGCTGCGGGGTCCACTGAGCAGCTCGAACAGATGAAGACCTTCGAAGAGGAGTCAGCTCGGGCCACGGATCGGTCCTCTTCTATGTCCATCTTCATCCCACTCAGTTTGGGCTCCACTTTCTCAAGCTCCTTTCAGGAGTTGTGCCAGTCCCTTCTCACCAATGGAGAGGGTTCCTCGGGCACTCACATCTCTTGGTCTTGTAAAAAGGACAAGGAGCCTAAATAAACTTTGTCTCGACGACAATGTTCCTAGAACCATGAGAGATCTCAGTCCCAGGAATCTGCTGTCTCAACTTCGGTCGAGGTTGCGACCTCAGTCGCTGGCTTCACAGTACCCCCATCAGGCCAACCAGCTCAGACGCAGGACGACAATCCAGTTGAGATTATTCTCAACCCTGTCAACCTGTCGTCACTCGATGAGACCAACAACTCCTTATTCAGGCTTCCAGTCCTACCTGCCACTGAGGAGGAGGAGACTCAGCTTGCTGGTCCCGGTCCCTGCTCCCCCTGTACTGTTGCAGGTCCCCGGCTATGAGCATAGTGCCAGTGGATGCCATGCATCTTGACTGGTCGGGGAGGTTCCTTTATACTTTTCTCCCATTTCCCCTGATTCTCAGAGTACTCGACAAACTCAGGAGCCAGCCTGCAACAGTGACCCTAATAGCCCAGGACTGGGCGAGACAACCTTGGTACCCCCAGCTTCTCTACCTATCAGTCCAGCGAACTGTTCGTCTGCCTCCCAGTCAGTCTGCTGACTCTGCCTCAGAAGGCAGTGCCATATCCCATCGTCTGGTCACTTCACCTTATGGCCTGGTACTTGAGGATCCAGAGTTCCCTGACTCTCAGTATTCAGAGCAGGTCCTGAAAATCCTCATAATGGCTAGAAAGCCTAGCACCAAAAAGTCTTATGCCTCCAAATGGAAGAGATTTTCTTTCTGGTGTAAAGATAAACTAATTGATCCCACGCAGTCAAGCCTTTCCTCTATTCTGAATTACATGGTGCACCTGCAGGCCTCGGGCTTGAGAGCTTCATCTCTGAAAGTTCACCTGGCAGCAAATTCAACTTACGTTTTGGTAAGCAAAGAGAAATCCGTTATTTCTCACTCCATTTTTAAGAAATTCTTTAAAGGTCTGCTGCACCTTCAGCCCCCACTTAGGGAACCTATCCCCTTCTTGGGATTGGAACCTGTGTATAGCCATGTTAATGGATGTCCCATTTGAACCTATGGTTGCAGCAGACTTTAAGTATGTTATCTAGAAAACGGTATTCCTTGTAGCAATTACTTCTGATTGGAGAATTTCAGAGCTACACACTTTGTACTGACCCTAACTACAGTACATTGTCTTCCACAGAGACAAAGTGGTTCTCTGAGCCAATAGGAAATGTTTCCTTACCTATGGTGAGGTAGAGAAAGGTAAGCCAGCTTCTAAGAGAACTGTCTCTCGCTGGATAGTTTCCTGCATTCAGTTTTGTTACAATAAAGCTGGTAAGCAGCCTCCCCAAGGCCTCAGGGCCCATTCTACCAGGCGCACCACAGACTTAGTGGCTGCTCAAAGGGACAGTCCTTTGCTAGATATCTGTAAAGCAGCTACTTGGAAATCTGTACACGCTTTCAGAAAGCACTGCTGCTTAGATATACAGTCTAGATCAAACTCCAGATTTGGCACAGCAGTTCTGCAGAACCTGTTTCCGAAATAGGTTCTATTCCCTCCTTCTAACTGCTCTGCTTTGTAATCTGCTATAGTCAACCATACTGAGGGATTCCTGGGACGAGAAGAAAAAATGACTTACCATAGTAATCTTGTTTCTTCCAGGCGATCCCTTAGTATGCCTGACCTCCCAGCCATCCTCCCCTCACAGAATCTCTCTGTTTGAGGTTCTGCAGTCCTTTGCTCTGGTCAAATTTTTTCTTGTTGAGCAGCATTTTTAGTACAAGGCTTCACAGTTTATGTACTTTTTTATTGTTCACCATGGCCGGTTTAGTGTTTTCTGGTTCTCTTTTCATACATTGTTCTTTTTCCTTAGGCATAGGGTTTAGAGTGGGGCCTTTTGGCCCCTTTCAGCTTAGAAAAGAGTCTGATTAGCAAACAGCACAACCTACAGGCAGTGGTCTCTTACTACAGCCTGATTGTTAGTTTAATTTTACTCATTTACATAAACTCCTTCTCCAGGGCCAGCTGAACCCAGCTGGCTAACTGCTATAGTCAAGCATACTGAAAGATCCACTGGAAGAAACAAGTGTAAGCTACTCTTTGCTGGGGGGAGGAGCCTTACTGTATAGTGACCCAGCGCTGGTAGGGATCTTGGCACCTTGAGGAATTTTGGTGCTCTGCCATTGGGGCAGCACCTGAGGGAGTGTATAAGACTGGGTAAGGGTGTGAGCGTGGGGAGAGACATAGGTTGGCAGTTTAGAAGCAGGGCAGTCTCTGGAGGGGGGGTTCCCCCGACTTAGGCAAATCATTATTACAATGGCGGTGCGCCGGTCCACTTGGGGATCCGCGGGAGGGAGCAAGTTCAAGCAGTAGCAGTAATTGGGGTTCCAGGGGTTCTTAAGGTTATTACATCCCCCCAACCCAGTTGGAGTTTGGAAGGCGATGTGGCCTGGAATCAGCAGTCCTGTGGGTGGTTGGAGCATCAGAACCAGCAAGAGAAGACAAAGAGGCCAGTAGGAGAATGGTGGCCCTTTATCCACTATCATGGTATGTGCACTGGGCCAGTGGGGCTGTTGCAGTGGTTTCAGGACTGCAGCAGGGGCCATTGGTTGGTGGCAGCACCAGCGTGTCCTTTCACGGGTAACACATTGGCCCTGGTGGAAGGTTGGAAGGGAGGAATGCGGCCTGGGACTCAATGGGGTTTGCCATGCCCATGTCTTGGTCAGGTCCCGGGACCCTCTGTGTCTGGGGTGGGTCTTTAGGCCATGAAGGGCCAAGGTTCCTCAGGAAACAGTAAGGCAAGGAAGGGAGCCTCTGCACTGTTTGTTTTGAGCCACTCAGCTCTGGTGAGAAACTCAAGGTGGAAGTTTTCAGGTATCTGTGGGCACAGTATAACACCTAAAGGAAGGAGTTAGAGGAATTTGTCACTGCTGTGGAAGCAGTTGTGGAGGCTAGGCTGCTCACTGCCCCAGGGACCACTCTACCTGGTGGCACTAGAGGAGTAAATCACTCCCCTGCAGAGGAAATAAGTCATGGGATGAATTTGGGAATTGTGCAATGGAAACAGTTTCTGTGGAAGAAGCTGGGTACTTACGCGAAATGCAGGCTCTATCAGCCCATCCTGAAGTGCTGTAGTAATCTGCTATATGCTGATTTTGAAATCCATGCCTTAGTGCTGCCAGTGTCCTCTCTCTGATTTAAAATTGTTAGCTCCATGGAGCTGTGTTTCCAAAGTTTGAGGAGTTTAGCTCCTGGTCCCTATAATCATTACGGTGCCCCAGGAAATAATTTTATTTTTGGTTTTGGCTAATCTGGTGTCCATCTTTGTCTGATTGCATCAGGAACATGATTGAATGAACTGTGCTTATATTTTATTTATTAACCCATAGGCTGCCGACAAAATTAGAACATATAGGAATTTTGGACTGATAATATCAGTCCACGGCCCTGCAAGGGTTACAAGCTAATCAGTTTTCCTATAGCCATGTGGATGGACTCTACAGTAGATTTTCATCTCAGTCCTGGGTCCTAGAGCAGGTAGAAGGTGAGAATAACAGCTCCGGTATTCTGGTGCTCCTGCTGGAGGTGAAGGCTGGCATCTGGGGGGTTCGGAGGCATTCTGCTCAGTGAAAATGATGTCTAAAGGTAGGGTGCCTTCATGTTTTTCTGTCAAAAATGTTTCGAGCTTAGCTGCCATAAGATTGTTCGAGATGGCACTTGTGATCTGTGCCCCCTTCCCCTTCGTACCATCAGACACCCCTAGACAGCAGGGAAGGGGGGCTTACACAAGATTACTATGATAAGTAATTTTTTCTTAGTAACCAGTATACCACTAATTATCATCGCTTATATTAGCAGATTTCTGTTTCCTGATCCACCTTCTGTCTCTGCAGTACTGGGAACCATCACAGTGACACCAGATTCTATTTCATGTTGCTGAAACATAGGTCTGCATCTTCTAACATCCCCCTACGTAGTTCCTGACATGAAGAACCAAAGGGGCAAATCTGTTTGATGCCCAGGGCGCTACAGTATTAATGGATGTGTTTTGGGTGTGTGGAGTAGGTGGAAGAAAGTGTTTTAAAGGGACACAACTTTCTTTAGCTGACTTGGGAAATTAAATCTTCACCCCAGGCAGTAAGAAACACACATTTAGTTGTTTTTTTGTTTGTTAATGGGGTAAGGCCCATTGGGCACAATGCCTATTTATTGGGGTGACCTGGGAGCACTGGGGGAGTTAAGTGACTTGCTCAAGGCCACACAGATTGCAAGTGGAGGTTGTGGTAATCAAACTCAGGTCTGCTGAAAGTTCCAAGCTTGTTCACAGCTCATTATGCTAGCATCTACTGCTTTCATTATATTAACCATATAAATGAAAATTATTGCATTTTGGTAGTATTTAAGAATTTACTTTGTAGAACTTCTGTTGACTTTTATGTTCCCACTCTCAAGTGAAAGAGGTATTATGTCATTGACCATCAGTCAACAGTTAGGTTAGAGCTGGTTAAACTACTTATCTCGAGTATTATTCATCTGATGCTGACTGTGATCTTTTATTTCAAGTAGAAAGATCAAAAGTTGAATTAAAATTTCCTGAAGTTTTTCAAACACTGTTTGTCTCTTTCATACTTTGTGAGGTAGTATATATATTAAACTTTTGATGTGGTTATGTGATCAAAGGTAAAATATGTTTTGTGATAATCTTTTTTCTTGTTTACTTTGTCTTTCTCTGCTCCTTGTGTTTGTACAGCCTCTGGTCCAGGTTCTTTCTTTCTTTTCTTGTCCAGGAAACCAGTGGTGTTGCCACAAGCAGCTCAGCCCAATCCTGTCTTTAGTTTTCAATCTGTGGATTGCCCTGGGGAGCACGGTCCTTGTGCCTTCTGTCAGGAGAGGAGGAGGCTGGCTTAACCACTGAGGTAGTCCATTTCAGTAAGAGTGGGGCAGGACTTTATCTCATGGTCCAATCTGTGTGACGTCTCCTACATGAGCCCTTTAACCACTGTCTGTGGGCACATCTGACATTCGGCCTTCTGTAGATTGGGTGGTGGTTAGAATCATGACCACCCATTACCCCTAATTACAGTGCTTCTGACCATGAGCTGGACTCCATGACACACCCAGGTCATGGGTGCTGGTTGCCACTCATGAGACATTATCCTGCCTGCACAGCTCCCTACCCATGGGCCATCTGGAAGTAGCCATGTATCACCAAGAGTCTTTCTTGTTTATGGTTATTCCCCCTTGCTCGTTCACTGTCAGAGTTCAGCCCTGTTGATTGTTGTACTGTAAATTAGTGGTAAACAGTGAATATGATAGGCATAAAGTGTAGCAGTGGGATGGAGATGGTCACTCTGACAGAGCAGACTTCAAAGCATGAGATTGCTAATCTTTCAAAGTAAAGGTCAGAATGTCAGCATATGCATGCTCTGATGTTGGCAAGCTACAGGTGCTGCTGAGGTTTGTCCACAGTTTGTTCTTTAACTGGGACTTACATGGGAGAGAACGGGCAAAGCACATCGCCACTAAGAGAGAAAACACTTTCCACTTGTTGGAAAAACAAAAAATTGTCACCACGGTTAGTAACTCCCCGTCAGCTCTACTACACATGGGTGTAAACTGAATTTTCATTTGTTCTGGACTAAACAGACGTTCAAGTTTATTTGTGTTTAATTGAGATAAGATCACTGGGAGGTTATCCCATCTTCCAAATTGGTCTGTTCACATAATGTTACATACTCTTCATAAGCACAGGAGAATGGTCACGGCTCAGAAAGTGTGATAAACTGTTGACACTACCATTTTGAATTTAGTTAACAGACATTTCATATATTTGCTGTAATAATGGTAACCATATGAATCAAAACAGGATCACAGAATGGCAAACAGGAGATCAGGATAATGTTTTGGATTGCAAATTGCTATTTACTGGCATGGGTTGTATTGATTACATATGTCCGAAGGCTCTAAACTGTTTGGATATAACAGAATTATAACTACCTGGATTCCTTCTACGTAGTCACACCTGTTTGGTTTCTGAGCATGCATGAAGTCCTCAGAAAGCCCATAGGCTAGAGTTTAAGCTTTTCCCCTACATCTTGTGCCAGGTACCTTCAACAGCCTCGCAGATCGCCTCAGCAGGTCCCAAGTGCTGTGCCATGAATGGGAGTTGTTGGAGTGTGTCGTGGGTGACCTTTTTGTAAAGTGGGGTCACCCGGACGTTGACCTCTTTGCATCTCCAGACAACACAAAACTGATGCGTTTCTGCTTGCCTGCTCCAGGACCTGGAGTTTTTTGGAGAGATGTATTGCCCCTGTCTTGGAACAGGAGGTTCATGTACGTATTTCATCTGTTCCCTCTGACAGAGGGTTTAGTCAAACTGTGGGCAGAGCTAGCCACCCTGATTCTGGTTGCCTCGTACTGGCCCAGAAAAATGTGGTTCCCTTGGCTTCAGCAGTTGGCAGTGGAGCCCGTGTCCCACTCCTCTATGAGTGGAACATCTGTCGCAGGAGCAGGGCTCTCTGGTGCACCCGGATCTTTGATCCTTGCACCTTTACGCCTGGCTTCTGAGCAAGTAGAACTCTCCTGCTTTATGGTGTCTCCCCGTGGTTGATGCTGTTCTACTGGTAGCTCACAAGCTGTCTACTAGGTACACCTGCTCTCAAAAATGGAAAGGTTGTACGGTTTTGTGTACTGCCCATCAGCTTGGACCCCTTTACCTGTCCAGTCAGTCACATTATGGATCACCTCTTGCCCCTTATAGATGGGGGCCTCAAGTTTTCGTTTAGCTGCAGTGTTGGCTTTTCATGCCCTTACTGATGGTAAAACTGTGGCCCATCTTGAGGTTTCCCATAAGTTCTTTAGTGGAAGTGCACCCCCTGGTCTGAGATCCGGTTCCTGTGTGGGATTATAATATGGT
This sequence comes from Neoceratodus forsteri, assembly GCA_016271365.2. Lineage (NCBI taxonomy): Eukaryota > Metazoa > Chordata > Ceratodontiformes > Ceratodontidae > Neoceratodus > Neoceratodus forsteri. Next base: position 1,541,667,392 of record CM057456.1, on the reverse strand, counting down.
TCTAGAGATCCTTAACGTGCCTCCCTTCCAGCCTGCTGGTACTTGTGAGCTGAGCTGCCTCTCTTGGAAGTCTTTGTTCCTCATGACCATGATGTCTGCTAGATTTGTTTCTGAGTTTTAAGCTCTGGTTGCGTAGCTTCTTTATCTTTTTTCCACACGGATCGGGTTATCTTGCGTACCATTCCCATTTGCTGCCGAAGGTAATGTCTGAGCATACACTTAATCAGGCGGTTGACCTTCTGCGTTTATTTCTCCACTCTTGTGGGCAGCAGGGAACATCATCTACACAACCTGATGTCTGTCACACGCTGTGTTGGTACCATGAGCCTGCTAAGGATTGTAGGAAATTCTCTCAGCTATTTATGGTTTTCAACCCCAGGATGGTGGGCTCCCCTGTTTCTAAGTAAGGCCTTTCCAAATGGTTGGTCTGCAATTAATTAGTGTTACCAGAAGCGTGGTAAGCAGCTTCCCGGTCCTGTCCATGCTCATTCATCTAATGTCGTGGCTACTTCTATGGCATGTGATCACAGTGTGTCCACTTGCTGTGCTGCAGCTGCCAATTGGAGTACTGTTCAGACGTTCACTAAAGATTACAGTCTGGACATTGTCTCTTGTAGACATTCCAGATGTGGCCTTACTCTCCTGCAGTGCCTCCTTACTCAGGGCATTTCGTTTCTTCCTTCTTCTGTAGTGCTGTGATACTGTTTTGAAATAGTTTCAGTATGTAGCCCAGGGGAGGAAGATATCCTTGAAGAAGACAGTGCAGTTGCTTACCATAACAGTAGGTCTTCAAGAGAATCTCCTCCACTGAGGCACTGCTGACCCTCCCTCCTTCTCCCTTTTCAGGTGATTTCTGTTTGTCTTGGCTGCTCTCACATGCTGGGAATCCTCTTCCGATTGATTGAGGCATTCTAATATTCAGGTTTCCATATCCTGTCCTGTATACCTGACTTGATCCTGGTTGCTTTGTTCCCTGCTGGTCTGATGATCCTCCAAGCTTGTCTCCAATGGGGAGTTGAGGCATGTTGGAGCTGCCAGCGTTATATAGGTGGCTACAATGCACATCGACATGAGTGGCCCATAGCAAGCAAAAGTTTCCACATAGTAGTAATGCAGACGGCTCACAGTTCCAAAATGTGGCTCAGTGGAGATTATTTCAAAGATGTACTGGTATGAAAAGTTGTTTGAAAAATTTTCACCAGGAAAGACATACTGAGCTACAAAAGCTCGTTTCCAGATGCTTCCTGGGGGAGAGGGGAGATGAGGACACAGCTGAGTAAGATATCAAGGTACATACACATAGATCGAAGCTTGGACATGCAACCTAATACATTTAAAAACTATGCCAAACATTTGTGGTGTAGATAGGCAGCACTTGCCATCCAGAAAAAATACTAAGTACAAATATGAAATTTATATACATACAAACACACACATATATATATATATATATATATATATATATATATAAAATAAAATATATACAAATACACTCCCATGCAACATATTCATAGACATAAATCATATACATACGCATAAACATATTAACGCTAATACAATTTGCTGGATTAGCTCTTGAGTAGTAGGTGTGGACATTGCCAGATTGGGGGAATAGGGAGAATGTGGAAGTAAGGTGAAACTTCACCTCTTTATCCCTCCGGGATGCACACCCCGCAAGGTGATTTGACAGTGAACAGGGGAGGTACGTTGGGGGATAGATGGAGGACAGAACAGCTGGCAGTAGCACCTGAAATAAAAGGGAGGTGGACCATAACACACTGGAGGGGAAGACCTTGTGATGGCATAACTACACGATGCACGTGAAGCTGGGAAATTGAATAGGAGAGAGGGTGGGGGGAGTGGTAGTCAAGCCATTACCCTCAGGAGCAGATTCCACGGTGCTCGATGTAAACCCAGCCAGTGCTATAGGCATGCCAAGGAAGTGGCAGAAGAGGGTGTAGTTGGTAAAAAAATAAATAAATAAAAATAGAACAGTAGTGGGGGAAAAGAGAGGTTGTGAAGGTGAGGAGGGTCAGGAGCCAGAGAGGGTGGGGGATGGGAGCAAGCCATTTCCCCTCAGGAATGGAATCACACTGCTCGATGTAAACCCATCCAGTGCAGTAGGCTTAATGACATGCCAAGGAAGGGGCAGAAGGGGGATGAAGTTGGTAAGATAGAACAGTAGTGAGGAAAAAGAGAGGCAGTGAAGGTGAGGAGGGTCAGGAGCCAATTGCAGGATGGAGAAATGTGATGATGCAGAAGATAGGAGGAAGAGCTAGTAGATGGAGCAGAGCAGATATCTAAGGGGAAGGAGTTAAAGGAGTTTGAAAAGCGACAGGAGATAAGTGACTGCTCTTTATGGATTATGAGCAGATGTACATAAGAAGACAGAGCAAAGGAAGTCCAACAGTTAATAATCCTGTCTTCATGTTAAGTAAGCAGTAACCCATGGCAGTGTATAAGTTGTGTGCTAATAAATCACAGTAACAGGTTTCGGAGCCATGAGGCGAAACTGAGTGGCTTCAAGCAGTTGTAACTGTTTAATAGAGGCCAACCCGTAAACCCTAAAGTTGGTAATTGTGCTTGAAAATTAGGCTTTGTCTGCTAAAGACAGGAAGAAAATGATGACACTGGTATGTTTAAGCATGAAAGAGAAGTCTTTATTTGTTATAGTGGCTATATTGATTGATTGACTGACTGAAAGCTTCAGAGATTACCTTTGAGCACAAGTGCTCATTTACAATGGTTCCACATCAAATACATAGTCACAAAAAACATTACAAGAATAATAAGCAGTTCCAGAGGAAATGCATGCGAGTCGGGCTCAAAGCATTGTGTCCTAGCTGCCACCTGAAGTTGGCAGATCAAGTGCTCCAGTGTGTCCGAGGATGAATACAGACATCAGCTGTAGAGTCCCTGTGTGCCCTTGTGATGTTTGAAGACGTCAGTAAAATATTTTAATATTACTTGCCAGCCAGTACAGATGGGTCTTACTTAACACTCTCTGGGTAATTCTCCACATTTTAAGCCTCTTGAGATTGACTGGGAAGTGTAGGGGTCCCGTTTGAAAATCATTAAAAAAAAAACGTTTTTAGTGCTGGCGTCCTCATTTTGCCGTTGCATTCAGGGAGTGCAGGAGTTAAGCTGTGAATCAATCAAAATAGTTTGTTCCATAATTGCAGAACGCCCGATATTGCCTCAAAATTAGTACTCTGATTTCAGGTGTTTCATGTTTTTTTTTTTAAGTTTATTGGGTTAGTGCTGAGTTTTTGTGTATTTAGGCTGTTTTTATAGAGCCATGTCACCGAGAAGTTGGAAAACTGGAAATACGGCTTCTCAGTCACAGCAGCTGCCGATTCAGGATCCTCATTCTTTATTTTTTATTTTATAACTTTCTTGCCTGTTTCTTGTTTTGTGTATGGAAATTATCTGGGCATAGTGTTGAGCGTTTGTGTGGCGTGTGTCTTTGGGGCAGGTAGTCAGAAAGTCAGCACGGTGAGATCTTAAGGTACAACGCAAGGGTACAATGCTGTATTGTGCATGTCAAACCGAGTTTCCTTATTGGGTTAGTTCTGAGTTTTGTGTATTATGGTTGTTTTCATAGAGCCATGTCACAGAGAAGCTGGAAAACTGGAAGTACAGCTTCTCGGTCACAGCAGCTCTCGATTCAGGTGCCTCATTCTTTATTCTTTATTTTTCTTGCCAGTTTCTTGTCTTTTGTGTGGAGATTATCTGGGCATAGCATTAAGCGTTTGTGGGGCAGGCGTCTTTGGGCATGGCATGGTAGGCAGAAAGTTAGCATGCCGAGAACATCAGCTACAACACCAAGGTAACAGTACTGTATTTGTGGGGCAAGTTTCCTTCCCTTCAGACTACAAGCTTATTTTTCTTGAGAGCCGTATTACTGTGAAGCCAAAAAAACTCAAGTATGGCTCCCAGTCACTGCAGCTCTCGGTCTCAGTCGTGGTTATGTTTGTTTCTTTCCTGCCTGTTTGTTTTTTTTTTTAATACAGGAAAAGTATTTTCTTTGAATGGAAAATGGGGAGCGATTGTTCAGCATTCGCCTTTATGGCTATCCTGGTAGGGATATCGTCTGCACACTTAGAACGCCCAGGACAAATTTGCAGGTAACAGTATTTGTGGGTGCATTCATTTACTACCCATGCGTGTCCTTCCCTTTGTTTTTTTGGTTTTGAGTTACAGGTGGAGTGGTTGCAAGTGGAAGAAGGGTACCAGGGATCAGCTAGGGGTGGGGGAAGGGGAATCACTACACAATCTGTGCTGATGTTGTGGCTCAGAGGGTGGAGAGGGGTGGTGAGAACACCAGGGAAGGTTTTTCTTTTATTGTGTTGGATGTTTCACATTGGGGTGGGAGACACCTGGGAATACAGTTTATGGGATGGTACAGTGTGTTTGCTGGTTGGAGGGAGACCTGTGACACCAGGGAATCCATTTTGTGTGATGGAAATGTCCAGAGATGGTGGTGGGAGCCCCCCCCCGACAACAGGGAATGCTGTTAGTGGAATGGTGCCCGGTCTTCCAACACCCAGCACCATCCAACAGACAGTGGTACCTGGTGTCTGTGTGTCCCCACACCCTATATTGTCTACCACCATCACACAAAATGGTTTGTGTGGTGTCAGTGTCCTCGTCCCCACTGTCAAACACACAGCATCATTACACAAAACGGATTAGCTGGGGTCGCCCCCACCACCAGCACCACCACCATCAATCACCCGGCATCATCTCACAAAATGAATTCTCTAGTGTCCAGTGGTCCCCCCCTTCCCCAGCACAGAGTGCTTTGTGGAGGGTGTTTGACTGTGGGGGAGAATGTACCAAAGACAATGCCGTTTTGTTATAGTACTGCTTTTTGGGGGCTGGGGGATGGAGTGTGCAAAAAGGAAAAAACTCTTCATTTTGTTTATTGTGCTGGGTGTGGGAGGGTGGGAGTGGGACCACTGAACAGCAGCAAAGGTTTTTGTGTATGGTACTGGATATCATTGAGTGTGGAGACCCACTGGACACCAGAAAAGTATTCTGTGGGATGGTGACAGGTGTTTCACATTGGGGTGTGAGAACCCAGACACCTGGGAATCCAGTTTGTAGGATGGCGCCATGTGTTTGCTGGTTGGAGGGAGGCCCATAACACCAGGGAATCCATTTTGTGTGATGGTAATGGGCCACAGATGGTGGTGGGAGGCCCCACCTGACAACAGGGAACGCTGTTGGTGGAATGGTGCCCAGTCTTCCAACACCTGGCATCATCCAACAAACAGCGGTACCTGGTGTCTTTGTGCCCCCACACCCTATGAGGCCTGCGACTATCACACAGAATGGTTTCTTTGGTGTCAGCGTCCTCGCCCCCACCGTCAAACACACAGCGTCATTACACAAAAGGGATTCCCTGGGTCGGCACCCCCCCCCCCAACACCACCACCATCAGACACGCTGCATCATCTCACAGGATGAATTCTCTAGTGTCCAGTGGCCCCCCGCTCCAGCACAGAGTGTTTTGTGGAAGGTGTTTGACGGTGGGGGAGAATGTACCAAAGACAATGCCATTTTGTTATGGTACTGCTTTTTGGGGGCTGGGGGATGGAGTGTGCAAAAAGAAAAAACTGTTCCTTTTGTTTATTGTGCTGGGTTTGGGAGGGTGTTAGAGGGACCACTGAACAGCAGCGAAGGTTTTTGTGTATGGTGCCAGGTATCGTACAGTGTGGAGAACCACTGGATCCCAGGAAATCCTTTTTGTGGGATGTTATGGGTGTTTTCACATTGAGGTGGGAGAACCCAGACACCTGTGGATTCATTTTGTGTGATGGCGTCATGTGCGTGCCAGTTTCAGGGAGGTCCTCGACACCAGGGAATCCATTTTGCATAATGGTAATGGGTTTCTGAGGGTGGTGGGAGCCCCTGACAACAAGGAACACAGTTTATGGCATGGTGCGTTGTGTTTCAACTCCTCGCACCATCCCACAAACAGCGTAATCTGGTGTCTGTGTGCCCACACGCCCTCTGAGGCCTGGCACCATCGCACAAAATGGTTTCCTGGAGTCTATGTCCTCACCCCCACCGTCTAACACACAGCACCATACAAAGAGAGGGATGGGAGGGTCCGCAGGCCCAAATCTTGCTGGCGGTTCTCCAGGCAATACAAACCCAAACATTGTTGAAAGGCCACATATCTGGAATATATAGAGCTTTGAGAGGACTACACCAAACCTCTACACAAACTCATAGATCCAGGTGGGGAATGGAAGCAGACCTCCAGCTAACTGAGGTGGAATGGGGGAAAATATTTAGTTCCTCAGGGAAAACAACATACTCACCCACGTGGCAAGAATTTGCCTGGAAAATCAAAGTGAGATTCTTCTACACCCCAGCAGTTCAGGGAAGATGGAGCAGAACGGGATCCAGGAAATGCGGGAGGGGGTCCGGGGATCAAATAGCCCACTATACGCACATTTTTTGGCAGTGCTCCGTTCTACAAACTTTTGGGGACAAAGTAAAAGGGCGCTGACAGATGTTTCTGGTAGAATTGGATATGTCCCTCCCACACCTGGTCTTAGACCTACCACCCTTGGGGACCAAAGGCAGAGATGCAATATACCTTTGGAATATATTAATAGTTGCGGCAAATAAAGCTATCACTAAACGCTGGCTCTCTGCAGATCCCCCGGGAATGGAGCAATGGCTATAGATGGTTCAGGACATACAGAAAATGGAAGTGCTGACACATACAATTAATCAGCGGATTCCGGTATTTGTTCACAGATGGACAAGGTGGGAACTGTGGTATCAGGAACTGAGAGGCGAGTCTGGATGAGCCAAGAGGGTGGGGGCGGTGCCGTGAATTCAAGGTGAAGCCTGTTAATCTTGAATGACAGTACTAAATATATAATCAGATAGTGGAGAAGTGGGTAACACGTTGAAGATAAAAAAGAAGATATCCTGTGTCAGTTAAGAGATGTAAAGTAGCAAAATAGAAAGAATGTACTTGAAAAGATTAAAGTCACTGCTGTGATTGTATATGATCAATTTAATACTGATGATGCTTGTTTATAGGTACCCTGGATTGTCAATAAACTTGAATTAAAAAAAAAAAAACCACACACACTGCACCATTGTACAAAATGGATTCCCTTGAGTCGGTACCATGTTGAGTGATTGAAGGTGGGGGAGAATGTACCAAAGACGATGCTGTTTGATTATGGTGCTTCTTTTTGTGGGCTGGGTGATGGAGTGTGCAAAAAGAAAAAATGTTTCCTTTTGTTTGTGCTGGGTGTCTGAGGGTTGGAGTGGGACCACTGAACAGCAGTGAAGGTTTTATTTTTTTTGTATGTTGCCGGGTATCGTACAGTGTGGAGAACCACTGGATCCCAGGACATCTTTTTTTGTGGGATGGTTATGGGTGTTTTCACGTTGGGGTGGGAGAACCCAGACACCTGTGGACCCATTTTTTGTGATGGCGTCGTGTGCATGCCAGTTTCAAGGAGGTCCTTGACACCTGGGAATTGAATCCATTTTGCGTAATGGTAATGGGTTTCCAAGGGTGGTGGGAGCCCATGACAGCAGGGAATGGTGTTTGTGGGATAATGCCTTGTGTTTCAACACCCGGCACCATCCCACAAACAGCGTAATCTGGTGTCTGTGTGCCCATACGTCCTCTGAGGCCTGGCATCATCACAGAGAATGGTTTCTGCGGTGTCTGTGTCCTCACCCCCACCGTCAAACACACAGCACCGTTGCACAAAATGGATTCCCTGGGGTCGGTGCCACCCCCCCGTCAAACACCCAGCATCATCTCACAAAATGCAATCCCTGGTGTCCAGTGGATCTCCCCCCCCCCCACCACCACTACTGAGTGTTTCATGTTGGGTGATTGAAGGTGGGGGAGAATATACCAGAGACAATGCCATTTGATTATGGTACTGCTTTTTGGGGGCTAGTGATGGAGTGTGCAAAAAGAAAAAAATGTTCCTTTTGTTTGTGCTGGGTGTCGGAGTGGGACTACTGAACAGCAGCGAAGGTTTTATTTGTATGTTGCCGAGTATCGTACAGAACCACTGGATCCCAGGAAATCCTTTTTTTGGATGGTGATGGGTGTTTTCACATTGGGGTGGAAGAACCCAGACACCGGTGGATCCATTTTGTGTGATGGCACCGTGTGCTTGCCAGTTTCAGGGAGGTCCTCGACACCAGTGATTCCATTTTGTGGGATTGTGCTGGATGTTTTATAGTGCGGGGCTGACACCAAGGAATCCATGTTGTCCTGACACCTGCACACAAAAAGTGGTGCTATGCTTTCAGTGTCCATCCCACCTTCAAACACCAGACACTGTTGCACAAAATGGATTCCCCCAGAGTCCAGTGGTCTCCTACCAGCAGCTGGGTGTTTCTGAAAGTGATATCGTACACATAATGCCATTTTTTGTTCTTGGAAAGTGTTTTTCGTGATGGTGCTGGCTGGGAGGTGTGTTTTTTTTTTTTTTTCCGTACATTTGTGACATGTGGCAGGCTTAGGCATATGTCATAGAGGTTGGGAGGGGAGGGGGGATACTGGTTATGTTGCTTTATGTTTTGAAGTTTGTGGGCCTTGATGATTTGTGTCCACAGTGCAAAGATATAGTTGTCTGTTTTTATTACAGACTATCAAGTGACTGCCCCAAGATCGAGAGACTGCTGCCCCGACATCTAGAGACCACTGCCCTGAGATCAAGATCATCCCCCACGATTGAGACCACTACCCAGAGAGAGATCACAGAGAGACCACCACCCAGAGAGAGACCCACGCACTGTGATAGACCACCACCCTGAGAGTGAGACTGACCCCCTGAGATCAAGAGAGCAACACCCAGAGAGAGACCCCGCCCCTGTCAGAGACCGCTGCCTGAGATCGAGAGACCATCGCCCCAGATCGAGAGACCACCACCCAGAGAGAGAGAGACCACAGAGAGAGACCGCCACCTTGCGATAGACCACCGCCCCAAGAGTGAGAGACTATTCCCCTGAGATCGAGAGAGCAACATCCAGAGAGAGGCTCTGCCCTGTCAGAGACCGCTGCCCCTGAGATCGAGAGACCGTCCCACCAGATCAAGAGACCACCACCCAGAGAGTGAGAGACTACTGCCCCGATAGAGACCACCGCTCACTGATCCTGATATTGCCCGCACACATCTTGGTAACTACTGAAGATCAACACCGGAAATATGTAGAAAGTCTACATTAATGACCTGCTTGACCTGTTTGATAGCGCCAGTGACAATGAGGGGGATGCATTTCATGGTTTTGATAATTCTGACATTGAGGTGGACTTGGTGCGTATGATTCCTTGGAGTACACCAGACAGTGATGACAGTTATTTCAGCGATGAAGATGATGTGGCCCTGGCTATGCTGCATCGGAAGAGACACTCAATGGAGAGCGAAGATGATGACGTGTCACTAGCCAAGCTACAGAGGCAGAGGAACAACATGGACAGTGAAGATGATCTTCTTTTGGCTACACTGCAGCATGTCAGTACCCAAATTGAAGTTGATGATGTGGAACAACATGAGGAACCTTTGACACATCTTGATGCGGTTCACAATGATGAATGGACATGTCACTTAGAGCAGGTGCATGTTGAGGATTTCAAGAAGCCACAGTAATGAGTGCAGAGAAAACTCCCATGGATTTCATGAACCTTACATTTCCTCCAGTTCTATATGAACCGATTGCTGATGAGACAAACCAGTATAGTGCCTTTAAGCAGGTGGAAGCGAACAAAGTTGATGACCAATGGACTCCAGTAACATCGTCTGACATAAAAGCTTTACTTGGAATGTGACTGTACATGTCTGTTATTAAGGCGCCACACTACCGCATGTACTGGGGGAAGCACCATCTCTACGGACGTTTACCAATCTCAAAATTAATGACCCGTGAGCGTTATGAAAAGATTATGCAGTATCTGCATGCCAGTGACAGCACGCTAAATCCACCAAGAGGATTGGAAGAGCACGACAAGCTGCATCACGTACGTCCAATTATTGACCATGTTCTCAAGGCATGGAAGAAGGAGTACAACCTACACAGAGGGGTATCAGTTAATGAAGCAATGGTAGGCTTTAGAGGACGACTGTCATTCAAGCAATACATGTGATGCAAGCCGCAAGGGTATGAAATAATATGGGTCCTTGCAGATCCTCATAATGGTTATGTGTCGGACTTCCAAGTGTACACGGAAAAGGTTGCTGGCGCTCTGGAAGTGGGCCTTGCAGAGAGGGTTTGAAAGACCAGACTAAGGACCTGCATGGCAAAAGGCACCATGTATATTTTGACAATTACTTCACTTCAGTCCACCTAGCAAAAGAACTATTGAACGTTGACTTATACTCATGTGGCACAATGCACACCAACAGGGTTGGATGGCCTACAGAACTTAACAAATTATCAATGAAGAAGAAACATCATGGTCATTATGAACAGCGACAGAATGGATCACTTGTTGCCACAGCATGGAAAGACAACCATCCCGTTTTCTTGCTATCAATAAACCATGACCCTACCTCACCAGCAGCGTCTCTGCTCAGAAGACAGAGACTGCACTCTTGTATCAGTTCCATGTCCGGAAGTACTTGACCAGTATAACATGCATAGGAACGGTGTGGACATCACTGACCAGCATCGGGGTCAGTACCCCTGCACCAGAAAATCCAAGAAGTGGTGGATATACCTTTTCTGGTTTTTGTGGAACATGGCATTACCAAATGCTTTTACTCTGTTCAGAGAGAGTGCGAATCATGTTGAACAAAGACTGGAAGGGCGAACAAGCACAGGCAAATAAATTACCGCATGCTCCTCTCTGAGCATCTTTTAGGAGGTGTGCCCATAGAAGACACGGTGCTTCACTTACAGTAATCGAGCAAAATCCAACTAGTGGTGGGCTACACTACCCAGTGAAAGGGAAGAAGGAGAGGTGCAGAAATTGTTTGCAGAAAAAGAAATGCGCCAAACCATCGTATACATGCAACACGTGCAAAGTACATCTCTGCATCGATTGTTTTCCAGAGTATCACCAGTACAGATAAAAGGGCTCAAACTGGGGACACACAAGACTTGCCCCAATATTTCCGCTAAAGCTTCTCTGATTGTATATGATGAGGCGATGCAGGGTGAGTGTGCGAGTTCGAGAGACCAGAGTGTGTGACGTCGAGACTCCGTTGTTCATGACATCGACGGTTTGGTTGAAGCAAGTTCCTGGAGATGGGTGGCTTCGAGAGACTAGAGTATGCGACTTCGAGAGACCAAAGACTTCAAGAATCCGTTGTTCATGACATCGTCTGTTTGGTTGAAGCAAATTCTTGGAGATGGGCGACTTTGAGAGACCAGAGTGTGCGACTTTGAGAGACCAGAGTATGCAAGGTCGAGAGACCAGCATGTGAGTGATGTCGACTGTTTGGTTGAAGCAAATTCCTGGGGGGGGGACTTCGAGACATGCAAGATGGCGTATTGCCTACGACTAGAGCAGCTGTCATGGATGGAGTGATGAGACGCACAGAGGTGGTAGGAGATGCATAGTAGAGCAGAATGATGAAATGGCAGAGGAGAGGAGCAGCTGACTTGAAGAATGACGCAGTGGCGGAAGCAAGAAACTGTAGATGAAATGGGTTGTTCGCAGGGAGCTGGTGCTGCAACAATCGGTGGTGAAAAAACACCATATGTTATCTGAAAGTTGTAGATATAGGTATTGTTACTGATTTGTGAAATAAAAAAAACTTGCGGATTGAGACAAAGAAAAAGTAAAAAAGACAGTGTCATGGGTGTGAATCGGATTGTTATGTGTTGTTGGTGAAACACCTGCTTGGCCCGTTGGTGTTTCGGAGGTAATACAGTGACATGCCAGTCATTGAATAGGCTACGCCAAATGAAAATTCAAAATACTGAGCTAAAAGAGGTTCGGTGAGTGAAAGTAAGAGAACAAGTGGCGGAAACGTTACTTAGAGTTCGAAGGTGGTGAGATAAAAGTATGGCAGAAGTGTTGCATTCAGAAAGGATCACGAACGTGGTTTCACACAGCAGGGCACAGTTGGTGTCAGGCTTATTTCACTCACCAGGCCAAGAGAGCCAACTGAAAGAGCTAATGTAGGCTGAACCATGCATCACTTTTGGAGTCGGCCATTACCTTTTATATCTGAGGTAGTTTGTTTTCCCCTTGGTCAACTAGGAAGTCCTCACCTGCCATTATGTGTGATGAGCATAGCAGATCTCTGCCTGACAGCGGACATATCTGTCGCTGGCCACCCACTACATCATTTGTGAGCATACTGACACAACGGAGCAGCCATTTGGTAGCTCTGCGGGCAATGTTTTGACTGAGCGATCACAATGGTGTGGTGGTGTAGTGGCACAGAGGTTGAAGTGTCAGCTGGCAGACTGAGAACTGTTTTAACAGAATAACATCAAAGTATAGGACTGGAATGATCAAAAGGAATGGGGAAAAATACCTCAGAAATAAAAAGTGGCAAGTGACTATTCCGGTGTGCCTGTTTTAGTCTCCATTACCTCTTTCGGTATAATTTATGTGGAGTGGAGGTTTTAGCTCAGTATTTTTTATTTTCATTTCGCCGCCACATTGACTGTTCTGTGTTTCACACAATCCTTTGCGATGTCCGTTGTGTGTGACGTCGACTGTTTGTTTGAAGCAGATTCCAGTGTGGGGGGGGCGACTTCAAGAGACCAGAGTGTGTGACTTCGAGGGTCTGTTGTGTGTGATGTTGACTGTTTCATTGAAGAAAATTCCCAGCGCGGGGCGAAAGAAGAATGGAAGATACAAGATAGACCACGTTCTGATGACATGCAAGTCGACGTATTGCCTACAATTAGAGCGGCCGCCGTGGATGGAGCAATGAGATGCACACAGAGGTGGTGGCCCCACAACTGTCTGGGAGTGGTATGACAGGAGCACAATGAGGGAACTGCAGAGAATCACATAGGACAAGAAAGCTTCAACAGATACTACTGTTTTTTTCCATCACAGGGAACCACAGACAACAGGGGAGAGGTTCAACCATTTTTTTATTTTTATTATAAAAGAATGCTACAGACAACAGAGGAGAGGAGGGAGCTACTTTTATTTACAGACAGACGACACAGACAGCAGAATAGAGTTTGGTGCTACACCAAGTAAGAATGGAGAAATCTCTTCAGTGCAGATCATGGGACACCATCTGAAAAGGTAAGAAAAATGTGATTGTGGTGATTGTAATAATTTTGTTGTTGACATTCTGTAGTCCATATGATTAAGACTTATGGCCACCATGCTGAATACCATAGGTGCTGCCGTGCACATGTTTGTATGTTTTGTGATGTTATGCCCACAAAGTGAGCAGCACTGCTTATTATTACATGTGTGTGTTTTGCAAGAGATGGGGCTGCCGTGCACCTCATGAAATTCGTCGTGATGCTGTGTTGTTGAATGCTTTGCATATGTTGATGGTGCATTTGTGTGTGTGTGTGTGTGTGTGTGTGTGGTTGAATAAAAATAATAGAAGGACTAAATATATAAATATATGTGTATACATTTGTGTGTGTATATATAAGTGTGTATACTGTATATGTATATATCTAAATGAGTGGCAAGTGAACTTGGGGAATAAAATGAGTGGTGGAGCGTAGCGCAGCGCTGCAACGAGTGATGGTTCCCTGAGCTCACCTGACACAAGTTCAGATCTATTCTGTATCACATACATAAGGGGAAATCATGCCAAACCAACCTTATTGCATTTTTTGTAAATGGCACCAAGGATAGCTGGCTGGTTGGCATAGTGGAAGCACTACTGCTTGTGATGCCAGTGACCTAGTTTTGGGAATGAGCCTGTGGCCCTTGAAGGCTGTTAGGTGTGGGGGGATGAATTTCCCACAGGTCTCGCACCTAGGAGTAGGAAGTTCTGTATTGCCAGCTGTGCCAGCAGCCATCTCCAAGGGCCTGCATAAGGGTCAGGGATGGCAGGTGGTGGGGAGATGCATGTACATGCATTATCACACTGTGTCTGCATCTAAAAGAGGAGGGAAAACAGGGGAAATGCCCTCATGCTGGTGGTAGGATGCTTTTGCACACCTGTGCTCCGCATCGCCTGTCTGTCTAGGAAAGATGGATCCCCTGCTGTTGAACTCGTCTCACGGGAGAGGTGGTGGTTTTACCCTAAAGACCCTACAGCGAAATGAAAAACCACTGAAGAAGATCACACAAGCGTTTGAAGAGCTGCGGATTTGCTTGAATTTTGCCTTTTTCCACTGCCTCATTTGTATTTTTCACAATATGATAAAGCACTTTAAGTAAAATAACTTAAAATGATTTTCAGTCTCCAAATTCTTTTGTTGGTTCCACCTATTGCTTGGGTTCCACTGATGAAGTAAGGTGACCTCCTGGGATTTAGGACAGAGCTAGCAGGACGATGAAGGCAGATGGGTCCATCGCAGAGAGAGAGGAGAGGAGGATAATAAAAAAAAAGGAAAGAAAATTAATACTGTATGTCATAACTAGAGTTTGAAAATATGAATATGCGAAGAAGCTATCAGAAAAAAATCATTTGGTCTATCTAGTCTGCTCATATTGCAGGGCTCTCAGCTTAAGCTACTGACCTTGCAAAAAAAGAAATGGGCTTTATGAGATGCTGGGCATTGAACCCAGGGCCTTATACATGCAAAGCATGCTTTACCGCTGAGCTACATCACCACTGTTCAAAGAATTTTAGGTCTACTGAGAGCTGAACTCAGATCACTGGATTCAGAGTCCAGAGTGCTAACCATTACACCATGGAACCCCGCTGTGTAATGGTATTCCTGTGAATGTTGTATTATCTGGACTACAGTAAAGCATTTGATACTGTACTCCACAGTTGACTAGTTCATAAACTAGATCCAATGTGTAAATGGGGGTGCGATGAAATGATTCAAGACTTGTTTGTGGGATAGAAGATAATCATAATCAATGGTAACCTATCGGCATTTTCCTTGAAAGCTCAACTCCATGACTGTCTACAACTATACTGAGTAATTTACAGTTCTGTTCCCATATCATGGTCCATTGATGTCTACTTTGTATAGTACATTTGATATGTTCTGTTTTTATTTATGCACCAGTGGTGATTAATTTTCCTTGATAAATTTGTTATACATTTAGCTAGAGGTTAGATATTTATTTATTTAGTTGTTTAACCAGGTATAGCACACTAAGCTGAAAGCTTTTTTACAGGAGCGACCTGGGAGCGCAAGGAGGTTAAGTGACTTGCTCAGGGTCACACAGTATGCAAGTGGAAGCTGTGGGATTCAAACCCAGGTCTGGTCTGCTGGATGTCACCAAATTTGCAGCTCAGAGCCTTAGACCACTCCGCTATACTGCCTCCAAACATACATTGCCTGAGATTTGAACTCAGGACCCTTTGCACCAAAGGCAAACACTTATCACTCTGTACCACAAGTACTGCCAAATGCCAGATATGTCACAGTCACTTTCTTGACCTTTACACAGAACTGATCCGGTCAGAAATCGGTTGTCACAGTGCTGGTGACATCATAATAGGCCTGTACTGCACTGAAGCCAGCAGTTCAAATAACAGGAAAACAATAAAATTGTCACACAAAAAGCTGATTTAGAAAGCTACGACTGTTAACAAATTGGCTTGACTCAAAATACACAAATGTATCTCCACTTATGAGACAAGACTATTATTACTCACTTGTGGCTTTTGCCACTTGTAAGTTATGGTCTTGCCACCTCATGCTTGGATATTGTGTATTTTGAAGCAGACCATTGTGTATGCCCTATTTATTTTATGATCGTGTTTGGCACCTACACTGTAGTATGTTCATCCTATTTCTGCATGTTTCTTTGCACTTTGTATCTACTGTTGAACTGATTGCATCAATCAACTTGTACTGCTGCTCTCGTCACCTAGTCACTAATTGTTACCCCCCCCCCGAACACATCTGGAAGTGTATTTATTTGTCTGTTTTTTTGTTTACCGGGTTAGTGCACTGGCCTCAGGGATTGTTTTGAGGCACAACCTAAAACATGAAGATGGCACACAGTAGTACTATAGAAATGCAAATAACATACAGGGCAAAACCATCGACATAATTGACAAATACAATGCCCATACAAGGCAATACGAGTGCATAGTCCGAAAACAAAAGTAACAAGGAAAAAAGGGATGGCAGATGGCAAAATACATAAGAAAGAAAGTACAATCCGTGAGCTGTCTCCAGCTCAGTGTGCGTTTCTGGTAAAACTTCAGTGGGGTTCCACAAGATCTTTTCTGGGAACTACATTGTTTATTAAATGTTGTTTAATATATCCGAGTGATCTGGAGCTGATTCACCAAGGTTGCAGATTACCTCAAGATGGGTAGTGTAGTTACTGTATAGTATAACATAGGGAATAAAGGATGGGGTGATGTTTGTAACGAGATTTTACACACACCCGAGTTGTGGGATGCTACATAAACCCAAAGGGCAAAGCCCGAGGGGTTCATGAAATGCATCCCACAGTGAGGGTGTATATAAAATCGAGTTTTACACAGCCATCCCATATTTTATTTTATATAATTACTGGTGTGCACTTTTTCGCCTCAGCAATTGTACGAAATAAAAAAGCTAACAGATTGTTTTTTTTCTAATAAAAATAATCAACTTACCACACACTCCAAGGAGCGGTAAACTGCGGGCATGTGGAATTGCTCAGGGGAACCTCACAGCATAAAGGAAGACTGGTGACTGGTGAGTGCATGTTTCGAGGGAAACCCGGTGCGTGTTTTCCATTATAACCAGCTGGTTATAATGGAAAATTACAACCGGGTTTCCCTATGGGAAAAAGCATGCACCAGTTATTATAGAAAGATAATGAAACGCAGAAGGATGTGTGGAGGTGTGGGAAATTGGCAGCAAAATGGCAGATGAATTTCAGTTTAAAAGAAATTCAAGATGATGCAGTAAAGAAAAAGAAAAGTAATATCCAAATACTACCTAAATGGAACATACAGTAGCTTACTGAAACCAAACAGGAGAAATTTCCTGGGAGTGTTGAGCAGGTGCAACTTTAAGTAGGAGCGGTAGTGTGAGCCAGCTTCTGGCAAGGTAAACTAAATCATGGCGTGGATTGAGGAACTTTTTAAGTACCTACAGGTCGGTCAAGAGGAATTATAATACCCTTATACTAATTATTAGTCATCATACTCCATCTCGAGTACAGTGTGTATTTCTGGTCCCCACATCTGAGGAAGGCAGCTCTTCATTGAATCCAGCTTTTTTAAACAGAAAAGTTTAGGCTGCATACAGCTTTGTAACTTTTAAATTAAGTTACTTAGAAATCTGAGTTTCATGTGATGTTTATTTAATTATTTTATTTAAATTTATCTAGAAGGACACAGCAAGCCAGTGCTCATTTCCAGTTCCATCCCCTGAGACAGAAAACTTCCCAGAAATCGGTCTTCACCATTGATTCCCACTTATGGTTCTTAGCCCAGAGGCACTAGAACCACGTGGGAGCAAATTGATTTGCAGGGAGGGAGTCAACATCTGTTACTGTCTGCCTGCACACCATACATTATGCCGCATGTGCCAGTCAGCAACTATCGCCAGCTTCCTCAGCACCTCAGTTCTGTTCTTCCCACTGTCAAGATAAAATACAATGAATAAATATGGTGAACAGATTCCAGCATGGTATGGTGTATAACATAAGACTGTGGCTTGGAACTGAAATGCAAATATCAAAATGAGAGAACGCAACCAGACCTGCTGCTCCTAATTTTTCATTTATTGCTGCTGGTAAGGTTTGAGTTAGTCCCTCTATCAAGTTTTCTGTCTTTTAATATAACGGCTTGGAAGAGAACCGGGGTGATCTAGAACTGCATGTACGTTTACATGTTGTTAGGTGATCAGATCTAAACTGGTGATTACAGCTCTTAATTTTTGCTATGAGACAGCGTAACAGTTAGTCAAGATTGTCTTAACTCTTTTCAAAGGCACTGGAAAAGGGTGTAGAAGCCCTCTGTCTCCATGGTCTTTCCCTTTCCTTCAGGTTGCCTTTCTCCCACAAGCTTTCCACTGCTTGATACTTGACAAGTGAGTGTGGCTCTCTGGAGAACTCTCAGAAGATAGGACAGTCACCTGTAACACTTGATCTTTCTTTGAAGTGTTCTTGCAGCAGGTAACACCTTTAGGACTGAAGTCGGCAGGCACCAGGACCCCACAGAAAACTTCTAGCTAGCAGTCTATAGCGGGGGACCACTCCCTGACATCAGCCTGCCCCCGATGTCACATATGGTATAAAAGTGGTGGCCCCCCCAGCCCTACCTCAGCTCTTTCCCTGCCATTGACCCTCACACATCTGCTCCACAGATGCCTTCTGCTCTGAGTTTGCTACCATTTTCGCGATCATTAATGCTTTATTATTTTTGCTAAAAATCTTTTTTCCTACAGGTTCTTGTGGATGTCTTCTCCTCCATTCTCCTCCATCGAGTGGCGGCAGTCTAAGTGTGCCTGCGGCAAGCAGATCCCTCTCAAGGATGGCCATTCAGCTTGCCTGTTCTGCTTAGGCCTAGACTGCAACACAGAGGCCTGCCAGCATTGCCTGGATTTCAACCAGTGCACTCTGTTTCACCGCCAGAAGACCCTTAAAGCCTTCCTGCTTTCCACAAAGCTAACCGAGATGGAGAATAAGCTTCACCGGAAAAGTTCATCATCATCTTCTTCCCATAAGGAGAAGTCATCAAGCAGAAGCACCAGGAGAAGCATAAGGAGAAAACCCGGTCAGCTCCCCGCTCCAGATCCCCAACTAAGTCTGCAAACACTTGCCCCCCACTGTTGACTCCTTACACAGTGACGCCCTTTACCTCCGGCTACTGGTAACTAACCTCCCTCCCTTCCTTCTTACTATTTCAGGAAGAGGTTCTCCAGGGCTCAGGACTTTGTCCCTCACCTCTCAGCCCCTGAAGCTTAGGCCCTTACTTCCTGTAGGTCCTAAGCCAGGTGATTCTTTGGGCAGCAGGTCTTTGCCTGTTGCTGTCCCGGCCAGGGTGTTTGCTGAGTCCTCCCCCACGTTGGGTCGACTCCACTAGGCGACGTATAGGGTAGGTACTCTCCTCCCCTACGAGAGTGGCGCCTTCCTCCCACTTGTGAGCCTGCTCCCCAGTTCAGGCAACTCTTCCTAGGTTGACACTGGCTGAGTCACCAGTCCAGCACCCGCCTATGCCTTTGACGCCAGCTTCTCTGGCATCTCATCTGGCGACCCCATTATCACCTCACCCTCCTAAGTTGCCGGCTGGGCTGGACACCCACCCTCAGCCGATGCCCAGCATCTCGACGACCTGATGCCCGGTCCAGCCCATTCGATGCTAGATGGCTCCTTCTCCCAGGTACCGATGCCGGGTAACCCAGATCGACCGGCACTGACACCCAGGTTACCCCAGCCTGATGACCAGATGCCAGAGCCCTCTAAGCCAAACCCCTCGATGTCGGACACACCAGCTCCACCGCTCAATCCTCCACAGGTTTTAAATGAGCTTTTTGCTGTCTGGGGGGCTTATTTTAAGGACACCCCTATGGAGCCCTCCAATCCTACTCCTCAGGATCCCCCTCCTGACAAGCCTTCAGTTCTCCAACCTATCTCTTCACCTAGGGGAACTACTCCAACACCAGAAGCCACTGGTACCCCCCCCCAACCAAAAGGGAGGCTGAACAAGCCACACACCCCCTTTGCCCTCCCAAGATTCTGGGAATTCGGATGTGTACTCTTCCTCCTCCTCAGGAGCCGGAGGGGACTAAAGACACTCCTCTTTCCCCTGGTGATCCAACTTTCATGGACGTCATGCGGCACATCCAGCAGCTGAATGGCTGGGACACAGGGGAGCTGGATCCAGAGCGGTGTCAGCTAGCCTCCTTTCTTAGAAAGGAGGACAACCCTGCCCATGGTTGTTCCTCCGCTTATTGACTCCTATAAGGAGATCAACACGGCGGCCTTGTAGTGCCTCTTTTTGATGCCTGTTGTCTCCAAAAAGTCAGACCGGCTGTATTGTGCTCCCAGGGATGATCCTGTTCATGGGGAGCACCCAGAAGTAGACTCCATTGTTATTAATGCTGCCCACGACCGCTCCAAGCACCCTTGGCACCTGGGCTCTCAGCCTCCAAATAAAGACTCCAAACAAATCGACCAGTTGGCCAGAAAAGTTTATTCCCTGGCCGCATGTGATATACGGTCTAAGAATTTCCTCTCCCACATAGTTCAGTACCAGAATGCTCTGTGGGACAAGGCTGTGGAGGTGGCTCAGGCCATGCCTGACTTCCCTGGCAGGGCAGAGCTGATGACCATCCTGAAGTCAGACGCAGATGCTGACAACCACGTCCTCCGAGCCTCTTATGATACGATAGACTCTGCAGAAAAGTCTACGGCCTCCGCAGTCTGTATTCATTGGTACTCATGGCTGAGGGTGTCCAGTTTCACACCAGATGTACAATACAAAACAATGGATGCCCCTTTCAAGGGTCCTGTTCTGTTTGGCGAGGACTCACAGAATATTATTACCTGCCTGCAGGAATCAGTAAAGGCTACCTAAACAATATCCCAAGCAGTCATTTTGTAGGAATGCCAGACAGCAACCTAGACGTCAACAGCATAGAGCAGGATTCAAGCATAAAGCTTCCACACCTGCTTCCGGAGGTTCTGCCCCTCTGGCTCCTAGGACCTCCCAGGCCGTGCTGCCACTCCCCAGATCTTCCTGGACATAAGTCTCCACCACTCATTCACACTAGTGGGATTAGCGCCGGAGGCACTAGGACCCATCGGGAGCAAACTTTTTGCTGGAGGGTCGGCGCGAGAGACGGCACCGCGAGGCATGGTGCCGCGAGCAGCGGCTCGAGCGGCAATGACCATCTCGGCGACGACCCTCCAACCGCCTCAGTTCCTTTTTCTTTCCGTCCGAGTGCGCTTCAGTGACGACGTCAGCTTCGATGTCGGGAGTCAAACTTCAAACTAGCGCATAGTTTTCAGTTTATTTTTTTGTAACATTATCTCGTAGTAGTATCGCTTAATTTTAAATTTAACTTACTTGAAGAAGTCTCCGCCTACTGGACAGAGTCAACCATGAGCAGGTCAGGTGATGGTAGGGAGACTTCGTATGAAAGCTGTTCAGTCAGCCGGGCTGGGTCCGGTCAGCCTCCTTCTCCTCAGCGGGGTTCCGACAACGGTCAGTCCGATGCCCGAGGGGATGGGCGGTCCCCCCGTCGGCATAAAAATAAACAGTCGCATTCTCGGCACCGTTCGGCCTCGAGCTCTTCTTCGGCCCACAGGTCAAAAAAGAGAAGGCATCACTCGAGGTCGCCCTCTGGTATGTCTGCGCGTCGACGGTCGGTTATCGTAGCTAGTTGCCGTTCTCCTTCTTCGGAGTCGCCAACTGCTGGTGACCGTCGTCCTCGACATCGGAGCCCCTCCCCGCCTATAGGTAGGGCTCCAGATGAGCAGTTTCATCAGTGGGCCGCTCTTATGGAGCGATGGGCTCGGAGGTTGGTTCTCCTGCCTGGCTCGGCTGCCACGGAGCCCCCGGGCTCCTCGGCGATCGGGTAGGGCGGTTGGACCTTCCTAGTCGCGCGGTGCCTTCTTTGGTGCCGGTGACTCCGCGCTTAGGTGTTCCCCCCCCTCACATGGCTGCGGCGCAGGGGGCCACACCGATGCCCTTATCACCTGTTTTTTTTTCTTCTCTAGCTTTCCAGGTTCCTGGGGCGTTTCCGGCGCCTTCCGCGGGGTCTCTTGGCTTGTCGGCGCCCTTTTCGGTGCCGCGGGGCCTTGCGGCGCCGTCTGCGGCGCCCGCGTGGTCTCGCCGGCACCGCCGCTTGGTTCGGCCGTGCTGCTTGGTCTGGCGTCGGCGGCGCCGCGTGCCTCTTCGGCGCCGTGCCCCTCTGCGGTGCCGTTTTTAACCCGTTTTGCCTTCTCGGCGCCGGGGGCCCTCGGGGACTCTCCTTGTTTCTCTGCTATTTCCTCCTCTCCTAATTTTCACTCCTTTCATGTCCAAACAGTCCTTCCTGGACCATCAGGAGATGATGTTGAGCCTGACCAGACCTTCGGTTGGGTGATGAAGTGGAAACAGGATCTTTCTTTTCTACAGAGCCTGTGGTCGAGGACCTGTCCTTTAAGTCTCTGTTGAAGAACCTGAGATCCACTCTTTCTCTCCAGACTACAGACATCGATCCTGGGAAGATATTAAATCTCCAGTACCTTCATGCTTCGGAGATCCCTACGGATTTGACTCCTCCGATCCAGCCTTCCTTCGAGACGCTGTCTCAAATGGTATGGAATAATCCTGCTCTTATTCCCTCAGTGGCTAAATCCATTGATAAGAAGTATTCAGCTCCCAAGGATCGCCCCATTTTGGCATCCCAAGCCTTTGAGGATCCTATTGTAGTCCTGGCAAAGAATGATAAGGTCGTTCTTCCTCAAACTACTACAGCTCAACCTATTAACAAAGAGTCTCGTAAGATTGATACATTAGGTAAGAGAGTCTTTGCTGCCTCCACTCTAAGTATGCGTATTGCCAGTTATCAAGGCTATTTTTCTCAGTATGAGTATATCCTGTGGCACTCTTTGAAAAGAATGGTTGAAGCTCTTCCGGATTCGGACTCCAAGTCAGAGCTTCTTCTGACCGTTACTAGAGGTATTGAGTCCAATAACCAACAGGTCAAAGCCGCTATGGACGCTTTCGACACTGCTTCTCACTCAGCAGCCGCAGGTATTTGTACTCGGCGCCATTCCTGGCTGCGTACTTCTGGCTTCACGAATGATGCTCAGCAGCAGGTAATGGCGCTGCCCTTTGATGGCTCCTTTCTTTTCGGCCCTCAGGTGGAACAAGCCTTAGAGGCCACTCAGAAGACTAGGTCGGCCATTAAGTTGGCCAGACCTCCGCCTGCTCCTCTCGGGGCATGTGAACAGACATCAGTTTCATAGTCGTCAGTCCTTTCGAGGCAGAGGCAGGAAGCTCATAAAAGCCAACCTGCCCAACCTCAAAAGAAAGCAAGAGAGAGCGCGGGGGCCTAAAGCCCCCAGCGCCACCTTATGAATTGCTGGCCCAAGTTCCATCCACATTGCCCGAGGTGGAACTTTCTCCTCCGGTGGGAGGTCGTCTGATGTACTTCTACAACCAGTGGAAGTCCATAACTTCTGACAAATGGGTCCTTCGGATAATTCGCGAGGGTTATTCTCTCAATTTTTTGGAAACCCCCCCGAATTGTCCTCCCAGACGACAACCCAGGTTGTCGGCCTCTCAGTCAGACCTCCTCACCGCCGAGATCCAGGGCCTTCTAAGCAACAGGGCAATAGAACTGGTGCCCCCGCATTCATGGAAGCACAGGTTCTCCCATTACTTCCTGGTTCCAAAGAAATCTGGGGAATGCGCCCATTCTAGACCTCAGAAGTTAAACAAATTTCTCCCCAGGGAGAAATTCAAATGATTTCCTAGGTACCTGTTACCCTTGCTGCATCAGCATGACTGGCTGGCCTCCCTAGATATGCAGGACGCTTACCAGCATATCGCCATCCACCCGACCCACCGCAAGTTCCTCAGGTTTGTAGCTCTGGGTCAGCATTATCAGTTCAGAGTCCTGCCTTTTGGGCTATCCTCGGCGCCGAGAGTCTTTACAAAGTGTTGTGCAGTTCTCGCAGCGCATCTCAGGAAGATCGGACTCCGAGTGTTTCCCTACCTGGACGATTGGCTTCTAGCAAGCCCTTCCAGCCAAGGGACCTTGAAGCCGTGCAACGACTTCTCGCTCTTCACGTCCATGGGAATTCTGCTGAATTTGAAAAATCACAACTGCAGCCCTCCCAGAGGCTCCTTTCATAAGGGACGCTTCTAGACACCTCTTCTCAAGGCTTTCCTTCCAGAGGACAGAAGACTCGACATCCCTCGGATGGCCCGTTACATCGGGGAGAACGATCGGTTACAGCTCTCTCAATGCAGCGCATGTTGGGTCTCATGGCGTCCTCGGTGTTCATTGTACCCCTGGCCGGTTGCACATGAACCACCCAGTGGATGCTCTCCACTCAGTGGTCTCGACCTCTCACCCCAGTCTTATCCCATCAAGGTGACGGAGCCCTTCGAAGGTCTCTCACCTGGTGGACTCAAGAGAGCAATCTCCTGGAAGGTTTCCCTTTGCTCCCCCGGATCATCAGATCTCCATCACCACAGACGCATCGCTAATGGGATGGGGAGCTCACTGTCGCTCCCTCCACACTCAAGGTGTATGGACTCAGTTCGAAACTCTTCTCCACATGAATGTCCTGGAGATGAGAGCGGTCCTCTACGCGATCCGAGCTCTGAAGGATATCCTTTGTGACAAGAACATTCTCCTTCAAACGGACAACAAAGCTGTGATGTATTACATCAACAAGCAAGGCGGTGCTCATTCTTACCCCCTTTGCAGGGAAGCAATGAGGGTGTGGGAGTGGTGCTTGGAGCACAAGTCTCTGATTCAGGCGGTTTATCTGCCAGGTATCCAAAACGATCTAGCAGATCACCTCAGCAGAACGGAGGCAGACCCTCACGAGTGGTCTCTCGATCCAGCCGTAGCTCGGTCACTATTCGAAGAGTGGGGGACTCCAGACCTGGACCTTTTTGCATCCCCACTCAACGCAAAACTGCCTCTCTTCTGCTCCAGAAATCCAGGGCCTGGCATTTTCTGTCAGGATGCGTTCAGGCTGCGGTGGACAAAACGTTTTCTTTACGCCTTTCCACCGCTCCCTCTAATCCAGAGAGTTCTCCTCAAGTTCGAGTCTCAGGGGACCAAAATGATTCTCATTGCTCCCTCTTGGCCTCGGCAACTATGGTTTCCTCTGCTCAACAGTATGTTGGCAGCCTCTCCGAGACCACTTCCCTTGCAAATCAACCTTTGACTCAGGGTTCGTTGGTCCATCCCAACCTGAAATCACTTCACCTTCATGCGTGGCTCCTGAAGAGGTAGAAGTGAATCGATTCAACGTCTCTCGTAGAGTCTCGGACATCCTTCTGGCTGCGCGGAAGCCAGCCACCCGAAAAACGTACGCCTCCAAATGGAAACGCTTTTCTCTCTGGTGTGCAAAGTCCTCTTGGAATCCCTTTTCCTGTCCTCCTGACAAGGTTCTGGAGTATCTTTTGGACCTATCAAACTCAGGTCCAGTACTCCACAGTTAAAGTTCACCTTAGTGCCATCTCAGCTGCTCCATGAGCGGTTTCTTCCTTGACTCTGGCTCAGCTTCCTATGGTGAAGAGATTTCTAGGATTCTTCATACCAGACCCCTGTTAAGCGTCCAGTTGCAACCTGGGACATTAACCTGGTGCTGGACATGCTCACTGGAAGCCTTTTGAGCCCCTAGCTTCCTGTGAGCTAAAATTTCTTACCTGGAAGACTGCCTTCCTGTGGCCATTACCTCAGCCCACAGGGTCTCGGAGATTCATGCCTTGGTGACGGACCCTCCGTGATACTGTATTCCATAAAGACAAGGTAGTTCTCCATTACTCATCCTAAATTTCTTCCCAAGGTTGTGTCAGAATTCCATCTAAACCAACCTCTGGTACTTCCCTCTTACTTCGCTAATTTCCAAAATGAAGAGCGATCTCTTCATTCCTTGGATGTTAAGAGGCCTTGAGTTCTATTTAGATAGAACCAAGAATTTTCGCAAGACTCAGCAACTGTTTGTTTCTTTCAGCGACACCCGGCTGGGTCAACCCGTCGCTATTAGATGCATCTCATCATGGTTAGTGGCATGCCTTGACATTGCTACTCCATGGCTCAAGTTAAATTGGAGGGTAGGTGTCGCTCACTCTACTAGGGTGATTCGCGACATCTTTAGCGGAGATTCGCAATGTTCCAGTGCGGATATCTGCAACGCCGCCACCTGGAGCTCAGTGCATACCTTCGTTAAGCATTATGCACTGGATGTTCATGCCAGGCGACATTCCGCATTCGGCAGAACTATCCTTAATGGGCTTCTATCTTAGACGCGAGAGCTCTGGCTCTCCTGCCGCCCTTTTGGGGGATTATCAGCTTGGTACTCTCCCACTAGTGTGAATGAGTGGTGGAGACTTATGTCCAGGAAGATATGAAAATTACGTACCTACCGTAATTCTTGATCTTCTTGGACGAGTCTCTACCACTCATTCACACGCCCACCCTCCATCCCCCGAGCTCACCGCTGTGTTGGTCTTCACTCCCTCAAATCTTTTGGCCGTGAGGACTTCTTTGCTGACCCTTCTTACACGGGTCGTACGGACTATCTTATGTCCGTTTTTTAAGGTTAGATTTACTCTTTACGTTAGTTGCGCTGCACCTCCTTGGTAAAAAAGGTACTGAGGCGGTTGGAGGGTCGTCGCCGAGATGGTCATTGCCGCTCGAGCCGCTGCTCACGGCACCATGCCTCGCGGCGCCGTCTCTCGCGCCTACCCTCCAGCAAAAAGTTTGCTCCCGATGGGTCCTAGTGCCTCCGGCGCTAATCCCACTAGTGTGAATGAGTGGTGGAGACTCGTCCAAGAAGATCAAGAATTACGGTAGGTATGTAATTTTCATTTCCTCAGCCTGACTCCTTACACGACCACCCCCCCCAACCCCAACCGAAGCCTTGGGGGAGACGGTGAGGGGTTGATTCTCCTTGTACATAGAAGGCTGGCATCGTATAACCTCAGACCATTGAGTCCTTCAGCTGATGGAAAAGGGGCACACTCTGGAATTCACAGAATTACCCACAGACAGCCCACACGTCCCCTCCCATTACCCTCAGGCTCATATTGCCCTCATAGAAGAGGAAATTCAGGTCTTACTGCAGAGGTAGGCCATAGAGCCGGTTCCTCTGGCACAAAAGGGAAAGGGTTTTATTCCCACTTCTTCTTGGTGCCAAAGAAAATGGGAGACCTGCGTCATATCCTCGATATTAGCCACCTGAATCAGTTCATAGAGTACAGGCAGTTCAGGATGGTCACTCTGCTCGGTGGTCTTCCTCCCCTCCATCAAGTGGATTGGTTATGCTCTCTGGGCATGCCAGACACATACCTCCACATTCTGGTTTTCCAACTCCACAGGAGGTTCCTTCGCTTCCGCTTCCAGGGACATCACTACCAGTTCTGGGCTGTGCCTTTCGGTCTGTCCTCAGCCCCCACAGTTTTCACCAAAAGCCTCACAGTGGTGGCTGCAGCCTTAAGGAGACAGGACCACTATGTCTTCCCTTACCTGGATGACTGGTTGTTGACCGCCCCCACCATGGACCAGCTTCTACGCACCATGAAGGCCACATTCTCCCTGTTTCAGGACCTAGGGATTACCTTATACCTCCCCAAGTCCTCTCCTTGGCCAAGTCAGAGGCTGAAGTATATAGGGGCGAACTTGGACATGGCTCAAGGCAAAGCCGTCCTACCTCCAGACACAGCAGAGCTCCTTCAGATGCCTGCTTGGCAAGTCTCCTCCTCTGGACAGATTCCAGCCAGGTCTGTACTCAGACTCCAAGGATACATGGCAGCAGCCATTGCCACACTTCCCCTGGCTCAGCTTTACATGAGTGTAGTCCAGTGGAACCTAAGAGTCCAATGGGACCAGCGTTCAGACATCCTTGAGCAGCCTGTCTTGGTGTTAAACCCTGTACGACAGGCCCTAGCATGGTGGCTAAATCCCGCCAGTCTTTCCAGGGGGGTTTACCTACAGAAGGACTCTCCCAGCCAGATTCTGACCACAGACGCATCTGGCCAAGGCTGCGGAGCCCACTTGGGAGACCGTCAGACACAAGGGACCTGGTCCCAGCATGAGCTACATCTCCACATCAGTATCCTGGAGATGTGGGCAATTCTATATACTCTTCAGGTCTTCCAGATAGTTTTGTTGCCCAGCCTAATGTTGATCCAGACTGTCGACATGTTGGTGGTCTTCTAGATAAACAAGCAAGGGGGGGGACTCGTTCTTATCTCCTTTGCCAGGAGGCCATGAGAGTCTGGTCATGGTCAGTGGATCATCTCCTGGACTTGACTCAGTTCATGTTCCAGACGTACAAAACACCATGGCTGACAGCCTAAGCTGGTCCCGATCCAGGGCTCACGAGTGGCAACTTCTTCCTTCAGTAGTAAAAGACCTCTTTGTCAGATGGGGACGTCCAGAATTGGATCTCTTTGCCTCCCCATCCAATGCAAAACTGCCCTGTTTCTGCTCTCTAGATCCAGGGCCTGGTGTTTTCTGGTGAGATGTGTTGTTCCTCACCTGGATGGGGAGGTTTCTTTACGCATTCCCTTCCTTCACTTTACTGCAGAGAATCCTTCTCAAGCTGCAATTGGAAGGAGCAGAAATGATTATAATGGTGCCCTTCTGGCCACACCAGATTTGATTTCCATTCCTTCAGCAGCTTGCAGTGGAACCTCCAATCTCCCTACCCCTGTGCTCAGACTTGCTCTCCCAGGAGTAGGGAGCCCTAGTCCATCTGGATCTCAAATCTCTGCATCTCCATGCATAGCTCCTGCAGACCTAGCTATATCCTGATACGGGGTTTCCCCCAGGGTGGCAAATGTCTTGGTGGCCGCTAGGAAACCTTCCACTAAGGCTGCCTATGCAATGAAATGGAAGTAGTTTTCCACTGCTTGAGACTTGACCAGTGAGTGTCGCTCTCTGGAGAACTCTCAGAAGACAGGACAGTCACTTGGGTATAACACTTGATCTTCTAAAGCATTTCTTTCAGCTTGGCTTCAGGAAGACCCATTCTGCAGTATCTTCCTGTCTCAGGCTTACTGATACTATTCTTAAGGGTATGGATTAGGGCATACTCCCTTTTGCAATCTTTTGTGACTTTGCCAAGGCATTCAACACTGTTGTATCCCCCTTCCCCACCTGACAAACATACCAGGGCTAAACATGGTTTAGTTCTTACAATGTCAGACAGGGATGACTGTAGGCGATTCCCTCTCCCTGCTCTTCCTATAGGATCACATGTTCCCCAAGGCTCCATCCTTAGTCCTGTCCTGTTTTTGATCTTTCTGAATGACCTCTCTTAAGGCCTGTGTCACTGCAAACATATGTACACTACTGACACTGCTTTATATGTGTGGACCCTCAGATCCTTAACTGGAATTACAATTTTGATAGCAACCAGTGCTGGTTGTGGTCAAGCCAATTCACCTTCAAAAAGACATTCCTGCAGGCCCAGTGAAGTGGGCAGAGACCAGTGCCTCACTGCATGCCACGCCGGTGACTCTGGTTTGGGAACAGACCAGGGTCGCTCTGGGACCAGCCAGGGGAAGGAAGATTGAGCATCCAGTGACAGCTCTCCTCCTTCAGTGAGGGGGTCAGCATGTGCTGCTGCTTGTCTGCCACCCAGCAGAGGCTAGATGATGCAACATGTGGCTGCCTCTCACAGGGCTGGATGTGGGCATTCGAGTATGTAGGCTTCGTCACATCACACACCCACACCACTGCATATGCGCTGCCTTCTGGGAGAGGAGGAACTGAGTTGACTGCAGCAGGGTGAAGGCAGCTCCTTACTGACCCTTCACCACAGACCAGGCACCCTCCACCGGACATTCACAGAGGTACATCCCTGAAAGCCTCATCATGGGGGTAAACCTTGAGGGAAGGAGGATGGGATAAGTATCTGGGGAAGGTGAATGGCTGCACTGGGGAGCTGACCTGATAGGGCAGGCCAGCTTGAGGAGCATTACCAAATACTAGAAAGATATTCTTTATGACCTTTAGAAACACACAGTGACTAGCCACACTCCAGTCAGCCTTGGTCTTCAAGATTCTGGAGGACCACTTCTCAAAGAAGTCACAGCTTTTGAATGGGGTGGGGTCTCACTCCTCAGCTCCGGGGTCAAGTGGTTCAAGTCCAGACGGACAATGCCACGACCATGTACTACCTCAACAAACAGGGCAGCACGCACTCCCATCTGCTATGCAAGGAGTCGCTCCAAATCTGGACCCTTGTCAGCCGGTTGGAGTCGGATCTCCTAGCCATCCATGTGGCAGGAATCTTGAACCAACTGGCGGATGCTCTCAGCCGCATAGGCCAGACATCCCACGAGTGGTCTCTCCATCCAGAGATAGCTTACAATCTGTTCTCCCATTGGGACAAACTGTTGGTGGACCTGTTTGCCTCCAGGGAGAACACCAAGCTGAGGCTGTACTATGCCCGGCCCCCTCAGTCGGGCTCGCTGCAGGGGGATGCCTTCTCGAGGCTGTGGACCCCAGGCCTCCATGCCTTCCCTCCATTTCCCTTGATCCACAAGGTGTTACTCTAGGTGAGGAGGGACAAGACGAAGGCGATCTTGGTAGCCCCAGATTGGCCCCGCCAGTTCTGGTATCCAGATCTCCTCAGCCTCAGCTGCAGGGCCCCAGAGCGGCTTTGTATACACCCGGACCTTATATCATTGAACCAGGGGAAGGTATTCCATCCGGACCTTTAATCCCTGCACCTCACAGCCTGGTACCTGAGCGGCTAGAATTCCAGGCCCTGGGTCTTTCTGAGGATGTCTACACTGTGGTGGAGGCATCTCGTAAGGAATCGACCAGAAAATGTTATGCCTTCAAATGGAAAAGGTTTTCCATTTGGTGTCAGGGTAAGAGTCTGGACCCCTTATCTTGCTCTGTGGCTAACATTTTAGACTACCCTTATCTCTCTCAAAAGGGTCTGCGGTCATCGACCCTTAGGGTGCACCTGGCAGCCATTTCTGCTTACTGGGTGGGCGGTTCAGTGGGCATTGGCACAGGAAACAGTGGTCGGGCACTTTTTCACAGGCCTGGATCACATATCCCCTCCGGTACGTGAACCTCCACCTCCGTGGGATCATTTGCTGGTTTTGGCAAAGCTCATGGGCAAGCCATTCGATCCCATGCACAAGTGTGAGCTCTCACACTTGTCATAGAAGACTGCCGTCCTGTGGCTATCACGTCAGCCAGAAGGACAGGGAAGCTCCAGGCGCTTTCGGTGGACTCCCCTTATTTGGTCTTTCACAGGGACAAAGTTGTCCTGCGCCCCCAACCGAAATTCCTTCTGAAGGTGGTATCAGAGTTTCACCTTAACCAGGTGTTGACTCTGCCAGTATATTATCTAACTATACCTCGGACGCCGAGTACAGACTCCATACCCTGGACTTTAGACGTGGTCTCTCCTACTACAAGGAGAAGACGGTGGAAATTTGGAGAGAGGTTCGCCAGCTGTTTGTCACCTACGCTGAAGCCGCTTCTGGCAGACCAGCAGCCAAACAGACCATTGCAAGATGGATCACATCATGCATAGGTCTGTACTATGTGTTGGTGGGCAAGGAGCTTCCCAGAGGGATAAGAGCTCATTCTACCCACCATACTGCTGCATCGGTGGCTTCTTTCAGGGACATTCCTATCCAGGAAATCTGTCGGGCTGCTACCTGGAAGTCAGCAAACACCTTTATTACCCATTACCACATCGACTTTGAGTCACGTCGGGATGCTGGTTTTGGGGCCTCGGTTCTCCAATATCTGTTTCCTGAGTAGGGGGTGTGTGCCTTGCCTCCCTCCTCCCAGAGAACTGCTAGGAGTCTGCCAAAGAATGTGGATGAACAACATATCCACACTCCTAGAAAAACAGGTTACTCACCTGTAACAGTAGTTCTAGGAGTGGTATATGTTGTTCAACCACACGCCCCCACCCGACCTCCACGGCTTTAGGTGCACCAGCTTGCTTCCAACGGGCTAAGATCTGGCGTCATGGCGCGGAGCCGAGGTATTTACCACCCGGGTGGGTGGGTTGGAGGAGCCAGCTTGAAGACTTCCAGCCAGATTTAAAGGGGAAAGAGACATGCCAAAGTGTGTGGATGAACAACATATACCACTCCTAGAACTACTGTTACAGTGAGTAACCTGTTTTTACTGCACATGCTGCATTTTAAAGGTGCAGCCCTCTCTAGTAACAGGTTAACGTGATTGCAAAAAGTGATAGGGCCAAGCCCTTACCACTTATGAAAGTGGTAAGCAATAGCCATAGTGCGCCCCCCCCGGCACCTATGATATCCAACTGCAGCTGTTCGTTATCTGCTACTGTATATCTCGTCTCCCTAGACCCCTTACCCATAGTTGCTTGGTACATACTGTATATTATTATATATAATCCTGTTTTGTTGTGTTACATGCATTTGTATTTTCCCAAATTCTGTATGGTCTGCTTCTGCAGAGGATGTTTTCATCTGCTGTTTCTCATTGCCACCCATTAGGTGTATTGTAATTCTGGACCTTCTATTTGTCGATGCGTTTTACTGAATTTTTCATTTACCTGTTATTCCAGCCCCATCTCCCTCAGGATGCACTTGGAAGCAAACTGGTTCAGCTCAGTGTGACTTACTGACAGACTCTTATAAATAAATAGAGCTCCACTTTTTTGTTTGCAAGGAAATTTTTTGTTTGTTTGTTTTTTTACTTTAACATTTTCATGAAAATTTAATAAAAAGAAAGTTTAACAGGTGCTTATTGAGTAAACACAAATAATAAAAAGAGAATGTCGGTGAATAATACCATCGAGAGGTTCTGGACATGTAGGAAACTTGAGTCACCGGTAATCCCTTGTGAGATATTCATTATTTTTAATATATGGATGCAAGTTATTTTTTCGCCATGTAGTTTTGTTACGGTGGATGGCTCTTCAGTGAAGGACTGTGTTTTTTTTTTTTTTTTAGTTTTTTTTTCCTTCTCCCATGTCCCCACAGAGCGGCTCCATTAGAAGATGCCAGTTTAAGCCTGTCTCTGCCTAGTGCCTTTCCTGACATCCCCTGGTCCCTCCATCCTGCCTTGGAAAAACCCCTGGGCGGGGGCGGTTTAGAGGCGAACCCCAAACCTTTTTTTGTAGTCTTGTCAGGGTCTGCAGGCAGGCACTGACATATCAAGACTGGGCTCAGCATTCCGTCTTCCTGCCTCTGGGGGAATTTTTTCCATATTCTGTGGGACATTGCGCGCCCAAACATCATGGCGCATACGCCAACGTCTGCAACGTCCCTTCTCCTCTTTCCACGAAGGAGCTGCCCCTGGAACTGACTGGTCCCAGGCCTCCGCCTGTGACCAATCACGCCCCAGTGACTCCAGCTTGCTGTCGCGCCCCCAGCCTCCGACAGGGGGTCACTGCTTGCCGGACTGAAAAGCCCTCCCTCCCCCCTGAGAAGGTGAGCTGTCTTCGGACGCTCCAGTCTTTCTCCCTCCGGCCAACCCCTGGTGGCCCAAGCTCGCTCCTGAATCTGGGTCACCGGTGTGGAGTGAGGTGTGGCATCCAGCACCTCAGTGCCACTGGGCTGGCAGACTGAAGGACTGTCTGAGTCCTAGCCAACCGCCATGCTTTCTCGGACAGTCTGTGCCTCTCTCTCTCTCCCCCTCCCACCCCGCCACCCACACGCACACACGGGCAGTTTTGTTTTAGTCCTACCTTTTGCTTTCTTGGAGGAACACAGGATCTGCCAGATAAATCCCTTTGTGGTATGATTTAAATAGAAAAAGAAAAAAAAGGGAAGTACCGTGAACACTTTAGACTCTCACTAAGCAAGAGACCGCCGCCATGTTTTTGAAACTGTTTTGGCCACCCACAGACAAAGCGGCAAATGATTAGCTGCATTTTGAATGTGAATGCTTGATTGACGTTTGGCAGCTTTATTAATTTTGGGAGTTGTGCGCTTGCGCTGTTGAGCTTCGGTGATAATACTATCATTCAGGTCCCGAACTATACTATTATGGGTCCTGAACGATAGTATTATCACTCTTGAAGTGTGATATTATCACTTCAGGAGTGATAATATTTTACCAAAAATATGTTGTATGCGTTACTAGAGTATTAAATTCAAGATCCATATATTAAAACACTGTAATATAAATCAGTAGACGTGGAGGAATGGATCAGTAGAGCATATTAACTGTATCGGGAAAGATCAAGCTACAGTATTTTAAAGGACGGCAAAATAAAGTAACCGTTTGTATGGTTTCATGTTGAAAGAGAAGTCAAAAGTCAGTCATCATTAAGTAATCAGTTGAAGCTGAGGGTCTCGATACTCAAGACTGGTACACAATTATGTGAGCAAGCGGCAGCCTTCCAAAGAAGGAAGGCACAACAGGTTTCTTACTAGACAATGTCCTTTATTGCCAAGCTGAAAGTGGCCTCTTATTCATGTCGCAGGCTTCCATAAAGATAAAACACACCACAAGAGTAGATATTGGCATTGGTTAAAGACCCCAATCTCACGTGGCAATGGAGGGATAGCGTTGATGCCTGACGTGCGCTTCCATCAGGTAGTGTACTGATGTCAAAATATTTGTCAACAGACGTTCACACATCAAGCAATCATGCTTTCCTGACACCCATTTTAGTTTTGTTTGTTTTTGTTTATTTTTGGCAGTATCTATTTATGTGGCCTGTACTTTCTTTACAGAAACCTATTTGTATAAGTGCCCACATTTAGCTGTGCAGTGAAGGACAGTCTGTCTGGTTAGAAGTCTGTTATGTTTAACTTCCTTGGATCGCTGCTCTGTTTGCTCACGTTACTGCTTGGGAGCCTTGATTGACATTTACCTTTTTCCTTGGAGTTGTTCACCCATGCAGTTTGAGAGCTGGTGAGAGTCTCTCTCCTTTTGTTTTGAGATTTTGGATAGTGTGGCAAGAAACTGGGGGGGGGGGGTGTGCTAATCAGGTCAAGGATGTCACTATGCTAGAAGGGACTAGAGTGAAAGAACAGAAGAATGTGATATGGGAGAAAAGTTAATAATAGCATCTGTGGGTCTTCCTGGTTTATATGACAGCGTGTCTGAGAGAAGAAAGAAATGGGGTTACAGTTGATAAGCATAGTGGAATGATGCAGATGATAACCACGGTACACAATGTCATGGGTTTAAAGTTGTTTGCCTAGAGAGGCAGCCTAGGGTTAATGGAAAACTACACCCTCATATATTGTAAAATTTTTTTCCATGTCAACAGATAACTCTTCCTGTAGCTATTAGGGATATACATGATTGCTGTAGTCTATTTTCACTGTTCTTATTAGTCCCTGTAGATATCCTAGGGTCTCTATTTGCTGGTTGTTGAAATTTCATTGTTTTATTTATTACATTGTTCGGAAAAAACCTTTGAGCGAAAGCTCTTTTGCAAGGGTTCCACATTAAGTACATGGCATATACAGTACAACAGAAGGGGAATTGCCCCCTCTGCTGTTCACTCTTCATGGGAAGGAGTGTACAGAATAAGAACAGCTCAGGGAACATTTAAACAAACAGTGCAATGATAATGCAAACAGAGAGACAATATGGAATATAAGTACAGAATAACAAGTAACCAGCTACTGAGGCTACTGCCAAAAACCTTAAACAGAGTATGACTACTATGAGCTTACAGGGGAAAACGGAGACAAGGACCTCAGCAGCCCATAGTACAGGCTTTGTCCTGGTAACAGGGATGGGGACTGAATAAAGCCTACTTGAGGGGGAGGAGGGGGGTGGCTATAGGGGGGTGGAAGTCTGCTAGTACTAGGCATGTCCTCCAAGAGGTCAGTAAGTGCTGAAACAGAGTCGAGTGCATGCCTGTAGAGGAGAGATCCAAGCCAGACCCAACTAATTGCAGGAGCTGTTAGTGTGGAGGGCAGGTGAGGAAACTCTGCCCACTGCTAAGGCCAGCTACGACAGTTACGATGTGGGGCAGGTGAGATAGGGGGCCGGGGTATTAACACTCACACATATTAGGAGATTGGTAGAGAGGGACTGGTAGTACACCATCTATCTGCAACAACAGGCCCTAGATGCATTAAGGTGCCGTTTCAACTCCGGTTTAAATGTGGGGAGGCTGCCAGAAAATAAGTGAGCAGGGATCTCGTTTAGCCACAAGAGAGCCTTATAAGCAAAGGACCACTGTCCAAGAGACGTTTTCATAAATGGGACAGCCAATGAGCCCCGAGTCTGATCTCGGTCTGGTATTCTGAAGAACAGATATGGAGCAATTCGCTGAGACACGGAGGAGCTTTGCCGATTAGTGATTTCTTGCATAACAGACATGTCTGGAGTTCAATCCTGCTGGCGCGCGTGAGCCAGTTGGTTTGCTCGTAAAGGGAGCAGGAGTGGGTGAGTCAGTCAGCTCCAAGAGTCAGCCTACAAGCCTTATTGAGGGCTGTGACCACATGTTTAGGCGTCGTGTCCAAGGCTGCTCTATATACTACAAGGCCATAGTCTATAACTGACAGGATGGAGGAGGAAACAGAGTCTCGTAGGGCAGCAGGTGTGAGATAATGCCTATGCCTAGAAAGGACTCCCAGCGTTGTGTGAACAACCTTTATGACCAGGTCAATATGCTGCACAAAGGAGAGGATGTCATTAATGATGACCCCAAGGTACTTGAATGATTGACCCTGCCCTAGTGTGTCACCAGTTTTATTGGTGATAGTCAAGGTGATAGTCATTCTTCCTGAGAGATGCATTGGCATATGAGAATGCGATATGTCTGCACCCTTTGGATTCCACAGTATGCCTGTCTGCTTAATTAGATTTAAACAAAATAAGTTGCAACAAGGCGTGAAATGCCATATTTACCTTCAGTTAGCTTTGCAAACTGTCTTAAATTGTAATCCAGAGTTTTTTTTCCTCAAAGAGCTACTGACACTGCAAAGAAAACTTTGAAAAACATAATAAGTAGGTAAAATTCTGCTTGTATTCCATATGAATTCTAGATTTCTCCTCCCCATTATTTATTACTGAGAAAATATGCATGAATACATGATTTTTATCCCTTGCAGTTACTTTAAAGTTAATCTGTCTCTATAGCTTACTCCTTACTTCAAGTCATAATGCTGTGTTATGATCACAGTCTGTTGCCATGAGAGTAACTGTGATGTCACAAGCAGTGCATTATGACCTCGGGTAGGGAGACAGCAACAGAAATAGATGAACACTTCAGGAGCAAAAATCCTGTTTTCATGCAAATGACCTCAGTAATAAATAATGGGGAGGAGGAATAAAGAACTAATGTGGAATACAAGCTGAACTTCATCTAAATATTATGTTTTGTTAAAGTTCTCTTGAAGGTGTCCGCTGTTCTTTAAACTGCATTCAATTTGTGTGTTTCCAGGTTTTGTTTTGTTTTTTTTAGGATATTTGTACTTCCAGCATAGTGATACATGGCATAAATGGGTGATGTGACATTGTATTCTCATATTCTAATGCAGCTCTCATGAACAGTGAGATTTCAACAACCATAAAATGGAGACCCCCCCCCAGTTAGTTACAGGGACTGACAGTGAAAACAAATGATAGCAAACACATATAGCCCCATCAACTGCAGGAAAATAGTCTATTGACACAGAAACAAATAACATTTACAAGATGTGAGGGTGTGGTTTTCCTTTAAGCAAAACAGAGTAGCAGTACAAAGAATGAATTTTTACAAGTGAAGAGCAGGTACACTGCAACATATGGAGCTTAGCTTATAAACTATGGGATGTAGTGGGAACTCTGCTATTAAAAATTCTATAGATGAATAGGTAAAAAGACCAGTAACTGTGAATGTATAAAATTCTCAGTATCCAAAGGTCACAGAACTGGGTGGCTTAGTGGATAGTAAACAATCCTTTAACCTTTAGGGACTTAGGTTAGAGTTTTAGCTCAAGGCAAAAAGAGAATGTGTTTGGTACATCAGTGCACTGTCTAGTGGGCAGCACTTAATACCAATAAACCCCCACTGAGTCTCACCCTTTTACTCAGAAGTGTGTGGCGGTGGGGCAGTTTCATTGGCTCCGATATTTTACTGGTTGAGCAGTGTGCAGAGGGTAGCACAGTGCATGCATGTCTGTGCTGCCACCCAACCTGTGAATGGACAGGATGGTTTCATTTTCTAGTGGCACCAGTATC
This sequence comes from Neoceratodus forsteri, assembly GCA_016271365.2. Taxonomy (NCBI): domain Eukaryota; kingdom Metazoa; phylum Chordata; order Ceratodontiformes; family Ceratodontidae; genus Neoceratodus; species Neoceratodus forsteri. Next base: position 1,541,629,535 of record CM057456.1, on the reverse strand, counting down.
TTACTTTTATAAATTCATGCTGAAATAATTTCTTCAAAATTTAACTAAAAAAATGCCAGTGAAGGAAGAGTGTTATCATTTTCAGTGGAATTACAGATTTTGTTAGCATTTGATGTAAGGTCTTTTTTGAGACAAGCTCTATTTAACTTTCTAGTGAGGGATTTCCACTCTTTCTTTTGCAGACAATTTCAGTCCTCTTGGTTGTTTTAAACATCCTCTATCTCCTGGTTGATGAAACCGCATTGCCAAAGGGATCTCAGGTACTGTACAGTATAGTGAAATACAAATGTACGCAGATGACGCTTTGCTTTATGCCTGTTGCCTTTGTGTACCGAACATGATGCCCATTACTAATTTTAGCATTATTGTCTGTGATTGCTATGCAGTGTAATATTAATGACCAGTGTAGTCTCACCACGTCACTAGTAACGTATCCTGGAAATTGTTAGCCCAGCCAATTAAATGTGTCAACATAACTAGCTTTATGTTTGGAATATATACATAGACGACAACTCAGTCACAACAAATGGAATTACTGTTCATTTATTCGTGCCTTTTTTCCATCGTCCCACTAAACTGTCAAATTAGTTTATTTTTGTTTTTTATTTAGCAAAACCCAAACACTTCCTCAACAGGTGTCAGAAGCTGCGACAGTTCCTTGACAGATATCTGTGTTCCAAATAGCCAGATCCCAGCCAGGATTCGGATCTCTTGCTGCGTTTCAAACATATTTTATGTGTAAAATTCTGCATCCGCTCAACAGCAGCATTTTCTTTTCCTGTAAAGATTTTTGTTCCTTGGCTGTGGGGTTTGGCTATCAGCCATTTCCCTGCTCCATCCTATTGTCACTATCCCTCCAGCTGTTAGAAAGTCCCCCTGTGAATTGTCCCCTGCAATGGGGCCAGTAGGAGGAAGGCCACCCCCCCATACACATATCCCAAACATCAGCAGCTGGGTAGTGGTGCATTCCGGAGGAGAACAAACTTGGCTGCATTAAGCCTGCCCAGCCCCCTTTTTTCTATTCTCCCATCCTCTGTCCATGGCAGCATGGGAGCGTGTGTGTGTGTGTGTGTGTGTGGAGGCATGCACCCAATACAGAATTGCAGTCCCTCCCACTGAGCAGCTTGCAGTCTTATTTTTTTATATTCTGCTATTTTTGCCCCCTCACCTGCTGCCAGTGTTATCTGCCCTAGTCATGGCGTCCCTGATGCTTCCACCTCCTAGTGAGCCCTTTGTGCTCCCCCAGTTACCCCTGGCTTACCCCCCAGGGGGCGGGGTCACGGCACTGTAGGGGGGACCGGTACCACGATACTGGTATCTGTTTGGGAGAGCATGGGGCCAGGAGGCTATTCGAAGCCCAAAGTCAAGGCTTCATTTAGGCGGCAGGCGCGATGATTTTGTCACCTGTAAGCTGTGGCGGTGACTTGCAATGACACCAGCGTCTGTCCCGCCCTAGAGTTACTCGACCTTGAGTTGGTCCTAGGGCGACAACCTAGCCTCTGCCAGGTGTCGCTCCTATGCCAAGCACACAGCCCTCTTCCCCCCGGAGAAGGAGAGCATCCGAGGGACGCTCGATTCTTCTCCACCCGGCCAGCCCTCCGACGACCTGGATCCGTTTCCGAACCCGGGTCACTGGCATTGCAGGCGGAAATCCCACCGCTGCACCAGCGGGCTGGCAGCAACTTGCAGTCTGCACTGCCACTGGTCCTCAGCACAGTGGCAGTCATAGGCCAAGGCAGCTTGCCACCCTTGCGTGGGAGAGGAGAGCAGTCTCTGGGACGCTCGATCCTCTTCCCCCCCGATGGACCCCCAGCGACTGGAGTCCATTTCTGAACCCGGGTCACTGTATGGCAGCAGGTGAGGCACAAGTGCCTTAGCCCTCTGTGCCACTGGCCCAGCCTCAAGAGCGGTTCATATAAAGGTAGTGGTCTACTGCTGTAGTTACATTAGAATTACAAAACTAAAAAACCCACAAACAGTATGGCTACAGCTCAGGAAGACTGGACAGCCTGGAAACTACACTGTTTGGGGGGGGGGGTTAGTTTGAGTCACTCACTGTGAAAATGAATAAAATTAATTAGATGGGACTAGAATTCTGATCTAAACTTAGCATCTGCTACTGCCTGATGTGTGCAGTGTTAAAAACATAACCCCCACAAATCCACGGGTAGTTTTCAGACTACCTAATCATTTATGGGAATCAACTTAACTTTGTTTTTCTTCTGTTTTACACTATAGGGAAAATACTCTTTGTATACGTTTAGCGAGTTGCACTACTCATTTTGCATTTTAGAAAAGGAATTTAAACTATGCAATTGAAGTAACCCTGCAGAAAATCTCGATTTAAAGATTTTAAGCACCCCATTAAAAGGGATATTATGAAGCATACATGAAGGAGAATGGTAGTTTGTTTACCATAAATTACATGAAATGACATTCGAGCCAGTGCCGCAGTAGTGCTACCACTCGTTACTCTGGCGACCTGGGTTTGGAAACAGACTCTGGTTGCCAGAGGGCCAGCTGCGGGGAGGAGGCTTGAGCATCCCATGGACTGCTCATCTCCTCCAGCGGGTGGTGGGAGCCTTGGCTCAGTGCAGGACTGACCTCTAGCGGTAGCTGGAGGTTCGACTTGCCCAAGCCATTACAGCAGAGTGGAGCATGACAGATGCCTGCGTAAGGCTTGGCATCAGTGCACGTCGCGTCTCCGGAGGGCATGCATCTAAAGTGCCTCGGCCTGGTACGGCACCGACTAGAGGACTAGTTAGGTCCTCACCACCTGCAGGCACATCCCATAGTGAGGACCCTGATGAGACACGGAAGGTGGCTTGAGGGGATTGTCTGCCAGCTCCCGCTCTGTACCCGCCTGGGGGGTAAGCCATGGCACCGTGAGGGGTCCCTTCAGGGTTCGCAATACAGTGGTTAGGTTGGGTGACAGTGTCAAGGGCTTGAGGTGGGGGATAAAAAGACATTTAAAAATAAATAAAATTTACATTCAATGTGTGAACCCTTGTGTCAGATCTGGCCTTTATTCAGTATATGTCCATGAAGTTAACCGATACTTGACTTAGTTATTGTAAGATAGTTATTTAAGTTTGGAAGTGACTCCTCATAAATTGGTAAATGTTTGCACAACATATTTGTTTGATCCCTGTGTGTGTGTGTGGGGGGGGGTATGATGAACCTTAAGTCTCACTTCTGTCTTTAAATTACTGTGACTACTGTATATTAGTAATGAGCTTTTTAGAGCAACTCTTCTCCTTAGAGCAAAGCCACTTTGGTCTTAGGGCCTGAGGTGTTAGAACCCCATGGAAGTCTAAACATTTGGGGTGGATGGCGACAATGCTCATGCTAGTACACAGGAGTATGAGCCTGAATCGAAGAATGAATTGCCTATCCCAATCACCTCTGTTCATTTTTTCTCCACTGTTGTGTGTACACCTCAGGAGATTAACATAATTTTGGCTCCTTTTTTATTTTCACAGCGAATAGTGAATTGTATGCGGGTCCCAGCCTCTTTCGTTTTTACCCTTGTGTCAGTAAACTTTTTTGCAGCACCTCTGCACCGTCAATGTCTCTTAGGTCATCACATGGTTGTGGTCGATGCAGTTTTTGCCTTTAGATGTTTATAAGGGCACTACGGATCAAAGTCTTGTGATTGGGAATCAATGTGGGTGTGACCATTCTCCACGGCTCCCTTACACTCAGTCTTAAGCCAGCTATTAAGGGGCAGCATCATCTTCCTCTCCCCCCCCCACTCTCTGAGCAAGAGCCTCGGGCATCAGTGTTTGTGTTTCGGACCTTGACCCCTTCAGGGCTGTCACTGTCTGCGACACTGAGTCCAAACTCACCTTGACGGTTTTGGATCTTTTTTTTGTTTGTTTGTTTTTCGAGATTCTTGAACCTTTCTGGGTGGTCAGCATCCCTGGTATCCAGGACAGAGTCACCCCTGCAGCCCCAACAGGTGTCTTCAGCTGGAATCTCGACAGTTTGTGGTGGTTGCCGTCCTTTTCCTTAGCTTCCAGACTTTCATTGTGTTCCAATGCAGTGACACCTTTGGTGTAAGAACTGACTTTGAATCATCCTTAGCAGTACAGCCACAGTTCCAGTGCTCATTCCTTTGGCTAGGACTAATCAGACACCATGCTTCCTGCTACCCAGTTACCTTCAAACATGGTCTTGGAACATTGCACAACAGTGGTCTCACTTTGCAGTGCACTTTACACAGTTAATTTCAGGCTGCCAGGGTTCTGAGGAAGGCATAGGCAAAACATAAGCATATGTGAGCATGTGCATGGCACATGAGTGCTCGAGTCCTCCCCCCCAATTAACAAGGTTCTGGAATGCACCTCTGGCAGCACAATGTTTCAATCTATATGGATATAAACGTACTGGGGCACAGCAACCCACATGAAGCTTTTAGTATGGTTCTTGGATTTTTTAATAAAAGTCACCTGTGGAGAAGTATGGTAGGCTACGCAAAATAAATTACTGTGAGGGCCTGAAATTATTAACTGTGTAAAAGTGCACTGCAAAAGTGGGACCGCCGCCATCCAGTCATCCTTAGCACTGTCACTGGCCTCTTTGGCTTTTTTCATCAATGGCTTACCTTCTGTTCGGCAGCGGTATCAGTCTCAGTTCCATTAAGAAATGTTTCTTTGCTGCTGAGCTTGGGTTTTGTCCCCTTGCCTCCTGACCCGCCTGATGCTAAGTCCTTCAGTCCCTGCAGACAGAGCTGTTAGCTCTGTGGTTGACCCTCTTTGCTCCTCTTCCCCTCATGCTAGAATAAGGACTTATGGCTGAGCTGGTGCCATTGGAAACTCATCCTCTGGTTTTGTGCTGCCTGGGACTTGAGCCAGCACCCAAATGGGGTCTGTCATAGTGGCAGTTTTTGGAATGGATGTCAGTCAGGGAATGGTTTAGGATTCAGATACCTCTAATTTTGTACCTGTCCCTGACCACCCCACCTCTTCCCCATTGCTGTCCACTTCTGAGGATGACTTGGCTGCCTGTATGTATTTCACTGTCCTCTACAGAGGACCTCCTTTTGTAGGGACATGGATGTGGTGCAATGTCCACACTTAGGCAGCTGTTCCTTTCCCTTTAATTCATGCAGGAAAGGTCTTCAAGCTAAGCTTCTGTCACTCACTCAGGTAGTATCCTCCTTGGCACCGCCCTGTGATGTTAGATCTTCCTTTCCACTGGAAGTATCAGGTCTCCTCCTTTGCAGCTCCTGCATGCGGTGTAGGCCCATTTTGGTCTTCAACTATTTTCCTTCATAGTACCTTTTCGATTTTTGATTTTCAACTTCGACTGGAGAGCGATGACCAGAAAGTTGGTCCTGGGTTCAAGCAGTGCGCCGCTTGCAACCAGAAAATGTTGCACACTGACCCTCATGCCTCGTGCGTATATTGCCTTGTGGCCCAGCATGATCTGCAGGCTTGCGGCCTGTGCTGTTCCCTTCAGTCCTCCATGTTGGAAGAATGTTATGCCTGCCTCCTCTTAGGCTGCTTGGATGAATGGGCTCCTCTCATTCATTCCAAGGATGCCTGCAAGGTGGTTTCTGCAGCAGTGGGAATGGCGGCACAGTTTTCCACATTTGAAGAGGCTGTGGCCCAGGCTGCAGTGGGCACAGCTTCGGTCTCCATACTTCTCCCAGTGGGCTTGGGTGCTTTGTTTTCTGCAGAATTCCGGGACTTATACCAGTCTTTTCCTACTCTTTGGGGGAGGCCTTCCCAAGGGTTCAAGCCTTCTCAGGCCTCTAAGTCTAAGAGATCCTGTCATAGGTTGTGGGATTGTGGGACAGGGAGTGGGTGCGTTGCTCACTCGATTCTGCTTCTGGCTGAATGGCTATTAAGCAGTCAGCTTTAACTAACACCGCTGTTGTCCCAGTCCAGGCTACTGGCCTCTTGGTGTTCCTGTTGAGCCTGCTGGTTGAGATGCAGGTTGACCAGCCTGCGAAGACCTTTCTTAACCCAGTTGACCTGTTGTTGGAGAATGGTGGGGATGACTTACTGTCAAGGACTTCAGTCCTCATGGCCCTCTCTTGGGAGGAGCTGGACAGGCAAGCCGGCTCAGTCGTTTCCCCTCGGGAGATCAACCCCTTGGGGATTCCTCGGGGCCTGGCTCCATTTGATCGCACGGCACCTTCCCCCATGTCTACTGCCCGTCAACCTGACCGTCAGTGGTTGAGATCCCGGTTGAGATCTCAATCTGGCTTTCACTCAAGATCAAGGGAATCTCAGCAGTCCTGCTGTCAGGGGTTGACCAAGAACCGTCGTTGGTGCTCTTCACCTTCCTTATCTTCGGACAGTGACAGGTTTCACCACAAATTACGACATTATAAAGAGCTAGTATGGCAGCAGTGGATCCTCTGCTATGGCAGCTCCCCCCCTCATCCCCCAACACTTCCATGCTTGCCCTTGCTGTGACCTGCTCCAGTTACCCCATCCCAGCCAGTTCGGGTGGTGCCTCCACCTCTACGGCCTTTGCACAGTGCCCAGTTCAAGGTCACCCTGCTTCCAACCTCCTAGGTCAGCTTGCCGTGAAAATCACTCATACGGACAATCTGTGGATTGTCCTAGGGGAGCCTGATCGAGAGTGGTGTTTGAAGAGTCCTTGAATTCAGAGGACTCTTTCATGCGCTCCCTGCAGACTCTGACCTTTGATCAGGAGTTCTTCAAGGAGCTCTCCACTGAGCATGAAATGGTCTCCTTTGGGGCTTTGCTTCACTTTATCTTGAGTCCATGGGGATCCCATTGGAGCCAGTCCAAAAGTGGGCCATGTACTCCCTGACTGAAATCCTGGATAGGGATGACTCCCCAGGGATTGCCTTCCTGGTGGCAGAAGCCATTCTTGGTCCTGCTCTCAAACTGTGGCAACGTCCAGCCTCCTGCCCAGGGCCTTTGGCCTGTCTGGTCCACAAATATGCAGTACCTACCGATCCTCTGCCTGGTTTCACCAGCCACCCTTGGGCTGAAGGTCTGATGGCAGATTCAGTGTTTCGGTGAACGAGCAATGTCAGGGATGTCAGTAAGCCCCCTTGCAAGGAGTCCAAGAAACTGGACCATGTGGTGAACAAAGTCTATGCCCCCTCCTCCCTGGGCCTTCGATAGGCTAGCTGCCATCATGATGGCCAACTTCTCCCATGCTCTCATGGGAGTTTTGGACCAAGTTCTTCCCTGCCTCACTGAAGACTTGCAGTTGGTGGTTAAGATGGTCTGGGACCAAGGACATTCAGTTACCAAATGGCTCCAAATGGCCTTGGAGATCAGCTACTCCTGTGCTAGATCTGTGGCCACTGTGGTTACCATGTGGTGCCGAGTGTGGTTGGGGGTCTTAGCCTTTATGGCGGATACCCAACATAAGCTGGTGGATGTCTTCTTCTTGGGTATTAACCTGTTTGGTCCAGGAGTCGGCAGTCACTTTACTCATATCGAGAGATCAGTGCCACTCTGGATTCCATTACTTCCACTCAGAAAGACTGTAAGGGCTAGAAACAAGAGAAGAAGCCTTGTCAGTTTCAGCCCTACCTGATGCCTCCACGCAAACCACCACAGCCCCCAGTGGGCAGACCCAGTCCTTGCGGCCAAAGCCTAAGCCTGCTGGTTCCTGCTCCAGGAAGTCTGGAGAGCAGGGGTGCTGTCTGTGCCAGGGCCTCTGCCAAGCCTGCCCAGTGACAGGTCAGGGAGTGTCACTCCCCCACTCATCCTGCTCCAGTCTTGGATTCCCTTGGGGGGAGGATTGGCTTGGTCCCTTCCCACACACCTGGTCCGTCGTCACATTGGACAAATGGGTGCTCAATATGGTGCGTCACGGTTTTCCCCTAGAGTTTGAGACTCTCCCACTCTTCTGAGCACATGCCACATGGGAGGTCGTGGTGTCCCCGGACATGCTGTCTGCCCTTCGGGAGGACATCGCTCACCTCCTTCAGAAAGGTGCTATAGCCCGTGTCCTGGACAACTGCACCAATCTGGGCTTTGTCTCCTTATATATTATAGTTCCGAAATGGACAGGGGTGGCTGACGCCACATACTGAATATTCATGATCTCAACCACTACCTGAGGAAGCGCAAGTTCTGGATTGTCACTATGAACCAAATTATTCCATCCCGACAGCAGGACATATGGTTCTGCTCTCTGGACCTTCAGGATGCCTTCTTCCACATTCTAATCTGTCCATTCCACTGGCAGTTCCCTCAGTTCCACTCGGAAGGGGTGCTGTACGAATTCCATGCCATGCCATTTAGCATCTCCTCGGCCCCCAGGGTTTTCACCAAGTCCATAGCAATGGTGACAGTGTTCCTGCGGCACTGAGGGGTCTGGGTGTACCCTTACCCAGATGACTGACTGATTGCCGGTTCATCCCAGGAGGAGATCAAGTGGTCCTGGGATTTGTTCCTTCCGACCTGCTCAGTCGTGGGTCTTCTTGTCAACCTGGCCAAGTAAGAACTCTGCCCTTGGCAAGTTATCCACTTGATTGGGGCAGAGCTTGACTTCCTTCAGGCCAATGACTGATTCCCAGCGGACTGGGCAGCGAATCTTACCTCCTTCACCCGATCATTGCAGGTTGGGCGCTCGCGCCCTGCCAGGAACCTCCTGCGACTACTGTGGTACGTGGCATCCTGCACCAGCATGGTCCTGTGGGCCCGCTGGTGGATGTGCTCCTGCAGTAGGAGCTGGCCCACCAGTGGATTCAGTTCCTCAGTCACCTCGATCAGTCGGACACAGTAACGCAGCTGATGTGGGATACCATCTAGTGGTGGCCTCATCCCAGAATATCTGCAGGAAGGAGTTCCATTCCTCTGCCCAGAGCTGACAGTCACTCTCACGGCCGATACGTCTCTGTTGGGATGGGGGGCCCACCTGGGGGACCACAGGGCCCATAGGTTCTGGACCCCCAGTGAGTCCCAGTGTCACATCAGCCTGCTGGAGCTCTGCGCAGTGCATCTTGCTTTGATGGCCTTCACTCTGTTCGGGGTCAGGTTGTACAGGTCCAGATGGACAACACTACAGCCATGTACTACCTCAACAAGCAGGGAGGGACGCATTCCCACTGGTTGTGTCATTAAGGCCTCCATACCTGGACCCTCATATGCAGTCTGGGCACCAGTCTCTTGGCAATCCATGTGACCAGTGCCTCCAACCGGCTGGCAGATGCCCTCAGCTGAGTGAGAGAGCTGTCCCACAAATGGTGTCTTCATCAGGAGGTGGTGAATCTCCTGTTCTCTCAGTGGGGCACTACACTGGTTGACCTGTTTTCCTCCCGGGGCAATGCGAAGCTGAGGCTGTTTGGTGCCCGGCCCCGACACCATGGACCACTAATGGGGGATGCCTTCACAAGGCCCTGGACTCCTGGCCTCATGTATGCCTTCCCTCCCTTTCCCCACAAGGTGTTGATCAAGGAGCAGAGGGACAAGGCACAGATGATCCTGCTGGCCCCGGACTGGCCTCACCAGTTTTTGGTACCCCAATTTCCTCAGCCTCAGCAGCAGACCCCTATGGTGCTTGCCCTTCTGCCCAGACCTGCTCTGTTACTCTCAGGGGAGGAGCCTCCACTTGGACCTTCAGTCCCAGCATGTGACAGCCTGCTTCCTGGGCAGCTAGAGATCTGACTTCGAGGTGCAACTCTTGCAGTAGGTAATACCATTAGGACTAAGACTGCAGGCATTAGGACCCTTCGGAAAAAATTTTCTAGTTAGCAGTCTGTAGCGGGGGACTGCCCCCGACATCGGGCGTGCGTAGTATAAAGGGGGCAGTCCCCTGGCGCCATCTGTTACTTTCCTGCCGTCGACCTGCGTTGTTCAGCTCCTCGGACACCTCACTACAGTAGTTGACTGCAGATAAGTAAATCGCTTAGATACACAGTTTTTTTTTTCAGATATTTTCAACAAGTTTCGCTAAAGACTCCCCTTTCGTGCATGTCTTCTCCTTCACCTCCTTGGTGGACATCAAAGTGCTGTTGTGGCAAACGGATCCCGGCCAAAGACAGCCACGAGGTCTGCCTGATCTGTCTAGGCCCCGACCATTGGCCCGACTGCCAACATTGTCAGAAGTTCAACAGCAAAACCAGGATCCGCAGGGTGAAGGCTTTAAAGGCATACCTCCTTGAGCAGAAAATAGCCGGCATGGAAAAGCCCCCGTCGGGTCCCAGTTAATCTTCTCCTGCTAGAGAGTCTCCCCATAGAAAGAAGACCCCAGGAAAACACTCCAAGGCAAGGACTGGCTCCGGTCAGAGTCTCTCCACAAGTCTCCCTCCAGGCCTTCTTCTTCGACCTCCAGCGGGAGGTCAGGGTCCATCCCCCTCCTCTTCACAGGGGACTAGCACCCACAAATCATCTTCTTCTAAACCCAATGACCAGCCTTCATTCTCGGGACACAGCCAGGCCCAAGTCCTCCTTGCTCACTGGCCCCATAAACCCTCACTGGGCTTGGTCCTGGAAGGGCAGTTGCCTGCTGTTATGCCCAAGGAGGGCCGATGCTCAGCGGGATCCTCTGATAGACCCAAGAGACCAAACGATTCCAGCCGGTGGCAGGAGGTCATTTGCCACCTCCCCCACCAACTCCGGCCGTCGGAACTCCTCTTAACAAGGACAGACGTCACCTGGCCAAAACCCCTGCACCAGACAATAGGCGCTCACCCAAAGAAAGGTCAGTTGCCTGACAGGCATTCCACAGAGGACGACCACCCGTCCGACATCCCCCAAGATGACTGGTCACTAGATCAGGCGCACGGCACCCCGGATGCTGGGTCGGACGACCACTCTCCCAGGGAGCCAATCCCACATCCTGAAGCAACAGGGGCAGCCTCCCCGACGAAGATCCCAGTACCGGATGCCCACTGACACCCGGTCCGTCAGCCCTGATGCCGCCTCCACCAGTCGTCCCCCTGGCGGACGTCAAAGCATTGTTTAATTCCTGGTGGAACACCATCAAAGGTGACCTTCTCTCTAGGCCCCCAACACCGACTCCTACGCCACCACCCCCTCCTCCGCCCCCCTCAGGAGGAAGGTGCAGAAGAGGGATCACTAGCTCCTAAGGGTAAGAGGAAGAGGAAATCTTCCCCAACCCCTAACTCTAGCGGCTGCTGCACTCCCACTTCTGGGGATGAGGCAGAAGAATCCACTCCAGATTCCTCTGACTATGAGGACCTGAGACCACCCACGCCAGACACCAAGGATACCCCCAGGTCTCCACCAGATGACCCTACCTTCCTTGATATTATGCGGCACCTACAGGCCTTATACCAGTGGGACACCGAGGAACTTAGCCCAGAAAGGAAACTTCTGTCGAAGTTCTTGGGGGCAAAGGACCCGATACCTCTTGTCATCCCCCCACTAGTGGAGCCCTTCCAGGACGTGGCCAGGCTAGTCTGGAAGAAACCTTCATCCACACCAGTAGTTCCACGAAAAGTTGACCGCTTGTACAAACTGCCTAAAGAATAACAGCCAGTGGCTGATTATACGGTCTTGACGGCAACACACAGCAGACAATCCCAGCCAAGACACCTTAGTACACAGCCCCCGGATCCAGAGTCAAAGAAACTAGACCACTGGGGACGAAAGGTCTATTCATCAGCCACAGGAGCCATTAGGTCATTAAACTTCTTGGCCCATATGGTCACCTATGAGAGGTTACTATGGGAAAAAACATAGAGCTTCTCAAGTCCCAGCCAGACTCTGACGCAAAAAAAAAACTGCTGGCTTATGCTCAATCCGGTCTGGATGTTGACAAGCATGTCTTGAGATGCTCGTATGACTCAGCTGATATGGCAGCTAGAGCAGCGGCATCAGGTGTCTGTCTCTGTAGGCACGCCTGGCTTTGGGCAACATCCTTTAGGCAAGACCTACAGGATGCTGTTTTGAATGCCCCCTTTCAGGGTCCCATCCTCTTCGGTCAGGAAGTGGAAGGGATCATAAAGGGACTACAGGATAAGAGTAAGGCAATCTTGAACATGCATAAACTGTGCAAGTCTGAACCTCAGCATTCCTGTAAGCATACTTTTCGCAAGCAAAGTCAAGAGGAAAGCTGCCCTTACCAAGGCAAAGGCTTCAAATGCCACAACCAGCCTGTGCAACCGGGAGGCCAAGGCCCTAAACAACCAAAAGCCCCCAGACAATCAGACATCATCCTACAAGGAAGTACATGACTTCCAGTGTCCTCCCCCAAAGTCATCGGTCTTTTGGGGGTAAATAGGGGGGAAATTCTCCCTCTACCTGCAAGAATGTTCCACTATCACATCCGACCAGTGGGTGCTATAGATAATCCAGAGGGTTCGCCATCAAGTTTCTCAGCGCCCCCCCCCCCCAGACAAATCCGCCTGTGGCATCTCACTGCTCAGCAGCACATGCCCTTCTCCTGGAACAAGAGATTATTTCTCTCCTCCAGAAGAAGACCATCCAGTCAGTTCTAAGGTCCCAGCAAGGCAAAGGCTTCTACTGCCATTTTTTCTTGGTGCCCAAGAAAACCGGAGACCTTTGCTCTATTCTAGACCTCAGCCACCTGAACGAGTTTGTCCTATACAAAAAATTTTGGATGCTCACCCTGGCAAGCCTGTTTCCCCTCCTTCACCAAGAGGACTGGCTATGCTCCCTGGACATGCAGGATGCCTATATGCACATAAAGATCCTGCCCTCGCACAGGAAGTTTCTACTCTTCCGGTTCCAGTACGAGCATTACCAGTTCAGGGTCTTGTCCTTTGGTCTTTCCTCTGCCCCAAGAATCTTTACCCAGTGCCTCGCAGCAGTTGCAGCAACTCTGAGGAGAAGGGGTCACTTTGTCTACCCCTAGCTCGACGATTGGCTACTCTCCGCACTTAGAGAACATCAGCTCCTAGGCACTCTGAGGGAGATGGAACAGCTCTTCCAGTCTCTCGGAGTCACGCTGAACTGACCGAAATCCCAACCCTGGTCCTCCCAATGGCTTCAATACATTGGAACAGTGCTCAACACTCTTCAAGGCAGGGCTTTTCTTCCTGCGGACAGAGCACTCTGACTTTTGGCCCTAGGTCACAGGATCCAGTCAGCGGATCAAGTGCCTGCCAGAGTAGTCCTGCAGTTGTTGGGTCACATGGCTGCAGCCATAGCCACGGTTCCTTTCTCACATCTCAACATGAGAACTCTCCAATGGCAGATCAGGGTTCAGACGAGTTGGACCGGCCTATCCGGATCTCGGAAGCGGTCCGGCATTCCCTTCAATGGTGACAAGTTCCAGCTCACTTAGAACAGGGTGTCCCTTGTCAGAGGGAAAGTCCAACACAATCTGTCACAACAGACACCTTGGGACCAGGCTGGGGTGCTCACTTTCGCAAGCACCGGGCAAGAGGATCATGGTCTGCCACAGAAGGGTCTCTCCACATCAATATGTTGGAGATGAGGGCAGTTTTTTACGCCCTTCAAGCCTTCCAGGATCAGCTCTCCCGGGGCCCTCTGGTAATCCAGTCAGACAATACCCATGTAATCTTTTACCTGAACAAACAAGGAGAAAAGGGATCTTACCCTCTTGGCAGAGAGGCCATGAGAATCTGGGACTGGGCGATAGAACATGATCTGTTCCTAGTCGCGGTCCACGGCCAGGCATTCAGAACTTTCTCTCTGACAGTCTAAGCCATTTTCGATCACTGAACCATGAGTGGGAGTTGCTGCAGAACGAAGCAGACGACCTGTTCGCAAGATGGGGTCATCCTGAGCTGGACCTCTTTGCATCCTGACGCAACGCCAAACTGCCAAATTTCTGCTCGCTAGATCCAGAGCCTGGTGTTTTCTGGCAAGACGCATTGTCCCTTTCTTGGGCAGGGAGGTTCCTCTATGCCTTCCCTCCCTTCTCTTTGGTTCAGAGACTACTGCTCAAACTGCAGTCGGAAGGGGCCAGGATGATCTTGGTAGCCCCTTTCTGGCCTCGTCAGATTTGGTTTCCGCTTCTTCAGCAGTTGGCTACGGGTCCCCCCCGTACCACTGCCTCTCTCCACCCATTTGCTCTCCCAGGATCAAGGGACACTGGTCCACCCATCCCTGTGGTTTTTTCTCCTGTACGCTTGGCTCCTGCAGTCCTAGCAGAGAAGAGACTGGGTTTCTCAGAGGGTGGCAGAGATTTTGGTGGCAGCAAGAAAACCCTCTGCCAGGGCCACTTATGCCATGAAGTGGAAACGATTCTGTCTCTGGGCAGCAGCCGAATCCTTGGATCCTCTTCAGTGCTCCGTCAAGTTCGTACTAGAATACCTCCTCCACCTCCTTGACTTAGGTCTGAGCTATTCCTCTATCAAGGTGCATCTTTGCGCAATTTTGGCATGTCATGATACAATTGGAGAAGGGACTCTGGCACAGCTTGACGTTTGCAAGACTTTTCTCAGACACCCCCCCCCCCAAGGAAGGATCCATTCCCTCTGTGGGACCCCTGTTTATTCTAGGAAAGCTCACCCTTCCTCCTTTTGAACCGGCTGCGTCATGCTAGCTACGTAGCTATGCTTCCTTTCTTGGAAGGTGTTGTTTTTAGCTGCCATTACTTCAGCCCGTAGGATTTCCGAGCTTCAGGCCCTGTTGTGCAAGGAGCCTTACCTTGTTTTTCATAGGGACAGGGTGCAGCTATGTACAAATCCCAAATTCCTGCTGAAAGTGGTGTCCGCTTTGACTCTGAACCAGGACATCCGACTTCTAGTCTACTACCCAGAGTTCTCCAACAGGGGGGAATCCTTGATACATACTCTGGATGTTCACAGAATTCTCCGTTATTATTTTGGAACACGGACCATTTTTTCGTGGCATTTGCAAAGCACAAGACGGGATCCTGTCACTAAGCAAACACTGTCCAAATGGTTAGTGAATTGCATTTCTTTTTGTTATCAGCATCACGGCAAACCCTTACCAGGCTCGGTTAAGGGTCATTCCACAAGAGCTTTTGTCTCTCTAAGGAATGTGTCAGCGGCAGACCTATGTGCTGCAGCCACCTGGAGTGCTGTCCATATCTTCATTCTGCACTACAGTCTGGACATAGCCTCTAGGAGGAGAGAAGGTTTCGGTTTGGCTGTTCTTCAGGGACTGCTCTCATGAGAGAGTGATCTTGTTCATCCCCTCACAGTCATTCCTCCTCCTCTCTGATCTGGGCCATTTTTTGGGTACTGCTTGGGACTCAGTCCTAATAGTATTACCTGCTGCAAGAGCTCCACCTCGAAGTCGGATAGTACAGTTACGTATGAACTTACCATAACAGTAGGTCTTCGAGAGGAGCTCTTGCAGCAGGTGGCTTTCCCACCCTCCATTCCCCAGGTCAATTTGTACCCTTTAATTTTTCTCTCTCTAGGGAGAAGTCCCTCTTTGGTTCTCCATTATTTTCCAACCGGGTCTCCGGCGGGGAACTGAGATGGTGCCAGGGGACCGCCCCCTTTATACCACGTCACACCCAATGCCGGGGGCGGTCCCCCGCTACAGACTGCTAGCTACAACATTTTTACGAGGGGTCCTAACACCTGCGGCCTTAGTCCTAATGGTATTACGTGCTGCAAGAGCTCCTCTCGAAGATCTACTGTTACGGTAAGTTCTTATGTAACTGTACTTTCCCAGCTTTGGGTCTCTCTGACGAGGTCCTTCATGTTGTAGAAGCCTCTCAGAAGGAGTCGACTCACCAGTGCTATGCCTTCAGGTGGAAGCACTTTTCCATTTGGTGTCAGAGCAGGGAGCTATAGCTCCTGTCTTGCCTGGTGGCTAGCATCCTGGACTACCTGTGGTCCCTCTCTCAGTTGGGCCTGAGGTCGACGACCCTTAAGTTGCATCTGGCAGCACTGTCTGCTTACCAAGCATGGGCTGGTATGCCGACGGTGGTGCAGAAGGTGGTGCTTGGGTGCTTCTTTAAGGGCCTTGACCACTTGTACTTGCCAGTACGTGAACCCCCACCACCTTTGGACATGTTGCTGGTACTGGCGATGCTCATGGGCAAGCCATTGGAACCAATGCACAGGTGTCACGTCTCCCACCTGTCATGGAAGACTGCCTTCTTGGTGGCTAGCACCTCTGCCAGAAGGATCAGTGCACTCCAGGCGCTCTTGATGGAGTCTCCCTGTTTGGTTTTCCACAAGGACAAGGTTGTCCTCCGCCTCAGCCCAAAGTTCCTCTCGAAGGTTGTTTCAGAGTTTCACCTTAACCAGGTAATTAACCTCCTGTTGTACTTCATCAACTCAACTTTGGAGGCAAAGCACAGGCTCCACATGTTGGACCTGCAGCAGGCGGTCGCCTATTACACTGAGCACATGACTGGAGTTCGGGGATAGGTTCACCAGCTCTTTGTCACCCATGCTGAAGCTGCCCCTGGCAGCTAAGCAGACGATTGGCAGGGGGATTGTCTCCTGCAACAGGTTGGCTGGCAGGGAGTTTCCCATAAGGCTTAGGGCTCATTCCACCAGATATACCACTACCTCGGTGACTGCTTCCAGGGATATCCCTATCCAGGAGATCTGCAAGGCTGCTACCTGGAAGTCAGCACACACCTTCATTTCCCATTACTACATCAAGTTTGAGTCATGACCGGATGCTGGTTTTGGGGCCTCAGTTCTCCAATCCCTTTTTCCCATGTAGGGGTGTGCACCTTGCCCCCTCCTCCCAGAGAACTGCTAGGAGTCTGCTTAAGTGTGGATAGTGCACCACATCCACATCCCTAGAAATGAGGTTTACTCATCTGTAACCGTTGTTCTAGGAGTGGTATATGGTACACATCCACATGACCCACATGACTTCCCCTGACAAGTGGCTGATGGATCCTTGCCTCCAGCATACAGGATCTGATGTCACGTGATGGTGCTGAGGAGGATACCATCCATGTGGGTGGGAGGAGCTTAGCTTGAAGACCTTCTGTCAAGAATTAAAGGGAAAAGAAGAGCTGCCTAAGTGTGGATGTGCACCATATACCACCGCTAGAACTACAGTTACAGATGAGTAAGCCTCAGTCTTCCCTTGTCAGTCTTCACCATTCATTTCCTGCTGGGTGTAAGCCAGAAGCATGCAACCCTTCACGGGGAGTTTTTTGAGGGAGGTGCGCCCGGCCA
The DNA here is from genome assembly GCA_016271365.2 of Neoceratodus forsteri. NCBI lineage: Eukaryota > Metazoa > Chordata > Ceratodontiformes > Ceratodontidae > Neoceratodus > Neoceratodus forsteri. Next base: position 1,541,612,509 of record CM057456.1, on the reverse strand, counting down.
GCTCTGCCCATGGTAACACTCACACTGTGGTGTGCTAGAGGCTGTTAGGCGCCACAGACTCCTCCTTTATCCCAGTTCTGTTTCTCCCACCATCGAGGCTGCACCTGCTGCGCGAATGTGAGAAGCTTTTTGTAGTGTGCCATTAGGCCTTCGATTTCGCCGTCCATTTGTTCGACTCCTTCATCCCAGTTCTCCATCCTGAAGCCGGTAAGACCATTTCATTTATTTTTATTTCTACAGCACCGGGATCTTTACTGTTTTGTAATATAATTTCGCATCATGTCCGATTCGGGGGCCAGACGTAAATCTAAGGCGGGCCGTGCCCCTATGCGTCGGTGCCTGTGTGGCGGGCATTTCTCCGTCATAGATCAGGATAATGTTTGTCTTCGGTGCCTGGGACCCAACCATGATATGGATTGCTGCGACACCTGCTTTTCCATGTACCGCTGCATACTGGAAATCCACACGTTTAAGATCAGCACGGCTCCGTCAACTTTTGGAGGATGACGTCGCCCACAGGCCTCCCAGGCCAGATCTCTGACCCTTCCTCTGGGTCTCCTCCCGGGTCTGTACAGCCCAGCAAGGAGGAGACTTCCTCCACTTCCAGCCTTGCTGAGGAGGAAGTGTCTTCTTCAGCACTGGAGGAATGGTGCGATTCCTCCTGGGGTCGCATCGTTGGCGCCGTCCCGGTAGTCACTTCCTAGGAGGTGCAGGCTCCCCCAGTGTTGTGGCCCCTGGTTGTGGGGCTCAGCACTGGTGGACCCTCGATGCAGTCCGGCGTTGCTGCTTTGGGTTCTGGCGCGGTCTGTGGCACCGGGGACTTGAGGCAGCACTGTCGGTGGTGTCCCTTGGGTTTTGGCACCATCCGCGGCACTAGGGACTTGGGCAGCACCGTCATCGGTGCCATTGTGGGTTCTGGCACCATCCGCAGGGCTGAGGTCTCGAGTGGTACCGTTGGCGACGTCACGGCCTACGTCGGTGCCGTTCCTGGTGCCATCGTTGGAGGTGTTTCAGGGGTTGCCTCTCTGGAGGTCACTCTGCTCGACTCCTCTTTGGGGGAGGATGACCCAGAGGTGGACCTGGACTGGCAGCCTGAGTCTTCGGACTCGGAACTCTCTGTAGGCTGGGGTGTTAGGCAGCCCGGTGTTCCTCTTCCTGAGTCCCCAGAGCAGGTTCATCATGGGGGTCCCATGGCTAGGGGTGGCCTGGGACCCCTTGGGGCGATAGCTCGGGGATTCAGGAGAGGATACCCTCTTCTGAGAGGGCCCAGGCAGCTGCCATTCCTAGTGCTGCTGGGGCTCCTTGAGAAGGGGTGGAGAGCCCTGCTACTGTGACCTCCCTCCGGAGGACCGCAGAGCAGGAAGCTCCTACACTGGGATCGAGGAAGAGGGCTACTTCGGGGTCAGCAGGGTTGCGAGGTTGAGGTGAGGAGCGGCGGCGCATTCCTGCTGCCCTACGGGGAGTGGGGAGGAGTCGCAGTGCTGAGCCACGCTTTTCCCTTGAGGGCTCCAGAGTGCCTTCTAGTGGTGGTATTTAGGGTTGTCCTTCTGGACACATGCAGCCTCAGTCGCATCACAGGGGATATTCCCCTTCTGGGCTTTTCTGGTGTTTGCCTTCTCAAGTTACCTCCTTGCAACCCGGTGTGGTCTCAGGGTCCCCAGTCTTGGTGGCATTGCTCCCTGGATCTCAGAGCCCTGGCAGGGGCCAGGCACGTGCGCTTAGGTGCCCTTCGCCCATCCCTCTGCAGTCACCCCCCCAGACCATGTGGGTCCTACAGGGCCCTTAACCTGGGAGACTTTCAGAGCTACTGCAGTGGCCTTTCCTTCATATGTCAGGGCCATGGATGAACAGGTCTTCCACCTGTCCCCCCCACCGTGGGAGTCCTCTGACCATTCGAGCTCCACTTCCTCCTCATCTTCCTCTTCTGAGGAAGAGGAACCTTTTGTCCACCTATCTTCTGACGCTGATTTTGCTCAATATCAGTGGTTCCTTTCGAGGCTGGTTTCGGAGCTTTGTATCTCCTACATTCGCAGAGACAATACCAAGTGGCAGATGCGTGCATTCCTCAGTGAATTCAGTGCTCGCCACCTCGTGGTGCCTTCCTGGCCAGTCCCCTTCCAGGAGGCATCTATCCGCACCTGGCAGTCTCCAGCCACCCCTTCTCCAGCCCCGGCAGACTGTAGGAGATGATATTGTGCCCCCCATGAGTCTCTAGGTTCTCTACCTCACCTGCCTTCAGGCCTGACATCCCTAGATACTCCTTCCGTGCCTCGGCGTCTGGCATACGATAGACCCCCGGATCCAGATTATGCTGAATTTTATTGGTGCGAACGAAGAGTCTTCTCTTCAAGTTGTGTGTTGATGTGCATAGGTTCACATCAGGCACACTATGCTGTCTACAGCAGGCATCTGTGGTCGATGCTAGCGCAGGTTCTGGCGTCTATGCCCGATACGGAGCAGTCCAGACAAGCCATTGTCCTCTCTGCACAGGGTCTGGAGCTTGAAAGGCACCAGGCAGGGGTGTCTTACGATGCCAGAGAGGTGGCTTCCAGACTGGCAGGGACAGCGATCTGCATAAGGCAGACAGCATGGCTTCGTCTGTCCAGACTATCACCCATTGCCCAGTGTAGGGTGACTTTCTCCACTTTCTGGGGGACCCACCTGTTTTCCCGCAGGGCGAGGAGGATTCTTCATGGGCATCCTCCGTCCCCCCCGGCCACGGGGGACACCCCCCTCACCCTCAGCAACCTTAGACTGCCCCAGTCTATTGGTTAGGGTCTCTCTCCTCCTGCTTTCCACCTGTAGGAGGCTGAGGGATCTGTTCCCTTAGGGCTGAATTTCAGGCCCCCTCCGGGGGGGGGGGGCTTGGTACTCACCCAACAGTAATGAATGGTGAAGACTTACAAGGGAAGATATGGAAATTACGTACCTACCGTAATTCTTGATCTTCTCTTATCTTCACCATTATTCATTCTGAATCCCTCACCTTCCCTCATGGACCCTAATTTCTTGGCGTCTCCCCCACCTATTTCGCCCCGAGGGAGACTAAATCCTCTGGTTCCTTGGGACCTTCTGTTCTTTTCTATAAACAGGACGAAGGATATGAGTAGGAGAAGAGCGGGTGAAACTTTGTCCTTTTCATCTGAGGGAATTCTGATTTCCTGGAAGGTTTTGCCTTCGGGGACATTCCTCGGGCCAGATAAGTTCAATATTTGGACAACAGGGTTAGTCTCTGAGACAGTCCTCTAACCCTTAGTCTTCGGACTTAGCTGGTGTCCCTAGATTACCTGGTAATGCCAGGCTGGGGCTAGTCAATGCTTGTTCTAGCCCGATTCGAAAATTGACATCCTGAACTGGTAGTCTGGTTCATTTGGCCCCTTCCTTTTCCAGGGAGTCAGAAGGAGCTCCTTCTGTGTGTCTGTCCATCTTGACAAAGAGGTTGCCCTCTCTTAGGGCTTCCCCTCCCCCCTTCCCAGTACTAGCACATCTCTTTGTGTTAGAGGGATCTTTTTTCCCTTTACCTAGTTGGGGGCTTTCCTCTCCGGAACAGAGTTTGCCTTGGCATTCTGTGAGCTCTCAGCTTGAGTGATGGGTAATAAGACAGCGGGATGTGTAAGGAAATCTGCCTCTCTTGTTTCAAGCTGTCTAGAAGGTTTGTTTGAACCATCCAAATCAGTTTTGTCTGAAGGGAGCCTTGCTTCCTTGCTTTAGATCCAAGCTGATAAGCTTCAAGCCAATTTCACTCAGGATTTGTGGCAGTATTTTTCCCTCCTCCCAATATCCTCTCCTCTTCGTCTTCCCTTTTCTTCTTTCTTCTTTCTTCCTTTCCTTTATCTGTTCCTCCCTCATAGCCGCTCAAGGAAGGAGGCACTCCGGTCCCTTAGGGTAGGATTCTTCTCTTTCCTGTCCTCTTTTCGGCTTATTCCTTTTTCAGTTTGTTTCCTTTCCTTTAACTATCCCTCGGCTATCTTGCCTCACTCTTATTCTTCTAATTCTTTTTATTTTGCCTCTCTGGCTTACAGAAAAAAAAAAATAAATCCCGTAGCGAGTGCATGCTTCTGGCTCATACCCAGCAGTAATGAATGATGAAGATACAAGAGAAGATCAAGAATTACAGTAGGTACGTAATTTCCATCTTCCATGCCTTTATTCAAGACATATAGACCAAAGAATAGAAGCGCTCCAATGAAACACTGACCAAAGTATTTCAGCTTAATTGCTGACTTTATTTACCACAGCGGGAGCCCCTAGCTCCTCGGCAACAAGCCTTCTAGACATGCAGCTCTCTCTAGGTTGGGGGATTGTTTCCTGTTTTAACCCTCAGGGCTCCTCTCTCTGTTTTATTGAGCCTTCCTTGCACCCAGTGGTAATCCCTCATCTGCAGGTGGTTTTGACTGCTATAGCCAGGGCTACTTGGTGTTGCACCTTCTCAGCCTCTCCTGCCCCTAGAAAAGCTAAGGCAAGGTATCTGGCGTCTACGAATTCCCTAGTGGCAGGGGAGTAGCCTTTGCATTGGATCTCCTCAATTTGACCCCACCAGCATCCATTCCTTCCTGCCAGGAATGTCAATCCTCCCACTCCAAAGGCCAAACATGTGGATTCCCTGGGAAGGAAGATCTTCTCTTCTGCCTCTGCTGCTCTTCGCGTAGCATCATATACAGTACTGTCTAGTGGCAGCTTTGAGATCGGGCCAATGCCATGCTTTCGCCGTTCCCCACATCCACTTTTTCTAGAAAGCTCCTTCAGCGTTCCTCTTATGGATCTAACTCCTGCAGGCATCTCACCTGACTGGCGTAGAATGCTTTCATCCAGGACCCAGTTTGTGCATATTTTCTGTAGTCTGACCTCGTTTTGGTTTTACTTGCTTTACTGGAAGGAAAAAGGGATTTTCTTCCAGGGTATCTCAGTCATCAGGTTACACCATAGGAAACTTCGCAGCTGATGAAGGGGACTCCACATGGAAGCTTTTCAGCAGTACAACTGGGGCCACCCACGCCATCGATGTCCGACGATGTCAGCGACCTATATAGGTGTGGGTGGCTCCGCTCCTTCCTCAGTTCTTTCCCACCATCGACTTGCAAGCCTAGTTTTTGTCGAGAGTTAATCCTTCTTCTCTTTTCTGTCACTGCCACTATAGAAAGAAGATTGCCTCTACAGATGAACATTCTGTTTGTGTCTGTTGTCTCGGGCCTGACCACGACGTCTCCGACTGTGAACTCTGCCAGAAATTTAATCAAACAACCCTTAGGCGATGCAAGAAGGCTGTAAAACTTTTCATGGAACAACATGTAGCCAGCTCCGGGTAGGAGTCCTCCAGGGCCCCGGCCGCCCAGTCGCCAACCAGATCTTTGAGCTCCCAGGCCTCCAAGGCCCGAGACAAGTCCTCAGGAAAAAGTCACAAAAAAGACCAGGATCGCGGCTGCTTCTCCTGGCAGTCATCCCATTCTCCATCAGCCTCTTCTTCAGGGGTCTCTTCATCGACGGCAGTCACCTCAATGAAGAGACCAGCCGTCCAGGTCTCTGTTCTTACCAGACCCATAGCGACAACTCCTCCGCCTTACTTCCAGGGCACTTAGCCATCAACCTCCGGGTCGTTGGCCCCTCCTCTATCAGTGATGAGCACGTCATCGATGATGACTCCATCAAGGCCTGCCCCTTCTTCTCCCAAGGCTACAGGCTCGTCAGGATCCCAGGACGGAGAGTCGTCTGCTTTAGATGCCGTCAAACTCCTCGTCAGGTGACCACCATGGATCTGTGCACAGTACTGATAGAATTCACAAATGTACTGCTCAGCAGCTGGGTCCTTCAGTAGCCCTCGTCACTGTCAGCTTCCTCGTCGACCCCGGGAGACACCCACAGGCTGGCACATCTAACATCAGACCCAGACAGGGAGGTAGACATTGAGGAGGAGTATCATCCTAATCTCATCCTCTCTGATGACATGGAGGATGAAGAAGAAGAGGAGGAAATCCTCATCTCAGATAAGTCCACTGCCTCTTCTATCAGTAAAGACTCTGTCAAGCATACTCCAAGGTCTTCTCCTGAGGATGCCACCTTTTTCAAGGTCATGAAACAATTGTCTGCCACAATGGGCTTCCACACTGAGGACGATGTCACCAGGAAACACCTGGTGGACTTCCTGGAGGTTCCTGAATCTCCCCCTTTAGATCACTTATCCTATGCTGCCAGCCCCGAAGAATGCCACTATGGCAGCCAACCTGTGGGTGTCTCCCGGGGTCAACAAACAGGTGTCGACGAGGAAGCTGACGGTGATGAGGGCCTACTGAAGGTACCCAGCTGCTGAACGAGTACATTTGTGAATTTACAGTGTCAGTGGCTCGGTAGGTAGCACACTCGCCTTTGAGGCCGGGAGATCAGAGGGCTGTGGGTTCAGTTCTAACATTTGGCACTTGGATTAATATCGCAGTACTAACACTGTAGTGCAACATGAGAGGGGTGCTGCACTTTCTAAGGTGCCATTTTTCGCATGAGAAGTTAAACTGAGGTCCCATCTACCTGGATTGGTGGTAGTTCAGGTGGATGTTAAAGATCCCATGGCACTTATCGAAAAGAGTAGGGGAATTTTATGGGGAAAAAGGGAAGTAATATTCAAAACAGCAAATACATCATATACAAAAAAAAATTGCTATAAATAGAAACAATACTACCACAACCAAAATAACCAAGCAGAACGAAAATAATGCAGCAAAGCAAATACAGTACCTAACCAAATAAATCAAAAATCAGAAAACAAAAGAAAAGTTAACATAGAACAACATCACATGATTGCCAGAAACAGCATATCTGGCGAGATGAATAATACTTTACATCTGTTTCATAAACCTGCCGAAGAGCTTCAGTAATTAATAGTAACAAGGCATCATATGGAACATAGTGCTGCTGCAATACCCACTTACACCGAGATTGCCAAAGGTAATATTTTAAAATAGCAAATAAAACTTGCAAAGTAGAAACGGAAAAAGACTGCCAGTGTAAAGTTCCCAGAACATAAATTAATTCCTGATAAATGAGAATTTTAAACTGCGGTAGTTTCCAACGATCTGCTAAAAAAAGCCAAAATTGTTGAGCATAAGCACAATGTAAAAATAAATGTTCTTGAGTTTCCAACAGTTGGAAACAAGAAGGTCTTAAACAATACTGTTCTTGAACAGCTTTGTGTCGATTATTATTTTTAACATTAAGTTTACCATGTAATGTCAACCATATCAAATCCCAAACAAAAACTGGCAATCTCGGGTTTGACAATTGCGGAACATAGCCTGACTATCTTGTTCTGTACAATAAGGTAATCTGAGAGGTTCCAGACACTGAACTTGAACAATTGCATCATAAACCACCTTCCTTGTAGGTAGGGTCAGTAGGGTACAGTCAACTTTCCAAAGAATGAGTTGTTGAAACATCTCTTTTATGGTTTGAGGAACTAGGCCTAATCTGGAAAACATTCTAGTATTTCTATTTTCCCATGCTCTCAGACTAGGCTTAAGCCATTCTGTCAACAAAGAAATCCAGGTCTTACAGTGGGTCCGACTAAGCTCAAAAACATTGAAATACAGAAAAATACTAAAGTAAAAAGCAATGGGGTGAAGCATATCCAACCCCCCCCCCCGTTTTATAGATTGATAAGTAACATGCCTCTTAACATGATTCAATCTGCTACCCCACAAGGCCCTAAAAAACAAACTGTACAATTTAGTATACAGACTCTTCGGTGGGGGATAAATATAACTGATATAAAGAAAAAGGGGAACAATCAAAGTTTTTAACAACAAGATACGTTTATGTTTAGACAAAGGCCCATGAATCCAACGGGTCAGTGACACATTTGCAACTGCCAATTTCTGCTCCCAGTTAACAACTGCCGGTGTGTCAGAACCAAACTGTATCCCTAAAATAGTAACCAGTGCCATAGATACAGAAATACCTACATATTGAACTAATCTAGGAGCATCTGAGGGAAACTGATAACCAGAACATTTGTCCATATTAATACTGGAACCAGAAGCTTTAGAGTAAGCAACAAGCTGTTGTGAAAATAACTGCCTCATTTGTACATTTGTTTATCAAAAGAACCAAATCATCTGCATATGCAAGTATTTTTAAAGGAGGAAAGGTAGGAACTAAGGAGATTCCTTGTATCCGAGAATCATTAAGAATACATCGTAAAAGGGGGTCTATACTAAAGACATATAATAGAGGACTTAATGGGCAACCTTGTTTGACACCCCGTCGGAGACTAGTTCTGTCCCCTTTCCAACCATTAACCTTTGATACCACAGTAGCATGACCATAAAGGTTCCGAAGCCAAGAAATAAATTTAACAGGAATCCCGTAGTGATCTAATACTAAAAATAAATATTCCTGTGAAATGGGATCAAAGATCTTACGTTGATCTAAACTAAGCACCAAACCAGAGATACAGCAGGCCTGTCCTTTATAAAATAATTCCCGGAGCAGTATTAAATTATCATGAATACTACGATGAGGTATACTACAACCCTGTACAGAACTAATAAGGGAATGAGCACAGTTTGACAATCGAAGAGACAAAATTTTACTCAAAAACGTTATATCAGAGTTCAGCAGACAGCTAGGCCTCCAGTTGAGTAGTGACCGTTTATCACCTTTTTTATATAAAAAAAATATCAGCTTCTACCAACCATTCAGGTATGAAAGGGGAACATAAAAGAACATTAAAGATATCACATAATACAGGGGCCAAAAGATCACAAAAGGTCTGAAAAAAATCTGCTGGAAGCCCATCAGGTCCAGGAGAACAACCTGTCTTAGCCAATTTTATAACAGTATGAATTTCATCTATTGTGACAGGAGCCACAAGCCGCTGTACCTGATCCGGCAAAAGAACTTGGGGTGCTATCTGAGCAACATAAGAGTGTAGAAAATCTGTCTGTGGAGGAAGTCCAAAAGTACTCTTAACAGAAGTAGAAACAAGACGCAAAATGGAGGCCTTATCATGATAAACAGTGCCATCAACATCCTGCAAGTCCTCCATATATTTTCTGTGTAAAACAGCCTTATGGTCCTTAAAAGGGCTAAACGTCTGTTTTGTCCCCCCGTACCAAACCGTAATTCCTGTTTAAGGGATTTCATCCTGTCATATTGGTATCTATACATAGCAGATTTAGCTTGCTGAAGCTGAGAGCTAAAATCCTGACCAGTAGAATCAGCAAGAGAAATCAGCCTATGATGATGTTTTCTACACTGTAGGTAACAGAAATAATCATTTATACGGTGCAAACCCACAGTGTGTTGAAAAAAGGTTTTCAATTCTAACTTAGTATCCCTCCACCAGTCAAGCAAAGAATCATACGTGTAAGATACAGAAAGTCGGGCCACCCAAAAGGAATTGCAAGCATCAAGAATACATGCTTGCTGCAATAAAGAAACATTTAACCTCCAAGCTGATTTTGCAACAGGGGAAACACTCACCCCAACAACATTCAAAATACACAGCCGAATGATCAGTGAAAGCCAAATCAAGAATACCAGAATGAGTAACAGGTACCGAATTGGAAACCCAAAGATAATCAGTCCTAGTGCGTAACAGGCCTTTACGAAAAGTAAAGCCACCAGTGTCATGAAACATACGATAAGAATCTACTAAGTTGGCAGTAGCAACAATATCTTTTAAGGCATTAGAATCACAAAACATTTTATCCATCTGTAAACCCCTATCATTCTTTTGAATGCCACAATTGAAATCCCTACCCCAAATGATCATTCGAGCTGTGCAACGAAAAGGCTGTACCTTCTTAAAAAGGGCCACTCTAGCGGCCTTATTCTGAGGTGCATAAACGTTAATGATGCGCAGTCTCCAAGACTTATAAGAGACGTCCAAGATCAGAGCCCTACCAGGGTCCAAGTCAGTCAGGTGGGAAACATGTAAATCAGGATTGGAAAACAAAATACCCAAACCATCACATTTATCAGGTCCCAATGACCAAAATGTGGGCCCCAAAGTCCAAATAGTGGAGCATTGTGCTATCTCTTTAAATGTCTTGATTCTAGTATCTTGTAAGAAAAGTATATCAGAGCGAAAATGTTGCAATTCTGAGAAGATTAAATCCCTCCGTATACTATTCTTCACACTATTGACATTCAAAGAGAAAACACGAAAAGTGCCCATAGAGAGAGAAAAAAAAAACACAGAGGAAAAGCTACACGAAACATATCAACGTTGTGAACGAGTCTTCCATTTGAGCTTTCCTGAGGCACCATCTTCTAATCCAGAAGAAGCACCAACAGAAGAGGCCACGGAGGAAGAGTCTGAGGCCGAATCCTCCTACTCTTCCTCAGTACCCTTGGACCTTCGCTGTCGTCTCAATACATCAAATTTATTAGACTGTAATAGTTTTTTCTTAGACCCAACCTTTCGTTCCTTCCCTTTAGGGCCCAGAAGAACACTTTTCTCCCGTTGTCTTTTTTTATAAGAAACAGTATGAAAGAGCTGATCTATATCCAAAACTGGGATGGGGGGGCATAATAGTAGTATCAGAATCAGGAGGTACGGAAGGAAGAGGAAATCGTGGATTCGCTCTACCTCTACAAGCATATCCCCAGAGAGGGAACCAGGATCATGAAGAGGTAGAGATGGAGGCTCCGGAGGGCCCACTGAGTCCGAGACGACCGCCATCCTCGGGGCTCCAGAAGGCACTCGTACTGTCACAGCAATATCAGGACGACAGTCCGTTGGTAAATTAGATTTAGACTGAAGAACAGACTCAGGATTCAGGGGTTCTGGGACAGATAAGAGGTCCTGCATCCGCCACACAGAGGCCTGAGCACAACTCTTTTTCTGAGCATGTGTAATAAGGGGCTCATGGGAATGGGTGTCTACAGAATTATGAGAGGCCCAGGGACACTTAACATAAGAGTGACCCTTTTCATCACAAAGATTGCAACGAAATAAATTCAAACAAGTAGCAGCTAAATGACCTATCTCTAAACAATGAGTACATTTTAAAGCATCACAAGCATTACTAAGATGCAATTGAGAACCACACCTATGACAGGATTTAGGCTGTCCTGGATAAAACAGGGAGCCCCTATCCCTCCCCCAAAAAAACAACTTGGTAAGTGCGAAACACCAGAGTTAGTCATAAGTAATTTACACTTAATTTTCCAGCCCCCTGTCCAGAATTGTTCAGAATCCATAATAGGGACGGGGTGTTCCAAAATCTCACAACGCTTTTTCAGCCAAAACAAAATATCAGCCAACTCTACTCCTTCATTCCGAAATAACACAGTAATAGTACGCACTGCAGGTTTTGTGAGTGGAATTGCCAAGAAAGGGGTCCACAAAGGGGTATCCTTAAGGGAGTTATACTTCACCCAGATTCGATCTAAGGCTTCCATAGTTTTAAAGCTAACATCATAATTATGACCATCTGTATGAATTAAAGCAAAAACCTCCGATGCATAAAATTTCAGTGAGTCCTTCAAAAGACGCCGCCCAATATAGACCCTGTCCGGGGATCCACCAAACCGCTTTTATAGAGCAGCCGGATAGCATTACGGGCGAGAGCAGGTTCTCAAACGCTGGCTTAAAACAAGTCAGCCATCGGTAAGAAGGGACAGACACCTTAGCTCCAGGGGGAGGAGGTAAGGAAGCAGACTCCATATTCAGAACTGGTAGTCCCCAACCTGGGAAACAGTCGGCCGCTCACTGTCTGGGGAAACACCAGAAACAGGAGTAGGCACTGAGGCAGGCACAGAGGGAACCTCAGGAACCGGCCCAAAACCAGAGCCCAAAGTGGAAAGTACTTGAGGCAGAGGAGGGTTACCTGTTTCCCCCCCTGCTCTAGCGAGAGCAGTTTGCTGTGAAAGAACTGAGTCGGCTGGGAAGGAGTCATTATTCTGTAGAACTTCTCCCATGTCCGAAATCACAAAAGTGGCATAGTCCTGCACAGTGGCGTCGGTAGGATCAGGGGACCAACCACCCGCATTAGGGATCCAACCCGCCGCCTGTAACACCGAAGCAGTGTCCAGGGTATGAGGAACTTGATCAGCCCCAACAGACAGCCCACCTTTGTGAAGCATCCCTAAACGTTTCCCCAGTTTGTCTGGCAAAGCCATACCTGTCTCAGAGGAGCCAAGACTGTTTGCAGCCGTGTCTAGGTGTTCTGCTCCCATCACCATCTGTAAAGGCAATGCCGACGTAGTAGTCGCACATCCGGGTTCCAATGTCGCAGGAATACTGACACTCTCCTGTGCCGGAGACGAAGTATGCCACAGCAAAGCCGTAGAATGCGAGGGATAGGCAGTATCCACAAAGCCAGACATCTTCGTAGCAGGCAAAACAGGCAAATCCACTTCAGAGCAGAACGCAGCAGAATCCGTAAGTAGAGTAGAAGGACCATCCAAAGCCGATAGAATCGGCGAGTAAGACAATGAAGCTTCAACTTGGGTCTCTGGGAGAGGCGAGGCTGGGGAAGAGACCCACTCCCCTGCCTCCCGCACGTCTTCATCCGATGGCATCTCGAGGAGAAATGGTCAGTAAGCACACTGACAGCAACTCCCCCTACCTCAGAGTACCGGAATTTCCCCGGTGTCCTGGCCAAATTTCCCTCATTCACTAAAGAAATACCACCAGCAGCTTAATCTGATTCAAGGTCAGTTGACATTCATCTGTATCCTCCTTCCCGGGTCAAGCCTGAAAATAGGCAGGATTTGTCTAGTGCACTTACCTGGTCAACAAAAACGAAATAAATGAATGGTGCCAGCTATGCCATGTAGAGCAGACAAACTCTGTAATGCCCCTCAGGGCCATCCTTATTTTGCTGCCAAGCCGAAACTAACTCTGTGTTCATCAAGGCAGCCCATGACGGACCTAAACACCTTAGTTCCCTGCCCCCACACAAGCAATCCCGCAGGATTGACCTTTGGGGTAAAAGAGTTTCTAGGGACGTGGATATGTTGTTCAATCCACACTTTTTGGCAGGTACCTTGCCACTTTAAGATGTGCCAGAAAGTCTTCAAGCTGGCTCCTCCCACCTACCCGGGTGGTAAAACCCTCGGCTCCGTCCCATGACGCCATATCTTCCTTACCACTTGGAAGCTCAGGTTCCCTCCTTAGTGCTCTTACGTCTCTAGGCCTGGATCCTAAACCTTAGGTTTTACCAAAAATTGTCTTGAAGTTTACGTGACTTCAGTCTTCACTTTCCCTCACGTCTGCGATGGACTCGAAATCCACTCCTGGCTTCCGTCTGTGCCCTTGCGGGCAGAAGATATCTCAAACCGATCCTCATGCCACATGTGTCTACTGCCTTGATCTTGGCCACGATCTGCAGCCTTGCAATCTGTGCAAGTCCTTTTCACCATTGGTTATCGAAGACCGCACTGCCCGTCTCCATCTGGGGCGACCAGAGAAACGGTTTCCGCTGGTGAAGTCGAAGAAGGACCGTTGGGTGTTCGTGATGGCAGGCTCCGAGGAGCAGCTGTATCAGTTAATCACCCTTGAGGAGGAGGTGACCCAGGCCACAGCTTCATCATCCTCGGCGTCAGCGTTTATCCCGCTCTCCTTGGGTTCCTCCTACACTGCTTCCTTTCAGGAGCTTTGCCAGTCCCTCTCCACCAAGGGAGAGGGGCTTTCAGGGACTCACTCCTCTCAGTCGAAGAAAAAGGACCCGAAAGGTAAGTCCCACTGTTACTGTTCGTTGGAGCGTGAGATCTCGCTCCCTGGACCATCCACTATCAACTCCGGTCAAGGTTGCTGCCAAGGCTGCTGGCTTCTCGGTGTCCCCGTCAGGCCAGCCGACTGAGACACCCGTTGATGCGGTCGAGATCTTCCTCTACCCGTTAGATTGGCTGTCGATTGGAGAGGTTGACAACCCTCGTTCCCCGGTGCCTACCGAGGACTTGCGTTGGCCTCCCAAGCCGATGTCTCCGGTCAAGGACCCCGAACCTGAGGATGTGCGGGTCTCCCCTGCCCCTTCTTCGACCCACCGTCAGTGACCCCGACGGTCTCGGTCCTCTTCCGTATCGGGCAAGTCCCGGCGACATCGACGAGCTCGGTCCCGACATCACAGAAAGCAGCATTGCTGCTCATCCTCATCATCCTCCTCGGAGGAGAGGCTGCGGCGCAAGTTGCATCAGCGCTATGAGGATCTTATGTGGCAGCAGCTCTTATTGGCCGGCAACAGTCGCCTTCGTCAGCAATAAAGTGGCTGTCGCCTGAGTGGCTGAAGCGATCTCCTGCCCTCGGTTCCTTGGTCGATTGCTTGGCCGAAACCAACTGCTCCACCCATTGTGGTGGAACCGCCGCCTCCTCAGCTGAAGACTGGTGCCCTGACAGGGCTTGCCCCGCAGGTTGTCGGTCACCCTCACCCCCGATCAGCCTTGGCGAGTGGAGGGTGGCTCAGGAGGTTGGCAGCTGTTTGCGGACTCCTTGGAGTCCGAAGACTCCTCTCTGTATTCCAGACCCCTCGACCTGGAATTCTCCGGGGGTCTGTCGGTGGACGAGAGCCCATCCTCGTTCTTCGGCTCGTCTCAGAATCTACTGGGATGCAGGTCGAACCCATGCAGAAACATGCCAAATATCCACTTATAGAGATTTTGGACCGAGGGGATTCCCCTACAGAGGCCTTTCCCGTGGCCAAGGCCATTGTTGGTCCGGCCTTGGAGTTGTGGCAGCGGCGTGCCTCCTCTCCTGCGCCTTTGGCCATGATGGCCCGCAAGTATGCAGTCCCGACCGGTTCCCTCTCTGGTTTTATGGAGCATCCCTTTGCTGAAGGGCTGGTGACCAATAGCATTTTCCTGTGCTCTGGAAACGCCAGGGATGTAGAGAAGCCCCCGGACAAGGAGTCCAAAAAGCTGGACTACTCCAGGCATAAAGTTTATGCTGCTGCCTCTCTAGGCCTTTGACAGGCTAGCTCGGCTCTACTGATGGCACAGTTTTCACATGCCCTTTTGGACTCCCTGGGTGAGGTACTTCCTCATCTCCTAGCTGACCTTCAAACAATGATCAAGCAGGTGTGGGATCAGGGAAGGGCGGTGGCCAACCAACAGCTCCAGACTGCTCTGGACATAGGAGACTCTTGTATCCGGTCAGTAGCTGCCACAGTAGCCATGCGCCCCAGAGCTTGGCTGTGGATCTCAACATTCATGGCAGATACCCAGCACAAGCTGGCAGATGTCCCCTTCTTGGGCACCAACTTGTTCGGGCCCAGGGTGGAGGGCCACCTCCAGCGGATCGAGAAGTCCAGTGCCACCTTGGACTCAGTCACGTCTGCCCAGAAAGACAAAGGCCGCCAACAACAGCGTAAGCCCTTTCACCCTTCCACTCCTGCGGCACGATCGGCCCAGCAGCACCAGTAGCAGGGCCAGCAGGCTCATGCTTGGCACCCCAAGACCAAGCCTGCTGCTTCCTCCAACAGGAAGCCTGGAGGGAAGGGTCCAGGCAGCTCCTCGGCTGGCCCTTCCTCCAAGCCTGCTCAGTGGTGGGTTGAGGGGTGCCGCCCCCAACCTTGTCACTCCTCCCCTGGGTTCCCCCGTGGGGGGCCGGCACAGCCACTTCTTTCTGCCTGGTCCGCTATAACCACAGACCATTGGGTGTTGGAAGTAGTTCGCAGGGTTTTGCCTCACGAATTCGAGCAGACCCTCCCTTCCGAGCCAGCGCCCCTCGTGGAGGCTACTGGTTACGCAGCCTCTCTGTCGGCTTGTCGAGCTGACATAGCTCTGCTCCTCCAAAAGGGGGTGGTCAGCAAGGTGGCAGATCCTCCTCCATGCCCACGGTTTGTGTCCAGGTACTTATTGGTCCCAAAATGGACAGGGGGCTGGTGCCCCATTCTCAATCTGCAGGACCTGAACAAGTTCCTAAGGCCGCGCACCTTCAGGATGGTCACTCTGGCTCAGGTCATACCGTCCCTGGAACTAGGCTTGTGGTTTTGTTCTCTGGATCTTTAGGATGCTTTCTTTCATCTCCCAATCCGTCCGTCTCATCGGCAGTTCCTCCACTTCAGAGCAGAGGGATCCCTTTTCGAGTTCCAGGCCATGCCCTTCAGTCTCTCTCCAGCTCCTAGGGTCTTCACCAAATGCATGGCAGTGGTGACAGCATTCCTGCGGTGCCAAAGGGGTCCGGGTGTACCCTTACTTGGACGACTGGCTGATAGCAGCCCCCTCCAGGTTGGAGGTGGAGCGGTTCAGAGATCTGGCCCTCCAGGTTTGCTCTCATCTTGGCCTCCTGATCAACACGGCCAAATCAGAACTCTTGCCATCACAGGTGATTCATTTCTTCTGGGCAGAGCTCGACTCCCTTCGAACCAGAGCTTGGCTCCCGGTGGACAGGGCCGATTTTCTTTCCTCCTTTGCCCGATCATTTCTGGTTGGGCAATTGTGCCTTGCCTGGGACTTCCTGTGCCTTCTGGGTCTCATGGCAGCCTGCGCCAGCGTGGTCCGTTGGGCCCGCTGGCATATGCGCCCCCTGCACTGGGGGCTGGCCTGCCAGTGGTCTCAGTGCTCCAGTCCTCTGGACCAGCCAGTATCCGTGACCCAGAAGATGTGGTATGGCCTGCAGTGGTGGCTCATCGCAGCTCATCTGCAGGAGGGTATCCTGTTTGTCCACCCTGAGCCGATGGTCATCCTGACGACCGATTCGTCTTTGATGGGTTGGGATGCCCATCTGGGGAGCTCAGGGCCCACGGCCTCTGGTCCCCTCAGGAGTCCCAATGCCACATCAACCTGCTGGAGCTTCGAGCGGTATGGTTAGCCCTCACCGCCTTTGCTCCGTTTGTATGGGGTCAAGTGGTCCAGGTCCAAATGGACAACACCACGACCATGTACTATCTTAACCATCAGGGCGGGACGCACTCCTTGCCCCTGTGCAAGGAAGCTCTCCGCATTTGGTCTCTCGTGATCAGCCTGGAGGCGGATCTGCTAGCCATCCATGTGGCAGGAGCCTCGAACAGTCTGACCGATGCCCTCAGCTGGATAGGCACTGCATCTCACGAGTGGTCTCTCCTGCCGGAGGTAGTTCAAGACCTGTTCTTCCATTGGGGCACCCCTCAGGTGGACCTGTTCGCCTCCAGGGAGAACACGAAGCTGAGGCTGTTTCATGCCCGCCCCCCTCAGCGGGGCTCGCTGCAGGGGGAAGCTTTTTTGAGGCCGTCAACCCCGGGCTTCTTCTACGCCTTCTCTCTAGTTCACTTGATCCACAAGGTGCTTCTCAAGGCGAAGAGGGACAGGGCATAGGTGATTCTGGTAGCCCCAGACTGACCTCGCCAGTTCTGGTATCGAGATCTCCTCAGCTTCAGGCTCCCGAGGTGGCTTCCAGCCCACCCGGTCTTGATCTCAGTCAACAAGGGGCAGGTGTTCCATCTGGACCTTCAATCTCTGCACCTGATGGCCTGGTTCCTGAGCGGCTAGAGTTCCAGGCCTTGGGTCTTTCCGACGAGGTTCTCAACGTTGTTGAGGCGTCCCGTAAGGAGTCGACCAGAAAATGTTATGCCTTTAAATGGAAGAGATTCTCCATTTGGTGTCAGGGCAAGGGGTTGGACCCTTCATCCTGCTCATTGGGTAGCATTCTGGACTACCTGTGGTCCCTTTCTCAGCTAGGGCTTAGGTCGACGACCCTTAAGATGCACCTGGCAGCTGTCTCTGCTTACCAGGCGTGGGCTGGCAAGCAGTCGGTGGTGCAGGAGAAGGTGGTCTGGCGTTTTTTCAAAGACTTAGATCACATATCCCCTCCGGTGCGAGAACCTCCAACTCCGTGGGATCTACTGCTGGCATTGGCCAAGCTCAGGGCAGGTCATTCGAACCGATGCACAGGTGCAATGTCTCCCACCTGTCATGGAAGACCGCCTTCTTGGTGGCCATCACGTCATCTGAGAATGTACTCTATTACAGAGTGAATGGTGTGGTGGCGCTTTACAAATTCAAATCCGCAGACAGTCTTTCTCGATTCCAAATTTCCTTTTTATTTAAATAATGGCAAGCCTCAACGTTTCACCAAGTGTCTTGGCTTTATCAAGAGATGTCCTTTCATATAAATACAAATAAACACAATTAAAAACATGTCCACAACCACTAAACAATGTCAAAATATAATACAAGTTTTTAATATGCCTGAGCATATATTCACTTATGCCACTTACTTCATCCAAGATAAATAATTATATGAAACCCCTTCCTTTAATACTTACAGTATGCACATTCACAGTCCTATAAAAAAATGATATAAATATTATTACCCATCCTTTTTCATTAAAAGATTTTCCTCTTTTAAAAGGGAGCCCAAAACCAAAACACCACATAATTGTGAACCATATTTCATTGTTTCCAACAAAAGTTAATCAGTATCTACATTTTTAAACTTTCTGTTATTAGACATAAGACCTTTTTCATTTTTTATTGCATCATATTCTATTCAGGTCTGCAATTTAAACAGAGAAAAAACTTTCAATTCGTTATCATCTTGTTGTATAATCCATATATTCATCAAATTCAATCATACATTTCCTACTGTATTTATATACATGAAATGAAACACAGTTTGAACATCCTGTAATATTAAACTACACAGAAAAAAGCATAGTTCATCTGAGTTGGCATTCATTTCATTTTCCTATAATAACTATGGAAAGTAAAAGTATTTAAAGGTATAAAACTCATTATTTTTTATTTTCTAAATTGTTCGTGAAAAGAAATTTTGACCACAAGAAATACATCCTATAATATTAAACTATACAAAAGGAAGCATAGCTCATATGTACAGACATTCATTTGACCTTCCTATAAAGGCTCTAAACAAATCAAAGTGTTTAAAGATTTAAACCTCATCTTTCTTTTTCCTAGTTGTTCATAGGAACAAATCTAGCCTTAAAGAATAATATGTACAGGTATCAAAAAAGTAATATTTTATCACGCAATGCAAGGCACGACAAAACGACTTAAGATGCTTGGTTAACTGTTGTAATGATTCCAATAAATAGTTAAAGGACTTTGAGCTCTTTACACAAATGCTCACATATATACAAGTATCAAAGAAGTAGCATTTTATCATGCAGTGCAAGGCACGACACAACGACTAAGATGTTTGGTTAACCGTTCTAATAATTCCTATAAATAGTTAAAGGACTTTAAGCTCTTTATACAAATGCTTACATAAACACAGATTTAAAAAAATGACACTTGTACACGTAAAGCGAGACACAGTATAACAGCAGTGAAATTTACAAGACTGTTTTAATAGTGCCAACAAATAATGAAAGAACCTTAAACTATTCATTATCTCTCTTAAGCATTTATACAGCGCAAGGCAACTTTTTACCGCATTTTAGTTCTGCTTCTACATGCCATCTCATTGCGGTACAAATCAAACTTTCATATGCTCTTCTATGAGCTATATCATTCCAGCGACCCCCCCCCCTAATTTTTCTCTCTAAATGCCTCAGATACTTTGTTATTGTTTGTTCCCCATAACCTTGAGAACCCCATTTAAAACCTGTATTTCAACCTATAACCGTATTTCCAGTCAGTTTCCATCTAGCAATTTACAACAGCCCAGATAAGGCTTTTAAAATAGAAAATTCCTTTTGAAAGTACTGACCTGAGTCTCGAGGACCTTCTCGCCGTGTCAGATGCTAAAAATGATATCTCCCATGTTTCTAGGGACATGGATATGTTGTTCATCCACACTCATTGGCAGGTATCCTTGCCGCTTTAAATCTTGCCGGAAGGTCTTCAAGCTTGCTCCTCCCACCCACCCGGTGGTATAATCTCGGCCCGCCTCTGTGACGCCAGATCTTCCTTACTGCAGCTCAGGTTCCTCCTTAACGCCCTGCGCTTGAGACTGGTTCTATTTCTCCGCTTCATGGATTTAAAATAAATTTTGAGAAAAGACTTCAGTCTTCTATCCCTCGCTGCGTATGGACAAATCGACTCCTGTTTCGGAGATGCCCATGCGGGCAGAAGATGTCTCAGACGGATCCACACTCCACGTGTGTCTACTGCTTAGGCCTTGAGCACGACCCGCGGGCAGGCCTGTGCTCATCTTCTCGGCCTCGTCACCGAGACCGTGCTGCCGATTGCAACTGGGCCGTCCGGAAGCGTTCCCTCGGTGAAGTCCAAGGAGGTCGGTTGGCGGTGTCACGCGGCGGGTCGGCTCGGGGATCAGCTCGGCGGATGGTCGCCTCGAAGAGGAGGCGGCGCGGTCCGATCTTCCTCGCCGCGCGCTTATCCCGCTCTCTGGGCTCTTCTTACGCGGCTTCTTTTAGGAGCTTTGTCTGTCCTCTCCACTAAAGGAGAAGGGCTCACGTCTGCGGGACCTTATTCTCGGTCCAAAAGAGGGACAGGGTAAGTCCCTCCGTCGGACGCTCTTGGGAGCGGAAAGGTCCCTCTCCCGGGTCGCCGACCGTCGGCTTCGATTGACCACTCGGCCTGGCCACTGGCCTCACGGTGTCCCGTCAGGTCAGTTGACCGAGACTCCACCGATGAAGTCAGTTTTTCTCGACCCGTTGGAGCTGTCGCCTTTAGCGAGATTCCCCTCTCCCGGTTCCCGGGGAGGAGTTGAGATTCCGTGGGCTCGCCTGTGCCTCCGTTCCGGAGCCCTCGGATGGACCATCCGAGCGAAGGAGTGCGGTTCGGCCGACACCTCCGCAGCACCGACCTGGAAATTCCGGGACTCTCGGTCTCGGTCTCGGACCTCTTCGCGGTCCAGCTGATCCCGTCGCCATGGGCGGTCTCGGCACCCGCGGTAGCGGCGTCGCCCTTCGTCCTCGGACGAGGAGGCTTCGGCGTAAGTGCGTCGACGGTGCGAGGACCTTATGTTGCAAATTCCTCCTGGCGGGGAGTGACCCCTGGCCGCTTTCCCCGCCATTAAGTGCTGTCACCGAGCTGCCGACACAACCCCTCGACTTATCCGAGGAGCCTATACCAGGCAGTTGTTCGCCAAACCAGCTGCTCACCGATTCGGTGGAACCTCCGCCTCCACAGCCACCAACCGGGGTCTCACCATGATCTCTCGGCGCTGAGGGCTACCCCATCGGCTGTCAGTTCCCTCACTCCCGACCGACCTCGGCAGGTGAAGGGTGGCTCAGGCCAGAAGCGGCTCCGAGGACTCTTCCGAGTCCGGATGATTCCTCCTTTTTCCAAGCGACTGGACTTGAGTCTTCAGGAGGTCAGTCAATGGGCGATAGCCCGTCGTCCTTCCTAAGACTGCTTCGCTTCATCTCGAGTCCACGGGATGGAGCTCGAACCGCTTCCAAGCAGGCCGGTATCCCTCACGGAGATTCTTGGACCGAGGATTCTCCGGACGGAGGCTCTTCCGTGGCCGAGGCCATAGTGGGTCCGCACTGGAGCTTTGGCAGCGCCCTGCTTCCTGCCCTGCGCCTCGGCCAGGATGGCCAGGAAGTATGCGGTCTACGGTTCCTTGTCGGTTTTTGAACACCCCTCTGCTGAGGGTTGGTTACCGACAGCGTTTTCGGCCGGCGCGCCAGGATGTGGACAAACCTCCTGACAAGGAGTCCAAGAAATGGACTATGTCGAGCGAAAAGTCTACGCTAGTCCTCTCGTCTTCGTCAGGCCAGTTGGCCGTCCTCATGGCACATTTTTCTCATGCCCTGTTGGGCTCCTGGATGAGGTCATCCTCATCTTCCCGCCCGATCTGCAGACTACGGTTAAGCAGGTGCGGGACCAGGCAGGGCAGTGGCCAAACAGCAGCTCCAGACTGCTTTGGATATAGGGGACTCATGTGCCAGATCGGTGGCGACCCGAGTGGCTATCGTCGGCGGGCTTGGCTGAGGATATCCACCTTTACTTGGATACCCAGCACAAGTTGGCGGACGTTCCTTTTTGGGACTGACCTCTTGACCCTGGGGTGGAAGGTCACCTGCAGAGGATCGAGAAGTCCAATGCTACCTTGGACTCGGTCTCTTCCTCAGAAGGACAAGGCCGCAAGCCACAGCCTAAGCCCTTTCGTCTTCTCTGCCCCAGGCTGACCCGGCCCAGCAGCGTCAGGGCCAGCAGGCTCGGCCTTGGCATCCCAAACCCAAGCACCGGCTTCCTCTAACAGGAGGCAGGGAGGAAAAGGCCAGGAGGTCCTTGGCGGTCCCTCCTCCAAGCCTGCCCAGTGACGGGCTGAGGGTGTCCTTCATTCCCGTCACCTACCCCTGGGTCCCCGTTGGAGATGGCTCCGGCACTTCGTTCCACCTGGTCGCTGTTACCACGGACAGGTGGGTCTCGGAGGTGGTGGGAAGAGGCCTGCCTCTGGATTCGAGCAGGCACCACCTTCAGAGCCGTCGCCCCGCGAGAGCTTGGATCCCCAGCCTCACTGGCGGCTCGTCGAGGCCGACGCCATCTCCTCCTCCAGAAGGAGGTGATAAGAGAGGTGGTGGACCCTCCTTCAGACCCAGGTTTGTGTCCAGGTACTTCCTGGTTCACGAAGCGGACGGGGGCTGGCGCTTCATTCTCGACCTACGACTAAACAAGTTCTAAGGTCTCGAACCTTCAGGATGGTCACTCTGGCTCAGATAATACCATCCTTGGAATGCGGCATGTGGTTCTGCTCTCTGGACTTGCAGGACGCGTTTTCACGTCCCTATCCGTCCGTCTCACCAGAGATTCCTTCGCTTCAGTGGAGGATCCTCTTGAGTTCCAGCCATGCCCTTCGGCTTGTCTCCAGCTCCAGGGTCTTCACCAAATGCATGGCAGTAGTGACAGCATTCTCTGCGGCGCCGAGGGGTCCGGTGTACCCTTACCTGGACGACTGGCTGATAGCAGCTCCCTCCAGGAAGGAGGCGGAGTGGTCCGAGATCTGGCCCTCAGGTCTGCTCTCAACTGGGCCTCCTTATCAAGCGAGGCCAAGTGGAACTCGAGCCGAGCAGGTGATTCTATTCATCCAGGCGCAGCTCGACTCTCTTCGAGCCAGGCGGCTCCCGGTAGACAGGGCGAGGTTCTTTCCTCCTTTGCTGATCATTTCTGGTTGGGCAATTGCCTGCCGGGACTTCCTGCGCCTCCTGGGTCTCATGGCGGCCTGCACCAGCGTGGTCGCTGGGCCGCTGGAACATCGTCCCCTTCAGTGGGACTGGCCAGCCAGTGGTCACAACGCTGCGATCCTTTGGACCAGCTTGTGCCGGTGACATGGGATGTGGAAACGCTCTCCAGTTGTGGACCGTTCCAGATCATTTGCAGGAGGGCATCCCGTTAATTCCGCCCGAGCCGGCGGTCTCTCTATCGACCGATGCCTCTCTGATGGGTTGGGGTGCCCATCTGGGGAACACCGGGCCTCATGGCCTCTGGTCCCAGCGGGAGTCCCGATGCCACATCAACCTGCTGGAGCTCGGCGGTCTGCCTAGCTCTCACCGCCTTTGCTCCCATTCCTCCGGGGTCATGGTCCGAGTCAGGCGGACAATACCACGACCATGTACTATCTAAACCGCCGGGTGGGGCGCTCCATGCTTCTATGCAAGGAAGCTCTCCGCATTTGGTCACTCAGTGCGCGGCCTGGGCGGATCTCCTAGCCATTCACGTGGCAGGAGCCTCCAACACCCTGGCCGATGCCCTGGGCGGATAGGGGCTGCATCCCCGGTGGTCTCTCCTGCCGGTGGTACAGCATCTGTTCTCCCATTGGGGCACACCTCAGGTGGACCTGTTTGCCTCCAGGAGAAGCAGGCTGAGTCTGTTCCATGCCCCCCTCAGCAGGGCTCGCTGCAGGGGATGCCTTCTCGAGGCAGTGGACCCCAGAGCTCTTTACGCCTTTCCCCCATTTCCCTTGATCCACAAGGTGCTTCTCAAAGGCGAGGAGGGACAAAGGCGCGGGTGATCTGATAGCCCCAGACTGGCCTCCGCCAGTTCTGGTACCAGATCTCCTCAGTCTCAGCTCCAGGACTCCAGCGGCAGCTTCAGCTCGCCCGGACCTGCTCTCAGTCAATCAGGGAAGGTGTTCCATCCGGACCTTCAATCCCTGCACCCTGTCGGCCTGGTTCCTGGCTGGCAGAGTTCCAGGCCTTGGGTCTTTCGGCCGAGGTCCTCAATGTAGTTGAGGCGTCCCGTAAGTCGATAGAAAATGCCATGCCTTCAAATGGAAAAGGTTTTTCCATTTGGTGTCAGAGACAAGGCTTGGACACTTCCTCCTATTCTTGGCAAGCATCTTGGACTATTTATGGTCCCTTTCAGTCAAGGGCTTGGAGTCGGCGACCCTAAGGGTGCACCTGGCAGCCATCTCTGCTTGGTGCGGGCGGAGAAGCAGTCAGTGGCGCAGGAGAAGGTGGTCTGCGCTTTTCAAAGGCCTTGATCACATTTCCCTCCAGTCTGGGAACCCCCACCTCCGTGGGATCTACTGCTGGTACTGGCAAAGCTCATGGGCAAGCCATTGAACCTATGCACGGTGTGCTCTCTCTCACCTGTCGTGGAAGACCGCCTTCTTGGTGGCTATCCGTCAGCCAGAAGGATGGGAGAGCTCCAGGCGCTTCCATAGAGTCTCTTACCTGGTCTTCCACAGGGACAAGGTTGTCCTCGCCCACCGAAATTCCTTCCAAGGTGGTGTCGGAGTTCACCTTAACCAGGTGTTGACTCTGCGGTGTTCTACCCAATCACACCTCGGAGGCGAATATAGGCTCCATACTCTGGACCCTAGAAGAGCGCTCGCTTATTATAAGGCGGCGCGGCTGAAATCGAGGAGAGGTTAGCCAGCTGTTTGTCACCTACGCTGAAGCCGCATCTGGCAGACCTGCAGCCAAGCGGACGATAAGCAGGTGGGTCACTTCCTGCATAGATCTCTGCTATAAGTTGGCGGGCATGGAGCCTCCCAGAGGATAAGAGCTCATTCTACCGCCATACTGCTGCAAGTGGCTGCTTCCAGGGACGTCCCTATCCAGGAAATCTGCAGGGCTGCTACCGGAAGTCAGCAAACACCTTCATTACCCATTACCACATCGACCTTGAGTCACGCCGGGATGCTGGTTTTGGGGCCTCGGTTCTCAGTCTCTCTTTCCCAGTAAGTACTGGGTGTGTCGTCTTGCCTCCTCCTCCCGGAGAACTGCTAGAGTCTGCCAATGAGTGTGGATGAACAACATATCCATGTCCCTAGAAATACAGGTTACTCACCTGTAACAGGAGTTCTAGGAATGGTATATATTGTTCATCCATCACCACCTTCCCTCGACCTCGACACGGCAACCTGAGCTTCCAGCGGGCAGATCTGGCGTCATGGGGGTGAGCCGAGAGTTATACCACCGGGTGGGTGGGAGGAGCAAGCTTGAAGACCTTCCGGCAAGATTTAAAGCGGCAAGGATACCTACCAATGAGTGTGGATGAACAACATATACCATTCCTAGAACTCCTGTTACAGGTGAGTAACCTGTATTTTTTGGCCATCGCTTCTGCGGGCCTTAAGAAGCGCTCTCGTGATTACGTCACGATTCAACCTTAAAGGCGCTTTGTTACTTAAATTCTAATATTTCTTAGGATCGTTAATCTAATCCTTCATTGCATCTTTTTTAATTCATTCTCTCAAATTTCCTTTAAAATCTATATATAAAAATAAGGGTTGTTAGATGCCCACCTCAAAAAACGACTATTAATGACTTTGCATCTTATTCGCTCTGATGTCCTTCAATATCTGGAAGTGTCTCTCTATACAGTTTCACCCTTGCCCTCTATACAAAACACTAATTACTCTTCCCTTTTTAAAAATTTCCTCACCATTATTTTCGTCAGTATCTTTTACAAAGGGCAATTATCATAGACTTCGTCTAATATATTATAATCTCATTAATGTTTTTTTACTGTGAATTACTATTATAAACCTCTCCATGCTATCTATATGCTCATAATCCTTATAAAAAGTTAATGTATATCTGAACTGTTGCTATAATTTTCAGCATCTCACCGGTTCTAATATCCTTCAAAAAACGAGACTATCTCTTCAATTAATAAATCCCACTATAAACCATCACTCCACTCATTTTGAATGTCAATCATTATAATATTTTTTGCCAGAGAATACTTTCATGGATATTCTTATCACTATTGGAGGATTCGTATCTAAACTACCACTTTAATTATTCTGCATCTCAATCCCACTGGTGTCCTTTACCAGAGAATGCTTCCATAGACATTTTCATCACACATTACTAATGAGAATACTCTCATAGATATTCTTATCACTGTTGGAGGATTCCTATCTAGACTACCACTTCAGTTATTCTGCATCTCGATCCCACTGGTGTCCTTTACCAGAGAATGCTTCCATTAACATTTTCATCACACATTACTAAACCTTTTCAGAAATATCTATAAAGATAATCTTGCTTATGTCATTCACAGTGGACAACTATAAAAGTAATCTTGCTTATGTCATTCACTGGAGACAACTGTTACAGACTGGGCAGATCTCACCTACGACAGCAACTCCAATTAATTTCCATATTTAATCCAGTCCTTGGTTCCAGTGCCCTCATCTCAAATACCCATTTAGTTTCTGCCTTCTCTACTATTTTATTAAAATCACCCCCTCTTGCCAGCGGTTTAATTGCCTCTAAACCCCAAAATCTTACGGACGCCCCTGTATGGCTAGCTTCCAAAAATGATCCACTACTGGGGTAGATTTCTTATTCCTAATATTAGATTTATGTTCTTGAATATGCTGCTTCAAAGGTCTAACAGTTTTACCAATGTAAATCTTATTGCATGGGCATTGCAAGACATATATTACCCCTATAGAGTCACAGGTAATAAACTGTTTTATGTCATATTCTTAATTTGTTTGTGGATGTTTATATTTCTGCTTCTTACTGGTGTGTCCACAAACTGAACACCTGCCACAAGGGACCATCCCAGGTTGTAAGGGGCCCAATAATAGTTGATTATTCTCTAGTTCCTTCCCCTGTACATGATCTGTGTGCACCAGCTTGTCTTTTAGGGTGGGAACCTTCCTTTCTGCTACTCTTGGAGGGAGTTGAAAAACATTATTCTCCATCAGGTAATCCTTCAATATAGGCCAGTGTTTATGTATCACTTTCTTTATATCTCTCATTCTATGGTTGTGTTTGATACTAAACACTATTGGTTTATCAAGAGACATTTCTCTATCTCCACTTAATGCTTCTGCTTGCATGATATTCGATGCCCTCTTTCTCGCCTTATATAAATTTTTCCTACTATAGCCACACTCTTTGAATCTATCCGAGGCTGCTCTGAGTTCTTAACTGACACATCGTGAGTGGCAGCATAAGGAATAATAAAAATATCCATTTCCTGTGGAATCATGCATACCTTCCAGCTATCACGTCAGCCAGAAGGATGGGAGAGCGCCAGGTGCTTTCTATAGAGTCTCCGTATCTGGTCTTCCACAGGGACAAGGTTGTCCTTCGCCCCCACCCGAAATTCCTTCCGAAAGTGATGTTGGAGTTTCACCTGAATCAGGTGTTGACTCTGCTGGTGTTCTACCCCAGTCACACCTCGGAGGCCGAATATAGGCTCCATACTCTGGACTCTAGAAGAGCGTTCACTTATTATAAGGAGCGGACGGCTGAAGTTCAGGGAGAGGTTCGCCAGCTGTTTGTCACCTACGCTGAAGCCGCACCTAGCAGACCTGCAGCCAAGCGGATGGTAAGCAGGTGGGTCACCTCCTGCATGAATCTCTGCTATAGGTTGGCAGGCATGGAGTCACCCAGAGGGATAAGAGTGCACTCAACCCGCCATACCGCTGCTTCGGTAGCTGCTTCTAGGGATGTCCCTATCCAGAAAATCTGCAGGGCTGCTACCTGGAAGTCAGCACACACCTTTATTTTCCATTACCACATTGACCTAGTCACGCTGGGATGTTGGTTTTGGGGCCTCGGTTCTCCAGTCCTTATTCCCCAGGTAAGTATAAGGGGGTGCATGCCTTGCCTCCCTCCTCCTGGAGAACTGCTAGGAGTCTACCAAGAAGTGTGGATTGAACAACATATCCACGTCCCTAGAAATACAGGTTACTCACCTGTAACAGGAGTTCTAGGAGTGGTATATGTTGTTCATCCACACGACTCACCTGACCTCCCCGGCTTCGATGCGCAACCTGGCTTCTAGCAGGCTAGATCTGGCGTCATGGGGCGGAGCCGAGGGTTTTATCAACCGGGTGGGTGGGAGGAGCCAGCTTGAAGACTTTCCGGCACATCGTAAAACAGCAAGGTACCTGCCAAGAAGTGTGGATGAACAAGATATACCACTCCTAGAACTCCTGTTACAGGTGAGTAACCTGTATTTACACTTCCTCCACTTTAGCCCTGAAGATTGTAAACTATGTGTCACACATGGTTAAATTTCAGAATGCCAGCTGGAGAAAGGGGAAAGTTGCTGCCCAAGCCCTTCCTGATGGCTCCCAGAAGCAAGAATTGCTCCAGTGCTTGCAAACGGCTGAAGATGCCAGTAAACATATCATCAGGGCCCTGTATGATATGGCCGACACAGTGGCCAGGGCAGTTGCCACCGGCATATCTTCGTAGGCACTCCTGGCTTAGGATCCGTGGATTTATAGCTGACGTGCAAAATAAGGTGTTTAACGCCCCTTTTAATGGCACCAAGCTCTTCGGCCCTGATGCCCTGTACCTCATAAATGATCTGCAGGCCTCTGGCACAGCCATCAAGTCTGTCCATTCCCTCTACCACACTCAGCCCCATGTTAGAGGGCAGTCTACTTTTCGTAGACAGGCCTATAGGCCAGGCTTGGACCCCCATACCCAGAGTAAGCGCAGAGCCCAGGCTTCCTTGCCCGCCCCCTCCAATGCCAGTGCGGCAGCCAAGTATCCCAGAAATGATGGACCAGCCTCCACAACTGGTCCCACTTCTGCTTGACTCCTTGCCAGACCCCCCCCCCTCCGGTTCAGACCCAGGAGGTGATGGTCGGAGGTCGGTTCTCCCTCCATCTGAATCAGTGGAGAACCATAACTTCAGATGCATGGATCCTACAGATCATAGAGACGGGTCATACCCTGGAGCTCATCCAGCAGTCTCCATATACTCCTCACCCACCCTCCCAACTATCCCCGGCTCACTTGTCTGTTCTCCGGAAGGAAGTACAGTCTCTTCTTTGCAAGCAGGCAGTCGAACTGGTGCCAAGGTGACAGAGAAACCAGAGGTTTTATTCCAGATTTTTCCTCGTCCCCAGAAAGACCGGAGATTTGAGACCCATTTTAGACCTAAAGGACTTCAGTCTCTTTGTTCAGTACACAAAGTTCCGGATGATAACTTTGCCAGGCCTCATGCCCCTCCTCAAAACCGGATACTGGTTCTGGTCACTTGACATTCAGGATGCTTACTTGCACATTTTGGTTTTTTCTCCTCACAGGAGGTTTCTTTGCTTTGCCTTTCAGGGCGAGCATTACCAGTTCAAAGTACTGCCCTTTGGCTCATCTTCTGCGCCGTGTGTCTTTACCAAGTGCCTGGCAGTGGTCACAGCAGCTCTCAGAAGAGAGGGACTGTATGTCTTCCCTTACCTGGATGATTGGCTTCTCAAGGCCCCATCCAGGGAACAGCTCTTGCTGACTCTGGAGCACACTTTCCAGCTCTTCCAGTCTCTGAGCATAATGGTCAACCTGTCCAAGTCTGTTCTAGTACTGTCCCAAAGACTGCAGTACATCAGGGTGATTCTGGACTCTGAGCAGGAGAAGGCCATCTTACCCCAAAACAGGGCAGAATGCCTTATTGCCCAGGCTCAAGAAGTCGGTCAAAGTCTGTACATTCCTGTCAGATTGTACCTCAGGCTATTGGGTCTAACGGCAGCGGCCATTCCCACCCTTCCACTGGCCAGACTTTACATGTGCACCCTTCAGTGGACCCTCAGAGTGTAGTGGGACCAGTGCATGGATGAGTTGGACAGACAAGTCCTGGTCTCCTCCCCAGTTAGCAAGGTACTGCAGTGGTGGATGGACCCCTCGAATCTTCTTCTAGAGATTCCCTTCCAGATTTCTTCCCCACATCAGATTCTAATCATGGATGCTTCAGGTCTAGGCTGTGGAGCACACCTGGTTCCCTTTCAAACCCAGGGCTCCTGGTCCCGGTGGGAAGCTTCCCTGCATATCAGTGTCCTGGAGATGAGAGTGGTGATCTACGCCATGCAGGCTTTTCAGGAGCATCTTGCTCCAGGCCAACTACTGGTGCAATCAGACAATCTGAGTGTAGTTTACTACATCAACAAGCAGGGAAGGACTTAATTGTACCCCCTTTGCAGGGAGGTCATGAGAGTATGGTATTGAGCACTGGAGCCCAGTCTGACACTTTCTGTGGTCCACATGCCATGCATGCTAAACACCCTGGCAGACGGTCTCAGCAGGACTCAGTCCAGCATGCATGAATGGGAGCTTCTCTCATCTGTAGCAGATCATCTGTTTGGCAGATGGGGTCATCCAGAGTTGGACCTTTTGTGCGTCACCATTCAGCGCAGAACTGCCCAATTTCTGCTCGCTAGATCTAGGGCCTGGAGTTTTCTGGCAAGATGTGTTGTCCTTCTCTTGGAGCAGATTTCTGTATGCATTCCCTCAGTTTCGTCTAATTCAGAGGGTGCTGATCAAGCTACAAATGGAGTGGATCAGCATGATTCTGTTAGCCCCATTCTGGCCTCACCAGATATGGTTCCCTCTGCTTCAGCAGCTGGGTTCCTCTGCCCCCTTTGCAGGAATCTGCTGACCCAGGATCGGACGACCCTGGTCCATCCCAATCTCAAGTCCCTCCATCTGCATGCATGACTCCTGAGAATGTAGCCATTGCCAGGTTTGAGGTTTCTGACAGGGTTGCGGACGTCCTGATGGCTACCTGCAAGCCTTCCACCCATGCCACTTATGCCATGAAGTGGAAGCGGTTTGCCATCTGGGCTGCCAAACATTCCTTAGATCCATTCACCTGCCCTGTGAATCATGTTCTGGACTACCTTATTTCTTTGTCTGACTCAGGTCTCCAGTGTTCCTCCTTCAAGGTCCACCTTTCAGCTATTTCTGCCTTTCATGAGCCCATGGGTGATTGCACGATTGCTCAGCTGTATGTCTTCAATACCTTTCTCAGGGGCATCCCGGCTTGGGACTTAAATTTTATTTTGGAGAAGTTGACCCTGTCTCCTTCTGAGCCAGTTTGAACTTTCTCGCTTGGAAAGCACTCTTTTTAGTTGCAATTACTTCTGCTTGAAGAATTTCAGAGTTTCAGGCCCTGTGATACCAGGAGCCTTATTTGATTTTTCACAAAGACAGGGTATCTTTGCGTACAAATCCTAAGATCTTACTTTGAGAGGGTTCCTTCAGTAGGAAATCACATATAGGACTACCGCCACCTGGCATCTGGACTGCACGGCAGACTTTTCCAGCAATACCTGATGGGGGACCGCCCACCCGACATCACGTGACTGACGTCAACATGACCCTATATAGTGGGCAATCTCTACGCCCACCCTTCAGTTCTTTCCCACCGTCGCCTCATGTCAGTCACCTCGCAGTAGACTTCCACAGCGATCGCCATTGAAAGTTTGTCAGTTGTCTTAAATCATACCGCCTTTCTTGCTATTCTTGCGAAATTCTATATCTTCTCCACAGAAGTGTCAAACCTGTGGCACACAGATTCCCCACAAGGACGGTCACCTCAAATGCGTCATCTGCCTAGGCCCAGACTATCCAACCGCAACTTGCCTGCACTGCCAGCCCTTCAACCAGGCCACCCCTCAAGAGAAGGCAACAGGCTCTGGTGGCTCACCTTTTGAAGTCCTGGTTGGCATCCCTCGAAAAGCAGATGGAGCGCATCTGAGACTCCTATTCTTTTTCTTCACCTTCTCCTTCCAAACATATTAAGGAGAAATACAAGGAATGGGAGCGCTCTTCAGAAGGTTCTCAGGCTGAATCCAGCAGGCCCTCCATCAGCAAGGCCTCTCCCCTGCCACCTCAGTCTAAGGCCCAGTCGGCGACAGGGGACTCTGATAAAACCTTGAAGATCATAGTGGGTAAGTCGACCGCCAGCTCCTCTGACGGCTGCACCGTTACTGCCACTAAGTCGGCCCCTGGCTTTTCCGGGGGCCGCTCGGCCGCTGATAAGTTGGCTCCCCACGACACGGGGACCTGCCCAGCTGTACCCGTTAAGTCAGTAGGGGTCTTCTCCCCCTCCCAACCAGCTCCTCTGTCTGGTCAGTCGGCTGCCTCCGGCGACCGCAGATACACGGCTGTCCCTTCAGGGCCTACCAGCAGCCCACCTGACATCCAGACGAGTCTAGGGGAGACTGCCCTTCTCCCCCGCTGGTAGCCATTCTATCTGCGGTGGCTACCCCAGGCGATGATAGTGACGGCCCCCTCGATGTGGAGCACACCTCAGGGTCGAATCTCCGCTCACCCTCTAGGGTCTCTGGGATGGAGGTCTCTCCTCAGCCATCCGGCCCTTCACCGGAGGCACCTCCTTCCCCTTCCTGGAGGATCGTTACTGTCCTGGCGGTGGTTCCCATGCTGGACACCCTTCCTCCGTCTGATACGGCGAAACCTGCTCCAGTGCCGGACCCTCCGATGACTGTCTGTGCTGGAGCCCTCACATCTGCATCTCCCATCAGCTCCTCCGGCAGACCAGGTCCCCCCATCAGGTCCCAACACCAGCCTATCTGACGCCAGACCCGGCGGTGCCAGTTCTGATGCTGGCAGCCCCGAACCGCCGGCACCTCCTATGCCAGACCTGCCTCCTTCATACACAACGGCAGACCCTACATGGGTTGTCCCACTGTCAAGCCCCCTGACATTGTGTTTCTACTGAAGACCCTGCACTGTTCTCCATTACCCTTCAGGGTATCATTTGGACTTTCCCCTGGCAGGTCCCCCTCCTGACTGGGGTGGTGCAGGACACTACTTCCTGGGCTACACCCCATACCCGGGTTTTGGATATTTGGGATACCAGGAGGTACCACTACCCTGCTCCCAATGCTATCCCGCCTCCTTCTCCCCCTCCTCCAGTGTCCCAACCGGATTTTAAGACCCTTATACAGTCTTGGTGGCAAGAGGCGTGTTCGGAGTTGGTGACGGACCTAGAGAGCAGACTTCCACCCCACCACTCTCCCAGGTCCCCCTCCCTGGTGAGCTCGTTCCCACACACCTTTCACGTCATGGGTACTACCCCTCGGGACATTTCTGTTCCGGATTTAGGAGGCAGTTCAGATTTGGGGGATGATTCATTGAGAGCCCTCTGACCATGAGTTCCAGGTCCCAAAGGCAAGGACTCTCCCAGGTCTCCCCACCCACCGAGGATCCTTCCTTCCGGACCTATTGAGGTCCATACAGCAGCATTTTGATTGGGAGTCTGAGGAACAGGATCCCATGCGTCAGAGACTTGCTTAACATCTTGACCTGGAGTCTCTCTTCCCGATTCCTGCTCCTCCATGGCTCAGACCTCATTAAGACCTCACCACTACGGTCTGGCAAATGCCTCAAGGGCGGACAGGACTTAGCGGGTGCCTGAGGATGCTCCTTTCCTCACTGCGCATCCGAAGGCAGACTTCGTAGTAATATCGGCTGCTCATGACCACTCCGTAGCACCTAAGCACATGGACACTTCTCCTCCAGATAAGGGGTTGAGGCAGATGGACCAGTATGGTAAAAAAGTCTTCTCATTGGCCACATGTGCGTTACGGTCCTTCAGTTATGTGGCCCACATGGTGTCTCACCAAAAAGCTACCCTGGACAGACTCGAGGCCCAGGTGTAATCCATGGACTCTCTGGACCTCTGGGAGGAGCTCACCAAGGACATCCGCCTGGCCAAGATCTCTTGCAGGCATGCGTTGAGGGCCACCTACAACTCTGTCAATTCCATGGCCCATGCCTTGGTGACTGCCATCTCCCTTCAGCGGCAGGCATGGCTTTGCATCTCTGGCCTCACTAATGAGGTCCAGACAGCGATATAAGATGCCTCCTTCAGGGGCTCGGTGCTTTTTGGTGGTGACACCAAAGACATCATCATGAATCTCTAGGACAGAGGCCAAGCCCTGAGATCTGTGCGGTCCATATACCGATTGGGCACCCAGCAGCGCCTGCCCTTTCAGAAGAGGACCTGGAGGCAGAGGAAACAAGCCCAGGCCCGGCGCCAGGGCATGCGTAAGACCATGGGAACCTTCACCCCTCCTGCTTCCAAGACCCAGAGGCGTTCAGGGGGACCTCCTCCTGAATCCCTCACCCCCACTCCCTCCTAAACCTCAGTGCGAGGAGCTGGTGGGGGGGGGGTTTGCTCGCCACGTGCAGGAGTGGTGGAGCATCACCTCCGATGCATAGGTCCTGCAGTTTGTGTCCAAAGGACACACTCTAGAGTTTTTGGAGCTTCCTCCAGAATCTCCACCCAGAAGGTCTGCCTACTCTCGAGACCAGGTTCATCTCGTAAGAGAGGAAATTCAGACTCTATTGCTCAAATAACAATAGAGCTTGTTCCCCTCCCTCAAAGGGAAGGGGGTTCTACTCCTATTTTTTTCTGGTTCCAAAAAAGACAGACGACTTGCAACCCATTCTCGACCTAAGCAGTCTCAATCTGTTCATCGAGTACAAAAAGTTCCAGATGTTAACACTCCAGAGCCTCCTTCCTCTCCTCCTGGAGGACAATTGGCTTTGTGCTGTGGATATGCAGGATGCTTACCTGCACATCCCGATTTTCCCCAGCCACAGCCGGTTCCTGCGATTCTGTTTCCAAGGGGAGCATTTCCAATTTCGGGCTCTCCCCTTTGACCTTTCCTTGGCACCCCGGATTTTTACCAATTGCTTAGCAGTGGTGGTGGCAGCCCTTCGTTGCCAGGGCATAGTGGTCTTCCCCTACCTGGACGATTGGCTGATTTTAGCCCAGTCCAGGGAGTCTCTCTCGGAGGCCCTGTCCACTACTATGAATTTATTTTTCAGACTGGGGATTATGGTCAGTATCCCCAAGTCATCCCTTACTCCCTCCCAGAGATTGCAGTTTATTGGGGCAATTCTAGACACTGTCCAGGGCAGAGCCTTCCTTCCTCCAGACAGGATGGAGACTCTGATCAAACAGGCTTCTTTGGTAGACTCCTCCAGGACTCTTCCGGCCTGGGAGATCCTCAGGTTGCTAGGACTGATGGTGGCCTCCATCTCTACAGTCACCTTAGCAAGACTCCACCTGAGAATCACTCAGTGGTCCTTTCAAGTCCAGTGGGATCAACTCCAGGACGATCTGGACCATCTGGTCCTTGTGTCATCTGCTCTTTGGGAGGACTTGAACTGCTGGAGGGATCCCTTCAATCTGTCAATAGGCCTCCCTTCAGGAGCCAAGCCCCTCAGGCATCTCTGACCACGGATGCCTCCAACCTGAGTTGGAGGGCTCACTTGAGGGAACACCAAGCCCAGGGACTTTGGTCCAGCTTGGAGATGTACTTACACATCAGTGTCTTGGAAATGAGAGTGGTCTTGTACGCACTATAAGCGTTCCAGACTCTTCTTCCTTGGGGATTACTTCTCATCCAGACGGACAATATGTCAGTCGTCTGGTTCATCAACAAACAAGGAAGAACTCACTCATACCCCCTTTGCAGGGAGGCGATGAGAGTGTGGAACTGGGCAGTCCAGCACGGTCTGTCTCTGACAGCCGTGCACGTTCCAGGCATGCAGAATGTCCTAGTGGACAGTCTCAGCAGGTCTCAGACCCTCAACCACGAATGGGAGCTAAATCAGGAGGTGGTAGATTATCAGTTTCTAAGATGGGGGCATCCGGAACTCAACCTTTTCGCCTCCCCATCCAATGCAAAACTTCACAGTTTCTGCTGTCTCTTTCCAGGGCATGGTGCTTTCTGGCATGATGCGTTGTCTCTCTCTGGGACAGGGAAATTTTTGTATGCCTTCCCTCCATTTCCCATTCTTCAGAGGGTTTGCCTCAAACTTCAGGCTGAGAAGGCACAAATGATTCTCATCTGTCCTCTCTGGCCAAGGCAGATTTAGTTCCTGCTTCTGCAACAGCTGGCAAAGGAACCCTCAGTTCCACTTCCATTGACACATGACCTCTTGACACAGATTCAAGGCTGGCTCGAGCATCCCAGGCTCAGGACCCTGCACTTGCATGCGTGGCTCCTGCAGACATAGCGATTTCTCACTTTTGAATTTCCAACCGAGTTGCCCAAGTTTTGGTGGAGGCTAGAAAGCCTTCTACTCGTTCCACTTATGCTATGAAGTGGAAACGTTTTTCCATTTGGGCAGCGTCTAAAAGTTGGGAGCCCTTTTCTTGTTCCGCCCCACAGGTCATGGAATACCTCCTTCATCTTTCAGATTCAGGTCTTTCCTATTCCTCCTTAAAGGTCCACTTATCGGCCATTTCGGAGTACCACAAGCTAGTGGATGGCAAACCTGTGGCTCAGCTGGAGGTCCCAAAAACCCTTCTGAAAGGGATTCTCCATCTGGAACCCCCTCATCTGCAGCCCTACACCATCTTGGGATTTAAATTTTGTGTTGGAGAAGCTCGCTATCCCTCCTTTTGAGCCAGCGATGAGCTGTGATTTGTGCTGTCTTGGCAAGCACTATTTTTAGTTAGTTACTTCTGCTTGGAGAATCTCCGAGCTTCAGGCTCTGGTGTGGAAGGAGTCTTATTTGATTTTTCACAGGGACCGGGCGGTCCTTAGAAGAAATCCTAAGTTTTTGCCTAAGGTGGTGTCCGAATTCACACTAAACCAGACACTGGAACTTCCGGTCTACTATTCGACTTCTGCAAATAGAGGTGAGGCGCTCTTGCACACCCTGGATGTGCACCGTATTCTCAGGTGCTGTACCTATCAATCCAAAGATTTCCGGAAGGAAGACCAGCTCTTTGTTTCATTTGCCCTGCAATCCTTGGGGAAAGCGACCTCCAAGCAGTGCCTGTCCAAGTGATTAGCCAACTGCATTTGCTTCTGTTACCAGAAGTATGACAGACCTCTGCCGGGGTCTGTTAGAGGTCATTCCATTAGAGGCATGGCTGCATCCGCAGCTTTTCTGCATAACATTTCTGCAGCAGATATTTGCGCAGCAGCAACTTGGAGTTCTGTCCATACCTTTACCAAGCATTACAGTCTGGTCATTGCTTCTAGGCGGAGGGCAGGCTTTGGTCTCGCTATGCTGCAGGGCCATTTGTCCCAGGCCTGTTCTATGCTGTTTTTTTCTTAGGAGTTTCTCCTCCCATTTTTGTCTTGGTCTCTCTTCAGAGGGACTGCTTGGGACTCGGTCCTATATGTGATAACCTACTGAAGCAACCCTCTTGAAGTAAGATAGTACAGTTACGTAAGAACTTACGTAACAGTAGATCTTCGAGAGAGGTTTCTTCAGTAGGTCATATTTTTCCCTCCCACCTTCCCCCAGTTTTTTCTTTTGGGACTCCAGACTCTGTTTCCTTCTCCTGTCATTCCTTTTAGGTCTCTGGCAGGAGAACTGGAGGGCGGGTGTGGGGACCGCCCACTATAGAGGGTCACGCTGATGTCAGTCACGTGACATCGGGTGGGCAGTCCACCGTCAAGTATTGCTGGAAAAGTCTGCCATGTGGTCCAGACACCAGGTGGCGCTAGTCCTATATGTGATGACCTACAGAAGGAACCTCTCTCAGAAATCTACTGTCACGGTAAGTTCTTACATGACTGTACTTTTCTCCCTAAGGTGGTCTCTGAGTTCACACTTAATCAGTCTATCCATCTTCCTGTTTATTTTCCTGAGCGTGCCAATCCAGGCGAAGCACTGTTCCATACGTTGGATATGTGCAGAACTTTGAAGTATTATCTGCTTCAAACTAAAGAATCCAGAAAGTCTAAGCAGTTGTTTGTTTCTTTCGACCCATGTTGACAGGGCGCTTCAGTTTCTAAGCAATGTTTATCCAAATGATTGGCAGATTGCATTGTATTCTGCTACAACAAGTATGGCAAAGAATTGCCTGGTGCAGTCAAAGCTCATTTCACCAGAGGAATGGCTACCTTGGTGGCTTGTTTCAAAGAGGTCTCAGCCACTAATATTTGTGCGGCTG
Organism: Neoceratodus forsteri; assembly: GCA_016271365.2. NCBI lineage: Eukaryota > Metazoa > Chordata > Ceratodontiformes > Ceratodontidae > Neoceratodus > Neoceratodus forsteri. The sequence continues at coordinate 1,541,574,577 of CM057456.1, read as the reverse complement.
CCACCTGGAGTACAGTCCACATTTTCACCAAGCAATTACAGTCTGGAAATTGTCTCAAAAGCCCATGCAGGTTTTGGCAGGGCTGTGTTACAAGGACTCCTGTATTATGTTTGTGAATACCCAGCCTCCCAGACTGTCTGTTTTCACTTGTCACTGCTTGGTACTCGTTCCTACAGTGTAACCTGATGACTGGGATACCCCTTAAGAAGATACAAAAGTTACGTAAGAACTTAACATAACAGTAGATCTTAGAGGGGATCTCAGTCATCAGGTATGATTTCCCTTCCACCATCCTCCTTCTTGGGGCTCCTGTCCAGGACCTGGCTATCTGCTGTCTCCTATCTTTTCTCTAGAGCTGGGTCCCTCTATCTCTCCTTGGTTCCCCAGGGTGTGAGCCTTGCTCCCTTCACCTCCGGAGGGAAAGAACTGTGGAGGGAGTGAGGCCGCCCACGCCTATATAGGGTTGCTGACACTGATGGCGTGGACAGCCCCAGTTGTACTGCTGAAAGTCTTCCATGTGGATTCCCCTTCACTGGCTGTGAAGAAGGTTCCTGTGGTGTAACCTGATGACAGAGGTCCCCTCGAAGATCTACTACGGTAAGTTCTTACGTGACTGTTCTGTCTGAGGTGGTCGGGGGTGGGTGGTGCCTTTATTTGATGTGCATGTGTACTCCTGTGCACTGCCACTGATGTCCGCACTGTCCAGTGGGGTAGAGTTGTTGTACTTCCAGATCTGAGACCAAAGCATGCTGCTCTATTGAGAAGATACTCACGGAGGTCAAGAGCTATGGTAAGTAACTTTCCTTTCCTTGTGTCAGTACACATCAGTTTACATTAATACACTTTCATCCATTATTTATGATTAAAAGTGTGCTGCTTTATATCAAGGCAGGCTAACTGTTTTAAAGTTTTATAGGTCAGCCTGTCTCCAAGCGTAATTTAAAACAAGCATTTGTCAATGCTGAAAATTCACCACTGGTATAGCTGTTGCACCGGGTGGTGCGTGTACATATTTTTACTGTATATTTACCCGAGATAAAGTGTCTAATTTTCAGTAGTATCCTGCTTTCACACTTTGTTAGATTTTAGTTACCTAGGATAGAGCAGCTAAGAGGCAATATCTACTTTTAAGTGGGCTCACACATTTTGTGTATTTATTTATGTTTTTGGTGACTGGGTAGGTGGCCTGATCCAGAGGACCATTTTCAGTCATGACCCAGACCACAAGGTGGCAAAAAATAGGTGCAGGTACAAACAGTTAATTACAAGATACAATACGTGCACGCCCAACAGCTGGCAGCAAGGGTGAAGAGAGAGAGAGAACAGTGGTAATGCAGTGACAATGTGCAGACAGGTAATGCTATATCAGTATGTACATAAGCAAAGCCAAAACACAGACGGTGCAAGACACAAGCAGTAATGGTATACAGGTACATGGTCCAGTTCAGGTACAAGTGAGAAAAACAGTTGCTGTGTTAAAAATTCAAATAGGAAAACAATCACAGTTCATAACAGCAAAGGGGCAAGACAGGAGGAAAGGGTGGTATGGGTAGGCTTAGGGGTAGGGGCAGAAAGGAGAGGGGTGGAAAAGGGACAGGCTAGTGGGGGCGGGGGGTATAAGTGCTGTAGGGCATCAGGTGAAAGTCTGAGTGCTATTAGAGCATAGTCGATTTGTAGACCCTAGCATTGCTGTACGGAAGTGACATTTTGCAGCAGTGAGGAGCCGGGTCTTCAGGTTATGCTTAAAAGCTAGATGAGAGGGGGATGCGCTAACAGAAAAGGGGAGCTTGTTCCATAGAGAGTGTGCTGTGACTGAGAAAGCTCGGGTTCCCGTGGTGGTGGAGGCACAGGGTACTTCTAGTGGGTGACTGAGGATGCCCTGAGATTCCTACAGACCACTCTGCCTGTCAAGAAGGGTGAGTAAGGGGACATATGTTGGTTCCTGAGGGAGTTGTCCGCCAGACAGACCATCGCATAGTCAAAGCGGCCTTGTAGGGTAAACCACCCAAGTGACTGGTAGAGTGAGTGGTAAGGGGATTGGTCGAATTGACAGATAGTTATATGTTGAGTTTAGCCACTTGTGCATGGTGGTGAATAGGTGCGAGTAAACTGGGGAGCGGTAGTCGAGGAGGGGAAGGTTGCCATGTGCAATGGCCAGGCACGCTTCGGAAGATAGGTAATGTTTGCGGTGGTACACGGCACCTAGCTTCTGGTGGATCCAGCACACCATATGGTTGACATGTTCTGTTTGACATGTTTGGTGAATGATTGTATTGATTGCTGTTATGGGCTTATTGGTTTTAAATTGTATTGTATTTATGTTGTTGCATGGATTACTGTAAAAGTGTGATATTGTAAAAGCACCCTGAGCCCAGGAAGGGCGCTTTATAGAAATACATTTTTACTTTACTTACTTACTTCTGAGAAAGAAAGGGAGGGGTCAAGGGTAACACTGAGATGTTTGAAGGATGTGTCAATTTCAAGGGGAGGACCAGCAGGAGTGAGAACTAGGAGGGAGGAGGTGGCTTTGGATGGGAAAGGTTTGGAACTGAACAGCATGGATTTATTATTTTTCATTGACTAGGAGTTTGTTTGAAAGGAACCAATGATGGGCGGATGTGTAGTTTTGTGTGAGGGTGGATGAGATTGAGTCATTAGATTTGTCACTATGATAGATGACCAAATCGTCACCGTAGAGAAGAACTTTACAGTTGAGGCTGTCATTGGGGAGTGTATTAATAAACATAGAAAAGAGCAGTGGTCCGAGAATGGAGCCCTGGGGAACACCAGTGAGTACAGGAAGGGGAGCAGAGGAAGCCTTTCCAATGATAACTGACTGGGTCCTGTTTGATAGATAGCTGCGGAACCAAGCAGTAGGTCCTGGGGAGCAGCCAAAGCGAAGCAGGGTTGAGTGGAGAAGGTGGTGGTCAACCAGGTCAAATGCTTTTTACAGATCAATGAAGCTAGTTCGCCAGTTTGCTATGATACATACTTAGTACATGATTGGAAAGAGGCCAGGGCAGCGCAGGTACTATGTTGCTTATGGAAGCCATGTTGGAGGAGGCATAGGAGGCTATACTTTCCAGGTGCTCTGTTAACTGAGAGTGTGTGGATTTTTTCAAGCAGCTTGCTCAGGGGGGTAGAGGAGGAAGCTGGGACGATAGTTGTTGGGGGAGAGGGGATCGCCAGCTTTAAATATCTGTTCAACGTTGGCATGTTTCCAGGAGTCGGGTACAGCAGCAGCAGTAGTAAGTGCGAGATTGAGGATGAAAGTGAGTGGTTTTACAATTGCAGGGAGAAATTAGTTTTAGAAATGCAGGGTACAGACCATCGCTGCTAGAGCTTCCTTTGGCTGGTAGAGATTTTAGTAGCTTGGCAGTGTCCGTATGCCTGATGGTCCTAAAGTGGAAAGGAGGGGACAGGGTGGTGGTTGAGGAGGAGGGTGAGTTGTTTGGTTGGCGGTTTCGGACAGGGGAGGACTGGGCGGGGAGCTTGCTGAGATAGTGGGATAAGTCTGTGAATTTTAAGTTGAAAGCATTTGCAATATCAGTTGGGTCCGAGATGAGACCAGAGTGGGATAAGACCTGCATTATCTGCCTGCTATTTTGGGGGTTTAGGAGAGAACCAATGGAGGCCTCAAAATTTTGCGGATTACCAAGGTTGTTGATTTAGATAATATTTACGCTTTAGCGACTTGGCTGTCTGCTTGCAGGAGTTGCACAGCTGTCTGTATACATCCCAGAGTTGGGAGGGGGTGCTTTGTATGCCTTGCACTTACGGTCTCGGTCTTTCATTTGTGCCAGCAGTTCCATGGATAGCCAGCAGGTGCTACCACCTCTAACCCTTCTGGTTTTGAGGGGAAAGTGTGTATCCTGGATGCGAGTGAGGGTTAGGTAAAGATCGTGACTGCCTCAGAGATGATGTTCTGGCGGTAGAGGGCAGACCAGTTTGCTGCCCTGACCTCTCTTGAGGACCAGCGCTGGATCCTGATGGTCAAATATTCCGATTGTTAGGAGCTTATATGGAAGGCGGCTCATTTTGAAAGACCGTACGGCGTAGATTGGGGTGTGGTCACTGACTGATTTTGATCCCAAATGTCCAACAGTCTCTTTATGACCTGACGTTATGATCAAGACAGAAGGAATTTTTAAAATCGCATCCGAAAAGCAATTTTGCTGTGTGACTATGGAAACAAGTTTCAGACAGGATTTGAAAAATGACACCTGCCATGTTCAGGAGGTGGGATAACACGAGGGGCATTAGGGGCCAAAATCTGCAAAAATAAAGTTATGAGTAAATGTTGGACCAGTTCAGCGTTTCTTTGGTTTTTCAGATTTTTACCACAAATTTTCAAAATTTTTTATGATCACTCCTGTGCATGACAGGTGTCATTTATAAAACAATGGCCAAAATGTTATTTTGCACTACAAGTGTGAAAACACATTTTGGGCAGAGTTTGAGAAATGACAGCTATCACATTCATGAGATGGTGTGAAAAGATGATTATGTTAAAAATCTGGAGTCAGAAAACTGAAAATTACCAGTTATAAGCGTCCATTGAAAAATGTAAGTGTACACTGAAAACTTTGTTGATTTTTAACATTTTTCACCAGATTTTCAACATCGCGTTCTTATGACCCCATCTCATAAACAAGGGTGGAGAAAATGTTCAAATTGTGCCTGAAAGGTGATTTCACACCACAAGTGTGAAAACACATTTTGGCCAGGATTTGAAAAATGACAGCTGTCATATTCATGAGGTGCTATGAAGAAATGGCTGTGTTGAAAATTTGGGATCAAAATATGGAAAGTTACCAATGTTACGAGTGTGCATTGAAAAAGTTTAACATAGGTTCCTAATCTTGTTGTTTTCTCATATTTTTACCTCAAATTTTCAACATAGCATTCTTTTGACCTCACAGGGCCTTATAATGACCGTACCTCATAAAGAATGGTGGAGAAAATTTTCAGATCCTGCCCAAAAGGTGATATTGTGCCACAAGTGCGAAAACACATTTTGGTCAGGATTTGAAAAATGACAGCTGTCACATTATCAAGGTGCTGTGAAGAAATAGCCATGTTGAAAATTGTCATAATATTGAAGATTACTGGCCGGCCCGATGGTGCAGAGGGTTGAGGCACTGGACGTCACACCTCGCACCATGTCGGTGACCTGGGTTCGGCAGTGAGCCTGGGTCAACAGATGTCGGTGGGGAGGAGGGAGAGGACATGAGCGGCATTCGGCTGGCGGCCCTCTGACTCGGGAGGGTGTAAGTGAATCTCGGGTTTGGCCACCCCTGGTGAGGCCAGAAGTGTAGCGCCTCCAAGGACTTCTGCCGTTAGGACAAGGGAGGGTGAAGAGACCTGGCACTGGAGCTGTGGTGCGCATGTGTGCCTCCATGTGCATGCAGCACCACTTCCAGGGGTCTCAGGCATAGGATCATGGGGAGTAATGGAGGAAACAGTGGGGGCCTCCAAGGATGATGCCTCTGGACCAGCTCAGGGGATCTGCTGGAGCGCGCATAGTGCCTCAAGACCCCGAAGGACCCCGAAGACTGGTAGGGTTGGCGGACGACGAGGGTGACCCGCCGCAAGGAGGATAAAGAAACTTGTGTGGGGGGGGGGTAGATATTGAAGATTACCTAAGTTATAAGTCTGTGTTCATTAGTTTCAATCTAGGCCCATAATTTTTTTTTTTTTTTATATATATATTTTTACCCCAGATATTTAACATACCCTTCTTATGACCCCAGCTCATGAACAAGGTTGGAGAAAATGTCCAAATCTTGCTCAAAAGATTATTTTCATGCAGTGACTGCAAAATCACCTTTTGGGACAGATTTATCTAATGTCAGTCTCATTGTTCATGAGGTGGGGTCTCAGAAAGGCATGTTGAAAATTTGGGGCAAAATTATTCTAAAATGACCAAATTATGACAATAAGTTAAAAACCCCATTGAAATACATGGAACCGCATACCTGATTTCCTCAGTTTGTGGTCCGTTGTTGAAGAGTGAAGACGTGTCTCCAGTCCAGTGAGGATTACAGCATTGGACCCCTGTAGTTGAGTAAGGGCTTTGGAATGTATGTGGGGTGCTGGTTGCTGAGTGGGAAGATCAGGTGTTGGGACACTAATATCGGCGGTGGCAACAAACATCGAGGGACGGTTTTCCTTTTTACAGAGTGTTAAATAAAAACCAAAACTGTGATGGATAGTTTTTTTTTTTATTTCATGTACCGACATGAGAGATTTGGCACCCCAGTGTCAATGTTATGTTTGGCAGCAGTGGGAGTGGGCTCCTTGGGAGGTAATGGTTCCACTGTGCAAGACCCTGGTGAGACCTCACCTTGAATACTGTGTGCAGTTCTGGAGACTACAACTTCCAAAGGACATTGACAAAATAGAGACAGTGCAGAGGAGGGCGACCAAAATGGTGAAAGGATTACATCACAAGCCTTATGAAGAGAGAGAGTTAGGGACCTAAATTTGTACAGGCTGGAACAGAGGAGGGAGAGAGGTGACATGATAGAAAACATTCAAGTACCACAAGGGCATAAACAAAGTGGAAGGGGACAACATACTGTATTTCAGGACAAGAGGACACAACATGAGATTGAAGGGTGCCTGCATAAGGGGAAATATTAGGAAGTTCTTCTTCACAGAAAGGGTGGTGGATGCATGGAATAGCCTGCCCCAGGAGGTGGTGGCAGCCCATACTGTGGTGAGTTTTAAACATGCATGAGACAGAAACAAAGAAAAGGTAGGGAGAAATAACTAAGCCAACGACCAATAAGGGTCACTGGTCGCTTTGTGAACTAGTGTAAACGGGCAGACTGAATGGGCCTGGCAGTCCTTATCTGCCAACAGAATCTATGAAATTAATAACATATTTCTTTTAAATCATTTTTGGGGCTAGAACATCACTGTCTGTACAAAAACAGTGTTTAGTTTTTCGATCATAAAATGTATTAAGAGATTGTTATTTCCAGGGACGTGGATATGTTGTTCAATCCACATTGTCTGACAGGTTCCTTGTCGCTTTAATTCTTGCCGGAAGGTCTTCAAGCTGGCTCCTCCCACCCACCCAGGTGTTAAAACCCTTGGCTCCGCCCCATGATGCCAGATCTTCTTTACCACTTGGAAGCTCAGGTTCCTTCCTTGGCGCTCTGCATTTTAGGCCTGGATCTAAACTCTTCGGGTTTTCTGAAAATTATTTGAAAGTTTACTAGACTACAGTCTTCATCTTCCCTCGCTGCTGCGATTGACAAATCCACTCCTGGCTTCCGTCGGTGCCCTTGCGGGCAAAAGATGTCCCGGACCGATCCGAACTCCACGTGCGTTTACTGCCTGGGTCTTGCCCACGATCTGCAGGCCTGCGATCTGTGCAAGTCCTTCTCAGCTTCGGTTTTAGAGGACTGCGTCGCCAGACTGCAAGTTGGGTGTCCCGAGAAATGATACCCACTGGTGAAGTCAAAAGAGGCCCATTGGGCGGTGTCTGCGGGCTCCGCGGAGCAGCTGGAGCAGTTGATCACCCTCGAGGAGGTGGCGGCCCAGGCCGCTTCTTCTTCCTCCTCAGCTGCAGTGTTTATCCCGGCCTTCTTGGGCTCTTCCTACACTGGTTCTTTTAAGGAGCTTTGCCAGTCTCTCTCCACCAAGGGAGAAGGGCCATTGGGACATTCCAGTAGGTCCAAGAAAAAGGAACCAAAAGTTAAGTCCCACCATCGACGTTCGTGGGAGCTGGAGAGATCCCCTTCACCGGACTGTCAGCTCTCGACTTTGGTCAAGGTTGCGGCTAAGGCCGCTGGCTTCATAGTGTCCCTGTCAGGTCAGCCGTCTGAGACATCCGTCAACACGGTCAACATTTTTCTCGACCCATTGGACGGTTTGTCGACTGGAGAAGCCGACAACCCTTCTTCACCGGTTCCCCCGGTGGTTAACCGAGGGCTTGCCCGTGCCTCCTGTGCCAAAGCCCCCGGTAAAGGACCCTGAACCAAGGGATGAGCAGGTTTCCCCCACCCTTGGCGACCCGAAGGTCTCAGTCCTTTTCCAGGTCGAGTCAGTCCGCCAACATCTGAGATATAGTCTTGACACCATGGAAGCTGATCGCCGCTCATCCTCTTCGGAGGATGAGGCTCTGACTTAAGTTACGGCGGTGCTACGAGGACATGATGTGGCAGCAACTTTTGTTTACTGGTAACAAGCCGACTCCGTCGCCTTCTCTGGCAATTAAATGGCTGTCACCAGAGCGACTGAAGCATACCCCTCGTAGTTATCGAGGTTGTTCGGCCGAAACCGGCTGCTCCTCCCATTGTGTTGGAACCACCACCTCCTCAACTGAAGACTGGGGCTCCGACCAAGGATTCTCAGTTGAGTCAGGGCTTGCCCCACAGGCTGTCAGTCACCCGATCGGCCTCGGCAGGTGGACGGTGGCTCAGGCGCTCAGCAGCTGTTTGCAGACTCCTCGGAGTCTAACGATGACTGCTCCCTGTACTCCAGGCCTATTGACCTGGAATCTGCAGGGGGTCAGTCGGTGGACGAGAGCCCATCCTCTTTCTTGGGTGTACTCCGACTCATCTCAGAGTCCACTGGGATGCAGCTCAAACCCGTTCAGAAACGGGGCAGGTATCCCCTCACGGAGATACTGAACCGAGGAGATTCCCCTGTGGAGGCCTTCCCTGTGGCTGAAGCCATTGTTGGCCCGGCCCTGGAGTTGTGGCAGTGGCCTGCATCTTGTCCCATGCCTTCGGCCAGGATGGCTCGCAAGCACATGGTCCCCACCAGTTCGCTCTTCGGTTTCTCGGAGCACCCCTCTGCAGAGGGGCTGGTGACCAACAGTGTTTTCTGGCATTCCGGGAGTGCAAGGGATGTGGACAAACCACCTGATAAAGAATCCAAAAAGCTGGCTTACTCGGGGCGGAAGGTTTACACTGCTTCCTTCCTAGGCCTTCGACAGGCTAGCTCGGCTGTACTGATGTCACATTTCTCACATGCCCTTATGGGTTCCCTGGATGAGGTGATTCCTTATCTCCTGGCTGACCTTCAGACAATAGTCAAGCAGGTGCAGGATCAGGGAAGGGCAGTAGCTAAACAACAGCTCCAAACTTCTTTGGACATCGGTGACTCTTGTGCCCGGTCATTAGTGGCCGCAGTAGCCATGCGCCGCAGACCTTGGCTATGGATCTCCACTTTCACGGCAGACACCCAGCACAAGCTGGCAGACGTTCCCTTCCTGGGCACCGGCTCGTTCGGGCCAGGGGTGGAAGGTCATCTCCAGAGGATCGAGAAGTCCAATGCCACCTTGGACTTGGTCACGTCTGCCCAGAAGGACAAAGGCCGCCAGCAGCAGCGTAAGCCCTTTCGCCCTTCCGCTCCTGCGGCACGTGCGGCCCAGCAACACCAGCAACAGGGCCAGCAGGCTCACACTTGGTGCCCTAAGGCCAAGTTTGCCACTTCCTCCAGTAGGAAGCCTGGTGGGAAGGGTCCAGGAGGCCCCTCAACCAGCCCTTCCTCCAAGCCTGCCCAGTGACGGGTTGAGGGGTGTCTTCCCCCAGCCTCATCACTCCTCCCCGGGTTCCCCCATGGGAAGACTGCTCTGCCACTTCCTTTCCACCTGGTCTGCTATCACCATGGACCGCTGGGTGCTAGAAGTGGTCGGCAGGGTTCTGCCTCTGGAGTTCGAGCAGTTCCCTCCCTATCGAGCCATCGCCCCACGGCGGTCAACGGGTTCTGCAGCCTCTCTGCCAGCTCGTCGAGCCGACATTGTCCTGCCCCTCCAGAAGGAGGTGATCAGCGAGGTGGCGGACCCTCCTCCAGACCCAGGGTTTGTGTCCATTTACTTTTGGTCCCAAAACAGATGGGGGGCTGGTGCCCCATTCTCAACCTGCATGACCTGAACAAGTTCCTAAGGCCATGCACCTTCAGGATGGTTACTCTGGCTCAGATCATTCCATCTTTGGAACTAGGCATGTTTGGTTCTGCTCTCTGGATCTCCAGGACGTGTTCTTTCATGTCCCAATCCATCCGTCTCATCAGCGATTCCTCCGCTTCAGAGCAGAGGGATCTCTTTGAGTTCCGGTCCATGCTTTTCGGCCTCTCTCCAGCTCCCAGGGTCTTCACCAAATGCATAGTAGTGGTGACAGCATTCCTGCAGCGCCGAGGGGTCCGGGTGTAACCTTACCTGGACGACTGCCTGATTGCAGCCCCCTCCAGTTTGGAGGTGGAGTGGTCCAGGGATCTGGCCCTCCAGGTCTGCTCTCAGATTGGCCTCCTCATCAACGAGGCCAAATCGGAACTCGTGCCATCGTAGGTGATTCAGTTCATTGGGGCAGAGCTTGACTCTCTTCGAGCCAGAGCACAGCTCCCGGCGGACAGGGCCAAGGTCCTTTCCTCCGTTGCCCAATCATTTCTGGTTGGGCAATTGTGACCTGCCCGGGACTTCCTGCGTCTTCTGGCCCTCATGGATGCCTGCACCAGCGTGGTCCTTTGGGCCCACTGGCATATGTGCCCCCTGCAATGGAGGCTGGACGGCCAGTGGTCACAGCGTTCCGGTCCTCTGGACCAGCCTGTGACAGTGACCCAGGAGATGTGGGATGGCCTGTAGTGGTGGCTTGTCCCAGCTCATCTGCAGGAGGGTATCCCATTTGTCCGCCCCGAGCAGACAGTCACGCTAACGACCGACGCCTCTCTGATGGATTGGGTGCCCATTTGGGGATCTCCGGGCCCACGGCCTTTGGTCCCCTCATGAGTCTCGATGCCACATCAACCTGCTGGAGCTTTGAGTGGTTCGGCTAGCCCTCACCACCTTCACTCCATTTGTATGGGGTCAGGTGGTTCAGGTCCAGACGGGCAACACCACAACCATGTACTACCTCAGCCATCGGCGTGACGCACTCCTGGCCTCTGTGCAAGGAAGCTCTCTGCATTTGGTCTCTCATGATCAGCCTGTAGGTGGATCCCCTTGCCATCCATGTGGCAGGAGCCTCCAACGGTCTGGCCGATGCCCTCAGCCGGATAGGCGCTGCTTCTCATGAGTGGTCACTCCAGCGGAGGTGAGTGCAAGAACTGTTCTCCCATTGGGGCACCCTCAGGTGGACCTGTTCGCCTCCAGGGAGAATCTGAGCTAAGGCTATTTCACACCCCCTCAGCAGGGCTCGCCAGAGGGGGATGCCTTCTTGAGGTCATGGACCCCGGGACTCTTCTGCGCCTTCCCTCCATTTCCCTTGATCCACAAGGTGCTTTTCAAGGCAAAGAGGGACAAGGTGCAGATGATTCTGGTAGCCCCAGACTGGCCTTGCCAGTTCTGGTACCCAGATCTCCTCAACCTCAGCTCCAGGCTCCCGAGGCGGCTTCCAGCCCACCCAGACCTGATCTCAATACACAAGGGGAAGGTTCTCCATCCAGACCTTCAATCCCTGCATCTAATGGCCTGGTTCCTGAGCGGCTAGAGTTCCAGGCCTTGGGTCTTTCCGACGAGGTCCTCAACATTGTTGAGGCGTCCCGTAAGGAGTCGACCAGATAATGCTATGCCTTCAAATGAAAGAGGTTCTCCATTTGGTGTCAGAACAAGGGGTTGGACCCCTCTTCCTGTCCCTTGGCTAGTATTTTGGACTACCTGTGGTCCCTTTCTCAGCTAGGGCTTCGGTTGATGACCCTCAAGGTGCACCTGGCAGCCATCTCTGCTTACCAGGCACGGGCCAGCAAGCAGTCGGTGGCACAGGAGAAGGTGGTCGGGCGCTTTTTCAAAGGCCTTGATCACATATCCCCTCCGATGCGAGAACCTCCACCTCTGTAGGATCTACTGCTGGTATTGGCTAAGCTAATGGGCAAGCCATTCGAACCGATGTACAGGTGCGATATCTCCCACCTGTCGTGTAAGACCTTCTTGGTGGCTATAACGTCAGCCAGAAGGATGGGAGAGCTCCAAGTGCTTTCCATCGAGTCTTCTTATCTGGCCTTCCACAGGGACAAGGTTGTCCTTCGCCCCCACCCAAAATTCCTTTTGATGGTGGTGTCAGAGTTTCACCTGAATCAGGTGTTGACTCTGCCAGTTCTACCCCAATCACACCTCGGAGGCCGAATATAGGCTTCATACTTTGGACCCTAGAAGAGCGCTCGTGGACAGCTGTAGTTCAGGGAGAGGTTTGCCAGCTGTTTGTCACCTACGCTGAAGCCGCCTGGCAGACCTGCAGCCAAGCGGACGATAAGCAGGTGGGTCACCTCCTGCATAGATCTCTGCTATAGGTTGGCGGGCATGGAGCCTCCCAAAGGGATAAGAGATCATTCTACCCGACATACCGCTGCTTCAGTAGCTGCTTCTAGGGACATCCCTATCGAGGAAATCTGCAGGGCTGCTACCTGGAAGTCAGCACACACCTTTATTTCCCATCACCACACTGACCTAGAGTCACACCAGGATGCTGGTTTTGGGACCTCGATTCTCCAGTCCTTATTTCCCAAGTAGGGGGTGCGCGCCTTACCTCCCTCCCTCCTCCTGGAGAACTGCTAGGAGTCTGCCAGACAGTGTGGATTGAACAACATATCCATGTCCCTAGAAATACAGGTTACTCACCTGTAACAAGAGTTCTGGGAGTGGTATATGTTGTTCATCCATACGACCCACCCGACCTCCCCAGCTTCGAGGCGCAACCTGGCTTCCTGTGGGCTAGATCTGGCGTCATGGGGCACAGCCAAGGGTTTTACCACCCGGGTGGGTGGGAGGAGCCAGCTTGAAGACCTTCTGACAAGAATTAAAGCGGCAAGGAACCTGCCAGACAGTGTGGATGAACAACATATACCACTCCTAGAACTCCTGTTACAGGTGAGTAACCCGTATTTTTGTGTCTGTTTAGCTTACATATACAGTACCCAAAAGTTCACAATTTTCTCTTAAGTTCTGTCACATACAAATGGTCGATGGCCATGGAAGTTAGAGAGTCTGAACAGGTGAGTTGCTCCAGCAGTGGGGCTGTGTCTGGCCACCACCTCTCTGTGGGGGTACACTGGCAACGGACATTCCAGCAACTTAGGGTATGGATAGTTCTCCTAGAATCGCAAAAAGAAATGGTCCAGATCCTGCACATGATCACTTTTGGGGTATTTGCACCCTTCGGCCTTTGACCACTTCCCACAAAAACATAGGTGAAAGAAAGGGCACCATTAAAGGTCATCCTGCAGTTGTTCTGCTGTGAAACACTCAACTCCTGTAGACCTGGGTACCCCACCATCATTTCCAACAACATCAAGAATGTCTAGGCCTATAGGGTCAAGGTGCCAGTCCCGGAGCCCCACTCTGTCCAGCAGAAGGAACTTTGGTGGGCAGTTTAGCCATTGGGCAGCTGTAATGGAGCAGTGGGTGCAGTGTGTAAGTTTGGTGGCACTGTTGTTGGTGCTGGTTCCTGATTCTTTGGAGTCAGTAGACCTGGGTGCCATCTTCGGTGCAGCTGGACTTAGGTGTGCAGCTGACTTTGATTCCAGCCTTGGTGCTGGTGCTGTCATTTGGTGCTGCCAGTGCCTGCTGTACTTGTGGTGCTGCCTCTGACCCCTCTGGGGATGGGGACAGCCACAGTGTGTCTGTGACTTCTTCGGGGCTGGTGGGACACGCAACATAGATGACAGTGCTGAGTCTGATGCCAGGGTCAGGCCTTTCGGGGTCTGTCTCAGTGCCATGTGGGACCTTGGTGCTGGGGTTGGTCTTTTCGGGGTTGGCCCCAGGCCTGACCTCAGTGTCGCTGATGCCACCATTCCCGAGACCGTACTCCGGGTCATATCCAGTGCTGCCTGTGTTGCCGAGGCTGCAGCCAGTGCCATTACACATTAGAATCCCCTTCTTCCCTCCAGTGGAACAAGACAAGTCAGATCCAGATCTCGTCATCAGTGATGCAGAGAACAGTGGCATCTTTTATGGCTCAGATAACCCTGACGTGGTTTCTGTTACCATACTCCAGGAGGATCTCTCCTTACAGTCTCTGCTCAAAAATATACATAACATAGTACTTTAAATTTTGAGCCAGCAGCTGGAGACCAGGCTAGGTGCCTCCAGCTGGAATTTCTTAACATGCCTAATACCCAGTCTGTCTAGTTACTCCCATCCAATTAGCCTTAGAAACCCTCTCAGAAGCTGCATGGAGGAGGCTTGCTACTGTGGCAGCTATCCCTGAACAGGTGGACAGGAAATATGTGGCTCCTAAGTCTAAGCCCATGTATTTGACTCAGCCAGTAGCATATACGAGTGTCATTTTGGCTGAGAATGACAAAACCATAGAGCCTAAGATTGCTGAGCACCCCACTAAGAAATAGTCATGCAAGGTGGATGCCATGGGCAGGCAGGTCTAGTCCTCTGCTGCCCTTGGTATGAGGATAGCTAGCTACCAGGGCCACTTCTGTAAGTGTGAGTATGCCCTTTGGTGCAAGTTCAAATCTCTGGCAGAGGGTCTGCCAGACACGGAAGCTATACAAGAAATGCTGCTAGCTGTTAGAACTGATTCTAACAGCCACCACTGTAAAGTATCTATGGATGCATTTGATGCAGCAGCCCACTCCACAGCCACACGTATCTGCATCATATGGCATGCTTCATTGTGGACTGCTAGCTTTGCCCCAGACATTCAACAACAGATCATGAATGTGCGCTTTTGAGGGCACTGATCTGTTTGGGTAACAGGTAGAGTAGTCACTTAGGAGTCCCCTTAAACAAGATCATCCTTTAACACTTCCTGACCAGCTTCCTACAACTGAGGGGTAGAGGATGTGGCTGTTTCCATAACAGGCAGTACTTTTTGCTTGAGGGCAGAGGAGGCACTCAGAGCCCAGCCACCTCAAGCCCAAAAGAAGGTGAGAAAAGCGCTTAGTGCCAGACTTCCGCTGACGTCACTGAGCCATGCAGGAGTGGTAACCCAGAGCTCTGTCTACCCTATGACTCAAAAGTTAATTTTATTATATATCCCAGCGAGTTATCTAAATCTAACAATACTGGAATATTTCCCGAACAGTGGCGAGCAAATCCAAATCGGGAGAAGGCGGAGGCCTCAAGCAGCAGAAATTAGACTTTGCCCCGAAAGGTCAGGCTAGAGATGCACCACCATCTAGGCCTCCAGAAACAGCCGTAAGGGAGGTGGAGAGTGGTGAGGAAGACTTTACTATTACCTCGCGTCGTGAGCTTCGGCACCTTATTCGGACTCTGGATACCATGAGGGCAGACATAGCAGACAATAAAACCAAGATAAAAGAACATACCAAACAAATACAAACCCGAGATGAGCATCTCACATCATACTCTAAGGCCTCAGATCTCCACAATGGAGCAATTTTACAATTGCATGATCGTTCACAAATCCTTCTAAACTAGATTGAGGATTTGGTAAACTGCTCGCGAAGAATTACCATCTGACTGCATGGTCTGCCAGAACAGACTGAAAGCGGCAATGTTCCAGACTTCGTTGAAAGTTTATTAAAGGAGATTCTCAATCTTGATAAAGGTATTCAGCTGAACATTATTAGAGCTCACTGGGCACTTATGGTGCCACTTAAAGACCCCAAAGTCAGACTTCACTCTTTAATTATAGCATTTATGGACTTTAGGACCAAAGAGGTGGTTTTAAGGAAAGCATGGTCTATGGGAGAGATCATATTTGGGGACACAAAACTTTTCATCGAACCAGATTATGCATTTTCTACCATGGCTAAGCGCAAACTCTAGTTCCCAGTGATGAAGGCGCTTCGGGGCGAGGGGTGACTTCCCAGCCAAACTCAGTAACCTCGGATAAAGGGGTAAAGATTTTCGACTCTGTCCTTGAGGCTAAAAAGTATTTGACCTCTCTAGACATCATGGTAGATAACCTGATCAACCCCTTCCTCGTTAAAGACATTGAGATACGCCAGTGGCAATCAGCAGGAACTTCCTGTAACTACAGACGCTCTCCCAGTGGACCCAGACCTACACAGACCTCCAACCCCTGGTCCAGAATACTGGAATTGACCGCAAAGCAGAAAGAAAGCAGAATACTCCCACCAATTCTGGAGCAACCTATGGAGTTCCTGAATCATATTCAGAAGCAAGAAACCTTGAGGGCTCCTCCTCACATAGCACCTGAACTAACTGTTGGGCAAGTAAGGTTGTGGCGTTTCTCTGATCAAATCCCAAGTCCTCTTGATCTGAGAGGCGGATACGCCTAAACTTAAGAGACTGGAGTTCAGGTCAATCAATGTTCTATGAAGTTCCTTCCTTTTACTGACTTTGCCACAATATTCAGATTCTAAGGGCAGAGATGCAGGAGTGACATTTACGCAACTTGCTTTTTTGTGTTTACAAAGTGGGAGGTCAACTTTTGAAACTCCCCCACAGCTCACTCTTATCTTACAATGCCCTAATCATGGTCTTGTTAGTTGTAAAAAGGCAATAATAATTGTTCTAATTACAGTGTTAATCAAGAAACTGAAAGTTAAAGGGATATTTCAGTAAAGCTCGGGGTAAGCCAGAACCTAGCACACTGCTGGGGCTCCAGAAAACCCCGGGGAGATCCGAATACGGATGAAGGGAAGGGTCGTGTGGAGTCAGGAAATGAGCTGGATGGCACAAGTGACACCACAAGAGCCACATAGATATTAACCTTTAGTGGTCTGGCGGCACAGTGTGGGATATAATCTCACACATTCCACCACCATGACTCACTGTAAGCGTGGTGGGCCTGCTGTGGCACCCTTGAAGCAAACACGTTGGTTTTGCATAAAATGGTTGAAAGTTAGTTTGATTTTGCTCTATGGTTAAGTTTATTTTAAATTGAGACCGTTTTTTGTCTGGCTGTGCACTTCTTCCCTCCTGCAAACCCCACGGTTCCTCGGCTGGCACAGTTGCCCGCTGCCCGGGGGAGCCTTGGGGAGGGCTTTTTATGATGTGGAGACACGTGGGCCGTAAAGATGGGTGACCTTAAAGTATTAACTTATAATATCAGAGGGCTTAATAGCCCAATTAAAAGAGCCAGGCTCTTAGAAGAAATGAATAGAGCCGGAGCGCAGATAGTTTTATTACAGGAAACCCATCTCACAGAAACTGAACACCAAAAGCTGTGCAGAAGATGGGTTGGTTCAGTATATGCCTTTTCTTATTTGGCCCATCCGCATCAGGGAGGCAATGCAATTCTTATACACAAAGCTTGTCCACTGCAGGTTGAGGCAGTACTCCAGGGCTCCTTTGTGATATTCCCTGCACTCTGGCAAGCTTCTGCGCCCCCAGTGAAGAAGGGGATGGTGACCAGTTTTTTAAAAATACCTTTCAAACAACATGAAGTCTTGCTATATTATAGACATTAGCAGTTTGATCCAGCTCTAGAACTGCCCCGGAGTGAAATGGTTAAAACCATTCCAAAATAGAATTTTGGCACGAGAGCAGCTCTATCTGTGTCATTTCAAACTTGAACTGTCAGATTCTTTACTCCGCCTCAGTGAACAGTCGCTCCGGAGATTTCTCCTTCTGCTCGGTTCATTTCTCGGTTTAAAAAGTGTTTTCTCGGTTGGATTTAACTGAAAATAGTTTTATTTAACACATAAAACCGTTCGGTTCAAGCTCTATCTGTGGTAACCATAAGTAAATGAAGGTTTTGTCTGTGTGGAACTTGTAAGTTATCGAGTTCGGTTTTGAACCGATCAGTGAGTTAAAACTCATTTAAAACTAAAAGTTACTATTTTAGAGTACGGTTCCGGTTCTTATCGGTTCTAAAAAAGCGGATTTAATACGGTTTTCCAATACCATGACAGGTTAGGAACCGATAAGGTGTCTTGCCTGGCACTGCTCTGCTAACAGGCAAGTTTTTGGTTAGGCTGGCATTATGTCTGAGAAACCCAAAAGAAAACCGGGCCCACTGGGTTTCAACACTGTGATGTTTGTGGGGAAGTTCTTACAAGGCTGACCCACACCACATGTGTTTATTGTCTGAGTTTGACCACATCCAGTCAGACTGCCAGGTATGAAGAATTTCCTGCAGCCACCCTGGAAAAAGATTGGGCAGACTCAGGGGCGAGGCCAAAAGTCCGCTGACCGGATGGCCAGCCGGTTCGGTGCCAACCGAACCAGAGGGAATGCCCTCTGACCAGGGCCAGACTTCCTGGGGCAAAGAAAAGCTGGTTCTGAGGAACCAATTCCAGTAAAGAAAACAAGAAAATCAGCAGGTCTGGAGTCCAAAATTCCTTCTCCAACTGCTGCAGAGATAACAAAGCCATACAAATTGTCCAGTCACTGTCTCAGGGTCCGTCCGAACCACCACTATCTGGTAAAAGGTCGGTTCGTCCGGTCCCAGTGGTTCAGGATTATGATATTGAGGAATTTTATGAACCAGAGGAGGGGGAGGAGGATTATGAACAGTATGAATGTGGCTGGGAAGGTCTGGGTGTACCCATTGAACCGGACATCTCCCCAGACAGACCTTTAGAATCTCCCCCTATGCTGTCTGAGTCCCCATCTCATTTTATGTTTTATAAAAAAGTTGCTGAAACCCTCCAGCTTCCTTTAGAAGAGGCTGTGGATGAGCAAGAGGAGCCTGATTTTGTAGAAATGATGGATATTCAGAGTCTAGGAGATTGTCTATTCCTTTACATAAGTCTTTTAGGAAACAATTAAAATTTTAAAAGCTCCTAATTCTGTGCCTCCTGTAGATAAAAAGATGGGCAGAAGGTATACATTGTCAGGCCCTGATACAGAATTCCTTTCTCAGCAATGCAGTCATGTTGGGGTAGTTCAGGCTGCTGCCTGTCATAAAGCTAATATTCCCTTGGCTTCACATCCTCCTGACAAGGATTCCAGGAAGATTGATGCCATGGCAAAAAAACAGTATATGGCAGCCTCTCTGGGACTCAGGCAAGCAAATTATATGGCTTATGTAGCTAGGTATCAGAAATCTAGATGGGATACTGTTATGCAATTGGCCAAGCAGGCCCATGGCCAGCTGGCTAGTGAACTAGAACAGGTGGCTGCTGATGGCATTGAAGCCTCTAAGTTTCAGTTTCATGCTGCTGTGGATGTTAATGATGTTTCCTCTAGGGTCATGGCCACATCTGTAGCTTTGTAGGTTGGCCTGGCTCAGGTGTACTAGTTTGTCTGGGATACCCAGACTAAGGCTATGGATTTTCCTGTGGTGGGAAATTCTCTGTTTGGAGAGCAGACAGAGAATTACATGAAGAAGATGGATGAATATGGGACTACTTACAAGAGTGCCCAGGCTAAGGGCGGCAAGCCACTCCTCAAAGGCATGCCCCAGGGGTGAGGGTAGGCCTTTTCACAGGCCTTTCTACCAGACTCAGGCCCCTCTGCCTATGCTCAGAGGGCTTCTTCAGAGAGCAGGGGCAGGCGAGGAGGTGGGCAGATCTGCTCCCACCCCCCAGTCTAAAGCTCCTGCGAAACAGGCACCCTGATGGGGTGCCCAGGGCCGATTCTCCTGTACCAGTGGGGGGCAGGCTGGCTTACTTCAGTCAGAATTGGGCTTCTTTAACCTCAGACAAGTGGGTTCTGGAAGTAGTAAGCCAGGGTCTGGTTCTCGGCTTCAAAAAGTTTCCCAAGTTGAGAAGCACATTTTTTCTACCTGCAAGTGCTTCAGAGACCCTTGCTCTGGAAACAGAGGTCTCATCCTGTTAGCTCTCAGAGCAGTAGAAAGGGTTCCTCCCTGCATCAGGGCAGGGGTCTGTATTCAGATACTTCCTTACCCCAAAAAGACAGGAGAATGGCCCATCTTAGATCTCAGATATCTGAACAAGCAT
Source organism: Neoceratodus forsteri (assembly GCA_016271365.2). Classification (NCBI taxonomy): domain Eukaryota; kingdom Metazoa; phylum Chordata; order Ceratodontiformes; family Ceratodontidae; genus Neoceratodus; species Neoceratodus forsteri. Next base: position 1,541,554,837 of record CM057456.1, on the reverse strand, counting down.
CTTTTGAAACCAAAGTTCAAAATGGTAACTCTGGCAATGATTTTACCTTCCCTAAGGCCAGGGGCTGGCTAGCCTCCTGGACCTCAAGGATGCCTATTTCCATGTCCTAATCAGAAGATCCATCGAAGTACTCAGATTCGAACTGCCCTCAGGTCATTACCAGTTCAAAGCAATGCCCTTGACCTTACCTCTGCTCAGGGGTATTCACAAAGTGTCTAGCAGTGGCAGTGGCCCACTTAAGGAGGCAGAGGATTGCTGTTTTCCCTATCTAGGCGACTGGCTCATTGTAGGCCAGTCCCAGAACAGGTAAATCTCACCTGCAGGTCACCCAGCAGCTTCTCACCTCCCTGGGTTTTCTGCTAAACCTACCAAAGTCAGTTCTGGAACCAGTCCAGGTACTCACCTTTATAGGGGCAGAATTGGACACAAAGCTAGCCAGAGCCTTTCTTCCCCAGAAAGGGTAAGGAATTTAGTGGCTCTGGCCTCTTCCTTCACTCTGCAGGTCTCTCGACCAGCAAGACACTTTCTGCAGCTTCTGGGCACATGGCTGCATCCACAGCTGTTGTGCAGGGAGCCAGATTTCAGATGAGACATTCAGTTTCACTTGAGAACCTTTTGGTCTCAGAGAAGAGACCCCTTTCAAGTTGGTCCCAGTGACTCGAACCTTGATCCTAGCTCTCCAGTGGGCAGGATCAGAGCAATTTAGGCGGGGTCCCTTCATTTCCCCTTCTCACGACTTGACTCTCACAGATGCTTCCCTTCTGGGTTGGGGAGCCCACATGGGCGACCTTTCCACTCAGGAGTTTGGTCCCCAGGAATCTCTGCTCCACATCAATTTGCTGGAACTCAGAGCTGTCTTTTAGCTCTTCAAGCTTTTCTGCATCTGTCCACGACAAGGTGATACAAGTCAGAACAGACAACACCACAACAATGTGGTACATCAACAAACAGGGGGCACTCAGTCTTGACCTTGTGCACCGAGGGCAATGAGTTGTGGTCTCTGGCCTATTCCTGAACACTTCCCTCATAGCAGTTCATCTTCCAGGGAAGGACAATGTCTAAGCGGATGCCCTCAGCAAGTTTCCCAGGGCCATCACTGAATGGTCCCTGGATCCTCAAGTGCTGGGGATAGTTTTGCCAGGTGGGGCATCCCTCAGATAGATCTTTTGCAGCCCCAGACAATCACAAACTTCCTCTGTTCTGTTGCAGGCCTCCAGTGCTGGGCTCAGTTCCCCTGGATGCCTTCTTCTGGATTGGGAGGAAGTTCCTCTATGCTTTCTCCCCTTTCCTCTCCTATTCAAAGTACTAGTCAAATCAGATCTCAGCCTTGCAGGGTGATTCTGATTGACCGGTTGAGCCAGGCAGCCCTGGTACCCTCCTTCTGTCTCTGACAGTCCATCTTCCCCTGTGCCTCCCAGGAATCACAATCTGTTGACTTGTGCCCAGGGAAGGGTTTGGTATCGGACCTCAAATCCCTCAACCTCAAGGCCTGGCTCTTGAGGAGTTAGAGTTGCTGATTTACACCTCTCTCAGGGTGTTCTTGAGATCCTAAAGGCTTCCAGAAAGCCTTCCACTAGGGCTACTTATAGTTCTAAATGGAAAAGGTTTTCCATTTGATGTGCTGGAAAAATATTTCCCCAGAATCTGCTGAATTGCCCATTTTGTTAGATTACATGGTATATCTTAATTCCTTGGGTCTCAGACCAGCTACCCTGAGAGTTCATTTGGCAGCTGTGTCTGCTTTTGTGTCAACAGGAAAGTCATCCTCTTTCCTCTCATCCTGTGTTTTCCAAGTTTTTAAGGGATTACTCCATACTAATCCTCCTTTCGGGAACCGTCCCTGCTTGGGACCTTAATGTTTGCATTGCCCAGTTAATGCAACCCACTTTTGAACCTCTGTCTTCTGCAGAGCTTAAGTACCTAACTTGGAAAACTGTTTTCTAGTGGCTATCACTTCTGCCAGGCATAAGTGAATTGCAAGCCTTGTCAGTGGAGACTGACTTTATTTCTTTCCACAGGGATAAGGTAGTCCTTAGGACTAATAGGAAGTTTTGCCTAAGGTGGTTTCAGATTTCCATCTTAATCAATCTATCTCCTTCCAGTATTTTTCACTGATCACTCCTCTTGGGTGAGAGGAGGTTGCACAACCTGGATGTTAAGAGGCTCTTAGTTATTATATAGGCGTACCAAAGGTCAAGGTTGAATCCCTCAACTTTTCCTTACCTATGGTGAAGTTGGAAAGGCAAACCTGCCACTAAGAGATCAATAGCCAGGTGGATTGTCTCTTGTATCCAATTTTGTTATCAGAAAGTGGGCAGAGCCCCCCGTTTGAGGGCTCATTCTACCAGGGTACAGCTGCGGCTCTAGCTGCTGCCAGAGATATCCCTTTATAGAGATTTGCCAGGCTGCTACTTGGAAAGCGGTACACACTTTTACCAAGCATTACTCCTGGATGTCCAGGCCAGGAGAGATGCTTGGTTTGGCTAACTGTTCTTCAGAGCCTGTTCCCTAAGTAGGTTCTGCCCTCCTCCATGGAGGTACTGCTGTGTATTCTGCTAATGTCTGTAATATAGCAAGACTTCATGTTGTTTGAAGAAAAAATTACTCACCTTAGTAATGTTGTTTCTTCTAATGGAGTCTTGCTATATTATAGACCTCCCCCCCAACCTGCCCCTCTCAGAACCTCTACTTGGTGGGGTGCGGGCAACTTAGTGTGGGCACTACTTATGTTCTTTTAGCATTTTGTCTCCTTTGGGTCTTTGGGGGTGTGTATGTGTACGCGTGTGTGTGTTTTATTATACTTATGTTCCATTTTCATATTATTAGAAATGCTGTTAGTATTTCTGGTCCCCTGACTTGAGTCTTGGGTGTTGGGACCATCAATGGTTGTTATTATTTAGGTAGCCATTTGGCTAGTGTAGGTTACAGCTTCCACACAGACCTTAGTGAGTTTGGCTCGTAAAGATCTGACAGTTCAAGTTTGAAATGACACAGATAGAGCTGCTCTCGTGCCAAAATTCTATTTTGGAATGGTTTTAACCATTTCACTCCGGGGCAGTTCTAGAGCTGGATCAAACTGCTAATGTCTATAATATAGCAAGACTCCATTAGAAGAAACAACATTACTAAGGTGAGTAATTTTTTCTTACAAGAATACTTGTGGCACCAGAACACCCTTGCATCATGGGAGGGGACTTTAATACCATTCTTTGTCCGGTTAGGGACAAGAGAGGAGGGGCTTCTAGAACCACATTGGGAGTGACGGGAACCACTCTAACTAGGCTCTGCACAAATCTAGGGTTGGCAAAGGTATGGAGAGAGATTAATGGGGACAAGTGAGATTACACGCATTACTCAGATAGGCACAAATGCTATTCCAGAACAGATTTTTTTTTTCCTTTCCAAAGAATGGTTGTACACTGTGAATTCCTGTCACATTTTACAGCGTACTCTATCAGACCATGCTCCACTTAAAATGAAATTGGCACTAGGCCCTTCCATTCAGAACTCTCACTGGAGGCTTAATGTGGGGTTACTAAATGATCTAGAATTCAAATACCTGATAGTCCACCATTAAATCCTATATTTTAGATAACCCCCCAAAAGTCACTACCCACACAATTCGCTGGGATGCCCTCAAGGCAGTCCTCCACGGGGTAACGATCGCCTTTGTCTCCAGAACGACAAAAAAAAAACAGGTACAGAAAAGAAGGGAATTAGAGACTGAAGTAAATGACCTAGAGTTTCAGCACAAAATTTTGCTAAGTGAATCAGTTCAGACCCAGTTACTGGAAAGGAAAAAAATCCTAGAGAGACTTCTCTCCTCTCAGATGGAGGCAAGTTACAGAAGAATTAAACAAAGTTATTGTGAAAATGGGAACAGGGCAAGTAAACCGCTGGCTGTCACACTGAGACAGCAGAAGGCTAGTAGGTTGGTGCTTCTGCTGAGAGATCCAGGAGAAAATGGAGCCGTAGTCAGTCATCCAGAAAAAATAACTGAACTTTTCTCAAATTATTATAAAGCACTATACCTTCACTAACCTGTAGCCTGTTCAAAGCCAAAAACCCTCTCATTCTTTGAAGGACTCACCATCCAAAGGCTGTCACCAAGTGAAAGGGAAAATCTAGACAGTGAAGTCACCTTATAAGAGATCAGAACCCAAGTATCGACCCTCAAAAATAGCAAATCCCCTGGACCAGATGGGTTTCTCCCAGAGTTTTTTAACATGTTTGCAGACCTTCTGCTGGCCCTCCTACTCCCAGTCTGTAACGAGGTAATGGAGGGAGGTCCCACTCCAGAGTCATGGCAGTTAGCTCACATATCGGTTATTCATAAATTAGGAAAGTACCCCCTAGACTGTGGGTCGTACAGACCTATCTCCCTGCTGAATGTTGACCTGAAACTGTTCACAAAGCACTAGCCAGGAGGCTACAAACCTGTGTCACTTCCCTAATTCACAGGGATCAAACAGGGTTCATCACAGGAATATTCCTACCAGATAATATCCGATGGCTGTTAAACATTATTTCCTCCCAAAGTTCACAGGAACACCTTCAGTTAGCCAACTCCATGGATGCAGAAAAAGTATTTGACAGGGTAAATTGGCAATTTCTCAAAACATCCATGGAGAGAATGCAATTCGGCCCTAAATTTTTGCAATCTGTTTCTCAACTGTATACAATCCCCAAGGCCCTGGTGCGAGTTAACAGTATAAGCTCCCCCTTCTTTCCCTTGACTAGAGGAACGAGACAGGGATGCCCCCTTTCCCCTCTACATTTTGCCTTGTGCCAGGAGCCTCTGGTGGCTAAGGTTAGACAGAATCAGGAGGTAAGGGGTATTGTGGTGGGCAGCTCTGAACAAAAAATCTCATTATAAACTGACAATACTATTTCCTTTTCATCTTCTCCAGAGAGCTCGGTCCCCTCCTTAGTAAAAATATTTGAATCATTTGGTGAAATATCAGGTTATAAGATTAATTTCTCTAAGTCTGAAACTCTTGTACTCAGCGGAAAATTGGAACAGGAATTTAAAGGCGATTTCCCCTTTAGATGGGCCCCGAAAAACCAGATCAGATGTCTAGGCGTACAAATTAACACAGATAAATCCAAATTGTTTTCAATAAATTACAGTGAACTATGGGAGGCAATAGAGCAAGACCTTGCCAGATAGAGACTCATCTGGTGGGAAGGGTTGCAGTAATAAAGATGAATATTCTCCCCCGTCTTCTATTTTTATTTGAAAATCTCCCACAAACCTTCTGGAACAGATTAAACAGAGGCATACTGCAATTTGTATGGCAGTATAAGAAACCAAGAATTGCTAGACGGGTGCTATTTCTCCCTACAGAGGAAGGGGGTCTGACCTTGCCGAACTTTTATCTATACTACCTGGCAGCCCAGATGGGCCAAGTTCTTTCCTAGGCTAAGCAGAGAACTTCATCTGGCTGGTATGACTTGAAGAACGAGTCAGCAGGGGATCACTCTCTGTTCACCCTGGTCTTGGCCCCCGTGACCCAGGAATATGTAAAGCAAATCCCGAACAAATGGGTAAGACACGGATTATACATCCTCTTTAAAGTAAAGAAGCTGATGGCTGCCCCTGCGGGAGTGGGTCTGTTGTCACTGATTAGGTATGAACCAGGGTCCCCCAGCTAGACCAGGGATTTGCAAGATGGGAGGCTCAAGGGGTGACAAGGTTTTCCCAAATCATTGAAAATGACAGATGTATTTCCTTCCAGAGAGCTAAGGAGAAATTTAGATGGAATAACTCAGAATTTCTTAGATATATGCAAACCAGACACTTTATTAACTCTATGGATCATCTTGGGGGCCTTATCAGACCCTGCTCAGAGTGGGAAAACTTTCTTTATGGAACAGTTCAAATAGCTGCGGGAGATAAATACATATCCAGCATATACAAGATACTGTTGCAATTGGGAGGAGTTTCTTTACACTCACATAAAATGGCATAGGAGCATGAATCAAGCCAGAGCATCAGTGAGGAAGACTGGAATCACAGGCTTAAATTAGGCTAGAAAGTAACAGCAGCCCCTGCCTGGAGAGAATTTTTTTATAAAGTTTTAATTGGATATTTCCATGTTCCTACTATAACACATTACTCTGCATCTCGTTCAGCATTGTGCTGGAGACAGTGTGGAGGGATAGGAAACTACTGGCATGTGTTTTGAAGTTGCCCCCAGCTGGTTGTTTTCTGGCAGGCACTCCAGGAAACTGTCCATAAGGTCACAGGGATTCTCCTTCCTTTAGAGTTTACGGAATGGGTTTTGGGTTTTGCCACTGCAACTCACTTAGAAGGAGACTCACGTAGGGTGGTCCTCACACTTATGGTGGTTGGGCTAAAGTGCATCACAGCCAAATGGCTTCAGCCAGAGGTGCCCACGATACAGGAGTGGGTGGGTAGAGTGAGGGAGGTTGTCTCCATGGAGGCCCTGAATTTGATAAACATGCATCAAGTTGGCAAGCTTGGGAGTCTTGGTTGCTTGGGGAATCCAGGGGGGTGGACCCCCTTAGTCCTGCCCCTCTGACCGACCTCTGAAGGGGGGGCGAGGGATGAGGGGTTCCCAAGTAGTTCCCCGGGCCCGCCTGTCCTAGTATTATAGTTGAGGCCGAGGTACTTTGTTAGTTATCAACACAGACTTCCACAGGAACCAGATTCCAAGGATCCCTAAATTGTAAACACCCTGGCTCAATTGGATTTATCTCCTTTTAAACACCGAATTGTCTGTTTACTTACTTTATGGTATAAATAAGGGGAAGGGGAGTTGTTTTTTTACACACAGCCAGTGTTATGTTAGGGGCTGAAGTTTTGTATGTTAACTTGCCCCATATTAACTGTTTTTGTAATTTCAGTCTGATATCATTCGGGCACCTGCCATTTTAATGACAGATGCCCACCTGCAGCTCATAAATGTACCTAATGATTACTAAATTGTTCTCTAAATGAATCTGTATGTATTGCTGTGGTGACCATGCAATGAATAAAGCTGTTATTTAAGAAAAAAAAGGGCTTACTGCTGCCATCTGAAGCTCCAGCCCCAGAACTGTTCAACGATCCTGAGATGGACCACACTTCCCCATTGGGGGGGCCCTCTCCCAGTTCTACCATCTGTAGCAAGCCTTTTTGACATACAACTGGGTTCCAAGGATCATCTGAAAAGGGTGCTCCCTGGAGTTGTTGGAATCTCTCCGGACAATCCTCCCAGGAGGCAACTCCCTTTGTCAGTTCACATGTCAGAGCTACTAAGACAGGAGATTGTGTGCCTGATGAGAAACGGCAGTGGAAATAGGACTACAGTCAGAACAAAAGAAAGGATACTACTCCCACTACTTCCTGGTACTCAAGAAATCAGGAGGCATGCACCCCATTCTTGACCTCAGAAAACTGAACAAATACACGGATGGAGAAAAATTCAAGATGATTTCTCTGGGGTCCTTGCCACCCTGCCTGAAGCAACAGGATTGGCTAGTATCTCTGAATATACAGGACACATACCAGCACATACTGGTGCACCCCAGGCACCACAAGTGCCTCCAGTTCTGCATGGAGGGGCAACTTTACCAGTTCAGAGTCCTTTCCTTTGGGCTTTCCTCAGCACTGCGAGTCATTACAAAGTGCTTTGCAGCACTTGCAGCGCACCTCAGAAAGCTAGGACTGCAAGTCACTCATACCTGGAAGACTGGCTTATAACAAGTCTATCGAGACAGACAGAGCAGGCAATGGCCACTGCCTTGCAGTCTTCTGATGTCTTTGGGAATCCTGATGGAACCCTTCCAAGTCTGAACTAGAGCCTTCTTAAACTTCTCTTTATAGAAGCTCTTCTGGACACAACCCTGGCTCTGGCCTTTCTTCCAGACAACAGAAAAGAAACAGTCTTGCTGATGGCATGCTTCACTGTGGAGCACAGAACTGTGCCAGGTCACTCCATGCAATACATACTGTGACTTACGGCATCCTTGGTTATTCACAGTCCCCCTGGTCTGACTGTGCATGAGGATGACTCAGTGGATGCTCAGTGCTCAATGTTTCCAAGCATCACACCCACAGAACTATGCTGTTCAGGTAGCCAAGCCCCTGATGTGATGATCCGTGGAGAAAATCCTCCAAGGCTTCCCTTTCTCCCCACTAGAGTCAGAGGTGACCTCACCATAGATGTCTCTTTACCAGGGTGGGTGGAGTGGGGAGCTCACTGCCAGGGTCTCCAAACAGAAGGAGTCTGGGTGTGACAAGGTTGAATAAGGCCCTGACCCATTTGTTATGCAGAAAGAGGTTAAATGCAAGGATCTGTTCTTTCCTCTCCTTTTCTGTCTTCTCTGTCTGGTTGCGCAACCAAATGTTTTTGTGAGACCTAGAAACTGATCACTCTGACGGTTTTGCAGTTCTTCACCTCTCGCTATCTCTCTGCCTTTACTTGCTGTTCTGTTTTTTCTTCCCTCTTACATATCTGCAGTTATAAAAATTTATGTGAATCTTTATGTGGAAATGTCACTGATACTGGGATCCCTTCATTTAAAACTGTACATAATTATAGTCAAAACTGAAAATATTCCACACTCACCCACTCAAATGAAACGACTGCTCTGAACTTGTAAAGTGCTACTTTTTAATTAAAGTGCCATATGTGCACAAAAAACTCAAACCTGACACGTTTTGGAATACCAATTCCATTTTCAAAGCATCTGAGATGACTCCAAAAGCACACCCTTTATATAGCATTAGTGATGACATCATCAAGCAGCATCATAGAAACTGTTAAAGCAGACTTGTTATATTCCTGCACCCCCTTCCATGTACACACCTCTGTTTTTTGAATTTGCTGTATATAAGTATGCTGTTGAAATGATTGCAGAAACTGGAATTCAAGGGATTAACCTGAGATGCTGGTTTGCAAACTCTCTGAGATGCTGTAAACAACAGGCCAGTTCTGGGTCATTATGTTATTTTTGCTGCACCTGCAAAAACATTGGAAACTTGCAAGAACATTGTGTGAGAAGCATGCTGTTTTCTTAATGAGAATCCTAGGCACAGATTTATAAAAAGGGCAGCAATGCTTGTACAAGACAGAGACTTGAGATTTGAAATTGAGAAGAAAAAGCTCAGAAGGAAGACTCTGTTTTCTATGTTTGTACTGCCATTGTAAATATACTGAACAATTTTTATTTTTTTTAATTTGCTGTTAATAGTAAAACTATATTTGCAAATTTACAACTGCTCCTGGTTTTCCTGTGCTTCCTGACTTGTGCCTCGACAACAGATTGTGTCAGTCTAAGTGGGATTTACGCCATGCATAATCTAAGCCAGGAGTTTTGTGCATGGGTACTAGACCTAGTACCAGGGAAGCATAGCACATAGCAGAAAGGTATGGATTCTGTAGCAGCAAGTCCAGGAGTGATTACTAGAAGAATGCCAGCCAAACTTGCAGAGACTGAAGTCCAAGCTGAGACTGTACAGCCAGCACCAGCAATGGAAAAAAAAGAACAGGCAGTGACAGAACCTGAAAGCCTCACTGCCTTTTTCAAATGGTGGGCTATACAACAAACAGAGACGGAGAAATGGAGAAGAGAGGAGATGCAGCAGAGAGAAAAAGAGATTCAACGTTTAGAGGCACAGAAAAAAGAAGAAATGCTACAATTCGAGAAGCAGAGAAAAGAAGAAATGCAGCGATGGATGGATACCTTGCAGGCTATCAGAACTGGAGGTTTTGGCACAGGTCCAGCACAGCAACAAAACACAAGCAGCTTAAAAGACATTAAACTTACAAAGCTGTGTCCCTCGGATGACATCGAAGCATACCTGACAGCTTTTGAAAGGATTGCTACAGCTTGCCAGTGGCCAAAGCAGCAGTGGACAATCAGACTGGTACCTTATCCGACAGGGAAAGCCCAACTTGCCTACAGCAATATGGACACACTACACAATCAGAGAACTATGACCTGGTGAAAAGCGAAATCATGAAAAGGTATGAAATCTCTGGAGAGACATACAAGCAAAGATTCCAGTCCCTGATGTATAACTCAAGTCAACAATCCTCGAGAAGCCTTCACCTGACTTGGAGAACTCCTTATGAAATGGCTCCAACCAGCAGGCAAAATACTTCCACAGATCAACACACTTGCAATGGAGCAATTCATCAACATCCTACCTACAGATGTACAGCTTTGGGTAAAAAAACACTGACCAGAAAGTGGTGAAAAGGCTGTTTGTTTGGCAGAAGACTGCCAAATGGCAAAACTGTCCTGTTTTATTTCCTTCACTGGTGAGAATAAAAACTCGTTGAACTTTATTGGTCTGCAGTTGCAGTCTTAGTGTGTGTATGGGAGTGCCATGACTTATGGTTCTGGTACTTAACAGATGTGAAGGTGGGAGATTAGACTGTGAAGGGACTTATAGATTCAGGAAGCAGACAGACCCTATGACAGGGTGGAATAGGACCCTGTCCCATTTGTTATGGAGATAGTGTTTAAATGCAAGGATCTTTCCTTTTTCTGTCTTTTCTCTGTCTGGTTGCGCAACCAAATTTTCCTGTGAGACTTCGGACTTGATCAGCCTGAGCAGTCTCACAATTCTTTGCCTCTCTCTGTCTCTGTTTTCTTTTGCTGTCTGTTTTTTCACCCATGCGTATCTAGACCTGCTAATACAGAAATATGTGCAAATCAATATATGGAAATGAAACTAATATTGAGAATCCATATTGTTTAGAAAATATATATATAGCATTACTGTGGAAATGTATATACTTGTATTTTGTCATAACTGAAAAAGGTATTGAGAATTAGAAGTTATCAGAGTTCAATTTTTAGGCCTTTTTGGTTTTTCAAAAGCTTCAGAAAGGGCCCCTCAGCAAGCACATTCTGTTTATCCTGCCTGAAACTTACAAGGACAGGATGTTTGCTAAGGATGGAGGTTGAAAAGACTTATAAAAAGGCAAAATTGAGCTGCAACTGGGGAGAGGTTTTATAAGAAACAGGGACACAGACTGAAGAAAGATTTTATTTTGCCTCTGTACATAGTTCTTATTAAGTTTATATTTTGTTATGTTACTCCTACTAGAAATAAAGTTTTGGTGAATTTAACAACTGCTCCTGGGTTTTCCCTATGCTTCCTGACCTGTGCCTCGATGACAGACCCTAGTGCATATTGAAGTATGGGGAAAGCCGTGTCCAAAAGGACCAGATATTGGTGTCATCTGCATCCACAGGGACACTCAATACTATCCCACCACCCAAGTGACTTTGAATATTAAGGGTGTGTCGCACCCAATGAAAGTGGGGTAGTACCTTAGTTACCTGTACCTATGATTATTGGAAATTACTTTCCAGGATTTACTGAGTTAATCAAAGAGAGAGTAAATCCTGATGTTTCAGCAGCTGTGGTGACAAGAGTTCAGCAAAGAAAATCTCAGATGATGGGGACTCTTCCTTTCGCTGATTTTGATTCAGACTTGTTTCAGCAGAGCTCCAAAATCTGGCAGTCCAGGAAAGAAAGACGATGCCTGAAGAAACTGTGGTAACAAATGACCGATGGACATAAGGGGTTAACATATGAAAATTCTGAAACTAAACTGATCACTGTTTGTGATTTTCTTTCAGAACAAGCTAACAATGTTTCTCTCCAGGGTTATTTTAAGCAGTTGGGGGTGAAACCAAAACAGGGTGAACCTATGTTTTAAAACTGTAATGGGCTACTATACAGAGTTTGGGTTAAACCTCAGACACAGGACCAGACAGAACAATTGGTTGTACCACAAAAGTATAGATCAGAGTTGTTACACATAGCACATGATTGTCCTATGGCTGGTCACTCGGGGAGGGATCGCACCCTTGCTAAATTGCTTTACAGATTTTATTGGCCTGGAATTCATGAAGATATTGCTACCTATTGCAGTTCTTGTGCTGAGTTTCAGAAAGTAGCTCCAGTGACTAAAAAAGACAAGGTGCCCCTACCCTTGATAGATTTGCCTTTTGAGAGAATTGCAATGGATGTGGTTGGCCCCTTAGCAAAAGTAAAAAAGGTAATTGACTCATTTTGGTAGTATGTGACTATGCTACTCGATACGCAGAGGCAGTTTTAATGTGTACTGTCACAGCCCCAAAAGTGGCAGCAGAGCTTGCCAAAATTTTCAGCAGAGTGGGCATACCTAAAGAAATTATTACTGATCAGGGTAGTAATTTTGGTGCAACATTACTGAAGTAGCTGTACCAACTACTGGGTATCCCTGCCATAAGAACCGCCCTTATCACCCTCAGACAGACAGTCTTGTTGAACGTTTTAATCAAACCCTAAAACTCATGTTAAAAAGGTTTGTAAAAGGGAAAGTGAAAGATTGGGACCAATACTTACCTTACCTGCTTTTTGCTTACAGAGAAGTGCCACAGGCACCAACAGGTTTTTCACCATTTGAAATGCTGTGTGGTAGACAACCTGGAGGGCCACTAGATGTAATAAAAGAAACATGGGAAGATAACCCCCATCAGAAACAATCTATTACGTTTTGTATGTGTGCCCTGAGAAAGAAGCTGGCAAAATATGTTGAAATCACTCATAGTAATCAAGAAGAGGCCTAAAACCAATAGAAGGTGTATTATAACAATGGGGTAAAAGAAAGTTTTTGAGCCAGATGAAAAGGTCTTGCTACTGTTACCCACTACAGAAAATAAACTGTTAATGAAGTGGCAAGGGCCTTATAAAGTGCATAGACGTACTGGCACAGTTAACTGAGATTGAGACCCCTGATAGGAAAAATTCTATTAGATATACCATGCTAACCTCCTGAAGAAATGGGTTGAAAAAACACCAAAAGCTGTTTTGCTAGTTGTACCAGAAACTGATAAAGAAGATACTGATATAGCTTATGGCAGACTGGAACAAACTGTAACCGCTGATGCTGTAAAGGTAAATGTTTCCTTAACCCCCAAACAAACCGCAGAAATTCGTAACTTGCTAAAGACAATTAACATTACTTTCACCACTGTGGCAGGCTGAGCAAAAGGGTTCAAGCATGTAATAGTGACAAGGAATGCTTACCCTATTAGACAAAAGACATAGAGATTACCAGAGCGATTAAGAGCTGACGTGGTTAAGGAAATACAAAAAAATGAAAGAATTGGATATCATAGAAGAGTTGAGAAGTGCTTGATTATCACCAGCGGTGATTGTAAATAAAAAAGAAGGAAGTGTAAGAATCTGCCTTGATTTTAGGAAACTTAACCAAGTGTCAGAATTTGACAGTTATCCTATGCCCAGAATTGATGATTTGGTGGACAGACTGGGGAGTGCCAAGTATATCAGTACTCTTGATCTCACCAGGGGTTACTGGCAAATTCCCCTAGCTAAAGAATCCAGAGACAAAACTGCATTTGCCACTCCTATAGGATTCTATCAGTTCACCACCGTGCCATTTGGTTTACATGGTGCACCCGCTACATTCCAACGATACATGGATGTAATTTCATCTCCTCACACTGGTTATTGTGCTGCATACCTGGATGATGTTGTGGTGTACAGTCCAGACTGGAAAAACCACCTGGAACACCTATGAGCAATTATCCAATCAGTCAGAAAGGCAGGTCTGACAATCCTACCAAGTGTGCATTGGGCATGCAGGAAACCAGATATTTGAGCTATGTTTTGGGAAATGGAGAAGTCAAGACAGAGGTTTCCAAGAAAGAAGCTGTAGCTTAACAGCCCTGTCCCCAAAACCAAGAAACTTGTCAGGTTGTTTTTAAGGCTGGCTGGTTATTGGAGATTTGTTCCCAGCTTTGCTGAGTTCGCTACTCCCCTCACAGAACCCACAAAGAAATGGTTCCCGAATAATGTGAAATGGACCCTAGAGTGTGATGAGGCTTTTCGGACCATTAAGGCTACATTATGTTCAGCTCCTGTTTTAAGAAGCCCAGACTCTGAGGAACAATTTTTGTTACAGACGGATGCATCAGAGGTAGGCCTAGGTGCAGTCTTGAGTTAGCATATAGATGGGAAAGAACATCCTATTCTGTACATAAGTAAGAAATTGCATGACAGAGAGAAAAGGTACTCCACCATTGAAAAGGAATGCCTTGCAGCAAAGTGGGCCATGGAGTCCCTTAAGTTTTACATACTAGGAGCTGACTTTATACTTGTAACAGATCACAATCCTCTCTGTTGGCTTAATCAAATGAAGGATAAAAATTCTAGAATCACACAGTGGTACCTGGCACTACAGCCATTTAAATTTAAAGTGATGCACAAATCTGTGAAAGAGAATATCAATGCTGATTTTCTGTCGAGATATGGATCAGGAATTGAGAATTCAGAAGGTTGAAAGAATGTGAGTTGAAACTTCTTTGCTATGCTGCATATGCACGGAACTGTAAAAGTTATAAGCTAATGCTAGAAGATAATTAAAAGAAAGTTTTGGAAACCTGTCTTTGTAAAACAGGTTCCCTCTTAAAGAGGGGGGGTATGTGACAGGGTTGAATAAGGCCCTGTCCCATTTGTTATACAGAAAGAGGTTAAAATGCAAGGATCTGTTCTTTCCTCTCCTTTTCTGTCTGGTTGCACAACCAAATTTTCTTGTGAGACCTAGGAACTGATACGAACGTACGAAATTTGCCAGCAGATAAAGGTCTAGAGGTCTATCAAGTCTGCTCGAATGTGCAGCTAGCACTCCTTATTCTGCAGCTGCCCCTCCCTTCCACCCTTCCCCTTCATTAACCCTCCCCCTTGTTCTGTCCCATCCTCGTTTGAAGCAGTCCACTGTTCTACTGCATACCACTTCAGCAGGTAACGCATTCCACCCATCCACCACCCTCTCTGTAAAAAAGTGTCTCCTCATCTCCCTCCTGAACCTTCCTCGCTCCAGTCTCATATCATGGCCCCTGGTGGTCCTCCCCTCCCTTACATTGAACAGCCCCTTTGTACCCGTCTTGATAACTCGGATGGTTTCACAATTCTCCGCCTCTCACTACCTCTTTGCCTTCACTTGCTGTTCTGTCTTTTCTTCCCCCTTGCATATCTTCAGGTGTAAAAATATATGTGAATCTTTATGTGGAAATGTCACTGATACTGGGATCCCTTTGTTTTAAACTGTATATAGTTATACTGTTGAAATGATTGCAAAAAAGCTATTTGGAACTGAAGGGGTTTACCTGAGAAGCTGGTTTGCAAACTCTCTGAGATGCTGTAAACAAGAGGCCAGTTCTGGGTCATTATGTTCTTTTTGCTGCACCTGCAAGAACATTGGAAACTTAAAGAACATTGTCAAAGTCAATTTTATTTATAAAAGGCACTTTTCAAAATTCCAAAGTGCCTGTACATAGTTAAAAGTACAGCAATGGATTAAAACAATAAATACTGAAGTAAAAATTTTGCAGCACAACCAGTTATTAAGCATCAAAAAATGCTAGATAAAATAGATGGCTTTTTAACGCAGTTTTAAACATCTTGGTGGACTGGCACTCTCTAACCTGGTGAGGCAGAGAGTTCCTCAGGGTCGGGGCCATAAAAACAAACGATCTTGCCCCTGAGGTCTTCAAATGGACCCTTAGAACCTCTAGCAATCCCTTATCAGTGGAACGAAGAGGACGGGTGGGGTAGGGACACATGAGGTCTTGCAAATAATGCAGACCCTGTTCATGTAGGGCCTTATAGGTCAGCAAACTGACCTTGAAGGTGATCCTCCACTGCACTGGCAGCCAATGCAGCTTGCAGAGCACAGGCGTGATTTGGCACGATCGTGAGATGCCCATCAACAACCTTGCTGCCGCATTCTACAGCAGCTGCAGGTGGCAGAGGTCCACCCCCGGGAGCCCTAGGTATAGTGCATTGCAGTAATCAAGGCGGGAGGTCGGAAAGGCATGGACCAAAGTCCGTGTGTGAGAAGCATGCTGTTTTCTTAATGAGTTTCCCAGGCACAGACTTATAAAAAGAGCAGTAATGCTTGTACAAGACAGAAACAGAAACTGAGAAGAAAAAACTCAGAAGAAGGACTCTGTTTTCTGTATTTGTACTGCCATTGTAAATAGTTATACTGAACAATTTTTATTTTTTATTTTGCTGTTATTAATAATAAACCGCTGTTTGTGAATTTTACAACTGCTTCTGGTTTTCCTGTACTTCCTGACGTGTGCCTCGATGACACTGGGACTCCTCAGAAACACATTTCTACCTAATTGTGACTAAGATGTGTGCAGTTATTTACAGCCTGAAAGCCCTGATCAACTTGGTCAGCCAGAAAACAGTCCTCCTATAGACGGACAAGTCTATCATATACTGTGTAAACAGACAAAGAAGAGCATACTGTTACCCTTCCTGCAGGGAGGCAGTAAGAAAGTGGGAAATGGTGCATGGAGCAAGGGACCCTGCACCAAGCAAGCTATCTGCCAGAAGTCCAGAACACTCCAGCGGACAGACTAAGTCAAACAGCAGCAGATCCTCATGAATAGTCACTAATTCTAGACGTCATGAGATCACTATTTGACGAGTGGGGCACCCTAAATGTGGACCTTTTTGCTTCCCCACTCAATGCCAGACTGCCTCATTTCTGCTCTGGAAATCCAGGACCTGGTGTTTTCTGTTAGGATGCATTGAGACTGCCATGGCACAATCTGTTTCTGTATGCATTCCCTCCAGTCCCTGTCATTCAGAGAGTGATGTTCAAGCTGCAGGTACAAGGGGGCAGACTGATTCTAACAGCCCCCTCCTGGCCTCAGCAGATATTGTTTCCTCTGTTGCCTCAACTGCCAGTCGGCAAACCAAGGATTTTGCCACTCTGGATGGACTTATCCTAAGCTCAGTGCCAGCTAGTCCATCCTAACCTGCACTCCCTTCACCTTCAGGCCTGGCTTCTGAAGAGATAGAAGTGGAGAGGCTTGAAGTGTCTCACAGAGCCTCTGAGATACTCTAGGCTGCACATAATCCTTTCACTGGGAAGACATACGCAGTTAAGTGGAAGCGCTTTTCCATCTGGTGTTCCAAACTCCCCATGGACCCTTTCAAGTGTGCACCAGGAAAATCTTTGGAATACTTACTGGACCTTTCTGATGCTGGGCTGCAGGATTCTACAGTTAAATTCAACGTATACACTATACCAGTGTACCACAAATCTGTGTTCATCGTTTTTTGGCACAGCTGCCACTGTGTAAGAGATGTCTTAAGGGCAACTTGCACACAAGTCCCCCACCCCCACCAAGGTAGCCAGTGACTCCTTGGGACCTCAGTCTTGTGCTGGATAAGCTCGCTCGCAAGCCCTTTGAGTCTATTGTGATGTGCAACATGAAGTATTTGACCTGGAAAGCAACATTTCTAGTGACAATCACCTCTGCAGGCTAAGTGTCTGAAATCTATGCTTTGGTCACAGATTCTCCGTAAACTGTTTTCCATAAAGACAAGTCAGTGCTCCGTGCACACCCCAAGTTTCTACCTAAGGTAGTGTCAGAGTTCCATTTGAATCAGGCCCTGATTCTGCCTACCTGTTTTGCCAACTTCCAGAATAAGGGAGAAAGGATTATCCACTCACTGGATATCAGAAGAGTCCTTAGGTTTTATGTGGACGGGATTAAGGACTACAGACAGGTATAGCAACGTTGTCTTTTTAGACCCTAGTTAAAAAGGACAGCCTGACACAGTTAAGTGCATTTCGGCCTGGATTGTAAATTGCCTTCGCAACTGCTGTGCCATAGCTGGAGTAAAGCTAGAGGGCATGGTGCTTGCCCACTCCATCAAAGCGATAGCCACTTCCTTGGCAGAAATACGTTCTGTGCCATTTGCAGAGATTTGCAGGGCTGCAGCTTGGATCACAGTGCATACCTTTACCAATCACTAGACCCTGGATGTCCATGCCAGGCAGCATGCCACCTTTGGCAAGTTGATTTCTGAATGGATTACTGTCAGGGAGCCCTGTGCTCAAGCCTATCTGGTCTAGGGACTTTCTCTGAGCTTGGTTCTCTAACCCATTAGTGAGAATGTATGGAGAAGATTGATTCTTTGAAGATTTGATAGTTATGTACTTAACGTAACTGTTGATCTTCCTGAATATTTTCTCCATAGAATACCGTGCCCACCCACCATCTCCTGGACTCACCCCAGTTTTGTTATGTTGGTCTTCACCCCTTTTCCTTGAATTGGGCTGTGAAGATAGTGTTACTGGTTAGGTGACCCTTCTTACACAGGCATCATGAGCTATCTTATGCCCTTAGGTTAAGTGAATAGGCTGCTGGTGCAGCTCATGTAGTTCTAGCCACTGGGGGTTGGATTAAGGCTGGGAGAGAGGAACTTAGGGAGTTCATTTCCCTTATAAGTTTAATGTGTTGGACTGCACCTAGTAACAGAGTTACTGGTGTACAGTGGGACTGTCTCTTAAGATTAGTGGGTGACCTGATTAGGCAGTAGGGGTATCTTGGACTAGGGGGGAACCTGGTGGCTCACCCAGGAAACCTATTTGGAAGGATGGAACCACACATCATTAGGGCCGGCATCTTTGGGAGGGTGGTGGGGTGCACAGGGTGTGGAGCAGTCATGATACTGGACTGGGCTTGGAAGTTTGGTGGTTACCCAGTGTGCTACCAGCTAGCACAGCTTAGGGAGGAGGTTGCGGGGATGAGGAGAAAGCTGGGGAAGGGGGGTGGTATGGTTGGGGAAGGGGGCTGGAAATCTCCCACAGGGTTGCACCAAGCACTGGGGGTGGGGGTATAGGGAAAGGAGTGCAGGAGAATACTCAGGGGTCACATAGGGACCCTGGCAGAGGGGTCCAAAAGGACACTACCAAGGAAGCAGGCAGGTAACTGGGGACCCTCACAAGGGAGACGGAGGGACAACATTCTCAGGAAGTAGGCAGATGGCCAGTGCTGGACAGAAGGAAGCAAAGGCGGGGAGGTGGATCAGACCTTACACTCAGTAACCTTGCAATTCTCTTCTTCTGCTCAAGGATGAGGGGGTGATGTAGCCACAACAGGGTGGTTAGAGACGGAAGGGTGGGAGTGGGAGGCAGGAGGCAGGGGCCAGACAGCAGGAAGAACAGGGGGGGACCTGGAATGCAGGAGAATGGGGGGGCAGTGAATCAGAGCAGGATGGGCAGGGGGAAGAGGGAGGAAAGCGCAAGGAGAAGGACCAGTTGGGAGGAAAGGTAAAGGAGAAGGACCAGAAGTACAAGGAGGATTCAGTAAAGGGAGCTGAGGGTTTAGGCCAGGGGAGCACGACGAGCAAGGAGGAACTAAATGGAGACAGGAAGGAAGGGAGGATGAGCCAGGCTAGTTTAGCAGATGGGGAGAAGGACCAGTTGCAAGCAGTGAGGGGAATTAAGGTACAGAAGGATACTCAGGAGGAGAAGGGCATAGGATTGGAGGAGGGGTGGCCATGGTAAATAAGGAGGGGTGGCATGTGGCACCCAGATAGGGAGGAACAAGGAGCCAGCTGGGTGGAGGGGCCAGTAGAAAGGATGAGGGACATGGAAGGGGGATGGAGGAAAAGGGTGGTCAGGTGCTCCTGCTGGGGATTCTATGATCAGGGGTATCAAATGGGATAGGGAGGAGAAGCCTGGCCAGTTAGAACAAGATGCTTCCTCGGACTAACAGTGCACAGGGCTAAGCACGAGTATATCAGCTGGCAAGGACTGTGGGGTTCCCAGACATACTGGTCCACCTGGGTACAAATGACTTGAGGGAAATAGCGAGCTAGAGATACAGGCAAGATTCAGGGAGCTCTTGGGGTCTATCATGACATAGGATGCACAGTTTCCTTCTCAGAAATCCTGCCAGTGCCAAGGGCTAGTGGGGAACACAAAGGAAAATTAGGGAGATAAACCAGTGGCTCAGGGAGTGGTGTGAGGCCAGAGGGTATGGGTTGATGGGGATTGGGGAGACCTGGGAGGATAAGGAGCTATATGCTAGAGATAGACTACATCTCAATTTGGAGGAGGAATCCTTAAGTTGAAAATAGAGGTTCATTGGTGAAAAGTGGGGTTTAAACTTGTGAAGGGGGTGGGATGGGAGAAAAGGCTGTCAAGGGGGTGCCGATAAAGGAGGGACTCTGTCTCCACCCCCCTGGGGACCAGGAGGATTGCAGGAAAAGGCCAACTGGCAAAGTGCAGACCAGGAGAAAACAGAATCCCCAGGGGAACACGAGCAGGGGAAATGGAACTATAGGGAAAGGGTGGAAGGTAGTCCTGCTAAATGCCAGGAGCTTGGGCAATAAAATGCCTGAGCTCCAGGTGATGCTAACTGAGGGAGCAGTGGATGTGGCAGCAGTCACTGAGACTTGGGCCACTGCAGGACATGACTGGGACCTGAACCTGGAGGGTTACACTATGTTCAGGAAGGACAGGGGAGGGAAGGGAGGAGGGTAGCAATGATGGTCAAAAACTGCATTGGCATAGGGAGTAGAGGGAGGCGGAGGGAACCGGGAGGCGATTTGGGTCACCTTGATAACAAGGGGGCAAGAGGTAAAAATAGGAGTGGTGTATAGACCCCCTGCCCTGGCGGAGGAGCTGGAGGACAGTCTGGTGGCAGATGTTAGGAGACACTGCAGACTGGGCAGAGGAGCAGTGGTGGTGTTGGGGACTTAAACATGCCAGGAACAGACTGGGAGACTATGACATCCTCTGTGACCAGGGAACAGAGGTTGCTGGATGTCTTTCAAGACGCGTTCCTAACTCAGCAGGTGAGAGAACCGACCAGGGAGGCACGGGTACTGGATGTGGTCCTGGCAGACAGTGACCAGATTGGGGGCCTGGAGGTAAGGGACCCATTGGCGGGGAGTGATCATGCCACGGTCTGGTTCTGCCTAGACCTAGGAGGGGTAGAAGGCTGCACAAAGATGGAAGTAACTGACTTCAGGGGGGCAGATTTTAGGAAATGGGAAGGATCCTTAAGGAGCATTTGGATGGGATTGGGTCAGACATGGACACTGATAGTAGGTGGGAAATCATCAGGAGAGGGTGCAGGATGCTACCAGCACCTGTGCAAAAGTAAGCAATCACGGTGGGGCCCAAAAACCCTGTTGGTGGACCAGGAGGTCCAGGAGGGTGGTGCGGAAAAAGCAGCCTATAAGAAATTCAAGTGCTCAAGGGTGAAAGGATGAGGGGAGTACGAGCTGATGGCTAGAAGGGCCACTAGAGTGGTGAGGCGGCTAAGGCAAGGAAGGAGCAGAACCTGGCCAGGAAATTAGGAGAGGAAAAGGGGTTCTTTAGATACATTGGGGAAAAGACGAAGGGTGAAGGGGCAGATTAGCAGGATTAAATCAGGGAGAGATGGGCACAAGACCCGGGGAGCAGGCTGAGGTACTAAATGAGTACTTCACCTCGGTTTCACCAGGGAAAATGGGATGCTGCATCATACATGGGAGAGACAGAGATAATGAGGAGGGGGACCCTTACCGATCGGCAGGTCTGGGGAGGGGAGGCATCACTGGCAGGTGGGGGAGGGCTAAGCAGGGAGAAGAGGTACCAGAAGTGGAAATCACAGCAGAGAGAGAGTGAGAAGCCCTCAGCTCCCTTAAGATGGAGAAAGCACGGGGCCGGATAAATTACATCCTAGAGTGCTGAAGGAACTTGCAGATGTCCTGAAACCCCTGGCAGAGCTTTTCACCATCTCTCTGAGGACAGGGTGGGTGCCCCAAGACTGGGAGGTGGCGCGTGAGTGCCTATCCACAGGGGGATCAAGGGAGGTGGCAGGGAACTACAGGCCTGTCAGCCTGACATCGGTGGTGGGCAAGGTGATGGAGGGCATTGTCAAGGAGAGGCTAAGGGGACCTGGATAAGTCAGGGTGCCTGGACGATAGACAGCATGGATTCATCCGGGAAATGTGTCAGACAAACCTGGTGGAGTTCTATGACTGGGTGACAAGTGCCTTGGACCTGGGTAGACCAGTGAATGTCCTCTTTCTGAACTTCAGCAAGGCATTTGACTCTGTTCCTCACGTGGGCCTGTTGGATAAGCTAGGAGAAATGGGGTGGGAAACCAGATGATCAGATGGATAGGCAATTGGCTCCAGGACCAGACCCAGAGGGTCGTAGTTGGTGGGATAGTCTCATCCCCAAGGAGGGTCGTAGTGGGGTCCCACAGGGATCAGTCCTTGGGCCCTTCTGTTCAATGCCTACCTATCTGACATAAGGACAGGAATCAGGGTGAGATGAGTCTCTTTGCAGATGACTCGAAACTGGAAGCGGTGGTGGATGGGGAGGAGGGAGGTGGCCCTGCAGGGGACCTGGAGGCTCTGGAAGATGGTCTAGAAAGTGGAAGCTGAGGGTTCAATGCAGGGAAATGCAAGGTACTCCACCTGGGGCCAGAAACCCAGGCCAAGTGTACACCCTGGGGAATACTACAAGTCTCAATGGCTGAGAGGGACCTGGGGGTGGTGGTGGATGTCAAGATGAACAACTCTGAGACTTGTGGGAGGGCAGCAGCCAAGGCCAACAGCATGCTGGGATGCATCGCTGGGGATCACCTCCAGAAGGAGGAAGTGATACTCCCTCTGTATAACTGCTTGGTGAGGGCACCTGGAGTACTGCGTGCAGTTTTGGAAGCCACACTTAAGAGGACATTAACCTCCTGGAGAGGATCAGAGGAGGGCAACAAAATGATTTGGGGCTTGGGGACAGGACCTATGAGGAGAGCTCGAAGAGCTAAATATGTACACACTGGAAGAGAGAAGGGACCGGGGGACATGATAGAGGCCTTCAGGTACATGAAGAGGGTAAATGGGGAGGAACAGTCAGGGTGCTTGAAGGAAGGAGGAAGGGGCCACTAGAGGGCATGGGTGGAAGCTGGAGGGAAGATTCAGGGGAGAAAGGAGGTGCTACTTCACTGAGAGGGTGGTGGAGCCATGGAATGCACTACCTAGGGGCTGGTGGAGGCAGAGACAGTGGAGGGGTTCAAGAGGGGGTGGGACAGGTACAGGGGAAGGGTTCTGGAAGCAAAATCCAATGCAGCAAGAATATCCAGAACTGGGAAGGGAGAAGCCAGAGAAGGCGAGGGGGACAGCATTGTCAGCACCCAGGGTGGGGGCTGACCAAACGAGCAGACACGAAAGACCGTTAGGCCTATTCTGCTGGCATTTTAGTATGTTAGTATGTATGTTAGAATAGGATACTCAATAGGTTCATGCTGCTCACTTCCTCGGTTAAAAAAAAAAAAAGGACGACACTGATGCAGTTGGGGGCTAATGCCACTCTATACTAGTGGGTGTGTGTGCTGTAAAGTGCATATGGGACCTACTCATGGTGTTACCACCATCTCCAGAAAAGTTCTTCCTCCGTGGGGGTCTTAACACCTCCTACTCAGACCCATTAGTGATAATCTGTGGAGAAGATATTCAGGAAGAACAACAGTTACAGTAAGTACGTAACTTTCATTTCCAGGCTAGCTCAGCAGATCCCCCTGCCCTAACCCGAAGCACACTGTTTGCTAGTCATATGTCATGCAACATCAACAGCACCCAGTCACAGAAAAGAGTGAGGAGTAGCCCTGTGTTACAATGATTCTAAGCACACTGATTGGTCAGTGTGTGATGCAGGCACGCGTGCTACTGTCACAAGACAGTACTTCTTTCAAATGGCATGCTGTGGGTTAGGGAGGGGACCCACTGAGTTAGCCTGGCAGTTGACCATGGTGCCCCTCTCCCTCCAGATATCGTGAATCAGTGGGGGTGAGGTGCAATTCAGTTAAATAGCTCTAGGGAGAGGGGGTGAGAGTTAGTGAAAACAAAAATGGTGTTGACTCCTGGCACCATGGCACTGTGTGGAAATGTTTGGGGGGGATTGGAGAGCAGGAGATAACTGGGGCTGGTGGTATGTTTCACATTGTGGAAGAGTATGGCTTTCCAAAATACTACTTGTTTTCCAATAAATGAGTTCTATACTCTTGTTTTAGTTCTTTTACACTGGCTGAAAGGCAGTTTTTTTTTTTTATGTTTAAATTGTTATCTTTATTACGTAAGTTGGAGCAGTTTTGAGCACTTTTGAAAGATAAGGGGTTACAGCATTCATCCAAATAAACATTTGAACAGGTTTTTATAATCTGCTTAACAAGTAATATATCAGATTATTCCGCCTTTGTATCCATATTATGACAAGATAAGCATCATAACAGAATTATACAAGTATATACAATGTCTCACCATTTTGTGTATCTCCTTTGGACCATCTCTTTCATTATCTGTGTGGAGTCCTCTGAAGACAGTTTATCTTAATTTCACAAATGCACCTTTATACGAACATGATTATGCCTGTTGATAATGGATTAAAAATGTATTTTGTGTTGAAGATACTCTTTTTTTTTTTTAACTTGTATGCTTTATTGAGTATTGTACAGGTTACATCATCAAAAACATCAAGCATAGATGAAGCTGTTACATGAAGATAAGCAGAGCACGTGTGTACACTGAGAAATAAAGGTCAACATGATACAAAAGAAGTCCCACATTGCCGAATACAGAATTGTAATACAGAGGAACTGCAATGTATGGAACACGGGGGCAGTCAGACCTAAGAAACACATGTAGGGAAGAGAAACGAGGCAAACAAGGAGCAAAAAATATAGGTCGATGGGAGGGGGATGAAAGGAGGAGGAGCTAGCAGAGTTGGAGATGAGGGAGCAATAAATAGTTTGGTCTGTTCTGAGCCACAAGATGGAATGTTTTGTAATTGATAACCTCATGTATTGAAAGGTAGATGTTAAAATCATTCAATAAACTGTATTTGAACAACAACAACGAACAAAAGAGAAAGGTGAGGGCATACATAGGTGCGGGAGCAAGGCATGAGAGATGTGGGCATGGAGTTGGACTTGCAGGACAGAGAGGGAGGACGTGGAGCAGATAAAGGGGGCTAGACCAAGCTCGGAACCTATAGGAGAAGGCTGACTGCTCTACAGTGGTCTTTGCATGGGGTAAGAAGAGGTAGAACACCTGAGAGGCAGTTTACAAGAAGAGGAGTATGTGGAATCCATTGGAACCATAAAAGATGCAAAGAGAGAACCAATGTCCCAATTGCCTGGTGTCTATGTTTCTCCAAACTGCAGGCATAGGCTCAAAAGCCTCAGACCCAGTACAAAGTACTGTACACGTACAGTAGGTATGCAAATTCTTGTATGGGTGAGGCTGACAAGGCTTAACCAGAAGAAACCTTGTCTAAAAGCAAGCGTTCTGATTTTCTTCTGTTTAGACTGAGAACTACAAAAAAGTTTTAAATAAAAGTTCTGAATAATCAGAACATATAATGCTAACAATAGTCATTTAAACATTTCTGTATTTTTAATCCATATCAGTGGATTGGAAACCATTGCATAGAATTGATTTAAGATGTATTTGTAGCAAAATGCTCTTCATTAAATAAAAATGATGCTGAAGTGTACCAATACCTAATGTCACTTTTTAAAAACAGAACATTTATAGAAGTGTGGGAATAGAAATACATACTGACGGCATAAGTGGCATCACTAGAATGTTGCTCATTTCAGAATTCTGGGAAGTGGAAGCAATGAAAAAGCACAATGATCCAGCTCTGTGGTGAGCCTGAATAATGTATAGAATAACACCTGGTGGACTGTGTATAATGAGAATTTTGTACACAGCAAAGGTGTGGGATGCTACATAAACCCCATGAACGAAACTCGAAGGATTTATAATAGCATCCCATACCAACGGTGTGTATAAAATATAGAATAAAGTATGAGGTGGTGTGTGTAACAAGAAGTTTACACACATCCGAGGTGTTGGATACTACATATCTTGAGAGGTTTATTTAAGCATCCAACACCAAGGATGTGTTAAACATTTGAATTTTACACACCACCCCATGTTTTAGTTTATAAAATTGATGAGGAGCATTTTTTCGCCACAGCAATTATATAAAATATAATTACATTGCTGTTCAGCTGTGGTCCAGTCGAGATGAAGCGCAGTCCGCGTCTGAGCGGCTGTTGAAAACGTTGTTGTTTTTTTAAATGGTTTTATCAAGGATTAAAGGTTTAATTAAGGAGTAAAAAACTCCAATGATGAGAGGTGAGTTTTTTTTTTTTTTTTAAATATACTTACCTCCGACTGTGAGTGGCGGTGAAGTGTCCGTGTCCGACGCCAAGGAATGGAAGAGCGGCAACTGGCTTCATACATGGACTGAGGGAAACCTGGCGTGTGTTCGCCATTATAACAGCGAATCATAACCAGGTTTCCCTATGGGAAAAAACGCTAGCCAATTATTATATTTGAGTTTTACACAGTCCCCCAGGCTTTGTTTTATATAATTGCTAGGCTGTTTTGTTTTCTTTGCCGAAAACCCATCTCCAAAGTGCACAGAGTAGGCCACAACCTGAGCTCTATACAGGCTGGGAGTTGAAAGTGGCAGCAGGCGCTTTCATTTTCCAACTGCATATGTTGCTGCAGTGAGTGTGCCCTTGGGCTGTTAGGGAAACCTGGAGTGTGAATGCCGTTATAACCAGCTGGTTATAATGACAAATTATAACTGGATTTTCCTATAGAAAAAAACAGAGACCAGTTATTATATTTATAATAAATAACATTATTTTATGAAGACTAGGTACCAGTAAGAAAACACATGCAGTATTGCCATTGATTAGATAGATTTGTCAAATAGTTGAAGCACGTAAACTAATCCAATGTTTCTCAGGATTCATTTTATCAAAAGCACTGCAGATAGTGGGAGCAGTAGTTTCTAAATTGCCTTTTTGATTGATTCCATTTTAAGCTGATATAGGACGAATGTGGGATCCACAGAGACAAGCCTTTTGCCCACATCCTTACCTTTGAAATTAACAGAAGTTAATCAAGTGGACTGCCAACAAGTGTTGATTACTGTGCATTTTGTGTGCCTGCTAGTCTGACCTGTATGTGGAGCCATTGACTTACCAGTGTGTCAAAAGCTTACGGTGCCTGCATTATGAATGACTTAATTTAGTCTGTGTTAATTCCTTATCATACATTATAACATTAATGCAGAAGTGTCAAAAAACCCTTAGCCTAATATAATAAGAATAGTTTTATTCCCAGCAGCAAGCCAAACTGTGTATCACATTTGGTCCTGCTGTAATGAGGCAGGGTGACCAACCTTCCTTGGTAACTGCGCAACCCACAAAAGTCTGAACTTAGTTTTCGTGTGAACCGTATTAAAACAATTAAAATGTGAGTTGTGGGACACAGTGATTGCTTTTTGCAGAAAAGGACAGTCCATGCAGGTAATCTGTGCAAGAAAATAAAGGGTACTGGACTTGTTAATTTTTAGAATATATTTGGTTTGTAAAGATACTTTTTCAAAGATGCAAGAAACAGGCACATTTCAGTAAAGGTGGCATGACGTGAGCTTGCACTTAGTGTTGCTTTAAAAAATATTTGCGTGTATGAAGGAACTAAATGAGTTTTGGACTTTATACCGTGAATAGTTGAAGATTTCTGGTTTAGTGTGTCCTCTGCAGGTATGCACGTAATAGGTTGGGTGCAAAGCTAATCTTGCAAGACAGCAAATCAGAAATTTAAACTGGGAAGTAGACCTAGTTTATAAAAAGAAAAAAAGAAAAGTGACTGGAGCTCTCTGGGAGCTCTAAAATTCCTTAATCCTTTTCTGTTGACACTTCAGTTGCCACAGTTCTAGGGAACAATTTCAGCCCTACAGAATGATTCTGTTGACTGTGCTAACTGTGTTTAACTTGCTTTCATTGCATTGTTAATGATGCCACTTTTTTTTTGCAGTTAACCTTTTGAATTCCTTCATACTGCATCTGCATAGGTGCTAGAAAGCAAGGACAATGTTAGAAAATAACGGACTTAAAATCCATCCTGCAAAGATTATCATTATAAAATATGTTTATATGAAGAATAAGCATTAGTTTAACTTTAAGTACTTGGAATGGGAATACAGCAGGAAACTCCATCAAAGGAATTCTCCGTGACAATAAACAAGCAGATTCGGGAAATGTTAGCAAACACCAACTGGTGTGTGAGCAGCAGTGCCACATCAAGGCCTTTTCCCGGATCCCCTGTCCAGTTACTCACCTTTTATCCACAGCCATCACTCAGGCAGTCATTTAAAATGGGAGAATATATTGAAAGACAGCAGCTACGTGTGTCACCCTTTTAACAAGAAGATGAATTCCTTCAACAGTGTGGGGAGAACTCTCCTAGGGCAGGGCAAAGAAAAGCGGGGATGGGGCCAAGACAGAAGAAATGGGGGCAAAACTAAGATAAGCAAGGGTAGAGGATGGGAGGAGTCAAGGAATGAGAAAATTAAAAAGGTAGGAGGAAAGTGAGAGGGAATGTCAGGGAAAAACACAGTAAAGAATGGGAGGGGCAAGCAGGACAGGGGGAAGACTAGGCTGGCAGTGTAGCCTAGTGGTTGGAATGACAAGCTGTGAAGGAGCTTGGTACTTAGTACGTCCAGCAGACCTTGATTTGAGTCCCACAACCTCCACTTTCATACTGTGTGACTCTGAGCAAGTTGCTTAACCTTCCCAATGCTCCCAGGCCGTCCAGAAAACAGGCACTTGTGCCTAGTGGGCTTTACCCAGTTAACAAAAGGGGGGAGAAGGTGTGGAGAGTCATTTGTGTCAATGCAAGGGATCTTAGAAACAAAATTCCAGACCTGAAAGCCATCATGGTGGAGGCTGACCTGTAGTTGTGGTGGAATGAGCACCACAACTGGGACATGGCCATACTGGGTTACTGTATGTTCAGGAGAGATGGGGAAGGGAGGAGGAGGAGTTGTTTTATATGTGAGGGATGGAATCAGGACCTTGGAGGTACATGGCAACCATAAGGAAAAGGAAGGGCTGGAGGTGCTGTGAGTCACCCTGGAGAGAGGCTCTGGGCTGCTCTCCATACCAGGGTAGTGTACAGACCTACAGCACTTGGGGACACCAACATCAGAATGGTGAGTAAGGGGCAGGTGCTGCTAGTTGGTGACCTTACTCTGCCAAATGTGTAGTGAACCCTTGAAACTGCAGCTTTGGCAAGGAATAGGGCCATCCATGACAACCTACAAGGGGCTTTTCTCATACAGCTATTCAAAGAATGCACTAGGGATGGGGGAGTGCTGGACCTGGTGCTAACAAAGAGGGACAGCATTGTGAACGCCACAGTGGGCAGTCCCTTGGGTAACAATGAAAATGGGGTTTAACATGACAAGGGTCCTGGACTTTAGGAGGACAGATTTTAAAGAAATGGGGTACTGCCTCAGAAATTGGGGAGATTACCAGTGAGGGGGGGAGGCACAGTGTGGGGAAAAATAAGGGAGGGTATAATTGAGGCAACCAACCTCTGCGTGAAGAAAGTGAATGAAAGCAGCCGGAAAAGAAGGCTGTTATGTTTCTCTAAGAAGTGGTGAAGGAAAAAAGGGGGGCATTAGGACAGAGAGGTAAAATATACCTAGTAAAGCAGAGGGAAGCAGGCAAGGCAGTGAGGGTAGCAAAGGTGCAGACAGATGAAGGAATCGCCAAAGGGGTCACTAAGGGGGATAAGACTTTCTACAGATATGTGCTGTAAGTGAGAAGAGGAAAACAAGGGTGAAGGATTGTGAGGATTAGAAGGGTAGAGGGTGGAGACTGCACAGAAGAGAACCAAGGAAAAGCATACATCATGAGAAGGTACTTTTGCTCAGTATGCACAGAGGAGGGAAGGATGGACCACCAGTGAGTATCAGGAACAGGGAGGGAGGGAGGGAGGTGGACACACGTTCTTGGGACTGAATGGGATACACCCAGTGGTTCTCAAAGAACTCAGGGAAGTGTAGTAGCCCCACTGACAGCTTTATTCAGCAGCTCACTGGAAACAGCTGTGATAGCCAGCCTGCTGATGCAGCGGTAGTGCTACCACTTGTGACGACAATGACCCGGGTTTCAATCAATCAGTCAATCAAATTCTTTATTTATCCAGGCGAACACCATTGAGCAAGCTCATTTACAAGGTGGACCTGCATTACACAAGTCAAGTAACAGTGCATTTATATACAGACAAATAGACAGTAGATGCAAGAGTACAACAGTACAGGTAGGCCTGCAATAGACAGGATAAGTAAAAATACATTTGGGTTCAGGTAAAAGACAGTCAGTAAGGGTATACATAACAATAGGGTAGCTAGTCAGTAAAAATTTATACCAGATACAACAACATACATGGTTTAGTATTCTTGTAAGGTAAAGGCATTATAGTCCAGCGAAGAGATTAGTTGAAGTGGGTGCTACAAGCGAAGAGACATACATAGTCAGTTTAAAAAGACCCAGGCGTATCAAGGGTGAGACATGTGTCAGGAGAAGTGGGCAGCCAGTGTGGGGGGGGTCTGGAACTGGGATAATACTAGGAGCGAAGGAATGAGATGCTGTGGGTATACAAGGAATTGGTGGGTGAAGGAGGCTGAGATTTAGGGCAGTAGATAAGTAGGTGGCTCAGGGACAAGTTATGCACTGATACAAGAAGGAAGGAGGATGGGAAAAGCAGGGAGGATGTGGAAGGGGTGTAAGTAAGCTGGGATCATTGGAAGCAGTTGCAGGCTTCTGTAATGTATTTTGAGTATAAGGTCTTAAACACAGTGAGACTAACAGGAGTCCTCAGTTTCAGTGATTTCTGTAGCACATTCCAGAGTGACGGTAGAACGAATCCTATGGCAGCTCTCCCAAAACACGTTAGGGCTTTGGGCACTTTCAGAGAAATCAGTGAACAGCTTCTTAGGGCATAGGTTCCAGGCATATTGAGAGTCCGGCAATCAACAATGTACTGCGAAAGTTTGCCAGTGATAGCTCTGTATGTCCAGAGAGGTGCATTTTTATTTCATCTGTAGTGTAGGGAGGTCCAACCTATGGCCGCATATAAAGAGCAGTGATGGGTGGAGAAAGAGAGACCAGTAATGAAGCGCAGGGCTCTGTGGTAAAGTATGTCCAATTTACCGAGGTATGAAGTAGCACATTGGCAGTATATAAAGTCGGCATAATCAATTAGGGAAAGGACCGTAGACTGAACTAGCTGTCTCTTGGCCTCTGTAGTTAGTAGGCGGTTTAACCTGAAGAAGAGACCTAGTCTCTGCCTCAGTTTTTTTTAACATATCCTCCAGGTGGTCTGCAAAGGAGAGTTTGAAGTCTAGCCAGACCCCCAGGTATTTGAATTTCGGCACAAATTCCAGGGTTTCTCCTAGGAGGGTGGTGATGGGGGTAGAGCAGGGTAGGCTGCATGGTTAATAGGTGAAAATAGCATTGCCTTTGTCTTTTTGGCGTTAAGTAGCAATTTTTACTAAGGAGCTGGTATTGAAGTATGTTGAAGTCAGCTTGCAGGTCGCTACAGGCAGTTTCAAGAGTTGTACGGCTTAGGTAGATCACTGTATCATCTGCGAACAGATGAATTTTCGCCTCATTGATGCCTGAGTCTATACTGTTGATGTAAATGACAAATAGGAGTGGACCCAGGATGGATCCCTGCGGGACACCTCTTTTTAACAGATTTGAGGGGGAGAGTTCACCTTTGGCCTTGACCTGTTGGTGCCTATCAGAAAGGTAGTTGTGGAACCAACACAAGGAGGTAGAATCTAGACCAATAGCTTTTAATGAAGAAAGAAGGAGGCTGTGGTCGACAGTGTTGAAGGCCTTACTTAGGTCTAGAAAAATGGCGCAGACAAATTTTTTGGTTTTTAGCTCGCGCTGCCGGTCATTTGTCACCTTGGCCAGGGCCGTGATTGTGCTATGTTCAGTTCTGAAACCAGATTGCATTGGGTTTATCAGGTTAGTATCATCTATGAAAGATTTCCGAGGGGCATTCATGATTTTTTCCAGAAGTTTTGATAGTACTGGGAGAAGGGAGATGGTCCTGTAGTTGTTTAGATCACAGGGGTCTCCAGATTTAAACAACAGAATAACATGTGCGGTCTTCCACAGTTTGGGGAGGGTCCCTTGAGAAAGGGACAAGTTAAATAGATGTGTAATAGGTATGGCCAAGACATGATAGGCAATCTTTAGGTAGTATGGATCGAAGGTGTCAGCGCCAGCACTTTTTCTGGTGTCCAACTGGAGGAGGAGATATTCGACCTCTTTTAGTGAGGCAGGAGAGAATGAAAAGACTGCATCTGAGGGACTAGGTTCTGAAGGTTGCGTGGTAAGCTGGGAGCGTAGGTTGAAAAGGGTTTGAAAGTGAGCCAGGGGTATAGGAGGGCCAGCTGGGGGGAGGAGGATTAAGTGTCCGTAGGAAAGGCCCAAACCGAGAAAAGGATAGCCAACTCTGTTAAGAAGGGGGATAAGACCTTTTATAGGTACATTAGGGAGTGAAGAAAGACCAAAGGAGGGATACTGAGGCTTAATAAAGGGGAAGGAATGTGGGTAGAGGTGACAATGAAAAGCAGGGATACTGAACGAATATTTCTGCTCAGTATTCACAAAGGAAGAAGGAGGAGAGGTACCTAAACCAAACAAGAGAAACACTCTGAAGGCAGTGTGATACCAGTTCATTTACAGAAGAAAGGGTTCTGAAAGAACTAATAAAATTGAAGGTGGACAAAGCAATGGGGCCTGATGGGATTCACCCAAGAATTCTAAAAGAACTAAGGGTAGAACTAATGACACCGCTGACTACTCTCTTTAACAAATCATGGGAGGATGGGGTGGTACCTGAGGACTGGAGGAGGGCAGATGTCACTCCTCTTCACAAAAGTGGGAGCAGGACAGAGGCAGGAAACTACAGACCAGTTAGTTTGACCTCAGTGGTAGGTAAAATGATGGAATCACTTCTGAAGGAAAGAATTGTTGAGTACCTAGAGGCCAATGGGGCACAAGACCCAAGGCAGCATGGATTCACGATGGGAAGGTCGTGTCAGACGAATCTAATAGATTTCTTTGACTAGGTGACCAAAGTAGTAGACCAGGGAGGGGCTGTGGACATGGCTTATCTAGATTTTAGCAAGGCATTTGATACAGTCCCACACAAAAAGATTAATACACAAGTTAGCCAGCCTTGGAGTGGGTCCCAAGGTGGTAGCCTGGATAAAAAAATTGGCTAGACAACAGGATGCAAAGGGTAGTAATAAATGGAGTCCACAGTGAAGAAAGGAGGGTTACTAGCGGGGTACCACAGGGTTCAGTACTGGGACGGTCCTTTTTAATGTCTTTATAAGTGACATTGCAGAGGAACTGGAAGGAAAAGTATGTCTCTTTGCAGATAACACAAAGATCTGCAACAGGGTTGATACACCAGATGGAGTGGAAAGGATGAGAAGGGACTTGGCAAGGTTGGAGGAATGGTCAAATGTATGGCAGCTCAGATTCAATGCAAAGAAGTGCAAGGTAATGCACCTGGGAAACAAAAACCCAGGGCAAGAGTACACAGTGAGGGTGAGATACTGACAACAGTAAAAATGGAAAAGGACCTGGGAGTAATTATATCAAATGACCTAAAGGTGGGCAAGCAATGTGAGAAGGCAGTAAGGAAGGCTGGGGGGATATTGGGATGCATAGGTAGAGGCATCAATAGTAGAAAACAGGAAGTTGTTATCCCTCTGTACAGACAGTTGGTGAGACCCCATCTGGAGTACTGTGTGCAGTTCTGGAGACCCCATCTCCGCAAAGACATAGACAGAGTGGAGGCTGTCAGAGAGGGCAACCAAAATGGTGCAGGGTCTGCACCAGAAGACATATGAAGAAAGACTAAAGGAGCTTAATATGTATACCCTTGAGGAAAGGAGGAGAGAGGAGACATGATAGAAACTTTCAAGTACCTCAAGGAATCAACAAAGTCAAGAGGGTGGCATCTTTCAGAAAAAGAGATGTGCAAGAACAAGGGGCACAATTTGAAGATAGAGGGGACTGGCTCAGAGGTAATGTGAGAAAGTATTTTTCACAGAGAGGGTTGTGGATGCATGGAACAGCCTCCCTGAGGAGGTCCTGGAGTCAAGAACAGTGGGGGAATTCAAGAATGCATGGGACAGACA
Source organism: Neoceratodus forsteri (assembly GCA_016271365.2). Lineage (NCBI taxonomy): Eukaryota > Metazoa > Chordata > Ceratodontiformes > Ceratodontidae > Neoceratodus > Neoceratodus forsteri. Next base: position 1,541,520,944 of record CM057456.1, on the reverse strand, counting down.
TAAGGCAGTCTTAGTGGGGGGTAGAAGGAAGTAAGCTGTTGGTTAATTAGGATCTGCAGCTTATCTGTTAGGTAGGAAAATGGGCAGACTAGGTGGGCCAAGCGGTCCTTATCTGCCATCAAATTCTGTGTTTCTATGTTTCTCCTTGGGGGTGGGGGAGATTGCAGTGCTCGACTGGCCCCTGGTGGAAGCTGGGGGAGGCAGTCCGAGCCGGAAGGTTAGGGAGGCATGGCAGACATCAGTGTGTGTGCCATGGTGTCATTGCATGCCACATCTCCCACAGGATCAAAACAGGAAAATACCATGGCTGCCACAAGGGTGATTGCCGTCCTCCACAGGCCATACACCTGGTAACTCGGGCTCCTCCTCAGCTAGAAGTTAATTTCACCTCAACACTACTCTTTCAGTAAAGAAGTGTCTCGTGGCTGGCCCATGTGGTGCAGTGGTAGCGCTACCATCCGCTACGCTGGGGACCCAGTATCGGGAGCAGTCTTGAGTTGCTGGGGGCTGGCCAGGGGAAGAGGACTGAGCATTCACTGGACTGCTTTCCTGTCCTGGGGAGGGAGGGTTGCTGGCTCCACCACGTGACTGCCACCAGGTGGAGGCCTAGTGGTAGAACAGGTCGGAAAATGAGAAAAGGGGCTGGAGTTGGCTTCATGAAGCCATGCACTCTCCTCTGTGGCCTGCACCACTGTTCTGCTGGACTCTGGATTTGGCTTGGGGGGGACCGCTCCCTTCTGGTCCCGCCATGGGGGCAATCCACAAGGGACTCTGGGGGATGGGGGACGTGGCTGGTGGGGGGAGCAGGGACACAATTGATGGCTGTCCACCTATCCCGAGGCAGAAAAACCTTTACGGAAAAAAAAAAGTACTGTATCCTAACTTCCTTCTAGAACCACCCCCGCTTAAAATAGTGTCTTGTCATCACTGAGACAGAAAAGTTCCCCGATATCCACCTTGTTTATTACTTTCAGGTACTTGAAGGTTCCAGTCATGTCCCCTGTCTCCCTGCTGTCCTCGTATGCCCTGCTGCCCCTGAACCATCTTTGTCATCCTCCTCTGAACTGCCTAGAATTGGTTGGTATCCTTGTTCAGGTAGGAGCTCCAGTATTGCATGCTATATTCCAGGTGTGGTTGCAGTAAAGATCTCTACAACAGAAGTGTAACTTCCTCCCTCCTGCTTACGAACACTCTAGCAATTCCGTCTAGCATTCTGTTTGCCTTTGGCCACTGCCTTCCTACACTTTATAGCTTGTTTAAGGTCACTGGTGATGGCTATCTCAAAGTAATTGTTCTATTTTGATTCAGTGACCATGACACCCCCCCCCCCCGACTGGGCTCAGCCCTCGGGTTCTTCCTTCCTATGTGTGTGACATTGCACTTCTTCGCATTGTACTCCAGCTGCCAGATACCTGACCACCTTTCCAGCTTCACCAGGTCTTCCTTTAGGTGCTGCACCCCTTTGTCTGTGTCCACCCTCTCACTAAGCTTGGTGTTGTCCACAAAGAGGCAGATTTTGCCTTTAGCACCTTCCCCAGTGTCATTAATGAACACATTACACAGCAGTGGGCTGAGCACTGACTCCTGGGGGCACCATTTATAACTTGGCATGTATCCGAGGTTGCCCCCCCCCCCCAAACACCACTACTACCCTCTGGGTTCTACCACTAAGTTAATCAGCCACCCACCTGGTTAATTTGTTCCCTGGCCCTAGGTCCTCCAACTCCCTGACCATCTTTTAGTATGGCATCGAGTCAAAGGCCTTGCTGAAATCCAGATATAGAATGACAACCACCTGACCCCTTGTCCACTGCCCCTTGTTACCTAGTCAAAGAAGTTGATTGTGTTAGTTTGACAAGACCTCCCTGACATGAACCCATGCTGTGTCTCATCCTGTAGCCCATTTATTTCAAGGAACTCATTAGTCTTTCCAAGCTGGAGGGAGGAGTTTAAGAGAGATGTGAGATGTTTCTTCACTAAAAAGCTGGTAGACACCTGAACCAGACTGCAAGTGGTGGAGACGAAATCACTGGGGGGCTTGAAGCATGCGTGGTGTAGACATAGGTGTGTATTAGAAAACAGGCAAGGAGGAGGGAGTGTTGCCAGAGACCAGTTAGTCTGCGGAGACTGCAGTCCTTTTCTGCTGACAAATACTATTTCTATGTAACTATTTTAAGAAATGTTTAAATGCTATGTCTTACCAGTTTGTAAATGCTTTTTTTTTTTTTTTTTTTTTAACTTAGCATTGAATTTTCAAATTTAAAAAAATAGTACCACATCAGGCCAGCAAAAATGAAGGTGGCATCCCATGTGAAGCTGTCCATCTCCGAGAATGGAGCCCTGTACCACAGCATGGCCATACCTTGATGGGTGTAGGGAGAATGGGCCTTCTAGCAGTATACTGATTATGCAGACAGGGCAAGATGAAGATATTCCATACCAAGTGGAATGTCTCCAACATGTGAGGGCGGGGCACCAGGAGAAATGGCCCAATTAGGGCAGATGACATAGACCCTGCACCCACATCCCGTGAGAACTGCACAGCATCTCTTCCTTCCTTCTCAGGAAGGTGATCATCAGCTGTAGAATGACACCAAGTTAGGAGGTAGAGAGTGCAGCCCTTTAGGCAGACTGATGTACAGGTACAGTGGAGGCTGTTCCTCAGATGGGAGTACAGGTGCACGGTCTGCTAATGGAGGCCTGAATAGGGTAAGTAAAGGAGCAAAAGCAGAATGTTAAAAAAGTAGGCATAAAGATAAATGACACGAAGTCCCCATATAAAAAGTTTCTCTAATTGATAATAAGTCCTGGACCAGTGTCTGGAACGACTTTTTGGTCCTGGAAATACTTGCTGCTCACCCTGATAAGAGACGTAACTTTAAGCTGTACTGAAACCGGACTGATAGGTGGTCCTATAGAACTCTTCAGAGATTTTATGAAACATTTTGGTGGAATGATGTAGGTCTTGTTGTTTAAAGTACACCAAGTACTGTAACTATCGCAGACCATATATTGTACAGACAGAAGTTCATTTTCTGTCTGATCAGAGTTCAGATTACAGTTCTTGTGATTTCCCTTGTCTCCATTTGTCCATCTGACCAGTACAGATGTGTTGTTAGTGATCCATGATAAAAAAGCAGCAGGTCAAAAACCCAGCACCAGTAGAATTTTCAATGCCTGGAGTCCGACCGCATAGGACATTGTACATACTTGAATACAGTATATGGTTAGCCTCTGTTCTGTATAAGAATCTGCCTGCTCAAAATCCTTGTTGTGCATATTCTGAGCTTCTGTGCACATTCCAAAGTGTTGCTGTGGGCATTGCAAACAGTTGTTCAGTACAGTTCAAAGGTCATAAAATGTTAAATTCATCTTTAGTCCAGCACCAAGCTGCTTACTAACCACCCACTACCCAAAGCTGTACCTTTTAGCTTGTAGAACTCTATAACTTTAATGTCGATTATGACAGAACGGAAGAAAGAAATTGAACTTTGTTTTTCCACTGGGGGTACTTTTGTAACTCCTGTATAGAATAAGAAAAACAAAACACATACTATTTAAAATAAAATTTGGGCAATCACACACAACTCTGCATTTGTTTCCATCATGGGGTTCAGATGACAGCATGGACCTCTTGAGCTTAGCTCTCAAGATTCGTATGCTGCCATCTCAACCCCTCGATGGAAACACAGCCTTGTTATGCATGGTTGCCCATACATTATTCTCTATACTATGTATCCACAAATCCACTCTTCTAGCTCTAGATCATCTGTATAACAAGCTATGCAGGTTTTACTCTCGTGTGACTTGGCCACCCGTCACTAGTCTCTTTGACAAGCTCTAGCTCAACTGCTTACATCACTCAGGCAGACGTGACTATCACTGGTTCAGTGTTTCTGTGTAACTGTGTACATGGGAGAGCCCTTGATTATATCTGAACTTCAGGCAATCAAGAAATGCCTACTTGCTCTTTTCATCTGCAGCGCCCAACTTTTCATTTCCCAGAATGAAGCATGATTCTTGTCAAAAGACCTTGGTAAATGAGCTATACTTCGGTATACTACTATATGTGTATTTACACACATATGTTTTACCGATTGTAATAATTATATTCCTAAGTGTTTTGTGATATCCTCATGCGGATCAAGCCAGTGCCTTTTCTACCAGGTTAACAACAATTTAAGTAAAAAATAAATAAATGCAAAGGGATCACCCTAGCCTACATCAATCAAAATCAGATTCTCCCACCATCTGAGAATCCCTTGTGCATTTTTTTGTCCAGTGTTGCTCACACCTCATCACAGTACGTGATATATGTAAGGCCCATTTTTTACTGCTGTTATTCCAGCTAAGTTATCCTGTAATTAATTATTTTTTGTATCTTTTGTTTTGCTTTAGCACTGTATTTCTACCTCGTGTATGTTGTATGTAACTGCTTTTATGCTGTGCTTAGTTATACTGCTGCCTGCTGTTGTACTCCCTGTGACCCCCATGAAAACAAGATGTGGCATCTCACGGGGTTATCCTTACTGGAGAAATTTCAAATCAGTAAATGTATAACTTTACTTCTGTTATAGTAACTATTCCTTAAACAGTTAATGTAAGTAAGCAGCTCTGTATATGCATGTAAATGACAAAAATGCATGCTTTCTTATCAGGTTTTTTTTTTGCCTTTTTTTGTTCTTTTAGGGGCTAGGGATAGGAAATGCATCTCTCTCCACCTTTGGTTTTGTGGGAGCAGCTATTGAAATCATTCTGATTTTGTATCCTTTCCTCTATTTGGTCTCCTGTCTGTTAACAAGAATTCTTTTGAGTTTTCCGGGACAGCAGTAATTTATTAGCAGTTTTGCTTATACAGAAGAAGAATATCGTGAGTATAGTCAGTTTTTCTCAGACATCTGAGAAGAGGTTGTTTTTTTTTGTTTGTTTTTTTCCTCTTAGTTCATAGGATGTGGAGTTAGCTGAGAACTTGAATAACTGTTGCATTCCTCAGGAGGTTGTTTTTCCTTGATTCTCACAGCTATCTTATGGTGTCCTCTGTCGTCGGCTTCTATAGCCTCCGTCTTTTTGGAACCCTCACTCCCAAGAAAGACGACACAACCATGACAAAGGTAAGGTAGGTTTAAGGTGGTGATGTATGAGTGATTCATCCTCGTTGCTACCCAGACAAGCTGTCTGTTGCATTTAGTAATTGCCCTGAATGGCTCATTTGCGGTGATCAATATTTGTTTGTGAGCTGCGTAAACACAAACTGGAAGATTTTCATAATGGAGAATGAGTGGGAAAAAGGATGTGCTCTGTTTAGTCTGGATGGCATCTATTCACTACTAAGAATGCTGGGATGGCAAGACCTGTTAACTAGCTATAGAGAAGCAAGTGAAAGGACTTTTCTTCAAAGGAACATGCTCTGCTAATGACTAACTTTAATTATACCGACGGCATGTCTGTGCTCTTGTTTCTGATCTGCTGAATTCAGCTTGCTAAGAAATAAAGAAATAGTTTTTCCAAAGACAGACTTTAGATACAAACAAATGCCAAGGTTTTTGTTATGTTCGTTCTTAGCATAAATATATGGCTGTATTCTGCTTTTAGAATTTGTTTCTTAAGCCTATACTTTGATCTTTGTGAAATGCAAGTTTCCACCAGTAGTTTCTGCATTGTAACATAATTGGTTGTCACATATTTAAACGAAATGCTAAATTTCCCTGGAACATAAAATAGCCTAATTCTGGTGGATATTATCATTTGTGCTATTCAAAATTATGTAAATAAGTATCCCACAGAGGCAGTGAGGTGAAAATGAAGGGTATGTTTTTGTAGAATTTATGCCACAGAAGTTGATGGTAGCCTTCAAGTGGAATGTGCAAAAAGTGGTATGGGGAATGACTTCTAGGATTCAGAGGGTAAGTATGTAGTAGAATGAAAAGTTGAAACTTCACTGAGCCACTGTTGGTGTTGCAGGATTTTGTTCCACAGAGATCTGATATTACACTGAGAAAGCTCACAATTATGCTAACCAGTATGATCCGATTTTATTTTTCTGTACCTCAGAGAGGTAGGGTTGAGCACGGGTTTGGACGAACCTGGTTGCTTTAACCTGTTTTTTTCATGTAGCTTTTCTCTGGTGGGCGGCTAGCTGGCAGCTTCAGCCCCTCATCGCTTGTCTGTCTGACCCTGGCTCCATCTTCAGACAGGTTCCCCCCTGAATCCCATACCCCCACCTCCGTGAATAATCCAGATTTTGCCCAAGGTGGAGCCGTAAGTCAGGAGTGCAGCCAGGGCATCAAGGAGCCTGTTGGCACTCCCTTTTTTTCAGATTTCTCTCTCTCCCCGTTGCTGGGGCCGCGCATCAGTGTGCACCTGTGGAGCGCATGTATGCTGCAGAGTCCCACAGCATCCTGCCATCATTGTCATTCAGACCTACACCACCACCAGCCCTCCACCTGGTGGCAGTCATTCAGGGGGAATGAAAACCCACCCTCCCCAGGGGAGGAGAGCAGTCATCTGGACGCTTGATCCTCTCCCTCCATAGCTGACCCCCAACGACCTGATTTGCCACCGAACATGGGTCACCAGAGTGGCAGGAGGTGAGATGCGTGGTGCTTCAGCCCTTCATGCCACTGGGCTGGCGTTTTAACTTGTTTTAATAGCAGTGTGAATGTAATCCATGCTGCAACACAGGTTAAGGCAACCACCATTACTCAGTAATTGAAAAGAAAAATGATGCTTTTTTTTGGAGGGGGGGCTCTTTTGAACTGAGAAAAAAAAAAACTTGACACACATCCATGAGCTTCTCATTCCATTGACGACATCACAGCTGCTTTCTTGGCTGCAGGTTGTCATGTCACAAGGAGAAAATTATGACTAAAGTGGGAAATGACATAGCGATCCTATGTATGTAAAACTAGAGGGAACGTCAAGTGGTATTTCTGGGGCACTCAGTTGCCCTATGCAAGTTATTCCCTATCTTAAACATTAGAGAAGTAAAGACAGTAAACAACAAAGTCACGTGATGTCCCCTCTACTTATCCTTACACTCAGTCTCCATGGGAAATGAAACACAGGAGATGAACTCTGAATTTAAGGGCTGTTCGTATGCCAGTATCCTTAATAACAGAGGACAAGGGGAAGACTAATAGACATTGTGACAAACCCAACCTTTAGATAAATGTTTATCTGAAGGTTAAACAGTATCGTAAACAAATTTATACAACTTACTTGTACCCAAGTAACACCAAATAGGTGGGATATTTCTGCGTCTAGGTATCCAAGTGAAAAACAAATGTTTATTTTGCACTTGGGAACATTGGAACTCATTTGTTTTACACTTGGCAGCGTCAAATTGATTGATATGCCAAACTGTCCAATCCCTTACTGAGCACCCGGTTCCTGACATCCAATCACAAACCTACTTTGAAATAGGGAAAAAAAAACAGCTTCGGCTGCTGTCTTTTTTCCTTGCATTTCTGTATCTTCCTCTGGTCTCTTCCAAATAAAACAATCATTTGACTTAGAAATGTATTGTTTTCATTGTTTTTTAATCAGTATAGATCCACCTGAAGCTTTACATTTTGTTTTTATGCCACAGTTTGAAAAAACAAATGCAACTCGTGGGCATGCCACTTTCACACTAATGCGCACTGGCTATGGGAGATACCAGAACAAAAAGTAACACATACACACATATACACACACACACCTACTTAGAGTCTACTCTGTACAAAACTTGCCCTTTCCACAAAACCAATCGATTTCTCTGCCCTGCTAGAAATAAATCACCCTACTGTACATGCGTGTTTTAATCACTTTCCCTTTTATGTTCCACATGAACATTACACCCCCTCAGTGCCTCACTCCCACTTGATCTGGATCTGTTCCACAGTTTGCCTGTTCATCACATTGTACCTGTCGTGTATGCGATGAAAAACAAAAAACCTCCTGTCTCTCCCTCTCAGTTACTCCCCTGCTCTGTGGCGTCACTCAGGAAGTGATCCTTTAACCTGTGCTGTTCGGGGTGTACATGGAAGCTGCCCCTAGGAGGGCTCATTAGACAGTATAGTCTGGGTTTTCGTTGCTGTGTCAATGATACCCAGTTGTATCTTGTCTTTTGCACTCGTAACATTGGACATTTTCAGGGTGGTAAATTGGTGCCTGGCCAAGACTCAGGACTAGATGTCATCAAGCTGGCTAAGACTTAATCTAGAAGAGATGGAGATACTAGTGATTGAGCCTGGTCAGTGGTGGGGTGTGGAGGCCACTGAGGAGATGGCTAGCCTAATGCTTGGCTCCTCTGTTTTGGTGTCCTCTGCTAAGGTAAAGAATCTGGGTGTCATCCTGGATTAGAAGCTGACACTTGAGGCTCATGTGTCAGCTGTAGTCCAGAGTGGCTTTCACCATCTCAGAAACATCACCCAAATCAAAGCATTGGTCCCCCTCGAAGACCTGTCATCATTGGTACATGCTTTTGTCACATCCGGGCTTGACTTTTGTAATGCTCTATACCTTAGAGTGAATAGAGGTGTCCTGCAATACCTGCAGCTGGCGCAGATTGCTGTGGCCAGGTTGTTGACGTGCCTTCCTTGGTCCTGCCACATAACCAAGATTTTGCATGAACTACACTGGCTACCGGTGAAGTGGTGCTTCGCCTTCAAGGTCAGTTTGCTGACATACAGCATAAGGCCCTATATGGACTGGGTCCTGGTTACCCGAGAGACCTTCTGACTCCCTGTCAGACCTTCCACCCCGTCCTCTGAGGTGAGCCTCTTAGCCATTCCCAGGGCAAAGCTTAAATCTTCGGGTGATCGAGTGTTTGCACTTGCAGGGCCTACCCTGTGGAATAGGCTTCCCCAATCCCTGTGGGAGGCCCCCTTGCTGGGGACCTTTAAGAGGGGCCTGAAGTCCTTCCTTTTCAGAAGGCCTTTAGCTTTGTTTAGTAAGCTCTTGATCTGATGCCGTTGAGTTATTGTATGGGTCATTGCGAATTTGCACATATTGATGATTATATTTGTTAGTATTTGCATTGCTGTTATTTCATTTGTTTCTGTGTTACTGCATTTTGTTGTATGGTGCTCTGAGCTCCAGGGAATGTGCGTATGACAAGTACATTTTATTCAAGGGACATGGATATGGTGTACTATCCAGACTTCTGGCAGAATCCTTTCCCCTTTAAGAATAGCCAGAAGGTCTTTAAGCTGGCTCCTCCCACCCACCCGGGTGGTATCCTCCTAAGCACGTCCCTGTGATGTCAGATCTTGCTTTCTGCTGGAAACATCAGGGTCCCTCCATCGCAGCTCTGTGCTAGGTGTAGGCCCTAACTTTCTTCAATGCATCTGATGCGCCAAGGTGTCTGGGTGTGCTCTTACCTGGACAACTGGCTGACCATCTTTTTCTCCAGGGCAGAGATGGAGTGGTCCCAGGATCTGATCCTTCAAATCTGCTCGGCCCTAAGCCTCCTGATCAACGAAACCAAGTCAGAACTCAGTCCATTGCAGGTCATCCAGTTCATTGGAGTGGAGTTCGACTTCCTTCAGGCCAAGGTCAGATTCCCACCGGACAGGGCAAAGGATCTTACCTCTTTTACCCTATCATTTTGGGTTGCGCAATCGCTTCCTGCCCTGGACTTCCTACGTCTGCTGGTGTACATGATGGCTTGCACCAGCATGGTCCAGTGGGCCTGCTGGAGGATGTGCCCCTGCAGTGGGAGCTGGCCCAGCCGTGATTTCAGCGCTTCGGTCAACTCGATTAGCTGGTCATGGTGACACAGCTGATGTGGGATGCCATCCAGTGGTGGCTGGTCCCAGAACATCTCTAGGAAGGAGTACTGTTTGTCCGACCAGAGCTGACAGTCACTTTCGTGACTGATGCCTCTGTGATGGGATGGGGAGCCCACCTGGGGGACCACAGAGTCCACGGCCTCTGGATCCCCAAGGAGTCCCAATGTCATATCAGCCTGCTGGAGCTCTGGGTCGTGTGTCTAGCACTGACAGCTTACGCTCTGCATGTTCGAGGTCAAGTCAGGCGGGCAACACGGCCATGTACTACCTCAACAAGCAGGTGGGATGCATTCTCTCCCATTGTGCCGGGAAGCTCTCTGCTTCTGGACCCTCGTGTGCAGTCCGGGCACTGACCTTCTTGCGATTTATGTGGGTGACATGTCCAGCCAGTTGGCAGACGCACTGGGGCGATGCATTTCACGAGTAATCCCTTCATCAGGAGGTAGTCATTTGCCTGTGCTCCCTTTGGGGGCACTCCCCAGGTCAACCTGTTTGCCTCCCGGGAAAATGTGAAGCTGAGGCCGTTTTGTGCCAGCCCCCTTCAGTTTGGAACACTGCTGGGAGATGTCTTTGTGAGACCCTGGGCCTCACGTACGCCTTCCCTCCCTTTCCCCTTATCCTCAAGGTGCTGCTCAAGATGTGGAGGGACAAGGCGCAGGTGATTCTGGTGACTCTGGACTGGCCATGCCAGTTCTGGTACCACTGTCTCCTCAGCTTTAGCAGCAGGCTGCCATGATGACTGCTTCTCTGCCCAGACCTGCTGTCTTGCCATCAGGGGAAGGGCTTGCACCCCAGACCTTCAGTCCCTGCACCTCACAGCCCAGTTCATGAGTGGCTAGAGTTCCAGGCTTTGGGTCTCTCTGACGAGGTCATACATGTAGTTGAGGCCTCTCGGAATGTGTTGACTCACCAGTGCTATGCCTTCAGATGGAAGAGATTTTCCATTTTTTGCCAGGGCAAGAAACTTGACCCCAGGGGTAACGACTGCTTCTGTTAACCACTGTGTTGGATCTTTGCACATTTTGCATTTGCCTATGAATTTGCCTGTAAATAAATCCATTTTATTTGCACTAAGATCCCATGTGCCGCTTACTTGCTTTTTGGACTTGCTATCATTGAGACAAGCTGTCTCTGTCAGCATGCACCAACCCTGCCTGCTCCTTGATTGCACACAGTTTCTTTTGGAACTCAAGGAGCTTGACCCCTTGTTCTGCCCAATGGCTAGCATCCTGGACTACCCATGGTCCCTTTCCCAGTCAGTCCTTTGGTCAGCGACCCTCAGGGTGCACCTGGCAGCCATCTCAGCATTGTGGGCATGGGCTGGTATGCTGGCGGTGGCACAGGAGAAGGTGGTTGGGTGTTTTTTCAAAGGCCTTGACCGCTTGTCCCTGCCAGTGCGTTAACCACCACCACTTTGGGATTTATTGCTGTTTTTGGGCAATGCTTATGGGCAGGCCATTCAGACGAATGCACAGGTGTAAGATGTCACACTTACTGTGGAAGACTGCCTTCTTGGTGACTAGCACCTCCGGCAGAAGGATCAGTGATCTCCAAGCACTTTCAGTGGAGTCTCCTCACCTGATCTTCTACAAGGACAATGTTGTCCTCCACCCCAACCCAAAGTTCCTTTCAAAGGTTGTTTCAGAGTTTCACCTTAACCAGGTGATGAATCTCTTTGTATACTTTACCAACCCAACCTCACAGGCCGAGCACAGACTCCATTCATTGGACCTGAGGCGAGCACGCACATACTATACTGAGCGCATGGTTGGTGTTTGGGGAGAGGTTTGCCAGCTCTTTGTCACCTCTGCTGAAGCAGCACCTGGTACACTGGCAGCTAAGTGGATGATTGACAGGTGGAAAGTCTCCTGCATCAACTTCTGGTATAGGGTGGCTGGTAGGGAGCCTCCCGTTGGGCTTAGGGCTTATTCCACCAGACGTACCACTGCCTCAGTGGCTGCTTCCAAGGATGTCCCTATCCAGGAAATCTACAAATCTGCTACCTGAACGTCAGCACACACCTTCATCTCCCATTACCACATCGACCTTTAGTCATGCCAAGATGCTGGTTTTAGGGCCTCAGTTCTCCAATCTCTCTTCTCTAAATAGGGGATGTGCACCTTGCCCCCTCTTCCCGTAGTGCTGCTAGGAGTTTGCCAGAAGTGTGGATAGTATACCATATCCACATCCCTAGAAATGAGTGTTACTCACCTGTAACCATACTTCTAGGAGTGGTATAAGGGGTACATCCACACACCCCACCCAACCTCTCCTGGCAAGTGGCACACCGATTCTTGCTTCCAGCATGTAAGATCTGACATAACTGTGCGGTCCCGAGGAGGATACCACCTTGGTAGGTGGGAGGAGCCAGCTTGAAGACTTTCTGGCCATTCTTAAAGGGGAAATGATTCTGAAAGAAGTGTGGATGTACACCATATACCACTTCTAGAACTATGGTTACAGGTGAGTAAACCCTCATTTACTACCATTACTACTCGCACTGAAGGAAAAAAAAATAAACACCATTAGAAAAACAAGTGGGGGGGAGACAGACGGGGGAGGGGAACAAAATACATTACCCGTTCTAAACAATCAACATATGGCTTAACAACACAGTACATATTATTTCATCTAATAGAAATTAACGAGCCTTAAGCTGTATAGCTCAGACATGCAGTAGGTTGCATGAAATATACAGTTCTGTGAACTGAGATTCACTTCACTATCCACACTTGAACAGATTGTTGGATGCAGCTCAGTCACCAGACATCTTCATGCTTGGCTCCTCCCACTGCCTGTAATGTCATGTTCCGGCTTTGCCTCTACCTCGTCTGATGTTGCATCTTTCTTTCCGCTGGAAAGACAGGTCTCCTCCTTCACAGTTCCTGCAGGAAGAGGGATTCCAGTTTTTAAGTGCTACATTTTTTGCAAACAAGAGTGCTTTTCTTTGATCCTTTCAATCAATTCTGTGCACCTCATCATCTGGTTACCCACACTGTCACGGATTTCGAGATGAAATGCAAAAAGCTGTGCTGGCTCCATGGTGCCAAGCAAGGGGGCATCACTCTGACATGCTGGCAATCTGAGTTCATGCCCTGAGCAAGGATATCAGGAGTGGAGTCCAGCAGGGAGGGAATCAAGAGTGTCCCTCAGATGCTTCCCTCCTGGGGGGTGGGTCACGGCATTCCGCTACTAGATTGGCTGCTGGTGCTGGCTTAGCGGAGGTGTTCTTGGTGGCATGGGTGACCACACACTGCCAAACACCCCCACCCCAGGACACCACTATGGACGCGCGTGTGGGAGGTGGGTTGGGCCCCAGAAAATGGAAAATTGCTGCCTCAGCCAACTGGATGATGGCCACTCTGAAACATTCTGAGAGAGTCCTCCATATTCACATAAGCACAGAAAATGCCTCTTCTGTTGACCGAGGGAGAGAGAACATTCCTGATTCTCCCAGCTGTTCAGTTCACTTGACCAGTCAACCTTGCTTAAGCTTCCACTGGTCTGAGAATCTGTCCATGCTTCCACTGTGCCCCTGATGGAGCAGTCGACGTCAACTCTGGTCAGCACTCCCAGTGGTAAGCTGGTCAGAATTTTTCTCAACCCAATGAACCAGGAGTCAGAGATGGACTAGGCTTTGTCGCTCTCCAAGACCCTGGTCTTGCAGGGCTCCACTGGGGACTCTGATGAGTGTATTTTTTCACTGCAGACACTGAAGCTGAATGAATTCCTACTGACCTAGCTACTTATATTGCATCACAACTGACCACAGCATCTTTTTAAGTGCCATCCTTGATGCACACAGCTGCTGTGTCCATGGCACCAGCATCATTACCAGTACTCAGAATCCAGCACTACCCACCACTTTAGATAGACCAAAATGACACAAATAGTACTTGATATAAGCAGTTTTAATAGGCAGTAAAATCAGTGAAGTGCAAACCTCAAACGTGCCTAAGCACAGACTAGGAGACAAATGGCAGAGTCCCACCAGACATCTACCGGTTTCGCCAAAACTTCATCAGGAAGTGTCCCTTAGGTCTGTAACCAGTTAATTTATACAGACAGGTTGTCAATTAAAGAGACAGTGCTCAAATGTGATTGGATAAATCCACATACCATTTGAAATAAAAAAGTAATAAGTGATGTAAAACATAAGAATGAATATACCCCAAAATAGTATAAGTATATATTATCGATATACACACCACAGTGTAGCGTAGATAACAATAAATGTTAAAAATAAAGATAAGCAGGACTAACAGTCCTAACTAGCACTGGAGAGGGTAATGATGTTATAGAATATTATAACCAAATCCAAGTCAGTACTAATTCATAGGCCTGGATATAGATAGAGCAGTAAACATTCTTTTATATGGAGAGCAAATGTGAATACAGTATATTTCTTTTAATTTTTTTATATAGGCATATAAATAAAAATGTACATATAGAGTAGGAAAAACCCATAGAATTCAGTATATCTAAGGCTGACCCCTACCATAAACTTATCAAACGACCACTGTTTGGTAATCATGTGTAAAGTATATACCAAGATTTACAATGCTCAGAAGGCAGCCCAGTATCATGCACTTGAGAAATACCAGAAATCAAAAGTACCTCCATAGTGAGAGTAGCCATGTACATAAGAAGTTAGTGCCATCACTGAGGCCAGGGGCCTTACGAGCACCAAGGGTATAAATCCAAATGTGGTTTACCTGGCCACTTGCATATGTGGCTCATTCTACGCAGGCAAAAATAGTCCAGCCATTTAAAACTAGGATATGTGAACACTTGAGCACGTACAATTACAGGATGCAAAAGACCCCTAAGTATACATCTGCTTCTGGTGGGAGAGGGACAGTCACAAGGGTTTACTTTTTTTGGAACTGATCATGCCTTTGTTGGGCCAAGGGGAGGAACTGTGGGCACCATACTGTCAGAAAAGGAATCCTTCTGGATTTATACCCTTAAGGCCCGCCAAGAGTCAGATCTTCTCATCTGTATGACATCAGCGTTTAGTTTTCAGTTTATTTATTATTTTCAAAAAAAAAAAAAAAAAGAAAGTTCAGATTGTTTTTATTATTTTTCTTCTTCAGCTCTGCTGATCGAAGGAGATCGCCATGGATGATGGTGGCGATGGTAGGGAGTCTCTGTTAGAAGGCTGCTCTGGCAGCTGGGCTGTGTCCGGTCTGCTGCCCTCTCGGGGGGGGGGGGTCATCCAACCACAGGCAGTCCGTTGTTTGGGAGGGGAGGACAGTCCTCATGAAAACAAACAAAAAAAAATGGGCCTGTTCTCGATCCAGGCCAGGGACCTGCCACAGTTTCTCATCAAGTTCTTCTTCTTCCCATCGGAAGGGGAAGAAGCGGTACCACTCGAGGTTGCCCTCCGGTACGTCGGCCAAGAGGTTTTCGGCATCTGTGAGTGAGACCTTCCGGCTATATCCGGTTCTCCTACTGCCTCTGCTCGCGGTCGTTCGGAATCTCGGCACCGGCGCCCTGCCTTGTCCTCCGGTGGATTTTCTGGTGTGCAGTTTCACCACTGGGCTGTTCTTATGGAGGAGTGGGTACAGCTTCTAGCCCATTTGCCCCTGCCTGTGAATCCAGTTCTAGGGCCCTCAGGTCTAGGCTTCATGGGCTTGCGGCTCAGGCGTTCAGGTCAGGTAGAGTGTTAGGCTCCAGCAATGGTTGCTTCCTTGCCAGGGTCCTAGCTGCCGATGCCATTCTTTCCACCTCTTCTAGGCCTGGGTTGGGTGTTAGGGCAGCACTGTCTGCTGGTTCAGTGCCAGCTCTAGCTCCCTCTACACTGACACCAATTCCGAGGTCACCTGTCCTTCCACTTACTAGGCCTGGTCATGGCCTCTTGAGCTCCACCTCTCTTCCTGCCTCCCTCCCTGAGGGGGATATGGAGCAGAACGAGTCAGACCCAGATCTCATCATTTCTGAAGAAGGGGATGAGGACTCTTTTTATAGTCTGGACAGTAAGATCGTAGTTCCTGCCACAGTCCCTCAGGAGGGCTATCTTTTCAGTCCTTTCTGAAAAACATGCAGACCACCCTGGCTCTTCAGACTTCTTCAGTAGTCCCAGGGAAGCTTTTGCGCCTTGAATGGCTTCATATTCCCAATATTGTGGTGAACCTTATGCCTCCTGTTCCCCCCTGGCCTTCGAGACGTTGTCTGAAGCTGTGTGAGCTAGGCCTGCCTCTATTCCTTCTGTTTTTAAATCCACAGATTGGAAGTATGTCCCTCCTAAAGAGAGACCTATCCTGGCTTCGCAACCCATTGCAGCTGTCTTATTGCAGGAAGTAACAGCACATCCTAACAGTAAAGAATCCCACAAGACTGATACTATGGGCAAAAGGGCTTTTGCAGCCATAGCTGTGGGCATGCATATAGCCAGCTGTCAAGGACATTTCTCTCAGTATGAATATGTCTTGTGGACTTCACTTAAGACTCTGGTAAAAGTTCTTCCGGAGTCCAACCTCAAACTTAAGATTCTCCAGACTGTCACCTCGGGAATAAACTGCAGTAGCCATTAGTTCAAGGCTTTTTTGGATGCATATGGTACAACTTTCAGAGCAGCGGCTGCTAGAATCTGTATTAGGAGACATTCCTGGCTCTGAACGTCTGTTTTTTCCTTGGATGCCCAACGGCAGGTTATGAGTGTCCCTGGTACCTATTTGTTCAGCCAGCAGGTAGAACAAGCCCTTGAGGCCTCTCTGAAGACTAGGACTGCTATCAAGACAGCCAGGCCAGCTCTGGCGGCCCCTCAGACAGGTAAGAACCACCAGACCTTCCTGGACATAAAGTCTCCACTACTCATTCACACTAGTGGGACTACGCCAGAGGTGCTAGGACCCAGCGGGGGGCCAAAAATCTTCAGGAGGGCCGGTGCTGGGGTAGGACCACGTATATGCGGTGCCACGAGACTGGCTCACCCCATATAGGCTATCCCATCATTGACTGTCCAGCTGCCTCAGCTCCTTTTTTCCTGCCGTCGAGTGTGCTTCAGTGACGATGACGCTCACCCACCGGGAGTCAAATCTTCACGTCTATACGACAGCAGCATAGTCGTTCAGTTTTGATTAGTTTTAGTATATTATTTATTTATTTTTCAAAAAAAGTGTATTCTTTTTCAACAAAGAACAGGAGAAGTCTTCTTCAGCCCGCCTCCGACGGAGTCGACCATGAAGGTAGGGAGACTTTGCTTTAAAGCTGGTTTAGCAGCAGGGCTGGGTCTTTTCTGTCACCCTCTTTGGAGGGGGAAGGTCTAACCACAAGCACTCCGGTGCTCGGGAGGAAGGGCGGTTCTCCCAAAAGCACAAAAAAAAAGCTAGTCCAATTGAGGTCGGGGACCTGGCGCCGCTCGGCCTCGAGCTCTTCTTCGTCCCACCGGTCGAAGAAGAAATGGTACTGCTTGATCTCTGTATGCAGTTAACTTCCTTGAGACATTGCATTTTATGGCCTGTTGCTGCTTTGAAGTGGAAATGAAATGGGACTTTGAGTCTACCAGAGAATGGAGATCATAAACTTTTATGACGTTTTAGAGGAAAAAACATTGTTATATCACTATGGTGCTAAAAGTCATAAAATCCTTTGACATGCCTGGGAATAGGAACTGTTTGAGATCAAAGCGGGGATGTTCATTAAGGAGCCATATTTGGAAATGAGTTTTACTGATGTCACCTTATTTGAAATATCTCCTGACAGGAAGATCATTGTTTGTATAATTTTTTATATTTAACAAGGAGGAGCTAGATGACATCATGAAAGGGGTGGAGAGAGACATAGTTTAACCTAGGACTGTGTCTGGTCTTAGAGATATTTCTTTGTGGGCTCTTAAGAAACAAGATCTAATTATAAGCACTGTTTAGAGGTAATGCATTAGATAGAAAAAGTCTAATTGTATTGTGGTAGTAGTTTTTGTTTGTACTTTTCCTTGTTTTCTTTTAAGTGATTGTATGCTTTGTGATATAGTGTTCTGTGTTTACATGTTACATATTTTTATCCATTTTTAAGTAAACCTTTCATTTGAAAGAGACTGCCTGGGTGTGTCTTCCAAGTTCTTCCTTTTTGCATGTGACGTATAGACGGGTAAATCTGACAACTGTTCATAAGCTTGATGGTGTTACCAAACTGGGAAAAGGTAAGAATATACCTAAGGTCTTTTATAGAGTTTTAAGGGTTCATTTTGGATACCTGGTTAGATGCCCTTAGGCGAAAGATGTCTGGCATCCCCCTGAAGAGCAGATTATCTGAGCCTGTACATTTGGGTATGCTAGCATTAGGTTCATAGTTTGAATCCCCCCAGAACTTGAGACTAAAGGTGATTCAGACCCACAAGCAGACAGGAGGGTTACCCTGTCTGTTACCTGTTCTCAATTCTACACAGGGAGGTTGGCACTGTGGGAGCAGAGGGCCTGCCTTGCTGAGTGCATTTGGTGACAGTCCCGACTTCACGTGCCTGCGGAGCCAACCCTGGGGCCTTCGGGCCTGGGGGCCACGATCGGAGCGGTTGTGTCAACCTAGTTGCATGACACCTTCTTTTGTGCCGTAGACGCTGCACTCTCATGCTTTTCCCCCCTCACGTGGCTGCTGCACGGGGGCCAGCACAGGTACTGCTTTCTCCTATTCCTTCTTGTATTTTCAGGTCTCCAGCCTTGGGTTCCCCAGTGTTGGGGCTGGGGTCTACAGGCGCTCATCCGACAATGGTTGCAGCACCGCCCTCTGCTCAGGCCTTGGTGGGGCCGCTCCCACCTCGGGTGCTGGGACTTTTGACTCCGATTCAGGGAGCGCCTCCCCCTGCTCTTTTTCCTCCCTTTACTTTCTATACTATCTCTTCTGGGCTAGTAGGAAATCATATTGAGTCTGATCCTGATCTACAGTTAGGGGATGATTTGGATGAGGATTCATCCCTTGGAGTGGAA
Organism: Neoceratodus forsteri; assembly: GCA_016271365.2. NCBI lineage: Eukaryota > Metazoa > Chordata > Ceratodontiformes > Ceratodontidae > Neoceratodus > Neoceratodus forsteri. Next base: position 1,541,502,247 of record CM057456.1, on the reverse strand, counting down.
GTAGGCCCTCTACTTTGGCAGAGCCCTTGGTTGAGGACCTTTCTTTTAAGTCTCTTCTGAAGAATATGAATTCCACCCTTTCTCTCCAGACTTCTGTGGTGGATCCTGGGAAGCTGTTGCACCTTCAGTATCTGCATGTTCCTGAAATTCCTGTGGAATTGACACCTCCATTGCAGCCCTCTTTCAAGACTCTTTCACAGATGGTGTGGGACAGGTTGCACCGTGAGACGAGCATCTTGTTGCTCAGTGTGCTTCTCCTGGTGAAACATTTTCAGTAAATAAATAAATAAACAGGTGCTCATTCCTTCTGTGGCTAAGTCTGTAGACAGAAAATACACTCCTCCTAAGGATAGGCCAGTCCTTGCTTCTCAAGCCTTTGCGGACGCCATAGTGGTCTTGGCAGAGAATGACAAAGCCATTCTTCCTCAGGAATCTACAGCTCATCCAGGAAATAAAAAAATCCTGCAAGATTGACACTCTGGGGAAGCAAGTGTTTGTTGCTGCTACCTTATGAATGCATATTGCTAGCTACCAGGGCTATTTCTCTCAGTACGAGTATACCCTCTGACATTCGCTCAAAACCACTGTGGAGGCACTTCCGGAGTTGTATGTTAGTTTAGAGCTTCTCTAGACCATTACTAGAGGCACTGAGTCCAACAATCAGCAACTTAAGGTGGCTATGGACACCTTTGACACTGCTTCTAGAGCAGCAGCGGCCGGGATATGTACTCGGCATCACTCTTGGTTAAGGACTTCAGGGTTCACAAATGATGCTCAACAGGGAGTCATGAACTTTCCATTTGATGGAGTTTATCTGTTTGGTCTACAAGTGGAGCAGGCACTAGAGGCCACTCAGAAAACTAGGACTGCTATTTAGACAGCCAGACTGATACCTGCTGCCCCCCAGCGGGGTGGAAACCGCCGGCAGTTTCATAACCGTCAGTCCTTTCGTGATAAATGCTGATGGGGCTTTTCACAAGAACCAAGCCCCTCAACCACAAAAGAAAATGCAGCAGAAGGCACAGGGCCTAAAGGCGCCCAGTGTCACCCTCTGAAGACTCACCTCAACTGACCGAGGGAGACTCCTCTTTGGCAGTAGGGGGGCGTCTGACTCAGTTTTACAGCCAGTGGAAGTCAGTCACAATGGGCAAGTGGGTCCTCAGGATAATTCGAGAGGGTTACTCTCTACATTTTTTGGATACTCCTCCGGGTTCATCCACCCAAACAGCCCAGACTGTCTGTCACTCAGTCAGACCTCCTTGCTTCTGAGATTCAGGGCCTTCTGAACAACTGGGCAGTAGAAGTGGTTGCGCAACCAGAACGGGACACAGGTTACTACTCCACAAAGCAAATACCTCTTCAAAGAGAAATTCAAGATGATATCACTAGGAACACTCCTACCTTTAATTCATCAAAATGATTGGCTGTCTTCCCTGGACATACAAGACGCCTACCACCATGACCTGGTGCACCCAAGCCACCACAAGTACCTACACTTTGTGGCTGTGGGCCAGCACTACCAATTCAAAGTCCTGCCCTTTGGGCTGTCCTCGGTGCCTCAAGTCTTTACAAAGTGCTTTTCAATACTTGCAGCACATCTCAGGAAACTCGAAGTTCAAGTGTTCCTGTACCTGGACGATTGGCTCCTAGTGAGTTCCTCCAGACAAGGAATGCAGGAAGTGGTGGCCATGGCTTCCAAGTTCCTCACATCCATGGAAGTTATTCTGAATCTGAAAAAATCGCAGCTTCAGCCCTATCAACAGCTCCTCTTCATAGGCGCTCTCCTGGACACCTTCAGGGCAAGAGCCTTCCTCCCAGAAGACAGGAGAAACTATATTCTCCAGATGGCTCACTTCATCAAGGAGAACAACTCGATTCGAGCTCTTTTGATGCAGCAGATACTGGGTCTCATGGCGTTGTCTGTGTTCACTGTGCCCCTGGCTCATTTGCACATGAGAACCACACACTGGATGCTCAGTGGTCTCCAACTACACATCTGTAGTCCTTTCACATCAAGGTGACGGAACCCCTAATGTGGTCACTCACTTGGTGGACTCAGGAGGACAACCTTCTCCAAGATTTTCTCTTTGCCCCAACAAAGACACAGGTCATCATCACCACAGATGCAGCTCTGATCGGTTGGGGAACTCACTGTCAGGATCTCCACACCCAGGGCCTGTGGAGTCAGGACGAGTCTCAGCTACACATAAATGTCCTGGAAATGAGAGCTGTCCTGTACGCTGTCCAAGCCCTGAAGGATATCCCCTGTCACAAAGTAATTCTTCATACAGACAACAAGGCAGTGATATATTACATCAACAAACAGGGTGTAGCACACTCTTACCCTCTGTGCAGGGAAGCCATGAGACTGGGGGAATGGAGCCTCGATAACGAAGCCCTGATCCAGGTGGTCTACCTGTCAGGAATCCAGAATGATCTGGCGGATCGCCTCAGCAGAATGGAGGCAGATCCATACAAGTGGTCTCTCGACTCAAATGCTGTGCAGTCGCTCTTCGAAGAGAGGGACACTCCAGATCTGGACCTTTTTCCGTCCCCACTCAACCCAAAACTGCCTCTATTCTGCTCCAGAAATCCAGAAGCTGGCGCTTTCTGTCAGGATGCATTCAGACTGAGGTGGACAAGCTGCTTTCTGTATGCATTTCCTCCGCTTCCATTAATTCAGAGGGTGCTGCTCAAGCTGGAGGCACGGGGGGCAGCATGATTGTCATCGCTCCATACTAGCCTTGTCAGATATGGTTTCCGTTAATCAACAGATTATCGGAGGGTCTACCGAGACAGCTACCACTTCAGATGGACCTCCTGACCCAGGGCTCAGTGGTCCATCCCAACCTGAGGTCTCTTCATCTCAATGCCTGGCTCCTGAGGAGGTAGAAGTAGGTAGGTTCAACGTCTCCCATAGAATCTCAGACATTCTCCTAGTAGCACGTAAGCCATCCACCAGGAAAATCTACGTAGCAAAGTGGGAACAATTCTCCATCTGGTGTGCAAAGTCCTCCCTGGATCCCTTTTCTTGCTCACCAAACAAGGTGTTAGAGTACCTGCTAGACCTGTCAAATGCAGGACTGCAATACTCGATGGTGAAAGTACACCTCTGTGCGATTGTGGCTTACCATGAGCCTATCCACAATATGTCAGTGGCTCATCTGCCCTTAGTCAAGAGGTTCCTTAAAGGTATCCTCCACACTAGGCCACCAGTCAGGAGACCAGTAGCCACTTGGGATATCAACCTTGTGCTGGAAATGCTCACCCGTAAACCATTCCCGAAGTTCCTGACCTGGAAGACTGCCTTCCTTGTAGCCATTACTTCTGCTCGCAGGGCGTCTGAAATACATGCCCTGGTCACAGACCCACTGTATACAGTATTTCACAAGGACAAGGTGGATCTTATCTGTGTCAGTCTTCACCATTCATCACTACTGGGTATAGCCCTCAGGAGCTAGGACCCCACGGGAGACTTTTTTTTTTCTTCTGTGGGCGGAGCCGATGCAGGGATGGCACCGACCTCGAGGCCGACGTTTTACGTGACACTTGCAGGTTGGCCATTAACTGCTGTCGGCTCCTCCCCAAACCTCAGTTCTTCTTCTCCCGCCGTCGAGAAAGGACCTCATGAGGAGCCTCAAGCAAGGACCTCGTGAGGAGCTTCAAGCAAAAATACTGTGTAGTAGTTGTGACCTAGTAATCCGCGTTTTAAATCTCGGTTCTGTTTCACTTACTCAGTGCTGCTGTTGGTACCAGAAAGACTGTTCCTTTTTTCTTTCTCAGCGACATCGAGTCCTATGTTTTGATTCTTTCTCTGTCCGGTCATGTCTCGTCCCGGGGGCCAAAAGTCATCAAAGGCAGGGCGGCCTCCCATGCGTCGGTGTCCCAGTGGCTGCCAGTATTCAATCACGGACCAGCATGACCACTGTCTCTTCTGCCTCGGCCCGGCCCATGACATGGACAACTGCGAGGCCTGTTTTTCAATGGACTGCTGCGTTCTCGAGTTGCACGCGTTGAAAGTAGGACGTACGCCACCGACTTTCAGGGGACGGGTTCACAGTCGGCGGGCCAATGCCAGTATTCTTGACCCTTACTTCGCGTCCCCTCCTGGTCCTATATGACCTGTGGAGGAGGGGGCTTCTGTCTCATCTAGCCTTGCTGCGGCGGGGGCTCCTTCCGCGGTGCAGGAGGCCCAACCTGGCCCTCTCGGGGATCAGGCGGGAGGCACCGCCTTGGCAGTCACCTCTTCGGAGGTGAGGGCCCCCCCAGTGTCGCGTCCTGGGGCTTGCGGGCCCGGGCCAGCACCATCCTCGATGCTGTTGGTGCCGTTCTTGCTTCTGGTGCCACTTGCGGTGCTGGGTCATCCCTCAGCACTGCTCTTGTTCCCGGTGCTGTTTGCGGTGCCGGAGATGGTAGTGGTGCTATGGGAGGTGTTGACGCCATTCTTGGGGCCATTCCTGGTCTTGGTGTCGGGTGTAACGCCGGGGCTGGCGCCAGTTCCGACTCTGGTGCCATTGGCAGTGCTGGGGAGGGGAGCGGTACTACTTCTCACTCTGGTGCCATTCACAACACCAGGGAGGGGAGTGGTATTGTTGTTGGCGCCGCCTCTGGCTCCGGTGCCGTTCGCTGCGGCCGGTGTCCCTTCTGACTTTGGTGCCTTTCAGTGTGCCAAGGGAGAGCGCAGCGCTGGTTGTGGTGCCGTGCCTGGCTCTGGCACCATTCGCAGTGCTGGGGCTGAGGGCACAGCCGCTCGTGGCCCAGGAACTGGTAGGGATCGGGGAGTGGTCTGGCACCGGACCTCTGTGTCCACTTCTTCGCAGGAGGACTCGGGGGGGGGGTCTGATCCAGATTGGTTCCCAGACTCTTTGGAGTCCTCTGATCCCTCCGTGTCCACCACTGCAGCCCCCGCTCAGCCTCCCTTTGTGGGGTGGACAGTTCCGGCTGATTCTGGGGTCAGTGGCACTGATCAGCCAGCAGTGATCCAGGTGGCCACTGCTGCACAACCTGGAGTTGCTGGTTGTTCTGCCCTTTCAGCTGGGGTACTCCCTTCCTTCCTTGGTGTGCTTGCACAGTCCAAGTTTGGGACAGCCCGGGGCACCCCAGGAGGGGGGGAGGGTGCTGCACCCTGGGTAGACTCTTCGGAGTCCGGCCGGCGTTGCCAGCTGCCTAGGCTAGTGGTATCGAGGCAGAGGGCTCTTTCGGAATCCAAGGAGTCGAGCGGCCTGGGTTCGGCACGGCAGCCTCTCCCTGGGACCCACCTGGGTTCAGGGAGGAGTCGTAGTGTGGACCCTCACCCTTCCCCTTCTCTCTCCTCGAGAGTGACCTCTACTTTGGAGGCCAGGGACCATCCTTCTGGGCTCACACGGTGCCAGTCACCTCATGGGGGGATTCTTCCCTTCCCTACAGACGTTCCAACCCAGTTGAACAGTTGCTGGCTGTTGGGGCCTTTGGGTCTCCCTCCCAGTTGGGAGCCTATGCTAGGCCCCCCTGCCCGGACAAAGGACATACTCTTCCTGCGAGGAGCTTGGCCCTTGTACCTCTGTCACCATCTCCTTCTCTCCCAGGTATTTTCGGTCCTAGGGGCCTCTGACCTAGGAGCAATTCAGGGGCTCAGCTGCACATTTTCCCTTTTACCTTCAGGCCATGGACGAGCAGGTGTTCCACCACACTCTCATGCAGCCTGACCCTGAATCACCGGGCTCATCAGCCTCCTCCTCCTCCCCCCTCCTCGGGGGGAGAAGAACTTTCTGTCCACATCTCCTCAGTGTCTGATCTCTCAACGTATCAGCGCTTCCTCGCAAGGATGCTGGACTGAGCTCCATATTACCCCAATCATTGAAGCACTAACGAGCATGTGACGTGCATCTTCCTAGGTAAGTACAGTGTGGCGAACCTGGTGGTTCCTGCCTGGCCTGTCCCCTTCTGGGAAGCGCCACGTTGGCTCTGGCAGCATCCCTTCTCCACAGTTCCAGCCTCGAGGGATCTGTGCCAGTGGTAGTGCGCTCCCCGGAGTCTCCAGGACTCATGCCTCACCCCCTTTCTGGTCTGACGCAGCTGGACACTCGTTTTGGGCTTCGTACCCCTCACCGTGACCGGCCCCCAGACTCAGACTCTGCGGACTTTGACTTCTGGGGGAGGAGGACCTTCTACTCGGCATGGCTCCTTCTTTCCATCGCTTGTCATCAGGCCCACTATGCTTCCTATGATAGGTTCTTGTGGTCTAGGCTAGGTCAGCTCCTAGTCTTGATGCCTGATTCAGAGGAAACCAGGCAAGCCATCACCCTCTCTGCTCAGGGCCTGGAGCTAGGAAGACACCAAGCAAGGGTGTCCTACGATGACAGCAAGGTGGCCTCCAGGATTGTGGTGACAGTGATCTGCACTAGGCGGACGGCATGGCTTCATCTATCCCAGTCGTCACCGTTGGCCCAGCGTAGGGTGATTTTCTCCACCTACCGGAGAACCCACCTTTTCTCCAGTAGGGTGAGACGGGCAGCTTTCAGGATGCCTTCCTTCCCACACTGGGGGTTCTCCATCTCACCCAGACCAGTCTCGGGCCTCTCCAGGCCCATAGGGGTTCTCTCCTCCAGTGTCTCCCCCACTGGAGGCTAAGGGATTTAGTCCCTTAGGGTTGTATTAGGCCCCCTTCAGGGGGCTCAGTACTCACCCAGTAGTGATGAATAGTGAAGACTGACACAGATAAGATATGAAAATTACGTGCCTACCGTAATTCTTGATCTTTCTGTGTATGTTTACCATTCATCACTAAATCGAACCCACGTTCCCCCTTGGGCCTCAGACTCTGGGCTCCCCCCCCCCCGTGTGTCTCCCCGCCTTTTTCAGCTCTCCCCTCTCCTTCCCTTGTGGCCAGAAGGGGGCAGATCCTGGAGACACACAGGAAGGAGTTTATCCCCTTGGGATCTTGGATGGTGGGGGATCTCCTCCTTCTTATCGCTTTGCGATGTCCCCAACACTTTTACGGGGTGTGGTGGAGGGACTGAGAACTCCTGTCTCCCCCCTCCTCTCCAGACCTTTGGTGTTCTCCTTTCTGCTGTCCCTAGGGACTGAATCCCTTTATTTTTCAATTTAATAGGCTTTATTCATTTTTAAAACTCACAACAGAATACAATGCAGTAGATGAAACAACTAGGTTGTAAATCCTCCCTCATCCGCCCAACATCCCCCCACCCCTTACGACAAGGATCTCTCTCATAATCATAACACACAGATCATATATTGTATGGTGTAACCTCCATAGAGGGAGCTAGAGAACCTAGGGCTGTTGATTCAAGTAGAGAGCAAATAACTTGCTCTATTTATAATCAAAGGAAGATGGCCTATTCCCGAGACTTGCTATCAGTTTCTCTGTTCTGAAATAAAAGGACATATCATGTAGCCATTCCGTGTAAGAAATGATGGACTGATCTATCCAATGTTTGAGGACTAATTTTTTCCACTGCCATGGAAATAAGACAAATATGGACTTTCCTTTCCTTAACCTGAATTTGGGAATAATCTCCTAGCATACAGATATTCGGAGTAAAGAGATCATCCAGACCCAAAAGTGGATCCATTTGGGACTTGATTTTGGCCCATATGGGTGATACCTTTTCCCAGGTCCAGAAAATATGTAATAGTGTTCCATCCGCCTTTCCACATCTAACACAAGTGGTTGACTGCAAACGTCCCATTTTGGCCAACTTCATTGGGGTGTAATATATATTATTAAGTATTTGATATTGGGTTAGTCTTAGCCGATCTTGGGTGTCATAGATATGTAGATCACGCCATATGTCTGACCAGTTTACCCCATAATCCGGGATAAGAGAGTCCCATATCGCGGATCCTGGTAAGATAGCGGGATAGAAGGTAGAGAGGAGGAGATTGTATATCAGAGATATACTATGGGGTTGGGTTGCCTGTTCTTGTGTTTGCATTATTAAATCATTCAATCCTGAGGGTACCGATGCTGAACCAAATTTGTGCAGTAGAAGGTGTCTCAACTGATATACTTTGAAAATATGGATTGGAGAAATCTGAAATTTAACAAGCAATTCTGTAGATGATAGGAGACCAGTTGATTGATAAAAGTCAGAAATCTGAGCCCCTTGTAATTGAGGGAGCCAATCAGTCGTAAGGAGAGTGTTTCCAACTTTTATAACTGGGTTATCCAAGATATACTGCATCGTATCCTTGCTTGGGGAAATACTGAGAGAAGAGCTGATTTGGTAGAAAATTTTGTTGGAATTGCCCATTACCAAATGTTGAACTGCCACTGGGAGCAATATCAAGGGTGTAAGGAGAGCTGTAATTGGGGATAGCTTGAGTGAGCGCAGAATATCTGTTTTGAGTTGAAGCCAGATAGGTAAGTATTCATGTTCTTGTCGGTTAGGGGTAAAAGACATCCATTTGCCCAATTTACAGAGGTGACTGGCCCAGTAGTAGTAGAGGATGTTGGGTAGTTTGAGTCCTCCCATCGCTTTCGGAAGAGTGAGTTTATTATAAGCTCTTCTGGGTGTTTTGTTTTGCCATAAAAACTCTGAGATAGTAGAGTGAATCTGGTGAAACAAGGAGAGGGGTAGCCAAATATTATTCATATTGAGGGGGTAGAATAATCTGGGAAGGACATTCATTTTTATAAGATTAGCCCTACCCCAAAGAGAAGTAGGCAGAGCTTGCCACTGTGAGAGATTTTGCTGGATTTTCTGAATTAGGTCATCTATATTTAATTTCTTATATCGAGTTGGGACTGTGGTAAGGTGTAAACCCAGATTTTTTATCGAATGGGGAGACCACTTCATTCTGAGTGAAATAAAATCCTGACGGAAAGTGTGATGATTAAGGGGGAGTATTTCGGTCTTATTTCGATTTAAATTATAATTAGAGAACTTGCCAAAGTCTTCTATAATGGAGAGTGCTTTATTTAAGGAGAAGTCGGGATTCGAGAGATGGAGGAGAATATCATCCGCATAGATGGAGAGTGTCAAGTTGAGTGTGCCAGTGGGGATACCATGTATCTGTGGAGAGGTTTTAAGTTGTCTGATCAAAGGCAGTAAATATAGATTGAAGAGAATAGGGGATAAAGGGTATCCTTGCCAAATGCCAGAGTAGAGGGAGAATTTGGGGGAAAAGACTCTGTTGCAGAATATCCATGCAGTAGGGATAGAATAGATCGTACGGAGCCATTGAATGAATTCAGAGAGTGCGCCCATATGCCCCAGGGTACACCAGAGGAAATTCCAGTCCACCCTGTCAAAGGCTTTTTCGGCGTCTAAGGGTATTAAGGCCATGGGGATTGAAGCTAGTTGGGCCGCATAGCATATGTGAGCCAATTTACGGAAATGGTCTGTTGCAGATCTGCCAGGAACAAATCCTACTTGCTCAGGTCTGAGCAACAGGGACCATACTTTTTGGATTTGGTTAGCCAACATTTTAGTGAGTATCTTTAGGTCACAGTTGAGCAGTGAGCTGGGTCTATAACTAGAAGGTTGATCAGGTGGTTTATCAGGATTTAGAAGCAGAACTATCATAGCCTCCAGAAGCGATGGGTCCATAGAGTCATTAGAGAGAATATAATGGTAGAGTTTAAGTAATATTGGGGATAGTTCTTTAACAAATGTTTTAAAGAAATTAAAGGGGAAACCATCTGGGCCTGGGGCTTTGTCCAAGGCCATAGATGTAATCCCTTGGGCTATTTCTAGTGGTGTGATGGATGTTGTTAATAATGAACAGTAGGATGTCTGCATTTTGGGTAGTGGAATATTAGATAAGTACGCATCCATGCCCTGTTCTGATGGGGGATTGGGACGTCTACCATAAAGAGCAGCATAGAAGTTCATGAATACCCGCGATATATCTCTTGGGAGAATTTTTAGGGTTTCATCTGTGTCTGTGATGGCTTGGATAGTTCTTGAGCTATCTATCTGTCTCATACGGAGGGCTAGAAGACGGCTGGCTTTTTCCCCCTGATCGTTATATGTTGTCTGCGTTTTAAGTATGGCAAACTCTGCTTTTTCTTTAAGTAGATCAGAATAAGCGTTCCTAAGAGACAAAAGTTCTGTAAGGGAATTCTGCAAAGAAGAAGGAGATCAATTTTGTTTCAAGCTACGGATCTGTTCCAATAAGTGTTTGGCCTGGGCTTCTCTACTCTTTTTTCATCTGGATGCTAGTCTTAGAAATTCCCCTCTTAAATAACATTTTAGAGCACACCAGATTTGATCGATTCTGGGTATAGAATTCAGATTATCTGCTAAAAATTGTTGAATGAGTGTATGAATTTTGGAAACTATGAATTCATCCTTAAGTAGCTGAGTGTTTAGCTTCCAAGAAGTGTCTCGTTGTGCCTTGGAGGGAATGAGGTCTATCCATACTGCAGCATGATCAGATATAAAAATTGGTTCTAGCACCCCCTCCAGAATCCCTGACAAGAGACCTGAACTTATGAGAAAGTAGTCTATCCTGGATGCTGTCAGGTGTACTTGGGAATGAAATGAGAAGGCTCTGGTGGTGGGATTTAGAATCCTCCATGGATCACATAATCCTAGAAAATCAATCATTTCATTGAGAGCTCTCTGAGAAGGGGATAAAGGTCTAGGGGATGGCTGGATCTATCCAACAATTGTGATTGGGGAAGATTCCATTCCCCCCCCCCCCAGGACCGGGGGGGGGTAGGAATGAGAGGTGCTAATCTGTCTGCTAGTTCCGTAAGGAAAACTGGACCATAGATGCTGCCCAGGACAGTCAGCGTCCTGTCCAGTAAACCTTTGACCAAAATAAATCTTCCCTGGGGATCTGCATAAGTAGTATCAGGTTGAAATGATGTATTTCTCATGATAAGAATTGCCACCCCTCTTCTATTAGTAGAATCTCCTGTGGCAAAAACCTGCGGGACACCTTTTCTCCAGAACCCCTTTGCCTCGTGAGGAAGGAGATGGGTCTCTTGTAAGAAAATTATGTTGGTCTGCAGGAGGGACACATGCTTAAGGATTTGGATACGTTTATTTGGTTCTCGAGCTCCCCTTACATTCCAGGTAGTGAATTTGACTTTTGAATTAGCCATCTTTGATAATTATACAAACGTGCAAAGCCTAGTAACCATATTTGTAGTCAATCCTCCCCTCCCCCCCCCCACCTTCCCCTTATCAGCATTACAACCCCACTTCCCAAATGGGAAAGTAGAGAATAAAAGTAGAAAGCAGAGAGATATTATCCATCGTGTGCTATAAACTTTTATGGGGAATTGAATAAATTGTCTCACATATGATCTTTTGAGATGCGATTCTAGCCCTTGTCCCCCCATCCTTCCCCACAAAAAAAAAAGAAAATAAATCCTAATTCTACAACAACCTACCCTCTTCTCCCAACAACTGTTTACAAGGGTCCTCCTAAATAAACTATAGAAAACGCTTTGGTCAATTAGTACGTATAGGAGGACCTCAACCCATTCAGCCCCCTTGAATTTCTGCCCTCTAAGTAAGGAACCAAGGTGTATAGAACATAAGTTGGTAACTAATTGAGCAAATCCTATTGATAATATGATAAATGTAACAAAGGGGCCAACCCCCCTAAGATTCGGATCGCAATGCAGTCCTTCCACTAGCTGCTAGGTGCATTACCTCCATACCTTCCCCAAGGCTATAAATTCTATCCAGTGAGGGCTAACTGCCTAAATCAACACAAGGGAGTATTCCCTACAAGAAGAAACTAACTTACAACAAATAATCTTCACTTTGTCGACTTATTATCCCCTTAATACCCCCTAATCGGTTAACTTAGCTTGTGAAATTTTCGTGGTAGAGGAAAAGAAGAAAACACCGGGGGGGGGGGGTAAGATATCAGTAAACTCACTGACATTTTTAATAAAGCCACTATATCAGCAGTTATGTTACCCCCCTTGAATATGTAACCCTTGTTTCTGAGGGGGAGTCTAATAAAATGGACAGCGTTTCTACAAAAATGTTCCTCTAGCTACTGGGGCTGTAAAAATAAGTTCCCAGTTATGACGAGGCAGTGACTTGCGTGCATACGCGTAGATAAATTAGGCCCTATTGCGGTCTAGAAGGTAGGCCTTCAATCGGTTTCTGGAATGCATCCCAAAACGGCACCATCGGCTGTGATCACGTCCCATTCAGCTCACTTCAGTGCAGGACATACAGCTACAGGTTAGTAACCATTGGAGAAAAGAGGACTTTTGCCGAACCGCCAAACCGCTGAAAAATTTAAATAGGACAGTCATAATTGTAGATTGACAGAATGTCCTTCATTCATCAGCCCTTTTGAAACAGATCAGGGAGTTTAAGAGTTAGATCTTCTAATGCTTTAGTCGGAGTGTCATAGGAGATCCAGGTACCCGCTATTAATACTTGCAGATGGGAAGGGTAGAGCATTTTGAAATGTATGCCAGCGGCGATCAACTTACTGAGTATGGGGTGGAATGCTGCTCTCTTTTGTCTCGTTTCATAGGACAGGTCTTGGGTAATTCAGATCTTGGCTTTATCCCATTGTATAGCTTGTAACTCCCTAGCTTTGCTTAAAACATGTAGTTTTTCAATGAAGCTTAAAAACTTCAAAATCACTGGTTGAGGAGGAGCACCTGGTTGAGGTCGGGGTTGTAGAGAGCCGTGCACTCGCTCAATTTGGTAGAAGGCTCCCATCGGGGAAGGACCAACGACTTTAGTGAGGACTTTTTGTAAGAAGGCTTGGATGTTCTGTCCTTCTTCTGCTTCAGGCAAGCCAGTTATTAAAATATTGTTTCTGCGACTCCTCCCCTTCAAATCTTCGGTTTTCAATTGAAGTTTTTGCAGCTGTTGTCATACGGACACTAGCTCGGGCTCTGTTTTATCTTTCCACTTCTCAATGGATGTAGTGCGCGTTTCTGTGTCCCCCGCTCTCCAAGACAGGTCTGAAAAATCCCCTCTTAGAGACTTTAATTCAGTAGCGATCTCCATCAGTGTCTCTTTAAATGGTTGCAGTTCTTGTAAAAAAACAATCCTCAGTTAGAGGAATCGAAGTAGTTGGTGGCATAGGTTTCTTGTTGGAATGAGCTCCTTGGGCCTTGGATTTCTTTGGGTTTTTCTCCGGTGTCGCCGGTGGTGTGTGGCATATTGAAGTCTGCCGCATTTGAGCCTCCATCATGGACTCATTGAGCCAATGGCAATCTGGATCTGAAGATCAGGAGGCTGTTTAATGTTGGTCTGTTAGTTTTGAGAAGTATTTAGCTCAGGATAGTCTCAAAATATGTATATATATAAATTGAAGGCGGGAGCTCAGCACCCTTGCTGCTATCAGGCAGTTAGCATCACGTGACTCTCGACTAAATCCCTTTATGATTATATTATAATTTAGAGTTCTCTCCTTAGAGTCCCCTTTTCTTTTGAGGGCGGGGAGGAGAGGAGACACTCTTGGCTTCCTGGTACTCTCTTCTTCTAGCTGCTTGCCCTTTGAAAGTCTTGCGGCTAACCCTCCTGGTTTGCCTTTTGTCTGCCTGGAGTTTTGTCATATTCTGGTTGACTCCTTAAAAACTTTGCTAGGCTTTGCTGGCTTGGCAATCTTTTCCTCTCTAAATGGGCAGACTGGTTGGACCAGGCAGTCCAGGATTTTTCCTCCTCTTGACATTGTGGGTCCAGGTCCGCAGAGTCAGGTAGCGCAGTCCTCTCTTCTTCCCAATTATTTCTTCTTTTCCTTCTTTCACTTTCCCTCCCATCCCTCCTCTTTTCCAGAGATTGCGGCCCCTCCCAATCCATAATTTACTTATTTCTTATTCTGTCCTCGCTGACGTTTATTTCTCCTTTGATTTTTATATCCTTTCCTTTTTGTCTGTCTACTGGGTTCGCTTGCCCCACCCCTCCATCTCTTTCTTCCTCTCTCTCCGACATCTCAGAACTGAGATTTGGGGCAGAGCCGACAGCAGTTAACGGCCAACCCGCGAGCGCCATGTAAAACATCGGCCTCGAGGGCGGCGCTGTCCCTGTGTGTGCTCCAACCACAGAAAAAAAAAGTCTCACACAGGGTCCCCTGCATCCAGGCACACTTTCCATTGGCTATCTCTAATCTGCAAAACTGTGAATAAGCAGACCCCAACCTACCTATCTGATAGTTTTACATTTCCCACCCACAGCTTCAGTCTCTGGGATGCTCATTGCCGACTTTCAAAGTCAAAGTTCTCTGTCAAAGTTCCAAACCCATTTTGGGCAAGAATATTTTACTTACGATGCCTCACTGTTGTGGACTACACTCCCCCCTCAGTTATGAAATTCACAATCTCTCTACATTTTTAAATACAACTTAAAAAAGCTGTTACTACAAGAACAATTTACATGCACTTGCTTTTACTGCTGATGTTTAGGACAATTTTACATTTACCGTTATTGTGTCTTTGTGACTTAAACTGTGTGTTTGTAATAGTCTCCATATGTATCTGTATAATCATTGATCTTGCTTCAAAAGGGCTCTTGCAGTAGGTAATTACATATAGGACTGAAGCAGGCAGGCGTCAGGACCCCACGGAAAAATTTCTAGCTAGCAGTCTCTGGCAGTGGACCGGCCCCATGTCAGGTGACCGACGTTAGTATAAAGGGGCGGTCCCCCACGCCCGGCGTCCAGTTCTTTCCTGCCGTTAGCTTGTGAAAGCTCCTCGCGGTTAAATTCCACTGCTTCGTCAGTCTATCGTCTGTATTTTTACCGCCTTTTCTTCGATTTTCGTCAAATTTTTCATCAGGATTTCTCTCATCTGCTGTGTATGTCGTCCCCTACTCCATCCAAGCACAAGAATAAGTGCGATTCGTGTGGCACCCAACTCCCACACAAGGACGGACATTCCCATTGCCTCTTCTGCTTAGGCCCAGAACACCCCATGGAGAAGTGCCAGCACTGCCTGAAATTCAACGCCGCCACCTGCAGATGGAGGCAGCAGTCCCTGGAGGCCCATATACTTAAAAAGAAAATGTCCTCCATGGAGAAGGAGCTGAAGAAGCTTTGTCAGGCCTCTACTTCCCCTGAGGGTCACCGCAAAAAGAAGGAGAAGCACCGGGACCAGGACTCCTCTTCCACGGTCACCACGACTTCAGTTGAGTCGCCGTGTAAGCAGGTAACACCCCGGGACCGCTTCCCAAATGGCCGCCTTGGGAGACTTCCAAGACGGCGCCGACCTCCCATCTGGCTCGTCTTGCCCTTCTGAGCCTCCGGTCAGCGGAGGCATCCGGCCCCGTAGGACGACCGCCAGGCCTTCTGGTTGGAGCAGCTCCGGCAAGCCGGACGTCAGCTCCTCTGACGCCCACCCGAAGAAGGCCGCTAAGTTGCCCGACCCTTCAGGGCAGTGCATGGCCTCTATTCCGCCCGCTAAGACTGCTCCTCGCTCGCGGCCTTCATCAGGCACGGGTTCTGATAAGTCGGATGACTCCACCACCGACGCCTGCCCGTACCCCACCGGTAAGGCAGACGTCGGGCCCTTCGGACGCACAGAGTTAGAGCCAACGCCGGACCCAGTTGACCAGTCCGCTGTCCCAGGCTTGCCACGGCACTCCGAGGCCCCTGCATCTCCGCAGTTGGACCCCGGGGATTTCAGTCTTCCTTCCCCGGGCGATACAGAGGATATAGGTACGCTCTCGTCAGGTCTCCCTCCGCTGGGCTGGATGACCTGACATCGGATCCACTGATGCCGGCCCCAACGCAAGTCCTTCCGACGCCGGGCGACATCCCTCTGCCAGACACCACCCCAACGCCAGACCCGATGCCTGCCAGGCCTCCTATTCCTGGCCCGCCTGCTGGGCCTTTCCTAGGGCCTTCTGCTCCATCAGAGCCCCTGGCGCCTAGGTATCCGCCGTCCTATCCGACGTCGTCTTACCCAGGCCCGCAGTATCTTGCACCACAGTACCAATGCCACACTACTCCGGCGCCTCAGCACCGGCACGCCACACCCGCTGTCAGGGTACGAATAATTGCTGTCCAGATATCCCCAATATCCGTATCCCATCCTCCTTCTCCACCGCCCCCCCCAACCACCGGTGGACCTGAAGGAGACTCTGGCTTCTTGGTGGGCTGAGGCCAAGGATCAGCTCACTAGGGAAGTAGAGAGTCATCGCCTGATGCCGGATCCGGTTCCGGACCCTGGTCATCAGAGACAGGAGACCCCTTCCCCCACTTCTGACACCAGAAGCAAGCCCTCTGGTTCTAGAGTGGGGCGGACACGATTCCCTGAGGGCTTCCCAAGGGGTCTGTTCCTCATCCACGACGGGAAGGGTCTTCCATTTCTTCTTCTTCTTCCTCTTCAGACTCCGACGGAGATTCCAATATGGATGACGAGCCACGTACTCCAGACACGCCCAGGCCCAGGACTCCTCCGAAGTCTCCTCTGGAGGATCCTTCCTTCTTGGAGTTGTTGCGGAAGATCCAGGTTTGGCCAGGAGGTGCAGTCTGCTATCCAGGACGCGCCCTTCTGGGGTTCGGTGCTGTTCGGTGGCACTGTCAAGGACATCATCAATGAGCTGCAGGAGACGGGTATTGCACTAAAGTCTGTTGACTCTATGTACAAGCCCCCTCAGAGTCTGCACCACCCTTTTTGCAGACATTCCCACCCTAATGCGAAACCTCAGGGCAAGCGGGCCAACAAACTTCGGCCCCGCCCCCACCCAATAAAAGCAGCGGGAGCTTCAGCCGCGATGCTGCCTCACACCTCCTGACTCCTTTCCTCTCCCACAGCCTCTGGGCCTCCCAGAGGAACCGGTAGGAGGGAGGTTCTCCTTCCATCTGCCAGGTTGGGAGAGGATCACTTCCGACACTTGGGTGGTCCAGCTGATAGCAGAAGGACACTCAATAGTTTCTTCAGAAACCACCAAGAAAAGCCCCTCCCAGGTCATCCTACTCCCCGGAGCATCATCTTCTGGTTTGGGAAGAAATATCATCCCTTCTTCTGAAGGCGGTGATAGAACCCGTCCCATCCCACCTTTGGGGGACAGGCTACTACTCCCATTTCTTCCTGGTTCTGAAGAGGTCTGGAGACGTGAGGCCTATTTTAGACCTCAGCTCCCTAAATGTCTTTGTGGAGTACAAATGGTTCAGAATGCTCTCCCTGCAGGGCCTTCTGCCCCTCCTTCAGCCGGGACAGTGGCTGTGTGCTCTGGACATGCAGGATGCCTACCTGCATATCCCTATCCGCCCTTCCCACCGCAAATACCTTGGTTTTGCATTCCAGGGGGACCACTGCCAGTTCAGGGCCCTCCCATTTCCTCATTGCCCCGAGTGTTCACCAAATGCCTTTCTGTGATAGCGGCCTACCTGCGTACCCAGGGAGTTCAGATTTTCCTGTACCTGGACGATTGGCTCCTGGCGGCTCCATACAGGGAGGAGCCCCTGCGCTCCCTTTCCCTTCCCCTGCAGGTTTTCACCAACCTGGGTATTACCATCAACCAGGCCAAGTCCCACTTGATCCCATCCCAGAGGCTCCAGTTTATCGGGGCGATCCTGGACATGACCTCCAGCATGGTGTTCCTGCCTCTGGATAGGGAGGCCACCCTCCAGTCTCATGTCAGCCTGTTGTTCAGTCATAGGCGGCTCAGCACCAGGTCAGTCCTTTGCCTCCTTGGGCTTATGGCGGTTGCCATTCTGACAGTTCCTCGTGCTCGGCCCCACATGAGAATCTCTCAGTGGATGCTTCGGTCTCAGTGGGATCAATTGGTGGACGACCTAGATCGGGAGATCCTGGTCTCCAGTCCGATGGTTCGGGACTTGCAATGGTGGATGGTTCAGGAGAACCTTTGCCGGGGAGTTCCCTTCTGCCTCTCTCCCACCTCCCAAACTCTGACAACAAACACCTCGGGTAAGGGTTGGGGAGCACACCTGGGGTCTCACCGGACCCAGGGCTTCTGGTCCAAGCTCAAGCAGACTCTTCACATAAATGTGCTCAAGCTCAGGGCCATGTTGTATGCTCTGCAAGCTCTGCATCTGTATCTGCTTCCCGGTCATCTGGCTGTCGAGACTGATAACATGTGCGAAGTGTGGTACATCAACAAACAGGGAGGAACACGTTCCTACCCTCTTTGCAGGGAGGCGATGCGAGTTTGGGACTGGGCAGTGCATCACAACCTTCACCTCACGGCGATTCATCTTCTGGGGGTCGAGAACACGTTGACAGACCACCTCAGTCGGTCGTCTGCCCAGGTTCACGAGTGGGAACTGGATCGGGGGTAGTAGACGAAATCTTCCTACGCTGGGGAACACCTCAGGCAGACCTGTTTGTGTCTCCTCTCAACGCAAAACTTCCCGCCTTCTACTCGCTCGCTCTAGGGCACGGAGTTTTTTGGAGAGATGCTGTGTCTCTAGATTGGAAGGGCAGATTCGTCTATGCCTTCCCCCCAATTCCGTTGATTCCGAGGGTCTTACACAAACTCAGCTCAGAAGGAGCTCGCATGATCCTCATCGCTCCTTTCTGGCCCAGGCAAGTTTGGTTTTCTCTTCTGCAACAGTATTGAGAGGAACCTCTGCTTCCTCTTCCTCTATCGAAGCTTTTGTTGACCCAGGATCAGGGGACTCTGGTCCATCCAGGCCTCAGATCCCTTCAGTTGCATGTGTGGCTCCTGCAGACGTAGCCCAAGCCCGATTCGGGGTTTCCCCACAGGTAGCTGAGATTCTGGTGGAAGCCAGAAAGCCTTCCACTCGATCTACTTATGCCATGAAATGGAAACGGTTCTTGATTTGGGCCTCTTCCAAAGATTTCGAGCCATTCTCCTGCCCTGTTGGGAGGCTTCTGGATTACATGCGTCACCTCTTCGATCTGGGTCTCAATCATTCCTCTATGAAAGTTCACATGGCGGCCCTCTCCGCTTACCATGTTCCCTTTGGGGACAGAATTCTTGTGCAGTTGGAAGTCGCTAAGACTTTTCTGAGAGGGGTTCTACACCTGAGACCCCCTATTCGCGTTTCTGCCCCTCCTTGGGATTTGAATTTTATTCTCGGGAAGCTTACCCTGCCTCCTTTCGAGCCAGCAGCCTCAGCAGACCTAAAGTTCCTTTCCTGGAAGACTCTCTTCCTGGTGGCCATTACTTCCGCTCAAAGGATTTCCGAGCTTTAGGCCTTGATGTGCAAAATCCCATATTTGATTTTCCACAAGGAACGTGTGGCTCTGCATACCAACCCTAAGTTTCTCCCTAAGGTGGTAGCAGAATCTACGCTGAATCAATCCATGGAACTGCCTGCTTTCTTTACGCAACACTCCAATCAAGGGGAATACCTCTTGCATACATTGGATGTTCACCGAATTCTGAGATACACCAACAGGATGAAGGATCTCAGAAAGACTGATCAAATGTTTGTCTCATTTGCTCGCAAAAGAGAAGGCAGTGCTGTCTCCAAGCAATGCCTTTCAAAATGGTTGGCTCATTGCATCATCTTCTGTTATGACAAGTATCACAAGACCCTGCCGGGTCAAATCAGGGGTCACTGCACCAGGAGTGTCGCTACCTCTCCAGCTTGTTTCAGGAATGTGTCAGTGGCAGACATCTGCGCAGCCGCAACTTAGACTTCTGTCCATACCTTTTCAAAACACTACAGTTTGGACATTGCCTCTCGCCGTAGAGCTGGCTTCGGGTTGGCTGTTCTGTAAGGTCTTCTTTCCTAAGACTTTAACAGCCTGAGGATCTATATCTGAGTAGTTTCCTCCTCCCGTGTGCTTCTTCTTGTTCCTGACTGCTTGGGACTCAGTCCTATATGTAATTACCTACTGCAAGACCCTCTCTCGGCGAAGACAGTACAGTTACTGCGTGAAACCACTGCAGTGGATTCTAGAGAGGCTCGCAGTAATACCTTCCGCCCCTCCATCCCCTAAGCTTTTCAGCTCCTTTCCAGGATGGAAATCACTTCTTTCTCTCGCCTTTGCCTTTTGGCCTTAGGCGGAAAGAACTGGAAGGCGGGTGTGGGAGACCGCCACTTTATACTGACGTCGCCTGACGTCAGTCACCTGACGTGGGGGCGGTCCCCCGCCAGATACTGCTAGCTAGAAATTTTTCCATGGGCTCCTGATGCCTGCCAGCTTCTGTCCTGTATGTAATTACCTACTGCAAGAGCCTTTATCGAAGATCTACTGTTACAGTTGTTTATACTAACTTGTGTATATATTGTTTTAATGACATGGAACGTTCTATAAACAAGACTTGTTTCTCAGAACTCATCCTGTAACCTACTAAATTTTTAAATAAAAATAAAAAAGTTTAGTTATAGTTTGGTTGCTCTGCAACATTTTTTGATTTTGTTATGGTTCTACAGTGTCTCAAATGTAGTCTCTTGTTTTGTGATTTGTTCTTTTGTCTTTCATTATCTTTTTGACCTTCCAAGAATCAGTTTTCACCATTGATTCTCAATAGTGGGTCTTACTAGGACCCCATAGGAGCCCAACCTTTTCAGGAGGACTGGTGCCAAACATACCTCAGCACCAGCCCTCAACATCCTCATTTCTTCCCCCTCCCCCATCATTGAGCGCGTATCAGTGATTGCGTCGCTCGTTTGCTGGGAGTCTGAACTTCATGTCTGTATGACGACCCTTCCTGGCTTTGTCAAAAACGTGCACACTGCACTCAATTTTGAGTCTACAGCCATTGACCTAGGTAAACATCTCAGTTTGCAGTGGCTAAATTTTCCCACCATACCAGTCAGTTTAGTTCCTCCTATCCCACCCCCATTTGAGACCCTTTCTGATGTGGTCTGAAGCAAGCCTGCTTCATTTGCTTCTGTCTCCAAGCAGATAGACAGGAAATACACTGCTCTTATTATACACCAGTTTATGTTTCCTTAACCTCTAGCTGATGCCATTGTGATTCCCACTGAGAATGACAAGGCCATTCTTCTCCAAGAGGTCACTGCACACCAAACATAGAAACATAGACTTTGACGGCAGATAAGGACCGCTTGGCCCACCTAGTCTGCCCATTTCCCTACCTATTGGATAAGCTGCAGATCCTAATTCACCAACAGGCTACTTCTTCCTACCCGCACCAGAATTGCTTTGTGTTAGTCCCATGCATTCTTGAATTCCCCTACTGATTTTGACCTCATGACCTCCTCAGGAAGGCCGTTCCATGCGTCCACCTGTGAAAAAATACTTCCTCACATTGCCCCTGAGCCGTCCCCCCTCTATCTTCAGATTGTTTCTCCTTGTTCTTGCACATCTATTTTTCTGAAAGATGCTACCCTCTTGGACTTTGTTGATTCCCTTGAGGTACTTGAACGTTCTATCATGTCCCCCTCTTCCTCCTTTCTTCAAGGATATACATATTAAGCTCCTTTAGTCTTTCTTCATATGGCTTCTGTTGCAGACCCTACACCATTTTATTGCCCTTCTCTGGACTGCCTCCATCCTGTTTATGTTCTTGCAGAGATGGGGTCCCCAGAACTGCACGCTGTACTCCAGATGGGGTCTCACCACCTATCTGTACAGAGGAATAGCAACTTCCTGTTTTCTACTGGTGATGCCTCTCCCTGTACATCCCAGTGTCCCCCCAGCCATCCTTATTGCCTTCTCACATTGCTTGCTTACCTTTAGGTCATCTGATATGACTACCCCCAGGTTCCTTTCCATTTTTGTTGTTGTTAATGCGCCCCCCCCCTCAATTGTGTACTCTTCCCCAGGGTTTTTGTTTCCCAGGTGCATTGCTTTGCACTTCTTTGCATTGAATCTAAGCTGCCATACTTTTGACCATTCCTCCAACCTTGCCAAGTCCCTTCTCATCCTTTCCACCCCCCGTATCAACCCTGTTGCAGATTTTTGTGTCGTCTGCAGAGGCGCATACTTTTCCTTCCAGTCCCTCTGCAATGTCACTTATAAAGACATTAAAAAGGACCGGACCCAGTACCCTGCAGTACCCCACTAGTAACCCCCCCTTCTTTGGTGTGAACTTTGTTTACTATTACCCTCTGTGTCCTGTTGTCCAGCCAATTTTTTACCCAGGCTACCACCCTGGGACCCTCTACCAGTTCAGAGTCCTGCCCTTTGGGCTCTAGTAGGCACCGCAAGTCTTTAAAAACTGCTTTGCAATACTTGCTGTGCACCTGAGGCCAGTTAGGACTCCAGGTTTACCTTTACCTGGACAGCTGACTGACAGCCAGTCCATCCAGGCAGGAGATGGAACAGGCAGTGACAGTCTCTCAGCTCCTCTCCTGCATGGGGGTTCCACTGAATGTAGAGAAGTCTCAGCTAAAACCCTCACAGCAGCTGCTATTTATAGGAGCTTTTCTGGATACGACCAATGGGTGCTCACTGCACAGTGGTCACAGGCATCACGTCCTCAGACCTGCCCAGTTTAGTTGACCAAGCTTCTGGTTCGGTCACTCACATGGTGGTCAGTGGAGAACTATCTGTTCCAGGGCTTGCTATTCTCCCAGCCAGAGCCTCAGGTGACTCTCACCACAGATGCCATCCTGTTGGGGTGTGGGAGGGGGGCCACTGTCCGGGTCTCCTGACAGAGGGTGACTGGGACCCATGAAAGACTCATCTCCACATCACTGTGTTGGAGATATGAGCTGTTTTGTATGGCCTGCAAGCTTTAGTGGAACTTGCAGGGATTCGATGAGAGTGTGGGAATGATGCCTGGAGCAGGGGATCCTGCTCCAAGCCATTTATGTGCCAGGAGTCCAAACACTCTGGCAGACAAGCTCAGCCAAACAGAAGCAGAGTTTTACAAGTTGTAGCTAGCTCCAGATGTCACAAGATCACTGTTAGACGAGTGGGGCATCCCAGATTTGGACCTTTTTGCATCTCCAGTCAACATCAAACTGTCTTGATTCTGCCCCAGAAATTCAGGATGTGGCATTTTGTGTCTGGATGCATTCAAACTGCAATGGCAAAATCTGTTTCCATATGTATTCCCACCCGACCTCTTGTACAGAGGTTATTGGTGAACTGGAGGTGTATGGGGGCAAGAGGATACTGGTGACCCCTGCTGACCTCGACAGATATGGTTTCCTCTGTTGAACAGAATGTCAGCAAACCGAGGATTCTTCCACTGAAGATAGACTTGATGACTCAGGTTCACCTGGTCCATCCGAAGCTGCGCTTTCTTCACCTGCAGGCCTGGCTGCTGAAAGATAGAAGTGAACAAGTACAAGGTGCCTAAGAGGGTCTCTGAAATACTTTTGGCTGCCCATAAACCTTTCACTAGAAAGGTTTACACAGATAAATAAGAAAGATCTTCCATCTGGTGCTCCAAAACCTGCATGGACCCTTTTGGGTGCCCACCTGACAGAGTTCAGGAGTGCTTGCTGGACCTCTCTGATGCTGGCCTACAGTATTCCTCAGTTAAGGTCCACTTGTGTGCAGTTTCTTCTGGGCTATCTATACCTTGTGCTGAATATGCTCACCTGCAAGCATTTTCAGTCCATTGCATCTTATGAGCGGAGGTTTTGTAACTTTGAAAGTGGCATTTCAAGTGGCCATCACTTCTGCTCTCAGACTAACTGAAATCCATGCCTTAGTCATAGATCCTCCGTATACTGTTTTCCACCAGGACAAGGTAGTTCTCTGCACACACTGTTAAATCCCCACTAGAACTGGTGTTGGAGTTCTATCTGAATCAGCCACTAGTGCTGCCTACTCACCTTGCCAAGTTCCAGAACGAAGGAGAACGCACTCCCCAGTTTCTGGATGTTAAGAAGGTCTTTATGCTTTATCTGAACAGAACTTAGGACTTCAGGCAATCCAGACAGCTCTTTGTCTCATTTGATTCCCATCAAAAGGGACAGCCTGTTGCAATGTAGTGCTTTTCTGCCTGGATTGTGAGCTGCATATGCCACAGCTATACCATGGCTCAGGTCAAGCTGGAGGGTCAGGTACATGCCCACTCCACTAGAGCAGTTACCACATTCCTCACAGAGATTTGCTTTGTACCGGTCAACGATATCTGTAGAGCTTCAACTTGGAGCACAGTGCACACTTTCTCTAAGCACTATGCCCTGGATGTCCATGCCAGGCAGCATGCCACCCTTGGCAGCCCAACATTGGCACTTCTGTCCTGAGTCAGCCCTTGGCTGCTACTGTCCTGTTTCGGGAGATTTTTGTCTGAACTTGATATTCTGACCCACTAGTGAGAATCCATGGTGAAGACTGATTCCTGGAAGATATGAATATTATATTCTTACCGTAATTATTGATCTTCTAGGAGTATCTTCATCATTGAGTAACACACCCACTCACAATCCCATGGGCTCACTCCAGTATGTTTTATTGGTCTTCACCCCCTTGATCTTGGTTTGGACTCAGAAGACACTGTGTTACTGGTTTGTTGACTCTTCTTTATAGGTTTCCAGGGCTATCTTATGCCCTTAGGTTTAGTGCATAAGTATTTGTTAGGTTATGCTGCATTTCCTTGGTAACAAAAGTACTGAGGCAGTTGAGGACTGGTGCTGAAGTAAGCCATGCATTGCAAGCCAGTCTTGCTGTGCCGTGCATGTATCCAGCTTACTTCAGCACTCGTTCTCTGAAAAGTTCCAGCTTCTGCGTGGTCCTGGCACCTGTGGCTAAGACCATTAGTGTGAATCAATAGTGAAGATGTTCCTAGAAGATCAATAATTACGATGAGAATGTAATTTTCATTTTTTTTCCTCTGTGCTGTCTAAACTTACCTGCCCTGTTCTCTTTGATTTAAAAAAAAAAAAAAAGGCAGCCGAGACAGTTTGGCAGGCTGTGCCGTACGTATAGTGTAGACACATGACCATGTCACACCAACATCGGTGCCACCTACCTCCCAAAGTTCTGGTTCCAGAGTGTTCCTACTACCTCCAGTACAAAGACCAAAGTGTTTGGCTCTGTGGAGAAGATAATCTGTAAAATCAAGACTTACAATAAGTAACTTTGTTTCTACAATTAGTATTTAGGTCCCATCCACACATCCCACCCAGCCTTTGTGCAAGGCTTGCTTTCATTACCTATTTCAGGAATGCAGATCTGAAAGCAGTGTGGGAGGAGCTGAAGGACACATAATTGGTTGTTAGAAGGAGACGAGCTTGAAGACTCTTTCCAGTGAATGACAGTGCATGCTGAGTAGAAGATTGCCTAAGTATAGATACGAGCTGCAAATTAATAGTGGAACTATAGTCACAAAAAATCTGTTCTTTTGAGTCTGGCCATTACATATCCCACCTGTCTATCGTCACGAGTCAGGCTGGCCGCCACAAATACTGCTTTCTGATTGAACAAGTCAGCTGCTCTGTCTATCCATATTCTCATAGTGTTGCATTTTTTTAGTCAGAATGTTTACACCAGGCTACTTTATAAGTGCAGTAACACTCCATTGTTAGTTTGTTGAAAGATGTAGGCTGTCTCTGGTGCGTGCCAGGGAGCACTCGGTCTTTGGCATTATGCCTCAGCACACACTCACTGTGTGTTGCCTACATACCCGTATATTTATATATGCAGCATTAGTGGAGATATTAAAAAAAAAAAAAACACAGACAATGTGTGATGTCTTTTATTTAACTTAAAAGAAGTCAAGATAGCATTAGTTAATAATGTCACAATAAAAAGATATCCCTAGTTAAGTATGTCACTCAAAAGATATCACTGGTCGAAGCCGGCCTCCTGGTGCAGCGGTAGCCCTACACTTGCAATGCCGATGACCTGGATTCGGGAATGAGCCCGAGTTACAAGAGGGCTGACGGGGAGGTTGACTGAGCATCCCTTGGACGCTTGCCTCCTCCAGGGAGGGAGGGAGTATGGTCTCTGCTGGAACACCATGACCTGGTTGAACACAGGTGGTGGTGTACCTAGAGCCATCGATTGAGGGAGGTGTATGTCGGCAGCATGACGCACTGCATCAGCAAGGCTTTCTGAACGTTGGGGTGGGACAGAAAATGTGGAAAACACCCTGACTGCAGCAGGATGCAATCTGCTACAGAGGCCGCACCGCTAACTGGGTTCTTCCTCTCAGATCGGCACTTAAACTATGTCTGGGGTGGGGAGTAGGGGCCAGCCCCCCCCAGCAGCCCTTCTAATGAAGGGTCATTCATGGGAGGAACAGTGAGAGAAGGTATGTCCCAGAGATGGTGGGTGACGGTGCTGGGTGGGTCAGCTGGATTGATGGGGGCCAGTTGGCACAAGGGAGTAAAGTGCAGTACATTTAAAAAAAAAAAAGGAAGAAGAAGAAAGATATCACTGGTTAATGAAGTTGCACTTGGAAGATATCAGCAGTTAGACGTCATACTAGCACATGCCCAATTTAACTTAACATTGTCAGTGGCATTTCCCTTTGCCAAAAATGTTGAAATGCTACTTGGGCTTTAACTGCACATGAAATGCAACACAGTTATGTACACATCCAGTATGTGGTGGCTTAACAGGAGATATCTAAATTATCTTCATTCATTGTACTTGACCTCTGTTTACTTCAGTCATGGGCCTGGCTTTGCTGCTCGTGAGGTCAGACTCCCCCAGAGGCAGGAAGGAAAGCCCACCAGATAAGGATAGACCTGAACCAGAAGACTTTGGAGCCCCTAGGAGCCTAGAGGAAAAAATTGGCAGTTTGGGGTAAATCTAGCAGGTAGAAATTGTGATAAGTTGAGCCCAAAGGAGTGGAGTGCCTTGAGACTAGGGAGAGAACAAACAGGGTGGAAAAAAAATTTCCTTAAAAAATAAGGTGCATTACTTTAGGGTCGGAAAAAAATGCCATTGTGTGTGTCTGTCATGCAAAATACGTACAGTAGATTCCTCATTTGTGACATGATAGAAAACATAGGTTTTTTAAAAGTATAACTTGGCCTTCATAGCATGATATTAAATTGGTTTATATCATCAATCATATTTTTTGTTACAGATAATTGGAAATTGTGTATCAATCCTTGTACTCAGTTCTGCATTACCTGTCATGTCAAGAACATTGGGTAAGTTTTAAGTCATTTATTTAACAACATGCAGTCCTGCCTAAAACACAAGTCGCGTTGCTAGATGGCGTAGCCAGTAAGACATTGTGCTGCCATATGAGCGGCCCAGGTTCCAACAATAGACGAGAAGAATCTAACGAGTGCTCTTTAGAGTTGGGGGGGGGGGGCTTTCCTTTATATGAGAACCTCCTGTGTTGGGACTTGGGGAGGGGGAGGCATTGAATTTTGGTGCTGTGCAGAAGCCCTCAGAATGCCCTTGTTTGCCCAGTTACTGGAGTATACTGACAGAGAATCCTTCACAGAAAGATACCAGGAAAGTAAAGACGAAAGGATCAACTCCTGTATCACTGTTTTTCTCTGTCTTGTTTTTATTTCCACCAGTACACACTTTGGCATTTTGTGGGCTGTTTATGCCATCTCTTCAGAACACACGGTGGTCTATGCTTAATAATTACGTTGTCTCTCTTTTTTTACTATAGATCTGCTTCTCATCACCACACCTGGCTTGATATATAGTGTGAGTTTACTTGATCACACACCTGAATTCTATTTCTTGTATTATGCTTTAAAGCTGCTTGAAGTGAGCTCTGGGTGGGTCATCCTGCTCACTCTTGGAGGTCTTATCTGGGATTTGAACCCCAGGCTGTTCAGAATACTGTTCTGGTTGTAAGTGCCTTTACTGTAGCTGGGATTTGAAACCAGGCCACCCGGAATGCAGTTCTGGTTGTGCTACAAAGGTAACTGGAAATCTGGGACTCTCAGAAGCATCCTACTCTTTTCCTCGTGCACAGCCTGGTGCTGCACAGACAGTTATATTTACAATCACAAGAGGGCAGTGTGCACATACATGGGACCTAAACAAACAGAAGAGAGAAAGAACTAAGTGTCTTAGTACTAGGATTTAAACCTAGAATACCATTTGGTTGCCCGGAATACTGTTCGGTTGCACTAACAGCTGCACCACTAAGGCAACTGGAAATCTGGGACTCCCAGAAGCACCTTATTCCTTCTCTAATGCACAGCCTTATGCTGCACAGATAATTACACATACAATCGCAGGGGTGCTGTTTGCACATATATGAAACCCAAACAGAAGAGTGGAAGAAATAAGTGCCTTAGCTGGGATTTGAACCCAGGCCACCCGGAATACCATTCTAGTTCTGCTACCAGCTGCAACATGAAGGCAGCTGGAACCCTGGGACTTCCAGAAGCACATTATCTCTCTTTCTCTAATGCACAACATGGCCGTCCGACACCATACTTCTGTTTGTTGGGTTCCTTATATGTGCACACCGCACCCTTGTGATTGTAAATGTAATTATCTGTGCAGCACCAGGTTGTGAATTAGAGAAAGAGTAAGGTGCTTTTGTGAGTCACAGGTTTCCAGCTGCCTTGTTGGCACAGCTGGTAGCACAAATGGAATGGTAGTCTGGGCAGCCTGGGTTCAAATCTCAGCTAAGGCAATTATTTCTTACTCATCTGTTTAATAAAAAAGAGAGAAGTTGTAATTATTAAGCAGAGACCACCATGCATTCTTAAGAAGTGACATGGGGGGTGCTAATGAGCAGCTGAAGTGGAAGGACGCAAACCTCCAGAGCTCCACACCACAATGTCTAAAATTAATATTTTCTAACTTTAAAAGCAGTTGAATTTACACCTGAACAACCCTGAAAAGGTCACAAAGATGGACGAGTACATCACGCCAGGGAAATTGTCGCGACAGGGGGCTAAAAATGCAAGAAAACCAGCACCTTCGGAGAGCGCAGCACAAGGAGGAGTAGGCCTGATATCCTTTTCGGCGACCAAGCTGGCAGTGATAAGTAAAGTGGTCTCTGAGCAGGTCATCTTGGACCTGCAACCAAAATGTGATAAAATGGAACGGTCTATCACTGGCTTAGCGAATGAAATGAAACAATATTCCGGGAGGCTGAATGAAGCGAAACAAAGAATATCCAAACTAGAGGACAACTTGCGAGCCATTCTGGATAAAGTGGCCAGATTGAAGCGAGAGGCTGAAGAATTGAGAGAAGCTTTAGACTACCAGGAAAACTGTAGTCTGCAAAACAACCTAAGAATTAGAGGCTTACCAAATGGTGCAGAAAAGGGAAACTTAATGGAGTTCTGTTCCTCCTCGCTGCCTAATCTTCTGAAAATGACCACCAAGCAGGACGACTTGAAAGTGGAAAGGCCGCACACAGCACTGGCCCCCAAACCACCGAGAGACCAGCCACCGTGCCAAGTAATCTTTAGGCTGCATAACTACCCTGATAGGCAAGCTATCCTGACAGCATATCAGAACCTCAAGTATCTAACTTATGAAGGACACAGATTAACTCTGCTCCAGGATATGTCAGTCCGAATACAAATGGAAAGGCAGCAATTTAATCGGCATATGGACCAATTAAGAGAGCGGGGCCTAGAATTCTTTATGACGTACCCAGTGGTAGTGAAAGTCAAATGGAAAGGCACTACCTTTTTATTCTGGGAGCCAATGAAGCTGCAAACTTTCATCAAGGAGTGGGATAAAAAGAACAAGAAGGGCTGAGGAATGTCAGATCCAGGTTTGGTCAAATATTTTTTCTCTCTCTCTCTCTCTCAGACTACTTTTAGAAACTACCGAGGGCCACCAGTCTGCCATACAGAGGGAGAGACTACAAGGGGGTGAGGGTGGGCAGGAGAGAAGGCCCGATCGTAGTGTGATACCAGAGTTGAGACATGGATTAAACTTGGAGGCCACCATATCTGAATTGTCTTAGTGCGTAAGGGACACATGGAGGTAGCAGACCAGATGGCCTGAACGCTACAGAAATTTGTAGTGGCAAAAAAGGGAAGGACAGAGACATGTAACTGGTGTTCACTTTATTTTTTTTTTCTTTCATGCTTCCGCAGTAAAGGTATTATGTAGATGTGGGGGGGGTTCTAGTCAGAAGAGGGTGAACCGAACGATATATGCTGAAAGCAGCTTCAAAGCTAAATAATTAGTACTATTATATGAGCAGGGGGAGAAGTAATTTTGCTTGCAAATGGTATAAAAGGACTGAAGGGGAGGGGCTTATCAGAAGGGAGGCAGTAGTGGGAGATCAAACTTGAATGTGCCAAGAGAGCATTGTGAGGTACGTGAAGAAGAGCTTTTAGAAGGCGCATTATAGGGCATATTAGATAGTGCGCAAAGAAAGGGAAAAGGGGGATTTGCGGTGCAAAACAGGCTTCTTTGGCTGCATTAAACAATAGAGACGGTAAAGACACCCGTCAGTAGGGGGGAGGTCTTGGGGTAGGGAGAGGGGCCTCGACTCGAGGCGCTGCACCTATACCGGAGTTTAATCAGGCAGTGATTAAAATGTGGTTTGAGAAAATACAAGGAAGGGAGGAGATAACTCAATAATTATTATTAAAATATGGGGTGAGATAGTGTGGAAGAGAGGAGTTGGAAAATTAGGACAACATCTTTAAACAGGTAAAGATGGTGTGGAGGGAGGGGGGCATTGGGAGTGGAATTATTGGAACACGATTTGGTTAGATAAAATCTTACTATTTAGTAAAATTCAGAATATGGTTGTTACAGGAAATAAGAGATATCGGGGAGGAAATGTTGGAGATAGTATTTGTGTACTAGTTAATCGTTTGGTATTACAGTATTGGGTTTGATGTTCACCCAGAACCACTGTTTTATTATTACTTATTGATTTTGTGCCTTACAAACATAACACACCACTAGGTGGTTGCAGTATCGTGATGCCTTGGAGTGATGTAAAAGGGTCACAAATGGAGAACAGAGGGAGGGACCATGGCTGAACCCCAGCCCAGTACTATTATATTGTGGCTTGTTAGAGGCTTCACATCCCCAGCAAAGAGAGCAAAGATACTAGTAGCATTAAAGAGAAAGAGGGCCATGGTAGCAGTGTTACAAGAAACGCACCTTGCGCACAAGGAACATGATAAACTAGTGGGTTGGGGCTTGCCATGCGTCCTCCTACAATTCACACAAAGGGGGTGTGGCAATATTGCTCCACAAGAATTTCCCTTTTGAGCACATATGCACAGTCAGAGACCCATCTGAACGCAGATATGTCTTTGTGGTAGGGAAAGTGCAGGGAAGAGAGATCACATTAGGAAATATCTATGCCCCTGTGGTCGTAGACCCTACGTTCTACTAGAAAATGTTAGACTTAATGGTTAAAGAGCAATTCCCAAATGTAATACTAGCAGGATATTATAATTATGTAATAAACCCAAAAATGGACTACTCTGGCACGTGGCTGAGTAAGATGGAATCAGTAAAACAATGGCAGCTGGGTTTAATGGAATAAGATTTGGTGGACATACAGCATGTTGCCTGGAGCCCTTGAGTACACATTCTACTCTAACCCCTCACGCCACATGGTCCAGATTGGACTCTATATATTTATAGACAGAGGCCTTTACCACAAAGTAAAAAGGGTTACCCACAGCCCCATCTTCCTGTCGGATCATGCCATGGTCCAATTAGATAAAAACCTAGAATATAAGAGAGTGGGGACAGGGACCTGGAGATTCACAACATGTCTACTAGTCAAGCAAGAATTCAGGGAACTTCTCAACAATGGAAAGAATTTGCAGCCATAAATAAGGGAACAGTTGAATCTAATGGTACGTACTGGGAAGCTAGCAGACATACATGAGAGGTGTAATCATACGATACACAGCCAAATCAAAAAGGAAAGAAAATAGAAACAGAAGGAATTAGAGGATAGGGTCAGGGAATTTGAGAAGGTAGTGGCCCAGTCAAATGATGCTAAATAATTAAATGAACTTCAAACAGTGAGGGACGCCTTGAATATGAGTCTAACGGAAGAAGCGAGGGGGGAAACTATTTTTTGCCAAACAACGAATTTGAGTGGGGAAATAAACCAGGCCCCCTATTAGTGAACTTGATGAAGAGAGGGAGAACCTCTAAATGAATAATTGCAATAAAAGAGAAGAAGGGAACTTTAACACAAGATGAAAAAAGCATAAAAGCCTGTTTTAAGCAATTTTATGGGACACTTTATAGAGCAGAATGTAAAGGGACAGAGATAGAAGTGGAGACATTTATGGAAGGACTCTCAGTTCCTAAGTTAAATGAACAGCAAAGGACCCTCTTGGAGAGGCAAGTTGTGGCAGAAGAAGTGATTAAAGCCATAGGCACACTCAAAAGGGGTAAGCTGCGGGCCCTGATGATTTTGGGAGTGAGCACTATAAGGAGCTAAGGCAAGAGGTTGCAGCACCAATCAGGGACATTCTAGAGGAGGTGGGGGGGGGGCTGCCTAAATCCTGCTGCGAGGCCAACATCTGTGTCATCCCGAAGCCAAATAAGGACCACACAGACTGCGCCTCATATAGACCCATTTCACTATTAGATTACGATTGCAAAATCATGACAAAGATACTGGCACTAAGATTAGAGCAAGTCCTACCATTAGTAGTGCACACGGATCAGACTGGGTTTATACAGGGAAGAATGTTTTTTTTTTTTTGCGGTTATTTGTCATGCGGAGAAAACCTGCCGGTAGCTGTCGGCAGAGATAGCAATAGTGCGTGGTGTTGCTATAGTAACTTCCCCTTCAGGACTGGAAAGCTGTCCTTGGAGCAAGATTTAAGCAGGATTTAAGAATCTATTTGGAGTATTCTGACTAAAATCTGGGAGGTTTTATCAGGAGCTGGAAGTTTGCAAATCGGGACTGTGAGCTGGTCATCGGCCTTGTGCTGCCCTGGGATTGTATTACAGATCTTGTCGGAGTGCCTGGAATATACTGCCCGGAGTTGGACACTGGGACTCTGAAGCTGGGTTCTTTTTTGGAGACTTTGCGGCCTTCGTTCTTAGGCTCTACAGACTGCTGTGTCCTCTGTACTGTTTTTTGGAGTGGGTGAGCCTGCTAGATCCTGGTCTGAACCCAGGGTGGTCTACTGGGGCTGTTGGCTGCAACAGAAGATTGGGGTTGGTGCTGTCAGAGGACAGGCCCCAGTGTGCCCGTGGTTTCTGGGTTTTGCAGAGGGCAGGCTGGAGAGCCTGCTTGCGTGGATCCAGTCGCTGGTTGACTTCCTTAGTGGCATCTCAGGGGACGACCGGAGGGGGGGGGATCTCTTTTTTTAGCTGGATAGCTCTCACTTAAGCAGTTTTGAATCAATCCTGAGGACCTGAAAGTGATCCTTTAGCTGCAGCAAAGGTCTGTTTACATCAACGTGGAGCTCACGAAATAGCGAGAATGTTATTTTCTGCTTGATAACTACCCAGGTCAGATTGTTCTTTTTTCCTCCTACATATCTTGGTGAAGCAGTAAGAGTGCTTCATTTTTTATCAAGATCAAATTGTGTGACTGTTTACTCTGCCTGTGTGAGAGATAGGCTTGAGACTAATTCCTCAGAGGTGAGAGCTCTGAGGGTTTTCCAGTACTGTTAGTTCTCAGTGGTGTATAAGTTGGAAAGAAACTGAGACTTTGTGCTCAGACTGCTAGTAATTTTCTCTGAGGAATTAAAATCTGCCCAGACTGCTTGAACTTTCTCTGAGGAGTCAAAACTTGCCTGAAGGGAAATGGACAGTTGTTTTATTTTGGTTTTTTGTTAAAAGCTTTCCATTATTATGTTAGAAATGGTAAGTGGGGCTGCTGTTTAAGATATTTAAATAAGCTAGTGGCTTTGATAGTAGTAATCAAATTGGTTGATTAACATTTGTTTTTAAATATTTGGCAGCATGTGTTGGGACCGGGCTTCCGTGGCCAGGCGTTATTCCCCCTCTAGGCTGAGGGACCTGCGCCCCTTCAATAGCCCCCCATTGCAACCCGAGGTATATAGGCGTTGTTGCGCCTTGGGGATTAAAGGATGAGGCAGAGGGGAGGGGGTTCCTCGCGCGAGGGGTGGAGCGAGTGGTGGATAAGGGTCATGGGGTCCGGAGACTACCCTGGGCGAAATGGGTCCAGGATAGGGGAGTGCGATGCCTGGTTCCCATACCCAAGGGTTCCACTGAGAGTGGTGGCCCGCCCTCCAGCAGTCTCATCCAACCCGGCGGTGTTATGCAATGCCAGGTTCTATAAAACAAGACAGCAATTATTGCTGATCTTGTTGCCATTATCTGACTCTGACTTGTATTGTCGAGACCTGGCTGACGAGAATGCTGGTCCCATATTGGAGTCAGCTGTTCCAGCCGGTACTTGCAATACATCGCCCGAGGTTGGATCAAGGGTAGGGTCGCTATTTGTTTTAAATCGGAATTGGGTCTTGTGGAGGTTCCAGTGATGTCCCTAGATCCTTTGAGTGTATCATGGGAGCAGGTGTGGGCAGCAGAATTTTACTCGCTGCGCCCACCCGTGACTGAAAGTTTTCTGCAGGAAGTTGCAGACTTCATTGTCAACCTGGTGTTGGAGCCCTCCAGGTGGTTGGTCTTGGGGGACTTCAATGCCTGGGCTGACGATGAACTCTTGCATTTTGGTCAAAACTTCCTCCAACTGATGATTTTGTTGGGCTTCATACAGGTTGTTACCGCTGATACCCATATTCAAGGTCACTCTCTGGATCTGGTGTTCACCCTGGGGATTGAGATCACGGAACTGGTGGTGGAACCAGTTGGGTGTTCTGACCATCACTCCATAAGGTTCAATTTCGCGGCCCCCCTTTTGAGACCTACCCCTTTGGAGATGGTCCAGTACCACCCTTTGAGGGGAGTTACCCCTGAGGGTCTGATGGTGCTAGACCTATAAAGCTGGCCTATGGAGTGCATGGAACCAGATGCCTTAGTAGTGCACTATAATAATATGGTGCTGAGGGCACTGGATTCCATAGCGCCTGTCCGTGATCGCTCCCTCTCCCTTCACCCTCGGTCCCCCTGGTTTGATGGGACATTGAGGGAGTTGAGGAGAGCGGGGCGAGACTGGAACGCTGTTGGTGGAAATCTGGCCCGGAAGGTGATAGACTTAGATTGATGGCCCATTATGTGGACTATCAATCAGAAATTTCCCTTAAGAAGGCAGAGTTCCTGTCCAGGGAGATGGCTGCATCAAGAAATTGACCAGCTCAGCTTTTCCAGACCGTGGACAGAATGTGCAGTCCAGCCTGTCTGCTGGGTCAGAGAGCTTTTTCACAAATAAAGTGTGATGAGTTTGCTCGGTTCTTTCAGGATAAGGTGTCATCGATCAGGTCGGAGATCCGAGGTATGCGTTCTAATGAGCATGGTAGTGATCGATATGTGGTTACAGGCCCTCGGTCTGCCTGGACAGATTTTGACCAGCCAGCGATCATGGATATCATGAAGATTGTCCAGGGCTTGCGACCGACTTGCTGTAGTTTGGATCCTGGTCCCACGCGCCTCCTTGTGGGGTGCATGGATGTGATCGTACCAGTCCTTGCTGAGATATTCTGGTGCTCTTTGGACCAAGGGGTGTTTCTGGAGTCTTTAAAAGAGGCTATCGTGACAGCCCTTTTGAAGAAACCTTTCCTTGACACAGACTGTCTCACCAACTACAGACCGATCTCTAACCTGCCCTTTTTGGGCAAAGTTATTGAGAAAGTAGTTGCGTTGCAGCTCAATGACTTTCTTACCACCCATGAGGTCTATGATCCTCTCCAGTCCTGTTTCAGGAAGAGGTATAGTACTGAGACGGCATTGGTTCGGGTACTTAATGATCTCTTAATAGCGAGAGATCGGAGGAGCCGTTCAATCTTGGTCCTCCTTGATCTCTCTGCAGCATTTGACACCATGGACCATGGGATGCTGCTAGATCGCCTGTGGCTGTTATGTGGACTGTCAGGGACAGTCCTCAGATGGTTCCACTCTTTCCTCACAGGCAGAAGTCAGAGGGTAGTTTCAGGAATTTTTTCCTCTGCTTCCTTTGCTGTGCCCTGTGGGGTGCTGCAGGGTTCTGTGCTTTCCCCCATGTTGTTCACAGTGTATATGCTGCCGTTGGGAGGCATTATGAGGCATTATGGGCTGAGTTTTCACTGCTATGCAGATGATACTCAGCTCTATATGTCCTTTGTACCCAAACAGAATGATGCATTATCGGTCTTTAATAACTGCCTCGCTGAGATTCAGGACTGGATGAGTGCTAACTAGTTGAAACTGAATCCGGATAAGACTGAGGTGTTGGTTGTGGACCCAGGTCATCGTGCAGAGAAGTTAACTCCTGGGTTTCCCTCTGGCCTTGTGTTAGGGGGCAACCAGTTGAGACCTTCTGAACTGACGCGGAATCTGGGCGTAATTCTTGACAGCGAGCTGACGCTGAAGACACAGGTATCGACCACTGTCAAGTCTTCCTTTTACCATCTAAGGAATATCGCCCAGATAAAACACCTTGTTCCACACGATGACCTTCCTGTGTTGGTCCACGCCTTTGTTTCCTCGCGTCTTGATTACTGTAATGTTCTATATCTAGGGTTGCCGGCGGTGGGTCTCAGTCGCCTGCAGCTGGTGCAGAACGCTGCAGCCAGGTTGTTGACTGGGTTACCAAGAACTTGCCATATCACACCTGTGCTGCACGAACTGCACTGGCTGCCAGTGCAGTGGAGAATCACCTTCAAGGTCGCATTGCTGACCTGTAAGACCCTACACGGTCAGGGACCGGACTACTTGTAAGATCTCCTTCGACCCTACCGCCCTCTCCGCTCCGCTGACGAGGGATTGCTAGAGATTCCCAGGGTTCGTCTTTAGTCATCTGGGGCCAGAGCTTTTTCTTTCGTGGCCCCCAACCCTGTGGAATTCTCTACCTCGTCAGATTAAAGAGTGCCTGTCCACAGAATCATTTAAGGCGTCTCTGAAGAGTTATCTATTTGAATTAGTACTTGAATAGGTTTATTGCTGCTTTTTATTGTTTTTATGTTGTTATTTATTATGTTAGATGTTATTTTGATATGTACTTGCGCTTTGATATGTTGAAAAGTACATTATAAGTCAACTTTGATTTGATTTGAATGTCATATCATAATATAAGAAGATTGCTAAATATAATTTACTGGGGATCGAAGGCTCAAGAGCAGACATGTATCCTGTCAATGGACACCAAAAGGGCATTTGATAGAATAGAGTAGGAATATATGTTGAAAATACTAGCTAAGAGACTTCCGTTCTGGTACGTGCCTGTAAACAGCACCAGCACTAACCCCCTCGCAGTATCAGAGAAAAACTTAAAAATAAATAAAACTGTCTCTGGTCCAAAACACTTCAAGGTTAACTACTATTGCTACAGAGAGACGAGCTACCTGAAAACTTTCTCTCCCGATGGCCAAACAACAACCAAACTGCTTCCACTTACTTGCCGACTGGGAAGACCACGAGGATCGGGGCACATCAGACTCTGAACAGGCTGCCAGGCCGACCAGGGACCTAGGCACTGGTAAACCTACTCCTTAGACTAAATCAGGCAAAAAAATGGGCCAGGGCTCACAAATGGGTGACAGCATTCTGAAAGCAATCATGGAACTCTGCGGTGAAATGCGTGAATCTGTTGGGGAGCTGAGATCAGACATTGGGGTCCTGCAGTCACGTATGGAGGAAGCAGACCATCAAATTACCACAGACACATCTAGACTCTGGATACAGAAGTTGATACCGGCCCATTTACAGAAGAAAGGGTTCTGAAAGAACTCTTAAAACTGAAGGTGGACAAAGCAATGGGGCCTGATGGGATTCATCCCAGAATTCTAAAAGAACTAAGGATAGAACTAGTGACACCACTGACTACCCTTTTAACAAATCATGGAGGATAGGGTGGTACCTGAGGACTGGAGGAGGCAGATGTGATTCTCTCACAAAAGTGGGAGCAAGGCAGAAGCAGGAAACTATAGATCTGTTAGTTTAACCTCAGTGATAGGGAAAATGATGGAATCATTCTAAAGGAAAGAATTGTCGAGTATCTAGAGGCCAGAGGGGCACAGGACCCTAGGCAGCATGGATTCATTAGCGGGAAGGTCATGCCAGACAAATCTGATAGATTTCTTGACTGGATGACCAAAGTAGTAGATCAGGAGGGCTGTGACATGGCCTACCTAGACTTTTAGCAAGGCATTTGACACAGTCCCACACAAAAGATGAATATACAAGTTAGCCAGCCTGGGAGTGGGTCCCAAGATGACAGCCTGGGTAAGAATTGGCTGGAGAATAGGACACAGAGAGTAATAGTAAATGGAGTCCACTCAGAAGAAAGGATGGTTACTAGTGGGCACCGTAGGGTTCAGTATTAGGATGGTCCTCTTCAATGTCTTTATAATTGACATTGCAGAAGGACTGAAGGAAAAGTATGTCTCTTTGCAGATGACACTAAGATCTGCAACAGAGTTGATGCACAGGGTGGGGTGGAAAAGGATGAGAAGGGACTTGGCAAGGTTAGAGGAATGGTCAAATGTATGGCAGCTTAGATTCAATGCTAAGAAGTGCATGGTAATGCACCTGGGAAACAAAACCCAGGGAAGAGTACACAATGGGGGTGAGATACTAACAACAACAAAATGGAAAGGGACCTGGGGGTAGTTATATCAGATGACCTAAAGGTGGGCAAGGAATGTGAGAGGGCAGCAAGGAGGGCTGGGGAGATACTGGGATGCATAGGGAGAGGCATCACCAGTAGAAAACAGGAAGTTATTATCCCTCTGTACAGACAGCTGGTGAGACCCCATCTGGAGTACTGTGTGCAGTTCTGAAGACCCAGTCTCCACAAAGACATAGACAGGATGGAAGCTGTCCAGAGGAGGGCAACTAAAATGGTGCAGGGTCTGCACCGGAAGACATATGAAGAGAGACTTAAGGAGCTTAATATATATAGCCTCGAGGAAAGGAGGAGAGGGGGACATGATAGAAACTTTCAAGTACCTCAAGGAATCAACAAAGTCCAACAGGGTAGCATCTTTCAAAAAAGAGGTGTGCAAGAACAAGAGGCACAATTTGAAGATAGAGGGGGGCTGCCTAGAGGTAATTTAAGGAAGTATTTTTCACAGAGAGGGTTGTGGATGCATGGAACGGCCTCCGGAGGAGGTTGGAGTCAAAATCAGTGGTGGAATTCAAGCATGCATGGGATAATCATAAGGCAATTCTGGGGGGTTGGGGTAGGGGTAGGAAGAAGTAGGCTGCTGGTTAACTAGGATCTGCAGCTTATCCAGTAGGTAGGGAAATGGGCAGACTGGGTGGGCCAAGCGGTCCTTATCTGCCGTCAAATTCTATGTTTCTATTAGACTAGATACTTTGGAGGCCTGCATGAGATCTTATTTTTGGGGAGCAGATTTACTTGGTAGCAAGGCAGGAAGACGCCGAAAATAGGAGTCGGCGTAAAAATGTTCGAATCGACAGTTTACCTGAGGGGGAAGAGGGGTCGGACCCAGTTGCTTACTCCGACTACCTCCTTCGCTTAATCCTGAACCTTGACCCGGAATTTGTCATAGACATTGAAAGGATGCACCGAGCCCTGGGGCCAAAACCCACCCATGTTAATGCAAGACCAAGGTCCTTAGTAATTAAATTCCAAAATTACCAAACGAAGGAACAACTACTTAAAAAAGCTTGCCAGATGGGTCGCACGATGCTAGGGTCCCACCACCTAATATTGGACAATGATTATGCTCCCTATACCCCAAAATGCAGAGGGAATATGCCCCGCTGTTCCCTCTGCTTCGGGCACAAAAAATAAAGATTTGTACTCCCTACCCATCCCGATTATCTGTGCAGCTCCCCTCAGGCCTAGTTTCCTACTCCACGGCCCAAGAAGCGGCTGCAGATCTACTTTCTAAGGGCATCATCAAGGATAAACCAGCAGCATTTGCCAAAAATAGACCTGCCCTAAAAATACAACGGGAAGCAGAAGAGCATCTAGCCAACGCTCCACTTGCTGAACTGTTAGTACGGCTTCACCAATATCGGAACCCCATCTTGGCCACCTGAGGGATGACAGTAGGCTCATTCTGAGCTCTCTCTTATTTCTTTCCCATTTGGGTCTCTTTGTCTACCCTCAAGCCCAGTCCTGTTCAGCTCAGGTGTTGCTGGGGGGGTCCAAATACTCCTGCCCTGGAGCTCCCGATATACTATATTCATCCCAGGCAGCCAAAAACAAAAAAACATGATGAGCATTTAATATCACTTTACCTACGGGCTGTATTCTGGGAATGGTAGCCATTTGATGGTGGAGGTCCCCTCAGGCTAAATGGTTATAAAATTAATCACCTTTACATCAAATGGGATGCCATGGGGTTTTGATGGACCTCCCCTCCTTGGAATCCTATCTCACACCCCTTTTGCTCCCTAGATCCAAGGCCCCTCCAGAATCCTCTGTAAGGGGGGGGGGGGTGACAGGACATTGGGCAGTGGGAGGGAGACCTGGATGGCTGGAGGGGATTGCTCGGAGGCAACCCTGTCTATGTCGGGCTGGCAATGGCTCCGAACCTCTCCAATTCAGCATTTGGTTTCTTTTTTGGATCTGACTTTCCAGACAACAAAAGGCGACTAATTGCCACCTTTAATCCTGAACATTTGAACTTATCCATTGTTAAAATTACCTAGGTGGAAGAGATTCCACTGTTTACTCGGAACAGCAGTTTTATACTGAGACTTTTGTTGTTTGAGAGACTTAATTCGAGAGGAGACCTGGTTCTCACATTATGAACTGCTTTATGAGAGACTACACCACATCTTGAAAAGGGCATGCAGTGGGAGGGGAAAGAAACAGTGAGGCAGCTAAAAGCAGCAGAGCCTAATTTTATTTTGGAAACCCCTTCCTTTACTCGGTTCCTCCTGGTTACCAGCGGAGCCATGTAAACAAACCACTTGGGGTGCAGATTAGGAAAGATCTGCTACCTACTCCTTCGAGCTACCTCTCCCCCATTACAAGCCCTGGAATTGACCGGAGACGGGAGGACGCAATTAACTTTGGGAGAGGGCTGGTTAGGGAGAAATACCAGCTAAGACTAATACTGGACCACATCAGTGGGGGCTCCCTTTTGGGAACCCTCATTCTTTGAGTGTTCCTAGGATCCCCCGTATGGCTTTTCTCCCACTTGGGGAGCGAAGGTACCCAAACCTCACATTGTTCCCTTATAGGGAATTGTTTGAGGCTTCATGTAAGTGTCCACAGATAGTCACTACACAGATGGGAGTCAACATGTTTATAGTTAAAGAAATTAAGTTACTTGAATTTATTTTGTTTCCATACCTATGTAGGAATCTGTTGATATATACTGTTTCAGGCCCTGCTGTTAAAGGGACCATGTTATATATAGTCAAAGGGTTAAAAAGTTTGGGGTTATTCTTAAGGCATGGGAAGGGGTGGAAAAGAGGTGATCCAGTTTGCTTTATTGTTTACATAATTGGGGAAAGGAAATTTGGGGATAAAGAGGTGGAGGGCATTAGTTGGTCAAAAAAAAACACACATGCTCAATAGATACATAAACCGTGAAATTTTTATTGTAACAGAAACAGGCTGGAGATACACCAGTGACTCCTCTTCATGTTGTTCTGGTCTTCACTGGGGAGGGGGTCTGAACAGTTGGATTGGCTCTTCTCCTGGGAGACAAGCAAAATGACAAAAGTTGCCTAATGTATTATGGCTATTTCACCAGTATAAATCTTTTCCCAGAACATTAATGGCCTACATAACCCGATAAAACATTCTCGTTTTATCCAGTATTTTAAAAACAAAATGCGGGGCGCTAATGAGCAACTAAGGTGGTAAGACGTGTCTGGACCTCGCTCTTCCTCCTCCTCGGGATTAAAAAAGTAAAATAAATTAAATTCCTGTCCATTTTTGATTGCATTTTGGTCCTTAATAAGAACTAAGACCGAGCAGTGGCGGAAGATGGACGAATATTTGGCCCAGAGTACTGGGAAAAGTCAGAGAACAGCTGGCAAAACAGCGAAGAAGAATGCGGCCTGTGCACCACAAGAGAGCCAGAACGTGGTATCCCTATCTGCTGCGGAGGTGAGCGCCTTAGGCAGAGAACTCACAGGGCAGGTCTTAGCAGCCCTGGAACCATGACTATGTAAACTTGAGGCCAAAATTGACAACAAATTACAGGAGGTTCTTGCACAGCAAACTATACAGGCTGATCGCTTAACCAAGGTAGAAGAGAGAATATCTTGGTTGGAGGAAGGGACGCAAGGGGTGCTCGAACAGATCCAGGCCCTGCAGAAAGAGCTTGAGGAGATGAAAGAGGCAGCAGACTATTGGGAAACTTACCATCGTCGGTTGAACTTTCGACTTAGGGGTCTGCTGGGAGGTGTGGAAGAGGGTAGTGTACTGGGCTTCTGTGCGGCTGTTTTGCCCAAACTCCTGGATATGGAAATAAAAAATGGAAAACTCAAACTGGAGCGGGTGCACCTTGAGGTTATGCCTCGGCCCCCTGCAGGACAACCTCCACGTCAACTCATTATGAGATTTCACAACTCTCAGGATAGAGAAGCTATTCTAAGAGCCGACAGGGCAAAGGGCAATTTAGAGTGTGAAGACCACAGAATATTTTTGTCACAGGACTATTCGGCAAGGCTTCTTAAGAAAAGAAGGATGTTTAATGAAGTATGGCTACCCTGCACTCGTTGAAGGTAGAGAACTACGTGATATACCCAGCTACCCTAAAAATTCGACTTGAAGGAGCAGTCTTCTCGTTTTGGGATGTCTAAAAGGCTGAAAAGTTCATGGAGGATCTGCAGAGGAAAGTAGGTTGCATCCTGGCCTAATCGGGTCGCTTCTGGTTCATTAAGAGAGAAGGCAAGAGACGTAGAAGTGGATTATTTGTTTTTGGTTATGAAGCATCGAGGGGGGTTTTAATTTTGCCATATTTCCCAATTATACAAACTCAGACTGGCGATGGCAAGTGGGGTCTGAACTCCGTTGGTGACATTTGCACGTGGATCCTGTGCTTTGCGGGTGCATGGCATTTTTTCTTCTGTACACAGTAGAACACATGGAAGGTTTGGAGCTTGCTGGAGTGGAGGGGATTCTTTCATGGGCTTTTGTTTTGGATATTTGGTGCCGGATGATCTACTGCTTGTCTGCCTGGATATATCAAAGAATGTGTGGGAAAGGAACATGAAGGGCCTTCAGATGGGAATTCTTTCAGGGTCCCGGGCTCCATCATTGGAGGTACAGGGTTTGGATTTACACTTGAGAGGATCATTGTCGCCCGCACTCCCCATGAGGTGGTGGGAAGATGAGACATCTCAGAACTTAGGGCGGAAGCAATTGTTATGACACCTTGCAGTGTAAAGTTAGGAAAA
Organism: Neoceratodus forsteri; assembly: GCA_016271365.2. Lineage (NCBI taxonomy): Eukaryota > Metazoa > Chordata > Ceratodontiformes > Ceratodontidae > Neoceratodus > Neoceratodus forsteri. The sequence continues at coordinate 1,541,459,202 of CM057456.1, read as the reverse complement.
GGACAGTGAAATTATGCTGTGGGTGAGGTCTTGGCTCTTACAATAGGCCTCCTATGCTGGACTCATATTTTCCCATGCTCCAATATTGGAAGTGCAGGGGGATCCCTAAGGAAATATCCAGGGACTAGAATATGAATAGGGGACACTGCTCTATAGTTCAAAGTACTGTGTTTCTGGGGAATGGGCAAAAATTATATATGGCTAATTTTTTCGTTGCAGGATTCTGGGCAGTGTTTCGCTGTTGGGTATTTTTGTTAGGGTTATAGCCAAATGCAAAATATGTTAGGGGGTATGGACAGGTACTGAAAAATCCGGGGGGGGGGGGACACGGATTCTTAGAGGGCAACTATTTTTGACACTGTTAGCACAGTTTTGCAGTTAGTGTCTGTTCATATAAGTGGAAGGAAATGGGGAAGAAAGGAGGGGAGGTGGGTACACTGTTTTTTAAGTTGGGAAGTGCATTATTGCAGGAGGGGACAATATGTAACAGGACACAAATAGAAGGTCAGCAAAAAATGCAACAGAAGGAAGGGAATGATAATGTACATTTTTTGGGGGGAACGGGTAAGAGTGAAATAAAAAAGGTTTTCAGGGATAGGAAATGGGTTGGAGTTGGGAAGTTGTTAAAAATGTTTTTGCTTATTACTCGTTTATCTGTTGGTTCACATGTATTCACATCCAGAAGTTTTCTATGTTACAGGATCAGTTGCAAGAAGTATCAAATTAGAGAGAAGGAACGATACCTGGAGGGGTCTATATCAAAGGGGGAGTGGGGCTTAAGGACAAATAATAGTTAATATCATGACTAATAAACAAGACTTGGCTGTATGTTCTTGGAATGTCAGGGGGATAGCGACTCCGGTAAAACGTGCCGCTTTGCTTACGGCACTGCGACGACAGGGAGTGCAAGTAGCCTTGTTACAAGAAACGCACCTCACAGTGCCAGAACATAATAAGTTAGTAAGGGGATGGGTGGGGAAATGCTTCTTCTCCTTGTATAAGGCACATAAGCGCAGGGCCACTGTCCTCCTGCACAAACATTTGCCACTCCAAGTTAAGAGAGTGGTTAGGGATCCAGTGGATGGAAGATATGTTTTTGTCACAGGAGAGCTTTGGGGGGAACATATCACATTTGGCATTTGATCAAGCCTTCTACGGTTCCCTCCTTGCCTTGTTGGTTAAGGAACAGTTCCCAGGGCTGATAATGGGGGGGGGGGGTATGAACTGCACCTTGTACCCTGCCTGTGATCATTCCCAGGGCAAATGTAGGAAGAGTGGAGCAATAGTACAATGGAGGAGGGGGATGGTAGACTTGGATTTGATAGATGGGTGGCGGGAGGCGAACCCGTGGGTAAAAGAATTTGCATTCTATTCTAATCCACATGGTACGTGGTCACGTATAGACTACCTGTTTATGTTGCAGGAGTGGTATGGGAGAATTTGGAAGATTCGGCATGGCTCTATCCATGTCTCGGACCATGCAATGGTGATTCTGGCCCTGAGTATGAATAAGCCAAGGGATGGGCCCCCTTCCTGGAAATTTCTGACATATCTTTTGAGGGATAAGGGGTTCAAAGAATATCTGGAGGACCAATGGAAGGATTATATGGCAGTGAATAAGGATTCCCCTACCTCTAAAGCTGTTATCTGGGATGCAGGGAAAGCATTTATGAGGGGAATGATAATCAGGTATGTATCTGGGGTAAAGAAAAAGAAACAAGAAAAAAGGCTGGAACTGGAGGCTAAGGTAAGATATTTAGAAAGGTAGGCAGCAGGGGGAGAGGAAGAAGGGTAAGGGACTGCTTGAAGTTAACCAGAGAGGCCTTGAATGCTTTAAGTGAGGAGGCGAGGAAATCCTCGACATTTTGTAAGAAGCAGCTCTATGACTGGGGCAGTAAGCCGGGACCCATGTTGGTTAGACTAATGAAGGGTGGTAAATGCCCCACGCACATTGCTGCCATTAAGGACTGGAAGGGAAAGGTGCATAAACAGCCACAATGGATAAGGGAATGCTTTAATGAATTTTTTAGGCATTTGTATCAGACGGAAGGGGGACTGAGGGAGATAATGTGAAAGTTTTTAAGAAAGGTTAATATGCCTCAACCATCTCAAGTGCAACACGAAATGTCAAATGCCCCTATTACAAAAACAGAGGTGCTGCAGGCAATACAGAGATTGAGAAGTGGGAAGGTGAGTGGCCCAGAGGCTACCCAGTGGAATACTGTAAGCATATGGCGGTTCATCTGGCTGGTCCACTGGCTGAAACATTTTAGCAGTGGGAAAGGGAACCCCTACAACTTCCTGCTACGTTTTCAGATGCTGTAATCTGTCTGATCTCAAAAGTTGGAAAAGACCCTATGGAGTGTGCAGCCTATAGGCCAATATCACTTTTAAATTATGACATGAAAATATTGGCTAAGGTTTTGCCCAGGAGACTGGAGTTGGTGCTGCCGGACATTGTCCACCCAGACCAGACCAGGTTTGTTAAGGGGCGCCTGTCGTATCATAATGTAAGGAGATTATTAAATGTGATTTGGAGGGCAAATAAAGGGAAGAAGGACACGTGCATTATCTCTATGGATGCAGAAAAGGCATTTGACAGGGTGGAGTGGGAATATCTCTTTGAGGTGTTGACCCGGTCTGGTCTGGGAGACATGTTTGTGGGGTGGGTAAAGGCAATGTACCACTCACCTCTTGCAAGGGTTTCGGTAAACGGTACTCTCCGGGGTTTGGGTCAGGCCAGGGTACAAGACAGGGATACCCACTTTCCCCATTATTGTTCGCCTTGGCGGTGGAACCTCTTGCTATTGCCATTAGGCAAAGTGAGAATATTCAAGGAGTGCAAGGTGTGTCAGGTAATCAACATAAAATAACAATGTATGCAGACGACATGTTGCTGTTTGTAACAAACCCTATGACCTCTGTGCCCGCACTGTTAGAGGTGGTGGGAGAGTTTGCACGGTTCTCGGGATACAGACTTAATACTGATAAATGGGAAATAATGAGATTACCAAAGGGACCAGATCTAGAGCAGACGTGGGGCCTTAAGCAGGTGGGGAGCAGTTTTACATATTTGGGTATAAAAATAGGGTGGAACCTATGATCTTTATATGATTTGAACTATGTGCCATTGCTTAAAACTATTGAAACAGATCTTAGGAGATGGGTAGCCCTTCCAGTTTCTTGGTTAGGAAGGATAAACCTGACTAAGATGAATATACTTCCTCGGTTGGTGTATATTATGCAGATGATGCATGTGGGTTTAACGAGGTGGCCGGCTGCCCACCGCCCCCACCACCACCCTTGGTCGGCTGTCTGATTTATATGCGAAGTCACGTGTGGTGCAGAACCAATCAGCCCATTCTCTCATTAGCAGCTTATCTGCTGTCACCACTAGAGGCCATTACCACTTGCTTGCTGAGACATTTTAAAGGCAAGATGTTATTGCTTTTCCTGCCACTATTCCTACTGTCTTTTCCCCTAGCCTCTCTCCCCCTAGCAATCCACCCTCAATGACACCCTGACCACTCCACCTATTACACACTCACTACCTCCTCAACCACTTTCTCACAGCTCCACACACACGGACCTGCGCAACAGTGGGTACTCAGTGCTACCATCCTTCCTCCCTCCTTCCTTTTCCCCTGGGCTAACTGTCTTATGGAACTCAGCATTTTCCGCCACTACACCCACCCTTAGCACACCTCCCTCCCTCCGCTCGGCCAGACATGCCTGGCACAAAACCAAAATCATTCTCCCCTGCTTCTCCTGCTAGCAGGGGACATCGAGTCAAATCCAGGTCCCACCCCTCCCAGTCCCCCACTCAAATGAGCCTCCCCAAGAGCCTCCGACTACTGCATCTCAACGTCTGCAGCCTCCTTAAAAAATTACCAGAACTACAACTCACTGCCCTATCCCTGCGCCCAGACATCCTCATACTATCAGAGACCTGGCTAAAGCCACACCACATGGACTCTGCTATAGCCATCCCTGGCTATGCAGTGATCAGGCAAGACCATCTAGGCAAGAAAAGGGGAGGTGGTATTGCCATGTTTATCTCCTCCGGGCTATGATTCACCCTGGTCCAAATCCCCACCCCATCACCCCAAATAGAGTCTGTAGTAATCAAACTTGCACTGCCTTACTCCGTCCCTGTCTACATTGCGGGCTCCTACTGCGCCCCTAGTACCCCCCTGCCCAGCATCCTAGAACACCTGGCCTCGCTACAATCTACAGCCACAGCTGGGGAGCTCCATATCCTTGGCGATTTCAATTTCAACTGGCTAGCTAAAGACGGGGCCAAACTACGCACCAAAATAAACGCACTAAACCTCTCCCAGCAAATCTCACAACCCACCCGGCTAAACCCTAAAACTCCTAACCACTCCCTCCTGGACTGGGCCCTCACTACCCACCCTCACAGAATCATTAGTGCTGGTCTCCTCCCTGACTCCGTAAGTGACCACCACATGATATACATGGTCAGGAAAGTACACAGACCTGCAAAACCTCCCTCTAGGACGATTCTCACGCGGTCGTGCAACTCCTTAGTTCTACCTGCGCTACTATCTGACCTGGCTTATATTGACTGGTCCTTCATACCTAACGCACCCTCGATTGACTACGCTTACAAAACTCTTAAGACCAGGTTCCTCACAGTTTGGGATAATCGTGCCCCGTAAAGGTGCACACGAGTAAGGGGCTCCCACCTTCCATGGGTCTCAGCCGATCTCATTAGCAGCTGCCGTACCAGAGATCAGGCATGGCTCAAACATAAGCTGTCATGCTCCCAAGAATCCCTACAAAGATACCGTACCCTCCTCAACTCCTGCACCAAACTGATTCGTCAGGCAAAAAAGAGCTATTTCTTGTCCGGTTTAAATTCAAACCTCAACCACCCCACAAATTTCTGGAAAACTCTCAAATCCCTCCTCTCCCCCCCATCCAACCTCCAACCCCGACCCTATCCATCCAAGGTTCGACCGTCACCGACCCTGGAGAGGTAGCATCTGCCTTTAATATTTTCTTCACTAGTTGTGCAGCGTGCCTCCCATCCAATCAGCCGCACACCCTCATCAACACCCACGCCCACTGCAATTCCAACTCCACACTCGCCTCAGTTTCTGCTTTCCATCCAGTCACTCCCCGGCCGAAGTGCTGCAAGTACTGACTTCACTCAATCTAACAAAAGGTAAATGTCCATCTGGCCTGGATGCCAGATTGCTCCCTTATCTGCTCCCGACATAGCCACTCCTCTAGCCGATCTTCTCAACCTCTCTTTCTCCAAGGCCAAAATCCCAGCCGATTGGAAGCATGCGACTGTTATCCCCCTCTCTAAGGGCGGAGATCCCTCTACACCGGATAATTATCGACCCATCTCCCTTCTTCCAATTCTGGCTAAAATACAGTAACACCTCACACTCGGCCAACTTTCCCAGTTCCTAGACACAACCTCTTTCTTCACCCCTTATCAGTCTGGTTTCCGAAAGTCTCACTCTACCATCTCCTCCCTACTAAGACTCACCGATGACATCCTATCTGGAATGGACAAAGGGCAAATCACCTCTGCCATTTTCATTGACCTGGCCAAGGCTTTAGACATGGTCTCCCACCTTAAGCTACTAGCTAAATTAAATGGGGCTGGCCTCTCAGACCATGCCACTAGCTGGTTTCATGCCTACCTGGTAGGCAGATATCAATCGGTGAAAATCGGCCCTCACATCTCTTCCGCCCTACTAGTCACTGTGGGTGTCCCTCAAGACTCAGTCCTGGGACCTCTGCTTTTTTCAGTATTCCTAAATGACCTCCCGCAGGCCTGCACACTGTCATCCATCCAAATGTACGCGGACGACACTGTACTGTATGCCTCCGGAATGCCCACCGGAACAGTATGAAATGTGCTTCAGTGGGATTTCAGTGCCGTACAGAATTGGTTTACGTCAAACCAGCTATCCCTAAATACTAAAAAAAAACCATCTCACTCACTTTCGGGTCGCGTTCTCGACTCTCCCACCTAGCATCACGCTCCTCCTTCCGTACCCTAGATGGGACCCCCTCGAGTCCTGCACTTCTTTCAGATACCTGGGAGTCTGGCTTGACTAATACCTGGATTTCTCCACCCATATTGAATCCTTACACACTAAGATGCGTGCACCCGAAACTTGGTGCTCTATATCGCAATAAGGATTGTATGCCCAAACAGGTCCAGAGGGAAATTGTTAAAAAAATGATCCTCTCTACACTTGACTGTGGCGACGTAGTATATGGCGCTCCACCCCAATCTAACCTGGCCAACCTAGACACTCTTTTCCACTCCTTCTGCCATTTCGTCCTCGACTCCCCTGCCCAATGATCCACCACTGTGATCTGTACAGGGACCTAGCCCTGCCTTCACTCACAACCCGCAGACAGATTCACTGCTCCAGAGTAATCACCAAATTCTGGTCACAGTCCCTTCCCCCTTATCTCGCATGCGCCATATCGACCCAGACCTCCCATACCTACTCACTCAGAAGCTCCGACTCAAGGCTTCTACAAGTCCCTTTCATGCATTCCTCCAAGAGTCAGTCGGCTTTCAAATATTGCATGCCTAAACTATGGAATGACCTGCCTGCTGATATCAGGAGCTCCACAAACCACGGGCATCTCAACCCACTCCTCTACGCTCACTTCCCCACCATATGCACATGCTCACAGTAGCCATAAGAACAAGCCAGCAATTCTTTCCTAGTGACCTGCAGACACGACAAAGCTCAGTTGCTATGCTGTAGGGACTGCTTACTACTTGCCTGTATTAAATGCATAACTAATAAATAATTTTTCCGCACTGTCAGGTGCCCTGCCGTCCGCTGGCAACTAACTCTGCTACATTAATGTAATACCTAGGCTGTATTTGAAATGCATCTTGCGCCTCATCATTGTAATGCTGAAATGCACCATTTCGTCTCACCATTGTATCTACCTACACTGTATAAAAATGTATAGAAAATTGTATGTACTATTCAATGTTTCCCTATCCCCCACTCTCCCAGGTTGCGTCTGGAAATGAGTGGTTCTCCGCTCAGTACGCCTGCCAGGTTAAACTCTTAAATAAATAAATAAGAAAATAGAGAAAATGTTCTCTGTGTTTATATGGCAGGGAAAAAGGCCCAGGGTAAGCCTGCAAAGACTTAAAGCAGACACGGGGAAGGGACGGTTAAATTTCCCGGACCTAGCTAATTACCATCTGGCAGCACAACAGAAATATGTTAGTGATTGGGTGCATAGGCCTAGGGTGGCTAGCTGGGTAGACCTTGAACAATGGGGTGCCGAGCTAGATTATCAGCCTACTTAGATAGACAGGGTGTTGGGGTTATAAGATTACAGGATGGGGGAACCCACTGGTTGTTGCCACATTGCACAGCTGGGGTAAACTCTTAAAACTGTGGAAGATTAAAAATGTAGATACTTACCTGGTTTCTGTGGCAAGGAATCCTTATTTTCTCCCAGGCTGGGAAGACACGGGATTTAAGATCTGGGAAAAGAATGGAATAAGATCCATACAAGATTTGTGTACTGAGGAGGGGGGACTCGGCTCCTTTACCAGGTTGTGTCAGAGGTTAAATCTAGGGCCGGGTAACCTCTTTAGGTTTTTTCAGGTTAGAGCCTGTGTTACAGGACTGGCTAGAGAAGAGCTGGGCCTGAATGAAATGCTGAGAATAGAACCATTGATCCAGACTGCGAAGCAGGACTCTTAAGGGTTTATAGGACGAGCAGTGAAGGAGACCAGACAGTGCTTTCCAGATCTTTCTTTAAGGGTGAGGAGATTATGGGAGAGATATTTAAATATACAGATTAGAGATCAGGATTGGACTTTATTGCTTTATTTACAAATGGGTCTTCTGATTTGTAACAAGTATAAAGAGGCTTGCTATAAATTTGTACATAAGGTCTACAGGCCACCTGCCTTAGTGCATAAATACCATCCCATCATATCCCCACAGTGTGGGCAGTGCAGACTGGAGGAAGGAAATTATTTTCATTGCTTTTGGGTGTGCTCTATCCTTCAAGGATTCTGGGGTGGGGTGGTTCAGGAAGTTGGGCGTATGTGGGGGAAGAGTATTGCAGTTAGACCCCAAAATATGCTTATTTGGGGTAGAGATTGATGAGGAAGGGGAATGGGTGCTCCTACCAAGATGGGTTAGGATTCTTCTTGGTACAGCTAGACACTGTATTCAGAATACATGGGTCTCGAATGCAACGCCCACAATACAATGCTGGCGTACCCTAGCCATGCAGATACTGGCACTGGAGAGGCTGACCCTCTTAGTTAAGAATAAAATTGAGAGCTTCACTAGAGAGTGGGCTCCCTTCCTGGCAGATCTCTCTCTGTCTGAAAATATGCTATTATGGGAGGGAATGATTGATTAAGAATACTTGAAGTGATGTACTGATCCTGAGAAAGGTATTTGATATGGGAAAAGAGATGATTAATTCTGTAAAAGGAAAATATTTAATACCATAGATAAGTGTAACTGTCGCTATGGATGTAAACTACTATGTGTGTGTTCATAATAAATTCTTTTATACAAAAAAAAAATGCTGACCTTTTTATGATCCAGGAGACGCAACTTTCAGATGAAGAACATAAAAAGCTAGGTTGTGGAGGGAGGTATAAAGTGTATGCTTCCTCCCACCCTGGCAGTCGTCGTGGGGGGCTACCATACTAGTTCCTGCCTCTACACCATTAGAAGTAACCCAGTCCTATATGGACAATCAGGGTCAGTTTGTCATTTTACAAGGGAAACTGTACTCCCAGGAAGTGACCCTTGTGAGTGCTTACCGTCCACCTATGTCCAAACCCTCGGTAGCCAAACACTTGATGGCGTGGGTTATGGATCTCTTCCGGGGGCAATTAATCCTAGGAGGGGACTTAAATATAACTATGTCTGTCCACTTAGACAGTTCCAACCCACGCCAAAGACGCCAATCAGGCAGTCAAATATTTAAAAAATACTCTGGACCACCTTGGGATAATAGATGTCTGGTGCTGTCTATTTCCGTCGAACTCTGGTTTTACTTATTTTTCGAATAGGCACCACACTTATTCCAGGCTAGACTGTTTTTTGGTATCTTGTGAACACCTAGGGCTGGTCCAGGATATTACTATCAACCCTATGGTCCTTTCTGATCACCACCCTCTCCTTCTTAACATAGATCTAAGAAAAAAGGAAAAACATACAATCTCACCCCAGGAATACTCCAATACTCCTAACTCTTCTGCAGTGTGCCTTTAAGGTCAGAATGCCCGGAGGTGGAATGCTATGCAAATGATGGAATCATGAGCATGAGCCACTTTTCAAATGCTGCCGCCTATCAACTGCCTACATTCTAACCCTCAAGATTTCTCTCTCCGCCTGTCAAGACCAGACGCCTGGAGATTTCTTCTTCAACATCTAGTCACAAGAAGCCTTGATTTTCATAAATACTTAAGTTTTTCTTGTTTATTTTCAATTGCTGCCTGTTATCTTTGTGTTTTTCTATAACTGTTAGTTAATTTAGTTAGTTTTGTATAGTTTTCTCGGTTCCTCTCGGTTCGGAATAACCCCTGAGGAACCGAGGTATTTCAGGTTAGTTTTAGTCTTTTTTCTCTTCATTTGTGTGTATTTTGAGTGTTTAAATTTTGTTTTTTAGAATCGATAACTCTGGTTCTGAACTGCTAATCTCGGTTCAACTTTTATCAGTTCCCGGTTCCACTCAGTTTCTCTGATCGGTTCCTGAACCGACCGCAACCGATAGAAAGTGTTAAACTGAGGAGAGTGGTCTGGGTAGACAGAAAGTAGTATGATTTCCCCCGTTAATTCTACAGTTTCCCCTAGACAATTAGACAGTTCCAACTGAAGGCCGCACCAAAAGGGCATTAAAATAGGGCAGAGCCATAGAACATAGCCCAAATCTGCCAGAGGGCACCCACATTTTCTCCAGCTGTGGCCATATGTGGCTGGGAGAAATTTAGTTAGGATCGCAGGGGCACGGAAATATCTGTATGAATTTTCCAGGAGAACTCCCGCCAGAAGGGGGAGGAGGTCACCCGAACTGCTGGCAGGACCGCATCAATCCAATCAGAAAACTGAACTTCCAAGTCCACCTGCATTCCATTTATCCAGTATTGACTGTGCTGAATCTCCCATTGTGTCCCTCAATGCTTTATATATATATTACCGATGAGATGACCACAATGGTGCTCCCCTGGTGGAATCAATGAAAATTTTTAGCAAAGGAGGATTTGGAGATGGGAGTTTAGCAGATATTGTCCAGTGACGAAGTATGTAATTCCTCACTTGAAGATATCTAAAAAAAAAAAAAAAAAAAATTTGGTGTTTCGAAGACCATATTGGGCTTTAAGCCTATCAAAGGACAGCAGTCCCTTCTCGTCCAGAAACTGGAACAAATGCGACAAGCCCGATTTGTCCCAATGGGAAAAGGCCAGATCCATATGGGAAGACTGAAAGAGATCATCTTTGGAAATCTTTTTACAACAGTCATATATTGGTCTGAGTTCAGGCTCATTTCGCAACTTATACCAAATCTTGAGAGTACAGGATCTTATTTATCTGTGTAAAATATCTCAAAGAGGGAGTGTTATTTCTATAGAAAATAAACAGTTAAAGCTGCCCAAAGTAACGGGTAGTCCACGAAGGTCTGAACCCTCTTCCTGTTTGGGCTTGTTGCCTTGGTAACAGGGCTCCAGGAACTCGCATTTAGCAAGTAAACACAGAATACACAGTCACAGTTTAAAATTATCACACAGTGAGGTATATTTCATTAAAGAACAGCAAGGTAGCGTTTTTGGCAAGGCAGTCTTGTTGTGCTCGCCGCAGGGCTCTGTTCTTATGCCTTGGAGTGACCCAGAAGTGTTTCCATGGGTCACCAAGCACTAAAACCCTTCGGTGAATAAAAAACACCTTTTTACAGTTCTCAACTGGTAACAAATGGGCAAAGTAGCCCTTGTAAGCCCAGGCTATAGAAAATAAACAGTTAAAACTGCCCAAAGTAACGGGTAGTCCACTCTGAGTTGAATCAGTCAGGACCATCATGAATGGTCTTTGAACAGACAAGTGGTACAGACTCTATTCAGGAGGTGGGGCACCCCAGAAATAGATCTCTTTGCCTCTCATCAGAGCCATAACTTGCCTCAGTTCTGTTGCAGACCTCCAGTAGTGGGCACAATTCCTCTAGATGCCCTTGTCCTGGATTGGTCAGGGAAATTCCTGTATGCCTTTCCTCCATTTCCCCTGATATACAGGGTGTTGCTGAAACTCAGGTCTCAGCCAGCAACAATGATCCTCATAGCCCCAGACTGGGCCAGGCAGCCATGGTACTCCCTGTTGCTGTCCATGTCAGTGGAACAACCAATACACCTTCCCAGGAGGCACAATCTTCTGATCTCCAATCAGGGCAGACTCCTGTATCCGAACCTCAGGTTACTCAGGCTCAAAGCTTGGCTCTTGAGACCTAGAGTATGCTGGTTTACTTCTGTCTGAGTCAGTTATGGATGTTTTAAGAGGATATAGAAAATCCTCTACTAAGAAAACCTATGCTGCAAAATGGAAGAGGTTTTCCATTTGGTGCTCTAACAGGAGTATAGTGCCAACCCAGGTAGGAGTGCCAGGGTTGCTGGACTACCTAGTCTATCTACACTCCTTAGGTTTACAGCCTGCTACACTGAAAGTTCATTTAGCTTCAGTTTCTGCCTTTGCTTTGGCAGGTAAGCCTGTTTCCTTAGCAGCAAACACAATTTTTAAAAAGTTTTTCAAAGGCCTCTCACACATGTACCCACCGGTAAGAGAACCGATGCCAGCATAGGACCTTAATATTTGCATTGCTCAGCTCATGGCTCCCACTTTTGAGCCTATGTTTTCAGCGCCTTTGAAGTATGTCACTTGGAAAACAGTGTTTCTAGTGCTCATCACTTCGGCTAAAAGAATTAGTGAGCTTCAGGCCTTATGTATTGAAAAGGACTACATTGCTTTCCACAGGGATAAGGTAGTCCTTCAAACAAATAGGCAATTCCTTCCCAAAGTGGTTTCAGACTTCCATTTGAACCAGTCCATTACTTTGCCAGTGTTTTTCACTGACCACTCTTCTACTGGTGAGCGTCGGCTACATAGCCTGGATGTCAAGAGAGCTTTGAGCTACTACATGACAGCCATTAAGCCCCATAGGCAGGCTAGAACACAGCTTTTCCTCACTTGTGGGGATGTGGGAAAGGGTAACCCAGCATCTAAAAGGTCCATTTCTCGCTCGATTGTTAAGTGTATCCAATTTTGTTATTCTAAGGTGGGCAAGGAAGCCCCAGCAGGGCTTAGAGCCCATTCCACAAGGGGTACAGCTGCAATAGTGGCAGCTGCAAGGGAGGTACCCTTGGCTGATATTTATAAAGCAGCAACCTAGTGAACAGTACACACATTTGTCAAGAATTACAGCTTGGACATGCAGGCAAGGGCTGATGCCAGGTTTGGTACAGCTGTACTGCAGAGCCTGTTTCCAAAATAGGTTCTTCCCACCTCCAAAGGTACTGCTTTTTAGTCTGCAGGAGAGTTAGGAATATTGGAGTATTCCTGGGGTGAGAAGAAAAAGTTACTTACCATAGTAACCTTGTTTCTCCCAGGGGATACTCCAATATTCCTAACTGTCCCTCCCTCCTCCCCGTTTTAAGAACCAGTGGCCTCTGTATTCCATGTTGTACCACAGTGTTTGCATGCCACACTTTTACTTTTAATAAAACTTGTTTACCTTTTTCTCCTTTTTCAGATGATTCTGACATAAGGAGTATGTGGGGAAATTTTGCTTAATGATAAGTTTCTACTTTCCATGTTTCCCTCTAGTTGGAGGTTTTTTAGGTAGGGAATTTTAAAATTAGAATTTATTATATTTAAATTTTGGGCACTGTCTTGCAGGCGTCCACGAAATCTGAGGGTTAGAATGTAGGCAGTTGATAGGTGGCAGCATTTGAAAAGTGGCTTATACTAATGATTCCTTCATTTGCATAGCATTCCACCTCCAGGCATTCTGACCTTAAAGGCACACTGCAGAAGAGTTAGGAATATTGGAGTATCCCCTGGGAGAAACAAGGTTACTATGGTAAGTTACTTTTTCTTATGGCGCCTTAACCCGATTTTACTAAAAGACAAACAATACTTGGAACATATTAAAAAACGCATTCCCCTTTTTCTTGTGGAAAATGCCTCCCCAGATATTTCAAAAGCCCTGACTTGGGATGCCCTGAAGGCAATGCTTAGAGGGGAATCTATAGAATACGCCTCCAGGTGTCGGCGGGAACTCGAATCTAAATATAACACCCTAATGGAACATTTTGGAACCTACTAGCTATTATATACAGAGGGAGATAGAGAGATCCAACAAAAGATTCGAGAGACTAGGTACAGAAAATAATGGATCTTAGGGTTCAGCAGGCCCTCCTCTATCTGAAACAGACCAGATATGAGAGAGGATCCAGAGGCGCACATAGACTTTCCCATCGTCTTAGGGGACAGAAGGGCTCCTCAACTGTCTTAAAAATTAAAGATACAACTACTGGGAAGCTATCACATAGGGAGGCAGATATTACGCGTTCCTTTGTGACTTTTTACCAACACCTCTATCACGGGGATGATTTATATACCCCTGAAGAGAGGCAGTCCTTTTTGGGAAATCTCCTCCTCCCTCGCCTTACTGTAACCCAAAGGGACCTGCTTGAATCCCCTATCACTTCAGACGAAATCTCTTACTGCATTAAATCTCTTTCGTCTCACCATTGCCTGGGACCCGATGGGTTTCCGGCTGAATGGTACAAAATGTTCAAGAATGAGATCTCCCCCAGTTTACTTTCCACCTTTAAGGAGATGGGAGAAGGTTCTCCCCCTCCTTCCTCCTGGGCCTACACCACCTTAGTCACTCTACTAAAACAAAACAAGGACCCCACTAATCCCTCTTCTTATAGCCCAGTCTTGATTCTTAACCTAGACTATAAACTTTTTACAGCCATTTGGGCTTCCCGATTGGAGAGGATTTTACCCAGCCTAATCCATAAGGACCAATCCGGCTTTATCAAGAATAGAAATACAACAGATAATATCCATAGGACTCTAATACTTATGGAATATATCTGTGACCAGTGGATCCCAGCAGCAATCATTCGTTTAGACACACAGAGAAGGCCTTCGACAGGGTGTCTTGGCCATTTCTCTGGGACACCCTGTTGAGGTTTCATTTCCCAGAATAATTTTCGAAGTGGCTGAGGAACCTTTATGCTGCTCCCCAGGCATATCTGAGGGTCAATGGTGGGGTATCTTCTCCTTTTACTTTATCTTGGGGCACTCGGCAAGGTTGCCCCCGTCTCCTCTTTTATTTGCCCTTTATCTGGAGCCATTGGGGGTGGCCCTTAGAACCTCTCCCATAGTAGAAGGCATCCCATTAAGCCAACAACAATACAAAGTTAGTATGTTCGGGGATGATATCCTTTTGACCCTTCTTTCGCCGGACACCTCCATCCCTGCGGTTTGGAAAATCCTCAGAAAATATGAGGCCATAGCAGGTTTCAAACTAAATATCACAAAATCAGAAGCCCTTTTTTTAATTTTACCACCAACGAACACTCTCTCTACTGCCTTCTTCCTTTGAGATGGAGATCCATGAAAATCAAATACTTCACAATCCATATCCCGCTGAATTTAGGGGCGATGGAGATGGTCTGTTATGAGCCACTCACCATTACCATTCAAAAAGACCTAGAGAGGTGGTAATCTCTTCTACTGTCATTTTTTCAACAGATTGAAACTATCTGCATGAATGTACTCCCTCGGCTGCTATACCTTTTTCAAAATATCCCTTTTTTTCCTCACCCTTTTATTTTAAATCTTGCGATAAATTACTCTCCAGATTTATATGGGGCAAACAGCACCCTAGAATCCATCTCTCCATCCTCAAACTATCAGCTGCTCAAGGGGGGTGCAAATCTACCTAACCTTAAACTTTATGCCCAGGCGTCTTTTCTTCGCACTCCTATACTTTGGCTGACTGATAGCTATTCGACACTATGGAAATCCCTGAAGTTCATTTTAAATGACATGTACAATATTTCTGCCCTTCTCTTTTTCTCCATAAATAACACTCCCTCTTTGAGATATTGTACACAGATAAATAAGATCCTGTACTCTCAAGATTTGGTATAAGTTGAGAAATGAGCCTGAACTCAGACCAATATATGACTGTTGTAAAAAAATTTCCAAAGATGATCTCTTTCAGTCTTCCCATATGGATCTGGCCTTTTCCCATTGGCACAAATCGGGCTTGTCGCATTTGTTCCAGTTTCTGGACGAGAAGGGACTACTGTCCTTTGATAGGCTTGAAGCCCAATATGGTCTTCAAAACACAGATTTTTTTTTTTTTTTTTTTTTTCAGATATCTTCAAGTGAGGAATTACATACTTCGTCACTGGACAATATCCACTAAACTCCCATCTCCAAATCCTCCTTTGCTAAAAATTTTCATTGATTCCACCAGGGGAGCACCATTGTGGTCATCTCATCGGTAATATATATATAAAGCACTGAGGGACACAATGGGAGATTCAACACAGTCAATACTGGATAAATGAAATGCAGGTCTGGAGTTGGAAGTTCAGTTTTCTGATTGGATTGATGCGGCACTGCCAGCAGTTCGGGTGACCTCCTCCCCCTTCTGGCGGGAGTTCTCCTGGAAAATTCGTGCCAGATATTTCCGTGCCCCTGCGATCCTAACTAAATTTCTCCCAGCCACATATGACCACAGCTGGAGAAAATGTGGGTGACGTCTGGCAGATTTGGGCTGTGTTCTATGGCTCTGCCCTATTTTAATGCCCTTTTGGTGTGGCCTTCAGTTGGAACTGTCTAAGTGTCTAGGGGAAACTGTAGAATTAACAGGGGAAATCATACTACTTTCTGTCTACCCAGACCACTCTCCTCAGTGGACCAGAACACTGTTACCAGTCCTTCTTATAGCAGCTAAAAAAGCCATTACTAGAAAATGGGTGTCCCAGCAGATTCCTTCTATTCAGAACTGAAGAGCTATTGTGCAAGAACCCAGAAGAGGAGCAGGAACAGCTGGACATATTCACAGGTAGGTGAATGTGGATACATTGAATCATGTTTGGAATTATTATTTTGAGTAATGATTGTGGGCATTTGGGGGGGGGGGGTTGTGGTGTGTGAAATCCATGCCCTTTCTTAGCTACTCTGGTTTGCTGCATTAGACAGCAGTAGTAGTAGTAATGATGAGATAAACACTAATTTTGAAGGGACACCTCATTATCATTTTGATAGTAAGATTGTGATATCAATACAACTGTCGGCTGCGGTCATATATATAGCAAGCCTACCCCCCCCCCACAACACCAAAGAAATACCTTACTGCACTTTATTTTATTTTAGTATTTTGTCAGAGGGGTGGGAGGATGCTTAAATTGCTGTTTTGCTGGATTTGTGTTAATATACTTTTTCTTTTCCATTGCCTTTATTGGTGGGGTAGCCCAGGGTGACTTAACACTGCATGCTTACAGTTGGGGCATATGTCTGGCTTGCTGCCCCTGCGGTGTCACTTCTCGTGTTTCATAAATAAGATGTAAATATGCAGCAGTGCCTTTCTTGGGGGTGAGTGTGTGTGTGTGTGTGTGTGGGGTGATAACTTCTGATGTTCTGTTGCTTTAACGCTGCAGTCATGTTGAGAGAACATCAGAATTGATCAAATACAGCAGACCAGGGGTTCAGTGTATCTTTATTTTTTGGTAGACTTTATCTCCCTCCTGACACCAACCACCCCGACTCTCTCCGGTTGGGACTCTTGACTACCGTCCTGCCCGCCTGAAGGCTCAGTCCTACCAGTCGGTTGGGGGGCAGCTTCACTCCATCTGTTCCTGGTGCCCATTCCCCTGGATTTAAGCCGTCCGGGGTATGACCACAACTATCCTCAGATGACCTGTGTGTAAATCTGGATGGGCAACCCGAAAGTGGAAAAGCTGCAATGGTAGCCGTCGCACTCTGCCTGGGCATGGGGGGTGGTCCCTGATCCCACCATCTCCTACCAGTGGATGGAGATTTTCTTTTGTTCTGCCCCAAGGAGCTTGGACGTGCAATGGCGGCTGGGCACTTGTGTGCCACCACCTGCCAAGCTTCACCCCTGCTACAGAGCAGCGCATCCTCAGAACCCTCCCCAGGAAAGGGAGAGCTGTCCAGGCGCTTGATCCCTTTCCTCCCCTTCCCTCCTCACCCCCTGCAACCCTGGCTCATTCCTGAATCCAGGTCACCAGTGTGGTGCGAGGTGCTGTGTCCAGCACCTCAAGTCTCAGTGGCACCAGGCTGGCTGAAGGCTGTGTATCTTAACATGGCATGTTTACGGATGGGGGTATGTCTGGCTTGCCGCTGCTGCATTCTGTCACTTCTGTGTGTTTAATAAATAAGATATAAATATGCAGCGCTGCCTTGTTTGGTGTGTGTGTGTGGTGGGGGGGGGGGTTCTGCTGTGCTGCGTTGGTCACTTCTAATGTTCTGTTGCGCTTTAACACCGCAGTCATGTTGCGAGAACATCAGAATTGATCGAATACAGCAGCCCAGTCTGCTCCCCCCAAAAGGCAGTGTATCTTAACACTGACTGGTTCTGCATCTATTGTTTTGTTGTTTCCTTTAGCAATGTCTCAAATAAGAATAAGGATTCTTGTTCCCTATGTGCAGAGTTGGTACGTGTATTGATCATAAAGCATACCTGCTTTATCAGTCTTTTGGTTATTGCCACCTGCCATGTTCAAACTATTTCCAGTTTAGCTATGGGCATTCTGCCGGTCTCTGTGCTGTTCCTTAATTGTGGGTCCGATGTCTGTGGCTACATCCAACTCTGGATCCGACGTGTTTGTGGCATGATCTTTCCTTCATCTGAAATGCATATTAGCAAATTGTGGAACTCCTTTTGTGCACTCTTCTGCCACACGGCTTTCTTAAAGAGGTCTTAAAGAGGTTTACTGTTATGTTGTGCCATTCTTCTAAATGTGTCTCAGGTTTTGGAGCTGAGCTCCTTCTTTTTTTTGTCTTTTGTTTCCTCAAGTGTCTCAAAGATGTGGTGCTCTGTTGTAATGACATTCTTCCTACCACATGGCAATAAGGGTTATAGATTTTTTGACGTCTTTCTTTTTGTTTATCTTCCTGGACATAAGTCTCCACCACTCATTCACACTAGTGGGATTAGCGCCGGAGGCACTAGGACCCATCGGGAGCAAACTTTTTGCTGGAGGGTCGGCACGAGAGATGGCGCCGCGAGGCATGGTGCCGCGAGCAGCGGCTCGAGCGGCAATGACCATCTCGGCGACGACCCTCCAACCGCCTCAGTTCCTTTTTTCCCGCCGTCGAGTGCGCTTCAGTGACGACGTCGCTCGCCTGTCGGGAGTCAAACTTCAAACTAGCGCATAGTTTTCAGTTTATTTTTTTGTAACATTATCTCGATAGTAGTATCGCTTAATTTTATTCTATTTTCTAATATTTTAAATTTAACTTACTTGAAGAAGTCTCGGCCTACTGGACGGAGTCGACCATGAGCAGGTCAGGTGACGGTAGGGAGACTTCGTATGAAAGCTGTTCAGTCAGCCGGGCTGGGTCCGGTCAGCCTCCTTCTCCTCAGCGGGGTTCCGACAACTGTCAGTCCGATGCCTGGGGATGGGCGGTCCCCCCGTCAGCATAAAAATAAACGGTCGCATTCTCGCACTCGTCGCCTCGAGTCTTCTTCGCCCACAGGTCAAAAAGAGAAGGTATCACTGAAAGCTCGCCTCTGGTATGTCTGCTCGCCGACTGTCGGTTATCGAAGCTAGTTGCGTGCTCCTTCTTCGGAGTCGCCAACTGCTGGTGACCATCGTCCTCGACATCGGAGCCCCTCCCCGCCTGTAGGTAGGGCTCCAGATGAGCAGTTTCATCAGTGGGCCGCTCTTATGGAGCGATGGGCTCGGAGGTTGGTTCTCCTGCCTGGCTCGGTTGCCACGGAGCCCCCGGGCTCCTCCAGTGATCGGGTAGGGCGGTTGGACCTTCCTAGTCGCGTGGCGCCTTCTTCGGTGCCGGTGACTCCGCGCTTAGGTGTTCCCTCCCCTCACATGGCTGCGGCGCAGGGGGCCACACCGATGCCCTTATCTCCTGTTTTTTCCTTCTCAGCTTTCCAGGTTCCTGGGCGTTTCGGCGCCTTCATGGGTCTGTTGGCTTGTCGGTGCCGCTCGGCCTTGCGGCGCCGTCCGCGGCGCCGTGTGGTCTTGCGGCACCGTTGGGTCTGGCGGCGCCGTTGGCGGTGCCGCTTGCGGTGCCACGTGCCTCTTCGGCACCGTGCCCCTCTGCGGTGCCGTTTTCAACCCGTTTTGCCTTCTCGGCGCCGGGGGCCCTCGGGGACTCTCCTTGTTTCTCTGCTATTTCCTCCTCTCCTAATTTTCACTCCTTTCCTGTCCAATCAGTCCTTTCTGGACCATCAGGAGATGATGTTGAGCTGACCCAGACCTTCGGTTGGGTGATGAAGTGAGGAAACAGGATCTTTCTTTGCTACAGAGCCTGTGGTCGAGGACCTGTCCTTTAAGTCTCTGTTGAAGAACCTGAGATCCACTCTTTCTCTCCAGACTACAGGCATCGATCCTGGAAGATATTAAGACTCCAGTACCTTCATGCTTCGGAGATCCCTACGGATTTGACCCTCCGATCCAGCTCTTCCTTCGAGACGCTGTCTCAAATGGTATGGAATAATCCTGCTTTATTCCTCAGTGGCTAAATCCATTGATAAGAAGTATTCAGCTCCAAGGATCGTCCATTTTGGCATCCCAAGCCTTTGCGGATCCTATTGTAGTCCTGGCAGAGAATGATAAGGTCGTTTCTTCCTCAAACTACTACAGCTCGACCTATTAACAAAGAGTCTCGTAAGATTGATACATTAGGTAAGAGAGTCTTTGCTGCCTCCACTCTAAGTATGCGTATTGCCAGTTATCAAGGCTATTTTTCTCAGTATGAGTATATCCTGTGGCACTCTTTGAAAAGAATGGTTGAAGCTCTTCCGATTCGGACTCAAGTCAGAGCTTCTTCTGACTGCTACTAGGGGTATTGAGTCCAATAACCAACAGGTCAAAGTCAGCTATGGACGCTTTGACACTGCTTCTCGCTCAGCAGCCGCAGAGGTATTTGTACTCGGCGCCATTCCTGGCTCGCACTTTGGCTCTCTTCAATGATGCTCAGCAGCAGGTAATGGCGCTGCCCTTGATGGCTCTTTTTCTTTGGCCCTCAGGTGGAACAAGCCTTAGAGGCCACTCAGAAGACCAGGTCGGCCATTGTTGGCCAGACCTCCGCCTGCTCCCCTCTCGGGGCATGTGAACAGACGCTGTTCATAGTCGCAGTCCTTTCGAGGCAGAGGCAGGGAAGCCCATAAAAGCCAACCTGCCCAACCTCAAAGAAAGCGCAGAAAGCGCAGGGGCCTAAAGCCCCAGCGCCACCTTATGAATTGCTGGCCCAAGTTCCATCCACATTGCCCGAGGTGGAACTTTCTCCGTGGGAGGTCGCTTGATGTACTTCTACAACCAGTGGAAGTCCATAACTTCGGACAAATGGGTCCTTCGGATAATTCGCGAGGGTTATTCTCTCAATTTTTTGGAAACCCCCCCCGAATTGTCCTCCCAGACGACAACCCAGGTTGTCGGCCTCTCAGTCAGACCTCCTCACCGCCAAGATCCAGGGCCTTCTAAGCAACAGGGCAATAGAACTGGTGCCCCCACATCTGTGGAGCACAGGGTTCTACTCCCTTTACTTCCTGGTTCCAAAGAAGTCTGGGGGAATGCGCCCCATTCTAGACCTCAGAAAGTTAAACAAATTTCTCCCCAGGGAGAAATTCAAAATGATTTCCCTAGGTACCCTGTTACCCTTGCTGCATCAGCACGACTGGCTGGCCTCCTGGATATGCAGGACGCCACCAGCATATCCCCATCCACCCGACCCACCGCAAGTTCCTCAGGTTTGTAGCTCTGGGTCAGCATTATCAGTTCAGAGTCCTGCCCTTTGGCTATCCTCGGCCCTTGAGTCTTTACAAAGTGTTGTGCAGTTCTCGAGCGCATCTCAGGAAGATCGGACTCGAGTGTTTCCCTACCTGGACGATTGGCTTCTAGCAAGCCTTCCAGCCAAGGGACTTTGGAAGCCGCAAACGACTCTCGCTTCTTACGTCCATGGGAATTCTGCTGAATTTGAAAAATCACAACTGCAGCCCTCCCAGAGGCTCCTTTTCATAGGACGCTTCTAGACACCTCTTCCATGAGGCTTTCTTTCCAGAGGACAGAAGACTCGACATCCTTCGATGGCCCGGAGAACCAATCGGTTACAGCTCTCTCGCTGCAACGCATGTTGGGTCTCATGGCGTCCTCGGTGTTCACTGTACCCCTGGCCCGGTTGCACATGAGAACCACCCAATGGATGCTCTCCACTCAGTGGTCTCCGACCTCTCACCCCCAGTCTTATCCCATCAAGGTGACGGAGCCCCTTCGAAGGTCTCTCACCTGGTGGACTCAAGAGAGCAATCTCCTGGAAGGGTTCCCCTTTGCTCCCCCGGATCATCAGACCTCCATCACCACAGACGCATCGCTAATGGGATGGGGAGCTCACTGTCGCCCTCCACACTCAAGGTGTATGGACTCAGTTCGAAACTCTTCTCCACATAAATGTCCTGGAGATGAGAGCGGTCTCTCGCGATCCGAGCTCTGAAGGATATCCTTTGTCACAAGAACATTCTCCTTCAAACGGACAACAAAGCTGTGATGTATTACATCAACAAGCAAGGCGTGCTCATTCTTACCCCTTTGCAGGGAAGCAATGAGGGTGTGGGAGTGGTGCTTGGAGCACAAGTCTCTGATTCAGGCGGTTTATCTCCAGGTATACAAAACGATCTAGCAGATCACCTCAGCAGAACGGAGGCAGACCTCACGAGTGGTCTCTATCCAGCCGTAGTTCGGTCACTATTCAAAGAGTGGGGACTCCAGACCTGGACCTTTTGCATCCCCACTCAACGCAAAACTGCCTCTCTTCTGCTCCAGAAATCCAGGGCCTGGCATTTTCTATCAGGATGCATTCAGGCTGCGTGGACAAAACGCTTTTACGCCTTTCCACCGATCCTCTAATCCGAGAGTTCTCCTCAAGTTCGAGTCTCAGGGGACCAAAATGATTCTCATTGCTCCTCCTGGCCTCGGCAACTATGGTTTCCTCTGCTCAACAGTATGTTAGCAGCCTCCGAGACCACTTCCCTTGCAAATCAACCTTTTGACTTAGGGTTCGTTGGTCCATCCCAACCTGAAATCACTTCACCTTCATGCTTGGCTCCTGAAGAGGTAGAAGTGAATCGATTCAACATCTCTCGTACAGTCTCGGACATCCTTCTGGCTGCGCGGAAGCCAGCCACCCGAAAACGACGCCTCAAAATGGAAACGCTTTTCTCTGGTGTGCAAAGTCCTCTTGAATCCCTTTCCTGTCCTCCTGACAAGGTTCTGGAGTATCTTTGACCTATCAAACTCAGGTCTCCAGTACTCCACAGTTAAAGTTCACCTTAGTGCCATCTCAGCGTTCCATGAGCGGTTTCTTCCTTGACTCTGGCTCAGCTTCCTATGGTGAAGAAATTTCTTAAGGGATTCTTCATACCAGACCCTGTTAGCGTCCAGTTGCAACCTGGGACATTAACCTGGTGCTGGACATGCTCACTCGAAGCCTTCGAGCCCTTAGCTACCTGTGAGCTAAAATTTCCTACCTGGAAGACTGCCTTCCTGGTGGCCATTACCTCAGCCCGCAGGGTCTCGGAGATTCATGCCTTGGTGACGGACCCTCCGTATACTGTATTCCATAAAGACAAGGTAGTTCTCCGTACTCATCCTAAATTTCTTCCCAAGGTTGTGTCAGAATTCCATCTAAACCAACCTCTGGTACTTCCTCTTACTTTTTCTCCAAATGAAGGGGAACGATCTTCATTCCTTGATGTTAAGAGAGCTCTTATGTTCTATTTAGATAGAACCAAGAATTTTCACAAGACTCAGCAACTGTTTGTTTTTCAGCGACACCCGCTGGGTCAACCCGTCGCTATTAGATGCATCTCATCATGGTTAGTGGCATGCCTTCGACATTGCTACTCCATGGCTCAAGTTAAATTGGAGGGTAGAGTGTCGCTCACTCTACTAGGCGGTCATGACATCTTTAGCGGAGATTCGCAATGTTCCAATTGCGATATCTGTAACGTCCACCTGGAGCTCAGTGCATACCTTCGTTACATTATGCACTGGATGTTCATGCTAGGCGACATTCCGTGATTCGGCAGAACTATCCTTAATGGTCTTCTATCTTAGACGCGTGAGCTCTGGCTCTCCTGCCGCTTCTTTGGGGATTATCAGCTTGGTACTCTCCCACTAGTGTGAATGAGTGGTGGAGACTTATGTCCAGGAAGATATGAAAATGACGATTCACTGTATTCTTGATCTTCTTGGACGAGTCTCCACCACTCATTCACACGCCCACCTCCATCCCCCGAGCTCACCGCTGTGTTGGTCTTCACTCCTCAAATCTTTAGGCCATGAGGACTTCTTTGCTGACCCTTCTTACACAGGTCGTCGACGGACTATCTTATGTCCGTTTTTAAGGATTAGATTTACTCTTACGTTAGTTGCGCTGCACCTCCTGGTAAAAAAAGGTACTGAGGCGGTTGGAGGTCGTCGCGAGATGGTCATTGCCGCCGAGCCGCTGCTCATGGGCGCCCATGCTCGCGCGCCATCTCTCGTGCCGACCCTCCAGCAAAAAGTTTGCTTCCGATGGGTCCTAGTGCCTCCGGCGCTAATCCCACTAGTGTGAATGAGTGGTGGAGACTCGTCCAAGAAGATCAAGAATTACGGTAGGTACGTAATTTTCATTTTTGTGGCCTCTATTCAGAAAGTATCTCAGTTGGTGTACATTGCAAGCAGACATGGCGCATCTGGCTAAAAAAAGAAAGATTACTGACGAGAACCGGACGTTTCGGGATGAGTGGCTTGATCATGGCTTCATCAGTAGGAAGGGACTGCCATTCTGCGTGATTTGTCGAGAATCTCTCGCTGCAAACAAGAAATCGAATGTACAGTGTCACTTCATGACAAAACATGAGCATTTGCAACCAAATATCCTGAAGGACATGTACGAAGGAAGGTCTTTGAGGAGCTTGAAAAGAAATTGGGGAAGGAACAAACTGTGCTGACATCTTGGTCATCACATCTGCCAATCATCTTACAACAGCCAGCTTCATTGGAGCGCTGCAGGTGGTTCACACAGGGAAGCCTTTCACGGATGAAGAGTTTCTGAAAGATACGTTTCTTGAAATGGCTTCATATTTGTTTGCAGACTTGAAGGAAAAAGACAAAATTATTCGTCAGATTCAAGATTTGCCAATGTCTGCTAAGACCGTGAAGGATCGTGCACATAAAATGATGCAAGATGTAGATTCTCAGGTAGTGAAAGATGTTGTGCCATCCTCTTACTTTTCTTAAGCACTTGATGAATCCACAGATATCAAGGACACAGCACAACTGGCAGTAATGGTTCATTTTGTTTGTGGGTCCGGAGTAAAAGAGGAATTGGTGAGCATTTGCCTCCTGAAGCAACAAACCAGAGGAGAGGACATCTTCAATGCTCTCTGTGAGTATTTCCAGATGGAGAACCTGCCCCTTGACAGAATAGTGAGTATTTGTACTGATGGAGCCCCCAGCATAACTGGATGTCACAAAGGACTTGTAAAGCTTCTCGAGGGGAAACTACAACGGCCAATTATTATGTTTCATTGCATTCTTCATCAGGAGTCACTGTGTGCCCAGTCCCTTGGAAAGGAGAGGGCAGATGTCATGGCACTTGTTGTGAGAATTGTAAACACAGTTCTTGCCAGGGCTCTGAACCATCGGCAATTCAAACAACTTCTGCAAGAGTTGAACTCACAGTATTCAGACCTACTGATGTACAACAGTGTTCGTTGGCTTTCTAGGGGCAAGGTCCTGAAACAGTTCACAGACTGCTTGACTGAAATAAAGCAATTTTTACATGAGAAAGGCATTGTGCATGAAGAAATATCCAACAGCTTTTGACTCCAGAAGTTTTTCTTCTTGGTTGATCTGACTGGACATTTGAACAAACTGAATATTGGTCTGCAAGGATGGGGCAATACTGTGTTCTCCCTGTGTGAACAGGTCCTGACCGTCTCGTCAAAACTCAAAGTGTTCCAGAATGACTTAAAAAGAGGGACACTACATCATTTTGATTACCTTCGTAAATTTAAAATAGACAACGAGAACCCAGCTTCGCTATGAACACTGCAGTGCTTGATGAAGCAATCAGTGGGCTGATCATAAACTTCAATCACAGATTTAATGATTTCAGAAAATATGTACCAACCTTCCGGTTTATGACCCAGCCATATCAATTAAATCTTGAAGAAATGCGGCTGGACCATTTTAACATCCCCATTGCTGGCTTGGAGATGGAAGTGGCTGAATTTGTAGAGTCCCACATTTGGATGGATAAATTTAGAGAGCTAAATGCAGAGCTAGAAAATCTGGAAAGAAGACAGGCAGAGCAGCAATGGCGCACAAGTGGGCAGAGACGAAAAGGCTGCCAAAGACAGATGGGCTCATCTTCTATGTTTGGATGGCACTCCCATATAATTTCAAGACAATGAAACGACTTGCTTTTGGCATGCTGTCATTTTTTGGCTCCACCTATCTGTGGGAACAACTATTCTCTCACATGAACTGTATTGAAAACAAATTCCACTCTCAGCTCACTGATGAATCATTAGATATTTGTACTCGATTGAAACTGACCAGTTATAAGCCAAATGTTGAAAAGTTGAGCAAAGGGATGCAAGGGCAGAAATCTCACTAAATTAAATTAATTACTTAAATAGCACTGTCTATATTTTGGGGAAGGTCTTGTTTTTTTTTGGTTTTTCTTGAAGCCTGCCTTTTATGAATTGGCACCGAACAGTGGTGAACAGGGCATGAACAGAACAGTACTGGGTGTAAGATGCATTTGTAATTACCAGCAGTTTGCACTGACACAGTAGTGATTGTACATTGGGGAGAGGTATTTTGAATAACCAGCAGCTTGTGCATGGACACAGAAATGGTAGCTGCTTATTCAGAATCCCTCTTGCTAAGATACAGCCAGTACTGGGCAGCAGGTTATGCACTGGCACAGAGCAGTTGTGACAGAGCAGTAGTGGTTGTACCTTGGGGAGAGGTATTTTGAATAACCAGCAGCTTGTGCATGGACACAGAAATGGTACCTGGTTATTCGAAATCCCTCTTGCCAAAATATAGCCAGTACTGAGCAGCAGTTTATGCATTGGAACAGAAATGTGGCACCTGAACAGTACTGTCTGTATTTTGGAAATATGGATTTTGAATAACCAGCAATTTATGCTTTGACACAGATAGTGGTGAATGAACGTTGTTGTTTGTGTTTTGATAAGTGGGATTTTTAATAACAAGCAGTTGATACATTTGCACAGAATTTATTTATTCAATTAACACAGCAAATTAATTTGTATAGAACGTATTTATTCAATAACCGCAGCAAATTCATTTGCATAAAATGCCTTTATTGCATAATAAAAAAACAATGAATTTATTTACACAGAAAACGTATTCAATAAAAACTGAATTCATCTTAATATAGTAGTCTGTGTTCTTTCAACAAAGTAACATACATTTCATAATAAAATGACACGTTTGGAGAATGTCTGTCATGGCACATATATGTGCATTAGTAATGACCACATCTATAAATATTTTGTGTGGCTCTTTTGCGGTTGGCCACTTTGTGGTCATTGGGCATGCAACTCCCAGGCCTGAAAAGGTTGCAGACGCCTGCCATAGAGCCACTAGCTATTAAAATAAGAGAAAGCCCCCACAATTAATGGGGTTCCTGGCAATGGAGGAAAGAACCACACTATAACCCTGTATGCGGATGATATCCTCCTTTTCTCTCACAAAGCCAGAACAGTCAGTCCCTCCGCTTATAAAAATAATAGATGCTTTTGCCATATTCTCGGGCTATAAATTAAACATAAATAAGTCCGAGATTATATACCTAGGGACAAAAACGGGGGCAAGGAAGGTCGTGGGGACTGAAGATGGTGGAATATGCTTTCACATACCTGGGCATAAGAGTAGGTAAAGACCTAAAGGAATTATATCAGCTAAATTACATGCCACTACTTGAAACAATCCTTAAAGACCTCTGAAGATGGAGAGCCCTTCTGATCTCTTGTATAGGGAGGATCAATCTCTTGAAAATGAATGCACTTCCCAGAATCTTATATGTGGCACAAATGATGCCATGGGACCCAAAGAAGAAGGATATCAAAAACTTAGAGAAAGGCTGTACAGAGTTTATTTGGCAAGGGGAAAAAAACAAGAATTAGCCTAGCAAGGCTAAAATCAAGCAACTCAAATTGAGGACTGAATTTCCCAGATATTAAGGGCCACTATTTAGCCAGCCAGTACAGTTACATACACAACTGGGTAAACAGGGGAAGCTGCAAACTGGCTTGACTTAGAAGAGAAAGGATGCCCAGGGAGAGTTTCTTCTTACCTGGTAGAGAATGGCCTGAAAGCATACAAAGGTATTGGAAACCCTAACCCATTAGTAATAGCTAGCCTGGAGGCATGGAGAGATGTTAAAAAGGGAAGGAATACCACCCAAATCAATACTCTATTAGTACCGATAGCAGATAATCTGTACTTCCTGCCAGGTCTAGAAGATGAAGGGTTTAGGATGTGGCAGAGGAGGGGTATCAGATGTGTAGGAGACCTAACAGTTAATAGAGAAATGTGTTCATTCCAAGAAATCCAGGCCAGACTAGATGTACCCGCATCACACATGTTTTGTTTCGTTCAGGCCAGGAACTACTGGAGAAGGATAAAGAGGCCTAACATAGACTTTGACGGCAGATAAGGACCGCTTGGCCCACCTAGTCTGCCCATTTCCCTACCTAGAGGATAAGCTGCAAATCCTATTTAACCAACAGTCTATTTCTTCCTACCCCCACCAAAAATTGTCTTATGTCTGTCCCATGCATTCTTGAAGTCTCCCACAGTTTTAGAACCCACAACCTCCTCAGGAAGGCTGTTACATGCATCCACCACCCTCTCTGTGAAAAAGTACTTCCTCACATTGCCCCTGAGCCATCCCCCCTCTATCTTCAAATTGTGTCCCCTTGTTCTTGCAAATCTCTTTTTCTGAAAGATGCTACCCTCTTGGACTTTGTTGATTCCACTGAGGTACTTAAACATTTCTATCATGTCCACCCCCTCCCTCCTTTCCTCAAGGGTATACATATTAAGCTCCTTTAGCCTCTTCTCGTATGGCTTCTCTTGCAGACCCTGCACCATTTTAATTGCCCTCCTCTGAACTGCCTCCATCATGTCTATATCCTTGCGGAGATGGGGGTCTCCAGAACTGGATGCAGTACTCCAGATGGGGTCTCACCAACTGTCTGTACAGGGGGATAACAACTTACGGTTTTCTGCTGGTGATGCCTCTCCCTATACATCTCAGTATCCCCCCAGCCCTCCCTACCGCCTTCTCACATTGCTTGCCAACCTTAAGGTCATCTGATATGATTACCCCCAGGTCCCTTTCCATTTTTGTTGTTGTTACTACCTCCCCCCCAATTGTGTAATCTTCCCCTGGGTTTTTGTTTCCCAGGTGCATTACTTTGCACTTCTTTGCATTGAATCCAGGCTGCCATACTTCTGACCATTCCTCCAACCTTGCCAAGTCCCTTCTCATCCTTTCCACGCCTCCTTGTGTATCAACCCTGTTGCAGATCTTTGTGTCATCTGCAAAGAGGCATACTTTTCCTTCCAGTCCTTCCGCAACGTTACTTATAAAGGACAGGACCCAGTACTGAACCCTGCGGTACCCCACTAGTAACCCCTCTTTCTTCAGAGTGGACTCCATTTACAGTTACCTTCTGTGTCCTGTTGTTCAGCCAATGCTACCACCCTGGGGCCCACTCCAAGGCTGGTTAGTTTGACTACTAATCTTTTGTGTGGGACTGTGTCAAATACCTTGCTAAAGTCTAGGTAGGCCATGTCCAGAGCCCCTCCCTGGTCTACTACTTTGGTCACCCAGTCAAAGAAATCAATTAGATTTGTCTGACATGACCTTCCCACTGTGAACCCATGCTGCCTTGGGTCCTGTGCCCCACTGGCCTCTAGGTACTCAACAGTTCTTTCCTTCAGAAGTGATTCCATAACTTTCCCTACCACAGAGGTCAAACGGACAGGTCTGTAGTTTTCTACCTCTGTCTTGCTCCCACTTTTGTGAAGGGGAATCGCATCAGCCTTCTTCCAGTCCTCAGGTACCACAGCATCCTCCCATGATTTGTTATAAAGGGTAGTCAGTTGTGTCACTAGTTCTCTGCTTAATTCTTTTAGAATTCTGGGGTGAATTCCATCTGGCCCCATTGCTTTGTCCACCTTCAGTTTTAGAAATTCTTTAGAACCCTTTCTTCTGTCAAGGACTGGGATCAACCCCCTCTCCAGAGTGCTTCTGTTAATTGGATTAGGCACCTCCCCACTTCCTCTTTGTGAATACTGAACAGAAGTATTCATTCAGTATCCCTGATTTTCACTGTCACTCTCTGCCCACCCATCATCCATTCTGTTCAGCCTCACTATCCCTCCCTTTGTCTTTCTACGCTCCCTGATATACCTATAAAAGGTTTTATCCCCCTTCTTAACCGAGTTGGCTATCTTTTCCTCAGTTTGTGCCTTTGCTATTCTGACTACCCACCCTGCTTCCTTCTGCCTTAACGGGTACAGTTCTCTGTCCTGCTCCTTCTGTGTTTTCTTATACTTCTAAATGCTATCTTTTTCTCCCTAACCTTCACTGCCACTTCTTTTGAGAACCATAGTGGCTTTTTCTTTTGTTTTGATTTGTTTATTTGCTTTGCACAAAGGCTTGTTGCCTCTGTGATGGCAGTTTTGATATTTCCCCATTGTTGCTCCACCCCTCCTCCTAGCCTGTTTGCTAATG
This sequence comes from Neoceratodus forsteri, assembly GCA_016271365.2. Taxonomy (NCBI): domain Eukaryota; kingdom Metazoa; phylum Chordata; order Ceratodontiformes; family Ceratodontidae; genus Neoceratodus; species Neoceratodus forsteri. The sequence goes on along the minus strand of CM057456.1, from coordinate 1,541,429,098 downwards.
CTTTTCTAAGGCACGCTCCCATCTTACCAAAGTCAGCCCTTCTGAAGTCCAGAACCCTGACTTTTGTATGGCTTGACTCTGTAGCTGAGTTTATCGTGAACCACACTGTTTGGTGGTCACTTGTTCCCAAATGGCTACCCACTTCTAGATCTGAGATCCTCTCACTGTCCCCATTTGAGAGTACGAGGTCTAAGATTGCTCCCTCACGAGTCGGTTCCAAAACTAGCTGTCTGAGGCATGCCACCTGAAGGGCATCAAGAATGGTCCTGCTTTTGGATGTGGCTGCAGCAAAGGTGCCTACAGTTAACATCTGGCATATTCAGGTCCCCCATCAACCATATCTCCCCTTTCTCTGCCATCCTAAGGATACCTTCTATCATGTCCTTATCCATTCCAATTCTCCTCAGAGATTCGTTGACCCAAATCTCTTTCCCATAAAGCCTTTGTGCTCGCAGTCAAATCTGGTAGTCTTTGTTCACCCTGCTTAGCAACCTTCCCTATGAAGCCCTTTGGATCTTTCTTGGTGTAATACACCAGCTGTTCAACCGTGTTCGGTTGCATCCCTTCCCTACCGCTCTTATCCAACTTCCCCACAAAGGCTTTTAATTGCAGGTATCTATATAAGTGGGATGTCCCCAGCCTCAAGTTTTGCCTAACCTTTTCAAATGCACTGAACTCTCCTTTCTCTAGCAAATTACCCACATGATCTACCCCTCTCCTTTCCCATTCTTGAAAACTTCCATCCTCCATCCCCGGCAGAAAAAGGAGTTCCTCACTATCGGTAACATTATAGTCTCCCCTTGCCCCAGTCCTTTCCACCTCCAAAGGTGTTCCCACGCCTCAAGTGTCTCTCTCACCAAGGGGTTACCACTCCCCAGCTCCCTATATACTCGAAGTCCCCAACTATGCAAATATGCAGTAAGTCTCCCTGGGGTCTCCCACTGTTCTAACTCCACCCAGCTTGCTGCCGATGGTTGGTGTACCCAGTCAGCTATCCCTCTGAGCTGCACCGCCATATAGTACATACCCAGATCCAGAAAATTAAGTCCCCCTTTAGTCCTATCCGCCTTAAGCCGCTTTAGACTAATTCAAGGCTTCTTGCCCTGCCAAATAAATTCCGAGAACCCCTTCTCTGTTCTTTTTACATCCCCCATAGTTAGTCTCAACTGCAACATCTGCATAGGGTACAGGATTCGGGGCTGGATGTTCATTTTTTATCAGGTTGGTCCTTCCTAAGCATGAGATAGGGAGTTGCATCCACCTTTTAAGATCTGTGAGAATCGTCTTAAGCATGGGAGGATAATTCAACTTATATAAATCCTCCCACCTCCGCCCTATCTTTACCCCTAGATACTTAAAATCCATCTGAACCACTTTAAATCCCATTTGCTGGAATTCCAAGCCGGCATCCGGAAACCCCATCATTTCAGATTTTCCAACATTAATCCTGTACCCAGAGAAACTTCGCAAACTCCTCAATAATGGACATCAGTTGCCCCATGGACTTTTGCGGATTTCCCAGAAATAATAGCATATCATCCACGTATAACGCCACCTTATGTTCCACCCCCTTTGCCCCACTGATCCCTTCCACCCCTTTATGCTGTCGTATTGCCACCGCCAGTGGTTCGATCGCCAAGGTGAACAGGAGGGGCGACAGTGGGCATCCCTGCCTCGTGCCTCTCCCTAACCCGAATCTTTGCTCCATACTTTGAATGTACATAGGAACTTGTGGTACTACACAAACTACACAAAGCTTTTGAGGAAATCTGAACAATTGTTTATTTCGTTCACCCACAAGAGAGAGCGCACACTTGTTTCCAGACTGTTGTCCAAGTGGTTAGCAAATTGCATTATTTATTGCTACCTTAAATGCAACAAACCCCTTCCGGGGGTGGTCAGAGGCCATTCCAACAGGGGTGTGGCTGCCTCCATGGCTTGCTTCAGAAATGTGTCTGCTGCGGACATCTGTGCAGCTGCCACCTGGAGTTCTGTCCATACCTTCACCAAGCATTACAGTCTGGACATAGCCTCTAGGCACAGGGCCAATTTTGGCCTAGCAGTTCTTCAAGGCCTTCTCTCCTGAGCTCTTGGCTGCTGCTGCCCTGCCCTCCTCCCAGTGGTGTTATCCTGGTGCTACCCAGTACTGCTTGGGACTCGGTCTTACCGGTGTGGCCTGCTGCAAGAGCCTTCCTCGAAGTAAGATAGTACAGTTACGTAAGAACTTACCATAACAGTAGATCTTTTGAGAGAAGCTCTTGCAGCAGGCCCTGCTTTCCCTCCCTTCTTCCTCCTGCTGCTCTTTTTCTCTCACACTACTTCTGCCTTTCTTTTGGCTCTTGGGGAAACCTCCGGTTCTCCATTAACTGCCCATATAGGTTCTCCGGCGGGAGGACCGAGTTAAGTATGAGGGACTACCCATCCTTACAGGCTAGGCTGTCAGCTGATTGATGGCGGTGGGCAGTCCCTCGTGGTAGACTGCTAGCTAGAATGTTCCGTGTGGTCCTGGCACCTGACAGCTTAGTCCTACTGTTGTGGCCTGCTGCAAGAGCTTCTCTCGAAGATCTACTGTTACTATAAGTTATGTAACTGTGCTTTCTCTCTTTCTCTGCAGATTCTCTTCCTGAATTGCCACTATGAGATGTCTGTCTCTTCTCTCTCTTGCCACCATGACCTGGATGTTACTGTACCTGCAGATCCCCAGAAATTCTGAGAATAAGGGTGATCACAGGTCAGAAAGTAATAAAGGCTGTGGTGTTTTCTGTCTTCGACAGTAAGAGTCTATCAAGTTCACAATATAAATTATAAATGCAAGTTGTGATGTATGTTTTGTTAAAGATCCCATGACTGCAGCTTTGACCATCTGGTTTTGCAAAATGTTTCAGTTTTTAAATGATCGTCAAATTGTATTACTTAGTTCTTTCATTACACTATCACTGTAATTTTTTTTTCTAAGAGTGTGGATATGGTTCACTTATCCACATGATGGCAGTTCCACCAGAAGTGCTGGTTCGTTGGAGCGTCTTTAAGCTAGGCTCCTCCCACCAACCAGGCAGTAGATCCTCCAGCTGCACCCCATGATGTCAGATCTTCTATTCTACTGGAAGAGTTCGGTCTCTTCTTTCACAGCTCTGTGTGGTGTAGGGCCTGAAGTGTGCCACTGGCAAACTTTGTGTTTTTTTTTTTCTTCTTCAATTTTTGATCTTTGTACTTTACTCAGTCCTTCTCCAGCCCTCCGGGATGGAAGGTGGAACGTGAAGAAGCGAAGCAGGCTCTTGGCTTCAAGAATTGCATCACGTGCCAACAGAAGATGTTGTGGATGGACCCATATGTGTCACACCTTTACTGCCTAGGGGATGGCACGTGGGTGTGGCCTCTGTCAGACGATGCTTCCCGCCTCCTTAGAGGATTGCAAGGCTTGTCATTTCCTTGTCCAGCTGTCTGGCTGAGATCCTAAACTGCAGCCTAAGGGTGGTTGCAAGGCGGCCTACTCTGCGGCGGGGTCTGCAGCTTAACTTGCAGTAATGGAAAAAGCGATGGCAAAGGCCATGGTGGGCAACTTGTTGGCCTCGGTGCTGCTTACAGTTGGAGCCAGCATGGGAGCATCCTTTACAGGAGAATTTTATGAGCTGCGTCGGGCCTGCCAGGCATTCTGGGAGAGCCGTTCCCACCATAAGAGGCCAAAAAGCACCATAGTCGGTTGTGGGACTAGGAGAGATCACACTCCTCCCACTCCTCTGACCACTCGAAACTTGTCAAGCACCCAGCTTCGGCTGAGCCAAAATTGGTCGAGGGGCAGGTTACTAGCTCCAATGTGCTTCCTGTCGAGCTTGACAGTTGCTACACCAGTCAGTCAGATGGTTGAGATTATTCTTGACCCTGTTGACCAGTTTCAACAAGAAGTCGCTCTCCAAGACTCTGCTTTTCCCGGTCCTCACCCAAGAGGATGTGGAGCAATCGGTGTCCCCAACCACTGCCACTCGGAAACCGCCTCCACTAGAGATCACGCAGCCAGATCTGATGTACATTATCTATGCAGCACCTCCAGCAGCTTCTTCTTGACATCAGCCCCGAGTCAGTGGTCAAGGCGCTGTTCGAGCTCTTTATTCCATTTGACCGGGAGGTGTTACCATTGACGCTCCTCATCCTCCTCACCCTTGAATAATGAGAGGCTCTGCCGGCATATGTGACAGCACTACAAGCAGCTCCTCTGGCAACAGTGGGCTTCGGCGGGGCAGGGTAGCACTCTGCCATGATCCCTGTGGTCGACTGACTGGTGTTGGTTAAGCCCACACTGGTCCTTTCAAGACAGCCGTTGCTGACACCTGTCTCTCCACCCTGGGGGTAGAACCACCCCCACTGCAGCCTCTGAGGGGGAGACCTGACCAAGGACTCCTGTGGTGTGACCAGCTTGCCGGGCCGGCTGTTGGTGGAAATCACCCACTCCAGTGATACTCTAGGGTGGTTCATGGTGGTAAACAGCCAAGGGCCATCTTTAATGAGTCCTCAGACAACTCCAATGGGTCCCTCATGCAGTCATTGAGGGCGGATACTTTTGACTGGGAATCGGTCAAGGAATGACCATGGCTAATGCCCTTTGGGGCTGTTCTCCGACTTATGTCTGAGTCCATGAATGTCCCCTTGGAGCCTGTTCAAAAAAGGCTAAATACCCTTTACTGACATCCTAGATAGGGACGAATCCCTGGGGGTTGCCTTTCCCATGGCTGAGGCCATTATGGGACTGGCCCTGGAGCTTTGGCAGGATCCATCATGCAGCAAATATATATAAGCAAATATACACTCCATACCGACTGTCTGTCTGGATTCTTGAACCACTCTTTGGTCAAGGGTCTGGTTTCGGACTCGGTCTTCCAGAAATCTGGGAAACACTTAGGACCTGGACAAGCCCCCACCCCCCAACAAGGAGTCGAAGCTTGATCATGTGGCCAAGAAGGGCTATGTTGCTGCTTTACTTGGTCTTCAGGCGAGCTATGCCTTGATGATGGTGCAATTTGATCATTCCATGCTGGGAGTGCTGGATACTGTCCTCTCTTACCTTCCTGCTGTCAAGCAGTTGCCAGTAAAAGTGGTCAGAGACCAGGGTCACGTACTGGCTAAACACCAGTTCCAGATGGCCTTTGACATGGTGACTCCAGTGCCTGTGCCCTGGCAGTGGTAGTTACGATGAGTCACAGGGCCTGGCTGAGGCGCTCCTCCTTTATGGCAGATATTCAGCATAAGTTGACCAGTGTCCCTTTCTTGGTCACCGGCCTCTTTAGCCCGGAGTGGACAGTCATCTCACTCTGACTGAGAAGTCCATTGCCACCCTGGACTCTGTGGCTTCATCCCAGAAGGACCTAAAGGCCCAGAAACCGAAAAAGGTCTTTCAGTTTCGGTCCTTTCAGTCACAGCAGCATTGGCAGTAGCTATCTCAACGAGGGCAGTTCCAGGCCTGGGACCCCAAGATCAGGTTCTCTGGCCAGTGACCAAAAAGAGGTGGGGGTTGGAGAAGTGGTGCCCTTCCAGCCACAGCAGCTGGCGTCCCCTCCATAGCTGCCTAGTGATGGGTCCCCCCTTGTCCAGTCCCTGAACCACTCTCTGTATGGGGTCGGCTTCACCACTTCTGGCCTCACTGGTCCATCATTACCACAGTGAAGTGGGTTCTTGGGGTAGTAGGCAGAGTGTTGCCTCTTGACTTTGAGGCTCTCCCATGTTACCAATCCCATGCTCTGAGGGAGTCCTCGGTGGCGCAGGGCGCATTGTCCAAAGGATGTTGCTCAGCTCCTTGCAAAGAGAGCCATAGTCCATGTCCCAGACACACTGGCAAGTCAGGGGTATGTATCCAGGTACTTTACCAAAAAGGATGGTGGGACTTGTACCTCATACTGGATCTACACAATCTAAATCTGTTTATGCGTAGGCGCAAGTTTCGGATGGTCATTCTGAACCACAGTATGCCCCTTGAGCAGGGCATGTGGTTCTGCTCCCTAGACCTCCAGAACGTGTTCTTCCTCATCCCAGTCCATCCGGCCCACTGGTGGTTCCTCCAGTTCCATGTAGAAGGGGTGCTCTGTCAGTTCCAGGTCATGCCCGTTGGCCTTTCCTCTGCTTCCCAGGGTCTTCACCAAGTTTATGGCAGTGGTGGCAGCCTTCCTGTGACACAAGGGTGTATGGGTTTACCCTTACCTGGATGACTGGCTGATAGCCAGGCTGTCGAAGGAGGCCGTCTAGTGGTCCAGGGATCTGGCCCTCCAGACCTGCAGAGACTTGAACCTCTTGGTCAACCCGGCCAAGTCTGAACTGATTCCCTCCTAGGTGAGTCACTTCATTGGGGAAGAGCTTGACTCCCTATGGGCCAAGGCCCATCTTTCTATGGACTGGAGACTGTACCTTACCTCCTTTGCCCGATGATTTCTGGTTGAGCGCTCATGCCCTACCTGGGACTTCTTGCAGCTGTTGGAGTACATGGCGTTATACACCACTGTGGTTTGGTGGGTCTGTTGGTGGATGCGGTACCTGTACTGGGAGTTGGGCTGTCAGTGGTCCCAGTACCTTGAACACTTGGACCAGGTGGTCACGGTGACCCAGCCAGTGTGGGACACCACCCAATAGTGGCTGATCCCAGAAAATCTGGAGGAAAGAGTCCCATATGTCCGCAGAGAACTGACCATCTTTCTGTAGCGCTCCACATTGTCAATGGGTAATCATAACAACTGAGTATTGTGCACACCTACCAGGGGAATGGCACAGCCCAAGCTTTAGAATGTTGGACACATGAGGATTCCAAGCAGCAGCAACTCTCCAGTTAAGCAGTGCCATTCAAAGGGGACAGAGCTACTTTTATCTTCTCTCAAGGTTTTCAAGTTTTCAAGACTTCTTTGGGGCCGCAGTTCTGCATAGCAGGTTGGGGCTACCTGTTTTCCAAGGAGCACCCCTAAATTGAAATTGTGCATGTTAAGCTGTGGCTTTCAAATTGAATAACCTGCCTTCCCATTTCCCTTTGTAGATTGGGAGCCTTTTTCTGCCTTGTTAGGGTGTTTTTAATGGTCCCTGTTAAAAAAAAGAAAAAGGTACAATTTTATTTATTTATGGAGTTTAGGGTATCTTCGGGGCTCTTAGGTTTGGGTGTTTGGGGCCCTCCGTCCCCAGCTTCAGGTTTTTGTATTACCGATTGTTTCAGCTAATTGAATTATTAGTGTTTCTCAGAGGTTTCTGTTTTTTCCTCCACAAACCTCTGTTTTCGCTGCTGCTGTTAATGGCTGGGCGTGCGCTCCTCCTTCAGGGTGTTTTCCCACCTTTGTTTTTACATGAACAGTTGTGCAGTGCACAGAGTGTTAGTGCAGCACAATAGCATATTAAATGTCTTGCGCTTGCATGCCTGCTGGTGCGCGCACGCCTGTTAGCGCTGTTTGGCACACTAATTACTGCAGCGTCTTGCAGTATAGCCTAGAGCTTCAAGTAAGAGATTAATAACATCCTGCAGTCCTGGGTTTGATTCCCACAACATCCACTTGCATGTTAGGTGACTCTGAGCAATTCATTTAATACAGCTCAGTGGAGAATTTTTAGCCCAGAAAAGGTATTAGGGCTAATTATTATATTTTACTTCACAATTGTTGTTTGGCAGAATTATATTTCTCTCTGCACCATGACTTACTGGAGACCATTAATCATGAAATGATATAAGGCCTGTAAAAAGGGTGACGAGTCTCTCCCCCATGGGTTCCTTTTGCCCTCATTGTGTTGCTCAGCATTCCTTCTGCCTGTGGAGGGGGAGCACCTGGTTCTTTAGTTAGCAGTAGCAAGCACAATTGCAAAGAAATTACCTTTGTGGTTTCTGAGTGAGCTTGAGCCTCGATGTCCCACAGGACAACCCACGCAGACACGATCGACCCCAGTCAGGCCCCTCAGGTCGGGGGGAGGCCACACAGGCACGTCCAGGTGCAGTGCAGTGAGCTTAGGCTGCGATAACAGATGCGCAGGCAGACCCGACCCTGCTTTTTTGAAGGCCAGGATGATGATTATGGGGATCTTGTGGAAATTCCTGACCTTAATTAAAAACAAAAGGACATTCCCTTCCCTCTGTGGAGGAGGAAGAGGAATGGAGTGGACAGAGTCCAATCAGCGATGTTTTCCTCCCCTGCTTCATAGTAAGTCCTTGTCTTTTTGGATGGCTGAGGCATGTAGTTCCTTACAGCTCAGGAGGTACAGTCCGTGGAGACGGCGGATGTCAATCCAACTCTGTCTGCATTTTTTTCCGCTACTATGTGAGCAGAATTATTGAGCAACATTGGGGAGGTGTGGATCAGAAAAAGTATCTTCCCAACCATGTCACGGAGCTTCCTTTTTTAAGGAAAAGATCTTGCGGGGTGGGAAGCTCCTCCACTGAAAGACGAGGCCGTTTGTATTTCTGTAAATACACTGCCCTGCTTTTAGAAGGCTCTGACCCTAACAGTTTCTCATGTCAAGCGGGTGGACACTGTGTGCAGGAGGGGTTTCGCCCCTTATCAGCACACAACAGTTGTACGTCTTATGGTTCATTTATTGGCCAGAGCCTTCAACATATGAGTCACTACCCTCGCCAGTGTTCGTTCTGCCTCTCTGAAGGTGCGAGCCTTTTGCAATTCATGGCCATGGTTCCACCTTTCCAGGTGGTTATTCACTGGAGAATTTCATGTCAGCCCGTTCAGCCTATTTCATTGTTTTTGGCCATGAGGGCCATGTGGCTTAATCATTGTGTCACAGGCCAAGCTTTGTAAACTAAGCTGTTTAACCTACCCTTGAGGATGGCCTATGGTTTGATTCTGGCCTGGATACTATTTTAAAAGATATGCGATGAAAAGGGCTATCTCCAGTGTCAAACAACAGCACAAGACTACCGTAACCCAAAGGGGTCAAGGTAACGGCACAGACAGGTTTGAGGGGGGTTCTGTTCCTTCGGAATTTGGCTCCAGAGAATGGAGTCGTCTACTCAGGTAACAGGGTCACAGTATCAGAGGAGCACTGGCCAGGCACCAAGCAGGAGGCCTAGCACCAAAAGCTTGATGCCTCACAAGAAGGCACGCAGGCCTATTCCTGACTCCTTTTCTTGGTGGAAGACTACAGGAGTTTTCTTCAAGATGGGCCAGAAACAATGTTAGGCACCTTATTTAGGGGATGCTTCTTCACCCCAGTTCTTAAGGACATCACAGAGGCCAGAAGTTGTCAGAGATCCTAACCCCCTCATTCATTCAGGGCCATAGTACAGGTCCTGCTAATCGACCAAGGTCAGGGGTCCTGTTGGATTTATTTTATAATCTCCAGGAAGTTGGGTTTTCAGGACCATTCCAGATTCAAAGCACCTGAACAAGTTTGTGCAACACAAACCTTTCAGGATGGCGTCCCGGAGGTCAGTCTGCTCAGTCAAGGGGTTTTCTTAAGCCCCAATACATCTGACAAATGCCTGCCTACACATTCCCTCTGTCAGTCCTATTCAGAGTATCTCAGGTTTTTGAAACTGGGCCAGCCTTCCAGTACAGGGCGTTTCTATTTGCCCATGCATCAGCCCCCCAACCCCGAGTTCCTTAAAGGTGTTGATAGTCCTAGTGGCTTAATGTCTATCCTGATTGAACAACCTGCTTATTTGTGCACCGACATCTCTGGCAAGAGATGGTTAGTAGGACTCTAGATATGCTAGAGTTGCATGGCTAAGGGTGAACCGGGAGAAGAGCTCTCCCAAGCTGTCTCAGACCTTGGAATGCCTGGCTGGAATTTTTTGGCACGAAACCAGGGAAGGTCTTTTCGCCTTCCCGGAAGGTGACATTTTTGTCAGAAATCCTCTGGCTCAGGACGCGGTCATTGACATTTGCCCTTGTTCTGATGTGATTTTTGGCTTCAGGACAGGCAGCGATAGTTTTAATTCCGTGAGCTCGCTTCCAGATGCGGCCTGTTCAAATTGGATTTACTGTCAGGCTGGTATCCCTCATCGGAGGATTTTCAGCCAGGCTTCCCTTCATCCCTCAGCTTCGTCACTCCCTGAGTTAGTGAATGGATGTGCTGGATCTGAGCAAGACTTCCACTAGAACTTCCCAGAGTTATTTCTCACAACAGATGTCAGCTTACATGGATGGGGGGGCAGGCTGGAGCCAGTTTCCCACTCAGGGAACTTGATCAGACTAGGAACAGCATCTCCACATCAATGTTAGGGAGATGGGAGCGGTCCGGCTAGCTTCCCTTAGGTTTCAACCATGCTGCTAAGCATTGCGTATATTTGTACATAATCATTAAGGCGTGGGAGATGTTTCGAGAGGTCACCAACCTGTTGGCAGTTCACCTGGCAGGGGAGTTGAACATTCAGGAGGACTGGCTAAGTCGGGAAAATGTTCATCCCGTGGAGTGGAGGTTGAACCTGGCGATTTTCAAACTCCTGTGCAACCAGTTTGGTTAACCTCAGATCAATCTATTCACATCCAGCCACACTGCTCAGATCCAATAAGGTTCTTCATTCGTTTTTGGTGTCCACAGCCGGAGGCAGTGGTCACTCTGCCTCAAGAGTAGCCCTTCAGGAGAGCGTATGCTTCCTGTACTAACTCTTCTTCCAAAGTCATTAAAAAAAACAAAGAAATAAATATAAGAGACTCTCTAGAGGGAGCTGCCTCTTGTTAGCTGCAGAGTGGCTGAGAAGACTGTAGGTCTCTGACTTGGTGACTCTTGCTCAGCAAGCAGCCTTCCGCCTTCTTGTACATAGAGACCTGCTGTCTGGGTCCCTTTCTCCACCCAAAAAATCCAGGAATGATGCAGCTCACACCCTGGCTTCTGAGAGGAGGAGGCCCCTTCCATTAAAAATAAAAAATAATATAGGTTTCCCAGGAAACTAGTTGACACCTTGATGGCTGCCAGAAAATCCTGTATGTCCACAGCCTGTGCTCCGGTAGGGGCCATCACAAATCCACTCCGGGGGCAGGCTCTCTGCTCCCACAATGCCCAACCTTGAAGTGCGATTCGTGGTCGGGACAAACAGGGACATGGAAAATTTCAAATTAAAGCACCTTGCAACTGATTAGCTAATTCTACCTTAGTGTTCCATTGGCAAGAGGTTCACACTTGAATTACCAGTCTTGGCAGAAGTGGTCTCTCTCTTGAGTCCAGGAACAAAGTGTCCCTAAGAAGTATAGAACAAAAGTGTCTGTCTTGGAAGACCAATCACAATAGTATGCAATGTTCCGTCAGCAGCTTGACAGTATCAGGGGGAAAAGTGTCCCACCCAGCTTGTGAGGTCACAGCTCTGTGGTGATGCTGGCTGTGAGGTCATTCTCATTCCTGCATACTGAATTAGTCACTTGTCAGTGCACAAGGCCAAATATTCCAATTATAAAAAAAAAGTTGTCGGCCCGTCTGCGCAGTAGTTGGATTTCCGCTTGCGACGCTGGCAACCCAGGTTCGGGAATGGACCTGGGTCGTTGGAGAGCCAGCTGGGGGGAGAAAGATGGAGTGTCTTAAAGAATGCTCTCCTTCTCCAGGGGGAGGGAGGGGAGTGTGACTGGTGCTTGACGGACCCCTGGCGGAGGCAGGGGGTTCTGCAGCAACCGGCACCAGAATGTTCAGGGGGGCCGGGCGGACACTAGATGTTATTGCACGTCCCTGTCTCAGGAAGCGGGGGAAAAAATACTGCTGCCTGCCGCCTGAGTGAAGCCTACCCCTGCGCTCCGATGAGCTCCCAGGCCGACTCCCTGACCTATCCCATAGATTGCGGCACTTGGAGCCTGTGCCGCAACCCCGCCTTTGGGGGTAAGCTGGGGGTATCAGGGAGTTGTGGCTAATGTGAGGGTGGGAGCGGATGGGGCCATGACTGAGGCTGAGGTAATGGTGGCAGGCAGCGCGAAAAAGTATAATAAATTTAAAAAAAAAATCTGTTTCTCCCAAGTGAATCTCAGAGCATGGTTTATGGCAGGTTAAGAATTAACCCCCTTTTGATGTTTCAGAAAAACATCCTGATGGACTATTTCACAGCATTCTGGGATATTTCACATAGGCTTTCCAAAAACAGTTTCCCTCTTGATACTCCATAAAATGCAACATTTTCAGTGATCAGAGCACCACATCTCTGAGAACATGAGTTTTGTCAGTTTCACAGGTTTTGGCAGATATGTATTAAAACAGGAAAAGGAAACTATAGCCATCTAGCTCCAGGAAGCAACTGCCTTTGGGGTCAAAAGGTCAGGCCCCTTTAAAAGTTAGTCTTTTCCCATGAGCCTGCTGACCCTGCCATGTCTCATAAGCAGAAATCCCATAAGAAAAACATATAGACATCAAGATTATATACAAATAAGAACTGGCAGACGGCTGTTCTTACCACGGGGCCACCTCTATTTATTTTTTTACCTCGGGTCAGCAGGGAAGGTTTTAACTTTCAATGGCCTTTATTCCAGTTTTTTTTTCCCCCCAATATGTAGTTTTATGGTATTTTTCAGTTTTCTCCCCGTGACCGAGTCCCCTACCTTGGACGCACGCATGTGGAGGCATCATACGCCACGCCCTCGAGGTACCCACTGCTATGTGTCGCCTGGGGGGGACCACCCCCAAGAGGAGAGCTGCCTTCTGGTTGCTCAGTCCTGCTCCGCCCCGCCCCATCATACCGGCTCCTTGACAACCCGAGTGTGTTCCCAAACCCAGGTCGCCGGCTTGGCGCAAGGTAAGGCATCCAGCGCCTCAGCCCTCAGCGCCATCGGGCTGGCTTATTCCACAGCATTTTGATTTCTGCAAGAAGGTGTGGCAAAGGGGTTGGTTGGCATTGAGTACGCTGAGAGGCCAGGTTTCTGCTCTCTGAGTACCCCGGGATTTTTGGTCCAGGAACTAATAGTCGCATGTTTAGTAGCATACATCTGGTGTCCTGATGTCCGGTTCTCTGTGGGATCCGAATTGAGTTCTAAATGCTCTTTGCAAGGAGTTTTTCGAATTGCTCTTATCCATATCGCTGATTGTGTTGTTTTACAGGCTTCCTCTTAAGGAGCCATACCTTATTAGGCATAAGGACAGGGGGTACTCAGAACTTTTTTTGTCCCTAAGGTCCTCATGGCCTTCCAGGAGTTCCAGGAAATAGGTTTTTCATCCTTCTGTCCAGAACCTCCTTAATCCAAAGAGAAGGAATTGCACAAGTTGGATTTATCACGCACCGTTAGGATCTATCCTAAATGGACAGCTGCGTTCCGTAAGTCAGATAGTCTTGTTTGTTCTCATGGAACAGACAAGCAGGGTCAAGAAACCTTTTTTAGGCCACCCAAGCTAAAAGAGTGTGGGCCTGCATTGTTGAGGCCAAACGTTGCAGTAAAGCGGAGGCCCCCTGGCTCTCCTCAAGGCTCACCACGCCAGGGCTAGGGTGACCCCCGGGGCAAGACAGATAGATGAAGCATTGGTTTTAAGGTTATGCAAGGCAGTTACGTGGTCTCCCATCCAAATGTTCACAAAACATCCATCTTGGATGTTCATAGTTCGGCTGATGCAATTTTGGTTGCAGCATACTACAGACAGCAGTTCGCAAGTAATTCTCAGTGCTTGCTTCTGGCATATGGGATAATCTCCCCCTCCTGGTTTTTCTGAGTACTGCTTCTTAGAATCCAGTTGTTATGATTACCCATAGACAATGTGAAGTGCTACAGAAAGAAGAAATTTCTTCATACTTACCGTAATTTCCTTTTCTGTTAGTTCCGACATTGTCAATGGGGCCCTCCAAGGAGCCTGGCTTCTACGGGAGACTCTTATCCTCTGTGCTAGGAGGATGTCCTGTTTGTTAAAAATCCCCTACTATTTTTTCAGACATCCTTCTTTTCTGTTTTGTTGTACTGTACTCATGAATAAAATATATATATAAAAAAGGATGATTTTTCGATCAGTCTGCGACCACAGGTTAACAGCTTTACTGATATCTCTTGAGGTGTTTTCCTTTTTGCAGATAGCCTCACTACATCCAGTTGTTGCCTGGAAGTTATGCCCAAGTGTATGATCAGCCTCAATTTTCCAGATGTGTGAATGGTGTGGAGCCTGCCTTGTTGCCAGATTGTTCTTTCCTGCAGGGAGGATCGAATCGTCCAAACCTTGAGCCCAGTGGAGAGCATTTTCCTCTTCGGATGTCTGGAAGGTAAGGCTTTTTTATTTAAAATATTGAGGAATGTTTTATGGAGGTAATTGGTTACAATATATGAAAATGTGTAGATATTATGGCACTGCGAGGGCAGTAATGACTGGGGAGTTGCTGCTGCTTGGAATCCTTATGTGTCCAACATTCTAAAGCTTGGGGTGTGCCATTCCCCTGGGAGGTGTGCACAATACCCAGTTGTTATGATTACTGACTGACAATGTTGGAGCTAACAGAAAAGGAAATTACTGTAAGCAGGAAGAAATTTCTTCTATCTCACAACGGTCATAACTCTGGAGCAGTGGGGAGTGCACCAGGGAAACCTCAGGGCCTATGACTTCTGTTCACCCAGGGAGTCCCCACACCACATCAACCTGCTGGAATGCCGTGCAGTGCAGCTAGCTCTGATGGAATTCAGTCCTCTAGTTTGGGGTCAACTTAAGCAGATCCAGACGGACAACACCGCAGCCATGTTCTACCTGAACAGGCAGACCGGCACGCACTCCCTTCCCTTGTGTTGGAAGGCCCTCTGCACCTGGACCCTAATGCACTGCCTGGGTGTAGATCTCCTGGTGATCCATGTTGCCAGAGTGGACAGTCAGCTGGTAGACACTCTCAGCCAAGTGGGCAAGATGTCGCAGAGGTGGTCCCTGCATCATGGGGTGCTGTGCCACCTGTTCTCTCTGTGGTGGACACCTCTTGTGGACCTGTTTGCCTCCTTAGAGAACACCAAACTGAGGCTGTTTTGTGCCCACCCTCCACAGTCTGGTGGGGATGCCTTCACAAAGCTCTGGACCTTAGGCCTCCTGTATGCCTTTCTCCCTTTAACTGATCCACAGGGTGGTGGTCAAGGCCTGGAAGGACAAGGCGCAGCTAGTCCTGATAGCTCTGGACTGGCCATGACAGTTCTGTTATCTGGATCTCCTCTGTCTCAGCAGCAGGCCTCTGTGGCGTTTGCCTCTTTGTCTGGATCTGCTGACCAGACAACAGGGTAAGGTCCTGCACCCGGATCTTTAGATCTTACTTCAAGGAAGGCTTCTACAGTAAACCACACTGGTAGGACTAAGCCGTCAGGCACCAGGACCACATGGAAAACTTCTAGCTAGCAATCTACCATGGGGAGACCACCCTCGCTGATGTCAATCAGCTATCATCCTAGCCTATAAAGGAGGGCGGTCCCGCACACCTACTACAGTTCTTTTCCCGCTGTCAACCCGCGCACGTTGGACCTTAGCAGATGACACAGCTGCAATCGACCTCCATTACTCGTGCTTGCTGCACTTTTTTATTTTTCATCATTCCTTAGGGCTCACAATCAATCTGCCGAAGTTCTGCGTGTCCCCTTGTCAGTGCCTCCAATACATCGGGGCGGTTCTGGACACCCGGCAGGGCATGGCCTTTTTGCCAGAGGACAGAGCGGAGCAGCTGATGGTGCAGGCTCGTCTTGTTTCCTCCAGTTGACAGGTTTCTGCCAGGGTTTCCATCCGCCTTCTGGGCCACATGGCAGCGGCTATTGCCACGGTTCCCCTGGCCCGTCTGCATATGTGGTTCCCTCAGTGGACACTGAGGGTCCAGTGGAATCAACACACCGATGACCTCGACCAGTTGATCCTGATCTCTGACCCAGGCCAGGGAGTCCTGTCATGGTGGCTGGATCCAGCCAACCTCCTTCGCGGAACTCCCTTTCAGCTCTTGACCCCCCGCCGCCCCCCGGTGAGATTCTCATGACAGTCGCATCCAGCCTGGGATGGGGTGCTCATCTGGCCAATCATAAGACCAGGATACCTGGACGGACGTCAAGCAGGATCTCCATATCAGCATCCTGGAGATTCAGGTGATCGTTTATGCCCTGCAGGCCTTTCAGACTCATCTCCTCCCCAGTCCACTGCTGATGCAGATGGACAACGTGTGTGTGGTGTACTACATCAACAAGCGGGAAGCGGGGGGGTGTCCATTCTTACCCTGTGTGTCAGGAGGCAATGAGAGTCCTGTATTGGGCCATCGAGCACGGTCTGGAGCTCTCAGCCGTTCATGTTTCAGGCATCCAGAACACCTTGGCCAACAGTCTCAGCTGCTCCAGGTCATGAGCTTACGAGTGGGAGCTTCTAACCTCAGTGGTTGAAGATCTCTTCAACAGGTGGGACCATCCAGAGTTGGACCTCTTTGCTTCCCCGCTCAACGCAAAACTGTCACTTTTTCGCTTGCTCAGTCCTGGGCCTGGAGTTTTCTGGCGAGACACATTGTCCCTTTCCTGGAAGGGTAGGTTTCTGTACGCCTTTCCTCCCTTCTCACTTCTTCAGAGGGTTCTACTCAAGTTCCAATTAGAAGCGGCGGAGATGATCCTCATAGCCCCCTTCTGGCCACATCAGATTTGGTTCCCCTTGTTCTAGTAGCTGGCGATGGAGCCTCCAGTGCCATTGCCCCTGTGTAACAGCTTGCTCTCCCAGGACCAAGGCATCCTGATCCATCTGAATCTCAAGTCCCTGCATCTCTGTCTGTGGCTCCTGCAGACCTAGCTATTGCCTGCTTCAGGGTATACTCAAGGGTCGCAGACATCCTGGTGGCTGCTAGGAAGCCTTCCACCAGGGCTACTTACTCTATGAAATGGAAGTGCATCTCCATTTGGGCTGCTGCTTGCCATTTCAACCCTTTCACCTGCCTGGTGAATCAGGTGTTGGAGTACCTTTTTTCCCTTTCAGATTCAGGCTTGGGGTACTCCTCACTCAAGGTGCACCTTTCTGCCATCTCTGCATACCATGCACCTATTGAGGGCAAAGCTGTTGCCCAGCTTGAGGTGTCCCGCATGTTCATGTGGGGCATTTTGCATCTGAAACCTCCCATTTGGGACCCGGTTCCTCCATGGGACCTCAACTTTATGTTGGAGAAACTCACTTTACCTCCCTATGAACCGGCCATGAGCTACGCTTTCTGTCGTGGAAAGAGCTCTTTTTAGTTGCTGCTACTTCTGCTTGAAGAATTTCCGAGCTCCAGGCTCTTATGTGTAAGGAGCCTTGTTTGGTTTTTCACAAAGACAGGGTGTCTTTGTGTACTATTCCTAAGTTTTTACCTAAGGTGGTGTCGGAGTTTACTTTGAATCAATCTATCCACCTGCCAGTTTATTTTCCTGAGTATTCTAATGGGGGGAGGCATTGCTCCATACTTTGGATGTACACAGGATATAGCGGTACTACACGAACTGCACGAAGCCCCTAAGGAAAACTGACTAGTTGTTTGTTTTGTTCGCCCCCAGGAGAGAGGGCTCTCCTGTTTCTAAACAGTGTTTGTCTAAGTAGTTAGCCAGTTGCATTATCTACTGGTACTGCAAGTACAACAGGCCCCTTCCTGGAGTAGTCAAGGGCCTTTCTACCAGAAGTATGGCTGCCTCCACGGCCTCTTTCCGGAATGTGTCTGCTGCAGACTTCTGTGCAGCGACCACGTGGAGCTCTGTCCACACATTCACCAAGCACTGCAGTTTGGACATTGCCTCTAGGCGCAGGGCCAATTTTGGTCTGGTAGTACTTCAGGGCCTTCTCTCCTGAATGCCTTGCTGCTGATCTGTCCTCCTCCCCATGCTGTTTTCCTGGTCTTATCCTGTATTGCTTGGGGCTCAGTCTTACTGGTGTGGCCTGCTGCAAGAGCCTTCCTCGAAGTAAGATGATAGTTATGTAAGAACGTACCGTAGTAGTAGATCTTCGAGAGAAGCTCTTGCAGCAGGCCCTGAATTCCCTTCCTCCTTCCCCCTGCTGCTCTGTTTTCTCTTACACTACTACTACTGTTTCGGCTCTCGGGGAAACCTCCTCGGTTCTCTGTTCGCTGCCTGTTTGTGGTCTCTGATGGGAGAACTGAGGTAGATATGGGGCCCTTCTGTATAGGCTAGGCTGACGTCAGCAGGGAGCGGTCCTCTGTGGTAGACTGCTAGCTAGAAGTTTTCCGTGTGGTCCTGGCACCTGATGGCTTAGTCCAACCGGTGTGACCTGCCGCAGGAGCTTCTCTCAAAGATCTACTGTTACAGTAAGTTCCTACGTAACTGTACTATCTTCTTCAAGGGTATCTCTTAGGAGGTCATACACTTGGGTATCTGCCAGAGGGCACTCTTGTCAACAGTAGCTTTCACCAGCAGTGTTGAATGGGGGCCACCCACAGTGACGTCACATCATGCATATGTATAAATAGGTGGGCGGCCACAGTTCTTTTCCCGCCATCTCCCAGTTCACTTAATGTGCCTCTTTCGCTGCTAGTGGGTTGACACTATCATCGATGAGAAAAAACACGATTTATTTTCTTCCCTATGTCTACTACTGACTCTCTTTTCCACAAGTGCCATTATGGAAGGAAGATTTACCATAACAATAACCATTCTCTCTGCGTCCCCTGTCTGGGGGCTGCCCACAACATCCGCTCCTGTGCTCATTGCCAGGAATTTAATCAAGCGACCTGTTATCCACGACTCCAGGATTGGAATATTTCCTCATAGAGCAGAAGGTAACTTTCCTTGAGAAGGAAGTGCAGTTCCACTCCTCATCTCGGTTGCCATCAACGAGCTCTCAGACCTCACAATCCAAGCATCATTCATTGTAGTACAAGGCCTCCAGTGCTCACGGTAAGGACCCTTGCCTGTCGACGGCTTCCACATCGGGCCACTTGTCGATGGCTTGGGCCTCTCCTACTCCAATCCAGAAGACACAGATGGTCATCTCAGCCCTGGCCCAAAGTATGGAGGCCTCTCACGTTGACCAGGCTCCTGCCCCATAGACGACAGCTTTACCAGTCATGTCGTGCACGTCTCTAATTCAGGTCTTGTCTGTCCTGAACACTACTCAGGCCTCTTTGTCAACAACCACTCGATGTTCGACAATGACCCAGCCCTCCAGCATGGGCTTGGGTTCTTCGTCAATGACTACTGCCTTTAAGCATTTGTCGATGTCAACGTTTTCAACCCCTACTAAATGATCCTTCAGCATGGTTCAGAGGTTCACTTTGATGGCTTTACTGTCTGTACCACCGCCGCCATCCAAGCCGTTTCTTACAGTGGCTTGGTGGGTCAGGAATCGACCATGGCGGCTCATGCTTCGGGCTTTCAAATCCAGCCACAGCCCAAGCCCTCTGCTACCCCCCAGCCTGAGGTCCACGGAGTGCCTCCACTGCCACCCTCCCCATTGTTGGCGCCTCCTACCGTCGACGTGGCCTCTGTAGTCCAAGCTGTCTTGAGGTTTTAAAGGCCATGCCACAACCTCCTCCACAGTCTCCTCCCTCTCCCTCACCTCTCACTTGCAAGAAGGGTGTGCCTGGGAGCCTCCTCATACCCCCATCTTTCAGCCCCTGGGGGAAGGAGATCTGGAAGATTTTGAGGTGACAGAGGATGAGAATCTGAGTGATGATGATGGGGTGCGCCCCCCTTCTAGTGCCTCTACTTTTATCCTCGATGGGTGAGGATCTGGGGCTCTGTACCCCCTGCTCTCCTCCTGATGACCCGAGTTTTATGGATATTATGGCCCAATTGCAACAGGTCATGGGGTTCACCACCACTGAGCAGGACAGGCACCGCCAAAAGTTGGCAGATTGTTTGGGTTTACCTGAAGACCTGGCTGTTATTGTTCCTCTCCTCATCCAAGCCTACCAGGATGCTGTTTCTGAGGCCTGGCACCATCCTTCCACAGTTCATCTGGTTCCTAAGAAGGCTGACCACATTTAACAGGCTCCCACTGACCACCTCTTTTTTGCCTCGGCTCCTCAGGCTGATTTGGTAGTCATTAATACTGCCTATGATCAGACCAAGCATCCGAAGCACTTGAGCTCTTTGCCTCCGGACAGAGAATCCAGAAAGCTGGATCTGATGGGGAGGAGGGTTTATGCTTCGTCTACCCTTGTCATGCGTATCCTCAGTTATATGGGGCATATGCTAAACTATCAAAAAATCTTTGGACTGCCACCACAGACATGGCTGCTAAACTTCCCAAGTCCGCTGAAACAGACCAATTGATGGCTACCCTCAAGATGGGCCCTAGTCTTTCTAGGCATCTCCTCCGTGTGGGTTATGATGCTGTGGATACCTCTGCCTGTACCTCAGCGATGGGTATTACCCTTTGCTGCCTTGCCTGGATCCGAGTTTCTGAATTTACCCCAGATTTGCAACAGACCATCATGAATGCTCCCTTCAACGGGCACAAACTGTTTGATTCCGACACAGAAGTTATTTTAAATGATTTACAGGCCTCGGGCCGAACGCTTTATATGGTACACACCATGTACCATACTCTTCAGCCTACGTCACAGCACAAGCCCTGCCAATCCTTCCAGTTTCAGAGGACTTCCCACCAGCGAGGTACAGCCTGTCTGGCCTGAGGGGCCACCAACAGGCCCAACCTCTTGTCCATGCCTCCGTCTCCAGGGGTGGCTGGGCCACCCCTGCTGCGGGTCCTACCACCCCTCTGTCCTTTTGACGCCTTAGCCAGCCCCCTCTGCCCTCCTCTACTGGCCTCGGAGGCAGTGGACTATCGCTTCTCACTTTATTTGGAGGCCTGACAACGGATCACCTCAAGCAAATGGGTCCTATGGATTATTCGTACAGGCCATACTTTGTAACTGACTACAGATACCCCACCAAACCCACCTCAACTATTGTCCTATCCTCTGGACCATGTTCCTGTGCTGCTGGGGGAACTCCTATCATTGATTCAGAAACAGGCAGTCCAACCTGTGCCTCCCGATGATCTGGGCAAGGGCTTCTATTCCCACTTCTTTCTTGTGCCCAAACGCATGGGCGATCTCCGCCCTGTCTTGGACCTCAGAGTCTCAACTGGTACATCCAGTACAAAAGATTTTACATGGTCACCTTGATGACAGTCCTGCCCCTTCTAAATCAAGGGGACTGGCCTTGCACCCTCGATATGAAGGACGCCTGCCTTCATATCCAGATCTATTTGGCCCATCGCCAGTACCTCCGGTTCCCACTCTTAAACTTCAGTTACCAATTCCGAGCTCTGCCCTTTAGCCTCTCCTTGGTACCAAGAGTCTTCACAAAATGCCTGGCTGTCATGGCTGCCACCCTTTGTCACCAGGGCCACTGTGTGTTCCCATATCTAGACAACTGGCTGATCAAAGCTTCATCTCGAGAAGGGTTGCTACACTCCCTTGCCTGCACCCTCGAGCTCTTTCAGGAGGCCACGATCATCGTAAAGGTCGCCAAGTCTCTCCTGGTACCATCCCAACGTCTCCTGTACATCATTGCCATCTTGGATACTACCTGAGACTAGAAGGGGAGGAAGCCCCCTCCTCCACGGCCGGTATAGAACCAGGAGGGGACCCAGAGGAAGGGTCAAGGGACCTGCGTCTGGTGCCCCTAGTGCGTGATTGTCCTTCAAAAGTCGGCAGCATGTAGCCGACTTTAAATGTACAGTGTTCCAGTACTCTGCAGTCCATGGAGAAACAGGTGTTGCAACAATCCATATTGTGGTTGGGGCCCAGGCAGGTCAGGCAACGATCATGCCAGTCTGAGATGGAATAAAGCCCGGCCACAGGGACACTGCTGCATCGGGGGCCGTCCCACCTTTGAAGATTTCTTCTTTTTGTCCCAGGGATGAGACATGATCGGATGGAAAAACCAATAAACAACACAGCAAAAGGTCTTGGCGCCGAAGAAAAATAAGGAAAGGGGGACGGCACTGAGAATGCAGTTGCTCCTGCCGAACTAGGATGGTTCGAAGGATGGTTCAACCAGACTAGGCCACGATGTCGCAGTTTAGAAACGCTGTCTCACGAGGTCGTGCTCACTCGATGGTGGAAGAAGCAGAACTGGGATGGAAGAGGAGTCGGTGTTGGTTACTGGCCAAACCGCAAGCACCACGCAGTGCGTTGGCTTCGAGGGTGGTGCCGTCCATGGCACCGGCTCCTCCCCTTTTGGAAAAAAAAAATGCTTCTGCGAGGTCCTGCTCCTCCGGACAGAACCCACTAGTGATGAATGGTGAACATACACAGAAAGATCAAGAATTACGCTAGGTACGTAATTTTCATTTCCTGATCCCTTGATGGTCCAAACGGACAATACCTGTGTATTACATTACATCAAGCAAACACGGGGGCACAAAATCATGAGCTCTGTGCCAAGAGGCCATTAAAGTTTGGAAACAGGCTCTAGGTCTTCAACTTCATCTAGTGGCAGTCCACGTTCCAGGAGCCCAGAACGTGCTTGCAGATCACCTCAGTCATCATGCTCAGGGCCACGAGTGGACCCTGGTGATGGGGGTTCTTCACAACATATTCTTTCTGTGAGGCACTCCAGAAATCAATTTATTCACCTCTACAGTGAATCACAGACTCCCCTGCTACTGCGTAGTCATTCCAGACTCACAGGGCCACTCCTGGATGCCCTGTCCCTCTCCTGGCATGGACTCTTTTTATATGCCTTCCCACCTGTTCCACTCCTCCAGCATATACTCCTCAAACTCCAGGTGGAGCTCATCGCCATGATTCTGATCGCTCTCTTTTAGCCCCAGCAGATCTGGTTTCCCCTCCTCCAGCAACTGTCGGTCGCAGATCCCCTTCCTTTGCCTCTCCAGCCAAATCTTCTCACACAGCATTGGGGAACACTTCTGCATCCCAATCTCCAGTCCCTTGATCTTCATGCCTGTCTCCTGAGGAGATTTTCATAGCTCCACAACAAGTCTCTTCTTCTGTGGCCACTATTCTGCTGGCATCTCGAAAGGCATCCACCCGGAGGACTTATGCTGCCAAATCGTGATATTTTGCTGTGTGGCCGGCCGGCAAGGGCCTGTATCCCTACTCCTGCCCATTACTTAGGATCCTGGAGTACCTTTCTACCCTCTCCACTCAGGGCTTAAGCTACTTTTCTATCAGAGTTCATCTAGCCGTGATCTCGGCTTTCCACAAACCCACTGGGGGCCGGCAGGTTGCTCAGCTGGATCTCGCCAAGATGTTTCTCAAGGGAATTCTCCATCTCAGGCCTCCTGTCCAGAATCCCATCCGCCCTGGGACCTGAACTTTATCTTAGAAAAATTAACTCTTGAACCATTTGAACCAGCAGCTACCTGTGACATGAGCTTCCTGGCCTGGAAGGCCCTGTTGCTGGTGACTGTCACCTCAGCTTGGCACATTTCCAAGCTCCAGGCCTTAATGTGCCATGAACCCTGCTTGGCCTTTCATAAAGACAGAGTCTCTCTCCATACCAGTCCCACGTTCCCTTTCGAAGGTGGTTTTGGACTTCACGCTCAGACAATCCATTAACTTGCCTGTCCTTTACCCGGACCATTCCAAGCCAGGAGAATCTCTCCTCCTCACTCTGGATGTACACCACATTCTACGCTATTACCTCTCTCGTACCAAACCTTTTTGAAAATCCTAGCAACTTTTTGTTGCTTTCTCTACTGGCAGGGAAGGTCACCCTGTCATGAAGCAAACTTTGTCTAATTGGTTAGCCCATTATATCCCCTATTGCTACAATAAATACAACAAGCCCTTTCCTGGAGCTGTGCATGCCCACTCCACCAGGGCTCTGTCTACCTCTGCTGCCTGCTTCAGGGGTGTCTCCATCACCGATATCTGTGACACCACCACGTGGTCTACTGTCCAGACATTATAGTCTAGATTTGGCCTCCAGAGACCCCACCTCCTTCTATCGTGCCATCCTACAGGGCCTCCTGTCTTGACCGCCGTTTTTATTTTCACTGCTTGGGAATCATCTCAAGTGTATGACCTGCTGCAAGAGATACCCTCAAGGAAGATAGTACGGTTTTGTACTTACTGTAACGGGAGATCTTTGAAAGGATCTCTTACAGCAAGTCACGTTCTTCACCCCCCTCCTTCTCTGGGAGAGCTGTCATCTACTTCTTTCCTCTTTGTCCTATTGGCGATGCTTCAGCCTCTCGGTTCCCCTTGGTGTCCGCTCCATGAAACTCACTGGCCGGAACTGAAGCCGCTAGAGGCACCACCTATCTATTTGTACTTATGCATGACTTGACATCACTGTGGGTGGCCCCCATTCAACACTGCTGGTGAAACCTACCGTCGATGAGAGCGCCCTCTGGTGGACACCCAAATGTATGACCTGCTGCAAGAAATCCTCTCAAAGATCTGCTATTACAGTAAGTACAAAACTACTTTCCTGCATCTCACAACCTGTTTCCTGAGTGGCTAGAGTTCCAAGCGTTGGGTCTTCAGGTGAATATGCTTCACACTGTGGAGGCCTCCTGAAAAAAGTTGACAGGCTGGTGCTGTGCCTTTAAATAGAAAAGATCTTCCATTTGGTGTCAGGGCAAGGAACTTGATCCCCTTGCCTGCCCTGTGGCTAGTACCCATGAGTACCTGTAGTCCCTCTCTCAGCTGGGGTTGCGAGTGACAACCCTAAAAGTGCACCTGGCTGCCTTCTCTGCATACCGGGTGTGGGCTGGTATGCTGACGATGGCCCAGGAGAAGGTGGTCAGGTGCTTTTTAAAAGCTTGAACCACCTCCACCTTGGGACTTATTGCTGGTATTCACCACGCTTATGGGCAAGTCTTTTGAGCTTGTGTACAGGTGTGAGATTCACATTTCTCATGGAAGACACCCTTCTTGGTGGCTGTCACGTCAGCAGAAGGATCAGTGAGATCCAAGCGCTCTTGGTGGAGTCTCCATATCTAGTCTTCCACAAGGACAAGATAGTGCTTCACCCCCTCCCAAAATTCATCCCGAAGGTTGTACTGGAGTACTAATTTAACCAGATGATGAAACTTCTGGTATATTTTACAAACCCTTCTTAAGAGGCTGACCATAGGCTCCATACTCTGGACCTGCAACAGGCACTCTCCTGTTATGTAGAGCACAAGGCTGAAGTGAGGCTTGCCCGCTCTTCATCACGTATGCTGAAACTGCACCTGACAGACCAGCAGCTAAGCAGACTCTTGGGAGGTGGATTACATCCTGCACTGACCTCTTCTGTAGGTGGCTGGTAGGGAACCTCCCGCAGGGCTTAGGGCTCATTCCACCAAACGTACCGCTGCCTCGGTGGCTGCTTCCAAGGACATCCCTATCCAGGAGATCTGCCAGGCTGCCACCTGGAAGTCAGCACACACCTTCATCTCCCATTACAGCATCGACCCGGGTTCTCACTGGGATGCTGCTTTTGGGACATCTGTTCTGCAATCCCCGTTTGCCAAATAGGGGTGCGTGCCTTGACCCCTCCTCCCAGAGAACTACTGGAGGTCTACCATCATGTGGATAACTGAACCATACCCACTCCCCTAGATAAATAGATTACTCAACTGTAACCATAGTTCTAGGAGTGTTATGTGGATTACATCCACACCATCCATGCGACTTCCCCTGGCAAGTGACACATAGACCCCTGCTTCCAGTGTGCAGGATCTGACATCATGGGGCAGAGTCGGAGGATATGCCACCCAGGTTGTGGGAGGAATTTAGCTTAATGATATTTCAGTGAATCAGGTGGAACTGCCATTGTGTGGATGTGAACAATTTACCACTCCTAAAATTAGTGTTACAGGTGAGTAACCTATTTTAGTTGTGCCACTGGTCTCCCTGGACAGTCACTATGGTGACATTATCATTTAGGGACTATATAAAATCTCCCTGTACCTATTGTCCCCACTCCCTGGCAAAGCGCTGGGGTATACTACCTCTTTGTGACTGGCATATGCACACTAATTTGCACTGTATTGTTTATGCTGTTGAACTTTGAAAGCGAGTAAAGATGTAACAGTTTGCCAACAGGCAATACAGCTACTTCTTCAGCAGCTGAACTGGTACAGTATGTGCTTGTTTCTGTGTGCATGCTCCCATCTGAGTGAAGCTGGTCTTTTTGAGACCAGCATTAGCCACCTCATCCAGCACCACTGGCTTGAAGTTTCTTTGCAATGCGGCTGCAGCCTGACTTCCAACATTAAAGATCCCGTGTCACTTCTCGAAAGGAGTAGGGCAATTTTTTTATTGAAATAAAATATGAAAAACAAATGCAAGTATAGCTAAAATGATGACAGGGTGTGAAAAATTCAAAACAATACAAACGACAAGGGAAAAAAGGAAACCGTCCTAAAAATAAACAAAAAAGGAACCACTATAAATTTAAAAAGGAAAAAATATATATATTAACGGTTGGCTCACATCTTAACATGAGAGTGGGAGAAAAAAAATCAAGGAAAAAACAAAACAGCTTAAGTTACAGACTTGCTTAGTCGAAAATCCAATCCGTGTTATGTCAATGTTTCTTTACCACATCTGAAGGTAAAAGTCTAAACTAGTATTCAAGCTAAATGGTTCCCTGCAGTTCACCTTGTTAATTCCTTTTAGAAACTTCATTTCATTTTTTATCTATTATACTGGGAAGATCTTAATGGGCAGGGACCCTTTTTCATAAGTGCCCAGTGAGTATCAGCAGTGGAAGCGGATAAATAACAAATGTGTACAGAGGATAAGTTAGTTAATGGTTGCAAGTAGACTGTGATGATAAATACTGAGCACAAGCCGTTTTAAAACTGTGAATAGATTTCTGAGCAGTTATAGATATATTCAACTTGTACCAACTCATGACTCTGTAGACTAGTGATCTCTGACCCAGGTTACTGTTTATTCTTGGGGTGTGAAAAGCACGGCCCTCGGATGATCTAGTGATCCTACTGTTAAATGGTTCCGGAAAAATTTCCTGAATACTTTGGGGGGCTCACCCTAGAGCCACTTTCTGTAGAAAAACCAGTGGCATGAATTTTATGCGGTTGTCCAGTGAGAGGCACATGCTGGAGTAGAGGAGTATATAATGATGTGTGCAGCTCGGGAGGTTGGTTTGAAATCTGCAGATTAAGTTGTAGAGGACCCTAACCCTGGATAACATAGACTCACTGGCTGAGGAATATACTAACAGTCCATAGTCAATCAATGGGAATAGCAGGCCAACGGATAGGATTTTCCTGGACTCGGCTATTAAGCAGTTTTTGACTCTGTATAGTACTCCCAGTTGTTTGGAGTTTTTTCATGACATATGACACATGGGGTTCAAAGGAAAGGGAGTTGTCAAGGATGACACCTAGGTAACGGAATTCATTAACTATTTCGATTTGCTCACCCATGAAGTGAAGACAAATTTTGTGTCATGAAGTGGTTTGAGGGGACCGGAGAATAGCATAGCCTTTGTCTTTTTGTTGTATTTAGGACCAGTTTATGTTAAATAAACCATTGTTCCATGGAGGAAAAGTCTGACTGCAGTATCTGGTTTATGTGGCTTGTATCATTACCTTCATGGAAAATGATGGCATCGTCAGTGTAAAGAACCATGCCAGAGAGGGAGAAAAGCAGCTGGGACTGAATTGATGAAGTGTGAAAATAAAAGAGGCCCAAAGATTGATCCTTGAGGTGCCCCACAGGCAATTGTTACTAGGTCAGATAAGGTGTTGTGGATTTTGGTTCTCTGCACCCTGTTACTTAAGTAACTTTGAAACCAGACTACAGTCTCGTCAAATGTGTAAATGTGCCCAGCAGGAGTGTATGGTCCACCAAGTAACACGCCTTGGTGAGGTCCACAAATATGCATCCAAGGTAGTTTCCAGCATCTAGTGCTTTATAGATTTGATTTGTGAACCTCGCCAAGGCTGTTTCTGTGTTATGTGACTTGCGGAATCCATGTTGTACAGGTGTGAGGAGGTTGTATTGTGTTAGAAATTCCAGTGTTTGGTCAAATACTATGCATTCCAACAGTTTGGAGAGGGGATTGAGTAGTGAGATTGGTGGATGGTTTGTTGACATGGTCTTGGGGCCAGAGTTGTGAATGTGTGTCACGACCGCCTGCTTCCAAATATCTGGAAAAATGCCAAAGCTGAGTGAGAAGTTGAAAAGCTTTGTGATTCGTTCTGCTAATACTTCCCTACCTAATTTTATTAAATGATAGTCAAGGCCATTGGGATTAAATTTTGTAATGTACCTCAGCATATGTTGTTTGATAGAATAATATGTTTGTCTAATTCTGAAATTATTTTACTTTATTGTGAAGTGTGAATATATTTTTTTTATTGTTTCACCTTGTAAATCAACGTACAGTAGAATCCTGATTATTCGAACCGCATGGGGGACATAAAAAATTTTCGGATAATCGGGAGTCTGGATAATTGGGATTTTCAGTATGGCAGCACTGATTTGTGCTAACCAACAAGACACTGAACTGTAAGCATGACCCTGCAGTTCAGGGCTGCCGTGTACCACTGATTTGATTGTTTCTGGATTCAAATTGCTTCCCCCACAGTTAAGCACAGCCACCTACAGTACTGTAATTGCTTAGCCCGACTGCAGCTGCAAACACAGGTTTACTTTAATAACATAACTTAGCTCAGCTAAGTAAGTCAGCTAAGTTATGTTATGTGTTTG
This sequence comes from Neoceratodus forsteri, assembly GCA_016271365.2. Taxonomy (NCBI): domain Eukaryota; kingdom Metazoa; phylum Chordata; order Ceratodontiformes; family Ceratodontidae; genus Neoceratodus; species Neoceratodus forsteri. The sequence goes on along the minus strand of CM057456.1, from coordinate 1,541,400,630 downwards.
TGGCTGCAGTCAGGCTGAGCAATTACAGTTCTGTGTTCTACAGCCAATTAGTTCTCAGTTGTGCTGCCACTTCACGTCGCAAACCAGACATGTTGCTTCCTGCTCAGAGAGGGGTCTGGAATGGGTCACTGTCCCTTTGCTGCCACTGCTGCTACTGTTGTGGAGAAGACGGAGCCAACCTCAGCCACCAACCAGTGTGGCCAAACTGCCAAGGAGCTGTTGGACTATTCCTCGGTCCCAGAAAGGAGCAGTTGCTGCTGGGAATTCTGACCAGAAGGAGCACAACTTGAACTGTGTTAACCCTGTCGTAATCCTTTGAGGTCTTTGTCACTCCCTGGTCATTCAGCTCGTTTTTAAGGGCTTGGAGTTCTAACATGCAAACCATGGCATTCAAGCCACAACTTTTGATCTGTACCCATGTGCTGGGCTGTCAGTTTCTAACTATGGGACCACATGGCTTCTGCTCCGAGTGTACAAAGCAAGAGCAGTGCAAAACTGAAGTGAGTTTTTTTTTTTTTTTTAACGTGACCAAAATGAAAAGGGACAGCAGCAATCAGCTGCAGTCGCTCCCCATTTATCTATGTAAGTACTGTAGTTAACTCCAGTACTTCACATCTGCCGGAAAAACTAACACTTTGTTAAGTTTGCCAGATAGCTCGGGGGACATACCAGCTGTCCGTTATATAGGGATTTCCGGATAAGGGGGAGTTTGGATAATCGGGCTTCTACTGTAATATGGAACTGTAGTATGACAGTACTTTGCACTATGGGACTTCATTGTATACGAGCCTTGGCTCAATGGAGTATATCCTTTGTTCATAACTTGATATGAATAAAAACATTTTACTACTACTACTGCCTCATTTCTGGACAGGTTCCTGAAATAAACATTTTGGGAGGTGAACCAAAATTGGGAAACATCTAGGCCTGTCAAGTTGGAGGGGGTCGTATGATGAGAGGTCCTATATTTGGAAAGATTACCAAATTGTTTATTAAAGTGACCAGCTATTTCACTTGGGTCACTAACCATATTGCTGTCAACCTCGAGGGTAATGGACTCTTCAGAATGATCAACACTAGTTAATTCTTTATGAATCTGCCAGACATTTTTATATTGGGCACGTTTTTTCCTGCCATACCTTGAAGTATGTGGATTTGGCATTTCTAACTAGGATTTTACACTTGTTTCTAGCAGTTTTATACTGTAACAAATCGTGAAAATCTCCAGTCCTTTGGTATTTGTTCCATATTTCATCGCTGTGTTTCAACTTACTGAGAATTTCTGCATTTAGCCATGCCGCCTTGTCACCTCTAACTCTCATCCATTTTAGAGGGGAAACCATATTGAAAATATCTACCAGGACTTTGCAAAATATATCATAAGTGAAGTTTAGGTCAGTGATGCCCAGAAATGACCAGTCTACAGACTTCAAACTGTTCAGATATGATTTGCTGTTTAGTTTCTTTTCATTCCTTGTCTGGATGTACACTGGATGTGGATGAGACTTTCGCTGACCAGAGACAGAAAATAGGACAATGATCTGACAAGATCGTCTGGTAGAGTACTCACTGATAGGATCCCGTCAGGGTCTGAGACTACTAAACTATCCAAGGTTTTTCTAGAGCTAATTTTATAGGTAACCCATGTACTAGGAGTATCAATAACTTGATGTAGTCCTAACTCATAGAATATTGGCAGGAAAATGTTACCTGGTTTCACAGTCTAGTTTAGATTAAAATCACCCAGGATGATCCACTTTCTATGACGAGGGATGGGATTCCTGAATTGTTGGACCACTTTTGACCCCTCTTCAGTAAAAATCGGGGAATGTAAATAACAGATAATGTCAGAGTTTTTGCACCCCCCAATAGCAAGTTGATGGACAAAAGGTCACAGTTCAGGGTTTCAGGGGAACCAGGGTATTCATTCACTATGAGTTTGTCTGAGACTAAAAACAGGCATCCTCCTCCCGTTTTCCCCTTGCGGGCCTGGTGTTTTCTGAGCAGACGCTTTGTCTCTCTGTTGGACAGGGAGGTTTCTGTACACCTTCCCTCCCTTTCCCATTCTCCAGAGGGTCCTCCTGAAGTTGCAGGCCGAGGGAGCAGAGATGATCGTCATCTCCTCCTATTGGCCTCAGCAGATTTGGTTCCCACTACTTCAGCAGCTGGCAGTGGAGCCTCCAATACAGCTGCCGCTGAGTTCGCACTTGCTATCGAAGGATCAGGGCACCCTGGTCCAGCTAGACCTCAGATCTCTGCATCTTCATGCGTGGCTCCTGCAGACTTAGTTAAGTCCAGGTATGGAGTCTCCCAGGAGGTGGCAGATGTTCTCGTCGCAGTGAGAAAGCCCTCTACTAGATCCACTTATGCCATATAGTGGAAAAGATTTTGTCTGTGGGCTTCACCCCATCTCTTAGACCTGTTTACCTGTCCAGTGAACTCAGTCTTAAGAATATCTCCTCTCCTTACCAAACCAAGGCTTGAGCTACTCCTCCATTAAGGTACATCTTTATGTGGTTTCTGCTTACCACATACCTATTGGGGGGGAGACCCTCGCCCAGCTGGACGTGTCCCACAACTTTTTGCGAGGCATACTACACATTAAGCCTTCCATCACAGATCCCATACCGCCCTGGGATCTCCTTTTTATGCTCGAAAAACTTACTCTTCCTTCATTCGAACCTGCCACATACTGCGAGCTTCACCTTTCTTGGAAAGGCATTATTTTTAGTTGCTGTTACTTCATGTGAGGGTTTCAACTCAGGCCCTGATGTGTAAGGAGCCTTATTTAGTTTTCCATAAGGACAAGGTGTCCTTATGTGCTTACCCTAAGTTTTTACCTAAGGTAGTGTCTTAGTTCATGCTTAATCAGAACATTAACCTGCCGGCACAGTGGCACAGATGGTTGAGGCGCTGGATGCCACATCTTGTGCCACGCCAGCTGCCCGGGTTCGGGAATGACCTCGGGCCGCTGGGGGTTGGCAGGAGAGGATTGAGCATCTGTAGGACTGCTGTCCTCTCCAGGGGGTGGGGGGGTATCGTCTTCCACTTCTTGGGTGACCTCTGGCAGTGGATGGGGGTCGCGTGCTGCGGAGACCGCAATAATGGGGTGTGGGAGCTACAGCAGACATCCTGTGGGTGGCTGCGGGAGCATGCCCGTCGCACGCTGGACGTCTCTGCGTGAGCGAGCTCCTGGGAACCAGGAAATGTGGAAAAACTCTGCCACCCGGGTAGGCAAAGGCCTGCTCACCTGACCCATCCATGCTTATTGTCGGGTCCGCCCCATCTGTCTCCAATCCTCCATTCAACTGGTGGCAACTTGGCACTTAGAGCACCAGAGGAGATGGTGGCCCTTACCTGGGGGGGGGGGGCACAGAGCCGGGTAGTCGGTCACCGGGATGGAAGTGGAGGATGCCTATAGCCAGAGATAGGATGGTGGGTGGGGGGGTCTCAGACCGAGCGGGATATGGGTTAGGACCTGGGCAGAGCTGGAGAGAGACCTCTGGGGCCAGTGAAGAGGAGTAAAAGAAAGTATACCAAAAAAAAAAAATCCGGACATTAACCTGCCAGTGTATTTATATATTTATTTAAGAGTTTTACCAGGAAGGCATACTGAGTGGAGTACTGCTCGATTCCAGATGCATCCTGGGAACAATGCAATGAACAGTGTGTGGCAAACAATATAACACTAGAACAATAAGAGATGGTAGGTGCAGGTAATATAACAGCAAGGTTACAGCACAATTCAGGGTAGGATGCAAGTGCATTTACAATGAGGGTTACGACAGCTGAAGGCAGAGCCCGCTAAGTAAAGATACGGGGTGCAGTTGTGCAACCAATATGGCCCTGACTGTGGGACCAACAGGGAATGGAGGCATGGGGATAACTGAGTATGGGAGGTTCTGCAGTGGAGCTGAGTAAGCCAGCAGGAGGAGCTGTCATAGGGCTGAAAATGTGTTAGGCACATGAGCAGGTGGTGGAGAAATGTGCAGATAGTAGACCATTTAGGTGCTGTTCAGGTGCGAAGTGTCGAATGTGTGGAGGAAGGGAGTTCCAGAACTTGGGCATGCGGTATCTGAAAGCCGTCTGACTCAATGAGGAGGACCTATGTGGAATATAAAGGAGTCTGGAGTCATTTGTCCTAAGCTTGTAAACTGGGGATGGTTGAGCTGACAGGGCCAAGGAGAGGTAGGGAGGCAAAGCATGAGTCCAGTACTTGGCAGTGAAGCGTGTGCAGTGTGAAGATCTACAGTCCTGAAGGGAGGGTAGACCTAGAGATTGGTAGCGGGAACAATGATGGGTGGAGTAGGGACAGTCAAGGGCAAAACGACAAAAGGAGTGGAAGAGGGAGTCCAGTCTGGTCAGAGAGGACTTTGGGGCTACACTGTAGACTACGTCACCATCAAGAAAAACTGTCTGTATCATTTTCTGTACTGTGGCATGACGAGCCAGCAATGGGATGCAGCCACAATTGCGAGAGAGGGCACCCAGTTTTGGGTGGAATATTTTATGAATGTCATCAGTGTATACAGAAAAATCAAGGTGCTGGTCTAGCCAGATCCCCAAGTATCTGAAGGAAGGGCAGGCCTCTAGTAAAGTCCTATCCAGGGTGTGGAAAGATGGGGTTGAGGGGAGCCGAGAGAGTCTGCCTTGTGCCGAAGGTCATGGAAACTGTCCTCTTGGCATTGAGGTGAAGCTGGTTTGCACGAAACCAGAGCTGGACACTGATGAAGTCCTGCTGAAGTCTGGTTGCCACATCCCCAGAAGATGGGCCTGATGTGTATAGCACAGTGTCATCTGCATACTTGTGAATGGAAGTGTGGGGGCAGGCACAGGGTAGGTTATTTAGAATGACGGAGAACAGGACAGGTCCCAGAACAGAGCCCTGTGGAACTCCTGAGGTGACGGGGAAGGGGTCAGAGGTGGAGTTACCAATCCTGACCGATTGCACCCGGCCAACTAGGTAGGAGTGGAACCACGCAGTGACCAATTGTGAGAGACCTGCGCTGGCAAGCTTGGGTAGGAGGCAGGAGTGGGATACTGTGTTGAACGCCTTCAGTAGATCGACAGATAGCTGAGGCGATGTGCCCTTTATCCATAGCTGAGAGGATGGAATCTGTGAGCCTCAGAAGGGAGGTGGTGGTGGAGTGTGATTTTTCTGAAACCAGACTGGAAAGGGGTATAGAAGGAGGAGGAGGAGTTGAGGAAGGTGGAGAGTTGAGAGAGTACAAGTTTTTCTTGGAGCTTAGCTAGGATAGGTAAGAGAGAAATGGGTCTATAGTTTCCGGGGGTAGATGGATTTCCACCCTTAGGTAGGGGGATGACCGTGGTGTGTTTCCAATCTGCTGGTATCAAGGCTTACGAAAATGACAGGCTGAAAATCACAGGAGGGAGGAGTGGGTCGGTGGGGGGTCTAGGGCAGGCATGGGGAGAGGGGAGGAGGATGGGGGGAGAGAGGTTAGTAAGGAAGCAGTGCAGTTAATGAAATAGTTGAAAGCGGCGGCTACAGCTGGGGGAGTCGTCTACCGTGGATGAGCCCAAATTTAGGGACAGCATTGGTGGCTGGGAAGAGGGGTCAAATAGTGATTTGAGGACCTTCCAGAATCTAACAGGATGGTTTATGTTTGTGTGGAATGTAGTGCTGAAGTACTTAGCCTTTGCCTGTCAGAGTAACCTTGTACAAGTGTTGCGTGGAGTGCGGTACGTCAGGTGATCTTCGTGTAAGCCAGATACCTTGAAAGCTTTCCTTGCCAGGTCACGATCTTTGAGGCTGGCGATGATGTCAGCTGAGATCCAGGGGAGGTGTGCGCTGCACACCTTGGCTCATCTGATGGGGGCATGGTGGATCCAGATAGTAAAGAACCTGGTTTTGAAACCCTCCAGGGCAGTGTCTGGGGATTTTGCTTGGCTGATGAAGGACCAGTCAACGTCGGCCAGGTCTTGTAGAAGAGAGGCAATGTTCAAGGCTTTGTAGGATCTGGTGAGGAGGATGTGTGGCGGTGGTGCCTTAGGTCTAAAGATCTTCCTGATCATATAGATCATGTGGTGATCGCTAAGGGAGTCAGGGAGCAGGCCTGCTTCAAGAATCTGATGAGGGTGGGAGGTGAGGGCCCATTCAAGAAGGGAGTGGTTTAATGATTTGTGATTCAGCCGGGTGGGTTCAGAGATCATTTGGGCGAGGTTTAGGGCACTGACTTTGTTCTGGATTTTGGAGTTGGTCCGGGAGAGCCAATTTAGATTGAAGTCCCCAAGGATGTAGTGCTCACCCACTTTGGCTAGTGCTTTTAGGCTGCCAAGGTGGTCCATAATGGTAGACAGAGTGGCATCAGGTGGGCAGTACAAATCTGTGATATGTATTAGAGCATTATGAGGGAGGGATAGTTTTATTAGGAATGCATGTATGGATTGTGTGGGATGGGGCATGGCGATGTTTGAGAACTGAGTCCCAGCTGCAATATACATGGCAACTCCGCCACCTCTTTTGCAGCCTGGACGATCATGGCGGATGACCGAGTAGCCAGGGATCATGATTTCGGCGTCCTTGTTATGTGGTTTTAGCCAGGATTCGGATATACTGTAACCAGGACGTCAGGGTGAAGGGAGAGAATGGCTGGTTGCAAAGGGGCAGTTTCAATAGTAGCAAGGCATAAATTAGTGTTGGAGACTTGATTAGCGGCCCTTGTTAATCAAAGTAAAAAATGATTAGCAATTGGCCGAAGCTGATTAGCAATTACCAAAAATTCATATTTCTGCTCAGAACCCCATAAAATGTACTTATCTTGCTCTATATTTATAAAATACACATTTAAACACGTTTCTGAGACTGATACTGTTTTATTTAGCCATTTCCGGAGAAATACAGCAATTGTGCAGCAGCACACATAAATTCAAGAGCCGAGATAGGATGTCTGCCAAAGCAGACCGTGACTTCGTGAGCGTGATCCATCGTGAGGCATGACAAATTAAATAATGAACCCCTGCCCCAGCATAACAACTGGGACCATAACTCCCTGAGTCTCTTAAATGTTCACTGCAGATGCAGGGCATGCAACATAACAGGGCACAATAAATATTGGGCAGAGTACAGATCAGCTCTGCAAAGCAGGGCACATTAACTTTGTCTTTTCTATTCCCAGATGTTCACTGCAGATGAAGGGCACACAAGCAGGGCTGGGCACATTAAGTTCTGGTTCCCCCAATCTCTGCAAAGCATGGCACATTACTTAGTCTCTTTTTCTGTTCCCAAATTGTTCACTGCATGTGGGCACACAGCTAGCTGCAGGGCACACAGATCTCGGCAAAAGCAAGGCACATTAACTTAGTCTTATTCTGTTCCCAAATGTTCACTGCAGACGAAGCAGGGCACATTAAATACGTTCTGGTTCCCCCAATCTCTGCAAAGCAGGGCACATAGTATTTATTCTGTTCTCACTGCAGTTGTTCACTGTTTGTTCCCAAATTCACTGCAAGCAGGGCACAAACTTAAAGTTCAAGGCAGGGCGACCCTTTCATGCACTTGTTCTCCCACCACCCACAGTCCAGCTCTAGGCCTTGCCCATTTGTTGCCATAACGCCACCCCCCATCTATGCCCTGAAGTCCGTGTGCCACTCTTCCTTCCTTCAGCTCCCCGAGCAAATGAAAAGGTTTTACTTGTTTTGCTGCTGAGCTCCCCAACTGTGCTGCGCTCCTGCTCTCTTCTGAATCTGCCCATTTGACTGTACCTCACCCTACGATGCAGCCGTCTGATCTCCGCCTGTCCAGGTCGCCTGCGTCTCTCGTGGGTCTCGGCCAGGCCTTCTCCCTCCGGCTTCTCCTCGGTGCGGCCACCACTCCTTCCTGCTCTGGTTTTGTCTCCCACACCTGCAAAACAAAAAGACACAATTAGTTACAAAATAAATAAATAAATAAATAAATAAAACAACTTTGACTCCTTCTCTAATTCTCCCAGCGCCTGCTTCTTCTTCTGTGTGCGCTGCAAAAGGTCTGTCATGTTTCTCCCACGCGGAGACCAGGTGGGGAAGGGGGAGCAGGAGCATCACTGGACCAATCAGGGAACAGCTCAGAGTTCATGGGGCAGGGCACGGAGGAGGGCAAAAAATGGATACGATGACAAAAAAAAAGTTAAAAAATTAAAGTGACAGTGCCCAGTAAGGCACTTGTACAGGACCCAGGACCAATTGGCAATGATACTGCTAATCATTGTCAGTTTTGACTCACTTTTTACCGATCTTGTATCTCAAATTGCGATGCGAACCCACTTATTTTATGTTTTGAGTAGGTGGCATATGTTCCAGTGCATCAGTTTCAAACCTCTGGGGAGCTTGGAGGGTTGAGCGGTGGTAGGATTGAGGGTAGAGGAAGGGCCAGGGTGTGGCTCAACATTTCCAGATAGCAGGAGGAGGAGAGAGATCACCAGCTTGGATAGTGGCTCTGCCCGCAGGGGCTTACGTGGGTGTGTAGTTGAAAGCTTGGCGGGCTCGAAGGAGACCATGGTAGAGGAGTGAAGAGCTGTTTGTCCCGGGAAAAAGGAGGGAGGGAGGGAGGATGTAGGGACCCACTTGAACCGAGGGGAAGCGATCCTGCATACTCTGGATATCCACACGGCGCTATGGTACTGTCTCAATCGTAGTGCTTCATACAGTAAGATGGATCAGTTATTTGAGGCCTTCACACCTTGTTGTCAAGGTGCTCCGGTGTCTAAACAGACCTTATCTAAATGGCTGGCAAATTGCAGTGTCTTCTGCAATGACAATTACAATAACCCCCTTCCAGGCTCGGTACAGGGTCATTCCACCAGGGGAGTGACTACTTCTTTTGCTTCTATGCATAATGTCTCTATAGCAGACATTTGCACAGCGGCTGCCTGGAACTCAGTGCATACCTTTATCAAGCACTACAGCTTGCACATTGCCTCTAGGTGAAGGGCAGGTTTTGGCCTGACTGTCCTTCAAGGCCTCCTATCCTGATGCCTTCTTCTGGCAGTTGCACTTCAGACTCCTCCAAGACTTATCTTGATCCTTTTTCTGGGACTGCTTGGAACTCAGTCCTTATTGTAATAGCCTGCTGCAAGAGCTCCCACTTGAAGTAAGATAGTACAGTTACGTAAGAACTTACCATAACAGTAGATCTTCGAGAGGAGCTCTTGCAGCAGGCGCTGCTTTCCCTCCCTCCTTCCCCCTGGTGAGTCTCTGCATCTTTTTTATGGCAAGCTTCCATCCGGTCTGCCTACTGGCCTTACCAAAGGGTCTCCGGTGGGTGAACTGAGGTGGGACTAGGGACTTCCCCCTTATGTACCGTTGGCCGATGGGGTGGAGCCAACATCGGGGGTGGTCCCAGCTGAAGACTGAAGGTTTCCGTGGGGTCCTAATGCCTAGTGGCATAGTCTTTATGGTAATAGTCTGCTGCAAAAGCTCCTCTCGAAGATCTACTGTTATGGTAAGTTCTTATGTTACTGCACTGTCTCTATCCTGTCCCCCCTTTTCCTTCTGTTCTCCAGCGAGTACATGTTGAGCTCTCTCAGTCTTTCCTCATAAGGCAACTCCCCTAGTCCAATGATCACTTCCACCTACAATACCCTACATTAGAGAATGCAACCTTTGCTGCTTAGTACAGACCAGACTCACTACCTGCAGTTCCCAGAAAGGCTGATAAGTACTATCCTGCCCCATCTGCTAAGCCTTATTATGCCAACCAGCCAGAAACTGACTCTAGTCATCACGGCTGCTTATGATAGTTCCAGAGCACCTAAACATATAAGTACTTCGCCTCCTGATAAATCGGGAAACTAGGAGGCTGCATGTGATGGGCAAGCATACATATATCTCTGCCTCACTGGGCCTTAAAACTGCAAAGTATCAGGCTTCGTATGATAAAATATCAGAACAGCCTGTGGAAAGCTGCCGAAGCACAACCTTTGCTGGATGGTTCTGCTAAGAATAAGTTACTTAAAACCTTGATGTTTGGGGCTGAGGTTGGTAAGCATTTGCTGCGCTCAGCACATGAGATCTCTGATGCTTCTGCCAGGGTTGCAGCTTCTGGCATTTGTACAAGAAGATATTCCTTGGCTCAGAGTTCCTGGATTTGCCAATGATGTGCAACATGTAGCGCTTACCTGTATCAGTCTTCACCATTCATCACTAGTGGGTCTAGCTGGAGGTGCTAAGACTCAGTGGGAGCTTATAGCTTAGAGCTTTTTTCTTAACAGGAGGAGCCAACACCGGGGACAGCGCCGCCGTCGAGGCTGACTCATTGTATGGCAGTCGCGGGTTGGCCAGTAACTGGCGTCAGCCCCTCCACCACCTCAGTTCTCTTTTTTTCTGCCGTCAAGGTGCATCACCTTGCTGGAGCTGCCATTTCTCGATTGCGCAATTGAGAAAGTTTGATCGAGCTACTGAAGTTCCTCCCCACTGCCACTGCCACTCAACACCATAGGAGTCTCTGGCACCGGTAAAACTGTTTCTTTATTCTTTATTGTTTTTTATTGTTCCTTAGTTTCAGTTTAATTTGTCCAAAATGATAGTGTCCGTTTCTGGGGCTACTTCTAAATCCAAGACAGGGTGTGCCCCTGTGGCAAGCCGATGACTGTATCGGACCATCATGATCATTGCATCTCCTGCCTGGGTCCCTGTCATGATATGGACAACTGCGATGCTTGCTTCTCCGTGGACTGCTGGGTCCTCGAAGTGTGCGTCATGAAGGTGGGTCAGGATCCTCCCATCTTTGGAGGGTGGCATCGGTTCTGGGACACCAAAACCAGGACATTGGGCCCTTACCCCCGGGTCTCCCTCCGACACTATATGTACCGAGGGGAGTAGGCCTTGGCTGGTTCCCTTTCTCGCCGAGACCAGAGGCTTGTGTGAGGGGTCGGGCAGACAGTCGGCCTCCCGGGGATCGGCTGAGCACCCCTCATGGTCTGCCGCTTCCTCAGAAGCGTGGCTGCCCCCGATGGTGCGGTCACAGCTATACGCTGGGCCCAAGCCGGTGGAGTCCTTGGTTCCACCTGTTGGTGTCACTTTGTCTCCCGACTCCTCCTTTGGAGCCGGTGAGCGAGGCGTTTCCATGGCTGGTACTAGGTTCCCTTCCAGTGTCACCATCAGAACCAGGAGTGGGAGGGTTTCAGGAGTGGCTTCTCTGCCAGTCTCCCTGATCTCCTCCTCTTCAGAGGAGAATGATTAGGATGACCCGGAATGACTGTCCAACTCCCAAGAATCCCATAGCCTGGTTAGTCCTAGCCATTCGGTCTCCGGTTTTCCGAATTTGGTAGCCCTTCCCGATGGACCCTGCCCTTGGAGTTGTCTCCTCTGTGTCCTGCATGCCGGGGATGCCTCCAACGCCGATTTCAGTGCCGAGGATGGAGTCTGGCTCCAGCGCTGTGCTCGGTGCTGGGCTGTATTGTGACGCTGTCTCCGGCACCAGGCTGGATTCTGGGGCCGGAGTGGGCTCTGGGCCTATCTCAGAGCCCACAATTTCAGGCACTGGGGACCATCTGAGGAGTAGGTCCCTGTCTGGGGAGGGGAGCCTGAGGAGGTCTGGGGTGGCACGCAGACCCTCTTTTAGTGCTGCTGGTGGCTCTGGGAGAAGTCACAGCGCCGACCTTTCTCTTCTTAGCTCTCCTGACCAGGTAGGTTCTGCAGCAGGTGGGGTTAGGGGTTGCCCGCAAGGGACAGACCGGCCCTGATAACCCCATCGTGGGGTCCTTTCTTTTGGGCACCACTTTGGCCACCCCCATCTGGTTGGGTGCCCTACAGTGGGTGTATTGCGCAAGCCCCCCCCCCAGGTGGGGTTCTGTTCCCATAACCTTAGCAGGGGTCCTGCTCTGGCTCTCCAGGTTTCTCCTCGCCTTCAGGATTCTCTGCCTCCTTCCTCTGCTCTACCATGTCTCTCAGGTCCTTTGGGGCCTCTGACCTGGGATTGGTTCTGATCGTCAGCGGCTGCTTTTCCTCCACTACTTAAGAGCCCTGAATCAGATCATTTTTAGGCCTGAAACTCCAGCAGCCCCTGAATCTGAGCCAGGCTCCTCTGCCTCCTCCTATTCCTCCCCAGAGGAAGAGGATTCTTCTGTCCACCTGTCCTCAGACGTTGATATCACCAGCCATCAGTGATTACTGTCAGGAATGTTTGAGGAGCTCCACATATCCCACTTCGCAAGCCGCAATCCTGACCATGCAACATGCACTTTTCTTGGAGAGTTCAGCGCAGAGAACATTGTTATCCCTCCATGGCCATCGTATCGGGTTTGGCAGTCTCCCTCTATCCCCCCTCCAGCCTTGAGGGACTGCCAGTGTAGGTATTGCACACCCTGGGGGACTCCAGGTACTATGCCCCACCCCTCTTCGGGAGTGGAGATCCTGGATACCCGCTCTTGGCATCGTCGCCCAAGGCACAACCTTCCTCCCAGTGTCTGACTTGGCTGAGTTTCACCACTGGGGTAGGAGAGTCTTCTCCGCAGCACACCTCCTTTTGTGCATCTCGGCACATCAGGCTGCCTATGCTAGGCACCTGTGTATGGTGCTGGGACAGCTCCTGGTGACCTTGTTTGATACAGAGGCAACTAGGCAAGCCATTTGCATTTCTGCCCGGGGTCTAGAACTAGTGAGACACCAAGCAAGGGTGTCTTACGATGCCAATGAGGTAGCTTCTAGGTTAGCAGGAACTGTGGTCTGCCTTATGTGGACAGCATGGCTTTGCCTTTCATGGTTATCCCTGGCCCGGTGTAGGGTGATTGCTTCTCCCTTCCAAGGGGCTCACTTCTCCCCTAGGGTGAGGCGAGAATTGTCTGGGTACCTTTCTTCTCCCAGGCAGTGGGAGTCTCAGCCTCACCCTGACCAGTCTCAGGCCTTGCCAGGCCCATGAAGGGTCCCTTCCTCCCTGTGGTTCCCCCATAGGAGGTTGAGGGATGATTTTGTCCCTCAGGGAGGTGCCAGCGCCACAGTTGTGGTGCTTGGTACTCACCTACCAGTGATGAATGGTGAAGATTGATACAGGTAAGATATGAAAATTATATACCTACCATAAATCTTGCTTTTCCTGTATACCTTCACCATTCATCACTGCTTCCTGCATCCCAGTCTCCTGGGTAGTGCCTCCACCCTGCTTGCCTTCCTCCCAGCTGAGGTCAATTGCAGGTTACATCTGGCTGGCACCTCCGGGTTCCCTGAACCTTCTTTGAAGAATCAGGGGCCATCTCTGTGGGGAGGGCAAGCAGGAGCTCTTGCCCTGTTTAACCTTGGGCTCCTGGGAGCTTCGTGATTGTGGAGACTCTTGGGGAGGGTTGATCATGAGGAGTCCTTCTAGGGAGAGTCTTGACCTTCTTCTCACTGGAGTTGCAGGTCCTCCCTCTTCATGGGTCCACTTTCATCAGTGAGGCTACAGGGACCCCCTATCCTTCTTGGAGCTCTTATCTCCACCCATATTATCCTTGGGTGCCCTAATTTTGGGTTTCCACAAGGCAGGATTCCCTAAGTCCATTAGTCCTGTTGCGGATCAAAGCTCTGCCTTCACCACTTGTGGCCCTAGGCTTCTTGATCTCTCCCTCTCCAAGGTTCTGAGACCTCCCTGGTTTCTGGGTCTTTTTCAAGGGGATCCTGCCCTGGGGTGGACTCTGTCCCCAACCCTGTTCTAGTGGAGGGGTGGGAGGAAGAGATTTTGGGCTTCTCTGGTTGTCCATAAATTCGAACCCTTGTGTCTTGTCTCTAGCATCAGTTGATGCTTCTCTGTGCTGTAAAGTTCAGGTGGCCAGCTTGCCTTGACAGCATGTGTGTGGATCTGTCACCTGGGACCATCTTGAACCTGTGAGGTCTCTTGCTCTCTTCTTGGGGGTTCTGGCAGTTCCTCCCGCCCAATTTGATTTTCTCTCCTCGTTGAACAGAACTGAGGTGGTGGAGGGGCTGGCGCCAGTTACTGGCCAACCCGTGAGTGCCACGCATTGGCTCCTCCTCTTAGTAAAAAAAGCTCTAAGCTATAAGCTCCCGTGGGGTCCTAGCACCTCCGGCTAGACCCACCAGTGATGAATGGTGAAGATATGCAGGAAGATCAAGAATTATGGTAGGCACGTAATTTTCATTTTTGAATGCCCCTTTTAGAGGTTCAGACTATGATGTCGCAGATGCCTTAAAAGGTCTTCAGCACTCAAAAATGACCTTAAGGCCTGTCAAATCCCTGTATCCTACTTCTGCCAGGGGGCATGGTAGGGGATCCTTTCATCAGCCTGCTGCCAGAGGTGTATGTGCCTACTGTCAGCAAAGTCATGCTAGAGGAGGTGGCCCATTGCCGGGACCCTCCCCCCAGTTGCACATACAAAATCACCCAAAGCAGTTGGTACCAATGGCAATGCCACCACTGACTCTAGATGACTCTCTTTTGGAGACATCCCCACCTCCACTGTTACCTCCAAGGGTGGTTGTGGGGGGCAGACTCTTCCTGCATCTCAAACAGTGGAGGGAAGTTACAACAGATGAGTGGGTACTGGAGATAATTGCAAGGGGGCATGCTCTGGAGCTGCTAGAAACCCCTCCAGATCCTCCTCCTCCTTCCTGTTATTCTCTGAGCCAGGGGTGTCCAACCTGTAGCTTGTGAGCCACCTGTTGCTCGCGAAACAGTTTGATGTGGTTTGTGAGAGCCCACTGAAGACACAGGCTAAATTAGTAATTTGTCACAGTCTCTACCGGTGCATTTGATGTTTGTGGTGCCTGTCAAGGTTATTAAATTTATGTGCCGCTTGCTTGCTTAAAAAAGATCCCCTTGTGCCCCCTGCTCTTCGTGTGTTGAAATGCTGAATGCATTCAGCGACATTTTTTTTGCCCCCCAGTTTTCTCTCTGTTTCTGGTGAACCTTTCCCCCATCCTGGCCAGATTCTCCCTCTCAGCTTCCTCAGTTGTAGCCAGGGCATATGAAAAATGCTTACCACCAGCAGATGCAGCTTAATGTCATTGCCACAGCAGGTTGTGCTACAGTTTGATAGTGGTACTTACAAGGTCATGAGCAGCAACTCTGTGCATATGTTTTTTTTTGTGCTACACAAGCAGAAAAAATTCCTTTTGTTCCGGTGTGATACACTTACCCCAATCATCGTTCTTCCCATGTAATAACTCACGTGCATGAGCTCCTCTGAATAGTGATTTAAAAATACAGTAAATTAATATATATGATTATTGACTACTGACTGTTGACTGTTATTTTAACTCCTAAATATGGATATGGTACGGGCCTCGCATTATTGTGTCTCACGTCTTTGTCAGAAATTTAGAAGTGGCTCATGTCCAAGAAAAGGTTGGACACCCCTGCTGTGGGCCATTTGTCCGTTCTGAAGGAAGAAGTTCAGTCATTAGTGCTGGCCTAAAAAGTTCTCTTCGTATACAGGTCCTAGTGCCTAGGGCTCTAAGCCGAAAGAGTGGTGCCCTGAGGAAAAGACATTCTTGAATATCTGGAGTTACAGTAAGTAACTTTCCTTTTTGTTGGAAAGGAGAGCAGATTATACTCAAGAGGGAGAAAGATATCTTAAATACACAGCACATTCGGGCTGGCAGGTGGCTTTTTAACACATTACCAAAGTAGCTGAAGTGTAACTGAATGAGAAAATATGAGAACGGACCACACACTTGATGAAGCGGCACATTTTTTGCTGTGAAACGTTGGGGATTGTTTTGTATGCCTCTTTCTCATCTTCAGAACCTGCATCCCTCAGGAGCACCCTTTAGTTCCCCTTACCCCCTTTACTCCTGCCTATGAGTGGCATCCTTTACAGAAAGTTCAGGAAGGGTAGGACCGTAAAAGCTATGGTGCTGGGCCGCTGCAAGGAAGAGGGCTGCCAGCCCTGAGAGTTGAACACAAAACCAGGAATTATCCTCACACTCTGAATGGCACCTCCTGACGAAGAGTCTGTTCATTCGAGGCATTGGGGCAGTTTGTATGTAAAGATAACTGATTTTACCTGCTTATCACTGCTTTGCACACAGTTGTGGATTAAACTGATCTGAACAGAGACTTCTCAGTGTAATAGTGTTACTTCGGCTCCATTCAGAGTGTGAGGATCGTTCCTGATTTTGCATCTTTTTACAGAGCCTCGACTGTATCCCTCAGGTAGGGCCAGGGTAGGGGGATTAACCCCCGAGTCTGTAGTGTCATCAAGGTGCAGTGCAGGTGGTGGTACAGGGCCCAGATATACTAGAGTCTGTCATCGAGGGTACTTGGGGTCATTATCTGTGTTCTCCCAGCCCACTATAACATCATAGCACTAGGTGCACAGTGGGGTTGCCATGCACAACGATATGCCAACCCCCAGCCAACTGATGCCCTCCTTCCCACTCTGCCTATTGCTGTGCTCCCACCCATCATCACCCCAGTAGCAGCACTGCAGCAAAGTCAGCGACCCTCCCTTCCCGGAGGAGCAGAGGGTCCCCTGGGATGCTTCATCCCCCTTCCCTGGCCAGCCTGCGACATCCCAAACACATTCTGGAGCCCAGGTTACCATCGTTTCAGGTGGTAGCTCTACCTTGTACCGATAAGCTGGTTGTGGATATTTTTTTTTGTGAATACCTTGTTGAGTGAGCTGCCTCTGTTTTGTCTTCATTTATGCATTTTCCACATGAGCCCAGACTCTTCACACCCAAGTTACTGTATATCCTTCCATTGAATGTGGTAAGAATTTGCCAGAGCATTTGCTGTGTAAGTCCTTCTACTTCTTGGAGAGTATTCATTAAAAACGAGACTGTGTAGCATATTATGCCGTAGAGTGAGAGACCCAGACTGGGGATCAACCACTGATCTGTCACTTCCCTAGTTTCTGGGCCATTGCTACATCACAGGGGTGATATATTTGCTGTCAGGCAGAACTTACGGCACATTTATTTTAAATGACAGTCTTGCAGCGGTTTCATTAGTAGACTTGGTCTCTGAGAGACGGTACATCTGTGCCACTTTATAACTGAGGTGTGGTGTGGTGAGTTGGCCAGAGTTAAATGTAATACAGAGGGGGGGGATTTGGGGAAAATAGAAATAGATATTAGGATTCAGTACTCTTTAACAACTGTTTTTTATTGCTTAGTGTTGTTTTTTGTTCATTTCTGTATTTGAATACAGTTTAGGCAAGTTTCATGCACAATTATTGTAAATTTCAGTGTACAGCAGTAACTGCTACTTTATCCCACACTTTATTCAATGTATGCAGTCTATTTGAAAGGCTTAATATTAAGTTTAAACAATAACGCCCCCAGTTTACCGTTCCCATCATACTAAAACCCAGCTTTTTTTCCATTCTGCAGACTTTTGCTTTCATTGCCTTATTGTGAATAGCCTCTGAATCTGTTTAACACATTTGTTTCTTTTCATCTATTCAGTGCTACTGGGCATAACATGAAATGCGGTGCGTGTTGATATTTTGCAAAGCACAACATGACTCACTGTACTCCTTATACACACCATAAATCCTGTTTGGACAGCTGTGTCTGTGCATTTGTTAGCAGCACTTCAATTGTTCCATTGCTCTTTTTTCCATTTCTTTTTTTATTAATCTTAATGGCAAACAATTCAGGAATTTTATTTGTTAGTCAAAATAAGTGGTGGGTTTTGCTAGTATTTACTTTCTTTTCAGAACAGTCACACCAGTCATGTCATTCTCCACATAGGAGCAGTTTGTCGCATTTCCAAAAGGAAACGCATTTCAAACATCTATGTTTAACAAGGTCAACCATATCCTTAACAAACGGGGTGTGTTATGTGCTTAGTTTTTATTTTAAAATGTATTTAGCCAGGATTGCCCAGATGAGATACATCTTGATTTAAGTGGGGGATCCTGGTGCTACCCAGTTTTTTCATCTGGGAGGCTTTGAAGCACACAGAGGTCACATGACTTGCCAAAGGTCGCACTGAGCAAGTGTCCCTGGTGGGACCCAAACCTGGATCCCATGACCTACAGTGCATCAATTCAATAGCTATAGTTTTATCAACTTACTGTGCCTCAAAGTACGGAAGCTTTAAATTTTTACTCGATCTGTTTTCCTCCTCACTGTTGGGCCAGGCACTCTTGCAGCCTGTTTAAAGGTTTCTTTCCCTAATTTCTAAAACTTGGTTCACTGCCCCATATACTCTGCAGCTTACTTTCCATGTCCCTGACATTCCTTTCTGGCTAGGGTACTAGTTAAGGGGAGAGACTGACTAGAAAACTTTAATCCCAGAGGGAAAGAATGGGGACCCAGAGTTCCAAGCACTGCAGCTGGGTTGGGAGAGTATTTGTGTGCGATTCTTTTTAACACAGTACCAGTTTTCCTTTCTTTGTCCGCTCCAGTCCCTACTTCTCATAAACCCATTTTGTTGTGCTTATAATTTGGGCTCTTTTGATTAGTCTGATGTGGGCTAGGACCAGGTCCACCCACCACTCACACTGACATGCATGACACTGGCATAGGTCACCTTCTTGTCTGATGTCACATATCCAGTGTTATGCCTATGACAGGCTTATGCCTGCTGTGAATGCTTGATTCCTGCCCACAGGATTCCTTCCACCTGCACCACCTTTATTTTATTTATTTCGTTTTTGTTGACCGGGTAAGTGCACTAGACAAATTCTGCCTATTTTCAAGCACGACCCGGGGGAAGGGGACACAGATGAATGCCAGTTGACCTTGAACCAGATTAAGCTGTTGGTATTTTTATGAATGGGTTTGCATGCAAGCAGTACATAGATTACTGTATCTTCCCTTATCTGGACAGCTGGCTGCTTAGGGAACCGTCCCTTCTTGTGGTGGAAAAGGCTGTGAAAAGGACAACAGAAACTCCCCTGTCTTTAAGGCTCCTAATCAACCGACAGAAGTAATATCTGATACCATTTCTGTCTCTCTAGTTCATTGGCACAAAACTGGGATCACAGAGTGCAGTGGCATCCTACCAGAAAGCAAATATCCAGATGTTATCACCCTGTCAGTGCACACACCATCACAACCACAAATCCAGGCAAAAAATATTGAGAATGCTAGTTCTGAAGGGAGATCTGTTTTGCTTGCTCCATTAGCCACGCTTAGTATGAGGGGGGCATGATGGTGGCTCAGTGGACTTTTAAAAAGTCAATGGAACCAATTCAGTCAACATTTCGGACATGACCATAAGAGTCATGCAGACCCTGGGACAAGGGTTGTTATGGTTGCAGTCTGTAATAACCCTTTCAAGAGGTATGCCCTTCACTATACCAACATAAAATCGCAGTGACCTGGGATGCAAAAAATAGGGACTGGAGTGCGTCCATCCTTGGCCGCAGAATCTGTGTAGCAGCATGAGCCTCCCATTCAGTTCACTGTGCCTCAAAATACACAAGCTGTATGTTTTTACTTCATTTGTTTCCCTCCTCCTCCTGAAGGGCTTAGTAGTTACCGGGGAGGAGAGTACTAAAACCTAACCTTGATGGGTGGATAGTGTAGGTTAACACGTTGTATAGACGGAAGGTCTTGGGGTATGATAGGGTGTTATGGACAGACTGGATGGACCAGTAGTCATCTTCTGCCATAATTGTCTGTGTCCCCCCACCACCACCGAGGCAGGAAACATCTGAATCGGATGTTCAACCTTATGTCTGTAACCTAATACGCATGAACAAAGTATTTAAAAAAGAAAAAGTAATCCAGCTCATTAGTGTAGCTATACTGCATGCTACTCCAGCAACTCAAGTTTGGGAATGGACATAGGCCACTTGGGAGTCTGCCTGGGAGGGGGGGATCGAGTGTTTCAGGGACTACTGTTCTCCCTCTTGTCTGCCTTCTGGTGGAGGCCACTTGGCAGCAAAGCGGGTGCATAGCAAGGGGGAGAGGCAACTGTTGGAAACCAGCATGCATTCATGCCTCTGCACGCATGTGTGCATATCATTACATGTTTGGTACCCTCTGGAGAAAACCGGAGAAGGAAAATCTACGGTCTTGTGATGGCTGACGCTGGCACCCCAGCAGGCCACCAACCACATTTGTGGTTCTGGGTAAGTGGTGGGACAGTAAATCCCTAAAATGTATGGTGACTGAGCTGAGGGGTGCCGTCAGGTAGGTGGTAGATCAGAGGAGAGAAAAAGGTTGATGTACGCAGAAAAATAAAATGTACTGCCTGATGAGCTAGAGGGAAATCCATCACGTTCCATGTAGATGGGTGAGGTTTGGGAGCTAACTCTGGCACCTACAGTCAGGCATCCAGTGCTGAACAATGTATTGCCACTGTCAGCACATCTCAGCCCATGTAGGTTGGCACCTCAACCTGGTGTGGTAGAGACCCTCTTGTGATGGGCCAGAGAGCTTGCTACTCCATGAGGGGCTGATGTACAATGTGTGAGCGCGAGGCCGTGCTAACCATGCACTGTGCCAGGAGAGGTTGTAGGGACTAATAAGGAAGAAAAATCCCTGCCCTTGCCAGGATGACAGCTGGCACTTGGCCTTGTGCCATGTACCTTCCAGCCAAAACCAGATATAGGCCCCCCAAGCACAGCTGGGGATATTGTTCAACTGTGAAATGTAAGATAAACTAGTATTCACAATGGATTGCTGTAGGATTGCCCCCTGTGATGCAAGACTCTTGGTCCCTCCACTACAGCTGAGAGTGCCCTTATTTTCTAGGGACGTGAATATGATGTTCAATCCACACTTCTGGCAGTGTTTTTTTCCCATTTAAATCAGCTGGAACGTCTTCAAGCTGGCTCCTCCCACCCACCCGGTTGGTAACTCGCCTAGCACTGCCCCGTGACATCAGATCTTCCTTTCCACTGGAAGAAGAAGACTACCTCCTTGTCGCTTTCGCACTGAGTAGGCCCTTTGCTTATTAAAAACCTCTATTTTACCAAAAAACTTTGTCTTCAAGCAACTGCTTCTCTCATCTGCCATGGACGACACGAAGTTGGTGCCCTGTTTTAAGAAGTGTGCCTATGGGCAGAAGATGGCCCAGACAGATCCGCATGCCATGTGCATGTACTGTCTTTGCCATGAGCGTGATCCCCACCCTGCATCCATCTACTTTGAAGGATCGGCACACCCGCCTGCTTTTGGGTCGTCTGGATGACTGGGATCCTCCCGTTAAGTCCAAAGACAACCGTCAGGTGATTTCCGCGGCTGCATGGTCCACCAAGCAACTTGCGGCTTTTGAGGAAGCTGCAGCCTAGGCTGCAGCACAAGCTTCCTTGGCTATGGCCTTTTTGCCGCTCTCTTTGTGTGCTTCCTTCACAGGGCATTAAGGTACTTGTGCCAGGACCTTCCCACCCATGGGCAGGGTCTCTGCTTGGGCACCAAGTCCAAATCAAAATCTATGAAAGAGACCAGGAAACAGTTTCATCGTTGATCATGGGATCATGAGCGCTCTCAGGCCCCCTCTGAAACCTTCTGTCAGCCCTGAGAGTCGAGGTCCTGAACCTGTAGCCCTGAGTCGAGCAGCCCGCGTTGGCATCGCTGCTCTCACTCTCGCTATTCGGGCAAGCGGTGCCACTGCTATTTTTCATCCTCTTCATCCTCCTCGGGTGAGGAGAGGCTCTGGCACAAGTTGCATTGGCGCTGTGAGGATCTGATGTGGCAGCAGCTCACGTTCACCGGGGTGAAGCCTGTGCCGGCCTCAGCCCCAGCCATTACATGGCTTTCGCCGCAGACACCGCAGCATTCCCCACTTCGGCAGGAGCCGACCTGACAGGTTCTGGCTCGGCCTCCTCTGGCCTCTCCGTAAATTCTGGTGGAGCCACCACCAAAACAGCCCATGTCCAGCCCTCAGTCTAAGGAGGCATGCTTGGCATTGGGACTCCCTCATCAGCTGTGGTCACTGTTACTCCTGACTGACCCCACAGGGTCAGTGGGTACTCTAGCAGTCGACCTTTATTTAATGAATCCTCTGAGTCTGAGGGTTCCTCCTTGCACTCTCATCTGGTGGACATGGAGTCAACCGAGGATTTCTCAACAGAGCAAGGCCCCACTTCCTTCTTGGGTCTGATCCGCCTCATCTCAGAGTCTATGCGTCTCCCGATGGAGCCACTCCAGAAGCGGTCTCGGTACCCACTCACTGAGATCGTCAACCGGGGCGACTTCTCTGGGAAGCATTCCTGGTAACTGAGGCCATTCTTAGCCCTGCACTGGAGATGTGGCAGCATCCGGCCTCTTGTCCTGCGCCTTCGGCCCGGATGGCCTGCAAGTATGTGGTCTCTACTGGTTTCCTTTCAGGATTCATGGAGCACCCCCTCAGCCGAGGGTCTGGTGGCTGACTCTGTGTTAAGATACACAGGTAACATGAGAGATGTTGCTTAGCCTTCTGACAAGGAGTCCAAGAACTTGGACCACATAGCCAAAAAGGTTTATGCTTCCTCCTCTCTCGGCCTTCGGCAAGTGAGTTCGGCCATTTTAATGGCCTACTTCACCCATACCCTTCTGGGCACTCTTGATGAGGTGCTTCCTCATCTCTCGATGAACTTACTGATCGTGGTCAAGCAGCCCCAGGATCAAGGCCGAGCGGTGGCTAAGCAACAGCTCCAGACTGCCATGGACATCGACAACTTGCGCTCGGTTCATGGCAGCTGTGGTCGCCATGCACTGTAGGGCTTGGCTAGGGATCGCGACCTTTATGGCAGATACCCAACACAAGTTGGCGGATGTCCCCTTCTTGGTCACCGACTTGTTTGGGCCTGGTTCAAGAGGCACTTCACCCACTTTGAAAAGTCCAGTGCCACCTTGGACTCTCTGACTTCCACCCAGAGGGATCCAAAGGGCTCTAAACAGCAGAAGAAAAAGCCCTTTCAGTCCCTCTCTGCCCCTGCAGCCAAACTGTCCCAGCCTAAGGCTGGACAACATGCTCAGGCTTGGCATCCCCAGCTGAAATCAGTCACCATAGTCGTCCGGAAGCAAGGACGTCATGGTCCCAGCAGTTCCTCAGCCAGTCCATCTTCTTCCAAGTTATGTAACTGGGTGTGCTTTGAAACAACTGAGAAGCTGCATGGGATGTACTATATTGGACTAGATATCTGCAAAAACTCTCTCTCTTGCTTACACCTGAGGGAAGTTTTCCTTACTTTTACATTGGTATTGCTTTGTGTTTAATTATTTTAGTTTTTAATTCAGGAAGGGGGTTTTCAAAACTGCTTATCTTGTGAGCATCTTCAGAAGGGTTGAAATAACTGCATATTTGATTTTCCTTTGTGGCTAACAAACCACCAGGCTGTTTTGGGGCTGGGGAGGTTTATCTGTGTCTGACTTGGATGGCTGGATTTTTCTCTGTTTGATTAGCAGGGTATTTTCTCTGTCAAATTGTTGTGTAGGGCATCTTGCTGACAGGAAGGCACTCATCGCAGCAGTGGGTCAGAGCTTTTAGCTGATTGTTTTGTGAGGGCACAGTTTAGGCCCAACCCCTTCCCACCCTCACCCCACCCAGCCCTGGAAATAGTTCCTCTATACCTGGGGTTCTGACATCATTTCCTCAAGAGCGCAAGGTGCATATCACTGTCATATCCTCTCTAGCACACTGCACTGACAATATAAGCATACACATTGTATAATATATATATTTCTATATAACAAACCAATCACATGCATGCTGCCGCACACACACAAAACAAACAAACAAAAAAGTAGATAAACATGTGGGGAGTAACAATGTAATGGCTGTGGGGCAGCAGTCTTCCGGGAGTCTTTCTGGAGGCTGAGATGCAGCCCTATTTGCAGACAACTCTCTGCCCTGAGGGAGGAAGTTGCCTGCCTTCAGGCCACACTGGACAGTAGTAAGGAACATTCCCCCAGGCCACACTGGACAGTAGGAAGGAACCTCCCCCATCCAGGGAGCACCAGAGCCACCACCACTACCTCAGAGGTTGCTAAGAAAGCACAGCAGTTGGACCACAGTGGGCTCAGGGAGGGTAAGGATGGTGGAACAGAGGCACACCCAGTCAGTTGTTCCACTCCATAATCCATACACCATTCTGGGGGAGCATAGCTCCCCCTATGGATGCACTCGCAGAGGAGACTGATGACTACTGTCACAAGGGAGGCCCACAGGAAGGAGGCAGAGGACACCACAGGGAAAGGAAGCAGCTCCTGGTGAGGGACTCAATTATTAGGGGGATAAAACTGGGGGGAGCAGGGAAAACTGAAGTAAGGTGCCTGCCTGGTGCCATGGCTTGGAAGGACAGGAAGCGCATCCTCAGGATCACGAGAACAGCTGCACGGGAGTCTGAGCTGGACGTCATTGTCCATCTAGGGACAAATGACTTGGCTCATCATGAGATCAGAGCAGTGCAGGAGGACTTTGTAGAGTTGGGGAGGGGCCTAAGACAAGTAGCACACACAGTATCCTTCTCAGAGGGTCTGCCTGTCAATGGCAGGGGGGAGGCGAGGGTAATTTGCACCATGCAGTTTAATGAATGGTTGAAAAAATGGTGTGGAGCACAGGGGTTTGGCTTCATTGGGGACTGGGGGTTCCACCTGGAGGGACACCAGCCTATACTGGCAGGATGGTCTGCATCTGTCCAGGAAGGGAACAAGTCTTTTGAGCAATCGGTTTAAATGCTTCATTGGCAAGCTTTTAAACTAGTCAAAGGGGAGGCACTGATAAGCAGCAGGAAAATCCCAGCCTCTCCCTACAAAACAGGGTACTAAATGAGAAAAAGACCGAGGTAGAAAGGTCAGTGGGGGATGCTGCAACAGAAGGTAAAGCCATCAAAAAATGGAGAGCAATGAGTACCAATGCCCGTAGTCTGGGTAACAAGCTTCCTGAATTAGTGGCCTTGATGGAGGAGGAACATCTGGATATCGTGGCAGTCACAGAAACATGGTACACAAAACCATGACTGGGACGTAAACATACCAGGATACACTATCTACAGGAGGGACAGGAGGGTAAAAGAGGAGGAGGAGTAGCTCTTACATAAGGGAAGGAATAAAAGCAACAGAACAAAAGGGTAAGCAGGGAAGAGAAGAAGCACTGTGGGTAAATTTGGAGACAGGCAATGGCACCACAATCCGTACAGGGGTTGTATACAGACCCCCTTCTCAGGGGGAGGAAATGGACAAGGAAATTATAGAAAGTATACTTAGAATGGCAGAAAAAGGGGAGATATTGCTGATGGGTGATCTGAATATGCCAGATGTTAACTGTAGTGCACTTGCAGCAGCCACTTCGAAGAGTGGGATTATTCTAGATGCCCTACAGGGGGCATGCCTTAGACAACTAGTATTGGAGCCCACTCAAGAGGGAGCAATCCTAGACTTGGTTCTCTCAGATGGAGATGGAGAGAGGATCACAGATGTAGAAGTGGGTAGCCATCTGGGAACTAGCGACCATCAAACAGTATGGTTCACAATAAACACAGCAATAGAGTCAAGCCATACAAAGGCAAAAGTACTGGACTTTAGGAGGGCTGACTTTGCTAAAATGGGTGAGTGCCTAAGGAATGCACTAGCAAATGGGCAGGAAGGAGGTGGAAGAACAATGGGAATAATAAAACTGCCATCACAGAGGTAACGATCCTTTGTGTGAAGCAAATAAACAAAACAAAACGATGTAAGAAACCACTATGGTTCTCAAAGGAAGTGGCAGTGAAGGTTCAAGAGAAAAGAAAGCATTCAGGAAGTACAAGGAATCGTGAGAAGGAGCAGGACCGAGAACTGTATCAGTTAAAGCAAAGGAGGCTGGGAAGGCAGTCAGAACAGCAAAGGCCCAAACCGAGGAAAAGACAGCCAACTCAGTTAAGAAGGGGATAAAACCTTTCATGGGTACATCAGGAGCTAATGAAGACCAAGGAGAGATAGTGAGGCTTAATAAAGGGAGGGAGGGTGGGCAGAGGGAGACTGTGAAAAGGCAGAGATACTAAACAAATATTTTTGCTCAGTATTTACAAATGAAGAGGGGGAGGTACCTAAAACAAACAGTAGAAACACTCTGGATACAGAAGTTGATACCAGCCCATTAACAGAAGAAAGGGTTCTGAAAGAACTCTTAAAACTGAAGGTGGACAAAGCAATGGGGCCTGATGGGATTCATCCCAGAATTCTAAAAGAACTAAGGGTAGAACTAGTGACACCACTGACAGCCCATCTGCGGGCTTCCCTAGCTGCTCCTGTGGCCCTTGGCTCTCCGAGCAGGTCACAGCTAACAGACCACCCGACTGACCCCCGGACAGATTCAGACAGCCCATCTGCGGGCTTCCCAAGCTGCTCCTGTGGCCTTGGTGTTCTCCGAGTAGGCCACAGCTAACAGACCACCCGACTGACCCCCAGACAGATTCAGGTACGCACCAGACCTCCGAAACTCGTGGTTTTGAATGCCACTGTTTTGACTGGATGCCCAGTGGAGGAACCAGGCACTGACTGGCAGCTGTACTCCTTGGCTGATTTTCCAAAGCCTGGCGCTTCCTGATCTCAGGGAAATCTCTTTCTGTGCTTTGTTCTGGACTGAATTTTTGTTAATGTAATCTACATATGTTATGCATCAATTGGTCTTACTTTACCTGCCAGCTTAGCTAGTCTATTACAAGCCACTAGTCTAGCCTCTCAGGGTTACTTAGTGCTGGACAAACTGTATTGTATAGTAGCCGATGTTTGACTGCTTGACCCTAGCTACTGAGCAAGACTGCTGCAGTTTTCCATTTCTGCCCTACTGACAAACTCTGCCCTTCCCCACACTGGTCACTCTGCCAGTTATTAACTTCTGCTCCCACTTGTAATGCTGTCTCTAAACACCTTACTTTCTCTCTGCCTTACCTACAAACCCTTCCTTACACCCCCTGCTGCTGCTGTCCTCCTCAGACATCCCGTGCCAAAGCACAGACCCCCCCAATAAACTCCTCTTGTAGCTCTAAATAATTGCCCTGCAATTACCATCCTCTTACCTCAGGCTTTGTCCTTCCCTATTGCCTGCCCCCACTGAGCTTGCTATTGTACTCTAGCTGTATTTAATCCTCTGTGTTTCCCTCCTTGTTCCACAGACAGCCCATCTGTGGGCTTCCCATGCTGCTCCTGTGGCCTTGGCTCTCTCCGAGCAGGCCACAGCTAACAGACCACCTGACTGACCCCCGGACAGATTCAGGTACGCACCAGACCTCCGAAACTCGTGGTTTTGAGTGCCACTGTTTTGACTGGATGCCCAGTGGAGGAACCAGGCTCTGATTGGCAGCTTTACTCCTTGGCTGATTTTCCAACGCCTGGCGCTTCCTGATCTCAGGGAAATCTCTTTCTGTGCTTTGTTCTGGACTGAATTTTTTCGCCCCCAACAGTATTAAATAAACCCTTACTCCACCCCTTCCTCAGCCTAGCTGCAGATTGGTCACTCCACTGCTGCGCATTTTCATGCTATTGGCCTCCCTGTCTTCAATACCTGACTTGACCCACTTTCTCACCGCCCCTTTTAAAAGCAGTCCCACCCACAGGATCACACATTTGCTCTCAACCTTTTCTCCAGCCACTCCATCTAACTCCTCTCAATTACTGCTCTACCTGCCCTATTGTCAGGGACCTCACCCTAATTCGACTATATACCCTTCCAACTATAAACCAGCTAGCAGTTAAGCAGGCCAGCAACACCAAACAAACTACCATGGGGTGCAACCACCTACTACTACTCCCCACTACCTCTTTTGGCATTGCTGGTACCATACATGTCCTTTTGTTCTGCAAATTTTGGACTCCCCACTGTTCTGTCTGACCCTTTGTATGAATGCCCTTTATTAATCCTCACTTTCCTTCTCTCCCTCAGCCGAGGAACTGCCACCCAAGCTCCCAGCTCCTAAGCCACGGGATTCCCGGCTACTGGGTGGTCGGCGCCCCTCTAGCTGACACTCGAGCCTGCAGACACGGATCCAAGGTCCTACAAGGTACAGCAATTGCCGCAACCAACTGGATTGCGAGCGCTCTCTCAGACCACGCTCTGATTGGTCCCTGGCGGAAGCCAGCTTCTGCTCTTTGATTTTAAACCCTAAAAATGTTTATGTTGGGACAAATGTTAAAAAGCCAAAGTGTTAACCCAGTCTGTAATTGAAAGGACTTGAATTGTGGTTTGGGAAAGAAATCTAGTGTTTACAGCCCTTTCCCTGCATACGTGCACTGGCCCTAGACACTTTTGGGTGCCAAAGTAATACACGTCCTTTTGTTCTGCAAATTTTGGACTCCCCACTGTTCTGTCTAACCCTTTATGTGAATCCCTTTATTAACCTCACTCTTCTTTCTCCTCAGCCGAGGAACTGTCGCCCAGGCTCCCAGCTCCTAAGCCGGGATTCCCTGCCACCGGGCTGTCGGTGCCCTCTAGCCGATGCTCGAGACCGCAGACACGGACCCAAGGCCCTACAAGGTACGGCAACTGCCGCAACTTTTTCGACCACCCCCTCCCCCACCTCCGCTGATTATTAAATACAGTAGCTCCTGCCAAAATATTAGTCCACGTCCCCTGGCCAAGTGCCCCAACAATAGAGACTCTAGCTCGTGGGCCCCCTCTTCTGTGTCCAGCCCACGGGATCCAACTCTCAGGGCCTCACCTTACTAAAATGCATAGGCTGTCCTTGGCTGTGCCTTCACCACTAAATATTTTTTAAATGCTATCAAATTCGGGTCGACCTGGATCGGAAAGCTACTGATAAGCTGCATTAATACAGCAACCCCACTGGCCCCTGGGCTAATTGAGTGGCTCCTTTTTGAGGTACCATCATGTCGGGCCCTATGTGGCTCCTTATACTCCCCTTTTTCTGTTGATACCAGCTGCCCAGCATTGGACACCTGAACTTGCCATCATGTTTGGTCTACAATGGCCTCTTGTGCTGTATACCACTGGTAACTTATCCTTTAATTGCCTCCGTGATTCCAAGTACCACACCTCAACCTCTGCTCTTGGACCACACATACCAGTAGTACTTATAACACTCCCCACCACAAGGCCCACCTCCCACCACGCAGACTTCTATCTCCTCCCGCCTATTGTGGTAGGGGTACTAGCTCTGCTGCAACAGATCAGCTCTTCTATGGTGGCTACTTTCCAGTCCCTAAAACATAAGATCTACTTAGACGGGAGAAAGGCAGGAATTATGTTATAATTAGCGCCTAGAAAAATCCTACTTATCCTCCTGCTATGTTCAGGCAATGTAGAACTCAACCCCTGGCCCCCAAGAAGCTATTGCTTGCACAGCAGAACTAGCAAATTTAAAAGGAATAAGCTTCTTGCATATTAACATATGTAGCCTCCTTAAAAGATAACCTTAATACAAACCTGGGTAAATCATACTTCTCCTGACATACTTGTGATTTCCAAACTTGGCTTAGACCCAGCACCACTGATAGAGAAGTAAATATACCCAACTATGCCTTGTTCAGCGCTGATAGGCATGCCAGAGGAGGAGGGGTAGCGATTCACGTTAGACAAATTTTCTGCCTCCTGCTTATCCTCGCATGTGTCGCCAGTGAATCTCAATGCCTAATTTCAAAGTGGAAATTACACAGACTACTGCACTCTGCGTAATAGGGTGCTACAGACCACCGCCTGCTGGCCTACAGCTTGTGTCGATCTAAGTACAAGTTGGGACAGGGCTGCCAGAAACTATTATTTTAGAGACCTCAACTTTGACTGGCTCTTCTAACACAGCTGCCCCTTGCATCCTTCTGTGATGAACATGGGCTGACGAACTTATTACTGAACCAACACGCCAAACGTGAAGAACCCCAGTAAAAGTACACTTTGGATGTGCTAATGGTGAGCAAACCTCATCTCTTCTCCCACGCTGATGTCTTCTTCTCAGACACCTGCATATCATTGTTTTATTGCGGAGTAAGATCCACCAAGAACCCAGCACCCATCAGCAAGTTCTCTATGAAGAGATCCAGGCGCAACTTCAGTGAACATGCCTACCTAAATGAGCTTAGTACTCCTCAGTGGCAAGATTTCTATCTGGCCAAACGATTACGTCAGCTTACAATATCTTCCACAACGCTCTATCAAGGGCCCTTAATAAGTATGCTCCCTGATTAAAGTTCGAACTAGGACCAAAACTGTAAATGGTTCACCCTCAGCTCAAGTCCTTGCTTCTAGAAAGAGATAAGCTTGAAAAGCACTTAGACTGAACATTGCAGAGGACTGGAACCAGTTCAGGAGACTACGTAAATTTATGTACCAAACAATCGGAGAATCAAGGCCACCTTTTCAAATCAGAACCTCGACTCTGCCACAAAGAGTCCAGTCAAGCTCTGGAACACAATCAATGATCTGCTAGGCCACTCCCCAGAAAATTCACTCCCGAACAAGATTACCTCTGGCAATTTGACTATAACCGAAAAGATGGATATACTTGACTCATTCAATAACCACTTTGCTACTGCAGGCATGGCATTTGATAACTCCCTAGGGTTACCACCTGTCCTGATTTTCGCAGGACTGTCCTGATTTGAGCAGCTGTGTCCTGCAAAAAAAACATGAAAAATACTAAATGTCCTGACATTATAGTAGAAAAAATATTTTCTGATTTTCTTCTAAATGTTGCAAAAAACTATAATACCTTACCTAAAAGACCTTAAAATGATAAGAAACACTAGAAACAACTAAAAAACTATCACATATAGTCTTAATTCTGATTATTTAGAGAAAACAAGTCTGATGCATTGGTCGAGGTTACATATTGTCCTGCGAAAAATCATGTTTCAGTAAGAAATGTCCCACTTTGGGCTTCCTAAAAGGTGGTAACCCTATAACTCCCCTGCAAACATACTTCACTCCCAGACTGCCAGCCAACTGCCTGAAACTCTGGTAGCATCGCCGCCTTTCTCGCTTCAACGTGCCCCACTGAAAGAGGTAGAGGACCTCTTGCTTCAGTTGGATACTAGAAAAAGTGCTGGGGCTGACATCCTTGACCCTTACTTCCTAAAAATTGCCTACCACGTACTAGCAATACCCGTCACCCACCTTTTTAACTTATCCCTGTCTCAGGGCATCTTACCACCTATATGGAAGACAGCACATGTCATACCACTGTTCAAATCAGGTGACCCTGGCGATCTCATTAACTACAGGCCAATTTCTCTCCTTCTGGTCCTGTCCAAGCTCCTAGAGAAAATTGTAAATGCACAGCTGAGGACTCACCTTGAGTCTAGAGAACCTGCTAAATCCTATGAAGTCCGGATTCAGAGCTAAACATAGCACTATCTCAGCCCTTGCCAAAGTTACTAACGACTGGCAGCGTAATCTTGAGAGCAAAAACTTTATTTGTGCTGTTTTCCTTGATCTAAGCAAGGCTTTTGACACCGTCGACCATAGTCTGCTCCTGTCCTCCCTTCAAGCCATAGGTGTGGACCCATCCTCTCTGCATTGGTTTACTGACTATCTTACAGGGCGCCTTCAACAAGTTAAAGCTGAAGGAGGCCTGTCCCCCTTAAAAACTCTGCAAAGAGGCGTACTTCAAGGTTTTATATTCGGGCCCTTACTTTTTGCAATCTACATTAATAACATCGACTACTGTATAAAAGAAGCCAACATCCATCTGTTTGCAGATGATACAGTGCTCTATGTGAGTCGCCCAACACCTGAAGCTGCCTGCAATGACCTACAGTCAGAATTCAACCTTTTGCAAAGCTACTCCTTAATGCCAAAAAAACTAAAGTGATGGTCCTCTCCCCTTTATCCGTATAGCTAACCCTGTGTCCAGGGACAGTTCCCAAATTACCACAGTTCTAGGTGAAAACTAGAATTTGTTACAAAATTCAAGTATCTGGGAGTTTGATAGACCAAAGACTTCTTTCATTGAATATGTCGAGGACTGTCTAAAACAACTTCGCAAAGGCTTGGACTGTTTTTAGAATCAACCAATTTCTCACCAGAGATGCCAAGAAACAATTGGTCCAATCCATTTTCCTATCATTGGTTGATTACGCTGATTTCTCTACAGCCAATGCCCCAACTCTTACATGGCTAAACTGGACACACTCTACCATCGAGCACTGAGGTTTATAATGGGACTCCCCTTCAACATGCATCACTGCATCCTATATGCGGCAGTGGGGTGGACATCACTAAAGTTCAGGCGCCACAGAGACACCGCTCTCTGGACCTATAGAGCCATCTCTAATAAGCTGCCTTACTATATCTCCTGCTGTCTTCCTCTGAATATAATTGGGAATACGCGTTAAGAAGTTACTCAGCTATTACACTTAAAGTATCCAAAGCAAAATCCCTCTTCGGCAGGGCAGCCATAAGCTTCGTGATACCTACCTTATGGAACGATCTACAAAAAACCCTCAAATTAAGCACTCTAATCGGAATAAATGCCTTCAAGATGCTTTATTTCCTTACAATCAGAGAAGTATGTAACTGCTTCACCCACTCAGACCCAGTACCAGTGTCTGCACTGGTATATGGCCACGCCTAGACCCAATTTTAAGTACTGACCCCCCAGCTTGCTCCTCACCAGCCTAATTGTTCTCTCTTATCCCCTGTCTTATCAACACTGGCCCATCCATCCCTTATTCTTCCTTTCCCAACCTCGGATAGAGCTCACTACCCTGGGTTGTGACATCCTACCATGCCCTTACTTTTATAGCATTCAATCCCGGGCTCACACACATACTCCTTTTCTCCATCCACCTTCTCTACATCCCGTTTTACCAACTCCTCTCTGTGCACTGTGCCCTCCTAGCCTTTCTTCCCTACCTCCCTCCCATCCCACCTACCTTCACCTCTACCTGGTGTATATTTTTATTTTTATTTTTTTCTTCCATATTTCCTCCTGCAACCTTAGATAACCTGCTTTATCTTCCTATAGACACTTCTATGTATGTAAATACCATGTAATCTGTACAATATCTGTATAATTCTATGTACATATGAACTTCTTTTTCTTCCTCTCTGTAAAGAGTATTATCTGTATTGCCTTGTAAATATCTGTGTTGACCTGTATATACAATTGTTCATGCTCCACCCAGGTCCATCTCGCAAATGAGCTTCTGCTCAACGATGAACGCCTGGTTAAATAAAGACTTGATTGATTGATTGATACCCTCTTTAACAAATCATGGGAGAATGGAGTGGTACCCGAGGACTGGAGGAGAGCAGATGTGATTCCCCTTCACAAAAGTGGGAGCAAGGCAGAAGCAGGAAACTACAGACCTGTTAGTTTAACCTCAGTGATAGGGAAAATGATGGAGTCACTTCTGAAGGAAAGAATTGTCGAGTATCTAGAGGCCAGAAGGGCACAGGACCCAAGGCAGCATGGATTCACAGCAGGAAGGTCATGCCAGACGAATCTGATAGATTTCTTTGACTGGGTGACCAAAGTAGTAGATCAGGGAGGGGCTGTGGACATGGCCTACCTAGACTTTAGCAAGGCATTTGACACAGTCCCACACAAAAGATTAATATACAAGTTAGCCAGCCTGGGAGTGGGTCCCAAGATGACAGCCTGGGTAAAGAATTGGCTGGAGAATAGAACACAGAGAGTAATAGTAAATGGAGTCCACTTGAAGAAAGGGGGTTCAGTGGGTACCGCAGGGTTCAGTATTAGATCAGTCCTCTCAATGTCTTTGATGTTTACATTGCAGAGGGACTGAAGGAAAAGGTGTCTCTTTGCAGATGACACAAAGATCTGCAACAGAGTTGATGCACAAGGTGGGGTGGAAAGGATGAGAAGGGACTTGGCAAGGTTAGAGGAATGGTCAAATGTATGGCAGCTTAGATTCAATGCTAAGAAGTGCAAGGTAATGCACCTGGGAAACAAAAACCCAGGGAAGAGTACACAATGGGGTGAGATACCAACAACAACAAAAATGGAAAGGGGCCTGGGGGTAGTCATATCAGATGACCTAAAGGTGGGCAAGCAATGTGAGAGGGCAGCAAGGAGGGCTGGGGGGATACTGGGATGCATAGGGAGCGGCATCACCAGTAGAAAACAGGAAGTTGTTATGCCTCTGTACAGACAGCTTGTCAGACCCCATCTGGAGTACTGCGTGCAGTTCTGGAGACCCAATCTCCGCAAAGATATAGACAGGATGGAAGCTGTCCAGAGGAGGGCAACTAAAATGGTGCAGGGTCTGCACCGGAAGACATATGAAGAGAGACTTAAAGAGCTTAATATGTATAGCCTCGAGGAAAGGAGGGAGAGGGGGGACATGATAGAAACTTTCAAGTACCTCAAGGGAATCAACAAAGTCCAAGAGGTAGCATCCTTCAAAAAAAAGAGGTGTGCAAGAACAAGGGGTACAATTTGAAGATGGGGGGCCTAGAGGTAACTTAAAGAAGTGTTTTTTCACAGAGAGGGTTGTGGAGTCGAAAACAGTGGTGGAATTCAAGCATGCATGGGACAGTCATAAGGCAATTCTAGGGCATGGGGGTAGGAAGAAGTAGGCTGCTGGTTAACTAGGATCTGCAGCTCATCCATTAGGTAGGGAAATGGGCAGACTGGGTGGGCCCAGCGGTCCTTATCTGCCGTCAAATTCTATGTTTCTATGTTTCCTTCCTCTGCCTCCAAGCCTGCCCAGTGATAGGATGGAGGGTGCCTCCACCATTCCCGTCCTGTTTCCCCTGGGTCCTCCCATGAGAGGCCTGCTCCGCCACTTCCTTTCCACCTGGTCCGATGTCACCACAGACAGGTGAGGTCCTCGAGGTTGTCGGTCAGGGTCTGCCCAGGTAGGTTGGCACCTCTAGAGTTTGAGGCTTACCCACCTTGCCAAGCCTGTGCCCCACGGAAGGACATAATATTGTTGACATCCTGTCTGCCCTTCAGGACGACATTACCCAGCTCCTCCGCAAGGAGTTTGTGGCTCCTGTCTTGGACCCTCCAGTACAACCAGGATTCGTTTCCAGGTACTTCCTAGTGCCAAAATGAATGGGGGGGCTAGTGCCCCATCTTAGATCTGCACAACCTGAACAAGTTTCTCGGGCAGTGCACCTTCAGGATGGTCACTCTGTCTCAGATCATACCATCTCTCAAGCAGAACATGTGGTTTTGCTCTCTGGATCTTCAGGACACATTCTTCCATGCCCCAATCTGTCCATCCCATGGCCAGTTCCTCCGGTCCTGGGTGGAGTGTATCCTCTATCAGTTCCAGGCCATGCCATTTGGCCTTTCCTTCGTCCCCAGGGTCTTCATTTAAGGCATAGCAATGGTGGCAGCTTATCTGAGGCTCCGAGGGGTCCAGGTGTATCCCTACCGGGACAACTGGCTAATTGTGGGTCTCTCCAGGCTGGAGGTGGAGAGGTCCAAGGATGTGGCCTTCCAGACCTGCATCTCTCTTGGCCTCCTGGTCAACGAGGCCAAGGCAGAACTCATGCCCTCACAGGTGACCCAATACATCAGGGTGGAGTTTGACTCTTGCAGAGCCAGGGCTTGGCTTCCGGTGGACAGGGTGGAGGCTCTCTCCTCCTTTCCCTGAACATTTTGGGTTGGGCAATTGCACCCTGCTTGGGACTTCCTGCGCCTCTTTGGATACATGGCAGCATACACCACCGTGTTCCGTTTGGCCCGGTGGACAATGCGCTCTCTGCAGTGTGAGCTTGCCTGCCAATGATCTCAGCACAAGGGCCACTTTGACCAGCCGGTCACTGTGACCCAACCAATGTGGGACGCCCTCCAGTGGTGGTTAGTCCTGGAACATCTGCATGAAGGGATCCCATTTGTCCGCCCAGAGCCAGCGGTCATCCTGACGACTGATGCCTCTCTCATGGGCTGGTGTGCTCACATGGGGGAACACAGAGTCCATGGGCTCTGGACACCTGAGAAGTCCTGGTGTCACATCAGCCTGCTTGAGCTTCGGGCAGTTCGGCTGGCATTAATAGCCTTTGCTCCGCACATTCAGGGTCAGGTCATTCAAGTCCAGACGGATAACATGACCATGTACTACCTCGACAAACTGGGTGGGATGCACTTCCTTCCTCCATGCAGGGAAGCTCTCCATGTTTGAACCCTCGTGCGCAGCCTGGAAGCCGATCTCCTGGCCATCCATGTGGCCGGTGTCTCCAAGCAAGTGGCAGACGCTCTCAGCCATGTGAGCGAAGCATCTCACGAGTGGTCTCTCCACCCATCGGTAGTACACAGCCTGTTCTCCCAGAAGGGCACACCTCTGGAGGGCCCGTTTGCCTCCAGGGAGAATGCAAACCTGAGACTGTAGTGTGCCCACCCCCCTCAGCAGGTAACGCTGCAGGGGGATGCCATCTCCAGGCCCTGGACCCCGGGCCCTCTTTACGCCTTCCCTCAGTTTCTCTTGATCCACATGGTGTTGCTCAAGACAAAAAGGGACAAGGCTTGGGTGATCCTGGTGTCTTCGGACTGGCCCTGACAGTTCTGGTACCCCAATCTCCCCAGCCTCAGCAGCAGGCTCCCAAGGTGTCTTCATCTATGCCTGGACCTGCTGCTCTCGTTCAACCAGGGGAAGGTACTTCACCCGGACCTACAATCCCTGTACCTGACAGCCTGGTTCCTGAGCGACTAGAGAACTTACTTCGAGAGGGCTCTTGCAGTAGGTAATTACATATAGGACTGAAGCCGGCAGGCCCATGACCCTAATGGAAAATTTCTAGCTTAGCGGTCTCTGATGGGACCGCCCCATGTCAGGTGACCGCGCCAGATGACGTCGGTATAAAGGGGAGGTCCCCCACACCCGCCTTCCATTTCTTTCCCAGTTTATTACCGTTTTTTCTCGATTTTCTTTCTAAAAAATCATCCATCTGCCGTGTATGTCATCCCCTACTCCATCCGATTCGCATAAAAATAAGTGCGGTTCTTGCGGCGCCCAGCTCCCGCACAAGGATGGACACTCCCAGTGCCTATTCTGCTTAGGCCCGGATCGCTCCATGGAGAAGTGCCAGCAGTTTAACGCCGCCACCCACAAACAGAGGCATCAGTCCCTGGAGGCCCACACCCTGAAGAAGAAGATGTCCTCCATGGAGAAGGAGCTGAAGAAGCTCCGGCAGGCTTCAACTTCCCCTGAGGGTCACCATAAGGAGAAGGACCGGGACTCCCGAGGCGGCAGCGTCTACCCTCCCGTCGGGCTTGCGTTTGGGCCCATCGGGAGCCTCCGGGACAAAGGAGGCAGCTGCTCCCGAGAAGCCCGCCACTGTGCGGCTGGGGAGAGCGGTTCCGTAAGTCAGACGTTGGTGCCTCCGACGTCCGCTGCTAAGGCTTCTAAAATGCCTGACCCTTTGGGGCAGCGCATGGCTTTGAAACTCCCGCCAAGACCACTCCTCCTCACAGCCTTCATCGGAGTTGGGTCCGATAAGTCAGACGCTGGCTCCTCCGACACCTGCCCGGATCCCGCCGGTGGGCATGGACATTGGCTCCTCCGACGGATGCACGGCATTAGAGCCGATGCTGGACCCTATTGTCAAGTCCGTCATCCCCAGCTCACCGTTATTGTACGAGGCTCCAGCGTCTCCTTTGTTAGACCCCAGGGACTTTAGCCTGCCTTCCCTGGATGACAACGAGGATTCAGGTACACTACCACCAGGTCTCCCTTCCTCCCGCCAGGCCGGACGACCTGACGTTGGACTCTCAGGTGCCGGCTCTGACGCCAGCCTATCCAATGCAGTGTGACATCCCCTTACCGGATGCCGTCCCAACGCGGCACCCGATGCCCACCGGCCCTCCTGTACCTGGCCCATGGGCGGGGCCTTTCCCAGGGCCTTCTGCCCCATCAGGACCCCTGGTGCCCGGGTGTCTGACCCCGTCTTATCCGACGCCGTCCTACCCGTGACCGCAGTGTCCCACGCCACAGTACCCGATGCCAGACTTAGGTCTCTCCAAAGATGTCATCAGTGTGGTCGAGGCTTCTCAGAAGGAGTAAGCCTGAAAATGCTATGCCTTCAAATGGAAAAGGTTCTCCATTTGGTGCCAGGGCAAGGGGTTTGACCCCTTATCTTTTCCGATGGTTAGCATTCTCGACTACCTTTGGTCCCTCTCTCAGTCGGGCTTTCAGTCGGCGACCCTTAAATTGTACCTGGCAGCCATCTCTGCCTACTGGGCGTGGGCTGGTATGCAGTCGGTGGTGCAGGAGAAGGTGGCCTGGTGCCTTTTTAAAGGTCTTAACCACATTTTCCCTCTGGTGCGTGAACCACCACTACCTTGGGACTTGTTGCTGATGTTGGCAAAGCTCATGTGCAAGCCATTCAAATTGATGCACAGGTGTGACATGTCTCGCCTGTCATGGAAGACCACCTTCGTGGTGGCTATTATGTCAGCCAGAAGGATCAGTGAGCTCCAGGTGCTCTCGGTGGAGTCTCCTTATCTGGTCTTCCACAACCCGAAGTTCCTTCTGAAGGTTGTGTCAGATTTTCACCTTAAACATATGATTAATCTCCCAGTGTACTTCACCAACCACACCTCGGAGGCTGAGCACAGGCTCTATACATTGGACAGGTGGCAAACGCTAGCCTACTATAAGGAGCGCATGGCTGGAATTCGGGGAGAGGTTCACCAGCTATTTGTCACCTACGCTGAAGTCTTACTTGGCATACCAGCAGCTAAGCAGATGATTGGCAGGTGGATTCTGTCCTGCATCAACCTCTGCTATAGGTTGTCAGGCAGGGAGCCTCCTGTAGGACTAAGGGCTCATTCCACCCATCATACCACTGCCTCAGTGGCTGCTTCCAAGGACATCCCTAGCCAGGAAATCTGCAGGGCTGCTACCTGGAAGTCAGCATACACCTTCATCTCCCATTATCACATCAACCTTGAGTCACGCCAGGATGCTTGTTTTGGGGCCTTAGTTCTCCAGTCTCTGTTCCCTAAATAGGGGGTGTGTCCCTCGCCCCCTCCTCCCTGAGAACTGCTAGGAGTCTGCCAGAAGTGTGGATTGAACATCATATCCTAGTCCCTAGAAAAACAGGTTACTCACATGTAACAGTAGATCTTACTTCAAGGGGGCTCTTGCAGTAGGCAACACTGTTAGGACTAAGCCGCCAGGCGCCAGGACCCCACGGAAAAATTCTAGCTAGCAGTACCAAATCTCGACATCCGATCTGGTATAAAGGGGAGTTGCCCACACTCACCTCAGTTATTTTCCCACCATCGACCTGCGCTCATCGGACTTTTTGTATCAGTGCAGCTACAATCGACTGCCATTTTTCTTTCCCCTTAGGGTTTTTTTTATTAGTAGTTACAGTAACATTTTTGACCTGATGTCCTTGCCGCATTCTTCTACTGAGACTCACAAATCCAAGTGTGCCTACAGGAAGCAGCTCCTGGAAAAAAACAGTCAATCCACGTGTGTCATCTGCTTAGTAACAGACCATGACACCGATGCCTGCCAGAAGTTCAGTTCAGTCATGTGGAAAAGGAGGCAGAAGGTGTTGGAATCGCACCTCCTGCAGCAGAAGCTGACCTCCCTAGAGAGAGAACTGCAGTCCTGTTCCACAGCTGGGGCTTCTGGGTATCCTCCGTCGACATCGAGAAAGAAGCACAAAAAACATCGGGACCAGGCTCGGTCCACCTTGGAGTCACAGTCTTCTCTCGGGACTGAGACAGCTGCAGAGTCTTCCTCCAGCCGGGGATTGACATCCTCATCCATGCGAGCCCTCCTTCCGTCAGGGCTGCCAGCGGACCTGACCCGCCTTCCGTAGTTCTCACTTCTGAGGGCATGGAGGTTCCGTCCTCTGCCCTGCTGCTCAGGCCATTCCTCATGCAAGGGCCTGATGCAGGTGGCCAGGCCAATTCTAAGGGTGAGGCTGCAGCTGATTCCACCGTCCAGGCCTCGGCGTCTCTGCCGGACCCTGGACCAGGGTCTGGCGACAGTCTAGTAGACTGATGCCCACTATCACCCTCTGGGCCACAGCCTTCCTCTGCAGAGCAGCCATCCTTGGGGCTACATGATTCCGGGCTCTCACTGGGGGCGGCCTTCCAGGTCCCCCCCTTAGTCCCCGGCGAGAGCCGTGTCTCCTGCAGGGGCCCCAGCACCCAATGGTCCCAGACAACAACGTCCACTTTCCCCAGACCAGTCTGGCTTATCCTAGTCTGCTTCAGAGCCTGCAGCACCTCCTTAGGTTTCCGCCTCTGGGCTTGGCTCATCAGGTGTGCTTCCAGAAGCTGAACAGCTGGCTTCATCGTCGGGCCTGGATTCAGGTGCCATCTTAGACTTGGCCTTCCACATGGTGTCCTCTGGAAGGATGCTGGGGCACAGCTGGTATGTCGTCAGGCCACACATTGGACCTTCTGGAGCACTATCCGGTGTTTACTTGTGCCGTTCAACCAATGCTCCTCTGCCGTACTTCGGTGGGTATGGGGGCCTTATTAAATGCCTGGTGGGCATCGGCTCCATGGCCTGTTTTGACCTCTCAATCCATGGTACCTTTGTCTTCACCTAGAAGGGATGCCAACCTTCAGATCTAGGTAACTCTCCCCGGGATCGGGGTTCCCATCGGCAGCGGATCAGGAAGTTACCTCCAGGGTCTCCCCTTTACTGGGTTCAGCAGTGGATTCGGAGCGGTTCATCCACGTGGTCTCCAATTCCCCGGGCTCCCCTACTCCACTTTTTTCTCCTTCAAAACTTTAGGTTTGAGATAGCCCAAATCGCCCCCAGAAGATCATTCCTTCCTGGAGATGATGAGGGTGACACAAGCCCTCCAGGGGTGGCGCACAGAGGATCAGGACCCACAGCCGAGACACCTCGCGCAGCATCTGCGCCTTTCTGATGTGGAGGTGGTGGTGATCCCACCCTTGATTCCTACCCATGACGACGTATCCTCCATGGTGTGGTTGCAGCTAGCTTCGGTTCCTGCCACCCCACACAAGGCTGATTGCCTTTATCACGTCTGTATGGTAAGGAACACTTCACCTCCCAGCCCAAGGCAGACCTCTCTGTTCTTGAGGGATTTCCGTGTACATGAGATGACCCAGGTTTCTGAGACCACCCATCGGACCAGGAGTCAGGGTTTCTGGACTCTTAGGCCATAAGGCTTATGCTTCTTCGACTTTGGCCTTGAGGGCTCAGAACTATCTGGCCCACATGCTGGTACACCAGCAGTCCATTTTGGGTCAAATTGGAGATTTGCTTCATTCCAATGGGGATTCTTCTACTCAGTCTCAATTGGACCACATCCTTGCCTCGGCATCAGATGTGTGGTACTATGCCTTAAGGGCCTCGTACGATACAGTGGATGTGGCAGCCCGGTCTGCGGCCTCTGCAGTTTGTCTCTGACGCACCTTAGTGCTGTGACCCAGGCCTCCATTTTAGTGTTTGGGATACCACCCCTATTTTCAGGGGATGATGTTTTTCCACAAATCAAAAAAAAAAAAAAGACGTGGAAGGGGAATCCAGGGTTTAGTTTTCCCACTAGACATTTGCCGCTCGGGTGGTAGGTCAGATTTCTTCAACCCACAGGACAGGGCAAGATATAGAGAAATGTAGAGCTGGGGCTCCCCCTCCCAGGAGACATTCCCCTCTCGACAACTCTCCTTTTTTCTCTGTGTTTTCTATTACCGTTTCTAGTATGGGCATTGCCTTAGGATTTTTTTTGGACCTTTTTAGGTTAGATGCCTTCGGTTCTGTCCGATTTGTGACCTTCTGTGCTCCCATCTTCGCCAGATTGCAGCGCGTCTCATCTTTGGTGGCTCCTTTGGAGGCAGGGCTGGCATCCTTCAGGATTACCTCCTCTTTCCTTTTTTCTCTCCAGGTGTCTCTCCTTTATTATTTCTTTTTTATTTTAGCCTTTGGTAACAGGGTAAGGCCCACTAGGCACAAGTGCCTGTTTTTAGGGGCGACCTTGGAGCACTGAGCAGTTAAGCGACTTGCTCACAGTCACACAGTATGCAAGTGGAGGTTGTGAGAATCAAACCCAGGTCTGGTCTGCTAGATGTACCAGGCTCATTCACAGCTCATTACTCTAACCTCCAGGCTATACTGCCAGCCCGGTTACCAAAGACTTGGGTACATCCTTTAAGCTGGAAGGTACATGGGTCACTAGATCACATAGAGTAGTTCTCTAGAAGGCATCTGAACATTTTGCTGTGTTCTTGGAGATAAAACTATAGTCTTGATCCTTTCTTACAGAAAGTGGCTCTTTTGTCCAGGCAAGAAATGTTCACAGAAGACCTTACTTTGCACAAGGGGTAAATGCTTGGCTACAGTTGTAAAATGAATAGTCATTTTTCAGAGGTATAGAGCCTTCAAAATGTTCAAGTCATTGAACAAAATCAGGAGACAAAATAATCAAATAGTATTAAAAGCTAGTTGGTAAAAATTAGTTTTCAGTTTGCTTTTTTTGTAACTTTGTCTACTGTTCTAACAAAAACTTGCACTCATTTCCTCATACAAGGCAAGAATAAGTACATGAACAAATGCTTACAGTCTTGTGATATACACAACTGTCCCCTGTAACCTGATACAAAAGGAATAGGGGATGCCCAGTGTTCAATATATTAGTCCCAAAATGCTAACCATCTCAATGGCTTTGGAATGTCCAGAAACAGGTAGAATTTATATAATGTTCTCCACAATCCCTATGGATTGTTTTTATCCACTTGTACAAATATAAGTAAAAAACATGAAAATATAGCACCCTTCTATATCACTTTTGCACAGCAATAATAATGCCATTTTCAACTGTATGAACTATAATCATTACACTAAAGCACAGCACAATATTAAAGGTTGATTCCCCAATTATGTTTTTGCCGCGGCACCCTAGCCCCATAAACAGGCTCGCCAACCCTCACCCGGATTGCCCCAGTGGGGCTGCCGAGCGGAACTATCGTGGGCTGGAGGGTCGGGCACCGAGCCCCGGCTCATACACGGGGGTCGTCGATTCTTCCTAATTTTGTCTTCCCCTGGAGCTGGGAACATGCAATGACGCTAGCAGGCAAGCGTCTGTCCCAGCTTCACCCACATTATGGCGTGATGCTGTATCCCCCAGCCTCCGCCAGGGGGCAACCGACACTTGGACCAGCTAACCCCCCTTCCCTGGAGAAGGAGAGCCATCCTCTGGACGCTCAATCTTTCTCCTCCCCTGCCGACCCCCGGCGGCCTGTGCCTGTTCCCGAACACGGGTCTCCAGCA
Organism: Neoceratodus forsteri; assembly: GCA_016271365.2. Classification (NCBI taxonomy): domain Eukaryota; kingdom Metazoa; phylum Chordata; order Ceratodontiformes; family Ceratodontidae; genus Neoceratodus; species Neoceratodus forsteri. The sequence continues at coordinate 1,541,357,706 of CM057456.1, read as the reverse complement.
TGGCACGAGGTGTGGCGTCCAGTGCCTCAACCCTTAGTGCCACCGGGCCAGCTTAAAGGGTGATTTTAACAAGTCAAATATTCAGACATTTATGACAGTAATGGCCTCCATTATTTGTACCTGATGCCTCATCAACTCCCCTCAGATAGTAGAGCATGAACTGAGTTGGTGTAAGCCACCACGTGGATCTGAGCGGTCTGTGTTCAGAAACTTTCCCAAAAAGTTAATGTCCAACAGTCTCTACTAATCCTACAAGGAGGGAAGATGCCATCAAAGATACAGATTGCAGCAGAAAAAATTAAGAACTACCATGGAAGAGCACATAGAGACTCAGTGTCCCAGATTGCCCTGAATTATGCTTCTACTCATTGTACGTGAGCCAAATAAGCAGATTCATTCATCTCCTGGTTCATCTCCGACTTCTTCCTCCTCCTCTGCTTCAGCAGCTGCTTTTGTTGCAAATTTCTTTTCAGTTTTTTCAAGCCATCGACTCACGTCCTTGGGATCGGTAAACTGCCAGGATTTGCCACCATAGGTAATCCGCAGTCTAGCTGGCAGAAGGAATGAGTGGACCACTCCACGTGCCCAAAGCCTGTGCCAAACCTCTTGTGTCTGGCCCGTGTTTGAAAAGACAAATCCAGACAAATTTTTACATCCAGCTCGTTGGTGATGAGCAGGTATGCTGCCCATGCCGTTGATAGAAGCATGTCTTGAATCTCTGCTCCTGATATTTTCACCAACGCAGTGCAGGGCTGTTTAGTGTTGGCAGGTCGCACCCTAGGGTTCACACAGTAGGCCCTCTGCAGTGTGCTTCAGTCAAAGTCCCCTGGTAGGGTGATAGACATCCAGTCTTTGAGAAAGTCCGGTAAATTCAATCCCTCCACTCCCTCAGGTACACCAACTAACCTGAGATTCCCTGCCCAAGTTTCATTTTCTAAGATTTTGAGTCTGCCTTTCAGAGGAGTATTTTCCTGTGTTAGGGTAGGGACTGTGACCTTAGGAAAAATATATATTAATGGCTGCATCATGTCTTTCCTGCTTTGTTGAAGTGTTCTCTATTTTTATAGTGTCCATTGACTGGCTGTCATGTGGTGCCAGGGTGGGTTCGATGCTGGTTTGGGCGTGCCATGTAGCTCATGACTCGCTGTCTCTCTGGCCTTCCCTGTTTTTGTGTGGCAGGTTTAGAAGTCCCATGACGAATTTTAGATGGTCACAGTGGTGGTGTCCTCAGGAACTTCATTCTGGTGGAACTATTCGGGGTTCATCTAGTTGAAATTGTTTTATGTGATAAATTTACTGAGCTGAAGTACAGAGCTTGTAAGAAAGGCTTCCTGCCTGGAGATCTGCTCTGTAGTGTCCCCCCCCCCCTTGCATTTTAATAGCACAGGATTGGTGCAGGCTCGGATATCCAACAGTTGTCATTCCAAAGGTGCGGGTGACGGACAGAAGTCACGGTCAACAAAGTCACCAGTGTAGTAGTTGGAACATTGTAAAGATACCTCAGATGTACAACTCTCAAGATCTGGAATCTGCTCATGACTGAACTACAGATTGGACTATTAAAAATAATTCTTCAGTATATTCCAGGTGCTGCATGCTAGCCCCACTCTCCATCGAAGTGATCTGTTGCCCAGTGAACACAGTTTATGACTCCCATACATTTGTTGTGATAATTCCCAGGCATGCAGCTATGGCTGGTAAAGATGTGATGTGCACAAGCGACCTAGCTTTATTTCTTTGTTAAGTTTTACAATAAAAACTGGGTCCTGTGGAGGTAACTGACATGCAAGTACAGTACAGACTGCATAGAAATAAACATCACAAGGGCATTTGTATATGACACATTTTGCTTTTCCAGGAACACACTGGGGCTCGACCCAGCTTTCAGCCTCCCATGTATCCAGTCAAAGTCAGAATTCCCTGTAATGTATGCTTGAGTTATAGTGGTATGGGTGAAATCTAAGTGTAGTCTTCCAGATTCCCCTACCCTCAAGCCAACCTCCTTCTCTAATCCTAAGTGAGTCCCAGCCCTCCATATGTTAATGTTTCTCTAAGGGACAAAGTTAGGGCCATGCTGCATCACATACAATACCAAGATGTTCAATCTGGAAGTGTAAGTCTGCTGTCCCAGGCTGACAGGTTCTTAATCTTCCAAGAATCAGACTTCACCATTGATTCCCACTAGTGGGTCTCAGCCAATGGTGCCAGGACAGAGCACGTGCCACAACTTTTCAGAAGGCTGGCACTGTGGCAGGTAGCATACATGCACGACATCAGGCATCAGTGCATACTGCCTCTGTTACACTGCTGCGTTAGCCTCCAACCGCCTCAGTTCCTTTTTCCCCGCTGTCGTATGCGCATCTGTGATGACGTCACTTGACTGTGAGGATTCAGAACTTCACCATCTGTACTACAACAGCATGCAGTTCTTCAGATTTTCCAAGAATCAATCTTTACCATTCATTGCCACTTATGGGTCTAAGCCGGAGGCACTAGGACCCCATGGGAGGAAAGTCTTTTGCAGTCTAGGGAACCAACGTCTGTGCTGCCCACGAGGCAGACATAGAGAAGTCATTTTACAGGTTGTCCAGTAACTAACACCGGCCCCCTACCTTCCTCATTTCTGTTTTTGCTGCCGTCAAGTGCACAGTGTGAGAGCTTTGTCACTGAAACTGCGTCATATAGTTTTAATTTGACACAGTTCATCTCAGCACTATTTTTTCTTGGTACTGTTTTTTATTTTGTTTCCTTCATTTTAGTTTTGCACTGAGCTCCTTTTCTTTTCTGTTTTTGATAATTTTGCTGCAGCACCATTTCCGGTCCTGAACAGCATTAAGGGCAAGAAGATCAAATAGAAGAAGAGGAGATGCGGTGGCCCTCCCCTCCCCACCCTGCGGGGGATCCGTATAACGAGCCCCTTCCCAGTACTTTGTACTGAGGAAGACCATGGCCCTCTATGCGCTTGCCTCACCAAGGCATTGGGAGGCCCTGGGGAGGGGACAGGTGGACAGTCGGCAGGTTCTGAAGCCAGCCCCTCCTTAGGCCTCAAGGTTATTGTCATTTCTTCCTCCGAGTGGTCAGATGACCTGGGGGGGGGGATGATGTGCCAACCTTGAACCTGTGAATGGGGCCAGCAAGGATGGAGGCCTTCCTGGGTCTGATTCTGAGCCTGTCTGAAAGCCAGGAGCCTCCTCTGGAGTTGCCCCTCAGGCTGGCGCTGGGGATGGCTGTGGGACCCTTTCTGGCACCGTTCACAGTGCTGGTTTGGGTTCCAGTGCTGGATCTGGTCCCGGTGATTATTTGTGGTGCTGGATTTGGGACTGGTGCCGTTCTTGGTGCATGGTCTAGGTCTGGTGCCATATGTATTGCCAAGTCCAAGGCTGACTCTTCTGGAGGTCCTGGCCTAGAGTCTGGGACTTGACCCTGGGGGCAAAGTTAGTTCTGGTGAGACAGTGCAGCAAGGCATTAGGCCAGCTGCTCACCCCTTGTCCAGAGGTGGTGGAAACTCTGACATGGATTGCAGCAGTAGTGCAAGGCCCAACTTCTGTCCCTAACCATCTAACACTGTCACTGGTGATGATCGGGGATGCCCTCTGGGACACATACAGTTCCACTCTCCCCATCTGAGGGTTCCCCCCAAGGACACCATCTGGACCACTCCAAAGAAGTTGGTCATTCACAGATGGGCAAGTCTGCAAAGGGCCTCCTTCTAGGGCGAGGTTCCCTGACCATTCTCACAGCCTTGACAGAGGACCTGGCCTGGTCATCCATGACCCTTCTCCGCCTCCTCTGCCTCCCACTTCTCCAACAACATGACTGGCTGGCATCGTTAGACATGCAAGATGCCCACCAGCATGTTCTAGTGCACCCAAATCATCACAAATACCTTTGCTTTGTGGCCCTGGGTCAACATACCAATTCAGAGTCCTGCCCTTTGGGCTTTCCTCTGTGCCTTGTGTCTTTACCAAGTGTTTCCAGTTCTCACTGCACACCTTCAAAAGCTCAGCATTCAAGTCTTCCCCTTCCTAGACGATTGGCTTTTGTCAAACCCACCAAGGCAGGAGACACAGGAAGCAGTGTCCACGACATTTCAGTTCCTCACCTCCATGGGGATCTTGCTGAACCTAGAGAAGTCATGATTTCAACCTTCCCAGCAACTCCTCTTTATAGGAGCACTCTTGGATACTGCAAAAGCAAAGGCTTTTCTCCCGGAGGATAGGAGGAAAGACATTCTGCAAATGGCTCGTTTCATCAGAGACAATAACTCTGTATGGGCTCACTCCATGCAATGTATGTTAGGCCTCATGGCCTCCTCCATATTCACAGTGCCTCTAGCTCAACTGCACATGAGGACCACTCAGTGGATGCTCACATCCACAGTCTTATCCCATCAAAGTGACAGAGCCACAGCGGCTATCTCTAGCATGGTGGATACAATATACATGGTGGATACAAGAAGACAGCCTTCTGCAAGGTCTGCCCTTTGCCCCACCGGAATCTGAGATCACCATCACCCGGATGCATCTCTGCTCGGCTGGGGAACTCACTGCCAAGACCTTCACACTCATGGAGTGTGGACTCTGGAAGAGTTTCATCTCCACATCAATATTCTAGAGATGAGGGCATTCCTGTATGCCCTCTGAGTCCTAGAAGAGGTTGTTAGTCACAAAGTAATTCTTCTTCAGACGTACAACAGAGAAGCCATGAGGGTATGGAAGTGGTGCCTTGAAGACAATGTCCTGAACCAGGCAGTTTACCTGCCAGGAACTCAGAATGATCTGGTGGACCACCTCAGCAGGAGAGACTCAGATACTCACAAGTGGTCACTTGCAACAGACGTCATGCAGTCGCTGTTCAGCAAATGGGGCAGTCCAGACCTGGACCTTTTTGCATTCCCACTCATTGCAAAACTTCCTCTATTCTGCTCCAGAAATCCAGTACCTGGTGTTTTCTGTCAGGATGCATTCAGGCTGTGGTGGACAAGACGTTTTCTGTATGCATTGCCACCTCTCCCGCTAATTCAGAGGGTGCTGCTCAGACTAGAGGCACAAGGGGACGAGATGATTCTACTTGTACCATACTGTCTTCAACAAGTATGGTTTCCCTTACTCTGCAAGCTGTCAGAGTCCCCTTCAAAACAGTTGCCTCTGTGAACGGACTTCCTGACACAGGGATCCCTGGTCCATCCCAACCTGCACTCCCTTCACCTCAATGCCTGGCTCCTGAAGAGATAGAAGTGAGCAGGTTTAAAGTTTCTCAGAGAATCTCGGACATCCTCTTAGCAGCTCTCGTAAGCCTTCCACCAAGAAGACTTACATGGCCAAATGGAAGCGCTTCTCAGAATGGTGTACTAAGATCTACTTAGATACTTTTCGGTGTCCTCCGGAAAAAGTGTTGGAGTACGTATTAGACCTTTCAGATGCAGGATTGCAATACTTATCTGTAAAGGTGCACCTCTGCACACATGTTGCCTATCATGAGCCAGTCTAGAACATGTTCATGGCTCAGTTACCACTTATCAAGAGGTTCCTTAAAGGCATTCTTCACACAAGGCCCCCAGTTAGGAAACCGGTTGCCCCCTGGGATATAAATCTTTTGCTAGACATGCTCACACGTAAACCTTTTGAGCCTCTAGCTACGTGTGATCTCTAAGTTTCTGACCTGGAAGACCGCCTCTCTGGTGGCCTTCACTTCTGCTCACAGGGTCTCTGAAATACATGCCTTGGTCACAGACCCTCCGTATACCGTCTTTCATAAAGGCAAGGTGGTCCTCCGTACTCACCCTAAGTTCCTACCCAAAGTGGTTTCGGATTTCCACTTCAACCAGCCATTGGTTTTTCCCACTTATTTCTCTAACTTCCAGAATGAAGGGGAACACACCCTTCATTCTCTGGATGTTAAGAGGGCTCTACAATTCTATATCGATAGAACTGGGGATATACGTCAGGCCAAGCAACTCATTGTGTCCTTCATCGTGGCCCTGCTGGGTCAGCCAGTGTCCATCATATGTATCTCTGCTTGAATAGTGGCATGTCTTCGCCATTGCTACTCTATGGCACAGGTCATGTTGGTGGGCCTGGTGTGTGCCCACTCTACTATAGTAGTTGCTGCATCCCTGGTGGAAATCCACTCTGTTCCCATTAATGACATTTACACATCGACTACATGGAGCTCAGTGCACACTTTCATGAAGCACTGTGTGCTGGATGTCCATGCCAGAGAGCATGCTTCCTTTGGCAGGACAATCCTTAATGGACTTCTGTACTAAGTGAGCATCGTCTCCTACTGCCCTGCTCAGGAGATTTGTTTTTTAGCTTGGTACTGTAACCCAGAAATATGAATAAATGGTGAAGACTTTAAGTCCTGGAAGATATGAAAATTATGTACTCACTGTAATTCTTGATCTTCTTAGACAAGTCTTCACCATTTAGTCATCACGCCCCTCCCCACCATCCCCTGAGCTCACTCAATCCATTCCTGGTCTTCACTCCCTCATTTGGTTTGGGCTGTGAAGACATTGTTTAAATTGACCCTTCTTATATGGGTCAATTGGGCTATCGTTGCCCTTGTTAGGATAGGGGTTTCTTAGATTACATTATGCTGCACTGCCTCAGTAAAAAGATACTGAGGCAGTTGGAGGGATTGACGCCCGAGACAGCTTGTAACGCCAAGCTTAGTCTCCAGTGCTACATGCATGCATGGCCCCTATCTTGCACTCCGGAAGATTTTTGGCTCCCACATGGTCCCACTGCCTCTGGCATGTAACCCAGAAGTATGAATAAATGGTGAAAACGTGTTCAAGAAGATCAAGAATTATGGCGAGTACGTCATTTTCATTTATTCCTCCTCTGCTTCCAGCACTGCATGATGCTGCCAGTGCTGCCTGGCATAGGCCCAACCTGGTACCTGCCATGCCTAGAAAGGCTGATAAGCTTTACCAGGCACCTTTGGAACTGCTTTTCTATGCAGCCAAGCTGGAAACCAACTCAGTGGTAATCAAGGCAGCTCATGACCAGTCTAAGATGCCCAAGCACCTTAGCTACCTCCCCCCGATGGGGACTCTCAGAGGACTGACCTCTGGGACAAGAGGACTTTTGCCTCAGCCACTTTGGGCCTTAGAATTGCCAACTACTTGTCTCATATGATCAAATACAAAAATATCCTCTGGAAGAAGGGCAAGGCTGCTGCTCAAGCCCTTGCTGAGTGTACCCAGAGACAAGAACATCTAGAACAGCCTGCAGATGTTCCACCTGTTCCCACCTCTTATCCTCCAGACCACATAGTGGTGCTCAAGGAGGAGGTTTCACCTTGCGCGAAAGGGCCATTGAACCAGTGCCCAGGTGGCAGAGGAACAATGGATTGTACTCCCAGTTCTTCGTGGTTCCCAAAAGAACTAGGGACCCAAGGCCCATTCTAGACCTCAAGGAGCTGAATCTTTACATCCAATACAGAAAGTTCCGGATAGTAACTCCACACGGCCTTCTTCGTCTGCTCAAGCAGGGCGACTGGCTGTGCTCCCTGGACATGCAGGATGCCTATCTGCATATCATGGTTTGCCCCCCTCACAGGTGGTACCTGCAGCTCCTCTTCTAGGGGGCGCATTATCAGTTCAGAGTGTCACCCTTTGGCTTATTCTCTGTGCCATGGGTATTTGTGCTTAACAGCTGTAGCAGCAGCCCTCCGACACGAGGCCGTTACATGTTCCCCTGCTTGGACGACTGGTTACTGAAAGCCCAGTCCAGGGAGCTACTCTTGCTGACTGTAGAATGCACCCTGCAGCTGTTCCATTCCTTGGGCATTACTGTCAGTTTACTCAAGTCTGCGCTGACCCCGTCCCAGCGGCTGCAGTACACGGGCAGTTTTGGATTCTACTTATGGCAGAGCCTTCCTACCACAAGACAGGGTGGACTGCCTCATAGCTCAGAGCCAGGAAGTGTCTCAGTGCCAGTATGTCCCAGCCAGGACATTCTTGAGGCTACTAGGCTTAATGGCTGCAGCCATTGTCACAGTCCCTTTGGCCAGATTACATATAAGGATCCCACAGTGGACCCTCAGGGTCCAGTGGGATCAACACTTCAGCAGTCTGGATCTGCTGGTCCTTGTCTCCTCCCCAGTACGCAAGGTGCTTCAGTGGTGGATGGCTCCAGACAGTCTCCTGAAAGGGTTCCCTTTCTTATCCCACCCCTCACCAGTCATCACCACGGATGGTTCGGTTCGGGGTTAGGGGGTGCAAACCTGGTCCTTATCAGACCCAGGGGACCTCGTCCCAGTGGGAGACCCACCTCCACATAGACATCCAAGAAATGTGAGCAGTTCTGTACGCCTTGCAGGCCTTCCAGAACCATCTCTCTCTCCAGGACCACCGCTGGTGCAGTCGGACAACCTCAGTGTGGTCTATTACATCAACAAGCACGGGGGACACATTCCTACCCCCTGTGTCAGGAGGCAATGAGGGTCTGGTACTGGGCTCTAGATCATGGTCTAGAACTGTCGGCCATCCATGTGCTAGGTGTCCAAAATGCCCTGGCAGACAGCCTGGGCCTGTCACACTCCAAAATGCATGAGTGGGAACTGCTGACCTCGGTCACAGAACACCTATTTGACAGGTGGAGTTAGCCAGAGTTGGACCTTTTTGCTTCTCCACTTAACACAAAACTACTGTTTTTCTGCTTGCTAGATCCAGAGCCTGGCATTTTCTGGCAAGACATGTGGTGCCTCTACTGGAAAGAGAGGCTTCTTTATGCCTTCATACCCTTTTCTCTGATTCAGAGGGTGCTAACAGATGGAGGGTACCACCTTAAGTTTGGTGGATCCATTCTGGCCTTGTCAGATGTGGTTTCCATTACTGCAGCAATTGGCTGTGGAACCACCAGTTTCCCTTCTCCTCTGCTAGGTCCTGTTGACACAGGCACAGGGAACCCTGGTCCATCCAGACCTCGGGTCCCTCCACCTGCATGCATGGCTGCTGAAGACATACGAAGTAGCCAACAGAAGAAGGCCATTTGGTCTATCAAGTCTGCTTGTATTGAATGGTCCACAGCTTGAGCTACTGTCCCTGCCCTCTCTCCCCACTCCTCTCATCCTCCGTACACATGATCCTTACCTTCCCCCTATGCCTATCCCAGCCTCTCTTAAAGCTGCCTACTGTCTTCAATGATATTGCCTCTTCCGGCAGTGCATTCCAAGTGTCCACCACCCTTTCTGTAAATAAGTGCTTCCTGACCTCCCTCCTAAACCTCCCACCCTCCAGCTTAAGAGTGTGCCCCCTCATGTTATGGTTGCCACTCAGCTTAGAGACTCTCCTTATAAACCTTATTTATCCCTTTCAAGTACTTGAAGGTCCCAATCATTTCCCCTCTCTCCTGTGTTCCAGTTAGTACATGTTCAGTGCCCTCAACCTCTCCTTGTATGTCTTACCCTGCTGACCCGCTATCATCTTTGTAGTCCTCCTCTGGACCTTCTCCAGCAGATTAATGTCCTTTTTTTGAAGTGTGGGCACCAGTACTGAACGCCATACTCTAGATGCGGCTTTACCAGTTTGGAGTGTCTCAGAAGGTGGCTGATGTCCTGGTGGCTGCCAGAAACCTTCCACCAGGGTCACTTACACGATGAAGTGGAAGCACTTTGCTATCTGGGCCACTTCCCATTGCCTGGACCCTTTCACTTGTCCAGTGAACCAGGTTCTGGAGTATCTACTGACCTTTTCTGATGCAGGCCTCCAATACTCCCCTATTAAAGTGCACCAGTCAGCTATATCAGCCTTTCATGTGCCCATGGATGGCCGTACTGTGGCCCAATTGGATGTGGCCTGTACTTTTCTGAGGGGCATTCTGCGCTTGAAGCCTCCTATCTGTAATCCGGTCCTGGCTTGGGATCTTAATTTCATGCTAGAGAAGCTGACACTGCCTCCTTATGAACCAGCGGCATATTGTGAGCTATGCTTTCTGTTGTGGAAAGCATTATTTTTAGTTGCTATTACAGGAAGTACATGGAAGTATATTCCATGGTCTCCCCCCCACCCGATGACCCTTCTTTTGTTGCCGTCTTGAGACAGTTACAGGCAGCTATGGGCCTTGACACTGAGGAGCAGGACCCTATCTGGTGCCATTTGTCCAGCTACCTTGGTCTGCTGGACTCCCCTTCTCTGGTGATTCCCCCTCTAATCGAGCCTTTGAGGATGCCACCATGGCTGCTTGGCATTGGCCCACATTAGTACCAGCCATACCTTGGAAGGTGGACAAGTTTTACTAGGCTTCTGTGGGTAAACCTTTCTTTGCTGAACAGCCTCAAGTGGACTCGGTGGTAATTAATGCTTCCCACGACCTCACCCGAGAGACCCAAATACCTCAGTTCCCTGACAAGGAGTCCCAGCAGCTGGACCTCACTGGCGAGCGGACCTTTGGATCTGCATCTTGTACAGAAAGGGTCCTAAATTACATCACCCACGTGGTCCAGTTCCAGAACCAGCTCTGGGCTCAGGCCAAAGAGGCAACAAAAGCCCTTCTGGAGGACCGTCTGAGGCAGCATCTACTCCAGGACATTTAGTCTGGAGCTGATGTTAGCAAGCATCTCCTTCGCTCTGCCTACGATGCCATGGATGCCTTGTCCCGGGCGGCTGCAGCAGGCAGTTGTCTACAACACCACTCCTGGCTAAGGGTGTCGGGCTTTGCCCAAGATGTCCCACAATCCATCCTGAATGCCCCCTTAGAGGGTACAGACTGTTTGGAGTGGATGTGCAGGATATCTTATCAAACTTGCAGTCCTCCAGCCATACCCTGCCATCAGTCCATTCTGTGCACCACACCAACCAGCCTAAAGGCAGTCAGCATTTGCCCTTTTGGTGAGCAGCTCATAGGCATAAATACAGTACCAAACCGCAGGGTAAAGGCAGGGCAGCTGCTGCCCTGCCCACCACCACCTCCACCACAGAGAAATCTCCCAGAGGAGATGATGTGGCCCCGGCCACAGTTGCTACTTCAGCCTGACTTCTTTTCGCCCCCTCCCCCCAGATGGGCAGGAGGTGGTAGTCGAGGATCATTTGTCTCTGCAACTGTACAAGTGGAGGTAAATCACCAGAGATGCCTTGGTATAGCAGCTCATAGAAAATGGCCACACTCTGGGGCTTCTGGAATGGCCTGCAGAAAAAAAAAAAACAGTTCAGTCATCTTACCCACCAGAACACATTCCAGTGCTGTGGGAGGAGATTCGCACCTTGCAGCACAAAAAGGCTATAGAAACTGTCCCAAGGATGCATCAGGACAGGGGGTTCTACTCTCAGTTCTTCCTAGTTCCCAGATGGACAGGGGATCTCAGGCCCATCCTAGACCTCAGAGTCTTAAATTTCTTCATTCAGTACAAATCCAGAAACAAATGGTTTGATACCTTTTATTGGACCAACATAGATGTAACAAAACAAAACAGTGCCTAAGCTTTCGGACCAACCAAGTCCTTCCTCAGAAGCTTATGCCAGTTGTTTGGAAAATCACATTCTAGTAACACCCAGAATGTGATTTTCCAAATAACTGGCTTTAGCTTCTGAGGAAGGACTTGGTTGGTCCGAAAGCTTAGGCTCTGTTTTCTTTTGTTACATTTATGCTGGTCCAATAAAAGGTACCAAACCATTTGTTTCTGGATCTGTTCCTACAAGGACCAATATGGCAACTAACTAATTCTGTGTGTTCGTTCAGTACAAGAAATTTCAGGCTGCTGCCCCTCCTGCATCTGGGGATTGGATCTGCTTCCTCGATATGAAGGATGTATACCTGCATATCAAGGTATGCGCCTCCCACTGTCAGTACCTCAGGTTCTACTTTCAAGGAGCACACTTCCATTTCCAGGCCTTGCCTTTTGGTTTGTCCTTGGCCCCTTGGGTGTTTACCAAATGCTTGGCTGTAGTGGCAGCAACCCTCAGGATGGAGGGACTCTATGTCTTCGCCTACCTGGACGACTGACTCCTCAAAGCACAGTCTAGGGAACATCTGTTGCAGACTCTGGAATGTACCACTTACCTGTTCCAGGAGCTGGGCATCACAATCAGTCTGCCCAAGTCAGTTTTGACCCCTTGTCAGTACCTCCATTTCCTAGGAGTGGTCTTCCTAATGGCTCAAGCCTGCCTGCTATTCAACAGCAGCTATGTCTCAGTCAGAACCTTCCTTCCGCTCTTGAGCGTGATGGTGACTGCTCTGGTGACTGTGCCTCTAGCCAGAGTACTCATGAGAGGTTCCCCAATGGACACTGCGGGTCCAGTGGTTTCAGCATATTGATGACCTGGAACAGCAGGTCCTGGTCTCCGCTCTGGTAGAAAGGTGCTGCTTTGGTGGTTGGAACCCAGCAATTTGCTACGAGTGGTTCCTTTCCTCATCCCCTCCACTCAGCAAATTCTCACTACAGATGCTTCAGGGTTGGGGTGAGGGGCTCATCTCGGGCCCCACCAGACACAAGGGACGTTGTCCAGGATGAAGTCATCTCTCCACATCAGCATCCTGGAAGTGAGTCCAGTCCTTTATGCCTTGCAGGCCTTCCAGACACAGCTCTCCGTGGGTCTTCTGCTAGTGCACATGGACAACATCAGTGTCATCCACTACATCAACAAACGAGGGCACTCACTTGTACCCTCTCTGCCAGTAAGCGATGAGAGTTCGGTACTGGGCTCTACAACACAGGCTAGAACTGTAGGTTGTCCATGTTCAGGCATTCAAAATATCTGGGCGGACAAGCTCAGCCAGTCACAGGCCAAGATGCATGAGTGGAAGCTGCTGACCTCAGTCGTAGAAGACATGTTCAACAGGTGGGATTGTCCAGAGTTAGACCTTTTTGCATCCCCACTCAGTGCAAAACTTTTGCCTTTCTGGTGAGACGCATTATCCCTTTCTTGGAAAGGGAGGTTTCTTTATGCCTTTCCCCTGCCTCAGAGGGTTCTGATCAAGCTACAGATGGAAGGGGCCACTATGATCCTCATCGCCCCCTCAGGCTTCATTCCTCTTACTGTAGCAGTTGACAGTAGAACCTCCAGTGCTCCTGCGCACCTGCTTGTTCTCCCAGGACATGGGCATCTGGATCTCAAATCCCTGCATCTTCATGCCTGGCTCCTGAAGACATAGCCATGGCTAGACTTGGGGTGTCCCCCAAGGTGGCTGATGTCCTGGTGGTGGCGAGGAAGCCTTCCACTAGGGCCACTTATTCCATGAAGTAGAAATGCTTCTTTCTGTGGGCTACTTCACGTCAACTGGATCCCTTCATTTGTCCAGTGAACCAGATTCTGGAGTACTTGCTGTCCCTTTCAGACTCTGGTCTGATGTACTCCTCTCTCAAGTGCACCTCTCTGCCATTTCTGCATTCCATGTGCCTGTTGATGGCCATACGATGGCACAACTAGAGGTGTCACATACTTTTCTGAGAGGCATTCTTCACTTGAAGCCTCCTTTCCACAATCCAGTCCCGCCTTGGGACTTAAATTTATGTGTTAGAGACATGTACTTTCGCTCTTATCAAGTTGGCCACGACATGCGAGCTATGCTTTCTGTTGTGGAAAGTGTTATTTTTTTTTGCTATTACTTCTGCTCAAAGGGTTTCTGAGCTGCAGGATTTCGTGTGTGTGTAGCCTAGTTTGAATTTCCACAAAGACAGGGTGTCTTTGCACACTAACCTTAGGTTTCTGCCTAAGGTAGTGTCAGAGTTTATTTTAAATCAGTCTATCCACCTGCCTGTTTATTTTCCAGAGCATGCCAGTCCAGGGGAAGCATTGCTGTGCATAGAATTCTGCGATACTATACGCACCATATGAAGGACTGGAGGAAGTCCTCTCAAGTTGTTTGTTTCCTTTTCCCCGGGAAAGAGGGAGCCCCTGTTTCTAAACAGTGTTTGTCCAAATGGTTGGCCAGCTGTATTACTTTTTGCTACAGGAAGCATGGCAGGGACCTTCCTGGCACTGTTTGAAGTCATTCCACCAAAGGCATGGCCACTTGTTACACCTATTTCAGGAATGTTTCAGTTGCAGAGATCTGCGCTGCTGTCACTTGGAGTGCTGTCCACACCTTTATCAAGCACTGCAGTCTGGACGTTGCCTCTAGGTATAGGGCCAGTTTTGGCCAAGCTGTTCTTCTGGGCCTACTGTCTTAGGCCTTTGGTGCCCTTCCACTCAGAATGGCTATACCACTGTCAGAACTGCATGAGACTCGTTCTATAGGTGTGGCCTGTTGCAAGAGATGCCCTCGATGAAGATGGTACAGTTACGTAAGAACTTACCATAACCGTAGATCTTCGAGAGGAGCTCTTGCAGTAGGCCATGTCATCCTACCCTCCATCCCACTGACCTTAAGGGCTTTCTTGTCTCTGTCTCTACTTTTCTCCTTTTTGTTTATTGGCAGGAACCTTCAGCTTTTCTCAGTTTCCCAGCAGGAGACAAGTTGCTTCTGGTCTCTAGTAGGAGAACTGAGGAGGGTGCGGGGTCCACGCACTCTTATAACATAGGAGGACATCAGCAGGTGACACCACAGTGTGTGCCCCCCTGGAAGACTGCTAGCTAGAAAAGTTTCCGTGTGGTGCTGGTGCCTGACATTTGTAGTTATATAGGTGTGGCCTGCTGCAAGAGATCCTCTTGAAGGGACTTCCGGTACTGCCTTCCTGCTGATGGCTGCCTAGCCAGAGAGCTCTGCTCCTCCGCCATGCTAGAAATCACAAAATAACCGATTCTCTGGAAAGTTTAGTAACTAAAAATCGCCTAAACCGAAATGGCTAACACTAGAGCTAAAGGGGGTACAAACAGATTGTGTCTTACGGGTAGACGAAAAAGGCTCAGACCCTGATACCTCTGACTCCGGAACCTCTGCTTATTCACAGCAGACAGCGAGCTACTCGTCCAGTAGGCCTACAAAATCAAAGAGCAGAAAACTTAACACAATGAACGGAAAATAAGACCTAATACTAAATGAGCTACATGATATAAAATTGAACTTTCAATCCTTCAAAGCTGAACATGAACAACTATGCTCGGAGGTGTCAACCCTGCAAACTCAAGTCATCCAACTCGAGGAAGAATCCACGACTTGGGCAGATACCGCCACTCACTTAGAAGCTGCAGTGGGCCAACTGATGGAGATTTGCCATGCAATGGGCGAATGCCAGGAAGATGCTGAAAATCGCCACTGCAGAAAGAATTTAAGGGATCCCAGATGATAGTGAGGGTAAAGATATAACAGAGCTCATTGACACATTCCTACATACCACCCTAACACTGGAGCCAGAGTTTCAAGTGGAAATGGAGCGAGTTCACCGGGCTCTGGGACCAAAGCCAACTCACCCAGATGCTTGCCCTCGATCGGTAATTGTACACTTTCTTAGATACTCAACAAAAGATTTGATTCTGAAAAAAGCCTGGGCACAGGGGAAAACATTATATGGCAATATCAGGATTTTCTTCGATGATGACTATGTTCCCGCTACTATGCAACACAGACAGGAGTATATTCCCCAATTTTCCACTGCTACGCCAGCTCAGCCTAAAATTCCGAATGCCGTACCCGGCTAAGCTGACAATACAATTCCCAAATGGTCAGCATACCTATGAGAGAGCATCAGAGGTGATAGAGGACTTACAGAAAAGGGGTTATGAGATAACCCACAGGATGACCGGGCCCCAGGCCATGCGGTTTTCCAGAATATATGCATAGGCCCCAGATCCTACGCAGCAACAGGCCTCCCTGGTTGCCATTAAGAAACTGTTGGCGCTGCCTGGTGATTCACACTTTTATATTGGAGTTGCAGGATGCCATCGGGAAAGTTTTCTCACCAACCGTGAAACTGACCCCCTTCCTATTTCTGTTTCTTGAGATACCTAGAGAACATAAAGATAACTCAACCATTAATAATGCTTCTGGTGGCTAAGAAGGCTATATCCAGAAAGTGGTTGAGTTCGGAGCCACCAAACCTTACACAGTGGCAGGACATTATGATTGGAATATATAAAATGGAAAGATTAACAGCATTGATAAACAAAAGAGGGGCTCAGTTTGAGGAGTTATGGAGGAAATGGGTCCTATTTATTACCCCACTCAGACAAGATTTTGTACCATGAAAATTAAGATAACATAATATTATTTTAAAAGATGGGAGGGAAACCAGGGACATACCTAATAAGACAGTCAGACTCAACAACATTCTATATAACAATGTATTGCACTTTAGTTTATATAAAATAAGTAACTTATGTCCCGTTTATCTAATATGCAATCTTACACCCCTTTCCCATATTGATAAAAAAGAGACTATGTATAAATTGGTAAATAACTTCCCATGATTGATATATGCTGATTAACTCCATGTCAAGCTCTATTATATTGTTTGTGTGTTTGTAAGGTATATGTTTGTGTAACTGTTCAATCTGAAAATTGAATCATAAATAAAGTTTAAAAAAAAAAGAAACTGTTGGTGCAATATACCAATAAGGACTCTGAACTAAATTAACGCTCATCTAGCTGCAAAAGGAATGTGGTGAGTTGGGGTTGATTTGCCGTGGGTTCTTTTGCCTTGGGGTCGCCTGGTTGCTTGTCCTTGCTCGCCTGGCCTCTGGGGGCCTGCCTCTGATACATGTAAGTGCTAGACTGAAGGTATCCTGAACATGGCTGTATCTCCAAGGTATGAGCTCTCTTCACATTAGACTAGTTGATTTGAATGGAGGGGCATGGGGGGATTGGGGGACACATATAATTAAAAATGGGGTGCTTATTTGGGCTCACAGGAGGTTTCAGAAAGTGGGGGTGATGCCTGGATAGAGGCAGACCCAGGATTCATGTTAGATAGGGACTGGAGGCCTTGGTCTACCCTGAGTAGAAAGTAAAACAATGAAAATTAATATAGAAAGAACCGGTAAAGTCCCGTAAGTGGCCAGGAAACCGACCTCTGGAGTCTGACATTCGGTTTCTGCTGAATCACACTAAATAATATTACTATCAGAACAAGACAGCATTTCTGGAGCCCAGGCCCACTGATTATACTACCAAAATCCTTCTAGTGATCAAGTCCACCCGCCCCGGTAGATAGGGGACAATGTGTGACTGATAATCAGGGAAAGGAGAGCAGGATGCTGCCCCTCCTCACTCCACGCCTCAAAAGAAGCAAGGTATCCAAAACTGAGGGATCGGTTTATCCTGTAGAGTTGAGCCATTAAACTTCGGAGAACCTAGAGAGGGGGATCCTTCCTACCCTGCAGGTGGGGGATCGGGTAACCACTTGTCTCGGGGGGGAGGGTGCTGGGGGAGAACTGGCTGAGACGCTGCCGCAGACCCAAAGAAGGTTCACCCCACTGAAACCAGAGAGGAGAGACTGTTCTCCAGACTTGAATAATAACAAGACAAGTCAATGGACACTGAGTCAGCAAAAAAGTTAAGTTGGGGCCCAATGCAGAGCGAAATGCTTCTAATGTTGATTTCTTTATTTAGATATTCGTGATGGTTGAACACCGGAATGCTAAAGTTATTATATAAATGTTTTAGAAAGGAAGACTCCTGAACAAAAAAGACAAGGGACAAGCTTGACGGAAACACAATAGTAAAGCTTCCCGTTACCCACTCACCCCCACAGGAATGGCGGCGGGCAGGCGGCAAGTGTGGTGAAGGCAGTTTCACCCTTTGTGACTTGGTTTCCCGAGATTCCCTCCTTGCCCTATACTTACATTTAGGTCCTCACTGATAGGGGCCCTTGTGGCACTTTCTTACCTAAGTTGGAGGGGGAGTACCTACCCCTTGGGTCTTTCCCCCAGACGGGAGATATTTGACCCAAATCGGCGGACTACAGTCTCACTGATGCCGGTATGTGAAATAACGTAATCGACTATGGAAGTCCAAACCAGTTCACTGTTTCTGTACATAGTTTGTATAGGCGGGGTTCAGTTGACAAGCATAGTGCATACTGATCCCAGCCAAGTTTTTTCCGTTAGCAGTTGGGGGGTTTATATGAGGCAAGGTTGGCCTCTAGAGTCAAAGTGGTGGGGATTTAAACTTAGGAGCACTCAGAGGGGAAAATTAAAAATGGACGGTTGGAGGTGGAATGCACAACATGTAAATAAAGACAAGATTCAAGAATTGTGGATGCTGTGTGGGAGTGGGGTGGATGGACTTCCCTCCCACCCCCCATCTTCTAACTTCCTCATTAATGGTACACCCACAGACCCCTAAGGTGGTATCCCAAAATGTAAATGGACTGAGCAACCCCATTATAAGAGCAAAATCATTTCCCACATTAAGAGGCTACACCCCCAGATCGTTCTTTTACAGGAGATCCATATGTCCTGTGCAGAGCATCAAAAACTGACTAAATTTGGAATGTCATCGGTGATTTCAAGTACATATGCTGCAGATAGGAGAGGAGGGGCGATCTTAATCCCTAAAGCTACGAATTTTGTAGTACAAGACTATTTTCGGGATAAAGAGGGCCGGTTAACAATGGTCAGAAGCTCATGGGGGGATCGACAGTATACAGTGGTGAGCATCTGTATCCCTCCAGGGACAGATGCCTCTTTCCACTAAATTCTTTTTAACAAAATACTAGAATTCAAGCAGGGGGCATTATTGATAGGGGGAGACATTAACCTCTTGATGGAGGGAAGTAGGGATAGTTCCAGTCCACATCCCCCGCCGAGCAACAGCGGAATAAAGGCATGGCAGACTTAGGTGTATTGGATGTCTGGTGTCACCTGAGCCCTATGGGGCGACAATATACCTTCTTCTCAGGGGTTCATCACACTTATTCACATCTGGACTATTTTCTGTTGACAGCAGAACATATAGATTTAGTTAAAACCATGACAATACAGCCCATTTTGCTCTCTGACCATGCCCCAATAATTACTGACATATACTGGAGAAGAACGAACACCCAAACAGTGGCGATTCAATACTACTCTACTAGGGTTGTCACGGTATGATAACTGCGGTGTGTTGTACCACGGTTATCGTGATACCGCGGTATAATGCATTCCAATGGGAAAACCTAAAAAATTCTAAAATAATGCAATTTTAACCAAATTTACATGCAAAAGCAGTTAAAATACTAGTAAACGACACATTATGAATTTAATGAGAGAAAAGAAAGATAATGAGTCAAGTACGTGCAAGAGAAATGTATTTTTTATTGACTGGAAGTCAGATTGCTCCTGACCTGATGATGAGCATGGAGCTTCGAGCACTATAAGTATTTATTTATTTTTTCATTTCATTGCAGTAGACAAGTGACGTGACATGATGATTGATGACATAGACATACCATCATAGAAAAGTGTTTGTTTAGTGTACTTTTGTCTTAGCTTACAGCACAAAATGCAGTACCACACCACACAGTACCTAAACCTGCTACCTAGTACCAAGTTAACCAATACCAAATGTACCCTACTAGAACCATACCATATAAAAATAGCAGCACAAGCACACTGTCTGAGTATGAGTAGTAAAAAGACAGTCATTTAATTTTCATTTTTGTTAATGTAATGTGAAATTGTCCTCCTTAACTTACAGTCTATATAGATGAGAGATGATGAAAAGAATGTCCATGTACAGTTGTCCACAGACTCCTCCTCCACACACTCACTCCATCCACTCCTGGTGGTGGCGCACTGCAGACTGAGTAGACTTGAGTTGCAGAGCAGATGCACCGATGCAGGAGTATGGGAGTGGGACAGAGTTGCACTTCACCGAAAGTGTGCTGTTCTGCTGTACTTCTACTACTAGCCTTAGAAGCAGGCACAGCAACAGCAGTACTACTAATAGTACTAATAGAATTAGAACATTTCTGATTGGAAAATCAAGGCTCACTGTCGGGGAAATCAAGGCTCACTGTCTGTCTGGCTATGGTAGGCTAGAATCTAGGCTGAGTATACCTCTGCCCTCCTCACCTACACCCTCGGGCTCCCTCCCAAACCCAGTCCCCTCAAGTGAAGTTAGACTAGTAGTAAAAGTAATAGCAAGTTGTAGTACTAGTGCAAATAAATTTGGAGAGAGATTCATATTTTCTTTTTCATTTGTACCAAAGTACCCCGTCCCGAACCCTACCCTACCACCACAACCACACTGTGAGTCTGACACAACTCCTGCCTGTAATACAGACAAGTAACTAGCCACTCACTGTGTCTGAGTTTGAGAGACTACTCCAAGTCTTGAGTCCTCCAAGGCAAGCCAACAGCCACCAGAGGCAGTCAGCTGAGCCAACTGTCAGAGCTGGCCTGGCACCATCGCCGTGGTGGCATTTAAAGGAATTAACCTATATATCCCAAATGCCATGGTGGCTGGTTGCTTTTTTTTCTTTTTTGGGTAATAGATATTTAGCTAAGTAAATAGCTACAGTACAGTAGCCTCCAGCTGAGGCAGTGAGCCAGTGTGAATGTGAGTTAATAAAGTTGCTTGCTTGACTTGCTTGGGTTGAGTGAATCATGCCATATTGTGGTGACTTGAATCGAACTGTGTCGTGTGACTGTGACGTGACGTGACATGAGTTCAATTTCACATTAAGGGAATCAGTTTATATATCCACAATGCCAGGCCCATGTCATCATGGCAGTGGCAGGCACTCACTTGCTGTTTTTTTTTTTTTTTCTAAAGTACTACTACTAGCTTAGCTTAGCTATAATAAGTAATTAGGAATTTATAGATTAGTATTTTATTTCCCATGGGTTTTGTTTTAGCTAGCCCCCCAAGTGACTCAAGTCATCTTGTCGGACGCTGCCTTGGACTAAGGACTCATGAGTCAAGTAAATCAAGACTGAAGTCGTTACTCGTGAGCCATTATTGATGACATGATGAGAGTGAGTCAGAAGGACTGGAGTCCTGGGTCATCAGGGTGGCATTAAAGGAATTAGCCTATATATCCTCAGTGCCATGTTTGGTGGCTGCTGTGACTGGTGCTGACTGTGTCAAATCAGACGTGACTGTAATTGTTAAGCTAGCAGCTATGCTATTGCTAATATGGCTAATTATGAATGCAAAATGCAATAAAGTGATTTCTCTTATTGGTTTTGTTTTAGGCAGCCCCAGCCACAGTCAGCCAAGATCTCAATTGAGCCAGCCTGAGCCAACCAGAGTTTTGTGACACAGATGACAAGAGTCAGTCAGAGAGGAGGACTCCTCAGGAGTCTGAAGTCTGACTCACTCTGTCCCAGGGACCACTGTAGTGGAGGCATCTTCCGTCAGGCGAGCAGAGACAGGAAGTGGTCCCCAGTGGAACTGGACTACTGGAGGGACTCTGGGGTGGGTGCATCAAGCAGACAAGCTTAGCAGACAGATGAGACAAGAAGAGACAGCAACTTCACTAAGTGTGGCATGTGCATGCTCAGCTGAATTGCCATTGCCAATGCCGAGTACGAAGTAGTCACTCATCAAAAATCACATCAGAAGGACAGGGAGAGAGGACTCTCAGACTCAGAGTCAGAATTCAGAAAGCAACAGCAGCAGATGTCAGAGTCGGAGAGGATTTGGATTACTAAGCGGAGAGTGCACTCCGTCCATATGGCGTGTATTGGAGGGCAGGCGTCAAATAAAAAAATTACTTACTCTGATCACTACACCGCAGTTGTACTTCGCAACAGTAAATGTTGCAGAATCGGGTAGTGGAAGGAGCTTTGGGAAGAACTGGGAATGAAAATTGAAGGAACAGATTAATAGTGCAGTTCAGCACCTCGCCCCACTACTGGACATTTCTTTCTCTTTACCCTTTTCAAAATCTACTGCAGTAGTGACCTTTTTCTCTTACTACTCTGGACTTGTTATTTCCTTTTCTATCATGCTGGGTTGGCCTCCCATCGTGATATCTCCTTCTTTTCTAATCCCTCTATAGTCTTTCTGTGTCCACGTAGTGGGAAAGTAATTGCTTTTATGAGCCTCGGGTGTAGTTTGAAAAACTTGTTATAGTAGTTTAGACTTGTCCTATCTCTATTGGTCCCCGTT
Organism: Neoceratodus forsteri; assembly: GCA_016271365.2. Lineage (NCBI taxonomy): Eukaryota > Metazoa > Chordata > Ceratodontiformes > Ceratodontidae > Neoceratodus > Neoceratodus forsteri. The sequence continues at coordinate 1,541,335,780 of CM057456.1, read as the reverse complement.
TTGGTAAATGGAGTGTTTTGTTCCCGTTGAGCATTTTTGTCTGTAATATAATAAGTGGTAGCAGTCATTTGCTAGATATTCAAAACAACTCCATCCTCTCCTGTGTTAATTTAGTGCACTTCTCTAACATTTCTTATTCTGTCTCTCCCCCCCCCCCCGTTTCTTTTTAAGTGAAATTCTCCCCGAGAATGTTTCCCTGTTCCTCAGGGAATGATGTTTGTTAGGAGGAGGGTAGTTGTCTTGCATCCTTCGTAGATGCAGTTTAAAAATTACCCGGTTTGCGGTAACAAAATCCGAACCACAAGCGCTACAGCACGTAGCACATATTCTTTCGCTTAAAAATAAATACAGACTCCTTACAGTCATAGGAGGGTGTTGTCCAGCAGTGGTGAAGCCGGGAATAAAATAAGACCATAGTTTGTCATGCGTCTGAATGCCTGGGTACCGGTTTAGGAATAATAATATGCCAGACGCTTTAAAAAATAAAAAGGTAAATGGTTGCATTTCCTTTACAAGGGTGGACTCTTTTTTTTTTTTTCCTGTTCTGGTAATACTTGCAGCAAGGGAAATTTTCAATAGCAAAATATAGTGAAATGTTATCTTTTTTCTGCTTCAAAAACATAAACAGCCCGTAATTTAAGTGCTATCCTATAATTGTTTAAGGCACCTGGATGCAGACGTAGCAATCAGAGCGCCATATTGAATACATGTCATTAAAGTGGGAGAAAAGTAATAAAACTTGAGAGTTTTTGTAGTCTTTGCAGAGTGTGTGGTTATAATAAGCAGGCGTTTTGTAAGAAAACTCACCAGAGGATTCTCTCCTCACCTCTCGGGGTTGAAATGACGTCCCTTTAGGGCCAGTGGCCCTCTGGTGGACTAGTTTTATAGTCCAATCATAGTATGAGGTCATATTCAGTAGGAGGGGCAAAACATCTTAAGTGACCCTTTCATATGCATATCTGGATGGTCTTTATTATGCTTATATTATTCTTATAATTCAGAATGTTTTCTTTTAATTATTTAAAAACAAGTGTTTTTGTCTGTGTGGTACTGCATATTTATGTATTAGTCTAGGTTTATTTTGTGTATTAATGTTAAGGGGCGGATTATGTGACCTGTGACGTCAGGTTCCTAGTGTTATAAAAGGTGTAGAATTGTGGAACCAGGCAGATAGGCGGATTGCACAGAGGGTAGTGGTCCTGTCATTATGCAGGTACCACTCTGTGGCAGTACTCCATTTTAGTGTGCTGAAGTTCAGATGAAGAACTGTTTATTCCTTTCTAGTTAATTGTTTTCGTTCCTTGTGAGAAACAAGAAGAATTAATTATTATTTATTTTTGTTTTGTAAATAAATTAGCCACACAAAGTTTATATGCACGAAAGTGATTTTGGTGTTCTGTCTTGTCACTACCCCACGCGCTATTACATAGACTAGTGCCTGCCAATTCTTATCAATCACTGAAACTGAAAAACACTGCGTGTTATGCAAATGGCAGTGGCATTTGGCATCATGGCAAATAAAATTTTTGTGGTATTATAAAACAATAAAAAATGTACCTGAAAAAGTTCTTGGTGTATATCCCATTCTCTGTCTGACTAACCTTTACAGTTTTGTGCCTATGACAGACTGACAGGACTATCTACTTACTCTCTATTTTTACAATGATTCTGAATGAACATGAACACACATGACCACTTGAAACAGAGCACCAGCAGCACAAGTAACAGTATTGTCAATGAAATGATCACTGCCATCTCATGATCATCTGTCATTCACTGACCCTGCCGTCAGTGATGTGATCGACAATGATAAAGACTCAGGCCCAGATATTTAAAAGAGTTGAGCCATGCGCAATAGGGTTGCGCCTGCGCAAGTCTGAAATTGCGCCATTCTGCGATATTCAGCAGGAGGCAGTTGCGCCCCTGAAATCATGCTGAGCAACAGCGCAATGATAATGAAGGCATGCGCAACCGAAGGGGAAGGAACCATGCATAAACTGCACAGCCCGATATTCAGCCCAGGCCATGCAGAGTTATGCAGGCGCAACCCCTACCTGCACCTGCACAAAGTTACGCCGGGGGAATGTTCCAGGGCCACCACAGGTGAGCTGCCGCATTGCAGGGCACAACACAGCAGCTGCCACCTGTGGGTGGCCTCACTTGTTCCTCGCCATACCTGGTGGCGCCCCATGCCCCGATCGAGGGCATCAGTATCCCCCACCCCAAGTCCAATATCCCTGGTGGTCCAGTGGACCGCATGAGTAGACCGACAAGCAGGTAACAGCACTCCCCCGAGTAGCCCGACGCGGGCATAACTGTAACTCCCCCCATTAGCCCGACCGCTGGCATCAGTAACCCCAAAGTCCAATATCCCTGGTGGTCCAGTGGACCAACGGAGCCCTATCGCGGGCAGCATTCCTCACCCCCAAGTCCGAAATCCCTGGTGATCTAGTGGACCCCCACCCCACCCGCCCACGGGCCCACCACCCGCTCCCCGTCAGCGGGGTGGCAGCACCCACCCGCCCGTCGCCCGCCGACTGACAGCTCGGTATGGCCGCCACGCCCATTGGTTTAGAGCATGCAGCCCATACCCATTAATCAGTCCAGATATGTGAATGAATTCATTCACATATCTGGACTGACTAGTACGGTATGGGCTGCATGCATGTCGGTGATGATGATGACAGTCAGTGACGGCCAACCCGTCCCCAACCACAGACACTTTTTTACCCAATACACTATAGATAAGAAAAGATAACATACATGATGATGATGATGATCATTACAATATAACATGAGACAGAGAGACATTGTGTTATTATACTGTGTTACTAGTAGTGTTAACAACTTAACATAACAGAGTTTTGATGCTGGGCCTGGGTGCTGCTGCTAATCCCTCCCTCTCCCCATTCCATGCCCACTGCTCAAGTGCAGTCAACAACAAACGAGTGTTTACTGTTTAGCTGTTGTTCAGCTTCTCTGGAGGGACTAGGGGTGTCATCATGTCACTCACTCTGAAACCAGTACTGCATCATTTACTGTTTCTGTTCCAAAAGAACAGCAGAGGAGAGGACAATAATGATGTGTGCATTTAAAAGTGTGGCTTTTTGTGCAAGGCTGCTGCATTGCACTAAGCAGTGACTCTGTGTGCAGTTGCACACTGCGCAAAGCAAGCCCAGTCCTTGACTGTACAATGTGCAGTATTGCATTTACTGAGTGATGCAGTCACACTCGCCCTAGCTCACTGACGGTTTTGTGCGCAGTTGCACACGGCCTGTCCTCGCCATTTACCATTAAGGAAGCAGTTATAATGTGTCACTGCCTGGTGGTAGCTTAATACTCACTTGGCCTCCGTGTACCTTGTGTGGCAGTGTGTGTGTGTGTGTAAGAGATACACAAATTATGTGATGATGATGACTAAAAAAACTTACTGAAACAGAACATTGAAAATTAAAAAAATGAAGGAAGAAGTCAAAAGACTGACACATTTAGTTGAAGAAGTCAAGCTCTCTCAAGTTCAGCCAACATCATCAGTCCACTATCCACTCATGGATTGAACAGGTGAGGGCACCTAAACCTTACCTTGCTATAAAAATCTGTATAGCAGTGCAGTAGAGAGCAGAGACGTCACATTATCCACAAAACTTGAACGAACAAGGAAGACTGCCTGCGCCGCCCATCTGCTAAGTTCACTGATGTAGTAGCTTTGCCTGCCTGGCGCCTGCTTGCTGCTGCTAAATAACCCTGGCTGCTGCTGTACTAAGCTGGCTGAGCCTGAGAGAGAGAGAGAGAGAGAGAAATGGTTAAAACATAAACGAGCAACAACGGTCAACAAGTAACTACACATTAGACAAATAGGCAGATGATATGTTGATGATCATTCATCACATCATGTATCGACTCACTGGAGTCAGACAGTGTGAGGCTGGACAGTACTGTGGGGGCACATATTGAATTTTGGAATGGGATAGCCCAGCTGCCAGCACTTTGGCCCAGTTGGCTGGGGCCAGCTGTCGGAAGAACTGAGAATGGGATTCCGGTGTCGGTGACCATGAATGACATGATGACCCAGACCCACCTCCACCCCATATTTGCATTGCTGCACCTTCAAATTGTAACAGCAACGATTGCTTCACTGTGTCTCCGCTTGCTGTGTGACCCACTCGAGCACAGCCAAGCACAAGCTTCATCAGCAGTAGCGTAGTAGTACACTGCTGCTACCGCAGCAGCAGCAGCAGCAGAAACACTGGACTGTGCTGCAGCCTGCACGGCTGCACCTGTAGCTCTTGCAGATTTGCAAACACTTAAGTTATGAAGTACAAGTGCAGTGCTCTTCCAGTCTACCTGTCCTGCCCAGCCCAGTTTTCCCAGTGCCCACTGCTCCCCAAGCACACTGTCAGCTACGCCCACCCCCAAACCTAGTGCCTCTGCCCCCCCCCACTGCCCAGTAGTAAGTAAGTATTAGGGTTGTCATGGTATACCGGTGTGGCAGTATACCACGGTTGAAATCGCATAGTATAGACACCGTGACAGTTTTTCCAAACCACGGTAACCGTTGCTCACGGTAAACCGTGGTATGTGCCGATTGACCACGTTTCTTGGAGTGTGAAGGGGTGCAGTACACGAGCAGTATGCCCTGGGAAAAGCTTTTTTTTTGTGTGTTTTCGTGATTCAGTTGGTGGAGATAGAGAGAACTCAGCCAGTCCCCTTCCACATCTGAAAGTGGGCATTCTTCAGTGTGATCTGTGTGCGGGCTTCATGTGCAGAGGGAGAGAGACCCAGAAGAAGTGAGAAGAGATGAGTAAGTGTGCAACCAGAAGAGCACTTTGAGTGAAGCGCGGGTACTAAATTTAGGCCCACTGACTGCATGGAAGCAATTTTTGTAGTCTGACCGACGGACCCCCAAGTTCCCAACCGAGTAGTCCATCCCCCGAATTCCCAATTGTCTCCTTGCGTTCCGAGTCCCACCCCAAGTCCCCAGGCCACATGAGAGAGAGTCGGAGATATGGAGTGAGAGACCTGGGCCAGCCAGTGGTGAGTCTAGAGAGTCGATGAGGAGAGGACTGTAGGAGCCTGAGGCTACCTTGCTCCTACCCAGGCCAGTTCTTGTTCTTTTATTTACAGAAAGTGGGGTGGTGGAGTGGGTAAAATAGCCGCAGGTGGCACAGTGGGTGGTGGCAGTGGCACTGACTCAGGAGGAGTTGGGGGTTGGGAGGGAGGTGAAACATTGGGGAATGGAGGCCAAGGGAATAGGGAAATTATAATTTATTTCCATTGCTGTGTCCTGCGCTGTATCCTGTATGTGCATGCATACTTCTGAAATCCCTACTGTCCTTGCTGGGAAGGGAAACTTGGCATGATGTTGAACGAAGTTGGCTTGTTGTGTTAACTTGTGTAACTTGTTGTAAACTTGTAATGTATACCATGTCATCATTGTAAAATAAATGTGAGAGCCCCAGAGGAGGACTTCAGTTCACTGAGATTGGGTGGGATGGGGAATAATACTTGGAGGAGGAGGAGGATGGTGGAATCAGTCACGGTGGATCCTTGGTGGGGAAGGGAAAACCTAGCCTTAATTAAATGTGAGGGATTATATTAGGGACGAATCTGGATGGGAATGGGAAATTAGCAGTTTATTATTGCCTTGATTGAATTTTGAAAACAGGAGTATTTTTGGCACAGCAGCAAGCAGTGCAGCAGGCACACGTATGGCTGAAACTGAATGGATCCAGTCCATTTGGTGGAAATGGGAATTAGGAAACCTGGCCTGACATTGAATTAAAAAAAAAATGTTTTCCCATATTGGTGCCACGCCCACTGCCCAGTGCCCAATGTCTCTCTGACAGTGCCCATACGAGGAGGAGCTAGAGAGAGACTGAGTCAACTGTCATGTCGAGAGTCAGAGAGTAGCCTAACACCCCCAACCGCAGCCTCTGTCAGAGTGACTCCCTAGTAGTCTTCTTCTACACCCTCTACTAGACCAAACCAGCAGGCAGCAGCCATGTTGTTTCCCCCTCTTTGTTGTGGCAGTGTGCGGCAGTTTTGATTTTGGCACTGTGTGACTGCAGTGCATGCCATGTGGCTGCTGCATTCACTCCAAGGGAACCAGCCGGCAAAAGTAGGAGTTGTTGGCAGATGGCAGATCAATGAATACATTATGCATCGTATCAAGGAGGCTTATAGTAGGCTTTGGCAAGCAGCTCGAGGCAAAAGCCAACCAGCCTGAGCTCAAGAAGATCTTTTGGTGGATTTTGGTGTGGTGTGGTCTGTGGTGGCCGCCCTGGGGGGGTCATGGGTGGGTGACGCTTTGTGGAGCAGGAGGCAGTGGGCACTGGGCTCTGGGTGTGGTGGGGCAGTGGCAGTTGGGCACACCTCGACACTTGCCTGCCTGCATTTGTTTTTACTTTCCTTCAGTAAACTACGCTGTCTGTGTTGGACTTGTTAGTGTGTAAACTGTGTACATTATTGTATATAATGATGATGTAATGTAAAATAATAAAGAGATTGAAACAGAAGAATGAGACATACAACAGGGTGAACAGGCATTACTCAGCCTCATGATATTTATTATGCAAATAGAAATGATGGCATGCAATCAAGCAAGCAAGCAATGGCATTTAATTTATTCATAAAATTATTATTGATCTCATTTATTGTTTGAGAGAGAATGGCTGACTGAGATTAGAATAGAAAACAATGCATGGCATTGGCAATTGGAAGGCATTGGCTGGCGCTGGCAACATGGTGGGCGGTGGCCTGGTGGCTAGTGGGTGGCAGTGGCATGGCTCTGTCGCACGGCACTTTATCTAGTTTTTTTTTTTTAAATGTCAGACAGTCACACTGGCAGGCAGCAAAAAGCAAATTGGAGGTGGCAGTGAGCATTACAGGTTAAATAAACGTACAGCGAGCCGAGCTGATGCATCATGCTGCAGCAGTGCAGCCGTGCATCACATTCACAGTTCAGGTCGACTCGATTGACTGTTCACACAAGTAGTCCCCGGCTCAGCTTTCCGCCCGCCAGTGCACCACTGCCAGTATCAAATGCCATCATGACTGCTTTGCTTGCATTGCTGTAGTCCAGACTAGTGACTTGTGGCTGGCAGTCTTACTGAGTCTTGGTGGCACAGGCACTGGCAGACTGGTATTGCAGTGCAACTGCTGTTTGTTTTGTTGTTTCTGCTTCTGTGATTTCATTGCCAATTAAGTCAGCCCATCTCTCTCAAATGCCAGCCTCCTCCCAGCATGCCAGGAACCAAGCCAATGGGGGCCCGAGCTAGTGTGGTGGTGATGGGAGTGCGTGACTGCGTGTCCCTGCCTGGTCATGGTCAGGTCAAATCAAATCATCATGTCACACCAGGGTTGGCGAGTGGCGACGACTACATGGTCTCGGTCACTGTGTGTATCCTTGGTTTTGTGTGTGGTCACGAGTCAGACGAGGTCAGGTGGTCATGGTCAGGTCTGGTCTATCGGTGCCACTGCCAGTGGTACCCATTTGATTTGTCAGCAGCAGTGAGTCAGTCAATTTTTTAGGTAGCTGTCGCCTGTCGTCTCATCATCTCATCTATTTTGTTTCAATTTCATGACGTGAGCTGCTGAAAATCTGAATCTTTCTTATTGTTACGTTACATGATGTAGGTAACCAGACTTGGTATTGTGATTGTAGGACTGGGAGTTGAAATCGATTTATCTTGAAACATGGCAGATGTGGAGTTGGTACTGTTATTGGAAGAGTTGTAGCAGCAGGAGGAAAGCCAGAATCAGAGTAGTAGTCAGAGCCAGAGCTGTGACCTTGACCCAACTCAGCAGCAGCATTAGATCCCCCCACGTCCTTCTCCTGTCTCTGAGACCCAAAAAGAGTCTGATGGGAAAGTGGATGAAAACTGTGAGCTTTTCCCGCCCAGAAAAAGAATAAAATCCACAGTGTGGACCTACTTGGTTACAAGAAAAATAGTGATGGTATCGCAGGGGTCGATCTTTACATTATATTAGTGGTCCGGTGGCTAGTGCAATACACCCCCGACTTTCCTGGCTTGGCTAGTGCATTCTAGCTCATTTTGTACACCTGGCCCTTTAATAGAAATGCCCCAGTAGAACGTGGGTTTTTTTTTTTTTTTTTTTTTTGTGTTTTTGTCTGAGTAGCTTTTTTTTTCATCTGAATACAGCCTAGCAACTCACACTGCCAGAAGAAGCCCTCTGATTGGAAGAACAATTGGCACCAGTGTCTGCAGCCCATCCCCACCTTGTAAGCCGCCAAGGTCAATCTCTAAACGTGCTTTTGCCATACATGCCAGCAGACACTCAGAGGTGCGATCGTAGTGTGACCACTACTGACAGACCCACCAGAATGGACCCACCAGAACAGAGAGGACAGAGGATTGTGCTGCCCGACTGCGCCAACACAGTAAGCCAGGACAGAAAAGAACAAAGACACTAAACTTGTGGCATTAATTTTTAAAATGAGTTACAAAGGCCAGGGTGCTGCTGTCATCCGGCTTGCTATGTTCTCCTGGGGAATCAGGCAGACAAAATCCTATGCATGTCCAGCTACGGGGATTTGGGGGAGGAATTCATTGTGGTTCTGATACTTAATGCTGTCCTAATTGTAAAACTGAATCCCGATCCTAAAGTGTTTAGTGAGAATTGTATTCTCCTCGTAACAGTGTGACTCGCTGCATTAATATACACACGTCAAGTCACAAAGTCGAGGGGACGTCATTCCTGGCTAAACACTTTAGGATTCAGATACCAGTTTACAATTAGGACAGCACTCCATGTCAGAACCACGACACCCCCCTTCCCCGAAAGAGATTGGGTCCTTAAAAATCAATTCCGAAACCAGGCCCTGGGTCATTTCATTCCTGGTGAGGCAGCCATAGCGGTCACTGTTTAGGATGGACTTACTCCGTCGAGAATTTAATACGGTAAATTCAGCTTGTTTGTGCTTTGCTTCCATGTGTGCTGCAGTACGGCGGGGGGGTTCCCATACTGTTAGGGGTGCTGGAAAGCTGAGGAACAGAGTGTTTGGTGTTGGTTGGAGCATTGATACTGAAAGTGACTTCGGGGGTGGGAGGGTGCCGACAGAAGGAGTGTGTGTGGGAGGGAGTGGTCGCTGGACTGCTGCAACAAGCGAGCTAGGGATGTTGCCTACCATGAGTAAGGTGCATATGGGAGGAGTGCCAGAACTTGAGGCCCACTTGGGGTTGTAGCCGGTAGCCAAATATTGGTGATGCTCAGCCAGTGTTTCTGCTCAGCTGGGTGATATTTCTGGGGATTTTCTGGGCTGCTGCTGTGGTCCTGCAGGAAATGGTGTGGCCCGATGCTAGCTCCTTGCGGGGTAGTAGGGACAGGAGCCACTCACTTGCTAGTGTCCCCCCCCCCCAGCAGTACACAACGAGGACTAAGTGCTTGGGGATATAGCAAGAACTTAGAAGTCAGCAAACTAAATAGAAGATGATGTTTATTTCTGGAGCCCACTCCATGCCAGCCACCACACCCCTTACTGGCTCACTCAGGTGTCATGGTCAGGGTGACTGGTATTTTAGTTGGTGGTGTTTGGAAGCCTGTGATTGCACATTTTATTATTTGTGGCTTCAGCAAGCCTTGCAGCCCCCACCAGGCTTGCCTTAGTGGCCTGCTGCCTGTAATGCTGGCTAACACGACAGGTCTTGCGTTTGCCAAGCTGTGTGATGATGGGGATTTGTGGTCTGCTGGTGGTGCACAGAAACTGATGATGGGGCTGATGCTCCTATGCTGGAGGGTGGGGTAGGGGCGGGAGCCGCTCACTGCTAGTCACCCCACCACCCCAAGCACTGCCAGCTTCCCTGACATAGAGGACGGAGTGCATTGGGGATAGCAAGGGAAGCCAGCACAGAGAATGACTTATTTCTGTGGCCCACTCCCTGTCAGCTACCAGACTTTCTGGCTTACTCAGGTGGCATCATGATCAGGGCTGACTGGTGTTCTGGTTGGTGGTGTTATTGGCCTAGTGTGTTGGCAGACATGATTGTGCACAATTCTTTGTGGCTACAACAACAAATAACTCAGAAATACTAACACAGTAAAGAAATGTTTAAAACATCTAAACTTTGTCACTGTGTCCTTTTTTTCATAGATTTGTGAATGTTATGTTGGGGCTAGTGCAATCTCTGGGGGGCCAGTGCAGCTGGAGCATCACTTGCCTGGGTGGACCAGTGCAAAAAAAAGTTAAGCGTGATCTCTGGTATTGCGCATGAGGATGGGAAGCCTATCTGCCATATGTGTAAAACAAGAGATTCAGCTTGTGGAGGAAACACTTCCTATTTGTTTACCCACCTGCGAGATTATCACCCACTTCAATACAGAAAAGCTCAGGTATCAGCCCAGTTGGTTTCTTAACTTATGTGATTTTGAATTGAACTAACTTCAAAATCGTTATTGCACTCAGAGAGAGAAAACAGAACAGAATAGTAAATGGATGGGTCTGAGCAGCCAGGGCCACTGCTCAGCTGCCCAGTGCCCCGTGGCGGCCCAACTGCCCACCCACTGCCCGGGGGGGGGGAGCTGGAGAGGGGATGTAATTACTAGGTACAGAATACGAATTAGGGAGGGTCATCAGGGACCAGTGGACATGCGCACCTGCATGGTGTGCTTGGGTGATGTGGAGTGCTGGCTGCACTGCTGGCTTTGGGTATTCAGGATCAGGAATTGGGATTTGGATCTCATTGGTTGGTGGAATTGATAAGACATACCAAGTAGTTCATGGTTGGACTTGGATCATGATGGGAGCGGGAGGGGAAATGGGATCATGGTCTTTTCTGGGTGGGTGGGAGACGGAGCCAGAGGCTGGGTCTGGGAGCGTGAGAGGGACAACAGGACAGGACAGGGGAGGACACACAGAGACAGGAGGAGTCAGGGCAGGGTGAATGAATGAATGACAGCAGCAGCACAGTCTTTCTTTCTACAGCGGAGTCGGGACTTGGAGGGACCACCACGGGTGTAGTGGTAGCGGTGGCTGCCCATGCCCACTGGGGTGAGGATTAGGAAATAGGGGAGGACCCAGCTGTGTCCTCCACAAGTGTCACCTTACTACCACTTCACAGTAGTGCTGCAGTGCCACTACAGTCCATGCCATGCACACTTAGCGTGACATGATGACAGACAGACAGTGCATGAGTACAGTAGTATTGTGATGTGTGAGTTGTAGAAGACACTGGAGGCAGTGGTGGGGGGATAGGTGTCTTCCTGTTTCCTATCATGGCTGCGGCCTGTGGGCACGGGTTGAGCAGCCACACCGACTGCTACACCCGGGGGTCTCTGTAGAAAAAATGGCTGTTCTGTCCTTCTTTGTCCTGGCTCGAATCGTTCTCCTCTGTGTGTTTTGTTGTTGTGCCTTGATGAGTCCTCCACTGTCCACTGTTGTGGTTCACAATAAACACAGCCATAGAGTCAAGCCATACAAAAACAAGAGTAATGGACTTTAGGAAGGCTGACTTTGGGAAAATGAGAGGGTGCCTCAGAAAAGCACTAGCAAACGGGCAAGAAGGAGGGGTGGAGGAACAATGGGGAATGATCAAAACAGCCATCGCAGAGGCAACAAGCCTTTGTGTGAAGCAAATCAACAAAACAAAATGAAGGAAAAAAACACTATGGTTCTCAAAAGAGGTGGCAGGGACGGTTAAGGAGAAAAGGATAGCATTCAGGAAATATAAGGAAACACAGAAGGAGCAGGACAGAGAACTTTATCAGTTAAAGCAGAGGGAAGCAGGGAAGGCAGTCAGAATAGCAAAGGCACAAACTGAGGAAAAGATGGCCAACTCTGTTAAGAAGGGGGATAAAACCTTTTATAGGTACATTAGGGAGCGAAGAAAGACCAAGGGAGGGATACAGAGAATTAATAAAAGGTTGGGAATGTGGACAGAGGGTGACAGTGAAAAAGCAGGGATACTGAACGAATATTTCTGCTCAGTATTCACAACGGAAGAGGAGGAGAAGATACCTAAACCAAACAAGAGAGAAACTCTGAATAGGGGGGTCGATACCAGTCCATTCACAGAAGAAAGGGTTTTGAAAGAACTCTTGAAACTGAGGGTGGACAAAGCAATGGGGCCTGATGGGATTCACCCAAGAATTCTAAAAGAACTAAGGGTAGAACTAGTAACACCACTGACTACTCTCTTTAACAAATCATGGGAGGATGGGGTGGTACCTGAGGATTGGAGGAGGGCAAATGTGATTCCACTTCACAAAAGTGGGAGCAGGGCAGAGGCAGGAAACTATAGACCAGTTAGTTTGACTTCAGTGGTAGGGAAAATGATGGCATCACTTCTGAAGGAAAGAATTGTTAAGTACCAAGAGGCCAGTGGGGCATAGGACCCAAGGCAGCATGGTTTCACAGCAGGAAGGTCATGTCAGGCGAACCTAATAGATTTCTTTGACTGGGTGACCAAAGTAGACCAGGAGGGGCTGTGGATATGGCCTACCTAGATTTTGTAAGGCATTTGACACAGTCTCACACAAAGATTAATATACTAGTTAGCCAGCCTTGAGTGGGTCCCAAGGTGGTAGCCTGGATAAAAACTGGCTGGACCACAGGATGCAAAGGGTAATAGTAAACGGAGTCCATAGTGAAGAAAGGAGGGTAACTAGCGGGGTACCGCAGGGTTCGGTACTGGGACCGGTCCTCTTTAATGTCTTTATAAGTGACATTGGAGAGCACCTGGAAGGAAAAGTATGTCTCTTTGCAGATGACACAAAGATCTGCAACAGGGTTGATACACAAGGTGGGGTGGAAAGGATGAAAATGGACTTGGCAAGGTTGGAGGAATGGTCAAATATGTGGCAACTCAGATTCAATGCAAAGAAGTGCAAGGTAATACATCTGGGAAACAGAAACCCAAGGGAAGAGTACACAGTGGGGGTGAGTTAATAACAACAACAAAAATCGAAAGAGACCTAGGAGTAATTATATCAGATGACCTAAAGGCAGGCAAGCAATGTGAGAAGGCAGTAAGGAGGGCTGGGGGAATACTGGGATGCAAAGGGAGAGGCATCAACAGTAGAAAACAGGAAGCTGTTATCCCTCTGTATAGACAGTTGGTGAGACCCCATCTGGAGTACTGTGTGTAAGTTCTGGAGACCCCATCTCTGCAAAGACATCGACAGAGTGGAGGCTATTCAGAGGAGGGCAACCAAAATGGTGCAGGGTCTGCACCAGAAGACATACGAGGAGAGACTAAAGCAGCTTAATATGTATACCCTTGAGGAAAGGAGGGAGAGGGGCGACATGATAGAAACTTTCAAGTATATCAAGGGAATTAACAAAGTACAAGAGGGTAGCATCTTTCAGAAGAAGAGATGTGCAAGAACAAGGGGGCCCAATTTGAAGATAGAGGGAGGCTCAAAGGTAATGTTAGAAAGTATTTTTTTCACAGAGAGGGTTGTGGATGCATGGAACAGCCTTCCTGAGGAGGCTGTGGAGTCAGGAATAGTGGGAGAATTCAAGAATGCACGGGACAGGCATAAGGCAATTCTAGTGGGGGGTAGGGGGAAGTAAGCTGTTGATTAACTAGAATCTGCAGCTTATCCATCAGGTAGGGAAATAGGCAGACTAGGTGGGCCAAGCGGTCCTTATCTGCCGACAAATTCTGTTTCTATGTTTATGTTTCTATGTCCAGTGAAGTCATTGACTCATACTGTGATGTCCCTCCTCTTGCTCCAGAGTCCTCCGAGAGTCCCGACTCCCAGCTACCCAGTCCCCCAAACCATCCATGATTAATCATTCCATGATGATGCAAGATTCCAAAATTAATCCAATCCAATGTAATGATGATCTTGTAATTCTGCTGCTAATGCTTAGTTATTTCCCACTGCTGCCCTTTCCTTGCCCATTTATGCCCATTGCCCTTGCCCTGGCTGCCTGAGCCAACTTAGTGTTACTGTTTTGTGAAAGTGAAGTGAAGTCATAGAGAACTGTGATGTGTACTCAGTAATAATTTAGTTAGTCATCAAATTTCTTTCTTTTTTTTTAATTTTAGAGTGGTGGAGTGAGTTCTAGTCCTGGATTAGGAGGACGGCCAAGTGGTGGTGGCAGCACTGGCAGTGGCGGGGGTCGTCGTCAAGACAGTGCAAAACTAGATGCTAACCAGACAAGTTTGGTTGCAGTTCTTGAAAGAGGGAAAAAATTTGATGCCAGTTCTAAGCAGGCCTCGGAAATTAATGCAGCAGTGGCTTACTTTTTGGCTAAAGACATGCTGCCATTCCACACAGTAGAAAAGCCTGGCTTCTGTAAATTGCTACAGAAATTAAACCCTAAATATCACCTGCCATCCAGAGTTTATTTCACTGGTAAAGAGGTGCCAAAGTTATTCAGTGAAGTAAAAATGCAAGTTAAAAAATCATTGGTGGGTGCAACATGGTATGCTGCCACTACTGATATGTGGACTAGTCATGGCGGAACTAGTGAGCCATACGTGATCTTAACAGTGCATTACAGTACTTCTGATTGGAAAATCAAGGCTCACTTTCTGGAGACCACATTTGTACCACAGGATCACATGTCTGAAAATATAATTGAAATCTTCCAAGGCATGCTTGACGAGTGGAAAATCAGCAAAAACAGACTAGCTGCTGTAACTACAGATAATGGAGCTAACATGAAGAAGGCATTCGAGGAGCTGCTTACTGAGGTTACCTGGCTAAGCTTCTTTGGCCATAACTTAAACTTGGGTATCAGAAAGGCTCTAAAGATCAGCAAAGTTGATGCTGCCATCAGAGCTTGCAGACATCTTGTGCAAGGTTTCAGCAGAAGCTGGAAGAAAAGACGAACTCTGTAAGCTAAGCAGGCAGACTTGGGTCTTCCTCAGCACTCTCTGATTCATGATGTTGTCACACGGTGGGGCTCCACGTATGACGTGGTAGCAAGATTTCTGCAGCAACAACAAGCAGTGTGCACTGTTCTTGTATCTGACAGAAACACCTGGCACTTAATGCCTAAAGATACAAATGTAAGTATTCTTGAAGATGTAAGTCAGATGCTTGGACCACTGAATGATTTCTTGGACACTCTTGGTGCTGATAAGCATGTCACAATGTCTACACTGAAACCATTACTGCATCATCTTATGAATGACTTGTTGACGCCTTACCTGAAGACATCACTCTGAAAAAGCAAATGAAACTTGCTATCAGGACCGATTTGTTTACTCGTTATTCGTGTGAATACAAACAAAAAATAATTTACATCTCCTGTTTCCTGGACCCAAGATTTAAAGCTTTGTTTAGCGATGACAAAGGCTCTGTAGTGGGCTTAGTACATGAAGAGGTCTTGTTTTGCTACACTGATGATCACCTCTTGCACTGTACTTCTGATGTTGGCTCCCGGCCCCGCCCATCCCATCTTCTTACCATAGCACCTGTGCCAGTCCCACGACCTCCGAATGATGTACCTGCTGCTACTGCTAATGCCATTGCTGACACTGGCATAAACGTCAGTGGCGACAGTGTCACTGAGGAGCAGTCATCATTTTGTTCTGTGAATGAAGCTGAGGAGCAGCACCTGGAGCAGCAGCAGCTTACTGAAGAAGATCCTGGTTTGTCTCACGATCATCACTCTTGTGATTCAGACTCAGAAATGAGAGCACCACCTACTCAACGAAGAGCACGACTACTGGTGCTACCAACACTACAGGAAAAGGGAAGGAAGAGGTCGAGGACAAGTTCAGTTTCATCATCAGCATCTAGCTCTTTTGCATATGCCACAGGAGGCACAGTATCCATCAAATCCATATCCAGTCAGCAGCAAAACCCAAGTCTTAGTCTACCTCTTTCTTCTACAGCAACAGCTTCACAACAAGTGATACTAAAACCAAAACGATTAACTGACCTACTAAGGCAGATTACAGACAAGCGGTTGTCAGAGGAAGGGTGTAATGATGAGGACATCACACTGGACATCAAAGTCAAAAATGAAATATCTCACTATTTAGCACTGCCGTGTCTGCACACAGATGGCGAACCATTACAGTGGTGGAGTGAACATGCCGCAGAACTGCCACTGTTGTCGAACTTAACAAGGAAATGCGTATGCATTCCTGCAACAAGCATACCATCTGAGAGACTTTTCAGCTCCAGTGGTCAAATTCTCACACCATTTCGTTCAAGACTATCCTCAGATAAAGTTAACATGCTTGTCTTCCTCTACAGGAACTTACCCTGATTACTCTGACTGAGTCTCTGACTGATGACCAGTCCAGACTTACAGACTAGTTCACTCCTACCACACGACCACACTAAACATGTCATCGTGTGGAATTTTGAATGAATGAATGAATCTTATATCTGATATGATTTGGTAGGGAATGCCAGGACACATAGGCACCGTCATTTCAGCAGTTGTACCACAGTGCTATCTAGTAGTACGTTTCTTGTTTGAATTAAGTTGAGGGGGATGGGGGAACCGAACCACAGTACTGGTCTGGAATCGTGGTGGATGATGTCTGAGTCTGATGCCATTTAAAGTTGCAGTTTGGTCGTGGTCGGCAGTCTGGTCCGGTTGCTGAGTCGCTCGTTTCTCTCAACTCTCAGTTTCATTCTTCTGTGTCGTGTCATGTGTGGGACTCGGTGTGACTGTTATTCACAGAGTGCACTGCAGACCGAGCAGTATTGCTGGGAGTGGGAAGGCAGGGTATATCAGTACTGCAGGCCTGAGCAAGCGCCGCACTTGGCCTGACCCATCCATATCATTAATCAAATCAAGGTTCAGTCTTTCTCACGTATATCTTCTCATCTCACCCATTGCATGAGGATACAATTTTCAAAATGCAAATAATGCATCATGTTCCTTGATGAGGTTTACTTTATATTCGATATCTATATTGTTTCAGCTTGGGCACGGCAGCAGGGCAGTGGCAGTGGTGGCCAGCAAATGCAACGGATGGGAATTTTGTACTATACTTACTGACTGCTGGGCAGGGGCACTGGGTCTGGGGGTGGGCGTAGCTGACAGTATGCTTGTGGGGCAGTGGGCACTGGGAAAAGCGGGCTGGGCAGGACAGGTAGACTGGAAGAGCACTGCACTTGTACTTCACAACTTAAGTGTTTTCAAATCTGCAAGAGCTACAGGTGCAGCTGCGCAGGCTGCAGCACAGTCTAGTGTTTCTGCTGCTGCTGTAGCAGCAGTGTACTACTACGCTACTGCTGATGAAGCTTGTGCTTGGTTGTGCTCGAGTGAGTCACACAGCAAGCGGAGACACAGTGAAGCAACTGTTGTGGTTATGAATTGAAAGTGCAGCAATGCAAATATGGGGTGGGTCTGGGTCATCATGTCATTCATGGTCACCGGCATCCCATTCCCAGTTCCTCCTACAGCTGACCCCAGCCAATTGGGCCAAAGTGCTGACAGCTGGGCTATCCCATTCCAAAATTCAATATGTGCCCCCACAGTACTGTCTGACTCCAGTGAGTCGATACATGATGTGATCAATGATCATCAACATATCATTTGCCTATTTGTCTAATGTGTGGTTACTTGTTGACCGTTGTTGCTCGTTTATGTTTTAACCATTTCTCTCTCTCAGGCTCAGCCAGCTTAGTACAGCAGCAGCCAGGGTTATTTAGCAGCAGCAGCATGCAGGCGCCAGGCAGGCAAAGCTACTGCATCAGTAAGCTTAGCAGACGGGCGGCGCAGGCAGTCTTCCTTGTTCGTTCAAGTTTTGTGGATAATGTGACGTCTCTGCTCTCTACAGCACTGCACTGCTATACAGATTTTTATAGCAAGGTAAGGTTTAGGTGCCCTCACCTGTTCAATCCATGAGTGGACAGTGGACTGATGATGTTGGTTGAACTTGAGAGAGCCTGACTTCTTCAACTAAATGTGTCAGTCTTTTTATTTCTTCCTTCATTTTTTGAATTTTTAGTGTTGGGTTTCAGTAAATTTTTTTAGTCATCATCATCATCACATAATTTGTGTATGACACACACACACACACATATATATGTATATATATATATATACACACACACACACAGGGCACGTAGAGGCCAAGTGAGTATTAAGCTACCACCAGGCAGTGACACATTATAACTGCTTCCTTAATGGTAAGTGGCGAGGACAGGCTGTGTGCAACTGCGCACAAAACTGTCAGTGAGCTAGTGCGAGTATGACTGCATCACTCAGTCAGTGTGCAACTGCACACTGAGTCATTGCTCAGTGTGGTGCAGCACACACTGAATGCAGCAGCCTTGCACAAAAAGCCACACTTTTAAATGCACACATCATTATTGTCCTCTCCTCTGCTGTTCTTTTGGAACAGAAACAGTAAATGATGCAGTACTGGTTTCAGAGCGAGTGACATGATGACATCCCTAGTCCCTCCAGAGAAGCTGAACAACAGCTAAACAGTAAACACTCGTTTGTTGTTGACTGCACTTGAGCAGTGGGCATGGAATGGGGAGAGGGAGGGATTAGCAGCAGCACCCAGGCCCAGCATCAAAACTCTGTTATGTTAAGTTGTTAACACTACTAGTAACACTGTATAATAACACAATGTCTCTCTGTCTCATGTTATATTGTAATGATCATCATCATCATCATGTATGTTACGTTTTCTTATCTATAGTATATTGGGTAAAAAAGTGTCTGTGGTTGGGGACGGGTTGGCCGTCACTGACTGTCATCATCATCACCGACGTGTGCAGACTCAGACTGCAGACTCTGAGTCTTTATAACTGTCGATCACATCACTGACGGCAGGGTCACTGAGTGACAGATGATCATGAGACAGCAGTGATCTTTTCATTGACAATACTGTTACTTGTGCTGCTGGTGCTCTGTGTCAAGTGGCCATGCGTGTTCATGTTCATTCAGAATCATTGTAAAAATAGAGAGTAAGTAGATAGTCCTGTCAGTCTGTCATAGGCACAAAACTGTAAAGGTTAGTCAGGCGGAGAATGGGATATACACCGAGAACTTTTTCAGGTACATTTTTTATTGTTTAATAATACCACAAAAATTTGATTTTGCCATGATGCCAAATGCCAATGCCATTTGCAAAACACACAGTGTTTTTCAGTTTCAGTGACTGATAAGAATTAGTAGGCACTAGTCTGTTCCTTCAGTTTTCATTCCCAGTTGTTCCCAAAGCCCCTTCCTCTATCCAATTCTGCAACAGTTACTGCTGCGTAGTACAACTGCGGTGTAGTGATTAGAGTAAGTAATTTTTATTTGACACCTGCACTCTCCGCTTGGTAATCCGAATTCTCTCCGACTCTGACATCTGCTGCTGTTGCTTCCTGAATTCTGACTCTGAGTCTGAGAGTCCTCTCTCCCTATCCTTCTGATGTGATTTGTGATGAGTGACTACTTCGTACTCGGCATTGGCAATGGCAATTCAGCTGAGCTTGCACATGCCATATAGCTAAGCTAGCAGTAGTACTTTAAAAAACAAACAAAAAAAAAAACAGCCAGTGAGTGCCTGCCACTGCCATGATAACATAGGCCTGGCGTTGAGGATATATAACCCGATTGCTTTAATGTGAAATTGGACTCGTGTCACATCACAGTCACACGACACAGTTCGACTCGAGTCACCACAATATGGCATGATTCACTCACTCAACCCAAGCAAGTCAAGCAAGCAACTTTATTAACTCACATTCACACTGGCTCTCTGCCTCAGCTGGAGGCTACTGTACTGTAGCTATTTACTTAGCTAAATATCTATTACCCAAAAAAAGAAAAAAAAGCAGCCAGCCACCATGGCATTTGGGATATATAGGATAATTCCTTTAAATGCCACCACGGCGACGGTGCCAGGCCAGCTCTGACAGTTGGCTCAGCTCAGCTGATTGTTTCTGGCGGCTGTTGGCTTGCCTTGGAGGACTCTGACTCTGAGTAGTCTCTCGGACTCAGACACAGTGAGCGGCGAATCACTTGCCTGCATTACAGGCAGGAGTTGTGTCAGACTCAGACAGTGTGGTTGTGGTGGTAGGGTAGGGTTCGGGACGGGGTACTTTGGTACAAATGAAAAAGAAAATATATATCTCTCTCTCCAAATTTATTTGCACTAGTACTACAACTTGCTATTACTTTTACTACCAATCTAACTTCACTTGAGGGGACTGGGTTTGGGAGGGAGCCCGAGGCTGTAGGTGAGGAGGACAGAGGTACACTCAACCTGGATTCTAGCCTACCACAGCCAGACAGACAGTGAACCTTGCTTTTCCAATCAGAAATGTTCTAATTCTATTAGTACTATTAGTAGTACTGCTGTTGCTGTGCCTGCTTCTAAGGCTAGTAGTAGCAGTACAGCAGAACAGCACACTTTCGATGAAGTGCAACTCTGTCCCACTCCCACACTCCTGCATCAGTGCATCTGCTCTGCAACTCAATTCTACTCAGTCTGCAGTGCACCACCACCAGGAGTGGATGGAGTGGATGGAGTGAGTGTGTGGAGGAGGAGTCTGTGGACAACTGTACATGGACATTCCTTTCATCATCTCTCTTCTGTTTAGACTGTAAGTTAAGAAGGACAATTTCACATTACATTAACAAAAATGTAAATCAGATGACTGACTTTTTTACTACTCATACTCAGTCAGACAGTGTTCTTGTGCTGCTATTTTTGTATGGTATGGTTCTGGTAGGGTACTTTTGGTACTGGTTAACTCGGTACTAGGTAGTAGGTTTAGGTACTGTGTGGTGTGGTACTGCATTTTGTGCTGTAAGCTAAGACAAAAGTACACTAGAACACTTTTCTATGATGGTATGTCTATGTCATCAATCATCATGTCACGTCACTTGTCTACTGCAATGAAATGAAAAAAAAAATACTTATAGTGCTCTAAGCTCCATGCTCATCATCGGTTCACGGGATTGTGACTTCCAGTCAATAAAAAATATATTTCTCTTGCACATACTTGACTCATTATCTTTCTTTTCTCTCATTAAATTCATAATGTGTCGTTTACTAGTCTTTTAACTGTTTTTGCATATAAATTTGGTTAAAATTGCATTATTTTTGAATTTTTTAGGTTTTCCCATTGGAATGCTTTATACCGCGGTATCACGATAACCACGGTACAACACACCGCGGTTATCATACCATCAAAATTTCATACCATGACATCCCTAACTCTTCTCAGGGACCTGCAATTCTTAGATCTGGTCAAACGTAGACTACCCCACATTATACTGGAAAATACGTCTCCAGAGGTGAATTCCGGAATTAGGTGGGACACTGTAAAGGCAATTATGCGAGGGGAGGTGATAGCATATGCCACACAGAAAAAGAAAAGGAGAGAACAAAAACAGAGGGATTTAGAAAATGAACTAGAGTTTCTACAAGAAGCCCACTCCCGGGGCATAATTCTGTCTTACCCCAAAAAGCTAGGGTTAAAGCCCAACTACAAGACATTCTAACCCAGAAAACGGAACAGGCACTACTTTGTTAGGCAGAGATATTATGAGGGAGGAGCCAAAGCAGCAAAACTATCATCAGACTTAAACACCCCGAAACCTCCCAAATGCTGAACAAAACACAAGGGGTGGGATATTCAAAAGGGTTGCACCATGCGCAATAGGGTTGCGCATACGCAAGTCCGAAATTGCGCCATTCTGCGATATTCAGCAGGAGGCAGTTGCGCCACTGAAAACAGGCCGAGCAACAGCGCAATGCAAATGAATGCATGCTCAACTGGAGGGGGAGGAACCATGCATAAACTGCACAGCCCGATATTCAGCCGGGCTGTGCAGAGTTGTGCAGGCGCAACCCCCAACCTGTGCCTGCACGACTTTGAGCCAAAAAAAAAAGGCTTAAGTCGAGGGCCACCCACAGGTGAGCTGCTGTATTGCAGGGTGCAACACAGCAGCTGCCCACCTGTGGCTGGCCCCTAACCCAGTCCTTGTGCTCTCCCCGCAGCCCGATCATGGGCGCTTATCGTAAATCCCCCCCCACCACTCCCCCATCATTCGATCGCTGGCAGCAATGTGGCTTCCCTCCCTAACATATCCCTGGTGGTCCAGTGGACCGAAATGCCCAATCACGGGCAGTAAGTTTTTATAAAACCACCCCCTCCGAACATATCCCTGGTGGTCCAGTGGACCGAAATGCCCGATTCGGCAGTAAGTTAAATCACCCCGAGACCGAAATGCCCGATCGCGGGCAGGTAAGTTTAATGAAACCACCCCTCCCGAACATATCTTCCTGGTAGCGTCCAGTGGTTAAGAGGCCCGATCGCCCGGGCAGTAAGTTAAATCACCCCCTTCCTCCGAGACCGAAATGCCTGATCGCGGGCAGTAAGTTCATCAAACCACCCCCGAATATAGCCCTGGTGGTAGTGTCCCCACCCACCCACCCAAAGCCCACCACCTCTCTCCCCGGCAGCCGGTGGCGGCAGCATCCCACCTGCCTGCCGCTCACATCCGCCGACTGACTGCCGGTAGGGACTTGCACGCCCGTGGTGCAGAGCAGAGCCAATGGGCGTGCAGCCATACTATACATGACAGTCCAGATTTGTGAATGAATGAATTTTCATTCACAAATCTGACTGTCATTACGGTATGGCTGCATGCCCATTGGCTCTTGCTCTGCACCAATGGCGCAGAGCCCCACCGGGCAGTCATGTCGGGCGGGCGGCAGGCAGGTGGATGCTGCCGGGGAGCGGGTGGTGGGGCTTCGTGGGTGGGTGGGTGGGGGACACTAGCCACCAGGGCTATGTTCGGGGTGGTTTTATTAAACTTACTGCCCGCCGATCGGGCATTTCGTCCACTGACCACCAGGGATATGTTCGGGGTGGGTTTTATTAAACTTACTGCCCGCGATCGCATTTCGTCCACTGACCACCAGGGATACGCTCGGGGAGCCAATTGCTGCCCCCAATCGGGCTGGTGGGGAGTACACTCATGCCCGCGATCGGGCCAGTGGGGGATTTACAGTCGGCTGCCCGCGATCGGGCTGCAGGGGGCTTCGGTCCCCGACAGCTGCTGCCTGGCAGGGTGCCAGGCGCAAGTCCTCGGGCATTGGCGCACCTACATGCTAATGGCATGCAAATGGGGACATAATCTCATGCAAATGGCCCCCCTGCGCCTTGCATGAATTATAGCCCCATTTGCATGTCACCTTTTGAATATCGTGATTTTGCGCGTGGTGCAATGGTAATTGCGCCACCGCAAGTTGAATGCTCCACTCTGTCAACTTGCAGTGGCACAAGTTCCACTGCGCCATGCACAGTGGCTGTGGCTGGGGGGTGATATTCAAAGGAGTTGCTCAATAGCGCAACTCCTTTGAATATCGCCCGGACACACCCCAGCGCAACTATTTTGCGCAGCGCAAGGGCTTGCGCCTATGAATGGCGCAGTTTGAATATCCCACCCAATATATTTTATATGGGTTCAGAATATATTATTCTAAATTGTACACCCAAGATCCTGAACCAATGGAGGATAATTATCTCCAATTTTTTCAAAAGTTGAAGTTACCCCGATTAACAGAAGAGCAACAAAATTGGCTTTCCCAACCCATTGCCTCCCAGGAGATAATAATGACAGTCAAACACTCAATATCAGGTAAAAGCCCAGGAGCCGATGGATTACTTATGGAATTTTATGAGAAATTTCAAAAAGAACTGATCTCTGAGATGGGAGGCTTCTTCCGTGAGCTACAGAGAGGAGATACAGTGTCTCTTCTCCCCAAAAGTTGGCAGTATGCAAATATATCCACTATTCTAAAACCCAATAACGACCCCTTAAAATTGCTTCTCTTACTGTCCAATTTCAGTTTTGAACCAAGATTATAAATATTATACCTAAATACTGGCTAGAGACTTGAGGAACTCTTAAAACACATCATTGACAAAGATCAAACGGGCTTTATATCCAAAAGACAAACCTCAGATAATGTTAAAAGAACACTATAGCTATTAGGAAAGGCTCAACAAAACAGACACCCCATTATTATCACTCAGTATGGATGCCCAGAAAGCATTTGATAGAGTATCGTGGAGATTCTTAAATTACACTCTTGAAGCTTTCAGTTTTCCTAATTCATTCAGGTATGTGATAATAAATCTATATACTTCCCTACATTCTATGGTCAAAGTAAATGGCAGGTACTCCCCACGATTCCCTCTACAAAGAGGTACCCGGCAGAAATGCCCCATCTCCCCTTCTTTTTGCTATCTACGCAGAGCCTCTAGCTCAGGCAGGCAGTCAGGGCAGATCCAAATATAGATGGCTATGTTCATCAGGGCACAGAACATAAAACTGCATTTTATACAGATGCTTTACTTATATACATGACCCAGCCAGAGACCTCTCTCTCGCTAAACTGTTTGCCTTACTAGATAAGATTGAGATAATAGCAGGCTATACATTGAATACAAATAAAACAGAGGTCCTAAAATTTAGATATGACCCCAGCCCTCAAATTTCACATCGCTTCCCTCTCCGTTGGAATGGTAATAAATTCAAATATTTAGGAATTACTGTACCTCAAGATCCAACGTCACTCTGTGCAGTTAGCTACCATCCACTGAACACGATGATTAAAGAAGATCTGCAGAGGTGGTCCCACTTACCCCTATCTCTAGCACAAAGAGTTGAAGTAATTAGGATGAATATCCTCCCTAGATTATTATATCTTTATCAGAATATCCCAATACCTCAGAGTAAGCTAGAATTTGAAAAAAAATGGATAAATTAATATCTAACTTTATATGGCAAGGAAAGAAACCAAGAAAGGCCCATTCATCTTTACAACTCCCGAAAGACTGGGGAGGCTTAGCCCTCCCACACCTAGAGAAATATTGTCAGGCCGCACAGTTGACTCACGCATTACTGCTCCTGAAAAAATAAAAATTTTAATTAAAAAAAATAGAGATCCTCTTGAAGATCTCCTGTTATGGTAATTCTTACATAACTATACTTTCTCTACACACACTCTTAAGTTTCTACCAAAAGTGGTGGTGGACTTGCATCTTTGCCAGCCACTAGTGCTGGCTTCTAACTTTGCCAGCTTCCAGAATGAGGGAGAAAACTGTCCACTCACTGGATGTTAAGAGGGTCCTTAGGTTTTATCTGGTGAGAACTAAAGAACAGACAATTCAAACAGCTTTTTGTCTCCTTCAATCTTAATCAGAAGGGACAGCCCATTACAGCTAAGTGCATTTCTGCCTGGATTGTGGATTGCTTGCACCAGTGCTATGGCATAGCTCAGGTTACATTGGAGGGCCTGGTACACATTCACTCCACCAAAGTGGTTGCCACGTTCCTGGCAGTGATTTGCTCTGTGCCTCCTGGAGATATTTGCAGAGCTGCAACCTAGAGTGCAGTGCATACTTTCACTAAGAACTATGCCCTGGATGGCCATGCCAGGCAGCATGCCACCTTTGACAGGACAGTCCTGAATGGGTTATTATCCTGAGTGAGCCCTCAGCTTCTGCTGCCCTAGTCTGGGGGACTTTGTCTGAGCTTGGTGCTTTGACCCACTAGTGGGAATAGGTGGTGAAGATTGATTCTTTAAAGATATGAAAATCACATGCTCAGTGTAATTGCTGATCTCCTAGAAATATCTTCATTATTGATTCACACACTCACTCGCCATCCCCCAGACTCACTCCAGTATGGTTATATTGGTCTTCACCCCTTTATTTTTGATTTGAGCTGTGAAGACACTGTGTTGCAGGGTTTTGTTGACCTTCTTACATGGGCCACCAGGACTGTCTTAATGCCCTTAGCTTAAGTGCATAGGTAGTTGTTAGGTTATGCTGCACCACCTCAATAAAAAAGGTACTGAGGCAGTTGAGGGCTGGTATTGACATAACCAGATGGCCATATGCATTTATCCATGGAGCTGCACATGCGCACTGCATACCTCAGCATCATTCCTCTGAAAAGTTCTGGCTTTCACTGGGTCCTAGCTCCTCCAGCTTTGACCCACTGGTGGGAATCGATGGTGAAGATATTCTTAGATGTTCAAGTATTAAATTGAGTACATCATTTTCATTTTCCCCACCACCACAATCCTCTGCTTCCTGCCCCCAGACAAGTGAACAGTTCACCTTGTATATGTGCTGTGTATACTGCACTGCTGTACAGTACTTTGCCATGAAGCGTGTCACAGTGTCAAAGGACTTACTGAAGTCTAGATACACTACATCTACTGCACAGCCTCTGTACTCCAGCTTACTAAATTATTGTCAGACTTGGTAGTAAAGTTATTTGCTGCTATTTTTTGATGTTTTCAATCAGGGTCGGACTAGGCATACAAGGGGCCTCCTCACAATGGCCGATACAAAAATTCGACATGCATTGCAGAAAATTTTGAATGTGAAAATAAATAAAACTGCCTATTTTTTGTACTTTCTTGATGTAAACTTAAATCACCAAATGCAACTCCTTATTGTAAGACTATGTTTTAAAGATACTGCATCATAGTAACAACATCAGCAGGGAAAGCCCAAAAACCGTGCAAGGAATCAGGATATAGTGGGCTATACATGTTGCAACATGCAACTAACAGTGCACTCAGTGCTATGTATGCGCCCCCCCCCCAGCACTGTTGACTACATTGAACAACGTCTGAACAGAAGAACCATGGTTGCCACTTGCAAGCCCCTCTCGCCAAGTCAGGATCCAGATCCCCAACATGCAGCCTTAACTATGAAATCAGAGCAGTTTGTGTTGTGACCAGACCCAACTCCGGTTTGACCTGTTGACAAGATTTAGATCTACCAGTAAACCAGTTCTGATCCACTTCAGATAATGTAATTTAGCTTTACTGTGGTTAAAAATAAACAAACTGAAGGGGAAAATAAATCATAAGTTTAAACATGAAATGACAAAGAAACCCTTTTCTGAGGGTGAGGTGGGTTAAACTGGTTCATGGTTATTTGACTTGTAACACAGCTGACACTGTCCTGGCTGTAGCCCAGAACACACAATATTCAGTACATGCTGATGGCAAAATCTGAATAAATCAGCACCTTTTAGAAAAAAGTTCTTAACCAGAATCAGAATGGGATCCCCATCATAGTTGACCCTCCCAGTCCTTCTGCTAAGATTTCTTATTCTTGACTAAAATAAGTGCCATGTTTCCTCACAATGCTGAACACTACACATACTGTATAGCACAGAGCTTCTACTTAATAATCCATCTTTTCAGTGTCAATTAGTCGATCGCAGAATCAGAAAATAAAATGTAATGCAAGGTTCAGGGTCATTGTGACTCAGTTGGTAGCACATCCGCCTCTGGACCAGAAGGTCATGGGTTCTCATCCCACACCGGGATTAGACTCATACCTAAAACGCTGGCACCCGAGTGCAGTATTGGGGGGGTGCTGTACTGCTGGGGTGTTCCATCCTTCAGATGAGACGTTAAACTGAGGTCCCTTCTACCTATCCTGGTGCTGTCCTGGTGGGTGTCCAGGTGGAAGTAAAAGAACCCAAGGCACTCTTTGCAAAGAGTAGGGGACATTCCCAGTGTCCTGGCCAATATTCCCCTTCCCATAAAACTGTTTCATGCAATTGTTTCTATGTTTTTATCATGCATTTCTGGAGACCCCATCTCCGCAAAGACATAGACAGCGTGGAGGCTGTTCAGAGAAGGGCAACCAAAATGGTGCAGGGTCTGCACCAGAAGACATACGAGGAGAGACTAAAGCAGCTTAATATGTATACCCTTGAGGAAAGGAGGGAGGTGGGGAACATGATAGAAACTTTCAAGTATCTCAAGGGAATTAACAAGGTACAAGAGGGTAGTATCTTTCAGAAAAAGAAATGTGCAAGAACAAGGGGGCACAATTTGAAGATAGAGGGGGGACGGCTCAGAGGTAATGTTAGAAAGTATTTTTTCCACAGAGAGAGTTCTGGATGCATGGAACAGCCTTCCTGAGGAGGTTGTGGAGTCAGGAACAGTAGGAGAATTCAAGAATGCATGGGACAGGCATAAAGCAATTCTAGTTGGGGGGCAGGAGGAAGTAAGCTGTTGATTAACTAGAATCTGCAGCTTATCCATCAGGTAGGGAAATGGGCAGACTGGGTGGGCTAAGCGGTCCTTATCTGCCGTCAAATTCTGTGTTTCTATTGTCCAGGCTGTGTATGGGTGCTGACATGCGATATGGCTGCCACTACACAGTAAGTCACTTCACTACCAGACTAGCATTGCTTGTAAAGCACTTTGGGATACACTGGGTATGAAAAGCACTGTATAAATGCTGATTCTTCTTCTTCTCCTTCTTCATTATTAATTCACCGGCCAGATGTATGTGGCTTTCCAATATATCAATTGCTAAAGAATGGTGAGATCTTTCCTCGACCTCAACTGTGGGAAGATTTAACAACATTTAGTAAAATCCAGTGCATGGCCTTCTTAGTGAGCATTTTATTTGATTTGAATAAATAGAAGTGGAAGTGTATAGGATTAGGCCTAGCTAGTTTCAAGTTGAGTCGAGATTTGTTGCCACAAAGCTAGTGGGCAAACCAGCTACTGTATATGTTTTTTTTTTCATTGTTTGCTGTGCTATTTTTAGTCAAGAATAAAAACTTAATACCACCAAATCTGACTGCTTCTCTGTGTGGAGTCTGGTGGGGCTTCCATGTAGTCACTTGGGTGATTTGAGTCCTGTAGGTTGCAATGTCTGTCTGTGTGTGTGTGTGGGGGAGGGTAGCACTGCCACTGCATATAAGATATCTAATATGACCCAGCAAATAATCCCAGGTCATTTCTTGAGCTACATATAGATTTTTTTTCCATTTCTTTCATTGAGAATTTCATTTTGCGAAACCCAAATTGCTCGAAAACTGTTTGTGGCCCTGGGGGTAAACCGTAACTTCTAAACTGAAAGAAAAAGAAGTGTGTTTATTCTACTTAAACTCCTGGTCCTGGATGTCACTGGGGCAGCATGCTCACCGCGCTGTAGGGCTGCCCCTCCAGCCTCCGAGTGTCCAAGTCTCTGAGTCTGACTCTGCTGCCTGGGCCTGGCTCTGCTCGAATCCCCTGCCCAGTCTACAGACATACTCTCCGTCGGTGACTCATGAGGATGAGATGATGATCCAACTATTCACGTTAACACACCACTGGCCCATGCCCATCGACACACACACATGCCACAGAAGGCTTGTATTACCCTGGGTAGTGGGTAGGTAATAAGGGTAGGGTCTGTGAGTCTATTCAAAGGCCTGGTGTCCCTCCTAGGGAAAATGGCTCTCCCCCTTACTCTGTCGGCTCAGCAGTGATGCTACTGTACACCTGACCAATTAACCAAAAAAATTCCCCACTCCCCCAGGCCCAGCCGGGCCCGCTGGCACTGCTGCTTTTTTTGTGCAACTTAGCCTGCCCCTGGGCTGCTCTGCTGCTCTCCTCTTAACCACCAATTTATTCTTGTTACTCTCCATCCTGTCCTCCTTGTTCCTCCAGCCGTTTGTTCCTCTCTCGTCGCCATCGCCAGACTCGCCTCCAGTCGCCAAGGTGTGACCCCACCCAGACAGTAGTCCAGAGAAGACAGAGGAGACACTCTACACTCCCTTCTCCCGGGTGGGCCATCCAGTTCCCTCCTGATGACTCCCATGAGGCCGCAACCAGTGTCTGTTCTGTTCCGACCGGTCACTGGAGCAAGCACTCCTCCTCAGCTTTGACCAATCGGAGAGAGAAAGCATAGCCTGGATAAAATGGTGGCAGGAGTGGCGGCACTGGCAGGCACCAAACTAACAGTCTGCTTCTTCTTGGAGGGTGCGCTGTGCGTGTGCACATCATCCATGACCATGCGTGGTTAGGATTGGCTGGGGGGAGGATAAGGCCAGCCAGGGATTGGGGAGCAAGTGCAAGTTGAAGTTACTTGCAACCAACCGCGATAAACAGAAAAGGACAATTTTAAAAAAAATTTACCACCCGTCCCTGACCTGCCCCAGCAGTTGATCACTCACTCAGTCGTCCAGGTGCTGGCTCCACAGTTCCACCTTGGGGAATGTTGCCTGACTGGGGGCCCCGGAATTTCCTTGTAGCCCTATAGACCAGTCCAACCCTGTTTTCAGTACTTCAAGCGTGGTGATCTAATTACATAAGTATTCTGGCTTGTGGTTTGTTAAATTTTCAGCTCCATTTTGTGTAATATCTTGAAGGCTTATCTAGTGATCACCTGTTTGATATGGAGGTTTCTTGCTTTCAGTAAGTTGCCCTTGGCCACCTAATTATGTATGCACACTGACTTGTTAAATGTTTAACTCCATTTTGGGGTATGTCTTGAGAAACAGTTGAGAACACCTTATTATCAAACTGAAAGTTCCTTACTAGAGTCTTGAAGCTGTCAGCAAGTCGCCCTTAGTCACCTAATTATGTATGTGTCAAGGCTTGTGATTGACTGTTAAATTTTCATTTCTGGTTAGGGCCATATCCTGAAACCAGCTTAATAATCAAATTTGGTATGGATGGTGATTATTACTACTTGTTGAAGATGTCAGCACTTCAGCCATGGGCATCTAATTAAATATGCATTCTATCTTCTGGTGGTCTGTTAAAGTTTTAGCTTTCATTAGGCAATGTTTTAAGAATAATTTATTCAGTTGTTCTTATACTTGCTATCGATGTTCCTTGCTACTGTGGCTTGTTTGAGAATGACGTGTCCAGTTGCGATGAAACTCGGTATGGATATGGCGTGCTACTAATTTTTAAAGCAGTCAGCACCTTGGTTATGATGACTGAATTGTGTATGCTTTTGGTCATGCACACAAACGTATGTGATATGTACTATTTTAAACTGTAATGTTTACAGAATACATTTAAAGAGTGATATTTATATTTGTATATCCTAAAAAAAATTTAAACATTTTTGTAATGACTTTGTCAACCAATAAAAAATCTTGAACCTTGAAACTATGCTTTCAGCCATCTCACTGGATTATACAAAATGTTTAGCTTATAGTGCGAACAATAGGATACATAAATGCTAATTCCAGATCTATACACTGATTTATTTTAGGGGTTTATCGAAGGCAGCTGGTAAGCTGCTTCTTTCTACAGAGCATTAGAAGGAGAAGGTTTGTTTGCTCGTCTCTTCAGAATTTAGGTACGTTCCAGTTAGCTGCCGTGGTTGATCTTTGAGAATGGGGAGGCAGGGGGAGGAAAGTAAGGTATGTGGAGGCTGGGAGTAGATGCACTTATGAAGGAGTGTGTGTACCTGTGGTAATCCCTGTGGCAGATGGGGCTCTGCCGGCCACGCTGGCTGTACAAAGGCAG
The DNA here is from genome assembly GCA_016271365.2 of Neoceratodus forsteri. NCBI lineage: Eukaryota > Metazoa > Chordata > Ceratodontiformes > Ceratodontidae > Neoceratodus > Neoceratodus forsteri. The sequence continues at coordinate 1,541,304,578 of CM057456.1, read as the reverse complement.
CAGTGCGTCCTTGACTCTCTCTCTTTTAAGGGTAAACCTACACAGCCTGTTGTGCAAGAGAGCAAGTTATCCAATTGTAATTAAAGTTTTTATGGACGTAACTTTCTACTAATTCTTGAAGCTGTCAGTACTTTGGCTTTGGTGGCATAATCATGTGTGCATTCTGGCTCTGATTGGCTGTTACAGTTTCAACACTCTTTTACCCTACAGTTTGAGAGAAATTTCACAGCTATTATGACACTTGGTATGGATACTGTTTTGCTAATAATTGTCGAAACTGTCAGCATCTCAGTCATGGTGACTTCGTATACATTAGTTCTCACTTGTGGTAGGCCATTTCTTTTTCAGTTCCATTTTGGCCTGTATCTTGACAGTGACATAGTCAGTCCGCATTAAAACACCAGCTGAAATGTCTTCCCCCACCTCTCTGTAGCTGCTCCCCCTCTGGCCTTCCTTGATATCACCCTCCATGCACCTCCACCTCCGTATCACTTTTTTGGCCCCGTCTCTTACTGTCTCTTTCAGCTACTGACTCATCATCTCCCCCGCCCACTATCTACCTCGCAATCTAACCCTTTCCCCCACTGTCTTCCCCTCTATCTTCTCTGCTATAACGCTGGCCGCTGTCTCATCAAATAGCTCTGGCACTCATTTCTGTATTCTCATTACAGTATTTATACTTGAATTGTATATTTGACTGTTTATGACTTATATGTATAATGATCTCGGCGACCCTACTGTCCCCTGTCTTGTGACCACTTGTGTTTGTATTTGTTTCATTTTGGTTCTGTTGCAATGATAATTCTATGCTTTGTACACTCTTTGTATATCCCACTTCCCTTTCCCCCTGGGCACACCTGAAAACGAGCTTCGGCTCAGTGTGCCTTTCTTGGTTACCAAAATTTTAAATAAATAAAATAATCATTCCTTGCTACTAATTTTGAGAGTGCCTCAGCATTGGTATTTGTGGCCTCATTAAGCCTAAGTCCTGTGTTGAGACTGCCTGTTACGCATTTCAGAAGTGTCTTCTGAATCAAGCCCACTCACTCTTGATCCTTTGGGCAATGGCTACAACCCATTTACCTCTGGCTTACCAGAGATGATTTGTTTGGCTCATTTTAAGTAACTTAGTTTCAGTTATTCTGTTTTCCGGCTGGTGGCATGAAAAGCCCAGTGGAAAAGCATTTGAAATTTGCTGTAATTTAGAAACAGAGAAGTGGGAACAGTCATGTTTCGAATCATAATTGAGTACGTCAAACCATAGTTTATGGCTTGCCCTTTTGTGGTTAGTATCCTCTGCTTTTGTTTCATGCCAGATGAATTATTGAACCTGAATAGTTCCATTTTTTTCCTAACTGAAGATCTGATGCAGAAAAGAGCATGGTAAACATGCTTTTATAGTTGAGCATATAATGAAATTGTCAAGAAAATTAAACTATTGCAACATGTGGTATTTGTACAACATGAATATGCTTGTATAGTCTCAAAAGTTGACTCAGGTGGGTTGAAGGAAGTAGCTCCTATTGACTTTTGTGGTATCTTGGGTGTGGTTAGTGAGTCGTCTTTGTTAAAAAAAACTCACTTGTCTTGGGTCCAGTATTTTATGTTTGATTTTGTGTTGTATGTGTAAAAGAATAGGTGTCTCTTGAGCTATATGAAAAATGTCAAAGCGGACCTTTGGCTAAGTTATGAAATACATAGAATTTACTTTTGTTAACAATGAATTATGGAGTAATCAACACTGTTTAAATATAATTGTTAAACCTAGTTTGTTCTTCCTGTAGATTTTTGAAAACAGTGAGCAACTCCCTTTTCCATTGCATCATTTTGACTATGAAATTAAATTAGTTGTAGTATTTACAAAGATCTTCCTGCATTTTGTTTGTTGGTGGATACGAACAAAAAATAAACCATCCATTCTTTTGTACATTTTGTAAAGCAGAGTATTGCCTTTCATTATGCTTCTCTTTGTACTGCCGAGTATCTTTTTCAAGTAGGTCTTCTTTTTGGGGTGTGATTGGCTTGGTGATTTGCTGACATACAAAAACAAGTTTGTTTGAGAGAGACTAAAAGTTTCCTCCTTTCCTGATCGTGATTCTCATATTTAGAATATTATTTTGGATAGCTGTTGTTGGTACTGGAAGTCAATCCCAGGTGACCTCTGTCATCTTGACACTGAGTTCAAACTCAAGCTATAGTTTTCATAATACCTTCAAAGCTCTTTTGCAAATCACCTGCTAGTGCTTTCAGTACAGCCTCTAGTATTTTATTTCATGAAATATCTAATATTTCTGGTCATTTTATAAATTCCTGTGTTTATCCTTCAGTTCTCCTCAGTGGCATCCCTTTACTGTGGTCCACATTCTGCTGTGACACTGCCAACATCACCTCCAGCAGTTGTCCCTCACTGTGGGGCTCTCAGGAGGACTAAACCCAGAGGGAAGTGAATTCTTCTCTCTGCTAGTCTCTGTTATGCATCCAGTGGGGAAGGAGGCTGCTCAGAATAGGAGATCTTACCTGAGTCAATCTTCATTCATAACTGGTGGGTCTCAGCCAGAGGTGCCAGACCCTACTGGGAGCATTAGCTTCAAGAAATGTTTGGGCTGAACAGCCCGGTGGTGCTGAGGGCTGAGGTGCTGGACGCCTTACCTCGCATTATGCTGGTGACCCAGGTTCGGAAACGACCTCGGGTCATCGGAGAGCCGGCATGGGGCGAGGGAGGGAGCAGGATTGAGCAGCTGCAAGGCAGTTCTCCCCTCCCGGGGTGGATGCCTGCACCCTCTGTAGTTCCATTCCCATTGGGAGGAGGTCCGGTGGGAAGCGTAGGTGCGAGGGGGCGGTGGCAAGAGCCAGCGGTGGGGTGCAAGGGGTTGAGCCAGTACCTGGCCTGTGCCTCCACACGCATGCAAATACGTGTCTGCCAGGGTCGCGGTTCAGGGAGAAAAAGGGAAAATCCATAAAGTACATATATATATTAAAAAAAAAAAAAGAGAGATATTTGGGCTGGAGGAGCTGACGTCGGAGATGACGCCACCCATGAAGCCAGTGTGTTAAGTGGCACTCGTGGACTGGCCAGTAACCCGACTCCCTCCAGCCCTCAGTTCTTCTCTTCCCACTGTTGAAGATGCCTCATGAGGAGCACAGCTTCACTACCTATGCCTCAGCTTGTTTCTTCGGTCTGCTCGCTACCAACCTTCGCTCGGCATTGTAGTTTATCAGTAGTCACCTTTGTTATTTTTCAGTTTCCCCCTAGTGCGACAGCGGGCGTTTTTTCTGTTGTTTTGATTCTTTTCCATCGCTGTCATGTCCAGCTTGGGGCCTTCAAAATCTTCTAAGGCAGGGCATGGCCCAATGTGTCTGTGCCCTGGTAGCAAGCTGATGACCGTCACCGACTGGCATGACTACTGCTTCTTCTGCCTGGGTCCCCAGCATGATATGGATTCATGCAATGCCTGTTTCTCCATGGATTTCCATACCCTCTGTATATGTAGTGAAGTTGGAATAGGACCCCCCAACTTTTGGAGGACGGCGTCGAAATAGGCACGCCAAGATCAGGTCCCTGGGCCCTTCCCCCGGGCCTCTCTCTGGTACTGTACGTACCGAGGGAGAGAAGGCCTCCGTTTCTAGTTTCACTGAGACCAGAGGCCTGCGTGAGGGGTCTGGTGGACAGTCGGTCCCCTCTGGGGGGGGTCAGTTGAGAACCCCTCACAGTCTGGTACACCTTTGGGAGATCAGACGGTGTTGAGGTCTTAACTGTATGCTGGGCCTGTTCCGGTGGTTCCCTCAGCAGTGCTGGCCGGTGCCATCTGGGCTGTCAATGCCATTCCCGGTGTTGTTGAGCGAGACAGCGCCACCCGCACCACTGGGTCTGCTTCCGACGCTGCTTGCGGTGCTGGGAGAGCCAGAGTCTCTAGGGTTGCCTCCTTGGAGATCTCCCTGATCTTGTCTTCTTCGGACAAGGATCAGGATGATCCCAACTGGCAGCCTAGTTCTTCAGAGCTCGGGGATTCTCCTAGTCCCAGCTCAAGGCCTTTGTTGCGGTCAGCTCTTCAGCACAGCACCAACTCTGGTGCCTCCTCCTCTGAGTCTTCTGGTGCCATTCGCAGCACCGGGGACTCCTCCTGTGCTGGACTGGGGGAGCAGCGCTGGCCGTGGTGCTGTGGCCATTCTGGTGTTGTGTCTGACGTCAGTTCAGCTGACGTGCCCCAGTTTGGTGCTGAGGGGGATTCTGGTACCAACCTTGGTGCCACATTCTCTCTCCCCTCCTTCTAACCACAGCTTGCAAGGGTCTCCCTCAAAGAGTGGAATTTGGCCTGGAAGGGCGGGGGTCTTGAGGTTGTGGTTGGCACCCCCAACTGTCCCTAGAGCAGTTCTGGGCAGAGTTGGAGCACTGACCCGTGCCTCTCCCCCCCCCCGACTGGCAAGGGCCCATGGTTGATGGGGATAGGGGCTGCCCTTGTGGACCAGAATGGCTTTGGTCTCCTCCCTTGGGGGTCTCCCCCCCCAAGGGCAGCACCGCCTTCGCCCCTCCCCAGTTGGGCTTTTGCAGGTGTATGGGCCATGCCATTCCCTTCTTCGGGAGACTTCTCCTGCTCTTTCCTGCAGCCCTGCCAGAGGGTGGTCTTCTGCTTCTTAGGATTGCTCTCTCCCTGCTTCTGGTCTGCCTTCTCCACCCACTCTCCCGGGTGTCTCTGGTCCTAGTGGCCCCATGACCTGGGAACAATTCAGGGCTACAGCACATGCATTCCCTGCTTACCTCAGGGCCATTGATGAGGTCATATTTAGACTTCCATCCAAGGCTGAGCCTATCCCTGAATCCTGCTCCTCCTCCTCTTGGGCTTCCTCCTTTGAGGGACAGGATACTTCTAGCCACATCTCCTCAGACACTGATTTCACTTTCAAATCAGTGATTCCTCTCTGAGATGCTGGAGGAGCTGCATCTTCCCAGAACATTTGGGCACAAACCTGCACGTGCTACACTGTCATTCTTGGGGGAATACAGCTCTTTATCTATCATGATACCTCCGTGGCTTCAACCCTTTATGGAGTCGCCGCACAGTGCCTGGCAGCACACCTCTTCCTCCTCCCAAGCCCTGAGGGACTGCCAGAGCAGGTATTGTGTGCCCCCTCTTGTCTCCAGGAGACATGCCCCATCCCTCTTCAGGGTTGGAGCTGCTGGATACTCCCTCGGGGCATCGTCATCCCCGTTGTGACCATCCCCCAGAGTCAGACTCGGCCGAGTTTGACTGTTGGGGTAGAAGGGTTTCCTTGGTGGCACGACTCCTCACATGCATCTCTGTGTACCAGGTAGCCTATGCCAGGCGCCTGTGGGTGGCACTGGGGCAGATCCTCATATCCCTGCCTGATAGCGAGGCAACACGACAAGCTATTGTGCCTTCCACAAGGGGTCCACGGATGGGATTGTGAGGTTAAAAAAGGAGGAAGGAGGTGTGCGGAGGGGGACCTAGAAAAAAGCAACAATCCTGAGCAAATATTTTTGTTCAGTATTCACAGAAGAAGGGGAAGGAGAAGGACCACTATTGGTGGATAGGAGCACCAGTGGGAGTGAGGTGGACACCAGCTCGTTCACGGAAGAAAGAGTCTTAAAGGAACTCAAGAATCTGAAAAGGGACAAGGCTGTGAGGTCGGATGGGATACATCCCAGAATATTAAAAGAACTTAGGTGCTGGCAGCACCACTAACAGCCCTGTTCAGCAAATCGATAGAGACAGGGGTGGTTCCAGGGGACTGTAGGAGGGCAAATGTAGTCCCTCGCCACAAAAGTGGGAACAAGGAGAAGGCTGGCAACTACGGGCCAGTCAGCATGGCCTCAGTGGTGGGGAAATTAATGGAGTCACTGCTAAAGGAAAGAATTGTGATATTTCCTGAATCCAACAGAGCACAAGATCCAAGGCAGCATAGATTCACAAAGGGTAAGGTCCTGTCAAACAAATCTGTTATATTTCTTTGACTGGGTGACCAAGGAGGTAGATGGAGGAGTGGCAGTGGATGTGGCCTACCTAGATTTCAGCAAGGCCTTCGACACCGTCCCACATAGGAGGTTGATAAATAAGTTGGGCAGCCTGGGAGTGGGCCCTAAGGTGGTAAACTGGGTCAGAAACTGGTTGAGTGACAGGACACAGAGTGTGGTGGCAAATGGCGTTCAATCCGAGGAGAGGGGGGGGGGTAACCAGCGGGATGCCACATGGATCCATGCTAGGGCCAGTCCTCTTTAATGTCTTCATAAGCAACATTGCAGAAGGGCTTGAGGGGAAGGTATGCCTCTTTGCAGATGACACTAAGATCTGCAACAAGGTCAACACTCCCGGGGGGGGGTGGAAAAAATGAGAAAGTAGCTAAACATGCTTGAGGAGTGGTCTAGAGTGTGGCAGCTAAGATTCAGTGCAAAGTAGTGTAAAATGATACACTTTGGGGGGGGGCAGAAATCCAAGGGAGGAGTACAAGATGGGAAGGGGGAGGTACTGACAGTCACCAGTCAAGAAAGCGACCTGGGAGGTAATCATATCTGATGACCCAAAGGTAACCAAACAATGTGAGAAGGCTGTGGGGGAGAGCCAGTGGGATGCTAGGGTACATAGGGAGAGGTATCACCAGCAGAAAAGAGGACGTGGTTAAGCCACTGTACAGATCACTAGTGAGACCTCATCCTGGAGTACTGTGTCCAGTTCTGGAGGCCGCATCTCTGGAAGGACATAGACAAAATAGAGGCAGCACAGAGAAGGGCAACAAAAATGGTGCAAGGACTGAACAAAAAGTCGTATGAGGAAAGACTAGAGGACCTCAATGTGTATTACCTGGAGGAGAGGAGAGAGAGGGGGAATATGCCAGAGACATTCAGGTTCATCATGCGTATCATTTTTTCCTCCACAAAGTACAGGAGGGTAGCATGTTTCAGAAAACAAGGTGTACAAAAACAAGGGGGCGTGATATGAGGCTAGAGGGGGTAGACTCAGGGGCAACGTAAGGAAGTACTTTTTCACAGAAAGAGTAGTGGATGCTTGGAACAGCCTCCCTGTGGAGGTGGTGGGGGCAACAACAGTAGGGAAATTTAAGAATGCATGGGATAGATATAAGAGTACTCTAGCAATAGGGAAGAGAAGGTAAGCTGCTGATCAACTAGGGTCTGTGGTAATGCATTAGGTAGGGAAAAGGGGCAGACTGGGTGGGTCATATGGTCGTTATCCGCTGTCACCTTCTGTGTATCTGTGGGCCTGGAACTAGCGAGACACCAGGTGAGGGCATTGTATGACACCAACCCGGTGGCCTCCAGGTTGGTGGGAACAGCAGTCTGCAATAGGATGACGGCATGGCTTCGTTTCTCACCTTTGGCCTGGCATAGGGTGATTGCCTTACCTTTCCAGGGGGCTCATTTTTTCTCCAGCAGGGTGAGGTGCGAGCTGTCGGGGCACCCTCCTTCTCCCTACCCTTAATCAATTGCGGGTCTGGCCAGACCCGTCAGGGGACCCCACCTTCTCGTGTTCTTCCCTCACATGAGGCTGCAGGATCATTTCCCTCAGGGTTTACCAGGCACCACCGAGGGTGGGTAGCTTGGTGCTCTGACCCACCAGTTATGAATCGTGAAGATTGACTCTGGTAAGATAGAAAAATTGCGTACTCACTGTAATTGTAGATCTTCCTGAGTATCTTCACCATTCATAACTACTTCCCTCCCTCCATACCCTCAGGACCAGGCTTCTGGGGTGTACCACCTCCCTCATTTACTCTGGCCCTTCACAGGTTATACTTCTGGGCTGCAGAGAGAGAAACAAACTCTTGCAGCAGGCTCCTCAGCTTCAGCCCAATTTTTTTTTTTTTTTTTTTTTTAAGGGCAATATCTGCTCCTTTCTCTCTCAAGGTGTTATTACACCCTTTGTCCTTAGGCCCGATTCGGCCCTTGGGACTACCTTGTTTTCTTCCACTTTGGGAACACCTCAGTGTCTCTAAGGAGGTAGGTTCGGGAGACTTTCCAACTCCCTTTTTCTCTTCCCTTTTTCAAAGAAAAAAAAAAAGGGAAAAGCAAAGCAAGGAGTTGTTCTGTTACCTCAGGAGGGAGGCTCTGGAATTTTCCCTCTACATTGCAAGACAGGGAGGGTCATATCCCCCTTATTTATCTCTTCTTACGACTTACATAACACTGATCTTACTGGACTAAAAGTCTCCACCACTCATTCACACTAGTGGGACTATGCCAGAGGCGCTAGGACCCCATGGGAGCCAAAAATCTTTAGGAGGGCCGGTGCCGGGATAGGACCGCACATTTGCAGTGCCGCATAGCTAGCTCGCACCGTATAGGCTATCTTGGCATCAACCCTCCAACTGCCTCAGTTCCTTTTCACCTGCCATCGAGTGTGCTTCGATGACAACGTTGCTCACCTGCCAGGAGTCAAGTCTTCATCTATATGACAGCAGCTATAGCTGTTCAGTATTCAATTAACTTACCATTCTTAGTGTTCTTTCTTATTTAAAAAAACGAAAGAAGATGATGATGATGAACAAGAAGAAGAGAAGAAAGACATTCTCCGTGCTCGGGAGACAGTCTGCCCGAGCACAAAGTAGCGGTCCCGACCTCGACTGGGGACTCGGCTCCGCTTGACCTCGAGCTCTTCTTCCTCCTGCCATGGAAGACGAATCGGTATCACTCGAGGTCGCCCTCTGCTATGTATGCACGATGGTCTTCGGTGGTGGAGAGCGGTAGGCCTGAACTGACTCTGGTGGGTTCCTCTGTGGCTTCGATCTTAACAGCCGCGATCCTCGACATGAGATTCCGTCGCTGTCCTCAATGGGGTCCCAGTGAGCAGTTTCACCTCTGGGCCGCTCTTTTAGAGCAGGGGGCATGGCGTCTGCCCAGTTGTCCTGGCCATTGGACCCGGTTCCAGGGCCTTCAGGCGCCGGGCGCTGGACGCGCTGGGATGTGCATGGTGCCCTCTTGATGCCGCATACGCCGGCCGCCGACTGCTGGCCTACCCCTCCTCCCTTTTCCCTGCAGGGTTGGCACGGGTACCACTTTCCTTCTCCCTCTTTTTCAAGTCTGGGCCCAGCAGAAGTTCTGGCATCACACATGGTGCTGGTGCTATGTATGGTGTCCGTGCCACGTATGATGCTGGTTTTGTGTGTGGTGCCAGCGCCAGTGCAGGCGCTGAATGTGGTGCCGGTGCCACGGATGGCACTGAACTCTTCGCCGCTCCATGTGGCGGCGTCTTCCATGTTCCTGTCCTAGACCTGCCTTTTTCAAGGTTATTCTGGGGTAGAAGTGGATCTGGATGAGTCTCTCCCAATTCTGCTTGTCAGAGATGCAGTGGATGACTCATTTTATGGTCTGGAATGCAAGCCTTCTGTATCATTGTGATTGAAAATCTTCTTTCCAGTTTTTACCTCAGGGATATGGGGTCCACCTAGCATTTCAGCCTTTATCTGTGGACCAAAGCAGACTTCTACGTCTTGAGTTCCTACCTTCCTCAGTACAAGGACACCTTGTGGAACAAGCTCAATGCAATGGTCAAGAACCTCCCATTACCAGATGCTCCATTGCTAGGGGCATATAGCTCAATAATCAGCTGAAAGCTTTTATGGATACCTACAACTCATTCTCTAGAGCAGCTGCCATTAGCAGCAGGTGGTTAACATCTTCTTGATGGTGTTTATCTGTTTGGCCCTCAGGTTGAGCTCTGGAGGCCACTCAGAACAACAGGGCTGCCATATAAACAACAGGCGGCACCTGCTGCCTCTCAGAGGAACGAGAACTGTCAATATTCTTATAACAGGCAGTGCTTACTAGGTAGACGCCTAGGTGCCTTTATCAGGAACCAACCCCTCAGCCATGAAGAGAATGCAGTTTAGTGAACAGGGCAGGACGTTGCCCTGTACCAACCTCTGTGGGATCCAGTCCAGGTCCCACCTCAGCTGTCTGAGGGGGATGCCTCTCAGTGGTAGGAGGAGCATCTAATTTGGTTCTACTAGCAATGGAAGCCCATTACAGCGGACATATGGGTCATCAGAATTATCCGAGAGGGATACTCTCCAAGATTTCGCAGATTTCCCCAGACTTTGCATCCAAGTGGCAGCCCAGTCTATCTGGCCCCCAAGTCACACACTGTTGCTTCTGGGATACAGAGCCTTTGAGGGAACTGGGCAGTAGAAGTTGTTCCACAGCAGAACGGAGCATAGCTTCCTGTTTACATTGCTTCTGGTTCCAAGATAACAAGCGGCATGCACCCATTTGTCAACCTTGGAATGTTAAACAAGTATCTATTCAGGGAGGAGTTCACTAAAACGTCGGTGTTTGATTCTTCACTTCCTGAACATTTGGCTCCTAGCCAGCCCATCTGGGCAAGAGACACAAGAAGCAGTTACCACAGCTTCTCAGTTCTCTTCAAGGGGTTTTCTGATCCTAGGAAGATGCCAGTTTCATCTGCCCAGCAGCTTCTCTTCTTAGGAGCCCTCCTGGATACCTCCGGGGCATCAATTTTTCATTCCAGAGGATGGGGGAAACGATATCTTCAGATGGCTCGTTGCATCTCGGAAAACGTCTCTATTCGGGCCCTTCTCAGTTAAGCGGATGCTGGGACGCAGGGTATCCTCCGCAGCAAGCAGTGGTCTCTGGCCATGCATCCGCAGTCCTCCATACAAGATGACAGAGCCGCAAACAAAATCTCTCATGGGGGCTCACTGTCAAGACCTTCACACTCAGGTGTGGAGCCAATAGGAACCTCATCTTGTCATAAAATTCTTAAAGATGAGAGCTATCTTATAAGCAGAGTCCTGAAGGATGTCCTCTGCCTTGAAGTGATCCTACTTTGGATGGACATCAAAGCTGTAATGTATTACATCAGCAAACAGGGTGAGGTGTCCTCCTACCCTATCTGCAGGAATGCTGTGAGGCCATGAGGTTTTGAGAGTGGTACCTCGAGCATGATGCGTCAGTTCAGATTTCATGCAGTCACCTTCGATGAGTGGGGCAGTTTGAACCCGGTCCTTTTTTTGCGTCCCCAACACAAAACTGCCCCTATCTTGCTTCAGAAATCCAGATGATTCTTATTGTCCCAGACTAGCCTCAGCAGATATGATCTGCTTTGATCTACGGTCTGTCAGAAGTTCCCCCCGAGGTGACTTCCTCTACAAGCGGACCCTCTCACACAGGGACTTAGTGCTTCCTAGCCTGCACTCCCTTCATCTCCTTGCTGGGCTCCAGATGAAATGGAAGTGGTCAGGTTTTAAGGTTTCCCAAACCATCACAGATATCTTTTAAGCCATGCTTAGGTCTTCCACCCGGAGGGCTTACGTGGCTAAGTGGAAACCCTTCTCCTTCTAGTGTGCAAGTCCTGTCTGGACCCTTCAGTTGCCCACCAAATAAGGTTGGGGTGCCTTTTGGACCTGTCGAACACAGGTCTGCAGTACTCTGCAGTGAAGGTACACCTCTGCGTGATTTCAGTCTATCTTGAGCCAGTAGACAACATGTTACTGGCTCAGTTACCGTTAATCAGTTTTTGCTTCTCTGAATGTTAACAGGGTTCTGCGATTCTTCATCAACAGAGCGAAGAGATACGCATCCGAGTAACTACTGTATCTTTCAGCATGCCTTGGTTGGGTCAGCCTGTTGCCATGAAATGTTTTCTGTTTGGTTAGTAGCATGTTTTAGCACTACTAATCCATGACTCAGGTCAAGTTGGCCAGGTTCACTGTGGTTGTGGCTTTTCTGATGGAGATTCGTAATGTACCTGTTGCAGACATCTGCAAGGCAATGAGTTTGAGCTCAGTGCATACCTTTGTAAAGCCATATTTTCTGGATGTCCATGCCAGACAGTTCACTTTCCTCGGCAGGACAGTCCTTATGGACTTCTGTCCTGAGTGAGCTCTGTCTCCTACCGCCCTGCTTGAGGGGGTTTTGATTTTTAGCTTGGTACTCTCCCACTGGTGTGAATGAGTGGTGGAGACTTTTAGTCCAGGAAGACATGGAAATTACGTACTTACCATAATTCTTGATCTTCTTGGACGAAGTCTCCACCACTCATTCACACGCCCACCCACCATCCCCCGAGCTCAAGTCATTCTACTTTGGTCTTCACTTCCTTGTTGTTAGTTTTGTGAGGACGTTGTCAAATTGACCCTTCTTACATGGGTCATCCGGGTCTTCACATGCCTGGAAGTTAGGGTTAGGTTTTCTTTTGTTAGTTTACGTTGCACCTCCTCGGTCAAAAAGGTACTGAGGCGGTTGGAGGGTTGATGCCGAGATAGCCTATATGGCGTGAGCTAGCCTTGTGGCACTGCGCATGTGCGGTCCTATCCCGGCGCCGGCCCTCCTGAAGATTTTTGGCTCCCACGGGGTCCTAGCGCCTCCGGCATAGTCCCACTAGTGTGAATGAGTGGTGGAGACTTCATCCAAGAAGATCAAGAATTACGGTAAGTACGTAATTTCCATTTCAAGTAGTAATTCTGCAGATGGCACCTCACCTCTGTGGAGTCAGCGAGGCTACTTCTCAGTCTGTCTTAAAGCATGGCTCTTGCCCTCAGGTTGGCATTTTGGCCATTTCTACACCTCTCAGTTCCTTCTCTTCTAACCCCATATTGTACATGCAAAAAAAAAAAAAAGAAATGGGGGACAACAAACACTGTCTGGCACAGAACAGCAGAAACCTTTCCTGCATAGTCACTCTTGTCCGCTCAGTTCTCTGCACTGTCTTGCAGTCCCTGTTGCACTCTTGCTGCTGCTTTTTCAGAAGTCTCTACCCTTGTGGACTCCTTTTCTCCTCTTGCCACAAGTTGAGGAGAGCCAGATGTTCCTCTCTGTCTCCCTTCCATCTTCCCCTTCCTTCTTTCTTTCCTGTCATGTCCTCTGGGTTCCCCAGAGTCTCTGCCCCCCCCCCCAAATCTCAAACCCTCCAGAAATACCCTTCTCTCGCTCTCTCTCCCTCTCATATATTCTCTGTCCTTCTTTTGGTTTTGTTGCTTTCTTCTCTTCTTTTCCTTATTCTATCCCTTTGGCTTTTTGCCCTCCTTACCTCATATTCTTTCTCTTTGCTTTTTTCTTCTCTTTGGTGAGCAGAACTGAGGGCTGGCGGGAGTCGTCGGTTACTGGCCAGTCCATGAGTGCCACGTAGCACATCAGCCTTGTGGGCAGTGCCATCTCCAATGTCTGCTCCTCCAGCCCAAACATTTATTGAAGCTAACATTCCCGTGAGGGTCTGGCACCTCCAGCAGAGGCCCACCAGTTATGAATGGTGAAGATACTCAGGAAGACCTACAATTATGGTTAGTATGTAATTTTTAGGGCTGCAGTGGGGGTAGCCCTGCAAACTTCTTGCTATCAGAAAAGCGCATTCCTTCTGACCAAACAACATGCTGGAGTTACAACACAGTCACCCCTGTGTCCGTGAAGCATGCTGCTCGAACTTCCTGGACATAAAGTCTCCACCACTCATTCACACTAGTGGGACTGCACCAGAGGCACTATGACCGAGCGGGAGCCAAAAATCTTCTGGAGAGCCGGCGCCAAGGTAGAACCATGCATGTGCAGCGCCGTGAGACCGGCTCACGCCGTATGGGCTACCTCGGCATCGACCCTCCAACCTCCTCAGTTCCTTTTTTCCTGCTGTCGAGTGCGCTTCAGTTATGACGTCTCTTACCCGCTGGGAGTCAGATCTTCACATCTATACAACAACAGCATAGTCGTTCAGTATTTGATTAGTTTTAGTATATTATTTATTTATTTTAAGCGTTTTCTTTTCGTCTCTACGAAGAACAGAGAAGTCTTCTTCAGCCCGCCTTCGACAGAGTTGACCATGAATGGGGCCAGTGATGGTAGGGAGACTTTGCATGAAAGCTGTTTCAGCAGCAGAGCTGGGTCCAGTCCGCCGCCCTCTACGGGGGGTCTGACTACAGGCAGTCTGGTGCTCGGGAGGAAGGGCAGTTGTCCCAAAAGCACAAAAAGAAGTGGGCCCATTTCCAATCTTCGTTGGGGACTCTGGACTACTCAGCCTTGAGTTCTTCTTCATCTCACCGGTTGCAGAAAAAACAGTACCGCTTGAGATCACCCTCTGGTATGTCTGCACGAAGATCATCAGTAGTGGGGGACAGGAGGCCTCGATTCCCGGTAGCCGGCATCCCTGACTCTGGAGTCCTTCCCCGGCCCCTGGAGGGTCCTCCGGTGAGCAGTTTCGTAATTGGGCTGCTCTTATGGAGCAGTGGGTTCGGCGGTTGTCCCTACTTCCCGGGGCTGCGGAGCTGACCCCAGGACCTATGGGCCTGGGGGCTTCAGACCCGCGAACGGGTTGGTTGGGTCAGCTTAGTTGTGTGGCACCTTCTTCAGTGCCATCCTCTTGTGCTTTTCCCTCTCACATGGCTGCGATGCAGGAGCCAGCACAGGTACTACCTTCTTCTACTCATGTTTTCAGATCTTCTGCCTTGGGTGCCCCGGGGTTTGGGTTGGGGTCTCCAGGCGCCGCCTATGACTCCAGTTTTGGCAGCGCTGCAACCGGCGCCATTTTCCCCGCCGCAGCAGGTGCTGAGATTTTCGACTCCCATTCAAGGAGCACCTCCTTCTGCTCTCTTTCCTCGCTTTCCTTTATATACTGTCTCTCCTGGGCTAGTAGGAGATGATATTGAGCCTGATCCTGATCTGCGATTAGGAGACGACTTCGATGATGATTCATCCTTTGGAGTGGAAAGTAAGCCCTCTACTTCAGCAGAGCCTTTGCTTGAAGACCTATCCTTTAAATCTCTCCTGAAGAATATGAATTCCACCCTCTCTCTCCAGACTTCGGAGGTTGATCCTGGAAAGCTGTTGTGCCTTCAGTATCTGCATGTCCTGGAAATCCCTGTGGAATTGACACCTTTGGTACATCCCTCTTTTGAGAGACTTTCCCAGATGGTGTGGGACAGTCTGGCACTTATTCCTTCTGTGGCTAAGTCCATAGACAGGAAGTACACTTCCCCTAAGAATCGACCAATCCTGGCCTCTCAAGCCTTTGCAGATGCCATAGTGGTCTTGGCAGAAAATGACAAAGCCGTTCTCCCTCAGGAGTCTACAGATCGTATAGTAAATAAAGAATCCCGTAAAATTGACACCTTGGGGAAGTGAGTCTTCACCGCTGCTACCATAGGAATGCTTATTGCTAGCTACTAGGGCTATTTCTCACAATATGAGTATACCCTCTGGCATTCACTAAAAGCTGCTGTGGAGGCTCTTCCGGCGCATTCCTCCTGAACTAGCTTTAGGAGAAGTTTATAATTTGTCAGAGAGGTTGGAGAGCTTCCTCGGTAGATATATTCCCAAATACTTGAGGGAAGTTACTGGTAGGAGAGTAAAGTTTTGAATAGTCAGGGAAGGTTCCACTCTCCCCAGGGGCAACCACTCAAATTTTGACCAATTAATTTTGTGTTCAGATAGGGAGCCATACTCATCAAACAGGGCTGTGAGCGCTGGCATTGCTATCTTCGGTTCCTTTAGGAACAACAAAATATCATCTGCAAATAGTGAGATGACCTAATTCCGCCCTCCCATGATATAGCCCTGAATTTTTGGGTGGCAACGGATGGATGATGCCAGAACCTCCATTGTCAGAACGTATAGCAGGGGTGACAGAGGGACACCTCTGTCTCGTCCCTCTGGTCAGGTTGAAAGGATCAGATAAGTTCTCATTTGTGAGAATCTGCACTTTGGGAGATGCATAAAGCACTTGTATCCAGGAACAAAGTCTGGGTCCCAGATTTAATCGCTTCAGGGTGGCGAACATAAAAGCCCACTCCATCCTATCGAGGGCCTTCTCTGCATCGAGTGCTAGGAGCCCTCTCTTGCTATCCCCTTCCCTCCCTTATCACCCATGCATAATATTTAGTGTCCTACGGATGTTGTGCTTTGCCTGCCTACCCTTTACAAAACTACACTGGTCTTGATGCACCAAGACTGGCAATATGTCCTCCAGTCTGCTAGCTATCACTTTGGCTATGATCTTGTAGTCCGCATTGAGATGGGACGATAGGAGCCACATTTGGTTGGGTTTTTACCTGGTTTCGGGAGAACAGTAATGGTGGCTAGCTGTAGGGATTGAGGGAGTACACCCCTCTCCAGAGCCTCCTGTACCATCAGCATGAGGATAGGATGCATATCACTCCAGAATGTTTTGTAAAATTCTATGGGTATGCCATCTGGCCCATGGGCCCTACCCACATTTCAGGTCCACACCGCTTGTTTTAGCTCCACAAGAGTAACAGGGCTATCCAGTTTTTCACTTTTGTCTGGATCCAACGTTGGCAGTGGGACCCCTCAAGAAAGCTGTCTGGGTTTGCAGTCCCAGGAGCTTCCGACATGTATAGGGTTTCATAAAAAGATTTAAAGGTATCATTTATTGTTATGAGGTCTGAAATTTCCACCCCATTACTGTCTACTACGGTCAGGATCACTCTCTCTGCCATTTGCTTTTTAATCTTCCAAGCTAGACGTTTGCCTGCCCTATCCCCTTCAAAATAATTTCCTGCTCCTGTTTTTAAAATCTCTTTCTCTATACGCTGGGCTGCCATCTTGTTTAATCTCCCCTTCAACTGTTTGAGCACCCCTTCCTTATTTTTTTCTGTACCTGCCATCATTTCCTTCTCCAGAGCGGAAATTTGTTTACCCAGGGTCTCTTCCTCTCTCATGGCTTCTTTACGTTGGTGTGAGGCGAATGCAGTCATGGCCCCTCCAAGGAATGTCTTTAATGTCTCCCACGTGTTAGCTTCTGATGTATCCTTTACCTTGTTGAGGGTCAGGAATTCCTGAATATTTTCAGGTATGTATGCCTTGTATTCTTGGGAGGTCAGTAAACAGGGTCCAGTCTCCACTGTCTATTCGAGGGGGATGTCTGGTTGGTGGACAGGGAGAATTCTAATGTTGCATGGTCTGATACACAGATTGGGCCATATTCAGTTTTGTTTTGTAATCAGGTCATTTTGTATCACTGTATTGCTGTAACTCAATGTTATTACCCTGTGTATACCTTTACAAAGTCCTGTATTCTATGTATGACGTGGAACCTCTGTAAAAGAGCCTCTGGCTCAGAGGTATGTCTGATATTTCAAATAAAATGAATAAAATGGTGCCTCAAAGCTTATTTGGGGAAACCAGAAAGTAGTCCAACCTGGTGTATACCTTATGCATGGGTGAAAAGTAAGAATGTTCCCTGCGATGTGGGTGTGTATGTCGCCATACTTCCCTCAGCGCCGCTCACGTGCAGTCTCCCGAAATTCCATTGAGCTCCTTGGGGGAGGCCTCCCCCCGGCTCCTGAGTGATCCATATCCCAGTCCCAGTATGTATTAAAATCTCCCCCTATGATAATATTGTCTGGATAGGGTGCCAGCACTGCTGCCAGGTGATAAAAGAAATCTGGGTCACCAATGTTTGGTCCATATATCGAGACCAGCGTGTATCTGCTCCCTTCTATAGTGGCATCAACAATTAGATATCTGCCCTGAGGATCTGAGATTGTATTACGCACTTCATCCCTCAGGTGAGGTCTCAACCATATTACCACTCCTCTAGCTCGCGATGTAAATGGGGAAACTAAGTGGGTGCCCCCCCAGGAGCCCGTCAGCCTACTCGCCTCCTCTCGGGTTAAGTGTATTTCCTATAGAAAGTTGATGTTCCCTTTTTGTTTTTTTAGATAGCTCCAGACCCTGTTCCTTTTTTTTTTTTGAACTTTAAAAACTTTTATTAAAGGTTCATGTTACAGATCTTTAAATCATCTCATTACAGACTTAGTGTTTCGATCTCCAAGACTATACAGATACAGATTTCATCATGTGCTTCCTCCAGCAGTATTTACCAAGCTAGTCGGGTTACTTTTATATAGAGAAAAAGAAAGGGAGGAAAGAGAAAGAAATTGTGTTTACTATTACCAGTTAAACTCTGCAGGCACTTCATAGCTTTCAGCCCATTCAATGTGAGTTGTATCATTCAATGAAAAAGAGGAGTCTGTTAAGCACACCATCTTTTCTTGCTCTAAAATATAACTTCCATAATAGTTCCTGATTCTTTTACATCTGCTTTCTTAGAGATTTTTCATAAAGGTGTCATGTATCAGCAAGTCAATATCTCTTAGAAACATATGTAACTTTTACAACAATAATAAAAAATAACACTTCTTTTTTTAAAAAAAAAAAAAAGAAAAGGAAAATGAGTGAGTCCTTGTTTCCTTTACAATAAATAGGAAAAAAAGAAAGACTGAAATAGAATGCAACCCCCCCCCCTTCTGGCTAGTCCCCAAGAGTGCCCCTCAAGCAAGTCTGAATTATTCTTTTCCCCATCTCCCCCCTTTCTTTACCCTGTAGAGATAAGTTCCATCATTCGACTCCCAACACTTCTCTCCTCCAACCTCTACCCTGAGTCGTGAACATATCGATTGGGTTAGGTTAACTCAGGAAAAATTGTTCCCATATTGGGGTCCCCTCCTTAATTTCCTTATATTTAAAAAAACGTAACCATCTTGTGTTAAATTTATCCGTGGATAACCTTAACTGAGCTGTGACTGCCTCCACCCCCCGAATTGACTCTATGTTCCTGAACCAGGCCTTCAAGGGAGGGGAGATATCTGACAGCCAGTTCTGCGTAATAACCTTGAGGGCTGCCGCAATCAAGATATAGAAAAGGTATCTTACTGCCGAGTTCTTAATTTCCTGTGGCGGGAGACCCAAAACCAGGTTTTCAAATTTTAATGGCATGGAAAGAGAGAGGACTGAGGCAAGTTCCCCAGAGCCATTATTCCAAAAGGGGGTGATTTTTGGACAATCCCAAAAGATATGATGGTGTGATCTTAGAGAGCCGCAGCCTCTCCAGCATTTGTTGGAGAGGTGCTTTTTGTAGTGGGCAGAAATTGTTGGGGTTCTAAAAAATCGAATATTAATTTTCCATCTAACTTCTCTCCACGATGGTGAGTTCGTAGTTTTGTGAACCCCCAGTCAGATGTAGTGCTAGTTTTGTTCTGTGAGGTTAAGACTTGCCTGTCTCCCACTTCCCCTCTACTCTCTGTATAGCTGGAACCCCTCTGTCCTCTATCAGTATTTTATAAACTTGTGAAATATATGATCTAGTATCCCCTGTAATACTTTTCTGGTAAGTTAATATATTAGGTATTGAGGGTTTCTGAGAAAGGTCATTAAGACCAATTACACTAGTAATATAATGGGAACATTGATAATACCTGAAGAATTCAGTGTTGTTCAGTTGAAATTCCGATTGCATTTGAGAAAATGTTTTCAGCTGCAACCCCTTTATAAACTGTCTAGGGTATTTAAGACCCTGGGTGACCCATCTAAAAAAGGAAGGATCTCCAGCTGAAGCTGGAAAATCTGGGAGAAATGCAAGTGGTAGGTATTCCCAAACTGGATGGACTATTTCCCAGTTCTGCCTGGCCTCGAGCCACTGTGACATTGTGCATTGGGTAAAAGCATTATGGATATTTTTTAAGTCTTTTGGTAGAACCCTCCATGGGAGAATATTTAAGGGGACCAGCTCACATTCGCTCTCTTCGATCTCCAACCAGCCATGTTTCATACCAGGCTTCAACATTTTAATAATTGGAAGTAACTGGGCAGCCAGATAGTATTTAGGAAAGTCTGGGAGGCCGAATCCTCCCTTACCCTTATCCTCCACTAATATTTCCCACCTAATTCTTGGACGTTTACCAAGCCATATAAACTCCGATAGCTTTTTCCTAAGATCCTTCCAGTCTTTATTAGGAACTGGAATAGGGAAATTGGAAAACAGAAAAAGGAATCTGGGTAAAATGTTCATTTTGACTGCCTCCAATCTATTGGTGAATGTTAGGGGGAGCAGTGACCATCTGTGGAGGTCTGCCCTCACTTGCTGGGTTAGGACCTCGTAATTATGTTTATATAACTGATTAAAATTTGTGGGTGTCTGTATTCCAAGATATCGCGTCTTGTGTCTGACCCAGCTAAATGGGATTTTTGCTCATACCTCCGGTTCTATAGACTCTCCCAGTGGTAGGACTTCGGACTTCTTCATATTAACTTTAAAACCCGAGATGTCCCCAAAGGAAACCAGGAGTTTCATGAGGTGCAGAATAGCAACTTGTGGGTTTCCCAGATATATTAAAGTGTCGTCCGCATACAAGGAAATCTTGTGGAAGGTGTTCTGAATTTCAATGCCCTGAATCTTTGGGTGTTGTCTTATGGCTTGAGCCAGCGGTTCCATACTGATCGCAAAAAGCAAGGGGGAAAGAAGGCAGCCCTGCCGTGTACCCCTGGTGATACTAAATGGTGGGGAGATAGTACCATTCACCCTCACTTTGGCCTGTGGTTTTTGATAAGATATTTTTATCCATTGGAGGAAATTACCCTGAAATCCCATTTTTTGGAGAACTTCAAAAAGATAGGTCCAATTCAGCCTATCAAAGGCTTTTTCCGCATCGATAAAGAGTGCTAGGGCAGAGTTGCTCTTCGAGCGTCCTGATTTTACAATATTAAGAAGTCATCTCACATTATCGAACATGTGACGGTGGGGAATAAAGCCTGTTTGGTTAGGATGAATTAATAGTTCAACATATTTTTGTAAACGGGTGGCCAGAATTTTAGTAAAATTTTTTTGGTCCTGGTTAAGTAGAGATATAGGCCTAAAAAATTCACATTTGGTGGTCTTTTTCCCTGGCTTGGGTATGACTGTAACTATTGATTGCTCCCAACTAGCAGGGCCTCTACCTTCCTCCAGACAGTGGTTGAATACCTTTGTCAGTAAAGGTGCCAGAGAGCCGGCCAGTTCTTTATATATTTCCCCACTGAACCCATCTGGGCCTGGGGTTTTCCCTGTTGGTAATTGATGAATGACTTTGAGGGTCTCTTCTATAGTGATGGGGAGATTTAGTTCTGCTATCACCGATTTGGGTAATTTGGGTAATGTAAGGGTGTTTAGAAAGGCTCGGGTATTTTCCTGTGTATCCCCGGGATTTGTATTTTCTAAATATAAGTTGATAATACCTTTGGAATTGCTGGGCTATTTCAGTGGGGGTGGTAAACCTGCGGTTTGACAACGCATCTTCTTGGATATATGGGATATGTCTCTCTGCTTGAGCCTTTTTCAACCGAAAAGCCAACAGTCTCGAGGCCCTCCACCCACCTCATGATATTTTGATTTGTAAATCTTAAATGGCCTTCCGCTCTTTTGTTTTCAAAAACCTGCAAAGCCTCTTTAACTTTATATAACTCCGCTTGTATCTGTGTGTTGGTTGAGTCATGTTTGTGGGATCACTCTGGCTCCGCTAGTTTCTGTAATAATTTTGTATGTGAAAGTTGCGATAATTTTTTTTTGATGAGCCACGAAACTTATGACCTCTCCCCTCAGTACTGCTTTAAGCGTATCCCATTTCAAAGAAGGGGAATACTCTGCCAGTTGGTGGACCTGAGTGAAGTCCGATATGGCTTGTTTCAGTTTATTAAGGAAGGGCTTATTGTTCAGTAGCGAGACGTTAAGTCTCCATGGTGTCTGTCTATCCTTTGGTGTCAGTGATAGCAGGATGGAGATTGGTGAGTGATCCGACAAACTTATATTATGTATTTCGGATTTGGTGACCAAGTGCAGCGAGGTGGTAAAAGTAAAGAAATAATTCTATCCTGGAGTAGGACCATTGAGCAGCAGAGTAGAATGTGAAGTCCCTCCCCTGTGGGTGGTGTGCTCTCCATTTATCTGTTAGTCCTAGTTCTTTTATTAAGGCGTTAAGGGACTTGGCGGCTGCCTGGGATGAGGACATAGTCCTCGTGGATCTATCTCTCTGCGGGCAAAGAGCAGTATTAAAATCCCCCCCTAAAATAAGGATTCCTGGTGGGAGCTCTGTTATTTTTTTAAAAAACAATTTAAAGAAATCCTCCTGATTAATGTTCAGGGCATAAATGTTTACCAGGTGGAGGAGTTTACCTTGTGAACATACTGATAGTCTGACATATCTACCTTGAAGTCCCCCTTCTGATGATTTGATATTTAGGTTTAATCCTTTTCTCCATAGAATTGCAACCCCTGCTTTCTTAGTGCGCGAGTGCGAAGCTGCCACCACATTATCTACTCAGGCCCTTCTTAATTTCAAATGTTCTGTAGTAGATAAATGCATTTCTTGTAATAAGATAATATCCCCCCGTAATCTTTTTAGCTCTTGTAATAACCTGGTACGCTTGACGGATGAATTAACGCCCTTCACATTGTAAGAGCATATTTTTAGGGAGGGCCCTAATCATCATAGTTGATGATTTAAGGAAGGTCGAGATCTGCTATAAATATGGCTAACCCGACGGTTGGGTTGTTTCCCATAAGGGACTTCATTCCAGGACGTTATCTTCCACCCTGATAGGGGGGTCCCTTTAAGCCCTTTCGTCTGCTTTAAGCCCAGCATCACTTGTAACAAGGACTCACTCGATAAAAACTGTACCCTGAACATTGGGCAACACTTATAACTGTAAGATCTCCTAATTAATAACAGTTATAAGACACTGTTAATAAAACAATAAACAAAGCTCATAAACACGGTTGAACAATGCTATGACTCTCTCCCTCCTCAACCCAAAAAACAAAACAAGGAGTAGAGAGAGAGGTTTCCAAAATTCAGTTTACACCAGAGTCCACTTGGGACTCGTGCTGTGGTTGCTTCCTAGGTGCAAGTCCTGGTCCCCCTGTAAAAGGGAGAGCCTGGTGCCACTATAAGTGGATAGTGCCTCAGTAGGCACTATATGTCTCGCTAGAGAGACTAAGAGCCTAGATGTTTTTAAGCTCTATAATATAAAAAGAATCAAGTTAAGAAAATAAAACTAAAGATCTCGTTGCCGAGAAGTCAGAGAGCCACCCTTTCCCCCTCCCCGCCTCACCCTTCTCAACCCTTTGTCTTCAAACATACATTAAATCCTCTCTTATCCCCCATTTGTAGGCCCTAAATCAAATTGTGTCTGTCAATTTCCTTTTGGAGAGATCAGGCCCCTTAGATCATTTGGCTCGAACATATCCCTAACCACTAATGTATTTTTATTCCACACCATGGTAATAAAGCTACACAACTCCAAATTGATTCCTTCCGGAGAGAGGTCCCCCCCCCCATAATCCGAAACAATGCACCCATTTGGGAGCCACAAGTAACTTTTTAGTTGTATTCTCTTTGCATTTACTAGAGGTATAAGTCAGTCAGCTGGTGTCTTTTAAAAAACATTTCAGGCTTGCTCGTCTTTTCATTCCCCCTGTATTAGATGTGATCAACATGCTGACTCTTCAGAACCATTCCCCTCATATGATCATTTGTTAGCACCACAGGTCATTCCCTTGACGAGAACCCTGAGGTGAGGAGATTGGAACCCCCCCCCCGAGAGACCCCTTAGGCTCAGGATAGTTCACTAGAGTTGTTAGATAGATAGCTATGTCCGATTTCCTTTTAAAATCTAGTTTTACCCTACTAGACTGATCAACAGGGAGTGTTTTGTCTGGATCTAGTGGTGGAGTTTCCCTCAGCTCTCCTGCCATCAGCACGTCTCGTCATCTTCGCGAGGTCCTGAATCACCGTGGGCAGAAGCACTCCTCGATATGGCCATTTCGTACCTCTCTCTGCGATTTGCCAGGTATTCTTTAACAGTTTTTGTTCCAACAGTCGCATCTCCATCCCCGGTACTTCAATTCCCCGTTCTTTTAGGAGCGGTGCCGCTTCTGCTAAATTTAAGTATGTCTTGGCCCCCTCCTCCATATGCAGTTTTAACTTAGCTGGGAAGATCAGCTGGGCCTTGATATTTTTCCTTTTCTCTCAGATCTCCTTTATGACTGAGCGCACATTCACCCGTTCTGCCTGTAATGCTGGAGAGAAATCTTGCTCAAAGAAAATGGTTGAGTCATTATATTTTAAGTCCTTGAGCCTCCACGCTTCCTTTAAGATCCACTCCTTTGACTGAAAGTGCACCATCCTGACCACCCAAGAACGAGGTCTAGCTGTTGGAGCAGTGGGCTTTGGGGCTAGCGATCTGTGCGCCCTGTCGATCGCCATATTCAAATCAGGAGAGATAGAAAAAGTTGAACGTAACAGGTGCTGTATAAAGTCTATTGGGGTGGGATACCCCTCCTCCGATCCTTCAGGGATTCCATGTACTCGAAAATTGTTCCGACGTGAGCGATTTTCAATGTCTTCTAGTCTGTTAAAAGTTTCTCTGTCTCGTTGCAATAGGTATAGTAAGACCTTGTCTTCTGAATCTTGGGCCTCCGTGATCTCAGATACTTTAGTTGTATGATCCGCCACCTTAGCATCGATGTTCCGAACATCTTGACGTAAATCCGCCAGGGAGGACTCGATCTTCTGTACTGGTGTTAATATTTTCTGTAATGTACGCTCAGCTTTTCTTGACAGGCCCGAGTCTTCTTCCTCCATATCGATTGAGGAGTCTGAGAGGGCTGGATCTCTGCGAGAGCGCGCCGAGAAGGTCTCCATTTCTTCGTCGAGTGTTAATTGCTTCATTTTCATTTGTGAATTGAGGTTTTTCGAGTTTCTTGGCTTGTGGTTCTTGGCAGACATTTCCCGTATTTCTGTGGTTGTAAATTATTTTACTGGAAACGCGTAGTAGAGAGGATTTCAAAAGATTAGTAAGGCGATTGGGAGAGCTGATCAAATTAGGCTCCCATCTGCTCAGTGACGTCACCGGAAGTCCCCCCTTTTCCTTTTTATTACAGTTTTCAGGCCCCTGACAGTTGCATTTCATAGGACCTATTCTGTAACACCTTGGTATATAGTGTATCCTGGACTCATGACCTGCTGCTTCTCTCTTCTTCCATTACCATATGCCATCTGTTGATTTTGATTTTTAGTCAACCTACTTAACTTAACAGAACAAACTACTAAGAACTTTAACACTCACTTCCTATAACCTGTAAAACTTCCCCATTTATTTATTTTATTTATTTATTTATAGAAGGTTCGGCATTTAAACAACCCCTGCCCCCAAAACTCCCCCCTTACTCCCCTCAAAACATTTGCCCAACCAAATACCCATAAACAACAGGGAAAAGCAATTCTGACTCCCTCCTTCCCCCATTCCCCACCCTTTGACAGATTGTCTTAATCTCTCCCCCCCCCCGTGTCCCTCTACTTCTCATGGAGGAGTGGTGGGTCCCATTCACCTTAATGCACATATACA
The DNA here is from genome assembly GCA_016271365.2 of Neoceratodus forsteri. Lineage (NCBI taxonomy): Eukaryota > Metazoa > Chordata > Ceratodontiformes > Ceratodontidae > Neoceratodus > Neoceratodus forsteri. Next base: position 1,541,279,428 of record CM057456.1, on the reverse strand, counting down.
CTTAGTTAATCTTATTTGTTTTTCCAAGATGCCTAGTTGCCGAGTGGCAGAGGAGCTGGGGGAAGGGACCAAGCCCCATCCCCTCAAGGGCTCCTCTCCCGCAGTACCATAGCTGTACCACCCCTGGTAACCAATTTACTTAGGTAGGATTCACAACCAGGACAGGCTCCTCGTCGTTGAGCAGCGTAGCAACCCCTTGGGCCTCCTGAGCGAGGACTCCTTGATTGCCCACGCTTCTCCCATAATGCTTCTTGCAGTTTACCTTTGATTGCTCAGACTACCCAATTCAGTCTTAGGGAGCCTTCCTGTAGAAAATTTCTCTAGTTGCGTGGAATCTGGGTCTGTACCTAGTGGAGCGCCCCCCAACAACAACCACACACTCTAGGTCTGTGCACTTATTTTGCAGCGTTTCAGTCTGTTGTAGGAGGAGGTCTAGTGCTGTGATGAGTTGGGTATTATTACTTTCCACCGTTGTGACCCTTTCCTCAGTTTCTTGAACTCGCCTGTCCAGACCAGCAAATTGTTCCTGCAGTTTTTAAAATTCGGCTTTATTTTCACTTCTAGAGGCTTATATTTCATGTAAGAGCCTATCGAACCTGTAACGGGAGAGTCACTCTTCCTCCTGATCTGTCTCGTAGTCTAGGCCCTGTGTGCTAGCCAGGGAGGTGCTGTGACTCCATTCTTGGCAAAGCAGCCGGTATCAGGAGCCATCCTCTGCTTGTTGTTGATTTTCTGTGCATGAGCGGGTGGCTCTAGCATCATTCTTCTCCTTGGTAGACGATTTCTGCATTAACTCTGTGTGTTGATTTTTGGAGAATTTATTTCCCCGAGGGGGAGAGAGCTCTTTCTCTACGATGTTGTCTGGGCCGTGAGGCCACCAGAAGCCTCCTGTTTGTTATTTTTCTGCAGTGCCAAAGTGTGTCAGAAAGGGGCAAAATCATCTAAAAAAGTCTGACTACCACTCGTTATCTGTCGTTACCCTTGTGGAAACTGATGGCTGTTCCATACCATCATCAGACCTGTGTGGCCTGTCTTGGACCAGAGCATGACATGGATGCTTGCGATACCTGCTTCTCAGTGGACTGCCGCACCCTTCAGAACTATGTGTTGAAATGGGGTCATCCGATTCCCACCTTCAGAGGCAGGCATCACATGTGTGCATCCAAGGTCAAGTCCTTAGGCCTTTCCTCTGAGCATCTTCCTGGGACCTGTGGTTCTGTGAAAGCGTGGTTGTACTTGACCTCACTGCACTGAGGAGTCAGAGACTCCAGTGGTTGGGTCTGGTGGGCAGTCGGCTCCTTCTGGATGGTCAGCTGCGAACCCTCAACAGTCAGTATGCCCTGAGCAGCAGCCGTCCTCGGTGGTGAGGCTGCAGCTGTATGCTTGTTTTACACCAGTGGACACCTCGACATCATCGTGTGGTGTCGCTCGTGCTTTTTTCAGTGTTAGCAGTGATGACACAGCAGGTGGCACTGGCGACAGCGCCGGATCCCCTTATGGCACTGTTCACATGGTCAGGAGAGGGACCAGCAGTAGGGCTGTTTGTGCTGCTGCTGATTCAGATGTTGTCACCATCTGTGGTGCCATTAGCGACACCAGAGAGGGTGACTGTACCGAGTGTGGTGAAGGGATGCGGTGATGGCCATGGTGTTGGTCCTAGGTCTGTCTCTGGGTGAGGTGCTGATGATGGTGGAATGGACCCATCTCTGAAGCTGCCTTCAACCCTGAGACAAACATAGATGATGGTGGTGGAAAACCCATAACACAATCTTGAGCATCCAGTGTAGGTGTTGGAGTGGGTTCATCAAAAGTCCAGTTTGGTGTGGTACATCTACATATCTTGATTTTTTCAAAGTGTGCTTTTAAATTCAGATTTCTAGTGAATCTGAGCAGATCCACAAAGAGATCAAATGGTTTACTGTCCTTCGTGACTACAAATGACCATCCTTCTTGCAGTACAGAAATTTGTGCTGGAGTAAGAGGAGTGTCTGAAATATTGATGATTATGCATTCAGGAGTATGCCTTATTTCCCTTTTCTGGGACACTGTCTTGTATTTGTGTTTTCTACCTCCCTTTTTTGTGCATTTCTTCTGACCTTGTCCTGCCATGGTTGATATTGTTGCCCCTGTGGCAACCTCTGAGTAGGTTCTTTGAACTGGACTAAACGTGGTATTTGTTAGTTCTCTTCTTCATCTTCTAAAAAAGACCTCCTCTGTGGTTTCAACATCAGATTCCCTTGTAGATGTGTGGTAAGAGGGTGACATCCCCCGGTTTTTCAGAATGGAACGAGTGGCTTGTAATTGAGATAACTGTCTATGGCTATCCAGTGTTGGGTAAGTTACTTTTTCTATTACTTTCTATTACATTTGGAAACTTGTTCCAGGAAGCTCTGTGCAGTCACTAACAAGGATGGATAAGTACTAGAAAAAGTAATACACCTTACATATATAGTTACTTATTTCGTTTTATACAAAAACAATACAAAAATAATAAATAACTATAAAAGATTACATTTTTTGAAAGTAATAGGTTAGTTACTAGTTACTTTCAAATAAATGTAATCAGTTACAGTTTTGTATTTCTTTTGTATAAAAAGACATAAGTAATTGTAACTGTAAGGTGTATTACATTTTCCAGTACTTCTCCATCCTTGCTAGTGACTGCACAGAGCTTTCTGGAACAAGTTTCAAAAAGTAAATTACCCAACACTGCGGCTATGGTTCTGGCGATTTGTGTCTTTAAACTTGATTGTTTAAATAATCCATACTAGGAGTCATACTAGGAGGATTAGATGTACAGAAGGCTGTTAGCCCATTTATGTACATCTCCTACAAACGTAGGCATAAGTCCCCTCAACCCATGTTCATTAGATAACTATCAAGTTTAGTCTTAAAGCAGTCAAAAGAATCAACTTCTGCGACGTCCCTAGGAAGGGTACTCCACATAGGAATAATACGCTGTGTAAAAAAAAATTTCTTCTTAGCTGGCTTTTTGGGTTGGTAAGCCTTAGTTGATATTTATGGCTTCTTAATAGAAAGTCCCTTTGGATGTGAATCAAATCTAGTTCTGAAGTTAAGGTTGGATCCCTTATAATTTTAAACATTAATAGTAGATCTCCTCTGTATCTCCTCATCTCCAATGAATAAAGATTTAGTGAATTTAATCTAGAGCCATAATCAGTCCCTTGAAATCCTTGAACCATTTTTGTGATTCTCCTCTGGACCGCCTCCACTTTTTTAATGTCCTTACGCAAGAAGGGGCTCCACAATGGAGAGCAATAGTCCAGAATAGGACATACATAGGCCTTATATATAGGAATTAAACAAGCCCTGTTCCTAGAAGTTACAGATCTTGTAATACAGCCAGTAAGTCTGTTAGCCTTTTTTTGTTAGTTCTGTACACCGAGAACTAAATTTAAAATCACTAGAGACTAATACACCCAAGTCTCTTTCATTATCCACAGACTGTAACTGTTTTCCAGCTAAAGTAAAGTTATAACATGGGTTATTGTTTCCCAAATGTATAACTCCACTTTTGTCAAGGTTATACACCATACCATTACTGTCTGCCCAGTTCTCCATTTTCAAAAGATCATTACAAAGATTAATGTATCCATCCTCAGTGCTTACATCCGTAGCAATTTTTGTATCATCAACAAATTTAACTATATGTCCATTTAAGTCCCTGTCTATATCGGAGACAAAAATAGAGAACAATAAGGGGCCCAGGACAGACCCCTGGGGCACCCCACTAGTCACCTTACCCGTACTAGATAAAAAAACCTTTAATTTTAACAACTTGTTCTCCATTCATCAACCATGCATTTACCCATCTGATAATAAAGCTGTTTAACTCAAAACTCAGTATGCTTATCTGGTAAATCTCGTTAATAAATAAATAAGGTTTACCATTTTTTCTACAAGAGTTACATGGGGGACTTTATCAGATGCTTTGCAAAGGTCGAAGAATATGATGTCAACTGGCTTTTTGTCCTCTAATGATTTGCTAACAGTTTCATAAAAACATAGATTTGCGGTAAGACATGATCTTTGAGACTTAAAGCCATGCTGTGAGTTGTCAACAAAGCATCTTAATTTAAGATCAGAAGAAAGTTTATCTTTAATGATGGATTCCATCACTTTTCCCAAGATGCAAGTCAAGCTAATCGGTCTATAATTGGCTGTACAACTGTGGTCCCCCTTTTTATATATAGGAACAACAACTGCCTGTCTCCAGTCATCTGGCAATTCACCAGTTCTCAAGGATTTGTTATAAAGAAAATGTAGTGGCTCGACTAACCATAATTCAATAGCTCTTAAAACGCGTGGATGGAGTTGATCGGGACCAGGGGAAGTATTTATTTTTATGTGTTTTAGCTTATGAAGTATTTCTTCCTCAGTTATATTTAGTACCTCAGTGGAACTGGTTTCAAAATCGAGCGAAATTTTATTTTTTTTGTGTGAAAAGACAGAGCAAAAGTAGTCATTAAATACATTAACCATATCAGATGGTTCTTTGATGACAGTGTTAGAAACTTTAATAGGTCCGATTGTGTTGGAAGTTGATTTTTTTGTTACTAATATAGGAGTAAAAAGATTTCCCCCCATCTTTCATGTGTGCCGATCTAAATTCTATTTTCCGTTTTTCATTTTTTATGATAGATTTACAAACTCTAAAGCCTCCTTGTATTTATTTTTATTATAGTCATTATTATCCCGTTTAACTACCTTATAAGCTCTTTTTTTAGCTGAAATTGCTTTACGAACTTTATTTGTATACCACATTGGAAGTTTTCCTCTTTTGTTATACACTGTGTGGTTGGGAATATGTTTATCACACAGCTCAAGGATTTTATTCTTTAAGTCGTTCCATAAACTATTAACTGATTCACCTTTAATGTCCCAAGTCCAGTTATAAAGTTCATTATTAATTGCTCCAAATTTTGCCTTTCTAAAATCCTTGACAATAGTGATACCAGTTTGTGTGATAAATCCGTTATTGATTGAAAAAGTAATAGTACTGTGGTCACTATTAAACAAAAGACCAGAGATTTTCAGGTCTAGAATTTTATCTGGGATATTAGTCAAAACAAGATCCAATATGTTTTTGCCTCTTGTAGGTATATCCACAACTTGTTGTAAACCATTATTGATACAAACATCCAATAAAGCTTGTTCCTGGGTGGTAAGGGCAGAATAATTATTCCAGTTTACACCAGGAGGGTTAAAGTCACCTGGTAGCAGTATGTCCTTGTACTTACCTTTACTTGAGAGAGCATCTAGTAACAGCTGCTGATCAGGTAGTTTAATGTCAGGAGGCCTATAGCATATACTCACCAATAGATTTTTGTTATTTTTTATGTCTAATTCAACCCATAGAGTTTCATAGGAGTCGTATAAAGTACTATCTAATTGTCTAAAGGTAATATTTTTATTTATATAATGTGCCATTCCATCTCCCCTTCTGTTATCTCTATCCTCGTGAACAGGGTTGTATCCGGGGATTGATTTATTCCAGATAGAGGACTCATCCCACCAAGTTTCTGAGATAGCCGCAATGTCAATATTTTTGTTTAATAACAAGAGCTCAAGTTCGTCTTTTTTTATGTAATGGAGACTTCTTGCGTTGGTAAGTAACACATTTAAATTTGGTTTAATAAGACTGGTGATCTTGTCACCAAATTTCTCAGCAGAAACAATACCAGTCCCTTTTTGCCCCTTGTCTATCAGTTTTTGGTGGTCCATTTGCACAATTGATAGCTTGATGGAAAATATTACCCAGAAGTTTAGCACCAAATTTATTCAAATGGAGACCATCTGGACAGTACAAATGATCATTAGTAAAAAAGGTTTCCCAAGTCATTAAACATTTTATCTTATTTTCCAAACATCACCTATGAAGCCAGTTATTGAAGACTTTGATTTTTTGGGTTTTACTTTTAGATGCTCTAGGTACTGGTAGAATCTCAGAAATAAAAAAGTCTGCATCTAGGCTCTTTAAGGTTACTACTGCTTTCATCATCTCGTTAGTAATCTCCTCTATTTTGGAATTATTTATATTGTTTGTACCAGCATGTAGGATCACAGTTTTATGTTCTTTAACTGTACTCAGAATGCCTGGCAACATATCTGATACGTTTTTTTATTGTTGCTCCCCTATAACTGCAGCTGGTCACATTCTGCTTATTACCTCTTGTTGAAAAACGATCTGTGTACTTTATAATTGAGTCCCTAGAATATAAAATTGGTTGTTCATAACATTTTCAGAGTTGTTCAAGTCTTTAGTCAACTCAGGTAAGATGATATCCTGAGCGAAACTACGGTATGAGGGATTTGGTTGTACATTAATTGACCTATCTTCATTATTTAATTGGTCATCAATGGGACAATAAGTTATTTCAGCTATATTGCTTAATTTAGAGCAGTTGCCATCAGGTGTGGCCATTGAAGGACTGATGATCGGAATTGGTGGGTCTAATATAGCAGTATTACTCTCTATAACTAAATCATGTGAACTAAGTGGATCAAAACTATTTAGAAGTGGTAAAACAAAATGTTCTGCTTTACGTCCTTTTTTTGTCGCTCTTTTACTCTGAATTTCATACCATCTCTCATCATTAAGATAACAGATGTTGTCGTCATTAACTCTTTTTCTCTTACTACCTTCACCTGTTTGTGTGTTAGACTTACAGGGTTTGGGGAAGTTGACATTGCAAGGGCTTGCTTCAAGAATATTATCTTTAAATTGGCAAGATTTTAGGGGAGAAATAGTACTATTTTGATCTGAAAGTAAAACATTTGTATCTGCAGTTTTGTTTGTTAATCCTTTAACCGTAGGAGAACAGTTATTAGCTAATTTAGCAGTCATTGTTTGCTGTTCGAATTCGAGACACTTGAGTCTTTTATGAAAGTTTGTTAGTTCGTTCAGTGTGATCTCATGTTCAGAACACTTTGCACATTTGTAAGGCAACTGAGGTAGTGGCACCAACATTAAGCTGTACGTTTGACAACTAGAGCATTTAACCCCGTATCCTCTTCCACAGAGGTAATAATGTTTGCCATTTATTTAGTATACAGCGCAAGGTTTGAAACATAGTCAACAATATAGAATCCCCCTATATCTTCTATAGTGTGATGTATGTAGAATATAACAATACCTTAAAAGTGGCAAGCCAGCTTCTAATAATCTAACCCTGCTTATCACAGCTTAACATGCATAACATGCGAGGACATGCGTGTCTTCACACACAGCAGATGCACGCTATCCACACTATGTTACTCCACTGCATGGAGCTCGTTAAATTCTAGGGATCCGAAGTCAGAAACAGGTCACAAGACCCGCCAGGACTACTAGGTTACCTCAATTAAAACACCACCACTAACAAATAAGCTGCAAGTTAGCTTAGTGCGTCGCTGAACAAATCAGCTAAGTTACCAGCACTGTATCTCCCAGTGCAGCAAATCAGCACTCCACAGCTCTCGGCAATATGCCAATAGTAGAGATACAGAGACGTTTGATTATTAAAACAGAGGAAAGCCCCAGATTCTTATCTAATAATATAGTGTAGTTTCGTTCGGCAGTAGTGCAGGTTCACCTCTGCCACGTCTGTTTCACACCGAGGTGTCTCACAGCAGGTGGTCAGAGGGAGCAAACTCTTTCAAACTTCATGAGTTTTGTTTGTTTCATTTTGTTATCCTGTTTTTGCACAGTCTATTTATTTTTTTCTCGAGCACAGGGAACTCGGGATATTCTTTGAATTTCAAAACCACCTCCTCCTTTACTTTAATATCAGCTGCACCTTCTGGTTGCTGTGCTGAAAAATCCTTTATAATAGCTTTCATTAAAGCATCTGTCCCCAGCTGTAGTGCTTGTTTCCAATCTGTCATAAACACAGAATACTCAACCCCAAAGCCAGGGAGTTTGGTAAGCCTCAAGCCTCTACGAGAGCATCCCACCTTCAGATAGGCTTCAAGGGTTATTCCCCCCCAATAGTGATGTCTCCCTTTTAGTATTGCTGTGAGTGAAAAGGCCATTTGTATATCTATATTTTCATTACTGCTTTGTCTGCCGCTTGTAGTTTGCTCTACTTTCACATTCCTTTCTTGCGGCATGTCAGAAAACAAATTAGCTTCACCCGCTGCCAAAAATACACTTGCTGACAGCAAACCCAATGCCTCCCCTAATTGTATGGTTCCAAAAAATGTACTGGAATTATCGATAGGGGAGAGCCCTGTTCAGATATTCACAATGAACTCACAGGAGCCAACAAAGTAACACCGCTCTGGGCAACGCCTCCAGTTCATGGAATGGGCTGCAAAGGGGCCGGTATGTAATATACAAAAAGCAAGCAGACTGCACTGAGCAAGTTCAAAGACACAGTTCACTCCCGCAAAACAGCTCCATTGCGTGACTGTGCCCAGTACGAATCAAAGTCCAGTACAGCAATACAAAAAACACACCACTCATCTGCATAAAAAAGCTTTATTTCATAAAGAACAGATAAAAAGCATACCACCCACAGACTGGGTAGTTGAAAGAGACCCCGACCGGTTTCACAACTACTGCATCATCAGGGGGACGGCATAATGAAGTAGAAGGAGACTGGATGGACTGATTAATGGTCTTATTCTGATGACTATGTCTATGTTTCTTTACCCTTAGGCTGCCAACAGAATTATTATGTATAGGAATTCTAGACTAATATATCAGTCTGTGGCACAGCAAGGGTTAAGTGTTGTATTTTTTTTTTGTGGTTATCTCAGTGCAAAAAAGGTCTTAGAATGGGGGATTTTACATAATAGTGTACAATCTGCAACTTAAAAACTACTGGACCTATTGTTGAAATTGCTGTGAACTTAGCCTCCGGGACAAAGAAGGTGCATGCCAGTTTTCAAAACCCTTGGCCCCAAGACGGCCAAGTGATAAGCTGTAAAAAAATAGGGGGTTTGACACATACTGATGCGACTATGCCAGTGTAATACTTATAACTCTGTGATATGGATGGTGAAATTGTTTTACCATATTTTGTAAACTAAAAATAGCAGTTATATTCCATTTTAAAACATTTCAAATGTATGTAACCGTGATCTGGTATTAAAAGTGTTATGAAATATTCCGGTTGGGGGCATTCCAGTTTTTAAGTTAAATTCAAGCGCCACGGCCAAGATTAAAGCTGGCCTGGTGTGTGACACATCCATTAGATAACAAGAAAATGCCCTTGATTCTGTGCAGCTTTATAACTCGCTGGATTGTCTGAGGATTGGGAAGCAGGAATCTTCACAGAAACACACAATATTTGCAGCTTAAACAGAAACAGGGCCTCATACACAGCAACAAGGGACTGTCTCTAAGTGGTTGCATTGACTTTTAGTGATACACCCTTGATTTGCCCCTTTTGTGCCATGCTCAATGGGGGTCATCACATGCCTTCCCTGCAAGGTATCAAAGCACATTTCAGCGGCTGGGATAAGGGATGGTTCCATCCAAATGGGCCCACAGGGTCATTCCCAAAGCTTAGTGACCCTCGCAGTACTGGTCACAAGCATTAGCAACTCTTCCTGCCTGTAGAGCTGTTGCAGGAAGGTGGTGCAGGTATCACTAGATTGTGACCAGGAACTAAGGTGCTGGAGAGGAGTCGTGATGATCATGGGACCATTCAGACAGATATTGATTGTGGGGGATAGGGAGTGGAGTTCCACTGGATGGCAGGGATCTTTTAGAAGTCAAGAGCAAGTACAGGGGGCCCTGGACCACCATGGGACTGAGCACAGAAACTCGGAGTATGGGCAGGAGAGATGACACTGAAGGTGATGGTCAGGTTGTTTGGGGTGAGTAGGGCAGTATGGGAACAGTATGCATTGCTGCCAATTGCCATGAGCTCCAGGCGAGGCATAGCCCCATATGACTGTTGTTTTATCGTGCCCTCACCTCCTTGGTTGTGTTTTTTTTTTAATCCTTTGTGTATCTCCTTTGCTGCCAACCTTTCCACATCTGACCAACCCTCCCCCACCCCATCACCCTACCATCTCTAGATGCTTAACCTGGCCTCCTTGTTCCCCCCCATAGCATGCCCTCCATGACAGAATCCCTGGGGGAACAGCTTCACCAACAAGGTGTAGATCTAGTTGGGAGGCAGGGGATTAGTTGATGGTGTGGGGCCTGCAGGGGGCATAACACCATCCTACCATTTTTTTTTGGGGGGGGGGCACTAGTTGTGTCCCTGGATTGTCTGCCTGCAGTGATGCACATGCATGTGTGCAGTGGCTTGCGGGCCAATATCGGCATTCCTCGGCATCCCCTCATAGATGTGTGCCTTCGCTGCGCAGCCTGCGCTACCACCAGCAGGCTTCTGCCAAGTGGCAGGCAAATAGCGAGGAACAGAATTCCCCCTCCCCAAGGGAGGAGAGCTGTCCTCTGGGACATTCATTGCTTTTTTTTCCCCTGAGCTACCTGAGTGCATTCCTGAACCCAGGTCACTGGAGTAGTGAGCAGAAACACTAATGCTGTGCTACCTGGCCGGCTCTTAATAGCTTTTTCAAACCAATTAGTCACCAGACAAACCTCTCCCCTAGTGACTAAGTTATGGCTTTGTATATGGTAGATTCTGATGGCAAGGCAATGGGGGGCATTTTGCACTTCGAATTTGTGCTGCCACCTACTTTGCTTAGGGCCACATGGGTCTCTGTAGGCTGCCCTCACAATCTTTATATAGCTCCTATTCGGAATAAATATTAAATATGTTTAAATGTGCTGATAAACTGATCTGATGTCCAGCTTCTGATAAGCTCATGGGATAGGCAGGTGTATACCAGTAGGGAATACTCAGGAGAAGTAAAAGCCACCATCCCTATTCAGGCAAGTCATGTCACTTGCTCAGTACCCTGAGCCTTCTGTAGCCTGAGGCCTGGAAACCCAAGATCTACTAAGAATTAGTCTTCACCATTGATTCTTACTTATGGGTCTAGGGCTGGAGGCAGTAGGACCCAGCGGGAGCTTTTTTTCTGTAGGGAGGGAGCCGACATCGGCTACTGACACCCGCACGCCTCACATGATGCTGCATGCTAGCCAGTAACCATCATCGACTCCCTCACATACCTCAATTCTTTTTATCTTTATCTCCTTCTTGTTTTCATTACAGAAACAGTTAAAAAAAAAAAAAAAGGAACAACTGAACAACACTGAAAATTACAGTGAACAATGCAGCTGAGTTTATAGAGTGGTATCGGACTGTGTCAAATGTTAGGGAGGTACAGAGGATGATAGACAGTGAGGCATTACAAGCATTTATTCCTCTGCTCTGTGTAGTTACAATGGCCTTGCTTTCTCTGTGGAGTCTTAGGGTATAAGACAACGCAAGTACCAAATATAATCAGTACATTTAAAAAAAATCTCCTCATGGTACAGAGTGGGGTTTCCTTAACACCACTTACAAGACCAATTTCCTCCATCACAATTCAGAAGTGTGATAGTGGTGGTTCAGACTGGCTCTCAGTGTTTCCATTTGATGGCTGTTATACAACAGGCCTATCCAGAGCTCAATGGAAGGCCCCATTTTTGTAAGCCAACATTTAGTAATAGCTTTTTTAGCTTCTACTATGGCCATATTTAAGAGGTTTCTGAACTCAGGGGATATGAATCCCTGTGGAATGTCAAGAAAAAGAAATAATGTTGCTGTAAGGTTCAGGTCCTTGCCCCAAATCTCCTGCAGTGCTGGCTGGAGTGCATGGAAGAAGGGTGCCAGTAGTGGGCATGCCCACAAGATGCGGCCTTGTGTTGCTTTGGTGGACCCACTTTGTCTCCAACATTGTGCACCCACTCGAAGGAGGTATGTATGTTGTGATCAGTCTATTCCATTTTTGGTAATAGGTGTGCGGAGGGGTCACAGGTAGGGTTTGTGCCACATATAAAATCTGGGCAACAAATTCATAAGCCCACTGTCCACTCTCTGTATTATGGGAAGGGGTAGGTGAGACCAGGTTTCAACATCTTTAGCAGTATTTTTGGTAAGAGTATTGTAGTTAAAAGTACAAACAGCCAAGGCATCTGTATTAAGAAATACCCAGGTATTTCAAATGTGGTAGGTCCCAGCAAAGCAGGAGCTGTTGAGAAAAAGAGGAGCTCAAAAAGATTTTCATCGCTCCTTTGTATGTCGTTGGTTCTGTGGGAAACATGTCAGGGTGATGGACTGACATCACATTTGCTGGGCCTGTCTCACAAAATAGATTCATTCAATGCCTGTTTCTCTGTGGACTGCTGCACCGTAGAGATCTGTGTGTTGAAGTGGGGTCACCAGATCCCCACCTTCAGAAGCAGACAGTGCACATGAGAGGCCACGGTCAGGTGTCTGGGCACGTCTGCTGGGTCCTTTTTCAGTGTCTCTGGTACTGACGAAGCATAGGATCCTCCTCGACCTCGCCTCACTGTTGGAGGCCAAGGGGTGGTCAGTTTGGTGGACAGTTGGCTCCTTCTGGGTGGACGGCTGAACACCCCAACCCCTGTCTGTCCTGGGCAGCAGATGTTCCTGGTGGTGAGGCTGAAGCTATACACTCAGTCTACTCTGGTGGAGACCTCGGCGTAGTAGCCTGGTACCTCCGCTGCTCCTGACACCAGCCATGGTGTCGATCAGCGTGGTGGTGCTGACCTTGACATAAGACCCCTTCCTGGTCTCCAGGAGAGGGACCGGCACCAGGGCTATGCAGCACCTGTTTGCTGAGGTGAAGATCTCTGCCATGAGCAGCCTTTGTGGCTCCAGGGAGGCGGTTTCATGGTCCCTAACAATGAATGCAATACCGGTCCTGGTGTCGGTTCTGGGCACAACACCAGGCATTTTGCTGCAAATTGTGCCACTCTAGTGTCATCCCTATTTCCAGTGCAGTTCATGGCACCAGGCCAGCTTTCAACACAGCTTGCAGTGACAGGGATGGACCCAGAGACAGTGTCAGAACCAGCACTGGGCCCAGCACCAAGGGTGTTGCTGGCCGTGGAGCCGGAGGAGAACCTGTGTCTAAGCTAGTCCCTACCCCTGGGTGTGGTGCCAGAGGTCGTACCTGCGCAGAGTTGGTGGATGGCCGTGGCAGGAAGTTCTCTTCTATCCCACAGGCTAAGCCCCCCACTGGTGAGGACCGGAGCTGCCCAGTGGCTGAACGGCTCCACTCTTCTCACCTGGGGGTCTTCCCCTGTGGGCCCTGACCTGCTCGTTCCTCTTCTGTAGGTCACCCTTGTTTGGGCAGTTTTGCCAGGCACTCCTCTTGGGTGCAGTCTTCTGAGTATTCCCACAGCCCAGGTATTGTACCTAGAGCCTGTACCTGGGTTGCAGGAATGATTAGGTATAGGTTCTAGGGGCCTATACCTGTGCTGTGGGAATGCTCTGGTATAGGCTCTTGGGGCCTATACCTGTGCTGCAGGAATGCTCAGGTATAGGCTGTAGGGCCTATACCTGGGCTGCGGGAATGGTCAGGTACAGGCCATAGAGCCTCTGGCTCCCGTTCCCCTCCTGGGTCTGTACCACCTCTTTTCCAGGGATCATGGGCATTCTGGAGCCGATCACCTGGAGTCAGCTTGGAAGTGCAACTGGTGTCTTGAACCAGTACCACACAAATGACGAACAGGTCCAGTTCAGTCCCGGCCCCTGGCACCACCTACTTCCATGTCTAGTGCCTTCTTTCCATCAACATCCTCCTCTGAGGGCATGGAATCTTCCCTTCATGACCTTGAGGCTTCGTTTAAGAAGAACTATGTGTGGACAGAGGGCTTTTTCCTTTGTTGGTCCAAGTATTTGGAATGGTATACCCTTTACTATTAGGAATTTGTCTTCCTGTGGATCCTTCTCAGACACACTGTATTTGCACTTTCAGTCTTTTTTAGAATGTAAATGTTTTAATTGAATGTCATATTACTTGTAATTCTGACGTGGACAATTTTTCTTTTCCTAATATGTCTTATGTTATGGTATTTGTTATGTTTGATTTTGTGGGTCGCACCTGTAAAAGGATTATATTTCCAGGTGTGCTAACCCATTAAACAAATAAACAAACAGACATGTCCTCGGCCTCTGAGTACTCCCTGTACTGGAGATTCCTGGAAGATATGTTGCAGGCGCTGGACATTGTCACTGTTGCCACTTGCAATACCCTGCCTTACAGCTGGGATTCCTAGGAGCTTTCACAGTGCCAATTGTATCATCCCTCCTAGGCCCAGAGGCTTTGAGAAATGTTCTAGGACAGTATGGAGACACCCCTGCACTCTCCTTCAACCCCAAGGGATGTCTACCAGCGGTATTGCGCACCTGCAGGCACTGCAGGTACAGTGCCTCACCCCACTTTGGGGATTTAGGTTATGCAGATCCTAGCAGGGCCTCATCGCCTGGTGCATGGCCGACCTCCAGAAGCTGATGCTGCTCAGGCAAACCCTTTGGGCAGGAAGGAATTTTCTCAGTGTGCATTGCTGCACATCAGGCATACCTGGCAGCTTACATCAAGTGCCTGTGGGCGAATCTAGGACAGCTCCAACTGTAGCTGCCATGCCTCATTTAGAGTTAGTTGGGCAAGCCATCTGCCTTTCCACCAGGGCTTGGACTTGGAGAAGTACCAAAAAAGGACATAGTACAATATGAAGTGGCTTCTTTGCTGGTGAGAACCAGAGCCTGCATTCAGGTGACAGTGTGACTTTGCCTCTCTCATTGCCCAGTGAAGGGTGCTTAACTCCCAGTTCCAAGAGGCTCACTTCTTCTCCTGTAGGTTCAGACAGGAGCTATTGGGGCACTTTCCTGCTTATCTGTTTGACTCAGACTGATCCCGGGTCTTCTTAGACACATAAGGAGCACCTGCCCTCCGGTGTTCTCTCCCACGCAGAGGGCCAAGGACACCCATTTCTCTCAGGGTGAGCCAACTACTCCCATTTTAGGAAGCTTTGTACTTGGACTTTCAAGTATGAATCGATGGTGAAAACTGATTCTTGAAAGATATGAAAATGTTGTACTTACTGTTATAAGGGGGGGGGTCACTCAGGTGCCACCCTCACCAAAAAACAAGGAAAACAAAATGTAGTGGGGGTCACTTGTGACCCCCCCCCCCTTAGCAAACACAAATAAATGTATTTTTTTCCATGGTGTGGGTAGGTGGCCCTTCCCTCCATTTTTGTCTATCCTCTTTCTCCTTGCCTGGGGTATATCCCATCAAGGATAAATCCCTGTTAGTTGCTATATGCAGTATGTGCCCTAGGCACCGTCTAGTCTAACTCAGTGAGCAGAGAGATTCTCTGTCTGTGGAAAGGTGCAATGCACTTGCTTGGATCAACATACTAGCTTCACACAGGGTACCTCCCTGTGATTGCAGGGAGAAGCAGGGCATGTTCTTCTTTCATGTTGGAACTTTTTGGTTGGTATCCTCTGTCACTTCTCTCCAAGCTTTGGCTTCGCCCACTCTGCCTAGTGCATGCCAGAGGAGACAACCATATCTTGCCTCCCCAGAATTGCTTGTTCTGCAACTTCTGTGCTCTTCATCCCTGCTTTTCTCCCTTCTGTCATAGAGAAATGAGGATTATATGTTTACTCAAATTCTATCCAGTAGCATCGAGTATTACTTTTTTGAATCCGGATGTCGTTTTTCTAGTTTTGGCACTTTTTGCCATCTCATTGCAAGAGCCATTTGTGCAGGTCTGCTGACCTGTCTTTTTACCTACCACTTTCCACACTCTGTCTGAGTGGTGGAAAGAGGCTCTAGCTCTTTTTAGACCCACTGCCTTGTGCCACCTGGTAGGTCCAACCCTTGGTCTCTAAGCTGGTAGTCAGGTTGTAATTGGTTGTTTATTTTACTTCCTGTATCTTTTTACTCTCCCTTTGGTCTAGAAAGTATACTGTATAGTGCTTTCTTTTCTCACCACTTTGTTTCTCTTCCCGGCGAACAGAACTCGACGCTGACTCTTCCCAGCCCTCGGTTCTCTTTCTTCCGCCATTGGATCTGTGAGGGAAATCTCTTCAGCTGCTACACAGTTACTGGTCTGCTCAGGCCTACTGTTTTCGACGATTCTCGGCGCTGTAAGTATCAGTTCCATCCTGGCACCGTTTTTTTCTGTTCTTTATTTTCCTTTTAGTGTTTCTCTGTGGCACCAATAACTTTCCCCATTTTGTTTTGTTTTCCATGCAAATCCATTATCGGGGCTTAAGAAATCTTCAAATAAAAACATGAGTTGCCCTCATGCAACGGTGCCCCTGTGGCAACTCCGTGACAGTGTCAGACCCCCATGACCACTGCTTTTCTTGTCTGGGTCCCCACTCCTTCTCTATGGACTATTGCACCTTGGTTATCCATGTAGTGAGGTTGGGGAGAGACCCCCCAACCTTCGGTGGTCGTCAGTACACTCGGTACACCAAGATGAGGTCTCTGGGCTCCACCCCTGAGCTCCCCCCAGCTCTATACAGGCCAGTGAGGATGGGACCCCCCTCTGTTCCACAACTTGCTGGGGCAAGGGTTCCCAGTGAGGGGTTGGTGGGGCAGCCATCCTCCCCTGGGGGTCGGCTGGTCACCCCTTGCAGTTCAGGATCTCCTTGGAGAAGCAGATGACACCCAGTGTGGTGCCGCAGCTATTCGCTGGGTCTGCTCTGGTGGTCCCCTCATTGCTGGGGCCCTGTGCCGTTACTAGTGCTGGTGAGCGGGAGCTGCACTGACCGCGCACCCAGGCTTCCCTCTGACGCCACTCTTGATGCCAGAGGGCCTAGAATCCAGGAGGTAGCTAAGTTGGAGATCTCCCTGATATCATCCTCTGTCTCGGAGGGTGAAGATCAGGACAATTGTGATTGGCTGCCCAGCTCTGAGGAGCCTCCTGATTCTACCTGGGCCTCTCCAAGGCGTTTTTCGAATCTTCTGCCTGCGGCATCTTCCGAAGGTGCCGCTCGTAGTGCTGCCTCCCCTGAGGCCTCCATCAGTGGGGACTCTTATTAGCGTCACTTGTGACACTCCTGGGGATGGCAGCAACTCGGCTGGCACCGGCTTGGGAGCCGGCGCCGTCACCGGTGCTGAGTCCAGCTTTCCTGTGGGGATGACTCCAGCTGCTGGGGACGGTACTCAGAAGACAGTTTGGTGAACCCCACTAAGGGGATTCTCACAATATCTAATCAGTCCTCACTGTCCTCCTGATGATGATCCATTAGATCCGACATTGGATTGCTTAAGGGTAATTTCTTTGCAAAGTCCCCAGCCTCTTTAGCATCAGTAAACATGTACATTTTGTCCAGGTATGTGAACTGTAAGTGAGCTGGGAACGGAAGTCGGTAAACAATGCTCTTGGATTTCAGTTTTTTTGCAGCCCCATCAAAGGCTTTATGTATCATTCTGGTGGCATAAGAGTAGTCTGCAAAAAACAGTACCTTTGCTTCCCCAGTGGTTACTGGTGAGGCCTCCTTCGCTGCACATATGATCTGGTCTCGGAGTATTGAAGTCGTTATCATCAGCAATACTGTTCTTGGGCCTTCCATATTGTTAAAAGGTCTGTGCAAAGTGACGCAGTATGCTTTTATAATCGGTACCGCAAAATCAAGTCTAATCGCTTCTGGCAACCATCACTCAAGAAATGTTGGCAGATTCCCCCACTTCCATCCCCTGCAGTACTCCAGAAAGTTGTATGTCGGCTGATCGAGTCAGGTTCTCTAGTTGCTCAATCCGGCTACGCACAACAGACTGCTGTTTAATGGCTGTAGCCATTGTGGCTAGCGCTTTCTAGGCCATCCGTCTGCATTCATCAGCAGTTCCTGCCATTGCTTCAATTAGTCGTTCCACCAACACAATCCTGTCATTCTGTTGATCCAACTTTTGTCTAATTTTTGGATCGTTTGGGTTAACATGTTGATTGCTTTGTGCAGAGAATCAGCAATCGTTCCTTCCCCTTAGGGCTCTGCCTGGTGTGAGCCCGCTGGTGTGGTCTGAGGCCCCAAGGTCCCAGTGGCAGGATAGTTCCGACTGGCTCCTTTAGGTCTTTCATGAGAAGGGAAGATCTCTGTTGCATCCAGAGGTCGTTGTGAAAACACACGCTTTTTTTTTTTTTTTTTTTTTGTGAAAAAAGTCTCAGTTTTATTAGGTTTAAGCCCTTATTCCTTATAAATGAAGCGGAGTGCGAGTGATGTGCGTCTTTCCTGCTTGGCTGCTGACCATGCCCCCGCCTCCTTCTATTAAGGAGAGCCCTCTCAGCAAGATCACTTACTGTCCTCCTCCTACCTTACCCTCCGAGTGTTTCAGCTCAATCTGGGGAGCACTGAGGCGGGGGGGTGCACAATGCACCCTGAACCTCTCCCTCGCTTTGCCTGGATGGGTTGAGTTGCTCTCTACCCTCCTACTACAGTCCCCTGGTCTGTTTTAATTCAGGGCACCTTAGTAGCACCCTCTATGAGGTCCTGCCACAAAAAAAAAAAAAAAAAGGAGGATAAGAGTGGGACCACCACTCTCTCTCTCTCTCTCTCTCTCTCTTGTTTTTTTTTATTCTTCTTCCTTCTTTCTACCTAGGGCTGCCCAACTCACTGGCCATAACTCCCTTTCCTAATCCCCTTGTCTATACCCTCTACTTAGTTGGCTTTATTCTTATTTTCTCCCCACCCTCCCTATCCTTCAGGCTCCCTATGCCCTCTTTCTACCCTGACTTCTATCTTCCTCTCTTAGTGGATAGAACTGAGAGCTGGGAGGAGTCTACATCGGTTACTTGTCACTCCACGAGCACCACATAGAACGCAGGCTTCGTGAGCAGCGCTGCCCTGATGTCAGCTCTCCCAGCTCTAAAAATAATTTTCCAGAGCAGAGTTCAGACCTCCAGCTAGACTCGTACATAATGAATGAAGAATATACTTCGGAAGATCAAGAATTATGGTGAGTACGTCATTTTCATTTCTGGAATATCAGCAGATCTTCCTGGACTTAAAATCTTCACCACTCATTCCTACTGCTGGGTACTATGCCGGAGGTGGTAGGAACCAGCAGGAGCCAAAAATCTTCAGAGGGGTCGGCGCCGAGGTAGGACTGGGCATGCACGGCACCACAAGACTGACTCGCGCCTGTGTGGGCTATCTCAGTGTTGACCCCCCAAGCGCCTCAGTTCCTTTTTCCCCAACATCAGGTGTGCTTCAGTGACGACGCTCACCAGCCGGGAGTCAAAAATTCACGTCTGTACGACAGCAGCATATATAGTCGTTCAGTTTCACTTAGTTATTTAGTTTTATTTGTTTAACAGTTAAAAAAAAAATCATTTTTATTTTCTGAAGAAAAGACAATCTCTCATCCTGCCATTGATGGAGTCAACCATGGACGGTATCGGTGACTGTAGGGAGACTTGGTTAAAATGTTCTGGCAGTGGGGCTGTGTCTGGTCCGCTTCCCTTTTCAAAGGGGAGGGGGTTCAACCACAGGCAGTCTGGTGCTTGGGAGGAAAACAGTTCTTCTGAAAGCACAAAAAGAAACGGGCCTGTTTCCGATCCTGGTCAGGGACCCGGCACCGTTCTACCTTGAGTAGTTGTTCTTCCCGCCAGAAGAAGAAGAGGCAGTACCACTCGTGGTCGCCCTCTGGTAGGTCTGTGAGGGAGCCTTTGGTAATGAGGAGTGGTAGAGCCACCCCGTTCTTTGCTGCCGGAATTCCCTACATCAGAGCCCCTCTTGTCCTCTGATGGGGTTTCCGGTGAGCAATTTCACCACTGGGCCGCTCTTATGGAGCAGTGGGTTCAGTGTCTGTCTCAGTTGCCCTTGCCTGTGGACCCGATTTTAGGACCCTCAAGTCTTGGAGCCACTGGGCTGCAGCTCAGGCAGTCAGGACTGAATGTGCGTCAGTGCCGTGGACACAGATTTTTCCCTTCTTGGTACCGGCACCTCCGTTGCCAGGTCCATGTGCCTTACCCCCTCACCAGGTTTCCATGCAGGGGCTGGCACAAGTGCCATTTCCATCCCCCTTTTCTTCTAGGTCTGACAGGAGTCTTGGTATGTCAGTGTTGTGTGCGGCATCGAGTTCTTCGGTGTCATGTGCGGCGACAAGTTCTTCAGTGCCGCATGTTTTGTCTGGTTGTCCAGTGTTGCATACGGTGCCGGACTCAGTTCTGCGTGCAGTGTCGAGTTCTTCAATGCCGCATGCGGCATCGAGTCCTTCAGTGCCGCTTGCAGCGTCGGGAGTTTCGGTGCTGAGTTCCTAGACACCGATGCAACCTCTGATGCCTCCTGCATTCCCTTCACCTGCTCCAGGCTTTGATCCAGCAGGACTAGCTCCTGACCTTTCACAGGTCGAAATAGAGCTTGATGAGTCTGATCCCAACCTGATTTTGTCTGACAGTGTCGAGGATGACTCGCTTTATGACTTGGAAAGTAAACCTTCTGTCTCAGCTGAACCTTTGGTCGAGGACCTTTCCTTTCAGTCCCTCCTTAGGAATCTGGGTTCCACGCTAGCTCTTCAAACCTCCGCAGTGGACCCAGGGTGACTCCTGTGCCTTGAGTTTCTTCATGTTCCTAATATTCCTATGAGTTTTACACTCCCTGTGCCCCCTTCTTTTGAGACTCTATCTCAAGCAGTGTGGGCCAGGCAGACGCATATTCCATCTGTGGCAAAGGCCATAGATAGGAAGTGTGCTCCCCCTAAGGAAAGACCCTACCTGGCATCACAGCCAATTGTGGATGCTCTAGTAGTGCTTGTGGAGAACTATAAAGCTATCCTCCCTTAGGAGTCAAGTACAAGTACAAATTTTTAGTACAAGATTGACTACAAGTCATTACAATAGCACAGAGATCACAATATACAAAGTACAGTCGATAAAATAACCCCTTCCATTGCATCTGATACAGTACTTTACACATATAGTCATTAAAATTACAAATAAGACATCAGTTTAATCCATATTATACAATAGTTTTTAGAAAAATCAGTGATCTTTTAGTTTCCAGAAATCACAGATGTAAAGTTGCCAGATACCCACAAAATTTGTACAGTATTTCCGGGTTTTTAGAAGAGAAAAAAAACAAGATTATTTGGTTGGGGGGAGGGGGAGGCCAAGATCACCCAACATCGGGCCTAAACATTCTTTCCGCCTTATTTCATATAGAGGACATAATAAAAGAGTATGTTTCAAATCATCTTTAGTATTGGTGTTACATTTGCAATATGGAGTAATAAAACCTGGCCTTTTCTGGTTACTCAGAATATAGTTGCATTGTATAATTCCAAACGAAATTGGGGTTAACAATCATCTTTGATTTGGGTCAGATATAATTTGTAAATACGGTTCCAATTGGTGTCTATCTTTCAATTGTTTATACGTTTTGTAATGTTTGAGTGGCAACCCTCTTTAGGTCAGATGTTGTAGCTGGATATCTTGCCCTTTCTTTGATTTTCATATTAACCTCCTTTCTTGGCCTCAGATATATTTCACGGAGTATTTGTCTTAATTTCATAGGAAAAATGAATGTCCTTATTATTTGTATATATGAAAAAGGAAAACCACAAGATGAATAATCTGTTTGTTCCTCAAGGCAAATTCTAGGCAGGCAAAAATCTTTCAAAAGTAACAATGATGACAGGAAGATTAGTTATTCTGTCATTTGTGTTCGAAGGGATATTTGACCTAATTCACATCTTAATACTTTGGCTGGCACTGACTGGGGTACCATTAATAAATAATGATAGAATTTATTCATATATTTTTCTAAAATTTTACTGTGGATTTCTGTTTTTGCCCATATTTCAGCCCTATAGAGCATACTGGACTTGATTTTTGTATTTACTACTCTTAGCACTCCAGATATTGATCCTTTACCTAGCTTAGAGTTGAAACTTTCAAATGCATTAAATACTGTCTTTATTTTGGATGAAAGAATATCTATATGTTGTTTCCAGGAGCAGTTGGCTCAAAACATATCCATAAGTAGTCATAGAATTTAACAGTTTTGATTGATTCTTTACTAAAAAAATGTTTCTTAGTCATGGTGCTTCTGTTTCCGAATATTACCATCTTTGTTTTATCTCTGTTGAGTCTAAGCTTATTTTCAACACGTAATTTAACAAATGTGTTTATTTTTCTCTGCAAACCAAGAAAAGACAGAAGAACAGTATTGTCTGCGTAAGCCAGACAAGACACTTTTTATTAAGTATAGACAGCGAGTGGAAATTTGAATTTTCCACGTTTTTTTATAATGGCATTAATATAAATATTGAATAACAATGGCGCCAACAAACATCCCTGTCTTACACTGTGATTGACTTTTATTTGGTTAGTTAACTCTCTTGTTGTACTGTACAGATGTCCAATTATCATTGTGTATCCTTGTTAATGTGTTTAATAATGTGAATTCCATACCTAGCTCTTCCAATATTCTCCACAAGATGGCTCTACTTTTGCCGTCAAAGGAAGAACTTAAGTCTACAACACAACAAAAAAGTTAGATTTTTTGATCATGGTGTGTTTCCAGATCAGATGTGCTAAAACAAAACAATGCTGTAGCGTTGCTCTTTTTTTCCTAATTTCATTTTGATATTCCGAGAGTATCCCTTTACTAACCATTCTTGTAATCTTTCTAGTAATATTTTTGTGAAAAGTTTTTGTGAGGTATCAATTAGACTAATAGAACGATATATCCTTGGGTCTTTCGTATCACCCTTTTTGAATAAGCGGAAAATCAGAGTACCTTTCCAGCTCATGGAATATTACCACCTTGAATAATGGAGTTAAATAGTGTTTTCAAAATCTTAATCCATTTTTCTGTGAGAAATTTATATACTTCTGTGATGATTTCATCTGGCCCTGGCGCTTTACTTGTTTTAGTTTGAGCAACAGCATTAAAGATTTCGTTTTCAGATATAAGTATAGGAAAAGGTATTATTGTTTGGCTATAGGATATAGCTGACAAAAGATTTTGTAGCTCTTTTTTCATCAGTTTTTGAACTGTATCATTCACTATAATATTCCTCCCAACTTATTTGGAGGTATAAATGCTTCAAGAACCTGCGAATATGTATTGTAACCATAGCTAATCAGATTCCAGAACTTCTTAGTATGTTTTTTAAGTACTGCATATCTTAAAATTATTCCACATTTTCCGTAATATTTAGCACGTTCTATTTCCAAAAGTTTCTTATATTCTTTCCATGATTTGTTTAATTGATTATCATTCGCTTTGGATTTATGTAATTTACAAAATGTGCTTGTCTATGCGGTTTCTTTTTCGCATTTTTGCATTTTGCTGAAAACCAAGTATATTGAGTATTCTTTTTCACTTAACTTTTGCTGTAAGGGCTTTGTATGTATATTTAATAGTTCCCAATCCTCTGCTATTTGTTTATAATCTAGGGGGTTCTCAAGTTCTTCTTCTAGTTAAAGAATTTCATGATTCATGAAGAGTTCTTCCAGAGAGTTTTTATGATGTGTATTCCACCAAATTCTTTTGTTATTCAGAACATCCATGTTAACATATCCTCTAGTACCTCCAAGTGGGTTCTGACACAAGTTTTTGGATGGGAACATAATTTGTAATGCCAAAGGTACATGTGCAGAATCTGCATTATCTAATATATATAACTCATGTGCTAAAGGAAGTAATTTTAAGTGAGCCCAGGCAAGGTCTATGATAGATGAGCCTCTGCTACTAGTATAGGTAAAATTACCTTCCGAGTCTCCTGGCAATCTGCCATTGAGTAAACAAAAATTTTCTTCCAACAATAGATTATAAAGATTTGTCCCCCTTTTATTGCATCTCTCATCAAGGGAGCTTCTGTACTGTGAAATTTTAGGATGTAAACTTTTGAAGCAGTCGTACAAGTCCGTAAAGTTATCATAAGTACTTTTATATATTTTAATTCTTGCATTGAAATCCCCTGAGATCAAAACTGCTTCACTGCCAAAGTTATCCTTTATATATACTAAAAGATTTTTAAATTGTACCCGTATTTCAATAAATATTGCAGCAACAGGAAAAAATAGATATTAATTAGAATTATTTAAAAGTTTTCCCTCTTTAGTTTAATTGCTAAAATGTATTCTGACTCTGTTGGTATAAGACTTCCCTTAACATTTAGGGATGTTATAACATACTGTATATGGCTAAGCCTGCTTTATTATGTCCATAGTTCTTAGCTCTTTTAGCTAATATGAAATGTGCTGTGAAATCTGGAATAGGAATATGATTTTTGATCCTTTTTTCTTGTAGACATAAGATGTCCCACTTTAGAAAAAAAAAAAGTCTGGACTTATTATCTGCCAATTTAGGGGATAGTCCCGCGATGCTCCAAGGCAGTATTAATAACTTTCATTGGGTCTCAATGTAAGCTGTTCCAGTATTGCTGTCCTTTGTTGGTCATAAGAGCACATCATGTTTAATGCTGCAAATCTGTTCACTGAGGAGAAATTTGCTTGTTGACTACTGATATCCTTGTTATTTTTTGTCTTTGTAATTGAAATTTCATTAAACATATCTGGAGTTACCACCTGAAAACCTATTGTACCTAAGACTCTTGATGCCTGTAAAATTTTATCTGCAAGGTTGTAGTTTTGAATGTGACATCCACTTGTGGAGTGTCAGAAAAAGCATCCTGCAGTGTTATCCATTCAATCAAACTTTTAGATATGTTAATGTCTAAGATTCGAGAAAGTAGGATTGATAAATCATATTCTACTTTGCCTGTTGATAACTCATGCTGTGGTTTCCACCCAAATATTGATTTTTTTTTCTCCCAGGTGTCCGTCATATTTGATTCGAATCCAATTGTTTCTCTTACCCTTTCTGCTCTAGCCAGGTCATTATATTTTGTATCCATTTCTTCTCTAGTATGTTTTTCATCTTCGAGGGATTTTAACCTAGGAACCTCTGATGGAGGAATCATTGTGATACCTAACGGCATCATAGTACTGACCTGTTTCCAAATATCAAAAGCCAGGTTTTGTGTACTAAGGTAGAGTAAAATGCAATTGGTTAGTTTTGGTTTGGGATGATGTAATACAGTGAGATCTTTTTTCTGTTCTGTAATGTTAAAAAGATGGCTAATTAAGTCTAGAAGAGAGTCTGGAGTCTCACTTTCTATTTTCTGTATTCCATATAGTTTGATCATAAATTCTGTCTCTGGCTCTATTTGTCTTTTTTGGCAAAAGGTGGTTTCATAAGCCAGAAATTAGGTTAATACATGTTCACGTGTCATAGCCTGCTCTGTAGATTTTCCCTTTGTTTGGATGTTGCACCCACCAACGCAGCAACAAAGCTTCCTGTTCATTTACTTTGTCTATTTCATCCCAATGAACTTTTTGAAGCTCTTTATCATGACTTAAATCTCTGATTCTAGGGAAGTGGATATGTTCTATCCACACTTTCTGGCAGTGTCCTTTGCCTTTAAATCTTGCCGGAAAGCTGGCTCTTCCCACCCACCCGGGTAGTATAACCCTCGGCTCCACCCCATGACGTCAGATCTTCCTTTCCGCTGGAAGAAGCAGGTTCCCTCCTTACTGTTCCCATGTTGAGTAGGCCCTGGTGCTCAAATCTTCGGATTTACTTCCAAAACTCAAACTCATTAGAGTTCGGTCTTCAGCACCATCTTCGATTGCGACCACGACAGAAGAAAAGTCCTCGCCCAGATTTTGCCGTTGCCCATGCAGGCAGAAGATGTGCACCAACCCGCATGTCACATGCGTTTACTGCCTGGGCCATGAGTACGATCCCCAGCCTGCGACATTTGCCGGTCGGTTCAGCCGTCGGTCCTTCAGGACCATCTTGCCCGCCTGAAGTTGGGCCGCCCGGGGAAATGGAATCCGCCGGTCAAATCGGTGGTGGGCAAGGTGATGGAGGGCATTGTCAAGGAGAGGCTAGGGGGGGACCTGGATAAGTCAGGGTGCCTGGACGATAGACAGCATGGATTCATCCCGGGGAAATCGTGTCAGACAAACCTGGTGGAGTTCTATGACTGGGTGACAAGTGCCTTGGACCTGGGTAGACCAGTGGATGTCCTCTTTCTAGACTTCAGCAAGGCATTTGACTCTGTTCCTCACGTGGGTCTGTTGGATAAGCTGGGAGAAATGGGGGTGGGGAACCAGATGATCAGATGGATAGGCAATTGGCTCCAGGACCGGACCCAGAGGGTCGTAGTTGGTGGGATAGTCTCATCCCCAAGGAGGGTCATTAGTGGGGTCCCACAGGGATCAGTCCTTGGGCCCCTTCTGTTCAACGCCCTACGTATCTGACATATAAGGACAGGAATCAGGAGAGATGAGTCTCTTTGCAGATGACTCAAACTGGGGCGGTAGTGGATGGGGAGGAGGGGAGGGTGGCCCACAGGGGACCTGAGGCTCTGGAAAGATGGTCTAGAAAGTGGAAGCTGAGGTTCAATGCAGGGAAATGCAAGGTACTCCACCTTGTATTGCCAGAAACCCAGGCCAAGTGTACAACCCTGGGGGTAATGCTACAAGTCTCGATGGCTGAGAGGGACCTGGGGTGGTGGTGGATGTCAAGATGAACAACTCTGAGACTTGTGGGAGGGCAGCAGCCAAGGCCAGCAGGATGCTGGGATGCATCGCTAGGGGATCACCTCAGAAGGATGGAAGTGATACTCCCTCTGTATAACTGCTTGGTGAGGCCAGCACCTGAGTACTGCGTGCAGTTTTTGGAGGCCACACTAAAGCGGACATTAACCTCCTGGAGAGGGTCCAGAGGAGGGCAACCAAAATGATTTGGGGATTGGGGACAGGACTCTGAGGAGAGGCTCAAAGAGCTAAATATGTACACATTGAAGAGAGAAGGGACCGGGGACATGATAGAGGTCTTTAGGTACATGAAGAGGATAAATAGGGGAGGAACAGTCGGGGTGCTTCGAAGGAAGGAGGAAGGGGCCACTAGAGGGCATGGGTGGAAGCTGGAGGGGGGAAGATTCAGGGGAGAAAGGAGGAGGTGCTACTTCACTGAGAGGGTGGTGGAGCCATGGAATGCACTGCCTAGGGGGCTAGTGGAGGCAGAGACAGTGGAGGGGTTCAAGAGGGGGTGGGACAGGTACAGGGGAAGGGTTCTGGAAGCAAAATCCAATGCAGCAAGAATATCCGGAACTGGGAAGGGAGAAGCCAGAGAAGGCGAGAGGGACAGCAAGGTCAGCACCCAGGCTGGGGACTGACCAAACGAGCAGACACGAAAGACCGTTAGGCCTATTCTGCTGGCATTTTAGTATGTTAGTATGTTAGTAAATCCAAGGGTGCCCATTGGGTGGCCTTCATGGCCGTGGGGTCCACTGAGCAGTTGGAGCAACTTAAGGCCTTCGAGTAGGAGGCAGCTCGGGCCACCGCGCAGTCCTTTTTGGCTTTTGCATTTGTTCCGCTCAAATTGGGTCCACTTTTTTGGGCTCCTTCAAGGAGCTGTGCCAGTCTCTCCCGACCAAGGAAGAGGGCCCTTCGGGTTCACACTGCTTGTGCTCCCGCAATAAGGAGTCTAGATGCGACAAGGAGAAGACTCATCATCGATGTTCTTGGGATCAAGTGCGGTCTCAGGAATCCCTGGTTTTGACAACGGTTGAAACCTCAGCCTTTGCTGCTGGCTTCATGGTGCCCCTGTCAGGTCAGCTGGCCAAGACACAGGCCAACGATGCAGCCTAGATTTTTCTCGACCCTGTCAGCCAGTTGTCGCTAGATGAGACCGACAGTTCTCTATTCAGGACTCTGGTCCTGCCGGTGACCACCGATGGGGCGGATCAGCCCACTGAGCCAGACCCTCTGGTCACCGACTCAGACCAGGAGCCGTGGCACCGGCTCCCTCCAGATCCCCTGTCTGCACCACCAGTGGTTGAAGTCTAGGCCTTCCTCGTCCAGTGGGTTGAGCAGATCCTGCCGAAATCGGTGGTCCTGCTCTCGTTGGCATTGGAAGTGGCGCTGCCACTTTTTCATCGACTGCCTCCTGGGCTGAGAGAGTTTGACACAAGTTGCGCCAATGCTACTTAAGAGTTCATGTGACAACAGTTAGTGTTGTCCAGTCCAGTTGACCCTCGGCTCCCCACACTAGCTATCATATGGCTGTCACCTGACAGGCCAATACCGACGCCCCCAGAGGGGCTGGTCGACACCATTCCTTCACCTGCGAAGCTGATTCAGTCCACCTCAGTTCGTCCAAAGTTGGCCTCTCCACCGATTGTGGTGGAGCCGCCACCCCAGCAGCTGCCGACGGGGCTCCAGCCAAGGAGTCTCGGCCAGCTAAGGGTCTTCCCCATCGACTGTCGGTCACTCTCACGCCTGACTGTTCACGGCAGGTCGAGGGTGACTCAGGTGGTCAGCTGCTTTATGTGGACTCTTCTCAGTCTGAGGACTCCTCACTGCACTCCGATCCGGTCGACATGGAGTCAGTGAGGGTTCTCTCAATGGAGGAAGGACCCATGTCATTCATGGGCATCCTCCGTCTCATCTCTGAGTCTACGGGGATGCCTCTGGAGCCCATTCAGAAATGGGCTCGCTATCCCCTCACGGAGATTCGGGATAAAAAGGACTCTAAGACGGAGGCCTTCCTGGTGGCCGAGGCCATTGTCGGCCTGGCCTTGGAGGTTTGGCAGCAACTTGCCTCCTGCCCAGTGCCCTCGGCCTAGATGGCATGCAAATATGCGGTACCCAACGGATCCCTCTTGGGGTTCAGTTGGTGGCCAATTCCATGTTTCAGTGCTCAGGCAACACAGGTGATGTCGACAGGCCGATGGACAAGGAGTTCAAGAACTTGAACCACTCGGCCAAAAAGGTCTATGCCGACTCCTCTCTCAGCCTCTTCCAGGCGAGCTCGGCCATCCTGATGGCACACTTCTCCCATGCTTTCTTTGGCTTCCTGGATGAGGTGATGCTTCATCTCCCTGCGGACCTTCAGACCACAATCAAGCAGGTCTGAGACCCGGGCCAAGTTGTGGCCAAACAGCAACTCCAGACAGCTGTGGACATTGGGGATTCCTGTGCCCACTTGGTGGCAGCTGCAGTCGCCCTGCACTGTAGGGCTTGGCTGAGAATCTCGACCTTCACGGCAGACACTCGGCAGAAGCTGGCAGACATTCTCTTCTTAGGCACCAACCTGTTCGGCCTGATGTGGAGGGTCACCTCCAGCGTATCAAGAAGTCCAGTGCCACCTTGGACTCCGTTACATCCATCCAGAAGGATCCCAAGGGCTCTAAGCAGCAGAAGCACAAGCCCTTTTGGTCTCCCACTCCTGCAGCAAAACCAGCTCGGCACCAGCTGGGCCAGAAGGCTCAGCTTTGGTGCTGTTGGCCCAAGTCAGTGGCTTTGGTGGTCCAAAAGCCAGGAGGGAAGGGAACCAGTGGCTCCTCAGCAGGGTCCTCCTCCAAGCCTGCCTAGTGACGGGATGGGGGCTGCCACTCTCATGCCTGTCACGCCTCTCCTGGGTCCTCCTGTGGGGGGCCAGCTCTGCCACTTCCTTTCCACCTGAGCCACTGTTTCCATGGAGAGGTGGGTCCTGGAAGTGGCCGACCAGGGTCTGCCTCTGGAGTTTGAGCAGTACCCTCCCAGTGGAGCCCGCGCCTCACAGGAGGACTTGGTATCTGCAGACACTCAGTTGGCTCTTCAAGACGACATAGCCCATGTCCTCCGCAAGGAGGTCGTGGTCAGGGTAGCGGATCCTCCAGAACACGCAGGGTTTTTCTCCAGGTACTTCCTGGTGCCAAAACGGACGGGAGGCTGGTGCCCCATTCTAGATCTGCATGACCTGAACAAATTCCTCAGGTCTCGCACCTTCCAGATGGTAAATCTGTCCTAGGTAATACCATGTCTCGAGCAGGACGTGTGGTTTTACTCTCTGGAGCTATAGGACACGTTCTTTCATGTCCCGATCCATCCGTCCCACTGAAGCTTCCTCCACTTCCGAGCTAAGGGAACCCTCTACGAGTTCCAGGCCATGCCATTCGGCCTCTCCTCGGCCCCCAGGGTCTTCACCAAATGCATAGCAGTGGTGGCAGCCTACCTGCAGCATCAAGGGGTCTGGATATACCCCTACCTGGTTGACTGGCTGACAGCAGGCCCCTCCAGGCAGGAGGTGGAGTGGTCCAGGGATCTGTCCCTCCAGACCTGCATCAAACTTGGTCTCCTAGTCCATGAGGCCAAGTCAGAACTTGTGCCCTCACAGGTGATCAGCTTCATCAGGGCAGAGCTCAACTCTTGCCGAGCCAGGCTGTCAGCAGACAGGGTGGAGGTTCTCTCCTCCTTTGTCCAGTCATTTCGGGTTGGGCACTTGCGCCCTGCCTGGGACTTCCTGCGCCTTTTGAGTTACATAGCGGCCTGCACCACCATGGTCTGATGGGCCTGTTGGCATATGCAATCCCTGCAATGGGAGCTGGCTAGCCAGTGGTCTTAGCGCAACGGTCACTTTGATCAGCTGGTCACTGTGACCCAGAGGATGTGGGACACCCTCCAGTGGTGGCTTGTCCCAGAGCACCTGCAGGAAGGGATCCCGTTTGTCCGCCCCAAGCAGACAGTCATCCTGACGACCGATGCCTTTCTCACGGGCTGGGGTGCCCATATGGGGGAACACAGGGTCCACAAGGTCTGGACTCCCAAGGAATCCCAGTGCCACATCAACCTGCTGGAGCTCCGAGCAGTTCGGCTGGCGCTGACTGCATTCGCTCCATTTGTTTGGGGTCAAGTGGTTTAAGTCCAGACGGACAACACCACGACCATGTACTATCTCAACAAGCAGGGCGGGATGCACTCCCTGCCTTTCTGCAAGGAAGCGCTCCATGTATGGACCCTCGTGTGTAGCCTTGAGGTGGATCTCCTAGCCATCCATGTGGCAGGAGCCTCCAGTCAGCTGGCGGACACCTCTGTCAGGTGGGCAAGGCATCTTACGAGTGGTCTCTCCATCCAGAGGTAGTACACAGACTGTTCTCCCAGTGGTACACCCCTCAAGTGGGCCTGTTCACCTCCAGGGAGAATACAAAGCTGAGGCTGTTTTGTGCCCACCTCCCACAGCCAGGCTCTCTGCAGGGGGATGCCTTCTCGAGGCCGTGGATCTCGGGCCTCTTTTGGGCTTTCCTTCCACTTCCCTTGATCCACAGAGTGCTACTCAAGGTCAGGAGGAACAAGGCACAGGTGATCCTGGTGGCCCCAGACTGGCCTCGCCAGCACTGGTATTCAGATCTCCTCAGCCTCAGCAACAGGCTCCCAAGGCATCTTCCATTATGCCCGGACCTGCTCTCCAATCAGAGGAAGTACTCCACCCGGACCTTCAGTCCCTGCACCTGACAGCCTGGTTCCTGAGCGGCTAGAGTTCCAGGCGTTGGGTCTCTCTGAAGATGTCCTCACTGTAGTGGAGACATCTAGAAAGGAATCGACCAGGAAGTGCTATGCCTTCAAATGGAAGATATTCTCCATTTGGTGTCAAGACAAGGGGCTGTACCCCTTGTCCAGTCCAGTGTCAGCATTTTGGATTACATGTGGTCTCTCTCCAAAGGGGGACTTCAGTTGACAACCCTTAAGGTGCACCTGGCAGCCATCTCTGCTTACCAGGCGCTGGCCGATCAGCAGTCGGTGGCACAGGAGACAGTGGTCTGGCTCATTTTGAAAGGCTTAGATCACATTTCCCCTCTGGTGCATGAACCACCCCCACCATTTGATCTGTTGCTGGTTTTTGCAAAGCTCATGGGCAAGCCATTCGAACTGATGCACAGGTATGAGATGTCACACCTGTCATGGAAGACTGCCTTACTGGTGGCTATCATGTCATTCAGAAGGATCAGTGAGCTCCAGGCACTCTCTGTGGAGTCTCCTTACCGGGTCTTCCACAGGGACAAGGTTGTCATGCATCCCAACCCAAAGTTCCTCCCAAAGGTTGTGTCAGAGTTTCACCTGAATCAGCATAGGCTCCATACTCTGGACCTGAGGCGAGCACTGGCTTAATACAGAGAGCACGTGGCTGGAGTTCAGGGAGAGGCTCACCAGCTGTATGTCACCTACACTGAAGCTGCACCTGGCAGACCTGCAGCCAAGTGGACGATTAGAGGGTGGATCACTTCCTGCATTGATCTCTGCTATAGATTGGCAGGTAGGGAGGCTCCCTGAGGGTTTAGGACTCATTCTACCCGCTATACTGCTGCGTCGGTGGCTGCTTCTAGGGACGTCCCTATCCAGGAAATCTGCAGGGCTGCTACCTGGAAGTCAGCACACACCTTCTTTTCCCCATTACCACATTGACTTAGAGTCATGCCAGAATGCTGGTTTTGGGGCTTCAGTTCTCCGATCCTTATTTCCTAAGTAGGGGGTGTGCGCCTTGCCTCGCTCCTCCCAGAGAATGACTAGGAGCCTGCCAGAAAGTGTGGATAGAACATATCCACATCCCTCGAAACACAGGTTACTCACCTGTAACAGTAGATCTTCCACGGGGTGATCTCTTGCAGCAGGTAATACACTTGGGTCATTGCAAGAGGTCACTGTGGCGCACGGCAACTCTGTACAAGCAAGACAGCATTACTTCGTTCCTGTCATTGCAGTAGAAAAATCTACCGTTTCGACAACCACACCACTTGTGTAAGGTGTCTGGGACCCACACACACCACCACCTCTTGCATACATTGTCAGGATTTTAACCAGGCAACCCATCGACGACGGCTGCAGGAAATTGAATCATATTTAATTGAGTAGAAATTGTCTGTACTAGAGAATCAGGGGGCTCGTCCCAAGAGCACCCCATCCACTGAGTCTCACAAACAGCACAAGAAAGAAAGAGAAGGAGAATTCCTCCTCAACCTCTGTGCCTAAACGCTCGTCAACGGCCACCGTCACAGGTCCATTCACACACTGCCTCCTTGTTGATGGGGGTTTTCACCCTTTGTCGACGGCACTTTCCAGCATCCTCACAGCAGTTTGTGTTGAACCCTTTGTTGGTTCCATCAGTGGGGGCTTATCTCCCGTCGACGGTGACTTCATTTAAAAATTTTACTACTTCCTCCCCAGCGACCCTGTCGATGAGGGGTTGCATTCCGATGGGAAAGCCTACTGCATTTGCTATGCATTTTGCCCCTCCTCCCTCACAGGCATATTCTCATAGGGGCCAGGTGGACAGGGATCGGAACCCTGGGCTCTATCACCCAGGTGCAAGACCTGCTTATACCGCACGTCCAATCCCCTCAACAATTCCCTTGGTTTCTCAGAAGTCCCCCATCCCTCAGTGGTACAGCAGGTTTTGCAAGCCATTCAGCATACTCAGCCCTCCAATCCAGGGGAGCTGAGTCATCTGTCCTGTTCCCCTACTCCTCCGCCTAAACGTTTCCAGGATGACAGACACCCTTCCCCACCCTGGTCACCTCCCTCATATGTGGATGACTACCTATCAGACGAGGCTGAATTTCCAGCAGATTTCACTGGAGATTTGGAGGATGAGGCATTACAGCACCTGGATTTCCAACCCCAGTCCCCTCTTTCGGATATTTCTTCCTTAAATGTGAACTTATCCCGCCAGGCGGCTGCCTCTCTTCTCGATGACCCATCATTCCATGAGATGATGGTCCAAATTCAAAAAGTCATGGGATTTTCCACTACCGAACATGACAAGCAACGAAAGGATATGGCAAACTATCTAGAATTACCCGAGGAGCCAGTCTTAGTGGTACCCCCACTTATACAAACCTTCCAAAATGCTATGCTTGCAGCCTAGAATCAGTCTTCCGCTGTTTTGGCTGTTCCCTAAGAGGCAGACTGCCTCTACCAGGCTCCTCTGGACCACCCTTTTCTTTCCACTACTCCTGAAGCAGATTCAGTAGTGATTGCTGCCGCTCATGATCGTACTAAACGACCTACAGTAAACACATGAGCTCTCTACCTCCTGATAAAGACTCCTGTAGGATAGTTTATCTGGGGAAAAAAGTATTCCAAGCAGGTACCATGAATCTCAGAATCCTAAATTATATGGGACATATGGTCACATACCACCGTACACTCTGGTCATCTGTGTCAACAAACTCCCTCCTTTGTAGGAGAGGGATCAATTACTGACTACAGTATCTATTGGCAGTTCCACCTCCTGACGCCTACTTTGTTCGGGATATGATGCGGTCGATACTTCGGCCTGCATGTCAGCAACTGGCATTACCTTGCATCGCCATGCTTGGCTTCGCGTCTCAGGCTTTACACTAGATGTACAGCATAGAGTGGCCAATGCCCCCTTTAATGGGTCTAAACTTTTCGGCCCAGGTAACCAAACACTTATAGATAATCTCCAGTCTTCAGGATGGACACTGCGTACTCTACATGGCATGTACCATACATCCTAGCCATCGCATCGTCCTCAATCCTCTTTTTATGCAAAAAGAGGAGGGAAATACAGAGGCTCACATAGAGGCAGATCCTGTGGTCTCTCCCAGCCTTCCAGGACCAACACCTCTGCCACCAAGGGCTCCTGCTCCCACCCTCCTGGTGGCGCTGGTCAGCCCACCTCACAGTGACCAACTGGGGCTTTGTCCATGCTTCCTCAATCAGGCCTTGGAAGCTGTGGGCGATCGCTTTGCCCTCCATTTAGAGGCCGAGCAAACTATCACATTGGACAAGTGGGTACTTCAGATCATTTACAGGGGTCACACTCTGGAACTTATTTTTGTGCCTCCCTCGCTCTGTCCACTACCCACCCGGCCACATTCCCATTCTCCAGGAGGAACACCAGGCTCTTCTGACCAAGAAGGCCATTCATCCGGTACCCCCTGCAGAGCATCAAAAGAGGTTTTATTCCCATTTCTTCCTGGTGCCCAAATTAACTGGAAATCCAAGACCGATACTAGACCTCTTACAATTGAACCTACGCATCCAGTACAAAAGATTCTGCATGGTCACCCTAACTTCCATCATGCCAGTGCTGAAACAAGGAGATTGGCTATGTGCCCTGGATATGAAGGATGCCTTCCTACATATCCCCATCCATCCTGCCCACCACAGGTTTCTTCGATTTCACCTGTTGGGACAACATTACCAATTTTGGGCACTCCCGTTCGGCCTCTCGTCCACCCCAAGAGTGTTTACCAAGTGCCTAGCAGTAGTAGCAGCAGCCCTACGACAGGACGGGCACTTTGTCTTCCCATATCTGGACGACTGGCTTATCAAGGCAGGGTGCAAAATCTCTCTGCTTTCCTCCCTTCAAGCAACCCTAACTCTGTTTCACTCCCTATGGATTACGAGCAATTGGCTGAAGTTCAATCCGACCCCTACACAGTTGCTCCAATATATAGAAGCAGTCCTGGACACCGTCTCCACCAGGGCTTACCTCCCAGCAGACAGACAAGACAAGCTCCTATCTCTGACTTCTCAGATACAAACTCAAAATGTAGTCACAGCCAGACACATATTGTGCCTCCGAGGGCACATGGCTGCTACCATCCCTATGGTGGCGCTTGCCTATCTTCACGAGACCAGTCCAGTGGGTGCTCCAGAGCCAATGGTCTCAAAGAACAGGAAATTTCTAAGACAAAATCAGAGTCACTCCTATGCTGAGGTCCGCCCTATTATGGTGGACCCTCCGAGCCAGTCTGTCTCAAGGTATGCCCTTCCAATCTCCCCCACCCCAGCAGATGACCACGGGTGCATCCCTAGAAGGGTGGGGTGCGCACCTGGGTCCTTACAGGACACAAGGCAAGTGGACCCATTCTTCCCTTCCTCCCCACAAAAATCTGGAGATGAGAACGGTCCGCTTCGCCCTCCAGGCTTTTCAACCTCAACTGTCTCTAGGACCATTGCCGATTCAGCCAGACAACACTGCAGTACTTTTCTACCTCAACAAACAAGGAGGTACGAAGCCCTGTTCTCTATGCAGAGAGACAATTGCGGTCTGGCAGGAAGCCATACTGCAACACCTTTTACTGACAGCCGTCCATCTACCAGGATGCCACAATCTCCTGGCCAACCTTCTCAGTCGCCAATCTTCCACATACGAATGGACACTTCATCATGAAGCTCTTCAGACAATCTTTCTTTTGTGGTAGACCCTGCAACTGGATCTGTTTGCCTCCCCCGTCAGTCACCGTCTCCCCAGATTCTGTTCCATTATCCCGATCAAAAGGGGTCGATCTATAGATGCCTTGTCCCAGTCATGGACAGGACTCTTCTTATATGCTCCCCCCTCCCCCCGACCCTCTCCTGCAACGGACTCTACTGAAATTACAACTAGAACTTGCCACCACGAGTCTTCTAGCCCCTCTGTGGCCTCGGCAGGTGTGGTTCCACCTGCTTCAACAGTTCTCAGTGGAGGAAACCATCCCATTACCAATAAGACCAGATCTCTTAACTCAGAATCAAAGGACCCTTCTACATCCCAACCTGAAGTCACTACACCTTCACGCTTGGCTCCTGAGGACGCTTTCATAGCGCTGTTCTCCTATGTGTCTTAGAAAATAGCGCTTGGAACGGAGAGAACGCCAGCGCCTGCGTACTGTCAAAGTGCCTATATCCCAACCCGTGATAGAAGCCAAGTGAGAATGGGACAATCAATTTCCAACTATTTGATTTTTTAAACTTTTAATCAGGCTGCACTTTTAATACTTGGATGGCTGTCAGTCAGTTAATGGGGTATTAGAACAATTGAACTATGAGATTTAGGAATGTCTCCAGCCTGTATGATTTAATTGTTCAACGGACAGTAACTAGTCCTAGTAATTAGCCCTGTCGGTACACCTGTGTAAGTAGAGTTTGGCTAAATTCCTTTAAAGATTTTATTAATTAATTTGACTGTTTGATCAACTTAATTTGACTAGATTTTTTAAAAGATCATATGAAACTTCCAAACGACTTAATAAGTCTGTAATGTGAGTTATAGTACAGTTTAGTATAATGTAGTATATACAATATAACATGGTTAAAAAACAGGGAATATAATTGGACTTATAGAATAAAATATTTCAACGCTCTTCCACACTTAAAACTTAAAAAACAAACCAAAAGTGTGCACTGTAGGCAGAAAATTAGCTTCACGCTTAGATGGCAGATTTTTCTTAATTTTTTTTTAAATAGAAATTACAATTTCAGTTTAGATTCCAAAATACTCCCCTTTTATACCTTGTTCTGCAGAACAGAGTAACGAGGTTACAGGGCTACCTAATTACAATGTTTACAGAGCTATACTCAATTCCAACAGTGTTACAAAGAAGTAGTAGAGCAACACAACAACACGGCAACACAGTTAAATAGCAGAGAGGAGAATAATGTGGTAGATGTCAGAGAGGTTTTTCTGAGATGAGGCAACGGTGGCATACCTTTTGTAATAAAGTTTTAAGCATCTGATTTATAAAACGCTGACTTTGTCCGGTTCACCACTGTTCCACCGCAGGTTGTCTAGCTCCTCCAGACCAGTCATGGGCCTTCCTTGGCTCTACACTCCTTCTCCTTTCTCAGACTCGACCTCAATCTTGGTAGCTCCTTCTGCAGAGTTCTATGTGAAAGGGATATAGAGGGGATAGAAAGAAAATAAAGAGGACTAGCTGAGCTAGGGTGCCAGAGGTCACATACATCGGTAAATAGTGAGGCTTCTAAAAGTTTAAGGCAATGGTGGCATACTTTTTATATAATAAAAGCTTTTAGAAGCCCTGCTCTGTCTGCCCCTCTAAGGTCCTCCACAGCTATGAAAATGTAGCGTTCAGCTCCCTGCCATCTCCTCAGCTTGAGAGATTCCCTCAAGATTTGACAGCATGGCCTATAAATAAGGAATATTGCAAGACTGACACTTTGAGGAAACAAGCATTCACTGCTGCAACCTTGGGCATGTGTATTGCTAGTTACCAGGGCCATTACTGTCAGTACAAGTACACCCTGAGGAACACTCTTAAATCAGTAGTCAAGAACCCCCCAGAGTCTGACGCTAACATGGAACTTCTTCAGACTATTACCAGGGGCATAGAGTCCAATAATCATCAGCTAAAAGCTTCTGTGGATGCCTATGACACTGCGGCAAGGGCGGCTGCCGCTGGGATCTGTATCAGGCGGCACTCCCAGCTGAGAACATCAGGCTTCTCACCCGATGCTCAACAGCACGTGATGAATGTTCTCTTTGACTGTGGTTACCTGTTCAGCCCCCAAGTTGAGCAAGCACTGGAGGCAACTCAGAAAACCAGGACTGCCATTAAACCAGCCAGGCTGACACCTGCAGCCCTTCAAAGGGGCAGGAACAGTCGATAATTTCGTAACAGGCAGGCCTTTCGAGGTAAGGGCCGAGGAGCGTTTACTTGAAACCAGACTCCTCAACCGCAAAAGAAAACACAGCAAAAGGCACAGGGCCCGAAGCCACCCTCTGAAAATCTGTCCCCGGTCCCACCTAAGCTGCCCAAGGTGGACACCCCCATGGCATTGGGGGGGGCATCTCTGTTTTATGACCAGTGGAAGTCCATCACTATGGACAAATGGGTCCTCTGGATTGTTCGGGAGGGGTACTCTCTCAATTTTGCAGAGACTACCCCCCCCCGAACCTTCCACCCAAACGACAGCTCAGTCTGTCCTCTACACAGTCAGACCTTCTCACTACCGAGATTTAGGGCCTTCCCAGAAACAGGGCAGTGGTTCCCTGGGTGGAATGAAACACGGGTTTCTACTCCCATTACTTTCTGGTTCCGAAGAAATCAGGCAGCATGCACACAATGCTAGACCTAAGAAAGCTAAACAAGTATCTGTTCAGAGAGAAATTCAGGATGATCTCTAAGTGAACCTTGCTTCCTCTCCTCCACCAGTATGACTGGCTGGCATCCCTAGACATGCAGGACGCCTACCAGCACGTTCCAGTTCACCCAAATCACCAGAAGTATCTCAGCTTTGTGGCACTGGGTCAACACTACCAGTTCAGAGTCCTGCCCTTTGGGCTCTCCTCGGTGCCTTGAGTCTTTACAAAGTGTTTCTCAGTTCTTGCGGTGCTCCTAAGAAAACTGGGCATTCAAGTCTTTCCCTACCTGGACGACTGGCTCCTAGCAAGCCCATCCAGGCAGGAGACGCTGGAGGCAGTGATCACGGCCTCTCAGTTCCTCACCTCCATGGGAGTTCTCCTGAATCTGGAAAAATCCCAGCTTCAGCCCTCCCAGCAACTCCTCTTTATAGGGGCCCTCTTGAACACGTCCAGAGCAAGGGCCTTCCTTCCAGGGGACAGGGGGAGCGACATTCTGCAGATGGCTCACTACATCAGGGAGAACATCTTCATGCAATAAACGCTAGGCCTCATGGCATTATCTTTGTTCCCAGTACCCTTAGGCCGGCTGCACATGAGGACCACCCAGTGGATGCTCAGTATGCAATGGTCTCCAACCACGCATCCACAGTCCTACTGAATAAAAGTGACAAAACCTCTGACAAGATCACTTGCGTGGTGGATTCAGGAAGACAAGCTTCTCTAAGGTCTACCTTTTGCCCCACCGGAATCTCAGAGCACCATCACCATGGATGCATCTCTGATTGGTTGGGGTGCTCACTGCCAGAATCTCCACACTCAAGGGGTGTGGAATCAGGAGGAGTCTCATCTACACACCAGTATTCTAGAGATGAGAGCAGTCCTGTACGCTGTTTGAGCCTTGAGGGATGTCCTGTCTCACAAGTAATTATTCTTCAGATGGCCAAAAAGTCAGTGAAGTACTACATCAACAAACAAGGTGGAGCACACTCCTACCTTCTGTCCAGAGAGGCCATGAGGGTGTGGGAGTGGTGCCTCGAGAACAATGCTCTCATTCAGGCAGTCTACCTACTAGGAACTCAGAATGACCTGGCAGATCGCCTCAGCAGAACAGAGGCAGACCCACAAGAATGGTCACTCTAACAAGACATCGTGCAATTGCATTTTGAAGAGTGAGGCAGTCCAGACCTAGACCTTTTTGCATCCCCACTCAACGCAAAACTACTTCTACTCTAGAAATCTAGAACCTGGCATTTTCTGTCAGGATGCATTCAGACTGCGGTGGACAAGATGCTTTCTGTATACATTTCCTCCTCTTCCGTTGGTTCAGTGGGTGCTGCTCAAATTGGAGGCACGGGGGGGGGGGGATGATTCTAATCACCCCATACTGGCCTTGACAGACATGGTTCCCATTGATCAACAAGATGTCTGAGGTCCCACCACGGCAACTTCCTCTGCAAACTGACCTATTGATGCAGGACTGCTGATCCATCCCAACCTGCACTCCCTTTATCTCCATGCCTGGCTCCTGAGGAGGTAGAAATGGGTAGGTTTAAGGTTTCTCAGACAATCTTGGAAATACTCTTGGAAGGCTAGGCTAGGAAGACTTACACTGCTAAATGGAAGCGCTTCTTGATTTGGTGTGCTAAATTCTTTCCGGACTCATTCTGTTGCCCACCAAATAAAGTGTTGGAGTACCTCTTGGATCTGTCAAATGCAGGACTGCAATACTCGACAGTGAAGGTACACCTTTGCACTGTTTCCACATATCATGAGCCAGTACAACATATGATACTGGCTCAGTTACCTTTAGTCAAGAGGTTCCTTAAGGGTATCCTACACACTAAGCCCCCGA
The DNA here is from genome assembly GCA_016271365.2 of Neoceratodus forsteri. Classification (NCBI taxonomy): domain Eukaryota; kingdom Metazoa; phylum Chordata; order Ceratodontiformes; family Ceratodontidae; genus Neoceratodus; species Neoceratodus forsteri. The sequence goes on along the minus strand of CM057456.1, from coordinate 1,541,239,009 downwards.
TAAGGAGACCGGTGGCCACATGGGACATTAACCTAGTGCTAGATATGCTCACCCGTAAACTCTTTGAGCATCTAGCCACCTGTGATTTGATGTTCCTGACCTGGAAAACCGCCTACCTAGTGGCCATTACTTCCACTTGCAGGGTTTCTGAGATACATGCCCTGGTCACAGACCCTCCATATACAGTCTTTCACAAGGACAAGGTGGTACTTCGTACTCACCCTAAGTTCCTACCTAAGGTGGTTTTGGAATTTCACCTCAATCAGCCCTTGGTTCTCCCCATTTATTTTGCTAACTTCCAGAATGAAGGGGAGCGCACCCTTTATTCCCAGGATGTTAAGAGGCTTTTACGATTCTACATCGACAGAACAGGGGAGATTTGTAAAACCAAGCAGCTCTTCAGCATGGCCCGGCTGGGTCAGCCAGTTGTCATTAGGTAGCTGGACTCACCGGCCCCGGCCATCACTTGGCTCCCGCCTCCAAGGCCGACGCCGACCCCTCCAGAACTGAAGGCCTCGGTTCCATTGCCCATATCCCGGCACGGCCTATTCTGGTCTCTCCACCGATTTTGGTGGAGCCACCGCCTAAGCAGCCTCAGGAAGGGGCTCCCTCGAAAGAGGACCGACTAGACACCGGGCTTCCCCGATGTCTGTCGATCATGGTCATCCCAGATCGCCCTCAGCATATTGAAGGAGACCTAGGTGGGAGACCGTTGTATCCTGACTCTTCGGACTCAGACGACACAGGATTACGCTCTCATCCTGGGGATGATGAGTCATACGTGGCGGGATTGGAGGAGGGCCCTTCCTCCTTTCAGGGCATCCTCCGCCTGATCTCCAAATCCACCAGAATGCTCCTGGAGCCCATCAAGAAAAAGGGGGAGTACCCCCTTACGAATATTCTAAAAAGGGGGGGAGGGGAATACCCCGACGGAGGCCTTTCCAGTGGCCGAAGCCATAATAGGCTGCCCGTATGGCCCGCAAGTATACGGTGCCCATGGGGTCCCTGGCGGGGTTCACAGAACATCCTTCGGCCGAAAGCCTAGTGAGTGCTTCTGTGTTCAGACATACTAGTAGCTCAGCCGACACTGACCGACCCCCAGACAAGGGGTCCAAGAATATGGACCATTCTGCCTGTAAGGTGTATGCGGCCTCCTCCTTAGGCCTTCGTCAGGCCAGCTTGGCTGTTACCATGGCACACTTCTCTCATGCCCTCCTAGGGTCATTAGATGAAGTCTTCCCTCATCTCCCGGTGGACATGCAGACCACAGTGAAGCAGATCCGTGATCAGGGCCGTGCTGTTGCAAAACAGCAGCTCCAGATGGCCCTGGACATTGGAGATTCCTGTGCCCGCTCTTTAGCAGCGGCAGTGGCCACTCGCCGCAGGGCTTGGCTGAGGCTATCCTCCTGCCCGGTGGATACCCAGCACAAGTTAGCTGATGTGCCCTTCCTAGGCACCGACCTCTTTGGTCCAGGAGTGGCTGGTCACCTCCAGCGCATAGAGCAGTCCAGTGTCACCTTGGATGCTACCTCTGCCAAGAGTTCTTCGCGCAAGAACCAGCAGAAGCACAAGAAGAAGCCTTTTCGGCACTCTTCCCCTGCGGTTAGGCAGCCCTCTTATCTAGGAGGCCAGCAGCAACAGTCGGCTCAAGCTTGGCGCCCCAGGCCCAAGCAGGGTCCCCAATGGCCCTGTAAAAGAGGCCGAGGTGCTGGTCCAGGAGCCTCCTCCTCCTCCTCTAAGCCTGCTCAGTGATGGGTTGGGGGTTGCCACCCCTACACCTGTCACGCCAGCTCTGGATCATCCCGTGGGGGAGCCGGCTTCACCACTTTCTTTTCACGTGGTCCGATATCACCTCGGACAGGTGGGTTCTAGAAGTGGTCAGCCAGGGACTGCCTCTGGAATTCGAGCAGTACCCTCTCAGCCGTGCCCGCGCCCCTCAGGAGGAAAGGATCTCAGCTTGCACTCAGTTGGTTCTTTGAGACGACATTGCTCAGCTCCTTCACAAGGAGGTGGTAGCTCCAGTGCCGGGATCCTCCTTCAGACCTAGGCTTCGTGTCCAGGTACTTCCTGGTGCCCAAGCGGATGGGGGGTTGTCACCCCATCCTAGATCTCCACGACCTGAATCAATATCTCAGGTCTCGCACCTTCCAGATGGTAACTCTGAACCAGATCATACCATCCCTGGAGCGAAACATGTGGTTCTGTTCACTGGATCTGCAGGACGCGTTCTTCCCCGTCCCAATCCGTCCATCCCATCAGCGGTTCCTACACTTCAGGGTCGAGGGGACCCTGTACGAGTTCCAAGCCATGCCATTCGGCCTGTCATTGGCCCCAAGGGTCTTCACCAAGTGCATTGCAGTGGTGGCAACCCATCTCCGGCGTCGAGGAGTTCGAATCTACCCTTATCTCGATGACTGGCTCTTGGCAGGTTCCTCCCTTCAGGAGGTGGTGAGATCCAGGGATCTGGCTGTCCGAACCCGCTCCCAACTAGGCCTGCTGAACAACGAGGCCAAGTCGGAACTCGTGTCCTCTCAGGTGATGGGCTTCATCGGGGCAGAGCTCGACTCTCGTCAAGCCAGAGCTCGGCTCCTGGTGGACAGGGCAGAGGTTCTTTCCTCCTTTGCCCAATCATTTCTGGTTGGGCACTTGCGCCCTTCCCGGGACTTCCTGCGCCTTCTGGGTTACATGGTGGCATGCACCTCAGTGGTCCATTGGGCCAGATGGCACATGCGCCCCCTCCAGTGGGAGCTGGCTGCTCAGTGGAATCAGCGCCATGGTCATTTCGGCCAGCTGATCACTGTGACCCAGAAGATGTGGGACACTCTCCAATGGTGGACCATCCCAGAACGGTTGCAGGAAGGGATCCTGTTTGTCTGCCCCAAGCCGATGTTCGTTCTTATGACCGATGCCTCTCTCATGAGCTGGGGAGCCCACATGGGGGACAGCAGAGCCCACGGGTTTTGGACCCTGAGGAGTCCCGATGCCACATCAACCTGTTGGAGCTCAGAGCAGTCAGACTGGCACTGTCAGCTTTCGCTCCTCAGCTCCGGAGTCAAGTGGTTCAAGTCCAGATGGACAATACCACGACCATGTACTACCTCAACAAACAGGGCGGCACACACTCCCATTTGCTATGCAAGGAGGCACTCTGAATCTGAACGCTCGTCAGCCGGTTGGAGGCGGATCTCCAGCCATTCATGTGGCAGGAGTCTCGAACCAGCTAGCGGATGCTCTCGGCCGTATAGGCCAGACATCCCACAAGTGGTCACTTCATCCAGAGGTAGCTTACAGCTTGTTCTCCTGTTGGGGCAAACCAATGGTGGACCTATTTGCCTACAGGGAAAACATCAAGCTGAGGTTGTATCGTGCCCGACCCCCTCAACAGGGCTCGCTGCAGGGGGATGCCTTCTTGAGGCCATGGACCCCAGGCCTCCTCTACGCCTTCCCTCCATTTCCCTTGATCCACAAGGTGTTCCTCAAGGTGAGGAGGGACAAGGCGAAGGTGATCCTGGTAGCCCCAGACTGCCCGCGCCAGTTCTGGTACCCAGATCTCCTCAGCCTCAGCTGTAGGCACCCGGAGCGGCTTTGTACACGCCTGGACCTGATAACTCTGAACCAGGGGAAGGTTTTCCATCCAGACCTTCAGTCCCTGCACCTGATAGCCTGGTACCTGAGCGGCTAGAGTTCCAGGCTTTGTGCCTTTCCGAGGATGTCTACACTGTAGTGGAGGCATCTTGGAAGGATTCGACCAGGAAATGTTATGCCTTCATATGGAAAAGATTTTCCATTTGATGTCAGGGTAAGAGTCTGGACCCCTTATCCTGTTCTGTGGCTAACATTCTCGACTACCTTTGGTCTCTCTCCAAAGAGGGTCTATGGTCATCGACCCTTAGGGTGTACCTGGCAGCCATTTCTGCTTATCAGGCATGGGCCGGTCAGCCGACATTGGCGCAGGAGACAGTGGTCGGGCGCTTTTTCAAAGGCCTGGATCACATATCCCCTCCGGTGTGTGAACTTCCCCCTCCATGGGATCTCTTGCTGGTTTTGGCAAAGCTCATGGACAAGCCATTTGAACCCATGCACTAGTGTGAGCTTTCACACTTGTCGTGGAAGACGGCCTTCCTGGTTGCTATCATGTCAGCCAGAAGGACAGGAGAGCTCCAGGTGCTTTCGGTGGACTCCCCTTGTCTGGTCTTCCACAGGGACAAAGTTGTCCTCGCCCTCACCCGAAATTCCTTCTGAAGGTGGTGTCAGAGTCTCACCTTAACCAGGTGTTAACTCTTCCGGTATACTACCCTAATTACAGCTCGGACACCGAGTACAGGCTCCATACTTTAGACCTGAGATGTGCTCTCTCCTATTATAAGGAGAGAACGGCGGAAATTCGTGGGGAGGTTCACCAGCTGTTTGTCACCTGCGCTGAAGCCGCTTCTGGCAGACCTGCAGCCAAATGGACCATTGCAAGGTGGATTACATCATGCATAGGTCTGTGCTATGAGTTGGCCGGCAAGGAGCCTCCCAGAGGGATAAGAGCTCATTCTACCCGCCATACTGCTGCATGGGTGGCTGCTTCCAGGGACATCCCTATCCAGGAAATCTGTCGGGCCGCACCTGGAATTCAGCAAACACCTTCATTACCCACTACCACATCGACCTTAAGTCATGCCGGGATGCTGGTTTTGGGGCCTCGGTTCTCCAGTCTCTCTTTCCCAAGTAGAAGGTGTGCACCTTGCCTCCCTCCTCCCGGAGAACTGCTTGGAGTCTGCCAGGGGAGTGTGGATGAACAACATATCCACGCTCCTAGAAGAACAGGTTACTCACCTGTAACAGTAGTTCTAGGAGTGGTATATGTTGTTCATCCACACGCACCCACCCGACCTCCCCGGCTTTAGGCGCACAACCTTGCTTCCAGCGGTCTAAGATCTGGCTTCATGGGGGCGAAGCCGAGGTATTTACCATCCGGGTGGGAGGGAGGAGCTAGCTTGAAGACTTCCGGCAAGATTTAAAGGGGGAAAGGGACATGCCAGAGAGTGTGGATGAACAACATCTACCACTCCTAGAACTACTGTTACAGGTGAGTAACCTGTTCTTTCTGTAGCAGACCTTCAATAGCTTAGAGGGATTTATATAGCAAAATGAGACACATGTATAAATGTGATAAATAGCAACGGTAAATAAAATTCCTAGCACCAGTATCAGTAATCAGATCGCCATAATGTAGTTATAATTCTATCATGCTTCAGTTTCATCCATTAGCAGCTTGAAACTGAGAAATGAGATTTGATTTTTGTCTCAACAGGGATTACTAGATTTGACCTTCTGGGAGACTTTGGAAGATTCAACTGGCTGGGAAATTTTTACATTGTGTTGTCCTACAACTTGTTGTTTGCTGTTGTCACAACACTGTGTCTGATCAGAACATTTACATCTGCTGTGCGAGAAGAACTTCTAAAGGCATTAGGTACAGTACTGGAAAATATGAGTCCTCTTTTGTATCCGTTCACTATAGCACTTATTTATATTTTCTGATACACAGTAATGGAACATTTGTCAAGTGTAGCATCTGTTTAATACCCCCAGTGTATGGTTTTGTGTTTGTTTTGCAATAGTTTGTTTTTCTTTACTTGGGGTCCCTTGTCAAAGCTGCCCTCTTCCCTGTCCAACATTAATCTTATAGTTACTTATGATTTTCCAAACACAGTGTCATGAGTTGAACTGAAGCTTTGAATTAGGTTTTCCATATAGGGTTTCCACTCAAATGATGTCACCAGGTTTTAGAGCTGATAAGTAATGGAAGCAATAACAACAGATAGCAGGGCATGCGGTTAATTGGTAATTACCGCACCCCCCCCCCAAAATGGGTTACCGCCTCATGCCCTTCAGCCACAGGGTGAGGGTGAAGTGCAGTAATTACCCAGTAGCCCCAAGCCTTGATATGTGGTATTGCATTATAAAATGGTACCAAAACAAACACAAGACTAAAATCTTTGAATTAAGAATAAATAAATCTTCTTCATTGGTAAATCGGTTCTCACACCAAACAACTAGGTTTGCCCCATCAGAGAGGTCAGATTGGCTGGCGTATAAGTCACTCAGGTTGTTAGCTGAAACTTTTTTGTTTGTTTTCCACAGCTGTCAGTGTTACTGAGAATTATAAGGCAGTGAAGTTCCAAGAGTTGCAAGGCACCCATGTGGATATTGGTCAGTTACCACACAGGTCTGGACAGCTGTTGACCAATGAGATATTAAAAAATGGAAAAAAACAAGGGTTATGTCCCCATTAAAGGAGCAGTGCTTCTTACCATGGATATTGAGTGTATATACATTGATCTTCCAAGAATCAATCTTCTTCATTGATTTCCAGTTGTGGGTCTGTGCACTGTGACCCTACGGGAGCCAAAACGTTTGTGGTGGGTGCTAGTGATGCTAGTAGGCCCCATACCTGTCTCCACACACACCCCTCCAGCCCCCAGCTGCCCCAGTTCCTTTTATCCTACCATCGAATGCGATCAGAAACTTTGTTGCTCTCCCCTTTGAGGCCAGAACTTCACCATCTAGATGATGGCAGCATTAAGTTCTTTGGCTTTAGTTTTAAATGCAGTAGAGTTTTTTTATTTTTGCATCAGTTTAGTTAGTTTAACTCACAAAAAGTTTACAGTTTCTCTCGGCCATACCTTATGCAAACGGTTGATGGCCAGGGAAGAAGGTAGGAAGCCTGCAAAGGCTGGTTGCTGTGGCAGTGGGGCTGTATCTGGCCACCACCTCTCCCTGGCTGGGTGTTCTTGCAATGGGCAGTTTGGAGCCTGGGAGGTTGGTGAAGGTCCTGGAGTCACAAAAAGAAATGGTCTGAATCCTGCACACGCTTTGTGTCTTGGTCTTTGCATTGTTCAATCTCAACCTTTTCCCGCAAGAAAGGAAAGAAACTGCACTAGTACAGGTCTTCCTCTGGTTGTTCTGCTGTGAGGCTCTTAACTTCCACAAGTCTGGGTTCCCCACTGTTGTCACTGACGACACCGGGGATGCCTGGGCTGGTGATGTTGGTGTCCTCGTCCCGGAGCCTGTCGCTGTTCATTAGAGGGGACCCCAGTAGGCAGTTTGGTTTTTGGGCAGCTCTTATGGAACAGTGGGTACAGTGTGTAAGTCATGGGGCACCGTCTCTGGTGCCAACTCTTGACCTCTCTGGGTAGACTTGGTTGGCACTGTCTGTGGTGATGTTTGACTTACATGCACAGCTGACCACAGTGCCGGCCTCCAGGCTGGTGCTGCTGTTGGTGCTGCCAATGTCTGCTCCACTTGTGGTGCTGCCTTTACCCCTTCCAGGGGCAGGGGCAGCCACAGTGCCGCTGCTAGTCACTTTGGTGCTGGTGGGGTTGTTGACTCCATGTGCAGCAGTGAGATCAGGTCACTTTGGGCCTGACTTGGCACCATATGTGGTGCCGCATGAGACTACTGTGCTGGGATCATCCACTCAGGGGATGCTCTTGGCACCATCTGCGGCCCCACTTGCACAGTTTCACCCAGTGTTACCTTGGCCACAGCCTGTGCTGTCGGTTCTGTGACCCCCCCCCCAACTACACTCTGAGCAAGAGAGGTGTAGAGGGGGACTACCTGGATCCTGAACTCATCATGTTTGATGGTGAGGAGGATGACTCATTCTATGGTCCAGAGAACTCAGAAACAGTCTCTGACTGTACCTCAGGAGGACCTCTCCTTCTAGGGTCTGCTCAGAAAAATGCATTCTACATTGAATTTTGAGCCAGCAGCCATAGACCAGGCTAGGTGCCTCCAACTAGAGTTTCTGAATGGGCCTAATATCCTAGACGTCTGAGTTCCTCCTATCCAGCCAGCCTTAGAGACACTCTCTGAAGCACCCTGGAGGAGGCCTGATACTGTGGCTGCTGTCCCCAAACAGGCGGACGAGAAATACACGGCACCTAAAGCTACAGTAAGTCTCTGTATTTCATGCAAGTCAGTTATGGATGACATTGTTGTTCTGGACGAGAATGACAAAAAACATAGTGCCCAAGGAGGTCACAGTACACTGTACTTACAAGGAGTTGTGCAGGGTGGACACCATGGACAAACAGGTCTGTGTCTCAGCTACCCTTTGCATGATAGTAGCTAGCTACCAAGGTCACTTCTCTAAGTAGTGTATACCCTCTGGAGCACGTTTAAGTCTCTGACAAAGGCCCTGCCAGACACAGAGGCAAAATAAGAGTGGAAATAGTGCCAGTCAGAGCAGAACTCACAGTTCTATGCTCACTACTTCCGGATACTAAAGAAATCAGGGTGCATGCATCCTATCTCGTCCTCAGAAATCTGAACAAATACATGGATCGATTAAAATTCAAGATGGTTTCTCTGGGATCTTTGCTAGTCTACCTGAATCATCAGGATTAACTAGCATCATTGAATATACAGGATGCATGCCAGCACATAACTGATACACCCCAGCCACCACAAGATTCTCTGGTTATATGTGGAGGGGCAGCACTACCAGTTCAAAGTCCTACCCTTTGGGCTATCCACAGCACCATGAGTCTTTACTAAGTGCTTTTCAGTACGCACAGCATACCTCAGAAAGCTAATATTCCAAGTCTTCCTGTATCTGGACGACTAGCTAGTTTAAAGCCCTCCACATAGAAGACAGAGCAGGCAGTGGTCACTGCCTCTCAATTCCTAACATCCATTGGAGTCCTGCTTAACCCCTCGAAGTCTGAGTTGGAACCCTTCCGGAACTACTGCGCATGGGGGCTGATATTCCATAAATCAATCTTCACCATTAATTCATTCATATGGGTCTGGGGACGGAGGTCACAAGAACCCTACGGGAGCTTTTTTCTTTTAGGGAGGGAGACAACGCTTTTGGGCCCCGATGTTCCGCAGGACATCCCAACAGATAAACCTGACCCCAAATCAGGCCCCTCAGGTCAGGGGGTGTCACAGGGTTGAATAGGACCTTGTCCCAGTTGTTATGGAGAGTTTGAATGCAAGGATCTGTTCTGTTCTTTCCTTTCCTGTCTCTTGTCTGTCTGGTTTCGCAATCAAAGTTTCCTGTGAGACCTAGAATTTGATCACCCCAACAGTCTTGCAATTCTCTGCCTCTCACTGTCTCTCAGTCTTCCCTTGCTGTTTCTGTCTTTTTCCTCCCTTGCATATCTGCTGGTATAAAAATATATGCAAATCATTATGTGGAAATGTAACTGATATTGGGATCCCTTTGTTTAGAAATTATGTTGTGTTACTGTTGAAATGTATATAATTATAGTATGAGATGATTGCAGAAAGCTATCGGGAACTCAAGGGGTTAACCTGGGAGCAGTTTTTAAGCCTTTTTTCAGAAGCTGTGGAGAAGGGCCTCAGTTCTGGGACATTGTGTTCTTTCTGCACCTGCATGAAACTGACAAGAACTTTAAAAAAAACAGGATGCTTGTTAAGTAGGTTGGTTGCAAGGACTTATATGAGAGAGAGAGCTACAATGTTTTGAGAGACACAGAGATTGAAGGAAAACTCAGATGTATCTTCTCTGTTTATTCTGCCTTTGTAAATAGTTATTCTGGACAATTTTATTTCTTTATGTTACTGCTAGTACTAATAAACACTTTTTGTGAATTCTGCAACTGCTCCTGGTTTTTCCTATGCTTCCTGACTTGTGCCTCGACGACAGGGGAGTTCACACAGGCATGTCCAGGTGCATCGCAGTGAGCTTAGGCTGCAGAAACAGATGTGCAGGCAGACTTTTACCCTGACTTCTTAGAAGGCCAGGATGAGGATAGCGGGGATCTCGGGGAAGCTCCTGGCCTTAATTAAAAAACATCATGTCTGTCCTTATTGAACAACCTACTTATTCGTGCACCGACATCTCTGTCAAGAAGTCGGTACTCAGGACTCTGGAGATGCTAGAGTCGCACAGCTGGGTGGTGAACCGGGAGAAGAGTTCTCGAAAGCCATCTCAGACCTTGGAATACTTGGGGGCAGTCTTCAACATGAAACCAGGGAAGGCTTTTCTCTTGCCTTCCCAGAAGGAGACCTTATTGACAGAAGTCCAGTGGCTCAGGACGCAATCATCGGCCTCTGCCATCAGTCTGCTGCGGATTCTTGGCCTCATAGCAGGCAGCGACAGGTCTAGTCTTGTGGGCTCGCCTCCATATGTGGCCTCTTCAGATGAGTTTGCTGATGGCCTGGGATACCTCATTGGAGGATTATCAAGCCAGGATCCCCTCACCCCTCAGCTTCATCACTCCATGAGTTGGTGAGTGGATGTACAGGATCTGAGCAAGGGTTCCACTGAAACTTCCCCAGAGTTGATTGTCACAACAGATGTCAGTCTGCACGGGTGGGGGGAGGGGGGGACATTCCTGAACCAACTACCCACTAGGGGAACTTGGTCAGTTTAGGAACAGCATCTCCACTTAGATGTTCGGGAGAAGGAGGTGGTCTGCCTAGCTCCCCTTCGGTTTCAAGCCATGATGCAAGCAAAGTGGTAAAAGTGAGGTCAGACAACGCCATCACAGTGGCGTAGATAAACATCAGGGTGGTACAAAAGCATGGAGATGTTTCTAGAGGCTGTCTACCTCCTCGTAAACAAAACAAAATGTCTCTTACAGCTGTACACCTAGTAGGGGAATTGAACCTTCAGGCGGACTGGCTAAGTCGCGAACATGTTCACCCAGGGGAGAGGAGGTTGAACCCAATGGTGTTCAAACTCCTGTGCAACCAGTTCGGTCTACCTCAGATTCATCCGTTCACATCCAGCCACAATGCTCAGATATAAAAAGGTTCCTCAATCATTTTCGGTGTCCACTGACTAAGGCAGTTCTCGCTCTGCCTCAAGAGTGGACCTTTAGCAGAGCATATGCTTTCCCTCCACTACCTCTTTTCCAAAGTTTAAAAAACAATAAATAAATGAATCAATGATATAAAAGGCACTCAAGAGGAAGCTTCCTCTTAATAGATGCTGAGTGGTCGAGAAGACCATGGTTCTCAGACTTATGGAATCTAGCTCAGCAAAGCACCCTTTTGCCTTCCAGTATGAAGAGACCTGCTGTCAGGGTCCTATTCTCCACCCAAATCCAGGCATGATGCAACTTGCGAACTGGTTCCTGAGAGGAGGAGGAGGCACCCCAAAAAAGATTGGGTATCTCCAAGAAACTAGTTGAAACCTTGATGGCTCTCGTCTGCAGTCTATGCTCAGGTATGGGCTACCTCTTTTATCTTGGGCCAGAGGGAAGGATTTTAATCCTTCAACGGCCTCTATTTCACAGATTTAGGATTTCTACAGGAAGGCGTGAATAAGGGGTTGGCATAGAGTATGCTGAGAGGCCATCTTAAATGGACGTCTGTGTTCCGAGAGTCAGATAGTCTGTTTGTTCTCTTGGAACAGACAAGCAGGATCAGAAGGCCTCTAAGGCCACCTTAGCTGGGAGGGTGCTGGCCTGCATCGCTAAGGCAAATGTCACAGAAAAGGAGACCTCCGGCTGTCATCAAGGCTCACTCAACTAGGGCTACAAACATATGAAGAAGCCAGCAGAAGGCCATTTAGTCTATCAAGTCTGCTCGTATTGCAGGGTCCACAGCTTAAGCTAATGTCCCTGCCCTCCCCTCCCCACTCCTCCTATCCTCCCTACCCATGATCCTTACCTTCCCCCATGCCTATCCCAGCCTCTGTTAAAGCTGCCCGCTGTCTTCAACGAGATGACCTCTTCCGGCAGCGCATTCCAAGTGTCCACCACCCTCTCTGTGAAGAAGTGCTTCCTGACCTCCCTCTTAAACCCCCACCCTCCAGCTTAAGACTGTGCCCCCTCATGTTATGCCACTCAGCTTAAAGAGATTCTCCTTATCAGTCTTATTTATCCCTTTCGAGTACTTGAAAGTCCCAGTCATGTCCCCTCTCTCTCTCCTGTCTTCCAGGGAGTACATGTTCAGTGCCTTCAACCTCTTCTCATATGCCTTACCCTGCTGACCCACTATCATAGAAACATAGAATTTGATGGCAGATAAGGACCGCTTGGCCCACCAATTCTGCCCATTTCCCTACCTAATAGATAAGCTGCAGATCCTAGTTAATCAACAGCCTACTACCTCCTACCCCCCACTAGAATTGCGTTATGTCTGTCCCATGCATTCTTGAATTCCCCAACTGTTTTTGACTCCATGACTTCCTCAGGAAGGCTGTTCCATGCATCCACAACCCTCTCCATGAAGAAATACTTCCTCACATTACCTCTGAGCCGCTCCTGCCTATCTTCAAATTGTGCCCCCTTGTTCTTGCACATCTCTTTTCTGAAAGATGCTGCCCTCTTGGACTTTGTTGATTCCCTTGAGGTACTTGAAAGTTTCTATCATGTCCCCCTTCTCCCTCCTTTCCTCGAGGGTATATATATTAAGCTCCTTTAGTCTCTCTTCGTATGTCTTCTGGTGCAGACCCTGCACCATTTTGGTTGCCCTCCTCTGGACAGCCTCCACCCTATCTATGCCTTTGTGGAAATGGGGTCTACAGAACTGCATGCAGTACTCCAGATGGGGTCTCACCAACAGTCTGTACAGAGGGATAACAACTTCCTGTTTTCTACTGGTGATGCCTCTCCCTATGCATCACAGTATCCCCCCAGCCCTCCTTACCGCCTTCTCAGATTGTTTGCCCACCTTTAGGTCATCTGATTATAACTACGCCCTGGTCCCTTTCTATTTTTGTTGTTATCAGTATCTCACCCCCAATTGTGTACTCTTCCCCTGGGTTTTTGTTTCCCAGGTGCATTACTTTGCACTTCTTTGCGTTGAATCTAAGCTGCCGTACATTTGACCATTCCTCCAACCTTGCAAAGACCCTTCTCATCCTTCCTACCCCACCTTGTGTATCAACCCTAACATACTAACATACTATTTGCCAGCAGATTAGGCCTTACGGTCTATCGAGTCTGCTCGAACCTAGATCCTTAGTTGGGTGCCGAGATCCTCCCATCCCTTGTTCTCTAGAAACCCCTATCATCCATCCCCACCCCCCCGGGACAGGCCATCATCTGATACATCCACTTTCTGTGTCTGTCCCACCCTCTCTTGAAGCCCTCCACTGTGGATCTCTGAACCAGCTCACCAGGCAGTGCATTCCAAGGGTCCACCACCCTCTCGACCCTGTTGTAGATCTTTGTGTCGTCTGCAAAGAGACATACTTTTCCTTACAATCCCTCTGCAATGTCACATATAAAGACATTAAAAAGGACCGGAACCCACTACTAACCCCCCTTTCTTCATTGTGGACTCTGTCTACTATCACCCTCTGCATCCTGTTGTCCAGCCAGTGTTTTACCCAGGCTACCATCCTGGGACCCACTCACAGGTTGGCTAATTTGTTTATTAATCTTTTGTGTGGGACTGTGTCAAATGCCTTGCTAAAGTCTAGGTAGGCCATGTCCACAGCCCCTCCCTGGTCTACTACTTTGGTCACCCAGTCAAAGAAATTGATTAGATTAGTGACATGACCTTCCCGCTGTGAATCCATGCTGCCTTTGGTCCTGTACACCACTGGCCTCTAGGTACTCAACAGTTCTTTCCTTCAGAAGTGATTCCATCATTTTCCCTACCACTGAGGTCAAACTCGCAGGTCTGTAGTTTCCTGCCTCTGTCTTGCTCCCACTTTTGTGAAGGGGAATCATATCCTCCCTTCTCTAGTCCTCAGGTACCACACCATCCTCCCATGATTTGTTAAAAAGACTAGTCAATGGTGTTACTAGTTCTCCCCTTAGTTCTTTTAGAATTCTGGGATGAATCCCATCAGGCCCCATTGCTTTGTCCACCTTCAGTTTTAGGAGTTCTTTCAGAACCCTTTCTTCTGTGAAAAGACTGATATTGACCCCACTATCCAGAGTACTTCTATTGACTGGATTAGGTACCCCCCCCCCAACCTGTGAATCCTGAGCAGAAGTATTCGTTCAGTATCACTGATTTTTCCCTGTCCCTCTCTGCCCACCCACCCTTCTCTTTATTCAACCTCAGTATCCCTCCCTTTGTCTTTCTTCGCTCCCTAATGTACCTATAAATAGAGAATAATAGATAGGCAACTGTGTGTTATGGATTTTTTTTACACACCCAAGGTGTGTGATAACCCATAAACCTCGAGAGCGAAGCTCGAGAGGTTTATGAGGTAATCACACACCGAGAGTGTGTTAAAAAAATCCACATACACACAGTTGCTTATTTTTTATTTTTTATAATTACTGGCAACCCCCTTTATCAAACTGTTTTCAAGCATCTTAAAAATGCAGAGTATCTGCTATTTACAAACACACACACACAATGTCTGTCTCTCTCTCTCTCTCACACACACACACACACACACACACACACACACACTGTCTTTCTCTCACACAGACACACTTTCTCTGTTTCTCTTTCAGACTGACCTTTTTTTCGGCGATGGCATCTCCCAATCCGGAGACACGGCGGGATCAACCAGATAGTCCTTATCTATTTGGAAGGTAGGATCAACCAGATAAAACATTTAAAAAATCAAATAGAGATGGGGAGGGTGGTAAATAAAAATGTCTCGTCGGCAAGCGAGAAAACGAGCCGCCATTTTTAAGTTATTCAGCCCACCCACTCCTGGTAGCGAACCAATGAAAAGGCAGAATACAGATGATTGACACACAAAGGAGACAGGTGGTTTTGCAAATGCCGTAATAACTCGTTTTTGAGTTATTACAGCATTTTTAAGATGCTTGAAAACAGTTTGATAAAGGGGGTTGCCAGTAATTATAAGGTTTTATCCCCCTTCTTAACCGAGTTGGCTATCTTTTCCTTGATTTGGGCCTTTGCTATTCTGACTGCCTTCCCTGCTTCCTTCTGCTGTAACTGGTACAGTTCTTTGTCCTGCTCCTTCTGTTTCCTTATGCTTCCTGAATGCTATCTTTTTTCTCCCTAACCTTCTCTGCCACCTCTTTTGAGAATCATAGTGTTTTTTTCCTTCGTTTTGATTTGTTTATTTGCTTCACACAAAGGCTTGTTGCCTCTGTGATGGCAGTTTTGATTTTTCCCCATTGTTGCTCCACCGCTCCTTCTTGCCTGTTTGCTAGTGCTTTTCTGAGGCACTCTCCCATTTTGACAAAATCAGCCCTCCTAAAGTATGGCTTGACTCTGCAGCTGAGTTTATTGCGAACCACACTGTTTGGTGGTCACTTGTTCCTAGATGGCTACTCACTTCTAGATCTGAGATCCTCTCTCCATCCCCATTTGAGAGTACCAGGTCTAAGATTGCTCTCTCCTGAGTGGGTTCCAACACTAGCTGTCTGAGGCATGCCCCTGTAGGGCATCGAGAATGGCCCTGCTCTTGGATGTGGCTGCAGCAAAGGTGCTCCAGTTAACATCTGGCATATTCAGGTCCCCCATCAGCAATATCTCCCCTTTCTCTGCCATCCTAAGGATACCTTCTGTCATTTCCTTGTCCATTTCCTCCTCCTGAAACAGGGTCTGTATTTATTTATTTTTATTTAGCTTTTGTTGACCGGGTAAGTGCACTAGACAAATCCTGCCTATTTTCAGGCACGACCCGGGGGAGGGGGATACAGATGCATGCCAATTGACCTTGAACCAGATTAAGCTGTTGGTGGTATTTTTAGTACATGAGGGAAATTTGGCCAGGACACCAGGGAAATTCCCTACTTGCTTCCTGTGAGCAGGGGACTCTTTTCCTGCGGGACTAAGGCGGCTGCTGTCCCGGACCCTGGAGGAGGTGGAGGTGATGCAGCTCTCTGTTTTGTGGTTTCTGCTCCAGATCTCCAGCCTACTATGCCTGTTAGTTTGCCTGAGTGCTTGCAGTACTAATCAATTGAACTCTGTGCCACAACTAGTTGTTCGTACCTCCTGATCCTCCTCCTGATTTTGGAACTCTCACCCAGATTTTGGACCAGCATTCTCCTACAGTTCTTGGGACCAGTACTAACACTATGTCTCCATCGCATTTGAGACTGTTGTATGAACAAAACCATTCTCTCTTACGGCGCTTCATGCAGGAGGACGACGCACTGCACTGCGCCCTGCCTGCTACCTCTGACCAGGCTGAATTACACTCTGGGCTATCGCACACATCAACAACAGACTTACTTGCAGCTCCTACCAGTACCGCTTCAGCTACTGCAGGCAAGCTCTCCTCTCGACTACTCATGGGTACTTCATTTCCAGACTCTGCATGGTCCCCTGCTTCCGCTCTGCGTGCTGCGGGTTGGACTCAACCGCTTCCTGGTGCACCCTGGTCTTCTCCCCAAGCGGTAAGGGCACAGGACATTATGCAGGGATGCACAGTCACTGAACAGCCTGCTGAATCCACTTCCTTCCCTCATTCATCCTCTGGCTTCGTTGCTCCTACGTCCTTCCACTTTGACACGAATTTCTGCTGTTGGTCAACCAACTCCTGAAACTTCAGGCCCTATGCAAGCTAAGGATTCTGCTTCAGTACCGCATCCTCCACTGGCAGTACTCTCTTCTTCGACAGCTGATTTATTCCCCACTTGGATAATCTTCCTTTGCCTACTCTAAGTACAGGTGAGGCTTTGACTGACCATCCCTTTCGCCTCAGTGACCTGTTTCAGAACTTGGGCGAACCAGCCCGACGATAGGAATGCAGTTCGTCTGAAATATTTTGGTGACCTCTCTACTGCACCTGATAGGAAAACTGTTTTGCATTCCCTGTTGCGTGACTCTATGGGTATTTCAGCAAGTGAATTGTTTCCTTTCATACCTGTTAAAGGGGAATCAGTTTATGATTTAAGTTTTAAGACTGTTTCTACTCTTGAAAAATTTTGGATCAAATATGATGTGGTGAAGTCACAGCCTTTATAGACCCCCTTTATGCTCATTCCTCTTACTAAACCTATGGTAAAATTGATTACTCTTCTTTTTTGTAATGAAGGAGTGAGCAAAGCGGACGTTCAATGCTGGCTTAAGCAGCGCTGCGACATTCTCGAGGCTCCTTGTCCTATTTTGGATGAGGACCTTGTCTGGACAGGGGGTTGGAAGGCTAAGGTGCAGCTAAAGCAGGATGACAGGGGTATAGCTCATTTGCCAGGTAGTTTTTATATAGGTAGGGATAGAGGTTTGTGTTTTTATCCCGGTTAATCCGCACCTGCCATAAATGCAGTTCTGGGCGCATTTGAGCCATACCTGCAGCAGGCAAGGTGCACTATTTGCTTGGCCTATGGTCATGTGAGTCTCGGTTGCCCTAACGGAGGTGTAATCTCTGTGATGAGACTGGCCATACTTACCATCAATGTCCATGGGCTGACCATAATCGGTTGGACCGTCCCCCTCAGGATCACGTAGCCCTTATCACGGACTCTCAGACTCAGGTTCTTCGCCAGCGTGAAGGGGACGGCCAGGTCGTAGTGCCCCCTCCCCCCAGTGAGGATCTTCCTTCTGCTTTTCCTGCTCTTCCAGTGGCAGATCCTGTGTTACAAGACCCGACCCCTCCTGGCATGGACCCGGTGCCTGGGGTTGTTGCCCCCTCTGACCCCATGCCACCCCCTCCCCCTCCTGCTTTGGACCCCTTCACGGAGGTTTCTCAGGGAGAAAGGGTAAGTCCAAAGGTAACATAAGCTCCAGCCCTTCCCGGACAATCCATTTTGACCAGGAATCGCTATCAAGCCCTGTCCAAATGGAAGCAGTGGAGTGATATAATGGGCGAGGAAAATGACTCTGAATCTTCACAGGCCTCTTCCCTCCATTTAGACTACTCCTCTGATTCCCTACAAGATCCCTCCCCTACTACATCTGACACCAGGCGGCAATCGGCGGTTACTTGAGGCCTCTTTGCCTAATTCTTCATGTTTCTCTGCTGGTTTTCAGTCTTTTTCTTTCTTCTTATGCCTGTGGGTTTGGGTCTTCGCTGCCTCACACTTAATGTGTGCAGCATGAAATCCCATAGAAAACGTCTTGCCTCTCTACAGTATCTTTTGGATGTCCCGCATAATCTTTACTTACTTCAGGATACTAGGCTGAAGACTCGATATGAGCTGACCCAGGCTTCTGCTGGCTGGACTAGAGGCCCTTCCTACTGGTCTTCTGGTGAGGATACATGTGATGGGTTGGGTATTTTGTTTTCTGGTTTGACTGTGCCGTTCTGAGACTGGTTGATATTGTCCCTGGCGCCTTGTTGTGATTGCACTTTCCGTCGCCTCCAGCTCAGGATTCTGAATGTTTATGCACCTCAGGGTATTGCTGCTCGTTCTGACTTATTTCGGTTGTTGCAGCCTTATTTACACACCTCTAGACATCTATATATGGGAGGAGACTTCAATTGTGGTCTCACTGTGGCTGAGAGAGGAGGCTCCACACAGAAGCTTTTCGGAGACTATACTGCATTACGTACTATTCTCAAGTACGCCTCTCTTAAGGACGGTTATTGCAAGGTGCATCCCAAAGGAACAATGACCTATCATAGAGGTCTTCTGGCCACCCATATTGATTTTATTTTTCTCTCCCAGAATGTTATGGTACAACAGGCAAAGGTCATTCCTTGCGAGACCTCAGATCACATGGCCATCTCATTGCTTTGTTTTCCTTCTACGGCTTCTCATCCTCTTCTTGTTTCTTTGCACTGGAAGTTGAACAGCACCCTATTGTCTGATGGCAGCATTATTCAAGATTGTCGGGAATTTCTGTTAGCCCGAATTTCGGTTCTGGATGCTTACACCTCCCCTTTACATTGGTGGGACGATACCAAGTCGGATCTTAAACACTTTTTTCGTAGGTATGCCAGGAGTAAATCTGTTTCCTCTTATCGTCAGTATTTGTTGTTATGGCGACATTTACAGGATGTAATCTCTAGGGCTGCTGAGACGGCTCAAGACTGCTCCCCTCTTTTTGCTTCCTTGAAGACCCAGATGGAAGATTATCAGTATAACAGGGCCCGCTCGTTGCATCTTGAGGCTACTTGTGGCACCCACTCTTCAAAGGCCTCTTCTGATATATACAAACGCTGTTTTGACAGGGTGGCAGCCACGCACATTGAACGTCTTATTGACCCTGACTCTTCTAAGGTTTATGATACTATAACATCTCTCCAGCTAAAGGTCTTTTCCCATTTAGCCAGTGTTTTTGGGACTCCTTCAGTGGCTACATCCACTGCTGTTTCTTTTTTTGATTTCCTGACCCCTTCTCCTCCTCCTCCTCCTGATCTTTGCACCAAGTTGACAGCCCCAATTTCCTTGTTAGAGGTGCAGGCGGCTATTAAGAAACAAAAGCGATGTACTTCTCCAGGGCAGGATGGCCTTACTGCTGAACTTTATCAAGCTTTTTCGGATGTTTTTTCACCCATTCTTACCTTGCTCTTAAATACTATCATTGCTACTCATTCTGTTCCTCGGAATTTTTCAGACGCAATCGTGTTTCTGTTCAAGAAAGGAGATAGGTCGGACATACGGAATTGGAGGCCTTTGAGTCTCTTGAATGTGGACTATAAGATTTTTACAGCCATCCTGCTTCACCGTCTTCTTCCTGTTGCATCCCACGTTATTTCAGAAGTACAGACCTGTGCTATTCCTCAACGCACTATTGTTTCCAGTCTTTCCCTGCTTAGAGATGTCTCTGCCTTTAGCTCTTCTTCTTCGCTTCTTTTTTCACTGGATCAGGAGAAGGCATTTGATAGAGTGAATCATGACAACCTCTTTCAAGTCTTGTCTCATTACGGTATTCCAATGCTCTTTATTCAATGGATTAGATTGCTCTGTTCCACTACCTGGATCCATCTTTTTGTGAATAGTGCCACTTGCCCCCCCCTTTTTGAGTCGTACTGGGGTTCGGCAGGGCTGCCTTCTCAGTCCTCTTCTCTATGTTTTTCATATAGATCCATTACTTCGTAGACTCTTATGTAACCCATCGATCCCTCATTTGTCCTTTCCTTCCGGGTGCTCTGTCCCTACAGTATTGGCTTTTGCGGACGATCTCTGCATTCTCACCACCCCGCACCTACAAGAGGCGGACTTAGTCCTCCTTTTAACGGATTTCGAACGTGTGTCTGGTTCTAGGCTTAATTATAGTAAGAGTGCGGCATTGTACCTCCCAATTCCACCACCCCCACATTCACTTCGCTACGTTGCGGGAGTGCCTGTACAGTTTTCACCGGTTAAAGTTTTAGGATTGTCCTTTGGTTCCCCTGATGATGCCCACTCAAACTGGACTGTTGTTTTGGACAAGGCCATTCATTTGGTTGCATCCTGGAAGGGTCATACTATTGCAAAGAGAAAGCGGGTTTTGTTGTTGAAAACCTTAGTTCTTCCTTTATTTCTTCATGTGGCTTCAGTTTTTCCAGTCCCTTTTTCCTTGGAGGCTCGCTTGTATAATGTTTTCTTTCAGGGATTCTGGGGCTGCCATTTAAATCTGGTGAAATGTTCTTACACATATCTTGATTATTGTCATGATGGGGTTGGATGTTGAACCTTGTGTTTTTCACTGTTTGTTTCTTAAGACTGTATCCCTACCTATTGAATACACCCCCGGTCTTTTGGATTTCTCTTCTTCATCATCATATTGCTCCATTGTGTGCCACCTGGTGTCTCCCCCCCTTTCGAAATCCCTCTGAATTTTCGTAAGTTTAAGCTCCCCCATTTTATCATTCCCACCTTTTTAAAAATTTGTCAGTGGTCTCTGACCCCTACGGTGATTCTCTCTCTTCCTCAAGGAAGAACTTATATCAGTCTGTTTTGGGAACATCCTTTTTGGACCTTTCGGTGCTACGAGATTCCCTTGGCGTTCAACTGGACTCCTCTGGAGTTTTTCGACAACTGACTGATCCATGGATCCCCAAAGGGTTTGGGATGTAACCTGGCTTTCTTGTCGTGGCAGACTAGGTGTTCGTGGTAATATGAAGCATAAGGCTCATGAAGAAAGGACTTGTCCCCGGGATACGTGCCTTTCCATTCCAGAGACCATGATGCATTTCTTTCTTGATTGCCCCTATTCACAACCGGTATGGACCTTCTCCTCCATAAATGGAAGGAAAGGCCTTCCTTTTCTCACATATAATATTTTGATTTATGGTAAATATCCCCTACTTTGGTTCATTACCATCCTAGTACTTTCGTTTAATTTTTGCATTTTGTAAGCTTCTATTTGTGGCAGGCCAGATGTGCATTTTACTACAACAGAAAGTGTGTAGTCCTACTCCAGATTTTACAGGGCTTACAGGCTGTTGATAGTTCTGAGAAAACCTCCGTGTCGCCTGAAGTTTTTCGCTTATTAGGCTTCTGTTCCTGGATTTTTCCTAATGATGCAGTACTTTTTTGTGTTTTCTTTGCTATTCTTCATTATAATTTTGTATGATATACTACTGTTCTTGCAATGTTTGTATACCATACAATACTCCCCTACTCTTTTTAGTGGGGATAAGATGAGGGTTATATACTACTACGGCTTCTCACTGCTTGTTATTCATGTATGCTGTAATACTTCCTTTTGTTTTTTATTTCATTTATTATGGCTTTGTCTGATGCCATACACTTTTGTATATTTTCTCTTAAGTTTTTAATGGAAGATTCCGCTACTCTTATAGTGGGGATGGGATCAGGGTTATGTACAACCACGGGCTATTTATGTTTGTAGTTCAAGTACGCTGTGGTACTTATTTTTGTTTTTTGACCTCCTCCATTATGGTTTTGTATGAAGCAATACGTTTTAGTATAATTTGTTTTCACTGCAACTTCCCTACTCTTTTGAGTGGAATGAGATGGGGGTTGTGTGCCTATAAGGATTATTTTTGTTTGTACTCCATGTATGCAGTAATACTTATTTCTGTTTTGAATTCTTTTCTTATGGTTTTATATGAAGTCATATGATCTGTATATTTTGTTTTCTATTTTCAATAAAAATTCCCTACTCTTTCGATAAGTGCCATGGGATCTTTAACATCCACCTGAACTACCACCAATCCAGGCAGATGGGACCTCGGTTTAATGTCTCATCCGAAAGACGGCACCTCAGAAGTGCAGCACCCCTCTCATGCTGCACTACAATGTCAGTACTGGGATATTAACCCAAGTGCCAGATGTGGGAACTGAACCCACAGCCCTCTGATCTCCCGGCCTCAGAGGCGAGTGTGCGACCTACTGAGCCACTGACACTGACAACCCCTGTGCAGATTGTGGTGCCATTTACAGTCTCCAGGGTGACCCACAGTGCCTTCTCTCCTCCCTCTTTATCCTTTAGTTCCATTGCTTTGATCCCTTCACTTACATAGAGAGCTACTCTTCCTCCTCTTCTACCCTCCCTGCCCCTCCTGTAGATTGTGTACCCTGGTATGTTGACATCCAAGTCATGGTTCTCTGTGTACCATGTTTCTGTGACTGCCACGATATCCAGGCATCCCTCTTCCATCAAGGCCACCAGTTCAGGGAGCTTGTTACCTAGACTACGGGCATTGGTACTCACCCTCCATTTTTTGATGGCCTTACCCCTTTTTGCCCCATCCCTGTCCTTACTGACTTTGACTTTTTCTCCATTAACCCCTGCCCTTCTCCCTATCGACTTCTCTATCTTGGTGTTTACCTCACTAACTACCCTGATTTTTTTTTTTTTTGGGGGGGGGCACTAGGATTTCCCTTCTCCTTTTTAGTGCCTCCTCCCTTGGCTAGTTTAAATGCTTGCCAGTGAAGCATTTAAAAATATCACCTAGGATCCTGGTTCCCCTCCTGAACAGATGCAGACCACCGTGCCAGTATAGGCCTGCATCCCTCCAGGTGGACCCCCAGTCCACAATGAAGCCAAAACCCTGAGCTCTGTACCAGTTTTTCAACCACTAATTGAATCCCACGGTGTGGAGCACCCTAGCCTCACCCTTACCATAGACAGGCAGCACCTCCAAGAAGGTTACCGTGCATGCTACTTGTCTAAGGCCCCTCCTCAACTCCATAAACTCCTCCTGCACTGCTTTGATCCCTTTCCCAGCCGGGTCATTTGTTCCTAGGTGAACAGTGACATCCAGCTCCCTCCCCTGTGCAGCTGCTCCCGCAATCCTGAGGATTCTCTCCCTGTCCCTCCAAGCCATGGTGCCAGGCAGGCACCTTACCTCCCTCTCCCCTCTCTCCCCCAGTTCTACCCTCCTAACAATGGAGTCCCCCACCAGGAGTTGTTTCCTTCCCCTGAGGGGTCCCATGCCACCCTCCTGTGGGTCTCCTTTGTGGAGGTTCCCAACATCCTCCTTGGTCTCCACTGCAGGTGCCTCCATAGAGGAACCACCCTCTGCCAGAACGGCATATGAATTGTGGAGAGGTACAACTGGAGGGATGCGCCTCTGTTCCACCACTCTCATCCTCCATGAGCCCACTGTGGTCCAACCGCTCCTCCTCCTCTTCTTGGCAACCTCTGAGGCAGCGGCGGTGGCCCTGGTGGGCCCTGGGTGGGCAAGGAGGTCCCCCGAATCCTGGCCAACTCAGCCTGGAGATGAGCAACCTCCTTCCTCAGCCCAGAGAGGTGCCTGCAGATGAGACAACACTGTATCCTCCAGAACGTCTCCCGGAAGACTGCTGCTCCACAGCCACTGCACTGCACCACTTCCATCGTGTCTTATTTGTGGCCCCTTAACTGTTGCTTTGTATACTTACTCTTTTCTCTCTCTCTCTTTATTTATTTTTTTATATAATTTTTTTTTCTCCCTACTTTCCTACTGCCTCCGTGACCTTAAAGCTCCTTATCCTCCTGTTCTGGGACAGTAAGTTCATATATTCCTTCGTAGTCTCCTTCTTCCTTGCTCAGAGTCAGACCTCCAGCAGCTAGGGGGAAATGGAGAGCTACTCTTTTCCTTCTAGGATGGTGAGTCTTTTCTGCCTCTGTGATCACCTCCTTCCTGCTTCCAAACAGGAAGTTCCTGTTGTCAGTCAAATCCTGTGCCTATAAAAGTAGAACTGGCTGAGGGATGGAGGGTTTTGCAGCCCTCCTCTGGACCTTCTCCAGCAGGTTAATGTCCTTTTTGAGGTGTGGGCACCAGTACTGAACTCCATACTCTGGATGCAGCCTTACCAGTGGCCTGTACAAGGGCAGTATAACCTCTTCTGTCCTACTACTGATGCCCCTAGATATGCATCCCAGCATCTTGTTTCTCTTTGCTGCTGCTTTCTTGCACTGCATGGAGTGCTTCAGGTCACTAGTGATCATCACTCCCAGGTTCTTCTCCTCCTCTGATGCAGATACTCGGACTCCACCTAAGTAGTACTCTGTCCTGGGATTCTTGGCTCCAGTATGCATAACTTTGCATTTCTTGGCATTGAATCCAAGCTGCCAGATCCTGGACCACCTCCCCAGCTTTTCCAGATCTTCCTGTAGGTCCTGTATCCCTTCAGCTGTGTCCACTCTCCCACAGAGCTTGGTGTCATCTGCGAATAGATACACGTTTCCCTTAATGCCATCCCCAATGTCACTGATGAAGACATTGAACAACACCGGCCCCAGCACTGAGCTCTTCGAGACCCTACTAGTTACCTCTCTGGTGCCAGATAACTCTTCCCCCAACAACCACTCTCTGAGTTCTGTCCTTCAGCCAGTTTTCCACCCATCTGTCCATCTTTTCCCCAACCCTGAGATTCACCAACTTCCTTATTAACCTTTAGTGGGGCACAGAGTCAAAGGCCTTGCTGAAATAAAGATAGAGGATGTCTGTCGCTTCGCCCCTGTCTACTGTCTTAGTGACACAGTCAAAGACGTCAGTCAGATTCGTTTGACACGATCTTCCCTCCATGAACCCATGCTGCCTCACAGCCTGGAGACCATGCTCCTCTAGATATTCCACCAACCTTTCCTCTAGTATGGTCTCCATGAGTTTGCCCGCAATAGAGGTCAGACTTACTGGTCTGTAATTCCCTGGGTCATCCTTGGAACCGCTTTTGTGGAGGGGCACTACATGTGCTGTTCTCCAGTCCTGTGGTACCACGCCTGACTCTTGTGAACTATTAAATAGGCCTGCTAGTGTCCCTGTCAGCTCCTCAGCCAGTTTCCTTAGTACCCGTGTATGTACTCTGTCTGGGCCTTGTGATTTGTCCGCCTTCAATGGCAGCAGCCCCTCCCTCCCTCTATCCTCTTCTGTCACTACATCTGTGTGTCCCCCCTTCCCCGCTCCTCTTTTCTCTCCTGTAGACACTGGTCCGTCCTTCTCCCTGGTGAAGACGGAACAGAAGTATTCATTTAGTATCTCTGCTTTTCCCCATTATCCTCCACCCACTCCACCCCTTTCTTAAGCCTAACAGTCCCTTCCTTCTTGTCCCTTTTCTCACTTCTGTAGTGAAAGAAAGCCTTCTCCTCCTTCTTAATTCCTTCAGCTATCTGCAGCTCCTTCTGTGCCTTTGCTCGCTGGACTTCCTTACTTGCCTCAGTAGCCAACCTTAAGTAATTTTCCTATCCACCACTCTCTTGGTCTTCCTGAATTTTCTATAGGCCAACCTCTTTTCTCTTACTGCCTGGGCAACCCCAGAACTGAACCAGCTGGGCGCTTTGGCCCTTGTGTTCTTCCCCCTGAGCCTAATGCACTCATCTGTGGCAACCAGTATTCCTTATTTAATGTTGGGCATCTTGGGCAGAGAGAGAGGTGAAGCATCGTTCTTTAGGGTTATGCAAGGCAACTACATGGTCATCCACACGGAATGGATGTTCAGAGTTCTGCTGATACAGCTTTTAGTCACAGATTGCTACAGGCAGCAGTTCACAAGTAATTTCTCAGTGCTTACCTCTGGCATATGGGATAATATCCCCCCCCCCATCAGTTTCTCTGGGTACTGCTTCTTAGAACCCAGTTGTTATGATTACCCATTGACAATGTGGAGGCGGACAGAAAGAAGAAATTTCTTCATACTTACTGTAATTTCCTTTTCTGTTACTTCCAACATTGTCAATGGGGCCCTCCCAGGAGCCTGGCTCCCGCGGGAGAATCTTATCCGGTACGCCAGGAGGGATATCCTGTTTGATAAAATCCCCTACTATGTTTTTGGAGATCCCTCTTTTGTTTTGCTGCGTTGTACTTAGAGATATATAAATTCAGTCTGCAACGTCAGGTTAACAGGTATAGTGTTAACTCTTAAGGTGTTTTATATAATAGAGGTTTGTTGATAATGGTTGTGATAAAATCAAGAGCTCGGCACCACACAGAAAGAGCGCAAGAATGACTTGTACACAGTGGAAAACTGCAGCAGTTATCATAACTCTCTCTATGCAACTCCCAATATCACCACTGTGTAATCGTCAACACTCTGCCACTATCTCCACTGTGAGCCGGCCCAGTGGCGCTGGGTGCCACACCTCGCGCCACTCCAGCGACCCAGGTTTGGGAACGAGCCTTGGTTGTCGGGGGTCAGCAGGGGAGGGAGAGGATCGAGCATCTGGAGGACAACTCTCCTCTCCTGGAAGGTAGAGGAGTTCCTGCTCAGTGCTTGGCTTCCGCCAGAGGCATAGCATGCGCACCAGAGCATAGAGAAAGGGGTTGGGAGTGACAGACGTCAGTGGCAACGTCTTGACGTCAGGGCACTAGCCACTCCCTAGTACAGGAGGAAAAAAGCCCTTCCAGCTCTGGCAGAGACTGATCGCCGGAGCTTGCCCTCGATTTGCGGCGCCTCCTGGCACCTTCCCAACCGACAAGACACGAGGTTGAGGTGTTGGCACCCACCTGTCCCACGAGAAGTGAAACTGCGCTGCATGGGCAAAGGAGGGTCAGTCAGGTGAGGCGAACCGCAGAGGGATGACTCCTAGGTGATCCCGAGGAGACCAGAGCTGGGGGGGGGAGAATAAATAGTAAGTTAAAAAAAAATATATATCTCCACTGTGTACACATGAACACACAACAAGAAACAAATGCCACACTACATTCCAACAGCCCTCTCTGACTACCACAGAAACAAAAAGGAACACCGGAAAAAAAGGTAACCAACATACTACATAAAAATACAGTCAAATTCCAAATACGTTCTCAGCAAACCCCTGTTATACAAAATGAATACGTGATGGTTATTTATGTGATAGCTTATTATATTGCACTCGTGGCAAATGAGCATGGGGTTCAATCACTCATGGCTGCGCTACGTGGAGCCACTTGTGATACCCCTGAGCTCACTCGCCACTTGTACTGATACATCAGCTGTCACATAATTAATCATCATGTATCCCCTTTTTCTTTGTAACAGGTAGTCTCTCTCACTGCATTCAGCTGTTGCCTGAAATCTGTGTATCATTGTGCTGGTCAGCTTCAGTTTTCCAGAGCAGTTACTGGTGTGGAGCCCTCCTTGTTACCTGATCGTTTTCCTGCAAAGAGGACCAAATCGTCCAAGCCTTCTGTGTAGAGGGGAGCATTTCTTCCTTGGATGTCTGCTGTGAAGATAAGACAGCTTTATTTACAGTGTTAAGGAATGTTGCATACAAGTAACTGGTGATAATATAGGCAAATTAGTAGCTACAATAGCACTGCCAGGTCATGAGTGACTGGAGAGTTGCTGCTGCTTGGAATCCTCATGAGCCCAGCATTCTTGGGTTGAGCCATTTCCCCTGGTAGGGGTGCACTATATCCGGTTATTATGATTACCCATTGACAATGTTGGAGCTAACAGAAAATGAAATTACGGTAAGTATGAAGAAATTTCTTCTGATCTTCCTGGACATAAAGTCTCCACCACTCATTCACAGTGATGGGATCTACGCCGGAGGCGCTAGGACTCAGCAGGAGCAAACTTTTGCAGGAGGTCGGCACAGAGCCCGAGCCCGCGAGGCGGCGCCTGAGCCTCAGCTGCGTGCGGCAGTTATCTCGGCCGACCCTCCAACCGCCTCTTGAGTTCTTTTTTTCCCACCGTCGAGTGCGCTACAGTGACAACGTTGCTCTCCCACCGGGAGTTAAACTTCAAACTAGCAGCATAGTTTTCAGGTTTTTTTCTTTTATTTTGTAGTATTTCTTGAATAAAAGTTCCGCTTACTGTAATTTATTACAAGAAAGAAGTCTCAGCCTACATTGATGGAGTCGACCATGAGCGGGTCAGGTGACGGTAGGGAGACTTTGTATGAAAGTTGTTCAGTCAGCCGGGCTGGGTCTGGTCCGCCGCCCTCTCCGGAGGGAAGGTCTGACAATGGACAGTCAATGCCGGGGAGGGCAGTCCCCGGAGGCACAAAGAAAGCGGTCGCACTCTCGGACCTGCCGACCTCAAGCTCTTCTTACGACCCGTGGGTCAGAAGAGAGGCATCACTTTCGAGGTAAGCCTTCTGGTGTGTCTGTCGTCGGCGGTTCGGTCATTGGGGTCAGTTGCTGGTCTCCTCCGAAGTCGCCGGTTTCTGTCTCTGGTCCCCGACCTCTTCGACATCGGAGCCCTTCCCCGCCTTCTGGTAGGGCTTCAGATGAGCAGTTTCATCAGTGGGCTGCTCTGATGGAGCAATGGGCTCGGAGGTTGGTCCAGCTGCCTCGCCCGGTCACTCAGGGGCCCTCGAACCCTTTGGGAGAATGGGTAGGGCGGTTGGGCCTCCCTAGTCACGTGGCGCCTTCTTCGGTGCCGTCGACTCCGCGCTCAGGTGTTCTCCCCCCTTCACATGGCTGCGGTGCAGGGGGCCACACTGATGCCTCTATCGCCTGGTATTTTTCTTTCTTTTTCCTCAAATCTTAGTTTTCGGGGCCCTGCATTGGTTTCGGCGCTGTCAGTGTTGATGGGTCACTCGGTGCCGTTCTTGGCGTTAATCACGTCTGTTGGTATGCCATCCTCGGTGCCATCTGGGTTGTAATTAGCCCTCGTGCAGCCACCCCGGTAGCGCTCTGTGGGCTTCTCGGCACTGTTTGTTTTGGCGCGTTTCAGCACGGGGACTCTGTCGGCACCATGCGCTGTGCTGAGCCAGGCGGCGCTGTGCTCTTCTTCGACGCCGAGACTTGGTGGGACATCTTCCAGTCTTCAGGGCTCCTCGACTCCGAACCCTTTTCCCTCCTATTTTCCTTCTGATTTTCACTCCTTTCCTGTCCATACAGTCCCTCCTGGACTGTCAGGAGATGATATTGAGCCTGATCCAGATCTTAGGCTGGGTGATGATGTGGAAGGAACAGGATCTAATCCTGCTGCAGAGCCTGTGGTCGAGGACCAGTCATTTAAGTCTCTGCTGAAAAATTTGAATTCTACTCTTTCTCTCCAGACTATGGATATCGATCCTGGGAAGCTTTTAAGACTCCAGTACCTTCGTGTTCCTGACATCCCTATGGATTTAACTCCCCCGGTACAGCCCTCCTTTGAGACGCTTTCTCAAATGGTATGGAATAATTCTGCTCTCATTCCTTCTGTAGCTAAGTCCATAGATAGGAAGTATGCTGCTCCCAAGGATCGACCTATTTTGTCCTCTCAAGCCTTTGCGGACCCTATTGTAGTCTTGGCAGAGAATGATAAGGTTGTCCTTCCTCAGACTACTACAGCTCGACCTATAAACAAAGAATCTCGTAAGATAGATACTTTAGGTAAGAGAGTCTTTGCTGCATCCACCCTAGGTATGCGTATTGCCAGCTACCAGGGCTATTTCTCTCAATATGAGTATATTATTTGGCCTTCACTCAAACAAATGGTTGAAGCTCTACCAGAGTCGGACACTGATTCAAAGCTTCTTCAAACAATAAGCAGAGGTATCGAGTCCAACAACCAACAGGTTAAAGCAGCTATGGATGCCTTCGATACTACCTCCCGGGCGGCGGCGGCGGGCATTTGTACCCACCATCATTCTTGGCTGCGCACTTCAGGCTTCACGAATGATGCCCAGCAACAGGTCATGGCGTTGCCCTTCGACGGTGTGTATCTCTTCGGTCCTCAAGTAGAACAGGCTCTAGAGACCACACAGAAGACTAGGTCAGCCATTAAATTGGCTCGACCTGCTCCCACCCCTTTTCCGGGGTGTGTGTTAATAAATGCCAGTTTCACGACCGTCAGTCCTTTCGAGGCAAAAGCAGAGGAGGTTTTAATAAAAACCAAGCCCCTCAGCCTCAAAAGAAAATGCAACAGAAAGCACGAGGGCCCAAAGCGCCCAGTGCCGCCTTCTGAGTTTCTGGCCCAAGTCCCACCTCAGCTGCCCGAGGGGGACTCCTCCTTAGCGGTGGAAGGTCATCTGGCTTAATTCTACAACCAGTGGAAGTCCATAACATCAGACAGATGGGTCCTCTGGATAATCCGTGAGGGGTATTCCCTCAGTCTTTCAGAGAACCCTCCGGATTGTCCCCCCAAACGGCAGCCCAAACTGTCAATACTTCAGTCAGAACTTCTCACTGCTGAGATACAAGGCCTTCTGAACAACAGGGCAGTAGAAATAGTTCCGCTGGATCAACGGAACACAGGGTTCTACTCCCATTACTTTCTAGTTCCAAAGAAAACCGGGGGCATGCGCCACATTTTGGACCTTATAAAATTGAACAAATTTCTTCCCAAGGAGAAATTCAAAATGATATCGCTAGGAACCCTGTTACCTTTGCTTCATCAGCATGACTGGTTAGCCTCCCTGGACATGCAGGATGCTTACCAACATATTCTTATTCACCCAAGGCATCACAAATACCTAAGGTTCGTGGCTTTGGGCCAGCATGATCAGGTCAGAGTCCTGCCCTTTTGGCTATCCTTGGCGCCACGAGTTTTTGCAAAGTGTTGTGCAATTTTCATAGCGCACCTCAGAAAGATCGGAATACAAGTGTTCCCTCATCTGGACGATGGGCTTCTAGCAAGTCCTTCCAGGCAAGGAATTCTCGACGACGTATCCACAGCTTCAGACTTTCTCACGTCCATGGGGGTTCTGCTAAATCTCAAGAAATCGCAGTTGCAGCCCTCCCAGAAGCTCCTCTTTATAGGAACTCTTCTGGACACCTCTTGTGCGAAAGCCTTTCTTCCAGAAGACAGAAGGAGCGATATCCTACAGATGGCCCGATACATCAGGGAGAACAGCTCGGTTCGAGCTGTCTCGATGCAACGGATGCTGGGTCTCATGGTGTCCTCAGTGTTCACTGTACCCCTATTTCGTCTCCACATGAGAACCTCTCATTGGATGCTCAGTACTCAGTGGTCCCCAACCATTCACCCTCAGTCCTTTCTCATCAAGGTGATGGAAACTCTGAAGAGGTCGCTCACCTGGTGGGCGCAAGAGGACAACCTTTTGGAAGGCTATCCATTTGCTCCCCTGGAGCACCAGATCTCCATTACCATGGACGCCTCCCTGATGGGGTGGGGAGACCACTGTCAGGATCTCCACATCCAAGGTACCTGGACTCAAGATGAGTCCCAGCTTCATATAAATGTCCTAGAAATGAGAGATGTCCTTTATGCAGTCTGGGCTTTGAAAGACATTCTCTGTTACAAGAACATTCTCTTTCAAACGGACAACAAACCAGTGATGTATTACATCAACAAGCAGGGCGGTGCTCACTCTTACCCTTTATGCAGGGAAGCGATGAGAGTATGGGAATGGTGCTTGGAGCACAAGGCTGTAATTCAGGTGGTCTACCTGCTGGGAGTGCAGAACGAACTGGCAGACCATCTCCGCAGAACAGAGACAGATCCTCACGAATGGTCTCTCGACTCAACCGTAGTTCAGTCACTATTCTCAGAGTGGGGAACTCCAGACTTGGACCTTTTTGCATCCCCACTCAACACAAAACTGCCACTCCAGAAATCCAGGGCCTGGCATTTTCTGTCAGGATGCATTCAGGCTGCAGTGGATAAAACGCTTTCTATACGCCTTTCTGCCTCTTCCTCTAATTCAGAGGGTACTTCTCAAGTTCGAGTCCCAGGGGGACAAAATGATCCTCATTGCTCCCTTCTGGCCTCGACAAATATAGTTCCGTTACTCAACAGTGATGTGAAACCCTCAAGCACTTCCCCTTCAGACGAACCTTCTGACTCAGGGGCCTGTGGTCCATCCCAATCTGAGATCGCTTCACCTTCACTCTTGGCTCCTGAAGAGATAGAGGTGAACAGGTTCAATGTCTCTCACAGAGTTTCAGATATTCTTCTGGCTGCGCGCAAGCCAGCCTCTAGAAAAACTTACACAGCCAAATGGAAGCATTTTTCTCTCTGGTGTGCAAAATCCTCTTTGAATCCTTTTTCCTGCCCACCCAATAAAGTTCTAGAGTACCTTTTAGACCTCTCAAATTCAGGTCTGCAATACTCTACAGGCAAAGTTCTCATTTGTGCCATTTCAGCTTATGAGCCAGTACTTTCCTTGCCACTGGCTCAGTTACCTGTGGTTAAGAGGTTTCTTAAGGGAATTCTGCATACCATCCTCCTATCAGACGTCCAGTCACAGCCTGGGATATTAATCTTGTTCTAGACATGCTCACTCGAAAACCTTTCGAGCGTCTAGATACCTGTGAGCTGAAATTTCTCACTTGGAAAACGGCCTTCCTGGTGGCCATTACCTCGGCCCGCAGGGTCTCTGAAATACATGCCTTGGTCACAGACCCTCCGTATACTGTGTTTCATAAGGACAAAGTAGTTCTTAGGACCCATCCCAAGTATCTCCCTAAGGTTGTTTCAGAATTCCATCTAAACCAACCTTTGGTCCTACCTACTTACTTTGCGAACTTCCAAAGTGAAGGAGAGCATACCCTTCATTCTTTGGACGTCAAAAGAGCACTGTGTTTCTATTTAAATAGAACAAAAGAAATTCGCAAAGCTCAACAACTGTTTGTTTCCTTCAGCGAGAACTGGCTGGGTCAACCTGTCGCTATCAGATGCATTTCAGCATGGCTGGTGGCATGCCTTCGCCACAGTTATTCCATGGCGCAGGTTAAGCTGGAGGGCAGAGTGTACGCTCACTCTGCTAGAGCAGTCGCGGCATCTCTGGCGGAAATCCGCAACGTGCCCATTGCAGATATTTGCAGTGCGGCTACCTGGAGCTCAATGCATACTTTCATCAAGTACTATGCCCTAGATGTCCATTCCAGGTGACATATTTCGGTGGCAGAACCATCCTTAAATGGACTTCTGTCCTAAATTTGTGAGCTCTTGGTCTCTCCTGCCGCCCTCTCGGGATTATTAGCTCGTTACTCTCCCATCAGTGTGAATGAGTGGTGGAGACTTTATGTCCAGGAAGATATGGAAATTGCATACCTACCGTAATTCTTGATCTTCTTGGACGAAGTCTCCACCACTCATCCACCACCCACCATCCCCCGAGCTCACCTCTGTTGTTGGTCTTCACTTCCTCAATCTTTAGGCTGTGAAGACTTCTTCTAGGAGCGTGGATATGTTGTTCATCCACACTCTTTGGCATGTCACTTTCCCTTTAAATCTGGCCGGGAAGTCTTCAAGCTGGCTCCTCCCACCCACCCGGCTGGTAAATACCTCGGCTCCGCCCCATGATGCCAGATCTTCCTTTCCGCTGGAAGAATCGGGTTCCCTCGTGCTAACTCTAGCCATCGTAGGCCCTGGATTCGCATTGTCGATTTTTACCGAATTTATCTCTCAAACTTGTCGGAGTTTTCGATTCCAATAATAGCGCATCGGATATGGAGGACAAGTCATCCCCCAGATTTTGCCAGTGTACGTGTGGCCAGAAAATGTCGCGCACCGATCCCCACCTGACTTGCGTGTATTGCCTAGGTGTCAGTCATGACACCACCACCTGTACCTTTTGCTTGGCTTTCCATCCCAATGTCCTTGACGACCGCATGGCACGCCTTAAGCTGGGGAGACCGGAGAAAAGGAACCCGCCAGTGAAATCGAAAGAAGCGAGGTGGGTGGTTTCCGAGGCCGCGGGATCTGCTGAGCAGCTAGAGCAGACGAAGGCATTCGAAGAAGAAGCTGCCCAAGCTTTAGCCAGCTGAAGTTTCTTTGAGCCTCTCAACCTCGGTTCTTCCTTCACAGGTTCCTTCAGGGAGATGTGCCAGTCTCTCCCCACCAGGGTAAGACGCCCTCGGGTTCGCACTCCTCCTGCCCTCAGAAGAGGGACAAGGATCCAACGTCTTCGAAAAGGAGACGTTCCTGGGACCGAGAGAGGTCAGAGTCCCAGGACACTGCGACCTTGACTTTGGTCGCGATCGCTCCCTCGGCCGCCGGCTTCATGGATGTTCCGTCTGGCCAGGCAGAGACGAGGGCGGCTGACCCGGCGGTTGTTCTCGAGCCGATCGAGCCGATTTCGCCGACTCCGGTTGACGATCCTTTAGAAAGGACCCTGGTCCTTTCCTTCCTTGATGACTAGACACTTTCTTCGGGTGTCCCCATCAAGGGAATTGATCCAGAGCCTCAATTTTCACCGAGCTCGGTTTCTTCCGATCCTGGCCAACCCCATTGGTCTCGATCAAGGACTCGGTCTCTTTCTTCGGTGGGAAAACCAAAGAAAGGCCACCGACATTCAAAAAAGAGGCACTGCCACAGGTCCTCATCCTCCTTAGATGAGGAGAGGCTTCGACGGAAACTCCGTCGACGCTATGAGGAGCTTATGTGGCAACAGCTGATTTTGGCTGGACAGAAGCCAGCTACGCCGTCCACCCCAGCCATTACTTGGCCTGCGCCTCAAGGGCCAACACCGACCCCTTCGGACCCGAAATCTTCGGTTACTCCACCTGTGGGGCCGGCCATTATTCCTAAGCCCATACCGGTCTCACCACCAATTAGGGTGGAACCACCGCCTAAACAGCCGATCTCAGGGGCTCCCTCGAAAGGAGACCATCCAGACACCAGGCTTTCCCGACGCCTGTCCATCACGGTTACCCCTGACTGCCCTCGGTGTATCGAGGGGGACATAGGTGGGAGACCGCTGTATCCCAACTCTTCGGATTCGGATGCCACCGGTTTGCACTCCCATCCAGGTGATGAGGAGTCACTCGGCAGGCCTGGAGGAAGGTCCTTCCTCCTTTCAGGGCATCCTCTGCCTCATTTCCGATTCCACTGGAATGCCCCTGGAGTCTATCCAGAAAAAGGCGGAGTACCCCCATACGGATATCTCTAAGAGAGGGGGGATACCCTGACGGAGGCCTTCCCAGTGGCTGAAGCCATTACTGGTCCAGCCCTTGAGATTTGGCAGCGTCCAGACTCCTGCCCAGCACCATCTGCCCATATGGCCTGTAAGTATGTGGTGCTTATGGGATCCCTACTGGGATTCACGGAACATCCCTCGGCTGAGAGCCTGGTGACTGCTTCCATCTTTAGACGTACTGGTAGCTTGGCCAACACCGACCGACCTCCGGACAAGGAGTCCAAGAACATGGACAGCTCTGCCCGTAAGGTCTACGCGGCATCTTCCTTGGGCCTTCATCAGGCAAGTTCGGCTGTAATCATGGCACACTTCTCCCATGCCCTCCTAGGGTCACTGGATGAAGTACTTCCTCACCTCCCCCGCGGACATGCAGACCATGGTCAAGCAAGTCCGTGATCAGGGCTGTGCTGTCGCCAAGCAGCAGTTCCAGATGGCCCTAGACATCGGGGATTCTTGTGCCCGCTCTTTAGCAGCCACAGTGGCCACCCGCCGCAGGGCTTGGCTGCGGTTATCCTCCTTTCTGGC
Organism: Neoceratodus forsteri; assembly: GCA_016271365.2. NCBI lineage: Eukaryota > Metazoa > Chordata > Ceratodontiformes > Ceratodontidae > Neoceratodus > Neoceratodus forsteri. The sequence continues at coordinate 1,541,203,564 of CM057456.1, read as the reverse complement.
GGATACCCAGCACAAGTTAGCTGATGTGTCTTTCTTTGGTACCGACTTGTTCAGCCCAGGAGTGGCAGGCCACCTTCAGCGTATTGAATAGTCCAATGCCACCTTGGACGCCACTTCTGCTAAGGGTTCCTCGGGCAAGAACCAGAGGAAGAGGAAGCCTTTTCGGCAGTCCTCCCTTGCGGTCAGGCAGCCCTCCTATCGAGGTCAGCAGCACCAACAGCAGCATCAGGCTCAAGCTTAGCGCCCTAGGCCCAAGCAGGACCCTCAACAACCCCGTAAAGGAGGCCAAGGCGCTGGTCCAGGAGCTTCCTCCTCCTCCTCTAAGCCTACTCAGTGACGGGTTGGGGGTTGCCACCCCTACTCCCGTCACACCTGCCCTGGGTCCTCCCGTGGGGGGTCGACTCCGCCACTTTCTTTCCGCCTGGTCCGATATCACTTTGGACAGGTGGGTTCTAGAAGTGGTCGGGCAGGGACTGCCTCTAGAATTCGAGCAGTACCCGCTCAGCCGAGCCCACGCCCCTCGGGAGGAAAGGATCTCAGCTCACACGCAGTCCGCTCTTCGAGACAACATAGCTCAGCTTCTCCGCAAGGAGGCGGTAGCTCCAGTGCCAGATCCGCCTATAGACCCAGGCTTCATATCCAGGTACTTTCTGGTGCCCAAGCAGACGGGGGGGGGGTTGGCGCCCCATCCTAGATCTCCACGACCTGAATCAGTATCTCAGGTCTCGCACCTTCCGGATGGTAACTCTGAACCAGAACATACCATCCCTGGAGCGAAACATGTGGTTTTGTTCTCTGGATCTGCAGGACGTATTCTTTCATGTCCATCCCACCAGTGGTTCCTCCGCTTCAGGGTCAAGGGGACCCTGTATGAGTTCCGAGCCATGCCGTTCAGCCTGTCATCGGCCCCGCGGGTCTTCTCCAAGTGCATTGCAGTGGTGGCAGCCCATCTTCGGCATTGAGGAGTTCGAATCTACCCTTATCTCGACGACTGGCTTCTGGCGGGTTCCTCCCTTCAGGAGGTGGTGAGATCCAGGGATCTGGCTCTCAGAACCTGCTCTCAGCTTGGCCTCCTGATCAACGAGTCCAAGTCGGAACTCATGCCGTCTCAGGTGATGGGCTTCATCGGGGCAGAGCTCAACTCTTGTCAAGCCAGAGCTCGGCTCCCAGCGGACAGGGTGGAGGTTCTTTCCTCCTTTGCCTGATCATTTCTGGTTGGGCTCTTGTGCCCTGCCCGGGACTTTCTGCGTCTTCTGGGTTACATGGCAGCATGCACCTCAGTGGTCCGTTGGGCCAGGTGGCACACGCGCCACCTCCAATGGGAGCTGGCCACCCAGTGGACTCAGCGCAATGGTCAATTCGACCAGCTGATCACGGTAACCCAGAAGATGTGGGATGCTCTCCAATGGTGGAACATCCCAGAACGGTTGCAGGAAGGGATCCCATTTGTCCACCCCGAGCCGACAGTCGTCCTCATGACCGATGCCTCTCTCATGGGCTGGGGAGCCCACATGGGGGACAACAGGGCCCACGGGTTCTGGACCCCCGAGGAGTCCCGATGCCACATCAACCTGTTGGAGCTCAGAGCAGTCAGACTGGCACTGTCAGCATTTGCTCCTCAGCTCCAGGCTCAAGTGGTTCAAGTCCAGACGGACAATACCACGACCATGTGCTACCTCAACAAACAGGGCGGCACGCACTCCCGTCTGCTGTGCAAGGAGGCGCTCCGCATTTGGACCCTCGTCAGCTGGTTGGAGGCGGACCTCCTAGCCATCCATGTGGCAGGAGTCTCGAACCAACTGGAGTCCCGATGCCACATCAACCTGTTGGAGCTCAGAGCAGTCAGACTGGCACTGTCAGCATTTGCTCTTCAGCTCCGGGCTCAAGTGGTTCAAGTCCAGACGGACAATACCACGACCATGTGCTACCTCAACAAACAGGGCGGCACGCACTCCCGTCTGCTGTGCAAGGAGGCGCTCCGCATTTGGACCCTCGTCAGCTGGTTGGAGGCGGATCTCCTAGCCATCCATGTGGCAGGAGTCTCGAACCAACTGGTGGATGCTCTCAGCCGCCTAGGCCAGACATCCCACAAGTGGCCCCTCCATCCAGAGGTAGCTTAAAGTCTGTTCTCCCATTGGGGCAAACCGTTGGTGGACCTGTTTGCCTCCAGGGAGAATGCCAAGCTGAGTCTGTACCATACCTGCCCCCCTCAGCAGGGCTCGCTGCAGGGGATGCCTTTTCGAGGCCGTGGACCCCAGGTCTCCTCTACGCCTTCCCTCCATTTCCCTTGATCCACAAGGTGTTACTCAAGGTAAGGAGGGACAAGGCGAAGGTGATCCTGGTAGTCCCAGATTGGCCCCACCAGTTCTGGTATCCAGATCTCCTCAGCCTCAGCTGCAGGCCCCCAGAGCAGCTTTGTACACACCCGGACCTGATATCATTGAACCAGGGGAAGGTATTCCATCTGGACCTTCAATCCCTGCACCTCACAGCCTGGTACCTGAGCAGCTAGAGTTCCAGGCTCTGGGTCTTTCTGAGGATGTTTACACTGTGGTGGAGGCATCTTGCAAGGAATCTACCAGGAAATGTTATGCCTTCAAATGGAAGAGATTTTCCATTTGGTGTCAGGGTAAGAGTCTGGACCCCTTATCCTGCTGTGGCTAACATTCTAGACTACCTTTGGTCTCTCTCCAAAGGGGGTCTGCGGTCCTCGACCCTTAGGATGCACCTGGCAGCCATTTCTGCTTGGGTCGGTCAGCCGACATTGGCACAGGCGACAGTGGTCGGGCGCTTCTTCAAAGACCTGGATCACATATCCTCTCCGGTGCGTGAACCTCCACCTCCATGAGATCTCTTGCTGGTTTTGGCAAAGCTCATGGGCAAGCCACTTGAACCCATGCACAAGTGTGAGCTCTCACACTTGTCGTGGAAGACGGCCTTCCTGGTTGCTGTCACATCAGCCAGAAAGACAGGGGCGCTCCAGGCGCTTTCGGTGGACTCCCCTCATCTGGTCTTTCACAGGGACAAAGTTGTCCTGCGCCCCCACCCGAAATTCCTTCCGAAGGTGATCTCAGAATTTCACCTTAATCAGGTGTTGACTCTGCTGGTATACTACCCTAACTACACCTCGGATGCTGAGTACAGGCTCCATACTCTGGACCTGAGACGTGCTCTCTCCTACTATAAGGAAAGAATGGCAAAAATTCATGGAGAGGTTCGCCAGCTGTTTGTCACCTACACTGAAGCCACTTCTGGCAGACCTGCAGCCAAACAGACCATTGCAAGATGGATCACATCATGCATAGGTCTGTACTGTGATTTGGCGGGCAAGGAGCCTCCCAGAGGGTTAAGAGCTCATTCTACCCACCATACTGCTGCATCGGTGGCTGCTTCCAGGGACATCCCTATCCAGGAAATCTGTCAGGCTGCTACCTGGAAGTCAGCAAACACCTTTATTTCCCACTACCACATTGACCTTGAGTCATGCCGGGATGCTGGTTTTGGGGCCTCTGTTCTCTAATCTCTGTTTCCTAAGTAGGGAGTGTGCACCTTGCCTCTCTCCTCCCGGAGAACTGCTAGGAGTCTGCCAAAGACTGTGGATGAACAACATATCCATGCTCCTAGAAGAACAGATTACTCACCTGTAACAGTAGTTCTAGGAGTGGTATATGTTGTTCATCCATACGTATCCACCCGACCTCCCCGGCTTTAGGCGCATCACCTTGCTTCCAGCGGGCTAAGATCTGACGTCATGGGGCGGAGCCGAGGTATTTACCACCCGGGTGGGTGGGAGGTGCCAGCTTGAAGACTTTCCGGCCAGATTGAAAGGGAAAGGGACATGCCAATGAGTGTGGATGAACAACATATACCACTCCTAGAACTACTGTTACAGGTGAGTAACCTGTTCTTTCTTTGGCCCTTCTTATACTGGTCTTCCAGACTATCTTATGTCCGGTTTTTGTTAGGCTATCCTTCTAGGTTAGTTACGCTGCACCTCCTCAGAAAAAAGGCACTGAGGCGGTTGGAGAGTTGACGCCGAGATAGTCATTGCCGCACGAGCCAAGGCTCGCGGCGCCACTCCTCGCGGCTCCATCTCTGGCGCCGACCCTCCTGCAAAAAAGTTTGCTCCCGCTGGGTCCTAGCGCCTCCTGCGTAGCTCCCATCAGTGTGAATGAGTGGTGGAGACTTCATCCAAGAAGATCAAGAATTACAGTAGGTACGTAATTTCCATTTCCCACCAAAGGAAGCAAGGAGGCAGCCAATCCATGTCACCTGGTGCAGGTCTTTGGGCCTTTCTCCTGGGCCTGTCCCTCTCCCTCTGGTACTGTGGAAGAGCAGGGTTCTCCTCAACCTTGCCTCGCTGAGACACCGGAGGCCCTGGGGGGTGTGTGTCTGGTAGACAGCTGGTGCCTTCTGGGCAGCCGTCTGAACACCCCCGCAATCTGTCCACCCTGGGCAACAGATGTCACCAGTGGTGAAGTCGAAGCTATACGCTCGGTCTACACTGGTGGACACCTTGATGTCATGGCCTAGTGCTGCCCCAGCTCCTGACAACGTTCACAGTGTTGCTGAGCGAGGTGGTGCTGTCTGTGACATCAGGCTCTTTCCTGGTATGGTACTGTTTGTGGTGCAGAGAGAGGGACTGAAACGGGGTCCGGGCAGCGTCCAGTCACAGATGGAGGTGTGGATCTCTGACTTGAGCGGTGTTTGTGGCTCTGAGGAGGAGGCCCATGCCAAATCTGGTAACGGATATGGCACCAGTCCTGTTGTCAGTTCTGGGCCTGCAATTGGGCATGGTGCCAGTGACAATGCCAACTTCAAGTTCATGGAGCGACACTGGACCGGCCTCCGACACTTCTTGCAGTGTTGGTGGCATGAACAGGCTTGAGGTAGGTGCCGGAACCAGCACTGGGCCCAGTACTGAGGATGGTGCTGGCCGCAAAACCAGGGGGAGTCTTGTGAGTAGGTTATTCCCTCACCCTGAGTTTGGTGCCAGAGGCGACACTGGCTCAGGGTCGGGTCAGCCGAGTTGCAGAGTTCTGATTGACCCTATGGCCAAACCCATATCTGGTGAGGACCGGAGCTGCCCCAAGGGACTGAATAGCTCTGCTGTCCTCACGTAGAGATTCTTGCCTACGGGCATTGAAGAGATCATTCCTCTTCTGTAGATCAACCCTGTTTGGACAGATTCACCATGGTCTTCCCAGGGCAAGGTTTGCTGGGCATTCCCACAGCCCAGTCATAGACCCTAGATCCTCGGGCTCTTCTCTCCCTCTTGGGTCTATGCAGCCTCTTCCTGATCTTCCAGGGATCATGGGTCCTCTTAGACCCCTCACCTGGAGTCAGCATGGAAGCGTGGCTGGTGTGCTGTTCCAGGACCATACCAATGCAAGCCATGTCCAGTTCCTACATGGCCCCCAGCTGCCACCTGCTTCCAGGTCCAGTGCCTCCACTCTGTCTGCATTCTCCTCAGAGGGCACGGAATCCTCCCAACACCTGTCTTCGACTTCTGAATACTTTCTGTACTAGAGATTCCTGACTAACATGCTGGAAGCACTGGACATTGGCACCATAGCCATGCGCAATACCCTGTCCACACAGCTGGGACTCATAGGAGCTTTCAGTAATGACCACTGTGTCATTCTTCCCTGGCCTAAGGCTTTTGAGGAATGTTCCAGACAGTTTGGAGACTTCTCTTCACTGTTCTTCCAGTACACAGGGACATCTACCAGAGGTGTTGTGCATCCTCTTTTTCTGCAGGCACAGTATCTCACTCCACTTTGCTTCTTCAGGTCTTGCAGACCCCAGATAAGCCTCATTGCCCAGTGCATGACCAGCCTCGAGATGCTGACTCTGTGCAGAAAGATGCTTTAGAAAGGAAGGTTTTCACCTCGGCTGGTACCATGACGTGCATTGCAGCACATTAGGCAAACTTGGCTGCTTATAACAAAGACTACAGTGCAGCTAGGTCAGCTCCTAGTTGCCTTGTCACACTCTGAGTTAGTTGGGCAAGCCATCTGCCTTTCTGTCTAGCGTCTGGAATTGGCGAGGCATCAGACAAGGGCATTGTACGATGCCAGTGAGGTGACCTCCAGGCTGGTGGGAACTGGAGTCTGCATTCAGTGGATGGCATGGCTTCACCTCTCCTGACTAACACCTCTGTTCCGGCAAAAGGAGCTAAACTTCCAGTTCCAGGAGACTTGCTTTTTTTTTCTTGTAGAGTCAGTTGGGGAAACTTGGGGGGGGGGGGTGCTTTTTACCTTCCGTCTGACTGAACATTCTCAGGTCTCGTCAGACCAGTGAGGAGTCCCTGCCTTCAGGTGTTCTCACAGAGGGCTGAAGGTGACCACTGCCCTCAGGGTGAGCCAGTTCCTCCCTAACTGGGAAACCTGGTACCCGGACCCATATGTATGAATCAGTGATGAAGACTGATTCATGGAAGATATGGAAATGACTTGCTCACTATTACTTTTGATCTTCCAGAATATCTTAATCATTGATTTAGATGCCCGCTCACCATCCTTCTCTCAGCCAAAAGGCAGGGCCTCTGGCAGCTCACCATTTGGGCGCTGGCAGCACGTGCTGCTTCTGTCTCCTCTGACGTGGCCCATAGATGGTGGCTGTTTTTGTGAGGGAAAAAAAAAAGGGCAGGGCATTCTGGTGCCAACGCTCACCAAAAAATAAAAAAACACACGTATACACACACAAAGGGAGTGAGGGCCTCTTGGCTTCCCCACCAACCACAAGAAAAGCATTTATATTTTTTCTCATGGAGTGGATTTGCTTCTTACCGCTTGTCAATTCTCTATGTGTGTTGGGTCTTACCTACTCCGCCTGGAGCATGCCAGAGGAGATAGCCACATCTTGCCTGCAACTCCTACACTCTATATCCCCCTTTTCTCTCCAATCTTCATAGAGAAAACAAGGTTGTGAGTTTACTGTCAAGTTTACGCAGGCTTTATCTGGTAACATGGAGCTGTTATTTTTGGGAGTCCAGATATTCAATTTTTTGCCATCCCTTTTGCAGGGAGGTGTCCCAGTTTGGACTTTTCCTTAGCTACTTTTTTGCATTTATTATACTTTCTCCACTGAACTCTGACTGGCCCACTGCCTTGGCCACCTCTATCACCTGCCCCGCCATCCCCAGGACTTACTTTGCTCCTTGTGTCCCCATGTATGACTCCCCACAGGAAGGGCTGACTGAGGGCCATCCCTTAACCCTGGACAGAGTTACAGAGTTGGTGTGGGAGTGAAAGCCTGGTGTGAGATCTGCAGCAGGGCAGTGGGTGGCATTTTTCTTAGTTTGGGGATTTTTGCATGCTTCTACCCCATCCCTGAGTGTCATGGAGATGATCCTGACAGCGAGACGTCGGAGCGACAACACTTCCTCCCTGTGTCCTGGCTCCAGCCTGCATTGCCACCTGTTTGTCACCCAGGTAGCAGTAGTACAATGGAGACCAGGATCCCTCCCTCCCTGGAGGACGTGAGTGTCCATGAGGCGCTCAGCCATCTTCCCTGGCCAGCCCTCCAGCAACCCAGGCTTATGCCCGAACCCACGTCGCTGGCATTGCAGGCGGTGGTGCTACCGCTGTGCTGGTTGGCCAGTCTCCTTTAGCTGCTTTTGCCAGAGCCATTTGATCAGGGCAGCTGCCCTGTGTTTTTACACATCATTATCCACACTCTGTCTGGCTAATGGGAAGACACTTTGGCTCCTTTTTGAGACCCACCATCCTTGTGCCACCTAGTGGGACAAACCCTTAGCCTCTAACTTGGTAGGTGGGTTCCGTTTGGTTGTTTATTTTTGTATCATATATCCTTTTACTATCCCTTTGGGCTAGACAAAATCTAGTCCTCTGTTGTTTTCTCTCCACTTTGTTTCTCTCCTGTGATCAGAACTGAGGGAGTAGACAGTTATTGGCTGGTACGCAGCACCATATGGATACGTGAAGCACTCAAGTGGCATCAGTAGCCGACATTGGCTCCCTCCCTAGAAGAAAAAAGCTCCTGCGGGGGTCCTTATGCCTCTGGCCCTAGACCCGTATGTATGACTCAATGGGGAAGATATTCTGGAAGATCAACAGTTACAGTGAGTACGTAATTTTTATTTCTGGACAGGACCCGGGTTCAGACCTTCCTTCCAGACAGCAGACTACAGGCAGCCTTGCAGAAATCATGCTACATCATGGAACACAAGACTGTGCAGGCTAATTCCGTGCAAAGCATGCTTGGAATAATAGACAACCCAGTGGATGCTTTGTGCACAATGGCCACGGACATCACACCCTCAAAATTATACCATACATGTGACCGTACCTTATTTAGTTTGATAATATTTGTTTAGATATTTGTAGTTTTGAATGATTTTGTTTTTGTGGGGCTTTGTTAATTTTGATTGTTTTTGTTTTATTCTGCTGTGTTTGGAATGTATTGGCAGGTGGCCCCTTCCCGGTCAGGTGCTACTCTGAACTCTGGGATCTCTGCCCCTTTAATTGTCCCCCACTTCCCAGTGAGGTCTATGGATGTTGCGGGGTGTTGGGGATTGTGAGTAGGAGGTGTAGTGGGGGAGACCCTGGACCTTGGGGGTGAGGTGAGCGGAGTGGCCAGATTGGGGTAGTGGGGTCCAGGAGATGCCCTGGGGTGAAATGGGTCTTGGAGCGTGGTCTGCCATGCCTGATACCCATACCCAAGGGCTCCACATTTAGTGGGCCTGTGTCTCGTCCAGCTTTGGTATCCCATCTAGCTCGAGTGATATTATGCAATGCCAGGTCCATTAAAAACAAGACAGCTATTATTGCTGATCTTGTTGGATCAGCAGACCTGGCTTGCATCATTGAGAGCTGGCTGGATAGAAATTCTGGCCCATTTTGGAGTCGGCTATTCCAGCCGGATTCTCTGTGATATACCGCCCGAGGTTGGATCGCAGGGGTAGGGGTGTAGCAGTCTGTTTTAGAACGGAATTGGGTCTTGTAGCTATGCCAGTTAGGGAGACCCGATCCTTTGAGTGTACTGTTGTCTCAGGTGTGGGGTGCAGGATTCTTCTCATCTACTGTCCACCCGGGGGTGAGACGCAGTTTCTGCAGGAAGTCGCAGACTTCGTTGCTGACATGGTATTGGAGTCCCCCAGATTGATGGTTCTGTGTGATTTCAATGCCTGGGTGGACGACGAACTCTCGCAATTTGTTCAGGACTTCCTTCAACTTATGAATTCATTGGGTCTCACGCAGGTGGTTGCCTCTGCAACACATAACTGTGGTCACTCATTGGACCTGGTCTTTCTACTGGGTATGGAGATCTCTGATATGGTGGTGGAGCCAGTCAGGTGGTCTGACCATCACAATATAAGAGTCAATTTCTGAGCTCCCCCCAGTAGACCTACCATTGTGGAGATGGTCCGGTACCGTCCTTAGAGGGGTTTGACCCATGATGGTCTGATGACGGTGCTGGATCTATCGGGATTACCTAATGCAAGCGTGGGTCCAGACAATCTGCTGCTAGCCTATAATAGGGCTGTGATAGAGATTCTGGATTCCATTGCTCCTGTCCATGTTCATCCCCTCACCCTTCACCCTCGGTCCCCTTGGTTTGATAGGACTCTGAGGGAGTTGTGGTGAGTCAGACGAAAGTTGGAGCGTTGCTGGCGAAAATTGGGCCTTGATGCTGACAAACTTAAATTGATGGACCATTTATAGGGAATATCAGTCCGCTATCTCTCGTAAGAAGGCAGAGCTCCTGTCCAGGGAGATAGCCGCAGCACAGAATCGACCAGCCCAGCTCTTTCGAACTGTGGACAGATTGTGCAGTCCAGTCTGTCTGCAGATCCAGAGAGCATTTTCACAGGAAAAGTGTGATGAGTTTGCTCGATTCTTTGCTGATAAGGTGGCTGACATCAGGTCCGAGATTCAACTGACTAACTAGCTCCAATGGGGGTAGCGGCAGTCAGTGGGAGGCTACAGTTCCTCAGTTTGAATGGTCTGACTTTGACCGGTTGGAGATCGTTGATGTCATGCACATTGTCCAGAGTATAAGGCCGACCTGCTGTGGTTTGGACCCGGGCCCAACCCACCTCCTTGTAGGGTGTGTTCAAGTCATCGGCCCAGTCCTAGCAGAGATTATCTGGTGTTCATTTGAGACAGGTGAGTTTCCGGACTCCCTGAAGGAGGCGGTGGTGATCCCCCTCCTTAAGAAACCTTCTCTTGACCCGGATTGTCCTGCCAACTACAGGCCAGTCTCTAACCTCCCCTTTGTGGGGAAGGTTATCGAGAAGGCAGTGGTGCTGCAGCTGGAGAATCACCTTACCATCTATGATATCTATGATCCTCTCCAGTCAGGATTCCAGAAGAGGCATAGAACAGAGACTGCCCTTGTTCGGGTGCTCATTGATCTGATAGTGAGGGATTAGAAGAGCCGTTCTGTCTTGGTTCTTCTTGATCTCTCTCTGCATCATTTGATACCGTGGACCATGTGGTGCTGCTGGAATTTCTGCGGATGATCTGTGGCCTGTCTGGTACAGTCTTCAGATGACTCCATTCTTTCCTCACTGGCAGATCTGAGGGTGATGTCTGGGATTTTTTCTTCTGACCCATTCTTTCTGCTGTGTGGGGTTCCGCAGGGCTGTGTGCTGTCACCTGTGTTGTTTGCGGTGTACATGCTGCTGTTGGGAGACATTGTAAGGCGGTATGGGTTGGGTTTTCACTACTATGCAGATGAGACTCGACTCTCCCTGTCCTTTGTGCCTGAGCAGGATAGTGCGGTCTCGGTGTTTAATAGCTGCCTCACTGAGATTCAGGACTGGATGAATGCCAGCTGGTTGAGGTTGAATCTGGACAAGACAGAGGTTCTGGTGGTGGATCTGAGTCATCGGGTAAAGGGGCTGGTGGCTGGCTCTGCCTCTGTGCTTTGGCCTGGTGGTAGCCAGCTGTTGACCTCTGAACAGTTGCAGAATCTGGGCGTTATTCTTGATGATGGGCTGATGCTTCGTTCTCAGGTGTCGGCCATTGTCAAGTCCTCTTTTTACCACCTAAGGAACATTGCCTGGATTAAGCACCTTGTTCCGCCTGGCGACCTTCCTACTCTGGTCCATGCCTTTGTGACCTCTCTTCTTGATTACTGTAAGTCCCTGTACCTAGGGTTGGTATCCGCCACTTGTAGCTAGTGCAGAACGCGGCAGCCAGGCTGCTGACAGGGCTGCCTCAGTCGGGTCATGTCACGCCTGTGCTCCATGGTCTGAACTGGCTGCCAATTCAGTGGTGGATCACCTTTAAGGTCGGTTTGTTGACCTTCAAGGCCCTACACGGACAGGGGCCGAATTACCTGCAACAGCTCTTGTGTCCCTACAGCCCCTGCCGACCACTCCGTTCCACTGACGAGGGATTGCTAGATGTTCCCAGGGTTTGGTTGAAGACATTTGGGGCTGGGGCTTTTGCATTTGTGGCCCCTACCCTGTGAAACTCTACCTCGTCAGGTACATGAGTGCTTGACTGTGGAGAGCTTTAAAATTGCTCTATAAATACACCTGTTTGACCTGTCTTTTCCAGACTATTGACTTTTGCTGTAGGATTGCTGGATTAATTGCATGTTTTTAGTAAGATATTTTTTATTCTATTTTTACTGTTTAAACGCTATGATCAGTGTGAATAGCACTTTCTAAATAAAGCTGAATTGAATTGAATTGAATACCCCTCATAAGGATCCTGATGTGGTGCTTAGTGGCAGGGTTTCCCCCTTCTCCCTACCACAGCCAGGGGTGACCCTCACCACAGGTGCCTTCCTGCTGGGCTGGGGAGCCCACTGTCTGGGTCTTCAGACACAAGGTGTCTGGCACCCGTCAGAAACGCATCTCTACATCAGTGTACTGGAGATGTGAGCAGTTCTGTATGTTCTGAAAGCCCTAGTGAACTTAGTCATAGAAACATAAATGCTGCTAGTAGATAATGACCTCCTGGCTCACCTAGTCTGCCCTATTTTCCCTGCCTATAGTGACACCACAGACCCTACTTGGTCTCCGGTCTCCCCCACCTCCTTACTTCTAAGATCCCTTTGTGTCTGTCCCATGCATTCCTGAATCCTGTAACCATTTCAGCCCCCACCACCTCCACTGGGAGGCTGTTCCATGTGTCCACCACCCTCTCTGTGAAGAAGTATTTCCTTACATTTCCTTTCTACCCCTTTCCATCTTCACAGTGTGACCACTTGTCCTTAAGCATCTTTTTTTTTTTTTTTAAATGCTACCCTCTTGTACCTTGTTTTTACCTGTGAGGTACTTGAATGTTTCTGTCATATACCCCTTTTCCCTCCTTTCCTCCAGGGAGTACATATTTAATTCCTTAAGCCTCTCCCCGTAGGGCTTTTGATAGAGGCCATGCACCATTTTGGTTGCCCTTCTTTGTACCGCCTCCACCCTATCTATATCCTTGCAGAGATGGGGCCTCCAGAACTGTACACAGTACTCGAGGTGTGGTGTTACCAGTGTTCAATACCGGGGTATAATTATCTCCCTCTTACTGCTGATGATTCCCCTGCTTATGCAACCCAGCATCCTGCCAGCCTTCCCCACTGCCTTGTCACACTGTTCAACTACCTTCAGGTCATCAGAAATGATTACCCCCAGGTCCCTCTCCTGCTTTGTGACTATTACTACATTTCCTCCCAATTGATATTTTGCCCTCAGATTTGAGTGCCCCATGTGTATGATTTTACGCTTTTTAGCATTAAAACCCAGCTGCCATACCCGTGACCATTTTTTCCAGTTTTTTAACTTGTTCCTCATTCTTTCCACCACCTGGTGTGTCCACTCTGTTGCAGTTTTGTCTTGTCTGCAAACAGGCATATTTTCCCTTCTAGTCCTTCTGTAATGTCACTAATAAAGACATTGAAGAGGATCAACCCTAGTACTGATCCTTGTGGCACCCCACTGGTCACTTTATCTGCTCCAGAGTGGATGCCATTTACTACCACCCTGTGAATCATTTTGCCCAGCCAACATGCTACTGATTTTACTACTTTCAGAAGTACTCCTAGGCTCCCCAGCTTGCTTATCAGTCTTCTGTGTAGAACTGTGTCTAAGGCCTTACTGAAATCCAGGTAGGCCATGTCCACTGCTCCTCTTTGATTCACTTCCTTGGTTACCCAGTCAAAGAACTTGATCAGGTTTGTCTGGCAAGACCTCCCCACTGTGAAACCAAGTTGCCTCCGGTCCTGTAGACTATTGGTAATCATTGTTTCGCTATTGTGGCGATGTTAAAATTTATAAAGACAATGACCACTTCATGTGTATCCATTGCCTCGGCAAAGACCACAACATTATAGCCTGCTCAGTTTGTCAGAGCTTTAACCAGGCAACCAGGAGACATTGCAGAAGGGATATCACTAGCAGGAGGTGGTGATGCCATTGTATAAAACATTAGTAAGGCCTCACCTGGAGTACTGCATGCAATTCTGGAGGCCGCACCTGCGCAAGGACATAGATAAGGTGGAGACTATCCAGAGAAGGGCAGCAAAGATGGTGCAGGGCTTGTACCACAAAACATATGAGGAGAGACTAAGGGACCTCAATATGTACTCACTGGAGGAGAGGAGAGAGTGGGGGGACATGACTGAAACTTTCAAGTACCTCAAGGGCATAAATAAGTGCAGATGGGGGACCTTTTCCAATGTAGAAAAAGTACTAGAACAAGGGGGCAAAATATGAAATTGGAAGGGTGTAGATTAAGAGTGCATGGGAGAAAGCCACACAGAAAGCGTGGTAGTCGACACTTGGACTAGTCTGCCACGGGAGGTAGTGGGGGCAAGCACAATGGAGGGGTTTAAGCATGCCTGGGACAGGCACCAGGGAAGCTTGAGAGTGGAGGGAGTGATGAAAGGCCATTGATCACATAGGGTCAGTGGCCACATGCAATGTATAGGGCCTACGGGCAGACTGGATGGGCCTTGCAGTCCTCATCTGCTGACAGTTTCTATGTTTCTAAGGCTTTAGAAGTGCATCTAAGTTGAAAGAAATGGAGAAACAGGTTGCAGCAAAGGCGGCTTCACAGTTGTCAGTCGCTTCTGTTCCCTGTTTGCTACTGATCCGCCAATCCCTGAGGTAGATGGCATCTGTGTCTGACTCATCCAAGAAGAAGAGGTAAACCTTCTGAAAAAGACGGGTCCCAGGCGCCGGCCATGGATCCTAACACCCACCCCGACCATCCCTCAGACACCAAGGTCAGGGTCTGGCACTGGCTCGCCTCCCCCACCAGGGGATTCTCATCCCATACTGCCGTTGGGCACAGTCCCCTGTCCTGTCCTGTCGATGGTTCTGCCATCGGTGACCTCTTTGGAGGCAGTCGACGTGTAGCCCCCACTTCAGAGCATGTCAGAGCTCTTCCCGCACCTCTTGCCGCCATCGCTATTGTTTCCCTCATCGCCCTCGGCTGTGCCATTGTCGGCGTTGCAGTTCTCAGTTCCCACTGTCGTTTTGAGCCTTGAATGGTCTCCTTCGATGGCTCCTTTTTCATTGTCTCCTCGTCCCATTGACTCTTAGCTGATGATGGTCAACATCAATGAGGAACTGAAATATAATCCAGAGTATATGGGAGAGGAGGAGGAGGCTGTGGATGAAGAAAAGTAAGCAAATAATGTAGCAGGCTCTAGCTGTACTCTTTCTTCCTGTTTGCAGGAACGTGTGAAAACACTCTTAGGTCTCTACTGAGGATGCCTCCTTTCAGGCTTTCCTTAAACAGGTGCGGGCTAAATTGAGTTTTCAAGTAGAGAAGGAGGATTCCTCCAGGGGAATTCTCTTTTGAGTTCCTGGAGGTCTCTGCTTCCCCAACAGTTATTATTCCTCTTGTGCATTCTGCATTAGAGGATGCCACTTTGGCTGCTTGGCATAGACCAACTCAATTGTCAGCAGTTCCCAGAAAGACTAATAAACAATGACCAGCCCCCACAGCAAAGCCTTATTGTTCCTCACAGCCTGAAACAGATTCAGTGCAAGCAAGCAAGCAAAGTTTTATTTCTAAATCACTCATCCCCGGAGGCTTTTGGTGCTGAACAATGACATGTTAAACAGAACACCAGCAATATAAGATAAAGCAGATCATGAAATAGACTGGGCAGATGAATGGATTCAGCAGTTTACCAGGCAGAAATGCAGTGCTAAACAGCAGCTGGAGAGTAACCTGGCAGTGTTAGACAGTGGCGATTATGGCTACTCATGAGAAATGAGAAGCACCCAAATGCATGAGTTCTCTCCCTCCTGATAAGGAGTCAAGGAAGCTGGATGTGATGGGGAAAAATAAGTTTTGTTTTTGCTTCACTTGGCTTAAGGACTGCAAATTATCAGCCTGTCATTATAAAATATCAGAGTTGCCTTTGGAAGGCAATGGCCTTCCTGGCTGAGAAAATGCCTGAAGGCCAGGACAAATTATGGGCAGAGCAGACTGTTGTTAGTGGACAGGAGGCTGGAAAGCACCTGCTCAAGTCTGCCTATGACACGTCAGATGCTGCTGCCAGAGCTGCTGCCTCTGGGATTTGCCTTCACTGCCACTCTTTGTTAAGGGTGGCCGGTTTGGCCCCTGCTGTACAACTGTCTGTGCTAAATGCTCCCTTTTAAGGAAAGGTGTTGTTTGGCACTGACAGAAAATACATTGAGGGATTTCAGTCCTCAAAAATGACGTTACGACCTCTACATACTTTGAACCCTAAACCCGAGGAAGTGGTAGAGGTTCTTTTCACAGGCCCTGTGCCCGTCCAGGCTATGGTTATTCAAGAGGCCAGTTATGTGGTTCCCAGAGGCCTCAACCTTCCACTTACCAAGCTGCAAACCTGCCTTGTGGTGCCCGTGCCAGACTTGCAGAAGGTCAGACCATTACCTGCACCTGGCTGCCCCCAATGCTTTCGGACTCCCCTTCCCTTCCTGTGACCTCACTACCTCAGGAAGTTTTGGTGGATGGCCGAATCTCCTCCTTCTTATAAAAGTGGGGGGAAGTCACTACAGATTCCTGGGTCCTGGAGGTATTTCAGCAAGGACATGCCCTAAAGCTCCTTACTGTTCCTTCAGGGCCCCCAAATTGCCCAACAGATAATTTCAGAACAGAACAAAGGCTGTGATTCTTGGTATGTACTTGTCCCAAAATAAACCAGGGATCTGAGGCCCATACTTGACCTTCAAGGACCGAATCTTTCATTGAATTCAATACGTTTTGAATGGTCTCTCTGGAGTTCTTCTTCCTCCTCTTGCTAAAAGGGGATTGGATGGTTGCTTTGGACATGAAGGACGCACACCTTCATGTCAGGATCCATGAGTCACACAGAAAATACCTTTGTTCCTGCACCAGGGCTGCACTACCAGTTTCGTGTCCTTCCATTTGGTTTATGCTCTGCACCGTGTGTATTTACCAAGCTTGAATATGCAGGATGCAGACTAGCATATTCTGGTACACCCCAACCACCTCAGATACCTCTGGTTCTTTTTGCTGGGGCAGCTTAACAGTTCAGAATCCTGCCTTTGGGCTCTCCTCAGTGCCTCGAGTCTTTACAGAGTGCTTTCCAGTGCTCGCAGTGCACCTGACAAAGATAAGAATCCAGGTTTGCCATACCTGGATTTTTGGCTGATAAACAGTCCATCCGGGCAGGAGATGGAGCAGGCAGTGACCACAGCCATTCGGTCCTTCACCTCCATGAAGGGTTCTGCTGAATCTAGTGAAGCTCATCTCCAACCCTTACAGCAGCTGCTGTTCATAGGAGCTCTTCTGGATACTACCAAGGCCCAAGCATTTCTTCCAAAGGGCAGAATGCAGGCAATCCTGCAGATGGCATACTACTTCATGGAGCGCAAAACTGCAAGCCAACTCCACGCAATGAATGCTATGTCTAATGGCCTCCTCAGTGTTCACAGTGCCCCTGGCACAGTTGCAAATGTGATTGTCTTAGTGGATGCTCAGTGAGCAGTTGTAATAAGCATCACATCCTCAGACCTACCCCATTCAGGTGACTAAGCACCTGCCTTGGTCACTCACATGGTGGTCAGTGGAGGACAGTCTCTTCCAGGGTTTTCCCTTCTCCCAGTCAGGGCCTCAGGTGACTCTCAACACGGATGCATCCCTATTTGGATGGGGTTCCACTTTCAGGGTCTCCATACACAAGGTGTTTGAGACCCATTAGCTGTTTTGTATGGCCTACGAGCCCTAGTCCTCCTCCAGACAGACAACAAATCTGTGATGTATTACATTTAACAAGGAGGAGAACACCCTTACCCTCTCTGCAGGGAGGCGATAAGAGTGAGAGTGGTGCCTGGAGCAGGGGATCCTGTCCCAAGCCCTCCATCTACCAGGAATCCAGAACACTCTGGCAGACGAATTCAGCCAACACAGGCCAATCCTCATGAGTGGTATCTAGTTCCAGACATCCTGAGATCATTGTTTGACAAGTGGGGCACCCCAGATGTGGACCTTTTTGCATCCCCATTCAAAGCCAGACTGCCTCGATTCTGCTCCAGAAATCCGGGGCATGGTATTATTTGTCAGGATGCATTCAGATTGTAATGGCAAAATCTATTTCTTTATGCATTCACACCAATCCTTCTAGTGCAGAGGGTATTGCTCAAACTGGAGGTGCACTGGGGCAAGATGATACTGGTCACCCCCTGCTGGCCTCGACAGATATGATTTCCTCTGTTGAACAGACCATCAGTCAACGAACCTGGGATTCTTCCACTCAGGATGGACTTATTGACTCAGGGTCACCTGTTCCATCCCAGCCTGCACTCCCTTCACCTTCAGGCCTGGCTACTGAAGAGACAGAAGTGAACAGGTACAAGGTATCTCAGAGGATCTCTGAAATACTTTTAGCTACCTGCAGACCTTCCACTAGGAAGATTTACACAGCCAAATGGAACATTTTTCCATTTGGTGCTCCAGAAACTTCATGGACTCTTTTGGTGCCCACCATACTAATTCCAGAATACTTGCTGGACCTTTCTGATACTGGCCTACAGTATTCTTAAGTTAAGGTCCATTTGTGTGCTATTTCTGCACACCAGGAGCCCATCAGTACTCTGCACCTGGGAGATCTGCCACTGTTCAAGAGGTTCCTTAAGGACATCCTACACACAAGGCTTCTTAACAGGAAGCTGGTGGCTACCTGGGATATCAGCCTTGTGCTTGATATGCTCACTTGCAAACCTTTGAGCCCCTTGCGACATGCGAGCTGAAGTTTTTAAGTTGGAAATTGATATTCTCGTGGCCACCACTTCTGCTCGCAGTGTGTCTGAAATCCATGCCTTGGTCACAGATCCTCCGTATACTGTTTTCCACAAGGACAAGGTAGTTCTTTGCACACACCCTAAGTTCCTGCCAGAAGTGGTATTGGACTTCCATCTGTATCAGCCTCTGTGCTGCTTACCTACCGTGCTAACTTCCAGAATGGACTCTCCATTCTGTGGATGCTTAGAGAGGGCTCTTACGTTTTACCTGGTCATAACTAAGGACTTTGGCAATCCAAACAGCTCCTGGTCTCCTTCAATCTCAGTTGAAAGGGATAGCCTATTACAATCCAGTGCACTTCTGCCTGGATTGTAAACTGCCCAAACCACCGCTTATGCATGGCACAGGTCAAGCTGAAAGGTCAGGTACATGCATACTTCATCAGAGCAGTTGCCACGTTCCTGGCAGAGGTTCAATCTGTACCTATTGGTGATATCTGCAGAGCTGCTGCTTGAAGCACCAAGAACACCTTTGTTAAGCACTATGTCCGGGATGTCCATGCCAGACAGCATACAACCTTGGCAGGGCAGTCCTGAATGGAATTCTGTTCTGAGTGAGCCTTTGGCTCCTGCCACCCTAGTGCAGGGAATTTTCTGTGAGCTTGGTACTCTGACCCACTAGTGTGAATCAGTGGTGAAGACTGATTTCTGGAAGCTATGGAAATTATGTACTCACCGTGCTTGATCTTCTAGGAGTACCATCACCATTTATTCACACACCCACCAGCCATCCCCCGGGCTCACTCCAGTGTGTTTCATTGGCCTTCATGCCTTGTTCTTGGTTTGGGCTGTAAAGATACTGTGTTACGGTTTTATTGACTCTTCTTTTAAGGGTCACCAGTGCTATCTTATGCCCTTAGGTTAAGTGCATAAGTACTTGTTTGGATTATGCTGCAGCTCCTCAGTACAAAAGGTACTGAGGCGGTTGAGGGCTGGTGCTGAGGTAAGCCATGCAGCGCGAGCCAGTCTTGCAATGCCATGCATGCACGCAGCTTACCTTGGTGCCAGCTCTCCTGAAAAGTTCTGGCCCCTGCTGGGTCCTAGCACCTCTGGTCAAGGCCCACTAGTGTGAATAAATGTATTTATTTAGCTTTTGTTGACCAGGTAAGCACACTAGACAAAAATGCCTAATCTTCCTGGACATTATATCTCCACCACTCATTCACACTAGTGGGACTTTGCCGGAGGCACTAGGATCAAGCGGGAGCCAAAAATCTTCAAGGGGGCCGGCACCGAGGTAGGGCCGTGTGGAGTGACACCGTGAGACCAGCTCATGCCGTATAGGCAACCTCAGCGTCACCCCTCCAACCGCCTCAGTTCCTTTTTTTCCCGCCGTCGAGTGCGCTTCAATGATGTCGACGCTCACCCGCCAGAAGTCAAATCTTCACGTCTATATGACAGCAGATTTAGTCATTCAGTTTTGATTTGTAATATTATGTTTTCTTATCTATTTAAAAAAAAAAGGTTTTAATCAAAAAGAACACAGAAGTCTTCTTCAGTCTGCCTTCAAAGGAGTTGACCATGAATGATGACGGTAGGGAGACTTCGCGTGAAAGCTGTATTTCCAGTTGCACTGGGTCCGATCTGTCACCCTCTACGGAGGGTGGGTCTGACTGTGGGTAGTCTGGTGCTTGGGACGAAGGGCGGTCCTCCCGAAAGCACAAAAAGAAGCGGGCCCGTTCCCGAGCCTCATCAGAAACCCAGCCCCACTCGGCCTCGAGCTCTTCTTCATCCCACCGGTCGAAGAATAAGTGGTACCACTCGAGGTCGCCCTTTGGTATGTCTGCACGATGACTGTCAGTAATGGGAGACAGAAGGCCGACTCTGTCAGGGTCGTCTGTGGCCTCTGTTCCTAGTAGCCGACATCCTCAACTCTGTAGTCCCTTCCTGTCCCCTGGGGGGGTCCTCTAGTGAGCAGTTTCATCACTGGTCTGCTCTTGTGGAGCAGTGGGTTTGGCAGTTGTCCCGACTTTCCGAGCCTGCGGAGTCGGCCTCGGGGCCTTCAGGCCTTTGGGTTTCAAACCCGTGGGCAGGACGATTGGGGCTTCCTAGTCGCACGGCACCTTCCCCGGGGCTGTTGATGCCGTGCTCTTGTGCTTTTCCCCCTCACATGGCTGCGGCGCTGGGGCCACTACAGGTACCATTTTCTCTTACTCTTGTTTTCAGATCTCCATCCTTGGGTGCTCCAAGAGTTGGGTTGGTGTCTCCGGGCACTGGCGTGGTGCCGATTGCAGTGCCACTTTTGACTCTGGTCTTGGCGGGGCTGCTCTCGCAGCACCAGTACCACCTCGGATACTGGGATTCTCAACCCCGATTCGAGGAGTACCTCCTCCTGCTCTCTTTCCTCCCTTTCCTTTATATACTATCCCTCCTGGGCTAGTAGGAGACAACATTGAACCTGAACCTGATCCTGATCTGCTATTAGGAGATTACTTTTTTTTTGTTGAAATTTAATATGCTTTATTAGGTTCGAATATACTCTAGCCACATACATTACAGCCAGAAATGAACATAATTGGTGCTTCTAGGAGCGTGGCTATGTTGTTCATCCACACTCTCTGACATGTCCCTTTCCCCTTTAAATCTCGCCGGAAAGTCTTCAGGCTGGCTCCTCCCACCCACCCAGGTGGTAAATACCTCAGCTGCGCCCCATGACGCCTTATCTTCCTTTCCGCTGGAAGATTCAGGTTCCCTCGTGATACCTCAGCAGTTCGTACGCCCTGGATTCTCAATGTCAGTTTTCACCACAAACACTTTCTCTAAAACTCATTACAGTTTACGATTCCGATCCTAGCGCATCAGAGATGTAGGACAAATCTTCCCCCGGATTTCGCCGGTGTCCCTGTGGTCAGAAAATGTTGCGCACCGATCCCCACCTCTCGTGTGTCTATTGCTTAGGTGTCATACATGACACCACCTCTTGCACCATCTGTCTGGCCTTCCATCCCAACATCCCGGATGACCGCAAGGCATGCCTGAAATTGTGGAGACCGGAGCTTCACCATCCCCCGGTGAAATCGAAGGAGGCAAGGTAGGTGGTTTCCGCGGTTGCGGGATCCACCGAACAGCTCGATCAGATGGCGGCTTTCAAAGAGGAAGCTGCTCAAGCTTCGGCCAGCCAAAGTTTTTTCGTGCCTCTCAACCTTGGCTCTACCTTTACTGGGTCCTTTCAGGAGTTGTGCCAGTCTCTCCCCATCAGGGGTGAGGCACCCTTGGGCTCGCACTCCTCCCGCCCCTTGGAAGAGGGACAAGGACCCCAAGTCTTCTTTCTCCAGAAGAAGACATTCCTGGGACCGAGAGAGAGGTCCGACTCACAGGAACTTGTGGTCTCGACCTCGGTTGAGATCGCTTCCTTGGCCGCCGGCTCTTCGGACCTTCCATCAGGCCAAGGCTCCGAGACCGAGGAAATAGCTGTTCCGGCCGAGATCACTCTTGACCCAACTGAGCCTTTGTCGCTGACTCTGGTTAGCGACTCCTTAGAAAGGATGCCTGCCCTTTCCTTTCCCGACAAGAAGACCCAGCCCTTGGGTGTCACGATCGAGGCAAAGGTGCCAGAACCTCAGTTCTCTCTGACTCCAGCATCTCCTGACCGAACAAGCTGACCCCGTCAGTCTCGATCGACGACCAGGACCCCTTCAGTCGAAAAACCGAAGAAAGGTCACAAGCACCCCAGAAAGAAGCGTCGCCATCGATCCTCATCCTACTCAGATGAGGAGAGACTTCGATGGAAACTCCATCAACATTATTTATTTATTTATTAAAGTTTCAGAATTACGATCTTTGAGTCAGAGACTCCTTTGCAAAGTCTCCACGTCTGGACAAACATACAGATTTATGTGAGAAAACATGCTATGAGGATCTCATGTGGCAACAGCTGATTCTGACTGGTCAAAAGCCAGCTCCACCAGCAGCACCAGCCATTACTTGGCCCCCGCCTCTCAGGCTGACGCCGACCCCTCCGGAACCGAAGGCTTCGGTTCCCCCACCTGTGGGGCCGGCACGTATTCCAACTCGGCCTATTTCGGTCTCTTCACCTATACTGGTGGAACCACCGCCTAAGCAGCTTCAGGGAGGGGCTCCCTCAAAAGAGGACCAGACAGACACTGGACTGCCCCATCGTCTGTCCATCACTGTTGTCCCCGATCGCCCTCAGTGCATTGAGGGAGACATAGGTGGGAGACCATTATATCCTGACTCTTCGGACTCGGATGCCATGGGTTTGCACTCACATCACGAGTCATCAGTGGCAGATTTGGAGGAAGGTCCTTCCTCCTTTCAGGGCATCCTCCGCCTGATTTCCGAATCTACCGGAATGCCCTTGGAGCCCATCCAGAAGAAGGCGGAATACCCCCTTACAGATATCCTCAAGAGGGGGGATACCCCGACGGAGGCCATTCCAGTGGCCGAAGCCATTGTTGGCCCAGCCCTTGAGCTATGGCAGTGCCATGCCTCCTGTCCAGCTCCATCTGCCCGCATGGCCCACAAGTACATGGTACCCATGGGGTCCCTGGCGGGGTTCACAGAGCATCCCTCGGCCGAAAGCCTTGTGACTGCTTCTGTGTTCAGATGCACTGGTAGCTCAGCCGACACTGACCACCCTCCGGACAAGGAGTCCAAGAATATGGACCATTCTGCCTGGAAGGTCTAGGCGGCCTCATCCTTAGGCCTTCATCAGGCCAGCTCGGCTGTGATCGTGGCACACTTCTCTCATGCCCTTTTAGGGTCTTTAGATGAAATCCTCCCTCATCTCCCAGCAGACATGCAGACCACAGTGAAGCAAGTCCGTGACCAGGGCCGTGCTGTTGTGAAACAGCAGCTCCCGACGGCCCTGGACATTGGAGATTCCTGTGCCCGCTCCTTAGCAGCCGCATTGGCCACTCACCACAGGGCCTGGCTGAGGTTATCCTCCTTTCCGGCGGATACTCAGCACAAGTTGGCTGACGTGCCCTTCCTAGCCACCGATCTCTTTGGTCCGGGTGTGGCTGGTTACCTCTAGCACATAGAGCAGTCCAATGCCACCTTGGATGCTACCTCTGCGAAGGGTTCTTCAGGCAAGAACCAGCAAAAGCACAAGAAGAAACCTTTTCGGCACTCTTCCCCTGCGGTTAGGCAGCCCTCCTTTCAAGGAGGACAGCAGCAACAGCAGCAGCAGCAGGCTCAAGCTTGGCGCACTAGGCCCAAGCAGGGTCCCCAACAGCCCTGTAAAGGAGGCCGAGGTGCAGGTCCAGGAGCCTCCTCCTCTAAGCCTGCTCAGTGATGGGTCGGGGTTGCCACCCCTACTCCTGTCATGCCAGCTCTGGGTCCTCCCGTGGGGGGCTGGCTCCGTCACTTTCTTTCTGCCTGGTCCGGTAGTCGGCCCTTCGGGACAACATTGCTCAGCTCCTCCGCAAGGAGGCGGTATCTCCAGTGCCGGATCCTCCTACAGACCCAGGCTTCATGTCCAGGTACTTCCTGGTGCCCAAGCGGACGGGGGGGTTGGTGCCCCATCCTAGATCTCCATGACCTGAATCAATATCTCAGGTCTCGCACCTTCCGGATGGTAACTCTGAATCAGATCATACCATCTCTGTAGCGAAACATGTGGTTCTGTTCACTGGATCTACAGGATGCATTCTTTCACATCCCAATCCATCCGTCTCACCAGCGGTTCCTCCGCTTCAGGGTCGAGGGGACCCTGTACGAGTTCTGAGCCATACTGTTTGGCCTGTCATCGGCCCCACGGGTCTTCACCAAGTGCATTGCAGTGGTGGCAGCCCATCTTTGGCATCGAGGAGTTCGGATTTACTCCTATCTTGACGAATGGCTCCTGGCAGGTTCCTCCCTTCAGGAGATGGAGAGGTCCAGGGATCTGGCCCTCCGAACCTGCTCCCAACTCGGCCTCCTTATCAACGAAGCCAAGTCGAAACCCGTGCCCTCTCAGGTGATGGGCTTCATCGGGGCAGAGCTCGACTCTCGTCAAGCCAGAGCTTGGCTCCTGGAGGATAGGGTGGAGGTTCTTTCCTCCTTTGCCCGATCATTTCTGGTTGGGCAGTTACGCCCTGCCCGGGACTTTCTGTGCCTTCTGGGTTACATGGCGGCCTGTACCTCCGTGGTCCGTTGGGCCAGGTGGCACATGCTCCCCCTTCAGTGGGAGCTGGCCGCCCAGTGGACTCAGCGCCAGGGTCATTTTGACCAGCTGATTACTGTAACCCATAAGATGTGGGACGCCCTTCAGTGGTGGACCGCCCCAGAACGGTTGCAGGAAGGGATTCCATTTGTCCGCCCATAGCCGACGGTCGTCCTGACGACCGATGCCTCTGTCATGGTCTGGGGAGCCCACACGGGGGACAGCAGGGCCCATAGGTTCTGGACCCCTGAGGAGTCCCGATGCCACATCTACCTATTGGAGCTCAGAGCAGTCAGACTGGCACTGTCAGCTTTCGCTCCTCGGCTCTGGGGTCAAGTGGTTCACGTCCAGATGGACAATACCACGACCATGTACTACCTCAACAAACAGGGCGGCACGCACTCCCATCTGGTATGCAAGGAGGCGCTCCATATCTGGACCCTCGCCCCACTGGAGACACAGATCACCATCACCACAGATGCATCTCTACTCAAATGGGGAGCTTACTGTCAAGATCTCCATACCCAAGGTCTGTAAAGTCAGGACTAGTCTCAACTTCACATAAATGTCCTGGTAATGAGAGCCATCCTGTACACAGTCCGAGCCCTGAAGGACATCCTCTGTTGCAAAATAATTCTCCTTCAAACAGACAACAAAGTGGTGATGTGCTGCATCAACAAGCTAGGTGGGGTGCACTCATCCCCTGGGCAGAGAAGTGATGAGAGTGTGGGAATGGTGCCTAGAGCACAAAATCCTGATCCAGGCAGTCTACCTGCCTGAAGCCCAGAATGATCTAGTGGATCGCCTCAGCAGAACGGAGGTGGATCCTCATGAGTGGTCTCTCGAAGTAAACGTCATACAGTCACTCTTTGAAGAGTAGGGTTCACCAGACCTGGACCTTTTTGCTTACCCACTCAATGCAAAACTGCCTCTATTCTGCTCCAGAAATCCAGAACCTGGCGTTTTCTGTCAGGATTCATTCTGACTGTGGTGGACAGGACGCTTTCTGTATGCATTTCCTCCTCTTCCCTTAGTTTAGAAGGTGCTGCTCAAGCTGGAGGCACGGGGCAGAATGATCCACATCACCCCACTCTGGCTTCGTCAGATTTGGTTTCTGTAAATCAACAGACTGTCAGAAATTCCACCCAGATAACTTGATCTTCAAACTGACTTTCTGACCCAGGTTCCAGTGGCCCATCCCAACCTGAGATCCCTTCATCTGTATGCATGGCTCCTGAGGAGATAGAAGTGGATAGATCTGATGTCTCACATAGAGTCTCAGACATTCTCCTACTGGCACGCAAGCCAGCTACTAGGAAAACTTACACAGCAAAGTGGAAGTGTTTCTGTCTGGTGTGCAAAGTCCTCCCTGGATCCCTTTTCTTGCCCACCAAACAAAGTTCTGGAGTATCTACTAGACCTGTCAAATACAGGGCTACAATACTCAACCGTAAAAGTCCATCTCTGCACGATCTCAGCTTATCATGAGCCTATACACTCTATGTCTGTTGCTCAGTTACCTTTGATTAAGAGGTTCTTTAAAGGTATACTCCACACTAGGCCACCAGTCAGGAAACCGGTAGCTGCTTGGGATATTAATTTTGTGCTAGACGTGCTCACCCGTAAACCTTTCAAGCCTCTAGTAACATGTGAGCTGAAGTTCCTGACCTGGAAGGCTGCCTTCCTCGTAGCCATTACCTCCGCTCGCAGAGTGTCTGACATTGTCTGTGCAGGGTCTGCACCAGAAGACATATGAAGAGAGACTAAAGGAGCTTAATATGTATAGCCTCGAGGAAAGGGGGACATGGTAGAAACTTTCAAGTACCTCAAGGGAATCAACAAAGTCCAAGAGGATAGCATCTTTCAAAAACAGGTGTGCAAGAACAAGGGGCACAATTTGAAGATGGGGGTGGCTCAGAGGTAATGTAAGAAGTATATTGTCACAGAGGGGTTGTGGATGCATGGAACAACCTTCCAGAGGAGGTTGTGGAGTCAAAACAGTGGTTGAATTCAAGCATGCATGGGACAGTCATAAGGCAATTGGTAGAAAGTAGGCTGCTGGTTAAGTAGGATCTGCAGCTTATTCATTAGGTAGGGAAATGGGCAGACTGGGTGGGCCAAGTGGTCCTTATCTGCCGTCAAATTCTATGTTTCTATACATGTACTGGTCGCAGACCCCCCATACTGTATTTCACAAAGACAAGGTGGTTCTCAGAACTCACCCTAGGTTTCTCCCCAAAGTAGTTTTGGAATTCCATCTGAACCTGCCCTTGGTTCTTCCAACCTACTTCGCTTACTTCCAGAATGAGGGTGAGCGTACCCTGCATTCTCTGGATGTTAAAAGTGTTTTGCAGTTCTACCAGCATGATCAGTGTCTCACCTGTCTTGACCTTCTTCACGACATGGATTCATGTGACACCTGCTTCTCCGTGGACCGCCGAGTTGTCAGATTGTGCGTATGGAAAGTGGGGCGAGCACCGACGACTTTCAGGGTACGGGCCCACACTTGTAAGGCTAAGACATGGTCACTTGACTCTTACTCTGGGTCCCATCCCGGTACTATACAGACCACAGAGGAGGGTGCCTCCACCTCTTTTAGCCTTGCCGCAGTGGGGCCTCTTCAGCGGTGCAGGAGACCCAATCCCTTCCTTTCGGGGGGTTGGCGGGAGGCACCACTTCGGCAGTCACCTCTTTCGGGGGCGAAGGCACTCCCAGTGTCGCGTCCTGGGACCCGCGGGCCCGGGCTGGCACCAGTCTCGACACCGTCCGTCTGTGCCATTTCGGGTGTCGGCATCACTTGCAGCGCCAAGGGCCCGGACGGTGCTGGGCCATCTCTCAGCATCGTTTCTGGGGTTGGCAGTGCTGATAGTGGGAGCGGCGCTGTGGGAGGTGTGAATGCTTCTTCTGCAGCTGTTCCTGTTCTTGGCACCGACTGGAGATGGCACCGTTTCCAGCTCCAGCACAGTTTGCAGTGCAGTGGCGGGTGACTGTGTCGTGAGTGGCACTCTTTCTGATCTCAGTGGTGGTGTGGGGGGCTCGGTGCAGTCTCTGAGTCCGGTGCCGTTTGCGGGGCTGTGGGAGGGGATGGCGCTGTGACTGGCACCAATTCTGGCTTAGGCGAGTGGTTGGTGCCGTCTCTGGCATCATTCGCAGTGCCGAGGAGGGAGTCAGCACCTACCATAGTGCCAGGGCTCAGATTGGCACCTCTCACAGTCGAGGAAGGGGCAGGGATCGGCGGGTGGTCTGACATTGGACCTTGGTCTCCACCTTTTTGGAGGGGGATTCCGGGTCTGATCAAGACTGACTTCCAGACTCTTCAGAGTCTGCTGACTCCTCAGTGGTCACTTTGGTGGCCCACACTCAGCCTTCCTCTGGGGAGTGGGCAGTGTTTCCCAATTCTGGGGTCAGTGGCACTGACCAGCAGGCAGCAGTGCAGGTGGCTGTTGCTGTGCAGCCTGGAGTTAGGGGGTCTTCTGCCCCCTCAGTTGAGGTACCCCCCTCCTGTGGTGTGCCTGGACAGCCCAACTTTGGGGCCAACCGGAGCACCCATGGAAGGGGAGGGTGCTGCACCCTGGTTGGTCTGTTTGGGGACTACTTAGAGTTGCCAGCTGCCTAGGCTGGTGTTTTCAAGACAGAGGGCTCTTTCGAAATCTGAGGGACCTGAGTTTGGTGCGGCAGCGTCTCCCTGGGACCCACCCAGGTTCAGGGAGGAGCTGTAGTGCGGATCCTCGCCCTTCCCCCCCCTGTCCTCGAGAGGGTCCTCCTCTTTGGAGGCCAGGGACCGTCCGTTGGGACTCTTACAGTCCCGGTCGCCTCACAGGGGAGACTCTTCAGGGCACGGTCTAGGCAGTTCCAGTGAGGTTGACCAGCTGCTGGCTGTTGGGCTTCCCAGAGCTCCACATCTTTTGAGATAATCCAGCAGGCTTTCTTGCCTGGCCAGAGGACGTTCCTCTTCTTCATTGGATCTGGTCCACATTCCTCTGTCGCCATCTCCTTCTCTCCCTGGTATTGCCAGTCCTTTGGGACCTCTGACCTGGGAGCAGTTCAGGGGTGCGGCTGCTCACTTTCCCACTTATGTTAGGGTAGTGGATGAGCTGGTGTTCCAACCTCCCCTGAGCATCCACCCCCTGAATCTCTGAGGGCTTCCGCTTCCTCATCCCCCTCCTCGGAGGGAGAGGAACCATCCGTCCACATCTCCCTCGCCGCTGATCTTGTTTCGTATCTGCGCTTCCTCACGAGAATGATAGAGGATCCTTGCATCACCCCTGGTTCTCAAGACAATCTTGGGCATGTCGCATGTGCCTTTCTAGGTGAATTCAGTGCGGTCAATCTGGTGGTTCCTGCCTGGCCTGCTCCTTTCAGAGTGTCATCACTGCACTTCTGGCAACATCCCTTCTCCAGTGTCCTGGCCCCTAGGGAACTGAGCCAGAGGTATTGTGCTCCCCTGGAGTCTCCAGGTCACATGCTTCACCCTCTGTCAGGGTTGATCCAGCTGGACTCTGCTGATGGGCTTCGCGCCCTTAACCGTGACTGGCCCCCTGATCAAGACTCTTTGGATTTTGACTTCTGTGGTAGAAGAACCTTCTACTCGGCACTGATTTTACTGTCCATAGCTTCACATCAGGCCCACTATGCATCCTATGACAGGTTCTTGTGGTCCAGGCTAGGTCAGCTCCTAGCCTCTTTGCCTGATATGGAGGTAACTAGACAGGCCATCGCACTCTCTGCTCAGGGCCTGGAGCTAGCAAGGCACCAAGCCAGGGCATCCTACGATGCCAGCGAGTTAGCTTCCAGAGTCATAGGGACAGCGATATGCATCAGGCAGACAGTGTGGCTTCATCTTTCCCAGTTGTCACCCATGGCCCGGCCCGGCATAGGGTGATTTTCTCCGCCTACTGAAGAACCCACCTTTTCTCCCGTACAGTGAGGCAGCAATTGTCGGGGTAACTTCCTTCACCTTCTGGGGGATCCCCGTCTCACACTCCACAGTCTCGGGGCCCATAGAGGTTCTCCCTCCAGGTGTCTCCCCCACTGGGAGCTAGGGGCTTAGTCCCTTAGGGTCCTGGGCCCCCTTCGGAGGGGGCTCGGTACTCACCCAATTGCGATGAATGGTAAAGATTGGCACAGATAAAATATGAAAATTATGTACCTACTGTAATTCTAATCTTTCTGTGCATCTTCACCATTCATCACAAATCCCTCCCTCCATCCCCCTGGGGCCTCAGTCTCTGGGTCCCCCTCCCTCTGTGTGCCTCCCTCCTTCCTTCTCTCTCTCTCCTTCCCGTTGGCCAGGAGTGGTGGAACCTTGAGGCACACAGGGTGGATCTTACTTCGAGATACAGCTCTTGCAGCAGGTTACACCATTAGGACCGAAGCCGGCAGGCATCAGGACCCCACGGAAATCTTCTAGCTAACAGTCTTCAGCGGGGTCCGCCTCCGACGTCTGTCCCACCCCCCACATCAGACGTAGTACATAAGGAGGCGGTCCCGCCAGAATCCCCAGTTCTTTCCCGCCGTCAACTTGCATGTCTCGACCCTTCGGTCTGTTTCTAGCGTGCGACGCCTGGAATAGTTCTTTTTCCGAATTGGAAACCTTTTTTCTCATCAAACATCTGCCATCTGATGTCCTCTCCAACCTCCGCGGAAGGCCATCCATCAAAGTGCGCCTGTGGTAAGCAGATTCCCTTTAAAGACCCACATTCGGCCTGCGTGCGGTGCCTAGGCCCGGACCACGACACCCGGGCCTGTTCCTTCTGTCAGGGATTTAACAGCCGGACCCGGCTCCATCGCCAGAAGGCCCTTCAAGCGTACCTTCTTGAACAGAGAGTGAAGGCCATGGATTCTGCCTCCAAGGGGGAATCATCAGAGAAAGCCCGCTGGCACCTCGAAAAGCACAGGGAGAGGGTGAGATCTAAATCCCCTTCTAGGGCTTCCGACTCCCGTAGCTCCGGCTCCCAGTCTGATCGCTCTCCTTCCCGGGCCCGCTCTCAGCCTCCCCCAGTCGCAGTCAAGTCATCTTCGGGTTCCCCTACTCTACTGCCTGTTAAGACCTCCAGGCCTTCTTCATCTGCTTCCAAGGCCCTCGCCAAGGTCAGAGGACCACCACCACCACAAGTCCAGCTCCCGGCCTTGGTCAGTCTCCTTGCCCCCTCCACTAGCGGAGACCAAGGAGCTTACTTCGCTCAAGGTCAGACCTGGCGGTAAGCCCACTAACGTCGGCTAAGCATCACCGTCCGGGACCCGATGACTGCCCGGCGCCCGTTCGGTCAGGCCTTCTCCACCACGGACACCGGCTGGGGACGGCGCTTGTCCCATTAAAGAGGAACACCTACACCACCTACCGGCGTCGGCCGGGAGGCGCTTACGGAGGAGGAGCTGACTCAGCCGAAGACCGGTGAACCGGTCATGTCCAGAACCCCAGGGAGCCCTCCCCTGAACCAGAGACCCCTAGGGAGCCGATAGCGGAACCCGACGACCGACCACCGGTGCCCGGTCCATCATTGGGCCTCAGTATTTCATTTCAGAGGTCAGGGTTATTCACCTGCTGGTGGGGTACCATAAAGAAGGATGTGGTTCCCACACCTCCTCCTCTACCCGTGACTCCACCGGCCCCAGCGCCCCCCACCCCATCCGGGGCAGCAGGCCGAGCACCTTCCCCCCAGGAGTCTGCGGAACCTCCTAGGGGTAGACCAGACAAGAGGAGACCTCCGTCCAGATCTTCTTCAGGGTCACCCAGCCCCAAGAGGCCCAGAAGACGCCGCCACTCGCCTTCGACGGAGGACTTGGGATCGGAATTCTCAGACGGATCCAGATCCCCTTCTCCCATCAGCGTCCCATCGCCGGACCCACGTGAGCTCCCAAAATCTCCTCCAGATGACCCATCGTTTTCGGAGATTATGAGGCACATTCAAGAGAACATGGGCTTGGACGCAGAGGAACTTGACCCCAAGAGGCTACACCTTGCACGATATCTTCGGCAAAAGGACCCAAAGCTTGTGGTGGTGCCACCCTTGGTGGACACTTCGTGGACGTCATCAAGGCAGCGTGGAAACGTCCACACTCGCTCCCGGCGATGCCGATGAAGGCTGACCGCCTGTACAAGGCCCCTAGGGAGCACCAGTACTTGGCATCTCATCCTCTGGTCGATTCCCTGGTCATCACAGCCTCACATGACCGGTCCCAGAAGGCCGCAACATCTGAGCACCCGCCACCGGACCCAGAGTCCAAGCAACTGGACGCAATGGGCAGGCGCACGTATACAGCTGCTACCTGCGCCATTAGGTCCCTCAACTATCTAACCCACATGGTCCAGTTTCAGAATGCCTTGTGGGAGCAGGGACTGGACCTGGCAGAGAAGATGCCGAAGGTGAGGCAGAAGAGAAGAGTTGGCTGGCTCCTCCGCGCAGGGTTCAGGCAGTAGGAACCCAGGTGCTGCGAGCGTATAATTCCGCGGACTCCTCAGCCAGAGCGGCAGCCTCAGGTGTATGCCTCCGGAGACACTCATGGCTTTGTGTCTCTGGATTTACCCCGGACGTCCAGAAAAACATCTGGATGCCTCGTTCCATGGAGAAGTTATTTTTGGTGAGTCTTGAGGAGGAAGGTTCTCGCAAACTAGAAGGAGCAGGGAAGGCAGTGCGGTCTGTCAAGCCATGTACAGACCCAAGCTCGGTTCTTCGTAGGAACCAGAGCCCGTTTTCACGGCGGATGCAGAGACAACAGTCCGCACCGACGCAACAGGGGTGCTCCTTCTCCCGAAGAGCTTGAAATCGTCCGCAGGCCGGGGACCAGCGCCCTGCCAAGTCGGGCCCAGCCTGCAGGACCCTCAGCTGCCACAGCATGACTCCTTCCGGCCCCGCCCCTCAGGATCAATGGGACACTGAGGTCTGGGGTAGTATTCTTGAACCACCTGCCAGGGGTGGCAGTCTATTACCACCAACAGGTGGGTTCTCCAATTAGTCGAAGACAAGGCCACTTTATGAATTCATGGACAAAAACCCACAAGGCCTCCTCTGCTCTCCCATTACTCGGGTCAGCACAGATCGCTCATCAGGCGAGTAGCTTCTGCAAAAAGGAGCGGTGCAGTATGTCCCGGAGAACCAGAGAGGAGCCGGCTACTATTCCCACTTCTTTCTGGTTCCAAAGAAAACAGGGGACCTCCGTCCAATATTGGACCTCAGCGACCTCAACATGTCGGTCGCCTACAAACGTTTACGCATGGTGACTCTACAAGGGCTCATTCCCATGCTGAGAAAGGATGCCTTTCTAGCGTCTCTGGACATGCAGGACGCCTACCTGCACATCCCCATAGCTCAAGCGCACAGGAGGTTCCTGCGCTTCGAGTTCCTCGGCCACCACTTTCAGTTCCGGGCTCTTCCTTTCGGACTGTCATCGGCCCCCAAGGTCTTTACCAAGTGTATGGCAGTCGTGGCAGCATCTCTAAGGAGACAGGGCCACTATGTGTTCCCGTACCTGGACGACTGGCTTCTCATGGCTGCCTCCAGAGAGGCGCTGTTGTTGGCCATCCAGAGCATCCAGATGTGTTTTCAGTCACTGGGTATTCTTATCAACCTTAGAAGTCTCTCTAGTACCGTCCCAGAAGCTGCAGTTCATAGGAGCAGTTCTGGACACCACCAAAGGAAGCTTTTCTTCCGAGGACAGGCCTGGAGTGCATCAGGTCCCTCATCAGGGACCTCTCAGCGAAGACTGTCCACGCCAGACTGGTCCGCCGCCTGCTCGGACACATGGCTGCGGCCATTCCAGCCATCCCTATGGCAAGGCTCCACATGCAGGTGACTCAGTGGATGCTCAAAGTGCAGTGGGACCAAAGGCAAGACCACTTGCAGCAGCCGGTCAGAACTACGAAAGCCGTGATTCGGGACTGGCATTGGTGGCTAGACCCAGGGACACTCTCTGTGTGTGTTCCATTTGCAGCGCTGTCCCCGGAGGTAATCCTCTCCACAGATGCCTCAGGGCTGGGGTGGGGAGCACACCTGAACGGGGTGAGGTCCCAGGGAATGTGGACCCCTCAGGAAGCTCACCTCCACATCAACATTCTGGAGATGAGGGCGGTCTTTTATGCCCTGCAGGCCTTCCAGTCAGAAATCCCGCCGAGTACTCTTCTGCTTCAGACAGACAACACTGCGGTGATGTATTACCTCAACAAACAAGGAGGCACACACTCTTACCCCCTTTGCAGGAAGCTAAGAGAGTGGGATTGGGTAATCCGACCAGGAGCGAGCCTGATTGCAGTTCACATTCCTGGAGTAGACAACACAATCATGAGCAGCCTGAGTCGTTCCGGGCCAGAGTCCACGGTGGGAACTTCTTCAGGAGGTAGCAGAGGATCTGTTTCTTGATGGGGCACTCCAGAAGTGGACTTATTCACTTCCCATCCAATATAAAACTGCCCAATTTTTGCTCAGCTAGATCCAGGGCCTGGCAGCTTTTTGGCGAGAGCGTTGTCCCTCTCCTGGGCAGACAGATTCCTCTATGCTTTCCCTCCCTTCCCGTTGATCCAGAGTTCTTCTCAAACTGTGCAGGAGCACGCCAATGATCCTGGTAGTGCCTTTCTGGCCCAGACAGATCTGGTTCCCCTTGTTGGCCCAATTGTCCGGGAACCTCCACTTCACGTTGCCCTGTCAGCTCCCTGCTGTCTCAAGAGAGGGGTTTGTTAGTCCCATCGGACTTA
Source organism: Neoceratodus forsteri (assembly GCA_016271365.2). Classification (NCBI taxonomy): domain Eukaryota; kingdom Metazoa; phylum Chordata; order Ceratodontiformes; family Ceratodontidae; genus Neoceratodus; species Neoceratodus forsteri. Next base: position 1,541,169,532 of record CM057456.1, on the reverse strand, counting down.
CGCTCACTGAACCTGCTGCTTGGCTCCTCGAGACACAGCCATTATCAACGAGGTCTACAGAGGTAGGCGGAAGTTCTTTCTGCAGCCAGAATGCCGGAAACGCATGCAACATATGCCATGAAATGGCGCCGGTTTTGCCTGTGGTCTCAGGCACGCGGCCTTTCCCCTTTAGATTGCCCAGAGAAATCAGTTCTAGAATACCTGCTTTCCCTCTTCCACTCAGGCCTTGCCTACTCCTCGATTAAAGTTCACCTCTGTGCAATTTCTGCCTACCACTACCCGATAGGTCAATACACAGTAGCACAACTCGATGCCTCTCGTGATTTCATCAGGGGGGTGTTACACCTTAGGCCACCCATCAAGGATCCCGTCCCTCCTTGGGACCTACTCTTCGTCCTGGAGCAGCTCACGCTGCCCCCTTTTGAACCTGCCGCAGATTGCGAGCTGCGTTTTCTGTCGTGGAAACGTTATTTTTGGTTGCTGTCACATCAGCAAGGAGAATTTCTGAGCTACACGCTCTTATGGTAGAACCTTATTTAATTTTCCACCAGGACAGAGTGTCTCTGAGGATGAATCCTAAATTCTTGCCTAAGGTGGTCTCTGCCCTTACTCTTAACCAGGACATCGATCTGCCTGTGTACTTCCCCAGGTACACCAATAGAGGAGAGGCATTGCTTCACACCCTAGATGTTCACCGCTCCTTAAGATACTACTTGACCAGGACCAAACAGCATCGCAACTCCGAGCAGCTGTTTATTTCCTTCACTGAGAGGATGTTGGGCCAACCAGTCTCAAAACAGACCCTTTCCCGCTGGCTTGTCTAGTGCATTTCGTTTTATTACAACAACAAACAGAAGCCCCTTCCGGGCACAGTTCGGGGCCACTCGAGCAGAGGGGTGGCTACTTCCTTCGCAGCACTGAGGAACGTCTCCACCTCAGCCATTTGTGCTGCAGCTACTTGGAGCTCAGGCATTACAGCCTGAACATTGCCTCACGGCGGAGAGCTGGTTTCGGCCTCGCCGTTCTACAGGGTCTCCAGTCCTAGAGTCAGGGTTTTTTCAAGATCTCTCCATTATGCCTCCTCCCAGAGTGCCTAGAGGCGCTATTGCTTGGGAATCAGTCCTAATGGTGTAACCTGCTGCAAGAGCTGTATCTCGAAGTAAGATAGTACAGTTACGTAAGAACTTACCGTAACAGTAGATCTTCGAGAACAGCTCTTGCAGCAGGTACCTTCCCGCCCACCATTCCCCCTTGGAGGAGGTAAGGCCTAACTGGACTTTGGTAGGAGCTTACGCTCTTTTCTTCCTCTGATGGCGGATCCTCAGTCTCCACTTCTGATGTCATCCAGCGGCCGGAAGTCTCCGGCGGGAGAACTGGGGATTCTGGCGGGACCGCCTCCTTATGTACTACGTCTGACATCGCGGGCGGGACCGATGTCGGGGGCGGTCCCCGCTGAAGACTGCTAGCTAGAAGATTTCCGTGGGGTTCTGACGCCTGCCGGCTTCGGTCCTAATGGTGTAACCTGCTGCAAGAGCTGTTCTCGAAGATCTACGGTTACGGTAAGTTTTTACGTAACTGTACTTTTCTTTTGCAGTCTTGAGGCTGGGGGGGGGGGAGACGAGGGAGCTGTTTTCCTCATCGCCTTTGGCTTCCACCCCTTTTAGAAGTGGGATGTTGGTGGCTGCCCCCTCTCTCCTCTCCTTTCCTTACCCTTGTCCTTTGGGATTAATCTCTTTTATAGGAGGGTTTTTCCCTCCTCCTTTTGTTATTTAGGGGAGAGGATGTACCTTGGCTCCTGACCCCCCCTTCGTTAACTACGGCTCTAGGAGGTCGTTCCCTGCTGGAGTTTTCTTCTTGATCAGGTAATACTAACATACTAAAATGCCAGCAGAATAGGCCTAATGGTCTCTCACGTCTGCTCGATTTTCAACACCCGTACTGAGGGCCAATTTTGGTGCCCCCCCCCCTTGGGTTATACTGTCCCCAGTCCTAGATGTTCCACCTGTATTGTGCCTGGTCAGATTTACCCTCCCCCTGTACCTGTCCCATCCCCCCTTAAACCCATCCACAGTCTTCAACTCTACCAGCTCCCTGGGCAGTGTATTCCATGGCTGCACCACCCTTTCAGTTAAATAACATCTCCTCCTCTCCCTTCTGAGCCTGCCCCCTTCCAGCTTACACCGGGGACCTCTTGTTGCCCCACCCTCCTACCTTTGGAGCCCCCTGACTGGGCCTCCTTTATTGATCCCTCTCATGTACTTGAAGACCTCTATCATGACCCCCTGTCCCTCCTCCAGGGTGTACATGTCGAGCTCCTTGAGCCTCTCCTCATAGGTCCTCTCCCCAGGCTCCAGATCATTTTGGTTGCCCTCCTTTGGACCCTTTCTAGGAGTGTAATGTCCCTCTTTAAATGTGGTCTCCAAAATTGTACACAATACTCAAGGTGTGTGGCCTAACCAAGCAGTTGTACAGTGGAACGATCACGTCCTCCTTTCTGGAGGTAATCCCCCAGTGGTGCGTCCCAGCATCCTATTTGCCCTAGCTGCTGCCCTCCTACAGGTCTCTGAGTTGTTCATTTTGACATCTACCACTACCCCCGGGTCCCTCTCACCCTCCATGACTTGAATCATGTCTCCTCCCAGGGTATACACCTGGCCTGGATTTCTGACTCCCAGGTGCAGAACCTTGCACTTCCCTGTGTTGAATTTTAGTTTCCAGTTTCCCGACCACCTTTCCAGAGCCTCCAGGTCCTCCTGCATGGCCACCCTCCCCTCCTTTCCATCCACCACTGCACCTAGCTTTGAGTCATCTGCAAAGAGACTCCTCTCACTCCTGATCCCCCTCCTGACGTCTGAGATATAGGCGTTGAACAGGAGTTGCCCCAGCACTGACCCCTGGGGAACCCCATTAGTAACCCACCGTGGGGATTAGGCTAACCCTCCAATCACCACCTTCTGAGTACGCTCAGAGAACCAATTTCCTATCCATCTTAGCAACTGTCTCCCTACCCCCATTTTTTTCAGCTTAGCCAGCAGGCCACTGTGGGGTACCGAATCAAATGCCTTGCTAAAATCCAGAAAGAGGACGTCCACTGGCCTATCCTGGTCCAGGGCCTTCCTCACCCAGTCATAGAACTCAACAAGATTTGTCTGGCACGATCTTCCCATCACAAAGCCATGCTGCCTATCATCCAAGTACACAGTTTGCTCCAGTAACCCCCTTAGCCTTTCCTTGACAATACCCACCTTGCTGACCACCGATGTCAGGCTAACAGGCCTCTAATTTTCTGCCTCCTCTCTTGATCCCCCCTTGTGGATCAGCATGACATGGGCCACCCTCCAGTCTTGGGGCACCCACCCAGTCCTCAGGGGGATGTTGAAAAGCTCCGCTAGAGGGACTGCTAGGACATCTGCCAGTTCCCTCAGCACCCTGGGATACATCTCATCTGGCCCAGGTGCTTTCTTCATCCGAAGGGACCTGTGGGCTTCCCTTACCGTCTCTACTGGGATTTCAGCCTCATCCTCCCCCCTTTTCACCATGCACTGCTGGGCCCCCCACCTGTCTGTGGTGGCCACTCCCTTTCCCAGACCCATCAGGGTCCTTGTTCTCTACCAGTCTCACCCCTTGCTCCGGATTGCCCCCGCTCCCCTCGCAAGACATAGCCCCTCCATCCCCCCCCGGTATAAACTGAGGCAAAGTACTCATTTAGGACTTCTGCCTGTTCCCCCGCCTCTTGTGCCCAACCAGCCCCTACCCTTATCTTGCTGATCTGCCCCCTTACTTTCCTTTTTTCTGCTATGTATCTAAATAACCCCTTGTCCTCTCCGGATCCCACTGGCCAAGGACTGCTCCTTTTTTGCCTTAGCTGCTCTCACCACCCTGGTGACTCTCTTGGCTGTCAACTCATATTCCTGCTGATCCCTTTCACTCCTTGACCACTTGAAGTGCCTATAGGCCGCCTTCTTTTCCCTCCCCCACCTCCTGTACCTCCCGGGTCCACCAGCAGGGTTTTCTGGCCTTACCAAACTTACATCTTTCCCTTGCACAGGATCTGGTAATCTTCTGTATTCCCCTCCTAATGATCCCCCACCTGCTTTCAGCATTCACATCTGGCCTTATCCTGTCTAGATGATCTTTAAGGATCCTTCCCATCTCCCTGAAGTCTGCCCCACTAAAGTCAGTTACTACCATCCTTGTTTGGCTTTCCTCCCCCCCAGGTCCAGGAAGAACCAGACTGTGGCGTGATCACTCCCAGCCAACCTTGCTAATCCTTGACTTGGGATCTTGCCAGCTTTGCCAAGTTCTCTAGCTGACTCCCTTGAGCAGTAATTTCCATCTTGTAAAACAGGGGTCCAGTCTGCGAGTCTTGGACTTGTCCTTTCCCTTTCCCACTTAATTGCATTTTTTTCCTTCCCTTCCCTTCTCTTTCCCTTTTCCTCTTTTCTAGAGCTTGGGGCCCCCTTCCATTCCACTTAGATTCTGCTCTCTCCTTCATCTATCCTCTCAGTCGCTTATTCCTTCTTTTGTTTATTACATCCTTTTCCTTTATCTGTCCCTTGGACTGTCTTGTCCCATCCTCCCACCCCATTTCTTAATCTACGGTGACTCAGAACTGGCGAGGGGGCGGCGCCGACAGCAGCTAACAGCCAACCTCCGAGCGCCACATTGTACGTCGGCCTCGAGGGGCATTGCTGTTGCTGCGTTGGCTCCGACCATACAAAAAATGAAAAATTAAAGAGCTCCCATGGGGTCATGACCTCCGGCCACTACCCAACTGTGGTGAATGGTGAAGATACACAGAAAGATCAGAATTACAGTAGGTATGTAATTTTCATATTTTGCTCTTATGTCATTGTATGCGATTATTGGAGATGTATGATATAGGTATTAAGTATGCCTACTTACTATGTATGCTACTCTTCTTGATAATGTTAATTCTTATAAAAAAGATTATACAAAAATAAGAGGAAGTGAATATGTGGGCGTGTTCTTGGGGCGCTAAATATAACGGGCATGAATATAAACTGCTATACAGTATGTACATATGGATCCATAAGAATAAATTATTTATTTATTTATTTATTGAATTTTGATGACCGGGTAGGCCCACTGGGCCCTAGAGGTCCCTTTTTCAGGGGCGACCCGGGAGATACAATTATTACAGGTAACAGATGCAGTACACACAGGTGCAGTTCATGTTGTAGGCAAAACAGTCCACATAGGCTTAAACAGTAGCATTGTGGAAGACATACAAGCAGGGGGAACATATTAGTTACACACAGAGAAAACATTATTCTTATTAATTTCAAGTTGTATTACAGTGTGCGCAGGGTTGGGGGCAAGGAATTTGGCTTGGGTCCTATGGTTACTTACCTATGGGCAAAAGGGGAAGGGACATGCTGATGCATAAATTACATGCATTAAGTTAAGAACTATAGTCAGGCTAACCAAAAATAAACTAAAAGTAGTACAGTCCAAATAAGACATTGAAGTTAATCATATCCAATCAGGTAAAGCTGGAGAGGCAGAAGATCCAGCATTACATTTAATCTGAATGTTCAGGACAGTGGCTACAGTGCCCATACGTCTGTGGTTCCTCTAAGCATTGTTGTCAAAGTTATTGGGGTAATGAGAAGATTCTCAGCGGCTATGGTTATCATCCCCCCCCCCCAACGAGTTGAAACCCCTATAGTATATGTTTCAGTAACCCAGCTGCAATAATTGCAATTCCCCTGGATCTAAAAGGCCCAGAAAAGGTCCCCAGGTTCTTGCAAAGCTTTCCAGTCTCCCCTTTACCAAGTATGACAGCCTCTCCAAAGCTAATACCCTTAATGCCAGGGCACGTTACTGTGATACTACTGTAGGGTTCTCTCCAGAGACCCAGGTGTTCAGAATACACTGTCGCGCTACCAGCAAGAGAATCCTAACCCATTGCCTCTGTAGAGACCAGCACTCATCTCCAGAGTTAATGAGACCAAAGAGGAGCTCTAGTGGAGAGACTGGCATCTGACAGCCCAACATGGTACCCAGCTCATGCGCCACTTTCCCCGAGAAATCTTGCAACATGGGGGCAAGACAAGACCAGAAACAGTGAAAGTAAGTACCTGTTCTTGTCCCACATCTACCACAGGTCTCTGGTACTGCAAGATTAAGGCAATGTACCACTACCGGGGGGTGGGGGGGGCAGTATAGCCAATGCATAAATTTATAAGCTGCCTCTTTATATTTATTGCAGGCCAACAACCCCATGTGTGATTCTAAAATAATAGTCCAGTTCTCATCCGAAACCGGTGTCCCTAGATCCCTTTCCCAAAGCTTATGTGTATTTTGTGTTATATCTGGGATTGCTTTCCACAGAAGATGTGTAGTTCTCCATGTCATCCCCCTAGGGTCCTTCCTGGCCCGGTGTATCAATATCTCAACTTGTTCCAGAGGGGTCCCAGGGATATGCTGCTTATTCAGTGACTGTATGTAATTCCTCACTTGAAGAAACCTCAATAAGTGGTTCCCGGGGACTTCCAAGCCCTACCTTAGGTCCGAAAAGGAACACAGAGTACCCCCACACTGATAGATCTGCCAAACAATGAACTCCCCATCTCTCCTATTCCCTAAAAGCAGGGTCCTCAGTACTGGGCATAAAGAAGGGGTTTCTGGCAATCTGAAGCAGGAATGTCTCCTCCTCCTCCACCGTGTCTAGTATTTTCTTAATCTGCACCCAGCTATCGAGAACACTTGCCACCAATGGACTAGGGGAGCCCAGAGCAAGGTAGGCCCTACGTCCCTGTTTGGCAAGATAAATTGGCAGCACCCCTGGGGAATCCATCTCCTCTAGATCTAGCCAACCTGCCTCTGGTGGCCTATTAATCCAGTCCTTAACGTATCTGAATTGTGTAGCCAGGAAATAGTTCCTTAGGTCAGGGAAGTGCAATCCCCCTCTACTTATGTCAGCCTTCAACCTTCCCAAACTGGTCCAAGCCCTTTTACCATGCCATATGAAATCTAGAAAGGCTCTTTCTTGCTTTTTGATGTCATGCTTACCGAGTCCCATTGGGAGCATTTGCAAAAAGTAGAGAATCCATGGCAGACAGAGCAGGCAGGAAGGGAGGAGGAGTGGCACTGTATGTGAAAAATGACATAAGGGCCACAGAGATCCAGGAGGAACAAAATGGGGGAGAGATACTGTGGGTTAAGCTGGAAAGGAAAATGGGGACAGCCATCCGCACAGGTGTGGTCTATGGGCCACCAGCCCAGGAGGAAGAAACAGATAGGGAGCTGATGCTAGCCATCCAAAGGATGGCAGACAAAGATGAGGTAGTACTGGTTGGAGACTTCAATATTCCAGACGTGGACTGGAGCATCCCAGCAGCAGCATCAACTAGAGAGCAGATTTATCCTGGACTCCCTTCAGGGTGCCTTCCTCAAGCAACTGGTCATGGAACCAACTCGGCAGAAGGCAATACTGGACCTTGTGCTCACAAACAGGGACAGTGTGATGGGGGTAACAGTGGGGAGCACCTGGGTAACAGTGACCACCAGTCATTGTGGTTTGAAATCACAGAAAGAGCAGAACCAAACCACACAAAACACGTATCCTGGATTTTAGGGAGGCAGACTTTGGGAAAATGGGAGATACTTGAAAGAGGCATTAAGGAAGGGACAGGAATCAGGGTTGAGGAACAGTGGGCAGTATTTAAAATGGGGATTATAAGAACAACAGAATTATGCATTAAGCAGGTTAGCAAGAGGAAAAGGAAGAGGAGACCATTATGGTTTTCCAAAGAGGTAGCAAAGAAAGTGAAAGCCAAAAGATTGCATTCAGGCAATACAAAAGACACAGGCAGAAGGGGATAGGAGAAGTACCAGGAGAAGCAAAGGGAGGCAGGGAAGTCAGTAAGGGAAGCCAAAGCTCAGACAGAAGAACATTGCAAAATCAGTGGGTAAAGGGACAAAACCTTTTACAGGTACATAAGTGAAAAAAAAAGACAAAGGGAGGGATAGTGAGACTGAAGGGGAGGATGGGAGCCCGTGGAGGATGACAACAGTAAAGCTGACATATTGAAGAGGTATTTCTGCTCAGTCTTTACTGAGGAAGAGGGGTAATGGGTCTGAGGAGTACAGGGTGAGAATGGTGCAGAAATGGACTGAAGTCCCTTTACGAGAAAGGGTCCTGAAGGAACTGGAAGTAATAAGAGTTGATAAAGCAATGGGGCCAGACAGGGTGCACCCAGGGTCCTTAAAGAACTAAGAGAGGTGGTGGCTGAACCTCTGGCTCATCCTGTTTAGCCGATCACTGGAAACAGGGAGGTACCCAAAGACTGGAGGACAGCAGATGTAGTCCCCTTATACAAAGTGGGAACAAAGAGGAAGCAGGAACTACAGACCAGTCAGCCTCACCTCGGTAGTGGGGAAGATCATGGAAGCACTACTGAAGGAGAGATTGGTGGAACATCTGGTTGTCGATGGACCACAGGACCCAAGGCAGCATGGTTTCACCAGGGGAGTCATGTCAGACCAACCTCATTGAATTTTTGACTGGGTGACTAGGAGGTGGATCAGGGAGGGCAGTGGACATGGCCTATCTGGACTTCTGCAAGGCCTTGACACTGTGCCACATAGAAGACTATTACACAAACTGGGGAATATGGGTGTGGGCAGGACAGTAGTGTGGTGGGTAGGTAACTGGCTGGGTGGCAGGACACAGAGGTGGTGGTAAATGGCTGTCACTCCACAGAGGAAGAGTGACCAGTGGGGTACCACAGGGATCAGTGCTGGGACCGGTCCTATTCAACATCTTCATCAGTGACATTGCTGGGATCTAGAAGGCAAAATTTCACTGTTAGCTTGATGACACAAAGCTCTGTAACAGAGTAGACACACCAGAGGGTGTAGACAGAATGAGAAGTGACCTGCAGAAACTTGAAGAATGGTCAGGGGTTTGGCAGTTGAAATTCAATGCAAAGAAGTGCAAGATAATGCATATGGGGCACAAAAACCCTGGCACAATATATCAGTTGGGGGGTGAGGATATAGCATGCACCAAGCAGGTTTGGGATCTTGGGGTTGTCATCTCTGATGACCTCAAGGTAGGGAAACAGCGTGACAAGGCAGCAGGTAAAGCAAATAGGATGCTGGGATGTATAGGCAGGGGCATCACCAGCAGGAAAAGGGAGGTCATAATTCCGCTATACAAGACACTAGTGAGGCCCCACCTGGAGTACAGTGTACAGTTCTGGAGACCATACCTACGTAAGGACATAGACAGGGTAGAGAAGGTTCAGAGGAGGGCAACAAAGATGGTGCATGGATTGCATCACAAGTCCTATGAAGACAGGTTGAAGGAACTGAACATGTACTCCCTGGAGGAGAGGAGAGAGGGGATATGATAGAGACATACAAGTATCTTACAGGGAGGAACAGGGTGCAGGAAAACACTATTTTAAGCAAAAAGATGTTCCAGGACTAGAGGGCATGGGATGAAGTTGGAGGGAGGACGATTCAGAGGAAACATGAGAAAGAATTTCTTCACAGAACGGGTGGTGGACAAGTGGAACACCCTGCCAGAGGAAGTGGTGGGGGCTGAAACAATCACGGGATTTAAGAATGCATGGGATAGACATAAAGGAATTCTAGAGGTCAGGGGTAAGGGGAAACAGACTTCTAGGAAAACAAACTGAGCTTACAAGCTCAAATGGGCAGACTGGGTGGGCCATAGGTCCTTATCTGCCGACACTGTCTATGTATCTTGATTAGGTTAATTTGCCCTAGCCAAGATATAAGCAAGGCCTTCCACTTGCGTGTCTCCTCTATCAAGGTGCAGATTATAGGGGAATAGTTGAGGCTATAAAGGGAGGATACATCCCTTCCTTTGTTTATACCCAGGTACTTAAAGGAGGTAGTTACAGTTCATAGTTCCCAGTTCCCATTAACAGGATCAGCATTCTGTCCCAAATACATGATTTCTGACTTCCCTAAATGTATTTTGTACCCAGAGAACTCAGCAAAATTTGATATCAGAGCCACTAGTGGGGGCATTGATGAGTCGGGGCCCACTTCATATAAAATCATATCATCCACATACCAGGACACTTTATGCTGGATCCAGCTCCTCCCTGAGACGCCCAAGATACTAGGGTCATTCCAGATGCTAATTGCCAGCGGCTGTATGACTAAAGAAAACAGTAGCGGGGAGAGGGGGCACCCCTGTCTTGTGCCTCTAGAAAGTGGGAGTCGATCAGATAGGGATCCATTCACTATCACTGAAGCCCGGGGGGGGGGGATCCATACAGTGCCGTAGCTAAACCTGCAAAGTGCTCACCCAGACCAAACCTTCCCAGGACCTTGACGAAGTATTCCAATTCAGTGCGGTCAAACGCCTTCTTGGCATCCAAGGAAAGCACAGCCGTTAGACCAGGACACCGAGAAGAGCACCGAGTAACATTGAGAACCTTCCTAACATTATGATATGAGTGCCTACCCTGGATAAATCCAGTTTGGTCTAGATGAATCAGCTCTGGGAATATCCAGTCTAATTGACTAGCCAATATTTTAGCATATATTTTTGTACCACAGTTCACCAGTGATATTGGGTGGTAGGAGGCGCATTCTTTGGATCCTTCCCGGGCTTCAGTATGACACAAATAACGGCCTCCCTGCATGTCTCCAGCAATGCCCCCCCTTCCCGCACATCCCTAAAAACTTCCCACAGAGGCTCCTCAACCAGATCCGTTATCGATTTATAAAATTCTGCGGATAGGCCATCAGGTCACTCGCCTTACCTGATTTCCTGCCTTGTATTGGTGTCCTAATTTCCGCTGTGGTGATCTCCTGTCATTTTGTAAGTTTAATGGCTTTTAAGTTGCTTGTGTTTTGTTGCTCATCTGGATCTGTGCTAGATCCTCTGCCTTTAATAGCTTGCAAGGCATCCAGCCAGCACCGCTCCGGTCACTGCATCTTTTCTTTTCTCTGCTGCATTTCTTCTCTCCTCTGTGCTTATAAAAACATTGAATCTCTTTTTCTCTCTGCTTCTCCATCTCTTTTTATTGTATAGTCCACCATTTGAAAAAGTCCATCAGGCTTTCAGGTTCTGTCACTGCCTGTTCTTTTTCCATAACTTGGGCTGGCTGTATAGTCTCAGCCTAGACATCTGTCTCTGCTAGTTTGGCTGCTATTCTCCTGGTAAGCACTCTTGGACTTGCTGCTGTAGAAGCCATACAGTGAAGCCCACCAGGATGAAGCGCAGCACATTACTCCATATCCTGCTAAATTAATTGTCCACCTACAGACTGTGAAACAGGAATTTGATACGGTGGAGGAGGCACGTGAAGCCCTTGTCAAACATGACCTGGTTTTTCCAGAACGTACAGCCATGCCTGCAGTTCAAAATGCCCAACCCCCACGATGGCAGACCCAGGAGGGAAAGCAGCGCAAATGTGATGGCAACAGCAGCACTACTAAAGACCCGAAGCAGCACTTGGCTGAATTTCGTAGAACAGAAAACAACAAGCAAAGTACCTGAAGAAGAGAAAGTATTATGTTTGCTGCTCTTTGTCTGAGGTACCTTCTGGGGGGGGGGATTCGAGGTTGGGAGGGCGGAGTTGATCAGGTGAAGGCTTGTCCCTGCCTGGGCCACGGAGGTGGGCCCGACTCTAGGCCGCAGATCTTAATACAGAATATCCTCTATTTAATTGGGTAGTTTATGGCCATTTGTCGTGGCAATACCTTGGGGCCTTTCCCCTCCAAGTCCTCTTTCCACAGTCCTCCTTTCCCGATCATACTGAGGTGGCTTGGACCTCCTTAAAGTAGCAAGTCACCTTTCTACTCAAGCAGCTGTTAGACTGGAGACTTTATGACGGGGTTTTATATGCAAGACCCACTGGAGGTCGAGTGATTTACCGGCTGACTGAAGCTAATGCCACTGATAATCTGGGACAATGTTTCATACGCATCCAAGGATGAAGCTATATAACATTCTTTCTTTTGGACTGAGAAACATGTTATTCCACGGGACAGTATCATATTTATTTTAGATGATTTTGTCTACCCGGACCAAGGGGTCTCATCCATGCTGGTCATTTAAGAAAGAGTTTCTAAACTGTGGGGGGTATCTATGGCTGAGTTCACGGTGTATTTCAGGGTTAACTCTCTGGATTACCCTTTCCCTGCCTCCCTTTTATGTTTACTATCCCTGTACTGTGTTTTGTTCTGTTTGGACCGAGTAGTCCACAGGGGGCCCGGGGCCAGGTGAGTGCCGGACCTACCCCCTTTTCTGGTTCGAAACATAATTCCACTTAAATGTTCCCAGAAACATTAGGGAAATTTAATGTAATCTCCCCTACCTTGAAAGTTTACTTTACTAATATGTTACTGTAAAATACAAGCAGTTGGCTGTTTATAATGTTACTTACTGTTAATGGTTCTAACTTAGCCCGGTTGGCAACCAGTTTTATATTTGGTTCTATGCGATTGGCAATACAGAAAGAAAGTATACAGAGTTCTGTGGTTAGAGTGGGCAGAATGAGAGATTTGAAGGCATTTCTTTTAAAATACTGGAACACATTATATGTGGAGAAGGACATGTGGCTCTGCTTACACACAGGGGTAACTATCAAGGGAAATATGGGGGGGACAGAAATGCTACGTGGGCAGCTTGGGAGGAGCCCCATATGATGGTTAAACAGGCTTTAATAATGTCTTTCAATGTAAATGGTATGCACAACCCAGTTAAGAGGAGAAGGTTACTTAATTTATTTAAGCAAGAAAAAACGGATATACTTCTCCTGCAGGAAACACACCTTCCACAAATTGAGCACTCTAAATTTAAGTCATGGGGTTTTCAGGTGGTGGTGGCCTCCTCACATGCCTCTGGCAGACGGAGGGGTACTGCAGTACTGATACCTCGAGGAACTCGATTCCAGCTTCAACAGGAGATTATAGATGGAGAGGGGCACTATGCCATAGCGGTGGGCACACCATATGGTACACAGGTTACTCTGTTTTCTATATACCTCCCACCGAGTTCCCAAGTACAATTAATAAATAAATTTCTGGATGACCTTTTGCCTCATACGCGGGGCATGTGCATTGTTGGGGGTGACCTAAATGTTACATTAAATCCTAAGTTGGATACCACCTCTCCTTCCCAGCATAGGCTGACACCATTACAAAAGTATCTTAACGTATCCCTCCCTAAGCTGGGTATGGTGGATGTTTGGCGTCATTTTTACCCCTCTGTAAAGATGTATACTTATTACTCCTCCAAAACACACACGTCCTCTAGGCTAGGCTATTTTTTCACTTCGGTGGAACACCTAGATTCAATCCGAGATATGATGGTAGGTGCCTCAGTTTTGTCAGACCACTCCCCCTTGTACTTAAAAATAGACATGGCTTCCCCTAGGATAGTTTCGTTTTGGTGCTTAAACTTAATGCATCTACAAGACCCAGAATTCATTATGCTAATTAAAGCAGCTATACCGAGAATTTTAACAGATAATAATTCTTCAGAAATCTCTCCTAGCATAAGATGGGATACTCTCAAAACAGTATTATGGGGGGAGATCATTAGATACTCCACCCACAGGAAAATAACTAGGGAGATGTTGCAGGGGGAGCTACAGGGAGAGCTGCTTCATCTGCAGACTAGGCAATTTCAGGGGGATCACACAGTCAGAGAACAGTTAATTAAGGTTAAACAACAAATGCAGAAGTTGGTAGATCAATAAATAGAGCAGCACTTGCTTTATTTGAAACTTCGCCACCAGGAGGGAGGACCCCCGAGGGGCTAAGAACCTGGCTAGATGATTGAGAGGAGTGGAAGCCCAAACAATGGTGACAAAGCTGAGGGACCCTATATCTGGCCGCATGTTACTCCATCTGGGGAAATAAGGCAAGCGATGGCCAAATATTACCAGAACCTATATTCTGAGGAGACCACCCTACCCCTCAGCAGTTAACCACTTATCTACAACACTCCTCGCTACCTCGACTCTCCCAGGCTCAAGCAGAATTGCTTCGCCCTATTACACCCACTGAAATATGGGAGATCCTTAAGGTAACTAAGTACCAAAAAGCCCCGGGCCCGGATGGATATCCTATGGAGTTCTATAGAGCTTTTCGTATATTATTGATACCAACTCTCCTCACCGTCGTTGTCGATATCTAGCGTGAACAACCCCCTCCGCCCTCATGGAGATATAATGAAATGGTAGTCATTCCCAAACTTAGAAAAGTCCCCTCTTTATTGGCCTCTTACCGACCTATTTCAAAAACTTAATTGCGACTATAAAATATTCACGTCTATACTAGCCTACAGGATGGCCGCCTTGCTCCCTACCCTAATTGATGGTGATCAGGTGGGTTTCATTATGAAACAACAGCGCCACAATGTAGTACGGAGGGTATTACTACTTACAGAATATGCATCTCAGAGGCAGATTCCCTTAGTCCTTCTAGGCCTTGACACTGAAAAGGTGTTGATAGTGTCTCGTGGCCCTATATGTGGGCCACTTTAGAATGCTTTGCATTTCCAGATAGATTTATATCTCAAATTAAAGCTATGTACCATATGCCCTGGGCCTATCTCAAACTAGATGGCATGCTCTCCCCACCTTTTCCCGTAACAAGGGGCACACGACAGGGATGCTCATTATCCCCATTATTGTTTGCTCTCTACTTGAAGCCACTAGCTGCTAATATTAGGGACCAGGGTCGGATAGAGGGAGTCCAGGTGGGAGGAGAGTCACATAAGCCGACACTGTTTGCAGACGATATTTTGTTGACCCTCACCTCACCTGAGACCTCGATCCCAGCGGTTTGGGAACAATTAGACATGTTTAGTGAGTTGGCTGGATATAGGGTCAATGGCACTAAGATGGAAGTCTTAACATATTCATTTCAACCTTCCAAGACCCTTAAAGCAGATTTTCTGTTCCGTTGGAGTAGAGTGGAGGTGCAATACTTAGGCATTAAAATACCATATAAGTTGATACATTTGGAACTGATGAACTTCGAACCTATCACCCAACAAATTACCTTAGACCTATCCCGCTGGGCCTTACTTTCTATGGGGATTATACCCTGAGTTGAGATTATACAACAAAATGTTCTACCTCGTTTACTTTTTTTTTTTCCTCACTGTAGTGCCTTCAAACATGGGATAAACTATTTTCCATGTTTATCTGAGGAGTTAAGATACCCAGAATAAAATATTCCACACTACAGCTATCCAGGCCTCAAGGAGGACTTAATCTCCCAAATATGGAACGATATGCCCAAGCGGCCCAAATTTGCATATCCCTACTGCATGCAGCTACCCAATATGAGACATATTGGAAAGAGATTGTGGTCACGCTTAATGGTCTGGAGAACTTTTCCTTTTTTATTTTGGGGGATCCACTAGGCTGTATACCTCTTACAAGGTTTATGAAATTTGCCTGAGAATTTTTCAGGAGTTGGCAGCAAATGTGTAGATACACCCTAGCCCCCCAAGAGCAGGGATATTTCCAGGATTTTGAACCAACAATGGGAAGATTTTGGTCTCTGCTACATATTTCAATTAGTGGGCCCTATGGGTATCTACTCCTTTTCTAGATTAGAATTAGAATACTGTATAAACTCCCCCATAACCAATATGTGCCATATTTGAATGTCACACGTAGCCTGGCACTCTTTGAAGAAACCCTTTCAGAGGTAGCAGAGTCTCCCTCCACTTTAATACAGATGGTGATTTATTATTTATGGGGACAGGTACAAGATCACATAATTGGGGGTCTCTATTCAGCACTCAGATCATATAATACCGACTCCCTGGATTATCTTAGAATTCGGTGGTCCAAGGAACTAGGCCTGATTTGGAGGGTGATCAATTTCAGACCTTGACAGTACTGTATTCCAGAATTTCCTCCAACTTACATTGGCAGGAATACACATGGAAGGCCAGAATACGGTTCTTGAGAATGCCCGCTATAACAGCACACTTTCAAGGACGGGGTTATAGTACATGTTGGAAGGAGTGTGGACAAGATAAGTGGTTTTGCGTGATGGGGTAAGGGAATTCCATAGTTTAGGGAAATTAAAGGAGAAGCAGGACTGACCCATGGAGGTTTTTCTTCTAGAGAGTAACAGGGAGTTGTGCAGCACCCTCCTGGTGGTGTTCTTAGAGGCCACAGAGTTAAGGAGAGATTGGACACCTGTACACAGTTGCCCAAGTAAAGTTTTTTTTTTTCACCTGTGACGATGGTAAGATAACATAGACGGAAGTCTAGATTAAGCCACCCTAGATCATAGTATAGGGTACATTTATACGAGTCCCATTTTTGGTGAAGTGCAAAGCAGCAGGTCCTGTTTATTAAACCCTGGACTCTGTTGAGTACTTTGCTACCAGCTGCACCATAGTTCACCAGTTTGTAGTCTCCGAGACTGAGTATGTGGCTACTGACAAGTTGCTGTTTGATTTTGGGGCGAAATGTATTCTTGTAGCTGTAGAGCAAGCCAAGTCTGGAGTTAGCGGCCTTAATGAGCAGGTCCACAAGACCTGAGTGGGTTAGGCCTGAATTAAAAGTAATCCCTACATATTCGAAGGTGGTTACTTGCTCTGTTGGAGCTCCAAGGTCGGAGGTAATAACTACAGTGAGGGGAATGGGTTTTGCCTCTAGAGTAGAACAGCACTGATTTAGTTTTCTTGGAGTTGAGTGCGAGGAGGTTATTAGTGAACCAGCCTCGGACAGCTGTAAAGTCGATTTGGAGGCTGTGTTGGGTGAAGGGTAGGCTGCTGTGTACGACCGTGATAACCGCATCATCTGTGTAAAGGAATGTTTATGTGAATGAGGAGGCTGAGGGAAGTTCGTTAACAAAGAGACTGAACAGAAGGGGACCAAGGATAGATCCTTTGGGGACCCACTGTCACAGGCAATCAGGGTTGCTCTGCATTTGATTGATTAGGTTCTGTCAGTCAGTTTTTTAGCCGGCCGGCAGCTTCCATTGGGAGGCCAGTTTTGTTTAATTTTGGCAGAGCAGATCATGATTTTCAAGGTTGAAAGCCTTGGTAAGGTCTATAAATATGGATCTGTCAAGATCCCCTCTGTCCAGGGCCTGGTAGAGAAGGTAAGTGTATTCTACTGGTGCAGTAAGGGTACTGTGGTTTTTACAGAATCCATGCTGTTCAGGTGATAATAGTTCATATTTTCACAGGTAATGGGAGAGCTGTTCATTTACTGTTTTTTCCAAGTGTTTTTAAGAGTGGGGATAGAATTCAGATGGGGTGGTAATTTGTTTAATGACATCCACAACTTGCTTTCTGTGTGAACCATTTGAGGAGTGTGGTCATGCTTGAAAAATAAATGGGTTTCCCCAAATAGAATTTCCTTTTTCGCCCAGACTATATGCAGAATTTCCTCCTTAATGTGGAAATCTTAGAAGGCTAAGATGATTGATCTTGGACAGGGTCTCCAATCTTGTGGCCTCAGGATCAAAGCCCTTTGAGCTCTAATAAGATCTAGGCTTTCAGCTGCCGGGATCCCCAATAGTTCTTCAATGAAACCTATAAATTGTAGCATAGTACTTTTTTCGGTGCCTTCGGGCACCCCATGAATTCGCATGTTATTATATCGATTGCAGTTCTCTAGCTCTTCTAGGCACTGCTCTAATAATTGTTCTTTCTGATGTAAATCTAACAGGGCTGAGTTGCATACATCAGTAGTAGCTGCATATTCTGTGAGGCACGATTCAGTCACTTCAGTGCCTTTTTCCTAGTAGACTAATGTCTCTACGGTCTTCATTGACCTTTGTTTCAAGCCTCTGTAGAGTTGTATTAATTTGTTGGACAGCAAGGCACAGTTTTTTGGATGAGATCATGCAGTCTCATTCTTCCATCACTTCCCTGTGGGGTTGTAGCTGGAGTTGAGTTCAGGGATTTAGAGGTGACCTGTATGGTTTACGTTCAGCTAGTTTTGTCACCAAACTCATCAGGTTTTCTTTGGTCCTCTGTCTAGCTGACATAATGTAGTCTGTGATTTTCCTTTTTTTGAAGCAGGATTGCTTTGATTGAAGCTGGTGAGATGAGGAATTTAATTGCACTCCAACAAAGCTCCTCGTTTAAGCCACCATTTAGATGGTGATGTCCACTGGAGTCCCTTGCTCCCCTTTCTGGAAGACAGGCGTCTCACCTGCAATGTCAGCGTGAGGTCTCTGGGCCTTTTCCCTAGGCCCCTTCCCAGTACCTCTGGTACTGAGGAAGGCCAGGATCCTCTCTACGCCTGCCTTACTGAGAGATTGGAGGACCTGGGGTGGGGGATCTGGTGGAAAGTCAACTCCTTCCAAGAGATCGGCTGATCACCCCCTCAGTCAGTCTGTCCTGGACAGCAGACACCAGCTCTGGTGAGGTTGAAACTATACTCGCAGTCTACACAGATGGGCACCTCAAGTGTTGCAACCTGGTACCGCCCTGGCTCCTAGTACTGCTGGTGAATGGGGCAGTGCTGGTCATGAGGCTGTTTCCCTTTTTGGCACTGTTTTCAGTACGAGGAGAGGGTTTAGTTCTGGAGCAGACCCAGGGTTTTAGGAAGTTGTCATCTCCATCCTTGAGCACTCTTATGGCCTTGGGATGATGAGGATGCTGACCTTGGGTTCGGGGATGTGAATGGCAATGATGGCACTGACCCTAAACCTGGTTCCAAGCGCCATGCTAGTGATGGTGTCACCCCTGGTGTTGTCCTGAGCCTGGTGCCTTGGATGGTGCCAGGGCTGGTTCTGGTGAAACCCATGTCTGGGTCCAGACCTGGTGCCATTGTGTCGCCAAGTCAGTTCCTGGTGCCATTTATGGTGCCAGATACAGGGATGATTCTGGGGGTGACGCTGGCTCTGGTAATGTGCCCGGCTGGGGGGGACAATGCTGGCCCTGGTGAGGGGATGGAACCTGTCACTGAGCCTGCTGCTGATCCCATAACTAGTGCTGGAGTTAGAACCAGACATGGTTCTGGCAGTGTCCTAGTGTCCAGTTTCTCCTCAGAACCAGCTGTTGTCGCTTGTGAGGAATGGAGCTGCCCCATGGGATATATACAGTCCTGCTTTCTTGAACTGGGGGTCTCTCCCCCCCCCCCCAAGGTACTGTCTGTGTCACACAACTGAGGTTGGCTGGCTCCACCCAAGCAAGTTCATCAGGTTCTCCCACCAGGAGAGGTCCCCAGAGCACTCCTGCAGCCTTGATAGAGAGCCTGGAGCCTATGGCTTCTTTATCCCTCCCAAACCCTTGCCACCCTTCCATGAGTTATTGGATGTTATGGGTCCTCTTGTTCCCATGACCTGGAACCGTGCAGCAGGGTTGAATAAGACCCTCTCCTATTTCTATGCAGAAATAGTTAAAGTCAAGAAACTGTTCTGTCCTTTTCTCTCTCTTGTCTGTCTGATTTTTCAGTCAACCATTTTCTTGTAAGACCTGGGAACTGATCACTCTGTCAGTCTCACAATTCTCCCCCTCCCACTATCTCCCTGCCTTCACTTGCTTTTTCTGTCTTTTCTTCCCCCTTGCTTATCTGTGGTTATAAAAATAAATGTGGATCTTTATGTGAAACTGAGTTCTCTGGTTTGAAAATGTATATATTCATATTGTGGAAATGATTTCAAAAAGTTATTTGTAACTCAGGTTAACCTTGAGATGCAGTTTGAACTCCACAAGCTCATTTGCAGAGTTATTAATAGGAGATCATTTCTGGAACACAATATTCTATTTTACTGCAACTGCAAGGAAACAAACTTGCACAGTTTTGGGACATTGTGTGAAAACAGGACATGTATCTTAACAAGCTCAGGATGCAGAAGTTAAGTGCCAAGAACAGACATTCTATAAAGAGCAATCTTTTGTTTGGGGGGGGGGGGATTGAAATTTAGAATTAGAGATACCCTCAGATGAACAACTTTGTTTTGTTTGAACTGCTTTTATAAGAGCTGTCCTGCACAATTTAATTTTTTTATTTGTTATTGATGATAATAAAACGCTACTTGCGAATTTTATAACTGCTTTTCCTATGCTTCCTAACCTGCAAAAAGTACAAACTGAGACTGTACACCTGGCTCCAGTGACAGAAGAAGAACAGGCAAGGACAGAACCAGAAAGCATATCTGCCTTCTTCAAATGGTGGGCTATACAACAGAGAGAGATGGAGAAGCAGAGAAGAGATACAGCGACAGGAGCATCAACAACTGGATGCCTTGCAAGCTATCAAAGCTGGAGGATATGGTACAGGTCCAGCAGAGCAACAAAACACAAACAACTTAAAGTACATTAAACTTACAAAAGTATGTCCCTCGGATGATACTGAAGCATACCTGAGAACTTTTGAAAGGATTGCCGCAGACTGCCAGTGGCCTAACCAGCAATAATCAGGGACCTAGTTACTTGCAAGATCTCCTTTACCCTTACTGTCGCCTCCACCCTCTCCGATCCACCGATGAGGGATTGCTAGAGATTCCCAGGGTCCATTTAAAGACATCTGGGGCCTGGTCTTTTGGTTTTGTGGCCCCGACCCTATGGAATTCTCTACATTGGGTACGAGATTGCCTGACCGTTCAGGGCTTTAAAACTGCACTTAAAGCTTATTTATTTGATCTGGCATATCCATATTTTTAGGCTGTCACTGTAATTTACAGATTTTTATTTAATCATGGGATTTTATTAATTTACTACTTTGTCGTGATTATTGATATTTGTTTTAGGTATGTACAAGTGCCTTGGTTGTAAGAAAGGCGCTTTTTATAAATAAAGATTGAATTGAATTGAAAAGAATAAGCAATCAGGCTGCTACCTTACCTGACAGGTAAATCCCAACTTGGCTACAGCAGTATGGACACTGCACAATCAGAAAACTAAGACTCTGTGAAAAGATAAATCCTGAAAAGATATGACATCTCAGGACGGAGAGATCTACAGGCAGATTCCAGTCCCTGAAATACCACTCAGTCGACAGTCCTCGAGAAGCCTTCACCCAACTCTGAGAACTCCTTATTAAATGGCTCCAATCAAACAGCAGAACAGTCCCACAGATGAACGTATTTTCAGTGGAGCAATTCATCAACATCCTGCCTACAGACATGTAGCTTTTGTAAAAGAACACCAACCAGAAAGTGGGGAAAAGGCCATTTCTTTGGCTGAGGACTGTCAGATGGCCAAACAGACCACACAGCAGTAAAGTAACAGCCAAGGACCAATAACACACTCTTTTTCCCAATTTAACTCCAAATCAGATAAGTGCTCTGGTGAAGGTGACAAATCTGCATCCAAAGACTTTATTTGCTATAACTATAATAAGCCAGGCCATATTGCAAGCAACTGCCATAAAAAATAAGGAGGGTAACACTGGAGCAGATTTGTCTTTAACAAATTGGGCAAGTATTTAATAAATGTCAAGGTGGGAGATGAGACTGTGAAGGGACTTATAGATTCGGGGAGCAGACAGACCCCGGTGCATTATTAAGTGCTGGGAAAACACTGCAAAAAGACCAGGTACTGGGCCCATCTGCATCCACGGGGACACGTGATACTATCCCAACACCAAAGTGATACTGAGCATTCATGGGGTGTTGCACCAAATGAAAGTGGGGGTAGTACTTAAGTTACCTGTACTTGTGATTATTGGAAATCATTTTCCAGGATTTACTGAGTTAATCACAAAGTGAGCAAAACCTGTAGCTCTCACTTCGAAGGGGAGCTGTTGCAGCAGGTAATACTATTAGGACTAAGGCCACCAGGCATTAGGACCCCACAGAAAAATCTTCTAGATAGCAGTCTATGACAGTGACCGCTCCCGACGTCGGCTCCACCCCGATGTCATACGTGGTATAAAGGGGGCGGTCCCCCGGCACCACCTCAGTTCTTTTCCAGCCATCGACCTGTGAACATCGGATCCACGGACATCATTGTTGCAGTCGACCGCCATTTTTCGCGCATCTCGCTTTTTCCTCACAGTCGTTTCTTTTTTCTCTCAATTTTTTTCATCAGTAAAGTGCATGTCTTTATCGACACAGCAGCAAAAGTCTAAGTGTACATGTGGGAAGCAGATCCCGGTGAAAGACGGCCACTCTGCCTACCTAATCTGCCTAGGCCCAGATTACCAGCCTGACGCCTGCCCGCACTGCCAAAAATTTTATAATAAAACTAGGATTCACCGCGCCAATTCTCTCAAGGCTCACCTACTAGAGAAACAAGTGGCCACCATGCAGAAGGCCCCGTTGGAACATAGTTCATCCTCCTCAGCCAGGGAGTCTCCTCCCAAGGAGAAGAGGTCAGAAGGGAAACACGATCACTGGGAGAAGGAGAGCCAGGTCAGAATCCCACCCAAAGTCCCCACACAGGACCTCTGCTACCTCCGGCAGGAGGTCAGAATCTGTTCTCCCAGGTACCACTGCAGTTTCGGGTGTTACTGACAAGACAGTGACCTCATCATCCAGAGGTAGGGAGTTTTCATTTCACGGGTGATAGTCCGCCCAAGTTCCCTTGGCCCACTGACCCTACAAGCCTCCGCATGGGTCGACCCAAGAGGGACAGGTGTCAGCTTTGTGCAAACCCACTGAATTCAGCACCCATTAGCACTCTGGTTCGTCTGAAAAACACAGTAAGCCAGACAACTCCACAAGATGCCAGGAGGTCATCAGGTACCAGACGCCTCCTCCACCCAAAGAAAGGGTGATGTCAGCCTCCGAAGGAAGGCAGACCACTGAACACTGTCTCAGCATCTGAGATGAATCGGGCGCCATCAGCCAAAAAAAGGCCATCGGCCCCGGCGCCCAAGGCCCCAAAGGCAGAGGCACAGGATGCCCAGCATCCTCCTCCAAAGGAGCCAGACACCAGATCACAAGGGGGTTCGACTCTGCCAGACAAATCAGGTCTGACACCAGAGACACCCATAGAGAAGATGCCTGAGGGTCAGACGCCAGTACCGGAAGGCCCGCAAGGTCCGACACCAGGCCCCTCTGGTGCCTCAAACCCAATGCCCTCATCTCCAGTTGTCCCACTGGCCAAAGTGGGAGCGCTCTTTAACGCCTGGTGGAACACCATAAAAGGGGATCTTCTCCTAAAATCCAGGGACCCATCCCTGGTTCGGCCACTGCCTTGGAACCAGTCGCCACAGTGGCCCCTCCCACCAAAGGAGCTTCCGCTGCCTGTCAAAGAAGGTAGGCGGATGCCTGGGTCGGGCACTAGGAAGAGATATCTGTCGTCCGCCCTGTCCACAATCGGATGCCCGCCATCGACTTCAGAGGAGAACACTGGAGATTTCATCCGACTACTCCTCAGAGGACAAGTTGCCTATCCCGTCTCCGAATCCAAGGGACTCACCGAGGTCACCTCCGGATGACCCATCCTTCTTGGATATTATGAGGCACAGACAGGCGCTGTATCAGTGGGACTTAGAAGAACTGGACCCTGAAAAGCATTGCTTGGCCATATTTCTGGGGGCCACTGACCCAAAGCTCTTGGTCATCCCCCCATTAGTAGAACCTTTTCAGGATGTCACCAGGTCATCTTGGAAACATCTGGCCACCATGACTGCACTGCCTCGGAAGGCTGATAGGCTTTACAAAATGTCCAAGGGGGAGCCTTTCTTGGGTGAACACCTGAAAGCCGACTCAATGGTTCTGATGGTTGCCCACGGCAGGGCGCAGCAACCATGACACATGAGTGCCCAGCCCCCAGACCCAGAGTCCAAAAAGCTGGACCAAATGGGTCATAAAGTGTATTCATCAGCAACATGCACAGTCAGGTCATTAAATTTCCTAGCCCACACTCTCTCGACCCATCTCGGACCCAGGAGCACCTGGGAAGCAGTGTTCAGGATGGCCGAGGGGAAGACATTCTTCTTGGCAGTGGCTGAAGAGCCAATCGTCAGCTTCAGCTCACAGTCTACTGCAGATTCTAGGCCTCGTAACGGCAACAATAGAACTAATCCAGTGTGCTCGTCTTCACATGCAACCCCTCCAGATCAAGTTACTGATGGCCTGGGACCTGACCTCAGAGGACTATCAAGCCAGGATCCCAATTTCCCCACCCCTGCAGCAGTCCCTGAGTTGGTGGGTGAGTTTAGGAACTCTGAACAAGAGGTCTCCCTTGGAAGTCCCCCCCAGAGTTGATCCTGACAACCGATGCCAGCCTAGTGGGCTGGGGAGCAGTGCTGGACCACCTTACTATTCAGGGGTCTTGGTCTGCACAGGAACAGCACCTACACATCAGCGTTCTGGTGATGAGGGTTGTTCACCTCACTCACCTTCATTTTCGCAATCTAGTACAGTTAAAAGCTGGTACAAAGAGCTGAGAGATGCTAAAAGAAGCAACTAATCAGCTACCGTAGGCAGAGGAGAACCTTCTCTCTCAGCAGTTCACTTGGCGGGGCAGTTGAACATTCAGGCTGATTGGCTAATCCACGAGTATGTCCACCCAGGAGAGTGAATGCTGAACCTGGAGGTTTTCGACCTTATGTCCAAAAGATTCTGTGTTTCTATGATTCAGTTGTCCACAGATTGACCTGTTTGCCTCCAGCCAGAATGCTCTAGTGCCACAGTTCTTCAGCTGCTGTTGGTGTTCACAGGTGGAATTAGTGGGCGCTCTGTCACAGACTTGGAATTTTGGCAGAACATATGCTTTCCCCTGCTGTGCCACTCCTTCCCAGGGTCATACGCAAAATAAGACACTCAAAGAAGCTTTCTCCTGATTGCTCCAGAATGGCCCAGAAGGCCATGGTTCTCAGACCTAGTGAATCTAGCTCAACATGCACTGTTTCAGCTCCCAGTCCAGGGGGGACCTTCTCTCCCAAGACCCCATTCTGCATTCAGACCCAGAGGCAATGCAACTCATGGCCTGGCTCCTGAAAGGAGGGAACAGGGTTGCTCTAGAAAGGTAGTGGACTCCCTGATGGCTGCCAGAAAGAATTCCATGTCTGCAGCTGCTTATGCTCATGTATGGATCACTTTTTCTGCTTGGACCAGCGAGAAAAATATCAGGCCTTCTAAAGCCACTGTTCTGCTGATTTGGGACTTTCTGCAGTAAGGAGTGAAAAAAAGTTTGGCCTTGAGCACCTTGATAGGTCAGGTGTCGGCTCTTGCCTCCTTGGGCTCGTCCTTAGGGACTAACCAAGAGGTTATTCATTTTCTAAGAGCTGTCGGCAGAAGCTGACCCCTGTTCTGATCCCCTGTCCCTCCAAGGGACCTGAATCTGGTCTTGAATGCTCTTCGTGAAGAACCCTTCAAAACTCATTTGTCAGTATAGCTAGACGTGTTGTCCTACAGGGTGTGTTCTTAGTTGCTATTTGTTCAGCCAGGAGGATTGGTGAGCTCCAGGCCTTGCCCCATAAGGATAAGGTGGTTCTGAGAATGGTCTCATCTTTCACTCCGAAGGTTCCTATAGCCTTTCACGTGAACCAGGAAATCTGTCTTCTGTCCATAGCCAACATGTCCAATAGAAAAGAGTTCCACAAGCTAGATTTGTGTAGGGCAGTTAGGACATACATTAGACAGACTGCAGAGTTTAAGAAATCGGATAGGTTGTTTGTACTTTTCAGAGCAGTCAAAAAGGACAAAAAGCCTCCAAGGCCACCCTGGCAAGATGGGTGAGGGCATGCATTGCTGAGGCTTATGTCGCAGTAAAGAAGAAAGGGAAAGGGAACATTGTTTAACCAGGAGTAGCACACTAAGCCAAAGCTTGTTTCCAGATACAGCCTGGGAGCACAAGAAGTTAAGTGACTTGCTCAGGATCACACAGTATGCACCTAGGCAGCTGTGGGATTCAAACCCAGATCTTCAGATCTGTAGCTCAGAGCCTTAACCCACTGCGCTGTACTGCTTCCCTAAGAAGAGGGCTCTGGCTCTCACAGGGCTCATTCCACCAGAGCTATGGCCACCTCCTGAATGGAGAAAGTTGAGGCATCTGTCTTAGAATTGTGCAAGGCAGCAATGGGTTCCTCCATCTACACATTCACCAAGCACTGCAGACTGGATGTTCAAAGTTCTGCTGATGCGGCCTTTGGTTGCAGAGTTTTGCATGTGTCAGCTGATAAATTCTTTTTCCTTTTTGTAGTTTGCGTATGGGACAATGTTCTCCCACACCTGGTGGTTTAATGTTTACTGCTTATTAGAGTCCATATGTTATGATTACCCATTGACAATGTGGAACACTACAGAAGGAAGAAATTTCTTCATACTTACCGTAATTTCCTCTTCTGTTTGCTCCAACATTGTCAGTGGGGCCCTCCCAGGGAGCCTTGCTCCTCCTGGAGAATTTTGTCCGGTATGCCAGCACTGGGATGTCTGTTGTTTTCTGATGAAGTTTCTGATTGTAAGTTTGTCTGGACATCCTTCTATGATTTACCTGCTGCACTTGTGTAGATATATTGATATACATATCATAGCAAAAAAAATGTAGCAGTTCCACATTTAAATATTGGTTACTGGTACATAGATGAACAAGTTTAGATTAAGTCTTTTTCAGTTGGTTCAGTACCTCAAAGAAGTTTCACCACATCAGAGAAGCAGATGGTGAACTTTTTCCATCCTCCCACTCTTTGGATGAGGTAGGGAATCGTTTACTGTATCTTCCTTTTGGTTAAAGAAGCAGTACTAGTCAACACAAATTTAAATAACTCAGTGGGCAGTTGGGACAAACCAAAACATCAATATACATGATTTTCTTTTTTCTTTATTTCATTCCTGAGACAAGACGAAGGATTTTGAAGTTCTTAAAAAGTTATTGGTAAAGGAAGTCATTGGTAAAGGAGATGGGGGGAACATAGGGGCAGACTAGATGGGCCGGTGTGGTCCTTTTTTGCCATCAGATTTCTGCGATTCTGTGATTGGTCTTTTGCCATGTCAGTAATCATAGATGTAAGCAAATCAGGATGGTGCTGTGAACCATCAGAAACATGTGCTGGCATGACGTTTGGAAGATCGATTCCAAGGTGGCAGATCACTCCAGCAAACTTAACGAGCTATCTGAGGCCCAGGACTCGGGGTAGAGGGTCCTCCTGTACCTGCTGCAACAGGACTGAGAAACTCACACCAGCCTCGAAGACATCAAGACTAGATCTCGCCGAAATAATTTTTGGGTGCACAGGGTGCTGGAGGGGGCGGAGGAAGGATTTGCCACCCCAGTAGATTTCATGCAGCAGTTATTGCGCTCGGTCCTCTCTGAGCCCTCCGACATGGATCTAACTATGGACAGAGCTCACCGGTCCTTGGTCCTGAGGCCTCCCAGTCCCACTGCCAGACCGCGATCGTGGGTTGTACAAATGGTGCTTTTCCAAACTACAGAATGGGAGTTGAAAGAGGCGTGGAGGTTTAGGGACACAAAATACCAAAATGCGCCCATTTTCTTCGTGCAAGACTTTCCCCCACTTTGCAAGCAGAGCGCATAAAAGTACGTACAGTAATCAAAGAAATCAAGGAAAAGAAAAATATAAAGGCACAATTTCTTTTCCGCTTGAAGCTGTGGTTACATTTGGACTTGGGGCTCAAAACATTTACTGACTTCCTGGAAGCGGCGCCGCTCTTGAAAGAGTAGGGTATCGTACTGCCTGATCTGGAACTGGAGATTCTAGAGCAGCATCTTCTGAAAAATGTCTGGCAGGTTGCAAACAGAGGCATGAAATGCTCGCACCATGGATCTTTGCCGTATACCCTATTGAAAGACGACACACGGATACTGCAGTGCACAGACTGTAAGAGGACCAACGCCAATCAAGCATCTTCTTCAAATTCCCCTCCACTGCGCTGAACTCTCTCATTAAATGGGTAAATCAACACCCACAATTGGAAGGACTCGCAGAATGAGGAGACTTTATGGCTTGCTGGACTTTTATGTGTGGGACTGCCAAATCTTCAGATAAGTTTGTTATTCTCTCATACCACACTGTGTAATTAATTTTCATTTAACTGTTAGATGTAACTAGTGGTGCGATGAGGGCCTTCCCCCGCAGGGGGCATGTCTTTTTTTTTCTCCCTTGCACTACCTGTAGTCCGGTTCTAGATTCCCTAGGGTAACATCTCAGCCTTATATGAGGGAGCCATTAACTTACTACTCAGGGGTAACTACCCCACAAGGACTACCAAAGGGAGAGAGTTGGGTGGGGTGCCTATGTCCCCTTGGGAGATCTCTATGAGTCATTACTCAGCTTGATCACTGGGTGGAGCACTGCCCTAGAAATGAACAGAGTCTCCCTTGAAAACAAAAACTGTTAGGGGTTAACCCTTCGATATGCCTCGGGGGGGAGGGGATAACCTTCCCACAGGAGGGACCCATGGATAAGAACATGCATTACAAATTTAATTACATGTACATAAATGATATTGGCCCCCCTTTAATTCGCTACCCAGATCACACTAAAATAGGGACCATTGTCTTGGTATTTCACCCTTAAGATACTGATGCGCGCTGCCAGGTTAAAGATTCCCCACATGAGAGGGAAGGAGGGATATGCCCTATCGGACACAAGCTGAAGATGACTGGGCTTGCTTGGGGTCTGGCAGAGGATCCCTAGGGCCTGCCCTAACAAGGAATCCCACTTAGATAATGGGATCCCCTAGAGGACTGCAAGGCAGCTAGTCCCGTAGGATCGGAAATGTTGGCGTGGGGAGGGGGGAGAAATTCCTGAATACTATGGCCTAACTTATTGATTGAGACGGGGAAGGGAGAGATGGTGGATCTCTCACTTCTCGGTAACGTTTTTTACTTTTTAGAGCAGTTTTACACCTCTGCTCTTAGTCTCTTGGAGACACTATTGGTGTTGGTTTTCAGACACTTTCCACTACAAGTGAATCAGGGCTCCCCTCTCGGGAGGAGCCAGGACAAACAGCTAGGAAGCAACTGAAGTAAATCCTATGTGGATTTCCACAAGATCTGTTCTACACTTTAAATATTTCAACTGTTTATTAAGTGTTTTAAGACAGTTATTGCTTGTTAAGGTTTATTACTGTTGTTATCACTGCCCAGTGTTGAGGGTATTGGTTTTATATTAGAAGTTTATTTTGGACAGTGTTTGGTACAGCCAGGAAGGTGTGAGACCAGAGATTCACAGGCTTTTTTCCAGACCTGCAAATGGACAGTTGGGTACTGCAATACACACTAGCTTATGGGGTAGCGATACTCCAAATAAACCCTACCCCTTCCCAAAAACACAAAAATGGGCACTTTAAAAATCTATTCCTATAATGTGAAAGGAAATAACTCCCCTATTAAGCGAACAAGATTGCTACAAGAGCTTAAAAAACTGTGGGGAGATGTGATTCTACTTCAAGAAGCACATCTATCCATGCAAGAGCATTCAAAATTACAAAGGGCATGGGTAGATCAAAGTTGTGGCAGCATCCCACCTTAAATCTAAAAGGACAGGGGTAGCTGTCTTATGGCGAAAAGGCCTAAATTTAACCGTAGAGTCTTGGGGGCTGCAAGGCAGGTATGTCAGGATTTCAGCACGTTCCCAAGGCAGACTACTCCACTTTATCAATGTCTATGCACCAAATTCCCAACAGGAAACTTTCTTTGAATTACTATTTTTAAAAATAGCAGATCTTCCACCGGGACAGCTTTTACTCGGGGGAGACTTCAATACTGCACCACATCCCCAGAGAGACCGCTCTTCGGGAGCAACTACTACAAACAGACCAGCATCCAGATCTCTAGTCGCTCTGACGAGGGAAATGGGTTCAGTTGACATTTGGCGAGCTCAGCATCCAAAAGAAAAGGATTATATGTTTTATTCCAATGCACAGCAATCTTACTCCCGCATAGACTTATTTTTCACCCACGCAAGCACGCTCCACACGATCACTAACTCCAACATACATAATATAATCCTGTCTGATCATTCCCCAATTTCGATCCACCTTGCCCTTCCACCACAGGATAGACAGACCTTGTGGAGATTTAATGTCTCCCTTTTAAATAACAAGGCTTTTGTCACCAAACTAAAACAACAAATCTCAGACTTCTCCACAATTCACCAATCCACAAACCACTCGCCTTTAGTTAACTGGGATACGCTTAAAGCGGTCCTCCGGGGTGAGGTTATCAGTTTTTCAGCTGCCCCAAAAAAAGCTATCACAGTTAACATATAACAGGCTGTTACAGGAATTAGCTGATCTAGAAAAGCTCCACCAAGTCAATCCTGGTGACAAACAGCTCCAAGGAGAGCTGAACAAGATTAAAAAGGACTTATAGGACTTTGATAACAAAAGGGTGGAGGGTCAGTTGAGATTTACAAACCAAAAATATCATGAGGTGGGGGGTAAGGCATCACGATTACTGGCATTTCGCTTGCAAAAGGCTTAGGCGGACAGGCATGTCCCTTATATTCAGGAAGGAGGACCACAAGGGAAAAAAATTACTTCCCCTAAGGAAATAGCCCTTCAGTTCCAAAAATATTACCAGAAACTATACTCAGAAGCTAAGGATATAGTGAACACACAAGAAAAACCCCAAACCTTCTTAGACATCCTTAAATATCCAAAATATCGAAAGCGGTGAAAATGGAATTAAACCACCCCATCACAGTGGAGGAGACTTTAGAGGTCATTCATCAGTTACCGTCTGGGAAGACTCCGGGCCCATATGGATTTAGAAGGGAGCTTTATAAAGAGCTAGCTGCCCCACTGGCCCTGCTTCTAACAGAAGTATTCAACCGATGTTTAGAGGATGGTAGGGCCCCTGAAAGCTGGTCCCACTCTGTAATTATGGTTATACCTAAACCCGGAAAAGTCACATCAAAGTGTGAATCTTTCAGACCTATAGCCCTCCATAACGAGGATCAAAACATTTTTCATAAAAATTCTATCAATCCGCCTGCAAAAACATATTGAGTTGCTAATTCACTCAGACCAAACGGGTTTTATCCTGCATCGCCACATGAGCGACAATATTAGAAGACTTCTAAACATTTTGCAAATGAACAAACCCCCTCTGAACCCAGCCCTAGCCATCTTCTTGGATGCAGAAAAAGCTTTTGATAGGCTCAGTTGGGCATACCTCTTTGAGGTATTGCACAGGATGGGATTTGAGGGAAATTTCCTAACTTGGATAAAACTGTGTTATTAAAATTCCCAGGCTAGGGTGAGCGTGAACGGCACCATCTCCTTTCCCTTCTACATTACCAGAGGGACAAGGTAGGGATGCCCCCTATCTCCACTGCTTTTTACAATTAGTATGGAGCCCTTGGCCCAAGCCATAAGGCAACACGACAAAATCGAGGGAACAGAAATTCAGAATGCACCCCATAAGATCTCCCTATACGCAGATGATACCCTGATATATTTAGGTAATCCAAATTCAGCCCTTCCGCATCTATTAGCACTCCTAAAAAAACTTTGGAGATATTTCCGGCTTTAAAGTTAACACAATAAAGTCTGAGGTGCTACAGATAGGGGCAGACCCTAATTCGGACCGAAGGGCAAGGGTCCTATTCAAGTGGGTCGAACACAAATTAAGATATCTAGGAGTACAGATTCCTATAAAGTTGGCTCTACTGTATAAACATAACTACTAAGCACTGGGGCAGCAAATAAAAGCGGACCTACATAGATGGACAACGCTCCCCCTAACATTCACAGATAGGTTGGAGATAATACAAATGAGCATCTTACCAATATTCCTTTTTTTAATTACAAATCTCCCCCTTCAAATCCCTAAAAAAGCTAGAAAGACCTTAAAAAAAACTTTCTGATTTTATCTGGTTAGGTAAGCGTCTGAGAGTTAGGTGGGAAATATTGACAGGAGAAAAACAAGGGTGGGATGGGATTACCAGACTTTCCGAAATACTACATTGCAGCCCAGTTATTGCCAGTTCTCAAAATGTTTATGCCTGGGAGGAAACATGGCTGGTTGGAGATTGAGGAGCAGGGGTGTGGACTAGCCCCACTAAACATTTTACCCTGGAAAGTCCAGCCGAGTGATTTAAAAAATATAGAAAATAGTTTTACATGGCACACGATGTCAAAGTGGTTGGAAGCTAGGCAAAACTGAGAAATAGTCTGTCCAGTATGGGAGTATTTACCACTTTCATCCCTCCCTGGGTTCCCAGCCCACATGGGAGATCATTGTTTCTTTAGATGGGTAACCAACGGGCTTAAGTATCCATGACAGTTTTTAGAGGGGGGACCGTCTAAAATCATTTGCACAGATGCAGATAGAATTCAGACTGAATAGAGGGGACTCTTTCAGATACCACCAGTGCGTGCAATACATTACCACTAATATAGGTCTTACAGACTTAACCCAGGGCCCAGCGGCTCCTATTCTGTTAACCTACCAAAGAAGTGTTATGGGAGACACTAGATCCTATATATTACAAATATACAGAATATTAATGGAGACTAGAGGAGCACTGGCAGTGCAGAGAGTGGAACACAAGTGGGAATCTGAGGCAAGTCTGAACATCACAGATAAACACTGGCATTTTATCTGGTTAGGAATACACAAGACCACCAACTCTCCCTGTTGGAGAGAATTCTGAAGGAAAATCAATATTAGTTTTTTCAGAACCCCAACTATCTCATTCCACTATGCCGCACACACCTCCAACAAATGCTGGATAAAGTGCGGGTACATTGGAATGCACTACCATAATTTTTTGGGAATGTTCTAAAATTACCCTCTTCAAACAACATGAAGTCTTGCTGCATTCTGACATTGCATTTAGCCCCAGCACTTCAACTGCCCCGGAGATGAGCACGTTAAACTCTATGCAAAGGCATAGAACGTTCATCTTGAGCTCGGTCTTCAAACCTCTGTCCCAGGTACTCTGAAGTGTAACCGTCAGATTCTTTACTCCACCTAACTGAGAAGTTGCTCCAGAGATCCTCTCCTACACTTCGGTTCAGTTGCAGTAAATCGATCGGTTCAATTCAACTGTTTCTTTATTTTTGTTGGTATTCACATCTCTGTCCCAGTATAGTAAGAGTGTAATAGGTAGAGTGTTGTAAGAAATTGTTTTGTTTTCGGTTCCCTATTGGTCAGTCCGGTCAGGAACCAAAGTACTTCTGTTTAAGAAAAAAAAAAAAAAAAAAGGGATTTTGTGTGCAGTATCTATTGGTTCCTGAAAAAACCCACGAATTTCTGGGGGGTTTTCAACTGACCCGTGACATGGTCGGAACTGATAGGTTCGGTAGTCGCCTGGCTTGAATGCTGGTAAGGGTGACTGGTTATTTAGAGGCATGTCTGAGAAACCCAAAAAGAAAACCATGCCCACAGGGTTTCAGCACTGCACTGAGTATGGGGAAGCCTTTGCCAAGGCCGATCCCCACCTCATCTGCGTTTATTGTCTGGGTTTGACCACCTCAAGGAAGACTGCCAAATTTGTAAAAACTTCCCTAAAGCCACTGCTGAAAAATGCTTACCGCTGATTAAATTCCGCTGACCCGGATGGCCAGCCCGGTCTGGTTTCGGCCAGACCTGAGGGGGTCCCCACTGACCTGGGCGATACCCCCTCGGGCAAGAGGAGAGCCGATTCTGCGGAATCGGTTCCTACAAAGAAAAAACGTAAGACGGCAGGTTTGGATCCCAGTCCCCATGTTCCGACCGCCGACGAAATTGCCAAAGCGATTGCTATAGTTGTCGCTTCACTCGGTTACGACCGAACTGGCACCATCTCGAGGACGGTCGGTTCTGTCAGACTTACAAGCTTCTGAATATGACCCTGAGGCTTTTTATGAGGGCGAATGGGATGGAGACGAAGACGATGAGGATGAAGCATATGAAGACCTGGATGAGCCTGTCGAGCCAGGCATCTCCCCAGACAGGCCTTGCAATGTGTCTCCTCTCAGGCTTTCTGAGTCCCCTCCCACTACCTGTTTTACAGGAAGGTGGCTGACACTCTTCAGATCCCCATGAAAGAGGCTGAACAGGATCAGGAGGAGCCTGACTATGTTGAGATGATAGATGTCCCAGAGTCCAAAAGTGTGTCTGTCCCTCTGCACAAGTTCCTGGGGAAACAGACCCAAAAAATCTTACAACTACCAACATCCATACCCCCTGTGGATAAGAAGATGGACAGGAGGTATGCTTTGTCAGGCCCTGGGATGGAATTCCTTACTACTCACTGCAGCCATATTGGGCTAATGCAAGCTGCAGCCTGTGACAAGGCTAATATTCCTCTGGCATCTCACCCCCCAGATAAGGATTCTAGGGAAGTGGATGCCATGGCTAAGAAGCAGTACCTGGCATCCTCTTTGGGACTCAGACAATCCAATTACATGGCTTATATGGCCAGATACCAGAAGTCTAGGTGGGATACAATTCTGGCACTGGCTAAGAATGCTCTCCCCAGCTAGCCAGTGAGCTGGAGCAAGTGGCTCCAGATGGCATCGAAGCTTCTAAGATACAGTTCCATGCTGCTGTAGACTCGAATGATGTTCATTCTCGAGTTATGGCTACATCTGTTTCCATGAGGAGATTTGCCTGGCTCAGGTGTACCAACTTGTCTCAGGATACCCAGACCAAGGCCATGGATTTTCCTGTTACTGGTAACTCTCTGTTTGGGGAACAAACAGAGGTTTACATGAAAAAGATGGACAAGTACAGGACCACATATAGGAGTGCTGCAGCCAAAGAGAAACAGACCACTCCTCAAAGGCAGCAATCTAGGTCTGGCAGGGGCAGGCCCTTTCAAAGGCCTTCTTACCAGGCCCAGGCCTCCTCTTCTTTCCAGCAGAGGGGGTTCTTCAGGGAAGAGGCAGAAGGGGGATGACAAGGACTGCATCCTCCTCTCAGGCTAAGCCCCCTGCCAAGCAGACACCCTGATGGGTCAGCCAGGGTCGCCTCCCCCATCCCTGTAGGAGGTAGACTGGCTCACTTCTTCCAGGCCTGGAAGTCTATCACTTCAGACAGCTGGTTTCTGTATTTTGGTGAGCCAGGGCCTTACTCTCGGCTTCACCAGGTTCCCAAGGCTGAGGGCAAAGGCTTTTCCCCCTTCCTCTGCAGAGGAAACACAGGCCTTGGAGACAGAGGTCTCATCTCTACTGCTCCTGCAAGCAGTGGAAAAGGTCCCTCTTATTCACAGGGAAAAGGATTGTACTCCAGGTACTTCCTTACCCTAAAAAAGACAGAGGAGTGGCAACCCATCCTAGATCTATGATACCTAAACAAACACATCTTAAAGCCAAAGTTCAAGATGGTGGCTCTGGGACTAATTCTTTCCTCTCTGAGACCAAGAGACTGGCTAGCCTCCCTGGATCTCAAGGATGCCTATTTTCACATACCTATCAGGCAGTCCCACAGAAAGTACCTCAGATTCAAATTTCCCTCAGGCCATTATCAGTTCAGAGCAATGCCTTTCAGCTTAACATCTGCTCCAAGGGTATTCACCAAGTGTCTGGTGGTAGTGGTAGCCTTCCTCAGAAAGCAAAGCATCTTACTGTTCCCTTACCTGGACGACTGGCTCATAGTAGGCCAGTCTCCAGACCAAGTCAGGTCAGCTCTAAGGGCCACTCGAAACCTTCTGGACTCTCTAGGATTCATACTAAATCTGGAAAAGTCTGTCCTGGAGCCTACCCAGCTTCTCACATTTATAGGAGTTGAGCTGGACACTGTTCAGGCCAAGGCCTTTCTCCCTTCCCCAAGGGTCCAATCTGTCATCAGTCTCGCTTCCTCTTTTCGTCCACTTGTGTCTCGGCCAGCCAGGCACTTTTTGCAGCTGCTAGGCCATATGGCTGCATGCACCACAGTGGTGCAGGGAGCATGGTTCCAGATGAGAGAGATTCAATTTCACCTGAGAGCCTTTTGGTCTCAGAGAAAAGATTCCCTCTCCAAGTTGGTTCTGGTGTCTCGGACTCTGGTTCAAGCCCTCCAGTGGTGGCTGGAAGAGGACAATTTGAGGCAAAGGGTTCCTTTCCTCACTCAGGTGCCCACAGTGATTCTCACTACAGATGCTTCCCTACTAGGGTGGGGAGCCCATCTGGATCAGCACACGGCTCAGGGGACTTGGTCTCGTCAGAAGTCCTTCCTGTACATAAACCTGCTCGAACTCAGGGCTGTCTTTCTGGCAGTCCAGACATTTTCGAACATGATCCAGGGGAAAGTGGTACAGATCAGGACAGACAACACCACAGCCATGTGGTACATCAACAAGCAGGGGGGCACTCGGTCTTCAGCCTTGTGCACCAAGGCCATGAAAATATGGTCTCTAGTTTACTCCCTGCAAGCTTCCCTGATTGCTGCGCATCTCCCAGGGAAAGACAATGTACATGCAGATGCTCTCAGCAGGTTTTCTCAAGGTCACCACGAATGGTCTCTGAATCCTCTCATTCTTCAAATAATTTTCAAGAGATGGGGCACTCCAGAGATGGATCTCTTTGCAGGCCCAGACAACCATCAGCTCCCTCTGTTCTGCTGCAGACCTCCCCTCCTGGGGTTGGTCCCTCTGGATGCCCTCCTGTTGGATTGGACCAACAAATTTCTCTATGCTTTTCCTCCTTTTCCTCTGATATTCAGAGTGCTGATCAAGGTCAGATCCCAAACTTGCACAGTGATTCTGGTAGCTCCGGACTGGGCCAGACAACCTTGGTATGCTCTACTGTTGTCACTGTCAGTGACACTACCTCTGTGCCTTCCCAGGCAGTTCAATCTCCTCACCTCGTCTCAGGGGAGGATCCTGTACCCCAACCTTCACTCAATCAGGCTCAAGGCCTGGCTCTTGAAGAGCTAGAGTATGCAGGTCTGAATCTTTCCCAGTAAGCTCTGGATATCCTCAAGGCTAGCAGAAAGCCTTCCACTAGAAAACTTACAGTTCCAAATGGAAGAGGTTTGGGTTCTGGTGCACTCAGAGGCACATCCAGCCGGACTCAGCTGATATTGCCATTGCCCTGGATTATCTGGTGCATCTTAATAGCTTGGGCCTTCGGCCTGCCACCCTCAAGGTGCATTTGGCAGCTATTTCTGCTTTCATTTCGGCAGGGAAGGTTTCTTCCTTAGCCTCCCATCCAGTCTTCAAAAGATTTTTTAAAGGGCTGATTCATATCAACCCTCCTTTCAGGGATCCCACTCCCCTGTAGGATCTGAATATTTGTAGTGCACAGCTGATGCAGCCTCCCTTTGAGCCTCTCTGTTCAGCTGAACTTAAGTACCTGACTTGGAAAACTGTATTCCTGGTGGCTATCACTTCTGCCAGGAGAATCAGTGAATTACAGGCCTCATCAGTGGAACCTGACTTCATTTCATTTCACAGGGATAAGGTGGTCCTTCGCACAAATAGGAAGTTCCTTACCAAGGTGGTATCAGATTTTCATCTGAACCAATCCATGACGTTGCCTGTATTCTTTACTGACCACTCCTCCTCTGGAGAGAGGAGGTTGCACAGTCTTGATGTTAAAAGGGTTCTCATTTACTATATAGAATCCACTAAACCCCTCAGAAACCATTGTTCTCAGCTGTTCCTTACTTATGGAGAGGTGGGTAAGGGAAAACCTGCCACTAAGAGAACTACTGCTAGATGGATTGTCTCTTGCATACAGTTCTGCTATTCAAAATTGAGGAAGGAGCCTCCGGCAGGCCTGAGGGCTCACTCCACCAGAGGTACAGCTGCTTCGGTTGCAGCTGCCAGGGATATACCTTTAGTGGAAATCTGTAAAGCAGCCACCTGGAAGACTGATCACACATTTACCAAGCATTATTCCCTTGACATCCAGTCAAGAAGTGATGCGAGGTTTGGCACAGCAGTGCTGCAGAGCTTGTTCCCAAAATAGGTTCTGTAGTTCCCTCCTCCTTGGGGGTACTGCTTGGTAGTCTGCAATTTGTCAGAATACAGCAAGACTTCATGTTGTTTGAAGAAAAAATTACTCACCTTAATAATGTTGTTTCTTCTAATGGAGTCTTGCTGTATTCTAACCTCCCTTCCTGCCTCCCCTCCTGGAACCTAGTTGTTTTGGGATGTGGATGGGCAGGTGTAGTGCTGCACCCCCGGGGGTGTACTGGTTGTTTTTCTTTGTTATGTTTCTGATCGTAATTTGTCTACCTACTTGAATTATTTTTGGGGGTCTCGATTTGACTCTTCATACCCTAATTCTTTACTTATATAGCCTTGTGGGCAAAGAATTCCAAAACAATTTCTGGATTGTTAGCCAGTTAATTTAGGGCTCGTAAGAATCTGACAGTTACACTTCAGAGTACCTGGGACAGAGGTTTGAAAACCAAACTCGAGA
This sequence comes from Neoceratodus forsteri, assembly GCA_016271365.2. NCBI lineage: Eukaryota > Metazoa > Chordata > Ceratodontiformes > Ceratodontidae > Neoceratodus > Neoceratodus forsteri. Next base: position 1,541,131,378 of record CM057456.1, on the reverse strand, counting down.
TGAACGTTCTATGCCTTTGCATAGAGTTTAACCCTCTCATCTCCGGGGCAGTCGAAGTGCTGGGGATAAATGCAATTTGTCAGAATACAGCAAAACTCCATTAGAAGAAACAACATTACTAAGGTGAGTAATTTTTTCTTCTGGAACACTATTGCCCAAGAGATTTCACAGATCCTGTCCCTTTCTGCCCCATTAGAATTTGATAACATGGTCCTAGGTTCCCCCCCAACAGAGGTCAGGACCTTGTCAGGGAAGTACCTCTTCTACATCCTAATTGCAGCAGCACTTAAAGCTCTCACCCAAAATTGTCTGACAGATACCTCCCCCCCCCAGTTAGCACCTGGTATGGGAACATTAAATAAATCAAGGAGATGGAGGCAGTCACGGCCCGTCTAAGGCTGACCCCAGACAAATTCAATACTGGGTGGCTACCCTTCTTTGACTATATAGAAAGAAGGGAGGGTATATCAGTCTTGGATCAACTGCTTCAATCCTAGGCCTCGGAGTCGAAACACCTAAGTGGACTCACTCCTGGCCTGTGACCCTGGTCTTGTATCTGAATCACCAGAATTGTTTTTTTTTTCTCTTCTCACATACCTAAAACTGGCTGTTCATGCATACAGTTTTTTTTTTTTTTTTTAATGTACTGGCTGTTGCTCTTTTCCTTAAGGTTTATGAAACATGTGAGTTATAAGGAATAAGACAAAGACCCAGCAAAATGTTATAAAGTGACATGGTTTATTAATTAAGGACACTTTATTTGAAAGCCTTCAGAAGTTCTACATGGATGTCCCTGGAGACCTCCAACTAGTTGATGACCGCCAGATGAACTGAACCACAGATCCGCGATCTTTCTGTCATGTCATCTCTGGTTTTTCCATATTAAATATAAATGGGACACTGTCTGGGACATTAGAGCTGTAAAACACACAGTAAAATTAATTGGATACAGACAGAGTTTATATCCAGTTGAATTCCCTGTATAAACTGAGCAATTGATTGTGAGAAGGCTACCCAGTTCTACATGTACTGTAACAACTGTAAAAGTGTTTTCAATAAAATGGTCTTTTAAGTTCAAAAAAGAAACGTGCTGGCAACACCCCGACATATCTGCATTACGAACACAGTGGGTGCTGTTAGTGTGTGCTCTCTGGGGAGAAGATTTTCGAATGTTGCTGGGGGCTGCCATCTTTATTGTAGAGCCACGCAAATTAGAAGAGTTGTAATTAAACACAGTCTTAAAAATAGCTGACTGAATTTAAAATACCCCAGTGAAGAATCTAAGATTATATAATGGGGCCGATAATCCGGCAACCTGATTGACTGACTGGCACCTTTCAGCCATGGTACATCTTTGCATTACCCACAGGAAAGGTGCCAGTCAGCCTCATCGGCAATTACAACTCTGTAAAATCAGTCCGATCCTCCATCTTTACTACCCGCTAAACTGGAAAGCTTGAGTGGGAGATTCAAAAGAGCGGACTGATACTAGTGACACATTTGAAGTGTTTTAGGAAACCTAAAGTAGGAAAACTGTTTCTTTATTTAAAATGTGGACTAGTACTTTTAAAAATCACAGCCGAAAAGCCGAGCCGCTACACTGGGCAGACGCATGCCCAGTATCACAGCTCCGCTTTTCGGCCGTGATATCTGTTAAGATTCAGTCCTTGTTTTTAATAAAGAAACTGTTTCTCTGGTTCAGCATTTCTAAAAGACTTCGAATATGCGACTAGCTGAACGGTTATGGTGAGAGATGAGTACGACCCTCCCAGGGCTTCAGCGCTATGACAGCCGGCGGCAGTGTCAGTGATAAACTGACATTTCAGAAGGATCTGTCTTGGTATGGATACCAGCACGCTGTTACCAAAATCGTCACAGCTGGCAAATTCAGTGCACCATAGTACACAGTAAATAAATATCTTGATGCCCCTCAAAAGAACTCTCAAGTCAGAAGCATGAAAAAAAAACCAAAAGCCCGACAGCCTGCGGCCTCGTGACCAACCCGCACCAGGTGCAGGTAAACCCAGCATCGCCCACACCCTGTTGTGGTTTGTTACTTAATTATCAGGAATTCATTACTGCTAAAAAAATGGTAGCATGACATTTTATGCTGGATAACTAGTACTGCTGCTTTAAAGGTATGAGTATGCAAACAGCTTATGCTGTATGTGTTGGTTCGTTACAAGATGAGCAATATAATCTATACATGTCTGCTTTCACATGTATAATTAGGGGCACAGTGAGGACAAGTGACTTGAGAGTTGCTACTGTCCAGAATGTTCATCTACCCAAGATTCTATGCTGATTACAGCCTTGGACTGTGCCATTTACCCTAGTAGGGGGTCAAGGGGTGCACATTACCCATATGTTCTAATTACTCATTGACAACGTTGGAGCTAACAGAAAAGGAAATTATGGAAAGTATGAAAAAATTTATTCTGTCTTGCACAATTGTATTTTTTACTTTATTTTATGGTTATTGATAATAATAAAGTGCTACTAGTGAATTTGATAACTATTCTTGTTTTTCCTATGCTTCCTGACCTGTGCCTCAATGACACACCAGTACAGAAGGATGGCTGGTGCCCTCCACCAATTTTACCTGCAGTCTGATTGGGTCCAGTTCAGACCCTTGGTCCTGGCACCACCGTGTCCTTAGTCCAGCTCCTCCTCCCCTTTTTCTTCCTATGAGGATGAGGGCTTTTCCCTCAACAAGTCCATGGATGTTGAGTACTCTGCATACATGTGGTTCCTCACAGAGATGCTGAAGGAGCTGAACGTAGAATCCTTTGTAGGCCATAATCCTGCATCCTTGTCACTGAGATTCCTCGGGGACTTCAGTGATGGCTCTTGTCATCCCTGCTTGGTTTCTGGCCTTGGAAGAGACTGTCTAGATCCATCCTTCTTCACCTTCCTCAGCCCCAGAAGACATCCATCACAGGTACTGTGCTCCTGCGGGGTCTGCAGGAGTTATACCTCACCCCACTTCTGGGAGTCTGGTGTTGTAGACTCCCATTGGGCCTAAACACCCTGTGCATGACCAACCTCATGAGGCTGATTCTACAGAGATAGATGCCTGGGGGAGGAGGGTTTTCACTACAGCACACGCCATCATGTGCATTGCTGCACACCAGGCCTTTCAGGCAGCTTATAACAAGCACCTATGGTCGCTGCAGCTAGGTTAGGTCCTAGTGGCAGTGCTTGACTGCTAGTTAAACCAGCAAGCCATGCACTGTTTTGCCCAGGGCCCGAAGCTGGCAAGGCATCCTAGCTGCAGTGCTTGGCCATGAGTTAAACCGACAAGCCACTCACTTTTCTACTCAGGGCCTGGAGCAGGTAAAGCACCAATCAAGGGTGTTGTATAATGCCAGTAAGGTAGCTTCTAGCTTGGTAGAAACAGCAGTCTGAATTTGGCAGATGGCATGGCTTCACTTTTCCAGGTTAGCACCTCTGGCCGTGCATAAGGTGCTCAACCTGCATTTCTAGGGGACTCGCTTCTTTTCCCACAGGGTCAAGTGTGAACTGTTGGGGCATACTCTTGCTCCCTGGCCTCAGGAGTTTCCACTTGCCCCTGACCAGTCTCGGGTCCCACTGGACCTTTAAGGAGTCCCTGCTTTCAGGTAGTTCTCACCCACTCAGAGAGGGCTGAGGGATATCATTCCTCAGGGTGAGCCTTCTACTCCCTTGCTGGGAAAGCTTGGTACTCTGACCTGTTAGTGTGAATGAATTATGAAGATTGATTCCTGGAAGATATGAAAATTACATATGCGCCGTAATTGTTGATCTTCCAGAATATCTTCACCATTCATTCACATACCCACCCGCCATCCCCCGCTCAGGTAAGAGCCAGGGCCTCTGAACAGTTCACCCTGTTGTGCCACAGCACACTGGCATTCTTTTTGCAGCTCCCTCTTGGGAGGTGTTTTCTTCCTTCTGTAAGTTGGAATATTTTGATCTTCCAAGATTCAGTCTTCACTATTCAGTCACACTGATGGTTCTAAGCCAGAGGTGCTATGATCCTGTGGGAGCAAAGTCTCTTGCAGCCTAGAAGGGGATCAGTGTTAGTGCCAGTGCTACCCAAAAGGCAGCTGTAGTGATGTGGTGCTTGTAGGCTGGCCAGTAACTGACACTCACCCCCTCCCTTCCTCAGTTCTATTTCTCCTGCCAAAAGCACACCGTGGGAGCATCTACTGTCACTGAAATGCATCACAGCCTTGTCCATTTCACTGCCGCTTTTGTTTGACACAGAATTCATCTGGCTCTGTGTTTTTCACTGGTCCCATTTACTTCTTCATGTATATTACTCGTCCAGTTTACTTCTTCCTGTTTAGTTTGTCACCGAACCTCTTTTCTTACTATTTTCAGTTTTTGTCCGTCGTCATGTCGAGTCCTCCGGAATGTTAAGAAGTCATCCAAGAAGGAAGAGAAGCACAGCGTCACTATGTGTCTGTGCTGCTGTGGGGGTCCTGTTGTCAAGGACCGATGACAAATGGTGGACCTGCATTGACACTGACCATGACATAGATAGGTGTGAGTCCTGCTTTTCCATGGATAACCACACCCTCAAGCTCTGCGTGCTTGTGTGGTCACAAGCCCCCCACATCTGGAGGCAGACGTCACTCTAGGGACGCCAAGGTGAGATCCCTGGCCTCTTCTCTTGAGTCCATTCCCAGTACCCCTGGTACTGAGGAAGTCCTGGGGGATCTGGTGGATAGATGGCATTCTCCGGGCAGCCAGCTGAGCACCCTCAGTCCATCAGCACTTAAGGGCAGATGATGTCCCTGATGGTGCTGCCAAAGATGTACGCATGGACTACACTGGTGGACACCTCATGTTGGGGGTTGGTGGCACTCCTGCTTCTAGTACTAAGGCTGGTACTGGTGAGTAGGGCAGCACCAGTCATAAGACCGTGCCCTCTTTTGGCACTACTCGTGATGCCAGGAGAGGGGTGGATTCCGGAGCAGGTTCTGTCTCAGATCCCGACGTCATTGTTATCTCTTCTCTTGCGAGCTGTTGTGGCCTGCAGGAGGATGACATCATTGACCTTGTGCTTGGGGACAGAGTCAACGATGATGGAGGTCATCCTGGGCCCAGTTCTGAGCCTGACTCTGGGCATGGAGTCTCTCTTGGGATTGCCCCTAGTTCCAGTGACAGGCGGTGCCAGGACCCCTTCTAGTGCCATTCGCAATGCTTGTTCCGGTCCCAGTGCCACTCCTGGTGCCAGGTCTGGATCCATTGCAGACTACGGGCCAGCCCTAGGGTTGTCTGTGGCCTGGAGACTGGGCTTGGCCCAGGGGGGCAGTGTCCACCTTGGTGGGTTTAGGTGGGGCACTGGGCCTGCTGCTCACCCCTTGTCTTGAGATGGTGGTAACTCTGGCAGAGGTTGCAGTACTAGCCTGGTACCTCGTTTCTTCCCAGAACTGGCTGTCCCTGTCACTGATGGGGACCATTGCCACCCTGTGGGCCCTGTCCAGCTCCACTCTCCTCACCTAGGCCCCCCCCAACAGCACTGTCTAGACTGGTCCTTTGAGGTTGGTCAGCTACACACAAGTGAGTCTGCCAGACCCTCCCTTCAGTCAAAGTCCCCTGAGCACTCTCACAGCCCTGGCAGAGGACCTGGCCTTGTCATCCATGGCCCTCCTCTTTCACCTCCTCTGTCGCCCCTACCCTTTATTGCCAGGTATTTTGAGTCCCATGGGGCCCGTGATCTGGCAACAGTTCAGGTCTATGTCTGGTGTATTTCACTAATACCACCTTAAAGGAGTAGTATACCGTTGTGTCTTGTAAATATTATTTGTTTCCGCGTCAGTAGTGAACTCTTTTTGTGTTGCTGTTGGGGATACATGTGTTTCTAGGGACATGGATATGTTGTTCATCCACACTTATTGGCAGGTTCCTTGCACTTTAAATCCTGCCAGAAGGTCTTCAAGCTGGCTCTTCCCACCCACTCGGGTGGTAAAACTCTCGGCTCCGCCCCATGACGCCAGATCTTCCTTACCGCATGGAAGCTCAGGTTCCCTCCTTAGCGCTCTCTGTTTTTGACTGGTTCCTGATTTTTCGGTCTCTCCGAATTTAGTTGGAAGTTTTCTAAAACTTCGGTCTTCTTCCCTCGCTGCTGCAATGGATAATTAGTTTCCCGGCTCCCGGAGGCACCCGGTTAATACCTCCAGGAAAGACTCGCACTCCATGTGCGTTTACTGCCTCGACTTAGATCATGATCCACAAGTTTGCGATTTTTGCTGTGCCCTTTCGACCAGCTCCCTGGAGGATCGACAGCCCATTTCGGGCTCGGGCGAACTGAAATTTTTTCCGCGCCGGAAAAATCCTTGGAGACTCATCGGGCAGTGTCCGCGTCAGCTGTCTCGGCTGAGCAGCTCGATCTCCTTTCCTCCATGGAAGGGGCGGCGACTAAGTCTGTTCCCCCCTACTCCTCGGTCATGGCGCTTATCCCACTCTTCTTGGGTTCTCCTCATTCAGCTTCATTCAAGGAGCTTCTCCAGTCCCTTTCCTCGAAGGGAGAGGGACCTTCGGGACCTGCCTCTCAGCCCAGGTCAAAGGAGTCGCAGGCTAAGTCCCATCGTCGGCGCTGGTGGGAGCGGGAGATTTCCCCTTCCCCGGTCGGCCGACTTTTGACTTCGGTCGAGGGTGCGGCTCAGGCCTCTGGCTTCACGGTGCCCCCGTCAGGTTAGCCAGCCAGGACTCCCATCGACGTTGTCGAGTCTCTCGATCCGTCATCTGGGCTGTCTTCTGCAGGAGCCGCCATCCCTTCGCCGGTTCCCCCGGCGGAGGCCGAGGTTCTGCCTGTACCTTCGGGGCGACAGGCCTCGGTCCTTTCGTCTGAGCCGAGGGAAAAGCGGGCGTCCCCCGCTCCTTCCCGGGCCCACCCTCGGTTTCCCTGAGGATCTGGGTCTCGGTCTCGGTCCTCTTCTCGGTCAAGCCGCTTCCGCCATCTTTGGCGATCTCGGTCGGGGCACCGAGTTAAGTGGCATTACCGTTCTTCCTCATCTCCCTCCTCGAATGAGGAGTGGCTTCGATGCAGATGGCGTCGACGTTACGAGGAGTTCATGTGGCAGCAGTTGTTATTGTCTGGGAATCAATCGACTCTGATTCATTCCCCATCCAGCAAGCAGCTGCCGCCCGATCGGCCGACACAACCGCTCGCTGCAGTCGAGGTGCCCACTCCAGGGTCGGTTGTTCATCCAAACCTTGGTCGGGTCACAACCTGTCCCGCAGGTTGTCTGTTCCCCTCACTCCTGCCCGGCCTCGGCGGGCGAAGAGTGACTCAGGCCTGAGGCAGCTCTTTGCAGACCCTTCGGAGTCCGATGTCGACTCCTCCATGTTCCCCAGTCGGGAGGACCCGGGGTCCTCTCCGGAACATTCTGTGGACAACAGCCCATCGTCCTTTATGGGTCTGCTTCAGCTCATCTTGGAGTTCACCAGGATGCAGCTTGAACCTGTGTCCAGACGAGTCTCTTATCTCCTGACGGAGATTCTAGACCAAGGGGGTTCACCCTCGGAGGCCTTCCCGGTGGCCGAGGCCATTGTCGGCCCGGCCTTGGAGCTCTGGCGGCGGTCTACTTCCTGTCCTGCGCCCTCGGCCAGGATGGCCAGGAAGTACTCTGTCCCTGTCGGTTCTTTGCCCGGTTTCTTGGAGCACCCCTTGGCTGAGGGGTTAGTTATCGACAATGTTTTCCAATGTTTTGGGAATGCTCGGGATGTGGATAGACCCCCCCCGACAAAGAATCCAAAAGGATGGACTATGTCGGGCGCAAGGTTTACGCCACGTCCTCCCTAGGCCTCCAACAGGCCAGCTCGGCTGCACTGATGGCACATTTTTCCCATGCCCTTTTGGGCTCCCTGGATGAGGTGCTCCCTCATCTCCCGGCCGATCTGCGGACCACGGTCCAGCGGGTTTGGGACCAGGGTAGAGCGGTGGTGAAGCAGCAGCTCCAGACTGTTCTGGACTTAGGTGATTCCTGTGCCAGGTCGGTGGTGGCCGCAGTAGCCATGCACTGCATGGTGTGGCTGAGGTTATCCTCTTTCTCAACGGAAACCCAGCACAAGTTGGCGGACATCCCCTTCTTGGGGACTAACCTCTTCGGCCCTGGAGTGGAGGGACACCTCAGGGTACCGGAGTCCGATGCCACCCGGACTCGGTCACCCCGCCGAGGGACAAGGGCACCGGCAGCCTTTGCGTGAAGCCCCTTGCCGGCCGGCCCCTGTGGCTCGACCGCCCATCAACTCCAGCATGAGGGCCAGCAGGCTTGTGCTGGGCATCCTGACCCCAAGCCAACGGCTTCCTCTAAAGGGAAGCAGGGAGGTAAAGGCCCAGGAGCTCCCTCGGCCAGTCCCTCCTCCAAGCCTGCTCAGTGACGGGCTGAGGGGCGCTGTCCCCGGCCCCATCACCCCTACCCGGGTTCCCCGTGGAGACAGTTCCGCCCCTCCTCCACCTGGTCCGCTTTCCTGGACCTCTGGGTGTCGGAGGTGCTAGGGGAAGGTCCTGCCTCGGGATTGCAAGCAGGCCCCACCCTTTCGAGCCGTTGCCCCTCGGGGGGTCATGTGGTCCACAGCCTCGTTGTCTGCCTGCCGAGCCGACTTGCCTGGCCTCTCGAGATAGAGGGATCAGGAAGGTGGCGGATCCTCCTCCAGACCCTGGGTTCGTGTCCAGGTATTCCTGGCCCCTAACGGACGGGGGCTTGCACCCCATTCTTGATCTGCTCGACGGGATGGTCTCTCTGTCTCGGATTTCCCATCCTCAGAACGAGGTGTGTGACTCTTTTCCTGGACCTCCAGGACGTACTTACACTTCGTTCCGTCTGTTTCTTGGGAGACTCCCCCTTTTCTTAAGCGGGGGATCTCTTTACGAGTTCCAGGCCAGGCCCTTCAGTCTCTGTTCAGCAGCATTCCTGCGGCACTGAGGGGTCCGGGCATAACCCCACCCGGATGGCGACCTGACTGCAACCCCTCCAGGGCAGAGGGGGACAGTCCAGAGTTCTGGCCCTCTAGGTTGCTCTCAGACTGGTCTCCTTTTTATTGGAGCCATGTTGGAACTCGTGTCTAAGCGGGTGATCCTTCTTCGGGACGAGGCTCGGCTCTTGAGTCCGAGCTTGGCTCCTGGCGGACAGGGCCGAGGTTCTTCCTCCCTTACCTAGTCAGGTCTGACTGGGAAATTGCGCCCTGCCCAGGACTTCCTGCACCTCCTGGGCCTTACGGCAGCCTGCACCAGCGTGGTTCGTTTGGATCTGCCAGTTCATGCGTCCCCCTAATGGGGGCTGGCCAGCCAGGGGTCACAGCACTGTGTTCCTTTGGACCAGTCCGTGACAACAGCCCAGGGGTTAGGGAACGCTCTCCTTCGGACCGTTCCAGCTCATTGGCAGGAGAACATCCCGTTCGTCCGCCCCGAGTTAACGGTCTTTTCCGACCGATGCATCTCGGATGGGTCGGGGTGCCCATCGGGGGAATACAGAGTGCACCGCCTCTGGTCCTTTCGGGAGTCCCGATGTCTTCCCACCTGCTGGAGCTCCAGGCAGTCCGCTTAGCTTGCACCGCTCGCTCTGTCTGTGCGGGGTCTAGTGGTTTAGGTCCAGGCGGACAATACCACGACCATGTGCTACCTATCCCGCCAGGACCGGATGAGCCCCTTGCCTCTGCGTAAGGAGGTTCTCCACTTTGGGTCTTTCGCGCAGCCAGGAGGCGGTTTCCTAGCCATTTCTATGGCAGGAGCCTCCATCACCCTGGCTGATGCCCTAGGCCGGATAGGGCTGCGCCTCACGAGTGGTTCCCTGCCGGAGGTAGCACAAGATCTTTCTCCCTCTAGGTCACACCTCAGGTGGACCTTTGTTTTTCCCTCCAGGGCGAATTCGAGGCAGAGACTGTCTCATGCCTGCCCCCTCAGCACAGTTCGCTGTAGGGATGCCTTTGAGGCCGTGGACCCCGGGCCTCTTCTACGCCTCTCCCCCATTTCCCTTGACTCTCAGGCAAGGCGAGGAGGGACTAGGTGCAGGTGATTCTGGTAGCCCCAGACTGGTTTTGCCAGCTCTGGTATCCAGCTCTCCTCAGTCTCAGCCCCAGGCTTCCAAGGCGGCTTCCAGCCCGCCCGGTCCTGTTCTCTGTCGTTAGGGGAAGGTTCTCTACCCGGACCTTCAATCTCTGCACCTGGAGGCCTGGTCCCTGTGCGGCTAGTGACCAGGCCTTGGGTCTTCCGGCAAGGTCCTCGATGTTTTCGAGGCATCCTGCCAGGAGTCAACCAGATATGCTCGCTGTCAAATGGAGGAGTTCTCCATTTGGTGTTGGGATAGGGCCTGGTCCCCTCTCCTGTTCCTCGGCAAGCATTCCGGACTATCTGCAGTCCGTTCTTTCTTGAACTAGGGCTTCGGTTGATGACCCTCAAGGTGCTCCTGTTAGCCACTCCTGTCTTCCGGGCACGGGCCAGAAGGTAGTCGGTGGCGCAGGAAAGGTGGTCTGGCGCTTTCTAAGGCCTTGATCACACCTCCCCTCTGGGGAGAGTATCCCCATTTCTGTGGGATCTTACGCTGGTATGAGCTTAGCTCACGGGCAAGCCGTTCGAACCTTTGCACAGGTGTGAGTTCCCCCACCTGTTGTGGAAGAACACCTGCTTGGGGCTACCATGCCAACCAGAAGGACGGGAGAGTTCCTGGCGCTCCTTTGAATCTCCCTATCTGGTCTTCCACAGGGACAAGGTTGTCCTGCGCCCCACCCGAAGTTCCTTCCGTAGGCGGTGGCAGAGTCTTTTCCCTAACTGGGTATTGTCTCTGCCGGGGTTCAACCCCTTTCACACCTCGGAGGCCGTATATAGGATCCATTGGGACCCTATTTAACGCTCGCCTTCCCAGGGAGCATAGGGCTGAATTTCGGGAGAGGTTCGCCAGCTGTTTGTCATCTACGCTGAAGCCGCACCTGGCAGACCTGCAGCCAAGCGGACGACGAGCGGGTGGGTCACCTCCTGCATAGATCTCTGCTTTAGGTGGGCGGACATGGAGCCTCCCAGAGGGATAAGTGCTCATTTTACCCACCCTTCCGCTGCATCGGTGGCTGCTTCCGAGGATACCCCTGTCCAGGCTATCCGTAGGACTCCTACCTGGAAGCAGGCTTATACCGGTTCCCCCTTCCACATCGACCTTGGGTCACGCCGGGATGTTGGTCGGGGCCTCGGTTCTCCAGTCTTTACACCTAAGTAGGGGGTGTGCGCCTTGCCCCCCTCCTCCCGGAGAACTGCTAGGAGTCTGCCAATAAGTGTGGATGAACAACATATCCATGTCCCTAGAAATACAGGTTACTCACCTGTAACAGGAGTTCTAGGAATGGTATAGGTTGTTCATCCATACGACCCACCCGGCCTCCCCGGCTTTGACGCACGACCTGGCTTCCAGCGGGCCAGATCTGGCATCATGGGGCGGAGCCAAGAGTTTTACCACCCGGATGGGTGGGAGGAGCCAGCTTGAAGACCTTCCGGCAAGATTTAAAGTGGCAAGGAACCTGCCAATAAGTGTGGATGAACTACATATACCATTCCTAGAACTCCTGTTACAGGTGAGTAACCTGTATTTACTTCAGTTTGTTTTCACTGTTCACAGCGGCCCCTGTAACTGGCCTGGGGGTCTCCAGTTTCCGGTTGTTGAAATGTCTTTGTACCTGAGAGCTACATTAGCATGTGACAACATGATGCCACGGCACCCATTTACATCATGTATCTCTGTGCTGAAAATAAACATAATCCGAAAAAAACCCTCGCTGAAATCACACAGATTGAATGCAGTTTAAAGGAGAAACCTTGCATTACATCTAAGACAGTTTGTAAAGCTAATCGGCAGTAAATGTGATATTTCACACATTAATGCAGCTTGTTTTGTTGAATTCCATGTAAGCAGACAGGCATATTGTGGAGTCTACAGGGTGCTGACACATCATATTCTCATTCTGATGCAGCTGTCAGGAACAACAAGATTTTAGCAACCAGAAAATGGAGACCCCCCAGGCTAGTTACATGGGGTGGCATGAGCAGTGAAAACAAACTAAAGCAAACACATATATCCTCAACAGATACACGAAAAGAGTTGTCTGTTGACAAGGAAACAAATAACATTTACAAGATATGACAGTGTACTACCAGGACCAATTCAGGCCTGAATCCCTTGCACCTCCATTGTCTGAATCCAGCTCCTCCTCTTCTACTTCCTCCTCTGAGGAAGAGGAATTTTCTAAAAACCTCTCCTTTGATGCTCAGTACTCCTAGTACCAACGATTCCTGAAGAAGTTGCAGGAGCTGAATGTTGGGTCATTGGTAGGTTGCAGTATTGCTACTCTGGCACTGAGATTCCTTGGGAATTTCAGTGACAACTCCTTTGTCGTCCCTCCTTGGCCCTGACCTTTTTCGGAGACACCCAGGCATGTCCGGCTCTGTTCCTATACCCCTTCTTCAGCCCCTAGGGACATCCTGCATAGATACAGTACATCCCACTTAAACACATACCTGATAAACACATAGCCTGCATAAACGCATAGAATTTCAAAGTCCCAGTTTTTTTTTCCCTGTATTTCCTGGGTCAAGTAGACCTAAAGGATCCCATTTAAATGCATACTTTTTTCCTCAGTTTTCCTGTTCCAGTGTGGACTGACTGGCCCAATTTTACTGACACTGCCTGTAGCTGCCTTACTAATTAGCTCTTAATTGTCTGTTAATGGGCTGCTCTATTTAAAATGTGGTGTTACTCACCTACTTCAACCTTTTAATCCTCAACTCCAAGTCACAGAAGCACCCTCTCTTACACTAAAATAAAAGCAAAGAATCCAAAAGAATGTCACAGAAGCACTTTACCAGAATCACAGGAGCGCCGTCCCTCACACAAGAATCAGACCAAAGAATGTCACAGTATGTCACAGATCACTTTATCCCAATCAGATAAGCACTTGAGGGGCAATACTAGACCTTGTACTCATCAAGGGGGCAGTGTTGTAGACCTCACAGTGGGTGGCCACCTGGGAACCAGTGATTACCATACAGTGTGTGATTCAGTGTATGCACCATGGCGGAATCGAACCATACAAATGCAAGGGTTTTGGACTTCAGGAGGGCAGATTTTAAAAAAGATGGGTGACTGTCTCAGGGAAGCCCTGGTTTTTTTTGGGGGGGAGTATGACTTGGGTGGAATGGAGGAGCAGTGGGCGAAAATAAAAAGAGAGAATAGTGAAAGCAACAAACCTCTGCATAAGGCATGTAAGCAAAAGCAAGAGAAAAAATAGAATGCTGTGGTTCTCAAAAGAGGTGGCTGGAAAGGTAAGGGCAAAAAAGTTAGCTTTCTGGAAGAATAAGGAAACATGGAGTGAAGAGGATAGGGAGGCGTATCAGGAAAAGCAGAAGGAGGCAGGAAGAGCAATTTGGAGTGCAAAGGCATAGACAGAAGATAAAACTGCCCAGGCAGTAAAGAAAGGGGACAATACATTTTTCAGATATGTTAGCGAAAAGAGAAAGACTAGGGGAGAGAGATTAAGGCTTAGGAGGGAAGGGGAAGGTGTCAAGGGGACCAGGAAAAAACAGACATACTGAACAAATACTTTCATTTATTGTTCACAGAGGAAGGGGAAGGCAAGGGACCACAGATAAGTGGCAGGAGCATCGAAGGAAGGGAGGTGGACACTAGTCCATTTACAGAGGAGAGAGTACTGAAGGAACTCTCAAATCTGAAAGTGGACAAGGCAGTGGGGCCAGACGGGGTGTATCCAAGGATATTGAGGGAGCTCAGAGAGGTGCTGGCTGCACCTCTCACAGCCCTGTTCAACCACTCACTGGAGACGGGAGTGATTCCAGAGGACTGGAGGAGAGCAGAAGTAGTCCCACTTCACAGAAATATGAGCAGGGAGGAGGCTGGCAATTACAGGCCAGTCAGCCTGACGTCGGTAGTGGGGAAGTTAATGGAATCACTCCTGAAGGAAAGGATTGTAGAATATTTTAAATCCAGTGGCATACAAGATCCAAGGCAGCATATATTCAGTGGGGGGAGGTCATGTCAAACAGATCTGATGGATTTCTTTGACAGGGTGGTACGGAGGATGTGGCCTACATAGATTTCAGTAAGGCCTTCAACACTGTTCCACATAGGAAACTCATAAAAAAGCTAGGTAACCTGGTAGTGGGTCCAAAGGTGGTAAACTCAGGAATTGGTTAGGGGACAGGAGACAGAGGGTGGTGGGATTCACCCAAGAATTGTAAAAGAACTAAGGGTAGAACTAGTAACACCACTGACTACTCTCTTTAACAAATCATGGGAGGATGGGGTGGTACCTGAGGACTGGAGGAGGGAAAATGCGATTCCACTTCACAAAAGTGGGAGCAGGGCAGAGGCAGGAAACTACAAACCAGTTAGTTTGACTTCAGTGGTAGACTTCTGAAGGAAAGAATTGTTGAGTACCTTAGAGGCCAGTGGGGCATAGGACCCAAGGCAGCATGGTTTCACAGCAGGAAGGTCATGTCAGACAAACCTAATAGATTTCTTTGACTGGGTGACCAAAGTAGTAGACCAGGGAGGGGCTGTGGATATGGCCTACCTAGATTTTAGCAAGGCATTTGACACAGTCTCACACAAAAGATTAATATACAAGTTAGCCAGCCTTGGAGTGGGTTCCAAGGTGGTAGCCTAGATAAAAAACTGGCTGGACAACAGGACGCAAAGGGTAATAGTAAACGGAGTCCACAGTGAAGAAAGGAGGGTAATTAGCGGGGTACTGCATGGTTCGGTACTGGGACCAGTCCTCTTTAATGTCTTTATAAATGACATTGGACAGCACCTGGAAGGAAAGGTATGTCTCTTTGCAGATCACACAAAGATCTGCAACAGGGTTGATACACAAGGTGGGGTGAAAATAATGAAAAGGGACTTGGCAAGGTGGGAGGAATGGTCAGATATGTGGCAGCTCAGATTCAATGCAAAGAAGTGCAAGGTAATGCATCTGGGAAACAAAAACCCAGGGGAAGAGTACACAATGGGGGGTGAGTTAATAACAACAAAAATCTAAAGAGACCTAGGAGTAATTATATCAGATGACCTAAAGGTGGGCAAGCAATGTGAGAAGGCAATAAGGAGGGCTGGGGGGATACAGGGATGCATAGGGAGAGGCATCAACAGTAGAAAACAAGAAGTTGTTATCCCTCTGTACAGACAGTAAGACCCCATCTGGAGTACTGCATGCATTTCTGGAGACCCCATCTTCACAAAGACATAGACAGAGTGGAGGCTGTTCAGAGAAGGGCAACCAAAATGGTGCAGGGTCTGCACCAGGAGACATACGAGGAGAGACTAAAGCAGCTTAATATGTATACCCTTGAGGAAAGGAGGGAGAGGGGGGACATGATAGAAACTTTCAAGTATCTCAAGGGAATTAAAGTACAAGAGGGTAGTATCTTTCAGAAGAAGAGATGTTCAAGAACAAGGGGGCACAATTTGAAGATAGAGGGGGGACGGCTCAGAGGTAATGTTAGAAAGTATTTTTTCACAGAGAGGGTTGTGGATGCATGGAACAGCCTTCTTGAGGAGGTTGTGGAGTCAGGAACAGTAGGAGAATTCAAGAATGCATGGGACAGGCATAAGGCAATTCTAGTGGGGGGTAGGAGGAAGTAAGCTGTTGATTAACTAGAATCTGCAGCTTATCCATCAGGTAGGGAAATGGGCAGACTGGGTGGGCCAAGCGGTCCTTATCTGCCATCAAATTCTGTGTTTCACTCTGAGAATGGGAAGGTGACCAGCAGAGTGCCACAGAGATCAAGTACTGGACCGGTCCTCTTTAATGTCTTTATTAATGACATTGCAGAGGGGCTAGAAGGGAAGGCTTGCCTTTTTGCGGATGACACTAAAATCAGCAATGGGATAGATGCTCCTGAGGGGGGAAGGGGTGGACAAAATTGATTAGAGATCTAAGAAAGCTAGAGGAGTAATCAAGGGTATGGCAGCTGAGTTTCAATGCAAAAAAGTGCAAAATCATGCACTTGGGGCACAGAAACCCAGGGGCGGAGTATGAAATGGGTGTAGTGCTAACAGCCACCAAGCAGGAAAGGGACATAGAAATATAGAATTTGACGGCAGATAAGGACCGCTTGGCCCACCCAGTCTGCCCATTTCCCTACCTAATGGATAAGCTGCAGATTCTAGTTAACCAGCAGCCTACTTCTTTCTACCCCCACCCCCTAGAAGTGCCTTATGGCTGTTGCATGCATGCTTGAATTCAAGCATGCATGGGACCTTTGGGGTACTCCTATCTGATGACATAAAGGTGGTCAGACAGTGTGACAGAGCAGTGGGGAGAGTTATTGGGATACTAGGGTGCATAGGAAGAGGCATCGCCAGCAGAAAAAGGGAGATGGTGTTACTGCTGTATAGATCACTGGTGAGACCTCACCTAGAGTACCCTGTCCAGTTCTGGAGACCATGGGCCCGATTCTCAAAGCTACCAGCGCAGGGCAAGGAGCTTATGCCAAAAAGAATGGCGCTAAGTGCCCCTTGCCCCAAACGATACGCCAGGAGCGATTCTTAACGGCAGCTTGCATCAGCTGCAGGCTGCCTGTCTCAAACGGGGCTTGCACCACCCATGTGCCATGAAATGGGCTGCAGCATGGCTCAAGTGGGCATGAGGCAGACGCAAGCTGCCACATCCACAAAAGTCGGATTCTCAAAACTCTCCCTGAGGGAGAATTTCTAAGTACCATTAGACCAGCCAGGGCTGGTCCAAGGGTACTTAGAAATATCCTTGTGGTAGAGTTTAGCACATTGCAACAGTGTGCCGCTGTCCACCCCTCCAGCTCCGATTTGGTCGGTTGCTATCCCTGGTGGTCTAGGGGACCCACCTCCCCGATCCCAGATATCGCCCATATAGTGAGTTAATAAACCCCATCTCTGGTGGTCTAGTGGAACCCCTCCGATCCCCAGTATCACCCGTATAGTGAGTTAACAAAACAAACCCCATCTCTGGTGGTCTAGTAGACCCTCCTCCCCGATCCTAGATATCGCCGATATATGTATAATTACTAAATAAGACCCATCACTGGTGGTCTAGTGAACCCCCTCCTCGATCGCACCTGTATATTTAATTAATAAAACCTATCCTTGGTGGTCTAGTGGACCCTCCACCCTCACCCTGGCAGGTAGTGTCCACCACCCTGCTCCCCCCCCAACCATTCTAAACCTGAGCCGGTGACCAGCACAGCCCTTCTCTCACTACCACAGCCGGCTGCCGACTGACCTGTCACTGAGTGCGTGCTGTATAATACAGTGCACACTCATTGATGTATGAACGCGTACTGTATTATAAAGTACGTGCTTAGTGACCGCTCAATCGGCAGCCAGCCGTAATGGTGAGAGGAGGGCTGTGCCAGTTGCCGGCTCAGGGTTTAGAATATGAGGGAGGAGCAGGGTGGTGGGCACTACCTGCTGGGTTGGGAATCCACTAGACCACCAGGGATGGGTGTTATTTATTAACTAAATATACAGGAGAGATCAGAGATCGGGGAGGGGGTTCACTAGCCCACCAGAGATGGGTCTTATGTATTAATTGTATATATGGGCGATATCAAGGAGGGGAGTCCACTAGACCTACAGAGATGGGGTATGTTTTATTACCGCACTGTACGGGCAATATTGGGGAGGGGGGTCCACTACACCACCAGAGATGAGGTTTGTTTTATGAATTCACTATACTGGCGACATCGGGGGCGGAGGCCCACTGGACCACCAGAGATGCTTATTTTGTAGTAATGATATATATAGGTGAAATCAGGGAAGGGAGGCCGTGAGACTACCAGGGATATATTTAAACAACGGGGGGATCGGGGCTTGGGAGGGAAGGTCCACTAGCCCACCAGGGACTATTTAAATATATTAATGGGGGATCAGACCTGGGGTGGTCCACTAGACCACAGGGGCATTTTCACTTTTAGTAACGGGGGACTGGGGCTTAGGGGGCTGTCCTAGATTGACACACGGCCACTCCACAGCTTGAGGCAACCCTCCGGATGTGTCGCATGTTTGGCGTACGGCCAGGGTTGCCACAAACCAAGGGGCTTTGCCACTAATTCCCTGCCCAATAGAGAATCGGGCGCAAGGTCCCTGGCGAACCGGGCATTGACGCAAGCTACCATTTGCCGCAGCTTGCATCAGACTAAGGCCCCTCTGAGAATCAGGCCCCACATCTCTGGAAGGATATAGAGTAGAGACGGTCCATAGGAGAGCAACTAAAATGGTGCCTGCATCAAAAGCCCTATGAGGAGAGACTAAAGGACCTCAATATGTACACTCTGAAGGAAAGAAGGGAAGGGGGGATGTAATAGGGACTTTCAAATACATCACAGGTATAAATAAGGTTCAAGAGGGAAGCATTTTTCATGAAAGGAGGTGCTCAAGAACAAGGGGCCATGCAATGAAGCTGGGGGAGTAGACTTCGGGGGGGGGTGTGAGGAAGTACTTCTTCACAGAATGAGTGTTGGATGCCTGGAACAGTCTCCCAGCGGAGGTGGTGGGGTCTAAAATGGTAACGGGATTTAAGAAGACATGAGATAGGCATAAGGGAACCTTAGTGTCAAGGAATGGGGGAGAAGCTGGAGATCAAGTAGGATCTGCGGTATTACAGTAAGGTGGCAGACTGGGTGGGTCAGGCCGCCCTCATCTGCCATCAAATTCTATGTCTCTAGGTCAGCACTTATGTGCCACTGGCATTACTTTTCCATACCCAGCCCACTGGCACATACTGCAAGTTGCGCTTACAAGATTGGATGAACTCATAGCCTCCTTAAGTGCACACTTTTTGGTGGTCCCAAGGGTAAATGTTTAAGGGGGCTGCACTGTATTGTGCTCCCGCAGAGTTTCCAGGTCCTATCCCTCACCCCACCTCTGGGCTTCTGATGCTGTAGACCCCCCACTGGACCTCAGCACCCAGTGCATTACCCCCTACCGACACCAACTCTGCAGAGATTGATGCTTGGGGCAGGAAGGTTTTTTGGTGGCATGCACCGTGATGTGCATTTCTGTACATCAGGCAGTTTATGGCAGGTGCCCGTGGGCAACGCTGAATCAGCTCTTAGCATCCATGCCATGCTGCGAGTCAACCATACAGACCATTTACATTTTGCCCAAGGCCTGGAGTTAGCGAGGCAGCAAGCGAGGGCATCATACAACAACAACGAGGTAGCTTCCAGGTTGGTGGGAACAGCAGTTTGCATTTGGCAGATGGCATGGTTTCACCTCTCCTGGTTGGCACCCCTGGCCTGGTGTGGAGTGCTCATCGTAGCACCATGGGACTCGCTTTTTCTCTGGTAGAGTCAGGTGTGAGTTGTCGGGGCACCCTCCTGCTCTCAGGCCAGGGCAGCCTCCGCCTGCCCCTGATCAGTTTGGGTCCCACTGGACTCAAGAGGAGTCCCTGCCCTCCAGTAGTTATCCCCCCGACAGGGCTGAGGGATATTGCTCCTTCAGGGTGAGTCAGCTCCTCTCCGATTTTGGGGAAAGCTTGGTATTCTGACCCATCAGTGTGACTGAATGGTGAAGATTTTTTTCTAGGAAGACATGAAAATATTGTACTCACTGTAATTCTTGATCTTCCAGAATATCTTCACCATGCAGTCACATGCCCACTGACTATCCCCCGTTCAGGTAAGAGTTGGGGCCTCTGAGCAGCTCACCCTGCCTTAGCATAATAGCATCTTCTTGCCACTCCTTACAGCTCCCTCTTCTCTGGCAAGTCAGCTCTTCTGCCCTTCTCCTGCAGTTGAAGATGGAGCCTCTTGCCAACTTTCTTTTCTCCCCTTGAGGTGAAAAAAACACAAAAACAGAATGAGGGTTCCTTCTTTGCAAAAAAAATATATATATATGTGTGTGTGCGTGCGTGCGTGCGTGTGTGTGTATATATATATATATATATATTAAAGGGAAAAAACTCCATTTAATGCACCAGTTGGGGTTGTTCCTACAGTGACAAAGTGAGGAAATTCAGTGTTGGGTTGAAAAGCCCCCTTGGACCCCCCCAGCCCCACCCCAACTGGCATCGGGATGCACATTGGGGTCATCGCCTAACTCTCACCCCATCACATGTGTAAATAAGCAGAGGTATAGGAGAATAGGGTGAGAGTTAGACCGATGACCCCAACGTGCACCCTGATGGCGGTTGGGGGTGGGCTGAGGGGGTCCAAGGGGGGTTTTAAACCTAATACCGAATTTCCCTGCTTTTGTTGCTGTGGAACAACCCTAACTGATGCATTAAACAGAGTTTTTTGCTTCTAATTTCCCTTCTTTTTGAGAATGAGGACGATAAATAGTGACTGGAATGCGGTGGCAGGAGCGCGGGGCCCCACTCTCCCACCACGTGATGTCCTGTTACATAGTTCAAAGCAAATGCAAGCGATAACGGTTACGCACATGGTAAAGCAAACGTAAATGATAAAGCAAACGTTAATAGAAACGTAAGCGTAAAGTGACGCCGAAGCAAACAGTGATGTAAACGGACACACAAGCACGTACGAAAAAGCAACTTGTAACGCGCACAGTGACAGCACTAGTACTGTAAACGCAAATGTTAAGTGTTACAGCAACAAGAACGCCAAATGTAACAGAAACGAAAATGCGAATGGAATCGCGCACATAAACGCGAACCATAATGCACACGGGCACGGTACCGCAATTGTAAAAACGCAGATGGTAAAGTTAACATGAACATTAACGCCAAAGGAAACAGAAATGTAAATGCAAACATAAACGCATACATAAACACAAACCGTAACGCGCACGGTCACATTACCGCAATTGTAAACGTAAATGGTAATGGTAACAGCAACAGTAACACCAAAGGAAACATAAACACAAAAGGAAACGCAAGCACATATGGAAACGTAAACCGTAATGTGCTCGGGCACAGTAATGCAATAGGAAATGCAAATGGTAATAGTAACAGCAACGGAGACGCAAAACGAAAGACAAACGCAAACGCAAAGGAAAGGGCTGCCATAAACGCTAATGCCAGTGCACACGGTGATGCAGACCGAAACGCAAACACAAACAGTAGTGGAAACACAAATGGTAACAGTAACGCAAGCACAAACGAGAACGCAAAGGGTAACGCACACGGTGACATACACGAGAACGGTAACACAAACGGGTATGTAAACGCAAGTGGAAACAGTAACTGTAACATTAACAGAAGTGCATACCCTGTTTTTCCCCAGCAGCTGCATAGAGAAACGCAGTGTGTACAAAGAATGTACAAAGAATGTATGCATAATAATGGGCCTCAGAGCCAAAAATGAGGTGTTGGAATACTAAATTGCTTATATCTCAGTAACCGTACGGCCAGAAAAAAAAAACAAATTTCATATGATTCATGATTTTCCTGACTATGTTTTGCTCAGTCGCGTAGCCATAGACTCGCCATTCTCTAATGAAAAATCCGTATCTACGCACCGTTCTCGAGATATGAGCCCCAAAAGGCGCGGCGTACGCCACCATGTTAGTCTATGGGAAAAAATGTCAACTTCGGAGTACCATAACTTGCCATCCATGCAAAAAATTTTCACCAAACCACCAAAAGGCACATCTGTGAGATGTTGGCTGCTTTCCCTCCAAATTTGAGCCCAAAAGACCAAACCGTTGTTTTGCAGCAGGGTGGCAAAGAACTCCTGTCATTTTGTCCATAGTCTGGAAAAGTAGTGTCGCAATCCGCGAAAGCAAAATTTTGCGAAAGTGTCACAAGTGCAACACTACTTTTTCCAGAAACTTGAAAAACATATTTCTGGGGTGTTTAACCCCAAAATAAAGACATGGCTACTAGCATCCTGAGGGTCCGAGTAGGTGAACACAAAAAGAATTGTGATCCTAGAGGGTCCCAATTTTAAATGCCAAGCATTTTTCTGATCAGTAGCTGAAAAAAAATGGCGGATTTGCAACACTACTAGGGTCATTTGCGACACTAAAAAGTGCATTTGCGGAAGTGTTGAACTTTTTGTTAACTTTTCCCATTGACTTATAATGGGAACTTGTATTTTTAATAACTTTTGAACCGTTCAATATTTTTTCACGAAATCTTCAAAAAGCACATTGGGGACCCTGGCTGCACGTTCCCTAAAGTTTTCGGACCAGTCGCGCAAACCGTGCGACCTGTAGGTGAGAGCAAAGAATTTGCAAAAAAAAGCGTAATTGCATTTTTGGTTGTCACTTAATAACTCCGCAGCCGTATATCTGACCAGTATTAAATCCCAAGATCTACCATGCCCAACTATGCCTGCCAAATTTCAGGCAAATCCATTGAACGGTGGCAAAGTTATTAAGGTGCAAAATTTCACCCTTTAACCTTAAAAGTGCTACTCAACCCTAAATATGGTAGCACTACTGTGCTACCATAATATATATAAATTGCAAAAAAACTCTGTTAATGCATCAGTTAGGGTTGATAGCACAGCGACAAAAGTTTGGAAAGGCGATGTTAGGGTTACACCCCTACCACCCCACCCTCCACACACCAACAGGCATCGGGGTGTGCGTTGGGGTCTTCAGCCTAACTCTCACCCCATTCCGTATGTAAACAAGCTGAGGTGGTGCAGTATAGGAGAATGGGGTGAGAGTTAGGCCCAATGACCCCAACACAGACCCCGATGCCTGTTGGTGTATGGAGGGTGGGGTGGAAGGGGTGTAACCCTAATATCACATTTCCAAACTTTTGTCGCTGTACTATCAACCGTAATTGATGCATCAACAGAGTTTTCTTGCAATGAATTTCCCTTCTTTTTGAGAAAGTGTAATGTAACCGGTAACTGGTATGTGTTACTGGGAGTGCGAGCCCTCCGGGCCCTGTGCTCCCCTTCACATTGTCCATTTTAGCGTAGTGGTATGTGTATGTGGGAGCACGGGCCCTCCAGGGCCTGTGCTGCCACATACACATTAGTACGGAGCCATACAGCAGCGCCATAGTACTCCAAAGGAACCCTTGTAACACATTTTTGCCAATATCTCCAAAACTGTAGCAAGTAGGAAAGAAATTCCACTGCAGGTGTAATCTATGATTCCCAAACTTGTTTTTATGGCTTGGTTCACCTAAAGATGATCTAAGCTGTAGGTAGTGAAAAATCCATATCTCACTTTGTTTTCGAGATAGGGGCGTCCTCTGGGCCCTTCGCTCCCACGTACACATAGGTACAGAGCCATACAGCAGCGCTATAAGACAAGGAATCCTTATAACACTAATTTGCCAATATCTCAGGAACCATGGCAGCTAGAAGAAAAATTCAAGTGTTGTTGTAAGCGTGACAGTGAGCACTGCTTGGAACTTTGTGACTGAATCCATATATTGCATCGTTTACGAGCCATGGGCTCCGAAAAGCGCAATGAATGCCGCAGAGTTATCCTATGGGGAAACTCTCAACTTCGGGATGGCGTATCTATGGAACCACTTAATTCCCCAACACCTCACACCTGTTGGGCATCCCCTCAATACCCTGAAAATTTCAAGTAAAAAGACCAAACCATTCATTAGCAATGCAGTGTTAAAGTTTTTAAAATCCTAGTCTGTGAGATAGCAAAAGCCTTGACTGTGAGCTCGCGTACTAGAATTTTGACAGCTCATGGACTAGGCCTGTTAGCGAGTCACGGTCAAAGAATTTTTTAATTTTGAAAAGCTATTTTTTGACCAAAATGAGCCAAACCAAAGGGGCATGGCTTTGCAGAGGGGATCACCCTGAACAAAACCCATGCCTCATTTGGCCCAAAAGTCACCCATGGAAAAAGCTACATTTGGTTTTAGGGAAAAACTGAAAAACAAGATGGCGGTTTGCAGACAAGGAATTTTCTGGTGGACCAGGATCCTAGTTCCTGAGCTACAAAATCCTTGACCGTGAGCCCAGTCTTTGTTTGAAAAACAACCATATAAATCTTAGAGTGAACAACAAACAAAAATTGAGGTTTAATGTTAAAGCGCCTACTCAACCCTAACTATAGGGGTATGACTGCGCCCCTATAATATATATATATAATATTCTGTATGTATAGCTATAAATGTTATGTTTGCTCCTTTATTCTATGCGCTCTTCTCTCTTCCTGTTGGAATGTTTCTGGATATATCCCAATAGCTGCTGTGACATCCAGTCCCTGCCTTATCTTATGTCTCAATGCCCTGCCATCTGGCAATTTTAGCTTTGTAACAAGGTGCAGCTTCAACTTCCTGTTTTACAGGGTGAGGCAGGTGCAATGGGTATGTTTGTGCTGTACTTCTCAGTCTGTTGGGCTGGCTGCTCTTTCCACACCTAGGTGCTAGGATTCTTTCTTCTTTCCTTCTTGTATCTTTTTCACTCCTTGGAGTGGCAGAAAGATAGTATTGTGCTTCTGGACTCCGTCCAACTACACCTGCTGTCTGTTCCACTTGTGGAGCTTTGCATTTCTTCCTCTAGTTCTAGTCCTCTTCGAGCACAAGAACATTACTTCTGTCATCTTAACCTCACAGAGGTCCCACTGTGCTTCTTTGCTACCAGCCAGCACTAGATACCAGGGCCGCTGCCTCTCTCTCACCACCTTCCTGTCCAGGTGAGTAGGATAGGCTCTGGCTCTTACATCCACTACCCTTGTGCTGTCTTTAGGCCCAGCCCTTAGTTCTACAAAGCTGGTAGTGGGTTTTATTGTGTTTATTATTTTAACATTTATATTCTGTATCATTTTTCTATCCTTTTGGACTAAGAGTCTATAGCCCTCTCTCTCTCTCTTTTTCTGCACAACTTGTTTTCTGTCCTGGCAAACAGAGTGAGGAAGGGATGGGGCCGGTGTCAGTTACTGGCCAGCCCACAAGCACCATATTACTACGTCTGCCTCATGAGTGACGCCGTTATCAACATCGGTCCCCTCCTAGGCTGCAAAAGACTTTGTTCCTGGGGGGTCCTAGCCCCTCCTGCTTAGAACCATCAGTGTGACTGGATGGTGAAGATATTTTGGAAGATCAAGGATTATGGTGAGTACATAATTATCATTTCCCAAAATAAAAAAAATAAAATGGGTTATGGGTCTCCTTAACCCCCCCACAAAAAAAAAATCCTTGGGAAGTTATTCCTCTCCCATCTAACTTAGTAGTTCCTCCCTTTCCCTCCTGAGGATATCTGTTAGGTATATCCCTGTTGTTGCTGCCTACAACTTTGGTTTCACCTTGTCCACGCTTTTCAGATTTGCCATGTAAAAAGTGCTTGGCACTTGAGGCAAGGTGCAGCTCTTTTCTGTTTTCCTGTGTTATAGGAAGAGGCAGGTGTTTACGTTTTTCTGTGCCATTCTTCTCTGTTTGTTGGAGTTATGTTTTTCTGTGCCTTACTCCCCAGATGGTTGGCATTCACTTTCGAGTTGTTAACTTCTCTTTCTTGCTCCTTGGGAGTGGCAAGAAGATAGTGATCTTCAGGGATAGCTCTTTCATCAGGTCACACCTCTGGAACTACTGCCATCAGGTGCCAGGATCACGCAGAAGCTTTTTCCATAGCAGTGTAATAGGGGCTGCCCACTCCAACATCATATGCCGGCATTGCTTTTGATATATAAGCATGAGCAGTCCTGCTCCCTTCTAAGTTCCTTCCCACCACCAATCTTATGCGCACGGACTCCATGGAAGCTTCGTCGTTCAGTCAACCACCAAATTTTACTTACTCCTTTATTATTCCTTGGCCTTCAAATCACTTTACTTCAAAGTGATTTTTTTTGCACTTTTTTGTCAAGAACTACTGTTTCATCTGCCCTCTTCTGTTACTGCCACTGCAGAAAGAAGATTGCTTCGACAGACGACCACAGTGTTTGTGTTTGCTGCCTCGGATCTAGCCTCAACGCCCTCACCTGCGCATTTTGCATGAAGTTCGACCTCATTACGTGGCAATGACGTAAGAAAGCCTTGCAGAACTTTCTGATGGGGCAGCAAGCAGCCAGATCAGATCAGGGGTCTTCGGCCCCCCACCCCTCAGTCACCGGCACTAAAGCCCAGGACAATTCTTCAGGGAAACACTCTTACCAGGACAAGGGACACTTCAAAGACCACCCTCCCCGGCAGTGCTTCAGATCCCTGTTGGCTTCCTCTACCATGCCACGGATTGCGCCATTGCCACATTTGGCAACCTCTTCTCCTGCCACACAGGCCTTGGCTCCCCCCAGGCCTTCTCCGGCAGCAAGTTCTCGCAGCCTGTCTATGGCCGACCCCCAGGTGTTCAGCACCAGCCCCTCTGCTGTGATCCGTGAAGAGACAGTGGACCTGTTTCTTCAGACAGGTCCGTGCCTTTTCATGGAGTGAGGACTCGGTGAAACATACCCCAGGATTCCCCCCCGGGGACCCCTCCTTCTTCAATGTTATGAAGTAACTTCAGGCCACAATGGGGTTCCACACTAAAGAGGAGGATATCACCAGGAGGAACCTGGTGTATTTCCTGGAGATTCTGGAGTCCCCACTTGAAATCATCCCTCCGTTGTTGTCAGCCTTTCAGGATGCTGCCAGTGCTGCCTGTTGGCATAGGCACAACATGATCCCTGCCATGCCTAGAAGGGCTGACAAACTTTATCAGGCCCCTCTGGGGCACCCTTTCTATGATGCTGAACCAGATACTGACTCAGTGGTTATCAAGACGGCTCATGACAGGGCCAAGGTGACCAAGCACCACCGTTCTCTCCCCCCCGACAGGGAATCCAGAAGTATTGACCTTTGGGGCAAGAGGACCTTGACTTTGGCCACTTAAGGCCTTAGGATAGCCAATTAACTGTCCCATAAGGTCAAGTACCAGAACACCCTCTGGAAGAAGGGCAAAGCTGCGGCACAAGCCCTGCTAGAGGGTCCCCAGAGACAGGAGCTCCTCAAGTCTCTTCAGGCTGCAGAGGATGTCAGTAAACACCACCTCAGAGCCATTTATGACATGGCGGTTACCAGTGCCAGAGCAGCTGCCACTGGCATTTGCCTTAGACAGCAGTCATGGTTGAGAGTCTCTGGATTTGCCACTGATCTCCAGCAGAAAGTTCTGAATGCCTCTTTTGTGGGCTTCAAGCTTTTTGGCGCTGATGTGCAGGATATTATAAATGACCTACAAGCCTCTGGTAGGGTCATTATGCCTGTCCACTCTCTCTGTCATACCCAGGCCATGAGTAGGCTAAGATCCCCCTTTTGTAAGGTCTCTCACAAGTTTTGGGTCAGGTACGAGACTGCAGGGCAAGTGCAGGCCGAGCTCTGCTTTGCCTACCCCCCTACTCCACCACTGGTGGCCCTGCTAAAAGCCCCAGTGGTGGAAGTGCGGCCTCAACCACCGATTCCACTTTAGCATGACTCCTACCCAGACCCCCCCCCATCCCAAGCCAGGAGGTGGTAGTTAGGGGTCTTTTTTCCCCTCCATCTGAATCAGTGGAGGGGCCAGTGCTTAAGATGCTTGGATCCTGCAGCTCATCAAACAGGGCCACGGGCTCATCATACTTTTATAGTCAATGTAAAGGTACTACTGTCTTCTTAGAGCCATGAGGCAGGTGTCCTGTCCAAATAGGGAAGAAAGGGAACATTGTTTAACCAGGAGTAGCACACTAAGCCGAAGCTTGTTTCCAGATGCAACCTCAGAGCACAAGGAAGTAAAGTGACTTGCTCAGGATCACACAGTATGCACCTAGGCGGCTGTGGGATTCAAACCCAGTTCTCCAGATCTGCAGCTCAGAGGCTTAAACCACTGTGCTATACTGTCTCCCAAAAAGGAATAGAGCTAAAGGAATAGAGGGATGAAGTAAGGAGTAGGGGGACTAACAGAGGAAATGACTATTGTACTCAGCAATCTTTCTATATAAGGAAGACACACACATACAGATAAAATATATATAAATTTCACTGAGGGATCAGAAGCAAGTAACTGTATAAGGCAGGGGCTGTGTGAATAAAGATACAGACTGAGTACTGTGTGGAGGGGTTGTGGGATAATAGATGGACCAGACACTGAACTTTAGGTTCATCACACAATCTCTGTGTGATGTTTATTCAAAATACAGGAAATAAGCATCTGCAATGCCATATTCCTTCTTCAGTACATCAGTTTGTAACAACAGACTATGTATGTCCTTTCTCTGCACTTAGCCTGCACCTGCCGACACTGATCTCTGATCTAACTACTTTTCAGTGAAAACCCTTCATCCCTATGTGGGCCCCATTTGCTTGGATAGTGGAGGCTCAAAAAGAAAAAAAAAACAAGCTAAAAACAAAGAACCTCAGTGCAGAGTCACTGAAAAAAGGGGTACCCCAAAGGGCATTAGCAACAAATGAAGTTTCAAAGAAATACAGCATTATACATACTTCCATAATGCAAAGCATCATGGGATATATGCAAATCACCATGAAATTTCAGACTTGTTTGGTTTACAGCAATTTACATGCATTTTAAATAGCACAACTAATTTAATTTCTATAGTAGTCACCTAGTACTTTCTACCATTATCAAAATCACCTAGTGCCATGGTATTTTCAACATTACAGGTTTCATAAACATAAGGTATATACAGCTAGGTGTTTTATGACATAGTGCTATTACATACTAAATCCAACAACAATAAACACAACCTGTTTTACATACGTTTGGAGGTCACACAATAACCTCCCTGTATGAGGACCTGAGAGGGAAAAGGAAAATTGAAGAGGACACTATAGCATAGTCAGGAAAGGGGAGGGAGGGTGCCCATAGGTGGCCAACCTTATGGACTAGAAATTTATTTATTTATTTTATTTATTTGGTAATTCGGATACAACCTTTGAGTATACACTCTTTTACAAAGGTTCCACTTCAGGATGTAAAACAGCAGAGAAGTAACAAAAACTTGACAGTTAACACAAAACATAAGATTACTATGTCATACAGAAAATAGATAAATAATACATTTGAGTAACCTAGATGACTGAAATTAAACAGCGGGAGGAGAATCCCAGTTAGCAACGTACGGCATAGCTGCCCCGAGGGCGTCTGTCAAGGTAGAGTACCAGAAGAAAAAATTACTCACCTTAGTAATGTTGTTTCTTCTATTGGAGTCTTGCTATATTATGACATATGCAGTGAGTCTCAACCTTCGAACTGCTCCGGAGGTGAAAGAGTTAACTTTCCATGCCAGGCATGGAACGCTGAGCTCGAGCTCGGTTGAAAACTCTGTCTGTTGTTCTTCAAACTGAAACTGTCAGATCTGTACGAGCTAAACTCACTGAGGTCCTGTGTGGAAGCTGTAAACCTACACTAGCCAACTGGCTACCAAACATAACAACACATTTTTTGGTCCCAAAACAAAGACTCAAGTCAGGAGCCCCAAAAAATGAAAAACACGACACCAAGTCACCCCAAAAAGAAGGATGAAAAACAACAAGGTGGGCACCTACTAAGTGCCAACACTGCACTGCCCACCCACATCCCAAAAACAGAGGTTCTGAGAGGGGCAGGCGGGGGGGGGGAGGTCATAATATAGCAAGACTCCAATAGAAGAAACAACATTACTAAGGTGAGTAATTTTTTATTCAAACAACATGAAGTCTTGCTATATTATGACATATGCAGACTACAAAGCAGTACCTCCATGGAGGAGGGACAGAACCTACTTGGGAAATAGCTGTGAAGCACAGCCATGCCAAAGCGGGCATCACTCCTAGCCTGGATATCCAGGGAGTAATGCTTGGTAAAAGTATGAACTGTTTTCCAGGTAGCTGCTTGACATATCTCTAGAATAGGGATGTCCCTGACAGCAGCCAGGGAAGCAGCTGTACCACTGGTAGAGTGAGCCCTCAGCCCTGAGGGAGGAACCTTACCCAGTTTTTCATAACAGAATTGGATACAAGAGATAATCCACCTGGCAATGGATCTCTTAATGGCAGGTTTCCCTTTACCAACCTCACCATAAGTGAGGAATAGTTGGAGGGAGTCAAACCTGTGACCCTTGGTACGCTCTAAATAGTAGCTAAGGGCTCTTTTGACATCTAAACTGTGCAGCCTCCTCTCGCCAGAGGAGGAATGGTCAGTGAAGTACACAGGAAGAAAAATAGATTGATTAAGGTGGAAATCTGAAACCACCGTAGGCAAGAACTTCCTGTTAGTCCTGAGGACCACCTTATCTCTATGAAAGGAGATAAAATCAGGCTCCACTGACAAAGCTTGTAATTCACTTATGCGTCTGGCAGAAGTGATGGCTACCAGAAACACAGTTTTCCAAGTCAAGTACTTAAGCTCTGCTGAAGACAAAGGCTCAAAAGGGGGTTGCATAAGCTGAGCAATGCAAACATTAAGGTCCCAAGCAGGGGCAGGGTCCCTGAATGGAGGGTTGGTGTGAAGCAACCCCTTGAAAAACTTGGAGAATACAGGGTGAGCTGAAAGAGGAGAGGGCTTACCTGCTGAAATAAAGGCAGACACAGCTGCCAAATGCACTTTTAGGGTAGCTGGTCTCAGCCCCAAGGTATTTAGATGGACCGTGTAATCCAGGACTGTGGGTAAATCGGCAGATTCTGGGGAAATATGCTTTCCAGAGCACCATATGGAAAATCTCTTCCATTTGAAATTATAAGTAGTCCTGGTAGAAGGTTTTCTAGAAGCCTTCAGGATATCCATTACACCCAGGGAAAGGTGTAAATCAGCAAACTCTAACTCTTCAAGAGCCAGGCCTTGAGATTGAGAGATTTGAGGTTCGGGTACCAAACCCTCCCCTGAGCACAGGTTAACAGGTTGTGATTCCTGGGAAGACAGAGGGGAAGATGGACTGCTAAGGACAGCAGGAGTGGATACCAGGGTTGTCTGGGCCAGTCTGAGGCAATCAGGATCATCTTGCAGGGTTGAGACATGATTCTGACTAGCACTTTGAACAGCAGAGGGAAGGGGGGAAAAGCATAGAGAAACTTCCCTTTCCAATTGAGGACTAAGGCATCCAGAGGGACTGAGCCCAACACTGGGGGCCTGCAGCAAAAAAGGGGAAGTTGGTGATTGTCTGGGACTGCAAAAAGATTTATCTGAGGAGTGCCCCATCTGGCAAACACCACCTCCAGGATCAGGGGGTTCAGTGACCATTCGTGATGGCCCTGGGAAATCCTGCTGAGAGCATCTGCCAGGACATTGTCCTTGCCTGGGAGGTGAACTGCCGTAAGGGAGGTGTTCAGGGAGTAAGCCAGAGACCACAGCTTCATTGCAAAGCTTGACGTGCTAGAAAAACTGCTCTGAGTTCCAGCAGATTGATGTGGAGCAGAGATTCCTGAGGGGACCACAACCCCTGGGTAGTGAGGTCGCCCATGTGAGCTCCCCATCCCAAGAGGGATGCATCTGTAGTAAGGATTAAGGAGTGAGACTGGGTGACACAAGGAACCCCTTGTCTGAGATTGTTCTGATCCTGCCACCATTGTAGGGCCTGGATCAGGGTTCGAGTCACTGGGATCAATTTGGTTAGAGGGTCTTTCCTTTGAGACCAAAATGCTCTCAAATGGAACTGAATGTCCCTCATCTGAAATCTTGCTCCCTGAACTACTGCTGTAGAAGCAGCTATGTGCCCCAGGAGCTGTAGAAAATGCCTTGCTGGTCGAGACACCTGCAGGGTGAATGAAGAAGCCAGAGAGACCAGGGTCCTTGCCCTGTCCAAAGGGAGGAAGGCTCTGGCTTTCTCTGTGTTCAGCTCTGCACCTATGAAGGTGACTTTGAAAGATTCAGAATGAAACCTAGAGAGGTGAACAGTTGCTGAGTTATCTGTAGGTGTAACTTGACTTATTTTATTTTTTATTTATTTCTAAGAATCAGTTTACAACCTTTGAGCCAGAGACTTGTTTCCAAAGGTACTTCGTCACATAAAGACATACATTGTGTTTTTGGTTACATAGCATAGATTTGCAAAACAATAGGCGTTCAACAGAGGCGCCACGTCACACTGTGGTCAGACAAATACAATTAGGTTACAGGGTACATGTAATTGATAACAGGTGTTACAAAGTTGGTATCAAGTGAGCCATCTAGTTGGTAAACACCTAAACAGCTGGCACTGTGCCAGGTTAAACATAAACGGTGTACAAGGAAGTGGTGGTGGGATGGCTAGGTGGAGAGCTGCCCGGGCGTTGTCAAGAGAAGCAGAGGTGGAGGCTATGTTCAGAGACAGGAGCAGTTACGAGTGCTGATGATGTGGTTCCAAGGGTGGTTTTGAACTTGGAGATGGTGGTGGCATTGGTGATGGGGGGCAGGGAGAGTTAAACCAGGTTGGGGCTCTATAGCAGAAGGACCTCTGGCAACGGCTGGTTCTTGATCTGGGGACCTTTAGAGTGGTCTTGTAGGAAGACCGTGTTGCAATAGTGGGAGGGCTCTGGTGGATGGATGCGTTACCTCAGGGGAGAGCCCAGTAGGGTTTTTGTGAGGAGACAGGTTTGGTATCGGAGCCGTTCATCCAGGGTAAGCAGATTAGCCTCGACATACAGCTGACAGGTGTGTGTGAACCTGGGGGCACCAGTAATCAATCTGCAGGCTTTATTCAGGGTTAAGTGAATTTTGTTGAGTGCAGTGATGTCGGCAGCACCATATACTGGTAGACCATAGTCTACAAGGGACAGAATGGATGATGTAACAGCGAGCCGGAGAGCATTTGGGGGAAGGCAGGTTCTATGGCGGAAGAGGATGCCAAGCCGTGTGTTAGTCTTGGTCTGAGGACTGGCCTACTATGAGCCAGTCATCCAGGTAAGGGAAGATGGCAATTTTTTTGCCTTCTTAGAGAAGCAACTGCTACTGCCAGGCATTTTGTGAACACCCTTGGAGCAGAGGTGAGGCCAAAGGGCATTGCTCTGAACTGGTAATGGCCTGAGGGCAGCTTGAACCTGAGGTACTTTCGATGGGAGCTTCTGATGAGAATATGGAAGTAGGCATCCTTGAGGTCCAGGGACGCTAGCCAGTCCCCTGGCCTTAAAGAGGGTAGTATAATTCCCAGAGTCACCATTTTGAATTTTGGTTTTAAAAGGTGCTTGTTTAAGTATCTGAGATCCAGGATGGGCCGCCATTCTCCTGTCTTTTTTGGGGTAAGGAAGTACCTGGAGTACAACCCTTTGCCCTGGTGTAGGGGTGGAACCCTTTCCACGGCTCTGAGAGCCAGGAGGGAAAAGACCTCTGCCTCTAGGGCAAGTGCCTCTGGAGGATTTGCAGGTGGAAAGGATCTGGTTCTCATCTTTGGAAACTTTTTGAAGCTGAAAACCAGTCCCTCTCTTACTACTTCCAGGACCCACTTGTCTGATGTCAGAGACTCCCAGTCCTGGACAAAGTAAGCCAGTCTGCCCCCTACAGGTAGTTGAGAATCGGCCCTGGCAACCCCATCAGGGTGTCTGCTTGGCAGGGGCTTTGGGCTGAGGGGTGGGAGCAGGCCTGCTTGCACCGTCTGCCTCTCCCTCTAAAGAAACCCTCTGGGCAAAAGCAGAAGAGGAGGCCTGGGCTTGGTAAAAGGCCTGCCCCTGCCCCTGGAAGCTGCCTTGAGGAGTGACCTGCCTTCCTTGGCCTGTGCACTCCTATAGATGGTCCCTATACTCATCCATTTTCTTCATGTAATTTCTTCTGCTCCCCAAACAGAGAATTACCCACAACAGGAAAATACATGGCCTTAGTCTGGGTATCCTGTGACAGGCTAGTACATCTGAGCCAAGCCATCCTGCGAAGAGCCACAGATGTAGCCATGACTCTTGATGACACATCATTTGAGTCCACTGCAGCATGGAATTGCACCTTGGATGCCTCAATACCATCAGCAGCCACCTGCTCCAGCTCCTTGGCAAGCTGGCCAGGGACCTGTTTTGCAAGAGCCATAACAGTATCCCATCTGGATTTCTGATATCTAGCAACACAAGCCATATAATTTGCCTGTCTGAGTCCCAAGGATGCTGCCATGTACTGTTTCTTTGCCATGGCATCAACCTTCCTGGAGTCCTTATCCGGGGGGTGGTGTGAGGCCAAGAGGATATTTGCCTTGTCACAGGCTGCAGCCTGCACTACCCCAACATGGCTGCATTGTTGTGTAAGGAACTCCGTATCAGAGCCTGACAATGTGTGCCTCTTGTCCATTCTCTTATCCACAGGAGGTATAGTGTGAGGAGTTTTTAGCATTTTAAAAGTCTGTTTCCCAAAAGATTTATGCAAGGGAATAGACAGTCTCCTAGACTCTGGGATATCCATCATTTCCACATAGTCAGGCTCCTCCTGATCATCCACAGCTTCCTCCATAGGGAGCTGGAGGGTTTCAGCCACTTTTTTATAGAAAATAAAATGAGAAGGGGACTCAGAAAGCCTAGGAGGGGACACTCCTGAAGGTCTGTCTGAGGAGATGTCCGGGTCGATGGGCACATCCAGACTTTCAAATCCACATTCACTCTCCTCATACTCCTCTTCCCCCTCCTCCGGTTCATAATATTCCTCTAAATCGTAGTCTTGAACCGGCGGAACCGGCCGAACTGGGGCGCTTACCTGATGGCACCGGTTCGGTCGGAACCAGAGAAAGCGACTGGACAATCTGAATCGCTTTGGCTATCTCTTCGGCGGTTGGAGAGGAAAGTTTTGGCTCCACACCAGCTGATTTTCTAGTCCTTTTTACAAATACCACAGACAGAGCTTGAACCGACCGGTTGCGGTTTAAATTCGGTCAAAAAACCGAAATTAATACTTTAACCGACAAATGAACCGAGCAGAAGGAGAAATCTCCGAGCGACTGTTCAGTGAGGCAGAGTAAAGAATCTGACGGTTTGAGTTTGAAGAACAACAGACAGAGTTTTCAACCGAGCTCGAGCTCAGCGTCCCATGCCTGGCATGGAAAGTTAACTCTTTCACCTCCGGAGCAGTTCGAAGATTGGGGCTCACTGCATATGTCATAATATAGCAAGACTTCATGTTGTTTGAAAGGGTAGGAGAAAGAAAGGGGGGAGAGTGCAAATGAGGTTTCCCAATTAGCAGTGTGCGGCATAGCTGCCCCAAGGGGACCTGTCAAAGAAGAGTATCACAAAGGGTAGGAGAAAGAAAGGGGGAGAGTACGGACGAGGGGTAGATTAGAGAGAGAGAGAGAGAGTGAGTGAAAGAGAGGGGAGGGGAGAGAGAGAGAGAGAGAAAGGGATTGGGAGAAGGAGAATATTTAGGGGGAGAGTGGGTGGAAAGGGGAGGTGTTCAGTGAGTATGGAGGTGAGGGAGTTGGAGGGAGCTGGGGGGGTGGCAGGTGGGGGTCCAGGGTAGGTAAAACAGGAGGAAACTCAGACAGACAAGGGGGGTATCTGAGTTGAGGATATGGACTCCAGTAAGGGAGTCAGAGGTGTTTAAGAGTAAAATAGTAAAGGATAGATTAGGCTTAAAAATGGAAGAACTGCTGCAACAGATTTAAGGAAAGGTCGGTTCTCAAGAGTGGCATGAGCTCCCTGTCACATACAGTAGCAATTGTGTGACTAAAAACCCATTCTGCTACTGTGGGATAAGGGTTTGAGCTGGGTTCTGTTTGTTCCTCCTTTCCTGGTTGTTCACTAACAAAATCACTTTCTTCTTGAAAAAGGCATTGAAGGTATTGTCACAAACCCACTCAGCAGGACAGGACCTCTATTCCCAAAGTGCCAACCTCCGAGCGCAGTCTTGTCAACAGTTTAACAGAACAAGGTAACCCTCTTGTCTGTTTTGTGAGTTCGGATCAACATTTGGTCTCAAGTCTTGGAGGGATTCAAACTGTGAACCTCTTGCTAGCGTCCCCAGTGCACAGGCTCAGATATTTCTGTCTTTGGGAGGGCAAGATATCTTTGCCTATGGGCACCTAACCAGGTATACAGAGATGAACCCCTAAAACTTTAATAAAGACCTCAGATTTAAAACGCTTCTCTTTCCAGTTTGGTATCACCATTCAAGCTTATGCCTAGTGTCTGTTATAACCATATATACTTTTCTTACAAATGAAAAGAAATCAAAGACAGACCAAGTATGCTCTAAAAAGAGTTTTTCTAAAATAGATAAAAATATGGAAAACACAAAATACAGAACTTTTATATCACAAGACATACAAATCTTTTAAAAGAACAAGGTTTAAACAGTGCAAATTCCTACAACAATATTTAGATTTATCTCTCTTTCTAAATACCTGTTTAAAGTGCTCACAGATGTTTCATTGTCAGAGTCTAGATAAAAGTGTGTGAAGTAAAACAGAATATTCCTTAAAGCAAACTGTATTTGCCAACCCCTTTTTGTGTGAGGTCACCTAGCTCCTCCTCTGTCAGAATATACAAAAAAATATATCTAATAAAAAAAAAACAGGATGTCTTTTTCAAGAATTAAATTCTGCAATCCTCAGCATTACTCATGTCCTTCAAATGACATTTCTTTGATCTCATGATAAGCTTCCCCCTGCCAGGACATGAAAGCATCTTTATGATTTCGCACTAATACATCACAACCTGATTTTCTTCCTCTGGAAACATCATAAAATGGATATGCTCAACTCAAGCTTCTTCTACCCTGTAATTAGCTTTAGGTCTTCCACGTAACACCTGGTATCTAAAACCTGTGTGTGTGTGATCTCACATGCTGTTTCAGCATTTTCTTATGGCTTTCATCTTTCAGCTGAAACCTAGGTGGGGGGGAGCGAGGTCACTCCTAAAGCACCAGATTTTCATCAGAGACAGTCAGTAATATGTTTTATATTAAAAAAAAAAGATACAGCACTCAGAACTGGCTGTCCACATCACAGGTATAACCGAAGCCTATAAAGGGGACGGTCAAAAACAGAAATGATGGGAGTGGCTGTGGGGCAGCAGTCTTCTGGGAGATGTTTTGGAGGCTGTGGTGCTGCCCCATATGCAGGTACCTCTCTGGGCTGAGGTAGAAGGTTGCTAGTCTCTGGGCTGAGTTGGCTAGGGTTTGGGATACCTTCTCCCCCACCCAGGGACCACAGAGTCCATACCCGCTGCCTCAGAGGAAGCCA
Source organism: Neoceratodus forsteri (assembly GCA_016271365.2). Lineage (NCBI taxonomy): Eukaryota > Metazoa > Chordata > Ceratodontiformes > Ceratodontidae > Neoceratodus > Neoceratodus forsteri. The sequence goes on along the minus strand of CM057456.1, from coordinate 1,541,094,464 downwards.
GTAATGAGGGACGTTGGACAAAGGTGGGCTTAGGGAGGGTGAGGGAGGTGGGGCAGAGGCACAGCCAACCTGAAGTTCCACTCCATAACTCCTACGTTGTTCTGGCAGGGTGGGACTGTCTTGGGAAGGCACCCACAGTGGTGGATGAGGGGATCCTCTGCAGTGGAAACCCCCGGGGGGCACGGGATCTGGGGGTAAGGAAGCCACTCCTAGTGGAGAACTCTTATTATTAAGGGGGTAGACCTGGGGGAGGGTAACAGAGCGGTCAGCTGCTTACCCGACACCATGGCTTGGAGGGATGCAGAGCGAATCCAAAGGATCGCTGAAGGAAGCAAGACGGGAGGGTGAGCTAGATGTCATTGTCCACCTGGGGACAAATGACCTGGCTGGGGAAGAAGTGAGGACAGTGCAGAGGGAGTTCACAGAGTTGGGGGGGTCTTAGGTAGCACGCACAGTAACTTTCTCAGAAGTGTTACCTGTCTATGGCATGGGAGAGACCAGTGTACGCTGCTGCAAGGGATTCAACAAATGGCTGTGGAACTGGTGTGGAGCTGAGGGATGTGGCTTCATTGGGGACTGGGGGACCACCAGGAGGGATGCGGGCTTGTACGGGGGGGTGGCCTGCATTCATCTGGGGGGGTCCAGGATCCTTACTGAGAGGTTTAAATGTTTCATTGGCAAGCATTTAAACTAGCCAAGGGGAGTGACAGGATTAAGCAGGGAAAAACCAACTGCCCCCTCCCCACTGGTTAAGATAGACAGACGAAAGAATACTAGGTCCAAGAAACCTACAACAGGTACCACAAATGGGGGTAAAGTCAATGGAGACATAGAGGGATGGCATAGGGATAAGGAGGGGGCTGGTACGGGTGAAGGCATCAAAACATGGAAAGACATGTGTACTAATGCCCAGAGCCTGGGAAACAAGATCCCAGACCTAGCGGCCTTGATGTCGGAGGAAGACCTGGACATTGTCACGGTCACTGAAACATGCTACACAGGTAACCATGACTGGGATGTTACCACACCAGGGTACACAATTTTCAGGAGAGACAGGAAGGGCAAAAGGGGGGAGAGGGTAACTATCTACATCAGGGAGGGGATTAAAGTAACTGAGTTAAGGGGCTGACAGGAAGGGGTGGAGGCACTATGGGTCACCTTAGAGGGGCCAGAAATGGCACCATCATCCGCACTGGGGTTGTCTACAGACCTCCAGCACAGGGGGAGGAAAAAGAGTATTTGTGGAAACCATCCACAAAATGACAGAGAAAGGGGAAGTGTAGCTGGTGGGGGACCTACATATTCTAGATGTTAACTGAAACACCTGTGCTGCTGTCACTGCCAGGAGCAGAGACATCCTGGATTCCCTGCAGGGGGCATGCCTCAGACAGCTAGTGAATGAACCCACATGGGAGGGAGCAATATTAGACCTGGTTCTCACCAGTAGTGACAGAATAACAGATGTATCAGTAGGCAGCCATCTAGGGTCCAGCGATTACCATACAGTGTGGTTAAGGTGAAGACAACAGTAGAGTCAAGCCACACAAAAGTAAGGGTCATGGATTTCAGGACGGACAACTTTGCAAAAATTGGGGAACACCTCAAGAAAATCCTGGCAACGGTGGAGGAAGGGGATAGAGGAACAGTGCAAGAAACTTAAAGGAGCCATAGCAGAGGCACTGAACGTCTTTGTAAAGCTAGTAAACAAGGCAACAAGAAAGAAAAAATCACTGATTTTCAAAAAAAGTGGCAGAGAAGATTAGGAGAAAAAAACAGACATTCAGAAATTACATGGAAATACAGAAGGAGGAAAACAGGGAACTGTATCGGGCAAAACAGAAGGAGGTGGAGAAAGCAGTCCGGAGCGCAAAGGCATGAACTGAAGAAAGAATAACCCAATCAACAAAAAGAAGGTGAACAAACCTTCAGGTGTAGTAGGGAAAAGAAAAAGACCAAGGGAGGGATTGTGAGGCTAAATGGTGGGGGGGAGGGCAGATGGGGACCTAGGAGCAGAAATTCTAAATGAATACTTCTGCTCAGTATTTACAGAAAAGGGGGAAGGGGAGAAACCAAAATTAGGAAGTGGAAACATACATGGAGGAGAGGTGGACACCACTCCATTCACGGAGGAGAGAGTCCTAAAGGAGCTCTCGAAACTAAAAGTAGACAAAACAGTGGGGCTGGATGGGATGCATCCCGAGTACTGAAAGAACTTAGAGAGGTACTAGGAGCACCACTGGCAGCCCTACTCAACAAATCACTGGAAGAGGGAGTGGTACCAAAGGACGAGGAGGGCGAATGTGATACCACTGTACAAAAGTGGGACTAAGGTGGAGGCTGGACATTACATGCTGGTTGGTTTGACCTCAATGCTGGGGAAAATAATGGAGTCCATGCCAAAGAAAAGGATTGTGACATGTCTTGAGCCCAGAGGGACACAAGACCCGAGGCAACATGGATTCACAACAGAATCTGATAGATTTCTCTGACTGGCTAACCAGGGTGGTTGATCAGGGAGGGGCGGTAGAAATGGCCTACCTAGATTTTAGCAAAGCATTTGACACCATCCCACGTAGTCTAGTAAACACGTTGGGCAATCTGGGAGTGGGTCCCAAGGTGGTAAATTGGGTCAGAATTTGGCTGAGAAACTGGACACAGAGGGTGGTGGTGGTAAACGGAGTTCAGTCCCGGGAGAGGGAAGTGACCAGCGGGGTGCCGCAAGTCTCAGTGCTGGGGCCTGTACTCTTCAGTGTCTTCATTAGCGACAATGCGGAGGGACTGGAAGGGAAGCCCCTTAGCAGATGACACCAAGATCTGCAATAGGGTGGTCACTCCAGACGGGGTACGTTGGAGGAGTGGTCAAGAGTGTGGCAGCTTAAATTCAATACAAAGAAGTGAAAAGTCATGCACTTGGGGCACAGGAATCCTGGAGAGGAATACACAATGGGGGGGATACTGTACTAACAACAAAACTAGAAAGGGAAAGGGACCTGGGGATAATCACAACAGATGACCTAAAAGTAGTCAAGCAATGTGAGAAGGCAGTGGGGAGGGCCAGAGGGATGTTGGGATGCATAGGGAGAGGTATCACCAGTAGAAAACAGGAGGTGGTGATACCACTGTACGGAAAATTGGTGAGGCCACATCTGGAGTACTGTGTTCAGTTCTGGAGGCCACATCTCAGGAAGGACATAGAATGGAGGCAGTCCAGAGAAGAGCAATGAAAACAGTAAAAGGATTGCACCATAAACCATATGAAGAAAGACTGAAAGACCTCAGTATGTATACCCTGGAGGAAAGGAGGGAGAGGGGGGTTATGATAGAGACATTCAAGTACCTCCAAGTAATAAACCTCCTCCAGCCAACAGGGCACCGGTGGCAGTGCACCCATCATTAGGGTGCCAAATAACGGAATTGATGCCCTTTCCTTAAGATCGCCCGCAGTTAGAATATTTAGAAGAGGGGTGGGGGCGAGCAAAAGGAGAGAATGGAACGTGGCACCCTAATGACTGGACGCACTGCCGCCGGCGCCCTGAATGGGTGGAACTGGATAAACAAGGTTCATGATGGCTGCATCTTTCAGAAAAAGAGATGTGCAAGAACAAGGGGTCACAGTATGAGGCTGGGGGGGGGGTGACTCGAGGGGTAACGTGAGGAAGTAGTTTTTCACAGGGTGGTGGATGCATGGAACAGCCTCCCTGCAGAGGTTGTATGGGCAAAAACGATAGGTGAATTCAAGAACGCATGTGACAGACAGAAGACAACTCCTAGTGGTAGGAAAGAGAGGGTAAGCTTCAGATCGATTAGGATCTGGAATTTATGTAAGTAGGGAAATGGGCAGACTAGGTGGGCCAGGCGGTCCTTATCTGCCGTCAAATTCTATGTTTCTGTTTTTGACTTCTGGAACAGCCTCCAGAAGTTCCTCCTGTACCTTCCACTCCTCTACCCGACCACATCCCAGTACTCTGGGAGGAGTTGTTCTCGTTGCGAAAAAGAGCCATATAACCAGTATCCAGGCAGCAAAGAAACAAGGGGTGCTACTCACAGTTCTTTCTGGTCCCCAAGCGCAACGGGGATCTGAGCCATATTCTAGACCTCAAGGAGATAAATCTTTACTTCCAGTACAAAAAGTTTCGGATGGTTGTGTCATCAAGGCACAGGTCAGGAAGCATAGGAAAACCAGGAGCTGTTGTAGAATTCGGAAAAAAGTATCTATTTGTACTAGTAGTAACAAAAAAAATAAACTTGTTCTGTATAAATATTTACAAAGGCAGAATAAATAGAGAAGATCCATCAGTTTTCCTTCAATCTCTGTGTGTTTAGCAGGAAATTGCAGCTTTGTTTTTATAAGTCCTTGCAACCCCCCTTCTCAACAAGCATCCTGTTTTTTTCTAAAATGTTCTTCTGTATTTCAAGCAGGCGCAGGCAGGAACACAATGTCCCGGAACTGAGGCCACTTTTCCACAGCTTCTGCAAAAGGCTTAAAATTGCATTTCAGGTTGAGTTTCCAATCGCTTTTTGCAGTCATCTTAAACTATAATTATATACATTTCAACAGTAACACTATATAATTTCTAAACAAAGGGATCCCAATATCAGTTACAATTCCACATAATGATTTGCATATATTTTTATACCAGCAGATATGCAAGGGAGGAAAAAGACAGAAACAGCAAGGGAAGACTAAGAGACAGTGACAGGCAATAATTGCGAGACTGTCAGGGTGATCAAGTCCTAGGTCTCACGAGAAAATTTGGTTGCGCAACTAGACAGACAAGAGACAGGAAAGGAAAGAACAGAACAGATCCCTGCATTCAAACACTCCATAACAACTGGGACAGGGTCCTGTTCAACCCTGTTACAGGTCACTCTGTCAGCCTTTCTTCCTCTACTAAAACAGGGGGATTGGTTATGCTCCCTAGACATGCGGGATGCCTATCTGCATATCAAGGTCTGCCCCCCCCCCCCAGGCAGTTCCTCAGGTTCCTGTTCAGGGGGGGAACACTACTAGTTCAGGGTGTTTATTTATTTATTGCAAATGTTTCACCAGGAAAGGCACACTGAGCAACAAGATGCTCATCTCCAGGTGCGACCTCGGGGGGGGGGGGTACACATGGATATGATAACACGCAGGTTATCAAGTGAACAGTTAACAGAAGCAAATAAAAAGCAGCATAAGGTTACACGATTGCATGAATATACAAGCAGCGCACATTGAATGCATAGGATATTATAGTATCAAATAACAGTTTTTGTGATGAAGCAGCAGACAAGGTAAATTAGCACAGTAGTCACAGCTGTAAACAACAGATGACGTATATCACAGTTATACAGATATACACAGTACATAGGGCAAAATAGGCAACAGAGTGTTGCCCTTTGGCTTATCCTCTGCGCCACAGGTCTTCACCAGATGCTTAGCGGCAGTAGCAGCGGACCCTCAGACACAATGGCCTGTTCATTTTTCTGGACCTGGACAATTGGTTGCTGAAGTCACAGTCCAGGGACATGCTCCTGCTGACCCTAGAACGTACCCTGCAGTTATTTCATTCTCTGGGAATAATTGTCAACTTGTCCAAGTCTGTTCTGACCCCATCCCGATGGCTGCAGTACATAGAGGCAGTTCTGGATTCTGCTCAGGGAAAGGTGTTCCTCCCTCAGGACAGGATGGAATGTCTTATAGCTCAGGCCCTGTTCATGGCCCAGAGCCAGGATGTCACAGCCAGGGTGTGTTTGAGACTGCTGGGCCTGATAGCCACAGCCATTGTGACAGTGCCATTTGCCAGGCTACACATATGGGTCTCCCATTGGACATTAAGGGTCTGGTGGGATCAACGCACTGATTATCTGAATCAGCCAGTCCTTGTCTCCTCCTTGGAGCACAAGGTGCTTCAGTCGTGGATGGACCCCAGCAACCGTCTAAAAATGATCTCCTTCCTCATCCCGACTGTGACAGGGTTGAACAAAGACCTGCCCCATTTATTATGGAGAAGGAGTTAAAGTGCAAGGATTTGTTCTAGTCTCTCCTTTTCTGTCTCTTCTCTGTCTGGCTGTGCAACCAAATTTTCTTGTGAGACCTAGGACTTGATCACCCTGACGGTCTTGTAATTATCTGCCTCTCGCTATCTCTCTACCATCTCTTGCTGTTCTGTCTTTTCCTCTCCCTTGCATATCTGCTGGTATAAAAATATATGTGAATGTTTATGTGTAAAACTTTATGTAAAACTTGGAGCACTTTGTTTGAAATGTATATAATTATACAGTTGAAATGATTGCAGAAGGTTATTTGGAACTTGAGATGTAATTTTTAAGCCTTTTGAGGAAGCTGTAAGCAAGAGGTCAGTTCTGGGTCACAATGTTCTTTTTGCTGCACTTGTTGAAACTTACAAGAATACTGTGTGAGAAGCATGCTGTTTTCTCAACAAGCGAGGGTTGCAAAGACTTATAAAACAGAGCTGCAGTTTCTTGCTAGAGAGAGAGAGAGAGACACTGAGACTGAAAGAGACTGAGATTGGAAATTGAGAAGAAACCCAGACGGACTTTCTCTGTTTATACTTCCTTTGTAAATAGTTATACTGAAAATGTTTTCGTTTTTTTATTTTACTGTTATTAATAATAAATCACTTGTTGCAAATTTTACAACTGCTCCTGGTTTTCCTGTTTCCTGACCTGTGCCTCAACGACACCGACCCCCCAGAAGATCCTCATCACAGATGCCTCCAGTCAAGGTTGTGGAGTGCACCTGGGTCCTTTTTGGACCTAGGGGACCTGGTCCCTAATTGAGACCCACCTCCACATAAACGTCTTACAGATGTGGGCAGTGCTGTATGCCCTACAGGCTTTCCAGAACCATCTCTCTCCAAGTCTCCTGCTGGTGCAGTTAGACAAACTCAGTATGGTCTTATTACATCAACAAGCAAGGCGGGGGGTCTCATTCTTACTCCTTCTACCAGGAGGTCATGAGAGTCTGGTACTGGGCTCTAGAACATAATCTAGACCTGTCAGCTGTCCATGTCCCAGGAGACCAAAATGCCTTGGCAGACAGCCTTAGCCAGCCGCAGTCCAGAATGCACAAATGGGGAGCTGCTCACCTAGGTTTCAGAGCCAGACCTTTTTGCATCCCCGCTCAATGCAAAACTGCCACCTCTTTGCTTGCTAGATCCAGGGCATGGAGTTTTCTAGTGAGACACGTTGTCCCTCTCCTGGAGAGGGAGGTTTCTCTACGCCTCTCCACCCCCTTTCCACTGACCCAGAGGTTGCTCATCAAGCTCCAGATGGAAGGGGCCACTCTGATTCTGGTGGCACCATTCTGGCCACGTCAGATATGGTTTGCCTTACTGCAACATTGGCTGTGGCACTTCCAGTTTCCTTGCCCCTTTACAGGGACATGGTGACACAGGTGCAGGGAAGCCTGGTCCATCTAGACCTCAAGTCCCTCTGCTCAGTTTGGGGTCTCTCAGAAGGTGGCTGATGTCCTGGTGGCTGCTAGGAAACTCTCCACCAAGGCCACTTACTCGATGAAATGGAGGAGATTTGCCATCTGGGCCATTTCCCATCACCTGGACCCTTTCACCCATCCGGGTGAACAAGGTTTTGGAGTACCTTCTGTCCCTGTCTTATGTGGGACTGCAATACTCCTCTATTAAGGTTCACCTGTGCTATCTCGGCCTTCCACGTGCCCATCAAAGGCTGCACCGTGGCCCAGTTAGATGTGACCTGTACTTTTCTATGAGGAATTCTAACTCTGAAGCCTCCTATCCATAATCTGATTCCAACTTGGGACATGAATTTTGTCCTAAAAAAATCGACACTGCCTCCTTTTGAACCAGCCGCATCTTGCAAGCTATGCTTTCTGTCATGAAAAGCATTATTGTAACTTGCTATTACCTCTGCTTGAAGGATTTCATAGATACTGGCTGTGATGTGTGAGTAGCCTTATTTGATTTTCCACATAGTGCCTTTGCATACTAACCCTAAGTTTCTCCTTACGATGTTTATTTTAAATCAATCAAACATTATTTCCCAGAGCATGCCAATCTAGGGAAAAGCATTGCTTCATACTTTAGATGTGAACAGAATCTTCAGGTTCTATACACACTGTACAAAGGACTGCAGAAAGTCATCTCAGTTGTTTGTTTCTTTCATCCCTGGGAAAGAGGGCACTCCAGTTTCTAAACGGTGTTTGTCCAAATGATTGCCAAGCTGTATTACTTTTTGTTACAGTAAGGAACTTCCTGGTGTGGTTCAGGGCCATTCCACCAGAGACATAGCTGCTTCGGTTGCATTTTTCCAAATGTGTCCGCAGCTGAGATCTTTTTCCTTTTTATTTAGTTTTATTATAAGAGACATCATAGATATAGCATATGATGTGACCCTTCAGGGATTACAAATCTTAATTTGGGTAAAGCAATGTAACTTACATACACCATTTCTTAAAAAGAGTTATTACAGCATTCATACTTGAACTTAGTCATCACAACCCCTTAACATGTCAAGCAGGCAAGCGGACCTCGAACCCCAGGAATGTGGGGAATGAGCCACCAACCAGGGCCTCTCACCCCACCTTGGGCTGAATTTTAGGAGAAGAATCCAGTTAAATAAAACACCTGAGAGGGATCCCCCCACCCCACCCCGCTAAGGGACAAATTTGTAATCCACCTGGGAAAAAAATAATATCCACTGCTGCCATCTCCTCAGAAAACTCTCATGCTTATTGTGAAGCTTGGCTGTCAGAGATTCAAGCCTATTAATTTCAAGAACTATTTTGTGCCAATCTGATACTGTGGGTGGTTCTTTTAACATCCATCTGTGTGTGATTGCTTTTTTGGCTGCTAATAAAAAAAGTGGAAGTGAGGTGTCCGTCTATCTTGGACAATGGAGAGGGAAGATGGACATCAACACCATCTCTGCCGTTAATTCTATGGATTCATCCATACATGTTCCCAATTCCACCTGTAAAGTTAGCCAAAAAGGCATCAGGACAGGACAAAACCAGAATATATGTCCCAGATCAGCCATATTACAGTTACAAACCCTCCAGCAGTACCCATAGGAGGCAGGCATGTACTTTGCAAGGACAGCAGGAGTGTGGAAAAATCTGGACCGAGACTTCCATGCAGATTCTCACCAAACATTTGAGGCAGTGATTTTGGTAGCTTTTAGAGTTGCCATTTCCCACTGTGCAAGAGAGATTTCCATTTCTAGATCTTTCTTCCAAGCTTCCAAAACTGACTTGGGTGAATTTCCCAGATTGTCTCGTATTATTCTATAAAGATGGCCTATAAGTTTCCCCCAAGAACTGCCTGCCAATGTGTCACTGAGGAGGGCCTAAAAAGCAGGTACTGGTGAGGGGCAGCAAGTAGGAAAGTCACTTTGCCTTAAGATATAGTTTCTCACCTGGGTATATCGGTATTCGCCTCTGTCAGGAAGAGAGTATTTATGTTGGAGATCTGTGAAATATAGGATACCCAAATTATTTACTAATTGATAGAAATAGCTAAGGCGTAGACTTCGCCAGTTCCTGAAGGTTGTATCTTAATGGGCTGGGTAAAATTTTTGGTCTCCTGATATAAGGGTAAAGAAATAGCTGATGTTTTGGAATTGTTTCTTATTTTTAAAATTGCGCCATATTTTGAGAATCTGGGTGGTGTAGGGAGAAAAGTCTCCAAGGGGAGGAGACAGCTCAGGAGTAGAAAGAGCAATTTTTATCATAAAGGTAATTTATTAGGAACTCTATATCTTTCCAGATCAGAGAAAAGAAGAAAGCCATAGGAAGAATATTTTTAAGAATGCTGCCATTGCATACATCTTCAGGTCAGGAGGTTCAAACCCCCGTGGTTTTGAGGAGAGACAGTAAAGTGTAACAGACCCTAGGTCTCTGCCCATCCCAGAGGAAAGAATATATCATCCTGTTCCAGGATTTAAAGTAAAAGGCAGATGGGAAAATAGGGATATTCTGAAACAAGTAAAGTAACCTAGGAAGAATATTCATTGGTATGGTTTCTGTTCTTTTGGAAAAGGTTAATTTTAGGTTACCCCACCTAGCTAGGTCTTCCTGAACTAGAAGAGAGACAGGCTCACAATTAACAAGCTCAAGGTGTTCTAGGTTTTGTGGGATATGTATTCCCAAATAATTAAATTTTGTACAGTGCCACTTTAAGGGAAAGGAACCCTTCAGGTTCTGTGAGGGAATAAAATTAAGCATTAAGGCTTCTGTCTTAGTAATGTTCAGTTTGAAATTCGCCAGTTCCTCATATTTCTTGAAAGTCTCCCAGACTTCCAGGATAGAAGATTCCAGAGAAAGAAGGGTTAAAAGAATATCATCAGCAAAGAGAGATATCTTATAAGTTTTTTGGCCAAGAGGTATGCCTTCTACCAGGGGGTTTTGTCTAATGGTCATAGCTAAGGGTTCCATATATAACGCAAAGAGATAAGGGGAAAGAGGACATCTGTTACGTGTTCCCTGTCGTAGCGGAATGGGAGAGGACATTGCCCCATTTAAACGGAGATAGACTTGAGGTCGGGAGTATATATTTTTAAGCCAGGAAAGAAGTTGGTTCGGAAAGGAGAAGCGTTCAAGTGTATCCCAGAGGAAATTCCATGCTACTCTGTCAAATGCCTTCTCAGCGTCAAAGCTAAGGGGAGCCGAAGGGATTTTCCAAGTATTCCAGAAGAAGCATGGTTCATCTGATGTTATCAGTTGTACTATGGTGCTTAATAAAGTCTGCTTAGTCAGGATGTATAAGAGAGGGGAGGAGCGTTTCAAGCCGATAAGCCCAAATAGCCATTTAGATTTTATAATCAATATTGAGGATGGAAATTGGGTGAAATAAAGAGGGATCTGATGTGTGTCTTTATTAGGTTTAGGGAGAGGAGTAATGATTGCATGGTGCCACGAGGGCAGAGGATCTTCACCCGCGGCTGAGATCTGTGCTGCTGCCGCTCGGAGTACTGTCCACACTCTCACTAAGCACTACAGTCTGGACCTTGCCACTAGAAGGAAGGCAGGTTTTGGCCTCACTTGGCTTTAGGGCCTTCTCTCTTAGGCCTTTGGCCTCCTGCCACCTGGACTGTTTTGCTTACTGGCACTGCTTAAGAATTGTTCCAGAGTTGTGACCTGATCAGATATTCCCAAAGAAGATAAAACAGTTACATAAGAACTTACTGTAACAGTAGATCTTTGAGGAAATCTCTTTTCATCAAGCCGTGCCATCCCACCCTCCATTCCCCTTCTATCTCTGTATCCAGTCTGGCTTTCCTGTTGCTCCATACTTTTCATGGCTGGGCACCCCTTCTCACTCCTCGGTATCCCTACTGGGAGGCCTAGCTTGTCTGTTCCCCAGCGGGGAAAGAACTGAGCAGGGAACGGTGCCACCCACACTTATATACCATAGGCAACTTCATCGTATGATGTCGGAGTGGGTGGCCCCTAGTAGACTACTATGGAAAAAGTTTCTTTGTGATCCTGGCACCTGGTAATGGTAGTTCCAGAGGTGTGACCTGATGAAAGCAATTACCTCGAAGATATACTGTTATGGTAAGTTCTTACGTAACTGTTCTTCTTCACTCCAAGACTCTGTCTAGTCACATTTGATCCTCTTCTAGGATATCTTTTCCATAGGCTATGCCTTTGGAACTGTAAGCTGTCAGCATCAGGACTACATGGAAACTTCTGCTAGATGGACGGCCACCCACAGTGATGTGCAGTGACATGTATATAGTGTGGGTGACTCCATAACACCTCAGTTCTTTCTGCTGCTGTCGATCATCCTCATCGGACCTGCAGAAGGAAAAGAACATTGACAGAGACATTGCCATTGTTGTAATTTTCTACACTTTGTTTTTTTTTTTTTGGGGGGTTTCAACCATCTCAACATGCCGCTGAAATCTAAAGAACGTTTATTTCGATATTGCATGTGCGGTTATTAAATCTACAAGGACAGCTCACACTCCATTTGTGTGTGCTGTTTGAGCCTTTCTCATGACATGAAGTCTTTTGAGATTTGCCAGGGTTTGAACCAGGCTACAAAGCAACACCGAAAGAATGCATTAGACAGCTTTCTTGCTGTAAAAGCTTTGAAAGCCATGGAGAAGGAAAAAGGCTCAAAATCTGCTTCTTCCTCATTGTCATCTAAAAAACAGTCATCAAAGCTGATAGAAAAGGAAAGGGCATCATCACAGGCCTCCTCCTTGTCCAGCCATAAGCACAAAGATAAGTCTGCTTCGACGACAAAGTCCCAGTTGCCCTTTGAAACCAGGTACATCTTCATCAGCGCATGCTCTGGCGGCATCAACTAAAGCCACCCTCCTCCTCCCCGCCCGACTGTCATTGGAAACACCAGTGTCTGAGTCTGGCTTAGGCACTGCCATACCTACTATGGACAGAATGTCGCCATAGTCTGGCTCCAGCCTTTGATTCAAGTAGTCCTGGATCCTTTTCAGGGTGCCATCGACTCCCAGGCTTTGCTGGTGACGTTTTCAGATAAGAAAAGACATGTTAACAGGGTTGCCATTGCAGGTAGCTGTACTGATGGGGGTGGGGGGGGAGACATCTGGTTCTGGACCACCGTTGACACTTAACAAGCACACTGCATATTTCTGGCTGTCCGCTGCAGCTGACATCATCAGCTCCTCCTGCAGCTCACATTGTTGTTCATGACGACGACAATGAAATGGCATATAATCTGACCTCATGGACCTTGAGGCGGATTTAGAGGAGGAATGTGAGGGTGAGGAGCAGTTTGAAGAAAGTACCTGCCCTCTAGCTTGACACACTCATCTTTCAAATGAGGATTCAGTGGTATTTTCCCAAGGTCTCCTCCTGAGGACCCCTCTTTTAAGCAATGAAGCAGCAAATGCAGTTTGCCAGGAGTTTTGATGTTGAACAGGACGATTCCACTAAGAGGAATCTCATAAAATTTCTGAAAGTGCCTTGCACGACTGCCATTATTGTTCCGCCTGAGTATCCTGCATTAGAGGATGCTACATTTGCTGCATGGCAAAGACGTAACTCACTGCCTACAGTTCCTAGAAAGGCTGATAAGCAACATCCTGCTCCATCTGAGCCTTGTTCTTTTAACCAGCCAGAAACGGACTCTGTAGTCATCATGACTGGTCATGAAAGGCTCCTAACACATGAGCACTTTGCCTCCAGATAAAGAATCTAGGAGACTGGATGTAACGGGCAAGTGCACAATATGACTCAGCATGCTTGGGCTTTAGAACTGCAGATTACCAGGCCCCTATGGTTAAATACCAGAACAGCCTGTGGAAAGCTGCCCGCACTGCTGTCCAGGCTTTGCCTGATGGTTCTGCCAGAAATTATTTAACACTCTTTCTGCTTTTGCTGAAGTTGGCAAGCATTTGCTGCATTCAGTTTATGATGCTTCTGCCGGGGCTGAAGCCTCAGGTATTTGCCTAAGATGATATTCTTGACTCAGAGAGGCTGGTTTTACCACTGATGTGCTACAGGCTGTTTTGAATGCTCTTTTTAAGAGCTCCAAACTGTATGGATTAGATGTTGATGAAGCCCTCCGTGGTTTTCAGTCTTCTAAGATGACTGTAAGATCTGTTAGGTCCCTCTATCCGACTCCTTCTAAAGGACATGGTAGGGGATCTTTTTGTGGGTCTGCTGCCAGGGGTAATCATACATACTGTCAGCAGGGCCGTGACAGAGGTGGATGCAGTCTCCCAGGTCCCTTTCCCTCTAGTGCCCATGCCAAGGCGCCCAAAGGCATCAGATCTTCCCTGTATCAGTCTTCATCATTCATCACTGGTGGGTTCAAGCTGGAGGTGCTAGGACCCCGTGGGAAGCTTTTTAACTTAAAAGCTTTTCTACTAGAAGGAGGGACAGTGTAGAAGATGGTGCCGCCCTCGAGGCCGACACCTTGCATGGTGCTCGCGGGTTGGCCAGGAACCAACGTCATTCCCTCCACTACTTTAGTTCTGCTTTTCCCGCCATAGAGGCTGCAAGCAACTCCATGGGACAGCATTTCTCCAGAGAATTAACTGCATCACTACCCATTCCCGTTACTTCTGCTCGTCTTCGAATTGACGCCGTACTAGTCGATGCAGCGGTTTACACCATTTTGTTGTCTTTTTTTCCTTCAGCTTAGTCGGCGTTGAGTTCATTTCTTTGGTTAAGTTTCAGTTGGTGGTGTTGGTATCATGTCAGGTACGGGGCATAAAAGTTCCAAGGTGGAGACTTCCCCAATGCGTTGGTGCCCGTGTGGAAGTCAATTCACCGTAACGGACCCGCATGATTGATATATCACTTGTCTAGGGCCGAACCATGACATGGATCATTGCAATGCCTGCTTCAACATGGACTACCACAGCCTTGAACTCTATGCGACGAAGTTGAGGCGCAAACTCCGACCTTCAATGAACGGCGTCGAATGAGGGCCGCTAAGACAAGGACTTTGGGCTCATCCCCTGGGCCTCCCCCGACTGCAACACGTATCTGAGGAGAGCAGGCCGCTGCAGGCTCACATCTCGCTGAGCCAGGGAGCCTGGGGGAGCAGTGAGCCTCCTCCGGGGGGCCTGCAGCTGATCACTCGAGGCCAGGTTCACTTTCGGGGAACCAGCCAACTCCGGTGTCGAGGCCTCTGCTATACACGGGGCCTGCATTGCAGGTCCATTTGGGGGCTTTGAGGGATGTGGCTTCAGCTCCTGACACTGATTTCGGTGTCAGTGAGCGATGCCGACCCTCTGGTGCCGTGGAGTCCCTTCCCGACACCGCTGTTGATGACAGGATGGTTGACCAGGGTTGTCTCTGTCGGGGTCTCTGTGGTTTCCTCCTCAAATTCAAAGGATGACCAGGAGGACCCTGACTGGAGAACAGGTTCTTCGGAGCAGTCACCCCCACCCCCCCCCGGATTCCACTAGAGGTCATTGTTGGTGGACTCCAGCCTTGAAGTCGACACCGTTTGCAGTGTCGCCGTGGTCGGTGCCACAGAGAACTCTGGTGCCATCCCCAGCACCATCTCTGGCAAGTAAGTTGCTTGTGTCGTTGTGCCGGGTGACGGTGCCGCGGATGGTGCCGAGGTCAATGACATTGCTGTGTCTGGTGACAGCACAGTACTCGGTGTCAGTGTTGTGGTCGGTGCCACGTCAGAAGCTAGTGCTGCAGTTGTCGACGTCCCCATTGTCGGTGCCATTTCTGATGTTGACTCCACGGTTAGTGTCGATGTCTACACTGGTTCCACTTCTGGGGACAGTGCTGAGGTCGGTGCGATGATCAGCTCCAGTGCCATTTTTTGTACCTCTTTCAGGGACGGTGCTGCTTTGGGGCCCGTCTCCATGTAGGAGGCTGATGTCGATGCCGAGATACTTTTCGGTGCTACTCACTTATGCTTGGGGTGAGGCCAACCTTGGTGTCAGCTTCTCTCTCCTCTCCTCAAGATTGGTAGCCATTGTAGGGCCTTGCTCGAGGTTAGGTCTCTGTCCTCTCCCGGGGGTTGGGGCCTGGTCCATACCCCACTCTGCTAGGGTGGCCTCAGTGCAGAGTAGGAGTGCTAGGCTGAGCACCCCTTCCTCCTCTAGGGGCAGAGTCCTGCATCCAGTGGGGACAGGGGCCACCCTGTTGGGTTTACTGGGCTCCGGTCTCCCCACCAGGGGTCTTCTCCCTTTGGGCTTCCCCCTGCTGGCTTGGGGAATGGTTGAGCAGCAGTTGGGATCTGGGCAGCACACCCCACTCACTGCCCACGGCCATGGCAGAGAGGGCGCAGTCTCTCATGACCTCTTTGCCGAGCTCACGCCCTCTCTGCACCCTCCCCAAATCTCCCAGGTCTCTATGGTCCCTTGGGGCCCCTTATCTGGGAACAGTGTAGGGCCACTGCGAGTGCTTTTTCCACCTTTTACAGGGCCATGGATGAGATGGTCTTTGCATCTCCTCGTACAGAAATGTCATTCCCTGTGCAGAGCCCCACCACGTCATCAGCTTCCTCCTCTAAGGAAGAGGACGCCTCATCATACCAGTCATCTGATGCTAATAAGGAGCATCAGCAGTTCCTGATGACGATGCTGGAGGAGCTTAATTTAACCACAATCCAACAACGCAATACAGCACGTGTGACTATGGTGTACCTTGGAGAGTACAGCCGGGAATCCTTAGTTATCCCTCCATGGCCTCAGCCCTTTGCGGAGTCGCCGCACAATGCCTGGCAGTCACCTGCCTCCACTTCCCCAGCCCCTGGGGATTGCCAGCACTGGTATTGCACTGCCTTGGGGTCTCCAGGGTCATTGCCCTACCCCGCTTAAGGTCTGGCGTGGCAGGACAAACCCTTCTGGGCGTCTGCACCTAACAAGAGATCGTCCTCCAGATGTGAACTCTGTGGAGTTCGACCGCTAGGGCAGGCCGTATTTTGCCTCGGTGCGTCTCTTGTCTGCTGCAGCACATCAGGCACACATGGCGACCTATGAGAGGAGCTTGTGGGCCACGATGGGTCAGTTCTTAGCCATTTCGATTAATGGCGAGGCAACCAGGCAAGCCACTGCCATCACCACAGGGGGTCTGGAGCTGGAGAAACACCGGGCGCGGGCATTGTATGACGCCAACGCGGTGGCCTCCAGACTGGTGGGATCTGCGGTCTGCATTAGGCAGACAATATGGCTTCACCTCTCCCGGTTGTCACACTTGGCCCAGTGTAGGGTGACCGCCTCACCTTCCTGGGGGGCCCGGTTTTTCTCCCGAAGAGCCAGACGGGAACTCTTGGGGGCGCCCTCCTTCTCCTGCTGGTCAGGGGACCCATCCTGGCTCTCAGCAGTAGCAAGTCGGGCCAGACCCGTGATGGGCCCTCTCCCTTTGTGACTTCCCCACGGGGGGCTGAAGGCAGTCCAGCCTTCAGGGAGGTACCAGTCCACTTTGTGGGCTTGGTACTCACCCACCAGTAATGAATGGTGAAGATTGATACAGGGAAGATATGAAAATTATGTACCTACCATAATTCTTGATCTTCCTATGTATCTTCACCATTCATCACTGCTTCCTACCCTCCATTGCCCTCTGGGCCTCAGCTTCTGGCAGCAGTGTCCCTCTGCCCCCATTTGAGGCCAATTGTGGGCTCAGTCCCACTGGTACCTCCAGACTCCCTGCAACTTCTCTGAAGCAACAGGGACCCACTTGGGGGGGAGGACAACAAGTAGAGGCTCTGCCCCCACCCTTTTTTCTCTTGGCTCCCTGAGGCCCTTTTTGCAGTGCATAGGATCCTCTGGCCTCTCCTTGAGTCCTGCTTCAGGTCCCCACGGTCCGGCCTTCCTGACCTCTCTACTGAAACTAGTGTCTCGGGCCCCTCTTCTTTTACAATAACTCCCTTACAAGGGACTCCTCCCGTGGTCCCTTGCTATAATTCTAGTCCTTTGGACTTCAGGCTATAAGATCCTCCCTGAGGTCTTTTCCCTAATAATCACCTCCCCGGTGGTGCTGTGTTTAAGGGTATCTATCCTTTTTCACCCCCCGGTCTCCCATGGGTGCCGAGGTAATCTCTGCCTCTAGCCTTAAAGGGGAAGGGGAGAAGGAACGTTAAAACCTGTGTTCTTTCTAGTGGACTGGGAAGCCTAGCTTGGCCTGTCGGCCATGTCTCCTGTCAAACCCCTCTTCTGAGTGAGGGTTAAATTTCTCTCTCCTTTCGGGATGCCCCAGCTATCTGGGCTATCGTCTTCAGGCTCTCAAAAAAAAAAAAAGGATTCTTTTGTTTCACAAGGGGGTGAAACTGGTAGATTTCAGTCACCCTGGTCCACAGGGGGGGTTCTAGAATGTGGGGGTATGGTCCATCCTCCCACTTCATCTTCTCCTGCCTCTTTCTTTCTTTCTTTCTTTCTTTCTTTCTTTCTTTCTTTCTTTCTTTCTTTCTTTCTTTCTTTCTTTCTTTCTTTCTTTCTCTCTCTCTCCACCTCTCCTATCTCCCTACCTGCCTATAAGTTGGGCTCCAACCTCTTTTAAAAAATCTATCCTCTCTGGTCGGCTTATTCCTTTTTCAGTTTACATCTTTTCCTTTTGCTGTTCCTTGGGCTTCCTTGCCCACCTCCCACCCTTGTTTTTAATTTTTTCCTCTCCGGTGACCAGAACTGAGGTAGTGGAGGGAACGATGTTGGTTACTGGCCAGCCCGCAAGCACCGTGCAATGCATCAGCCTCAAGGGTGGCACCATCTTTGATGTCTCTCCTCCCGGCAGAAACGCTTTTAAGCTAAAAAGCTTCCCACAGGGTCCTGGTGCTTTCAGCTTGAATCCGCCAGTAATGAATGGTCAAGATATACAGTAAAATCAAGAATTACGGCAGGTATGTAATTTTAATTTCTGGTGGCCCTGCTGCCCCCAGTTCCACCTGATTTTCTTCTGCCTTTACCTCCACCCTTAGCTGTTGTCCCAGGGATGATGGTAGGGAGTCAGATTTCCCTGCTTTACAAACATCTGAGGGAGGTCTGTGTTGAAGTATGGGTCATGGAATGCACCTTGGGCACCTCACTCGGTACGTAGAATGATGTCTCGATTGGCACTGATTGCCTTTGTTACATAGATATGTAAGTCATATGCCGGTACATAATGGTTGGCCTGTGTACAAGGTGGCACCTCCCCCATATACTAGAGGTCAGACACCATCGAGTTTTTCAGTGCTGGTGATTAGCAGTGCTTACTGAATCCCTTCCCAAGGCAGGACTTTAGGTTTTCCATATTCTAAATGTCTGGCTCCTGCTAGCATAGTTATGGGAAGCTCTTTTTTCACATTGTCTTCTAAATTGGACTGATATTCGGGGCCCTGGCTGGGGGCTTAGTGTCTGTGCTGCCTCAGTGCTGCCACATGCTGTAAATAACAGTGGTCTTAGCCTTGGTGAAGGCCTGTGCCTTTTTCCGAAACAGGACTAGACTAGCACCCTTCTTGTCCAAGCACTATTAGTTAATGACAACCACTGCATTTGTGTCAGACTGCTGTTCCTTCTCCTGAGTCTAATGGATGTGGCCATATACGACAGTGCCTTTCATTTAATTTTCTTTGCCCTGCGTTTTTCATTCAGGGTTCTATGGGACTGGCTACCAGCCATATTGAACCACATGGTTCTCGTCATACCCCTCTTTGCTGTGACATTATTCTAACCCCAGGAATCACTCATTGTGACTAAACTTAATGCAGTCAGCCTCCTGTGTTGAACTGCCCGGAGAGATGAAATTTTATGTAAATTGTGGAACTCTCAGTTGGCTCATGCCACTTTCAAACTGCTGTCCTAGCAACTGCTGCACTCTTGAGTGCTTCAGATTCTTTACTCTGCCTGCCTAGTAAGGACATCCCGGAGAGCTCTCCTTGAACTGTCTCTGACTAAAGTTTATCTGTAGATAAGTACTTATTTTCAGTTTAATTTTAAATTGCTGCCTTAGAAACTTTGTTTAGTATAGTAAATTAGTGTTTTAGTAGTTTTTTATTTATATTCGCGGTTCCCTCACGGTTCCTTGGAACCGAGGGTTCTGCGTCTATTTTAAAGGTTTTTATCTCAATTTATTATTATTTAGAGATATTTAGTGGTCAGTCTTTGAACCGCTTTAGTTTTGTCTAAATTTAGTAATTTTCTCGGTTCCTTTTTCTTCAGGAACCGAATAGCGCTTGGTTCCAGGAACCGCTAGCGGTAGTTATTTTAAAGTAATCTCTGGTTCCGAGTTACTTTAAATAACGTTTTTTTTAAGTAATCTTTTTGCCTAGCTTAAATGTCAGAGGTCCATTTGGATAAACCTAAAAAATGCACAGGACCCACAGGTTTTAAGTGTTGTGAGTCTTGTGGGCAACTTATAGCAAAAGCAGATAGACATTCTCTCTGTATTTCTTGTTTGGGTATAAGTCACATATTTGCCAATTGTGATATTTGTAAGACCTCTTGCGCAAAAACATTAAAGAAAAGGTCTAAAATTTTGGAAGAGATGGCTTCTGCTTCTGGGGATAATTCTGCTTCTTCCTCCTCCCACAAAAAGGATGGAGGTAAAGCCAAGGATCCTGACAGGAGTTCAGATAAATCTGAACAAGGTAAAACAAAAAGGGCTGTGGAAACAGGCACTGAACCTGTTCCATTAAAGAAAAAGTGTAAAGAAAAACATGTCGCTGTGCCTCTGGCCGAGAAGGCTAAGGAGCTCCCAGCAAACAAGCATATTATGCCCTCAGCTGAGGACATTGCTAAGGCACTACAAGTGTTACAAGCCCTACAGGGTGCAATCCCAGTTCCTACACTGACTGCCCCAGTTCATCCTACAGCCCCAGCAAGGCAAGAAGTGCTGGAAGTGTTTGGTGATGAGGAGGAGGATGACTTTGAAGGGGAACCTATAGACCCAGAGGTCTCTCCTGAGCAAGAGTTTGGATCTCCTCCTAGGGGTCCTGAGGAATACTCCTCCCACTATGCTTTTGTTAAGAACATGGTGGAAACCCTGAACCTTCCTCTTCAGGAAACGGGAGGATATGGAGGATGCAGACTTTCTAGAAATGATGGGGTTAACCCCCCCAAAACGTCTACTTCTGCCCATGCATAAATCTTTAAAGAAGGCTGCAGTGCAGATTTTTAAAACTCCAACCTCTATTCCTGGTGTGGATAAGAAAGCTGACAAGAAATACCAGCTGGACAGAACTACAGCTGATTTTCTATTTACGCATCCTGATCCTGAGGGAGCAGTCCAAGCTGCTGCCTGTGACGAGGCCAGGATCCCATTGGCTACCCATCCACCAGACAAAGATTCAAGAAAAATGGATGCTATGGGAAAGAAAGGGTACATGGCTGCCTCTTTATTAGTTAGGCAGACCAATTACATGGCATATTCAGTGCAGTACCAAAAAACTCTTTGGAACACTGTTCTAGCTTTGGCTGATGGGGTCCCAGAGGAAGTGGCTGTAGTCTTGCAAGATACAGCAAGGGCTGCACTTGATGCTACCAGGTACCAATTTCATATGGCAGTGGATACCAATGATACTGCATCCAGGTTAATGGCTTTGTCAGTTTCACTTAGGAGGTTTGCATGGCTTAGAGCCACCAACCTAACTTTAGACACCCAGGCCAAAGCAATGGATTTCCCCCTGGAGAACAACTCCTTGTTTGGGGATAAAACTGAGGCATACATGAAGAAGGTGGAGGAATATGAATCCACCTATCGGAGCAATTCCAAGGATAGGCCCTTCACCTCTTATTGATCCCAGAGTAGGGGAGGTAGGGGTAGGGGTTTTTACCCCAGACCTTTCTTTCAGGAGCAACCTCCCAGCCTCAGCAGCAAGCTAGAGATTATTTTAGGGGAAGAGGCAGGAGAGCCATGAGAAGAGCAGCTCCTGCACCACATGTTCAGGCACAGCCCACACAGAATCCCTGACGGGCTAGTGCAGGTCGCATCCCCTATTACAGGTCCACCAGTAGGTGGCAGTCTGGCTCATTACCTTCACGCTTGGCATTCCATCACCACAGATAAGTGGGTGCTGGAGGTAGTGAGCCAGGGCCTGGCACTCAGTTTCAAATCATTCCCAAAGCTGAGAACAAGAACCTTTGCTCCGGTAACAGCTGCACACAGGATTCTGTTGGAAGCAGAGGTAAAACATCTGCTAGCAATCAAAGCAGTAGAGGTAGTGCCTCTAATAAGCAGGGGAAAAGGTTTTTATTCCAGGTACTTCCTCATAAGGAAGAACAACGGGGATTGGTGGCCTATTTTGCATCTAAGACTTCTGAACAAGCACATTTTGAAACCAAAGTTCAAAATGGTCACTCTTGCCATAATCATTCCTTCATTGCAAAAGGGAGACTGGCTAGCCTCCCTAGATCTAAGGGATGCTTATTTCCATATTCCCATCAGACCATCTCACAGAAAATTCTTGAGATTCAGTCTGGCTTCAGGCCATTATCAGTTTTAAGCTCTCCCTTTTGGGCTAACTTCGGCACCAAGAGTTTTTACAAAGTGCCTATCAGTGGTGGTAGAGTTTTTGAGAAAACAAGGTATAACAGTCTTCCCCGACCTGGATGACTGGTTAATAGTAGGACAGTCTCTGCAGCATGCAGTACAGTCACTGGCGCTTACAAAATCCACACTAGAGTCCCTGGGATTTCTGATAAACGAAGAAAAATCTCAGCAGATACTACTCCAGGTGCTGGAGTTTATTGGAGCAGAACTACATACCAGACAGGGCAGAGCCCTCCTGCCATAGGACAGGGCGACAAGCATTCTGCAGATTACAAAATCCTTTGTGTCTGGGAGACCCAGAACAGCCAGAGAATTTCTCAGGCTACTAGGCCACATGGCATCTGCCATGGCGGTGGTAATGGGCTCCAGGTTTTAAATGAAAGATATTCAGTTCCATCTCAGACAGTATTGATCTCAAAGGACGGATCTTATGTCCAAACTGGTTCCAGTCACAGAAAGTTCAGTCCAGGCCTTACAATGGTGGCTGGACGAGCACAACCTCAGGGTGGGTGTGCCTTTTACAAGGGAACAACCTTCAGTAATCCTCACAACAGATGCCTCTCTTCTAGGCTGGGGGGTACACATGTTAGAGCACACAGCAAGTGGCACATGGTCCCCCCCCCAGGAGTCTCTGTTGCACATAAATGTCTTGGAACTCAGGGCTGTTTACCTGGCTTTGAAAACATTCGCTTCTTACCTACAAAACAAGGTGGTACAAGTCAGAACAGACAACACCACAACCATGTATTACATCAACAAGCAAGGAGGTACCAGGTCACATCTACTGTGCACAGAAGCAATGAGGCTGTGGTCCTTGGTATACTCCATGGGAGTATCCCTGTCAGCCATACACCTTCCAGGGAAGGACAACATGCTGGCAGACTCTCTAAGCAGGATAAGTCAGGACCACCACGAGTGGTGCCTGAATACTCAGGTACTCAGTACAATTTTCAGAAAATGGGGCACTCCAGAGGTGGATCTCTTCGCCTCCCCAGAAAACCACCAGCTTCCAATGTACTGTTGCAGGCCTCCTCTAAGGGGCACAGTCCCCCTGGATGCCTTGGCCCTAGATTGGACAGGGACATTTCTGTATGCATTCCCTCCTTTTCCTGTGATATTCAGGACCCTACTGAAATTGAGGTCCGCACTGGTACTCTCTTCTGCTGTCTCTGTCAGTGGTTTCCCCAACCCATCTGCCCAGGAGGCATAACCTGTTAACCTCCTCTCTGGGCAGGATCCTGTACCCCAATCTCAAATCACTGAGGCTCAAGGCGTGGCTCTTGAGGACTTAGAGTTTGCTAACCTTAATCTATCAGAACAGGTGCTGACAGTGCTTAGGGGTTCCAGGAAGCCTTCTACTAAGAAGACATATGCCTCTAAGTGGAAAAGATTTACAATATGGTGTACAAGTAAAGGTTTGAGCCCTTTTCGGGCTGATCTGGCTATTCTTCTAGATTACCTTACACATTTACATTCCTTAGGTCTGAAGCCTTCCACCCTCAAGGTTCACTTAGCTTCAGTCTCTGCTTACCTGTCAGTTGGTAAGGAAAGGTCTATGGCTTCTCATCCAGTATTTAGAAAATATTTTAAAGGCCTTAATCTTCTGCACCCTCCCCTAAGGGAACCGGTTCCGGCCTGGAATCTAAATATTTGCATTGCTAAACTCATGGATGCACCATTTGAACCTATGGCAACCGCAGACTTGAAGTATGTCACTTGGAAAACTGTTTTCCTGGTTGCCATTACTTCAACCAGAAGGATCAGTGAATTACAAGCCCTGTGCACAGATGTGGACTACATCTTATTCCACAGGGACAAGGTGGTCCTTAGGACTAATAGAAAATTCCTTCCCAAGGTGGTATCTGATTTTCACTTGAATGAGTCTATCACTCTACCTGTCTTCTTTACAGACAACTCCAGTTCTCCAGAAAGGAGACTTCACTCCCTTGATGTCAAAAGGGCTCTTAGCCACTACATTGACAGAACCAAGTCTCACAGGACAAGTCAATCACAGCTCTTTCTCACATATGGTGAAGTTGGTAAGGGCAGAGCTGCAACAAAATGTACAATTGCTCACTGGATAGTGGCATGTATACAGTATTGTTACAGTAAGGTGGGTAAATAGGTACCTCTGGGCCTGAGAGCACACTCCACCAGGGACATAGCTGCTTCAGTAGTAGCTTCAAGAGAAATTCCGCTACTGGAAATCTGTAAAGCAGCTACATGGAAAACAGTACACACCTTCACAAAGCATTACAGCCTGGACTTGCAATCCAGAGGTGATGCTAGGTTTGGTACAGCAGTACTGCAGAGCCTGTTTCCGAAATAGGTTCTCTGCCCAGCCTCCAAAGGTACTGCTTGGTAGTCTGCATTAAGTTTAATCATAATGAGTGATTCCTGGGGTTAGAAGAAAAAATTACTCACCATAGTAATCTTGTTTCTTCAAAGGGATCACTCATTATGATTAAAGACCCTTCCTACCTCCCTACTAGAACCTATAGAAGTGTCCTGCATCCCTGCATTAGGGTTTTTCTTTCTCCTATAGAGTTAAGATAGAGACTCACTTTGTTTAACCAGTTGGTGTCCAGGTGGTCTCAGGTTTCTTAGGTTTGTTGGTTATGGATGTTTTGACCTGAAAGGGCAAAAATATTATTTTTTAAGGTTGTTAATTTTAGCTAGTGAGTTTTTTACCCAGTTAGGCTCCGTAAGAATCTGAAGCACTCAGAGTGCAGCAGTTGCTAGGGCAGCACTTTGAAAGTGGCATGAGCCAACTGAGAGTTGCATAATTTGCATAAAATTCCATCTCTCCGGGCAGTTCAACACAGGAGGCTGACTGCATCAAGTTTAATCATAATGAGTGATCCCTTTGAAGAAACAAGATTACTATGGTCAGTAATTTTTTCTTATGGTGACTGTCCTACAGTGCCATCTCCAAGGACATTTTCATTATGCCAGCTCATATGTGGTTCCTCACCCCATTTTGAAATGGGTTCTGAATGAAGTGTGTCTATTGGCCTTTCTCTCCCCATTCCAGGGTCCTGGCTCCATGTAGGGCCCAACTTGCAAATGTGTGCCCTGGGGATAGTAGCTGTCCTATTAGGCTTTCAGGTGTTTTTCAGACTCTTGTCTGCTGTGCTCTGCTAGTAATATGGACGGCAGCTGTCAGTTTTCACTGTGCTGCTCTAGCTCTGAGGGGTAAGTGCCATTCTTGCCCTCGTTGCTCCATTCTGACCTCACCAGGTATGGTTTCCACTCCTTCAACACCCTGTCCCTCTACCTCTGTGTCAGGGTCTGTTGCCACAGTGGAAGGAGTCCTTGGGCCATTCAGACCTGAAGTCCCTGCATATGCATGCATTGCTCCTGAAAACATGGCAGTTGCACGTTTTGGGATATCCCCTGAAATTGCTGGTGTTCTGCTTGTGGCTAGGAAGCCTTCTACCTGGCATACTTATTTTCTGAAATGGGAGCACTTAACTTTGTGGTCTACATCCCAGAATCTGGACCTTTTTAAATGTCCTGTGAATTCTGTGTTGGAATACTTGCATTCCCTGCTTGACTCAAGCCTGCAGTATTCTTCTCTTAAGATGCCTTTGACTTCTATATCAGATATCCATTCCCCCATTGATGGTCATACAATTGCTTAATTAGAGGTGTCTCGTACGCTTCTGGGAGGTATCCTACATATGGACCCACCTATCTGTAATCCAGTCCTACCTTCATACTTGAGAAATTAATGTTGGCTGCATTGAGCCTAACGCAAGTTGTGGCTTATGTTTCCTGTCATGGAAAATGTTATTTTTAGTTGCTGTGACCTCCGCTTGGAGGATTTCCGAGCATCAGGATTTCATGTGTGAGCTTACTTATTTGATTTTTTCATAGAGTCTCTTTACGTACGGATCCTAAGATCTTCCCTTGTCAGTCTTCACCATTCATTACTGCTAGGTGTAAGCTGGAGGCCTGCACCCATACGGGAGCTTTTTTTGGGGGGGGGGACTTGGCACTGACTGCGCCACCCACGAGGACAGCGCACTACATGGTGCATGAGGGTTGACCGTTAGGCACCACAGACTCCTCTTCCACCCCAGTTCTGTTTCTCCTGCTGTCAAGGTAGCACCTGCTGCGCAAGTACAAAGTTTTGCTGCTGTGTCACCAGACCTTCTCCAAATTCAATGCTGCATTCCTGTTCACCAATTCTTCATCCCAGTTCTGAGTACCACCCAACACCATTGAACCCGGTAAACCCATTCCTTTTATTTCTTATCGTCGGTGCTGGGTCTTTTCCATAGTTTTTGTTAAATTGCTTTTCACTTCATGTCTGGTTCAGGGGCTAAGAAAAAATCCAAAGCGGGCCATGCCCCCATGCGTCGGTGCCCCTGTGGCCAGCATTTTTCCGTAATGGACCGACATGCCGTTTGTCTTTGTTGCCTGGGTCCCAACCACTATATGGACAACTGCGACACCTGTTTCTCCATGGACCACCGTGTTCTTGAGATCTGTGTGTTTAAAGTTAGCAGGGCCCCGCCGACTTTCAGAGGATGACATTGTTCTATGGATGCCATGGCAAGATCGCTTGACCCTGCCTCCAGATCCCCTCCCAGGTCTGTACAGCCCGGTGAGGAGGAACCTCCTCTTCTGATTCTATCCTTGCTGTAGAGGAGGTTTCTTCCGAGGTGCCGGAGGAATGGCTCGGTTCCCTGCGGAGCCGTGTCGGGAGCACCGCCACAGCAGACACCCCTCGGAGGTGCAGGCTCCCGCTGTGTTGCAGCCCACAGTTGCTGGGCCGGGCATCCGCGGACCTTCTGCGCCGCCTCAGATCCTGGTGCTATTCATGGCACCGTTGATTGAGGCAGCACAGCAGGTGGTGTCATGTCCCGCAGCGGCGCCATTGGTAGGGGATCTCCCAAGGTCGCTAGTCTGGTGGTATGTGTTGTCTCCCCCTCTTCAGAGGGGGATGATTTGCTGGCCGACCCAGACTGGCATCCTGACTCCTCGGAGTCAGAGAGCCCTCTTGGACATGGCACCAGGTGCCCCAGTGCTCGTCTCCCGAGCACTCCGGATTCCACGGTCTCTGTAGTCCCCCATGTTGATCCCGAAGTCAGGGACCCTGTGGTGGATAGTGGATCCGAGGTGCCTGGGGTGATGGTCTCGACCTCAGGGGCTGAGACAGCTGCCATCTCTGGTGCTGCCCTGGCTACCAAGGTTGGGACTGGGAGACACTCTTCTGTGGCCTCCCTCAGGGGCCCGCGGGATCGGGGGACCCCTTAGCCCTGGGCTCAAGGAAGAGGGTGGCCTCGGAGTTAGAGGGGTTAAGAGGCCGAAGTGAGGCACGGGGGCCCTCTTCCACTACCATGCAGGTGGTGGGGAGGAGTTGCAGTGCCGAGCCTGACTTCTCCACCTCTGAGACTTCAGAGGTGCCCTTGGTGGGGCGGCACTGGGGGTTGCCCTTATGGATCCTTGCAACCCTGGTCGCACCACAGGGGAGATTCCCCCTCAAGGCTCAACCAGGATTTGTTTTCACATTTGCAGCATACGCTGACTGGGTCAACCCCTGGATCGGGTGCTCAATGATGATTTGATAGCAAAGGATCAGAAGAGCCATTCCATCTTGGTTCTTCTTGATCTCGCTGCTGCAGCATTTGACACCGTGGACCATGTGGTGCTGCTGGAGCAGCTGTGGATGATCTGTGGCCTGTCTGGTACAGTCCTCAGATGGTTTCATTCTTTTCTCACCAGCAGATCTCAGAGGGTGGTGTTCGGGATTTATTCCTCGGACTCATTTTCTCTGCCGTATGGAGTTTCGTAGGGCTATGTGCTGTCATCCATGTTGTTCGCGGTGTAAATGCTGCTGTTGGGAGACATTGTAAGGCAGTATGGGTTGGGTTTTCATTTCTATACAGATGAAACCCAACTCTACATGTCCTTTGTTCCTGAGCAGGATAGTGCGGTCTTGGTGTTTAACAGCTGCCTCGCCGAGACCCAGGACTGGATGAATGCCAACTGGTTGAGGTTGAATCCAGACAAGACTGAGGTTTTAGTGATGGATCCGGGTCGTCGGGTAGAGGGTCTGGCCACTGGTTCTGCCTCTAGGCTTTGTCTTGAAGGTAACCAGCTGATGACCTCCAAATGGGTGCGGAATTTGGGCATTATTCTTGACGATGGGCTAATGCTTCATTCTCAGGTGTCGGCCGTCGTCAAGTCCTCATTTTACGATCTGAGGAATATCGCCTGGATTAAGCACCTTGTTCCACCTGGCGACCTTTCTACACTGATCCACGCTTTCGTGACATCCTGCCTTGACTACTGTAACTCCCTTTACCTAGGGTTGCCTTGGGTTGATATCTGCCACTTGCAGCTGGTGCAGAACGCGGCAGCCAGGCTGTTGACTGAGCTGCCTCTATCAGATCATATCAAACCTGTGCTCCGTGGCCTGCACTGGCTGCCAGTTCAGTGGTGGATCACCTTTAAGGTCGGTTTGCTGACCTTTAAAGCCCTCCACGGATAGGGGCCGAGTTACCTGCAAGAGCTCCTGCATCCCTACTGCCCCCACCGACCACTCCGCTCCACTGACGTGGGGTTGCTAGAGGTTCCCAGGGTCCGGTTGAAGACATCTGGGGCCTGAGCCTTTTCATTCATGGCCCCTACCCTGTGGAACTCTCTACCTCGTCGAATACATGAGTATCTAACCGTGGAGAGTTTCAAAACTGCTCTAAAAGTGCACTTGTTCAACCTGGCTTTTTAGATTATTAATTTTGCTACAGGATGATTGGATGAACTGTGTGTTTTAATATAATATTTTCTAAGTTTTTAACTGTGAAGCACTATGATAAGTGTGAATAGCACTATATAAATAAAACTGAATTGAAGTGGATCCCCCTGTGTGAGAGGATCTTCTGTGAGGTCTCAGACCCCTTGCAGAGGCCGGGCACTTTCGATTAGGTGCTCTTCCCCAATCCCTCTGCAGACACCTCCCCCTCTCCCAGGCCATGTGGGCCCTACGGGATCCTTAACCTGGGAGATGTTCAGAGCCACTGCGGTGGCCTTCCCTAGGTATGTTAGTGCCATGGATGAACTGGTCTTCCGCCTGTCTCCACCGCCACAGGAGGATTCTGAGCATCCAAACTCCTCTACCTCCTTGACTTCCTCATCAGCGGAAGAGGAGCATTCTGTCCACCTTTCATCCGATGCTGATTTCACTGAATACATAGATACATAGACAGTGTCAGCAGATAAGGGCCTATGGCCCACCCAGTCTGCCCATTTAAGCTTGTAAGTTCAGTTTGTTTTCCTAGAAGTCTGTTGCACCTTACCCCTGACCTCCAGAATTCCTTTATGTCTATCCCATGCATTCTTAAATCCCGTGATTGTTTCAGCCCCCACCACTTCCTCTGGCAGGGTGTTCCACTTGTCCACCACTCGCTCTGTGAAGAAATTCTTTTCTCGTTTCTCTGAATCGTCTCCTCCAACTTCATCCCATGCCCTCTAGTCCTGAAACATCTTTTTCGCTTAAAAATAGTGTTTTCCTGCACCCTGTTCCTCCCTGTAAGATACTTGTATGTCTCTATCATATCCCCTCTCTCCCTCCTCTCCTCCAGGGAGTACATGTTCAGTTCCTTCAACCTGTCTTCATAGGACTTGTGATGCAATCCATAACAGTAGATCTTACTTCGAGAGGGCTCTTGCAATAGGTAATTACATATAGGATCCCATGGAAAAATTTCTAGCTAGCAGTCCCTGGCGAGAGACCGCCTCCACATCAGGTGACTGGCGTCAGGAGATGTCGGTATAAAGGGGCGGTCCCTGATGCCCGCCTTCCAGTTCTTTCCCGCCGTTAGCTCGTGCAGTGCCTCGCGGAAAAGTTCGTATCAGCCTCTATCTTCCCGGTTTTTACCGAATAATTGCTTTTTCGACTAACGTCAGTACAATCGTCTGTATGTCATCCCCTATACCCTCTGAGCACAAGAATAAGTGCGATTCATGCAACGCCCAACTACCGCACAAGGACGGCCACTCCCTGTGCCTGTTCTGCCTAGGCCCCGATCACCCAGTCGAGAAGTGCCAGCACTGCCTCAGTTTCAGCGCGGCTACCCGGAAAAGGTGACAGCAATCCCTGGAAGCCCATATTCTGCAGAAGAAAATGAGTTTAATGGAGAAGGAGTTCAAAAAACTGAGGCAGGCGTCCACTTCCCCCAAAGGCCATCGGAAGAAGAAGGAGAAGGAGAGGCACTGGGACAAGGACTCCTCCACCGCGTCTCCCTTGGGAGTTACTGGGACACAGGTAACGTCCCCTCCGGGAGACCGCCTCAACGGCCGCTCGGAGGTTTCGAGGGGCTTTGGCCCGCCTGCCTAGCTCGCGCCAGGCCTTGCGGGCACCTCCGGGCAGTTGGAGGCCTCTCTCTTTCGTCGCCGCAGGCTTGCTGCCTACCATTGTGGGCGACTCCGTAAGCCGGGCGCGGCTCCTCCGACGCCCGCCGAAAGGGCCGGTAAGACTCCCACCTTCGCGCGACGGCTTCACTCCACCGGACCAGGCCGATTCTACTCGACCTGCCTCCGTGATGGCTTGCAAGTCGGATGCCGGGTCCTCCGTGCCTGCCGGAGTCGGCTTTAAGCCACACGTCGGCTCGTCCGACATCCGGCTGATGAAGGAACTGACGACGGACCTCCCATCGCCCATCGTACTGTTCCCGTAGCTCGCTGCCGCCTGGGAACCGGAGTCTCCCACCCCGACCCCGGGGATTTTTCCCTTCCATCCCCAGGTGAAGCTGGGATTCTTCCTCCTCCGTCAGACCTTCCGCCACCATGTGCGCCGGACCTGACGTCAGCTCCCCGGATGCCGGCTCCGGCTCCGACGCCGGCCCCTCTGATGTTGGTACCTCTGATGCCAGGGCCTCCGATGTCAGCCCTGACGCCAGCCTTACCAACTTAGGGAGACATCCTGCTCCCGTCGGGCCCTCCACTATGGATCCGCCCGTGAGGCCACTCTCCGGGCCGTCTGCTCGTCAGCTCCCCGGCTCCGGGTACCCTCCGTCCTATCAGGCCCGGGCGTGCGGGACCGCAGTATCAGTGCCACAGTACCCGGCCGGCCGGGCTTCCCAGCGCCGCGGTACCGGCATACATGCCGGCGTCGCGGGCTACCCGCGGCAGGTTTTGGATATGCTCCATATGGTTTCAACCCGTATCCTTATCCCCCTCCTCCACCACCTCGCGGCCATCGGTGTGACCTGCAGGAGACTCTGGCCTCCTGGTGGGCTGAGCCAAGGCTCAGCTCACCAAAGAGGTCGAGCCGCCTTGCGGCAATGGTGCCGTCCCAGGTTCCCATACGTCTGAGGCGGCACACTCCCTCACCACCTCCGGATTCCAGGGTTCTTACGTCTGGGTCCAGAGAAGGGCAGGACATGCTTCCCCGGGGACTTCACAAGGGGTCCGTTCCTCCCTCAGGTCGGGAAAGGGATTCTTTTTCCTCTTCATCCTCCTCTTCACCCTCGGACTCCTCTGATTCTTCCGACAGTTGCTCCGAGAGAGACGACGAGCCACGCTCTCCGTTGAAGCCCAGGCCAAGGACTCCTCCAAAGTCTCCTCTGGAGGATCCCTCTTTTACGGAGTTGCTTAGGAAAATCCAGGAGGTTCATCAGTGGCACTCCCTGGAACCAGATCCTCAGCGTCTGAAACTCGCCGAACATCTGGATCTGCCCGTGACAGCTCCTACCTTGGTGCCACCCTGGATAGAGCCTCACGCCGACCTTGTTGCCACAATATGGAAACAGTCGTCAGCTCTAGCCCCACTTCCTAGGAAGTCGAACAGGCTATATCAGGCTCCAGAGGGTGTTGATTTTCTGGATTCTCACCCTCATTCCGACTCGGTCGTGATTAGCGCCACTCATGGCCAGTCGGCAAACCCCAAACATCTTAGCTCATCACCACATGATAAGGAATCGCGCCTTCTGGACCAGTATGGGAGAAAGATTTATGCTTCCTCCACGCTGGGGATCAGGGCCCTGAACTATGTTGGCCATATGGGGGACTACAAGAAGGCCATTCTGACTCAGGTGGAAGCCAAACTGGACTCCTTGCCTGACTCCCAGGTCAAACAGGAGTTGGTTGATCTTGTCCGCTCTGCTCGTTCGGCCAGTCGCCACATGCTTCATGCGACATACGATGCAGTGGACACAGCTGGAAGGAGCACAGCTTTTGCCGTAGGGTTACGGCGTTATGCTTGGCTCCACATGTCAGGGTTGGTCCCGGAGGTACAATCTGCTATCCAGGAAGCACCCTTCCGGGAGTAGATGCTTTTTGGGGGTGATGTCAAGGACATCATCACCGATTTGCAAGAGAAGGGGACGGCACTGAAGTCAGTTGATTCCATGTACTGTCCCCATCAGCAGCAGCACCATCCCTTTCGCAGACGGAATCGGCCAAAGGCTAAACCACAGGGAAGGCGGGCCACAAAATGCCGGACCCCCACAGCTGCTAAGCCCCTCCCGCCCAAAAAAGCAGCGGGTGCTTCAGCTGCGGCGCTGCCCCACACCACCTGACTCCTTTCCTCTCCCACTGCCTCCGGACTCTCCGGAGGAACCTATAGGAGGGAGGTTTTCCCTCCACCTTCTGGGATGGGAGAGGATAATCATAGATTCTTGGGTGCTCCAGCTCATAGCAGAGGGGCACTCGATAGAGTTTCTTCAGAAACCACCCCGCCACCCCCCTCTGAAGTCGTATTCATGGGAACATCTTCTTTTGGTCCAGGAGGAAATTTCTGCTCTCCTGCTGAAGCAAGCTATAGAGCCCGTCCCACTTCACCTGTGAGGGATGGGTTACTATTCACATTTCTTCCTGGTCCCAAAGAAGACTGGAGATCTCAGACCAATTTTGGATCTCAGTTCCCTGAATCTTTTCATAGAATACAAAAGGTTCAGGATGCTCTCTGCAGAGCCTTCTGCCCCTCCTCCGGCCGGGTCAATGGCTTTGTGCTCTGGATATGCAGGATGCTTATCTGCACATTCCCATTCGCCCATCTCATCGCAAATACCTTCGTTTTGCATTCCGGGACCACTGCCAGTTCAAGGCGCTCCCGTTTGGTCTATCCTCGGCCTCCGAGTGTTTACCAAATGCCTGGCAGTGGTGGCAGCCCACATGCGTACCAGGGGAGTGCAGGTTTTCCCGTACCTGGACGATTGGCTCCTGGTGGCCTCGTCCAGGGAGGAACTCCTGCGTTGCCTCTCCCTTACCCAGCAGGTTTTTGCCTGCCTGAGTATTACCATCAACCATTCCAAGTCTCATCTGGACCCATCCCAGAGGCTACAGTTTATTGGGGCGATTCTCTATACAACCACGGGCAAGGCCTTCCTGCCTCCGGACAGGGCGTCCACCCTCCAGACCCAAATAAGTCTGCTGTCCGACTGCAGGACGGTCTCTGAGAGGTCAGTCCTTCACCTTCTCGGGCTCATGGCGGCTGCTATCCCAACGGTTCCTCTCGCTCGATTCCACATGAGAATTTCTCAGTGGACTCTACGCTCCCAATGGGATCAGCTAGTGGACGACCTAGATCACCCAGTTCTGGTCTCCTCACCGATGCTTTGATACTTGCAATGGTGGATGGTTCGAGAGAACCTGTTTCGGGGAGTTTCTTTCTCTTGTCCTCCCCCCTCCCAGACTCTAACCAAGACGCCTCGGGCGAAGGTTGGGGAGCCCATCTAGGCCCTCATCGGACCCAGGGCTCCTGGTCCAAGCTAGAACAAGCTCTCCACATCAGTGTGCTCGAGCTTCGGGCAGTGTTGTACGCTCTCCAAGCCCTTCACCAATACATCCTTCCCGGCCACCTAGCCGTCCAGACGGACAACATGTGCATGGTGTGGTACATCAACAAACAGGGAGGGACTCTGTCCTACCCTCTTTGCAGGGAGGCAGTGAGGGTTTGGGATTGGACAACACAACACGACCTTCACCTCACGGCAATTCACATTCCAGGAGTCGACAACACCCTGGCAGACAAGCTAAGTCGCTCTTCTGCTCTGACTCACGAGTGGGAACTGGACCAAGGGGTCCTAGACAATATCTTCCGACTTCAGGGGACACCACAGGTCGACCTGTTCGTATCCCCCCCAAACGCAAAGCTTCCCATCTTCTGCTCACTCGCGAAGGACAGATTCGTCTGTGCCTTTCCCCCAATTCCACTTATCCCACGAGTCTTGCAGAAACTAGCTTCAGAAGGAGCGCAAATGATTCTGATCGCTCCTTTCTGGCCCAGGCAAGTTTGGTTCTCTCTTCTACAACAATACTTAGAGGATCCTCCTCTTCCTCTGTCTCGAGGTTTACTGACCCAGGATCAGGGGACCCTGGTCCATCCCGGCCTCAAGTCCCTTCAACTGCATGCATGGCTCCTGCAGACTTAGCCCAATCCCGTTTTGGAGTGTCTCCCAAAGTGGCGGAGATTTTGGTGGAGGACAGAAAACCCTCCACCAGATCCACTTATGCCATGAAGTGGAAAAGATTCACTATCTGGGCTGCTTCCAGGAATGTGAAACCCTTCTCCTGTTCAGCGGAGCTTCTGCTGGAGTACCTACGTTATCTGTTTGACCTGGGTCTCAGTCATTCTTCTCTGAAGGTACACATGGTGGCCATCTCAGCCTATCATGTTCCCTTCGCAGACAAAGCTTTCGCTCAACTGGAGGTCTCTAAGACCTTTCTCAGAAGGGTCCTCCATCTGAGGCCCCCCATTCGTACTCCTGCTCCCCCTTGGGACTTGAACTTTGTTCTCGAGAAACTTACTCTCCCTCCCTTCGAACCTGCAGCTTCTGTGGATTTGAAGTTCCTTTCATGGAAGACTCTCTTCCTGGTGGCCATCACTTCTGCTTGGAGAATTTCCGAGCTCCAGGCCCTGATGTGTAAAATCCCATACTTGATTTTTCACAAGGAACGTGTTGCTCTTCACTCAAATCCTAAGTTTCTCCCTAAAGTAGTAGCTGAGTCTACTCTAAATCAGTCCATAGAGTTACCTGCCTTTTTTACGCAGTACTCTAATCAAGGGGAGTATTTACTCCATACTATGGATGTTCACCGGATTCTGAGATACTACATCAACAGGACAAAGGATCTCAGAAAGACTGACCAGTTGTTCATCTCTTTTGCTCATAAAAGAGAAGGCAATGCTGTTTCCAAGCAATGCCTGTCTAAGTGGTTGGCTCATTGCATCACTTTCTGTTATGACAAATACAACAAGACCCTCCCGGGTCAAGTAAGAGGCCACTCCACCAGAGGAGTAGCTGCCTCAGCGGCTTGTTTCAAAAATGTGTCTGCGGCAGACATTTGTGCTGCCACCACCTGGACTTCCGTCCATACCTTTACTAAACACTACAGTTTGATGTTGCCTCTCACGAGAGCAGGCTTCGGCTGGCTGTTCTGCAAGGCCTCTTGTCTTGAGGCTTGCACAGCTAGAACTGCTTTTGGAGTAGTTTATCCTCCTCCGGTGCCTCTCTATTCCAGACTGCTTGGGACTCAGTCCTATGTATTACCTACTGCAAGAACCCTCTCGAAGTAAGATAGTACAGTTAAGAACTTACTGTAACAGTAGATCTTCGAGAGAGGCTCTTGCAGTAGGTAATACCTTCCCGCCCTCCATCCCCCTAGGCTTTTTCAGGTCCTTTTCCAGTGAGGGAAATATCCACTCCTCTCTCGTCCGGCCATTCTGGCCCGTGGCGGGAAAGAACTGGAAGGCGGGCGTCAGGGACCGGCCCTTTATACCGACATCTCCTGATGCCAGTCACCTGACGTGGGGGCGGTCCCTCGCCAGGGACTGCTAGCTAGCAATTTTTCGGTGGGTCCCTGCGCTTGCGGCGTCAGTCCCATGTAATTACCACTGCAAGAGCCTCTCGAAGATCTACTGTTACGTAAGTTCTACGTAACTGTACTTTCCTTTTTGAGGTTGGTTCAGGAGCTCCATATTTCGCATGTGGAAAGAGGCAATACCGAGTGGGAGACATACCTTTTTTTTTTTTTGGTTTAAACCTCCCCCCTTCCCTCCAGAGTCACCTCTTTGGGAGAGCCAATTGAGCCTGTCCCTACCCCCGTCCTACCTGACTGGTTGGGATCCTCCATCATGCTGCGGTTTTGCCCCACGCATGGGGTCAGGGTATGGCCTACCTCCCGAACCTTCATATCTCGTCAGGACCCCCGATCCAGCTGGGCAGGCAGCGGTAAATTGGGACCCCGTTCGGCTCTCCGTCTACCTGACTCTGAAGGGGCGTTTTCCATTTTCGTTGGATGGACTGCATGCCCCGGCACATCAAGGCGCAGTGCGGCTAGCAGTCCCCCAGAACCCGTCCACGAGCTGGTTGGTCCAAGGCCTATGCCCCCGACCAATCGCGTCCCAGTAACTCCAGCAGCTGTCGTGCCTCCCAGCCTCTGTCAGGGGTCACCGCTTCCCGGTGTAAGGAACCCCCCTCCGGAGAAGGCGAGCTGTCATCGGACGCTTTAGCCTTT
Source organism: Neoceratodus forsteri (assembly GCA_016271365.2). Taxonomy (NCBI): domain Eukaryota; kingdom Metazoa; phylum Chordata; order Ceratodontiformes; family Ceratodontidae; genus Neoceratodus; species Neoceratodus forsteri. The sequence continues at coordinate 1,541,058,088 of CM057456.1, read as the reverse complement.
CTCCCCCCCAGCGGCCCAAGCTTGTTCCCGAACTCGGGTCGCCGGCGTGGTGCGAGGTGTGGCATCCAACGCCTCAACCCTCAGCACCACCAGGCTGGCCTACATGCTCCTTTTTGAGTGAGTTCAGTGCGAACCACCTGGTGGTGCCTTCCTGGCCTATTCCCTTCCAGGAAGCGTCTGTCCGCACCTGGCAGTCACCAGCTGCCTTGTCGCCAGCCCCAGCAGACTGCAAGAGGAGGTATTGCACTCCCCAGGAGTCTCTTGGTTCTCTGCCTCACTCACCCTCGGGGCTGATGGCTTTAGATACTCCTTCCGGGCTTCAACACCCGGAGTACAACCTCCCACCAGATCTAGATTCTGCTGAGTTTGATCGATGGGGGAGAAGAGTTTTCTCTTCCGCTCGTGTGCTGCTTTGCTTTGGCTCATATCAGGCTCGCCACGCTGCCTGCAACAGGCACCTGTGGTTGATGCTGGCACAGGTGTTAGCATCACTGCCTGATTCAGAGGAATCTAGGCAAGCCATTGCCCTCTCTGCACAGGGTTTGAAGCTTGCAAGGCACCAAGCAAAGGCATCGTATGACACCAATGAGGTGGCTTCCAGACTGGCAGGGACAGCGATCTGCTTCAGGTGGAGGCATGGCTTCGCCTGTCTAGATTGTCAGCCATTGCCTGGTGTAGGGTGATTTCCTCCGCCTTCCGGGGACCTGCCTTTTCTCCCGCAGAGCAAGAAAAATCTTACAGGGGCGTCTTCCGTCCGTCTGGCCACGGGGGACAATTCCTCGTCCTGACCAGCCTCAGGCCGTTTTTGGTTTAGTATGGCTATAGGGTCTCCCCCTCCTGCATCTCTCCGCAGGAAGCTGAGGGATGTTGCTCCCTCAGGGCAGTGTCAGGTCCTTCCGAGGGGCTTGTACTCACCAGCAGTAGTGAATGGTGAAGATTGACAGGGAAGAATGAAATTATGTACCTATCATAATTCTTGATCTTCTCTTGTATCTTCACCATTCATTACTGATTCACCCCACCTTCCCCTCTTGGGCCTCAGCTCCTGGGTGCTGCCTCCACCCTGCTTGCCCTCCCCCTCTTCGAGGCCTGTTGGGGGCAGAGTCCCCCTGGTACCTTAGAGCCCTCTGTTTCCATCTCTAAAATTTCAGAGCGCCCAACCTAGCTAGGAGGGCGGCGAGTAGGGTCTTCGCCCTGGCCTTGAAGGGAACTCCCTGAGATTCTCAGTGGGGTACACTGTGGGGTCCTTCCATATCTTGGCTCAGATCTGTGGTCCGTTGTCATCTTGATTAAGGGTGGGGACTCCCATCAGTGCATCCTGTGGGAGGACTCTTAGGGATTCTGGACAATGTCCTCTCCTGTTTAAGGGAATTTTCTTTCCCTTGGCTAAGCCCTCAGGTGGTAAGCTGGAGAGGGCCATGCTCCAAGGCTTTCATCCCGAATGTGAGCTTAGGGGTGGGGTGGGGGATCAGACTCTGCCATGCTTTATATTTTCCAAGACCATCTCAAATTCTCTTTCTGGACCTAGGTCTAGTGGTCCCTGAAGCCGATGGGATCCTTGCACCGGTGTCTTCATACCTCTCAAGTTTTTGGGGCTAAAGATAGGCCAGTCGTCCTTCGGCATAGCATGGCAGGGGTCTCCCCTTCTTCACACATACACAAATATGATATATTTCTCTTTCCTTTCTTTTCCTTTCTTGTGCTGCCGCCCAGAGACTGGGGTCCCAAGGCCAGTTAGAGAAGTTCTATTCCCTCTGTCCTCTAATCGGCATATTCCATTTTTTAGTTTATATCCTTTCCTTTTCCTATCCCTCTGCTGTCTTGCCTCTTATTTGGATTTCTCTATCACCTTTGTTTCATCCTCTCCGGCAGAACAGAACTGGGGTGGAGGAGGAGTCTACGGAGCCTAACGGCCAACCCTCATGTGCCGCACAGCGATGGCCAACCCACCCCAAAAAGCCCCCGTGTGGGTGTGCGCCTCCGGCTTATACCCAGCAGTAATGAATGGTGAAGATCAAGAATTACGGTAGGTACGTAATTTTAATTTCCTGCTGAAGGTTATGCCAGACTTTACGCCGAACCAAATGATACTCCTTCCTGTTTATTATCCTGAGCATGTCAACAAGGATGAAGCGCTGCTCCATACTTCAGATGTACACAGAACACTGAGATACTATGTTTATTGCACTAAGGTCTATAGAAAGTCCTTTCTGCTTTTTGTTTAATTCACCGCTGGCAGAGAGGGCACTCCTGTGTCTACACAATGTCTGTTCCAATGGCTGGCACATTGTATTACATTTTGTTGTAGAAAGTACGGTAAAGAGCTTCCTGCTGCTGTTCATCATCAAGGGATTTGGCCACTTCGATGGCTTTTTTCAAAGTGTCCCTGCTGCTGACATTTGCGCTGCTGCCGCTTAGAGCATTGTTCACGCTTTCAGTAAACATTACAGTCTGGACATCGTCTCTTGTAGACATGATGGTTTTGGGCTTTGCTGTACTGCAAGGCCTTCTGTCCAGGTCACATATCAGATTATACTATCCTCCTAGTTTACATTGTACTGCTTGGGAGTCATTCTAAAGGTGTGGAATAATGGAGGAGGTAGCCTCCGTGAAGGTAGAACAGTTGCATAAGAACTTACCACAACAGTAGATCTTCGAGAGAATCTACTCCATGAGGCCATGCCGCACCCTTCCTCTTTCCCCTTTTGGTATCCTGAAGATTTATCAGATGCTGTGCCAAAAACCTTACTCCATACATCATGTTTCCAGTCCTGTGCCGCTCCTTGCTTGCTTGGTACTGGTCTGATCTCCTGGTTCGTCATGGTTAGAGGTCCTCTGAGGCTAATCTCTGGTGGGGAACTGAGGAATGATGGGCCGCCCATGTTATGTAAGCAATAATACCTGACAGGGTGGGCCTTATTGGGAAATACTGAACAGCCCAGGGACGTAATGAGGCCCAACACCGCAAGCAGAGGGCCTTATAGCCCCTGGAAGGTCTGGTATCCCCCTCCAGAGTGGGCTTTATTTGGAATTATTGCACTTAGAAAATGGGAACAGTAAAAAAGAAATGTTTGAGAAAAAAAAAATTTAATAAAAAAGTTAATTAACATTAAGGTTTGTAATTAAATAGTTCCTCTGCCTGTATTGGAATGGAGGACTTTTGGCCTAATTGAGATGCTGTAGTTAAGAAAATGCTGGTTGAATGCTGTTGGTGCCCTGACAGCAGTTTCTGTTTCTTCAGGCTGACCCACCCCCCCCCCAAAACCCCTCGTCCTTATGGAGCAGTTTTCTTCCACTTTGCTTTTTTCCCTCTTATTTCATTTGTAACAGTGCTTTTTGTTGTTCCCTTTTTTTTAATACTGCGAACGAGAGCTATTGCGATCGGGGAAGAAAGCTGCAGTGTGAGAGACTACGTGAGACCAGGGCAGGAGGTATTTATTTCAATACAAATGAACGAATGTTTATTTTATTCTGTGGGACTTTATTTTTCCTCTGTTTTGAATTTAATCAGTTTAGAATTACATCCATTATGGTATAGAAATGTTTTGCTGCTTTGCCGACAGCGAGCGGTAGCTCCCGCTGCTGTGCAGGAGAGGAGCGGTATTTTCTTGGTTTTCCTTACCATAGATGGACGTCTATCAGCGGTATAGAAAACTAAGAAAGTCTTGCTGCTCTCATGCTTAGTAGCGGTGTCGGAGATACCACTCTCTGTGACTGAACACAGTATGCCCTTTGGGAACTGGAATGGTTTGTAAGACATAGTATGCTATTTTTTATGACATTTCTTTTTTCGTGGTTGCTTTCGGTGGGAGGAGGAGAGCGACCCTGTCACTATTTTTACCGGCTATCTGTCGAGAGCAGAGAAATGGCAGCTGACAAGTGTGAGCCTTCGGGGTGTCCAAGGATTCACTGAGTAATGGGGCTCCCCGAAGAGGCTCTCATTTTGCAGCGGGCTTTGTTGGAAAATAAATGAATATCTCCCTGTGGTGTCAACCAATGAGATTCATTTCTTTTCCGAACCCATTTTTGAAATATGTGTTGATGCTGCACATCACTACGGGCAGCCCCATCTAGGAAGCATTTCTGTGTGGTCCTGACGCTGAAGGCTTTCAGTTCCTAATGGAGCAGATTCTCTCAGAGATCTACTGTTACAGTAATTTCTTACATAACTTCTTTTTGTCTTGGTCCTCTTGGGAGCCGTGGGATTTTACCCTACAAAACTTTTTGTTGTCTGCTTAGCAGTATAAAGTTTGTATGATGCCATCTTAATTGAATAGAAGGTTTTTCTGGACTCTGTGTACAAGCCAGAGTTACATGCCAGTGCTGCTGCTGCTCCTTTTTTATCTCTGCCCTTCCTGTCCAGGTAGCTATTATTAGGCTCTGGCTCATATACCCACTACCCTTGTGCCACCCTGTAGGCCCAACTCTTATTTGTTCTAAGTTGGTAGTCTGGTTTTAGTTTGTTGTTATTTTTATATCTTTTTCCTATTCCTTCGGGCTAGAAGTCTATAGCCCTCTCTCTTTTTATCTCCCAGTTGTTTTCTTATACTGCCAAACAGAACTGAGAAAGGGAGGAGACCGGCATAAGTTACTGGCTGGCCCACATGCACAGCGTCACTACAGCGGCCTTGCGGGCAGTGGCAGCACCAGTGCCAGTCCCCTGTAAGCTGCAAAAGACTTTGCTCCTGCGGGGTCCTAGTGCCGCCAGCTAAGACCCATTCGTGTGAATGAATAGTGAAGATATTCTGGAAGAACTGCAATTACGATGAGTACGTAAATTTCATTTTTTTCTTTTGCTAATGATCCTTCACACAAGTATGATATATGTACTGTGGTAATGATGTTGATATAGGGTGCTCTTTGATCATGTGTAATTATTATTATAAGACAGTTTCAGCTGCTGTACACTTACTTTTGTCTGTGTTATTACGAAAGTTCAGTAAATCTCCAGTATAGAAAAAAGTACTCTTCCAGCTGAGATCAACTAGTAACTATAGCCTTGCAGTATTAACATGCAAGCTGAAATCATAACCCCACCTACACAGTGGCGGAGCCAGGTTTGGCGTGTTACAGAATTGGGGGGGTCAGTCAATTATGGGCTCCACAATGGGCACTAAACAGTGAATAAAGATGGTGGTGGGGCACCACTACTCTCACTGGGGCAGCCAGGAGGGGCGACCACCCCCCCCCGTAGCTCCGCCACTGCACCTACAGTATGCTGCCAGCAGTAACATAGTAAATGATCTCTCATTAAGAACACGAAGTTACCATGCCTAATAAAATATGTTTGTTTTAAAGTTTATTTACTCAGAATAGCCCAACTCAGGTGCCACACCTCATTTTCAGTGGGGTCCTACTTCTGCCTAATTTGACAACTTGGGCCGAGCCACATGGAGATCAAGTGACTTGTTTAAAGTTGCACAGTGAGCCAGTGGCAGCTATGGGATTGGACCATGTAATCTGCTTCACAGTTCAGTGCTCTATAAGTAGACAGTTATTTGATGTTAATTCTAGTGAATACAGTTGCACCGACACTGAGCGTCCAATTTAATGTCTTCCAGGTTTAGACAAGCTTCAGCTATCAAACAGTTCAAGGGACCCTGAAAAGGCCAAGCATCCTGCGAATGGGCATCAGAAATCACTGTGAAATTACCAGACAACGCAATACGAAAACTGAAAGCATCATTCTCATAACATTCCATATTGTCCTTGCCAGAGCAGCCATGTCTTGATTTTACTGACCAGCACTTGAGGCCCCAGGGTTGTGCTAAGGTTGGTCTTTGTGCTCTTCATGGAAACCAGAAGCAGCTACTACTGAGACTTAAGCCTGGGAAGTCTGCTAGAGGGTCAGATGAATCTGTCTGAAATAAAGACATGCGTCCCAAGTTCTTTGTTTGGAGAGCACTCATAGTCAACGATCTGTCGAGGACTTGCAGTGTCCTGTACCATTTTTGCAAAAATGAAAAGCCTGTAATATGGTAAAGGAAAGGGTTTGAAACTCTTGATGAAATTAACCATCAATCTGCCACTAAAAAACTTCCTGTTCTAAGCCTTTGACTGGGCTGTGGAGGTTCTGTTATACGATTTTTAAGATCTATTGCAAGATGACAAACATTGGCTCCATATTTAGGCAACATATGCAGTGGCCAGAATTGTCGTTATTAATGACATAATTATGAATAGTTCATGAGACTTTCAATCTTAATAGTCCTTTGACCACTTAAAATGCTTATTCAGTAACTTGTGAGTCTCTGCAACCTGTATGTGATGTCTCCTTTCTGCACTTTTGTGCACCAACACTGGCTGCCTATTCCAGCAGCCAGGTCAGGAAACCTCCACTGAACAGGTCCTTGTAAGGACAAAAAGTGCTAATAACTTGAGCCCTCTGAGTCTTCTGGGTCCTTCAGAGCTCTTCTGGTAAGAGTATGAGTTTGCATAGTTAGGTGCTTGGGCCATGCCAGAAAAGAGTTCATAAGGCCAGTTGGAGTTCTTACCCTTCAGTGTTATGTACTGCATATTTGGAAGGCATTTACGCCTGAAATGGGAGCAAACTGTGTGGTTTGTAGATAGTGTGATAACATGCCCTATCTCGTGGGGAACATGTTTAGAGAGATTAGGCTAGATAAGAAGTTAAATGTTCATCTGAATATGAGCATCAAAGCAAAACGTTGTTTAAACATATCTAGCACAGAATGATAGTGTTTTTTTTTTTTTTTATGTGATCATATGCTAGATTTGAAGGTAAGGCATGCAGTCAGTAAGTTCAGCAACAGTTTTAACAGGCTTACAATATGCTGTCATCAAAATTGCTTTACTCTGCAGACATGTTGGGACTCCAGGACCTTATCGTTGTATCATTTGCTACCAAAAACTGGACTTTGGAAAGCAGAAAAAAATCATGTACTAGTCACTGGCTACTTAAGATCTAATATGCTGTGTATACTATATGCCTGTCTACACAGTTGCTCCATCTGACTAGTGCTGTTAAGATTTCCAAGCTCAGGCTAATTAATATATGTGAAGCATAAAACAATGTGATGCCCTGCGTGTCACAGAAACAGAGTTTCTGTGTATCAGCCACAAGAAGGCTTTTTGGAAAGCAGCTTGATAAATACGATATATGCCTTATCCTGAAATCTGATAACTAAAGCACATCATATCAGACCATACAGACCTCTCTAAATGATTGACACTCAGTATCATTCCTGTAAAAGTTATTTTATATGCCACTTGTGCCACTGAGTTTCTGTGAATATACAACTATATAGTAAATAAGATGCAACCTGTTACATGTCGTAAATTTTCTTGTGGTATACATGCATGTCAGACTGCCCATGATGTGCGATAGAGTCTACAGTACTTTGCGCTCCTGAGCCTTGGAGAATTCAGATCTCAATAAATCAGAGGTATCTGAACCTCGTTATCATTTAGAACCTACTTGTTGCATTTCCAATCCTTTCATTATTACTTACATTAATATTAGTATTAGGATGCACTTTAATGGCAAAAATAATTTTTCCACTTATGGTTATGTTACAGATTTGTTTGTAATTTGCTGAACAATATTATTGAATGCATACACTTGTATGATGGAGCATTTTGGGGTGGGTTGTTCACTTCTGTTGCCTAACCAGTTAAAGATATAGTTAGCATACTCACAGAATTTATAAAACCCATTAACAACATTTACTGTATTGAAAGTGAGACAACAGTTTTGACCCATACTGTTTTGATTACTAATTTATGAAAGTAATACATTTTATTGGAGGTTTTGGAGTTATTGTTTATTACAGTAAAGATCTTCCTGGATTTAAAGTCTTCACCATTCATTCATTCATACTTCTGAGTTACAGACTGGAGGCACCAGTACCCTGCGGGAGCCACAAATCTTCAGGAGGGCCGGCACTGAGAGACTAGCTTGTGCCGTATAGGCAATCTCTGTGTCAACCCTAGAACTACCTCAGTTCCTTTTTTCCCGCCGCCAAGTGCGCTTCAGTGACCACTTCGCTCACCCTCTGGGAGTCAAATCTTCATGTCTATATGACAAAAGCATTTAGTCGTTCAGTTTTTACTTGATTTGTTTTCCGAAAAAAAAAAAAAAAAAGTTTTATTATTTTTCCTCTCATCCCTGCCAATTGAAGGAGTCGACTATAGATGGAGATGGTGACAGTAGGGACTCTCCGTTGGAAGGCTGCTGTGGCAGCTGGGCTATGTCCGGTCTGACCACAGGCAGTCCGGTGTTCGGGAAGGAGGGCAGTCTTCAGAAGTGGGCCTATTCCCGATCTAGGTCAGGGACCCGGCACTGTTCTGCCTCAAATTCTTCCTCTTCCTGTTGGAATAGGAAGAAACGGTTCTCCTGGAGTCACCCTCTGAGTCGTCTGCCAAGAGATCTTCGGTGGTCGGGAGCGGTAGGCCGCCTCCAGTTTCCCGACGGATTCCGCTCACGATCACTCTGATTCTTGGCACTAGGGCCCTGCTCTGTCCTCTTGTGGGGTTTCCAGTGGGCAGTTTCATCATTGGGCTGTTCTTATGGAGCAGTGGGTACAGCGTCTGTCTTGTTTGCCCCTTCCCACAGATCCAGTTTGAGGGCCCTCAGGCCTAGGGGGCTCTGAGTCGTGGTTGGGTCCTTAGGGGCAGGTTGTGCATTCAGCACCAGTAACAGAATTTTCTCCCTTGCCAGTGCTGGCGACACCGGTTCCACATGCCTTTCAGGTTCGGTGCCAGGTCTGGTACCGGTTCCAGTATTTCCTCTTTATCCCTTTCCCAGACTAGGCAGCAGCCCCCGCTCCCTCTGAAGGTTACTTGGAGCAGGATGAGTCTGATCCCGATCTCAATTTCTGAAGAGGGAGATGAAGACTCGATCTGCAGCTTGGATAGTAAACCCCATTTCCAGCTGAAAATCCAGTAGAGGACCTCTCGTTCCAGTCTCTGCTTAGGAATATGTGGGTGACGCTGGCTCTACAGACACCCTCTGTAGACCCAGGTAGACTTTTGCACCTGGAGTGGCTTCACGTTCCTAATACTACATTGAACCTTATGTCACCTGTTCCCCTACCCTTTGAGACTTTGTCTGAAGCTGTATGGGCCAGGCCAGCCCTTATTCCTTCTATTTGCAAGGCCATAGATAGGAGTTGCATCCCTCCTAAGGACAGGCCCATTTTAGCCTCGCAACCCATCACAGATATGCTGGTTATCTTCACTAAGAATGGCAAAACTGTTCTTCCCTAAGAAGTATCAGCATGTCCTATCAATCAGGAATCTCGTAAGATAGATACTGTGGGGAAAAAGGGTTTTTGCAGTCGCAACTCTGGGCATGCATATCGCCAGCTATCAAGGGCACTTCTCCCAGTACGAATATGTCCTGTGGACCTCCCTTAAATCTCTGGTGGAAGGCCTCCCAGTGTCTGACTCTAAAATGGAGCTTCTACAGACTCTTACCCGGGGTATAGAATGTAATAAACAGCCATCAGCTGAAGGCTTTCATGGATGCTTTCGACACAGCAGCCAGGGCAGCAGCTGCTGGAATCTGTATTAGAAGACATTCCTGGCTTAGGACATGAGGGTTTTCCTCTGATGCACAACAGCAGGTAATGAATGTCCCCTTTGATGGTACATATCTGTTTGGCCAACAGGAAGGACAAGCCCTGGAGGCCTCTCAGAAAATCAGGACTGTCATTAAAACAGCCAAGCCAGCTCCTTCAGCTCCTCAGAGAGGCAGGAACCATCAGTTATTTTGTAACAGGCAGCACTTTTGAGGCAGAGGTTGAGGAGCCCCAAACAGGCACCAGCCTCCTCATCCACAAAAGAAAATGCAGCAGAAGACACAAGGACTAAAAACACCCAGTGCCACCCTCTGAATGTCCAGCCCCAATCTCACCTTAGCTGCCCAAGGTGGACTTTTCCAGTGGGAGGTTGTCTGACTCAATTTTTTGACCAACGGAAGTCTGTCACCACAGGCAAGTGCGTCCTGAGGATTGTTGTGGAGGGGTACTCCCTCAGCTTTGCAGAGATCACCCCAGATCTTCCACCCAAGCAGCAGCACAGTATGTCAACCGTTCAGATCTCACTTCCGAGATTATGAGCCTTCTCAAAAACAGAGCAGTGGAAGTAGTTCCCTGGGCAGAGTGCAGCACAGGTTTCTACTCCAATTACTTTCTAGTTCCTAAGAAGACAGGCAGCATGTGCCCTATTCTCGACCTCAGAAAGCTGAACTAGTTCTTGTTCTGAGAGAAATTTAAGATGGTCTCCTTGGGGACACTCCTACCATTTCTCCAGCAGCATGACTGGCTGGCATCGTTGGATATGCAAGACGTCTACCAGCACATTCTAGTACACTCAGATTATCACAAGTACCTTCACTTTGTGGCCTTGGGTCAACATTACCAATTCAGAGTCCTGCCCTTTGGGCTCTCTTCTGCGCCTAGAGTCTTTACCAAGTGTTTCACAGTTCTCGTTGCACACCTTCAAAAGCTCGGTGTTCATGTCTTCCCCTGCCTAGACGATTGGCTTTTGGCAAGCCTGTCAAGGCAGGAGACACAGGAAGCGGTGTCTACAGTATCTCATTTCCTGTCCTCCATGTGGGTCTTGCTGAACCTGGGGAAGTCACAGCTTCAGCCTTCAGAGCGGCGACTCTTTATAGGAGCCCTCTTAGATACTGCAAAAGCAAGGGCTTTTCTCCCGGAGTACAGGAGGAATGACACTCAGCAAATGGCTAGCTTCATCAGAGAACAACCCTGTACGAGCTCACTCCATGCAACAGATGTTAAGCCTCATGGCCTCCTCTGTATTCACAGTGACTCTAGCTCGACTGCACATGTGGACCACTCAGGGGATGCTCAGCACACAATGGAGTGGACCCCTGTAACACATCCACAGTCTTATCCCATCATGGTGACAGAGCCACTGTAGCGATCACTGGCATGGTGGATAGAAGAGGAAAATCTTCCGCAAGGTCTGCCCTTTGCCCCACTGGAATCTCAGATCACCATCACCACAGATGCATCTCTGCTCGGCTGAGGAGCTCACTGCCGGGACCTTCACACTCTGGGAGTGTGGACTCAGGAGGAGTCTCATCTTCGCATCAATGTGCTGGAGATGAGAGCAGTCCTGGGAGATGTTGTCAGTCACAAGGTAATCCTTCTTCTGATGGACAACAAAGCTGTGATGTACTATATCAACAAGCAGGGTGGAGCACATTCCTACTCTCTATGCAGAGAAGCCATGAGGGTATGGGAGTACTGCATTGAACACAATGTCCTGATTCAGGCAGTTTACCTGCCAGGAACTCAGAACGATCTGGCAGACCACCTCAGCAGGACAGAAGTAGATCCTCACGAGTGGTCATTTGAAACAGATATTGTGCAGTCGCTGTTCGACGAGTGGGGCAGTCCAGACCTGGACCTTTTTGCCTTCTTACTCAACGCAAAATTGCCTTGTTCTGCTCCAGAAATCCAGAACCTGGCATTTTCTTTCAGGATGCATTCGGGCTGCAGTGGGCAAGACGTTCTCTGTATGCATTTCCTCCTCTCCTGCTAATTCAGAGGGTGCTGCTCAGACTGGAGGCTTAAGGGGGCAAGATGATTCTAATTGCACTGTGCTGGCCTTGACAGATATGGTTTCCCTTACTCAACAAGTTGTCAGAGGCCCTTTCCAAGCAGCTGCTTCTGTGAAGAGGACCTTCAGACACAGGGATCCCTGGTCCATCCCAACCTGTGCTCCCTTCATCTCAATGCCTGGCTCCTGAAGAGATAAAAGGGAGCAGCTTTAAAGTTTCTCAGAGAATCTCAGATATCCTCTTGGCAGCTCATAAGCCTTCCACCAGGAAGACCTACACTACCAAATGGAAGCACTTCTGAGAATGGTGTAAAAAGATCCACTTAGATCCTTTTCAGTGTCCTCTGGATAAAGTGTTGGAGTACCAGTTAGACTTTTCTGATGCAGGATTGCAATACTCATCTGTAAACATGCACTTCTGTGTGCTTTCTGCCTATCATGAGCCAGTCCAGAACATGTCCATGGTTCAGTTACTGCTGTTCAAGAGGTTCCTTAAAGGCATTCTTCACACAAGGCCCCCGGTTAGGAAACCGGTTACCCCCTAGGATATTAATCGTGTGTTGGGCATGCTCATGCGTGAACCCTCTGAGCCTCTAGCTACATTGATCTCAAGTTTCTGACCTGGAAGACCGTCTTTCTGGTGGCCATCGCTTCTGTTCGAAGGCTCTCTGAAATACATGCCTTAGTCACAGTCCCTCTGTATACCATCTTTCAGAAAGACAAGTTGGCTGCCCGTACTCACCTGAAGTTCCTACCCAAAGTGGTTTCAGATTTTCACCTCAACCAGTCTTTGGTTCTTCCCACCTATTTCCCTAACTTACAAAATGAAGGGGAACACACCCTTCATTACCTGGATGTTAAGAGGGCTCTATAGTTCTACATCAATAGAACTGGGGCTGTCCATCAGGCCAAGCAACTCTCTGTGTCCTTCAGTGTAGCCTGGCTGGGTCAGTCAGTGTCCATCAGATGCATCTCTGCTTGGATAGTGGCATGTCTTTGCCATTGCTACTCTATGGTGCAGGTCAAGTGCGTGCCCACTCTGTCACAGCTGTTGCTTCCTCCTTGGCGGAGATCTGCTCTATCCCCATTGATGACATTTGCAAAGCGGCTACTTGGAGCTCAATGTACACTTTCATGAAGCACTACGCTCTGGATGTCCATGCCATACAGCATGCTTCCTTTGGCAGGACAATCCTTATTTTATTTATTTATTGATGCATGGATTAAGACCTTTGAGCTACAAGCTCATTTCTAGGATTGTGGCTATGTTGTTCATCCACACTCTTTGGCAGGTACCTTGCCGCTTTAAGAAGTGCAGGACGTTTTCAAGCTGGCTCCTCCCACCCACCCGGGTGGTATGACCCTCGACTCCACCCCATAATGCCAGATCTTCCTTTCCGCTGGAAGATACAGGTTGCCTCCCTCATGCTCACGCATTTTGTAGGCCCTGGCTCCAAACCCTTCGGTTATTCCGAAAATCTGTCTAGTTCGCATTAGCGATCACGACTACATATCTTCAATTATGGAAGACAAGTCTTCCCCAGATTTTGTCGGCGCCTGCGCGCCAGAAGATGTGTCGTGACACCGATACCACACCACGCAAGTGCACTGTCTCAAGGCTTCCACCCAAACATCCTCAAGACCCGCCCACACGCCTGAAGTTGGGAGGCTGAGAAACAGGACCCTCCGTGAAATCCAAGGAGGCTCAGTGGGCGGTTTCCGCAGCTGCAGGATCTGCCAACCAATTGGAACGCATGCAAGGATTCGAAGAGGAAGCGGCACGGGCTTCAGAAACTACTTGGAGCTTCTTCATTCCGCTCAACCTGGGCTCCACCTTCTCGGGTTCCTTCCAAGAACTGTGCCAGTCTCTCCCGAGCAAGGGACAGTGGTGGTGGCAGCCCATCTCAGGCATTGGGGGGGGGGCAGGATTTATCCTTACCTCGACGATTGGCTCCTAGCAGGTTCCACCCAACAGGAGGTGGAGAGGTCCAGGGACCTGGCTCTCCAAACCTGCTCCCAACTCGGCCTCCTGATCAGTGAGACCAAGTTGGAACTCGTGTCTTCTCAGGTGATGGGCTTCATCGGGGCAGAGCTCAACTCCCAGTGGACAGGGCAGAGGTTCTCTCCTCCTTTTCCCAATCATTTCTGTTTGGGCAATTGCTCCCTGCCCGGGACTTTCTGTGCCTTCTGGGTTACATGGCGGTGTGCACCTCAGTGGTCCATTGGGCCTGGTTACACATGCACCGCCGCCAATGGGAGCTGGCCGCCCAGTGGACTCAGCATTACGGTCATTTCGACCAGCTGATCACTGTAACCCAGAAGATGTGGGATGCTCTCCAATGGTGGACCGCCCCAGACCGGTTGCAGGAAGGGATCCCATTTGTCCACCCCAAGCCGACGGTCGTCCTTACGACTGATGCCTCTCTCATGGGCTGGGGAGCCCACATGGGGGACAAAAGGGCCCACGGGCTCTGGACCTCTGAGGGATCCATCAGGGCATCTGGATGCCACATCAGCCTGTTGGAGCTCAGAGCAGTCAGACTGGCACTGTCAGCTTTCGCTCCTCAGCTCTGGGGTCAAGTGGTTCAAGTCCAGATGGACAATACCACGACCATGTACTACCTTAAAAGACAGGGCAGCATGCACTCCCATGTGCTGTGCAGGGAGGCGCTCCACATCTGGACCCTCGTGAGCCATCTGGAGACCGATGTCCTAGCCATCCATGTGGCAGGAGCCTCAAACCATCTGGCAGATGCCCTCAGCCGTCTAGGCGAGACATCTCACGAGTGGTCTCTCCATCCAGAGGTAGCTTACAACCTGTTCTCCCACTGGGGCAAACCGCTGGTGGACCTGTTTGCCTCCAAGGAAAACACCAAGCTGAGGCTGTTCCATACTCGCCCCCCTCAGCAGTGCTCACTACAGGGGGGGATGCCTTTTCGAGGCCGTGGACCCCAGGCCTCCTCTATGCCTTCCCTCCATTTCACTTGATCCACAAGGTGCTCCTCAAGGTGAGGAGGGACAAGGTGAAGGTGAACCTGGTAGTCCCCGACTGGCCGCGCCAATTCTAGTATCCAGAGCTCCTCAGCCTTAGCTGCAGGCCCCCAGAATGGCTTTGCACATGCCCCAACCTGATCTCTGTCAGTCAGGGGAAGGTATACCATCCGGACCTTTAATCCCTGCACCTCACAGCCTGGTACCTGAGTGGCTAGAGTTCCAGGCTTTGGGTCTTTCCGACGATATCCTCACTGTGGTGGAGGCATCCAGAAAGGAATCAACCAGGAAATGTTACGTCACTAAATGGAAAAGATTTTCCATTTGGTGTCAGGGCAAGGGCCTGAACCCTCTGTCCTGTCTGGTGGCTAACATTCTTGACTACCTTTGGTCTCTCTCTCCAAATTGGGTCTTCGGTCATCGACCCTTAGGGTGCACCTAGCAGCCATTTCTGCTTACCGGGCGTGGGCCGATCAGCCAATGGTGGTGCAGGAGACAGTGGTCAGGCACTTTTTCAAAGGCCTGGATCACATATCCCCTCCAGTGCGTGAACCTCCACCTCTGTGGGATCTTCTGCTGGTACTGGCAAAGCTCGTGGGCAAGCCATTCGAACCTATGTACGAGTGTGAGTTATCACACTTGTTGTGGAAGACGGCCTTCCTGGTGGCTATCACGTCTGCCAGAAGGACAGGGAAGTTCTAGGCGCTTTCAGTGGACTCCCCTTATCTGGTTTTCCACAGGGACAAGGTTGTCCCGCGCCCCCACCCAAAATTCCTCCCGAAGATGGTATCAGAGTTTCACCTTAACCAGGTGCTAACTCTGCCAGTGTACTTCCCTAGTTATACCTCGGAGGCCGAGTACAGGCTCCATACTTTGGACCTGAGACATGCTCTCTCCTATTACAAGGAGAGAATGGCAGAAATTCGGGGAGAGGTTCGCCAGCTGTCTGTCACCTACGCTGAAGCCGCTTCTGGCAGTCCTGCAGCAAAATGGACTATTGCAGGGTGGATCACATTGTGCATCAGTCTGTGCTATGAGTTGGCAGGCAAGGAGCCTCCCAGAGAGATAAGAGCTCATTCTACTCGCCATACCGCTGCATCGGTGGCTGCTTCCAGGGACATCCTTATCCAGGAAATCTGTTGGGCTGCTACCTGGAAGTCAGCAAACACCTTTATTACCCATTACCACATCGACCTTGAGTCACACCGGGATGCTGGTTTTGGGGCCTTGGTTCTCCAATCTCTGTTCCCTAAGTAGGGGGGTGTGCGCCTTGCCTCTCTCCTGCCGGAGAACTGCTAGGAGTCTGCCAAAGAGTGTGGATGAACAACATATCCACGATCCTAGAAAAACAGGTTACTCACCTGTAACAGTAGTTCTAGGAGTGGTATATGTTGTTCATCCACACGGACCCACCCGACCTCCCTGGCTGCGGACGCACAGACCTCGCTTCCAGCAGGCTAAGAACTGGCATCATGGGTCAGAGCTGAGGTTTATACCACCCTGGTGGCTGGGAGGAGCCAGCTTGAAGACTTCTGGCACTTCTTAAAGTGGCAAGGTACCTGCCAAAGAGTGTCGATGAACAACATATACCACTCCTAGAACTACTGTTACAGGTAAGTAACCTGTTTTTACAGAGGTTCTGCGTCAGACAGTTGAGCAGAGCAGCTCAAGGAATATATAAACAAAGAGTGGCATAGAGTACAATACAATAATTGTAGGTAGATTTAACACATTTTAACATGTTGAATAAACATAGAATTCGTAATTGCATAAAAAATATGGTACTGGGACAGTAAGTGCAGTAAGAGATGGAAGAGTTCCTAGTAACATTTTCGGAACTCAGTCAGGCAGACTTGACAAGGGCTGCTTGTCTGAAGCATTGTCCTTGAACTGGGGAGGGGGGGGACTTAAAAGTGCTGCTATAGAGTAGCGTTGTCATAAGTACGGGCTGGCTATAACAGGAAAGCTCTGCAGGGTGAGGGTGAAGGAGTGGGGAAGGAGGAGGAAAGGAGATGAGAGGAGAGGGAGGAGGGAGGGGAGAGAGCAGGGGAAAACGGCAAGCTTGGGAGGGCCTTAGCCGAGACTTTAGAGGAGCAGTGCAAGGGGTTAGAGGACGCAGTCAGATATGGAATTGGTGGACACCGATGATTCTTCAGGGCTGCCTTAAAGAGGCCTATCTTGGTACAGGATTGAAGGTCTGGGCTGAGAGAATTTAGCCATTTGGGGGCTCTGTACACAGATGAGCACTTGATGGACTGCCCTGCTCGTGGGATTTGGTTTTAGCTTGGTACTCTAACCCAGAAGTATGAATAAATGGGGGAACTATCTTTTTACTCTAGCAGAACATTGCCACCCCATTCCCTATTTTGCGCTAGCACCCTGCTACTCTGTCCCTCTTATCAGCTCACCTTCCCTTCGCTGGTCACTCCTTCCCCACTTCCCCCATCCTCACCCCTGACAGCTTCCAGATTTTCTACACTCTGCCCTGATCCTTCTCTCTGTCACCGCCATGTCCTCTGTGCTCCCTCCCTCCATCCCACTCTCCCCTGTATGCCACTCCACTTCCCTCCCTTCAACTCTTGACCCAGCAAAGTCTCCTTGCTGACTGCTCTGCTTTTGCCCCTTCTCCATGTGGCTGCATCACACTATTGGTGCACCAACCTGTAATTCTTATTGTAAACTTATATTTTGTACCTGTAACCGCCATACCTGTTTTCCTGTACACGTTTATGCTGTTACCTTTCCTTGTTATTTATCAGTTTGCACTTGGATTGGAACCCTATGCTCTTTTGACAATGTCTCTTCACTGATAGCTCAAGTGTCACCTAATGTTCTCGTTGTCTGTGCCCTCTGTTATCATCTGCACCCACTGTTTCCACAAATGTAACCAATGCCAGCTGTTACCCAAATGTGTATACATTCGTTTACCACATAATTCTGCCTTATGATTCAATATCCCATTGTCTGTGCTGTTTTATTGTGCTTTGTCTGTATTCTAACCTGTTGTATGCTCAGACGTGGAACCTTTGCAAATGAGTCTCTGACTCAAAGGTATTTGTAATTCCGATAAATAAATAAATAATGACAATTACATACTCACTGTAATTCTTGATCTTCTTGGACAAGTCTTCACCATTTATTCATATGCCCACCCACCATCCCCTGAGCTCACTCAATCTGTCTTTGGTCGTCACTCCCTCGTTGGTGTGGACTGTGAAGACATTGTTTAAACTGACTCTTTTATACCGGTCAATCAGGCTGTCTTATGCCCTTGTTTGGTTAGGTGTTTCTTAGCTTATATTACGCTGCACCTCCTCGGTAAGAAAGGTACTGAGGTGGTTAGAAGGTCAACGCCAAGATAGCCTATACGGCACAAGCTAGTCTTGTGGCCCTACCTCAGTGCCGGCCTTCTTGAAGATTTTTGGCTCCCACAGGGTTCCAGCGTCTCCGGCTTGTAACCCAGAAGTATGAATAAATGGTGACGACTTGTCCAAGAAGATCAAGAATTATGGTGAGTATGTAATTTTCATATCTGTGAGCAAAGAGATCCTTATTAAACTTTTTTCTAACTATGGTATCTAGATTAAGTTTACTAGCCACACTAAGTTTTCCACTGAGCATGCTCAGTCCTCAGAACAGTCTTAAAGCTTGACTCCTGCAACCAAATCATGTGGTCCTTCAGTTCCGCACCCACTGCTCTCAGCTCTTTTCTTATGCTGGAAAGGTTTCTTGCTTATGAATTTGGATTCTGCAAAGTTTTCAGGCTTTTTCTCAAGTTTATTTAAAGGTGTTGATCTCCTGTCGACTCATTGACCTCAACTCCAGCTCACTGCTCTGTCGATTACACGTTTTAAATTCATCATGTTTGCCGTGAAAGACTTTGGCAGTAGGTGCCTATTTTCAGAGGGTGACCTAGGTCAAAGTAAAATGCCAAAAGATGAAAGACAACATAATAAATACCATACATGTTAGTGTGTGTAAACAAAGTGGCAATAATTAGCATTTACACAGATTGTGCTTTAAAAACAGTTCTCAATGAGTCTTTAAATGTTGTCTTTGTTCTCATTCTAAAATGTGGCCGTGGAACAGAAGAGGAAGCCAGGATTTAAGAGATGCATGTTTGCCGGCTTACGATGTCTTTCACCAACAGCCATGACGCCTGCAGTCACTATATGGAGATTTTCTATGATGTGGACGACTGCACACCAGAACGAGAACCTCTTTCATGTACAGACATACTGTAGGTTTTGTAAGGTGATTCCTTCCCTGATGTCATTGGATTGTCCCCCTCTAATGCTCGATAAGACACATCCTGTACTACCTGTGGACCCCTATCCCAGTCAAGGTGGCGAGCTATGTGTTCCAACAGTGGCCCAAGAAAATGTGGTCACCCGTGTTTTCAAAGGGTTGAACCATTTGTCCCCTCTAGTTGGTGTACTGCCTCCACCTTGGGATTTATGACTGGTGCTAACCCAGCTTATAAGTAAGCCATTTGAGCCTGTGGTCTGTCACATTTATCATTCAAGACTGCATTTTTGGTCCCCATCTTCTGGGCCAAATGGGTGAGTGAACTGTAGGCGCTATCTGTTGGATTCATGCTGCTGTATCTGGTTTTCCACAAGAACAAGGTTGTCCTATGCCCTTATTCCAAATTTCTGTGCAAGTTGGTGTTCGAATTCCATTTGAACCAGGCCTTGATACTTCCTCTGCACTCTCTCTGAAACCCCATACAGGGCCCTACCCTTTTACTGTGAGCGTACAGCAGAATGTTTTGGTGAGGCTTAACAGCTGTTTGTTACCTATGCTGAAGCCACCCTAGGCGAACTACCTGCCTGACATTCCACTGACCAGGTAGAAGATAATACTGCATTGCTCTGTGTTACCAGTCGGATGGGAAAGAGCCACATGAAGACTTAAGGGCTCACTCTTCCAGACATATACAGTATTGCTGTCTCTGTTGCTGCTGCCAGGTACATCCCTATAGCAGAGATCTGTAGTACTTTTACCTGGTCTAATGAACACGCATTCATATCCAGTTGTATCAGCATACACAGTCACCTGGATGCTGCTTGTAGGTCCTCAGTCCTGCAGTCTGTGTTTGCCTAAAAATTGTGGGGGGGAGTGGTGCACCTTTTCTGCTCCTTCTTAGGACTGCTAGGTCTCTGCCTGTGTATGACTAGTGAACTGACGCTACGTAGTTAGAAAAATAGGTTACTTACTTGTAATCATAGTTCTACAATTAGTATTCAGTTTACATCCCCATGACCCACCCAACCTCCATGGCAAGGCTCGCTCCAGATGCCGGCGTTCTTTATGCAGATCGGAGTGCAGTGGAGACAGAGCCAGACAACTACCTGATTGGGTGGTAGGAGGCATCACACTTGAGGATTGTTCTGGTGACTGCGCAAGCTCAGTGGAAGGCTGTTTAAGTGTGGAACTGCATACTAGTAGTGAAACTACAGTTACAGGTAAACAACTTATTCATCGTAGCCTCTAACACACCCAGACTCTTGCTCAAATTTAAACAAATGATCGCTATGTATTTAAATCTATAGTTATTAAATTACTTAAAATATCCTCAGTTACATGCAGTTCATGAACTTTAAAAACAAATCCCAAATATTTTATATCAGAGGTCAAGCTTTGCAGCATGTGGTACAGTATGTCCTAGTTTGTCCTTGACCTTTGCATTTCTTGGAATAATATATACAGTTTTTGATCATATTAACAGTTTGGCACAAAAACGTATACGTACATTTGATTTCAGTATGCTAAAATTGTTTTGCAAATGAGTCTGTGTGGCATACATATTTAGCATTTGTACGTAATAAGCCACAGTGGCAGGTAGCTTTACTGATCTGCCTTTAAAAGGTGTTTCTACCAACCAAGGATTCAGTTCACATCCACACTTTGGCAGTTTGCTGGGCTCTGCTCAGTCACTGGATGTCTTCAAGCTTGGCTCCTCCCACCACCCACTGTGTTGTCTGCTGATTCTGTCCCATCTGACATCAGAACTTCATTCCCACTTAAACATAGAATTTGATGGCAGATAAGGGCTGCCAGGCCCATCAAGTCTGCCCTTTTCTCCCGTACCACCCCCCCACCCACACACACCCAGCTCCAATCCTACATGATCTCTGGACTCATCTCTCCTTTGATCCCCCAGGGTACTCCTATGTCTATCCCATGCAGTTTTGAATTCCCCCACTATCTTTGCTCCCACCACCTCTGCTGGGAGGCTGTTCCATGCCTCCACCACCCTTTCTGTGAAGAAGTACTTCCTAACGTTGCCCCTTAGCCTACCCCTTCCAGTCTCATGTCATGTCTTCTTGTTCTAGAGCATCTTTTCATCTGAAAGATGCTGCCCTCCTGTACCTTTTTTATTCCCTTTGGATACTTGAAGGTCTCAATCTTGTCACCCCTCTCTCTCTCTCCTCTCCTCCATGGTATACATATTGAGTTCCTCTAGTCTCTCATATGATCTCTGGTGTAGGCCCTGCACCATTTTTGTTGCCCTTCTTTGAACTGCCTCCACCTTGTCTATGTCCTTTTGGAGATGGGGCCTCCAGAACTGGACGACATTCTCCAAATGAGGCCTCAGCAAAGTCCTGTACAGTGGCATTACTACCTCCTTCCTTTTGCTGGTGATACCTCTCCAACCTACAGGAGAGACAGGGAGGGCAAAAGAGGGGGGGAGTAGCTCTCTATGTAAGGAAAGGGATAAAAGCAACTGAACAAAAGAGTAAACGGAGGAGAGGAGGCACTGTGGGTCACCTTAGAGACTGGAAATGGCACCACAATCCGCACAGGGGTTGTATACAGACCCCCATGTCAGGGGGAGGGAATGGACAAGGATATGATAGAAGGCATGCTTAGGATGGCAGAGAAAGGGGAGATACTGTTGATGGGGGACCTTAATATGCCAGATGTTAACTGGAGCACCTTTGCTGCAGCCACATCCAAAAGCAGGGCCATTCTTGATGCCCTACAGGTGGCATGACTCAGACAGCTAGTTTTGGAACCTACTCGTGAGGAAGCGATCTTAGACCTCGTACTCTCAAATGTGGACAGTGAGAGGATCTCAGATCTAGAAGTGGGTAGCCATTTGGGAACACGTGACCACCAAACAGTGTGGTTCATGATAAACTCAGCTACAGAGTCAAGCCATACAAAAGTGAGGGTTCTGGACTTCAGGAGGGCTGATTTTGGCAAGATTGGAGAGTGCCTTAGAAAAGCACTAGCAAACAGGCTAGGAGGAGGGGTGGAGCAACAATGGAGAAATATCAAAACTGCCATCACAGAGGCAACAAGCCTTTGTGTGAAGCAACTAAATCAAAACGAAAGAAAAAGCCACTATGGTTCTCAAAAGAGGTCGTGGTGAAGGTTAGGGAGAAAAAGATAGCATTTAGGCTGTATAAGGAAACACAGAAGGAGCAGGACAGAGAACTGTACCAGTTAAGGCAGAAGGAAGCAGGGAGGGTAGTCAGAATAGCAAAGGCCCAAACTGAGGAAAAGGTAGCCAACTCGGTTAAGAAGGGAGATAAAACCTTTTATAGGTATATCAGGGAGCGTAGAAAGACAAAGGGAAGGATGGTGAGGCTGAATAGAATGGATGGTAGGTGGGCAGAGAGTGACAGTGAAAAAGTAGGGATACTGAATGAATACTTGTGTTCAGTATTCACAAAAGAGGAAGTGGGGGAGGTGCCTAATCCAATTAACAGAAGCACTCTGGAGAGGGGTGTTGATCCTAGTCCTTTCACAGAAGAAAGGGTTCTGAAAGAACTCCTAAAACTGAAGGTGGACAAAGCAATGGGGCCAGATGGAATTCACCCCAGAATTCTGAAAGAATTAAGCAGAGAACTAGTGACACCACTGACTACCCTTTTTAATAAATCATGGGAGGATGGTGTGGTACCTGAGGACTGGAAGAAGGCTGATGTGATTCCCCTTCACAAAAGTGGGACCAAGACAGAGGAAGAAAACTACAGACCTGTCAGTTTGACCTCTGTGGTAGGGAAAGTGATGGAATCACTTCTGAAGAAAAGAACTGTTGAGTACCTAGAGGCCAGTGGAGCACAGGACCCAAGGTAGCATGGGTTCACAGCGGGAAGGTCAAGTCAGACAAATCTAATTGATTTCTTTGACTAGGTGACCAAAGTAGTAGACCAGGGAGGGGCTGTGGACATGGCCTACCTAGACTTTAGCAAGGCATTTGACACAGTCCCACACAAAAGATTAATAGTCAAATTAACCAGCCTGGGAGTGGGTCCCAGGGTGGTAGCCTGGGTAAAACATTGACTGGACAACAGGACACAGAAGGTAGTTGTAAATGGAGTCCACTCTGAAGAAAGAGGGGTTACTAGTGGGGTACCGCAGGGTTCAGTACTGGGTGCAGTCCTTTTTAATGTCTTTATAAGTGACATTGCATAGGGACTGGAAGGAAAATTATGCCTCTTTGCAGATGACACAAAGATCAGCAACAGGGTTGATACACAAGGAGGCGTGGAAAGGATGAGAAGGGACTTTGCAAGGTTGGAGGAATGGTCAGAAGCATGGCAGCTTGGATTCAGTGCAAAATAATGCACCTGGGAAACAAAAATCCAGAGGAAGATTACACAATGGGGGAGGGAGGTAGTAACAACAACAGAAATGGAAAGGGACCTGGGGGTAATCATATCAGATGAACTTAAGGTTGGCAAGCAGTGTGAGAAGGCAGTAGGGAGGGCTGGGGGGATACTGGGATGTATAGGGAGAGGCATCACCAGTAGAAAACAGGAAGTTGATATCCCCCTGTACAGACAGTTGGTGAGACCCCATCTAGTACTGCGTCCAGTTCTGGAGACCCCATTTCTGCAAGGACATAGACAAGATGGAGGCAGTTCAGAGGAGGGCAACTAAAATGGTGCAGGGTCTGCAAGAGAAGCCATACGAGGAGAGACTAAAGGAGCTTAATATGTATACCCTTGAGGAAAGGAGGGAGATGGGGGACATGATAGAAACATTTAAGTACCTCAGTGAAATCAACAAAGTCCAAGAGGGTAGCATCTTTCAGAAAAAGAGATGTGCAAGAACAAGGGGACACAATTTGAAGATAGAGGGGAGGTCGGCTCAGGGGCAATGTGAGGAAGTATTTTTTCACAGAGAGGGTGGTGGACACATGGAACAGCCTTCCTGAGGAGGTTATGAGGTCTAAAACTGGGAGAATTCAAGAATGCATGGGACAGACATAAGACAATCTTTGTGGGGGGGGTAGGAAGAAATAGGCTGTTGGTTAAATTGGATCTGCAGCTTATCCTCTAGGTAGGGAAATGGGCAGACTAGGTGGGCCAAGCGATCCTTATCTGCCGTCAAAGTCTATGTTTCCCTATGCACCCCAACATCCCTTTGGCTCTCCCCACTGCCTTGGCACATTACTTGGCCACCTTTAGGTCATCAAGACTTGAAGAGACAGGACTCTTCCCTCACAGCTCCTGCAGCATAAAAAGATGCTAGTTTTCAAGCACTAAAACTCTGGTGATTTTTCTTGAATTTAACTTCAGTTTTCTCTGACTAGGTATGCCTCGTCTTCCAGTTACCACTCCATTAACAATTTTAAAATGAAACATGAGAACGCTGGATTTAAATACTGTGTTTTGCGCTGGTAGAAAATGTCCACCACGGACAGCCACAACACATGCTTAACTGGACTGACCATGATATGGGGAAGTGTCCATGCTGTCTGGCTGTGCATCCCTCATCATTGGATGAATGCGGGGCATGATTCCTTGAAAGTAGGCCTCATGAACATCAGCAGGCCTCCTTGGCTACAGGGTCAGTGGTGCAGCAGGCGGCCATGGAGGAAGAGGCAGTGACAGCATTGCCTTTATCTGTCTTGGCCTTGCTCCCAGTGGGGTAGACCTTGGGCACTCTGTTCAGATTGTCCTGAATTCACGGAACGTTACCTGGCTATGCAAACCTTTGAGGAAAGGCCCCCTTATCGAAGGAAGTGTTAGAAATTCCATTGCTGTGTCGATCTTGATTGAGCTTCTACCGGTCTAGGGGTTGTTCGATGTTTCAGCAGTACCTCCGTATACAGCAGTTGATGTTGACTCTGTTCAGTGTTCCAGTTGGCGAACCGGTTCTTGTGCCCATTGACCCAAATTCGGAAGTGGATGAGGCTTTGTCACTCTCGAAGACCCTGGTGCTGCCCTGGCCCTCCCTGACTGGAGAGGGGATTCATCCTGTGACTCCAGTGAAGAAGAGCCCAGAGCTGCCTTCACTGGTGGTCACTCTGCAGGTACCTGCCACAGTGCCCCTCATTGAGGCCAAGTTACCACAGCACGTGGTCTATGCAGCGGGGCTGCAAGACCTTTGTTGACCTCAAGAAGGTCACCAGTCTAGGTTGAGGTCTCACTCCCACTGTGGTTAACGCCACTGCCATAGGCATGTATTGAGCTTGTCTTCATCAGGTTGTCATCAGCGTTAACAGCTGAAGAGGTATGAGGACCTCCTCTGGCAACAATGGACAATGTCCTGCCAGGGACACAGTAGGCCTGTGTTGCCAGCCCCTTCAACCCCCTCTTGGGTTCCTAGACCCTCGTATCCCTTAGGGTCACATCCAGAGGCTCTGCCTCCAGCAGTTCCTCTTCCTTGACCAATTGTGGTGGAGCCTTCCCCCTCCAAGTCTTCTTGAATAGGGACCAGCTTACCTCGCATGTTGTCGGTGGTGGTCATCACAGATAGCAGGGTGGTCCACACCCCATAAAAAAGTCACAACACTTGTTTGGGAACCCTAACTCTAGCTTGGACGAGTCCTCCATGGTCTCCTTCCTCCATGGTTGAGTGGACTTCAGCTCTTTAGATGGTAGGTCAGCCATTGATGAGTCAACATTCTTTGCTGCTGTTCTGTAGCAGATGGCCATTACCCTGACCATCCCCTTAGAGAAGGTCTAGAAATGCAAGACCTACCTCCTGATGGACATCCTGGGGTAGGATAACTACCCTTGGGTGACATTTCAAGTAGCTGAGGTTGTCCTGGGCCCTGCATTTGGGATCTGGCAGCACCGTTTATCCTGTCAGACTCCACCTTCCCATATGGATGTCAGTATACGATCCATATGGAGAGATCTGTCTGGGTTTTTGGAGCATACCTCAGCAGATTGGCTGGTCTTGGGCATGAGCTTCCACAAGCAAAAGGTCCAACAGGATGCGGACAAGCTGCTCACCAAGGAGTTCAAGAAATAGGACTTCCTTGCATGCAAGGTGTATGCGGTGGCTACCCTGGGCATACTTCTTCCAGCTATGCAGCTCTGATGGCCAGTTTTGGTCATGTGTTTCTCGGCAAACTGACCGACTTGCTCTATCTGCTCTTGATGCATAGCCAGACAGAGGCCAGTACCCTGTGTGACCTGGGACTATCACAATCCAAGCAACAACTGCAGACAGCTGTGGTCTCAGGCTACTCATACGTCCATGCAGCAGTTACCTTAGTGTTCTTGCGCAGGAGGGCCTTGGTATGCCTCTTGCCCTTTATGCTGAAGATACAGTACAAGTAGGGGAATGTGCCTTTCTGGCCACCCACCTCTTTGGCCCTGTGTTGGTGGTTCATCTCACCCCGGATTGAAAAGTCCAATGTCACCCAAGATTCTTCCATAGGCACTTTTATCCACTGGAGCCCTGGCAAGCGGCCATGGCCCTCTGAACGGACTTCATTTCCGGTCCTGCTGCTCCCATGCTAGGCAATCCCCGGTAGTTCCCCTGCGGATTGCTCCCGGCAGTGGGGCCAAGAGGAGGTTGCCGGCTTCTCCCTCCTCTCAGAGACCCAATCCAGAATCCGGGGACCGCTCCCAGAAGCAGCAGACCATCATCGAGCCTGCCAGGCTCATTTTTTCCTTTTTTGCCCAGCCCCTCACCCCTTCCAACGTAAGGACATCAGATCAAGCTTACCAACTCATTCTGCCCTCCGGCCACCGCCAGAGGGCACTCAGTCCTCTCTCCCCCTGCTGACCCTCGGTGCCTGGGCTCGTTCTCGAACCTGGGTCACCGGCGTGGCATGAGGTGTGGCGTCCAGCGCCTCAACCCTCAGCGCCACCGGGCCAGCGTCACCCAAGATTCAATGGCATCGTCCCAACAGGCCAAGCAGCTTCCTACAAGGGCTCCTTTCTTGGCTCAGGCTATCAGAATGAGCATCAGCCCCAGCAGTAACAAAGGCAGTAGTTCCAGCACTACCATCTGGCAAAAGCCCAAATCCAGTGGTCAGGGTCAGAAAAGGGGGGGTGGCAGTGGTGCACATGGAGGCCAATCCTCCGAATCCCCCTCCAAGGATAAAAATTGATGGGTTGCAAGCTGCCTTTCCCACTCCCCGCACAGTCCCTGCTGCAGCTCCTGGTCATGGTGGGTCAGCTCCTCCATTTCCTATCACACTGGTCCACCATCACGTTGGACACGTGGGTGCTGAGGTGGTAGGATGGCATTTGTCTCTGTAGTTCAAGACTCTCCCACTATACTGATTGTGAGCACTAAGGGAATTCATGGTGCCTGCGGACATGCTTGTCACAGTGCAGAGTGATATCGTTCATCTCCAAGAGTGCAGTGCTGTCGGGCCTGTCCTAGACATCCCTGGCCTCTCAGGGATATGTTTCTCAGTACTTTTTAGCACCAAAACAGACAGGAAGGAGAGACTAGTGCCCTGTTCTAGATCTGCACACGACAAGTTCATCTACAGATGAAAGATCTTAAAGATCTTACTTTGAGGAAGGCTCTTGCAGCAGGCCACACCAGTAGGACTAAGCCGTCAGGTGCCAGGACCACACTGAAAACTTCTAACTAGCAGACTATCATGGGGGACTGCTGACATCAGTCCAGCCTATAAAGATGGGTGGTCCCCCACACCTACCTCAGTTCTTTTCCCTCCATTTACCCACATACGTCGGACCTTAGCAGATGCCGCAGCTACAGTCGACTGCCATTACCTGTGCTTGTCGCGATTTTTTATTTTTTGTTCTTTCTGATTTCGAAACATTGATTTTTTCGGTGTTTTCTTTGCTGAGTTTGTCTTCTCCACCAGCCTCATCTTCCGACCGCTCCTCAAAATGTGTCTAGGGCAAACAGATCCCTGAAAAGGATGGCCACTCTGCATGTCTCATCTGCTTAGGCTCTAGCCACAATACTGAAACCTGCCAGTTTTGACAAAAAATTCAACCAGGCCACTCAGAGACATCGTCAAAAACTCTGGAGAGCCACCTTTTAAAGCAGAACTTGGTCGCGATGGAGAAGGAGCTGCAGGCCAGGAGCTCTTTGGCCTTGCCGGCACAGACCTCTGGGGCCTCTTCATCTTCTCAAAAGGAGAAATCCTGGAAGCATAAACACAGGGACCGGGACCAGTCTGCTTCCTGCTCGCGGTCACTCCACAAACTGTTGACCGCGATGTGGTCATCCTCCCACAGGGTATCAGCCCCACCAGCCCTCTCTTCCTCTGGGCTCTCAGTGTCTCCGCCACTCACCCTCATAGCTATCTCTGGCAGTGGCTCTTCATGACAGGGGACTTCGTCTCCTGCTCCCCAGCCCCTGACACTCAGGCCCATATCTTCTACAGGCTGTTGTCCAAATGGCTCAGCTGGTGTTGATTACTCAGGTGCCAGTTTCATAACCATCACTCCCCCCGGCCACGGCACTGCCTTCGTTAGCTTCCGCTACTGGGACCAACGTCAGTCCTTCCAGGCAATGCCCGCAACAAGCTACTGCTGTTCCATACTATCTGGCGTCGCCTCTGCCTTTGCCTCAGGGGTCTCCTTCCCTTCAGGCACCTGCTTCTCCGGCTAGGTTGGCGTCGGCAGATCCATCCCCCGGGCGCTTCAGGCCAACGTCTGCAGGGCTGCCACCTGTGTTGCCACAGCCCCAGCCTATGGGCCCAACCCCATTGTTGCCCCTGCCACAACCTCTGCCACAGCCAACGCCTATTGGTCCGATGCCAGATCCTCATCTACACCTGGGTACCCTATGCCGGCTCCCCTGCCATCGCACCCTTACCCAGCACCCTCTTATCCTTTTCCATCGGTGTGTAATATACCACCTCTGGTGGATTATAAAATAACACCTTATTCTCGGCATGGTGGTTCTTCATCCAGAGGCAGACACCCACCCTCAAGGGCCACCAACAGCATCTCCCCTCTGTCCTCCCCAGGACCCCCAGCCCCAGAACCCAGATCAGGCTGGGCCTAGCAACCTCACATGTCAGGGTCCTCTGGAGCGCGACCTGATGTCGGCTTGGGCTCTCACAGGGATGAGTGCAGCCACTGGCATCAGCCCAGATAGTGACATTACTGAGGATGAATCAGATTTTTTTTTTTTTTTTTTTTATATGCAGTTTACAGTTTTTACCTGTTTTCTCCCCATAATTCCTGGGACCCCGGCGAACATGGCAGTGCGTGCATGTGAAGGTGCACACACACTTCGGGCACCAGCTGAGCCCCTTTCGCCCCACCCCTGGCACTCGCCGAGCTCCCCCATAGCCCAAACTGCCATCCGTCCTCCATCGGGTGGTAGTCAAGGGCTTGGGAAACCCCTCATCCCTCCCTGGGAGAGGAGAACCGCCTTCGCGGCTGCTCAGTCCTGCTCTGTGCCCTCCCCCCCCCAGCTGACCCCCAAGAACCCAGGCTCATTCCCAAACCCGGTTCGCTGGCATGGTATGGGGGTGGCGTCCAGCATGATTCTTCAGAGTCTTCCTCCTCACTTGGGAAGTCCTCGGAGGGGGATAACTCTCCCAAGGAGGTACCAAGGTCTCTTCCTGATGATCCAACCTTTATTGATGTAATGCACCACATCCAGTCCATTATGGGCTGGGAGACGGAGGAGCAGGACCTGGAGAGACGCCACCTATCCATCTATGTCCAGCAGTGGGATGCTCTTCCCATGGTAGTGCTCCTTTTGATTGACTTCCATGAGGACGTCACTAGGGCAGCATGGAATCGCCCATCTACCACCCCTCCTCTGCCTAAGAAGGCAGACTGTCTTTACCACACTCCGACTGGCAAACCCTTTTTAGGAGGTCACCCCGAGGTGGATTTTATGGTGATTAATGCAGCGCATGACCATACTACCAAGCCCAAGCACCTTAGTACCCTGCCCCTGGACTGGGAGTCCAGGCAGCTGGATCATCTTCTACTTTGGCCATCCAGGCCCTGAATTACTTGACCCACAAGGTCCAATATCAAAATGTTTTTTTTGGGACTAAGACAGGGACTTGGTGCAGACCTTGCCAGAGGACCCCATCAAGACACAGCTCACCCAACTCCTAAAATCAGACTCTGATGTTGGCAGTCATATCCTTCGGGCTGCATATGATGCTGTGGATGCCTCCAGGCATGGGGCAGCTGCTGGGGCCTGTCTCTGATGCCATTCTTGGCTCCAGGTGTCCGGCTTTGCCTTGGATATACAGGGCAGCATTTTGGATGGTTCCTTCTGGGGTTCGGTCATTTTTGGAGGAGATGTCCAGGACATAATTTCCACTCTGTAGGAGTCAGGGCGGGCCCTCGAGTCAGTCCATTTGTTCTATCGCACTCAGCCTAGAGCAAGCCAACGTCATCCCTTTCGCAGGTCCTCCCATAAGCAGTCCTGGAACCAGCCTGCCAAGGATCAGCACAAGCATAAGGCCTCAACGGCTCCTGCTGCTGCCGCCACCAGAGCCCCCATGACCCCTGCGCCTGCCCCCACCTCCTGGCTCCTTAGCTGACCCCCCTCTGGCTGAGGATCCAAGTAAAGCAGTCAGGGGTCAGTTCTCCCTCCACCTAGAAGGGTGGAGGGGAGTGACCACAGACAATTGGGTGCTGCTTCAGATCATAAAGCAAGGTCACACTCTTTAGTTTTTAGAGTGGCCTCCAGAAAAATCCCCCAGTAAACTCCACTTACCCTCCCACCCATTTGTCACTGGTTTTGGAAGAAATTCAGGCTCTTCTTCAAAAAAGAGGTATAAAGCCTGTCCCTCCGGCTCAGTGGGGAAGGGATTTTTACTCCCACTTCTTCCTCATCCCCAAAAAGACTGAGGATCTTCAGCCCATCCTGGACATCTGAATCTGTACAGCGAGTACAAGCGCTTCCGGATGGTCACTCTTCAGGGACTGATCTTATCTGTGTCAGTCTTTACCATTCATCACTGTTGGGTTATGGCCGGAGGACCAGGACCCCATGGGAGCAATATTTTATTTTTTTCTTAAGGGGAGGAGCCAGTGCCAGATGCACAGTGTGGCGCTCAAGGGTTGTCCAGTAAACGACACTGACTCCTCCCTCAACTCAGTTCTGCTTCTGCCGTTGAGTGATCAGTGACCTCATGGGCAAGCAAGATTTTAATCAGTGACACTGCGGTCTAGTACCATTTCATTGACGCCAAAATCTTAGTTCTGCCGTGACGTTAACCAATTTCTCAGCTCCATTCGACTCTGGATCTTTTGGAAGCTGATAAGACCTTTCCTTTTTTTCTGTGTCTCTTTAGTTTTGAGTTTATTTTTGCGTGCGGTCATGTCCGCTCCTAGGGACAAGAAGAAATCTTCTAAAGTGGGCCGGCTCTCATGTGTCAGTGTCCCTGTGGCCAGCAATGTTCTGTAACAGACCGACATGACCGCTGTTTGACCTGCCTGGGTCCAGACCATGACATGAAACGATGCGATGCCTGTTTCTCCATGGACCGCAGAGTACTCGAAAACTGCGTGCTGAAGATCGGCCATATGCCACTGACTTTTGGAGGACAGCCTCATACACGGGACGCCAGAAGCAGGTCCCTCGACCCTTCCTCCAGGTCCGTTCCTGGTTCTATATGAGCCACGGAGGAGGGGGCCTCCACCTCTTTAAGTCTCACCACAGTGGAGGTCCCTTCTATGGTGCCGAAGGCATAGTCCGACCCCCAGGGGCCGTGCTGGGAGCACCGTCTTGGCAATCATCTCCGCAGAGGTGTAGGCTCCCCCGGTGTCGTGGCCTGCGCCTGCCAGGCCCGGTCCAATGGTCTCCTCGGTGACGCTCATCAGACCCGCTCTGGATCCTGGAACCATTTGTGGCTCCGGTGATCAGGACATCGGTGCGGATGATTCTGGGCTATCCCACGGTGCTGCTCACGGTGCCAGGGATAGGAGGGCCTTGGGGGTGGCCCCTCTGGAGGTCCTCTAGATCTGCTTCTCTTTGGAGGAGGCAGATCCAGATTGGCTGCTCGACTCCTCGGAGTCCCAGGGCTCTCCTCCGCCCAGCTGCACTGCACCCTCCCAGCCCCCTCTTTCTTCAGAGCTGGTTGTCTTAATCAGTGCCGGGAGTCTTTCCGGGGCTGATGGCAGCACTGGAGGGATTACTGGCATTGGTGTGGACTCCCAGCCTGAGGGGATTGAGTCACCAGGCTGGCACCATTTCCGGCGCTGCTCGGTCACCTGGGGCCGGGAAGAGGGTTCCCACACTGGCTGCCCACTTGGGGCTGGCAGGTCAGGTAGAACCTTTGTGGTTGGCACTGAGGAAGAGGTCTTTCTCGGAGTCTGGGGGGGTGCGGGAGTGGGGCGAGGAGCAGTGGTCTTCCCTGGCAGCTTTCCAGGACTCAGGAAGGAGCCATAGCACACCGAGCCTTCCTTCTCTCCTTCGTGGTCCCCAGGTGAGACCTTGTTGCATGGGGCTAGGGGCTGCCTTTCTGGACCTATCCGACCCCGGTTGCCTCACAGGGGGGATTTCCCTTCAGGGCTCAATCCTGACTGCTTCGGGCTGGTTGACCGGCCAGTTACTGTTCAGATCGGTGGATCCTTCCGGGGTGCTGGATCACCTGCATGGTCTTCTAGCCCTGGAAGAGGGTGCCCTCTTTTGCAGAGGTGCTTTTCCCCTTTACCTCTGCCTTCTCCTCCCCCCTTCCTGGGCCACTCGGGTCCTGCGGGGCCTCTGACCTGGGGTTTTGGCTGCTGATTTTCCCTGTTACGTCAAAGCCATGGGCGAGCAGGTTTTTTACCTGTCGCCCCAGCAGCAGCCAGACTCAGACTCTTCGAAATCGTCAGCCTCCTCGTCTTTCTCCCCCAAGAAAGCGGATCCTTCCATCCACCTGTCCTCGGACACTGATCAGACTTCTTATCAGCGTTTCCTCTCGAGGCTGGTCGATGAGCTCCACATCTCCAAGGCGGCAAGATGCAATCCTGAATGGGCAACGCATGCTTTCTTAAGCAAATTCAGCGTGGATCACCTGGTGATACCTGCCTGGCCTACCCCTTTCCGGGAAGCATCATACCATACCTGGCAGCATCCATCAGTCCCTTCCCCAGCCCCGATGGACTGCCGGTGCAAATACTGTGCACCTCAGGGGTTCCCAGGATTCCTGCCTCACTCCTCCTTGGGAGTGAGTCTCCTGGATACTCCTACTGGGCATAGAAGTCAAAGGCACGACCGTCCCCCAGAGGCAGATTCTGCAGAGTTCGATCGATGGGGGAGAAGATTATTCTCCTCGGCGCGCCTTTCACTTTCCATCACAGCACATCAGGCCCATCATGCTGCCTACAACAGGCACCTATGGTTGATGCTAGGACAGATTCTTGCATCAGTGCCTGATATGGAGACAACCAGGCAAGCCATCACCCTCTCTGCATGTGGTCTGGAGCTTGCGATGCAGCAAGCAAGGGCATCATATGATGCCAGTGAGATGGCATCCAGGCTAGTGGGGACAGTGATCTGCATTAGGCGGATGGCATGGCTTTGCCTTTCCTGGTTGACACCCATGGCTCGGCGTAGGATGAATGCCTCCTCTTTCCGGGGGACACGCGTTTTCTTCCTCAGTGTGAGATGGGTACTTCAGAGGCGACTTCCATCTCCCAGGCATAGGGAGACCTGCCTCACCCTGCCCATTCACAGGCCTAACTTGACCTGTGCGGGTCTCCTACTACTGTGTCTCCCACACATGGGGCTGAGGGAAGCTTCTCCCTTGAGGAGGTGCCAGATCCCCTTTGGGGGGCTTGGTAATCACCCACCAGTGACGAATGGTGAAGACTGACACAGATAAGATATGAAAATTAAGTACCTACTGTAATTGTTGATCTTTCTGTGTATCTTCACCGTTTCCCACCCTCCATCCCCTCTTGGGCCTCAGACTCTGGGTGATGCCTCCTCCCTGCTTGCCTTCCCCCAGTTGAGGCCAATTGTATGCTGAGTCTTACTAGTACCTCCAGGCCCTTTGATTCTTCTTGGAGGCAGGGATCCATTTTGGGGTTGGTGGTGGCAAACAGGGGTGTTTGCCCTCTTAGGAAGGAGCACTCCAGGGTCCTCTCCTCGAGACCCTGGTGGGAATCTCCCCTAAGAAGACCTGGGTCTTCTCAGAACCCAGATCTCTTCTGCTTCCTTGGCGGGGGCCTTCTGGGTTGTGAGGGAATCTGAGGACTCGGGAGAATCTCCTCTCCCCTTCCATTTCACCTTCAAGAGCTTTGGCTCCTCCCCCGTCACCTATGCAGTGGGGGTTGTTTCTCTGGGCAGCACTCCTCCTCCATCCAGGTCCCTCCCCTCCCACCTAGGTGGAAGGGAGTAGAGTTTTTCTTTGGCCTCTTGAGGAACGTATCTTCAGGACAGGAGGAGGGGCACTGCCCCGGGTGAGTTCTGTCCCCACCCTAGCAGCATTTTCAAAGGCAGGAGTGTGAGACCTGCAGCTCCCCTCCATCTTGTGCCAGGGGAGCAGGCTTTGAGCCAGGTCCCTGCATTGTCTGTCCCTTGGTCCAACGCTCAGTTGACTCTTGCTCTCTTCACAAGTTGCTGTGCTCCACTCCTCAAGGTCCCCCTTCCCTTGGCCTCTTAGTGAGTCCTTCGTTGGGGAGTTGTGGGGTCTCCCATCTCCTTCTCCTTTCTTTCTTTCTTGTCTTATTCCTCTCTTACTTGCCCAGAGGATGGGGCCCCCCTATTCCAGACCCCTATGTTACTACCTGTCCTCTCACTCGGCATTATCTCTTTTTCTGTTTATATCCTTTCCTTTCCTTTGTCTGTCTCTTGGGCTCCCTTGCCCCACCCTCTTCTTATCTCTGTCTCTAATTTATTCACTTTCCAGGTTTACACAGAACTGAGGTGAGGGAGGAGTCGGCGTCTTTTACTGGCCAACCCTCTCGCACCATTCTGTGCATGTGCCTCGAGGGTAGTGCCGTTCTGGCTCCTCCCCCTAAGAAAAAAAAAATAATTGCTCCCACTGGGTCCTGGTCCTCCAGCCATAACCCACCACTGATGAATGGTGAAGATACACAGAAAGATCAACAATTACAGTGTACGTAATTTTCATTTACCCCTTCTGCACCAGGGGACTAGCTCTGCTCTCTGAGCATACAGGATGCTTACCTGCACTTCCAAATCTTTCCTGCTCATCGTCGCTTCCTCCGCTTCCACTTTCAGGGAGCCCATTTTCAGTTCCAGGCCCTCCCTTTTGGCCTTTCTTCAGCCCCCTGGGTATATGTGAGTACCTCAGTGGGCTTTGAGGGTCCAGTGGGACCAACGCATGGACCAGTTGTCCTGGTCTCCGACCCCGTGTGGAGAGTTCTGTCATGATAGCTGGCTCTGGCTAATCTCCTTCAGGGAGTCTCCTTTCAGCTCTCGATACCCTGTCAGATTGTCATGACAGAGGCATCCTGGGATGGAGTGCTCATCTGGCCAATCACCAGACCCAGGGTACCTGAATGGACACAGAACAGGGTCTCCACATCAACGTCCAGGAGATGTGGGCAGTCTTTTATGCTCTGCAGACCTTTCAGACTCACCTCCTCCCGGTCCATTGCTGGTGCAGACAAACCACGTGTATGGTGTACTACATCAACAAGCGGGGGTGGACCCATTCTTACCCCCTGTGTCAGGAGGCGATGAGAGTCTGGTATTGGGCCATTGGGCACGGTCAGGAGCTCTTGGTTGTGCTTGCTCCAGGCATTCAAAATGTTTTGGCCAACAGTCTCAGCCACTCCCGGTCGCAGGTTCACAAGTGGGATATTCTAACCTTGGTAGTCGAAGACCTCTTCAAGGAGTTGTACCTCTTTGCGTCTCCACTCAACACAAAACTGCCACTTTTCTGTTTGCTCGATTCCAGGCCTGGAGTCTTCTGGTGAGATGCATTGTTCCTCTCCTGGAGGGGAGGTTTCTGTATGCCTTTCCCTCCCTTCCTGCTCTTACAGAGGGTTCTACTCAAGCTTCAGTTGGAAGGGGTGGAGATGATTCTCATAGCCCCCTTGTAGCCACATCAGATTTGGTTCCCCTTGTTGCAACAGCTGGTGGTGGAACCTCCAGTGCCCTTGCCTCTGTGCACTGGCTTACTGTCCCAGGACCAGGGCACCCTGGTCCATCTGGACCTCAAGTCCCTGCACATCCATGCATGGCTCCTGCAGACCTAGCCATTGCCTGCTTTGGGGTGTCCCCTAGGATCGCAGATGTCCTGGTGGCTGCTAGGAAACCCTCCACCAGAGCCACATACACTATGAAATGGAAGCATTTCTCCCTTTGGATGGCTCCTCGCCATTTGGATCCTTTCACCTGCCTGGTGAATCAAGTGTTGGAGTACCTTATTTCCCTTTCAGATTCAGGCTTGGGGTACTCCTCACTCATGGTGCACCTTTCTGCCATCTCTGTGTGCCATGCACCTACTGAGGGCAAAGTGGTCACCCAGCTCGATGTGTCCCACACATTGCTGTGGGGCATTTTGCATCTGAAACCTCCCATTCGGGACCCGGTCCCCCTATGGTACCTCAACTTTATGTTGGAGAAACTCACTTTACATCCCTTTGCACCAGCCGCGAGTTGCGAGCTGTGCTTTCTGTTGTGGAAAGTGCTCTTTTTAGTTGCTGTTACTTTTGCTCAAGGGATTTCCGAGCTCCAGGCTGTTATGTGTAAGGAGCCTTATTTGTTTTTTCACAAAGCAGGGTATCTTTGCATACTAATCCTTTACCTAAGGTGGTGTCGGGGTTTACTTTGAATCAGTCCATCCACATTCCAGTTTATTTTCCTAAATATTCTAATCAGGGGGAGACCTTGCTCCATACTTTGGATGTACATATGATTTTGCAGTATTACATGAACTGCACAAAGACTTTCAGGAAATCTGACCAGTTGTTTCTTTTGTTCACCGCCAAGAGAAAGGGTGCCCCTGTTTTCAAACAGTGGTTGTCTAAGTGGTTAGCCGATTGCATTGTTTATTGTTACTGAAAGTACAACAAACCTCTTACAGGAGTGGTCAAGGGCCAATCCACCAGAGGTATGGCCGCTTCAACAGCATCCTTCAGAAATGTGTCTGTTGCAGACATTTGTGCAGCTGCCACCTGGAGTTCTGTCCACACTTTCACCAAGCATTACAGTCTGGATATCGCCTCTAGGCACAGGGCCAATTTTCGGCCAAGCAGTAATTCAGGGCATTCTCTCCTGAGCTTTTGGCTGCTGATCTGTCCTCCTCCCAGTGTTGTTTTTCTGGCGTTACCTGGTACTGCTTTGGACTCAGTCCTACCGGTGTGGCCTGCTGCAAGAGCCTTCCTCGAAGTAAGATAGTACAGTTACGTAAGAACATACCGTAAAAGTAGATCTTACAAGCCCTTGCAGCGGACCCTGTTTTCCCTTCCTCCTTCCCTCTGCTGCTCCTTTTCTCTCACACTACTTCTACCTTTCTTTTGGCTCTTGGGAAACCAACTCGTTTCTCCATTCACTGCCAGTTTGGGGTCTCCGGTGGGAGAACTGAGGTAGGTATGGGGGACCACCCACCTTTATAGGCTGGGCTGACGTCAGCTGACTGACGTCGATGGTGGGCGGTCCCCTGTGGTAGACTGCTAGCTAAACGTTTTCTGTGTGGTCCTGGCGCCTGACAGCGTAGTTCTACCAGTGTAGCCTGCTGCAAGAGCTTCTTTCGAAGATCTACTGTTATGGTGAATTCTTACGTAACTGTACTATCTTCCTGGACTTTAAGTCTTCACCATATATTCATACTTCTGAGTTACAAGCCAGAGGCGCTGGGACCCTGCGGGAGCCAAAAATCTTCAGGAGGGCCGACACTGAGATAGGACCATGCATGCGCGGCCCCACTAGACTGGCTCGCGCTGTATTGGCTATCTTGGCCTCGAGTGTGGCGCCAGGATCCTCTGAGCTGGATTTGGCACCAGGATCTGCAACGCCGGGTCTGTTGCCTATCCCAGTTTCCCGTTTATCCTTTTCCCAGACCAGGCAAGGGTCTTTTAGGGGTAGTTCCTGCTCTCTCCGATGGTTACTTAGAGCAGGACGAATCAGACCCCAAGTTGCCACTTTCTGAACAGGGTGATGAGGATTCTTTCTACAGTTTAGAAGATAAACCCTCACTCCCAGTCAAGGCTCTGGTAGAGGACCTCTCATTCCAGTCACTGCTTAGGAATATGAGAGCAACCCTGGCATTGCAGACTTCTTCTGTGGACCCAGGTAGACTTATGCGCCTGGAGTGGCTTCACATTCCAAATATTCCAGTGAGCCTTATGCCTCCAGTCCCCCCACCCTTCGAAACCTTGTCTGAAGCGGTGTGGGCCAGGCCCGCCCTTATTCCTTCTATTTACAAAACCATAGATAGGAATTATATCCCTCTTAAGGGCAGGCCTATTACTAGCTTCACAACCCTTCGCAGATGTGCTGGTTGTCCTCGCTGAGAATGACAAAGCTGTCCTTCCACAGGAAGTATCAGCACGTCCTATCAATAAGGAGTCCCATAAAATAGATATCATGGGGAAAAAAAGCTTTCACAGTCGCAACTCTGGGCATACGTATTGCTAGCTATCAAGGGCACTTCTCCCAGTATGAATATATCCTGTGGGCCTCCCTCAAATCTTTGGTGGAAGGCCTTCCAGAGTCTGACTCCCAAGATGGAACTTTTGCAGACCTTTACCAGGGGCATGGAATGCAGTAGATATCAGCTTAAGGCTTCCATGGATGCTTACGATACAGCATCCAGGGCGGCAGCTGCTGGAATCCATATTAGGAGACATTCCTGGCTTAGGACATCAGGGTTTTCCTCTGATGCACAGCAGCAGGTAATGAATTTCCTCTTTGATGGTACATAGCTGTTTGGCCCACAGGTAGAACAAGCACTAGAAGTTACACAGAAAACCAGGACTGCCATTAAAACAGTCAGGCTGGCTCCTTCAGCACCTCAAAGAGGCAGGAACCATAATTGTTTTCGTAACAGGCAGCCCTTTCATGGCAGAGGCCAAGGAGCCCCAAGCAGAAACCAGCCTCCTCAGCTGCAAAAGAAAATGTAGCAGAAGGCACATGGGCCAAAAGCGCCCAGTGCCACCCTCTGAAAATTTGGCCCCAGTCTCACCTCATCTGCTTGAGGTGGACTTTTCCACGGCAGTGGGAGGTCGTTTTACTCACTTCTATGACCAATGGAAGTCTATCTCCACAGACAAGTGGGTCCTTAGGATGTCCAAGTGGGGTACTGTCAACTTTGCAGAGATCCGTCCAGACCTCCCACCCAAGCGGCAGCACAGTCTGTCAACCACTCAGTCAGACCTTCTCACTTCTGAGATTATGGGCCTTCTCAAAAACAGGGTGGTGGGAGTAGTTCCCTGGGCGGAGTGAAACACAGGTTTCTGCTCTCATTACTTTCTGGTTCTGAAAAAGACGGGGCATGCACCCCATTCTCGACCTCAGAAAACTGCACAAGTTCTTCATCCAAGAGAAGTTCAAGGTGGTTTCCTTGGGAACACTTCTGCCAGTTCTCCAGCAACATGACTGGTTGGCGTCATTGGACATGCAAGATGTCTACCAGCACATTCCAGTACACCCAAACCACCACAAGTGCCTACACTTTGTGGCCTTGGGGCTACATTACCAGTTCAGAGTCCTGCTCTTTGGGCTCTCCTCGGTGCATTGAGTCTTTACCAAGTGTTTCACAGTTCTCTCTGCACACCTTCGAAAGCTCAGCATTCAAGTCTTCCCATACCTAGAAGATTGGCTTTTGGCAAGCCCATCAAGACAGGAGACACATAGCATCTCGGTTCCTCACCTCCATGGGGGTGTTCTTGAACCTAAAAAAGTCACAGCTTCTGCCCTCCTAGCAACTTGTCTTCATAGGAGCCCCATTAGATACTGCAAAAGCAAGGGCTTTTCACCCAGAGGACAGGAGGAATGACATTCTCTTGATGGCTCATTTCATCAGGAAGAACAACCCTGTGCGAGCCCACTCCATGCAATGGATGATCTTCCTGGACATAAAGTCTCCACCACTCATTCACGCTAATGGGACTATGCTGGAGGTGCTAGGATCCAGCAGGAGCCAAAAATCTTCAGGAGGGCCAGCGCCTAGGCAGGGCCATGAGGAAGCGGCGCCGGGAGCCTGGCTCGCGACATATAGGCTACCTCAGAGTCGACCCTCCAACCGCCTCAGTTCCTTTTTTCCCACCATCAAGTGAGTTTAAGTGACGTCACTTGCCCACCGGGAGTAAAAATCTTCATGTGTATACGACAGCAGCTATAGTCGTTCAGTATTTGCTGGCTTTTTCTTTTGTTCTGTTCAGTGTTTAAAAAAAATTGTATTAAGTAATTTCGTCAGTGAAGATTTTCTTCAGCCCGATTTCAATGGAGTCGACTGTGAACGAGGCCGGTGATGGTAGGGAAACTTCACATGAAAGCTGTATTTTCAGCAGGGCTGGGTCTGGTCCGCTGCCCTCTATGGGGGGATTCTGACTACAGGCAGTCCGGTGGTCAGGTGGGGGGTAGAGGGGCGGTCCTCCCGAAAGCACAAAAAGAAGCGGTCTTATTCTCGATCTTCATCGAGGACTCAGCATAGCTCGGCCTCGAGTTCTTCCTCAGCCTCCCAGTCGAAGAAGAAACGGTACCACCCGAGGTCGCTCTCTGGTAAGTCTGCGCATCGATCACTTGGGGCAGGGGTTCTACTCCAACACCTTTGGGCTCCCCTTTGGCCTCTGTCCCTGATGACTGACATCCCCGACCCCAGAATCCCTCCCTGCCTCTTGGAGGAGTCTTCCGTTGAGCAGTTTCATTATTGGGCCGCTCTTATGGAGCAGTGGGTTTGGCAGTTGTCCCGCCTGCCCGAGCCCATGGTTCCATCTCCGGTGCCTTTGGGCATAATGCTTTTGAACCAGCAGGCAGGGCAGTTGGGACTTCCTAGTCACGCAGCACCTTCTCCAGTGCCATCGACACCGTGCTCTGGTGCTTTTCCCCTCATATGGCTGTGGCGCAGGGACCAGCACAGGTGCAATTCTCTCCTGCTGATTTTCTCAGCTCTTCCTCCCCGGGTGGGATGTTGGGAGCCTCACCCAGCGCCAGCTCCACTGGTGCTGGCTCCTCGTCCGGTGCCGGTGCCGCCTGCGCTTTCAGCGCCGCACCCTGTGCCGGCACCAGGAGCACTGCATAGGGTGCCAGGGTTCTCGACTCTGATTTCTGGAGCTCTTCCTACTCTTTTTCGTCCCTTTCCTGTGTACTCTGTCCCTCCGGGGCTAGTAGGAGATGATATTGAGCCTGATCCTGATTTTCAATTGGGAGATGACTTTGATGATGATTCCTCTCAGAGGGTGGCAAATAAACCCTCTCTTCCAGCAGAGCCTCTAGTCAAGGACCTTTCCTTTAAGTCTCTGCTTAAGACCATGAATACCACTCTCTCTCTCTCTTTCTCTCTCCAGATTTCAAAGATTGATCCTGGGAAATTGCTGCATCTACAGTATCTGCACGTTCCAGATATTCTTCTGGAATTGACTCTTCTGGTGCAACCCTCTTTTGAGACACTCTCACAAATGGTGTGGAATAATCCAGCGCTTATTCCTTCCGTGGCCAAATCCATAGCTAGGAAGTATGCCCCCCCCCCAGGATCATCCTATTCTGGCCTCGCAAGCCTTTGCTGATGCCATAGTTGTCCTGGCAGAGAATGACAAAGCCATCCTTCCTCCAGAATCTATGGCACGTCCGGTAAATAAGGAATCCCGAAAGACTGACACTTTGGGGAAGTGAGTTTTTGCTGCCTCTACCCTGGGTATGCACATTGCTAGTTACCAGGGTTATTTATCTCAATATGAGTGTACCCTCTGGCATTCGCTCAAAGCCACTGTGGAAGCTCTGCCAGAGTCTGACGTTAGCACAGAGCTTCTCCAGACCATTACTAGAGGCATTGAATCCAACCATCAGCAGCTTAAAGCTGCTATGGATGCCTTTGACACTGCTTCCAGGGCAGCAGCAGCTGCTATATGCATCCGATGCCACTCGTGGTTACGGACATCGGGATTCACAAATGATGCCCAACAGAGAGTCATGAGTTTACCATTTGACAGAATGTATCTGTTTGGTCCTCAAGTCGAGCAGGCACTAGAGGCCACACAGAAAACTAGAACAGCTGTCAAAACGGCCAGGCCACCCTCTGCTGTCCCTCAACGGGGTGGGAACCGGTAGCAGTTTCATAACCATCAGTCCTTTCATGGCAAAGGCAGAGAGGGCTTCAACAGAAATCAAGCCCCCCAGCCACAAAAGAAAACACAGCAGAAGGCACAGGGCCCAAAAGCGCCTAGTGCCACCCTCTGAGATTCCGGCCCAAGTCCCACCTCAGCTGTCTGAGGGGGACTCTTTCTCTACAGTAGGGTGGGGGCAACCAGTGGAAGTCAGTCACTTAAGACAAATGGGTGCTCAGGATAATCCACGAGGCTTACACTCTAAATCTTTCATAAACCCCTCCGGATCATCCACCCAAACGACAGCCCAAGCTGTCTGTCTCTCTCTCTCAGTCAGACCTTGCTTCCGAGATTCAAGGCCTTCTGAATAACAGGACAGTAGAAGTAATTCTGCTAGATCAACGGAACACAGGTTTCTACTCCCATTACTTCCTAGTTCCAAAGAAAACAGGCACCATTTGCCCTATTCATGATCTAAGGAAGTTAAACAAATTCCTTTACAAGGAGAAGTTCAAGATGCTATCACTCGGCACTCTTTTACCTCTGATTCATCAAAACGATTGGCTGGCCTCCCTGGACATGCAGGATGCCTACCAATATGTCTCCATACAC
Source organism: Neoceratodus forsteri (assembly GCA_016271365.2). Taxonomy (NCBI): domain Eukaryota; kingdom Metazoa; phylum Chordata; order Ceratodontiformes; family Ceratodontidae; genus Neoceratodus; species Neoceratodus forsteri. Next base: position 1,541,015,594 of record CM057456.1, on the reverse strand, counting down.
CCAAACCACCACAGGTATCTCCGATTTGTGGTGTTTGGTCAGTACTACCAATTAAGGGTCCTGCCCTTAGAGCTATCCTCGCACCTCGAGTCTTTACAAAGTGCTTTGCAGTTCTCATAGCGCATTTCAGGAAACTTAGAATTCAAGTGTTCCCATATCTGGACGACTGGCTACAACCAAGTCCCTCCAGAGAAGAGACACCGGAAGCCGTGACTACAGCCTCCAGGTTGCTTACTTCTATCAGAGTTCTGTTGAATCTAGGAAAATCGCAACTACAACCCTTCCAACAGCTCCTCTTCATAGGAGCCCTTCTGGATACCCCCAGTGCAAAAGTCTTTCTTCCAGAAGACAGGAGGAATGACATCCTCCAGATGACCCATTTCATCAGAGGGAACGACTCAGTCTGAGCCCTCTTGATGCAGTGGATGCTGGGTCTCACGGCATCCTTAGTGTTCACTGTGACCCTGGCTTGTCTTCACATGAGGACTACACACTGGATGCTCAGCACTCAGTGGTCCCTGACCACACATCCCCAGTCTTTTCACATCAAGGTGACAGAACCTCTAAAATGGTCACTCACCTGGTGGACTCAAGAGGACAACCTTTTGAAAGGTTTCCCCTTTGCCCCACTTGAGTCTTGACTCTCCATCACCACGGATGCATCCCTACTCAGGTGGGAAACTCACTGTCAGGATCTCCACATCTGAGGTCGATGGAATCAGGATGAGTCTCAACTCCACATAAATATCCTAGAAATGAGAGTCGTCCTGTCCTGTACGCAGTCTGCACTCTGAAAGACATTCTCTGTCACAAGGGTCGCCTCTGAAAAAAGGAACTTCAGGGCTCAGTGGGTCTACCTGGTCATCAGAATTCAATAAATAAATAAATAAGATCATTCTCCTTCAAATGGACAACAAAGCAGTGATGTACTACATCAACAAGCAGGGTGGAGCACACTCTTACCCCCTGTGCAGGGAAGTGGTGAGAGTGTGGGAATGGTGCCTGGAGCACAAAGCCTTGATCCAAGTGGTTTACCTTCGGGGAGTGCAGAACGATCTAGCAGATCATCTCAGCAGAACGGAAACGGATCCACACGAGAGGTCTCTCGACACAAACGTCGTGCAATCGCTCTTTGAAGAGTGGGGAACACTGGACCTGGACCTTTTTGTGTCCCCACTCAAAGCAAAACTGCCTCTATTCTGCTCCAGAAATACAGAACCTGGCACTTTCTGTCAGGATGCATTCAGACTGCGGTGGACAAGACGCTTTCTGTACGCATTTCCTCTTCTTCCCTTGGTTTAGAGGGTACTGCTCAAGCTGGAGGCGCAAGGAGGCAGAATGATCCTCATCGCCCCATTCTGGCCTCATTGGATTTGGTTTCCATTAATCAACAGATTATTGGAAACTTCATTGAGACAGCTTCCACCTCAATTGATCCTGCTGACCCAGGGCCCAGTGGTCCATCCTAACCTGAGATCCCTTCACCTCTATGTTTGGCTCCTGAAGAGATAGAAGTGGGTAGAGCTTGACGTTTCACATAGGGTCTCAGACATTCTCCTAGCAGCATGTAATCCGGCTACAAGGAAATCTTGTATGGCAAAGTGGAAACGGTTCTCCATCTGATGTGCAAAGTCCTCCCTAAACCTCTTCTCCTGACCACCAAACAAAGTCCTGGAGTATCTTCTAGACCTGTCTAATACAAGACTGCAGTACTCAGCCATGAAGGTTCACCTCTGCATAATCTCAGCGTATCACAAGCCTGTACACTCCATATCTCTGGCTCAGTTGCCTTTGGTTAAGAGGTTCCTTAAGGGTATACTTCACACTAGGCCACCAGTCAGAAGACCAGTATCTGCCTGGGACATTAACCTTGTGCTAGACATGCTCACCTGTAAACCTTTTGAACCCCTAGTAACTTGTGAGTTGAAGTTCCTGACCTGGAAGACCACCTTCCTTGTAGCCATTATGTCCGCTCGCAGAGTGTCTGAAATACATGCATTAGTCACAGATCCCCCATATACTGTGTCTCTTAAAGACAAGGTGGTTCTTCGAACTCACCCTAAGTTTCTCCACAAAGTAGTCTCAGAATTCCATCTGAACCAGCCATTGGTTCTCCCGACCTACTCCGCAAACTTCCAGAATGAGTGGGAGCATACCCTGCATTCTCTGGATGTTAAAAGGCTTTTGCAGTTCTACTTGGAACCAAAGAGATACGCAAATCTAAACAATTATTTGTCTCTTTCAGCTTGGCCCGGCTGGGTCAGCCTGTTGCTATCAGATGTATTTCGGCGTGGCTAGTGGCATGTCTTCGCCAATGCTACTCCATGGCACAGGTTAAACTGGAAGGCAGAGTATATGCTCATTCTGCCAAGGCAGTCGTGGCATCTCTGGCAGAAATACAGAATGTGCCCATTGCAGACATCTGCAATGCAGCTTCTTGGAGCTCCGTGCACATTTTTGTGAAGCACTACTCTTTGGATGTCCATGCCAGACAGCATCAATCCTTTGGCAGGACAATCCTTAATGGACTCCTATCCTAAGTGAGCTCCTCTCTCCTGCCGCCCTTCTTGGGGGGTTTATTTCAGCTCGATACTCTCCTATTAGTGTGAATGAGTGATGAAAACTTTATGTCCAGGAAGATATGAAAATTATGTACCTACCGTACTTCTTGATCTTCTTGGACGAAGTTTCCACCACTCATTCACACACACACACACTCAATCCCCCGAGCTCACTTATCTGTTTTTGGTCTTCACTCCCTCGGTGGTTGGGCTGTGAAGACTCTGTTGTGTTGACCCTTCTTATATGGGTCATTTGGATTATCTTATGTCCAACATAGTTAATTTCACTAGGTTGGTTTACGCTGCACTTCCTCAGTGAAAAAAGGTACTGAGACGATTGGAGGGTTGACGCTGAGGTAGCCTATACAGCGCTAGCCAGGCTCGTGGCCCCACCCAGGTGCCGGCCTTCCTGAAGATATTTGGCTCCCGCTGGGTTCTAGTGCCTCCGGCGTAGTCCCAAAAGTGCAAATGAGTGGTGGAGACTTCAACCAAGAAGATCAAGAATTATGATAGGTACGTAATTTTCATTTAGGTCTCATGGCCTCCTTCCTCTTCACAGTGCCTCTAGCTCGATTGCACATGAAGACCACTCAGTGGATGCTCAGCATGCAGTGGAACCCAATGACACTTCGGCATTCTTGTCCCATTAAGGTGACAGAACCACTGCGGAGGTCATTGGGGTGGTGGATGCAAGAGGACAGCTTCCTACAAGGGCTGCCTTTTGCCCCACCGGAATCTCAGATCACCATCATCAAATGAGTCCCTGCTTGGCTGGGGTGCTCACTGCTAGAATTTCCACACTCGGGGAGTGTGGACCTAGGAGGAGTCTCACCTTCAGATAAATGTTCTAGAGATGAGAGCAGTCCTGTACGCCCTCAGAGTCCTGGAAAATGTCATTAGCTGGAAGGAATCTTTCAGACGGACAACAAAGCGGTGATGTACTACATCAATAAAGCAGAGTAGAGCACACTCCTACTCTCTGTGTAGAGAAACCATGAGAGTATGGGAATGGTACTTCGAGCACAAAATTCTGATCCAGGCAGTTTACCTGCCAGGTGCTCAGAACAATCTAGCAGACCAACTCAGCAAGACAAAAGTGGATCCTCACAAGTGGTCACTTGCTTCAGACGTCGTGCAGTCGCTCTTCGACGAGTGGGGCAGTCCAGACCTGGACCTTTTTGCGTCCCCACTCAATGCAAAACTGCCTCATTCTGCTTCAGAAATCCAAAAGCTGGCATTTTCTGTCTGGATGCATTTAGGCTGCTGTGAACAAGACGTTTTCTGTATGCATTTCCTCCTCTCCCACTAATTCAGAGAGTGCTGCTCAGACTTGAGGCACAAGAAGGAAAAGATTATTCTAATTGCTCCTTACTTGTCTCAACAGATATGATTTCCCTTATTCAACAAATTGTCAGAGACCCTTCCAAAACAACTGCCACTACAAATGGACCTCCTTACGCTGGGGTCCCTGGTCCATCCCAACCTGCGTTCTTTTCACCTCCACGCCTGGCTCCTGAGGAGACAGAGTTGAACAGGTTTAAAGTTTCTCACAGGATTGCAGACATCCTCTTGGCAGCTCATAAACCTTCCACCAGGAAGACTTACACCGCTAAATGGAAGCGCATTTCAGAATGGTGTGCTAAGATGTTTAGATCCTTTTCAGTGTCCTCCAAATAAAGTACTGCGGTACCTATTAGACCTCTCAGATTCAGAACTGCAACACCATGTCGGTCAAAGTACACCTCTGTGCGTTCTCCGCCTGTCACGAGCCGGTCCAGAACACGACTCTGGCTCAGTTGCCTCTGTTCAAAAGATTCCTCAAGGGCACTCTACACACGAGGCCTCCGGTCAGAAAACCAGTTGCCGCTTGGGATATTAATCTCATGATAGATATGCTCACTCGCAAACCCCTTGAGCATCTAGCCATGTGCAATTTAAAGTTTCTGACTTGGAAGACCGCCTTCCTGGTGGCCATCACTTCTGCTCGTAGGATCTCTGAAATACATGCATTCATTTGTCACGGACCCCCCATATATTGTCTTTCACAGAGACAAGGTGGTACTCTGTACTCAGGAAGGAGGTGAATCCAAGATGGCAATGAGCTGGGAGCCACGATAAATGCTCCCTTATGTGTGGAGAAGACACAAGACTTTTTTTTTTTTTTTTTTTTAATCCGGATCAATTAAAGCAGTACATATTAGAGAGAAAACTGCGTAAAAGAGAGGAGGTAAAACTACTTGAAAATGATATGGAAGAAGGAATAGAAGAAGAGATCCCTCTGTTGGAAGAAGAGAACCAGGAATAAGCAAGGGACAAACCTATTTTTCTTGGAACTTTGTTTAAATGGACTGAGAAATTAGAAATACTGCCATCTTTAGTAGTTTTTGTAATCAGTGATGTCGAAAATACGTTTCCAACTGGTAAATATACTCTATAAGCTTGTGGTCAACACAGAATTGAGTATTTGGAAACTAAGCCACACTTTTTCAGACTTTAGCATATTTCAGGTAGCACTCACATTAAGTTGGCCTAGTTTAGTTTCTAAAAAAATATTTGTTTCTTTTTTTGGGGTCCACCTTTTCATTGAGAACTTTATCTTAAGTTATGGCTATGATTACAATATCAGCTGTGGCTGTGATGATAACAGTCAATAATGGCTAAATTTAATGTGACTAATAAGTATAATGGCTGTAATGATATATGTTATATGTAAAAAGTACTCCATACTCACCCTAAATTCTAACTTAAGGTGGTTTCTGATTTCCACCTCAACCAACCCTTGGTTCTCCTCACTTACTTTTCTAACTTCCAAAATGAAAGGGAGCTTCATTCCCTGGATGTTAAAAGGGCTCTTCATTTCTACATTGATAGAACTGGGGATATCCATAAGGACAACCAACCCTTTGTGTCCTTCAGTGTGGCCCAGATGGGTCAACCAGTATCCATCAAATGCATCTCTGCTTGGATAGTGGCATGCCTATGCCATTGTTACTCCATGGCACAGGTTAAGTTGGAAGGACAGGTGTGTGCCCACTCCACTAGAGCTGTTGCTGCGTCACTGGCAGAGATTCACTCTGTTACCGTTGCCGACATTTGCAAAGCGGCTACTTGGAGCTCAGTGCACACTATTGTAAAGCACTGTGCTCTGGATGTCCATGCCAGACAGCATACTTCCTTTGGCAGGATAATCCTTACTGGACTTCTGTACTGAGTGAGCTCTGTCTACTACCACCCTGCTCAGGGAATTAGTTTAACTTGGTGCACTAACTCAGAAGTATGAATAAATGGTGAAGACTTAAACTCAAGGAAGATATGAAAAGTACGTACTCACCGTAATTCTTGATCAAGTCTTAACCATTTATTCATATGCTCACCCACCATCCCACGAGCTCACTCAGTCTGTTTCTGGTCTTCACTTCTTTGGTTGGTTTGGGCTGTGAAGACATTGTTACATTAACCCTTCTTACATGGGTCAAAAGGGCTGTCTTATGCCCTTGTTAGGTTAGGTGTTTATGTAGTTAGCATATGCTGCACCTCCTCAGTCAAAAAGGTACTGAGGCGGTTGGAGGGTTGACGCCAAGATTGCCTATACGGCACGAGCCAGTCTCAGAGCACCGTGCATGCACAGTCCTATCTCAGTGCCAGCCCTTCTGAAGCTTTTTGGCTCCCGCTGGGTCCCAGTGCCTCCAGCTTATAACCCAAAAGTATGAATAGATGTTGAAGACTTGTCCAAGATGATCAAGAATTATGATGAATACGTAATTTTCATTTTTAGATGGTCACACTCAACCAGGTCATACCGTCTCTGGAGCCAGGGGCTTAGTTTTGTTTCCTGGACCTCCAGAACCTATTATTTCACATCCCTGTCTCATAGGCAGCACCTCCAGTTCCATATTTGAGGGATAATGTACCAGTTCAGTGTCAGGCCGTTCCATTTCACGGTACCAGGGGTGTTCACTAAGTGCTTGTCGGTCGTGGAGGCATACCTCATGCGCAGAAGTGTCGGGGTTTACCTGTACCTGGATGACTCGCTTATCTACGGCGTCTTCAGAGAAGTGGTGGTTCTTGGGATCTGGACCTCCAGAACTTCTGGTCAACCCAGCAAAATCAAAACTGGTTCCCAAAGTCCATCCTGTTCATTGGAGCAGAGTTGGACTCTTTCCAAGCCAGGGCTCACTTACCTACAGACAGGGTGGAGGATGTTAGATCCTTTGCCCTATCATTTCAGGTTGTCAGTCATGCCTGTCCTGGAAATTCCTTCAACTGTTGGGTTCATGGTGGCCTTGGCCAGTGTTGTCCATTGGGCCTGCTAGCACATGCGCCCCCTCTAGTGGAAGCTGGGTTACCAGTTGTCTCAGCACCAGGATCTCCTAGACCAGCTGGTTCGGGTGACCCAGCCAATGCAGGAAGCCATAGAATGGTGGCTGTATCCCCAGAACCTTGTGGAGGGAATTCCATATGTCTACCCAGAGCAGACCCTCAACATGACCTTGGATGCATCTGTGGTGGAATGGGGGGCTCACATGTCCAACTGCAGAGCCCCTCATTTCTGGTCACCCAGCAAGACCCAAGAGCACATCACCCTACCTGCTGGATCTCCTGGAAGTGTTGCTGGCACAAACAAAGTTTGCTTCACTAATTTGAAGTCAGGTCCTGCAGGTCCAGACCGATAACACAACCACCATGTTCCACCTGAAACAAGGCAGGACACACTCCTTTCCTTCGTGTCAGGAGGCATTATGGACCTGGTCCCCGTTATGCAGCCAGTAAGTGGAGCTTCTTGCAGTGCAGAGGAGCACAACCAGTTGGCAGAAGGTCTCGGCTGAGTATGGAGATGTCTCACAAGTGGTCTTTGCTCAAGGATGTGGTGACATAGCTGTTTGCCCTGTGGGGCACATAGGTAAACCTGTTTGCCGCCTGGGAGAACAGAAGACTGAGGCTCTTCTATGCCCACCCCCCCCAAACAAGGGCCTTTATAAGTGATGCCATCTGCTGGCCCTGGACCCTGAGCCTTCTGTGTGCTGTGCCATAGTTTCCATTGATCCACAAGGTCCTAGGGGAATTTCACCTACTGCCTAGTTTGTACTTGTATTTTATATATCTGATTATAATTATATATTTGAAATTTTACTTGTTTATGATTGTTTTATTATGTTAAATGTTTTGTTTATTCTTTGGTAAACGCTCAGAACCCATGGGATTGGGCATTACATAAATAAAGTTTACTACTAATACTACTATAAGGTAGTGTTCAAGGCACGCAGGGTTGAGGCAGACCTGCTCCAGCTTGACGGTACTGGTACCATGATCTCCTCTGCCTCAGCAGCAGGTCCCTGTAGTGGCTTCCTCTCCATCTGGAGCTAATGATGAGACAAGGGGAAACAGTACAGCACCCAGACCTTCAATCCCTGTACTTCTCAGCCTGGTTCCTGAGTGGTTAGAGTTTTTGGCTTTGGGCCTTTCGGAAGAGGTTCTACATGACTTGGAGGTGTCCCATAAGCAGTCAACTGGTAAAGCATATTCAGGTAGAAAAAGTTCTCACTCTGGTGTGTAGGCCTGGATATTGATCTCCTTGCCTGTCCAGTGGCACAGATGCTACTTCTGGTCCCTATCTGAATTGGGGTTACAAGCCACCTCCCTTAAGATGCACCTGGCCTCCTAATCTGCATTCCAGGCACAGTCCAGTATCCAGACAGTGATGCAGGAGAGAGTGGTCTGGCCCTTTTTCAAAGCCCTGTACCGATTGTCGCCTCCAGTGCACAAACCTACTCTCCTCTTGTACTTACTGCTGGTGCTTGCAATGCTGATAGGCAAACCATTTGAGCTCATCCGCAAGTGTGAAATGTCACATTTGTTGTGGAAGACCACAATTTTGGTTATCATCACCGCCACCAGGCTGGTGAGTGAGATCCAGGCGCTCTTAGTGGAGTCTGTATATCTGGCCTTCTAAAAGGGTAAGTTGGTCCTTTACTGCCCCGAGACATTTCTGCCTAAAGTAGTCTCAGAGTTTCACCTTAACCAGGTGATATGCCTCCCAGTCTACTTTCCAAAGCCCATTTTGAATGCCAAGCATGCATTCCACACTCTGGACATATGCTGAGCATTCCTTTATTATCGGGAACTCATGGCAGTGGTTCACAGTGAGGCTTCCCTGCTGTTCGTAACCTACACTGAAGCTACCTCTGGCGAAACAGATGATTGGCCAAAGGATAACTTCCTGCATTGATCTGTGCTACAGGTTAGCTAGTATGGAGCCACCGAAGGGGTTGAAGGCTCATTCCACCACACGTACTGCTTCCTTCATTGCTGCTGCTAGGTACATCCCATTCAAGGTGATCTACAGGGCTGCTACTTGGTCCACTGTGCACACATTCATATCCCACTACTGTATCAGCATGCTCGGTCTCTGTGATATTACACTTGAGGTCTCAGTCCTCCAGTCTCTGTTTGTCAAGTAGTTGGGGTGCATGCCTAGACTCATCCTCTCGGAGGACTGCTAGGGGTCTGCCAAAGTGTGAACAGTGAATTGAATTCAGATTGATAGAAACAGAGGTCCTAGCGGAGTTTTGGTCAGCAATTCATCATGCTGTCAACCAAATGTGAGGGGACACAAATCCCTTTTAACTTCATTACCCTAGTCCTGGGTTTAAAGGTGCTGGTAGTTGGCAACAGCAGACAGCAGAGTCTCTTCCAAGCTCTATGCCTGGCGGCTCTGAAAGAGATAACGGCCAACTGACTAAGTCCCTTCCCACCATCCATTGCTTCTTGGAAGGCCAGGGTGGAAAGTATAAGACGAATGGAGGGGCTGGTGGCTAAGCGTAGGCTCAATGCCGACAAGCATGAGGAGCTATTGCAGAGGTGGGACTGCTCAGCCCTTCAGGCCCAGGTGGGGAACCTAGGAGAAGCCACAGAGGATTAGGAAAAATGAAAGCCGTGCATGGGGAGAGCCAGAACATTACATAGCTCTAATATGGGTGGCTGGGAACATTGGCAACAAGCCTCCCCTTATTGGAAAGGGACCCCTTCAAGAGCTAGGTAAGGTATATGGCAACATGGTCTCTTCAGGTTAGTCACTTTGACTCCAGTTGAGTCAATTTCTGTTTCCCTCTTTCATACTGCAAGTTATAGCAGGATACAGACGGCTCGATCCTATAAGGAAAGCTTCAGGCACATCACAAACTGTCACACCCGATAAACTTTAGAATGGAAGAAAAAATAGTACATAAAAGTACTGCACAGGGGTAGCAACTATGCTAAGGAATATATCCAATGTGGAATAGTTCATTAAAATGTATGGTATTAGCTGACATTTAGAAAGCCTGCAAAAGTAAAGGTACTGTATAAATACAATGATGTATTCAGTGTTATCTGGAAATGTTGTATTCCCCTGTAATGTGACATTTTCTTGGCTATAATAAAGATGATTTAAAAAAAAGAACAGAGGTCCTGTGGACATGGATACAAGTCACTATCCACAGTTCCACTGGAACAGTCTGATTCATTGGGCGTCTTCAAGCTAAGCTCCTCCCAACGCCTGGGTGGTATATTTTCCAGCTCTGCCCCGTGACATCAGAGTTTTCTTTCCACTGGAAGGGACAAGTCTCCTCCTTTGCACCTCTGCAGCATTAGAGGGTTTACCTAGAGAGTTAGCAATTTGGTGAAAACATCCGTTCTTTAGCTTCAATATTCTCGTACTTCAGTCCTGCTCATTTCATCTCTGCCTCAGCGAACATCAGTCTTGGCAATGGAAGAAGGGAAGCCATCAGGCTGTTTCAAATTCTGTGTAACTTGTCAACAGAAAATGTTGGAAATTTGATCCCCATGTGTCCTGCTTCTACTCCCTGGGTGTGCAGCACAACTTGGAGGGCTGTGGCATTTGTCAGGCAATGCTTCCAGTAATGCTGGAAGACTGCATGACCAGACTTTTCTGTCGACCAGCAGATTGTGATCCTAGAGATTGACCGACAAGCTGCAAGCCAAGTCTGCTGCTCAACTTGTGGTTTTTGAGGAGGAGGCAGCGGCTGCTGCGGTGAGAATTGGCCTCAGCATTGCTCCCGGTTGTGGCCAGAGTTGGAGGTCCTTCACCAAAGATTTCCATGAAATGTGTCAGGCTCTCCAGACCTTTGGCTAGAGCCCTTCTCACCACGGTAAGAAACACAGGCACTGCCAGTGTAGGTTGTGGAATTGGGAGAAATCACAGTCCTCATGCTCCCTCGAGTCCCTTGACTGCAGTTGAGCTGCCTTCAATCAAGGGTTTGGTCAACAGCTCCTTGGTGCCCCCTTTGGGCTTATTAACCTAGACACCAGTCAGGCAGGCTGTTGAGATTTTTCTCGAGCCTATCAACCAGTTCTCGGTTCTCGTTGGAGATCAACGAGGAGTCAATCTCCTAGACCCCAGTGCTCCCAGTTCTCACCCAAGAGGACATGACTCAATTGGTGTCCCCAACTCTATCCACTCAGGGTCAGTCTTCACCAGTGATTGTGCCTCCAGAGACAGTGCTTTGGAACATGGTTCAGCATGTGGTCTACCACGACCCTCTAGAGGCTTCTCCTCAACCCTCAGGTTGAGGTCAAAGCATCAATCCCTCTCTCAGTCCCACTGGACTGGGAGGTGCCACTTTTTTTGACACTCATCATACTCCTTGTCCTTAGGTGAGGAGAGACATCGCCACAGGATTCAGAGGTGCTACAAGGAGCTCCTTTGGCAGCAGTGGACCATTACAGGGTGAGGTAGGGCTCTACCCTCTGGACCTTCGGTCACTGGCAGCTGCCAGTCATGCCCTTGCCAGTCCATCTTCAACAGATGTCCCTGGCATCTTTTTCTCTACCTCTGTCGGTGGAGATGCCTCCACTGCAGCTCTTGGTGGGAGCTCCAAGGACTCTCATGTGGCAGACGGGCTTGCCAGGCCAGTTGTAGTTGGAGATTACCCAGTCTGATAACACATGGGTGGTCAGCAGTGGCAAACGATCAAGGGCCATTTTCAAGGAGTCCTTGGACCACTCAGATGGGCTGTCCATGTTGTCACCTGTTTGTTAACATGGCCGCCAGGTTGGGCACGCTGTGAGCTGCATACTGTTTATTATTTATTTTATTCAGTTTTTACGGGTTTTTTTTTACTTCATTTTTAGTTTACCTTATTCTGTTCTGCAAGCTGCTTTGGCTTGGTAAAGCCTGGAGTAAGACGGCCGTATGTTTCGTAGCCTTGGCCATTTTGATTGCCCTGCTGTATGCGGTAGTGTTGTCGGATGTCGCCACTGCATTGGGAAATGCAGGGTTTTTGATCTGAGGTGCTGCTGTTTATGCCTCAGTGACTTTTGTGGAGCCGACTTTGGACTGGGCCAAGTTTGGCCATGTGGTCGGCAGTGAAGATTGTTCTAATCCCTGCCTAGGCGTAGAAGGGGATTTTTGATACGGGCTACTGCCTTACCGAGGTGTCCATTCTGAGGAGGAGCTATGGGATCCGAATAGATCATGTGTGGGAGTCCGCTCTAGGGAGGAGTTCTGGGAGCTAAGTGGACCACTTGTGAAGGTGCCAGTTGGTGTGCTGGGTCTAGGAATCGAGTGGTGGGCCCTAGACTGTGTTTTGGGGGGCCTGAAGTTTGTGCTTTATGAGACTGGCCTAACTCTGCTGGGGATCACTGACTAGATTCTGCTGTTTCATGGGGACTCGGGGGAGTCTTAGGGAGTTGGCTGGTGATCCTAGGGTGCCCCTAGACCCCCAGGACTGGCTACTGCGTGGCCTTGATCCGGATGTTGTGGCGGTGCAGCGGAATATTTCTGGTTGGGGTCTTCTAGGTGTGGAATTTGGTAGGTCTCTGCTGCTGCCGATCGTTTGGCGGATTCTTCTTGGCTGGACCCATCCTGGCTTTGATTTATTTGTTGGATTCATTGCACGTTTTGGATGTACTTTATTTCATTGGCTGGATTTATGCCAGATTGGATTTACCTGTTGGATTAACCTACACCTTTGGATGATTCCTCTCCTGGATTATTTTGTTTATATCTACGTTTCAACTGTTTTGTGGTCTACCCGGTGGTGAGAGGACCTGGGCATCCACATTTTATTTGTTTTATTTATTTATTTTATTGACTGTTATGTTTATGTTTATTTTTATTTGATTGATTTATTTTATTCTGGGCAGTGAGAGTGCCTGGAACGCCCCTATTCCTTGGCTGTGAGAGGGCTGGGGGGGGGGCGAATTTATATTTGTGTTTTGCATGCATCCTGTGAGAGGGGATTGTAAAAGGTTCTGGGATTGAAATCGTCCAAATAGTGGGGACTAGGGTGGTATTTTATGTATATTTTTAGTGGGTGGGTATTGTTGTTTAATTTTATTGCTGTTCTTTTGGGGGTCTTTTCTAAGTTGGGTTCCCGCAGATACTGTGTATTCTGGTATTAATTCTTATTGTGAAATGTAGGTCCCACCCGGTCGTGTGCTATTCGTCCTCCACTCTCCGCCCTCTCCCCTTTGTTGTCAACTTACCAGCACTGTCGTGCGCTGGGTATCGCTAAGTAAGAGGAGTGGGGCAGGGGTGTGGACATTGGAGGGAGACGAATGCACCTCTCACATTGGTCTGGTCAGGCCTAGAAGACTCCCTGGGGCAAAATGGAGTCTGGAATGGGGTGCGCCTTATCTAGTCTCCATACCCAAGAGCACTGCCTCGTGTGGCGGGGTGGCCCTTGAAGCCCATCCAACTCGAGCGGTGTTATGCAATGACAGATCTATTAAAAATAAGACTGCAGTTATTGCAGATCTTATTGAAACAACTAATCTGGCTTGTATCACCAAGACCTGGTTGGATGAAAATGCTGGCCCCATTTTGGATGCTGCAGTTCCGACCGGGTACTCGGTGATACACCGCTCGAGATTGGATCGGGGGGGGGGGAGTGGTCTGTTTTAAGACTGAGTTAGGCCTCACGAATGTACCAGTTCAGGAAGCCGAATCACTTGAGTGTGCCATGGTGGCTGGTGTAGGTTGCAGGTTAGCTCTCGTCTACCGTCCACCCGGGGACGAGACACGATTCCTGCAGGAAGTAGCGGACTTCGTCGCTGGCATGGCATTGGAGTCCCCCAGGTTGATTGTACTCGAAGACTTCAATGCCTGGGTCAACGACGATCTCTCACAGTTTGGACAACACTTCCTCCAGCTTATGACATCTCTGGGCCTCACACAGGTTGTTACCTCTGCCACCCATAAACATAGTCACTCTCTTGATCTGGTTTTCTTCCTGGGGATCGAGGCGTCCGACCTGGAGGTGGAACCAGTCAGTTGGTCTGATCACTACACCGTGAGGTTCAACTTTTGTGCCCCCTTCGGAGGCCTGCCCCTGTGGAGATGGTCAGTTACCGCCCTTTACGGGAAGTGAGTCCTGAAGGCCTAGCAGCGGTGATTGACCTCTTGGAGTTTCCTGTGACCAGCTCGAGTCCAGAGACTTTAGTGGTGGCCTATAATAAGGCCATCTCGTCAGCTCTGGACTTTATTGCTCCCGTCCATGTTCGTCCTCTTCCCCCTTTGCCCTTGGGCCCCTTGGTTTGATGGGCCTTTGAGGGAGTTGCGGCTAGTAGGACGTAGGTTAGAGCGGCGTTGGCGGAAATCTGCCCTGGTTGCCGACCGTCTTAGATTGGTTGAACACTATAAGATTTACCAATCAACTACCTCCTGTAAGAAGGGAGAATTCCTGTCTGGGGAGATTGCTGCCACTCAGAATCGACCAGCCCAGCTCTTCTGAACTGTTGACAGGTTGTGCAACCCTACCTGTCTGCAGCTCCGAAGACCTTTTTCACAAGTAGAGTGTGATGAGCTTGCTCAGTTCTTTGCAGATAAGGTGGCCGACATCAGGTCGGAAGTTCGTTCAGCTCACTCTATGGGGTTTGCTGAGGATCGGTGCTTGGTCACCTCACCTCACCTCACCCTTCCTGAAGTATCTTTGCCTTGTCTGAGCTCGCAGATATCATGCAGATTGTCCAGGGTATGCGCCCTACATGCTGTAGTTTGGATCTGGGCCCAACTTCCTTGATTATAGGTTATTGGGATATGATCATCCCAGTCCTGGCTAAGATAGTCCGGTGCTCCTTGGAATCCAGTGAGTTTCCAAGCTCCCTGAAGGAGGCAGTCGTAATCCCCCTCCTGAAGAAAGCTTCTTTGGACCCGAACTCTGGCCAACTACAGACCGATCTCAAACCTTCCCTTTATAGAAAAGGTAATTGAGAAAGTAGTGGCGATACAGCTGGACGACCACTTGACCATCCATAACATCTACCAACCTCTCCAGTCCAGTTTTGGTAAGAGGCATAGTACTGAGACTGCGCTGATTCGGGTGCTCAATGATCTCCTGATGGCGAGGGATCGGAGGAACCGTTCTATCTTAGGGCTCCTTGATCTCTCCTCAGCTTTTGACACTGTAGACCATGGGGTGCTGCTTGGACGTCTGAGGTCCATCTGCCGAATGTCAGGTTCGGTCCTTAGGTGGTTTACATCTTTCCTCACTGGCAGGAGTCAAAGAGTGGTGTCTGGGATTTTTTCCTCAGACCCTTTCTCCCTGCCGTGTGGGGTTCCTCAGGGTTCTGTGCTGTCCCCCATGTTGTTTGCAGTGTATATAATATAATAAAAAACAGTTTTTCAGTTATATTGGTTCAATGAGAAATAATTCATCCAAAGTTGGTCCATTATTGATTGATGATAATTTAATATCTGATGAACAGCGTATGGCAAATGAATTTAATAGATACTTTACTAGTATTTACAAAACTAAGGAGACAGTAGTTAGTAAGGATTATACTTCAGTAGAATGCTTAGAAAAATTTACAGTTCCTGAAGTTTTTTCAGCTATAAACTCATTTAAATCCTCACCATCAGCAGGAACAGACAGTATCCCCTTTCTTTTCTTAAAGGAAATTTCGTATGAAATAGTTGGCGCCCTGACCCTAATGTTTAATAAATCCATCAAAACTGGTGATGTCATGGATGAATGGAAAGAAGCCTTGGTTATCCCCATTCATAAGGGAGTGGCAAAACAGAAAGTGGAGCATTATAGACCCATTAGTTTGACATCCTGTATAGGAAAGGTCATGGAAAAACTTTTAATGTATTAAATAAATTCTCACATAGCAAGAAATGGATTGTTGGACATAACTCAGTATGGCTTCGTTTCAGGTAGATCATGTCAAAATAACTTGATCAACTTTTTTGACCCTATTAGCACAGCCCTGGATTCAGGACTTCCCGTGGACGTGGTCTTTTTGGACTATGAAAAGGCATTTGATTCAGTGTCCCATAAAATTTTGATTGAATGTCTTATGAATATTATTTTGCACGAAAATATAGTTAGGTGTATTTCAGTATGGTTAACAAATAGAAAACAACAAGTCAATATTAGGGATTTTACGTCAACCTGGAGCATAGTTACAAGTGAAGTGCCACAGTGGTCGGTATTGGGACCAGTTTTGTTTAACATCCTCATTTTCAGCATGAATACAATGAATGGGTGTGGTTGAACAAATATTCTGATGACACCAAGTTAGGGTGTATAGTGAATGATTATTCATCTGCCTCTATATTACAGGAGAATCTGAATAACTTATCCAATTGGGCAAAAAAACATAAACTAATCTTTAATACTTCAAAATGTAAAGTAATGCACTTCGGTAAAAACAATTGGTTTATTAACTATTCTATGGATAACATTATATTGAGCAAGATAACCTCTGAAAAGGACTTAGGTGTTTATATTACAAACAAACTGAAATTCTCTGAGCATATTAATAAAACCACTCAAAAATGTCAGAGACTAATTACATGCCTCTTGAAAAATATTAAATCAAGGGAACCAGAAGTGCTAATTCCTATTTATTGTAGCGTAGTCAGAACAAATCTTGACTATTGCTCTTCATTTTGTGCTCCAACTTTGATAAAGGACAAGGTATTAGTCGAAAGGGTACAGTGGAGATTTACGAGATATGTCCATAACTGCAGAACATTATCATAAAATAATAGATTGAAAAACTTGAAACTGTACTCCCTAGAATATTGATCTTTAAGGGGGATCTATGTTTAATTTATAAAGCTTCAAGAGACATAGCCTTGTCTGAATCTATATGTTTGGAATGGCAGCTTAAGATGAATAACACCAGATCTCATAAATTAAAGTTAAAATCTTTCACTAATAGGACAACAAGTAGGAACCATTTCTTTACTCAGAGAATAGTGCCGATCTGGAATTCACTACCATTTGAAGTGGTATATAGTAGTACTTTTCAGTTATTTAAAAAAAAGCTTGATCTTTATATGGGTGATAGTAAATATAATTTCCACCCAGGCTAAGGGTGGCGAGTTCATTATGGGCTAGTCCCCCGAGCTCGTACTGACCTATGAACCTATATGCTGCCTCTCAGAGACATTGTAAGACGGTATGGGCTGATGTTTCACTGCTATGCTGATGATACCCAGCTCTACCTGTCTTTTGGCCCCGACCAGGATAGAGCTATCTCGGTACTTAATACCTGCCTCGATGAAATCCAGGACTGGATGAACTCAAGCTGGTTAAAGTTGAACGCCGGAAAGGCGGAGGTGATGGTAGTGGACCCGGGTTGCCGGATAGAGGGGTTTAGGGCTGATTAGCCCTCTGGAATTTTTCTCGGGACTCTCAGATCCTGTCCTCTGAATGGGTGTGAAACCTGGGGGTAATGCTTGACGACGGGCTGACTTTATGATCTCAGGTGTCGGCCGTCGTCAAGTCCTCCTTTTATCATTTTAGTAATATCTCCAGGATTAAGCACCTGGTTCAGTCCAGGGACTTGCCTACATTAGTCCATGCCTTTGTGACTTCGCACCTTGATTATTGTACCTCCCTGTACTTGGGGCTTTCTGGGGTTGAAATCCACCACCTGCAGCTCGTGCAGAACTCAGCAGCACAATTGTTAACTGGGGCTTCTGGAGTATCCCATATTACCCCCGTGCTGCGCGATCTGCACTGGCTGCCGATTAGGTGGTGGATCACCTTTAAAGTTGGTTTACTGACTTATGAAGCCCTACACAGACTGGGCCCTGACTACTTGAAAGAGCTTCTTGTGCCTTACCATCTGGTGTGACAGTTGCGTTCGGCTGACGAAGGGTTGCTAGAGATTCCAAGGGTGTCTTTGAAATCTTCTGGGGCCCGTGCATTTATGCACGTTGCCCCAACTCTTTGGAATTCTCTACCCCGTCAAATTCGGGAGTGCACGACTGTGGAGGGGTTTAAACAGGCATTGAAAACCTTTTTATGGTGTCTTGCTTATGATGGCTCCATATAACTCTGATCCCGTTATTTATTTTATCTGTATGTTACTTATTTATTATCACGTTTATTGTTTTATATGACTGTTTTTATCTTTTTGTAAAGTGCCTTGATGTCCCGAAAGGTGCTTATGCAAAATAAAATTTATTATTATTCGAGGATCCACAAATTTGAATGTCCTTTGGTTGAGGAGATGATCACCAACCATGGGCTAGTCTGTCTTTTGGGGCTCTCCTCCACTTTGTCTGAGTCCATGAAGGTGCCCTTGGAGCCAGTACAGAAGAGGGCTAAGTACCCCTTCAGTGACGTCCTGCACAGGAATGAATCCGAAGGGGTTGACTTTCCCCTTGGCTGAGGCCACTTTGGGACTGACTCTGGACTTTTGGCAGCATCCTGCCTGGCACCCTCCACCCTTATGGTCCATAGATATGCAGCTCCTACTGGGTCATTTTCAGGGTTCCCAGATCACCCTTCAGCCGAAGGGTTGATCTTGGACTCTGGAAGTCCTGTGGCCAGGGGCATGTGGACAAGCCCCCAACAAGGAGTCTGAGAAACTTGACCACATGGCCAAGAAGGTCTATGTCTCATCTTCTGTTGGTCTCTGCCAGGCGACCGATGCTGTTCTGATGGCCAACTTTTGCCACTCCCTGCTGGAAGTGCTGGATGACATCCTCCTTCACCTCCTTGCAGATAAGTAGCTGCTAATTAAATTGGTCAGAGATCAGGGTCAAGTACTCACTAAACACCAACTCCACACAGCTTTAGATATGGGCAGCTCCTGTGCCCATGCCACGGCAACAGCCATCACAATGCATCATAGTGCCTGATTATGGCTTTCCACCTTCATGGCAGATACCTAGCACATGTTGGCTGATGACCCATTCCTGGGCAGTGACCTCTTTGACCCTGGGGAGGAGGGACATCTCACCATGGTCGAGAAGTCCAGTGCCACCCTAGATTCTGTGTCATCATCCCTGGCATCCAAAGCCTAAGTTCAGTGACCAGGGACCGAAAAGAGGCGGGATTGGGGGAAGTGGTGCCCCCTTCAAAGCTCCCCAGTGATGGGTCGGGGGTGTCATCCTCCCTGCATGTCCATTCCCTGACCCAGCTCCCAATGAGTCAGCTACACCTCTCCTGGCCACACTGGTCCGTTATTACCATGGACAAGTGGGTACTAGAGGTGGGAGGCAGAGGATTGCCCTTCAATTATGAGGCTCCCGTCTTACCAACTCCGTGCTCCTCGGGAGTCTTCACTTTCACTGGGCATGCTGTCCTTTATAAGGGAGGATGTTACTTAGCTCCTTGCGAAAGGAGCAGTAGCCTGTGTCCCAGACACCCTGGCAAGTCATGGGTACGTGTCTAGGTACTTCCTGGTCCAGAAACCGGGGGGAAGGGGCTGGCACCCCTTACTGGATCTATACGACCCGAACCAGTTCATGCGGAAGTGCAGAATCTTCCTGGACTAAAAGTCTCCACCACTCATTCACGCTAATGGGACTATGCCAGAGGTGCTAGGACCCCGTGGGAGCCAAAAATCTTAAGGAGGGCCAGCGCCAGGATAGGACCGCACATGTGTGGTGCTGCGAGGCTAGCTTACGCCATATAGGCTATCTCGGTGTCGACCCTCCAACTGCCTCAGTTCCTTTTCTCCTGCCATCGAGTGCGCGTTGATGATAGCAGTGACGGTAGGAGACTTCATTTGAAAGCTGTGATGGCAGTGGGACTGTGTCCAGTCTGCCACCCTTTGCGGAGGGGGGGTCCAACCACGGGCAGTCTGGTGCTCGGGGGGGGGGACAGTCCGCCTGTAGCACAAATATAGCGGTTCTGGGACCCGGCTCCGCTTGACCTCGAGCTCTTCTTCCTCCTGTCGGTGGAATAAGAATTGGTACTGCTCAAGGTCGCCCTCTGGTATATGTACGCTGGGATCATCGCTGGTTGTGAGCAGTAAGCCTGAACCGACTCTGGTGGGTTCCCCTGTGGCTCCGCTCTTAACGGCCATGATCTGCGACACCGGTTCCCATCTCTGCCCTCAATGGGGTTCCGGTGAGCAGTTTCACCTCTGGGCTGCTCTTTTAGAGCAGGGGTATAGCGTCTGCCCAGTTGTCCTGGCCAGTGGACCTTGTTCTGGTGCCTTCTAGCCTTGGTGCCACTGGGCTGCGGCCGTGTCTGCCTGGCCAGAATGTGTGTGGTGCCCTCTCTGGTGCTAACGCCATCGATGCCTCGTGCCTACCCCCTCTCTCTTTTCCCTGTAGGGGCCGGCACGGGTACCGCTTTCCTTCTTCCCCTTTCTGCAGGTCCAGGTCCAAAAGTGGTTCTTGCGCTGTGCATTGTGCCAGCTCTATCTGGCGCTAGCACTCAGTGTGACCTCCTTGCATGGCTCTGTCTAGCAGTTGTGGTGCCTTGCTGCATTTGTGGCTTCGTGCAGTGTCATTTTTGTCGTCGCGTGGTGCCATCGTGCGGTGCCTGCGCCATCAGGTGATGCCATAGCAGCGCTGGTTGTGGTGCCATGTATTGTGCTGGTGCCGCGGATGGCACTGAACACCTCCCTGTTCAAGGTGGTGCATCTCCCTGGCCTGGATGTGCCTTTTGGAGGTTATTTTGGGGTAGAAATGGATCTGAATGAGTCTCTCCCTCTTCTGCTTTGTTGAAGACACAGCGGATGACTCATTTTATGCTCCGGAATGCATGCCCTTTGTATCAGTTTGATGGAAGATCTTCTTTCCAGTTCTTTTTCCTTAGGGATATGGGGTCCACCATAACATTTCAGTATTCGTCTGTGGACCAAAGCAGACTTCTATGTCTTGAGTTCCTTAGTACGAGTACACCCTGTGGAACACAATGCAATGGTCGAGAGCCTCCCGAAATATAACGCACCATTGTTAGGGGCATATAACCCAATAATCAGCTGAAAGCTTTTCTGGACACCTTCATCTCTGCCTTGACAGTGCTTATCTGTTCGGCTAGAGGCCATTCAGAACAATAGGGCTGCCATTTAAACCACATGACATCCTCATAACAGGCAGTTCTGTCAGGGTAGAGGCCTAGGTGTCCTTTTCAGGAACCAACCTCTCAGCCACAAATAGAATGCAGTAGAGGGCACAGGGCCCGAAAGTGCCCTATACTAACTCTGTGGATCCAGCCCAGGTCCCACCCCAGCTGTCTGAGGGGGCACCTCTCGGCAGTAGGTGGGGCGCCTAATTCGGTTTTACAACCAGTGGAAGTCCATTACAGAGTGACCTACTGTATAGGTCATCAGAATTGTCCGAGAGGGATATTCTCCCAATTTCGCTAGGGCAGCTGTCGCTGGCAAGAGATGGTTAATGTCTCCTAGATTTCCTCAGACCTTCCACCCAGACAGCAGCCCAGTCTCTCTGCCTCTCAATCACACACACTCTGCTTTTGAGATACAGGGCCTTTGCAGATACTGGGCAGTAACACTCATTCCTCAGCGGAGCAGAGCACAGGTTCCTATTCCATTGCTTCTGGTTCCAAGTTAGCAGGCGGCATGCACCCATTTGTTGACGGCATCCAAATCTTCACTTCCTGGACATTTGGCTCCTAGCCAACTCATCCGGTTAAGAGAGACAGGAAGCAGTTGACACAGCTTCTCAGTTGTTCTTTCCAGGTTCGGGGAAAGTGCCAGTTCATCTTCAAAACAGCTCCTCTTCTTAGGAGCCCTCCTGGATATCTCCAAGGCATCAGTTTTGTTCCAGAGGTCGGGAGAAACAACATCTTTAGATGGCTCATTAGAATACGGAAAACTAATCTATTCGGCCTACTTTTTGGTTGAGCGGATGCTGAGACTAAGGTCGTCCTCTGCAGCAAGCAGTGATCTCTGACCACGCATCCACAATCCTCCATACAAGATGACAGAGCCTAGGACAACATCCATGAGGGGCTCACTGTCAAGGCCTCCACACTCGGGTGTGGAGCCAGGAGAAACCTCTTCTTATGATAAATTTCTTAGAGATGAGAGTTATCTTATAGCAAAGTCCTGGAGGATGCCCCCTGCCACGAAGTGTTGCTACTTCGGAAGGATGTTAAAGCTGTGATGTATTACATCAGCAAACAGGGTGGGGAGTCCCCCTACCCTCTCTGCAGTAGGGCCGTGAGGTTGTGAGAGTGGTACCTCGAGCATGATGCATGAGTTCAGATTTCGTGCAGTCGCTTTTGATGAGTGGGGCAATTCAGACCTTGTACTCTTGCATCCCTTCTCAACGCAGAACTGCCTCTATCCTGCTTCAGAAACCCAGACCCTGGTGTCATCTGTCAGGATGTGTTCACTGCTATATTCAACACACTCCCTATACATTTTTCTCCTCTTCCCTTAATTCAGAGGGTACTGATCAAGTTGTATGCACAGGAGGGCAGGATGATTCTCATTGTCCCAGACTGTTCCCCCAAGGCGACTACCTCTACGAGCGGACCCTCTGACACAGGGACTTTAGTCCATTCTAGACTGCGCTACCGTCATTGCCATGCCGGGTCCGGGGCAGATGGAAGTGGGGAAGCTCTAGTTTTCCCAAACCATTGCGGATGTCTTCTGAGTTGTGCATAGGCCTTCCACCAGGTACCTGTAGGCTTACATGGCTAAGTGGAAACCCTTCTCCATCTGATCTCTTCAGTTGCCCACCAAGCAAGGTGTTCGAGTGCCTCTTGGACTTGTCAAACGCAGGTCGGCCATACTCGGCAGTGAAGGTACACCTCTGCATCTTTTCAGTCTATCTTGAGCCAATAGACAGCTTGTCACTGGCTCAATTACTGTTCGTCAAGTTTTGCTTCATTAACTCCAGAAGGAAGGGGAGCACTCCCTTTACTCTCTGGATGTTAGGATGGTACTGTAATTCTGCCTCGACTGAACAAAGAATAACACATCCAAGCAACTATTGTATCTTCAGCATGCCTCGGCTAGGTCAGACTGTTACCATGAGACGTTTTCTGCTTGGTTGGTAGCATGTCTTTGACACTACTAATCCATGTCTCAGGCCAAGTTGGAAGGCTGGGTTCGCACCACTCTATCAGAGCAGTTGCGGCTTCCTGGTGGAGTTTCGTAGTATAACCGTTGCCAACATCTGCAAGGCGGCGAGTTGGAGCTCAGTGCATACCTTTTTAAAGCACTATGTTCTGGATGTCCATGCCAGACAGCTCTAATTTGGCAGAACAGTCCTTATGGACTTCTGTCCTGAGTGAGCTCTGTCTCCAACCGCCCTACTTCGGGGGGGGGGGGTATATTTTTAGCTGTGTACTCTCCCATTAGTGTGAATGAGTGGTGGAGACTTTCAGTTGAGGAAGATATGGAAATGACATACTTACCGTAATTCTTGATTTTCTTGGACAGAATCTCCACCACTCATTCACATGCCCACCCATCATCCCCTGAGCTCACTCGTTCTGTTTTTGGTCTTCACTTCCTTGTTGTTCAGGCTATGAAAACATTGTTCAATTGACCCTTCTTACATGAGTCATCCAGGCCTTCACATGCCCAGAGGTTGGGGTTAGGTTTTCTTTCATTAGTTTACGCTGCACCTCCTCAGTTGAAAAGGCACTGAGGCAGTTGGAGGATCGATGCCAAGATAGCCTGTACGGCATGAGCTAGCCTCACGGCACCGCATATGCGCAGTCCTATCCCGGCGCAGGCCCTTCTGAAGATTTTTAGCTCCCGTGGGGTCCTAGCACCTCCGGCATAGTCCCATTAGTGTAAAAGGGGTGGAGACTCTGTCCAAGAAGATCAAGAATTATGGTAAGTAGGTAATTTCCATTTCTGGATGGTCACTCTGAGCCAGATTATTTCATCCCTGGAGCAGGGCATGTGGTTCTGTTCCCTGGATCTTCAGGACGCGTACTTCCACATTGCAGTCCCACTGGCGGTACCTCAGGTTCTCTACAGAGGAGGTTCCCTATCAGTTCAAGGTCATGCCCTTTGGCCTGTCATCCATGCCCAGGTCTTCACCAAGTGCATGACAGTGGTGGTGGCCTTCCTGCGGCACTAAGGCATCAGGGTGTATCCCTGCTTGGACAACTGGCTAATAGCCAGGCCCTCCAAGGAGGCTGTAGAGCAGTGCAGAAATCAGGCCCTTCAGACCTGCAGAGACTTGGGCCTGTTGGTCAACCCAGACAAGTCCAAACTGATCCCCTTGCAGGTAATCAAGTTCATTGAGGCAGAACTAGACTCCCTGCAGGCCAAGTCCCATCTCCCTGTGGATCGGCTCAGGGCCTTACCTCCTCTGCCCAATCATTTCAGGTTGGGTACTCGCATCCTATCCTAGATTTTCTGTAGCTGCTGGGGTACATGGCATTCACCACCACCACCATGGTCCATTGGGCATGCTGGCGCATGTGTCATCTGCAGTGGGAGCTGGGCCGTCAGTGGTCCCAGCACCTAGGCCATCTGGACAAATCAGTCTTGGTGACCCAGCCAGTGTGAGATGCCATACAGTGGTGGCTGGTTCCTCAGTATCTGGAGGAAGGAATCCCATTTGTATGATCACAGCCAACAGTCTCACTCATGATAGATTCATCTCTGGTGGGGTAAGGGAGCACACCTGGGAGACCACAGGGTCACGGATTCTGGTCACCCCAGGAACCTATGCACAGGTGCATGATGTCACACCTGTTGTGGAAGACGTCCTTCTTGATAGCTGTCACGTTAGCCAGGAGGATCAGTGAGCTTCAGGCACTCTCAGCGGAGTCTCCTTACCTGGTCTTCCACAGGATAAGATCATCATTCACCCCCAACCGAAGTTCCTCCCAAAGATAGTATCGGCATTTCACCTTAACTTAGTGATTAACCTTCTGGTTTAGTTTAATGAACCATCTTCGGAGGTCGATTGCAGGTTCCATGCTCTGGACCTGCAGAGGATGTTCTCTTATTAGGCTCTGCCTCCTGGGTCTGTGTGGTGGCTGCTTGTGTTCGTCTGTAGCTTAGTTTTTGTGGATTTACGTGGTTTTCTGCTTGGAGTAACTACACCATTCTTGCTCACTACATCCGTGAAAGTCTCCTGGACTGGATTTCTGCAAAACATCTTCACCAGGTATCTGCATTTTCATTTTAAAATCAACTTTTTTGGAAGCTTTCCCAAGCAAAACATAGTGAAGCAACTAAGTCAGACAAACTCAGTGACTCTGGGTCCTGCTTGAATCCACATTTTCATCTGACCTACTCCATGATCTGTGTATGGGCTTTTCAGCAACCTCTTTGAATGACAAAGAAGCATACAGACAAAAGGATTTCACATCCTGCATTTGCACAGGCACAGTTAATCACCTTCAGGAATTCTAACACATTCTGTGACTCTGGACCTCAGCTGTTGATCATTTATTTTGGCTTTTGACTTAACCAACAGGTATCACTTAATTGACAAACAAATATATAGCTAGCAGCCCTTACTGCACTATTGGCTGCACAACAGGAAATTTCTTCACTCTAAACTGCGGACCTTGGTCCACTTTCTTTTCTCAGCCTCAACACTGTAGGTGGCAGAGCAATAACAAGCAAACCTGCCACCACATTTACCTGGATCTCTACCTCATCTTCGAGTCAAGTAAAAAAAAAAAAGAAAAAATACCTCCGCTACAGAAGGCACACCAAACACTCAACCAAACTTCAAAGACTGTACCTTATAGCCAAGGCCCCTGGAATTCTGCGGTTGTGGAATTTTCTGCAGAATTTGCATCATGCCGCAGAATTTATATAGTACCACAGAATTAATTGTTTTTAGTGAATTTTTATTTAAATATACAGTTTTTCCGTAGTGCCAGGCTCCCACACCCATCTTGTTTATCCTGAAGCCCCTCCTCTACACTTGGTAGGTGATGTCATCAATGACATCACTTCATATTTTAGCC
The DNA here is from genome assembly GCA_016271365.2 of Neoceratodus forsteri. Taxonomy (NCBI): domain Eukaryota; kingdom Metazoa; phylum Chordata; order Ceratodontiformes; family Ceratodontidae; genus Neoceratodus; species Neoceratodus forsteri. Next base: position 1,540,989,913 of record CM057456.1, on the reverse strand, counting down.
AATGGCAGGGCTGCATTCTGCCACAGAAATGAATAAATCATGCCGCAGAAATCAGAAAATGCTGCCGCAGAAGCCTAGGAGCCCTGCCGCCTGAATCAGAAAATTCTGCTGCAGAGCACTAGGGGCCCTGCTTATAGCCTAGCCCTCTTGCTACTGATGCTGTCAGGAAACGTTCACTCAAACACTGGACCTAAGGAGGTAACCCTAATAAATGGGCCCCCCAAACAGAGTTCCATTACACTGGCCACTATCAACATCTGTAGTCTCCTCAACAAAATTGACACCCTCAAAGTCTGGGTGACCATGAACAACCCAGACATACTCTCCATCGTTGAAACCTGCCTGTCACCCAAAGTGCCGGATGCAGTAGTTGCATTGCCAGGATATACGATCTATCGACTAGATAGATCCTCTAAGCGTGGTGGGGGCTGCGCAATATACTTAAAAATAGTATTAGAGGGCTGGCATTACCTCAGGTGGACCTCAGATGCCCTGCACAGCCACTAGCTGTACAACTGCTCCTGGGTGCACACAATAAAACCCTCACTGTATTCTGTGTCTATATACCGCCTAAGGGCCTATACAGTATTCTGGACCATCTTCGGGAGGAAAAGCACTTTGCTGAGACAGTAATAATGGGGGACTTTAATATAAACTTTTTATATTTATAAACTTTAATATTCCTGACAATGCCACCTTCCTGGCAGCTCCACCCCCCCCCATCCTTACCCTTACCTACCCCCCACCTCTCCTCTCTTCTCATTTTCTTACCTCCCCCTTGCCCCTCCCATTTCTTTCTACCACTCCCCCATTGTCCTCTTCCTTTCCACTTTACCCTCTCCCTGTCTGTTCGAAATTAATTTGATATCCTTACCCTTATTTGTGTAACAATTTTGTCTATTGTCATGTGACACCTATGTCTTGACATGGAACCTTTATAAAAGAGCCTGGGCTCAAAGGCAATTGTAATCCTACAATTGAAATAAATAAATAAATAAATAAATAAACTGGCTGTCATCAGTAAATGGAGCTATAAAGGACCCCTTAGCATCCCTACACCTCATTCAACTCGTCAGCTCACCCGCCAGGATAAACTATAAAACAGGTACTAGCACCACCATTGACTGGATCATATCAGGTCACCCTGATCGCATCTCTAATGTGAGAGTTCAGCCTGACTCCATCAGTGACCACTCCCCTATCACGAGTAGCTGGTCAAATAAATTCCACTCCCCCCCCAACCCTAACCACCTACAACTGAATGTTAAAGCGTGGGCATCTAGATCTACTAAAGCGCCAACTCCAATCCCATGGCTGGTCCCTCCTGGACTCTGTCAGTGACATCAGTGTTGCTCTTGATCACTTCATCAAGGTTTTCAATATGGTCTGCGACACCCATGCTCCATTTAGAAAGATGAAGGTCCATGGAACTATTAACTCCTGGCTCTCACCAGAACTCATTACCAAAATGAAACAACGTGACCATCTCTGGCTCATTGCCAAGTTAACAGGGAGGCAACATGATTCTCAGGTGTACAAAGTGGCTAGAAATGCCTCTACAAGGGCAATTTGTCATGCAAAACAAAACCACCACAAAGAGCTTCTGTCAAACTCCTGGGGTGACAGGAAATTCTGGGCGAACATAAAAGACGTCACGGTCAAAGTTCAGAAGGTCTCTCCGACTAAAGGGAGGCAGTATAGAGCAGTGGTTTAAGGCTCTGAGCTGCAAATTTGGTGACATCCAGCAGACTAGACCTGGATTTGAATCCCACAGTTTCCACTTGCATACTGTGTGACCCTGAGTAAGTCACTTAACTTCCCTGTGCTCCCAGGTTGCTCCTGTAAAAAACCTTCCAGCTTAGTATGCTACTCCTGGTTAAACAACTAAAAAAAAAAAAAAATCTTGAAGGCAATACCATTACCGACCCTCTCTCTATTGCAAATACTTTTAATACTGCCTTCACTAATCTGTCAGAGGTCCTCCCTAAAGACTTCTTTGAAGATGCTCCCCCATTGGCTGCCCCGTGCTTGAATGCAGAGAAGCCTGATCACCCTCCGTTCTACTTCAAACAGATCTCTGCCACCAAGGTCAGGAAACTGCTATCCAAAGTATTGGGGAAAACCAGACATAGTGGGGACTCGCTGGACCTCAAACTTATTGCACTTACCCTAGAAGAGGTTCTCCTGCCTATAACTGAAATACTCAACCTATTCCTCACTCTGTCCCAGTTCCCAGAAGTCTGGAAATCTGCACTCATCACACCAGCGCACAAATCAGGTGATTGCACAGAACCTAGCAACTACAGACCAATATCCATCCTCTCTCCACTGTCAAAGGTTCTGGAATGCATAGTAACCAACCAGCTTGTGGATTATCTTGATAAGTATTCCCTGCAATGCACACAGCAGCACGGCTTTAGGAAAAAGCATAGCACAACTACAGCTCTGCTAGAATTCACTTGCTTCATCCAACAGTCCGTCGACAATAGCAGTCTGGTAGGAGCGGTGTTCATAGACCTTACTAAGGCCTTTGACACCGTGAATCACAAACTCCTCCTTGACCAACTTGCAAAGACTGATCTTCCTGGACATAAGTCTCCACCACTCATTCACACTAATGGGATCAGCACCAGAGGCACTATGACCCATCGGGAGCAAATTTTTTTGTTGGAAGGTCGGCGCCTGAGACGGCGCCGTGAGGAGCAGCACCACGAGCCTCAGCTCATGTGGTAATGAATATGTCGGCGTCGACCTTCCAACCGCCTCAATTCCTTTTTTCCCGCCGTCAAGTGCACTTCAGTGACAACGTTGCTCGCCCCCTGGGAGTCAAACTTCAAACTAACAGCATAGTTTTCAGTTTTATTGTTTTGTAGTAATATCTCGAATAAGTATAACCCAAGTTTATTCTCATTTACAAAGTCTCAGCCTCTTTGGTTGAGTGGAAGCCATGAAGCGCGGGTCAGGTAATGATGAGGAGACTTCGTATGAAAGCTGTTCTGTCAGCCGGGCTGAGTCCGGTCCGCTGCCTTCTCCGGAGGAGGGGTCTGACAACGGTCAGTACAATGCCCGAGGGGGTGGGCGGTCCCCTCAAAAGCATAAAAATAAACGGTTGCATTCTCAGCACAGTTCAGCCTCCAGCTCTTCTTTGGCCCATAGGTCAAAAAAGAGAAGTCATCACTCGAGGTCGCCCTCTGATATGTCTGCGCGTAGACGGTCAGTTATTGGAGCTAGTTGCCGGTCTCCTTTGGAGCCAGCTTCTGTTTCTGGTAGCCGACGTCTTCGACATCGGAGCCCTACCTCGCCCTCTGGTAGGTCTTCAGATGAGCAGTTTCATCAGTGGGCTGCTCTTATGGAGCAATAGACTTGGAGGTTGGTCCAGCTGCCTGGCCCAGTCCTCCAGGGCCTTGGGCTTCTTGGGAGACCAGGTGGTGTTGAGCCTCCTGGTCGCGCGGCACCGTCTTCGGTGCCATCGACTCCGATCTTAAGTGTTTCCCCCCATATGGCTGCGGCGCCGGGGGCCACACCGATGCCTCTATCTCCTGCTCTTCTTCCTCCCTTCTCCTCAAATCCTGTTTTTCAGAGTCTTGGGGTATTTTCGACACCCTTGGCATCGATGGCGCGCTCGGTGCCGAGATGCGTCTGTCAGCGCCGTTGAGTTACTTGGCACCGTGCGCTTCATCGGTGCCACATGGCGCCACGGTGCCGTCTTCGGCGCCGTGCGGCTTCTCGGCGCCATACTCAGTGCCGTGCACTTCATTGGCACCGTGCGTTTCTGCGGCACTGGGGTCCTTAGGGCATCTTCCACCTCTCAGGACTGTTGTCTGACTGTTGACGCTGTCTCAAATGGTATGGAGTAATCCTGCTCTTATTCCTTTGGTGGCTAAATCCATAGATAGGAAATACTCAGCCCCCAAGGATCGACCTATTTTGGCGTCCCAAGCCTTTTGCGGATCCTATTGTAGTTTTGGCAGAGAATGATAAGGTCGTCCTCCCCCAAACTACTACAGCTCGACCTATTAACAAAGAATCTCGTAAGGTAGACACTTTAGGTAAGAAAGTCTTTGCTGCTTCCACTCTGGGTATGCGTATTGCCAGCTACCAGGGCTATTTCTCTCAATATGAGTATATTCTTTGGCATTCGCTCAAACAGATGGTTGAAGCTCTACCAGAATCGGATACAAAGTCAGAGCTTCTTCAAACCATTACCAGGGGTATCTAATCCAACAACCAGCAGGATAAAGCGGCTGTGGATGCTTTCGTTACTGCTTCCAGAGTGGTGGCGGCCGGCATTTGTACCCGCCGTCATTCCTGGCTGCGCACTTCAGGTTTCACGAATGACTCACAGCAGCAGGTAATGGCATTGCCTTTTGATGGTGTGTATCTCTTCGGCTCTCAAGTAGAACAGGCTCTAGAAGCTACACAAAAAACTAGGTCAGCCATTAAGTTGGCTCGACCTCCTCCTGTCCCCTCTCGAGGGGGTGTTAATAAACGCCAGTTCCATAACCGTCAGTCCTTTTGAGGCAAAGGCAGAGGAAGTTTTCATAAAAACCAAGTCCCCCAGCCTCAAAAGAAAACACAACAGAAGGCGCAAGGACCCAAAGTGCCCAGCGCCACCTTCTGAGTTGTTGGCCCAAGTCCCACCTCAGCTGCCTGAGGTGGACTCTTCCTCAGCGGTGGGAGGTCATCTGACGCACTTCTACAATCAGTGGAAGTCCATAACCTCAGACAAATGGGTCCTTCGGATAATCCGCGAGGGATATTCACTCAATCTTGTGGAGACCCCTCTGGATCGTCCCCCCAAATGACAGCCCAGGCTGTCAACACTTCAGTCAGACCTTCTCGCCTCCGAGATTCAGGGCCTTCTGAACAACAGGGCAGTAGAAGTAGTTCCGCTGCATCAACGGAACACAGGGTTCTACTCCCATTACTTTTGGTTCCAAAGAAAACCGGGGGCATGCACCCCATTTTGGACCTCAGAAAACTAAACAAATTTCTGCCCAAGGAGAAATTCAAGATGATTTCACTAGGAACCTTGTTACCTTTGCTTCATCAGCACGACTGGCTAGCCTCCCTAAACATGCAGGATGCCTACCAGCACATCTCTATTCACCCGAATCATCACAAATTCCTAAGGTTTGTGGCTCTGGGACAGCATTATCAGTTCAGAGTCCTGCCCTTTGGGCTATCCTCGGCGCCACGAGTTTTTACAAAGTGTTGTGCAGTTCTCGCAGTGCATCTCAGAAAGATCGGAATTCAAGTGTTCCCTTATCTGGATGACTGGCTTCTGGCAAGTCCTTCCAGGCAGGGAACTCTGGACGCCATAGCCACAGCTTCAAGCTTTCTCGCATCCATGGAAGTCCTGCTATACCTCAAAAAATCACAGCTGCAGCCCTCCCAGAGACTCCTTTTTATAGGAACTCTTCTGGACACCTCCTGTGTGAAGGCTTTTCTTCCGGAGGACAGGAGGAGCGATATCCTTCAGATGGCCCGTCACATCGGGGAGAGCAACTCGGTTCCAGCTCTCTCGATGCAACGGATGCTAGGTCTCATGGCATCCTCGATGTTCACTGTACCCCTAGCATACCTTCACATGAGAACTTCTCAGTGGATGCTCAGTACTCAGTGGTCCCCAACCACTCACCCACAGTCCTTTCTCATCAAGGTGACAGAACCTCTAAAGAGGTCGCTCACCTGGTGATCGCAAGAGAACAATCTCCTAGAAGGGTATCCCTTTGCTCCTCTGGATCATCAGATTTCCATTACCACAGACGCATCCCTGATGGGGTGGGGGGCTCACTGTCAGGCTCTCCACACTCTAGGTACGTGGACTCAGGTCGATTCCCAGCTTCACATAAATGTCTTGGAAATGAGAGCTGTCCTTTATGCGGTCCGGGCGTTGAAGGATATTCTCTGTCACAAGAACATTCTGCTTCAAATGGACAACAAAGCAGTGATGTATTACATCAACAGACAGGGCAGCGCTCACTCTTACCCCTTATGCAGAGAAGCAATGAGAGTGTGGGAATGGTGCTTGCAGCACAAGTCTCTAATTCAAGCGGTCTACCTGCCAGGAGTACAGAACGAACTGGCAGACCGCCTCAGCAGAACAGAGACAGATCCTCACGAATGGTCTCTCGACTCAGCCGTAGTTCAGTCAATATTCGCAGAGTGGGGAACTCCAGACCTGGACCTTTTTGCATCCCCACTCAACACAAAACTGCCTATCTTCTGCTCCAGAAATCCAGGGCCTGGCATTTTCTGTCAGGATGCGTTCAGGCTGCAGTGGACAAAACGCTTTCTATACGCCTTTCCGCCTCTTCCTCTAATTCAGAGAGTACTTCTCAAGTTCGAATCCCAGGGGGACAAAATGATTCTCATTGCTCCCTTCTGGCCTCGACAAGTGTGGTTTCCACTACTCAACAGTATGTCGGCAGCTCCGACGAAACCACTCCCACTTCAGACGAACCTCTTGACTCAAGGGGCGGTTGTTCATCCCAACTTGAGGATGCTTCACCTTCACGCTTGGCTCCTGAAGAGATAGAAGTGAACAGATTCAGTGTCTCTCGCAGGGTTTCAGATATTCTTTTGGCTGTCGGAAGCCAGCCACTAAACTTACACAGCCAAATGGAAGCGTTTTTCGCTCTGGTGTGCAAAATCCTCTTTAAATCCCTTTTCCTGCCCACCAGATAAAATTTTGGAGTACCTCTTAAACCTCTCAAATTCAGGCCTGCAGTACTCTACAGTCAAAGTTCACCTTTGTGCCATTTCAGCTTATCATGAGCCAGTACTTTCCTTGTCACTAGCTCAGTTACCTGTGGTTAAGAGGTTTCTTAAGTGAATTCTGCATACCAGACCTCCTATAAGACATCTAGTCGCAGCCTGGGACATTAATCTTGTGCTAGATATGCTCACTCAAAAGCCTTTCGAACCTCTGGCTACCTGTGAGCTAAAATTTCTCACCTGGAAAACGGCCTTCCTGGTGGCCATTACCTCAGCCCGCAGGGTTTCTTGAGATACATGCCTTGGTCACAGACCCTCTGTATACTGTGTTCCATAAAGACAAAGTAGTCATTAGAACCCATCCTAAATTTCTTCCTAAGGTTGTTTCGGAGTTCCATCTAAACCAACCTTTGGTCCTTCCCTCTTACTTTGCGGACTTCCAAAATGAAGGAGAACATTCTCTTCATTCCCTGGACATCAAGAGAGCTTTACATTTCTATCTAGACAGAACAAAGGACTTTTGTAAAGCTCAACAACTGTTTGTTTCTTTCAGCGAGACCCGGCTGGGTCAACCTGTCACTATCAGGTGTATCTCAGCATGGCTAGTGGCATGCCTTCGCCACGGTTATTCCATGGCCGGGTTAAGCTGGAGGGCAGAGTGTACGCTCACTCTACCAGGGCGGTAGCGGCATCTGTGGCAGAAATCTGCAATGTTCCCATTGCAGATATTTGCAATGTGGCTACCTGGAGCTCAGTACATACTTTCGTTAAACACTATGCCCTGGATGTCCATGCCAGACGACATCTGACCTTTGGCAGAACCATCCTTAATGGACTTCTGTCCTAAAACTGTGAGCTCTTGGTCTCTCTTGCCGCCCTCTTGGGGGATTATTAGCTCGGTACTCTCCCATTAGTGTGAATGAGTGGTGGAGACTTATGTCCAGGAAGATATGGAAATTACGTACCTACGTAATTCTTGGTCTTCTTGGACGAGTCTCCACCACTCATTCACACGCCCACCTCCATCCTCGAGCTCACCTCTGTTGTTGGTCTTCACCCTCAAATCTTTAGGCTGTGAAGACTTCTTTGTTCTGACCCTTCTTACCGGGTCTTCTGGACTATCTTGTGTCCGGTTTTTGGTTAGGCTATCCTTCTAGGTTAGTTAGGCTGCACCTCCTCGGAAAAAAAGGTACTGAGGAGGTTGGAAGGTCGACGACGAGATATTCATTCAAACAACATGAAGTCTTGCTATATTATGACAATTGCAGTTTGTCCCACCATTAGAACTGCTCCGGAGGTGAAAGAGTTAACTCCCATTCTAAGAATGGAACTTGGAGCGCGAGCTCGGTTAGAGAAGCTCTGTCTGGGTTATTTCAAACCCAAACTGTCAGATTCTTTACTCCGCCTCACTGAACAGTTGCTCCGGAGATTTCTCCTACTGCTCGGTTCATTTCTCGGTTTAAACAGTGTTATCTCGGTTCAAATCAACCGAGAATATTATTATTTTAACCACAAAACCGATCAGTTCAAGCTCTGTCTGTGGTATCGTAAGTAATTACAGTTTATTTTCGGTGTGGAACTTGTAAATGTTATCGGTTCGGTTTTGAACTGATCAGCTTGTTTAAAACTTGAATTTGAAGGTTTTAGAGTGCGGTTCGGTTCTTATCGGTTCTAAAAACAGATTTCATTACGGTTTTCAAGACCGTGACACGGTTAGGAACCGATAAGGGTCTTGCCTGGCACTGCCGCTTAAAGGGCAAGTTTTTGGTTAGGCTGGCATTATGTCTGAGAAACCCAAAGAAAACCGGCCCACTGAGTTTCAACACTGTGATGTCTGTGGGAAGTCTTTGCCAAGGCTGACCCACACACTACATATATTGTCTGGGGTTTGACCACCTCAATTCAGACTGCCAGATTTGTAAAATTTCCTGCAGCCACCCTGGATAAGAGAGTTGGCAGGCTCAGGAGCGAGAGGCCAAAAGTCCGCTGACCCGGATGGCCAGCCGGTTTGGTGCCAACCAAACCGGAGATCCCTCTGACCAGGCGAGACTTTCTGAACAACGTAAAGCTGGCTCGAGGCCAGTTCCAGTAAAGACAAGCAAGAAAATCAGCAGGTGTGGAGCCCAAAATTCCTTCTCCAACTGCTGCAGAGATAGCAAGAGCTATTCAGATTGTCCAGTCACTTTCTCCGGTTCCGTCCGAACCGCCACTGTCTGGTAAAAGGTCGGTTCGGTCGGTTCCACGGTTCAGGAATATGATGTTGAAGAGTTTTATGAACCAGAGGAGGAGGATGATTATGAACAGTATGAATGTGACTTGGAGGGTCTGGGTGTGCCCATTGAACGGACATCTCCCCAGACAGACCTTTGAATCGCCCCTTAAGCTTTCTGAGTCCCCTCTCACTTTATGTTTTACAAAAAGTTGCTGAAACCCTCCAGCTCCCATTGGAGGAAGCTGTGGATGAGCAAGAGGAACCTGATTTTGTAGAAATGATGGATATTCCAGAGTCTAGGAGGTTGTCTATTCCTTGCATAAATCATTTAGGAAACAAACAATAAAAATTTTAAAACTCCTAATTCTGTGCCTCCTGTGGACAAAAGATGGACAGGAGGTACACTCTGTCAGGTCCTGATACAGAATTCCTTTCACAGCAATGCAGTCACGTTGGTGTGGTTCAGGCTGCAGCCTGTGATAAAGCTAATATTCCTTGGCTTCACAATCTCCTGACAAGGATTCCAGGAAGATTGATGCCATGGCTAAAAACAATACATGGCAGCGTCCTTGGGACTCAGGCAAGCAAATTACATGGCTTATGTAGCGTATCAAAAATCTAGATGGGACACTGTCATGGCTTTGGCCAAACAGGCCTCTGGCCAGCTTGCTAATGAGCTGGAACAGGTGGCTGCTGATGGCATTGAGGCATCTAAGGTGCAGTTTCATGCTGCTGTGGATTTTAATGATGTATCCTCTAGAGTCATGGCTACGTCTGCTAGCTTTCATAGGTTGGCCTGGCTCAGGTGTACTAGCTTGTCACAGGATACCCAGACTAAGGCTATGGATTTTCCTGTGGTTGGAAATTCTCTGTTTGGGAGCAGACAGAGAATTATATGAAAAATGGATGAATATAGGACTACCTATAAGAGTGCATGAGCTAAGGAGCGTAAGTCACTCCTCAGAGGCAGACCCCCAGGGGTAGAGGTAGGCCTTTTCACAGGCCTTTTTACCAAACCCAGGCCTCCTCTACTTATGCTCAGAGGGGGTTCTTCAGAGGGAGAGGGAGAGGCAGACGGGGTGTGGGCAGGCCTGCTCCCACCCCTCAGCCTAAAGCACCTGCTAAACAGACACCCTGATGGGGTGCCCAGGGCCGATTCTCCTTTACCTGTAGGGGGCAGGTTGGCTTACTTCGTTCAGAACTGGGTGTCTCTAACTTCAGACAAGTGGGTCCTGGAAGTAGTAAGCCAGGGTCTGGTTCTCAGCTTCAAAAGTTCCCAAAGATGAGAATCAGATCTTTCCCACCTGCAAACTCTTTAGAGACCTTTACTTTAGAAACAGAGTCTCAACCCTCCTGGCTCTCAGAGCTGTAGAAAGGTTTCTCCCCACACCAGGGCAAGGGTCTGTACTCCAGATATTTCCTTACCCCAAAAAGACAGGAGAATGGCGGCCCATTTTAGACCTGAGATATCTGAACAAACACCTGTTGAAACCAAAGTTCAGAATGGTAACTCTGGCAATGATTTTACCCTCTCTAAGGCCAGAGGACTGGCTAGCCTCCTGGACCTCAAGGATGCCTATTTTCACGTCCTAATCAAAGCTCCCACCGAAAGTACCTCAGATTCGAGCTGCCCTCAGGTCACTACCAGTTCAGAGCAATGCCCTTGACCTCACCTCTGCCCCAAGGTATTCACAAAATGTCTGGCAGTAGCAGTTGCTCATTTAAGAAGGCAAAGGATTGCTGTCTTTCCCTATCTGGATGACTGGCTCATTGTAGGCCAGTCCCCAGAACAGGTAAAATCTCACCTGCAAGTTAGCCAGCAGCTGCTCACCTCCCTGGGCTTCTTGCTCAATCTTCCAAAGTCAGTTCTGGAACCAGTTCAGGTGCTCACCTTCATAGGTGCAGAATTGGACACAAAGCAGGCCAGAGCCTTTCTACCCTTAGAGAGGGTAAGGAACTTGGTGGCTCTGGCCTCCTCCTTCACTCTGCAGGTATCTCGACCAGCAAGACACTTTTTGCAGCTCCTGGGGCACATGGCTGCGTCCACAGCTGTAGTGCAAGGAGCAAGATTTCAGATGAGGGACATTCAGTTTCACTTGAGAGCCTTTTGGTCTCAGAGAAGAGACCCCCTTTCCAAGTTGGTCCCAGTGACCCGAACCCTGATCCAGGCCCTCCAGTGGTGGCAGGATCAGAGCAATTTAAGACTGGGGTCCCCTTCATTCCTCTGTCTCACTCCTTGACCCTCACTACGGATGCTTCCCTCCTGGGGTGGGGAGCCCACATGGGTGACCTCTCCACTCAGGGAGTGTGGTCCCTCAGGAATCTCTGCTCCACATCAATTTGCTGGAACTCAGAGCTGTCTTTTAGCACTTCAAGTGTTTTCTGCGTCTGTTCAGAACAAAGTGGTACAAGTCAGAACAGACAACACCACAACAATGTGGTACATCAACAAGCGAGGGGCTCGGTCTTGAGCCTTGTGCACCGAGGCAATGAAGTTGTGGTCTCTGGCCTATTCCTGGACACTTCCCTCATAGCAGTTCACCTTCCAGGAAAGGACAATGTCCTAGCAGATGCTCTCAGCAGGATTTCCCAGGGCCATCACGAATGGTCTCTGGATCCTCAAGTACTGGGGATAGTTTTTGCCAGATGGGGCACCCTCAGATAGATCTTTTGCAGCCCCAGACAATCACCAACTTCCACTGTTCTGTTGCAGGCCCCCAGTGTTGGGCTCAGTCTCCCTGGATGCCTTTCTCCTAGATTGGGAAGGGAAGGGAAGGGAAGTTTCTTTATGCCTTTCCCCCCTTCCCTCTCCTATTCAAGGTGCTAGTCAAAATCAGATCCCAGCCTTGCAGGGTGATTCTGATTGCCCCAATTGGGCCAGACAGCCCTGGTACCCATTCCTTCTGTCCCTAGCAGTCCATCTTCCCCTGTGTCTCCCCAGGAATCACAACCTGTTAACCTGTGCCCAGGGGAGAGTTTGGTATCCGAACCTCAAATCCCTCAACCTCAAGGCCTGGCTCTTGAGGAGTTGATTGCTGACCTACACCTTCTCAGGGTGTTCTTGAAATCCTAAAAACTTCTAGGAAGCCTTCCACTAGAGCTACTTATAATTCTAAGTGGAAAAGGTTTTCCATTTGGTGTTCTGGGAAACATATTTCCCCGGAATCTGCTGATTTGCCCATTGTTTTGGACTATATGGTCCATCTTAATTCTTTGGGCCTGAGACCAGCTACCCTGAAAGTACATTTGGCAGCTGTCCCTGCTTTTGTGTCAGCAGGAAAGCCCTCCTCTCTCCGCTCACCCTGTATTTTCCAAGATTTTTAAAGGATTACTTCATACTAATCCACCTTTTAGGGATCCGGCCCCTGCCTGGGACCTTAAAGTTTGCATTGCCCAGTTAATGCAACCCCCTTTTGAACCTCTGTCTTCTGCAGAGCTTAAGTGCTTAACTTGGAAAACTGTTTTCCTAGTGGCTATCACTTCTGCCAGGCGCATAAGTGAGTTGCAAGCCTTGTCAGTAGAAACTGACTTTATTTCTTTCCACAGGGATAAGGTAGTCCTCAGGACTAACAGGAAGTTTTTGCCTAAGGTGGTTTCAGATTTCCATCTTAATCAATCTATCTCCCTTCCAGTGTTTTTCATTGAACATTCCTCCTCTGGCGAGAGGAGATTGCACAGTTTAGATGTTAAGAGGGCCTTAAGTTACTATATAGAACGTACCAAGGGTCACAGGTTCGAATCCCTCCAACTTTTTCTCACTTATGGTGAGGTCGGAAAAGGGAGACCTGCCACTAAGAGATCAATTGCCAGGTGGATTGTCTCTTGTATCCAATTTTGTTATCAGAAACTGGGGAAAGTTCCCCCCTCTGGCCTGAGGGCTCATTCTACCAGAGGTACAGCCGCGTCTCTAGCTGCTGCCAGAGACATCCCTATCTTAGAGATATGTCAAGCAGCTACCTGGAAAGCGGTACACATTTTCACCAAGCATTACTCCCTGGATGTCCAGGCCAGGAGAGATGCTTTCGGTTTAGCACAACTGTGCTTCAGAGCCTATTCCTAAGTAGGTTCTGTCCCTCCTCCATGGAGGTACTGCTGTGTAGTCTGCAATTGTCATAATATAGCAAGACTTCATGTTGTTTGAAAAAAAATTACTCACCTTAGTAATGTTGTTTCTTCTAATGGAGTCTTGCTATATTATGACCTCACCTGCCCCTCTCAGAACTTCTACTTGGGTATGGGGTGGGCAGCCTAGTGTGGGTGCTAGTTATGCCCATTATATGTTTTCCACCCTTCTTGGGGTTTTGGGGTGTGGTGTTTTATTTTATCTTATATTATTGCTTATATTATTTATTACTTCTGGTCCCCTGACTTGAGTCTTTGTGTTGGGACCAGGAATATGTGTTAATAGTCAGGTAGCCAGTTGGCTAGTGTAGGTTACAGTTTCCACACAGACCTTAGTGAGTTTTGCTCATAAAGATCTGACAGTTTGGGTTTGAAATAACCCAGACAGAGCTTCTCTAACCGAGCTCGCGCTTCAAGTTCCATTCTTAGAATGGGAGTTAACTCTTTCACCTCCGGAGCAGTTCTAATGGTGGGACAAACTGCAATTGTCATAATATAGCAAGACTCCATTAGAAGAAACAACATTACTAAGGTGAGTAATTTTTTCTTACCGCACGAGCTGAGGCTCGCAGTGCCGCTCCTCGTGGCGCCATCTCAGGCGCCGACCTTCCAACAAAAAAGTTTGCTCCCGATGGGTCCTAGTGCCTCCAGCGCTGATCCCATTAGTGTGAATGAGTGGTGGAGACTCGTCCAGGAAGATCAAGAGTTACGGTAGGTACGTAATTTCCATGTCTCTCACCTAGTGCACTAAAATGGTTCAGCAGCTACCTTGCCAACAGGTCACAGAGGGTGAAGATTTCAAATTCCATCTTGGAACTGCACTCTCAGATCAGGCATACCCCAAGGGTCCATCCTGGGACCCCTCTTGTTTAGTATCTTCCTAAACAACCTACCAAAGGCTTGTCATTTAAGGACCCTCCTGTACGCAGATGACGCTGTCATCTTTTCAAGTTACCCGGATCCCACCGTTCTTCAAGACAACCTACAACATTGGTTCCTTGAAGTTAAAAAATGGCTCCAATCCCACAAGCTATTTCTAAACTACAAAAAAACAAAACTTATGCTGTTCTCATCCTCCCGCCATAAACACAAGTCACATGCCCTCACAGTTAAAAATAACCAAGGAGCCCTCATTGAACAAATCCAGCACTTCAAATACCTTGGAGTAACCCTGGACTGGCACCTTACCTATGAGTTACACATTGATATTGTTGCTAAGAACATAAATGCTAAACTAGGACTGCTCTACAGACACAGACGAAGTCTGACCCCAGAAGCACTTAAACTTGCAATCCACAGCTTGGTACTATCTGTTACTGACTACAGCTTGGTTATATATGGAGCTGCTACAGCTACTTCTCTCAAAAGACTAAATACTGCCATAAACAAAGCCGGTAGACTTATCACTGGTGCCGGCTACCTCACCCATACGTGTGATCTATTCGCCCTAACCGGGTGGCTCAAACTACAAGACCGCATCAAGTACTACTCAAGTATACTTGCCGAGCAAGTGTTGCTCGGAGCCCTGCCAACGGGCATTGCCAGTCTTCTATCAAAGCCTCAAAAGTTGCGTCACACCCGGTCCTCTGTCTCTGAACTCTTTCACGTTCCTAGGGTTCGGACCACCCAATGCCAGCGATCCTTCCCTTACAGAGCTCCTAACTGGATGAATGGCCTGAGCTGTGAACTGACTAGCATGCCTCAACTTACCCAGTTCAAGCGTCTCCTGCATCTGCACATCTTGAAGGAGAGTGAGTGTACCTGCTTTAATTAGTCATGCGACTTGCACCTCATCTGGCAACCTGCATTCCCCAGCCTCCTCGACAAGGCCCCTGGCTGCATCTTTCTTCCCCTGCTCAATCACCTCTCTCACCCTCCCCCTTACCTGTCACATCCTGACCCTCCTACTCTATCCCACTAACTCACCCACTATGTCCTCTGACTGACTCTTTTCCACACCTTTCTTCCTCCCCCTCCCCTCTTCCCTTCCTCCCCCCACACCTCACCATCCCCCCTGTCACCTTCTCCTTCTGTGCTTGCCCCTGTTCCCACCCATTCTACCCCTTCCTGCCTCGCTCAACATGCTTGACAATGCTGCCTGGCTGCATTCCCCCCCCCATTCTCTGTCCTGCTGCTACTCTTCATCCCCTGACTCACCCTTCCCGATTTCCAAATGAGATTACCCACCCACGTTTTCGCCTATAAAGTCCTAGAATGCCAACTATGTATCTAATTGCAATCACCTATGTTTACTATGTATTGTGCTGTTCTTCTGTTCGCTGTATTTGATATTATCTGTACATGCTATTATGCTTTATACTCTCTCTGTTTTGTAACCCCCTTCCCATTATTGACGTGGAACCCTTGTAAATGAGCTCCACTGTGCTCAAAGGTATTTTGTAATCCTAGATTGAAATAATTAAAAATATTATAAAGAGTGCACAGCTGCAGTTCATGGTGAGGCTCACCAACTGCTTGTGACGTATGCTGAAGCCTAGCCTGGCAGACCAACAACAAAGTGGATGATTGGCAGTTGGATAACATCCTGCATCATCCTCTGCTATAGGTAGGGAGCCTTCCATAGAGTTTAGGGCTCATTCCACCAGAAATGCCGCTGCCAACTGACTCCAGAGACGTCCCATACAAGAGATTTGTAAGGTTGCTTCCTAGAAGAAAGCACACACTTTTACCTCCCATTGTAGCATTGACATTATATCACATTGGGATGCTGCTTTTGGGGTCTCTGTTCTCCAGTTTCAGTTCACCAAATAGGGGTTTGTGCCTTGCTCCTTCCTCCCAGAGAACTAGTAGGAGTCTGCGAGAGTGTGGATAGTGAAATACAAGTTACTCACCTGTAACCATAGATCTTCCTTGAATTGATCTTCACCACTGATTCATACATATGGGATGCAGGAGAACCCCATGGGAGCTTTTCTTCCCTGAATCAGTCTTCACCATTGATTCATACATATGCAGCTAGGACCAGAGACACTAGGACCCTGTGGGAGCATTTTCTTCAAGGGAGGGAGCCAACATTGGCTGCCAACACTGCATGCAGCTCATACCTGCGTGGTGCTGCATGCCAACCAATAACCATTGTCGACTCCCTCACTCACCCTTATTTTTGTTCTTCCCGCTGCTGAGTGCACACCATGGAAACAGATCCTCGCTTCAGCTGTTGTCGAACTTAGTTTTTCTATTGTAACGTCGTCAGAGTGTTTCTTTTCACGGTATCAACTTTATTTTGCTGTGATGTCCAAGTTCAGGAAAAAGGAGGACAAAAAAGCCCCAGTTATGTGACAGTGTTCCAGTGGGAAAGCAATCGTTGCGAAGAACAGACATCAGATTTGTTGGACCTGTCTTTGCCCTGAACATGACATGGATTCCTGTGATGCCTGTTTTTCAGTGGATCGCTGTACTTTCGAATTCTGCATGCTGAAACTGGGTTGGCCGATTCCCACCTTTGGAGGCGTGCCAAGAACTCATGTTGCCAAGCTGAAGACCTTGTACCTTCCCCTCGGCCCCTTCCTGATGCCTCTGGTACTGTGAAAGCACAGGGCTTTCCCCGACCTCACCTTGCTGAGATGATGGAGGCTCTTGAGGGTAGGTCTTGCACGCAGATGTGCCCTTCTGGGTGGCCGACTGAGCACCCCCCAAGTCCATTCGCCCTGGACAGTGGATGTTACTGGTGGTGAGGCCTAAGCTGTATGCTTGGTCTACACTGGAGGATACCTCGGTATCACAGCCTGGCGCCACCTTGGATCATGACACTAGTCAGTGTTGGTGAGTGGGGCAGTGCCTGTTGTGATGTTGGGTCCCCTCCCGATACCATTCACGGTACCAGGAGAGGGACTGGCACCAGGGTTGTGCAATGTCATGTTGAAGAGGGTGGTGGTTTCATTCTGTAACTGACTTAGTCCTCGTGCTGCCAAGGAGGACGGCGGTGCCGAGTCCTGCGATGGACACGGCACCAGCTCCAGTGTCGGTTCTTGGCCTGACACTAGGCTTGGTGCCAGTGATAGTGCATCCCTCATATCTGCCTTTGATTCTGTTTCTACCCCCAGCACCGGAACGACTTCCAACATCGGAGGTCCAACATTGACATTAATTTAATTGGTTTACACCCTATTTGTAGCTAGCTTGGGGCTCCATGTACATTTGAAAGACAGTGTAATGAAAATTGTTAGAAAATTAGGGCACAAAAGAGTACCATTGTTGTAGATATTATTCTGCTACCACTGTTTCCTCCCTGTTTTGAGTGTCCTTGCCCACATGTTGGGAATGGGGCTACCTGGGTTGAGGGGCCTTCTAGCAATTATGTTGCTAGCCTAGCTAATTTTGAGCTATAATGTGTAAATAACCAATGATTTGGCAAATATGAGATTTGCCTTCCAGCATCTTCGGAAGATCTCAACATCATATGGCATCTCCTCCCCCCCCAAAAAAAAAAATATGCAGGTTCTGGAATAGCACCTTGCTTATTGACGCAAAGATACTTTACATAAATGATTAAAGCAGTAATTGTTACCACAAAGTTTTATATAGCAGTGCGAAAGTATGACCAGAGGTATGATACCACTGTGCCTCTTATTAGCCAGAGATGTCCAGTTAAATCCAGGACCCCAGCCAACTGCAGATGTAACTGCTGACATTTTAAAGAAAAAGGAAGTTCATTTTATTAATTTTAGTTCCTAAAATGAATGCTGTGAGAGAATGGATATTGGAATTTAATTCTAGTGTGCTTATTATTACTGAAACCTGTCTCGATAGTAAAGTAGGGGATGTGGACTTGCCAATTCCAGGCTATCAAATGTGAATGTGGAAACAGGATCGAAATAAAAGGGGGGGGATCATGGTCTATGTGCAGACCAGTTTAAACATATTACATATCAAGTGTAATATACATACTCCAGGGATGGAAAAGCTAGCCTCGGATCTGAGATTGCCATATTACTGAAATTGAATGAGAAGAAAGCAATCAGGTTGAACAATATACCAACGTACTTTCTTAAATTAGCTTCTCCTGTAATAGCTAATATGTTAGCAGACATTTTTAAGTTATCCTTGAACACTGGCTCATGTCCAGAATAATTGAAGCACGCTAATGTGGTTCCAATATACAAAAGTGGCTCAAAAGAAGACATCTGTAATTACAGACCTACAGTATATCTCTCCTCCCAGTAATATCAAGAATTTTGAAATGGTCATTGGAAACCAATTAAAGAATGTTCTGGAAACACAAAATATATATAATCCCAACCAATCAGTCTTCCGTGTAAGACACAGCACATCTGCTGCCTTCGTCAAGGTAACAGTCGATATTCAACTGGCAATGGATAAAGGCCTCCTGGTCAGGGCCATATTTGTAGATCTGTCTAAGGCATTTGATACCTTAGACCACACTATTTTATTAAGTGAACTGGAAAAGTTCAACCTCGACCAGGTGGCATTAAACTGGTTCAGAGAATACTTACTGGGGAGAACACAAATGGTCACATTGGGGAATTTTAGATCTCAGCCTGATGATATTAAACCATGAGTCCCCCAGAGATCAGTGCTGGGTCCGTTCTTGTTTAGTCTGTATATGGATGGAATTGGGCCTCTTATAATGGAGGCCCAACACCATCTATATGCAGATGACAGCTGTATACTTGGAAGGTAAATCAACAGTAGAAGTTTAAGCAAAATTACAAAAGGACTTTGATAGATTGCAAGATTATTTTATAGCACATAAACTGGTGTTAAATGACAAAAAATCTCAGGTAATGATTTTTGGTAATAAACAACATAACTTAAACCAGACATTACATGTTGCAACCAAAAGTAATTCGGTTTTGAAGCTAGTAAACTCCTGTAAATACCTGGGAGTCAGGTTCCACTCCCAATGTAAATGGGACGTACATATAGACAGTTCAACTAAAAAAAGAAATGCTACATTAGGGGCTCTTTATAGAACTAGGAAATGTATCCCTATGAAAGCTAGAAAGAGAATTGTTAATGCATTGGTGATCCCCCTTTTCCACTTTGGTGATGTAGTTTATAGGGGGTGTCCAGGAGGGACTTGGACAAGCTGGATTGTGTCTATAATAGGTTTGCCCTTCTCATCCTGGACGCCCCTTGACTAACTCACCACTGCCTCCTATATCGATCTTTGGGATGGTCGAGTCTGACTGAATGCAGAAAACTGGATATCTTATATTTAACTTACCAAAATCTTTATCAGAACACTCCACCTTATTTAAACAACTTATTTCAAATACATACAGTAAGAAGAGGCTTAAGGGCAGCAGGTAATTTAGAACTTAAAGTTCCAGTGTTGAAAACATCAAAAGGAAATTCAACCATTGTTAGTCTTGTTCCCAGAGTCTGGAATGAGCTACCCCAATTTCTTAAAAAAATAAATAAAAATACAACAAAGGGGAAAATCTCATAGAACTCGATAAACTTGGTTTGTAAGTGAATCTGCACTGCCTAAAAGTTGTGTTTACGAAGAAGATTACCTGGGCAACTTTTTACAAAATGATCTTGGTTCTTGAAGCCTTCTCTAGAACCTTTTAATGCCACAACTTACAGTTTGTTACAAATTATGTACCCACTGTTGTTAATTTAATCAAGTTTTCACACTGTTTGTGCATGATGTTTTGATACTGTTATGTATGCTTGTATGAATGATGGATCCCATTGTAAATGAGCCTCGGCTCAATTGCATTATCTTTTCCTTGATTGTCAAGAATAAATGATTACTACTACTACTATTACTACTACAGTGTTGGGGGCAGGGCCAGATATTGGGCTAGCACTGAGGGCATGCTGGCCGTGGAGCCGGGAGGTCTCCTGTGACTGAGTCGTTTCCTGAACCTGAGACTCCGCTTCCCTCGCCCAGGGATTTTCCCCTACAGACCCCGTCGGGTTGTTCCTGTTCTGTAGATTAATCCTTCTCGGGTGGTTTCATCATTCCCTCCCTTAGGTGAGGTTTGCTGAATGATCCCGCAGCCCATGCATAGGCCCTAGAGCTTCTAGCTCTACCCACCCTCCTCCTGGGCCTATGCCACCTTTGTCTGTTTCCCAGATATCACAGGTCCTCTCCGGCCCCTGGACTGGGGTCAGTATGAAATGTGTCTGGAATGTTGTTGCAATACCATATCTATGCCAGCTATGCATAGTTTCTGTACAGCCCTCAGATGCCACCCACTTCAAGGTCTAGCGCCTCCTCTCTTCAAGGAGTGCAGAATCATCTCAACACCTGTCCTTGTCATCTGAGTCCTGTGCACCAAAGATTCCTGATGCTGCTAGCGCTGGATGTTGGCACTGTTGCCATGTGCCAGGAACTTTCAGTGATGGCCACAGTGCCATCCCTTCCTGGCCAAGGGCCTTTGAGGAATGCTGCAGGGCAGTTTGGAAACATCCCTTCGCTCTGTCTTCAGCCCCCAGGGATGTCTACGATTGGTATTATGCACCCACAAGCTCTGCTGGCACAGTACCTCACCCTACTTAACGGATTTTGGTTCTGCAGACTCCAGATGTGCCTTGTTGCCCAGTGCATGCGTCACCAACCCCCTGATGCAGACTGTGCACAGACAGATGCACTGGGGAGGAAGGTTTTTATCTCCGCACATGCTGTGATGTGCATTTCTACACATCAGGCACACCTGGTACCCTGTGGGCACAGGTAGAGACAGTTCCTAGCTGCCATGCCATCTTCGGAGTTGGTTGGGCAAGTCATCTGCCTTTCTGCCAAGGGCCTTAAGTTGGCAGTACACCAGACAAGGGCATCTTATGACACCAATGAGGTGGCCCCAAACCTGGTAAAAACCAGAGTCTGCATTCGGCAGACAGTGTGGCTTTGCCTTTCTCAACTTGCTCCTCTAGCCCGGCAAAAGGTGCTAAACTTCCAGTTCCAGAGGATTCACTTTTTCTCCTGGAGAGTCAGATGGGAACATGGGGGTTGGGGATTACCTTCCATCTGACTCTGAGTATTCTCGGGCCTCACCAGACCCGTGAGGAATCCCTTCCCTCAGATGTTCTCCCCTATGCAGAGGGCTGAAGGTGACTTTACCCTCAGGGTGAGCCAGCTCTTCCTTAATTGCAAAGCTTGGTACTCAGACCCATATGTATGAGTGACTGGTGAAGATTGATTCAGGGAAGATATGAAAATTACATGCTAGCTGTAATTGTAGCTCTTCCTGAACATCTTACCCATTGATTCAGATGTCCACTGTACATCCCCCACTCATCTGTGATCCAGGGCCTCTGGCAGCTCACCCTGTGGGTGCTGGTAGTAGTGCTACCACTGTCTTCTCTGCCATGACCTTTTTGGATGGCTACTTGTTGTATTAAAGGGGAATTGTCATCTTAAGTATTTGTTAATGTCGGAAAGCCCATAAAAATCTAAGCTGAGTGAGACATTGTGTTTATCTATAAGTCTTTGCAGTCCAGAGTTATTCATATGTAAATCAGCCTGTAATTAAGGGCTGGGGGCAGCCATTTGTTTTAGGCTTCTGACAGGAGATGATGTCACTGAGGGTCTTGGCCCTGCTTTCACTGTAGATAATCCAAAAGGTTAAATAGGAAATTGTCTGTTTTTTTAAGTGTGTTTTAAGGTGTTATTACAACACGTTCTACATTTATGACAATTGTTTTGTATGTGCATTGAGACTAGTGAGTCATTCCCTTTACATTTCAAACTCTTAGTAAAAATAATCCAAAAGAATTTTGGCATTGTTCTGGTAGAAATTCGCATTCCATCCAAAGTATTTCAGTAAGAAACTGTTACACGTTTACGTTTATCAAAAGTAGTAAAATACTCTTTTAATAATGCATTTCAGGTTATGCATGTTTTTTTGCATAATCTTTTTATTAATTTATCTTTTCCATACCAAAGCAAAAAACAATGGTTCACATCTCAGCAGACACATAGGATTCTTTTCTCAGATCTTACAGGCCTCATTTTTAACATACAGTATATTCTGCCAATTAATTTGAGTATCCTTATTACAGACCTTGTACAAGCTTTTCAGATTAGATACATGCCTCAACTATTTCATCTTTATATAGTACATCCTAAAAAAAGAACCAATAGAAAAGAAAAACAAAGACAGACACAGAAAATAGACCCCCAGGGAAAAAGCGAGAAAGAAAAAAAAAGGGGAACCTACCGTCCCTTCCCAAACCTCCCCCTTATATGTCACCCTCCCCTCCCCATCCCTCCCCACCCGGGTAATGAGAATTCACTCCATCCACTATAAACTTCTATGCCTTCATCTATAGCATCTGATACATTGCTCCAACAATATCCTTTTCTTTGTTTTATTTCTCCTTGAGCCCAGCCTCTCTAGCAAAGGCCCATCCATCACTACACGGTTCCCTTCTACTACATTTCAGCATTTTGCTATTGATCTCTACACTTCTGTTCCTTATATCTTATTTACCCTCATCTTAACATTTCCTGTTCCATGGGGTTCATAGTGTGCCAGTAGGGTGCCCATATATTCATAAACTGGTCTTCCGCCCCTTAAGCTTTATATGTCAAGCTTTCAAGCTGCAGTGCATCCCATGCAAGGTTCCTCCATTGTCTAATTGTGGGTTTGTCACCAGAAACCCATGTATTTAAGATACATTGCTTTGCCAATGCCAAAAGTATTACTCACCCATCTCTCCAGCACCCCCACTCCTCCTGATGCATGTCATCTATGCCAAATAACATTAAGAGTGGCTCCACTCTGATCTGCTGCCCCTTCATATTTGTCAGCTCTTTTGCCACCTCCTCCCAAAAAACTTGAAGTAGTGGGCATGTCCAAAATAAAGGCATATAGGTACCCAGGGATGACCCACACCTCTGACACATAGCCGATATTGTTGGGTTATATATGTTTACTGCAACTGGTGGAATATACAGCCTATGCAAAAATTTATATGCTGCCTCCTTATATTTGTTACAAAGTAAAAGTCCCTGGTGCGTCCCTTTCATTAAGGTCCACTGTTCCTCAGACAATGTACCTCCCAGGTCCCTGTCCCACAGGTGCTTAGTTTTAGTTGTCATATCTGGCCACTGAAGACGCAGAAGGGATGTAGCCTTCCTTATAATAACTACTGGTTTCTGCCTAATTTGTTGCAGCATTTCCTCCAGAACTTGGATCTTAGCTCCTGGGACCCTCTGTTTCTCAATACCTTGGATATATTTCCTCGCCTGGAAATATCTAAACAGATGATGGGCCGGGAAACCCAGTGCTTCTCTAAGTTCATTAAATGGGCAAACCACTCCCTTTTTCCTTATATCATTAAGACACAATATCCCCCTCTCTTCCCAAATCTGAAATGAGGGATCTCCTACCCCTTGAGTGAAGAATGGGTTCCCAACCAATAGTAAAATAAAAGATTCCCCTTTTTGATGCCCCATCGCCTTCTTAATTTGGTCCCAGCTATCTATTACACCATTCACTAAAATACTCGAGTCTCTCTCTTTTCTCACAGTACCCTTCTACCTCCTTCTGCTAGCAGGGAAGAGATCCAAACACCATATCCCTTCTCCTCCAGGTCCATCCAGCTGGCCTCTTTCGGCCTATACACCCAGTCCTTAATGATCCTCATTTGTGCCGTCCAAAAATATACCTTCATATCTGGGTAGTTTAACCCTCCCATAGCCTGGTCAGCTTTCAACTTATTCAGGCTAGCCCTGGGCTTCTTCCCTTGCCATATGAACCTAGAACAATCCTTTTCAAATGCCTTTATGTATTTCCCTGTCAGCCCTATGGGCAACATCTGAAGTGGGTATAAAACTCTAGGAAGAATGTTCATCTTAAGTAAATTAATACGCCCTAGCCATCATATAGGCAAGTTCCTCCATCTACCTAAGTCCTCTCTTACTAATCTCAATAGTGGGTTATAGTTCAGTCTGTATAGTGATCTCAGATCTCTTCCTATGTTGATCTCCAAACAAGTAAAGTGGTTACCCACCTTCCGCAGGCCCCATGTACTGCCCTCTCCCCCCCCCCACCCAGGAACATAATTTCAGATTTTCACGGATTCAGTTTGTATCCAGAGAATACAGCAGATTGTGCTATATGACTTCCAACAGTGCAGGCATAGACTGTGGAAGGCTCATCACATATAACATCATGTCGTCAGCATATAGTGTAATTTTATGCTGTCTCCCACTTTTCCCTTTTATTCCTTGTATTCTTAAATCCTCTCTAATGGCAATAGCCAATGGCTCTACCGCCATTGCAAATAGCAAGGGGGAAAGAGGGCATCCTTGCCTTGTCCCTCTGTGCAGCGTAAATTGCTCTGTTAAGTTCCCATTAATCAGTACAGCAGCCTTGGGGGTTCGGTACAACGCCCTTACCATTTTATTAAAGCTTTCCCCTAGCCCAATGCATTCTAGAATTGTAAACAGATATGGCCATTCAATCTTATCGAACGCTTTTTCGGCGTCCATTGACAGTAGAGCTGCCCATCCCCCCGCCTTTTTGGCTTGCTCCAACACATTAAGGACCTTCCTAATATTGTGATAAGAATGCCTGCCTTTTATAAATCCAGTTTGATCCTGGTGGATCAGTTCTGGGAGTATACCCTCTAATCTGCTAGCCAAAATTTTAGCAAACACCTTGGCATCACAATTTAAAAGGGATATAGGTCTATATGATGAGCATTCCATTAAGTCCTTGTTTGGTTTAGGAATCACACATACTAAAGCACCCCCACATGTGTCTGGTAGTTTTCCACACTCTCTTGCTTCTCTGAATACCTCCCACATAACCTCTTTTACCTCCTCCCTCAACAATCTGTAATACTGTACAGGCAGGCCATCTGGGCCACAAGCTTTCCCCAGTTTCATTGCATTGATGGCTTGAATGATTTCCTCTTTGGTAATCTCCTTGTCTAGCAACTCTCGTTGGTGTCTTGTTACTTGGGGCAATTTATACTAAACCAGAAATTCATGCATTTCTTTTTCACCTCCCTCCCCACTTGTTCTGTATTGTTCTTCGTAATATTTCTTAAATGTCTCCCTTATCTCCACATACTTAGTGACAGTCTGCCCTTTTTTATTTCTGATGCTGAGAATGTGCACAGCATTCTTTCTACCCCTCACAAGGTTTACCAACAAAGGTCCTGGCTTGTTGCCCCAGTCATATATTCTGTGCTTCAAATAAAATATTTTTTTTCTGGCCTCATCCATCAACAGGGCATTAATTGTCTGTCTGGTTGTTACCAACTCCTGTCTTGCTTGTTCGCCCCCTTCTCCCCTTGCTACCCTCCCCTCTAATATCCTCAACTTCTGCTGAAGAGCTTTCTGTCTTTCCAGTCTAGTTTTTTTGTATTTCGCCATGTAGCCTATTATTGCACCCCTCATGTATGCTTTGCCAGCATCCCATAGCGTTTGTTTGGAGGTGGCAGTCGGTGCATTCACATCCATATAAAATTTAAATTGCTCCTTCACATAGTCCTGGAACTCCTGCGAGCCTAGCATATAAGTAGGGAATCTCCATGTCTGCATCTCTCCCCGTTCACTCGGAGACTGAAAGGACGCCACCACTCCTGCATGATCTGAGATTTGTATGGGCCCATGTGCCACCTTCCTGAGCTTCTCATACCAGCCCAGCATTACATAAACGTGATCAATCCTCGACCATGTTTTGTGTGGATTAGAATAAAAAGTATATTCTCTATCCTGAGGGTATGCAGTCCTCCAAGCATCCACCATATTCAGTTCCGCCAGTCCCTCCCTCCATTTCCTAATGCATGGATCTCTGCGTCCTTTCCCCTCTGAATGATCAAGGACAGCATCAGGGGTGCAGTTGAAGTCCCTTCCCATAATCAGGTTCTCAAATTGTTCTCTCACCAATATGGTCATTATGTTGTTTTAGAACCCCGGGTCTAAGTTAGTTGGTGCATATACGCTCCCGAACGTGACTTTTATGCCATGAGGAACCCCCGTAAAAAAAACATATCTGCCTTCCCTCGAATCTGCAAGGGCTTTTATAATCTGTAATGGCAAGTTTTTATGCACCAAGACTGCCACTCCCTGTTTACGAGGGTTGAAAGGGGCTGCATAGCACGCACCCAACCATCCCCTTTTGAGTTTTCCATGCTGTACCAGTGTCAAATGTGTTTCTTGCAGCAGAGCCACTTGCACTTGTG
This sequence comes from Neoceratodus forsteri, assembly GCA_016271365.2. Lineage (NCBI taxonomy): Eukaryota > Metazoa > Chordata > Ceratodontiformes > Ceratodontidae > Neoceratodus > Neoceratodus forsteri. Next base: position 1,540,963,722 of record CM057456.1, on the reverse strand, counting down.
CCCTCCTTAACGCTGTTAGCACAGCACTCAATTTAACCGGGGAGGAGGACAGACCACGGACATTCCAGGATTGCATCACCAAATCACTTCCCACCATTGTCTCCCTTCCTTATTTCTTTTCCTATTTCTCTCCAAGCCCTTCCAACATTCACCCTTCCTCTTTACGTCCCTTCAATTCCCACCATATTCCACCCAAATCCAAACTTAACCGTGCCAGCAGCCATTCCAGAAGCTTCACTATCCTTATACACCTTTCTGCTTTTATCACCTGTACGTGAATCTCGATTATTCTTAACTTTACCCCCCACTACTATATCCCCCCTTCCATCCCCCTTTCCCATGTTAATCCTACTACCACTAAGTTCCCTATACCATACCCTATCTCCCCAGTACACCCCTTGACCTCTTCAGCCTTTGCTCACCCATAATTTCCTCTGCCATCGACAGCACCTCCCAAATGTTGCTGATTGAGCAGCTACCTCCCTCACCCCAAAGACCACGACAGCTATGGCCAATTTGGCCCATCTAACTTGTATCATAATTGCATGCTATGTATGGGATGTCAAATAGCCTTCTCCAACTGCATAATTATGACCCCCATCAACTCGTTATGGCCCCCTTCGAATCTTGCCCACGGCCATATCAGTCCCCCCCTTCCAACCGTTATCAAAGTCCACAGACTCAGTCATTTGTGAAGTTTCCATACAGCAGCTGGTCCGGTCGGAGGCCATTGGGGTAGGCCGCGTGATTTCAAATAACCATACACGGTAGGCCCGAACCACCAGACGCTCCTTCCGGCCTACTTTCCACCTGGGGCTCTTCCAATGCCTTCTCCTGTTCCTTCCACCATTCACCTCTGTACCTCCAAAGCTCCAACACGACTTCTTCCTGAGGCGTTCCCATTCAGACCCCATTCCCAATCGGTTAAGCCACAGTTCTCCTGAGTTCATGAACTTGTAATACTAAACGTGAACAACACAACTTGAACAGGGAGTTATATTCCCAACCAGAAATAGTCAGTTTCTTAAGTCTCTCTCACTCCTTCAATCCTGTCGCCACCAACTTCAACCTATTTTCTTCTTGAGCTCCTTTACAAAAGTATTCGCCTTCTCCACCTCCCAGAACGAGTATACTGCACCTTCATGTTTTATCTTAAGAGTCTCTGGATATATCATATAGTGCTCCACTTGCATCTCTCTCAACTGGGTCATCGCTGCGGTAAACACTCACCTTTTCTTGAGAAGCCTATTCGAGTAGTCTTGTGTGACATGAATTCTCACCCTATCTATTTCGACAGGCTGGTTTGTTTTAAAGGCTTTAATCACTGATTCTTTGTCCTGAAAGTTATGGTACAGGATAACAGTGCTTCTAGGGGGTTGGCCCGGACCTGGCTTTAGCAATACAGCTCTGTGCACCCTTTCAATTTTATGCCTTCCCCCCTTAGGCTGCAATTTCAGTATTTTTGTAAGTTTTTCGGCACAAAATTTCAATATGTCTGGCCCTTCCTTACCCTCAGGAAGCCCCCGTAAATGCAAGTTGGTGCGCCTAAAATAGTTCTTTTGATAATCTAGGGCCTCTCTCAAATCCTCCAACTCTTTCTCCAGGGCAGTAATTTTCTCCGGCATGGGCTGCACCAGATCCTCAACCCTAGCAGTACGGTCCTCCACCTCCATTAGTCTTTCCCCGTGTGCTGCGGTTCTCTCCGCAATTTCCTGCAGCTTTGCTTCTATCTGGTTCTCCAGCTTTTCAAATCGGGGATTCAATGCCGCCAGCACCTGTGTTGTCACCTCTCGCCCCAACACAGTAAGTTCTGCTGCCGAGAAGGAAATTGGGCCTGTACCTTCTGTTGTGGGCCCAGCCGTCTGTTTCTTCAGGTTCTTTCCAGCACTTCTAGCGGGCTTCCCAGTTGCGTTAACGAGGTAGTCGTCAATCATTATGCAGCACAGGGCACCTACACAGCAATATCTGATTCTATTTACTTTGATTTTAATAAGAAAATAATATATTTAGGTCTATGGGGTGCGGCGCTCGAGAAGAATGCGTCTTACTTATTTAGCTGCTCATTAGCGCCCTTCCATGCATGTTTTAACAATGTTGTCCATCTATGTGTTTTTGCAATTAATAAACAAGTAATGGTGTTCTATTTTTTTCAAGTCAAATCTGGATAGAAAGAGCATATTTTCAGAATCATAACACATGCTCAGATTGTTTTTACTGTCTTTGTCCAGGAAAGGCACACTGAGCTACAGCTTGTTCCTGGCTGTGTTTTGGGAGCACAGGGAGGTTAAGTGACTTACTCTTGTCACACTATATACAAGTAGAGCATGTTGGGATCAAAACCCATTCTGCTGGATGAACCAAGTTTGTTCACAGCTCTTTGATTTAACCTGTAGACTGCATTGCCAGCTGATAATCAAAAACTACACATTTCAAGGCTGGCCCCATGATGCCACGCCAGTAGGTACGTAGCCACATTTGCATCTTACAGACCTGAGTTCACACCTGGAATTGTAAGATAAAAGGCTGTAAGAGAGGGAACAGAAATAGATAGAAGTTGATGCTGGGGCAGCCCCAGAAATCTGTACTGACATGAACACAGCCAGGGTTTAGAAATCCCTGATATAGGGCCCCAAGTAAGCAATAAGACACGACAGGGTGTGTGTTAGACACTTTAACACACGGCTAGGAGGCGTAGTGAGGCACGAGGCCACTGGCCGAGTGCGTCCAGCCTCCTAGCTGTGTGTTAATGTGTCTAACACACACCCTGGAGTGGCTTATTGCGCTTATGAAATGGTCAGTAAATTTTTAAAACATAAATAATGAGTCTACAACTTTTATATTTAAAGAAATTTAAATTTATTTGAGGAAAAATCACTGCGCTGGAAAAAATAGTCCCATTTGTAGTTAAGTAAATGTAACATTTCATTTATTTGTAAATGATTGTGAACTTTATTTAGAACAGTACTTGTAAAAGTAAACATGACCATTGTGCAGCCTATTAGTGTTGGTGTACTTTGATATTTATGGTGGCGGCTTTTTTATTTATATTTATATTTATGCTTTTGGCAACAGGCAGTGTAAGGGAGGTGACACCAGTACTGTTTCCATGATATGAGGAAACAGCCTTCGCGGAGAAGAGCCAGTGAGCCAAGTGAGTATAAATAAAGGAACTAGCGAGCTGCTGGCAGGGGAATCGCAAAGGTTAAGTGACAATGTGGGCCGCACATTTGAAAAAAAAGAGATAATTAGTATAGCTGAACAGCTAAGGCAGAGAAAGTAGTGATCGGACATTGAGAAGGAGAGCCAGTAAGTGAGCCTTTGAGGACGAGAGCGAGCGAGCCGTTGAAGAGAGTCAGCGAGGGAGTAGGCAAGAAGGTGGGTGGGGGGGAGAAAGAGAGAGATTATGGCTGGCTGGTTGGCATTTTTAAAGGTGTGCTTCATTTAGTTAAAAATAAAAGGATAAACACAGGAACTAGCGGCGGATGGCAGACCAGCCGTTGAGGAGAGAGCAGCCAGCGGACAAATAGGAGAGAGATTTGAATATGCAGCAGTTTTGTTAGCGTTTGTCTGTCGTGGTGCAGCAGGAATTGAAACGATAGGTTTCTGTGTGAAAACGGAGGTTGCTTCTGTAACGTTTTCATTTACTACTACCTACTGTGGCTAGCACAAAAAAAAGATGGCAGCTTTTATTTTTTAAACATTCTAATTTGGAACACTGGAATGGGAAGATCAGTGCCCGCCTGGCATAGCGCAGCCTGATCTCTTTCCCATGGTGTTAGACATATTAGCACACTCGTAGCAGCCAATCAGAATGCTGCTTTGCTGCAAGCCATTTCATAATACCTGTTGGCACCACAGAGCTAGCCTTGAGATGTGTAGTTTCTGAAGGTCAGCTGGCAGTATAGCCTAGAGGTTAAAGCAATTCTGAAGATACATTATTTTTACTAACAGTTTGAAATGTAAAGAAGATAACTCACTAGTTTCAATGCACATACAAAACAATTATTATAAATGTAGAAAGTGTTGTAATAACACCTTAAAACACACTTAATAAAACAGACGATTTCCTATTTAACCTGCTGGATTATCTATAGTGAAAGCAGGTCCAAGACCCTCGGCGCCATCATTTCCTGGCAGGAGCTTAAAACACATGGCTGCCCCCAGCCCTTAATTACAGGCTGATTTACAGTACATATGAATAACTCTGGACTGCAAAGACTCGCAGATAAACACAATGGCTCACTCAACTTAGCTTTTTATGGGCTTTCAGACATTAAGAAATCCTGAAGATGACAGTTCCCCTTAAAAAAAAAAAAAGAGGAGTTTATAGAAACATAGAAGTTGACGGCAGATAAGGACCGCAAGGCCCATCCAGTCTGCCCATTTCTTTTTCTACCTTATAAATGTGCCATCGGCCTTTGCACTGTCAGTGGCCTATCTATTCATACTCATTTGTATTGCTCCTTTATGCCTATCCCATGCCTGTTTGAAGCCCTGCACTGTATTCATAGCCACCATTTCTTGAGGTAGGCCATTCCATGCATCCTCCACCCTTTCTGTGAAAAGAATTTCCTCACATTCCCCTAATAGGCCCCCTCTAATCTCATGCTGTGTCCTCTTGTCCTGCTATTTTTCTTATATTTAAACGTGTTAGACTCTTTCACCTTGTTAATGCCCTTAAGGTGTTTGAATGTCTCGATCATATCACCTCTCTCCCTCCTTTGCTCAAGGGTATACATATTGAGCTCTGTTAATCTGTCCTCATATGTCTTCTGATGCAGTCCCTGCACCATTTTGGTTGCCCTTCTCTGGACTGCCTCAATTTGGTTAATGTCCTTGTGAAGGTGTGGCCTCCAATACTGCATGCAGTACTCCAGATGGGGCCTAACCAGTGTCTTGTAAAGAGGGATTATTACCTCCCTCTTACGACTTGTGATACCCCTACTAATACACCCTAACACCCCCCCCTAGCCTTACCTACTGCTTTAGAGGTCTGCTTGGATGATTTCAGGTCATCAGTGATAGTGCCAAACCTCACCCATAAAAAGGGAGTGAAGGGCTCCTGACTCCTCCTGCCAACAAGAAAAAAAAAAAAAGAAAAGCTTTTTGTTTTTCTTCCTGGACTGGGTCAGTGGCCACCTTCCCTTCTTTTTTGTCCCCCCTTCTCCCTGCCCAGGGTATATCCCGTACAGGGTATATCCAGCATGTACCCTGGGCACTATCCAGTCTACCTCCACCGAGCAGATGCTTTGCCTGAGTACTGGTGGAGTGCATTTGTGTGAATCAATGTACGAGCTTCACACACGGTACATCCCTGTGGTTGCAGGAAGAAGCAGGGCATGTTCTTCCTCTCACGCTGTGTTTTTTTGGTTGGTATCCCTTGTGACCTCTCTCTGTGTATTGGGCTTTGCCCACTCTATTTGGAGCATGCCATAGGAAATAGCCACATCTGGACTATCTGCGACTGCTAGTCCTGCAACTCCTCTGTTCGCCAATCTTCTTAGAGAAAACAGGGTTGTGGGTTTACTCTCAGGTTTACTCACGCTTATCTGACAGTGCAGGAGCTATTATTTTGGAAGTCCAGGTGTCATTTTTCTATTTTTGTCCTATCGTTTGTAAGGGGGTCCCAAATTGGACTTCCCCTTTTTGCTTCTGCCAGCGCCATTGCCTCAGGGTTGCTGCCTTATCTTTTTACTTATCTCTGTCCATACTATTCTGGCTACTGGTAAGAGGCACTGACTTCTTTTTAGACCCACTACCCTTGTGTCACCTAGTAGATCCACACCTTAGTCTCTAAATTGGTTGTCGTGTTCTTATTGGTTGTTTATTTTATATCCTTTTACTATCCCTCTGGGCTAGAAAGTGCCCTTTTATTTTCTCTCCACTTTGTTTCTCTCCCTTGGTGAATAGAACTGAGGTGTGTGAGGGAGTCGATGATTATTCACCAGCATGTAGCACCAGGTAGCTACATGCTGCACGTGGCATTAATAGCCGACATTGGCTCCCGCCCTAGAAGGGAAAAAATCTCCCACAGGGTCCTAGTGCTTCCATCCCTGGACCCATATATGTGAATCAGTGGTGAAGATATTCAGGAAGATCAACAATTTCAGTGAGTATGTAATTTTCATTTCTAAGAGTGGTATATATTTCACATGCACACCACCCACCCAGCCTCCCCTGGCAAGTGGCACATGGATCCCTGCTTTCAGTGTGCAAAGATCTAACGTCTCTGGGTGGAACCAGAGAGTATACCACCTAGATGGTGAGCGGAGCTGACTTGAAGACATCTGTCAAATCAGACCATTCCAGTGGAACTGCCAGGGTGTGGATGTGAACTGTTTACCACTCCTAGAACTATGGTTACAGGTGAGTAACCTATATTTACTTACCTGAAACTAAGACCCTCAGTTTTGTGCAGTTCTTTTTTTTGTTTGTTTTGGCCCGGCATCCCTACCCCTATTCCGGGCTAAGGCTCAGCTCCTGCCAAGCACGCCACACAATGCCCTGGCTTACCCCCCCCCTTGGCGGGGCCGCCAGGTAGGTGCCCCCCCCAACAGTCAATGGTAATGTGCCTGGCTTACTCCCCCAGGGCAGGACCATGGGAGTGGGTCCCCCCCCCCGACAGACACTGGTGGCAGTGGGAACGGCAGCTGGGCAGGGCATCATGTGGGGGGCAGGATTTTTGTTGATGCTGGATGTTCCCAATGGAGGCGGGATGTGCAATGATGTCTGGTATCTGTCCCACCTCTGATATAACCTGGCACTGATTGTTGTGGGTCCCCCCAGCCTCTGCCAGGGGCTGCTGACATGCCGGACACTCCCCCCCCCCAGAGATGGAGAGCCACTCTATGGGCACTCGGTCCTTCTCCACCTGGCCTGCCCTCTGACTCCCAGGTCCGTTCTCGAACCCGAGATGTCTGCGTCGCACGCAGACGCCTTGCTGCTGCGCCAGCGGGATGAGTTTTCTGTGATTCTCTGGCACATGGCAGTTGCCGCAGAAATCAAGTGCAGCTGCAGAATTTGGGGCTGGCTGCAGAAATTACACAGAAACTGCCCCAGTAACTTAGATAGAGACTGCCCCCACTCTTTTCCCGCAATTACTCTGCCTGCTTGTAGCTTTATCAGAACTTGAATTCAACCCCACCCATCTCAGTCCCTCAGTCCCTCCCTACTCAGCCCTAAGAGCCCCCTTGAGTGACCCCATTTTTTTTTATATTGCCACCCTCTTTTTTGGTGGAAGCCTGCATGATGACCTGCTGCCTTTTCCTATCACTGCTAGTGGTGCAGAATGCTTGTTCCTCATGTCAGTAGTGCTTTCCTGGGTCCACACAAAGCTATTATTGGGTGGTATGAATCCATCATTTTGGTCTAGCAGTAATAGAAAGCAGGAGAGAATTATCGTATAGTGCTTGACCAAAAAAGGATGCCATTATAAAACAAGCATTCAACGCCGAATGTTCGCTGCTTGCATTGCTGTTGTACTGGTTCGTGCTTGTATGCAATTTTAATGTATATTTACAAAGGACAGACCAAAAGACATGCAGTATTTTCAGTAGTGTTCTCCTTTTATGCATTTTTAGATTGTATTTACCCATGATAGGCCAGCTGGGAGGCAGTATTTAATTTTTAGTGGGCTCCCATATTTTGACTCCAAATTTCCGACAGTCTTTTTATGACCTGAAGTTAACAGTAATAAAGTTATGAGTAAGTGTTGGAACAATTCAACGTTTCTTCATAACTTAGTTGTTTTTCACATTTTTACCCCAAATTTTCAAAATAGTCTTTTATGACCACTCCTTGTGAATATAACAGGTGTCATTTATAAAATAATGGCGGAAACATCATTTTGCACCATAAGTGTGAAAACACATCTTGGTCAGGGCTTGCAAAATGACAGCTGTCACGTTAATGCGGGGGTGTGAAAAATATGCTGTGATGAAAATTTGGGATCAATACATTGAAAACGATCAAAGTTACTAGTGTGCGTTGAAAAATGCCAACGTACGCTAATAACTTTGCTGTTTTTTTTTTTATATTTCTACTCCAAGTTTTCAGCATAGCTTTCTTATGACCCAACCTTGTGAACAAGTGTAAGCCTCCTTTGGGAGCTTACTAGTTAATTTATTATAGCCGGAGTGTCTGGAGCTGGGCCCTGCCTGCCTGCAGGTCAGCCTCAGCCCAGTGGGTATAAAAAGGGTTGGTTTTGGTGCGAAGGGAGAGAGTCCTGGTTAGAGAGAAGAGGAGGATGTGACCCGTGGAGTGTTTGGCTGTGAAGGGCAAGGTTACGTGCCAGGGTGAGCCATTTGCCACCCTGGCCTTCCACCCTCGAAGACCGGCAGAGAAGTGTAGCAGTCAGGAGCCCATGTGGGGTCTGGAGCTTGTATTGGGACCACCTGTGCTTTTTGGGGGAGCCAGAGCCCCGGAGGAAAGTCATTGGCCCACCTCATGCTCTCTGGCACCTGGGTGGGGCGGCACAGGTGGGTCTCTTGTATCCTCGTCTATGGACAAGAGCGAGAAAACCCTGAGCCAGGTCATTGGGGCAGTGTGGTGGTGGCAGTCCATGCTGCAGGGAGCACAGTGGTGGCAGCTTATCTCCCTTTTCTGGTGGCACTTTGGTCTGGCCTGGAAGCGTCTGGAAGTCTATGCAGCCTAAGTGCGGAAAGTGTATGGGTCTCCAGGGATCACCAGGGCCTTTCAGATGTTGCCCTGTGATGCTCAGAGCTGCACTGGCTTAGGATACAGGGGACTTGGCATTTTCTGTGGGGACTTTGCTAGTAGCAGAGAGCATCCAAGTTGGAGCTCCGGATTTAAACTACCGGTGCTGGGAGGTACTGCTCAATTTTCACAGCTACTCTACATTCTGTAGCTGCTAGTGCGGTGTGAGCCGGTAAAGTTGGCATTGATCTCTGAACTGTTTTGCCTACTGTTACTGTCGCTCCCACCAACATTGACATGATCCTAAAGCACACCTATTACTCTTCTGTTGCAGTCACCGGCTCCGACATTTACTATCATCGTCATTCCAGACAATGATGAAGAGTATAATCCTGACCCCTTGATATAGAGGAGGATTTGGAGGATGAAAGAGGGCATGATTCCTATGAGGGGGTTACCTTCTGGTTCTACCCACTCCTCTAGCAGCGAGGACTCTGTAGTATATGCCCCATAGGTCTCCTTCTCAGGATGCCTCTTTTCAGGTCTTGCTCAGATAAATCCAGGATGCCATGGGATTTGATGCTGAGGAGGAAGACTCCACTATAAGCAATGTAATGAAGTTATTGGAGGTTTCTATTGCACCCTCCATTGTCATCCCTCCTGTGTATTCTGCTTTTGAGGATGCTACATTTGCTTCTTGGCATAGGCCTAACACCTTGTCTGGAGTGCCTAGGAAGGCTGATAAGCAGTACCCTGCTCCGTCTGATAAGTCTTATTATGCTTCCCAGCCTGAAACAAATTCTGTGGTTATCATAGGTGCTCGTGATTGTTCTAGGGCCCCTAGACACATGAACACTTTGCCTCCTAATAAAGAATCCAGGAGACTGGATGTTATGGGCAAAAAGGCTTATGCCTGTGCATCCTTAGGCCTCAGAATTGCTAATTACCAGCTCTTCATGATTAAATATCAGAATAGCCTGAGGAAATCAGCTGTGTCTACCATTCAGGCCCAGCCTGATAGTCCTGCCAAGGCTGACTTGCTTAAAGCTGCTTCAGCAGGTGTAGTTACTGGTAAGAATCTCTTACACGCTGCATAGGATGCTTCCGATTTTTTCTGCCAGGGCTGCTGCCTCTGGCATATGCCTTTGAAGATATATTTCTGGCTTTGTGTGGCTGGGTTTGCCATTGATGTACATTAGGTGGTGCTGAATGCCCCTTTTAGGGGCTCCAGGCTGTTTGGAGGTAATGTTGAAAATGCTGTGCATGAGCTTCAAACTTTAAGAATGACCTTAAGGTCACACAAATCTCTGATCCCTCAGACTGCTATGGGGCATGGTAGGGGCTCATTTCATAAGCCTGCTGCCTGTGGTGACTGTACCATCCGTCAGCAGCCACATGCCTGTGGTGGAGGTCCCTTCCCCTCTGGGGCCCATGCAAAAGCACCTAAAGTTATTATTCAAGGCAGCACCCCTGTATCTTCTGACTCCACACCACCTCCCCCTCCACTGCTGTCTTCTGGTGGTACAGGTGGGAGGAAGATCTCCCTTCATGTTTAGAAGTGGGGGGAGATCACAGTGGACAAGTGGGTCCTGGAAATAGTGGAAAAAGAGGCATGCTTTGGAGTTGCTGTCTATCCTCCAGTACATCCTCTGCCTCATTGCCCTGTACACATGTGGGCTATCAAACCTGTTCCTCCCCGAGAAAGAAACAAAGAGTTCTAGTCCAGATACTTCCTGGTTTCCAAGTGGACAGGAGATCTGCATCCTATACTGGACCTGGAAGACCTAAACCTGTTCATCGAATACAAGAAGTTTCAGATGGTGTCTTTTCAGGCCCTCATCCCACTGCTACAAAAGGGGGATTGGCTCTGTGATCTGAATATGAAGGATGCATACCTTCATATCAAGATTCGCATATGACACAGGCAGTACCTCTACTTTATGCTGGAAGGAAGCCATTATCAGTTCTGAATGTTGCCCTTTGGCTTATCCTCAGCACCGTGGGTATTTAACAAATGCTTAACAGTTGTTGCAGTGGCCCTCCAGAGGGCAGGGCTTTATGTGTTTCCATATCTGGATGACCGACTCCAGAAGGCCCCATCCAGGGAAGAGAATCTGTACACATTGTCTAGTACGAGAGAGTTGTTAGAGGAAATGTGTGTCATGGTGAATGTGCAAAAATCTATACTCAGTCCTTGTGAGCACCTCCAGATATGTTGGTGTGGTGCTGGACACGGCGGTTGCAGTGCCTTCCTACCTACAGACATGGCAGAGGCCCTCTTTGCCCAGGCTCTGCTGATACACAAGCATGATTATGTGTCAGCTTGGATGACATTGTGTCTGCTGAGGCTGGTGGCTGTGGCCATCATTGCAGTTCCCTTTGCCTGCCTCCATATGCACATACTGCATTGCACTGTTCAGGCACAGAGGGATCAGCTGACTGACGAGTTGGAACAAATAGCCTCATCAGTGATCACATACCCCCTCCACCATGCTCTGGTATTGTGGATGGACCACCAGAACCTGTTACAGAGCATTCCTTTCTTCTCCATGACTCCGGTGCAGATTCTCACAGTGGATGCCTTGGGGACCAATTTGGTGCCCATCTAAGATCCTTTCAGACACATGGGTTTCTGCCATGCATTACATAAACAAGCAAGAGGGCATACCATCTTATCCCCTGTGCAGAGAGGCGATGAGAGTGTGGTACTGGGCCATGTCTCACAAACATCAACTGTCTGCCATGTTTCTTCCAGGTGTCCAAAACATCTTGGCAGACAGGCTAAGCAGGTGTCAGTCCCTATTGCATGAATGGGAACTGCTGACCTCCGTGGTAAACAAACTTTTTGCAAGATGGAATCATACAGAGTTGGACCTTTTTGCTTCCCCATACAGTGCAAAACTGCAGCATTTCTAATTCTGCACATGCGTTCCCTGATTCGTAACCAGCTCCACCATGGGACCTGAATTTCGTTCTTGAGAAAATTGACTTTGGGTTCTTTTTTCAGCCTACTGCAACCTGTGAGATGTGTTTCCTTTCATGAAGCACTGATCATTCAAGAATTAATCTTCACCACTGACTCCCACTTATGTGTCTGGGGCCAGAGGCACTAGGACCCTGTGAGAGCAAATTTTTGCAGGGAGGGAGCTGATATTGGTTACAGAGCACAGGGCCTGTGCACCTGTGCACCTGCACACCTGCACGTGGTGTTGCGACCCAGTCAGTAACCATCACCGGCTCCCTCACGCACCTCAGTTCTGTTCTTCCTTCCATTGAGTGGACACTGTGGGAGAGACAGTGCCTCAGTGAGTTTTGTTGTCCTTATTTAACCTCCAAGCTGACCTAAAGACACTGGAGGCCTGGCTCACATCCAACAGAATGGTCCTTACTGCAGGCAAAATGAAAGCTATGCTATTTGGTCCTACATCCCTAGGGCTGAATAGGTCCGGATTCCTACAGCTTAACTCTCTAGTGGGAACAAGCATAAATGTGGTGGACACCTTAAAGTACCTTGGGCTAATAATTGACCAAGGTCTCACTTTTAAGTCCCATGTAGACCATGTAAATAGGACCATACACTGTAAACTTGGCACATTATACCAGCTAAAAGACCAACTTATCCCGGGTGCAAGGCTTGCAATTGCCTCCAGTGTTTTGCTCCCAACACTTACTTATGCAGCCCCAGTAATACAGGGTATGCCTAAGCAAGAGTTCAACAGGCTGCAGGTACTGTACAACAAGGTAGTGCGGTTTGCTACCTGAAATCACCCAAGAAGCCACCCCTGCGATTCCCTTTCTCAGCTGCAGTTGCCTTCCTTTGCTTAGCGACTTCAGTACCCCCCTGCTCAGCCTTGCCTTCAAAATACTGAGTCCAGCAGCTCCCCCCAGCCTAAAAGGGATTATCTCCCGTAAGCACAACTCTCAGATGCTCAGAACCTCAGGACGGTCTTTACTAGTAACCCCCAAAGTTAGGACAAATGCCGGTGGCAGAGTCTTCTTCTTCACGGCCCCCTCCCTGTGTAATAATCTCTCACCGTCAGTACAGGAAGCCCCCTTCCTATCAAATTTTCACACTAGGCTCAAGGCTCACATGCTAGAGACCAGTACTTGCCACTGTCTAGGTATAGGGCAGTCTTTCCCCTGATCCAACAAATAATACTACCCCTCTCCCCTTTTACCCAAATAATTTCTCAGGCTTGTCTTGTCTCATAAAATCACTGCTTGTATGTTGAACATGTTCTCTGACTCAATTACTTAATGTGAAGTACTGCTTTTACTGTGTTACTGTCTTCATTGTTGCCTGGTTAGGAGTGTACCATCTCTGTAACAAGTTGTACCCAAAAATCTGTACCAAATAATATGTCTCTGTTCGGTATCCCAGGTCACCCCTGAAAAAGCGGCCTTACTGCCTTTACTGTGTTACTGCCTTTATTGTAACCTGGTTAGGATTGCACTAACTCTGTAACTTTTTGTACCCAACAATCTATACCCTATAACCTGTCTCTGTTTCTGTATCCTGGGTCGCTCCTGAACAAGGGACCTTCGGAGCTTAGTGGGCTCACCCGGTAATCAAAATTTAATAAATAAATAAATAAAGAGCATCTTTCTCGGTGCTGCAGAGAAATGAGAGGAAGCTCCCTTACCTCCGTGGGAGCTCCACTGTACAAAAAAACAGCTTTTGGAATTATACCCCCTGAGGGAAGGGAAGGGATTGTAAATTGCCCCAGAGGGGCTAGCAGTGCAGTCCCTTTCCACTTCCCTGTTCCTGGCCATGCGCCATTTTATGATATGACAATAGGGAGAGCGTGGGGGCACGCTCTGTTGAAATGTATGGAATGTGATTTTAAAGCAATTTTTGGGCCGTTTAAGTGGCCAGTTGGTAAAACTGGACCCAGGGTTCAGCTAGGAAGACTCTTGTTGAACCCTGGCTCCAGTTTTACCAAATGGCCACTTAAATGGGTGAAAAATGTGCTTTAAAATCACGCTCCATATGCTTCAATGGAGCGCGCCCCCGTGCTCTCCCTATTGCCGTGTCATAAAACGTCAGAGCATGGGGGCATGGCCAGCAACAGGGAAGTGGAAAAGGATCACGCTACTAGCCCCCTCGGGGACAATTTACAATCTCTTCCCTTCCCTTGGAGGCATAATTCCAAAAGCTGTTTTTTGTACAGAGGAGCTCCTGTGGAGGTAAGGGATCATCCTCTTATTTTGGGGAGAGTATTAAAATTACAAAGAATGGTTCTCTTTAAAGTTCATCACTACCTTATTTTCTTTGCTGTGCCTTCTGTTATTTTTTCATTAAGAAATGCTGAAGCCCAAGAAGAAGAGGGCTGAGAAGTCAAAGAAAGTATAGTTGCCTCCTATTATGTGTCAGTGTCCCCCTGTGGGAAGCACATGGCTGTGATGGACCGTGTTGTATGGCCTGTTTTGGCCCAGAGCATGTCATGGATGTGTGCAGTGCCTGTTTCTCTATGGACCGCCGTACCCTAGAGGTTGGCATGATGAGGTGGGGTCATCCGACCCCTACTTTAAGAGGTAGGTGCTGCAAATGTAGGGCCAAGGCACAGATGCTAGGCCTTTCCTATGGGCATCCTCCTGTGGCCTCTGGATCTAAGAAGGCACATGGTCCTCCTCAACCTCACCGTACTGAGCTATCGGAGGCCCTGGTGCATGGGTCTGGTGGACAGCTGACTATTTCAAGGCAGTCAGCTGCAAACCCACCACAGTCTGTCTGCCCTGGGCAGCAGACATCCACAGTGGTGAGGCCAAAGCTGTATGCTTGGCCTAATCCAGTGGGAGCCTCTGTGCTGTTGTCTGGTGTTGCCTGTGCTGTTGTCACCAAGCACAGTAATTCAGAGGCACTGGAGATAACACCAGGCCACCCTCTGACATCTTTTACTGTGTCAGAGTAGGGACCGGCACTGGGGCAGTTGTTCTTCAAGTTGCTGAGATGGAGGTCATCATTTCCCCTGGTGCCACTAGCAACACTGAGGGGGAGGACAGTGCCGATGACAGTTGTGATGATGGCCATGGTTTCAGTCCTGGGCCCAGCACTGAGTGCAATGATGATGATGGTGTCGTCTCCAACCATCTTGCTGCTTGTGACACCAGGATAGGCTCTGGTGCCGTTTATGGCAGCAGTGCCAGAGATGACTCAAGTTGATGCTGGAGCTGATGCTGAGCCTGACACTGGATGAACCCATCTCCAACGATGGTGGTGGCACTGGCTTAGAGTCTGATGGCAGCCCAGAGGCAGGGTTCTCCCAAGAGCCGCTGGACAACACCGCCACCAATGAGTACTGGGGCCGCCCTTCGGGGGCTGTACGGCTCCGCTCTCTTTAGCTGGGGGTGTCCTCCACGGACACCGTTCGGGTCACTTCTCTGATGTAGGGGGATCTTTTATGGGCGACTGCCAGGTCCTCCCCTTGGGCAAGGTCCCCTCTGCAGTGCCACAGCCCAGTTGGAGGCCCTCGAGACTCTGAGTCTTCTCCCCCTCTGAGGCCTCACCATTTTTTAGGAAGGTTGCCCGTGCTCATACGCCCTGAGGGGCCACTAACATGGGAGCAACACAGAGGGTTTGTTGGTGCCCTGGATAGCTTTCATAGGGATTTTGACAGAGCTCAGTTCTGGCCCTTATTCCCCACACCAGCAGCCTCTGGGGTCAGTGCCTCATCCCCAGCGACATCCTCTTCTGAGAACAGTGAATCATTTTTCCACCTGTCCTCAGCTGCTGAGTACTTTCTGTACCAGTGATTCTTGGTGGAGAAGCTCCAGGCACTTGACACTGGTTCACACTCAAGCCACAATCCAGCATCCTTGCTGTTGGAAATCCTTGGGGTTCATAATGTGGATACAGTTGTCATCCTTCCATGGCCTGTAGCCTGTGAGGAGGCAGCAGGGGCAGTGTGGAAGCATAGACAACACAGGTTGGTGGCTTGCAGTACACCTCAGGATGGAACTCAAGCAGAAACACATAGTGCAAAGAAACAGGAACCCTCATCTGTACATCCAGAACTCTTGGAAAAAAAAATTGGCCAAACCTTGGAGCAGTTAATTATCCATTTATAGGAGCAACAAAACACCGTAGTAGCACCCCCACTCATGCTTGCATCAACATTTCATGTCACTCTGATGCTCTGTCAAGACGTCCTTGAGGTTCCTTATGGTGACACGGTTGTCATTGCTACGTGGCCTAGAGCTCGCGAGGAGGCATCAAGTGCAGTGTGGAGGTGTCCTTTTCTTGTTTACCAACCCCAAGGGACCTGTCGTCTGGTACTGTGCACACACAGGGCCAGCAAGTGCAGTACTTCAGCACTCTTCAGGGGCTGGAAGTACTGCAGAACCCATTGGGGCCCCAGTGCCTCACATATGATTGACCTCATGAGGCAGATTCCGCTTAGACAGATGCCTTTAGTAGGATGGTGTTTACCTCATCATGCACACTCCTGTGCATATCCACATACCAGGCACATCGGATGGCCTTCAGACTTCCCCTTTGGTTGCAGCTAGGTCAGCTCTTAGCCGCTATGCCTCAAAACAAACTAGTCAAGCAAACCAGTATCTTTTTTTGCTCGTGACCTGGAGATAGCGTGGCACCAGTCAGGGGCATCATATGATGCCAGTGTGGTGGCCTCCAGGTTAGCAGGAACTGCAGGTTGCCTCAGGTGGTTGACATGGCTTCGCCTTTCCCAAATGGGACCTTGGACCCAGCATAAGGTCCTAAATTTGCATTTCCAGGGTTCTCATTTCTTCTTCCTTAGGGTCAGGTGGCAACTGTGGGGCGCCTTTCTGCTCATGTGCCATAGGAGCCCCCAACTAGCCCTGACCAGTCTCTAATATCACCAGATCTGTAAGGAGCCCCTGCCCTCAGATGTTCTCCCCCATGCAGAACACTGAGCGTATCTATTTACCCTCAGTGTGCACCAGCTCCTCCCTCAGAAGAATGGACAGCTTGGTACTCAGTCACGTAAGTGGGAATCAGTGGTGAAGATTTATTCCAGGAAGATATGAAGATTATATACTTAGCATAATTGCTGATCTTCCAGAATATCTTCAACATTGATTAC
The DNA here is from genome assembly GCA_016271365.2 of Neoceratodus forsteri. Taxonomy (NCBI): domain Eukaryota; kingdom Metazoa; phylum Chordata; order Ceratodontiformes; family Ceratodontidae; genus Neoceratodus; species Neoceratodus forsteri. Next base: position 1,540,947,001 of record CM057456.1, on the reverse strand, counting down.
CATCCCCCACTCTGACAGAGTCATGGCCTCTGGGCAAGCTCAACCTGATGGTGCTGGCAGCACCTCAGACTACTAGACATCTCCCCAGTTGCACTCCCTAGGGAGTGTTGTCTTCTTATAAAATATATAAAAAGGGAGTTGGGAACTCATACCAGATGACCACTTTCACCCCACCAAAAAAAAAATAAATAAAAATGGGTTCATGGTCTCTTTGGGGCCCTCCCACCAGCACCCAAAATTTTTTTTAAAAAAGCTTTTGTGGAATGTGGATCTTCCTGGACATAGTCTCCACCACTCATTCACACTAATGGAAGTACGCCGGAGGCTCTAGGACCCAGCGGGAGCCAAACTTTTTCAGGAGGGCCAGCGCCGAGATGGAGCCGCGAGGAAGTGGCACCACGAGCTAGGCTTGCGTAGTATAGACTATCTCAGCATCGACCCTCCAACCATCTCAGTTCCTTTTTTCCCGCCATCGAGTGCGCTTCAGTGACGACGTCGCTTGCCCGCCGGGAGTCGAGCTTCGAACTTGCAGCTTAGTTTTCAGTTTTATTATTTTGTATTTTATCACAAAAAGTACCGATTACATTTAATAAAATTACTTTTGTACAAGAAGAAGTCTTCAGCCGACCATGAGTGGAGCAGGTGACGGTAGGGAGACTTCGTATGAAAGCTGTTCAGTCAGCCGGGTCGGGTCTGGTCCGTCGCCCTCTCCGGAGGGGGGGTCTGACAACGGGTGGTCCAGTGCTCAGGTGGGGATGGCCCCAAAGCATAAAAAGAAACAGTCCCATTCATGGCACCGTTAGGCCTTGAGTTCTTCTTCGGCCCACAGGTCGAAGAAGAAATGGCATCACTTGAGGTCACCCTCTGGTACGTCTGCGCGCAGACGGTCTGTTGTTGGGGTCTGGGCCCAGTCTCCGCATCTTTTGGAGTCTCCGGTTTCTGTCTCTGACTGCCGGTTTCTTCAACATCTGAGCCCCTCACCGCCTATTGGAGGAGCTTCTGTTGAGCAGTTTCACCATAGGGCCGCTCTTATGGAGCAGTGGGCTCAGAGGTTGTCCCGACTGCCCGAACGAACTGGCCAATCCGTCGCCAGGGCCTTTGGGCCTGTCAGTTTCAGATCAGCAGGTGGGGCAGTTAGGACTTCCTGATTCACGTGGCGCCTTCCTCGGTGCCGTCGACTCCACGCTCCGGTGTCTATCCCCTTCACATGGCTACAGCGCAGGGGTCCACACCGATGCCTTTATCTCCTGCCATTTTTCATTCTTTACCTTCAAATCGCAGTTCAGACTTCTGTGGGTGCCACTGCCTGTGGTGCCAGCTTCTCCGGTATCGAGGTCCTTTTCCAGCGCTGCATGTGGTGTCGGCGCCGTTCGTGGTGCCATATGCCCTGTTGGCACCGTCCTAGGCGCTAGGGTGGTGTCGGCACTGTGTGCAGTGCCGGAGGTGGTCGACGCCATGGTGGTCGGCGCTGTGGTGGTTGGTGCCGTGGTGGTCAGCGCCATGATGGTCAGAGCCATGGTGGTCAGCACCGCGCTCCCTGTCAGTGCCATGCATGATGCCGTTTTCTCTGTTCTCAGCACCGCTCTCTTCCATGGCACTGGGGGGGGTTGACGGTGTCGCATAGTTTACAGAGGTTTTCGACTCCTATTGTGTCTCCTCCTCTTCTTCCTCCTGGTTTTCATTCCTTTCCTGTCTATACAGTCCTCCCAGACTGTCAGGAGATGATATTGAGCCTGATCCTGATCTTTGGCTGGGTGATGATGTTCATGCCGATTCTGCCCTGGGGCAGGGATCAATCCTCCTGCAGAGCCTGTGGTGGAAGACCTTTCTTTTAAGTCTCTGCTCAAGAACTTAAATTCTACTCTTTCTCTCCGGACCAGGGAAATTGATCCTGGGAAGCTTCTGCGCCTCCAGTATCTGCATGTTCCGGAAGTTCCTATGGATTTAATCCCTCCGGTACAGCCCTCTTTCGAGACTCTTTTCTAGATGGTGTAGAAGAATCCGGCTCTTATTCCCTCTGTGGCCAAGTCCATAGATAGGAAATATGCCCCTTCCAAGGATCGCCCCATCTTGGCCTCACAGGCCTTTGCTGATGCCTTTGTGGTCCTGGCAGAGAATGATAAGGCTGTCCTTCCTCTGGAATCCACAGCCTATCCTATAAACAAAGAATCTCACAAGATCAACACCTTGGGTAAAAGCGGGTCTTTATTGCCTCAACTCTGGGCATGCGTATTGCTAGCCACCAGGGTTATTTTTCTCAGTACGAGTATGTTCTTTGGCATTCGCTCAAAGCAACGCCAGTAGCTCTGCCCGAGTCAGAGGTTACCTTAGAGCTACCACAGACCATAACTAGAGGTATCGAGTCCAATAATCAACAGAGTAAAGCTGCAATGGACACTTTTTGATTCCGCTTCTAGAGCGGCGGTGGCTGGCAGTTGCACCCATCACCATTCCTGGCTGCATACTTCAGGCTTTACAAATGATGCCTAACAAAAAGTCATGGCCTTACCCTTCAACAGTATGTATCTGTTTGGGCCTCAGGTGGAACAAGCACTAGAGTCCACTCAGAAGACTCAGTCCTCAGGGTAATCCGCGAGGGGTACTCTCTCAATCTGTCAGAACCCCCCCCCGGATCATCCTCCCAAGCGACAGCCCAGGCTGTCTGCTGTGCAGTCAGACCTTCTTGCTCCAAGGTGCAAAGCCTTCTGAACAACAGGGCAGTAGAAGCAGTTCTGCTGGATCAACGAAACAGGTTTCTACTCCCATTATTTTCTGGTTCCAAAGAAATCTGGTGGCATGCGCCTTATTCTCGATCTCAGAAAGTTAAATTCCTCTACAAGGGAAAGATCGAGATGATAGCACTTGGTACCCTGCTACCTTTGATTCATCAACATGATTGGCTAGCCTCCCTGGACATGCAGAATGCCTACCAACTCATTCTCATGCACCCAAAACACCACAAATACATAGGTTTATGGCATTGGGTCAACACTATCAATTCAGAATCCTGCCCTTTTGGCCATCCTCGGCTCCTTGAGTTTTTACAAAGTGCTGTGCAGTTCTCACGGCACATTTAAGGAAACTTGGAATTCAAGTATTCCCATATCTGGATGACTTGCTTCTTGCAAGTCCCTCCAGACAAGAGACTCTGGAGGCCGTGGCCACTGCCTCAAATTTCCTCACGTCCATGGGAGTCCTGCTAATCCTCAAAAAGTCGCAGTTGCAGCCCTCCCAGAAGCTTCTATTCATAGGAGCCCTTCTGGACACTTCCTGCGAAAAAGCCTTCCTTCCGGAGGACAGCAGGAGCGATATTCTTCAGATGGCCTGCTTCTCCAAAGAGAACAGCTCAGTTCAAGCGCTCTTGATGCAGCGGATGCTGGGTCTCATGGCATCCTCAGTTTTCACTGTTCCCTTGGCTTGTCTCCACATGAGAACCACTCAGTGGATGCTTAGTACTCAGTGGTCACCAACCACTCATCCTCAGTCCTTTCACATCAAGGTTACAGAACCTCTGAAACGATCCCTCACCTGGTGGTCTCAAGAGGACAAACTTCTCAAAGAATATCCCTTCACCCCTCTGGATTCTCAGATCTCCATTACCACTGACATGTCCCTGATTGGCTGGGGAGCTCTCTGCCAGGATCTCCACACCCAGGGCACTTGGTCCCAGGATGAGTCTCAACTCCACATAAACATCCTGGAGATTAGAGCCATCTTCTATGCAGTCCAAATTTTGAAGGACATACTCTGTCACAAGAACATTCTCCTTCAAACGGACAACAAGGCAGTGATGTACTACATCAACAAGCAGGTTGGTGCACATTCTTACCCATTATGCAGGGAAGCAATGAGAGTGTGGAAATGATGTCTGGAGCACAAAGCTCTGATTCAGGTGGTTTACCAGCCAGGAATACAAAATGAGCTGGCAGACCATCTCAGCAGAACGGAGACAGATCTTCACAAGTAGTCTCTCAACTTAACCGTCGTTCAGTCACTCTTTGAAGAGTGGGAAACTCTGGTTCTGGACCTTTTTGCGTCCCCACTCAATGCAAAACTGCCTCTCTTCTGTTCCAAAAATCCAGGACCTGGCATTTTTTGTCAGGATGCATTCAGGCTGCAGTGGAGAAAACACTTTCTTTACAAATTTCCTCCTCTCCCCCTAGTTCAGAGAGTACTGCTCAAATTGTAGCCACGATGGGAGGGCAGAAAGATTCTCATAGCCCCATTTTAGCCTCATCAGATCTGGTTTCCTCTAATCACCAGACTGTCGGAAACCTCTCCGAATCCGCTTCCCCTTAAGACGAACCTTCTGACCCAGGGCTCTGAAGTTCATCCCAAGCTGAGGTCTCTTCACCTTCATGCATGGCTCCTGAGGAGATAGAGACAAACAGGTTTAATGTTTCTTGTAGCGTTTCAGATATTCTTTTAGCTGCACGCAAGCCAGCTACCAGGAAAACCTACACAGCTAAGTGGAAACGTTTCTCTATCTGGTGTGCAAAATCCTCTTGGAATCCTTTTTCCTGCCCACCAAATAAAGTCCTGGAGTATCTCTTAGACCTCTCAAACACAGCCACACAGGTCTGCCATACTCTACAGTCAAGGTTCATCTTGTGCAATTTCCGCATATCATGAGCCAGTACATTCCATGTCTTTGGTTCAGTTACCTGTAGTTAAGAGGTTTCTTAAGGTTATTCTGCATACCAGACCACCTGTTAGATGTCCAGTTGCAGCCTGGGACATTAACCTTGTTCTAGATATGCTCACTCGTAAACCTTTCGAGCCTCTAGCCACTTGCAACGGCCTTCCTGGTGGCCATTACTTCTGCTCGTAGACTATCAGAAACACACGCTTTGGTCACAGACACACCCCCACCCCTGTATACTGTATTTCACAAAGACAAAGTAGTTCTTAGGACTCGTCCTAAGTCCCCTTCCTAAGCTTGTCTCAGAATTTCATCTAAATCAACCTTTAGTCCTTCCTATCTACTTTGCCAACTTCCAGAATGAGGGAGAGTGTACCCTTCATTCCCTGGCTGTAAAAAGAGCTTTGCGATTCTATCTGGACAGAAAGAAATAAATTCGCAAGGCTCAACAACTGTTTGTCTCCTTCGGCACGACCCGGCTGGGTCAGCCTGTTGCTATCAGGTGCATTTCAGTGTGGCTGGTGGCATGTCTTCGCCACTGCTACTCCATGGCACAGGTCAAGTTGGAAAGCAGAGTGTACGCTCGCTTTACCAGAACAGTCGCAGCATCTCTGGCAGAAATTCGTAATGTCCCCATTGCAGACATTGCAATGCGGCTATCTGGAACTCTGTGCACACTTTTGTTAAGCACTGTGCCTTGGATGTTCATGCCAGATAACATCAGTCATTTGGCAGGACAATTCTTAATGGACTTCTTTCCTAAAAAGTGAGCTCCTTTCTCTCCTGCCGCCCATCTCAGGGGATTATTTAGCACGGTACTCTCCAATTAGTGTGAATGAGTGGTGGAGACTTTATGTCCATGAAAATATGGAAATTACGTACCTACCATAATTCTTGATCTTCTTGGACGAAGTCTCCGCCACTCATTCACATGCCCATCCACCATCCCCCGAGCTCACTTCTCTGTTTCTGATCTTCACCCCTTCAATGTTGGGTTGTGAAGACTTTGTGTTTTGACCCTTCTTACATGGGTCATTCAGCCTCTCTTATGTCCAATAGTTAGGTTAGTCCTTCTCTAGGTTAGTTACACTGCACCTCCTCAGGAAAAAAGGTACTGAGGCGGTTGGAGGGTCGACGTCGAGATCGTCTGTATTGCGCGAGTCTAGCTCGTAGTGCCACTTCCTCGTGGCTCCATCTTGATGCCGGCCCTCCTGAAAAAGTGTGGCTTCCGCTTGGTCCTAGCGCCTCTGGCGTACTCCCATTAATGAGAATGAGTGGTGGAGACTCTGTCCAAGAAGATCAAGAATTGCAGTAGGTACGTAATTTCCATTTCTTTCCTCTCTTACATGTCCTCTTTCTTCCTGACCGGGGTGTATTACTTCTGTGAGTATATCCCTATTAATTGCTAAATGCAGCATGTGCCCCTGGGCACTGCCCAGTCAAACTCCACCTGGCAGCTGCATTGCATGTGGGAAGTGCTATGTGCCCTTTGGATCAACTACTCTAGCCTCTACACAGGGTACATCCCTGTGGTTGCGGGAGAAGCAGGTCATTTTCTTTTATGACACTGTCTTGGTTGGTATGCCTCTTTCTTTCTTGTGTAACTAGGCTGTTGGCCCACTACCAGAAATGCCTGGGGAGATGAATCCATCTCGACTACCTTGGACTATCCAGTCCTGCAGCCCCATATGCACCCTAGGTTCCTCATTTCTTCTTCCCCAATGCAGGAAAGATGAGCATGGTTAACTGATGAGTTCAGTCAGTCCTCTATCTGGTAGCATAGAGTTGCCCCTTTTCACGGCTGCAATGGGCATAGCCCTGCAGCCGTCTTGCGAGCACATAGAGAAAAGGGAGCTTTCCGGATACCAACTGGACTTGTTAAATAATGAAGGTGAACAGCAGTCACTGCACGTTCACAGCACTATTTTGCCTATCGGTACCAGCAGAACATGGCACTGTCTGCTGTGTCCAAGATGGTGGTGGAGTTCTGTGTGCATGAGTGATGACTTCCGCATGTGCACTGAACTCCGGCGGCATGGCGGCACAGTCCATCATTTCTCTGCGCATGCGCAAGCCATCACGCATGTGCACAGAACTCCAGCACCATTTTGGACACGGTAGACAGTGTTGTGTTCCTCCCTCAGCTTGGCTGCAGCTGTACCGGCTCTGGCCAGAGTTTGTTTTTCCAGGAGTCTGTGTGTCTCATTCCTTTTTTGGCACATTGTGCCATCTTATTTACAAGGTGGTCCCAGTTCTGGACATCCTCCTCATGCTTTTGTCACAGCAACATGCTCAGGGCTGCTGCCCCTTTTCTAGGACCACTTTCCATCTGTCTGGCTAGTGATGTGAGGCTCTTGCTCTATACTCAACTATCCTTTGTGCCATCTAGTGTGTCCTGTTCTTTATCTCTAGGTTGGTAGTCGGGTTTTATTTTGTTGTTTATTTTGTCTCCTGTATCCTTTCCTTATCCCTTTGTACTAGAAAGTCTCCAGTCCTCTCTTAGAAAATGGGTTTGAAATTTGCCAGTCTTTGATTGGCCGAGCCCCTTGCCATGGTGGGCATTTACAGTGCCTTCAGAAAGTATTCGCCCCCTTGGATTTTGTCACATTTTGTGATGTTGCAAACTCAAATTAAAATACATTTATATGGGATTTTTTTGTTACGTAGCTACACAAATTACTCTATAATGTCAAAGTGGAATGAAACTTCTGGAATTTTTTGTACATGTAATTTAAAATAAAAACCTGAAATGTCTTAATTTGATAAGTATTTACCGCCTTTGCTATGACACTCCAGACTGAGCTCAGGTGCATCCAATTTCCCTGTGAGATCACTCTAAAACTTGAATGGAGTCCACCTGTGGTCAGTTCAAATGGTTGACATGATTTCAGAGGAAATACACCTGTCTATATAAGGTCCCACTGTTGACAGTGCATGTCAGAGCAGAAACTCTACCATGAAGACCAAGGAGCTGTCCGTAGAACTCCGTGATAGAATTGTGAGGAGACATAGATCTGGGGAGGGGTATAAAAACGTTTCTATGGTGTTGAAAGTTCCCAGGAGCACAGTCAAGTCCATCACTAGGAAATGGAAAGATTATGGAACCACCCAGACTCTTCCTAGAGCAGGCCATCCTCCCAAACTGAGCAACCGGACAAGAAGGACCTTGGTCAGGGAAGTGACCAAGAACCCAATGACCACCCTGACAGAACTACAGAGTTCCATGGCTGAGATGGGAGAATCTGTCCAGAGGACAACAATCTCTGCAGCACTTCACAGATGTAGCCTCTATGGGAGAGTGCCTAGATGGAAGCCACTCCTGAGAAAAGGCCACATAATAGCATGCCTGGAGTTTGCAAGAAGGCACGTGGCAGACTTTGAGACCATGTGGCAAAAGATTCTCTGGTCTGATGAAACAGAAATTGAACTCTTTGGCCTGAATGCAAAGCGCTATGCCTGGCGCAAACTGAACACAGCTCATCACCCATGTAAAACCATCCCTACCATGAAGCATGGTGGTGGCAGCATCATGTTATGGGGATGCTTTTCAGCGGCAGGGACTTGGGCACTTGTCAAGATAGAGGGAACAATGAATGGAGCCAAATACAGGCACATCCTTGAGGAGAACCTGCATCAGTCTGCAATAGACCTTGGACTGGGGCGAAGATTTACGTTCCAACAGGACAACGACCCCAAGCATACAGCCAAAGCAACACTGGAGTGGCTTCAGAACAAGAAGGTGAATGTCCTTGAGTGGCCCAGCCAAAGCCCAGACTTGAATCCCATTGAGAATCTGTGGAAAGACTTAAAGATTACGGTTCACGGCTCCCATCAACAGCCGGAGCTTGAGCAAATCTGCAAGGAAGAATGGGCGAAAATCCCCAAATCCAGATGTGCAATGCTGATACAGACATACCCAAGAAGACTCAAAGCTGTAATTGCTGCCAAAGGCGCTTCTACAAAGTATTGACTCAGGGGGGTGAATACTTAAGTAAACAAGATATTTCAGTTTTTAATGTTTCATAAATTTTTGTTACACAATATAAATATTTTTGCCCCATTAAATTGTTGAGTATGCTGTGTGAATCAAGGGGGAAAATCATTTCAATGCATTAAACATTCTGGTAGTAACACAGCAAAATGTGACAAAATCCAAGGGGGGGGTGAATACTTTCTGAAGGCACTGTATGTGGCAACAGAGACAGGGAAATAACGAGTCCCATTGCCCTGTGTCCTATTACCAGATGGTATCCTGGTGCCTTAGAATAAAAAAAAAAATGGACTGCAGCCTTTTTCCTCACTTACCACCCCCAACCCCACTGTGGCAGTTTCTATGTTAAAATTATAAATGGCAAGCCTAATAAAAAGATAAATGTAAAACTTCAACAAAACAAAATGAATGCATATCACAGCAGTTATTTAAAAGTGATTAGCAGTTCAGCTTCTAAACTCCCACTGTCAGGTGCGCTTGCTCACACATCTCCGCTACCGATGGCCAACCACAAATTAATACAGGCTTAAAGTATAAACAGCAAGCCTAAAAATAACTTTGAAAATACAAAAAAAAAAAAAAGAAAGTAGCCATATCTCTGTGTTTCTGTGCGTCCAGTATAAAGTAATGGTGCTAGCATGTTGCATGTTTAGCGCGACTCAATTAACAACTTTGTTTGACTGTGTTCCTTCCCAGCTCACCCTAGCTCAACCCCTGCTGGACCCAAGAAACTTCTTATTTTTTTCTAAAATATAAATCACCAGCATAGCCACTACACTTCCATGCCCAATCTCACCGTGTGTCCTCTGAGCCACCATCCCGCTGCAGTTCAACTCCGTTCCTGACTGTGGTACGGTCTCCCAATCAGACTAACACAAAAATAAATTAATTAAACAGACCATCAGAGAGCATCGGGGAGAATAGGGATGATGGTTCAAGATGTGGGAAGGGTTAAACAAAGAAGTAAAGTAAAAGGAAACTGCGAATGAAATGCTGCAGTGCCCTCTACTAGAAACTATATCAGTAGAAGGAACTTTGTAGTCTTTATTTTTTAAATAGTACATAAAAATGTCACATGTACCCATTTTCTAAACACAGTAATACCCTCCAGGGTGGGCGGTATGGACTATACTGGACCTTCCAGGGGCTATAAGGCCTTCCACCTGCTGCATTGGGCCTCATTAGGCCCCTGAGCAGTCCGGTTTAACCCAGTACTGCCCACCATGTTGAATATTATTGCGGGCTTATTTTTTCTCCACTTTGCTTTTCTCCTGGCAAACAGAACTGAGGTGAGTGAGGGAGCCGATGACACTTATTGGTTTTAGCATAACACCGTGTGCGGTTGTGCAGGTGCTGTACTCTTTAGCTGACATCAGCTCCCTCCCTGCAAACAAATTGCTCCCGTAGGGTCCTAGTGCCGTTGGCCCCAGACCCATAAGTGGCAATCAGTGGTGAAGATATTCTGGAAGATGATAAATGCGTGATTTTCATTTTTTGGTTGCTATGACTTCAGCTCATAGAATTTCTAAGATATTCTGGAAGATGATAAATGCGTGATTTTCATTTTTTGGTTGCTATGACTTCAGCTCATAGAATTTCTGAGCTTCAGGTTCTGATGCACAAGCCTCCGTAATTGATTTTCTATGAGGACATAGTGACTTTGGGGATCAATCCTCGTTGTCAACCAAAGGTGGTCTCTGATTTTACATTAACTCAGACCATACACCTTCCCATGTATTATCCAGAGCATGCTAACAAGGGTTAAGCATTGCTCCGTACACTTGGTGTATATAGGACACTACATTTCTACCTTGATAGCTCCAAGAACTGCAGAAAGTCTTCTCAGCTTATTTCATTCACCGCTGGGAGAGACGGCACCCATCTGACTAAACAGTGCCTGTTCAAATGGCTGGCTAACTATCATTTTGTGTTTATAGGAAGTTCGGTACTGTCCGTGGCTACTTTACACATGGTATGGACACTTTTGTTGCTTGCTTTTTAGAATGATCTTCCTGGACATAAAGTCTCCACCACTCATTCACACTGATGGGACTATGCCGGAGGTACTAGGATCGAGTGGGAGCCAAAAATCTTCAGGAGGGCCGGCACCTAGGTAGGGCCGCCAGGAAGTGGTGCCGTGAGCTCGGCTCGCACCGTGCACGCTACCTCAGTGCCGACCCTCCAACCTCTTCAGTTCCTTTTTTCCCGCCAATGAGTGTGCTTTAGTGACGATGTCGCTCACCTGCTGGGAGTCAAATCTTCACATCTATACAACAGCAGCTAAGTCATTCAGTTTTAATTAGTTTAGTATATTCTTCATTTATATATTTTTTAAAGTTTTTCTTTTTTGCAAGAAAGAACAGAGAAGTTTTCCTCAGCCCACCTTCAGCAGAGTCGACCATGAACGGTAGGGATACTTTGCATGAAAGCTGTATTTCCAGCAGGGCTGGGTCTGGTCCGCCGCCCTCTACGGGGAGGGGGGTTCTGACTACGGGCAGTCCAGTGCTCAGATGTAGGAAGGGCAGTCCTGTCAAAAGCACAAAAAGAAGCAGACCCATTCCCAATCTTCGTCGTGAACCCGGCACCGCTCAACCTCGAGTTCTTCTTCGTCCCACCGGTCGAAAAAGAAACGGTACTGCTCGAGGTTGCCCTCTGGTAGGTCTGCATGTCGATCGTCAGTTGCAGAGGACAGGAGGCCAACTCTGACATTGTTGTGGGTCTCCTGCGGCCTCTGTCCCTGGCAACCAGCAGCTTTGACTCTGAAGTCCCTCCCCACCCCCTGGGGGGTCCTCCAGTGAGCAGTTTCATCATTGGGCCGCTCTTATGGAGCAGTGGGTTCGGCGGTTGTCCTGACCTCCCGAGCTGGTGGGATCAGTCCCGGGGCCTGGGGCTTCAAACCCTTGAGTGGAGCAGTGGGGTCAGTCTTGTAGTGCAGCACCTTTTTCAGTGCCGTCGACGTCACGCTCTTGTGCTTTTCCCCCTCATATGGCTGCAGCGCAAGGGCCAGCACAGGTACCTCCTTCTTCTTCTCAGGTTTTTAGATCTTCATCCTTGGGTGCCCCTGGGTTTGGGTTGGGGGCCCTGAGTGCCCGTGCGGTGTCGGCCACAGTGCCGCCTTTGACCCCGGTCATGGCGGTGCTGCAGTCGGTGCCGCATGTCGACGCCATGTTCAGTGCTGTTTCCTGCACCAGTGCCACCTTGGATGCTGGGTTCCTCGACTCCAATTCGAGGAACACCCCCTCCTGCGCTCTTTCCTTCCTTTCCTTTATATACTATCCCTCCTGGACTAGTAGAAGATAATATTGAACCTGATCCTGTTCTACGATTGGGAGATGAAATCGACGAGGATTCTTCCTTTGGAGTGGAAAGTAAGTCCTCTGCTGCAGCAGAGTCTTTGGTCAAGGACCTGTCCTTTAAGTCTCTACTGAAGAACATGTATTCCATTCTCTCTCTCTCTCCAGACATCGGAGGTGGATCCTGGGATGCTATTGCGCGTTCAATATCTGCATGTTTCAGAGATCCCTGTGGAACTGACTCCTCCGGTACAGCCTTCTTTCAAGACTCTCTCACAGATGGTGTGGGATAAACCAGCGCTTATTCCTTCCATGGCTAAGTTCATAGAGTACACCTCCCCTTAGGATCGACCGATCCTGGCCTCTCAAGCCTTTGTGGATGCCATTGTGGTCTTGGCAGAAAATGACAAAGCTGTACTCCCTCAGGAATCTACAGTTTATCCGATAAATAAAGAATCCCAGAAGATCGACACCCTAGGGAAGCGAGTCTTCACCTCTGCTACCCTAGGAATGCATATTGCTAGTTACCAGGGCTGCTTCTCACAATTTGAGTATACCCTCTGGCATTCGTTGAAAATCTTAGTCGAAGCTCTTCCACAGTCGGATGCTGCTTCAGAGCTTCTTCAACCCATTACTAAAGGCATTGAGTCCAATAACCAGCAACTTAAGGCTGCTATGGATGCTTTTGACACTGCCTCTAGGGCAGCAGCAGCAGCAGCAGGGATTTGCACCCAATGCCACTCATGGTTACGGATCTCAGGGTGTACAAATGATGCTCAACAAAGAGTCATGAATTTACCATTTGACGGAGTTTATCTTTTTGGCCCTCAGGTGGAGCAAGCACTAGAGGCCACACAGAAAACTAGGACTGCCATCAAGACTGCCAGACCAGCCCCTGCTGCCCCTCAAAGGGGTGGGAACTGCCGGCAGTTTCACAACCGCCAGTCCTTTCATGGCAAAGGCAGAGGGGGTTTCAACAAGAATCAAGCCCCTCAGCCGCAAAAGAAAATGCAGCAGAAGGCAAAGGGCCCAAAGGCGCCTAGTGCCACCCTCCGAGATTCTGGCCCAAGTCCCACCTCAACTGTCCAAGGGAGACTCTTCTTCGGCAGTAGGTGGGTGTGTGACTCGGTTTTATGACCAATGGAAGTCAGTCACATCGGACAAATGGGTTCTCAGAATAATTCACGAGGTTTACTCTCTAAATTTGTCAGGAATCCCCCCGATCATCCACCCAAATGACAGCCCAGGCTGTCTGTGACTCAGTCAGACCTCCTCACTTCCGAGATTCAAGGTCTTCTGAACAATAGGGCAGTAGAAATAGTTCCACAAGATCAAAGGAATACAGGTTTCTACTCCCATTACTTCCTAGTTCCAAAGAAAACAGGTGGTATGTGCCCTGTTCTAGACCTGTGGAAGTTAAACAAGTTCCTTTACAAGGAGAAGTTCAAGATGATATCACTTGGTACACTTCTACCTCTGATTCATCAAAACGATTGGCTGGCCTCCCTGGACATGCAGGACGCCTACCAGCATGTTCCTGTGCACCCAAGCCATCGCAAGCAAGCATCTCCAATTTGTGGCTCTGGGTCAGCTCTACCAGTTCAGAGTCCTGCCCTTTGGGCTGTCCTCGACGCCTCGAGTCTTTACAAAGTGCTTTGCAGTACTTGCAGCACATCTCAGGAAAGTCGGAATTCAGGTGTTCCTGTACCTGGACGATTGGCTTCTAGTAAGCTTGTCCAGACAAGGGACACAGGAAGCTGTAGCCGAGGCTTCCAAATTCCTCATATCTATGGGAGTTCTGTTGAATCTAGAAAAATCGCAGCTTCAGCCTCCCAACAGCTCCTTTTCATAGGAGCCCTCCTGGACACCTCCAGAGCAAAGGCCTTCCTTCCGGAGAACAGTAGAAACGATATCCTACAGATGGCTCGCTTCATCAAAGAAAACATCGCAGTCCAAGCTCTCTTGATGCACTGGATGCTGGGTCTCATGGTGTCTTTGGTGTTCACGGTGCCCTTGGCTCGTCTTCACATGACCACTCAGTGGATGCTCAGTACTCAGTGGTCCCCAACCACACACCCACAGTCCTTTCACATCAGGGTCACCTGGTGGATTCAAGAGGACAACCTGCTTCAAGGCTGTCCCTTTGCTTCACTGGAGGCACAGATCATCATCACCACAGATGCATCTCTAGTCAGCTGGGGTGCTCACTGTCAGACTCTCCGCTCCCAGGGTCTGTGAAACCAGGATGAATCTCAACTCCACATAAATGTTCTGGAAATGAGAGCTGTTCAGTACCCTGTCCGAGTCCCAAAGGACTTCCTCTGTTACAAAGCAATTCTCTTTCAGACGAACAACAAAGCGGTGATGTACTACATCAACAAGCAGAGTGGGGCACACTCTTACACCCTGTGCAGGGAAGTGATGAGATTGTGGAAATGGTGCCTAGAGCACGAAGCCCTTATCCAAGTGGTCTACCTACCAGGAGTTAAGAATGATCTGGCAGATCACCTCAGCAGAACAGAGGTGGACCCTCATAAGTGGTCTTTCGACATTAACATTGTGCAATCCCTCTTTGAAGAGTGGGGCACACCAAACCTGGACCTTTTTGCATCCCCACTCAACGCAAAACTGCCTCTATTCTGCTCCAGAAATCCAGAACCTGGCGCTTTCTGTCAAGATGAATTCATACTGCAGTGGACAAGATGCTTCTGTACACATTTCCTCCTCTTCCCTTAGTTCAGAGGGTGCTGCTCAAGCTGGAGGCACGGGGGGCAGAATGATCCTCATGGCCCCCTTCTGTCCTCGTCAGATTTGGTTTCCACTAATCAACAAGTTGTCGGCAGCTCCACCGAGACAACTACCACTTAAATCGGACCTGCTGACCCAGGGCCCAGTGGTCCATCCCAACCTGAGATTCCTTCATCTCCACGCTTGGCTCCTGAGGAGATAGAAGTGAGTAGATTTGATGTCTCCCATAAAGTCTCAGACATTCTCCTAGGGGCACACAAACCGGCTACTAGTAAGACTTACACGGCAAAGTGGAAATGTTTTTCCATCTGGTGTGCGAAGTCCTTCCTGGACCCCTTTTCTTGCACATCTAACAAAGTCCTGGAGTATCTGCTAGACCTGTCAGACACAGGACTACAATATTCAACCATAAAGGTCCATCTCTGCGCGATTTCAGCCTAGCACGAGCCTATATATTCTGTGTCCCTGACTCAATTACCCCTGGTTAAGAGGTTTCTTTAAAGTATACTTTTCACTAGGCCACCAGTCAGGAGACCAGTAGCCGCTTGAGATATTAACCTTGTGCTAGACATGCTCACCTGCAAACCCTTCGAGCCTCTAGCAACATGTAAGCTGAAGTTTCTGAAAGGCCGCCATCCTTGTAGCCATTACCTCCACTCGCAGAGTGTCTGAAATACATGCGCTGGTCACATACCCCCCATATACTGTATTTCACAAGGACAAGGTGGTTCTCAGAACTCACCCTAAGTTTCTCCCGAAAGTAGTCTTGGAATTCCATCTGAACCAGCCTTTGGTTCTTCCGACCTACTTCGCGAACTTCCAGAGTGAAAGAGAGTGTACCCTACATACTTTGGATGTTAAAGGGTTTTGCAGTGCTATATAGACAGAACTAAAGAGATTCGCAAATTAGAGCAACTCTTTGTCTCCTTCAGCGTGGCCCGCCTGGGTCAGCCTGTCGCTATCAGATGTCTTTCAGCGTGGCTGATAGCATGCTTTTGTCACTGCTACTGCATGGCACAGGTTAAACTGGAAGGCAGGGTATATGTCAATTCTACCAGGGCAGTTGCGGCATCTCTGCCAGAAATTCGAAATGTGCCCGTTGCAGACATTTGCAGTGCGGCTACTTGGAACTCTGTGCACACTTTTGTGAACCACTACACTTTGGATGTCTATGCCAGACATATCCATCCTTTGGCAGGACAGTCCTGAATGGACTTCTGTCCTAAGCGAGCTCCTCTCTCCTGCCGCCCTTCTCAGAGGATTATTTTAGCTTGGTACCCTGGAGACTTTATGTCCAGGAAGATATGAAAATTACGTACCTACTGTAATTCTTGATCTTCTTGGATGAAGTCTGCACCACTCATTCACATGCCCACCCTCTATCCCCTGAGCTCACTGATCAGTTTTGGCCTTCACTCCCTCGACGGCTGGGCCGTGAAGACTCTGTTGTATTGACCCTTCCTGTACGAGTCATTTGGGCTATCTTATGTCTGTCATAGGTTAGTTTCACTGAGTTAGTTTTACGCTGCACCTCCTCGGTCAAAAAGGTACTGAGGCGGTTGGAGGGTCAACGCTGAGGTAGCCTACATGGCATGAGCCAAGCTCATGATGCTGCTTCCACACGGTCCTACCTAGGCGCCGGCCCTCCTGAAGATTTTTGACTCCTGCTTGGTCCTAGCGCCTCCAGTGTAGTCCCATCAGTGTAAATGAATGGTGGAGACTTCATCCAAGAAGATCAAGAATTACGGTAGGTATGTAATTTTCATTTTCTGCAGCTGACATTTGTGCTGCTGCCACATGGAACACTGCATGTTTTCACGGAGCACTACAACCTAGACATCGTCCCTCATAGATGCGCTATCTTTGGTCTTGTGGTGCTGCAATGCCTTCTGTCTTGATGCAATATCAGACATTGCCATCCTCCCTGAGTACCTTGTGTACAGCCTGGGAATCGTTCCAGAGGATGCAGACCAATGGGGGAGATGTGCTAGATGAAGATAAAACAGTTACTCACTGTAATAGTAGATCTCCCAGAATTTCCTCCATTGGGCCACAACATACCCACCCTCCTTCCTTACTGAGGTGTAAGCTGGCAGGTTTGTCCATTGCCTTGTCTGGATCTGTCCATAAGTGCCTTATGTATACTGTGCATCTTCCAAGAGTCAGTCTTCACCATTGTTTCACACTAATGGGTCTGGATCCGGAACTTTTTTCCTGCAGGGAGGGGGCCAACATCAGCTACTGATGGCACCTGTATACCTCACATGGTTCCACTGGCACCAGCCAATAACCATCATTGGCTTCCTCATACACCTCAGTTCTGTCCGTCTTGCTGTTGAGAGGACACCATGGATGTGACAGTGCCTTAGATCAACTGTCGTTCTCTATCTCTACTGCGTCTTTGCTGAGTTTTCTCTCCGCAGTTCCATTTATCTCTTTCTTCATTACTTTCCAAAGCCAAAACCAGAAAAAGAGTGGAAGGGGGCGAAGAAGAGCCATCAGCCCATCATGTGTCATTGCCCCTGTGGGAAAATCACTTCAGCGATGGATCAGCATCAACAGTGCTGGACCTGCCTTGGCTCTTCTCACAATATGGATGTATGCGATGCCTGCTTCTCTATAGACTGCCACATGTTAGATATCCACGCGATTAACTGGGGTCATCTGATCCCCACCTTTGAAGGCAGGCATCACTCTTATGGGGCTATGGCACAGTCTCTAACCCTTTCCCCTGGGCCCCTTTCCAGCACTTCCCATGCTGAAGAAGCTCAGGGTCCTCCTCAACCTCATCTCACCAAGGCATCAGAGGCCCGGGGGTGGTGGTCTGTTGAATAGCCGACTCCCTGACTACCCTGAGGAGCAGGCATCCCTGGTTGTAAGGCCAAAGCTGTATGCTCAGTCTACACCAGTGGCCACCTCATTGTCACAGCCTGCTGCTGCCCTGGCTTCTGATGCAGTTTGTGGTGTTGGTGACCGGGAAAGAGCTGGCCATGACGTCGAGTCTCCTCCTAACATCGTTTGCAGTGTCAGGGAGGTATTGGCTCTGGGGCCATGTGGTGTTCAGTTGGTGAGGTGGAGGTGTTGATCTCTGCCCTGAGCAGCCCTCATGGCTCCATGGACAAGGTCAGCATTGCCCCTCGAGAAGGGCAAGGCACTGGTCCTGGTTTCAGTCCTGGCTCTAACACCAGGCGCTGTGTCAGTGATGGCATCACTTCTATGTCCATCTCCAGTGCCATTCATGCACAGGGGTTGGGATGGACACATGGCTAGCAGTGAACTCAGCACTGGGCTTGGCACTGAGGGTGGTGCTGGCTGGAGTGCTGGAGAGGAATCCACATCTTGGCCATTCCCTGGATCTGGGCCTGTGCTGGAGATGGCACCAGCTTAGGGCCAGAGGATGGCTGGGGCATGGAGTTCTCTTTGGTCCCACATGGTAAGGCCCACCACTGGTGAGGACCAGAGCTGCCTTGAGGGGACTGTACAGCTGCGCTCTCCTCCTGGGTTCTGTCCCCATGGGCACCAACCTGCTCATTCCTCTTCTGTAGGTCGACATTGTTTTGGCGGTCCTGCCAGGCCCTCTCTTTGGGTGGCGTCCCCTGACCATCCCTGCTTCCCAGGCTCAGGCCCTGGAGCATCTTTGTCCCATATTTCTTCTGGACCTTTGCCACCTCTGTCAAGTTCCCAGGGATCGTGGGCCCTCAGTGGCCAATCATCTGGAGTGAGCACGGCATGGTGGCTTGTGCCTTGTATCAGTACCATAGTCATGCTGACCAGGTTCATTTTCAGCCCAGCTAGTTGACACCTCCCCCTTCCGCATCCAGTGCCTCCTCTCCAACCATGTCCTCTCAGAGGGCATGGAATCCTCCATCCATATGATCTTATCTCTGTCAATCTTCACCATTAATCACTGGTGGGTTCTGGCCAGAGGAGCAGGAGCATTGTTTTTTTTTCTTCAGGGAGAGGAGCTGGCGCCAGCATGGCACCGCCCTCGAGGCCGACGTATGACATGGCGCTCGAGGGATGCCCAGTAAATGATGCAGATTCCTCCCTCACCTCAGTTCTACTTCTCCCGCTGCTGAGTGAACAGCGATCTCGTGGGCAAGCAAGTTTCTACTGCACCTACTAAGCCTTAGTTCTGTGAGCTGTTAGCATCTCTCGGCACCTATTCAACTCCGGGACATTGAAGCCAGTAAGGTCTTTCCTTTTTTATCGGCGCTGAGATCTTTTCCTGTGTTTCATCCTGGGGACAAAAACAATCTTAGAAAATGGGCTGGCGCCCCATGCGTCAGTGTCCCTGCAGCCAGTTATATTCTGTTACGGACCGACATGATCGTTGCTTGACCTGCCTGGGTCGGACCATGACATGGACCATTGTGACGCCTGTTTCTCCATGGACTACAGAGTGCTTGAAAGCCGCATGTTTAAAGTCAGCCACACGCCACCAACTTTCAGAGGACAGCTGCGCACTCGGAACGTGAGACGCAGGTCCTCGACTCTTCTTCCAGGTCCCCTTCCTGTTCTATACAGACCACGGAGGAGGGGATCTCACCTCTTCAACCCTCGCCATGGAGACCCTTTCTGCAGTGCCACAGGCACGGTCCAACCCCACCGCCTGGGAGTCGGGCTGGGAGCACCGTCTTGGCAATGAGGGCGCCCCTGGTGTCACGGCCTGCACCTGCCAGGCCTGGTCTGGTGGTCTCCTTGGCACCACCTGTCAGTGCTGCCTCGGATCCCGGAGTCGTTCGCGGCTCCAGTGATCGGGGCAGCG
Organism: Neoceratodus forsteri; assembly: GCA_016271365.2. NCBI lineage: Eukaryota > Metazoa > Chordata > Ceratodontiformes > Ceratodontidae > Neoceratodus > Neoceratodus forsteri. The sequence goes on along the minus strand of CM057456.1, from coordinate 1,540,927,559 downwards.
CCATGGGTGGTGTGGTGCCATTCGCGGCACCAGGAGTAGGAGGGCCTTGGAGGTAGCCACTCTGGAGGTCCTTTGGATCCACTCCTCCTCGGAGGAGGATGATTCAGAGGTGGATCTGGACTGGCTGCCCAACTCCTCGGAGTATCAGGGCTGTCCTCCGCCCAGCACCTCTGCATTTTCCCAACCTCCTGTCCCATCAGAGCTGGTTGTTCTAGCCGGTGCTGGTGGCACTAGTGAGCTGCCTGTGGTCAAGGGCAGCACTGGGGAGCCTTTTGGTGTTGGTGTGGACTCCAAGCTAGGAGGGATTGAGCCCCCAGACCCCGATGACCAGGCTGGATCCGTTCCCAGAGCCGCTCAGTCATCTGGGCTGGGAAGAGGGTTCCCTCACCAGCTGCCCCACCGGGGGCTGGTGGGTGAGGTAGAGCCCCTCTAGTTGGTTTTGAGGAAGAGGTCCCTCTCGGAGACTGGAGTGGTGAGAGGGTGAGGCGAGGGGCAGTGCTCTTCCTTAGTAGCCCTCCGGGACTCGGGAAGGAGCCACAGCACCGAGCCTGCCTTCTCTCCTTTGGGGGTTCCTGGGGGAGATCTTGTTGCAAGAGGCTAGAAGCCACCCTTCTGGACCCATGCAGCCCCAGTCACCTCACAGGAGGGATTCCCCTTCAGTGCTCAGTCCTGATCATTTCAGGATGGTTGAACTGCTAGTGGCTGTTCCGACCGCCAGACCCTTCCAGGGTGCTGGATCACCTGCTCGGTCTCTTAACCCTGGCAGAGGGTGTCCTCTTTCCCAGAGGTGTTTATCCCCTTTACCTCTGCCTCCTCTCCTCCATATCTCTTCCCAGGGTACTCAGGTCCTGTGGGGCCTATGACCTGGGAGCAGTTCAGAGCCTCAGCTACTGATTTCCCTTACTATGTCAGAGCCATGGATGAGCAGGTTTTTCACCTGTCTTCCCTACTGCAGCCAGACTCAGACTCCTCGGACACGTTGGCCTCCTCATCTTCCTCACCCGAGGAAAAGGATCCCTCCATCCACCTGTCCTCGGAGGCTGACCAGACCTCTTATCAGCGTTTCCTTTCAGGGCTGGTTGATGAGCTCCATATTTCCAGGGTAACAAGACGCAATCCTGAATGGGCAAAGTGTGCTTTCCTAAGCGAGTTCAGTGCAGATCACCTGGCCTACCCCTTCTGGGAAGCATTGTTCTGTACCTGGCAGCGTCCATCGGTCCCCTCCCCAGCCCCGATGGACTGCCGGTACAGGTATTGCACACCCCAAGGATCTCCAGGAGCCCTACCTCACCCCTCTTCGGGAGTGACACTCCTGGATACTCCTTCTGAGCATAGAAGCCTGAGGCACGACCGACTCCCAGAAGCAGATTCTGCAGAATTCGACTGTTGAGGGAGGAAAGTCTTCTCCTTGGCATGCCTCTCGCTCTCCATTGCAGCACATCAGTCCCATCATGCTGCCTATAGCAGGCACTTATTGTCTTTGCTGGGACAAATCCTAGCATCTATGCCTGATACGGAGACAACCAGGCAAGCCATTGCCCTCTCCACATGTGACCTGGAGCTTGCGAGGCACAAAGCAAGGGCATACGAACATATGAAAGTTACCAGCAACAAAGGCCATCTGGTCTATCTAGGCTGCTCGAGATTGCAGCTAGCTCACTATTCAGCAGCTGTCCCGCCCCCTCCCTTCCTACCCTGTCCCACCCTTCTTGAAGCACTCCACTGTGTTACATGCCACTACCTCAGCCGGTAGTGCATTCTACTTTGCCACCACCTACTCCATAAAGAAATGCCTCCTACCTCCCTTCTGAATCTACCCCCCTTCAATCTCATGTCATGGCCCCTAGTGTCTGTCCCCACCCTCCTCCTGAATAGACCCTCTGTGTCTTTTGATTATCCCCTTCATGTATTTGAAGGTCTAAATCATGTCCCCCTAGTCCCTCCTCTCCTACAGTGTGTACTTTTTTTTTTTGCATCATCTCTTTGAGCTTTTATCATAGACATACAAGAAACACAAATCACATACATTATACATACAACTAATTCATCGAACTATGTGCAAAAGGGTCTGTTCCATTATTTATACCATTTTTTTTTTAATCTGATATACCTTCTCATCCACATTATTTCATCTATGTGTTTTAAAGATTGGCACAAAATCCCATGATACAGTCTAGCTCCAGGTGTACCTGGAGGTGTCATATTCCCTTATTGTCACCTTATTCATTTCCTCATTTAAGTCCCTCAAGGTGTCATGATGGGGTACTCAGTTTACTCATTGCTCTGAATACTATATTTCCTCCCAGCTTCCCTCAGGACCATCCTTTGCATAAAATCTGGGTTTCTCCAATTGATAATGAGGAAAGCTAGGTCTGCCAGGTGGCATAGAACCCCTCACCCCTCCCCTTCAGGACATAGGAGAGTCTTTCCATTGCCAAGGCCTGTAAAGCCAGGGTCTTCCACTGTTGCACGGTAGGGGCCACCCCAGAGACCAATGTGTTCAGTATACAATGTCTGGCTAATATAAGCAGTACCCTTGCCCATCGTGGCAGGGTGCACCTTCCTTCATCCCCTAGGTCTTCTATCCCAAACAGGTAAAGCAGCAGAGAAATCTGTAGTACTTTACCCATTAACTTCCCTATTTCCCCTGCTACTCCTTTCCAGAAGGTCTGTAGGACTGGGCAAGACCAGAAGTAGTGAAAGTAGGATCCCATTTCACTGTTACACCGTGCACAAATTGGTGAGACAGCTGGGTTAAATTTATGCACAATAAGCGGGGGGGCAGTACAACCGGTATATGAATTTGTAAAATGACTCTTTATATTTATTACATATTAGGGTCCCCATATGGAGCTTTAATATTAGCCTCCAATTCTCCTCTGAGATCTCTATCCCCATATCTCTCTCCCCCATAAAGCTCTTTTCTTTCCAGTGGTGCCCAGAAGGTATTGTTTCTCTCCCTGGGCTGCTCTTGAATGATGCCCTTAGGATCCCTCGTGATGCAAATACCAACTGTTCCACTTGCCCCAGAGGGAGTCCACCACCTAGTCTCTCCCAGCCTCTACAATATGCTCTGCCCTGTAGATATCTGAAGAAATGTAGTTGGCCCAGGCCTGTCCTCTCCTGTACCTCTGCAAATGTGCAAAAGCCTTCCCTAGTATATAGGTCCCCAAACATTTCTCCTCTCTCCTCCCATTCCTTAAAGTCTATCTCATTAAGTCCTGGCAGGAAAAATGGATTCCCAAAGACCGGGAGCAAGAGTGTGTCTTCTAGCTCTACCCTGTGAGCTCTGCCCAATTGTTCCCAGTTCTCCAGGACTGTCAATACCAATGGATTGGCCCGGCCCAGATTGTTATATGCCCTCTGTCCCCTTTTTGTCAACTAAGCCGATACTCTCCCTGGGCAAACACTCTCCTCTAAATCTAGCAAACCCGCAGCCTTGGGCCGATTCACCCAATCTTGTATGTAGTGGTGCTGGATGGCTGTATAATAATTCCGCAGATCCAGAAAGTTCACCCCACCATTCTCCACTGTCGCTTTAAGGCGGAGGAGGCTGACCCTCAGGCGTTTCCCTTGCCAGATAAATGCTGAAAAGGCCCCCTCCAATTTCTTTATGTCTGTCCTTGTAAGGCCCACGTGTACCATCTGCATCACATAGAGAATCCGTGGTAATATAGTAATTTTTAATAAGTTTATTCTGCCCAGCCAGGAGATGGGTAAAGGCCTCTATCTTCGCAGCTCAGCTTCAGTGGTCCTAATCAGGGGAGTATAGTTCAAATGATATAGGGAGCCCAAATACTTCCCAACTCGTATGCATAAGTGCACATTACTTTCACCCTCCCTTCTGCCCCCAATTTTAGCATCTACAACTTTCCAAGATTGATTTTATAACCCGAGAAGTGGGAGAACCCCTCAATAGTCTGCAGTAAGTATGGCATTGATTGCTGCAGCTTTATCACATACAGTAGCATGTCGTCCGCATAAAGGGTAATTTTGTGTTCCCTGCCCGCCTTCCCTTTAACCCCAGTGATATTGGAATTCTCCCTTATACTCACTGCCAGCAGTTCCAGAGCCTTTGCAAAGAGGAGGGGTGAGAGAGGACTCTCTTTCCTGGTTCCCCTACCTAATGAAAGTCTGCCTGACAGGATGCCATTCACCAGAACCTGTGCCATCGGTGCTTCATACATGGCCCTAACCAGACCTATAAAATTTTCACCCAGACCAAACCGAGAGAGCACTTCAAATAGGTACTCCCATTCAATACAATCAAATGCCTTCTCGGCATCCATAGATATTACATTGGTGGCATCCCTGCTCCAGGAGGCTCCCCATACAACATTCCAAACTTTACGCATATTATGGTAGGAAAATCTGCCCTGTATAAACCTGATCTGGTCTGGGTGAATCAGCTGTGGCAATATCCTGTCCAACCTCCCTGCCAGTATTTTTGCCAGGATTTTAAGAGCACAATTCAAGAGCAAAATTGGCCTATATGAGGCTCATTCTGAGGGGTCCTTGCCGGGTTTCGGTACCACGCAAATGACTGCATCTCTCCAAGGGTGTGGTAGCCCCCTCCCCCTTCTTCCCTTACCTCCTGAAGGGTTTCCCACAGTGTGTCCACTACCTGGGCCTTCATCAGCTTGTAATATTCAGCTGGAAACCCATCCAGTCCGCTAGCCTTCCCACTTTTCAAACTACCAATTGCCCTTATAATTTCCTCTTTAGTAACTTTAGAGTCCAGCTATTCCCTTTGTGTGTCAGAGAGGCGAGGCAAAGTAATACTATCAAGGAACCTTCCTGCTAAATCTTGGGTGCCACCACACTGTGCCTGGTAGAATTTTTGATAAAACAGCTTAAATCTTTCCCTTATTTTTAGTTTATCCCTCACCATGGCACCATCCTCCCCTTTGATGCCCATCACCAAATTTGGACCCTTCCTCCCTCTAATCAAGTTAGCCAACATTGGCCCTGGTTTATTCCCCATTCAAAAAACTGCTTTTTAACAAAAAGCCATGATGTCCAGGCTTCTCCCGGCAGGAGTGCATTTAATGCCTCTCTTGTGACTGTCAAAAGATGTACTGTCTCTCCCCAGCTCCCTGAGTCACTTTCTTTTGTGGTTAGACACAAAGTTAATAATGGCTCCCACAGAACTGCTTTGTTAGGCGCCGTGGCCCTATTTGCTTGGATATATTGCTCCCATTTTTCCTGCACATATTTTTTAAAGTCTGTGTTGCCCATCAGGTAATTGGGAAATTTCCAGGTGGGAATTTCCAGGTGGGGGGCGGGGGCACTCCCGCATCTCAGCTAGACCCAGTGTCATACATACCATAGCATGGTCTGAGATATGAATTGGAACAATGTTTATCATTGATTAACTTAAAGAACCAGCTTCTGGGCAGATACAGATAGTCTATTCGAGACCAGGACTTATGGGGGTGAGAGTAGAACGTGTATTCCCTAAGGGTTGGGTTTGCCGCCCTCCAGCTGTCTATCAAGTCCAGATCACACATTCCAATCTTTCAGTTCTTAATAGCACCCCTTACCCTTCCCTTTTTTTCAGAATGGTCCATTATCGGATCCATATGACAACTGAGGTCACCCCCACCACCCAATATCAGGCCCCTAAATTGTTCCCGTATCATAACTTCCATCAAATTCTGGTAGAAAATCGGATCATGGACAGCTGGGGCATACACGCTTGCGAATGTCACCGTCTCTCCATACAGGTCTCCTTCAGCAAATATATCTCACCCTTCCTCTGGGTCTGCAACCGCCCGTCCATTCTGAAAAGGTAGTTTTTTATGCAGTAAAACTGCTACACCCCTTTTGTGCAAGTTATAAGATGCCGCATGGCACTGTCCCATCCACCCACGGGCCATCTTGGCATGCTCAGTATCTGTCGGATGAGTTTCCTGAAGCATAGCCACTTGAGCCCCCTGCCTCTTAAGTGCTGTTATTAGGGCAGTGCGTTTGACTGGTGAGGATATCTCTCAAACATTCCATGTTACAGTAGTTAACTCTTGTTGTTTAGCCATGATCAATGCCATGCTGTTTCCTTTTAATTCCAGCAGCCTTGTTTCTGCCCCCTGACAACCCCCTTCCCTTCCCAGTGTATGTACCTATCAAAATATGTGCTCTTGGACCCTAAAAGACATAACAACATGAACACTAAACAAACACTTAGAACAAAGAACACTAAACTCTTCCATACTTTAACTCTACCCTTTTCCAATATTCGTTGATTTCCCCTCCACCCTCCCACCCCCTTCCCGTGGCGAATTGTATCATCATTCGCCTCCCAATATAACAGTAATTGCAAATCTGCACAAATTTTACACAGTGTGTCCCAATCGCAGATCATGTCTCTCCCGCCCCGTCCCCCTGCTTTCCTCCATCTTAGAATCGTTAAATCTTACTAACATTTATAATATTCTAACAGCTGTAAAATCTCATATGTTGAATCACCTAATCAGCCATCTTTGCAGTTAATCATATAGCAGTTGTGCACTGTAACTCAAACAAACTACACACTGCAGGCGCCTCATACTTTGTGTCACTTTCCCAATGCTTTGTGTCTTGAGATGCTCCCCCAAAATTCCACTCTCTCTCCTCTTACAGTAACCTTCCCCCCGTTCCCCTTAATCAGCTGAGTAAGAATGTCTTCCTCCCCAGTTTATAGAGGTAGAAGGAAACAATTCCTCAACAGCCATGTTCCTTAAATGTCCTGCTGTCCCTCAATCTACAGTGGTCCCTCCGATAGAGCTAGCCATTGCTCAAAGTGAGGTCTGGGCAATCTTGAATAAAGCCATGGCAATGCCTCCCCTCCTCAGCCGGCTTACCTCATTTAAATTTGTTTTCAGCTCATTTCTCCGAGCCCCGCATGCTGTGTTCCCTCTGTAATCCGGTATTGGTAAGCCCGGTTAAAAATGTGTTTCTCCCAGCCCAGCTTCTCTCTTTCCAGCAGACCACAATTCAGGGAGGGAAGGAGAATTGTTCCATCAGAGTTCTTTTGGGGTGTATATAAGGGGTCCATCAGAACAGGGATGCTTTTTTGCTTACTTCTGTCAGCAGGAAAGTCCTTGCCATCTTCATTTGCCAAAAATAATATTACACTGCTGGGTGGGGTATCGTAGCATCAGGCCAGGTTCCACAACATGAGAGTGGTCAGCATAAGGCCCCATCATCGCTAACAAAAAGGATAAGAGTAGCACAGGCCGCAGACGTGACAGCATCTGAGTAGGCAGTCCCCTGTTCAGCCCATTTTCTTTTTGAGCTCTCTCACAAATACGTCAGCTTTTTGTACTTCCCAGGAGTAAGTGGCTCCTTCATGTTTAATTTTGAGTGTGGCCAGGTAAACAAGGAAGCAGTCCACCTTTAAATCATAGAGCTGCACCATCACTGGGTTAAAAACTTGCCATTTCTTGAGGAGACGTGCAGAATAGTCCTGTGATAGGAAGATTCTTTTCCTTTCATATTGCAGGTTGTCAGTTGCATGATAAGCCCCCAAAACAGCCTATCTTGGTAACTGTGGAAGCGCATAATTATTTGCCTTGGCGGTTGGTCAGGATTTGGCTTAGGCATTACAGCCCTATGGGCCCTCTCCAGCTTATACTTCCCAATTTTATGTGTCAGGCCCAGCATTTCCGGCAGTTGTCTAGCACAAAAATAAAGAATATTTGGCCCCTCCTTCCTCTCAGGCAGACCGCATATCCGTAGGTTTAACCGCCTGTGATAGTTCTCCTGATAGTCAAATTGCTCTTTAAAGTCTTCTAGCTCTCTCTGAAGAGCTGCAGTCTGCTCGGGGATTGGGCCAGCAGTGTCCTCCAGATACGAAACCCTCTGTTCCACCTCACTCAAGCAGGTCGCTTGTGAAGCATGTAGGTCCACTAGTTCTTGAAATTTTTTATCAAATTTGGCCTCCATGTGGTCGAGTCGTGGCGCCAGGGAAGCCAGGACCTGTTCGGTGACTTCTCTGCCCAGCATGCTTACTTCCACTGCAGAGAGGGAAATCGGGCCCGTATTTTCTACGTGGGCCACTGGAGGTTGTTTGCGCTGATTCTTAGACGCAGCCCGCAGGTTTTTCACTGGATTCTGGATCAAGTATTTGTTCATACTGCAATCGGGATGTCTGGGTAACTTTTCCGCTGGATTTTGGTGTGATTCTAAGTTTTAATTTATATATAAGTTTAGCGAGGAGCGGAGCGAGGCGTAGACATGTCGCTACTCTTTGCTGCTCATTAGCGCCCCCATGTACATGTTTAACTCTCTTAGTCTGACCTCATATGGCAATTCCCCCAGGCCCTGAATCATCTTCGTTGCCCTACGCTGCACCCCCTCCAGCAGCCTAATGTCCTTTTGTAGGTACGGGCGCCAGTACTGCACGCAGTATTCCAGGTTGGGTCTAGCCAACAATCTGTATAATGGTAGAATAACCTCCCTTTTTCTCGAGGTAATGCCCTTACAATGCACCCCAGCATTTTGCTGGCCATTGCTGCTGCCTTTCTGCATTGCACAGAATTGTTCATTGCTCCCGTGATGAGCGCCCCCAGATCTTTCTCCTCTTCTGTTACCTCCAGCCGCACCCCCCCCCAGATGGTAGCTTCTCCTCAGATTTTTTTGTTCCGAAGTGCAGTACCTTGCATTTTTTTGCACTGAACCCCAGCCGCCATCTGTCAGACCATGCCTCTAGCCTTGCCAGATCCTCCTGTAGCGCCCACCACCCAACCTGGTCGTCCACCACCGCTCCCATCTTGGTGTCATCTGCAAATAGGCTGATTTTGCTGCTGATGCCCTCCAAGATGTCTGCAATAAATATGCCAAACAGCACTGGGCCCAACACTGACCCCTGTGGAACACCACTTGTCACAGGCTTGTCAGTTGCTTTGGCTTCTCAGAAGGAACTAGAAGGGGACAGGATCAGATCTGTTACAGTACAGTAGCTTCTTCTTCTTGTTTTTACATTGTTTCTTGTGGATTCTACTTGGTAGAAGGTTATTTCTTTTCTTTCTTACTACTTTTAAGGGGCTAGCAGGGTATTGTTTGGGGCTGTTGGAAGTTTGAAGCCTGTTTTGGTAGCTATAAGTGGGCTCATTTGTTTGATGTTTCACTGTGTAGCAGGCTGAATTTGTAGAGGCCTATTTCTTCTGATTTAAAACCTATTTGGTGTGATTTAACTGGGGCTGTTTCTTTGAATTGGAGACCTATATCTTTTAATTTCAAGCCTATTTTGATGTGTTGCTGGTGAAACTGTTTGAATTGGAGTCCTGTTTATTTTGGTAGCAAACCTATTTTGGGGGCTTTGAGTAGAATTGTGATTCATTTTTTGCTGGCTTCACTAGCTGCAAAGTTTAGTGCAGAGTGGGGGAAGGGTGCTAATGGTCTGACCAGGGGCCTCAGCTACCTGATTGTTTCTGGAATACGTGGGCTGGTCCCACCCACCCCTGATCCATTATTTCCTTTATACCAGGGGTCCTGACATCACTTCCTCAAACGGGCAAAGGATATGCACCTGTCATAGCAGAAGCAGACATCCAGCAAAGGAACAGCAGCAAGTGAAGAGGTGACTTCCATCACACAATTGTATCCTGCAACTGTATAACTGAAACTTTCTCTGTAAACTATTCAACTGAATCTCAGTCTACTATATTGCTGTAGTTGTGCTCAGCTATGTTCTACTGTTTTTCTCGTATATGTAACTCTTGATAACCTGCGAGTTATCTCCCACTGTACCCTCACCCCCAGGCCGCACCGGGAGACAAGCATCTTTTTGCTCAGTGTGTCATCCTGGTGAAACAATTTCAATTTCAATAAAATCTCAGTGGAAGGGAAGTAAAGTACAGTTACGTAAGAACTTACCGTAACAGTAGATCTTCGAGAACAGCTCTTGCAGCAGGTTACACCATTAGGACTGAAGCCGGCAGGCGTCAGGACCCCACGGAAAAATTCTAGCTAGCTATCTTCAGCGGGGACCGCCCCCGACGTCAGTCCCGCCCCCGACGTCAGGCGTGGTACATAAAGGGGCTGTCCCGCCAGATTCCCCAGTTCTCCCACCGGAGACTTCCGGCCGCAGGCTGACATCGAGATGGGAGACCGAGGATCCACCGTCAGAAGACAAAAGGTAAATCCCTGTTAAAAGATGCTTAAGCCATGCCTTCTCCAAGGGGGAAGGTGGGCGGGAAGGTACCTGCTGCAAGAGCTGTTCTCGAAGATCTACTGTTACGGTAAGTTCTTACATAACTGTACTATCTTACTTTGAGACACAGCTCTTGCACATCTCAATTAGGATTGATTCCCAAGCAGTAGCAGCTGCCAGAAATTCTGGGAGGAGGAAAAGGAAGTACATTCCAGGTCCTGAACCTGGGACAGGAGACCCTGTGCTTCGCATCAAGGCGAAACCGGCTCTTCGCCGAGAGGCGATGTCCAGGCTATAATGCCTGATAAAGGTATGCACAGAGCTCCAAGTGGCTGCAGCACATATAGCAGAGGAGGAGACATTTCTGAGTGCTGCAAAGGAGGTGGCCACACCTCTAGTAGAATGACCTCGGACTGTTCCCGGGAGGGGCTTTTGTTTGATATCATAACAGTATGAAATACACTGGACAAGCCAGCGAGACAGGGACTGTTTGGATACAGATTGGCCCATCATCCTCTCAGAGAAGGAAATGAAAAGTTGCTCAGAACTACGAAAAGGTTTAGTTCTGTTGAGGTAATACCTCAGGCTGCGGTGAACATCCAGGGTGTGAAGCAGAGCCTCTCCTCTATTCGAGTAGTTCGGGAAGTAGACTGGTAGGTCAATGTCCTGATTTAGAGTGAGTGAAGAGACCACCTTAGGCAAAAATTTAGGGTTCGTCCTCAGGGATACTCTGTCCGGTGGAAAACTAAATAAGGCTCTATGCACATGAGAGTGTGAAGCTCAAAATTCTTCTCACTGAAGTAACAGCAACCAAAAATAACGTTTTCCACGAAGAAAGCGTAGCTCATAATCCGCGGCAGGTTGAAGGGGCGTGAGCTGTTCCAGGACATGAGCAAATCCCATGGAGTACAGGGTCCCTAATGGGTGGCCTAAGGTGTAACACCCCTCCAGAAACTCCCGAGAGGTGTCCAATTGTGCCACTGTCACGATGACCACGGAAGGTGGTAGGCAGAAATGGCACAAAGGTGCACTTAATAGAGAGTAGGCTAGACCCGAATGAAAGAGGGAGAGCAGGTAGTCCAACACCACTCCCACTGGGCAACCTAAAGGGAAAAATCGCGTGCTGTGACCATAAACAAAAGCGGCGCCATTTCATGGCGTCGTAGCATCTTGCGTTCAGCTTTCTGGCTGACAGAAAGAACTTCTGCAACCTCTGTGAGACCCGTGATGCAAGATGGCTATGTCTCTAGGAGCCATGCATGCAGGTTCAATGAGCGTAAGTCCGGGTGGACTAGTGAACCTTTCTCCTGAGACAGGAGATGGGAGCCTAATAGCAGCAGGCGGGGGTTCCTGGGATAGCTGCATCAGCAAAGGGAACCAGATCTGTCTGGGCCAAGCAGGAGCCTGGGATCATGATTGCATGCTCCTGCACAGTTTGAAAAGAACTCTCTGGATCAGCGGAAAGGAGGGAAAGCGTAGAGAATCTGTCCACCCAGAAGAGGGACAACTCATCTCTGAAGAAACACCAGGCCCTGGATCTATGAGCAAAAATTGGGCAGTTTTGCGTTGGATGGGGATGCGAACAAGTCCAGCTCTGGAGTTCCCCATCAGAAGAAACAGATCCTCTGCTACCTCTTGAAGAAGTTCCCTCGTGGACTCTGGCCTGGGGCGACTCAGACCATCTGCAATCGTGTTGTCCACCCGAGCATGCACAGTGATCAGATTTGCTCGTGTCGGATTACCCAATCCCACACCCTCATGGCCTCCCTGAAAAGGGGGTAAGAGTGTGAGTCTCCTTGTTTGTTGAGGTAATACATCACCGCCGTGTCGTCTATCTGAAGCAGAAGAGTACACGGTGGGATTACTGACTGAAAGGTCTGCAGGGCATAGAGAACCGCCCTCATCTCTAGAATGTTGATATGGAGATGAGCTTCCAGCGGGGTCCACGTACCCTGGGACTTTACCCCGTCTAGGTGTGCCCCCCACCCTAGACCCGAGGCGTCTGTGGTGAGGGTTACCTCCAGGATAAGCTACAGAATGGGACGCCCAAGGAGAGCGACCCTGGGACTAGCCACCACTGCCAGTCTCGAATCACGGTGTTACGTGATCCTGACCGGATGCTGCAAGTGGTCTTGCCTTTGGTCCCATTGCACTTTGAGGCATCCACTGGGTTACCCACATGTGGAGCCTTGCGAAAGGGACAGTAGGAATGGCCACAGCCATGTGTCCGAGCAAGCGAAGGACCGACCTGGCAGGGACGGTCTTGTTCGACGATAACTCCCTGATGAGGGATCTGATGCATTCCGCTCTGTCGTCTGGAAGAAAAGCTCTTCCCTGAACAGTGTCCAGTACTGCCCCTATAAACTGCAGTTTCTGCGACGGTACCAGGAGAGACTTCCCGTAGTTTATTAGGATTCCCAGAGATCGGAACAGGTCCTGGGTGCTCTGGACCGCAAGTAACAACACCTCTCTGGAGCGGCCATGAAGAGCCAATCGTCCAGTGCAGAACACATAATGGCCCTGTCTCCTCAGAGATGCTGCCACGACTGCCATGCACTTGGTGAAGACCCTGGGTGTGGATGACAGTCCAAATGGAAGGGCTCGGAATTGAAGGTGGTGGTCGAGGAACTCGAAGCACAGGAACCTTTTGTGCGCCTGAGCTATAGGGATATGCAGGTATGCGTCCTGCATGTCTAGAGACGCTAAGAAGGCGTCTTGTTTTAGCATGAGAATAAGACCCGGAAGAGTCACCATGCGGAATCTCTTGTAGGCGACCGACACATTGAGATCGCTGAGGTCCAGAATCTGACGGAGGTCCCCTGTTTTCTTTGGAACCAGGAAGAAGTGGGAACAATATCCTTGTCCTCTCTGGTTCTCCGGGACGTACTCTATCACTCCCTTTTGCAGGAGCGTGAGTACTTCTTGCCAGATCAGAGATTTGTGCTGACCCGGATACTGGGAGAGCAAAGGAGGCCTCGAGGGTGGCTTTTCTGCGAATTCTATATAGTGGCCTCTTCTGACCAACTGAAGAACCCACCTGTCGGTGGTTATAGCCTGCCATCCCGGCAGTAAGTTTGTCAAGCAACCCCCGACCATGATTTCCCATTGATTCTGAGGGGCGGGGGCCGGAAAGGAGTCAGGCTGTGGCGGCTGAGGGTCCCGCTGGCTGGGCAGGCTTGGAAGTATGCTGGCTTCGGCCTGCGGGCTGTTTCCCCTGGGCTCTGTGAAAGCCGGAGCCCCTCTGTTGTGTAGCGGAGCGGGGCTGCTGCCTCTGCATCTGCCCATGAATTCGGCTTTGGTTCCTACTAAAGGAACTAAGCCTGGGTTGATACATGGCCTGAACCGACCTTACTGCCTTCCCGGCCTCTTGAAGTCTGGTAATAATCTTCTCTGAAGGATTACCAAACAAGACTTCTCCCTCGAATGGAGCGTCCATGATATTCTTCTGGACGTCCGGGGTAAAGCCGGAGACGCGTAACCAAGAGTGCCTCCAGAGGCATACGCCAGAAGCTGCTGCTTGGGCCGATGAGTCCACGGAGTCGTACGCAGCTCATAGCACTTGGGTTCCCACGTCCGAACCCGTACAGAGGAGCTGAAGCATTTCCTCCTTCTGTTCACCTTCCGGCAGTTTTGCAGCCGTTTCCAGACCCTGTTCCCACAAGGCGTTCTGGAACTGAACCATGTGGGTCAAATAGTTCAAGGATCTGATGGCGCAGGTAGCGGAAGCATATGTGCGCCTACCCCACGCGTCCAACTGCTTGGACTCTGGGTCCGGTGGCAGGGTGCTCAGATGTTGCGGCCTCTGTGACCGGTCATGTGAGGCTGTGATGACCAGAGAGTCGGCCTGAGGCTGCTGAGTCAAGTACTGGTCTTCTCTAGGAGCCTTGCCTGGCGATCAGCTTTCTTCGGCATCGCCGGGAGCGAATGTGGATGCTTCCACGCTGCCTTGGTGACGTCCACGAAAGTGTCAACCAAGGGTGGCACCACCACAGGCTTGGGGTCTTTTTGCCAAAGATATTTGGCGAGGCGTATCCTTTCGGGGTCTAGCTCTTCTGCATCCCATCCCATGTTCTCTTGGATATGTCTCATAATATCTGAGAACGAAGGGTCGTCCGGAGGAGATTTTGGCATCTCACGTGGGTCCGGAGAAGGGATGGAGAGGGGAGATGGGGATCTAGATGAAAAGTACTCTGATCCCGTGTCCTCTGTCGAAGGCGATCGTCGGTGTCTCCTGGGTCTCTTGGGGCTGGGTGACCTAGAAGAGGATTTAGACGGAGGTCTCCATTTTTCTGGTCTCCCCCTGGGAGGGGTTCCGAGTTCCCGGGGAGGAGGTAAGGGGCCTGCCGACCCCGATGGCGAGGGGGGTGCAGGAACCGGAGGAGGAGGAGGAGGAAGAGTGGGAACCATGTCCTTCTTTATGGTGTCCCACCAGTAAGTGAAGAGGTCCTTCACTTCCACTAAGGAAAGGCCCGATGATGGTCCGGGTGCCGGTGGACGGTCGTCGGGTCCCGGCGTCGGCTCCACAGGGGGCTCAGGTAACGGCGAGGGTTCCCTGGGAGTCTCGACGAGACTGGGGTCGCCCGTCTGGTCCTCGGGCTGCGTAAGATCCTCCTTGGTCAAGGTCTCCTGACCGACATTGGTCGGAGGCGTCAGGGCCCTCTTCTCAGGGGGAGCGGGCGCCGGTCCTCCTACCGGCGTCCGCTGAGGAGCTGGCTTAGCCGGCGATGGTCGTCTGGCCGACGGCGGCTCCAGGAATGCGTGACGTGAGGCCGACGACGGACACACTGGCGTCGGATCCAGAGGTCTCTTTAAGGAGGTGAGCTCCATCGTCTTGCGAGGAGGCAAAGAAGCTGACCTGACGTCGGGTTCTGAAGGGCGGGAACCCAACTTGTGATGATGGCGATCCCCAGACTTCGCCAAGGCCTGAGAAGAAGGCTTCCTTACCGCAGCCGGGGGAGGCTGAGAGCCGGCCCTAGAGGGGGAGCGGTCGGACCTGGAACCGGAGCTGCGCGAGTCCGGCCCTGAGGGGACCTTGAAGGGCCTCCCTTCGCTTTCCGCGTGCTTGTGGGTCTTTTGAAGATTCCCCTTGGAAGACATGGTTTTCAGCCTCTTCCAGTAAGAAGGCTTGAAGGGCCTTCTGACTTCGGATCCGGAATGACACTGTTAAAACCCTGGCAAAAGGAGCAGGCCCGGTATCGGGTCTGGGCCCAGGCACCAAACGCAGGGCCATATGGGGATCCTTGAAGGGGATCTGTTTCCCGAAAGCACACTTGGAGGAGTGACCGGAGGTCGGAGAGGACATCAGCGAAAATCTTGCTAGAAGAAATCCAATTTTCCTGAAGGAAAGCACTAAACCACG
This sequence comes from Neoceratodus forsteri, assembly GCA_016271365.2. NCBI lineage: Eukaryota > Metazoa > Chordata > Ceratodontiformes > Ceratodontidae > Neoceratodus > Neoceratodus forsteri. The sequence continues at coordinate 1,540,912,068 of CM057456.1, read as the reverse complement.
TGTCACGGGCTAGACTATAACCGAAGGGTCAAGACATGCAAGTCGACGGAGGGAAAGAACTTGGGAATCTGGTGGGACAGCCCCTTTATGTACCACGCCTGACGTCGGGGGCGGTCCCCGCTGAAGATAGCTAGCTAGAATTTTTCCGTTGGGTCCTGACGCCTGCCGGCTTCAGTCCTAATGGTGTAACCTGCTGCAAGAGCTGTGTCTCGAAGTAAGATCTGCAAATCTAGGAGCTTTCATTTTTACTTCTTTGCATTGCTATTGCATTGGGGAAAGGAGGAGTAGGAGTTTGAAGAAGGTTGTGCAATAGCTACTTAAAGTCTCTTTTTGAGTGTGGATAGGAAGGATAGGAATATAAAAAGCAGTTACTCAATCTATCTAAATGTGTACAACAAAGGGGGTAAGGGAAATTAATAAAAGAATGTTTTGCACTGATAGAGGGCGGAGAGGGGAGACTTGGGGGAGTGTTGGGTATCCTGCATCTGGAAGGGTGGGGGGTTGCTGGTCGGCAGCGACAGCAGTGGGTAGGGTGGTAGGCTGCAACAACTGCGGTGCACCAGTCTTTCTAAAAATTGCCTGGAGTGTGGGAGGATGTTTAGTGTGCAACCACATAGAAAAACTCAGAAAGGAGATTGAGGGTCTACAGGAGGAACTAAGACAGGCAAGGCAGATTGGGAATGGGTTTAGCCCAATACTGGAGGGAGGAAGAAGGGGAGATGAGGGAGGGTGATTTAAGCCAACAGTGGTGAGGAGAGGGTTAGAAGAAGGGAAGCAGAGACAAAGGGGCCCAGGCCAGGAACGATTGCCAGGGAAACCAGGTCAGGAGACAAAAGACAAATTGAAGGAGGAGATAGGGACTTGTGAGGGGAGGCGAAGAAGTGGCAGAAGTCATGGAGTGGAAAGGAGAGAACAGGTTACTATGAAGAGAGAGGGAGCGGGCATTTGTGAAGGGTCTTCAGAAAATAGTTTTGCACTGCTAGAGAGGAAGAAGATGGAAGAGGGAAATGATGAAATTAGAGGAGTAATTGATAAATGCCTGGACCAAACCGGAGTGGGGGAAAGTTCTGCTGGGAGAATTGCAACAGGGGCAAAAAGGGGAAATAATGTACAGGAGGAAGAAGAGGAGCTGGAAATGAGAAGGGGAGATGAATGGAAGCAAGCAGGGAGTAAGAGGGGTGGAATCTTAGTGCTGGGGGACTCAATACTAAGAGGATTCAGGTGGGGTAGCAAGGGGGAGAGGCATAATCGCATTTGGGTGGAGGCCATGCCAGGAATGACAGCAGAAAGGGTGGGACAATCTGTTCTGAAATATGCTAGAAGGGGTAGGGACAAGCCTCATTTAATTATACATCTTGGGACGAACAACCTGGCTGACAAGACAATAGATATAGTCCAGAGGAGGTTTGAGGAACTAGCACAGTTATGTGAGGGGGCAGGAAGATCAGTAACTTTTTCAGAGATACTTCCAGTGCCCAAGGCAAGCACAACAAGAAAGCTGATAATAGAGGAATTTAATGGATGGCTAAGAACCTGGTGTTGTGCTAAAGGGTATGGGCTGTTGGGGGCAGTGGCGGCTCTACACCAGGGCCCGCCAGGGCACGTGCCCTGGTAAAAAAAATGCTGTGCCCCAGTTGGTGCCCCATATGGTGCAGAGATTCCCCCATAGTAACAATATGCAAGTGCCCTGGCTACCATCTGTTGTGCCCCGGCTGTGCCCTGGTAACTATTTGTGGCTAGAGCTGCTGCTGGTTGTGGGAGGTGGGGAGGGACCTGGGAGGACAGTATTCTCTATGCCAAGGACAGACTACACTTGAGTGAGGAGGGAAAGAAAGTGCTAAAACAGAGGATGGAGGAGTACATAGAGGGAGTTGGAAATTTAAACTAGGAGTGGGGGGTGGCAATTGGGCAAGAGATATGCAGAGACCACAGGTTGGGAAACCATATGAGCTTACCCCCCGTAACAGTGACAAAGGACAAATGGCAAGTACTATTGGTGATGGTAGTAAAGGAGAGCAGGATGGGAGGGGGAGGAAGGGTGGAAGGTGGTTACCCTTAATACTAGGAGCCTTGGGAGGAAAACTGCAGAGTTACAGGTGCTCATGGCAGAGGGAGAGGTGGACATTGCAGCCATCACAGAAACATGGGCCACCCAATACAATGCCTGGGACCTGTCTGTACCAGGGTACAGGTTATTTCATAGGGACAGGGTGATTAGGAAAGGAGGGGGTGTGGCACTATATGTGAAGGAAGGACTGAAGTGTGTAAGGGAGGAAGGGAGTAGGGTAGTCGGAGTCTTTGGATGCAAATCCAGGATTCCAAGAATAGGATTTTTAGAATGGGAGTGGTGCAGGCCACCATCTCAGATGGAGGAGTTAGACAGGGAACTAGTGGGACAGATCAGGAGGACCTGCGAGAAGGGTAGTGTGGTGATTGTGGGGGACTTCAACATGCCAGGAGTGGACTGGAGTACCCCAACAATCAGGAACAGAAGGGAACAGGTACTGCTGGATGCCCTCCAGGACAGCTTCCCGCTGCAAATGGTCAGTGAACCAACCAGGTTAGGGAATACCCTTGACCTTGTGCTGGCAAATGGGGACTTTGTGAGAGAACTTACAGTGGAGAAACCGCTGTCAGGGAGTGACCACCACCCAGTATGGCTCACATTGGATATGGGCAAGGAAGGAGTGGAATCTGGCACAAGAGTACTGGACTTCAGGAGGGATGACTTTGGGAGGATGGGGGAAGTGGTAAAAGGGTACCTGGCCAGAATTCAATCTAGTATGGACACTAACCAGAGGTGGGAGCTCATAAAGCTGGGGATAGTGGAAGCAACCAAACCTGCTGCAAGGCCCAGAGCAAAAGGCTAGGGCTAAGAAACCGAGCTGGTTGAGCAAGGAGGTCATGGAAAGGTAAGGAGGAAAAGAGCTGCCTTTAGGAAGTACAAAGAAAACAGGGAGGGGGAGGATAGGGAGGAATACTTGACAGAATCGAAGGAGGTGACAAGGGCAGTAAGGGGAGCCAAAGCATCTACGGAACTCAGGATGGCACAAGGCATTAAGAAGGGGGAGAAGGACTTATTTAGGTACATCAGGTAGAAAAGGAGCTGTAAGGACCACATAGTAAGGATTAGGAAGGGTGGGTTGGGTGGAAGCAGGGTGCGATAAGGCAGAATCACTAAATGAGTACTTCTGCTCAGTATTTACTAAAGAGAAGAGGGGGGTGACACCCAAGGGGGGAGAAATGGCAGAAACAGAGGGGAAGGGTGACAGATGGGGAAATCATGGAGGGCAGAGTTCAGGAGGGTTTGAAGGCACTGAGGGTGGACAAGGCGCCAGGCCCAGATGGCATCCACTCCAGGGTACTGAAGGAGCTGGCAGAGGTCCTTGCAGTACCTTTGGCAGGCCTATTTAATGCCTCACTACATTCAGGGTGTGTACCTCAGGACTGGAGGATGGCTCATGTGGTGCCTCTCCACAAGAGTGACCCCAAGGATGAACCGGGAAACTACAGACCAGTGAGCCTCACATCCATTGTGGGTAAGCTGATGGAGACTATCCTGAAGGAGAGGCTGGTGGCCCTCCTAGAGGCCAAAGGACTACAGGACAGCAGACAGCATGGCTTCATTCGGGGCAGATCCTGCCAAACCAACCTGGTGGAGTTCTATGACTGGGTAACTAGGCAACTGGACAGGGGCCATGCAGTGGATGTCCTGTATCTGGACTTCAGTAAGGCATTCGACTCAGTGCCACATGGAAGGCTGGGAAGTAAGTTAGTAGGCACAGAGGCGGGTGCAAAGCTGGTGAGATGGGTAGGAAACTGGCTTCAGGGAAGGCAACAGAGGGTGGTGGTGGTGGGTGGGGAGCTCTCACACCCAAGGGTAGTGACGAGCGGTGTTCCACAGGGCTCGGTGTTGGGACCAGTGTTGTTTGGGATATTCATTGCAGACATATCATGAGACATCAAAAGCAAGATCAGTCTGTTTGCTGATGATACCAAGGTAGGAGCAGTGGTGGATGACCTAGGGGGATGGCAGGGGTTGCAGGATGATCTGGCAAAGCTTGAAACCTGGTCAGACACCTGGCAATTGGGGTTTAATGCCAAAAAGTGCAAGGTGCTGCATTTGGGATGAAGAACCCAAGGAGGAGTTACCAGCTGGGGAGGCAATAGCCCAGACAGAGGAGGAGAAGGATCTGGGGTGCCTATTACAGGGTCAATGAACAACTCGGCACAGTGTAGGAAGGCAGCTGAAAAGGCCAACAAAATGCTGGGTTGTATTGCAAGGGGTATATCCTGAGGAGGAGGAGGTGATTCTGCCACTGTATAGGTCATTAGTTAGACTGCACCTGGAGTACTACATGCAGTACTGGCACCGTGTCTGAGAGGACATTAAGTTACTGGAGGAGGTGCAGCGCAGGGCGACAAAGATGATCAAGGGGCTGGGGGACTTATCATATGAGAGGAGGCTGAGGGAGTTGAACATGTACTCACTGGAGGAGAGGAGAGACGGGGGGACATGATTGAAACCTTTAAGTACACGAAAGGAATAAACAGGACAGGTACAGAGGGGCTGTTCAAAGTAAGGGAGGGGAGGGACACCAGGGGCCATGATATGAGACTGGAGGGAGGGAGGAAGGTTCAGGAGGGAGATGAGGACACACTTTTTTACAGAGAGGGTGGTGGCTGGGTGGAATGCGTTACCTGCAGAAGTGGTATCCAGTAGAACAGTGGACTGCTTCAAAAGGGGATGGGACAGGACAAGGGGGGAGGGTTAATGAAGGGGAAGGGTGGAAGGGAGGGGCAGCTGAAGAATAAGGGGTGCTAGTTGCACATTCGAGCAGACTTGATAGACCTCTAGGCCTTTATCTGCTGGCAAATTTCATATATTCGTAGGCTTAGGGGATGAGTATTCCCCACCTACCACCACCCTCTGCTATCTATCTTTTAGCCAGTTCTCCACCCACCCCACCAGTTTTGCTCCTGCTCCTGCTCCTGTGCCTCATAGCATGCTTTCAAGTCTCCCATGTGGTACTGAATAGAAGGCCTTACTGAAGTCTAGGTATTGGTCATCCACCGCATGGCCCCCGTCAGTTTGCCTAGTCACCCAGTCATAGTATTCCACCAGGTTGATCTGATATGACCTGCCCTTGACGAAGCCATGCTGCCTCCCATCCTACACCCTGTTCACCTCCAGTAGTGCCATTAGCCTCTGCTTTAGGATGGTCTCCATTAGCTTCCCCACTATGGACATTAGACTTACTGGCCTATAGTTCCCCGATTCATCTAAGGTCCACTCTTGTGGAGGGGAACCACGGACAAACCGGGGAACTATAAGCCAGTAAGTCTAACGTCCATAATATGATACCAATGAGATAGCGTCCAGGTTGGTGGAGGACAGCGAACTGCATCAGATGGATGGCATGGCTTTGCCTTTCCCAGTTGTCACCTTTGGCGTAGAGTGATTACCTCTTCTTTCTGGGGGAACCACCTTTTCCCACAGGGTGAGACGGGGAGCTTCACGCACCACTTCCATCTCCCAGGCATAGGGAGACCCCTGTCTCACCCTGATCAGTCACAGGCCTAACTCGGCCTGTGAGGGTCTCCTCCTCTTGTGTCTTTCCCCACAGGAGGCTGAGAGAAGCCTCTTTGGCAGGGAGGTACCAGGTCCCCTTTGGGGGGTTGGTAATCACCCACCAGTGATGAATGGTGAAGATTGACACAGGTAAGATATGAAAATTACATACCAACCTTAATTCTTGATCTTTCTGTGTATCTTCACCACTCATCACTGCTTCCCTCCCACCTTCCCCTCTTGGGCCTCAGACTCTGGGCTGTGCCTCCCCCCTGCTTGTTTCTTCCCTAATTGAGGCTGTTGTGGGCCTGTCCTACTGGTACCTCAGGATTCCATGCTCCTCTTTTTGAGGAGGGGTCCTGTCCTTTTTGAGGGGGACAAGCAGAGCTGCTTTCCCTTAGGGGGCTTTCTGGGCCCTCTTACTGGGACCCAGGTGGGGATCTCCTCTCTGGAAACCTGGGTCCTTGCGGACCCAGTTCTCTCTGCCCCCTGGCTAGGGGGTGAGGAGGTCCTCATCTGGGTTATAAGAACTCTGAGAGCTCTAGGGACCTCTCTCTCCCCCCCCCCTTCCCTTAGGTATTCTTTCCACACCGCTACCTTCAGTGGTGGCTGGTTCTGGGCAGCGACCCTCCCTCTTCACATCCTTCCTCCCTCCCGGTGTGGAGGGAGTTTGGAGTTCCTCTACGAGGACTCTCTCGAGGAGATAGGAGGGACTCTGCCCCAGGGTGGTTCTGTCCCTACCCTATAACTCTTTTGGAATGGGAGTGGGAGACTCCTGACTCCTCTGTGTCGGGTGTAAGTGGGGAAGACTTATCCAGATTACTACCTCTAACTGCTTGGCACAGCACTCAGTCTCCCTCTTTTCTTTTTTGTTTTTTTTCACTTTGTTTATTGCTTTACAAAAAACAATACAGCCTACATTTCTCATGCAAGAGACCTGGAGTCACTACAGCATGTATATGCTATTATAGGAAATAATGAAATACATATAATTTCGTCCTGCAATCTTATACAATAGGAATAGGGGGGAGAGGAAAAACTTAAAAGTTCAGTTCAAAATAACATCCACATATTGCCAGCCGCTTCAATTGCTTAGGTATGATCCTGTGAGGGAGAAACATAGGAAACGAAATCCACACTCAAATTGTGCTATTTGAACCAAGTTAGATCAACTTTTAAACAAAATGTGAGGTTCGTCTACATCTTATGCCCCACCTCAGTCTAGAAACAAACAGTATGTCTCAATAAAACAATCAACTGCCCAGAGAAAAGAAGGTAGCAGTACCCATGTAACCAGGTAGATTCAAGCCAAATAAATTACCGAGGGGTAAACAGAACCCCTACAAATTATAATACAACTTTTTAAAACTGAAATATTACTTATTTAGCCTTATTAATACTGATTAAAGTCCCAATTAGGCAATGATCGGAGAAGGACAAGGCAGCTCAAAAATGTGTTACTCACCTGTACTCCTTAATCTTCCTTAGGTTCAGTTCTTCTGCCACACACCGTGATGTCCAACGGGCCGAAAATTCAGTATCCGTGTGCTCCAGCCATCGTCCTGCATCTTTCAGGTCTGAGAATTGGCAAGATTTGCCGCCGTAGATGATTCTCAGTCTCGCAGGTAATAAAAAAGAGTGTACAATTCCCAAATTTCTCAGCCTTTGTCTCACCGCGTCAAACTGTTTTCTCCTCGCCCTTGTCTGAAAGGACAAATCTGGGAAACACTTTATGTCCCGGTCTTGTAGGGTGATTGGGTATGTCACTGTTGCTGCAGCTATCAGTGCATCGTGGACATCTGCTCCAGTTGTACACAGTAAGACAGTGCGCGACTGAGTTTCATCGGTAGGCCTGACTCGAGGATTTATCCGATAGGCTTGGCTCAGATGGGACCATTCGAAGTCTTCAGGCACAGATAACATTTCTTGCATCCAGCGTTTTAGGAAATTGAGTAGGTGAGTGCCTTCAACCCCTTCTGGAAGCCCTACTGAGCGAACATTGCCAGATCCAAGTTAATTTTCAAGACTCTCCATTCTCCCCGGAGCTGATTATTCTCTTTGGTCAGCGCCGAACTTGTGGCTTGAGTGGATAAAGTTCTTTTATCTGCCTTCTCCACTGTATCTTTTAGCTCTGTAATTGCCACTTCATGTGCTTCTAATTTCGCTAGAGTTCTTTTAATTTTGGAGTCCATTGACTTCATGGACTCTAGGATGGCTTTCCATGGAGGTTCTCCCAACAATGTAGAGGGCTCCGATTGACTTACAGCTTGCTCATGGTGCGGGGCCTGCTGCATAGTAGACATCAAGGCACTTGACTGTGGGTTCTGCACATTTCTTGTCCTGCCCATGTCGAATTTGGTATCATGCAGTAGCTTTCAATATAAGGAGCACAATGCGAGTAATTAAAACCAGCTGTCTAATGATCTTTAATATTTAATTCGTATTTTACTAAGATGATAGTGCAGAGTATCCTGCCTGGAAGCTGGCTGTCTGGCACGCCTCCACTCATTGTCCCTCTTAAGTGAACGCGCTCCACCTCAAGAGATGCTTAAATTGTCTGGAGGGAATAATTCCTTACTTGGATTTGGCTGAACTGAGTGTTCTCCCCCCCACCTCGGCTTCTTGTTACCCCTCTGGGAGGAGTCGGAGGACGGCTCCTATCTTCTTCTCTTTATTCTCTTCCACTCTTTTCTGTCTCCTTTTTCTCATCTATACTGATGTGCCCAGAGGGTGGGGACCTCTGTTCCAGACCCCTAAGGTTATTCTGTCCTCTCCCTTTCAGCATTATATCTCTTTCTGTTTCTATCCTTTCCTTTTGGCTATCCCTTGGGCTCCCTTGCCCCCTTCTTTTCTCTGTCTCTTTTTCCTTGCAGTCTCCGGCTTGCGAAGAACTGAGGTGAGGGAGGAGTCAGTATCATTTACTGGCCATCCCTTGAGCACCACATTGTACATCAGCCTCGAGGACGGTGCCGTCTTCTCCCCCTGAAAAAAAAAATTGCTCCCACAGGGTCCTGTTCCTCCAGCCAGAACCCACCAGTGATGAATGTTGAAGTTACACAGAAAGGTCAAGAATTACGATAGGTATGTAATTTTCATTTCTTGGTGTCCGAGTACTCTGTGTACCAGAGATTCCTGATGGACATGTTGCAGGCAGAGGATGTGGCCACCTTTGCAAGACACAGTACCATGACCTTAAAGCTGGGACTCCATGGGGAATTTTGCAGTGCCAACTCGGTCATCCCTCCCTGGCCTAGGGCCTTCGAGGAGTAATCAGGGTCAGCCTGGAGATGTCCATTCACATTCCCACCAGCCCTGAGGGATGTCCAGGTGCAGTACTGCACACCTGCAGGTTCTGCAGGGGCTGTGTCTCACCCTACCTTGGTAGATGAGATCCTGCAGACCCCAACAGGGCCTCTGCACCTGGTACATGACTGACCTCCTGAGGGTGATTCTGCTCAGGCAGATGCCTTAGGTAAGAATGTATTCACATTGTCTCATGACATGATGTGCATTTCTGCACTCAGGCACACCAGGCTTTTTCTGCACATCAGGTACACCAGACAGCTTACAACAAGCACTTGTGCATGCCTGAGGCTAGGAGCTGTCAAGGGCGTCATACGATGCCAATGAGGTGGCCGCCTGGCTGGTGGGAACCAGTGTTTGCATTCAGCGGATGGTGTGGCTTTCCTTATCACAACTGGCATCTCTGGCCTCATGAAAGGTGCTGAACTCTCCCTCACAGGGAGCTAATCTTTTTCTCCTGCAGAGTCAGGTGAGAACTATCAGGACACCCTCCTGCTCTTGTGCTACAAGAGCCTCTGCCTAACTTTGACCAGTCTTGGGTCTTGCCAGACCTGTAATGAGCCCCTTCCTTCAGGCATTCTCCCCCACTCAAAGGGCTGAGGGTAATCTTACCTTCTGGGTAAGCCAGCTTCTCCCTTGGTTTGGGAAACCTTGGTACCTGGACCCATTACTATAAATGGTAAAGATTGATTCTTGGGAGATATGAAAATTAAGTACTTAGCAAAATTGTTGATCTTTCAGAATATCTTCATCACCGATTCATACACCCATTCAGCCGATAGCCAGGGCCACTGGCAGCTCACTCTGTGAGTTTTTTGGCAGCATATTTTCTGTGCTATGTCTCCTCTGCCATGGTCCTTGTATGGTGGCTGCTTTTTGTTGTTCAAAAAAAAGGAAGGCTGGGCACGCCAGTGCCAACCTGTCATCAAGGCACAGGTCAGGAAACATAAGAAAACCAGGAGCAGTTGTCAAATTCACAACAAGTGATTTATTATTAACAGTAAAATAAAAAAAAATTAAAAATTGTTCAGTATAACTATTTACAAAGGCAGTATAAACAGAGAAAGTCCATCTGGGTTTCTTCTCAATTTCCAATCTCAGTCTCAGTGTTTCGCTCTTGCAAGAAATTGCAGCTCTGTTTTTATAAGTCTTTACAACCCCCGCTCATTAAGAAAACAGCATGCTTCTCACACAGTGTTCTTGTAAGTTTCAGCAAGTGCAGCAAAAAGAACATTGTGACCCAGAACAGACCTCTTGCTTACATCTTCTGCAGAAGGCTTAAAAATTGCATCTCATGTTTACCCCTTAAGTTCCAAATAGCTTTGTATTCATTTCAACAGTATAACTATATACACTTTTAAACAAAGGGATCCCAGTATCAGTTACATTTCCACAAAATGATTCACATATATTTGTATACCAGCAAATGTGCAAGGGAGGAAAAAAGATAGAACAGCAAGTAGGGGTAGAGAGCTAGCGAAAGGCAGATAATTGCAAGACTGTCAGGGTGATCAAGTCCTAGGTCTCATGAGACAGTGTGGTTGCGCAACCAGACAGACAAGAGACAGAAAAGGAGAGAATAGAACAGATCCTTGCATTTGAACTCTTTCTCCAGAACAACTTGGACAGCACCCTATTCAACCCTGTCACTTAACCCCCTCCTTAAGAGGGAACCTGTTTTACAAAACAGGTTTCCAAAACTTTCTTTAAATTATTTTCTAGCATTAGCTTATAACTTTTACAGTTCAGTGCATATGCAGCATAGCAAACAGAGTCATTTCAACTCACATTTTTTTCAGCCTTCGGAATTCTCAATTCCTGATCCATATCTAGATAGAAAATCAGCATTGACATTCTCTTTCCCAGATTTGTGCATCACTTTAAATTTAAATGGCTGTAGTGCCAGGTACCACTGTGTGATTCTAGAAATTTTATCCTTCATTTGGTTAAGCCAGCAGAGAGGACTGTAATCTGTTACAAGTACAAAGTCAGCTCCTAGTAGGTAAAACTTAAGGGTCTCCATTGCCCACTTTGCTGCAAGACATTCCTGTTTAATGTTGGAGTACTATTTCTCTCTGTCGTGCAATTTCCTACTTATGTATAGAATAGGATATTCTTTCCCATCTAAATGCTGACTCAAGACTGCACCTAGGCCTACCTCTGATGCATCTGTCTGTAACAAAAATTGTTTCTCAAAGTCTGGGCTTCTTAAAACAGGGGCTGAACATAATGCAGCCTTAATGGCCTGAAAAGCTTCATCACACTCTGTGGCTCATTTCCCATTGTTTGGGTACCGTTTTTTTGTGAGTTCAGTGAGGGGAATAGCTAACTCTGCAAAGTTATGAACAAATCTCCAATAATAACCAGCCAGCCCTAAAAACAACCGGACATGTTTCTTGGTTTTGAGGACTGGGCTGTTAGCTACAGCTTCCATCTTGGAAACCTCTGGCTTCACCTCTCCATTTCCCAAAACATAGCCCAAATATCTGGTTTCCTGCATGCCCAATGCACACTTGGTAGGATTAATTGTCAGACCTGCATTTTTGATCAGTTGGATTACTGCTCATAGGTGTTCCAGGTGGTTTTCCAGTCTGGACTGTACACCACAACATCATCCAGGTATGCAGCACAGTAACCAGTGTGAGGGGATAACATTACATCCACGTACCGTTGGAATGTAGCAGGTGCACCATGTAAACCAAATGGCATGGTGGTGAACTGATAGAATCCTATAGGAGTGGAAAATACAGTTTTGTCTCTGGATTCTTTAGCTAAAGGTATTTGCCAGTAACCCTTGGTGAGATCAAAAGTACTGATATACTTGGCACTCCACCGTCTGTCCACCAAATCATCTATTTTGGGCATAGGATAATTCTGACACTTGATTAAGTTTCCTAAAATCAAGGCAGATTCTTACACCCCCTTGTTTTTTGTTTGCAATCACCATTGGTGATGACCAAGCACTTCTCAACTCTTCTACTATACCAATTTCTTTCATTTTTTGTATTTCCTTAACCATGTCAGCTCTTAACCGCTGTGGTAATCTGTATGTTTTTTTTTTCTAATAGGGTGAGCATTCTTTGTCACTGTTAGGTGCTCGACCCCTTTTACTCGGCCCGGTGCTGTGGTAAAAGTACTGTTAAATGTCTTTAGCAAGTTATGAATTTCTGTGGTTTGCTCGGAGGTTAAGGAAACATTCGCCTTTTTTTTTTTTTTTTTTTCTTTTCACTCCCTGATCCAGAACTCTCTTGGGCTATCCCCACTGGCCTAACCACTCTACCATCCGCTGGCCCTCCCATCATCTTCAAGGTAGCTGTGACCTCCCCTGGGCCGAGGGGCACTAACACCCTGGCGAGATCGGGGAGGCAGTGATGGGAGACCGGCATTGGACGTGTGGCGGTAGCGCTGGAGGAAGCCGTCACCTATCCGGCCAGGGAGAGTTTTTCCCTTTATGCCACTTAGTCCCTCCCTCCTCCCTTGTGTGGTGCACGCTCCTGACTATGGTGCACGGCAACCCTGCCAGCTCGGCCACTCTGACGTACGTGCTGCTCAGTGCTCTGCAACACCCCCGATCTCCACCGGGGGTCGCCGGAGCTCCGAGCCACCCTCCACCCTCCCCCAGGACAGGAGAGCAGCCCGGTGGGTGCTCCATCCTATCCCTCCGCTGCCGACCCCCGTTACCTGAGCTCGCTCCTGAACCTGGGTCGCCGGTGTGGCGCAAGGTGTAGCGTCCAGCGCCTCAACCCTCAGCACCACCGGGCCGGCTAGGAAATATTCATCTTGACAGCATCAGCAGTTACAATTTGTTCCAGTCTATCATAAGATACATCAATATCTTCTTTATCAGTTTCTGGTAAAACTAGCAAAGCAGCTTTTGGTGTTTTTTTCAACCCATTTCTTGAGGAGGTTAGTATGGTAAATCTTAGTAGGATTTTTCCTGTTAGGGTCTCAGTCTCATAGTTAACTGTCCAGTACATCTAAGAACCTTATAAGGCCCTTGTCACTTCATTAACAGTTTATTTTCTGTAGTGGGTAACAGTAGCAAGACCTTTTCACCTGGCTCAAAAACCTTTTCTTTTACCCCATGGTCATAATACACCTTCTGCTGATTTTGGGCCTCTTCACAATTACTATGGATGATTTCAACATATTTTGCCAGCTTCTTTCTCAGGGTACATATATAAGATGTAATAGATTGTTTTTGATGGGGGTTATCTTGCCATGTTTCTTTTACTACATCTAGTGGCCCTCTAGGTTGTCTACCATAAAACATTTCAAATGGAGAAAAACCTGTTGATGCCTGTGGCACTTCTCTGTAAGCAAAAAGCACGTAAGGCAAGTACTGGTCCCAGTTTTTCCCTTTCCCTTTTACAAACCTTTTTAACATGCATTTTAGGGTTTGATTAAAATGCTCAACAAGACCGTCTGAGGGTGATAAGGGGAGGTTCTTATGGCAGTGATACCTAGTAGTCGGTACAGCTCCCTCAGTACTGCAGCACCAAAATTGCTACCCTGATCAGTAATAATCTCTTTTGGTATGCACACCCTGCTGAAAATTTTGGCATGCTCTGCTGCCACTTTTGGGGCTGTGGCAGTACGCATAGGAACAGCCTCTAGGTATCGAGTAGCATAGTCACATACTACCAAAATGAATCAGTTTTCCTTTTTACTTTTGTCTAAGGGGCCAACCACATCCATTGCAATTCTCTCAAAAGGCACATTTATCAAGGGTAGGGGAACCAGGGGCCCCTTGTCTTTTTTAGTCACCGGGACTACTTTCTAACACTCAGCACAAGAATTGCAATATGTAGCAACATCTTCATGAATTCCAGGCCAGTAAAATCTGTACAGCAATCTGGCAAGGGTGCGATCCCTCCCCGAGTGACCAGCCATAGGATTATCATGTGCTATCTGTAACAACTCAGATCTATACTTTTGTGATATAACCAATTGTTCTGTCTGGTCCTGTGTCTGAGGTTTAACCCCAAACTCTGTACAGTAGCCCATTACATTTTTTAAACATAGGTTCACCCTGTTTTGATATCACACCCAGCTGCTTAAAATAACCCTGGAGAGAAACATCATTAGCTTGTTCTGAAAGAAAATCACAATCAGTTATCAGTTTAGTTTCAGCATTTTCATATGTTAATCCTTTATGTCCATCATTCTTTTGTTGCCACTGTTTCTTCAGGTGTTGTCTTTCTTTCCTGGACTTCCATATCTTGGAGCTGTGCTCAAACACGTCAGAATCAAAATCAGTGAAAGGAAAAGAGTCCCCAACATTTAAGATTTTCTTTGCCTGAGCTCATCACCACAGCTGCTGAAACATCAGGATTTACTTCGTCTTTGATTAGCTCAGTAAATCCTGGAAAGTCATTTCCAGTAATCACAGGTACAGGTAACTTAGGTACTACCCCCACTTTCATTTGATGTGACACCCCATTAATAGTGAGAGTCACTTGGGTGGTAAGATAGTATCGAGTGTCCCTGTGGATGCAGATAACACTAGTACCTGTTTTTTTTGGACATTGTTTTCCCAGCACTTCAATATGCACTAGGATCTGTCTGCTTCCCGAATCTGTAAGCCCTTTTACAGTCTTATCTCCCACCTTCACATCTGTTAAGTAATTACCCCAATTTGCTAAGGACAAATCTACTCCAGTGTCACTCTTCTTAATATGGCAATTCCTTGCAATACCTGGCTTATTACAGTTATAGCAAATAAAGTCTTGGGCGCAGATTTGTTACCCCCACCAGAGTTCTTATCAGACTTGGAGTGGAGTTTAAATGGGAAAAAGAGTGTCTTACCGGTGCTTGGCTGTTACCTTGCTGCAGTGGCATATGTCTGGCCATTTGGTAGTCTTCGACCAAAGAAACCGCCTTTTCTACACTGTCTGGTCGGTGTTCTTTCGCCCAAAACTGTACATCTGTAGGCAGGATGTTGTTGAATTGCTCCATTGCAAATGTGTCGATGATCTGTGGGACTGTTTTGCCATCTGGTCGGAGCCATTTTATCAGGAGTTCTCTGAGACGGGTGAAGGCTTCTCGAGGATTGTCGACTGACTTGTATTTCAGAGATTGATATCTCTGCCTGTAGGTCTCTCCTGAGTTGCATACCTTTTCAGGATATCACTTTTCACCAGGTCATAGTTTTCTGACTGTGCAGTGTCCATATTGCTGTAGGCAGGTTGGGCTTTCCTTGTCAGGTGAGTTACCAGTCTGATTGCCCATTGCTGCTTTGGCCACTGCCAGGCTGCGGCAACCGTTTTAAAAGTTATCAGGTATGCTTTGATATCATCTGAGGGGCACAACTTTTTAAGTTTAATGTATTTTAAGTTGTTAGTGTCTTGCTCTGCTGGACCAGTGCCAGATCCTCCAGCTTTGATAACTTGCAAGGCATCCATTCATTGCTGCATCTCTTCTCTTCTTTGCTGCTCCTGTCAGTGCCTCTCTTCTTTTCTCTTCTGTTCGAGTTGTTGCATTTTTTTCATTTCTCTGTGCTTCTAAACGTTGAATCTTTTTCTATCTCTGCTTCTCCATCTCATTTTGTTGTGTAGCCCACCATTTGAAAAAGGCAGTCAGGGTTTCAGGTTCTGTCACTGCCTGTTCTTTTTCTATAACTTGTGCTAGCTGTACACTCTCAGCTTGGACTTCTGTGTCTGCTAGTTTGGCTACCATTCTTCTGGTAATCACTCCTGGGCTTGCTGCTGCAGAATCCATACCTTTCTTTTGTGCTTCCGTGGTACCAGATCTATTACCTACGCACAAAACTCCTAGCTTAGAGTATGCACGGCGTAAATCCCACTTAGGCTGACACCATCTGTCATCGAGGCACAGGTCAGGAAGCATAAAAAAAACAGGAGCCATTGTAAAAATCACAACAAATGATTTATTATTAACAACAGTAAAATAAAAAAAATTGTTCAGTATAACTATTTACAAAGGCAGTATAAACAGAGAAAGTCCATCTGGGTTTCTTCGCAATTTCCAATCTCAGTCTCTGGGTTTCTCTCTTGCAAGAAATTGCAGCTCTGTTTTTATAAGTCTTTGCAACTCCCGCTCCTTAAGAAAACAGCATGCTTCTCACAGTGTTCTTGTAAGTTTCAACAAGTGCATCAAAAAGAACATTGTGACCCAGAACTGACCTCTTGCTTACATCTTCTGCAAAAGTCTTAACAATTGCATCTCAGGTTAACCCCTTAAGTTCCAAATAACTTTGTAATCATTTCAACAGTATAACTATATATAGTTTTAGCATTGCAGTTATTTCAACAGTATAACTATATACAGTTTTAGCTTTGCAATCATTTCAACAGTATAATTATATACTGTTTTAAACAAAGGGATCCCAGTATCAATTACATTTCCACAAAGTGATTCACATATATTTTTATACCAGCAGATATGCAAGGGAGGAAAAAAGACACAGCAAGTGAGGGTAGAGAGATAGCGAGAGGCAAAGAATTGCAAGACCATCGGGGTGATCAGATCCTAGGTCTCATGAGAAAATCTGGTTGCACAACCAGACAGACAGAAAAGGAGAGAATAGAACAGATCCTTGCATTTAAACTCTTTCTCCAGAAGAACTGGGACAGGTCCCTATTCAACCCTGTCACACAACCATCATCAAAAAAAAAGCAGACAAGGGAGTGTTGGTCACTTATGACACCCCTACCGTCCCCCCCGAAAAAAAATAACACACACACACACACACAAACAAAAGCTTTTTTTTTTCTATGGAGTGGGTAGGTGGCCCCTTTCCTTCCTTTTTGCTTTTCCTCCTCTCTCCCTGCCTGTGTATGTCTCCTCTAGAGTATGTGCATATTATTTGTGATATGCATCATGTGCCCTACGCACTATTCAATCTAACTGCACCGAGTAGATGCTTTGCCTGTGGAGAGGAGCAGTGCACTTGTTTGGATGAAAGTACTAGCTTCACACAAGGTGCATCCATGTGGTTGCAGGGAAAAGCAGGTCATTTTCTTATTTCCTTGTTGGCATTTTGGTTGGTATCCCTTGTTACTTCTCTCTTTTTTTGCCCACTTCTGCTGGAGTATACCAGAGGAGATAAGCACATCTTCACTCCCTAGGACTACTACTCCTGCAGCTCCTATGCTCCTCATCCCTACTTTTCTCCCTTCTGTCATACAGAAGAGAGGGTTATGGGTATACTTGTGGATTTACTCAGTTTCTGTCTGGTAGCATGGAGCTATTCATTTATGGGAGTCCTGATGTAATTTTTCCATTTTTGGTACAGTTGCCATCACATGGGCAAGGGGGTCCCAATTTGGACTTCCCCTTTTGCTTCTTCTGAAAGAACCATCTGCTTGGGGCTGCTGTCCAGTCTTTTTCTCTGTCACTATCCACACCCTGTCTGGCTAGAGGTAAGAGGCTCTGGCTACTTTTTAATCCCTATTACCCTTGTGCCACCTAGTAGGCCCAACCCTTAGTCTTTAAATAGATAGTCAGGTTTTATTTGGTTGTTTTATTTTATTTCCTATATCCTGTTGTTATATCTGTGGACAAGAAAATATCTAGTCATCTTATTTCTCTCCACATTGTTTCTCTCCTAGTGAACAGAACTGAGGTGCGTGAGGGAGCTGATGATGGTTATTGGTTGGCATGTGCAGCATCACATGAGGTGGAAAGGTGCCATCAGGAACCAACATGGGCTCCCTCCCTGCAAGAAAAAGCTCCCAAGGGGACCTAGTGCCTCCAGCCCTGGACCCATTAGAATGAATCAGTGGTGACATATTCTGGAAGATCAACAATTATGATAAGTACATAATTTTCAATCTTCCAGGAATCAGTCTTTACAATTAATTCATGCTAATGGGTCTGAGCTGGAGGTGCTAGGACATTGCGGGAGCCAGAACTTTTCAGGAGGGCTGGCACCAAGGTAAGCTTTGTGCATGAGCTACATTGTGAGACTGGATCATGCTGCATGGCTTTCCTCGACATCAGCCCTCAACCACCTCAGTTCCTTTGTTTCCGCCGTCAAAAGTGTATATCAGTGATGATGTTGCTCACCCGCCGGGAGTCTGAACTTTTATGCCTATACAACAACAGCATTCAGTTCTTCTCAGTTTTAATGTTTAAATTTAGAGTTTGTTATTTTTGTGTCAGTCTATTGATTTCACAAAAACGTTTCTGTCCATCTGTCACAGTCCTTCTGAGTCAATGGTCAGTGCCCATGGAAGACAACTGAAGGGAGCCTTCTTAGGCAACCTGCTCTGACAGTGGGGACATTGTCCAGTCCACCCTCCCCATGAGAAGTGGTCCCGTTCCCAATCCTATTCAGATTCTCAGTGCCGCTCGGCCTCAAGTTCTTTCTCTTCCCATCAGGAGAGGAAGAAGTGGTACCACTCAAGGTCACCCTCTGTGAGGTCTGCCACAGGTTCCTCAGTCTCCTGGAGTCAGAGGCTCTCACCAGCGCTGTCGGCATCACTGCAGGTCTCTAGTTCTAGGAGGCCGAAGTCTTGGGCACAGAGTCCCTCTCTGTCTGTTAGTGGTGACTCCAGTGGGCAGTTCCACCATTGAGCAGCTCTTGTGGAGCAGTGGGTGCAGCATGTTGCTCATTTGCCTCTGCCAACAGAACCGGTCCCTGGTCTTTCAGGGCCAGTGGAACTAGAACCATGGGCAGGGCCCTCAAGCTGAGTAAAGCATTTGGCTCCAGCCATAGCCCCTGGGACCTTGCCAGTGACCATCCCACTGACTCCTGTCCCACTGGCTGCTCCCCATTTAGTGTCACTGTGGTAGGACCAGTCTGGGTACCATTGCCAGTCACTCCACTGCTGGCTAAGTTGTCTTTGATGGGTTTGGCACCGCTGTCAGCACTGGGTTTTAGGCCTCTTGGAGTCTGTCCCTGCTGTGGTACCACATTTCTGGTTGCAGCGGCGCCATTGGCGCTAGTCCCTTTTAAACAGGTGGAGGTGTCACCAGTGTTGCTAAGGCTGCATTCTGGACTGGAGAGCATATGATCTCCCCCCAGTGACTCTCCTCATGGGGAGGAAATGGAGGAGGACGAGTCTGATCCTAACCCTAACCTTATCAGTAATGAGGACTCTTTCTACAGTCCAGAGACTTTGGACCCAGGCCCTTCTTCTGTTCCACAGGAGGATCTCACTTTCCAGGCTTTGCTCAGGAATATGTATTCAGCTCTTGATTTTGAGCCTTCAGACACTGGCCCATGTAAACGTCTCTGTCTACAGTGGTAAAACATTGCTACCATGCCAGTCAGTTTGGTGCCTCCTATTCTGCCAGCATTTGAGAGCTTGTCAGATGCGGTCTGGAATATAGACCTACCTCTAGTCCCTCTATCTGCAAGCAGGTAGACAGAAAATATGCTGTCCCTAGGGATAGACTTGTGTATGTTTCTCAACTGATAGCTGATGCAATTGATATTCTTGTTGAAAATGACAAAGCCATTCTTCCCTAAGAGCTCACTGTGCACCCTATTAACAAGGAGTCATGCAAGATTGACTCTGTGGGCAAGCAGGCTTTTGCAGCAGCTACTCTTGGCATGTGGATTGTTAGCTTCCAGAGGCATTTTTCCAAGTCTGAGTATATCCTTTGGAGCATGCTAAAGTCTGTGGCAGACTCCCTGCCAGACTCTGAAACTAAATAGAAGATTCTGGAGACTGCTGTTCATGGCATTGAGTCCAACACTAATCAGCTTTAAGCAGCTCCGAATACTTTTGATACTGCCTCCTGATCTGCTGCGACAGGTGTCTGTATCAGAAGGCACTCCTGGTTACATACTTAAAGTTTTTCTCAGGATGTCGAGCAAAAGGTAATGAACATCCCTTTTGTGGTATTTGCCTGTTTGGACAGCAGTTAGAGAAGTCTCTTGAGGTATCTCAGAAAACTGGAATGACCATTAAGACTTCCATGCAAGCTCCTGCTAACTCTCAAAGGGGAAAAGGAAGTATTTTTTTTTTTTCCAAAACTGGCAGTCCGGGGGAGGGCACTGTGGAGCCCAAGCAAGATGACCGCTATTTAATTGCACACAGAACTAAACTGTATTTTTTATGATAAAACATGAAGTTTTTTACAGACCTCACACTGCAAACTATACCAATCGGTGTCCGAAAGTCCCAGGTCTAAGATGGGAAACCCTAGGAAAGATCAGTAACACGGATCGGGAGCAAAACAAAAAAAATGCTCCTTCAGCTCCTACCACGAGGCCTACGATGGGCCGCGCTGAGGATCTGTCATCTGAATCAGGTGAAGAAACTCTGCAAACATTGGGTCACAAGATCAATAGACTAATAAGCACAGTGGTGGGCCTCTCAGATAAATTTGATGGACTAACACACAGAATGGTAACTTTGGAAACATCAGTAGAGGCAATTCAAACAACTACCGTTGATGCCACAAAGAGATCTGATGCAGCCATGGGGGCGGTGTCTAATGTGATTCGAGACACCGCACACTTTAACTCATTCTCTCCAGTGGCCATTTTGGGTCGGGCTCAGCAATGGATGGTTCTGACGTCATATGGCGGCTACAGGACCGAAAGAGTTTTAAATCTTGGATAGAGACACTTGAGAACCAAATCAGAGCTGCAAATGTTTGCATTTGGGAATACCTCTTGGCACCGAGGGAGAATATCTGATAATGTTTCTGTAAGAGTGGCTAACACAACAGCTAGGGGAAGAGATATCCCCCAAAGTTTGGTGCATACAGAAGGCCTATAGGATTGTGCCGCAAGGCTGCCAGGATAACCCAGATGCTCCTCGCACGATTGTGCTGATAACAGAAGGTATCGGTATTTATGATTCTCTGCTTGTGGTGGCGAGGCAAAAGGGTACTTTGTTATGCAACGGACAACAAGTCCAATTATATCCAGATATCAGTTTTGCCATGCGGCAGAAGCGCAAGAAATTTGATGGGGTTCGAGCAATACTTCAGGAGGCTCGAATCTCACATGGGATAATTTTTCCGGCTCGACTTTGGATCCCCTACAAGGGTAAAGCTTGTCTGTTTACGAAACCAGCTGAAGCTCTAAAGTGGAGTCAAAAATATGTGGTACCAGAGACTAAGGGGACTGTACAGGAAGACTCATCAAGTTGCTGTCCAGTGATAATAGGCAGAGGAGCTTAAGTTTGTAATGTATAAATTTATCTACTTAATGGAGTTCCCCTCATGTCCTCTAGGTTGTTTAACCACAGTGCCTGTAACTGAGAGTGTCATACTTGTTATAAAGCTTCTGGAAGTGCTGTTCATCCCCCAAACTATTTTTGGTTTTCGGGAATCTTCGACACATTTGTATGCATTATGTTGTATTGAATAATCAAATTTTGTAACTACTTACTGAATATAAGTCGGGGGCACTTCTTCTGTGTTTTAATACCTTCTAGTTTTGTCAGTTATAACTGTTTTTGGATGGCTTAAGCACCTTAGATACAGGTTAGCTTAGTTTTATTCTTGACCGCTTTCTGTTAAGCAAATGTGTGTAATGGTAGATCTTACTTTGAGAGGGCTCTTGCGGTAGGTAATTACATGTAGGACTGACGTCGATAGGCGGCAGGACCCCACGGAAAAATTTCTACCTAGCAGTCCCTGGCCGGACTGCCCCCATCAGGTGACGGCGTCAGGAGACATCGGTATAAAGGGGCGTCCCTGACACCCGCCTTCCAGTTCTTTCCTGCTGTTAGCTCGTTACAGCACCTCGCGGTAAAGTTCATGCCGTCAGCCTATCTTCGTGGTTTTGCGAAATAAGTTGCTTTTCCGATAACGTCAGGTACCGTACGTCGGTGTATGTCGCCCCTACTCCTCCGAGCACAAAAAATAAGGCGATTCGTGGCGCCCAGCTACCGCTCAAGGACGGTCATTCCCTGTGCCTGTTCTGCCTAGGCCCCGATCACCCGGTCGAGAAGTGCCAGTACTGCCTCAGCTTCAATGCGGCTACCCGGAAAAGGCGGCAGCAATCCCTGGAAGCCCATATTCTGAAGAAGAAAATGAGTTCAATGGAAAAGGAGCTCAAAAAACTGAGGCAGGCATCCACTTCCCCCAAAGGCCATTGGAAGAAGAAGGATAAGGAGAGACACCAGGACAAGGGCTCCTCTACTGCGTCTCCCTCGGGAGTCGCTGGGACACAGGTAACGTCCTCTCCGGGGACCGCTCCTCGACGGCCGCCTCGGAGGTTTCCGAGGGGGGTGTTGGCCCGTCCGTCTGGCTCGTGCTCGGGCCTTGCGGGCACCTCTGGGCAGTTGGAGGCCTCCGCCCCTGGTTTGGCCACAGGCTTGTGGCCTACCAATGCGGGCGATTCCAGTAAGTTGGGTGTCGGCTCCTCCGACGTCCGCCCGGAGAGGGCCGGTAAGACGCCCGACCCTTTGGGGATGCACATGGCCACCACTCCACCAGACCAGGCCGATCCCTCTACTCGACCTGCCTCTGGTGATGGCTCCCATAAGCTGGATGCCGGCTCTTCCGGTGCCTGCCAGGAGCTCGCCCTCAAGCCACACGTCGGCTCATCCGACGTCCGGCTGGCGAAGGAGCCAACGACGGACCCTCCCACGTCCATCATACCTGGTTCTCCGCAGCCTTCACTGCCATCTGGGGACCCAGAGTCTCCCCAGCCTGACCCCGGGGATTTCTCCCCTCCATCCCCGGGCGACGCTGGGGACCTTTCTCCTCCATCAGACCGCCCTCCGGTTGTTGTGTCGGATCTGACGTCGGCTCCCCGGATGCCGGCTCTGACGCTGGTTCTGCCGAATCCGGGAGACATCCCGCTCCTGTAGGGCCCTCTGTCCTCCAGGCCCACTAATGTAGACCTGCCCATGAGGCCACCGGCCGGGCCGTCTGCTCCGGCAGTCTCCCAGCTCCTGAGTACTCCCCCGTCTTATCTGATGCCGGCATACCTGGTACCGCATTGTCCAGTGCCACAGTATCTGACGCTGGGTTTCCCGACGCCGCAGTACCCAACGCCTCAATACCTGACGCCGGGCTATCCGCAGCCGGGTTTTGGATACACTCCATATGGTTATAACCTGTATCCTTATCCCCCACCTCCTCCTTCTCCTCCACCACCCTCACGGCCGCCGGTGGACCTGCAGGAGACTCTGGCCTCCTGATGGGCTGAGGCCAAGGCTCAGCTCACCAAAGAGGTCGAGAGCCGCCTTCCGATGATGGTGCCATCCCAGGTTCCCGTACATCCGAGGCGGCACACTCCCTCACCACCTCCAGATTCCAGGGTTCTTCCATCTGGATCCAGAGCAGGGTAGGACATGCTCTCCCGGGGACTTCCCAAGGGGTTCGTTCCTCCCTGGGTTGGGACGAGGAGTCTTTTCCTCTTCATCCTCCTCTTCACCCTCGGACTCCTCGGATTCTTCCGACGGTTGCTCCGAGAGAGACGAAGAGCCACACTCTCTGTCGAAGCCCAGGCCAAGGACTCCTCCGAAGTCTCCTCCGGAGGATCCTTCTTTTACGGAGTTGCTTAGGAAAATCCAGGAGGTTCATCAGTGGTACTCCCTGGAACCAGATCCTCAGCGTCTGAAACTTGCAGAGCATCTGGATCTGCCCATGACAGCTCCTACCTTAGTGCCACCCTGGATAGAGCCTCACGCCGACCTCATTACCACTATATGGAGACAGCCGTCGGCTTTAGCCCCACTTCCTAGGAAGTTGAACAGGCTATATCAGGCTCCAGAGGGTGTTGATTTCCTGGATTCTCACCCTCATGCTGATTTGGTCGTAATTAGCGCCGCTCATGGCAGGTCGGCAAACCCCAGACACCTTAGCTTGTCACCACCTGATAAGGAATCACGCCTTCTGGACCAGTATGGGAGAAAGATTTACGCTTCCTCCATGCTGGGGATCAGGGCCCTGAACTATGTCAGCCATATGGGGGACTACCAGAAGGCCATTCTGACTCAGGTGGAGGACAAATTGAACTCCCTGCCTGACTCTCAAGTCAAGCAGGAGTTGGCTGATCTTGTCCGCTCTGCTCGTTCGGCCAGTCGACACATGCTTTGTGCGACATACGATGCAGTGGACACTGCTGGGCGGAGCTCAGCTTTCACTGTAGGCCTATGGCATCATGCTTGGCTCCATGTGTCAGGGTTGGTCCCGGAGGTGCAATCTGCTATTCAGGAAGCACCCTTCCGGGGGTCGGTGCTTTTCGGGGGTGATGTCAAGGACATCATCACCGATTTGCAAGAGAAGGGGACGGCACTTAAGTCAGTTGATTCCATGTACCATCCCCATCAGCAGCAGTGCCGTCCCTTTCGCAGACGGAATCGGCCAAAGGCGAAACCCCAGGGAAGGTGGGCCACAAAACGCCGGGCCCCCACAGCTGCTAAGCCCCCTCCACCCAAAAAAGCAGCGGGTGCTTCAGCTGCGGTGCTGCCCCACACCACCTGACTCCTTCCCTCTCCCACTGCCTCCGGACTCCCCGGAGGAACCGGTAGGAGGGAGGTTTTCCCTCCACCTTCCGGGATGGGAGAGGATAATCATAGATTCTTGGGTGCTCCAGCTCATAGCAGAAGGACACTCGATAGAGTTTCTTCAGAAACCACCTCGCCACCCCCCTCCGCAGTCGTCATATTCAAGGGAACATCTTCTCTTGTTCCAGGAGGAAATTTCAGCTCTCCTGCTGAAACAAGCAATAGAACCCGTCCCCCTCCATCTGCAAGGGTAGGGTTACTATTCCCATTTCTTCCTGGTCCCAAAGAAGACAGGACATCTCAGACCAATTTTGGATCTCAGTTCTCTGAATCTTTTTATAGAATAAAAAAGGTTCAGGATGCTCTCTTTGCAGAGCCTTCTGCCCCTCCCCCGGCCGGGTCAATGGCTGTGTGCTCTGGATATGCAGGATGCTTATCTGCACATTCCCATTCGCCCCTCTCATTGCAAATACCTTTGGTTTGCATTCCAGGGGGACCACTACCAGTTCAAGGCACTCCCTTTTGGTCTATCCTTAGCCTCCCGAGTGTTTACCAAATGCCTGGCAGTGATGGCGGCCCACCTGCGTACCAGGGGAGTGCAGGTTTTCCCGTACCTGGATGATTGGCTCCTGGTGGCTTCGTCCAGGGAGGAACTCCTTCATTGCCTCTCCCTTACCCAACAGGTTTTTGCCTGCCTGGGTATTACCATCAACCATTCCAAGTCTCATCTGGTCCCATCCCAGAGACTACAGTTTATTGGGGCAATTCTCGATACGACCACATGCAAGGCCTTCCTGCCTCTGTACATGGCATCCACCCTCCAGACTCAAATAAGTCAGCTGTCCGACTGCAGGACAGTCTCTGCAAGGTCGGTCCTTTGCCTTCTCGGGCTCATGGCGGCTGCTATCCTGACGGTTCCTCGCGCTCGACTCCACATGAGAATTTCTCAGTGGACTCTACGCTTCCAATGGGATCAGCTTCTGGACGACCTAGATCACCCAGTTCTGGTCTCCTTGCCGATGCTTCGAGACTTGCAATGATGGATGGTTCGAGAGAACCTGTTTTGGGGATTTCCTTTCTTTCATCCTCCCCCCTCCCAGACTCTAACCACAGATGCCTCGGGCGAAGGTTGGGGAGCCAATCTGGACCCTCATCGGACTCAGGGCTCCTGGTCCAAGCTAGAACAAGCTCTCCACATCAATGTGCTCGAGCTTCGGGCAGTGTTGTATGCTCTCCAAGCCCTTCACCAATACATTCTTCCCGGCCACCTAGCCGTCCAGACGGACAATATGTGTGTGGTGTGGTACATCAACAAACAGGGAGGGACTTGGTCCTACCCTGTTTGCAGGGAGGCAATGAGGGTTTGGGATTGGGCAACACAACATGACCTTCACCTCACAGCAATTCACGTTCCAGGAGTCGACAACACCCTGGCAGACAAGCTAAGTCGCTCCTCTGCTCTGACTCATGAGTGGGAACTGGACCAAGGGGTCCTAGACAATATCTTTTGACTTTGGGGAACACCACAGGTTGACCTGTTCGCATCCCCTCAAAACGCAAAACTTCCCATCTTCTGCTCGCTCGTTCCAGAGTGAGGCGCTTTTGGAGCGACGCTCTGTCTCTAGACTGGAAGGACAGATTTGTCTATGCCTTTTCACCAATTCCACTTATCCCACAAGTCTTGCAGAAACTAGCTTCAGAAGGAGCACGAATGATTCTGATTGTTCCTTTCTGGCCAGGCAAGTTTGGTTCTCTCTTCTACAACAATACTCAGAGGATCCTCCTCTTCCTCTTTCTCTATCTCGAGGTTTACTGACCCAGGATCAGGGGACCCTGGTCCATCCAGGCCTCAAATCCCTTCAACTGCATGCATGGCTCCTGCAGACTTAGCCCAATCCCATTTTGGAGTATCTCCCAAAGTGGCAGAGATTTTGGTGGAGGCCAGAAAACCCTCCACCAGATCCACTTACGCCATGAAGTGGAAAAGATTCACTATTTGGGCCGCTTCCAAGAACGTGGAACCCTTTTCCTGTTCAGCGGGGTTTCTGCTGGAGTATCTACATCATCTGTTCGACCTGGGTCTTAGTCATTCTTCTGTGAAGGTACACATGGCGGCCATCTCGGCCTATCATGTTCCCTTCGCAGACAAAGCTTTAGCTCAATTGGAAGTCTCTAAGACCTTTCTCAGAGGGGTTTTCCATCTGAGGCCCCCCATCCGTACTCCTGCTCCCCCTTGGGACTTGAACTTTGTTCTCGAGAAACTTACTCTCCCTCCCTTCGAACCTGCTGCTTCTGCAGATTTGAAGTTCCTTTCCTGGAAGACTCTCTTCCTGGTGGCCATTACTTCTGCTCGGCAAATTTCCGAGCTCCAGGCCCTGATGTGCAAAATCCCATACTTGATTTTTCACAAGGAACGAGTTGCTCTTCGCACGAATCCTAAGTTTCTCCCTAAAGTAGTAGCTGAGTCTACTCTGAATCAGTCCATAGAGTTACCTGCCTTTTTTACGCAATACTCTAATCAAGGGGAGTATTTACTCCATACTATGGATGTTCACCAGATTCTGAGATACTACACCAACAGGACCAAGGATCTCAGAAAGACGGACCAATTGTTTGTCTCTTTTGCTCATAAAAGGGAAGGCAGTGATGTTTCCAAGCAATGCCTGTCTAAGTGGTTGGCTCATTGCATCACTTTCTGTTATGACAAATATAACAAGACCCTACCGGGTCAAGTAAGAGGCCACTCCACAAGAGGAGTAGCTGCCTCAGTGGCTTGTTTCAAAAATGTGTCTGCGGCAGACATCTGTGCTGCTGCCACCTGGACTTCTGTCCATACCTTTACTAAACACTACAGTTTGGATGTTGCCTCCGCGTAGAGCAGGCTTCAGGTTGGCTGTTCTGCAAGGCCTCTTGTCTTGAGGCTTGCACAGCTAGAACTGCTTTTGGAGTAGTTTTCTCCTCCCGTGCCTCTCTTTTTCCAGACTGCTTGGGACTCAGTCCTTTATGTAATTACCTACTGCAAGAGCCCTCTCGAAGTAAGATAGTACAGTTAGGTAAGAACTTACCGTAACAGTAGATCATCGAGAGAGGCTCTTGCAGTAGGTAATACCTTCCCGCCCTCCATCCCCCTATGCTTTTTCAGCTTCTTTTCCAGTGAGGGAAATATCCGCTCCTCTCTCGTCCGGTCTTTCTGGCCCGTGGCGGGAAAGGACTGGAAGGCGGGCGTCAGGGACCGCCCCTTTATACTGACGTCTCCTGACGCCGGTCACCTGATGTGGGGGCAGTCCCTCGCCAGGGACTGCTAGCTAGAAATTTTTCCTTGGGGTCCTGCTGCCTGCCGGCGTCAGTCCTATATGTAATTACCTACTGCAAGAGCCTCTCTCGAAGATCTACTGTTACGGTAAGTTCTTACGTAACTGTACTTTATATTATGTATTTGTATGCACACATTGTGCACAAGCACAACAGTGGTATGCATGATACAACACCCACCTAATATGTAGGTGGATAATACTGGGACAATTAGTTTAAAACTTTTTTTGATTTAATTCCATGTAGCTCATGGGCTTTAAATGCAGCTTTAATGGTACTTAATTACAGAGTTTTTCAGCATTGTTTTTTCCCTCCATAGATGCATCAAAACATTTAGGACAGTACAAATGAGCACATTAAGAGGAGTGGAGCCCTCACTGTATTATCTTTCATACATGTAATGTCCTTACTTGGAACTCTTGTCTGTATGTTTTGTTGATCAAAACAATAAACATAAAGTTGAAAAAAAAAAACTGGCAGTCCTGCCGTTGAAAAGCCAGGGGAAACCCCAAACAAATCTCAAAAGGCTTAGCTGAAGGCACAGATGCTGAAAGCACCCAGTGCCACCCTCTGAAGCTCCAGCCCTGGTCCTGCCTCAGTTGCCTGAGGCTGACCTCTCCTTCCCAGTAGGGGGTGCCTAACCCAGTTTTACCATCAGTGGGAGTCCATCATGATGGATGAGTGGGTCCTCAGGATCATCCAAGAGGAATGCTCACTGGATTTTATAGAAATCCCTCTGGACTATCCACTCAGAAGGCAGCCCCTCTTATCAGCCCTTATGTCAGAGCTTCTTGTGCAGGAGATTGCAGGCCTGAGCAACAGGGCAGTGGTGGTAGTGCCAGAGTCAGAATGAAACACAGGCTTCTACTCCCACTACTTTCTAGTTCCTAAGAAACTGGGGGGCACGCGATGCATTCTCGACCTCAGAAACCTGAAAAAGTTCATAAATTGAGAAAAATTCAAAATGATTTCTGTGGGGTCTCTGCTTCCCTTCATGAAACCTCAGGATTAGTTAGCTTCCCTGGAGATGCAGGATGCATACCAGCACATACTGATGCACCCCAACCACCACAGATACCCCCTGATTCATTGTGCTGGGGCAGCATTACCAGTTCCTACCTTTGGGGCTTTCCTCAGTGCCTCAAGTTTTAAAGTGCTTTGCAGTACTCGCAGCACACCTAAGAAAAAAGAGGACTCCGGATTTACCTCTGTCTGGATGACTGGCTGATGGCCAGTCCGTTCAGGCAGGAGACAGAACAGTCAATGGCCGTGGTGTCTCAGTTCCTTACCTCTGTGGGAATTCTGCAGAATGTATTGAAGTCTCAGCTCCAGACCTCACAGCAGCTGTTGTTCACAGGAACACTTCTGGATATGACCAAGGCCCAAGCCTTCCTGCCAGAGAGCAGAATGCAGGTGATCCTGCAGATAGCATGCTACATAATGGAGCACAAATCTGTTCAAGCCCACTCCATGCAATGCATGCTGGATCTGATACCTGCTCAGTGTTCACAGTGCCCCGGCACAACTACACTTGAGAGCAACTCGGTGGATGCTCAGTACACAGTAGTCGTGAGCATCACACCCTCATTTCAACCCCAAACAAGGGATCAAACCCCTCGTTCAGTCATTCATATGGCAGTCAGTGGAGAACATTCTCCTCCAGGGCTTGCCCTTCTCCCAACTGGAGCCTCAAGTAACTTTCAATCAGTCAATCAATATCTTTATTTAGCCAGGCAGAACACCATTAAGCAAGGCTCATTTACAAGGTGGACCTGGTTTAAGTTCGCAACAACAAATAACAACACAACACTTCATTTTGGACATAAGTACATAGGCAGGCAGTATACAATAAATACAAATGATTGATAATAATGAGGCATTAGGAGAGTGCAAAAATGGCATAAAGTACAGACACAGTGTATAGGCAGGCAGAAAACAGTTATATGCATTTTCTAAACAAGGCAAGTACTTGTGTGCAGTGGAGTACAATATGCATAAAAACAAGAGTTTGATCAAGTAAAGCATTGCATCACCTTTGCGGAGACTGTGTAGTAGGACAGTGTAAATACAGGGTGTTCAAAGTTAGAGAAGGTAGGCAAAGGTGGGGGGGAAAGGTGCACAGTATGGTATGTGGGAGAGTGGGGTACCTGCGTGAATGATATGGTTAGACATCAGGCATTTGTGAAACGCCTAGGGGTGTGTAGGGTGCTGAGAGGGTAAGGAAACAAAGTAGTCAGGGGGATAGGCAGTAAAAGTAGAGTCTGAGCTAGGAGGTGTGAACGACTGAAACAGTTGCAGGACTCCAAAAAAGAACGATGCACAAGGTTTTTGAAAGCAGTCAGTGGCAAAAGGCCGATAAGCTGCAGTTTTTTGAGCAGTATTCCAGAGAACAGGAAGGGCATAACTTATCGCTGTGCTACCAAAGTGCGTCCTGACTTTAAGGATGGAAAGGGAGATCCAGGACTGACTTCTTAGAAAGTAGCTGCTGGGGCTGCATATGGATAAACGGTCCTTGATATATTGAGGCAGTTTGTTGGCGATGGCCCTGTAGGTCCAGAGCACAGCATTCTTATGCTGCCTGAGACTGAGTGAGGCCCATCCTACACTCCTGTAAAGGGTACAGTGGTGCATTGAGTAGGGGGCACCAGTGGACCATGGATGTCTCCCTGTTGGGGTGAGGCACACACTGTCAGGGCCTCCAAACACAAGGTGTCGAGGATCCATTACAGCTTAATCTCTGCATCATTGTGTTGGAGTTGTGAGCTGTGTTGTATGGTCTGTAAGCCTTAGTGCATCTCGTCAGCCACAAAACAGTCCTCCTTCAGATGGACAAGTCTGCCATGTATTACATTAACAAGCAAAGAAGAGCACACTCTTACTATTACTGCAGGGGTCCTGCTCCAAGCCATCTACCTGCCGGGAGTCCAAACACTCTGGCAGACAAGCTCAGCCAAACACAGGCCGATCTTCACAAGTGATCACTATCTCTAGACATCATGAGATCACTATTTGATGAGTAGGGCACCGCAGATGTCGACCTTTTTGTGTCTCCACTCAATGCCAAACTGCCTTGATTCTGCTCCAGAAATGAGGCCATGGCATTTCCTGTCAGGATGCATTCAGACTGCAATGGCAAAATCTATTTCTGTATCCATTCCCTTCACTGCCTCTAGTGCAAAGGGTGTTGTGCAAATTGGAAGTGCACAGGGGCACGATGATACTGTTTGCCCTCTGGTGGCATTGACAGATATGGTTTCCTCTGTTATACAGACTTTCTGTCAGTAACCGAGGATCCTTCCACTCAGAACAGACTTACTGACTCAGGGTCACCTGGTCCATCCCAGCCTGGGCTTCCTTGCTAAGGGGCAACAGACTTCAAGAAAAACATAAACTGAACTTACAGGCTCAAATGGGCAGACTGGGTGGGCCATAGGCCCTTATCTGCCGACACTGTCTATGTATCTATGTATCCTTCACCTTCAGGCCTGGCTTCTGATGAGATAGAAGTGAACAGGTACAAGGCATCTCTGAGGGTCTCTGAAATATTTTTGGCATCCATAAACCTTCCACTAGGAAGACTAACACAGCCAAGTGGAAACAGTTTTCCATTTGGTGCTCCAAAACCTGCATGGACCCCTTTTGGTGCCCACATGACAAGGTTCTGGAGTACTTGCTAGACCTTTCTTTTTTTTTTTCATTAAGTGTACTTTATTAAAGTTCTAAAGGTTCTACATTGTCACAACACAACTCCAGAACAATAGAAACATAGAAGTTGTCAGCAGATAAGAAAAAAATTACTTACCATAGTAATCTTGTTTCTTCCAAGGGAATCTTACTGTATTCCAACTTATGCAGTATGGTATCACCATAAGACTGCCCCGGAGCTGAAATGGTTAATAGAACCTATGCTAATTGTGGAATGTTAGGCTCGAGCTCAGTTTTCAAACCACTGTCCCTGGTAAACATTCTACAAAGAAATAAAATACTGCAAGCAGAAAGAGTTAGAAAAGGTTTTCTATATGAAAGTAATAAACTGCATCTTTACCCTGACTTTTGCCTTGACACACAGCATAGGAGAAAACGATTTCTCACTATTAAATCGGAATTCCAACAGGCAGGAGTAAGTGCAGTCCTCCAGGCGCCACTCTTTAGCTAAACTAAAAGTGAACTTTCAAGGGAAAGACTATTACTTTTTTGACGTTGATGCAGCTTGAGCGTTTTTTCACAAAAATGTGGCTTTGCCCACAGATTTGGGATCCGACCAGGAGGATCAGAACGAAGAGGATCCAGCTGACAGCACTCAGTATATCCCAATGGCTACATGAATAAATGAAGAAAAGACTGGCCTAAAATAAAGATATTTGTTTTTCTTCCTCTGGGTATACTCCAATTAGAGTTACTATTGCCAAGATGAACTTTAATGATAGTAAGGAAGTTTAAAAGCTTGGAGCAAGGAACTGAAATGCAATAAATTTTTCTTTTGACCCCCCACAAAAAAGAATTTGTGCTTTATGTAAACTGATATTAAGATTTATTCAGGAAGTGACCATTGCAAGTTATGTATCTTATGTTTTTTTCTTATTTTTTCTCTCTGAAAAAAATAAAATATATATATAAAAAAAATATCTACAACTGTCAGATTCTTACAGAGCAAAGCTAATAACAAGCTATCTAAGCTATACTAATAATTAACAATTTAACAACACCAACTATTCCCCTTTTATTTTGAAAAAAAAATGTGGGCCACCCGAAGATTCAAGTCACTAAGCCCAAAAAAGAAACACCCATAGGATTTTGAACAGCATGAACAGTTGTATTGCAGTGACTATAGGTTCTAGCAGGGGAGGAAGGGTGGGAGCTCAGAATACAGCAAGATTCCCTTGGAAGAAACAAGATTACTATGGTAAGTAATTTTTTCTTCAAACCCCAGGAAATCTTATTGTATTCTGACTTACGTAGACTGCGCAAGTAGTACCTTTGGAGTAGGGTAGAGAACCTATTTAGGAGATAGGCTCTGCAGTACTGCTGTGCCAAACCTGGCATCACTTCTGCCTTGGGTATCCAGGCTGTAGTGTTTGGTAAAGGTATGAACTGTTTTCCAGGTAGCTGCTTTGCAGATTTCTAACAAAGGGATATCTCTCGCAGCTGCTATAGAAGCATCTGTACCCCTTGTAGAGTGGGCCTTGAGGCCTACAGGAGGCTCTTTACCCACTTTGCTGTAGCAAAATTGGATACAGGCAACAATCAAGTGAGCAGTGGTCCTCTTTGAGGCGGATTTGTCCTTTCCCACTTCTCCACAGGTCAGGAAGAGCTGGGTTCTATCCTGCCTGTGTCCCTTCATGTGATCCAGGTAGTAGCTTATAGCTATTTTGACATCACAACTATGCAGTTTGTGTTCCCCTGAACTGGTATGATCAGTGAAGAAAACTGGCAAAGTCATGGAATGATTAAGGTGGAAGTCTGAAACCACCTTAGAAAGAAACTTCCTGTTAGTCTTAAGGACCATTTTGTCCCTGTGGACTGCTATGTACTCTGGCTCTGTGGTCAAGGCCTGAAGCTCACTGATCCTCCTGGCTGAGGTGATGGCTACCAGGAACACTGTTTCCCCATGTCACATACTTAAACTCTGGTGAGAACATGGGTTCAAATGGTGGTTGCATTAGCTAGCCAATGCATATATTAAGGTCCCATGCAAGAGTGGGTTCCCTGTGAGGGGGATGCAAGTGCAGTAGACCCTTGAAAAACTTTCTGAATACCTAACTGGCAGCCAGGGATGCCCCTTTTCCAGCAGAGAGGTAAACAGAGACAGCTTCTAAATGCACCTCAAGAGTGGAGGGATGAAGACCCAGGGAATGCAAGTGTGCCAGATAGTCCAAGACTACTGGTAAGCCAGCCTGGTGTTGGTCTATCTGTCTCTGTCTGCACCAAATTGAAAACCTCTTCTGTTTAGACAAATGGGTCTTTCTGGTGGAAGATTTTCTAGATACCCTGAGGACCTCTAGCACTCCCTCCGAGAGGTGTAGGTCGGCATATACTAAGTCCTCATGAGCCAAGCTCTGAGTCTAAGGAATTGGTGATTGGGGTACAGAACTCTGTCCTGGGTGGAGGTCAGTAGGTTTTGCCTTCTGGGCAGAAAGAGTGGTCTGGAGATTGACAAGGTCAGTAGCAATGAGTACCAAGGCTATCTGGCCCAGTCTGGAGCAATGAGGATCATTGTTGCTGGCTGAGCCCTGAGCTTATTCAGTACTCTGAGCAGCAGGGGAAATTGGGGGAAGGCATACAGAAACTTCCCTGTCCAGTCCAACAGAAGTGCATTTAGAGGCACTGTGCCTAGTGCAGGAGGTCTACAGTACAACAGAACAGTAGCAACTGGTGATTGTCTGGGGCTGCAAAGAGGTCTGCCTCTGGAGCACCCCACCTTCTGAACACCACTTGCAGGGTCTGCCTGTTTAGTGACCACTCATGATTCTAGTTGATCCTGCTGAGAGCATCTGCTAGGACGTTGTCCTTCCCTGGAAGATGGACTGCTGAGATAGGGGATCCACAGGGAGTAAGCCAGATTCCATACTTTCATGGCCTTTGTGCACAGGGTAGAAGGCCTTGTGCCCCCTTGCCTGTTTATGTAGTACATTGTGGTTGTATTGTCTGTTCTGACTTGAACCACCTTGCCTTGAAGCAAAGGACTGAATACCCAGATAAACTGCCCTGAGTTCCAACAGGTTTATATGAAGCAGAGACTCCTGCTAGAGCCAGGTACCATGTGCAGTGTGTTCCCCTAGGTGTGCACACCAACCCTAGGAGGGAGGCATCTGTTGTTAAGACTGCTGCTGGTGGCAGCTGGAAGCAAGGCACCCCTTCCCTGAGGTTGTCCTTTTCTTGCCACCATTGCAGAGCTTGCAGTAGGAATCCTGTGACTGGAACCATCTTTTACAGGGAATCTCTTTTCTGGGACCAGTGAGACCTGAGGTGAAACTGACTGTCCCTCATCTGGAATCTTGAACCTGACACTGTTGCTGTTGATGCAGCCATGTGTCCTAACAGCTGTAGAAAATGTCTTGCTGGTCTGGGCATATGCAGCTGGAAGGAGCTTGCCAGCTGCACCAAGCAGTCTACCCTGCCCAGTGGGAGGAGAGCTCTTCCTCTCAGAGTGTCCAGATCTGCCCCATGAACTCCAGTTGCTGAACTGGTGTCAGTACTGATTTTTTCTGATTTACCAGGAAGCCCAGCATACACAAGGTATCCTGAATGGTGGTCAGTGCATCCCTTACCTGCTGAGGAGACTGACCTACCACTAACCAGTCGTTCAAGTATGGGAAGACTGTAACCTCGTGTCTCCTTTGGTGTGCTACCACTACTGCTAGGCACTTGGTAAATACCCTTGGAGCAGAGGTAAGACCGAAAGGCATGGCCCTGAACTGGTAGTGGCCTGATGTCAGTCTGAACCTGAGGTACTTTCTGTGGGATTGCCTGATAGGCATGTGGAAGTAAGCATCTTTTAAGTCCAGAGATGCTAGCCAATCCCCCTTCCTGAGTGTAAGGAGAATGTTAGCCAAGGTGACCATTTTGAACTTTGGCTTTGTTAAATGGCTGTTTAAATGTCTGCGATCCAGTATGGGTCGCCACTCCCCTATTTTCTTCAGAGTGAGGAAGTATCTTGAGTAGAGGCCCCTTCCCTTCTGGGCCAAGGAAATAGGCTCTATTACTTTGTCTTGAATGCGTTTTGTCACTTCCTCTTCCAACAGAATTGCTTCTGATAGACTAGCAGGTCTGAAAAACCTTGCTCCCAGTTTGGACGGGACCTTGAAACTGAGGGCAAGCCCTGGCCCACTACCATCAGGACCCACTTGTTCCAAAGCCTGGAGGTAGTGGGCCAGCCTGCCTCCTATTGGAAGTGGGGAGACAGCCCTGGCAAACCCCTCAGGGGGTCTGCTTAGTCTATGCACTTGGCTGAGTGCTGGGGCCAGCATGGCTGCTGACCCCTCTGCCTCTGAAGTACCCTCTCTGAGGTTGATAGGCAGGCAATGCCTGAGCCTGGAGGAAGGGTCTGTAATGGGTTCTACCCCTGCTCCCTTTGCTTTGTTTTTTCTGGGTGTTGCTGCCTTCTCATTTGCAGCAGCACTCTTATAAGCCACCTTGTACTCATCCATCTTTTTCATGTAAGCCTCTGTTTGCTCACCAAAGAGGGGTTTGGCTCACAAGGAAAGTCCAGTGCCTTTGTCTGGGTGTCCTGGGACAAATGAGTTGCCCTCAGCCAGGCAAATCTTCTCAGAGACACTGAGGTAGCCATTTGCCTGGCTGCAATATGATTAGCATCCACTGCCATTCTGAGATGGCATTTAGAAGCCTCTATGCCCCTTCTTGTAGCTTCTGCTAAATCTGATGCCATGGGCCCAGGGCATGCTTTGGCAATCTCCAAAACTGTATTCCAGAGACTTTTTTGATATCTGGAGACATAAGCCATGTAAGTGGCCTGCCTGATGGCCAAAGAGGCACCCTAATAGGATTTATTGGCCATAGAATCCATTTTTCTGGAGTCCTTATCCGGTGGGTGTGATGCCAGGGGAATCCCTGCTTTATTACAAGCCGCAGCCTGCACATCCTTTCATGGCTAGGATGTCCAAAAAGGAACTCTGCCCCAGACTTGGCCACCAATTACTTCCTGTCCATCCTCTTGTCCACTGGGGAAATGAAAGTGGGGTTTTGTAAAATCCTGGGAGCCTGTCTCTTAAGAGACTTGTGGATGGGCAGCAACAGTCTTTTTGTTGCTGGCACATCCATCATTTCCATATAGTCTGGTTCCTCGTTCTCCTCTGCAGCGACTGTAGAATTCTTATAGCACTCACTATTTCATCTGCGGTTGGAACCGATGTTTTTTTCAGTTCCGGTTCCTGAACCAAGTGTTTTTCCTTTCTCTTTTTCTTTGCAGAACTTGCCTGTTCAGTGACAGTGTTTGTGGTTCTTTTCTTAACCAAGGAACCATCACCCTGGTCAGAGGGTTATTCAACTGGTTCCTTCGGTTTCTCCTTGTGATAGGAGGAAGATTTGTCCGCAGCTGGGTCAGCAGCCTTCTCTGACATTTTTTCTTTTAGTTGGTTCAAATAACTATCAAGCGTCGACTGAGAAAATGTTTTTATAGATTTCACAATCTGCCTTCAGGTGGTCAAACCCTAGGCAAAAAACATAAATTAAGTGAGGATCTGCTTTAGCAAATGCCCACACTCTGTACAATGCTGAAAACCCGTTGGGCCGGTTCTTTTCTTGGGTAGTGACATAACCAGTAGAAAACCATAAGAAATGGGTCTCTGAGAGTCAGAAACTCACACAAATAAATAAGGCCTAAACCTTCATTTTTATTTTTTTAATTTTTTACTTTGCAGTCGGTTCAGCAACCTCTGAAAGAACCGAGAGTTACCCCAGTTTCCCTCTAAAATTACCAAATGAATCAACTGGCCCAGGGAAAGAATAAAACACAGAAATTTACCTTTTAAAATGTAAAGAAAAGTTTGGTTCCTTCCCAGTTAAACGAACTGAGAAGAAACTGAAAAACTTATCAGAATAACACTAAACCTAGACCAAGCTACCTGTAAACTCAAGGAGACTGCTTTAAAAACGAACAGAAATAAAAATGTACTTAAAAAAAAAGAGAAAATAAAATCTTCAAGAAAGATGAAGGAGGGCTCTCTGAGGCGTCTGTACTAGGCAAGTGGACTAAAGAATCTGACAGTTGTAGAATGTTTACCAGGGACAGTGGTTTGAAAACCGAGCTTGAGTCTAACATTCCATGATTAGCATAAGTTCTATTAACCATTTCGGCTCCAGGGCAGTCTTATGGTGAGACCATACTGCATTAGTCAGAATACAGTAAGATTTCCTGGGGTTTGAAGGACCACTTGGTCCATCCAGTCTGCTCCAAATTTCCTACCTATGATGCCACCAGAGAGAGACCCTAGCTGTACTCCGACTTACACCCCCCTTTTGTTTTTAAGATTCCCTTGTGTCTGTTCCATGCCCTCTTAAATCCTGCAACTGTTTTAGCTCCCACCACCCTCTCAGTGAAGAAGTACTTCCTTGCATTTCCCCTAAGTCTCTCTCCACCACCCCCCCAGCTTCATATTGTGACCTCTTGTCCTTGAGCATCTTTTCTTTTGGAAAATGCTCCCTTCCTGCACCTTAAGTCCCATGAATAAAAAAGAAAAGAAGGTATGAAACAATATAGCAACAAAGAGAACAAGACCCAAATAAACAAGGGGACATCCCACCCCTAGAAGAAAAACAACATTAACACACAAACATGAAACTCCCCCAGACCACCCGCCCCCAAGAGCAATTGCTCACCCCAGAAAGCCCAAGAATACCCAACAAAACAATGACATTGAACATACCAAGGAATGAATAAACAAAACATATCCACGTATCTGAAACATACCATTTACATCGTAAAAGAACAAGCATATAATGTCCCCCACTTAGCCAAAAAAACTGGATGTGAGTGACAGATACTAGCGATATGCAATTCCAAATTCAAGGCTCTGAGGTATTTCTTATGCCATTTAGACCAAGACAGAAGTTGGTCATCAAGTCAGTGCTGCAATATAACCGCTTTTGCAGCAGCATAAATTACGGCAATATAATTCCTCTGATATGTAAATAGAATAGTTTTGTATGAGCCTAAGAGACAAATTTCCAGAGTAAACATATCATCCAATGCAAACATAGGGCCCAGTCGATTTTTAATAGCAGACCAAAACGGCGCTGCCTTTTCACAAGACCACAGAATGTGAAAAAGCGTGACCTCTTCCTTATGACACCTGAAGCAAAGGGGTCAGTCCTACCTACCCATTCAAAACAGACATACATGGGTAAAATACATATACTGTAAAATTTTAAATTGTATCTGCCTATAGCGATCCTGCTTAATAGTCTTGTATAAATCTTCCCAGATCTTATGCCACTCTTGTGGACTCCAAGCTAAAGATAAACTGTTTTGCCAATAATAGGCCATGCCCAAAGGAGTGACCAGGTCAATAAATTGATGTAAACCATACAAATGAGCAACAGCATGATGAGAAACAGCTGCTAAAATCAAAGGGAAAAGGTTCGAATCATTACAAGGGGTGGACGAAAATAAGCAGAGATTGCTTTAGACAGTTGCATATATTTAAAGTAGTGCTTAGATTCCAGTGAAAATCATGACTGAAAAGCTGAAAAATCACAGAGCCTGTCCCAAGAAAGCAAATCGGATATAGAAATATTAGTACGAAGGGGAAGAAAAGTACACCGGATAGGCTTAAAGGCAATCCGCAAATTAGGATTGCAAAATAACAGTTGCCCTAAACATTTTTTACCAGAGAAATGGAGATGACTACATAGTTGGGCATGTACTTGCAAGGACCAATAAATAGGTGTACTTTTCCTAGAACAAGGAAGAGGGCCCGGTGGTGCTGAGGGTTGAGGCGCTGGACATCACACCTCGCACTACGCAGGCGACCCAGGTTCGGGAACGACCTCGGGTCATCGGGGTGCCGCATGGGGGGGGCGGAGCAGGATTGAGTATGCTGATGGGCAGCTCTCCTCTCCTGAGGGTGGGTTGGCACCCCCCCGTAAGTTCAATGGGTAGTGTAGGTGGAGAGGGGGTGGCAAACAGTTATGGGAGGTGGGAAGGGCTGAGCTGGCACCACGGGGTGTGTACCGTGCCTCCACACACTCGCATGACCATGTGCCGGGGCCTGGGGGGGTTTGGGAAGAAAACCCCGAAAAACACCTAGGTGTCCCGATCACCACCTGGTGCGAGGAGACGAAAGGGACCAAATAGCTTAATTAGAAAAAAAAGAACAAGAAAGAGCCGCCGGGAAGCACATATAACTGCTTGGAGCTGCAGACTAACATGCCGGCAAATAACCCATTTCAAAGTTAACCTCTGTGGCTCATAACCCATCATCCCCTCAGAGGAGCCAGACCACCAAAAGTATTTGGATCCCTGAAGTGCAAGATAATATAAATAAAAATTATGAAGCCGCAGCCCTCCTTGCGAGGTTGGGAGTCTGAGTTTGTAATATGCTCTCCTTGCCACCCCACCCTTCCACAGAAAGGCAAAAAGTAGTGACTGTAAACTAATAAACCACTTATGCAGCAAAAAGATAATTAGCATTCCCAAGGGGTAGAGGAGATGAGGAAGAGCATTCATTTTAATCACCTTCACCCGGCCCCAATGGAGAGTGGAAGCGCAGTCCACCTATGCAAGTTTTGTTTAAGATTGCTCAAACGAGGATCCAAATTTACATTCCCAACGGCAGAAAGACAACGGGGAATAAAAGTGCCCAGATAGTGCAGTGCCTTAGGTTCCCACTGAAGACCCAGGGAAAGGATGGAGGATTTATCAACAAAGACATTAAAGGGACACTGTCAACCTTTTTTGCATCATATTATTTCTAGTTAAAAACACCACATTTTATGAGTGCTTACCTACTCTGAAATCCATTGATGTTTCTGTTTTTTGTATCTGCCTTTTTGCTTAGATAGGAGTGAAATGCATGCTAATGTATAGTAATAAACAACTTTGTTTTGAACCGTGGATCTGTTTTCATTACATACTTTCTGAACAATGGAAACACCCCCAACAGTCCAGTCACTCATGATACAATAGTCTCCTTTACTCCCACTGCATAATGAGTGGCTAGACTGTGTTGGGGTGCTCCTAGGTCCAGCAACAATGAGTGGGACTTGATCAAGGAATGTAAACAAACATATTTTGGTGTGGTAACACCAGTATGGTGGGCAGTCTGTTTTTTCATTGTTTAAAAGAAAAAAAAGAACCAAACTGAAACAATCAGCTATATCAGCAGTCTCTATAGAATGTGAACAGTCATAAAATGTGTCTTTTAAACTAGGGACACTCCAAGGTCTAAGGGGGTTGACATTGTCCCTTTAAGCAGCAAAACCTTCGTTTTCCCCAAATTTAACTTGTAAGCTGAAATGGCCCCGAATGAAGCTATTTCATCCAAGGCAGCTGGAATAACAGCCCACAAGAGACAGGGCTATCCTAGATCTAGTACTGACTAACAGGGAAGGAATCACAGATCTCCAGGTAGAAGGTCACCTGGGGGCCAGCGACCATCATCACATGGTATGGTTCAATTTGGCCACTACCAACTAAATCATCCCATTCCAAGGCAAAAATATGGGACTTCAGAGGAGCTGACTTTGATAAAATGGCCAACAGAGTTAAGCTAGCCCTGGCAAAAAGAAACACAGGTGAGGGGGTACAGGCAAAGTGGGCAAGCATTAAGGATGCAATACTTAAAGCAACATCCTGTTGTGTTAGACAGAAAAGGAAGTGCAAAAGAAGAAGGAAACCACTTTGGTTCTCAAATACAGTAGCAGAAAAGGTCAGAGCCAAAAGGCTGTCCTTCAGGAAATATAAGGGAACACAGCAGGATGAAGATAGGGAGGCATACCAAACTGCCCTAAGGGAAGCAGGGAAGGCAGTAAGGCAGGCAAAGTCCCAAACTGAGGAAACACTAGCACAAACAGTAAAAGAAGGTGACAAGGCTTTCTATAGATACATTAGTGAAAGGAGAAAGTCCAGAGGGGGTATTGCTAAGCTCAAAGGAGAAAAGGGGGCGTGTGAGGAGGAGGAGGAGGACCCTGTAAAAGAATGTATCCTAAATAGATACTTTTGCTCAGTATTTACTGAAGAGAAGGTAGGGCAGGGCCCACAGCTCAGCACCATGGATACAGGGGGGAGGGAGGTGAGCACTACTCCCTTCACAAAAGAAAGGGTCCTACAAGAGCTTGCTAAGCTCAGAGTGGACAAGGCAATGGGACCTGATGGCATACATCCCAGGGTACTAAAGGAGCTAAGGGTGGAACTAGCAGAGCCATTAGCAGAACTGTTCAGTGAATGTCTGAGCACAGGAGAGGTCCCAGAGGACTGGAGAAGGGCTCATGTGATCCCGCTCCACAAGAGTGGTAGCAGGGAGGAGGCAGGGGACTACAGACCAGTCAGTCTTACCTCAGTAGTGGGCAAGATTATGGAGGCACTCCTTAAGGAAAGGATAGTGCAACACCTGGAATCTATAGGGGCACAGGATCCAAGACAGCATGGGTTTACAAAAGGAAGGTCCTGTCAAACTAATCTCATAGATTTCTTTGACTGGGTAACCAGAGTGGTGGACCAAGGGGGGAGCAGTTGATGTCGCCTACCTTGACTTCAGCAAAGCTTTCAACACTGTTCCACACAGAAAATTGATAAACAAGCTGGGTAGGCTTGGGGTGGGTCAGAAGTTGGTCAACTGGGTGGCAAACTGGTTGACTGGCAGAAAGTAGAGAGTGGTGGTA
Organism: Neoceratodus forsteri; assembly: GCA_016271365.2. Lineage (NCBI taxonomy): Eukaryota > Metazoa > Chordata > Ceratodontiformes > Ceratodontidae > Neoceratodus > Neoceratodus forsteri. The sequence goes on along the minus strand of CM057456.1, from coordinate 1,540,870,155 downwards.
AATGGTATGCAGTCAGAAGAGATGCAAGTCACAAGTGGGGTACCTCAGGGATCAGTCCAGGGGCCAGTCCTCTTCAATATCTTCATCAGTGACATTGCAGATGGGCTAGAAGGTAAGGCTTGTCTGTTTGCAGATGACACCAAGATCTGCAACAGAGTAGATGATCCAGATGGGGTGGGCAGAATGAGAAGAGATCTGGATAAACTAGCAAAATGGTCAGAAGAGTGGCAACTGGGATTTATGCAAAGAAGTGCAAGATCATGCACATAGGGAAGAGAAACCCTGAAGCTACCTATAGGCTGGGAGGAGTTGCTGGCAGTCACAAAGGAAAGAGACTTGGGCATCATCATCACCGATGACCTGAAATCATCCAAGCAGACCTCTTAAGTAGGTAAGGCTAGGGGATGTTAGGTGTATAGTAGGGGTATCACAAGTCATAAGAGGGAGGGAATAATCCCTCTTTACAAGACACTGGTTAGGCCCCATCTGGAGTACTGCGTATAGTACTGGAGGCCACACCTTCACAAGGACATTAACCAAATTGAGGCAGTCCAGAGAAGGGCAACCAAAATAGTGCAGAGACTGCATCAGAAGACATATGAGAACAGATTAACGGAGCTCAATATGTATACCCTAGAACAAAGGAGGGAGAGAGGTGATATGATCAAAACATTCAAACACTTTAAGGGCATTAACAAGGTGAAAGAGTCTAACGTTTCAATATAAGAAAAATAGCAGGACAAGAGGACACAGCATGAGATTAGAGGGTGGCCGATTAAGGGGTAATGTGAGGAAGTTCTTTTTCACATAAAGGGTGGTGGATGCATAGAACGGCTTACCTCAGGAAGTGGTGGCTATGAATACAGTGCAGGGCTTCAAACAGGCATGGGATAGGCATAAGGGAACAATACAGATGAGTATGAATAGATAGGCCACTGACAGCAAAGGACGACGGCACATTTATAAGGTAGAAAAAGAAATGGGCAGACTGGATGGGCCTTGCGGTCCTTATCTGCCATCAACTTCTATGTTTCTATGAATAGACGTCTCTGGGTGAGACAAGTGCAACAATATATCGTCCGCATATACCAAGAGTTTACAATCAACCCCTCCTAAGGAAATGCCCTGAATACATGGGTTCCCCTTCAATTTTAAAATTAAAGGTTCCAAATATAAGTTAAAAAGAAAAGGGGAGAGGGGATAACCTTGACGGGTACGTGCAGTGATAGAAAATGGTGTGGAAAGAACACCATTATAAAAAATAGTCACCGAGGGGCTGTCATATAGAAAGCAGATCCAACAAAGAAAATCTTTAGGAATGTTGTTGGCTTGCACTACTACAAACAGATAAGGTCAGGACACCCAATCGAAAGCTTTTTCAGCGTCCAAGGAGACCAGAGCTGTAGGTCCCCTGGTCCCCTTGGAGGCTGCCATCAAATGAAGCAGTTTTCGAGTATGATCACTGGAGTGCCGGACTTTCATAAAACCTACTTGCTTGGGAGCCGCCCTCCACAACACATCATGAGGAACATTGGACCCCTCATTATTCTCAAAAAAGTTACAAATGTATTGACACAGGGTGTCTGCTACTGAGGTATCACAGAGTAGCTGAACACTGAAATGCCAAACAAAGTCATTGTCGATACTGCCCCATATACTATAGGCCAACCAAACCAGAGAATGATCCAAGAGGACCATTTCCTGGATACTGCACCCCACAACCCCAGAGACCTGTTCCTGCTTGAGAAGAAAAAAGTCTAATGAGAGAAAGAGTTATGAGGTGAAGAATAGAAAGTATAAGTATGTTCAGAGGACTGTAGCATATGCCAGTGATCAGTAAGACCCAAGGAATTTTAAAATGCTCTTAAACTACACTGCTCAGAGAAGAGACCTTTTCGCACTGTAGTCGGTTTATCCAGGTCGGACTGATAAACTAAATTCCAGTCCCCCCAGCAGCTATGAGAAGGTGGGTATAAAGGGCAAGAAACACCACTAAGCGAGTAAAAAATTGTGGGCTCTCTGTAGTAGGACCATAAATCAAGCCCAGCAGTAATTCATGCAACCCAAGTTTGCCATGAATAAAAATGTAACGCCCCTCCGGGTCCCAGTGTTCAGAAATGAGTTGAAATGTAAGAAGTCTAGTGATCAAAATACATACCCCTTTCTTTTTAGTGCTGTTGCCAGCCCCATAGACCACACCCAGCCAGATATGCTGAAAAAGCGAAAGGTGATCCGTGTTAAATGAGGTTCTTGTAAAAAGGCAATTTCAGCCCCTAACTGCTTCAGGTGTCGCAGAATCATATACCGTTTCTTAACCTCCAGAGCGCCTTTAACATTCCAAGTGACATAAACAATATATGAACTCATGATCCAACCAAAAAACAATATAATAAACAATTGATGTCATTGTACAATGAAAAATAATCCTGAGAAGTGGCAATGCCAACCCCTGAACAGTAACACCCCACAACCCCCAAAAAGAGTACAAAAAAGATGCAACAAAAAAAATTAAAAAAAATCCTACCCAGGTCCCAAAGACCTGAATGCCAGAACCAATCAGTCCATGGTCCACCCCAGCCTGCACACTCATAACTAGTGAGCTCCCGCCCTCCCCTCCAAACATGAAGAAATACAGCTCTTACCCTCAACAAGAATAGAGTCAACAACCATAGGAACAAGAGGGAGGAGGCGCCTATGATGTTAATAGACCATTAAAAAGTAAGCAAAGAAATAAGGAGAAAAATCCATGCCTGGATTGCCCCGTAACAACATAAAGAAAGAATAGCTCCCAGAACTAATTAGAGGTAATATTAGAAATAAGACACCATTATCAGATAGAAGAAGGAGCAATTAAGAAACAAAAAATAACAAGGTAAAAGGCTCCTCCACCCCCATTAACAAGAATAAGCCCCACAAACTTCAAGTACACTAAAACAGAAACACAAACCTCTGTCTCCCCCCATGATAACAAGAATAAGACGAAGAACATTTGAGTAAACAAACAGACTATATACTGGAAAAAGTAGCAATGAAAAATGTTTGTAGTTAAGTGAAAATTCGACCAAACGTCCAGTAGGTGGCAACAAGACCTCAGAAACTGTGTCCAAAACAAAGTCCTTCCCAAAGAAGATAAATACTAGTGTCCCAGAGAACTCCATACAAGGGAAGTGTACAAAATTTAAGCTAGTGAAAAACAGCACCAGGTGCGCCAACAATTAACGGGCAGTAGTAGACGAGTGAACTATTATGATACAAAATAAACCACAGGAGCCCAGCTCAATAAACTCTGAGCTGTCACAACAATTCTGATGGCCCATAAAGTACTAACAGCAGCCAGAACCTGTTAACAGGTAGAGACGAAAACACAGAAAATAATAAATTACTTAAATAGGTCCAGGAATAATGCTTAGAGCTTGGCATTAGCTTGGTCCAATGTGTTAAAGGTTGTTTGGGTTCCATCATAAATAATCTGCAGTCAAGCAGGGTAAAGCAATCTAAAACGAATACCAGCTACCACAAGCTTAGTGATGTAGGGTCAGAAAGCAGCTTGCTTCTTTCAGGTCTCATAAGGCAGATCTTGAAAAAAGGATACCCATTTATCTTCCCACAGAATCTGTTGTTTACCTCGAACTTGTGCTAAAATATGTTGCCGGTCCAAGAAGTTAAGCAGCTTAAATATTAGTGGCCGTGGTTGTTCACCCTCCCCCTAGCATAGGACACAAAGCGTGGTGGGCCCTCTTGATAACATTTTGGGGGCCATTAGGTGAGGGGTCAGCAATTTTTTTGTGTAACCCCCCTGTAAATGGGGGTTCCCAAAAGACTTCCAGGAGCTTGCTTGAATGCTCCAAGCCTGAATGGTGTTTGGCGTTTAAGCCATTTATCTGTGAGTGTTTTAGAGCCTCTGGTACTGTCTCTTTAAGAGCTGTCTGCTTGCAGACATAATTAGTTTGTATGGGGGACTGTGTGTTTTCTGCTTGAGTACCACCGAGCTGCTGCCAATTCACTCCATTTTGCAGTCACTAGGAGTGCAAAGGGAACCTATCTGAAAGATGTAACTGTTTGCCAGAAATCATTTAGAGTAATAATGAAAATACAGTTTGTCTAACCTGCTTTCTTTGCAGTCAGAACTGTGTTTGCCTAGTTCCCATTCTAGTTTTGAACTGCTGAACTGGACCAATCAGTGTGGGTTAAGGTAGCTCTAAAATGGTGCCTTGGATGAATCAGAACTTGGACTCGTAATCTGAGCCAGCCACAAGAGGATTGTATGGGCAGTGACTCTGGGAGATGTAGTTTAGACTTCGGCACCTTTTTGGACCAACAGGGGCAGTCTATTGTGAGTGACAGCCAATCCAGCCAAGAACTGGGAGGAACTCAAAGGAAGTGCCCGGTTTTGTCTACTGGAGTTTCAGTTGAGCTCTGGCAGTGAAGAGGAAGGAGCCCTGTGTTTTTCGTGCAGTTTTAGTGGGAACGCGTGTAAGGCTCCCGAGTTCCGGGTCTGCAGCTTGTGAATCTGCTTCAGGACTGGAACTGTCCTGTGAAGAGAATCAAAGGATATCTGAAGAGTAGAAACTAGGCTCACCCTGTAGAAGACTGAGAAATTGCTGAATTGCGCCGGTCTGTCAGGAACTGAATCTGCTGTGTGTTCTCCTGGGTATTGTGCAGTAATTGCGATCGGATAGAGAAGCAGCCTGCCTGGTATAGTACTTTCTTTTACCATATAAATGTGTGAGGAGGCTTGTGTAGCTCAAGTGAATCCTGCTGCCATTAAAGGACTTTGCCTGTTACTGTTTACCATATAAATGTGTGAGGAGGCTTGTGTATCAAGTGAATCCTGCTGCCATTAAAGGACTTTTGCCTGTTGCAGTTTGTCATATAAATGTGTGAGGAGTCTCGTGGAGCTCAAGAGTAGCCCTGCTGACGTTGAAGGACCCTATCTTGTTTGGAGGTCGTGAGTACTAATTCAGGGTCGCTCCCTGTTGAATTGCCACATTGAATCCAAATGGAATTACTGTACTGCTGACTGTTTAACTATTTTTTCTTTTCTCTGTGTGAAAGGGCCCCTACCAGCTGCCACGGTTTGGACTAGCCACTAGGGCTTGGGTACCCAGGGACAGTAACTGGTAGGGATAGGCCTGTGCACAGAGCCATAGGTAGATGAGTAAAGTGATAAGCTAATTAACCTGATTTCCCCCTGTCCTTGTTATATCCCCCTAAATAAATCAGAGCTGCTTGTTTCTGCAAAGTTATACTGCCTGAGGTATTTGTCTATGTTAAAGTATTGTACTGCGATTGTTGCACTGTATCTTCTTATTTTACAGGGGGCCAGTGCCTGAACCAGTCCTGGGGGTAAGTGTATACTGTGAAGGTAATTCTGATATACTGTGTGGGCCACTAGTGGGAAGAAAGGGGGGTTGCAGTTACCCAGAGGGCTGTGACCAAGTTAGTTTAACTATTGCAAACCCTGACCTCTGGGTGGAGGCACCCGCCATCGGATCCAGGCCCCTCAACCTGTTAGTGGCAAATCAGGCAGGGGTAGTAGCCCCTGGGATAGCGCCATCTAGGGGTTACATTTGCAAAACTTCTGAACGAAGGCGATGACATCCTTTCCTTCGGATCTTTCAGGAAGCCCATGAATCACTAAATTGTTGCTCCGGCTGCGTCCTTCCTGATCCTCTAATTTCTCCTCCAGCTTGGCTACTTTTTGGTGAAGAGAGGTTAAGGAAGGGTCTACTTTAGACTGCCAATCCTCCATAGAGCCGATCCACACCTATGCATCCCCAGCCCGGCGATTGAGCTCCGTGATAGCCGGGTGGAGAGCCTGGAAGTCTTCTGATAGCTGATCCAATGTATCCCGTAGGGACAGGAGCTCTTTTAAAAAGTGGGCCACAGTGAGAATATTGGCATCCAGTGCATCATTAACCATCAAGGCCTGCTCCTGTTTTGGCCATTTTGGACCCCTTTCCCTCTCCTGTGTGACAAGAGGTGTATGACGCACCTGTGAGGAGGCAGCAGAAACTTTCATAGTATCCTCCATGACTTGCACCACTTAATTGATCGGGGGCTAAAAAAAGCAGTCCCGATGAAACACCAGCACAAAAGAGCCAAAATATTGTTTTTAAAACCAAATGTACAAGGCGGAGAAGCGGAGTTATGCCAGAGAGCTGGCCGTTACCGCCAAGGCATTACGTGACTCTTTGCTTGCTGGACCTTTCTGATGTTGGCTTGCAGTATTCCACAGTCAGGGTCCAATTGTATACTATTTCTGCATACCATGAGCCCTTTGGTACCCTATACCTGGCACAGCTGCTACTCTTTAAGAGGTTCTTTAATGGCATTTTACACACAAGGTCTCCCAGCAGGAAGGTGGTGGTTGCCTGAGACCTCAGTCTTGTATTAGATATGCTCACCCACAGGTCTTTTGAGCTCCTTGCAACATGTGAGCTAAGTTTGTAAGATAGAAGGCAGCATTTCTACTGGCCATCACTTCTGCTTGCAGAGTGTCTGAAATCCATACCTTGGTTACTAATCCTCTGTATACTGTTTTCCACAAGGACAAGAGAGTTCTCCAAACATACCCCAAGTTCCTTCCCAAAGTGGTGTCGAAGTTCCATCTGACTCAGCCACTTGTGCAGCCTACCTACTGTGTCAAGCTTCAGAATGAAGGAGAATGCACTCACCATTCTCTGGATGTTAAGAAGGTCCTTAAGTTTTACCTGGCAGAACTAAGGACTTCAGGCAATCCAAACAGCTCTTTGTCTCCTTCAATCCCAGTCAGATGGGGTAGCCTGTTACAATCATGTGGATTTCTGTTTGGGATGCCGCTGCTGTGCCATTGCAGAGGTCAAGCTGGTCAGTGAGACATGTGTCCATACCACCAGAGCAGTTGCCACGTCCCTGGCAGAGATTCGCTCTCTGTGTATCAATGAAATTTGCAGAGCTGCAACTTGGAGCACAGTGCATGTTTGTTAAGCACTGTGCCTCGGATGTCCGTGCCAGGCAGCAGGCCACCTTGGGCCAGACTCTCCTGAATTGATTTCTGTCCTGAGTGAGCCCTTGACTCCTATCACCCTAGTCCAGGGGATTTTGTCTGAACCTGCTACTCTAACCCAGTAGTGTGACTCAATGGTGAAGATTTATTCCTGGAGGATATGAAAATTACATAAAATAATTCTTGATCTTCTAGGAATATCTTCACCATTGATTCGCACACCCACCCGCCATCCCCTGGGCTCACTGCAGTCTGTTTATTGGCCTTTACCCACTTGTTCTTGGTTTAGGCTGTGAAGACACTGTTACTGGTCTGTTGATCCTTCTTACATGGGTCTTGAGGGCTATCTTATACCCTTATGTTTAGTGCATAAGTGCTAACTAGGTTAAAGCTGCGCCTTCCTTGCAAAAATATACTGAGGCAGTTTAGGGCTGGTGCTGAAGTAAGCCATGCAGTACAAGCCAGTCTCATGGTGCCATACGTGCACGCAGCTTACCTCAGCACCAGCCCTTCTGATAAGATCTGGCTCCCATGGGGTCCTAGCTCCTCTGGCTCAGACCCATTACAGAGAATCAGCGATGAAGATATTCCTAGAAGATCAAGAATTATGGTGAGTATGTAATTTTCATTTCAAACAACATGAAGTCTTGCTGTATTCAGACATAATGCAGTTAGCCCCAGCACTTGAACTGCCCCGGAGAGGAAAGAGTTAACTCCATGCAGAAGCATAGAACGTTGAGCTCGAGCTCGGTTTTCAAACCTATGTCTGTGGTACTTCCCAGTGTAATCGTCAGATTCTTTACTCCGCCTAACAGTGAAGTCGCTCCGGAGATTTCCTCTGCTCGGTTCAGTAAAAGTAAAGTGTTCGGTTTAAACCGCATATTTTTTGTTATTTTTGGACTTCCAGCCTCTGTCTACGGTACAGGTAGTGTGTAGATAGGTAGAGACTGTGTTTTATTTTGGAGAAAGTGGAAATTGTCCTTTTCTTCGGTTTCTTCCCAGTCGGTCTGGTTTGGAACCGACCTTGTTAATTTTAATTTTATTTTTTCTGGGATTAGAGTGGTGTTCCGGTACCAATCGGTTTCAAAAGAATTGGACCTTTTGCTGGTTCTTTTAAAAAGCCCGTGACATGGTTTGTAATTGATCAGTTGTTATATTATCTGGCTTGAAAGCTGCAAAAGGGTAATTTATTAGGTTGGCCATGTCTGATAAACCCAAGAAGAAAACCGGTCCCACTGGGTTTCAATACTGTATTGAGTGTGCGGAGGCCTTTGCTAAGGCTGACCCCCACCTCATCTGTGTTTATTGTCTGGGGTTTGACCACTTCAAGTCAGACTGCCAAATCTGTAAAAACTTTCCTAAATCCACTATAGATAAAAGACTGAGTAGGCTGAAGGAAAGGGAAGCCGTGAAGTCCGTAGATCCGGATGGCCAGCCCAGTTCGGTTGCGGCCGAACCTGAGGAGGTGCCTACTGACCTAGGCGATACCTCCTCGGGCAAAAGGAGAGCCGACCCCAAGGGGTCGGTTCGGTCAAAGAAGAAGCGCAAGTCTGCCGGTTCGGATCCTGTATCTCACTCTCCAACCGTGGACAAAATAGCCAAAGCGATTAGTATTGTTCAGTTGCTTAGACTGGTTCCGTCCGAACCGGTACTGCCGGTTCGGTGGTCGGTTCGGTTGGATCCGTCTCCTCTGGATTATGATCCAGATGCTTATTATGAAGAGTGGGAGGGAGACGAAGGCTATCCCGGTAATGATGATGATGATGATGGTCTGGATGTGCCCATCTCCCCAGACAGACCCTCAGGTGTCTCTCCTCCCAGGCTCTCTGAGACCCCTTCACATTTTTTGTTCTACAAAAAGGTGGCAGAAACCCTTCAGCTTCCTTTGGTTGAAGCCGCAGAGGAGGATGAAGAACCTGATTTTGTGGAAATGATGGAAATCCCGGAGTCCAAAAAGCTGTCTATCCCTCTTCATAAATCCTTGGGGAAACAGACACACAAAATTTTACAAACTCCTAATTCAATACCTCTTATGGATAAGAGAATGGACAGGAGGTATTCGTTATCAGGCTCAGCTGCGGAGTTCCTTTATAGTCATTGCAGCCATGTTGGGGCAGTGCAGGCTGCAGCCTGTGATGGGGTAACATTCCTTTGGCTTCACACACCCCCAGATAAGGACTCCAGGAAAGTGGATACCATGGCCAAAAAACAGTATTTGGCATCCTCTTTGGGACTCAGACAGGCTACCTATATGGTCTACACAGCCAGGTACCAGAAATCCAGATGGGATACGGTTCTGGAACTGGCTAAACAGGCCTCTCCCCAGGTAGCCAAGGAGCTGGAGGAGGTGTCTGCTGATGGAACTGAGGCATCCAAAATGCAATTTCATGCTGCTGTGGACTCCAGTGATGTGGCATCTAGAGTCATGGCTACATCTGTGTCTCTCAGAAGACATGCTTGACTCAGATGTACTAGCCTTTCACAGGATACCCAGACTAAGGCCATGGACTTTTCTGTAGTAGGTAACTCCCTGTTTAGGGAGCAGACAGAGTCTTACATGAAGAAAATGGATGAATACAGGACCATGTCCAGGAGTGCACAGGCCAAGGAAAGGCAGGTCACTCCGCACAAGCAGCAGTCTAGCGACAGGGGCAGGCCCTTTTAAAGGCCTTTTTACCAAGCCCAGGCCTCCTCTCCCTTCCCACAGAGGGGATTCTTCAGAGGGAGGGCTAGGTGGGGGATGAGCAGGGCTGCTCCCTCCTCCTCTCAGTCTAAGGCTCCTGCCAAGCAGACACCCTGATGTGTCAGCCCAGGTCGACCCCCCATTTCCAGTAGGAGGCAGGCTGGTTTACTACTTCCAGGCCTGGAAGTCTGTGACCTCAGACCAGTGGGTCCTGGAAGTTGTAAGCCAGGGACTGACCCTCAGCTTCAAAAAATTTCCAAAAAAGAGGGCCAAGTCTTTTCCACCTGCATCAGTCTCAGAAACCCTTGCCATAGAGGCAGAGGTTTCCTCTCTTCTAGCTCTCAGAGCTATAGAGAAAGTTCCTACTCAGCACAAGGGAAAAGGGCTGTATTCCAGATACTTCCTTACCCCAAAGAAAACAGGGAAGTGGCGACCCATCCTAGACCTAAGGTATTTGAACAAACACATTTCAAAGCCCAAATTCAAAATGGTAACTCTGGGAATAATCCTTCCCTCTCTAAGGCCAGGGGATTGGCTAGCATCTCTGGACCTCAAGGATGCCTACTTCCATATTTCTATCAAGTGCTCCCACAGAAAATACCTCGGGTTCAAGTTGCCTTCAGGCCATTACCAATTCAGAGCCATGCCATTAGGCCTAACATCAGCTCCAAGGGTGTTCACAAAGTGCCTTGCAGTAGTGGTGGCTTACCTCAGAAGACAGGGTATTACCATCTTCCCGTATCTGGACGACTGGCTCTTAGTGGATCAGTCACCTTTACAGGTCAAGTCAGCTCTTCAAACTACCCAGGACCTACTCAGCTCCCTAGGGTTTCTTCTCAATCTTCCAAAGTCTGTACTCAAACCAGTTCAACTTCTCACCTTTATAGGCATAGAGATGGACACTGTACAAGCAAAAGCCTTCCTTCCCCTGGCAAGGGTGAAGGCCCTAGTGGATCTCGCTTCCTCCTTTCGACCTCAGGTCTCCCGCCCAGCAAGACAGTTCCTCCAGCCCCTGAGCCACATGGCAGCTTCCACGGCAGTGGTTCAGGGATCAAGGTTCCAGATGAGGGATATTCAGTTTCATCTAAGGTCTTTTTGGTCTCAAAAGAAGGATTCACTTACCAAACTGATTCCAGTGACTCAGACTCTGGTCCAAGCTCTCCAGTGGTGGCTGGACCAGGACAACCTCAGACAAGGGGTTCCATTTCTCCCTCAAGTCCCATCAGTAGTTCTAACTATGGATGCTTCTCTCCTAGGGTGGGGAGCCCACCTGGGAGCCCTGACAGCTCAAGGGCTCTGGTCTCCACAGGAGTCTATCCTTCATATCAATCTCCTGGAACTCAGGGCAGTGTTTCTAGCCCTGCAGAGCTTCTCAGATTCAGTCAAGGGCAAGGTGTTCCAAGTCAGAACGGACAACACCACCACAATGTGGTACATCAACAAGCAGGGAGGCACTCGGTCCTCGGCCTCATGCACAGAAGCCATGAAGCTGTGGTCTCTGGCCTATTCTCTTCAGACTTTTCTGGTAGCAGTTCACCTTCCAGGGAAGGACAATGTACTAGCAGATGTTCTGAGCAGAATTTCACAGGGACACCACGAATGGTCCCTGGATCCTCACATCCTGAAGGTCATTTTCTCCAGGTGGGGGCACTCCAGAGATATATCTTTTTGCAGCACCAGACAATCATCAACTTCCTCTGTTTTGTTGCAGACCTCCAATCCTGGGGACGGTTCCCCAGGATGCTCTCTTTTTGGACTTGAAGGGCAGGTTTCTCTATGCCTTCCCCTCTGCTGTTCAGAGTTCTGATCAAGATCAGGACTCAACCCTGCACAGTGATACTGGTGGCTCCAGATTGGGCCAGACAGCCTTGGTATCCTCTACTGCTGTCCTTGTCAGTGTCACGTCCCCTGTCTCTGCCCAGGACATACAATCTCCTGTCCTCCTCCCAGGGGCGGATCTGGTACCCCAATCTCCAGTCTCTCAATCTCAAAGCCTGGCTCTTGAAGAGTTAGGATATGCAGCACTACATCTTTTCAGGGAGTTCTGGATATTCTGAAGGTCTCCAGGAAACCTTCCACTGGAAAAACTTACATCTCCAAATGGAAAAGGTTCAGTATTTGGTGCTCTCAGAAAGGCATCCTGCCCGATTCTGCAGACATTTCCACAACCTTAGACTATCTAGTTCATCTGAATGGTCTAGGCCTTAGGCCTGCCACTCTGAAGGTTCATCTAGCAGCTGTCTCTGCATTCCTCTCAGCAGGGAAGGTCTCTTCCCTGGCATCTCATCCTGTTTTCAGAAAATTTTTCAAAGGTCTGGTTCAAATTAACCCTCCCTTTAGGGAGCCCACTCCGCCTTGGGATCTTAATGTCTGCATAGCTCAGCTAATGCAGCCACCCTTTGAACCTCTGGCTTCTGCTGAATTGAAGTATTTGACCTGGAAAACTGTGTTCCTGGTAGCCATTACCATAGGTTCCGGAACGAGGGGCCTCTAGGGCCATGGCCCTACCACTTTCATAAGTGGCCCTATCACTTTTTGCAGTCATGTTAATGTATTTAATAGGGAAGAATTTATCCCTTATATCCTTGGCCCTACCACTTTTCAAACTGTTCCGGCACCAGTGGCTATTACTTCTGCCAGGTGGATTAGTGAGTTACAGGCTCTGTCAGTTGAACCTGACTTCATCTCCTTCCATAGGGACAAAGTGGTCCTAAGAACCAGTAGGAGGTTCTTGCCCAAAGTGGTGTCAGATTTTCATCTGAACCAGTCTATATCTCTCCCTGTGTTTTTCACTGACCATTCTTCTTCAGGTGAAAGATGGTTACACAGTCTGGATGTTAATAGGGCCCTTAGCTACTACATTGAGCATACTAAGACACATAGAAATGACTGTCTTCAATTGTTTCTCACTTATGGTGAAGTGGGGAAAGGTAAGCCTGCCACTAACAGAACTATTGCCAGGTGGATTGTTTCTTGTATACAATTTTATGACAAGTTGGGTAGGACGCCCCCTTCAGGCCTGAGGGCTCACTCGACTAGGGGTACAGCTGCTTCTCTAGCTGCGGCCAGCGATATACCTTTGTTAGAGATCTGTAAAGCAGCCATCTGGAAAACAGTACATACTTTCACCAAGCATTACTCCCTGGACATCCAGGCTAGGAGTGATGCTAGGTTTGGTACAGCAGTATTGCAGAGCCTCTTCCCAAAGTAGGTTCTGCATTCCCTCCTCCATAGGGAACAGCTTGGTAGTCTGCATTATGTCTGAATAAAGCAAGACTTCAAGTTGTTTGAAGAAAAAAAATACTCACCATAGTAATGTTTTCTTCTAATGGAGTCTTGCTGTATTCAGACCCCCCCCCATGCCTCCCCTCTCAGAACCTGGTTTTGGGAAGTGGGCTAGCAGGTAGAGTGTTGCACCCCAGGGGTGTACCTTGTACCCTCCCTCTTGGGTGGGGTAGATGTTATTATTTTTCTGGTGTTTTATACTTTTTTTTTGTATAATCTTTTTATTAGTTTCAAAAAGTATTTTGAACACAACAACAAAAAATAACAACAACATGTTTAACAGACATACAACAGACAGATGCATTCCATATATTACAGACACAGATATTAATAAATTAACAATACATAAATTATAAATTGATATTATTCGCCTCTAATCCAGTTCTACCATCTACTATTTCATTAACATTTCAAATCTATTCCCCACCCCACTAATGTTCTACAAATTTACCAGCAAACTTTACTTTATAGATCTCTGGCCAACCTGGTTATTTCTATCCCAATCCCATCCTTAATATATTTTCTTCTTCCCCACTTAGTGAAGCCAGGAGGGGAGCCCATTCCCTATAGAAGGATTCATCTCTATTCTTGAGCATAAGGGTCAACCTTTCAAGGGCTAATGTTTGCATAACAAGTCTGTACCACTGTGCAGTCGATAGTGTTGCACATGTTACCCAGGTATTCTGTATACAGTGCCTCGCCAATATAAGCACTACCCTCATCCACCATGGGAGTGGTTCCCAAACTCACTCCTCTCCTGGGTCCATTCCAAATAAACCCACAATCGGTTCTACCCGAAGGGGGAAACCTGCCATTTGACTGACCTCCTCCCAGAAGACCTGAAGGACTCTGCACGCCCAAAAACAATGTATATATGTCCCTCTCTCACTTCCACACCTACCACAGGTTGGGGATATAGTTGGGTGAGCCCTATGCACTACCTCTGGGGGACAGTATAACCTATGTACAAATTTATAAAAGGCTTCCTTGTATTTATTACATACTAGAAGTCCTACATGCCCCTCTATCAGCATTTGCCAATTATCCTCAGTTATATCACTCCCTATATCTCTTACCCATAGCATTCTTGTTTTCTGAGTACAATCTGGACAGTCCTGTTTCCCTATTATTGCAGCCTTCCTAACAAACCCCTTGGGGTCTCTATGCGCCTGATATATCAATGACTCCATCTCCCCCATTTCTGCGCCGACTCTCCTCCCCTATCCATTTTAGACACAAAAGCCCTAAGCTGAAGGTAACGAAACACCTGTTGCTTTTGTAACCCCAAATTCTGTACAATATCCCCCAACGGGCTTAAAGTTCCCTGCTTAGCCACATCCCTATACTCTGTACACTCTTCTTTTCCCACTCCTTAAAACCTCCGTCTTCTAATCCCGGAAGAAAAAGGGGATTTTCCGCCACTGGCAAAAGCAGGGTCTCGCCCCTACAGATCCCCATTTCTTCTTAAGACAGTTCCATGCTTCCAACACGGATCTTACTAATGGATTACCCCCTCCCTGATCCAAAAATGCTTTGAGTCCCCTGCTGTGTAGGTAGGCAGACAACCGCCCCTGGCATCCCCACTGTTCGAGGTCCACCCAGCTGGCCACAGCTGGCCTGTGCACCCAATCTGCCACACAGCGTTGCTGTATTGCTAGATAATAATTCCCCAGGTCTGGGAAGTTTAATCCCCCTCTACCTGTTACAGCCTTCAGTCTCCATAAGCTGGTCCTCTGGCATTTTTCCCTCCATATAAATTTAGTGAATACTTTCTCAATCCACTGGATATGCCTTCTCAACAGGCCCATCGGTAACATTTGCATGGGATATTAAATTCTCAGGAGCACATTCATCTTTACCAGATTAATGCAACCCGACCAGGAGATGGGGAGTTGCATTCAACGCCTCAAGTCTCCCTCCACTTTTTTAAGTAAAGGTGTATAGTTTAGCCCATATAGTGCCCCTACCGTTCTGTCCACCGTTATACCCAGATAAGTAATAGACTTATCCCTCACCTGTAGTTCCCATCTTTCATCCTCTGCCTCTTTCTTAGGAAAGCACAACAGCTCCAACTTACCTAAATTTATTTTATACCCAGAGAACTCGGCAAAGGCGTCTATTATCCCCAGCAGAGGCGGCATGGATATCTGCGGGCGCCTGACAAACAGGAGCATGTCATCCACATACAAAGCTACTTTATGTAGCGTGCTCTTAGCCCCTATTACCCCATGAAACTCTGAACACTGACGGAGTGCTATAGCCAATGGTTCTAATGCCAGTGCGAATAGTAATGGCGAAAGGAGGCAACCATGTCTCGTCCCCCGTTCCAGCTCCACAGCATCCGTGAGTTCACCATTAATCAAAATCCGAGCCCTAGGAGCCCAATACATGCCCCGCACCCACTGCACATATGATTCACCCAGACCAAACTGGCCCAACACCTCAAAGAGGTACTCACATTCAACTCTGTCAAACGCTTTTTCAGCATCCGTAGAAATAATGTATGTCTTTTCATTTGTTTGCCCTGCCCTCCACACCACATTGAGCAGTCTCTTCATATTGTGATATGAGAATCTCTCCTTTATAAAGCCGATCTGGTCTGGGTGAATCAGCACAGGCAGGCAATCTTCCAGCCTCAAGGCCAACACTTTAGCTATAATTTTGAGATCACAATTTAAAAGTGATATCAGCCTATAAGAGGCACAATCCAACTCATCTTTGCCTGGTTTAGGGATTAGGCAGATCAGGGCCTCAAAACATGCGGCAGGCAATACCATACCCTCCCCATCTTCCCCCACCCACATCAACTCACACAGCACCTCCGCTGTTTGCCCCGCCAAGACCTTATAATATTCCACAGGGAATCCATCAGGGCCACTTGCCTTCCCCCTCTGCAATTTCCCTATAGCTTTAATTATTTCCTCCTTCGTTATCGGTTGGTTTAACCTCTCCTTCTGCACTGGTGAGAGTCTGGGGAGTTTCACCTTCTCCAGAAAAACTTTCATCATTTGGGCCTTACCCTGGCAACCTGCCCTATACAAACATAGAAACATAGAATTTGATGGCAGATAAGGACCGCTTGGCCCACCCAGTCTGCCCATTTCCCTACCTAATGGATAAGCTGTAGATCCTAGTTAACCAGCAGCCTACTTCTTTCTACCCCCACCCGCTAGAATTGCCTTATGGCTGTCCCATGCATGCTTGAATTCAACCACTGTTTTTGACTCCACAACCAACTGCTCATAATAATCCCGGAAGGTACTCCTTATCTCTTGGGGTTCCGTATGCACCCCTCCTCCCTGCCCTCTTATACCTGTTATCCTAATAGGGCATTTACCCCCCTTCATTAACCTCACCAGTAGGGGCCGGGCTTATTAGACCACTCAAACATTTGCTGCCTGCAGTAAAACAAGGATGTTGTGGCTTCACTTCTCACCAAAGCATTCAATGCCTCCCTGGTAGCCGTTAATAATTGCATCACCTCCCCTTGTTCACCCCGAGCCACCCTTTTTTCCAAGAGCTTAAGTTTCTTTTCCAGCTCCTGCCTCCTTTCGTGCTTCTCCCTCTTATATTTGGCCATAAATGCTATAATGGCCACCCTCATGTAGGCCTTGCCTGCATCCCAATATATAGCTCTTGAGACCTCGCTGCTCTTATTAGTTTCCTTATATCTCTGCCATTGGTCCACCAGATATTCCCTGAACTCCTGGTCTGAAAGCATGTACGACGGGAATCTCCACTGGGGAGGGGAGGCTCTACCCACTCGCATCTGAATCCTCCCTATAACCATAGCATGGTCTGATACATGTACAGGGCTGTGGACAATATCCACCACTCTATTATGCCAGCCCCTCGGCAGGAATATGTAATCAATCCTACTCCATGTCCTATGAGGGCTAGAGAAAAAAGTATACTCCCTGGCCCCTGGGTACAGCAACTCACTGCCGCAGCCGCCAACTTCTTCCCGGTTTTTCCGGCCAAACGTTGACTTTTCCCCGGACCTGGTATCAGATATTCTTCCACGGCACCTTCTACCATATGGTTAAGCGACCACCGTTAATAAAATAAACTTTAAAGGGGTTCTTTTTAAACTTTTAGAGACCGTTGTATCAGAGCAGCTCCCAGGCATGTCTATCCAGCTAGCTGCTCATCAGCGACCCCGTGTTTTATACTTAAATATTGTCACTACCTTTCCTTCTTGGGTTCTCGACTTGAGTCTTTTGGGCCCAAAAAGAATCTTTTGCCCTTTGGCTATATTTTTAACAATTTCCATACTATAGTATATTAGTTAGTTTGCTCGTAAGAATCTGACAGTTACACTGGGAAGTACCACAGACAGGGTTTGAAAACCGAGCTCGAGCTCAACGTTCTATGCTTCTGCATAGAGTTAACTCTTTCCTCTCCGGGGCAGTTCAAATGCTGGGGCTAACTGCATTATGTCTGAATACAGCAAGACTCCATTAGAAGAAACAACGTTACTATGGTGAGTAATTTTTTCTTTCTGTCCCATGCCTCTGCTTGTGTGCCTATTAAAGGTTTGGTCTTCTTCCTCCTTATGGTAAGAGGTTCTTCAAGCTTATCTCTGGCAAGGAACTGAGGAGCAATGGGGCCACCAACGATTATATAGGTGCTGACGTTGCACGTCATCGGGGGCAGCCCAAGGCTAGCAAATGTTTCAGGCGGTCCTGACACCAGTGGTTTACAGTTCCAGAGATGTGGCCCAGTGGAGGAGATTCTCTTGAAGATCTACTGTTACAGTGAGTAACTGTTCTTTCTAAGGTTGTGGATACAGTCCACTATCCACACAGTGGCAGTTGTCCTGGAGACAGCTGAGTCATTGGCATGTCTTCCAGCTAACCTCCTCCCACTACCTGGGTAGTACAGTATATCCTTTGGCTTCACCCCATGAAGTCAGATTTTTCTTTCCACTGGAAGGTACGAATCTCGTCCTTCACAGCTCTGCAGTGCTGAATGATTTTGAGATTTCAAGTGCTTATTTAGACGAATCTTTGACTTTTTCATTCTGTCTTCAAAATTGAAGTTGCTCCTGTGTCTTCTGGCTCCACTTTATGATCACAATCAGTGATGGAAGGCAGGAAACCAGGGTTTAAATTCTGCATCCAGTGCAGACAGAAAATGTCAGTCCCAGTCTAGCACAACATGTGCATTTACTTCTTGGGTGATCAGCATGATGTCTTGGGATGCAGTAAGTCTGGGTCATGCTGCCAGCGTCCATTGAAGAACGGAAGTACAGGTTGGCATTGGGAAGGCCCAAAGACCACAAATTGGCCTCAATGGCTGCCAGGTTTGCCACATAGCTTGTGGTCATGGAACAGGAGGATATGGCAGTCGCGGTGAGTTTCTTGTTGGTCTCGGCACTGTTCCTGGCTGCAGCCAGTGTCCGAGGGTCATTCTTTGATGACTTCAGGAAAATGTGTATGGCCTTCTGACCTTTGTGAAGTCTCAGGTCATGGGACTGGAAAGATCTTTCTGCTTCTTCAACTCCCCCGACCGCTCGGCTTTTGTCCAGCTTGTCTGGTCAAGGGCTCCACGTTACCCTCATCTGGGCCTGTTGGCCTCGACTCTGATTGAGCAAGTGGTTGAGATATTTCTTGAATCGGCTGACCAGTTGTCAGAGAAAATGGATGAGGAGTTGGTCTCTCACACCCTGGTGCTCCCTGTCCTCACTCAGGAGGACAAGACCCAGTCGGAACCACCAGTTATGTTTAGTTTATTTATGTAATTTTTTTAAATTTATTTATTATTTACTTATTGAAAACTTTGAAGTTCACCTTTGAGCACAGGGTGCTCATTTACAAAGGTACCATGTCAAGTACATAGTCATGGAAAACATTCCAAGTACAATAGGTTGTTCCAGAGGAAATGCAGTTGAGTCAGGCTCAAAGCACTTAAGACAGATCAAGTACAGGCTGCTTTGAAAAAATCCATACAGATCATTATATAAAAAGTCACAGGAAGAGCTAGCTGGTGGCACTGAGGGTTGAGGCGTTGGACGCCACACCTCGCTCCACGCTGGTGACCCGGGTTCGGGAGCAAACCCGGGCTGCTGGGGCTTGGCCGGGGGTGGGGGGAGAAAGGCTGGAGCGTCTGACGACAGCTCGCCTTCTCCTGGGAGGAGGGAGGGATTTCAGCACGGCAAGCGGTGACCCCTGGTGGAGGCTGGGGGCATGACAGCATGCTGGAGTCACTGGGGTACGATTGGTCACAGGCAAAGGCCTAGGACCAGTCAGCTTCAGGGTTGGCTCCTTTGAGGAAGGGGGGGATGTTGTGGACGTTGGGGCACGCCATGACGTACGGGCACGCAATGTCCCACAGAACAAGGAAAAAAAAACCTCCAGAGCTGGGAAGACGGAGCACTGAGCCTGGTCCCGATGTGCCAGTGCCTGCCTGCAGTCCGGGGCCCTGACAAGATTGCAAGAGTCTGGGGTCTGTCCCCACCCTGACCATGCCCAGGGGTATCCGAGGCTGGATGGAGGGACCATGGTTGTCAGGTAAGGCGCTGGCAGGGACAGGCTTAATTGGTGACTCCCAAGGGTGTGGTTCTAGTAGGGACATAGGGGGATAAACAGAAATATAAAAAACAAGCAAAAAAAAAAGTCACAGGATACATACAGAGAGAAACTGAATAAAACAGTTTAACTGCAAGGGCAGACTGTAAAGATCTCTTAAACTGATTAATCTTGGGGATATTCAGCAGAGTATCATCAATTTGTTTAACCAGTTAGGAGTCTTGACAGCAAATGACCACTTGTCCAGGAGGTGTAAGGGCATTCCTGGCCATATTTCTCATGTTTTATTGGTTGGAGACAGGATGGAAGCAGTTTGGTAAAGCAAGTTAGCAGAGGAGCCGACCCGGTGGCGCTGAGGGTTGAGGCGCTGGATGCCACATCTCACGCCACGGTAGCAACCTGGGTTCGGAAACAGACTCGGGCTGACGGGGATTGGCGAGGGAGGGAAGAGATCGATTGTCCAGAAGACTGTTCTCTCTTCCTGGGGAGAGCTCTGGGGGATGCGTTGCATAGGAGCGGCCTCTGGCGGTGGTCGGAGGTGTGACAGGAAGGTGGCGCTCATGCAAGTGGGGTGGAGCTGTGGCGGGTGTTGGCACTCTGTGCCCAGATGCCATTGCATGACCGAGCTCTGGGGGAAAGCAAGAACAAAGGGGAAAAAAAACTTCCCATTGGTAGGCGAAGGTGGGTCTAGTGGCACTTCCAATACCGGGCCAAAGTCCTCTCCTGGTATCCCCACGTCTGTCTCTGCCTGACACTTAGAGTGCTGGTAGGAGTTGGCAGTCCTTGCTTCTGGGAGGGTCTGGAGATGTGGCATTGGGGGGGGGCATACTGGAGAGAGCACTGGAGCTTCAGGTCTACAGGATCAGTCAGAACAGCCCCACGTCCCAGCTGGAGAGAGTCCAATGAGGTAAGGGTGAATAAATAAAGTGTACAAAAAAAGAGTTAGCACAGGAGCTGCCTCCACTGGTGGTCTTGCCTCTGAAACCCATTGTGGTTACCCAGCTGAAGCAGGTGGTCTACATTCAAGGCCAAGGTGCCATGTGTGCTCTTGATCCTGCTCGACCATGAGGCAATGCCATTGATGCTTCTTGACCTCCCTGTCTTCAGAGTAGGTGAAGCATCAACACAGGATGTGTCAATGCTATGAGGAACTCATTTGGCAGCAATAGACCATTGCTGGGAGGGGTATGGCTCTTCCTCCTGGACCTTCAGCTCCTGGCCTTCACCTGGCTGTTCCTACACTGGCCTACCCAACTCAGCAGTCCCCTGATCTTATCTGTGTCAATCTTCACCATTCATCACATTTGGGTATGTGACCAGAGGTCATGACCCCATGGGAGCTCTTTTTTTTTTGGATGGGCGGAGTCGATGCACTGGCGCGGCCCTCGCGGGTTGGCCGGTAGGTGTCGATGACCCCGCCGTCCCGCCAGTTCTTCATCTCCCACCGTAGAGGTTACCCCTCATGAGGAGCTCCAAGCAACTATGTTGGGCCCAATCTTCGTGTCCTTTCGACGCCAAGTTCTACCTGCCAGTTCCGTTTCGCCCTACTTGATGCCGCTGTTTGGTAAGAGTGTTCCTTTATTATTTTCAGCAACATCGAGTCTGTATTTTGCATTGTTTTTCCGTCTGGCATGTCTAGGTCAGAGGGCAAAAAGTCGCTGAAAGCTGAGGCGGCCTCCTATGCGTCAGTGCCCATGCGACCGCAAGTACTCCATTACTGACCAGCATGATCGTTGCCTTACGTGCCTTGGCCCACTTCACGACATGGATTTGTGCGATGCCTGTTTCTCTATGAATCGTCATGTCCTGGAACAGCGTGCGTGGAAAGTTGGGTGAGCTCCACCAACTTTCGGGGGATGGGTGTGCACTCGGGCCAAGCCGCGGTCTCTCAGCCTTTCCTCCGGGTCCCCTCCCGGTTCTATACGGACCATGGAGGAGGGGCTTCCACTTCTTGTAGCCTCACCGTGGCAGAAGTCCCTTCCACCGTGCAGGAGGCCCAGTCCATTCCCCCTGGGGAACGGGCGGGAGGCACCACTCCGGCAATCACCCTTTTGGGGGCAAAGGCTCCCCCGGTGTCGTTTCCTTGGGCTGGAAAGTCTGGGTTGGCACCGTCCTCGATGCCGTCCGTCAGTGCCGTTTTGGGCTTTGGTGCCATTCGCGGCACTATGGGCCCTATTGGTGCCATGGTTGGCGCTGGCCTTCTGCTCGGCACCATCTCTGGTCGATGCCGTTTGCAGCACTGATAGTGCTGGTGGCACCAAGGGAAGTTCTATGGCACCATCTTAGACTGTTTCTTGTCTCAGCGCCATTTGCGGCACCGAGGCTGGGGACGCTGCCGTTTTCTAGCTGCAAGGACACGGCACCATGGGAGGTGTCGCTGTCGGCGGCGCTGAGGGACCTGTCATTGTTGGCACCATCCCTGACTCTGGTACTGTTCGCAGTGCCATGGCAGGGGATGGCACCGTGGTGGACATCGACTCCATTTCTGCTGCTGCTCTCAGCACCGTCTCTTCCTTGGGCGCCGTTCGTGGTGCTGTGGTGGAATTTGGTGCTAGCTCTGTGCGGACACCCGGACTGGCACCTCTCTCAGTCCAGACAGGAGTGGGCGTATGGTCTGGCACCGAACTTCGGTCTCTACCTCTTTGGAGGTGGACTCTGATTCTGGTTCGGACCAGCTGTCCGACTCTTTGGAGTTGGCAGCCCACGTGGACACCCTGGTGGTTACTTTGGCTGACCGGAACCAGCTTCCCTCTGAGGAGTGGGCGGTAGCCCCCAAGTCTGGGGTCGGGTGCTGACCAGCAGGCAGTGGTCCCTGCAGCCTATGCTTGGAGGGTTTTTTGCACCCTCAGTTGGGTTACCCACTCATGTGGTGTGCCTTGGTCGCCCAACTTTAGGGCTAACCAGAACACCCTCAGGAGGGGAGGGTGCTACTCCCTGGGTGGGCTCCTCAGGGACTGACCAGGGTTGTCATCTGCCCAGGCTGGTGTTTGCGAGGTGGAGGGCTCTTTCAGACTCTGAGGGGTTGAGGGGTCAGGGTTCGATGCAGCGACCCTTTTCTGGGACCCACCTGGGTTCGGGGAGGAGTCACAGCGTGGACCTCCGCCCTTCTTTCTCAGTCTCCTCGAGAGGGCCCTGGTCTTTGGAGGGAAGGGACTGTCCTTCTGGGTTTACACGGTCCCAGTCACCTCACAGGGGGAATTCTTTAAGGCACGGCCTAGGCAGTTCGAGCATGGTTGATCAGCTGTTGGGCTTTCCAGAGTTCCTCCATCCCTTGAGGCTTCTGGTGCGTTCTCTTGCCCAGACAGAGGACGGTCCTCTTCTGTTATGGACTTAGCTCCCATTCCTCTGTTGCCATCTCCTGCTCTCCCAGGCATTCGTGGTCCTACGGGACCTCTCTCCTGGGAGAAATTCAGAGGTGCAGCTACTCACTTCCCTACTTATGTCAGGGCCATGAACGAGCGGGTGTTCCACCCTCTCCCTGAGCAGCCAACCTCTGGATCTACAAGGTCTTGTGCTTCCTCATCTTCATCTTCTGGGGGAGAGGAGCCCTCCATCCACATCTCCACTGCTGCTGATCTCACTGAGTATCAGCATTTCCTCATGAGGATGATGGAAGACCTGCATGTCACCCCTTCCACTCAACACAATCCAAAGCATTTGATGCATGCCTTCTTAGGCGACTTCAGTGCGGCCACCCTTGTGTTTCCTGCCTGGTCTGCTCCTTTCCAGGAGGCGTCATTATGGTTCTGGCAAAAACCCGTTTCTGGAGTCCCAGCCCCTAGGGATCTGAACCAGAGGTATTGTGCCCCCCCCGAGTCTCCAGGTTGTATGCGTCATCCTCAGTCAGGACTGATGTAGCTGGACACTCCTGATGGGCTTCACACCCTCCACCGTGACTGGCCCCCAGATCAGGATTCTGCAGATTTTGACTTCTTGGGGAGGAGGACCTTCTACTTGGCACAGTTGTTACTTTCGATTTCTGCTCATCAGGCCCACTATGCTTCCAATGATAGGTTCTTGTGGTCAGGCTAGGTCAACTCCTAGCCTCCTTGCCTGATTCGGAGGTAACCAGACAAGCCATTGCACTCTCTGCACATGGCCTGGAGCTAGCAAGGCACCAAGTGAGGGCATCTTATGACGCCAATGAGGTAGCTTCCAGGGTCGTAGGGACAGCGATCTGCACTAGGCGGATGGCATGGCTATATCTTTCCCGTTTGTCACCCTTGGCCTGGCATAGGGTGATTTCCTCCGCTTGCCGGAGAACCCACCTTTTCTCCCGTAGTGAGGCAGCATCTATCGGCACAACCTCCTGCCCCCTCCGGGGGGTCCCCGCCTCATTCTCCCCACTCTCGGGCTTTGCCAGGCCCATAAGGTTCTCCCTCGCAGTGTTTTCCCCCACTGGGAGCTAAGGAACTTGGGGGGGCCCGGTACTCACCCAAATCTGATGAATGGTGAAGATTGACAAAAATAAAATATGAAATTTACATACCTACCGTAATTCTTGATCTTTCTGTGTATCTTCACCATTCATCACAAATCCCACTCTCCATCCCCCTGGGGCCTCAGTCTCTGGGTCCCCCTCCCTCTGTGTGCCCCCCTTTTCCTCCCCCTTCCTTTCTGCTGGTCAGAAGTGTGGTGACCTTGGGCACACAGGGGGAATTTTCCTTCACCTTCTGGCAGGGGGGAGAGGGATCGGGGAGGGAGGGAGGGCTCCCTCATCAATGCCTCGGCTCCACCCCTTTGAGGTGGGATTGGTGGCTGCCCTCTCTTTCTCTCTTTATCATCCTCTATCTTCCTCCGTCCTTATCCTTAGGGATTCATCCCTCAGTTTTTAATTAGGGCGACTTGTTTTCTCCCCTATTCAAATTATTTGTTTTCCGGGGGGAGGACAACCCTGGATTCCTGTCCCCTCCTGTCCCATGATAGCCTCTACGGCTTCTGCTGGAATTAGTTGCCAGTAATTCTGTGCCTTGAATTCTGGCAATATGGCTTTTTGGCTACTCCCTTCCAGTTCTTAAACTCGGTTTGGGAACAGTTAATGAGTCCGGGGTATGTCCTTTCCCCTCCCACTTCTTGTGTCTCTCCCTCCTTCCCTTTCCTTTTCTCATTCCAGAGATTGGAGCCCCTTCCCAGTCCCCTTAGTTTTTTTCATCTCCTATCTTTCCTCTCCATCATTTATTTCTCCTTTTAGTTCATATATCTTTTCCTTTGTCTGTCCCTTGGACTTTCTTGTCCCCCCCCAACCCTTTCTTACTCTACGGTGACTCAGAACTGGCGGGAGGGTGGGGTCGACGACACCTAACGGCCAACCCGCAAGCGCCACACAGTGCATCAGCCTCGCGGGTGGCACCGTCGGTGCATCGACTCCACACATCCAAAAAAAAAAAAAGAGCTCCCGTGGGGTCGTGACCTCCAGCCACATACCCAAATGTGATGAATAGTGAAGATACACAGAAAGATCAAGAATTACGGTAGGTATGAAATTTTCATTTTCTGCTTCACCTCCACTTTTGTGGAGCTAAATCTGTCTCATCCACTGTTCAGAGCTCTGACCAAGAAGTCCTGCCCTGCTACCAGCTTGCCAAGTCGGCTGTCAGTGGAGATCTCCTAGGATGAGGATACATGGGTGATCCATGGTGGTAAAAGGTCAAGGGCTATCTTTAAAGAATTTTTAGACTTGGAAGCCAAGTCACTGATAGCCTCAACCAGGACTCAAACCTTCAACCAGAAATTGGTTGAAGAGTTAACTACAGCTCATAGGCCAGTGTTTTTCAGAGCACTAGTTCAACTGATGTTGGAGTCCATGAAAGTGCCCTTAGATCTATCTAGAAACAGGTTAAATACAGTCTACTGATATTCTGGATAAGGGCCAGTCCCCAATGATTGCCTTTCCTTGGCAGAAGCCGTCTTGGGACCAGTGCCGGAGCTTTGGTAGCATCCAGCAGCATCCTGTCTGGCAAGACATAAGTGATTAAAAAAAAAACTCAAGTAGTTGTGATTTAACTGCTGCATCTTTGGATATTAAATGGTATGGTTTGAAGGCCAGCAACTGGGGTTGGAAAACCTCAGAAAGTTCTGATATGGTCACAAGACTTCTAGAGCCTTATCCAACACCTATCAGAATAGGAAACCATTTTCAGATTTTAAGTGGAAAAATTGTGTTGACTATTTTAACTAAATGAATGAATAAAGATTATATTCCTTTCTGTATATTCCATCAGGTGCAATAAGAGCTCAGCACCTACAATATCTGAATCTCTTATCTTAGTAGTAACATACACTGAGAGAACAGGAGTAAAGGAACCTTTGAGACAAAGGAAAGATGCCAAGTCTGTGTTACTTCTACTTAAGATAAAGGATGTAGATACTGGAGATAAAGGATTTAGGCACTGCATGGAGCTGTGCTTGATGAGATGTACTATACTAGTAGGGCTATAATCGTAATTTCTGTCCTTTCCCAGTATCTCCCTCTGTCATGAAGGTTTTCTCCCTTCCCTTTCCCCCCTCTCTCTGGATGACCATTTCCCATAAATTGCATCCCCTCTCGATCCATTCTTTCTCCTTTACTCATCTCATTGTAGCTACCTTCTCCTCCCCCTCCTGTCTGTCTCCTCTTTTGACCTCAATCATTTCTGGAGCTCCTTTCCTGTTGAACTGCTTCTCCTCTTCACTGTAGCACATGCAGCGGGCAGAGTTTCTCTCTACTACTGCAGTGTTACCTAGTTCAGTTCTCTCCAGTATTGTGTACTCTTCCAGTAGCTCATTTGGGATGCTACAGTAAATATCTCTAATGAGAATTTAAAAAATATTGAACCCAGAGATAATGTTTGGAATCTGCTCAGATTTGTAAATTAGAGCTGATCTTTTTTTTTTTTTTTGGGGGGGGGGTTGCTTCAGACTAGTTCACCTAGCCATAACCCATTGTATATAATATTTTAAATGTTTATTGTCATCACAGATATAGAGCTGAGATATAGATATATACGTGTGTTTGTGTATATCAAGAAACAGACAAGACACAACCCGTAGGGTGTCTCTTAATGGTACAAGTGTCTCCTTGGGTTTTCTTTGGATGAGAGAACTAGTACTGTAGCACTGTAGGGATGGAGGATGTGACGCTCTTATATCTGTAAGAGATATTCTAGGAATCCTTGTAAATAGTTTTAATAAATAACAAGTACTAATAATCACTTTGTTAAATAAAATGAAAAGCTTTTGAACTGGTACCATTTCATACTTTCATGTTCTGTGCATGAAGTCCTCTTATGGTTTCAAATGGTCCTTGTGTA
This sequence comes from Neoceratodus forsteri, assembly GCA_016271365.2. NCBI lineage: Eukaryota > Metazoa > Chordata > Ceratodontiformes > Ceratodontidae > Neoceratodus > Neoceratodus forsteri. The sequence goes on along the minus strand of CM057456.1, from coordinate 1,540,843,380 downwards.
GCCCAGTTTCAGCACAGATTGGTCAACTCAGTGCTGATAATTTATAATTATAGGAGTGGACATTTTTAGAATACAGTGCAACAATGGCTCTATGACTTGTGAGAGTGTGGCCCATATTACTTGCACACTTTAGTTGTAGATCTGTGTATATCTTTACCAGTTGATCTTCATATACTGTATGTTGGTCAGTTATAGATGATTTGGCACCAGAGGTCCAAGTTTTAAATATGGGGTTTGTGACCCTACAAGACTCATCTGGTACAGTACCCTAAAATGGTATGGATATGCTGTAGGAAATATTTAGCATCATTGTTTCAAGTACACATTCTAGTCTTGCTGTGGAACACACATGATAAATTAAAGAGCTATGTTAAAACTGATGAAGGAAATCCAGCCTCAAGATTGACTGGGACTTGAGTGGATGCCACAGAATCTACACATGATTGGTGTGTGCCCTCTGCATTTTGTGAAGTTGTGGTATCAAAATGTAGAGGTGACGGGGGATATTTTTAGTTTGACAAATTGCCAAAATTAGTTTATTACATTTTAATAGTTGTAGTAAGGTACTCCAGGGGGATAGTTTACAACCCCTAAACTCCAACCCAAACGCTAGTGCACAAAGTGAGATGACATAACAAGAACCAACCCTGCATTGTGCCTTACTGCTTAATTTTCATTTGTGTAACTGTAAACTCATTTCTGTCTTACTCATTTAGCTAGTTCCTGTTCTCTGCTTTGCTATTCATTGATAACATGAATGGACAATCTGCAGTGAGTGCATTTACATTACAACTGTGTAGGTGTGAATACAGTGTATAAAATCAATTTGTTTCTGAAACAAACACATTAGAACATAGAAAACTATGTTGTATATGGCGGACTAGGTGGGCCGTATGGTCCTTATCTGCCGACAGATTCTCTGTTTCTATGTAAAACATGGTCCTACCAAAACTTGTCAGTTTGTTTTAGAGGTTGTTGAAGCCATCACAAAACATCAAATATCGTATGTCATCCTGTCATGTATTCTATTTAGCTGAAGGCAAAGCCTCAGTACTGTTCAAGTAACAGCTCTTCTTCAGTGTATACAGTATGTGTTACTCTGTGTGGTTTGTATTTGTAATGCCAGATTCACTGTGAGTCATTTAGTGTCTGCATTACATGTTCAGGTTTTCTGCAGTACAGCAATATCTTTTCAATCAGCTTTTAATTAACTGCTTTCATGAAAGCACTGGTTTAAAAGATGTAGTTCACTGTATGTATAAGGTGCATTGTAAAATAAAACTTTAGTGTTCAATATGTGTTGTACTTCAATGTTTTAAGTGTTACATATCACATGAATAATATACTTTTTTGTATGAAATGTTTGTGTTAAACATGTATTCCTTTAACTCCCCATTGGATATGTTTTTTATATACAATATAATTGTTCAGAGTCATTATATGCTAAGCTGTGTGGAGTGTGATGGGTATTTTTTTTAAGGGTTGAGATTATTTTTGATAAAACAACTTTGTATTTCAAAAAGTGATCTCTATGTAATCTTTGTATTGAGTGTGCAATGGATGCATAAAAGCTGTGAAGTGTATACTGTGCTAATGCTTCTTTAATGTAAGCGATTACAGATTATAAACTGGGTTGGAAAAATCCAGCACTTTGATTGGACAGTCAGTATTTGAACCCATATAATTATGTCAGCACAACCCACACTTTCGCAATTCTTTTAGTAGCCAACCACATTCAAACCAGTAAATCCCTACACTGGGCACTTGAACCAGTCATAACCGTTTCATTGCCAGCTATAAAATGTTTTGTCCTTTAATTTTTTTTCTGCTAACTCTGATTCCTGTTTTATAAGTGCAGTATTGCCTTCCAGGGTTTGCAAGCTGTGCTATAATAGCCCATGCCCTGGGTGGTTGAATTATTGTGGTGGTGGGCATGAAGGTTTACCTTCTCAAAAAGGGTGTGACGTAGGTATGCAAGGCCAGTTGGGCTGTGCGTGGGGCTTTGTGTGGAGGAGGATGAGGACGAACCATGTTGACATGCTTCTGAACAGTGCCAAGATGAGGCAAGAACAGCAGGGCGAAAAAGCATCACCACCATCAGATGATGGGCCTAATACTGTCAGCCCCAGAAGAGCCGATCATGTGGTGGGGAGAGGGGATACGTGAATGCCACTGGTGGGGTAAGTGGTGTTAGACCTGGGAGGTTGTTGTCACCAACTTGAAGGCAAGATAGTGGAAGAAAAACCTAAAAAAAAAAAATTTTTTCTGCCCCACACCCCCTCCCATTCTGAGATGGTTTATTACCTAATGATCACTTCTACCCAACATTCCAGTGCTCAGAATATGATTATTTAAAAAGTTGTGACAGTAACCCTTCAATTAGACTGTTTAAATACATTCCACAAATTTCTTTAGTAAAATAAAAAAACCTTCTAAATAGTAATACGAAGCATTCTAGTTGTAAAGGCGACATGCTGATGTCACACCCTCACCAGTTCCAACAATTTGCAGTGAGATCAGGAGAACAGACTGCTTCTACTGACCAAGATCTTGTTATATTGTAAAGAAAATACTAGATTTTGTTTTTGGCAAAGCTCAAAAAAATAGAATCCAGTGTTTTTCTTCACAATGTATAAGGATTCCTCTCAGCACAAGTAATTTTATTCTCAACTAATTAACTGCACACTGTTAGGACAGGTGAGGCCATGATGTTATGTGAACTACAATTCACGTGTCCACAGAATGGCTGTCTTCACATCACTACTTAAATGGTATTCTCTGTTTTACTGAAGGCATTTATAAAATCTAGTCTAACTTGTCAATTACTGGATCAGTGTTAAAATAGTCATGTTGGGGATGCTACACATTCCTTATAATAATTCTGTAACTTTTGATATGATAACAGTTATTCTGGGCAGACTAGGTGGTCCAAGCAGTCCTTATCTGCTGTCAAAAAAAATTTCTTTATGTGTTTTACCGTGTATCCTTTCAATCTCCTGTCGGAATAAACCACTCAGGAGTGTCAGCCTGTGTTCAGAATCCCCGCCAAAGTTTAACTTCCTTCACCTAGTCCCCCAGGAGCCATCCCCCTCTGGTGGGGTATCCCCTTTACATCTGAGAAGAAGATATACTTATTCCTGCCACCAGAAAGGGGAGAGATACAGGATCTTCATAATTTGAGCTGTTCAAATGGAGAGGTGAGGGGGATATAGGAGTAATCTGTCCAGCCACTTATTCCTTTTTCTGTCATGTTCCCCATATCTGAGGGATGGTGTTATAACGGGCATCACAAGGCTGCACTGCAAGCTCCTTGAACACAGCTTTCTTATGCTGCCACCAGGGGGAAGCAAAGCAGTGGGGAGCCCCACACATGGGAGAAGAGAACCACACCTGATAGATTAGGCCTACAAAATCTTCTCTGGGATCAGTTCTTTCTTGTACTTGTGTTTTTTTTCTTGCACTCAGCTTCAGTGTAGATTGACTATTCCAGCACCACACTGCCATGGTGAAATCTGAGGTTATTTCAGAATTAGGATTAAAAGCTAAATCTGCTGGTTCACAGTCCTGTGCCATAACCACTGGGCTATGCTGGCTGTTGGGTTTAGGGGTTGTAGTAAGACATGTATTACACAAACGGATCCCAGATCAGTTCAACTATGAAAGTGAAAGGAAAGGGAAACTGATTTCAGGGTAGGTCTTGTGAGCCATATCAGTCTAGAACAATGAGATTCCACTGGGATACTTGGAATCTCTTCCTGTGCCAGGGCTACGATGTGGGCTTGAAACATGAAACTGGCATGTAAGCTTGTCAAGTAGTGCCTCAAGCTGCTGCACCGTTGGTCTGGCAGCAAGTAGTATTTATGCAAAAGTTTTACTACCATAGAATATCTTCACTTGAATGTTTAGGTGTATCCCTCTTTAATGTACCTCTCATCTGTCCGACGACATGAGGATCTCCCTCACACACTGCTCTGTCCCACATTGAAAAGGTGATGTCCATACATCGAAGATGCTGTAAGCTTGGACATTACAACAGAAATGTGTAGTATTCCAATATGCTAAATTAAACTTGGCACAAATAAAGGCACTGATTTCTACAGTATTCAGAGCTTGTATCTCCATGTTTGATGATGTGTCACACATTATGAGGACCAGTGTCCCACACTTTGAGTGCAAGTGTCCCCTCATCTCGGTGACAAAAGGTTGAGAGGCATTGCTCTTTATGGCTTTAAACTGAACTTTTCTCAGTTTTTGCATCAACCAAAATGAATGCCTACTATTCATTCCTGCTTTTTGACATAGTATATACCACAGTAGAATGTAAACCTGGAATGGGCAGCACTTGTTTTGAGTTATTGGCCCCATAATGCCTAAGTCTATTGGCCATGCATTGGGGGTCCCGTGGCCCCCAGTGGCATTTGCAAAAGGGACATGTATCCCTTCCGCATTTGATCGCTTGGCCATTTGCACAGTTACATGTGCATATGGTTCAGGGGCGTGTCAGGGGACATGCCTGCACTCCATGCCATTCTTAAAGGCACAGAGTGCCAGGCAAGGGGGTGCAGGATACCGCAGCAGGGACCTTACCATATCCATTGCGTACAGAAAAAACACACACAGCACTCCAGGCTAGCATTTCAATTAATTTTTACTTTGTATTAAAAAATGAAACAACAATGGTAACAATACATTTGATGTTACAAATGTAAAAGTGGTTCACATACCAGTGAAGTGTAAAACAGCTACAGGCTACACCCACTGGCTGCGGCAGGACAAAACACCGCCCCACCATGCTGCCCCAGCCACCTGGGCAGGCAGAGAGGAAGGGCTGGGGGAGCCATTCTGGCACTCACCCATCACTTTTGAATTTCACAGTCTTGCACTGTCCCACAATCCCCTGCTCCATGCGAAGCAGGGGATCCACTATGGGACCAGGATGGGCATCCAGTTGGATGCCTGTTTTTGTCCTCCAGTCCACCTCCCATGCAGCAGGAGCATGCCGAGGGGGGCAGGGCCATGAACAGGTGCCCAGCAGTGGCCAGCATTCATGCATGCCAGCCACCATATGCCTTTCCGTGGGTGTGGAGCTGCATGGACTGGGTGCATACCTCTTGTGCGTACCCAGCTCGCATTAGTGCACAGGCCCCATTACTAATAAAAACTTTACTGTGTTTTGTGATTGTTTCAAAACTAGTGCCCATGTCGGAAAAGTGAGATTTAGATACAAATCAAATCTGTCCCAAGCCTTGCAAGTACATATTCCAGACAAAGAGGTTCACCATAACTACAGGTCTTAGTACTCAGTGAGGTAGTACAACAGAAAAAAACACTTTGGAGAAATGGCCACAGATATAAAGCAACACAGTATGATAGATAGGCAGTCTTTCTTGCAGACCATCCCCTTTAGGTACACCTCTGATGCCCATAGCAGCCAGTCAGTAGCAAGTTCAAATTTCAGAAAGCCCACCATGTTGCCCCACAGCAAAAAATAAATGGCTTGCTGCTGTGGCACTTTGAAAGTATATACTGCCCTCCCCCATGTTCACCCACCACTGTTACTGTACCTTTGGCCACGTTGGTGTCATCCACGTCATCAAAAGGCACCTCAAATGACCCAAGTGCTTTAGCTTTCAGTGCTGTCCAGTGTTTGTGCACCACTCACGATGTGGGGTAGGTCCTCTTGCTGCTGCAGATACTTAAATGAGTGGTAGTGCCTGTAGTGCTGGAAGCAAGTGTGGCAACACTTGTCCATGAGTCAACCCATTTTAACTCTGTTTTCAGCTGTCCATCAGGCAAAACACAACTGGCAAAAAAGTAGCCTGTGCCATTTTTATAGTAGCCTAGGGCAATGGGCTATTGCACAGTACCTGCTTGGCAATCTTAAGTACTGTAAATACTTACATCAAGCTTTATTAAAGGAAGAACATTTATGGAAAATATTTTAAAGCTGTAGGAAGTAATGCAGTCCATAATGAAGTGATCTAATACCCATCCCCTTAGTGCAAATCTTAATGAAGTGGAACTTTACAGGTGCTTTATTTAAATAAATAATTGCTGTGGACAGCGCCCTCACGTTTCATGCAGTCAATTAAACAGATATCAGTACCACCTTTCTATTTCACTAATACAAAAATGAAAAATAATCTCACTGGCTCCAAGAATGTAGTTGAACTGCAATCATAAAATGGAGTACTGACCAAAAGTAATGTATGTGTAACTCATTTATGTACTTGCTGCAATGGCTCTACTGTGAACTTTTGGAAAGAAACATGATTTGTGTTTTATTGTTTCTTTTGCAAGGATTACATGGCTGGTGAGGTAACATGTTGTTGTAGTGGATCATTTTCTCTTTCAGGATCAAAATATTGTAACATTAGTGAGTAAACCTTGTCTTGTGTGTGTTTGTGTTCTCTTTTAAGTTGTACCCATGAACAGGTGACTACAAACTCCAAATGAATGTAAATACAAGATGGATTCCTAATAATAAATGCAATATGTTTTGTTCAGTACTACTTGATTTGATTTGGTTGACTTTACAGTGTTAATGTATAGTGGGAAAGTAGACATTTAAGCAATAAGGCACAACAGGGTGTGGGTTATTGGGGATTTACCCATGCCTTGTGTGGTGTGTCACGAGGCACAGCCGAATGACTTAACCACACAAGAAGTGGGTAAATCACCCAATAACTCACACCCTGGAGTGCCTCATTGCGATTATACAATGGACTCATGTGTAAAATAAATTTAAAATGTGTTTAATTATGTTTTTTATAAATGCCATTCCTCAGCTGTGGGTTATGTAGAATTTACCCACGGTCATGTGACATGTTTTGACCAATGAGGTTACAGGATTTTCACATACCATTATATAATTTAAGTCTTTTTGGTGTTTCATTTAGATTTTATTTTGACTGGGAAAGACAAACAGAGCTGAAGCTCATTTCCAGGTATGACTAGCTCAGAGTCGCACAGTATGCAAGTAGCGGTTGTGGAATTCAAACTGGGCCTGTTGGGTCTCGAAGTTCACAGCTCTGTGCTCTAATCTGTAGGCTATACTGCTTCCCTGTATAGAGTGAACGGTTTTAAGAATAAAATACCCATTGATATAACTGCATGTAGCTGACTTTTTTTTTAATTGAATGTAACATATATGTTTTATAGGCATATTTATTTTGTACAATAGTTGTTTATTAGTTCATGGTGTATACATTTTCATTTTCCAATAAAGTCAGTCAACTGAGATTTACAAAATTTGTTCCCTTGAGACACAGTTCAGTTTAATAGAAAGTTACTTTCACAATATTCAGAGACAATATACAAATGTAGAAATAGTTTGAAAATAGTTTAAAAGAAAATGTTTACATTGGATATATTTGATATATTCCTGCTGCACTGATGCTTGTCTCATATAAAAACAAGATCAGTTGTGTTTTTTTTTTTAAAGTCAGTCTCCTGTGAAAGAAAGAATTGCAGCACCAGCAATCACTTGGAGAAAAAAACACACCACTGCACTGAAAATACTCACTTCGCTTGACGTTAAAGTAAAAGCATAGCCATGAGCAGTCGTACGAAAACACTCAGGCACCAGACCCCAACCTTTAACTAAAACAAACTTGTAATTGTATCAAGAGTAGTGCACCACCCCCAACCTGCAGAGAGCTCTTAAACTCCCCATTTGAAGGGAGGTTGTCCAACCCGGTGCATTTAAGAACCATCTTGCCAGCCCAGTGGCATAGAGGGTTGAGGCGCTGGTGCCTTACCTTGACCCACGCCAGCGACCCAGGTTCTGGAACGGACTGGGGGGATGGCAGCGGAGGAGAGGACCTAGTGTCTGGAGGAATGCTCTCCTCTCCTGGGGTGGGCTGTAGGAATACGTCACTCTGCAGTGACCTCTGGTGGAGACCCGGGGTAATGCAGATGTGCGCAAGAGAGGGAACGTCACTAGAAAAACGGAAACTGGCTCTGCACTCAACCGGATGATGCCCACCTGGCAGTCCAATGCCGTCAATGTCCTGGGAGCCATCTGTCCCTCAGCAGTACCCCGGGGGCAAGTAGTTCACTTGTCTGCCCCACAGGTGCCTCTCCCCTCAGAGGAGGGGGGCCTGCCCAGTGAAGGGTCACCTCCGGGTTACCCTGGGAACGACTGCAAATGTGAGGGATGGGGCACGGGAATAGGACGGATCGGAGGTGCCTTGGCACAGCCTGAAGGAGTGGATGAGAGTGGTAGCATGTAGGGAAAAAAGATGACAGAAAAAAAAGAACCATCTTCATTAATTACAGTGCCACTCACTCTCCTCCATAGAATACCACTCTTTTTGGTGGGAGTTGAAACTTTGGGGGTTGTCGGCACTGACATGTGCCACCAACACATGCTATAAACATTCGTCCAGGGTATTAGGTGACACTAACAGCCCCAGCTGCCTCAGTTTCCAGTTTCCTGCTGTTAACAGTGCACCCTGGGAATTAAAGACTTAAGAGTTTCTTTACTTCGGCCTCCATTTTCCTCATCCTCCTTAATTTTTCTTTCTCAGCATTCTGTTTTGTAATTGCAACCCCGTTTTGCTTCTGCTCGTGCTACATTAGCGAAAAAAAAGAGTCTTACCTCTTTTGGTCACAGACAGCAAGTAAAGAAGCTACAACCACTACAGCTCTTGCAGCCAATCATCTGCGTTAAACGGCAGTTACCAGTAGTGGCCTCACCGCATGAAGGACCGAGTACAAAGGACATCACAGGAGTCTGCCAGGGAGTCACCAGGAGAAAGCCAGCTTCCAGGAACTCTGTGCATCTCATCCCAGGTAAAACTGTAAATGCTCAGTTAACAGCACAGTTTGTGGAAGTAGTGACAGTACTACTATGTTTTATCAAATACAGGCTGCTCTCCATTAGAAGTTTTTGGTCATAATGAGCACTTTTAATAAAAGCCATCCTCAAACAGAAGCCGCAACTTCTAATCAGGGTTGATGTCATATCAGATAAAGCTCTATAAATGGGACTCTGTGAATTTTATCTCTGTAAATATAATTATTATTGATTTTTTTTTACATTTTTGATTTTAGTCTGTTATGTTTATTTTGCTATGAAGCAGACCAGTAACAATGTACTTGATTCTATTCAGGATGTGTAATATTTTCTTTTTACACACTTAAACATTTCATTTTGCAATACAAGTCATCCTTAAATACAAGTCGCAGGTCAAAATACAATATTTTAATAGAAGCTGCGGCTTCTAGTCAATGAAATGTGGTATACTGAGGAGTGTACTACAGGTTATTGTAAAGTTTATTTGCAGAACATTGCAACATATCTGCCCCTGTATAGGTCAGTGGTGAGGCCCCACCTCGAGTATTGTGTCCAGTTCTGGAGGCCCCATCTCAGAAAGGACATTGACCAGATGGAGGCAGTGCAGAGAAGGGCTACCAAAATGGTCCAGGGCATGCATCAGTAAAACTATGAGGAAAAGCTCAGGGAACTAATTATGTACTCACTAGCGGTAAGAAGACAGAGAGGGGGACATGATAGAGACATTCAAATATGTCACAGGGATTAATAAAGTGAGAGAGAGCAGCTTTCTGCAGAAAAGGAAGAACACTAGGACAAGGGGCCATGAAATAAAACTGGAAGGGGGGAGGCTCAGATACAACATGAAGAAGTACTTTTTCATGGAATGGGTGGTCGAACCCTGGAACAAGCTACCAGAGGAAGTGGTGAGTGCAGACACTGTGGAGACTTTCAAGCACACATGGGATAGACCCAGAGGGCTAACGAGATTATGACATAAGGGAAGTACAAACACAGGTCAAGCAGGACCTGCACTAGAGAAGTAGGAACTAATCTAAAACAGAGCAGACTAGATGGACCAGGAGGTACTTTTCTGCAGACAACTACTATGTAACTATGTAAGAACAGTGTTTGTGCTATAGCTAGTAAACATTTCATTTGCAGGATTGTTTTGTGCTATAGTTAAATCATACAGCTACACCCTACCAGGGCAAGCATTACAAGACAGTTCAGCTCCAGTTTTCTGCGCTAATAGTTTAGCCTACAGCCACACCCTGTCTGGGAGAGCAGTGTGAGATAGTTTTAACTTCTGTTATTTGCTGTAACCAACCCTGCAGCTATACCCTATCTGGGTGAGCACTACAAGGTAGTTCTGTTTTATCCCTGTTTTTATGTGCCTATAGCTGACCCTTACAGCTGGACCCCACCTAGGCAAGTTCTACGACTTAGATTAGATGTCTGCTTATTATAGGTGATTATAAAGATGGGGTTTAGAGATGAGGCAATCAGTTGTGTCGGCTGTGGAGCACTGTTCTCTAGGGATATGCTCTGGAGGAGAAGGCACTGCCCAATCTGCAGGACGTTGGCGGAGCTCTAGGCTCAGATGGTGGCAGCAGGAGTAGAAATATTTCTACTGCATCATCAGCTCTGCAGGAGCCCACACCCCCATTTCCCCAGAGACCAACTGGTCTTGGGGGGGTTGAGAGTGGTGGAAAGGGGGACAGGGAGAGGAAGCAGGGTTAGCCACAAGGAGGTTGTCCAGCCCCTCATTATCCAGATGGTGAATAGTTGCACACCGCTAAAGGAGGCTCAGGCACCTGACTCTGCTGGGGGAGCCTTCAAGACAGCCGATGGGAAAGGGCAAGGCAACATGTTGGCACCCAAGGGGAACAAGTCTGCCAGGAGAGTCTTTGTGGTGGGGGACTCAATGATTGGGGGATAGGGTGGAGAAGGGAGGAACAGATGGGAGGGGGTGTTCCGGTGCCTTCCTGGGGCATCTTCCATCTGGGATCTAGACAGGATAGGAAGGATAGTGGAGGGGGAGCAGGGGAAGCTGGGGTGCTGGTACACCTTGGTACCAATGGTTTGCTGAACCAGTTGGTGTAGATGGTGAAGCAGAACTTTTATAGATTGGAGGACAGATTGACAGCACACTCAGCTTCCCAGGCCTTTTCCAAAGTCCTCCCTGTATGGGGGAGGGAGGGGAAGCAGGATAGGATAATGAGGAAGGTAATAGAGGAGTTTAATGGATGGCTTAAGGGATGATGTAAGAATAAGGGGTACCACTTTGTGGGGGGACTTATGGGACAGGAGGCTCTTCAGAGGTGATGGATTTCACTTGATGAAAGAGGGGGCCTGCACATTGGGGCAGAAGTTTGACATCTATGTTGGATGTTTAAACTGACCGCAGGGGAGACAGAGTCTAGGGGAACATCAGTGGCAGGGGAGAGGAAAGGGATCCTAGCAAGTACTCCCCCACATCTGGAGGCTTGTAGCAGCACAGCAGGTACAAATAAAGCTGTGGCCTATACAGACCAGGTAAAGGAACTTTGGAGAGGGGGAACGCAAAGGGTGCAAGCCCCAAGAAAAACAAGGGATGAGAGGACATGCAAAGTACAAGGGTAGTAGCAAAGCAGGATCAGGGGTCAGATGGAAGGGGGTATGCCTTAGTGCCAGGAGCCTTGGTAATAAAATCAGGGTGCTCCAGGTGCTGATGACAGACACTGAGGTGGACATTATGTGCTTTGGAAAATAGCGACTTGGAACTGACGATTCCTGGGTACGCGATGTTCAGGGGGGATAGAGAATCCGGTAGAGAGGGAGGAATAGCCCTTTATGTCAAGGAGGGCATAGAGAAGATGGAAGATGGGCGCATCAGAGGTAGTACTGGGGAGACTTGAGTTGCTGTGGGTGCAACTCAAGGCAGCCTCAGGCAAGAAACTGTGGTAGGGGGTGATCTATAGACCACCAGGGCAAGGAGAGGGACAGAGAGCTCTGGGAAGAACTGGAAAGAGGGATAGCTAACGGGGAAGTACTGGTGGTGGGTGATCTGAACCTGATAGGGATGTTCCAGTGGCCAGGAGCACTAAAAGCAAGGTCTTGCTGAATTTGTTTCAGGACTGTCTTCTGGTACAGTTAATTAAGGAACCCACCAGGTAGGCTACAACTTCAGCAGTGTAAATACCTGTGTGACTGATGAGCTGTTAACTTCCTAATTAGAACAATCTGTGAGGTAATTGTTTGATGACTAGGGCTTTTACAAACTCAGTCTCTGGTGTTTGTTCAGATGAATTAGCTGAAAATCCACATTTTGTTCTTCTGAAAGAGCTGATCATTTGAGTTTCAGTGCTGAATTGAAGTGGTATGCGTTTGAGAAATCAGCTTTTCTCCATCATAGCTGCTGCCAGTTCTTTCTGATCAAAACTCTGTGTTTTACTCTAGCTATAACACTGGGTTATTTATTTAATGGATATAAAATAAGTCAAAAGCCAGCACCACTCTAACCTTCGTCCTAGTCACCGCAACTCCCTCAAAGACCCATCAAACACTGGGACCTGAATTCAGGCTGTTTTTTTACAATGTGTTAAATGGTTGCCATTGATCTTTAAAGAAAAGCAGGGGGAGGAAGAGTGGGGTGAATATTTGATAAACAATAGGAAGGTAAAGAGGGCTATTAGGGAGGCAAATCTGCAAAAACAATTTTCTGCACTCAAAGTTTAATATGGGTTCCTGGTTTTTAAACCATCAATTGGTGGATAGTACTGTCTGAATAATTACTTCTACAGTCAAATGAGAAGCGTGAAAATGCTATAGCTCTCACTCTCTCCACTATTCTGACTATCTCCTTCATACTTGCCACTGTCCCTGATGCCTGGAAGCTTGCCACTGTCATCCCTCTTCCCAAGGGTGGCGACTCCTCTAATCCTGGTAACTACCGCCCGATATCTCTACTCCCAATCCTTGCTAAACTCCAGGAGCACTTGGCTCTGGCTCAGCTGTCTCCCTTCCTTCTTCACCCCCTTCCAGTCTGGTTTCCATAAGGCCCATTCCACCACAACCTCCCTTCTCTGGTTCACTGACTCCATTCTCTAAGGCATGGATCAGGACTACGTCATCTCTGACATCTTTGTTGACCTGGCCAAAGCTTTCAATACTGTTTCCCACTTCCTTCTCCTCAATAAGCTGGCAGCGGCTGGTCTCTCCGAGTCCTTCACGTGCTGGTTCTATTTGTATCTCATGGGTAGGTCCCAAGCAGTGAGGATTGGTAAGTCTCCCCCCCCCCCCCAATAAACACAGGTGTCCCTTAAGGCTCGGTACTTGGAGTGATAATCTTCTCAATATTTCTAAATGACCTATTCACTGCCAGCTCAACTGTAAGCATCCACATCTATGCGGATGATACAGTTTTGTATGCCTCCGGTACTTCCACCACGGATGTGGTAACCAACCTCCAACTGGATTTCAACAATATCCAGTGCTGGTTTGATGCAAACCAACTGTCTCTAAATGCCAAAAAGACAGTCTGTATGACCTTTGGCACCAGGCAAAAGCCGGCCAGGCTTACTGCCACCCTTACCTTCCATACCCTCGATGGTTCCATACTAGAGGATGCCTCTTCCTTCAAATACCTCAGGCTCTGGCTCAGCAGGAACCTTGTCTTTGGTGGTCATGTGGACGCTATGAAAAAATTACTCATCTGTAGTAATGTTGTTTCTTCCCAGGGATCCACTAATATTATTACTCTCTGCAGTGCCCTTTAAGGTCAGCAAAGAGTAATAATATTAGTGGATTCTGGTTTAGAAGAAAATTACTCACCTGTAGTAATGTTGTTTCTTCCAGGATCCACCATTATTACTCCCACCCCTGGTCCTCCCCTTAGAATCTCAGAAAAATACTCTGTACAGTTGAGATGTCTCTCAGTATGATGGGTATGTCATTTGTTGGCACATTCCCTAATACTTAACTACTACGTTCTTTTCTAACGGTTCGTCTGGCTCAGAAAAGAGGACTCCTTCTTCATGTTTTTCTTGGCCATTTCTTGGCCTATTACTACTTTTTGTGGCCCTGTTGGCCACTAATTCGAAATTATTCATTGTTTTATTTATTTATATATTTACTATGGCCTCTTTGCAAGCTTCACAGAAATCTGAGGTAGAATCCAGGCAGTTAGAATACGGCAGTTTGAAAATGAATGCACGAGCTAAACAGTCCATAATTAGCACAGCATTCTATTTGGCTCTGGGGCAGTGCTGACCTTAAAGGGCACTGCAAAGAGTAATAATATTAGTGGATTCCTGGGGTTAGAAACACAAAAAGCTACTTCCTAAATTGGGAGCTCTACATAGACACCAGAGCTGCCTTCCCCCATTGGCCCACCAGGAGATCGTCCAGAAGATGATCCTCCCAATCTTTAACTTTGGTGACATAGTCTATAGTATAGCCCCCAAATCCACCCTTACCAGACTGGACACTCTTTTCCACTCCTTCTGCCACTTTGCTCCTGTCTGTTCACCATGTACACACCACAGTGACCTCTACACCACCCTCTCCTTCCCCTCTCTTGGAGCCAAATGCCTTGCTCATAGCACCTCTTTAATTGGTAAGTTCTGGCTTGGCTCCCTGCCACCTTACCTGCAGTCCCTCCTCTCCATCCCTTTCACCCCCACTACCCCCTCTGTAACTCCCCCATTAGGACCCTCACCCTCCCTCTGCAGTCGTCCACTTCGGGGAGAGCTGCCTTCTGTCACTTCCCTAACATTTGGAACTCCCTCCCCATAAATATCCTCTCTGCCTTGTCCACCCATTCACTACCCCGCCTTCTTCAGCACTACATCTCCCCCTCTTGCAACTGCACCTAACCTGCTTCACCTTCATTAGTCCACTCTGCCCTTCTTTTGTCCCTATGCCCTTTCCTTTTTCACCCCTCCTCTGCCCAGCTCCCCCCAGGCCTGCCTCCAGTCTTTAGCATTAGCTTGGTTTGCATCGAGTAGTGTTTCAGCCCCATGTGGGTATGGCTTGCCTCCGCCCACCTCCTCTTTCCTCTAAACTCCTCCCCTTCCTCCTCCTTTTGCTCCCTGTGCCACACACCCTTTCCTACACCTACCTCATAGGTGCAGATCTTGGTGGTCCACTAACTACCCCTTACTACTCCCTCCAGTCCCTTTACGCGGTTTGCATCCCAGAGGGTTGTAGGCCCACCAGGCTATCTACCCATTTCCCCCCCCCTTTTCCTGTCCTGACAAAGTCCCCACTTTACTCGGTATTACTCGGTTTATGAAGATAGAAGAAGGCCAGTGGCCCATCGGGACTACCTTCCCCGCACCTGCAGAGTGAGTTAAGCTCGGTTCACCAATAGAAATTTATCTAATTCATATTTAAACGTATCAAAATTTCTGATATCTACAAGGTATTGTAATGAGTTCCACTGCTTACTTGCCCTTACTGTGAAGCAATCTTTCCTTTTATTAGTAATGACCTTTGGAAAAATGAGCTGTCTGTTACAGCATCTCAGACTAGTTGGTTTCATTGCCCAGATAAGGTTACACTCCCTAATTAAGTCTGGATCCTGCAGCATATTGAAAATCATAAGGAGATCCCACCCAATCCTATGTGTGTTTAAATCGTATAAATTGAGGGCAGATAATCTAGCAGAGTAAGGAGGAATACATACTCTAGAGATGAGATTTGTACCCCTCCTTTTGGGCTGTCTCCACTATTTGTATGTCCTTAGCCAGGTATGGGGCCTAAAATGATGCCACATAGTCCAGGTACAGTCTAACATAAGTATTATACAATGGCAGGATGCAAGACTCATTTCTATTTACAAAGGCTTTCCTAACTGATCTTGTGATTCTATTAGCCATAATGGTCACCTTTCTACATTGGTCACCTTGACTTAACTCCTTATTAATAATAATAATACCCAGATCAGTTTCAGAGTTTACTGCCTTGCTTGCACTATTGTTCAGTTCATAGTTGGTATATGGGTTTCTTTTACCAAGATGGATGACTGAACATTTGTTCACATTAAATTCCATTTTATTTGTCTTTGTCCAGTGTTTGATTTTACAGATATCCTGATCAAAGGAGTCAGTTTTACTGGGGGAGTCTACCTCCGTACTGAGTTTTGTGCCATCTGCAAACTTCATTATTTTACAATGAATTCCCTCCTGTAGATCGCTGATGAAAATTCTGAATGAGATGGGTCCCAGGACTGAGCCCTAGCGCACCCCACTAGTAACCCCAATCTCCTCTGACAAGACCCCGGAGCCACAAACTTGTTGTACTATGTTTGTTAACCATTGGGCCACCAATTTAATAATATATGGATTTAGTCCCATATTTAACATTTTACTGATTAATATAGGTCATGGGGAACTGTCAAATGCTTTCCTGAGGTTCAGCAGTAGTACTTTCTACCACCAACTGGCTTACGGTATTATTTCCTAGTTAAAGGTCTAGCGTATGTCTAAGTTCATGTAACTGAGCACTAATACTTGCATGTGCAAATGTAAATGAAAAAAATATAAACACGTGTATATATGTAAAATGGATCATGTATATAGTTACATACGATGGCAGTGTACTGCCTAACCATCCCACAAAATGTGTATTGCCTCAGTGTTTTGTACAGCCCTACTCTATGTATGCTTTTTTATATGTGTTTATATGTTTATGTATTCAATTCTGTACCCCCTATTCCCCTCCTCCAGGATGCATGTGGAAATGAGCTATTGTAGCTCAGTATGCCTTTCTTGGAGAAACTATTCAAAAAAATAAATTATTTCGGATTTCAAAAGCTGCAGTGCTATAATTATTCAATGCATACTGATATTACTTTCAGCTTGGTAATCAGTGTTTGTATGTAGCTATACTACTAAAAATCTTCAGTACAAACATCCACTAAATCAGTTCAATAAAGTAGTGAATCTAGTGCAAAATGCAAAGTGCAAATGCCTGAACAGAGAGAGAATTAGTGCAAGGCTCTATCAGCCATTACTGTTACCAAAAAACAGGAACTACCTCAGCTAACCACATGCTTGGTGCTTTGATCCTTACAACCTTTGTCTGGGAACATAATTTGCTCAGTATACACTTGCCCTTTATATAGTGGCTGAGTTTCCATGGTTACAGCCTCCTGTGTCACTCTTAAAGATACATTACAGATTACTTTTTTGGGGTAAGGAATCTTTATTGAGATTTTGCAATAAAAAGTATTTGCAGTCGTAAGTATAGCATGATTTCACACAGGTAACATAAACAGAATAACCAAGAGAGAAAAAAATAATTTAATAGTTACATCTAAGTTCCCATATTATTGGTACAAGATTAACTTACTCGCTCCATACTGATTTGCCTAAAATCACTCTATATAGCACAGGACAAAAAAGGGGATAGTCATTAATGGCTTTACTGAGGGGTTCCCAGATACCGTTTCAAAGCTCCAGTTTTTTATGATACGCGTAATATACAGTATGCACCGCTTGTACCAGACTAGTTTGACATGTGCTATCATGTCCAGTAGAAGCAGCATCCGGTACATCTATTGCGGCTTTTAGAGAAAAAAAATTGTTTGCAAAACGGCAGGTGCACAAACCTACACTAACAATAGCTGACTATCTGCACTGCTTGACACGGTGCGATCTTTCGGAGTTATTACGTCAGCTATTTTGTGATTTTTTTTCAGGCTCAGAATAAAGGGGAGAAGCGTTTACCTTTGTCACCAGGCACTGCAGTTTCCGGGTGATGGGGGTCGCTCAGAGTGACGCAGAGGTCCAACAATGTGCAGGAATCCAGTTTCGTCAGCCGTTTGACCCAAGAGGAACTTCAGTGATCATCATCAGAGGTAAGAGCTGGAGATGCTCTGAAACGGGGGTTCGCTTATAGCTCACTGGTGTGGCTAAGGAGGGCTGTATTATGGTAGGGAGACAGTTCAGTATGTTCAGTACAGTTCAGTATGGTAGGGAGACAGTTCAGCATGATTGGTAAACCCAGCTCTCCACACCATTTTTTCAGCAGACAAGGAATCAGCTTAGTAAGTGACTGTGTACTGGCACAGTGATTACACAAATGTGGGCGTAAAGTGGCCAGTACTTGTGGAGGACCAGGTCCATTATAAATGCAATTTTTAACACCAGCATCAATGGAAATGGCATTTGGCAAATGTATTTTGTCTGCTACAAGCGGCTGTCCGGTTCAAACGTGAGGACGGTACATTTGGCGCATACTGTATTTTCTCAATTCTGATCAGATCTGCCATCAAATTAGTCCATTAGGTATGATTGGGTGGAGTAGAATCCTTACATTAAATATACCCTTGTTAGCTGTAGTACTACTGAGTTGTAAGGATTTACTCTGGGTTGGTGTGATTGAATAATAATAAACTTTATTTTTCAGCGCCTTTCAAGATATCAAGGTGCTTTACAATGATTAAAACATAATTTCATAAACAGCAAACACAATAGTAAATAACACAACAGATCCATACAACAATGAGTGACTGATAGGCCTGTTGCTACAAAAAAGTTTTAAACGCCTGTTTCAATCCCCCCACAGTCATGCACTCCCAAAGCTGATGGGGTAAAGAATTCCAGGAGGTAGCGGCCGCAAACATAAATGCACGGGCCCCAGAAGATTTAAAAATCACCCTCGGAATCTCCAGCAACCCCTTGTCAGCCGAATGGAGCTGTTGCACAGGGCAGTAAGGAACAAGAAGCTCTTTCAAGTAGTCGGGGCCAAGTCCATGTAGGGCTTTATAAGTCAGTAAACCAACTTTAAAGGTGATCCGCCACTTAATCGGCAGCCAGTGCAGATCGCGCAGCACCAGGGTAATATGCAAAGCCCAGGAAGTCCCCGTCAACAATCGTGCTGCAGCGTTCTGCACTAGCTGCAGGCAGCAGATATCAACCCCAGGAAGCCCTAAGTATAGGGAGCTGCAGTAGTTAAGGCACAAGGTCACTAAGGCATGGACCAACACAGGCAGATCACAGGATGGAACAAGGTGCTTGACCCTGGTGATGTTCCTAAGGTGATAGAAGGCAGACTTGATGACTGCCAACACCTGAGATTGAAGGGTCAGCCCATCATCAAACACCACTCCCAGGTCACGCATCCATTCAGAGATAAGAATCTGGGAGCCCCCCAGAAAAAGTCCAGAGGGCTGACCAGCCCTCAACCCCTCTATCTGTGACCCAAATCCACAACCATCACCTCAGTCTTTCCCGCGTTCAACTTTAGCCAGCTCGAATTCATCCAGTCCTGGATTTCAGTGAGAAAGTTATTAAATACTGAGACAGCATTATCCTGGTCAGGTGCAAAAAGACAAGTAGAGCTGGATATCATCAGCATAACAGTGAAACCTCAGCCCATACCATCTTACAATGTCTCTGAGAGGCAGCATACACACTGCAAACATCATGGGGGACAGCACTGAGCCCTGAGGGACCCCACATGACAGAGGGAGTGAGTCTGAAGAAAAGATTCCAGACACAACTCTCTGTGTTCTGCCAGTGAGGAAGGATGTAAACCACCTGAGGACTGTACATGTCAGGCCACAGATGAACCTCAGGTGCTCAAGCAGCACCCCATGGTCCACAGTGTCAAAGGCTGAAGAGAGATCAAGGAGCACCAGAATGGAATGGTTTCTCTGATCTCTTGCCATCAGGAGATCATAGAGCACCCGGACCAGCACAGTCTCAGTACTATGCCTCTTTCAAAAACTGGACTGGAGAGGTTTGTTGATATTATGGATGGTCAAGTGGTTCTCCAGCTGAATTGCCACTACTTTCTCAATGACCTTTCCTATAAAGGGAAGGTTCGAGATTGGTCTGTAGTTTGCTAGAGCGCCTGGGTCCAAAGAAGCTTTCTTCAGGAGGGGTGTTACCACCGCCTCCTTCAGGGAGCTTGGAAACTCACACAATTCCAAGGAGCACCGGACTATCTGAGCCAGGACTGGGACGATAATATTACAACAACCCATAACCAGGGAAGTTGGGCCTGGAACCAAACTACAGCATGTGGGGCGCATACCATGGACAATCCGCATAATATCCACGAATTCCGGCAGGTCAAAGGTACTCCAGGAAACACGAGGTGCAGTGACTGAGCACTGACCAGCAGCATCCCCCACAGAGCGAGTCAAGAGGATCTCTGACCTGAATATCAGCCACCTTATTCGCAAAAAATCATACAAGCTCATCGCGTTCCATTTGCAAAAAGCTCTTTGAGCTGCAGACAAGCTGGGTTGCACAACCTGTCCACAGTTCGGAAGAGTTGAGCTAGTCGATTCTGAGTGGCAGCAATCTCCCTGGCAGGAATTCTGCCTTGTTACGGGAGATCGCTGATTGGTAGGCCTGATAGTGCTCTACCAATCTAAGATGGTTGGCCTCTAGGGTGGATTTCTGCCAGTGCCACTCTAACCTTCGTCCTAGTCACCGCAACTCCCTCAAAGACCCATCAGACCAAGGGGCCTGAGGGTGAAGTGGGAGAGGACGAACATGGACAGGAGCAATCAAGTCCAGGGCCGAGGAGATGACCATATTATAGGCCAAGACCAAGGGACTCTGGACTCAAGCTGCCACAGGGAGCTCAGAGAGGTCAATCACTGCTGCTAGGCCTTCAGGGCTCACATTCCATAAAGGGCAGTAACTGACCATCTCCACAGGGACAGGCCTACGAAAGGGGGGCATGGAAGTTAAACCTCACAGTGTAATGATCGGACCAACTGACAGGTTCCACCCCCAAATCAGAGGCCTCAATCCCCAGGAGGACAACCAAATCCAAAGAGTGACCATGACTATGGGTAGCAGAGGTAACAATCTGTGTGAAGCCCAGAGATGTCATCAACTGGAAGAAGTGCTGTCCAAAAGTCCAGAGTTTGTCATCGACCCAGGCACTGAAGTCACCCAGAACCATCAGTCTGGGCGACTCCAATGCCATGTCGATGGCGAAGTCCGCCACTTCCTGCAGGAATCGCTTTTCGTCCCCGGATGGACGGCAGATGAGAGCTGTCCTACAACCCACACCTGTTACCACAGTACACTCAAAAGATTCGGCCTTCTCTACTGGTACACCTGTGAGGCCCAACTTGGTCTTGAAACAGACCGCTACTATCCCCCCCAGCTGTCCAATCTCGGGCAGTGTATCACCGAGTACCTGGACGGAATTGCTGCTTCTAACGAAGGGCCAGCATTTTCATCCAGCCATGTCTCGGTGATGCATGCCAGATCAGTTGTTCCAACAAGATCTTCAATAATTGCAGTCTTGTTCTTAATAGATCTGGCATTGCATAACACTGCTTGAGTTGGACGGGATTCAAGAACCACCCCGGCTACTTGCCCACCAAAAGAAGTGGTGCCCTTGGGTATGGTGACTAGACATGAAACACCACGTTACAGGCTCCATTTCACCCCAGGGCATCTTCTAGACCTAACAACCCCGATGTAAGAGATCCGCTCATTAGTCCTCTGATGTCCGCACCCCCCCACCACTCCTGCTATGCACAATACCCAGCGCTTGACAGCGCTGGTAGATAGAAAACATCAGAGGTGGGGGGGAATGGGTGGAGGGCACAGCGAGCAGAGGATGAATAGCGCACGACCGGGGGGGAGAACATACACATTCCACAAGCTAACTAACCACCAGAACTCAATAATAAGTAAAAAATGAAGAACCAACAGCAAGACAAAATTAAAACTTTCCCACGCTATAAGATAGCTCCACTAGAACAGTCGCTCTTACCCAGTAAATACCCGACAACATAAATACCCCCACCTCCAAGCACAAGATTTAAAAGAACTAACTTAAAAAACAGCAGTAAGTAGATTAGTATCTTGCATAGACTGTTCAACAGTGAGTTTTAAATTAATAATACTAGAAAGATAATGAGTCTTGTAGGGGGTCTCTCACCACCCCCTATCAATGAACTGAATTTAAACCAGAAAACATGGCCCTCTCACCGCGACATTTAAAACAGATTATGTGATAAGTATTTACTATAAAAAAAAAGCTCTCTCACAGCCTGTCCAGAAAAATAAAAATAAAGACTCCTTGATATCCAACTAACAGTCCACAGCAGCACTATTCCAATCATTGTTATAATACCCTAGTAAAATAGTGGCTGTCAGTTTATAATTGAGTTCCCATGGCCATTGATAACATTTGAAAAATGTTGTCCCAAAACAGATAAAGGCCATTAATATATGATAGATTTTAGAAATTAATCTTTTTCCCGATGAATCGGGCAATAAAAAAAAGAGTGTGAATTGAAGAATGTGCCAATGGAGTTAAGGAGCAGCTGATAACTTAAACAAAACATAATATTTATTTATTTAGCTTTTGTTGACCAGGTAAGTACACTAGACAAGACATTTGCCTATTTTCAGGTACGACCCAGGAGAATACAATGAAATACAAGTTCATACAGAGGACAACATGATACAAGTTAGGCATTACACAGAATCAGGTAGAACCAGATGAACATAAAACAAGCAGTCAGTAAACACAGTTAGAATAGAAACAAAATATATACATAGAGTCACCAAGGCTATGAACAGTGTATTATACAATTCTATATAGCTCAGAGCTCCAAAAGCAGAGCTGCAGTCAAAGCAGAGCCTGAAACAGAGACTAAATACATTATATATAGAGCAGAACCCAAGTAGGCAGGATGCATCAGCAGGACTTGTGCAAGGGTACCAAAAGAAGGACATGTAAGTTCAGTGCAGGGGACCAAGGTTAGTTATGGCAGTTTAGGACACCCACACGCAGAGGGGAGCTTCAAGTAATTCCACAGGGAGCTCCGAAGGCATGAGTGGAAGGGGGAGGAGTGGACCTGGGCAGGAAAGGAGTTTCGTACTCTGGGGGCACATGAAGCAAAATCCCTATCCCCCATTTGTGTTTGAGTGGCAGGAACTTTGAGAACAGCAGGACCCAATGACCTAAGGGAGTAAGAAGAAGAGGCAGCCGGTTTGAGGAGCTCAGCCAGCCCTGGGGGGGGGGGGCAGATCTGAGAACCTTGCCCGTCAAGCTGCCCAAGACAAAATTCATGTGGTTGGGTGGGGAGAGCCAGTCAGGTTTGTTATACAGGTCACAGTGGTGGGTGAGGCGAGGGGCAGCAAGTGCAAAGCGGCAAATGTTATTATAGGCTATGTTCCACCTAGAGAGGTGAACTTTGGAGGTGCGTGCAAACAGGATGAGTCCATAGCACAGACCAGGGAGAAACGCACCTCTGGCCAGTGCAATGCGAGCAGCAGAAGTAAGATTGTTCTTTGCTCTGTAGGTCAGACCCAGATTGCAGTTGACAGCTCTGCATACATTTTGGATATGATGCCCAAGGTCAAGCTGGGGGTCAAATTTCGCCCTAAGGTATTTGATGGAGTCAGTGATTAGGACAGGAGTACCATCAATACCCATAATACTCAGTGGGGCAGGGGAGGCCTTTATCTTGACCAGGGACCCAAAAAAGCATGGCCTGAGTTTTTTTAAGGTTGAGGACCAGCTTGTGGGTCATTATCCAGGACTGGATATTCCCAAAATCCTCACTCATTTGGTGGTTGATGACCCCAATGTCATGGGAATGGGTGAGGATAACCAGGTCATCCGCATATAGGATAGAGCTACAGTTGGAAGAAGTAGAGGGGAGATTATTGACAAAGACAGAGAAGAGAAGGGGCCCTAGGACTGAACCCTAGGGGACACCAGAGGTCACAGGAGTGGTGGCCAAAGGACCTTGCTGAATTTAGTAAGTTGCTGTTTGCCCTGGAAGTAATTAGTGAACCATCTTAGGACAGGTGGGGACAGACCAAGGGACCAAAGTTGAGAGCAAAGTAAGACATGGTCAACTAAGTCGAAGGCTTTAGGTCAATGAAGATGGCGCCTGAGAGCTTACCCTGGTTCATAGCTGCCCTGATCCCAGAGGAGACAGTGACAAGGGTGGAGGATGTACTGTGCCCTTTGTGAAAGCCATGCTGCATGGAAGACGTTGGCTTATGGGCCTGAATATACTCCGTGAGTTGCCCACCCACAACTTTCTCCAGATGTTTACTGATAGCCGACAAGATGGCTATTAGTCGGTAGTTGTTGAGGATCTTTGGGTTGCCCTGTTTGAGAACAGGGACAATCCTTGCCACCTTCCAGAGATCAGGGATAACTCCAGAGGCTAGGGACATGTTGAAGATGTGGGCCACTGGGGAGGCAATATAAGAGGCACCAAGATTGAGGAGCTTAGGTTCTATGCTATCGTGGCCAGCACTAGAGTGAGGCGAGAGACCAGAGAGAAGTCTCTGTGTCCCCTGTACCATCACAGCCCTGAAGTAGAGTAACGGATGGGAGATAGTGGCCAACTGTGGGGCAGAGGCCGGGACATGACTATCACTCCCACCAGTGGAGAATAGGGAGGTGAAGGCAGACAGATCCAAGAAGTGGGAGTTGAATACATTGGCGATGGTTAGTGGATTGTTACAATTAGATCCATCTATGAGCATGTCAGAGATCCCACAGCTGGAGAAACCACTTACTATATTTTTAATGTTCCTCCAGAAATTCCTAGGGTCCTTAGCTGAGTTTAGTAAGGCAGTTTTGCAGTATTCACTTTTGGCAGCCCTGATTGCTTTTTTGCATTTTTTCCTGAGCCTCCTATATTGCTGAAATATGGCTTGGTCCATCGTGACCTTGAAGTTGGCCCAGCACTTGTCTCTAGCCCTCATGAGGGCTGGGAGGCTCCCATGTAGCCACTTAGTGGCAGACCCACTTACCCTCTGCCTGATAAGAGGGGCATGCTTGACCTGCAGTGCCCCAAAGGTGCTAAGAAAATGACTAACAGCAGTGGAAGAGTCCTGAGCATGTAGCACCGCAGACCAGTCCGTAAGCCTCAGATCCTCATGGAAGGACCCTAGGTCAAACCTGCAGAAATCCCTTACTTGGATGTTTCTGTCAGGAATTTTCTGGGAGGAGATCTTCCATACATAGTACACAAGGGTGTGGTCAGAGATAATCAGGAAGGGTACCAGAGAAGCAGATCCTCTCAGGTCTATTGGACAGGACCCAGTCCAGGAGGGAGCTAGTACCGCCAGTGGTAGACCACCTAGTGGGCTCCTGAATAAGTTGAGACAAGGAGAGGCCAGCAAGCAGAGGTTCATACAGCTTGGTGTTTCTTCCAAGCCAGTTTAAATTAAGATCTCCCAAGATCATTAGCTCATTATCCCCAGTCTTAGCACCAACAGTATCAAGGAGATAGGATAACCCCAACAGACCACCCTTGTGGGGATTGTATATACAGATGATGTGCAGCTTCTTAGTGTTCCCGAGTAATAGGACTGTGTGAAGCAGCTCACAAGAAGACAGTAAGGGCTGTTGGTGGGATACAACAGACAGATTTAGGTGACTCTTGTAGTAGACCAAGATACCACCCCCACGCTTTTTCCCAGGCCGATCTTACCTAATGAGATCAAAGCCAGAAAGCACGCAGGCCGAGTCAGGGATGGAAGGTTTCAGCCAAGTCTTGGTAATACCAAGGATGTCAGGCTTGTAGTGAGTGACCCAGGCAGAGAGTTCAGCCAGATTGGGCAGGTGGCTGCAGATGTTGAGGTGAGCTATTTTTATCCCCTTGCCTGACAGCCAGCCTACAGGAAATTAGGAGGTTCGATAAGTAGGACCAGGGTTAAGCTCAATGTCCCCAGCCAGGGCTAGTGTCGCCAGGAGGAGCCAGAGGAGATGCCTTATAGGGGGAGAACCACCTCCGGCTGAAGGCTTGCGAGCAGGACGCCTGACCACTATGGCAGGATACAGAAAGCATCTAAGGTCAAGACAGCAGATAGGCTAGAGGGCTGTCTGCCACAGACTATTAGATTGGAGAAGGTGAAGTCATGCTCCTCACGCTGTTCAAGTGTAACCCAGGGGTCCCCACGAGGGAGAGGAGCAATCAACAATAAGTAGAGGGAGGCATAAGGCAGTGAGAAGGCCAATGATGAGGGCACTGATAAATGAGGAGGGCTTAGCACACTCCCTGAGGAGCTTAGGAACCCCCATGTCAAAAAGGACCTGTCCCTGGCTCTAACCAGGGCACTGAAAGGAGAAGGTATTGTGGCAGGTCAGGTAGACAGGTCAAGTCTTACCAGAAGCCAGAGGGGCTTTGTTGTCAAACACTAGGAAGGCCATGAGGAGAGAACCAAGCAGTGCTGGTCCACCAGAACCCCTAAGCTGTCCAAGTGGGCCCCAGAGGAGCACCCAATTTGTGGGGGTCTATCTTACAGACACCCCCACAACAAGGGTCAGAAGACAATCCCCCCCCTTACGTAGGAGTACACCACCAGCTACTGGAAGGATTACCAAGTTCTGTGGTAGTAAGCCTCACTGGAGGCGAGGCTAATAGAGATCGCTAGTGAGCACAATACATTAACAAGATAATACAGACATTTCCTGACTAAAGTTGCTGAGACATGATAGATAGACTGGCAGAAATTATTCAGCAGATTGCAGTCGATTCCCACCACGATTAATCTCAGTCAACTAGTCAACAGTGGTTGTCAAAAATATACTCAGTGAGGCCCAGTTGGGGTAGAATAAGCAGGCTCAAGCCTGAAACCAACTCAGGATAAAGATTACACAGTACTGAATACACCGACAAGAACATTAGCTGCAGTGAACATCTATCAGACTGTGAATATGGTCAAATAGAAGAAGTATATTTACTGGGGCAGAGGTGTGACTCCTAGCTATACATATCCAGCAGGTTAATTAGCCACATGACTGACCACTCAGGAGTCCCACCCATACAACAATTCAGAGTGGATAAGCACAATATGGAAGTCCATAAGCAGATGAGAGTTCTGTGTTTAAAGAGAGCTAGCAGCAGCGAGTGACAGATTTCTGAGAGTTCTGTATTTAGATAGCTTTAAGCTCCTGAATTCTACTACTAGAAGCCAATGAGGGCAGGACATGGTAGGGGAGGGAGGAACTTAAGTATATTTAAAGGTGGCCTGTGAGGGGCAGGGGGGGAATTCTGCAGCAGAAGCAGCAGCTGTGCAGGCCGGAGCTGTGTATAGGCCATACCTGATGCTTGTGTCCAGGAGGCCAGTGGCAGCAGGCTTCTTGGCATCGAGAGAGGTGCAGAGTGGTGTCCAGGTGTGCAGGAGGTGAACCACAGATGGCGGTAGGTTGCTCAGTGGGCTACAAGGACGCCTGATGCTTGTGTCCAGGAGGCCGGTGGCAGCAGGCTTCTTGGCACCAAGAGAGGTGCAGAGTGATGTCCAGGCATGCGGGAGGCAAACCGCAGATGGTGGTAGGTAGCCCAGTGGGCTACAAGAATGCCTGATGCTTGTGTCCAGGAGGCCAGTGGCAGCAGGCTTCTTGGCACCAAGAGAGGTGAAGAGTGGTATCCAGGCATGCAGGGGGTGAACCGCAGATGGTGATAGGTATTTAGACACAGTTCAGGTTATATTTCACATTAGTTCTGTATTTTTTCTCCCCAGTATTTATTACTGAGGTCATTTGCATGAAAACAGGATCTCTGCGCTCATCTACTCCTGTTGCCTTCTACCCATCTGAGGTCATAATGCACTGCTTGTGACATCACAGTTACTCTCATGGCAACAGACTGATGTCACAACAGAGGATTATGACTTGAAGTAGGGAGTAAGCTACAGAGGCAGATAAATTCTAACAGATAAAGATCATGTATTCGTGCAAATTTTCTGTGCAATAAAAGATGTGAAGGAGAACTCTATAGAATGTATTTGAATACAAGCTGAAATGTACCTAATTATTATGTGTTTCAGAGTTTTCCTTGAGGCATCAGCAGCTCTTTAAGTTGCCAGTTTTCTTAGTCACATAATTTCTAAGCTGAAAATATCTAAATAAGTGTTGTTTTGGGATCTTACATTCTGCCTGTGAGGCTATGAAAGTTTTGAATATATGTTTTTGAAACATTACCCCAAGTTAGTTAGGCCATTAGGATACCAATATTTAAATCATGGTGCCCAAATTGAAAGTTTAAAATTGTAGTTGTAAACTAAAAGAGTATCTGGTCCTGTGGTTGTCATCCACTTCATTTTTGATTGGATCTTTTTTCATGTTGCATAAGTAGTTGCAGTGGACGTTAATAACTCAGTTTCACTTTTGGTAACCCTGAAAACAGCAGTTCTGGTAAAGTTTTATATGGTGTTTTTTTTTTAATTCAAGTACCAAATTTGCAGTAGGAGCGTTTCTAAATCAGTCTTGGACTTGACTAATTTGTCTTGCATAGTAATAAACCTGGAAATCTGGTAGACCCAGCCCCCCCTTCACATTTCAGTAGAATTAATTTTGATAGAGATATTCTTCACCTTTTATCTTTCCAAATGAATTTTATAATGCTTTTAGTCAGCTCCTTGAAAAAAACTGTCTGGAACAGCCACAGGAAAAGATTGAAACAGAAAAAGAACCTTGCGAAGTATTACCATTTTAATCACATTTATCCTGCCTCTAAGAGTCCATGGTAATGATATCCACCTTTCTAAATTACTTATCTCTTGAAACAGTGGGATATAATTTAGTTCGCACAAATCATAAATTAATTTATAAATTTTAACTCCTAGGTATTTATAGGAAAACATCCATCTAAGATTAAAATATTCAGTATTGTTAACAGTGGAGATCTGCTTTGCATAAGCTATTGACCAAACCTGTAACACTTTTAGGGACAGACTTATAATGCATTCAGTTACCCCTTCCTTTATAGCTACTGGCATCCATTTTCTAAATCACAGGCACAGGAAATACAGTAACATCACATCAGGGGAAACACATATAGTCAATAAATATTTTAACCAGGAGAGACACACTAAGCTGAAGCTTGAGTCCAGGTGTGACCTGAGAGCACGAGAAAGTTAAGTGATTTGCTGAGGGTCATACAGTAATGCAAGTAGGGAACTGTGGGATTCAAACCCAGGTCTCCACATTTACAGCTCAGAGCCTTAAACCACTGCGCTATGCTGTCTTTTTCAAGGTAAGAGGAAAAGAAGAGTTTGGTCTCTTGATGAGCTGTCACAACCAGCCACTTAATAGCTTAGTGATTGCACCTGGGAGCATTAGGGAAGTGAAAAGGTTTTATCTCAAAAAGAAGGGGCTACTGGAGATTTTCTGCTGGAAAGACAGAGTGAAACAGTTGGAATCATGAAATGGAAAACAAATTTGTTGTGTTTTTTATTTTACTTTGGTGAAAGGAAACCTGTTTCTGGATGGTGTTCAAATAAAGATTTTTTTTATGTTGCAACCTTCAGAAGGAGTAGTACTGAAACATGGGGAAAAGTGTGTATGTGTGTGTGTGTGTGGGGGCTCTGTAGTAATAAGAGACCATGATTGCTTCCCTTCTGACATTGCATGCATTTAGGGGCACTTTGAATGCTCATGGCATATGGGGGGGTGTCCATCCCCCACACACACCTGTAGGTTCTAGCACCTATGTTCAGAAGGGTTCTGCATTGACAGCCATCTATCCTATCACACACCAACACGAAACAATTATTTTGTTACAACTTATTTACTCAGTATAGTCCAGCTGAGGTGTGCCACCTCAGTTCCAGTGGGGTCCTGCTGCTATTCATTTCTGTTGCTAGGTGGACAGGAGTACTGGTGGGGTGAGAGGGTTATGTGACTTGCTCAAGGTCACACAGTTAGTATTTGACTTAACTGAGGTTTGAAACTCTCATCTCCTGGGCCCCAAGCTTGTGTTTTAGCCACTAGATCACACTCCTACAAATGACAAAACATGATGCCAACAACAACAAAAAATAAACACAACTACTTCGGTACTAACAAATACTGAAACTAAATAGGTACAGGAATAAAAATTGTTTACAGTGTTACCACAGTAGCAGAATATTCTGCAAATCACACTGGCACTAAACATTTTACTAAACTGAAATGCCACAAAACATTGTACAAAGCAATATAATCCCCAAAGGAGCTCCGAAACTGTTGGCACTGGCAATACACAACTTTTGTTTATAGCAGCCCCTTCAAGATTAGAGACAAGTTCACATCCCCATGGACTGGGTAAAAGCATTTTTTGTTTAATTTCCTCTGCCCTTCAAGGAGGCAGTATAACACAGTGGTTTAAGCCTCTGAACTACAACCCTGGAGACCTGGGCTGGAATCCTATGTAAGGGAAGGGATCAAAGCAACAGAACTAAAGGGTAAACAGGGAAGAGAGGAGGCACTGTGGGTCATCCTGGAGACTGGAAATGGCTCCACAATCTGCACAGGGGTTGTATACAGACCCCCATCTCAGGGGGAGGAAATGGACAAGGAAATAATAGAAGGCATCCTTGGGATAGCAAAGAAAGGGGAGATATTGCTGATGGGGGACCTGAATATGCCAGATGTTGACTGGAGCACCTTTGCAGCAGCCACATCCAAGAGCAGGGCCATTCTCGATGCCCTACAGGGCATGCCTCAGACAGCTAGTTTTGGAACCCACTCGGGAGAGAGCAATCTTAGACCTGGTACTCTCAAATGGGGACGGAGAGAGGATCTCTGATCTTGAAGTGGGTAGCCATCTGGGAACAAGCGACCACCAAACAGTGTGGTTCACAATAAACTTAGCTGTAGAGTCAAGCCACACAGAAGTGAAGGTACTGGACTTCAGGAGGGCTGATTTTGTCAAAATGGGAGAGTGCCTCAGAAAAGCACTAGCAAACAGGCAAGAAGGTGGGGTGGAGCAACAATGGGGAAACATCAAAACCACCATCACAGAGGCAACAAGCCTTTGTCTGAAGCAAATAAACAAATCAAAATGAAAGAAAAAAAAAAACACAATGGTTCTCAAAAGAAGTGGCGGGGAAGGTAAGGGAGAAAAAGATAGCATTTAGGAAGTATAAGGAAACGCAGAAGGAGCAGGACAGAGAACTGTACCAGTTAAAGCAGAAGGAAGCGGGTAAGGCAGTTAGAATAGCTAAGGCCCAAACCGAGGAAATGATAGCCAACTCGGTTAAGAAGGGGGATAAAAACTTTTATAGGTAATTAGGGAGCAAAGAAAGACTAAGGCAGGGATACTGAGGCTGAACAATGAGGAAGGTGGTTGGACAGAGAGCGAGAATAAAAAAGCAGAGATACTGAAAGAATACTTCTGCTCAGTATTCACAATGGAAAAACAGGGGGACATACCTAATCCAGTCAATAGAAGCACTCTGAATAGTGGGGTTGATATTAGTCCTTTCACAGAAGAAAGGTTTCTGAAAGAACTCTTAAAACTGAAGGTGGATAAAAAGCAATGGGGCCTGATGGGATTCACCCCAGAATTCTAAAAGAACTAAGGGAAGAACTAGTAAACCACTGACTACCCTTTTTAATAAATCATGGGAGGATGGTGTAGCACCTGAGGACTGGAGTAGGGGTGGATGTGATTCCTCGTCACAAAAGTGGGAGCAAGACAGAGGTAGGAAACTAAAGACCTGTCAGTTTGACCTCAGTGGTAGGGAAAATGATGGAATCACTTCTGAAGGAAAGAATTGTTGAGTACCTAGAGGCCAGTGGGGCACAGGACCCAAAGCAGCATGGATTCACAGCGGGAAGGTCATGTCAAACAAATCTAATTGATTTCTTTGACTGGGTGACCAAAGCAGTAGACCAGGGAGGGGCTGTGGACATGGCCTACCTAGACTTTAGCAAGGCATTTGACACAGTCCTGCACAAAAGATTAATAAACAAATTTGCCAGCCTGGGAGTGGGTCCCAGGGTGGTAGCCTGGGTAAAACACTGGTTGGACAACAGGACACAGTGGGTAATAGTAAATGGGGTCCACAGTGAAGAAAGGAGGGTTACTAGTGGGGTACCACAGGGTTCAGTACTGGGGTGGTCCTTTTTAATGTCTTTATAAGTGACATTGCAGAGGGACTGGAAGGGAAAGTATGTCTCTTTGCAGATGACACAAAGATCTGCAACAGGGGTGATACGCAAGGTGGGGTGGAAAGGATGAAAAGAGACTTGGCAAGGTTGGTGGAATGGTCAAATGTATGGCAGCTTAGATTCAATGCAAAGAAGTACAAAGTAATGCACCTGGGAAACAAAAACCCAGGGGAAGAGTACACAATGAGGGGTGAGATACTGACAACAACAAAAATGGAAAGGGACCTGGGGGTAGTCATATGAGATGACCTAAAGCTGGGCCAGCAATGTGAGACGGCAGTAAGGAGGGCTGGGGGGATACTGGGATGCATAGGGAGAGGCATCACCAGTAGAAAACAGAAAGTTGTTGGCCCTCTGTACAGACAGATGGTAAGACCACATCTGGAGTACTATGTACAGCTCTGGAGACCCCATCTCCACAAAGACATAGACAGGGTGGAGGCTGTCCAGAGGAGGGCAACCAAAATGATGCAGGGTCTGCATCAGAAGACATATGAAGAAAGACTAAAGGAACTTAAGATGTATAGCCTTGAGGAAAGGAGGGAGAGGGGGGACAGGATAGAAACTTTCAAATACCTCAAGGGAATCAACAAAGTCCAAGAGGGTAGCATCTTTCAGAAAAAGAGATGTGCAAGAACAAGGGGGCACAATTTGAAGTTAGAAGGGGACGGCTCAGAGGTAATGTGAGGAAGTATTTCTTCACAGAGAGTTGTCGATACATGGAACAGCCTTCCTGAGGAGGTCGTAGAGTCAAAAAAGTGGGGGAATTCAAGAATGCGTGGGACAGTCATAAGGCAATTCTAGTGGGGGGGTAGGAGAAAGTAGGTTGTTATTTAACTAGGATCTGCAGCTTATCAGTTAGGTAGGGAAATGGGCAGACTAGGTGGGCCAAGCGGTCCTTATCTGCCATCAAATTCTGTGTTTCTAATCCCACAGTTCCCACTTGCATTACTGTATGACTCTGAGCAAGTCGTTTAACTTTCTTGTACTCTCAGGTTGCACCTGGACTCAAGTTTCAGCTTAGTGTGCCTCTCCTGGTTAAAATATTTATTGACTATATGTGTTTCCCCTGATATGATGTCATTTCCTGTGCCTGTGATTTAGAAAATGGATACCTGCAGCTATAAAGGGAAGGGGAACTGAATGAGTATAATTCTGGCCCTAAAAGTGTTATGAGTTTGGTCAATAGTTTATGTAAAGCAGATTTCCATTGGTAACAATATTGATTAATTTAATCCTAGATGGACGTTTCCCTTTAATTACTGAAGGTTCAGCTGGTGTCTGTGTAGAAGATGCTGATAGAGAATTGTTACATAAACTGAGCCGTAGTAGTTCTGATTTTGACCAATTTATTTTATGAAGATGCAAAGCCAAACTTTTCAATCACTCTATACACCTGCTCTAGCGAGGAATCTGTAATTGTGAGTAAGATGTCATCTGCATATAAGCATATTTTATAGTCACTATTATTAGTAACTATTCCTTTTATAGAGGGGTCATTTCGTATTGAAATGGTTAAGGGTTCTATGGCCAAAGCAAAAAGTAAAGGTGATAAGGGGCAACCCCATCTAGTTTCTCATGCCAATGGTATTTTAGCTGAGAGATTGCAGTTAGTCCTAATCTGAGCCCTTGGTTTCAAGTATAATAATAATAATCATATCCATGTTAAAAAACTTGGATCCAAATCCCATCTCCCCTAAAACTGCATGCAGATAATCCCATTCTATCTGGTTGAATGCTTTTTCTGCATCCAAGGTTAGAAGAATAAAATCTGTATGCCTAGCATGTTCTAATATATTAATTGCTCTGCGAATATTAGCATTCAACTGTCTGCCCTTGATAAACCCATTTTGATCTGGGTGAATAAGTAATGGAATTATTGCCTCAAGTCTGCTAGCCAAAGCCTTGGCAAATTTTTTTATATCAGAGCTTAATAAAGAAACTGGTCTGTATGAAGACCATAGTTTGGGATCTTTATCTCTTTTTCACAAAAACAGAGATAATTGCATCATAAGAAGTGTCTGGCAATGCCCCCATGTTAATTATGTTATTAAACAGAGAGGTTAGCCTAGGTACCAATAATGTTCCAATTTATTTTTTATCTATGGGATTTCATCTGGTTCCAGTGTCTTACCAGACGCTAGTTGTTTTATAGCTTTCTGGACCTCTATGATAGAAAAAGGTCTATCCATTTCCAGCTTTTGCTTTGGAGTCATTCTTGGTAAATCTGCATTTATAAAAAAAATGAGCAATTCCATCTGGAGCCAATTGTCTATCTAAAGTGTATGTTAGTGTGTAATAATCAGAAAAGGTCTTATTAATCAGTTTTAGAGTAGTCACTTCAGTACTGGATGTAGCACATACTGAACTAATTAGCCTATCAGCTTGTTCTTGTTTTATTTGGTAGAACATCAGTTTATCACTCATATTATAGTAATAAGATCTAGATTTTAATAGCTGAAATTCTACTTTTTTAGTACATATCTGATTGTACTGAATTTTGACATGAGCTATTTTTTGAAGCAATAAATCTGAAGGGTGAATCCCATATTGTCTGTTGTAATCCTTAAATTTATTTCCTAACTTGTCCAATTGTAAATTAATGCCTTTATATTTCCTTATGGTGTATGAAATAGAAATGCCCCACAAATAGGCCTTAGAACAATCCCATATAGTTGCCTCAGATAACCTTGGTGGAGTTATATTCAAAAAAACTTGGTATTTCTTGGTTTAGGCTAGAAATGTATTCTTCTTCATATAGTATGTTAGGATCAAAATACCATACAATGGGATTTTTTCCAGATTTAATCTCAATTTTAATGTAATGGAAACGTGGTATGAAATTATAATGTCATGATAGTGCGAATCAGCTACAATATGAAATATGTCTGAAGAGAATCAAAAAGAAGTCTGTGTATGAATATGTTTGATGAACAGGAGAAAAATATGAGTATTTCATTGTATTAGGGTTATTATATCTCCAGGGATCTTCTAATTGTAATTTTTTGTAGTAGCTGTAAGTATTTTATTAAAAGGATCCCTGGATTTATTTAATGTATTATTTAATATTAAATTAAAGTTTCCCCCAATCAAATAGGGTGTTGCAAAGGTCACTAAATTCAAGAAAAATTCAGAAAAGAAAGATGGATCATTCTCATTAGGTTTGTAAAGAATTGCAATGGTAAGACAGTGACCCGGAGTGATCACCTCTTGAATCAGATATCTTCCTTTAGTATCTTGTAAGGATCAGCCTAATTTCAGTATACAGTTATTCCTAATATATGAAGCAACCCCTCTAGCAGTAGAAGAGAAGAAAGAGGCTGAACCTGGGCCCAACTTTTTCTGAAAAAAATTAAAATATTTTTGTGATAAGTGAGTCTTCTGCAGCAATAATACATCACCAGTCCTTTTCCTATTAAAATAACGTATTTTGCTAGTTTTAATGGAATCCCTTAGACCTTTCACATTCCAAGATAATATATTAACCCCTAAAGTGTTCATATATGGTTGAAAGATCATAGTTTCTAGCTATAACACTAGTATAGTAGCCTAATAACTTGGCCTGTATATAATCATGCTCCATTATCTTCTGTTCCTTGCCTTTTTGGCATTTATTTACTGCCCATTCTAATTTTTTAACCCCCCACCTATATCCCAAGAACTAACTGCTTCACCCACCCCCATGACAACAAGCACTCTTCTAATCCCTTCCTCCCTCTACAAACTAGTTTTCCAAATTTCCTCTTCTTACCACACTCCCTCCGTTACATGTGAGTGTTAAAGATAGCCCGTGAGATGTGTACTTACACACCTAGGTGAAGGAGGTCAGGAATCGCCATGGGAGTCAACATGCATGAATTCAGAAAGAGAATGAAGTGAAACAAAAACCTCTGTGTGAAGTGAGGTAAGGAAAGTTGCTAGCTAGAAAGGACAGAGAAAAGAATAATCATATTTATAATACTGCCACCATTTAAGAGAATGCAGCCATAATTACCTAAATAAATGAGTGAGCCCTCATGATTTCATATATGTATCAGCTATTCATATTATCAGCTCTCTATAAGGGCTCCATAATTTGTTAATATTATTATCCATATATCCTGGGGTCTAAATGACCACAATCTAACATACAGCACCATGTCAAAAGATTGTTTTTCTCCTAATTGTTAACTATGAGGCGATTAATCT
Source organism: Neoceratodus forsteri (assembly GCA_016271365.2). NCBI lineage: Eukaryota > Metazoa > Chordata > Ceratodontiformes > Ceratodontidae > Neoceratodus > Neoceratodus forsteri. The sequence goes on along the minus strand of CM057456.1, from coordinate 1,540,807,532 downwards.
ACAGTCAAGTTATATACAGAATAATACATGGGGTGGTGTGTTTAATGAGAATTTTACACACCCTCCGTGTTGGATGCTACATAAACCCCAAGAGCAAAGCTGAAGGGGTTTATTTAAGCATCCAACACCGAGGGTGTGTGTAAAATTTGAATTTTACACACCACCCCATGTCTGATTTTATATAATTGATGGGGAGCGTTTTTTCACCACAGCAATTATATAAACTAAAAGTACATCACTGTTCAGCCATGGTTGGGTTGAAGTGCAGTCCGTAGTCTGGCTGAAGTGCTGGTTTAAACTGTTACATTGTTTTTTAATGATTCCAAGTAAAAAAAAAATTACAGTGAAAAAAGATTTAAAAAGTTTGTTGTCGAGCTGGCCCGGTGGCACTGAGGGCTGAAGCGCTGGTCACCTTACCTTACGCTACGCTGGTGACCCGTGTTTGGGAATGAGCACAGGCCACTGGGGGTTGGCAAAGGTTGGAGAGGGATCAAGCATCTGAGGGACTGCTGTCCCTCTCTGGGGAGGGGGGATTTCAGTGGTCGGTGTGCTTCTGGCCCCTGGTGGCTGGGGGACAGAGCACACTGCAAGACAAGCACTGAGTGCAATACAAGCACTGAGTGGGGCAGGAGCCTGGAGGAATGCATGCAGATGCATGCACGTTTCCTCCCCAGACATCATTGCATGTCCCACTCGAGAGAGAAGGAAAAATGAGAAAATGGTCCTAGATCAGCTAGATGAGGAAGTCACCCCCCGCAAGCCCCGACCCTGAATGGTGCTTCCTGAACTAGATCCTATTCGAGGTGAGTAGTAGCTTGGAAGAGTTCCTCGCCACCCCGCCATGGGGGAAGAGGGGATGCAGCCTATCAGGGTACGGGGCTGGATGGGTGACTAGGATGGATGCCAAACTGGGGACCCCGGGAGAAGAAATACACACACAAAAAAAAAAAGAAAAGTTTGTTGTGGCCAGCCTGGTGGCGCTGAGAGTTGAGGTGCTGTATGCCATACCTCACACCATGCCAGGGACCAGGGGTCACGAGCTATCTCAGGTTGCCAGTGGTCGGCAGGGGAGGGAGAGGATTAAGTGTCCGAAGGACTGCTCTCTTCGCCCGAGGAGAGGAGAGGAGGGTTGCCGTCCTGCTCCTTGGCTGCCCCTAGTGGAGGCTGGAGGGCAGTGCTGGAGGTCAGGAGACACAGAATCACGTTTACATGATGTGCATATGCCTCCACATATGCACATTCATGCCACGAGGGGGTGTACAGGGAGAAAACAGAAAAAAGTAATATGGAGAAAAAAAGTTTGTTGTCGTAAGAGTTACTGACTGTGGAGTCCGAGTAGGAGAAGCAAGGAATGCAGCTGCGGTTCTTGGGTTTATTTGGTGATGGGAAGACTGCTGCTGGCGCATGCTTGGAGGGAAGGAAACCCAGTGCATGTTTGCCGTCATAACCTACAGGTTATACTGGGGAATTATAACCAGGTTTGTTAACATTTGCTTCAGGAAGTTTGCTTGGAACAGATGATTCCTGTATTTCCATTAAATGAGCCTGTAGCGGTTCATATCTATTGGAGGTTTTAATAAGTTGTGTCTTTTTCAAAGCTTCCTGGTATGCATGTGCCCGTGCATCTGGTGGAATAATATCTGCTGCAGCCAAAGGCTGAGAGGCTTCTGTAGGATTTATGAAGTATCTGATTCAACTATTTTTTTTTTGTTTGTTTGCATAACATTTTTATTAAACTTTTATCATTTAAATAACACAGAACAAAAAAACATACATACACACTCAAAACACATCAGAACTATATGCATCAGGGTCCAGTTCATTTCAGGTTTGACTTTGTTATACATAAAAGCAAATACAACGATAGTTACTCAGAAAAAATAGAAATGATTTGACTGTTTAAGTAAAGCTTAAGTTTATCCAGGGGAGCAAAGAATATTTGATACCTTTAGCTCTTAGAGTAGATTTAACCTGGTTGAAAGATTTGCTTTGCTGCTAGGTGGCCTGGCTAAAGTCCGGGTAGGCATGGCATTTAAAGTCTTCATACGTCAGCCCCACCCCCCCCTTATCTAGTTCATCGCAAAAATGTCTTCCTTTTCTTGGAATCTGTGGTTTAATAAACACAGTTTTTGGGAAAGCTTTAATAGATGTTTGCTTGGGGAGCGACTTTGGGGGGGGGGGCTCGATGAGCTCTGTCTAGAATTATAGTTTCTTCAGGATATTTCCTACCCATAGAGATCATCATTTTCTCAAATAATTTTACTGGGTCCCCTGAATCTTCCACCCCTTCTGGTGCTCATATGAGTTTATGATTTCCCCTTCTTGATCTGTCTTCTTAGTCCTGCATCTTTGCCATAAGAAGTTTCAGTTGTGATTCATGTTTGGAAACAGAGTCTGCTATGGGGTGCAGTTTTTTCCACATTGGCAATTCTCTTTTCTAATATATCTGCCTTAAGTGATAAAGCCTCCATTTATGTGTTGATTATAGTGTTGTACATTTTTCCAAACCCACCTCAGATTTCATTGCACAAAGCAATTAAGCCTTTTCAGAGGTACAGGACCCATGTTACAGAATTTGAGCTTTCCACTGCATCACTATGTGCAGACATCAGTTCTTTCACATTAGAAGTGGTTTTATCCAACACAGTACATTAATTTGGGCTAATATCTGCAAATCCATATTATTATTTATTTGAATAGGGCACGACTTTGTCAGTGGTGATATTGGTTCCCATAGCGGTGGCAATATAGTATTGTTACTGTTCACCAAGTTTTTAATACTGTCTGTAGCAGGAGCCATCACAATTAACATCTCCCTCCCCGCCATTGCATCTTTATCTTCTAATTTCCCCTGCTCTTTCCTACTTATGTTCTGTCTCAGCATCAGCCTTGTTCTTAACAGAATTACTGCTATCCAAAATTATTTGTTTGCCCATGTAATCTTTTATTGTGCACTTGTGTATTTACTCAAGTTTCTTTAGTGATGGAGGTGTTTTTATTCTCACATTCATATGAGGGCTTACTGTATAATATTATTTCATCCTACGTTTGTTGCTTCTCCTCCCTCACCTTCTTACTCTGTGAAGTGGCAGCTTTTATTCAATCAATCAAAATCTTTATTTATCCAGGCGAACATTATTGAGCAGAGCTCTTTTACAAGATGAACCTGGTTAGAATAGGGTTGGGTAACATCCATCATAAAAACATATAAATACATGTAAATAAGTATATAAACACAAACACAATGGTGCAGTAATTATTAAGTGTGCAGCCTGTATGTCCAGGCTTCCTTTAACATTATGGATTTTGCAGTCCCAAGAACGGGATTGTCAGGCATGTCTTTATCCATCCCAGTAGGAGTAATATTATTGTCATTTGCAAGCTCTGCTACCTGCTCCGGTTGATTAATATTTGGGGTAGCCCAACTGTATTCTGAAGCTAAATCCCCTTTTGAGTTGCTGTTAGAAGGACCAATGGCAAAAACAAATTTGGCAGACGATGCTTCTCTTCCTTTGGGGTTCACAAAACTGTTTATAGCTGAACTCTGGGTTTTTGTCTGTGTCTGACCAGTTTTAAGTTCCCTCTTTTGGCGGCATTCATTTTGCAGAAATTCTGCAATGTACATAGACCACCAAAGACTTGTTTTGTGCATATTTCCAGGCATGCGAAGGCTGATGCTAAAGGAAAAGAAAAAATACCTCTTTGAGTCACCACTCCAGATTGTGCAAAAGGGAATAGTTTAAACCTGCTTCAGTACCCAACACTGATGTGTCAACAGTTGGAAAAAGCTATTCTACCAAAGCTTCAATCAGGGGAGGGCTTATCAAAGTAAAAGCCAAATCCTTTTTTTTTTTCTCTTTCACTCCACGCTATGGCAAACATTAACTCAGTATTATGCGGGCAGTAGGATGAAAAGACAAAGAATGATCATTTTCTCACAGGAGTCTCCGTACTCTAAGTGATCAGAACCAGCATCCTGGGTTCACCTACTGCCTATCATCGGCAGTCTTGGATTGCTCAAGATACATTACAGATTATACCAATTTTTCAGGCTACTCTTATTAAAGTGCATAATTAAATGCTCAAAATCAACAGAAAGGGGGTGCAAGGTCAAAAAGTGGGATATAGTTAGGGAGAGCCCACATCAAGTACTTATTTTCACTCCCTAAATAGTACATATTATCAAATTATATAATTATTGTTGCTCTACATTAAAGTCCATACAAATCAAATCATTTTTGCCACATTTGCAGAATCACTGATGATGCCTGATCTTCAAAAATTCTGTATTTATGTATTTATTGAAAAGTTTAACCAAGAAGTACACACTCAGCTGAAAACAGCTTGATCCCAGATGTGTCCCAGGGGAGAGGGGAGTATTGCCTCCACCAAATATCGCATAGTCTTAAAATTAATTTCAGCTGCTATTTGACACTTGGATATTGGTGTATTTGTGGCCATCTGTACTTGACTAGATGTGGTAGCACACCCTTGCCATGTATACCTCAAAAAAATATATAACAGTAGTTGTTAATTACTTATGGACACATGCACACATCTGTTTATGGCTTTTCAAGCAAGTTTCTCTATAGCGTGCAACATGAAAAAATGACTCATCTTAGTAATATTGTTTCTTCCAGTGTATTCTTCTATATTTACTGTATAACTGTATGCAGTCTGCCTCCTAAGTAGAACTGCCTGGAGAGAAATGGAATGATATGCAAATGATAGAACCTATCATTGCTCGAAACACATATTCAAACTGCTGCCTTTATCTGTTGCAACGTTCCATCAACGTCTCAGATTTAATTAACAGTCTACAAGGCAGAAGAACTACATATCTATCTAATACTACCTATGAAATAGAAAGGAACCTACTCCTAAAATCCAAATATAAGCCCTAGTGGCTAGTCAATTACAATAGTAAAATAATTAAAACTTTCATCCTGGAAACACATGTAACCAAAGAATAAGAAGATAAATCCCACCAAAGTTAAAAATGTACTCCAGTAGTGTGTACATGCATATTAAAATCCAAGAAAAAATCATTAGGCATGCTGAGGGTCTGGTTCTGGTAGGGGAAGCAGGGTAGGAAAGTTATGAATATAGAAGAATACACTGGAAGAAACAAAATTACTAAGGTGAGTAATTTTTTTTTTCTAACCCCATGTATTCTTCTATATTCATAACTGTATACAGACTTCAAAGCAGTACCTTTGGAGGTGGGCAGAGAACCTACTTAGGAAAGAGGCTCTGCAGGACTGCTGTTCCAAATCTGGCATCACTTCTGGACTGTACATCCAGGTGGTAATGTTTAGTGAAAGTATGTACTATCCTCCACATGGCAGCTTTGCAGATGTCCAGTAGGGGGACATCCCTTGAAGCTGCTATGGAAGCAGCTATTCTTCTATTTGAGTGCACCCTAAGTCCTGATGGGACCTGCTTGCCTGCTTTTTCATAACAAAATTGTATACAACTGACTATCCAGCGAGAGACTGACCTCTTGGTAGCTAGTGTACCTTTTTTCACATCCCCATAGGTAAGGAATAACTGTTGTTTATCCTCTCTGTGATCTTTAGTGTGAGATATGTAATAACTCAGAGCCCTTTTTACATCAAGACTGTGGAGTCTACGCTCACCTGAAGTAGAATGCTTAGTGAAAAACACTGGTAGTGTAATGGATTGGTTCAAATGAAAATCTGACACCACTTTGGGGAGGAATTTTCTGTTTGTCCTGAGTACCAGTTTATCATTGTGGAAAGACAAGTAGTCCTTTTCTATACATAGAGCCTGAAGCTCCCTTATCCTTCTAGCAGAAGTTATAGCCACTAAAAATGCAGTTTTCCATGTAACATACTGGAGGTGAACTGAGGACATAGGTTTGAAAGGTGGCCTCATAAGTTGAACAATACAAATGTTCAAGTCCCACCCAGGGGCAGGTTCCCTGATGGGTGGATATGTGTGACACAAACCTTTGAAAAACTTCTTAAAAATAGGATCAGTTGCTACAGAGGTGGTTCTATCCACAGAAATGTAAGCAGAGATAGATGTCAAATGAACTCTCGAGGAAGTATGCTTAAGGCCCTAATCATGCAAGAAAGTGAGATATTCAAGGAGAGTTGGAATTCCTGCTGAGGCAGGTTCGATGCTGTGCAAGTTGCACCAAGAGACAACCCTTTTCCATTTAGCTGAATAGGTTTTCTTAATTGAGGGTTTCCTGTACCCCTTAAGTATGTGCAAACTGCTTGGGAAAGATTTAGATTTGCAAACTCTATGGCCCAGATATTCAAACTGCGCCCAAAAAGTGCGCAATAGCAGGAGCAAGCACAAGTCTATTGCGCCCATGCACAAGAGACGTGATATTCAAAAAAGGAGCAGGCCAAATTGTGCCTACAGCCAACGACTGAATATCACACCACCTGCGCCATAGTGCAACTAGGGAGGGGAAGCTGAGCAGATCTGATGCGCCATAGCGCAACAAGGGATGTTCAGCTGAGCAGTCCAGAGGCACCATAGTGCAACCAGAGAGTCCCCCAGCTGCAGAGCAATGTAACTGCACAATCAGGGAAGTAGGGGCCCACCACCCATGCCACAGATGGGCACAGGAACACACAGCAGAACAGACATCATTCCCCCACACCCCAAGCACAGCACAACTTGGGGAGAGCTGGAATAACTACTGGTCCATGGAGACAAGCAACCAACCCACAGCCTGGCCATGGTGCCCCATCACACCTACCGGCAAGCTGTGACTGGCACACAAGGAGGGCACACCACCCTGTGCCACACCATCCCCCCCAGTGCACAGCACACCCTGCACCGTGACCCCCAGACCCCCCCATGAGCAGTGACCACCACTGTAGGAAACCCCATGCATGCCACCACCCCCACTGTGTCAATGCAACCCTGTGCACCACAGAACCATGCAAGCCAGCCCCACCACTAGCACCCATCAGCAGGTTGCAGCACACGGCAATGCAACAATGGCAGACACAGTGCCACCATGCACAGTCCCCCTGAGGTACTGCTGAGAGACCGACCATGCGTTGGCACAAGAGGTACCCTATATGGGATGGTCGGTCCTGACACCACCACCACCAGTGGTACAGCACCCTGCACAGTATTCAGTGACACCCCCGACCCACCACTGGCCACAACAGCCAGCACAGACACCCACAGTGGTGCGTGGAAGCATGCACCACACGGATGCCACACAGGGTATGGACAGACACCCACCCATACCCAAGGGCACAGCAACACAGGGATGCAGTGGTGGGGCAACCAAGCCCCCATTGTGGGCCCATGTAAGCCGTGTACACACAACCCATAGTCCACCATGGCACTGGAGTGCAAGCCACCCTGCGCAGGCACCGTGGACCCATACACCACCAGTAGTCACCCGGGGCACAAGCCACAGACAGTGGGGCACATCCCCTGCAACACACACAAGCCACAGCATGGAGGTGGGACAATGACCGTATTGCCCACAGTGCCACCCGAGCCAGGCATGCACCACACCAGTGACATGGGCAGCCCAGCAAAGTGATGGGTACAGTGTCCACCCTGCAGGGAATGCCACCACTGACATGCCAGCGGACTGTGCAGGTCACAGACAGGCATGTGTGTCAGCTGCACAGGCCATGGACGGGCCGATGGGTGCACCATGGACACAGAGCACGTGCCATGGACCACTGCACACAGTCATCCAGTGCACAGGGAACAACACACACAACACAGACACTGACTGATATCTACCCCCACACCATAGTCACCTCCACACGGACACACACACATACCCATGACTGCACCACCCCTGATGCCATGCACACCACTGCAGCTGAGCACCTATAGCCTGCTGCAAATCAGAGACCACCACGGTATTCATATAAAATTCAAATGTATTGTAAATATAAAACTGAACTATGTACAATAATAAAACTATATACAAGCTTGGGATTGGGGACACAAACAAGGTGGGGTGGGCAGGGAAGGGTGGACAAATGGGATGGGATAGGAGGTGTGAGTGGGTCAGTGGGGTAGGGAAGTCGAGGACAAAGGACCATTTGCTTATCCACATTTGCGTTTCTGGCTCTGGGACCTCCTGCCTCTGTGGCACCGCAGCACCCCCGTTGCGTTGAGCCTCCTCAAGATCTCCACGGACTCGCGGGCCAGATGAAGGAGCTCCCTTAAGGTGTCCCTAATCTCACGGAGATGTCACGTACCTAGGACAAGGGAGCACAGTCAATAGATGTGAATGCACAACCCCATACAGCCCGCCCACTGTGCATGGCATACGGCCATGGGACATACCACTGTGATGGTGTGTAACCACCCACAGTGATCACGTCCACAGGACCTGTCCACCCAGGTGCATACAGCCATGTGGAACGCTGCACACACCCACCGGCCATGTCATGCACAGCACCACCGTGGCCATTTAGTGACATGGCTATGTAGTGCAAAGGCAGTGGCACAGCCATGCACCTGGTGCACGCATGGACCACCAGTGATGCACACCCAGACATGCATTGCCACTGGACAGTGTTGACTGTAACAAGTGGCGTGCATGGCAGTGATGTCAATGAATGGTAGCCATGCCCCACTGCCCACCCTGTCACACAGCATGCAATACTAATCATGGAGGTATGGCACTCACCCTCATTGGGCCAGTCAGGTGGGTGTTGATGGTCCTCAGCTCGCCTGGCTGCGTTGTCCTCACCCCTCCGCCACTCTGCCCGCACCCTCCGGATCTCGTCCGGGCCTGTGGGGAAAAAAGGAGAGAAGAACATCAGTATATTCCCGAAGCAAAGTCCCTCTGCTCCAAGGTGTGTGCCCTCCCACCCAGCCAGACCCACCCAGCCCACACCCTGTGAACACCGCCATGGCCAACCCCATACAGTCCTTCCCCATGTGCTGGACACATACAACACTGTGACTCATATGGACGATAAAAGTGTGTTGACAGAACTCCTACCTGGACGTGGCACCATGCCCCTCCTGGCACGTGGCCGCAGTCGGGCCAGTAGCTCCGGCTCCCTCCTGCTCAGGTCACCATAGCGGTGCCTGCACTGCTCAGCTGAACGCCCCCATCCTGTGGCCTCTTCCAGGGCAGTGGCCACCTACTGCCACACCTGGGTCCTGGCCCTGTCCAGGGGGGCTTCCCCAAAGAGAGGCCCATGGTGTGACTCAACTATGGCCACCAGATTGGCCAGCTCAATAGCTGTCCATTGAGCAGCTCATCTACGCGCCATTCCAGCAGCTATAGTAGGCAACATGGCACTCTGCAGTGCAGCTCCCCATGTGCAGATGCTGCACGGTACAGCGTTGCCATTCCCTATTGTGCTGTTACCGAACAGTGCGATAGAGGTGCACCTATGCCTGACGCATGGCGCCAAGGGGACAAAGGTCGGGCACAGGGTCAAGGGTCTCTGGCGCAAGGCCACGCAGCGCGCCATCAGATGACAACGCAGTAGCGCGTTGGCTGCTCTGTAAGCAGCACCATGGGACTACCGGGTAGTTGGGCCATTGCGCCTATGAAGGCCCAGTGCCACAGCGCCATGTAGTGACCATCGCTATAGCGCCACTGGCACAATGGTGGCCATGCGCTGCATTGCCTATCACGCACAGCACGTCATCAGCATGGCAGACGCCTGCGTCAGCAACCTGGGCATGCACAGTGAGGTGTACTACGCATGCCACAGAACTGCACCATTGGCTCAGCACGTTTAACACAATTGCGCAAAGCGCAACAGCGTGATATTCAGCCATCATATGCAAATCATTTAATCAGCCATTCAGTGGCACAGCACTGCAATTTGCATCTAATTAAAGTTGCTCCTCACCTCATTTGCATGGATTGCGCTATAAAGGTGCGACAATGTGCTGTAGTGGCCATAGTCGGTTACTGCAGTTTATTGGTGAGTTGCATGCTGTTTGGGAGTGTGAAATGTGGATTCAGGGACATGCATGGGACTGCACAGTCACAGGTAATAACTGCCATTCTTACAGGCTACATAATGACCAAGCACATTGTTGGAGAGGAGGAACACAATGGTGGGAGGAGGAGGAGGAGGAGGCCGAATTTTACAAAGGCCAAAACCAAAGCCCTGTTCGAGGCCTACCTGGATCATGACCCACTGCTCAGTGGATGGCGGGCACCCCTCAGGCCCATGCTGTTGCATGGGAGGAGGTGGCATGTGCCGTGAACCTGCATGGCAGCCACCAGCGCTCCGTGCAGGAGTGTAAGAAGAAGATGGGCACGGACAGGAGGAGGGTTAAGGAGAAGGTGGCTGCCATCAGGGCAGCACATGCTGCAACAGGTGGGAGACAGCCAGAGGTGGTACAGCTCACCCCAGCAGAGAAGAGGCTTGCTGGAAGCATGCAGCAAAGTGCCATTGAGGGTGTTCCGGTGGTGGCTTGCGACGTGGTGGCCCCATCACTGCATGGTAAGTCATGGTCTGTCTATGGGGGGGGCAGGGTAGGTCACACGCAGTAACGCGACTTTGCTTTCCCTTACAGATCCTGAGCATCTGCATGGGTCAGCGGTGGTGGGCCTGTCCACTGCGGACAGTTGGATGGAGTCGGAGGTGGGACCATCCACCTCCACAGGTATACGTGGATCATTGCGACAGTGGGGCTGCCTAGCTGTTCACACTGATGTCGGTGTGACAGGTGTGGAGGAAGCCCTGCCTGTGTCCCAGTGCATGCTGTGGCTGTGGCTGTGGTTGGGGCAGAGTCCGGCACCAGTGATGATGACATGACCGTCATGGGCAGTGACACATGTGTGCCACAGGATGGACACACAGCAGGGCAATTCACGCCTATGACTGTGGGTGGTGTCGCCGTGGAGGCCTGTGTGTCAGTACAGTCCCAGGCTGTGCCTGTCAGCACCAGTGGGGCAGCACTGGTGTCTGTTCAGGACAGTGGGACTGTTGCAGCCACTGCGGCAGCACCACTGAGCCCTGGGGTGTGGCAGCTGGAGGGGCAGCATCAGCAGTCACCCACTGGGCTTGGGGGTACAGGATTCAGCAGCGACATCTGTGCACCACCTGTGGACATGCCCAGACCTGGTCCTGGTGCACATCACCCACCCTCAAGGGGTGCTGAACATCGGGGCCTTGCACACCCTGAGGGACAGGATGCCGAGGAGGCTGATGACCTCTTGAACGAGCACACCCGCCTAATGCGAGCATCGGTCCGGCAGCAGATGTGGCTTGCGACATCCGTGGATGCACTGCGTGTGGCTCTGGAGCGGGCAGAGGAGTGTTGCAGCAGGGACACTGAACAGATCCTGGCATGGATGGACCATTTGCGGGAGGATGTGACTGCTGCCATTGACAGGCATGCACAGGCATTCATTGCTGTCATGGCCACAATGGGCACACAGTCGGGTGCCCATGCATGGCAGACACCACACAGTGCACTATCCACCCCTCATTCCCGGCGTCATGCGACTCCCACCCTGTCGACACCGGGTTCAGCTGTGGGCATCCCGAGCACTCCTGGTGCAGGCATGTTCGGTGTGCTGCAGACCCCTGTGCGGGCACGGTCATGTTCATGCAGTGGAACCCCTTGGGGACCATCGGTGCCACCCCATGAGGCCAGTGGTCAGCCTGCCAGTGCTAGCGGGTCTCGGCGGGGCCACCCATGTATCCGTGGTGACCGTGGCACTGTGTCACAGGACTGACCTGTCCCCCAGCGCGGCTACTGTCTGGTGCTGCCCTGTGTGCATTGTGTGTGTGTCAGTGGGCAGTGTACGGGTGGGTACCCCGCCCTGCACACGGACACACAGTCCACCTGCACACCCTCCCGGCTGCTGTCCGCAGTTGTGTGTGCATGATGATTCCTGCATTGCGCTGTACACCAATGTGCAATGGTGCTCAGCATCTGACACACGCACATGGACAGGCAGTGGGCGTGGTGGCCTGTGGACAAGTGTGTTGCTAGGGTGTGCGTTCTGGGTCGGTGTGCCTTCTGCCCTCTGTGCACATTTGTTGCGTTGTGTGTGTGTGTCCTTCGGCATGGCATGTTAATCCTCACCCATCCCTGGCTGTGTGTGTGCCTCTGTGCCCTGCCACTTCCCTTGACAGCATGCACCCCCGGTGTGGGTCCCTGCATGTTTGTGGGTTGTGCCTTGGCCACTGGTGGTTGCGCATTGCCCCATGACTTACTTGGGTTGGCTGAAGTGCTCCTTCATGATGGTGTCCCAGTGCAGCTGTGCCAGCTGGAGCAGTCGGGGGTTCCGTCGGCCAAGGGGGGGCTGCCCATCACCATCGTCACCGGCGTCCCCATTGCTGTCCCCCTTTTCAACCTGTATGGCTATCCCACATTCGTTGGTCATGTTGTGCAGGATGCAACAGGCCAGGAATATCCCACAGGCCTTTGAGGGGCTGTACTGTAGGGCACCGCCGGAGGTGTCCAGGCAACAGAAATGTGCCTTCAGCATCCCGAACACCCGCTCGATGACATTACGTGTGGTGGCGTGTGCCTCATTGTAGCATTGCTGCGATGTGGTCATGGGCTGCTGGTAGGGTGAGAGCAGCCAGGGACGGAGTTGGTATCCACTGTCACCTGTGTGTAGAGGATAGAGGTTAGTTTGGTGATCAGCATCGCCCTGCCCCAGGCCATGTAGGCCACTACCCATGCCACCTCTGTCCATGCCCCCCCAGGCCCTATGATTGTCCATGTGGTTTGCATACTCACTCAGTAGGTGTCCAGTGGCGATGTTCCCACTCTTGAATCTGTGGCACAGTGCTGACTGGTGCCAGATGAAAGAATCGTGTGCTCCCCCACGGTGCATGGCACAGACATTGATGATGCGCCCCCTGGCATCACACACCACCTGGCAGTTGATGCTGGCATAGCCCTTGCTATTTATGTATGCGGCCCCCTCGTGGCCAGGTGGTGTGCGGATGGCCACATGGGTGCAGTCTATTGCCCCTAGCACGCCAGGCATGCATGCTACCCCGGAACTCCTGTATGTTTGCTGTGCGCTCCGCCACTGTGCTGGGGAAATGGATGTACTCCTCAGCATGTGGCAGCAGTGCGCTGAGGAATTGGGTGAGGTGGCATGATGTGGCCGACTGGGTTATGCCTGTGGTGTCCCCAGCTGGTCTCTGGAAGGTACCTGTGGCGAGCAAGCACATGCAGGCTGTTACCTTGATCTCCACTGACAGGGCATGGCTCCGTCGTGTGGGTGCCTGCATCACATCACTGCACAGCTCACAGAGCCGCCTCAGAATTGCCCTGTTCGGGCAGTACTGGCCCACAATCTCAGTATCTGTGTACAGCTCAAAACTGGTGCGGGCTTGGTACTGCCTGTTGGGGGCATACCGCTGACGGGCCCTTCCACGGCCATGCCCCCTGCTGCCCACCTTCTCACCTCCCCCTCATTACAGTCTCCATGTGGAAGATGGCACTGGCCATGTCCCTGGCTTGCGTTCACCCCCCCTGGCAGCTGTTACTGTATTCCCCCCACTGTCCTGGCTGCTACCTCCCCTGCACCGGGTACACCTGCCTGTGCTGGCCTCTGTGCTGTGTGGCTCCCCACACCTCCCCTGTGCCTGGCTGTTCACTGTGACCTTTCCCTGGCCTGCCCTGTTTGTGCCTCCTGCCCTGTCTGTCTGCCTCTGCCTCTGCCTCATGTGGCTTCCCTGTGGCGTTCTTGCACCTCTTCCTTGCTCCTTTTTGTTTTGGCTCATTTCTGCTATGGCGCAACTTCCGCTTGCTCCACTATTGCGCATTGCGCAAGTCTTTGAATATCACACTGCGCCATTTATGCATGGTTCCTCCCCCTTCGGTTGCACATGCCTTCATTATCACTGCGCTGTTGCTCAGCATGATTTTGGGGGTGCAACTGCCTCCTGCTGAATATCGCAGAATGGTGCAATGTCGAACTTGCGCAGGCGCAACCCTATTGAGCATGGCTCAACTCTTTTGAATATCTAGACCTATGTCTTCAAGAGCCAAGCTCTGAGACTAAGGGAGCTGAGGTTTGGATACCCTGTTTTCCCTTGGTGGGAAGTCAACAGGTTGTGTCTCTGAGGGAGATGTATCGGTTTGGATATTGACAGGGATAACAGGAGAGGGTACCAATGCTGTCTGGGCCAGTTTGGGGCGATCAGGATCATCAAAGCAGACTGAGACCTGAACTTGATCCGTACTCTGAGAATGAGAGGGGATGGGGGAAAAGCATACAGGCTTCTTCCTGACCAGTCCAGTGCCATGGCATCTACTGGGATTGTGCACCTTGCCGGAGGCCTGCAACAAAACAGTAGTAGCTTCTGGTTCTCTTGAGTGGCAAAAAGGTCCACCTCTGGGGTACCTCACCTTCTGAAAATGGAATTTATTATCTGTGTGTCCAGGGACCACTCATGGTGACCCTGACTGATTCTGTTGAGGGCATCTGCCAGAATATTGTCCTTCCCTGGGACGTGAATAGGCTGAAGGTCTGTTTTTAGACAGTATGCCAAGTCCCACAATTTCATGGCCTCTGCACGTAGAGGATCTAATCTTGTGCCATCCTGCTTTTTTATATAGTACATTGTTGTGGTATTGTCTGTCCTGACTTGTACCACCTTGCCCTGCACCAGATGAGCAAAGACATTTAAAGCTAGAAGTACAGCTCGCAGCTCTAAGAGATTTATGTGAAGACGAGACTCTGCTTTGGACCAAGTCCCATGGATGGCGTGTTCTCCCATATGGGTGCCCCAACCCAATAGAGAAGCATCTGTTGTTAGAATAAAGGAAGGGTTCCACCACTGTAAGACTTGAATAACAGTCTCTGTTACTGGGATCAGTTTTGACATCTTGTCTCTTTTCTGTGACCAGTGAGATCTGAGGTGAGACTGCAGATCTCTCATTCTGTGTCTTGCCCCTGAGACGGTACCTGTTGCTGCAGCTGTGTGACCCAGAATCTGCAGATACTGTCTTGCTGGACAAGGCTGGTTTAGCATGAAAGAAGCAGCTAGGTCAAAAATACTTTTCGCCCAGTCCTGAGGGAGGAAAGCTCTTCACTGGATTGTATCCAGCTCTGCTCCTATGAATTGCAACACTTGAACAGGGGGTACGAACAGACTTTTCCTAGTTTATCAGGAATCCTAGGGATTGCAGAAGATACACTGCTGATTGCAGATGCTCCGAGACTTGTTGTGGGGACTTGCCCACAAGCAGTCAATTGTCCAGATAAGAGAAAACTAGAATACCAGACCTTCTTAGATGTGCCACCACTACAGCTAAGCACTTTGTGAATACCCTGGGTGCTGAGGTCAGACCGAAGGGAAGGAAGTGAACTGGTAATGGCCTGAAAAGAGTCTGAACCTGAGATACTTTCTGTGAGACTGCCTTATTGGGATGTGAAAATAGACATCCTTTAAATCCAGGGCTGCTAGCCAATCACTTGCTGGATAACTGGTAGTATGGACGACAGAGTGACCATTTTGAACTTTGGCTTCACTTGAAATTTGTTGAGAGATCTGAGATCCAGAATGGGTCGCCACTCCTCATTTTTCTTTTTTGTCAGAAAGTAACGGGACTAGAAACCCCTTCCCCTGAGATGCACTGGCACAAGTTCCACTGCTTTCATGTGGAGCAAATTTTGCACCTCGTTTTGTATGAGGGAAGCTGACTTGAAAATTCTCGATTTTAAAGGAGGAAGGGATCTGAAGCATAGGGGCAAACCCTGACTTACCACTTCCAGAACCCACTTGTCTGTGGTGATGTAAACCCAAGTCTGGAGGAAGTAAGTTAGCCTGCCCCCTACTGGTACTGGGGAGGCGACCTTGACCAACTGGTCAGGGATTTTGTTTTGGTGGTGCCTGAGCTTGGGCAGATTGGGAGCCCCTTCTGGAACACCTCCTGCCTCTAGATCTGAAGTACCCAGTCTGCTATGGGTAGGACTGCTGCTGGAAAGCAGCTTGGCCCTGGTAAAAAGGCCTCCCATAAGAGGACCTTCCCCTGCCTCCTCTTCCATAAGGCCTATAGGAAGGGGTCAGCCTGTCCCTGAAGGAGTTACTTTTGTAGGTGGCCTTGTATTCATCCACTTTTTTCATGTAATCCTCAGTGTGTTTTCCAAACAGGGAGTTGTTCTCCACAGGAAAATCCATAGCCTTGGCCTGGGTATACTGGGTTAGATTAGTGGCCCTAAGTCATGCCAGTCTTCATAGAGCCACTGACAGAGCCATCCACCTGGCAGCATTTGCATTGGCATCTGCTGGCATCTGGAACTGGTATTTAGCAGCTTCCAGACCAAATCTAGCTGTCTCTGCCAGGTCGTTAGAGAGGAGTGAGGGAGCCTTCTCTGACATAGACAGTACTGATTGCCACAGTGTTTTCTGATACTGTGCTGCATAAGCCTGGTAATTAGCCTGCCTCACACCCAAGGAGGCAGCTAAATAACCCTTCTTAGACATACCATCTATTTTTCTGGCATCCTTCTCAGGAGGGTGGGAAGAGAGAGGGACCCTCACCTTTTTACAGTCTGCCTGCTGGACTATACCTTGATGGTCAGGGTGAGAATATAAGAACTCTGCCCCTTCCTTGTCCAACTGGTATTTCTTATCAAACTTCTTATCTATAACAGAAATAGAATTAGGAGTCTGTAAAATCTTTAACAAGTCTTTTTTAAAGAACTTGTTAATTGGCAAAAATACCTTTTTTAGTGGGTGTTAAACCCCTCAACTCTAAATATTCGACCTCCTCATCATCGTCAATAACTTCATTGGTAGCCAAATCCAAGGTATCCACTATTTTTCTCACAAAAGAGAAGTGAGATGAAAAATCCTCTGGTTGAGGAGGAGAACCGAACTCTTGCTCAGGTGAGATTTCAGGCTCTATGGGCTCATCTTGTTCAGGATCCATCACGCCATAATCTTCACATTCAGGCTCCTATACTTCAGGAGTAGGAGCTGGAGCAGGAGGCTTTGGAGGAGCAGGTTAAACAGGCAGGATACCCTGTAAAGCCTACAAACTTACGAAATTTGCCAACAGATAAAGGCCTAGAGGTCTATCAAGTCTGCTCGAATGTGCAGCTAGCACCCCTTATTTTGCAGCTGCCTCTCCCTCCCACCCTTCCCTCCCTTGCCCTGTCCCAGCCCCTTTAAAGCAGTCCACTGTTCTACTGGATACCACTTCTGCCAGTACTGCATTCCACCCAGCTACCACCCTCTCTGTAAAAAAGTGTCTCCTCATCTCCCTCCTGAACCTTCCTCCCTCCAGTCTCATATCATGGCCCTGGGAGTCCCTCCCCTCCCTTACTTTGAACAGCCCCTCTGTACCTGTCTTGTTTATTCCTTTCATATACTGTACTTAAAGGTTTCAGTTATGTCTCCCCATCCCTCCTCTCCTCTAGCAAGTACATATTCAGCTCCCAGAGCCTCCTCTCATAGGGCAAATCCCCAAGCCCCTTGATCATCCTTGTCGCCCTGCGCTGCACCCCCTCCAGTAACTTAATGTCCCTCTTCAGATACAGGTCCCAGTACTGCATGCAGCACTCCAGATGCGGTCTAACTAATGACCTATACAGTGACAGAATCACCTCCCCCCTCCTTGAGGATATACCCCTTGCAAATGCAACCCAGCATTTTGTTGGCATTTGCAGCTGCCTTCCTACACTGTGCAGAGTTGTTCATTGACCCTTTAATGAGCACCACCAGATCCTTCTCCTCCTCCTCTGTCTTGGCTAGCTGCACTCCCCCCAGCTGGTAACTCCTCCTTGGGTTCTTCACCCCAAAATGCAGCACCTTGCACTTTTTGGCATTAAACCCCAGTTGCCAGGTGTCTGACCAGGTTTCCAGCTTTTCCAGATCATCCTGCAACCCCTGCCATCCCCCTAGGTCATCCACCACCGCTCCCATCTTGGTGTCGTCAGCAAACAGACTGATCTTGCTCTTGATGTCCAATGATGTATCTGCAATGAATATCCCAAACAACACTGGTCCCAACACCGAGCCCTGTGGAACACCGCTCGTCACTACCCTTAGGAATGAGATTGCCCCACCCACCAACACCCTCTGTTGCCTTCCCTGAAGCCACTTCCCTACCAATCTCACCAACTTTGCACCTGCCCCTGTGCCTTCTAACTTACTTCCCAGCCTCCCATATGGCACAGAGTCGAATGCCTTACTGATGTCCAGATACAGGACATCCACTGCATGGCCTCTGTCCAACTGCCTAGTTACCCAGTCGTAGAACTCCACCAGGTTGGTTTGGCAGGATCTGCCACATATGAAGCCATGCTGTCTGCTGTCCTGAAGTCCTTTGGCCTCCAGGAGGTCCACCAGCCTCTCCTTCAGGATAGTCTCCATCAGCTTACTCACAATAGATGTGAGGCTCACTGGTCTATAGTTACCCAATTCATCCTTAGGGGCACCACATGAGCCATCCTTCAATCCTGAGGTACACACCCCGAGTGTAGTGAGGCATTAAATAGGTCTGCCAAAGGTCCCGAAAGGACCTCTGCCAGCTCCTTCAGTACCCTGGGGTGGATGCCATATGGGCCTGGTGCCTTGTCCACCCTCAGTGCCCTCAAACCCTCCAGGACTCTGCCCTCCATGATTTCCCTGTCTGTCATCCCCTCCCCCCGGTGTCTGCCATTCCTCCTCCCTTGGGTATCACCCCCTCTTCTCCTTAGTAAATACCGAGCAGAAGTAATCATTTAGTGCTTCTGCCTTATCGCACCCTGTTTCCAAGTCCAGTCTGTACAACTTTCATAGCCTGAGCTATCTCCTCTGCAGATGGCAGGCTGTGAGACACTGTAGAAACCCCTTGAGGTGCAGGAGCCTGGGGTTCTAAATGTTTGGTTTTCTTGGACTTTTTGGAGGGGGCTGGAGAGTCAGCCCGACCACTCCTCCTTTTTAAACTGCCAGAAGCACCCTTATCAGGAGTGGTTACAGAAGGCAAGGCAAGGCAGTTTCATCAGCATGTTTTGATGGCTGGTTAGAGCCAGATGGACCGCTGTCCACTTTTTTCTTTAGCCTTTCCATTCTTTTCTCAATTGTTTTTTGAAGAAAGGACTTACATATGGTACAGTCTGCTGAAAAATGTTCAGATCCCAAGCAGACTAAACATAAATCGTGTTTTTCAGCTTTTGCAAACACTTCCCCACACTTGATACAATTTTTAAAACCTGGGGGACCAGTCTTTTTCTTCGGTTTTTCTTGTAATTCCATTTCCAAGAGAATATCGGTTCAAAAGAACTGACCGCACAGATCCATAAAATACAGATAACAAATTCAAAATTTACAGAAATTATACTAAAATAATGCTAAACTACAGTGAAATATGCCAAAATTAACTAAGAAAACCCCAGTTCCTTAGCGGTTATACCGAACCATGAGGAACCGAGAAAAAATACAATTTTAACCGTAAACTAAATAAAATTAACTTTAAAATGTAATAGAACTAAATTAGGCAATGAACGAAGGCAGCAGTTTAAATATAGGCTGCAATATACGTATTTAAACTGGAATCAGCACAAACAGTCAAGAGGAAGATCTCCAGGTGTCTGACTTGTCAGGCAGAGTGAGAAATCTGAGACGTTGATGGAACGTTGCAATAGATAAGGGCAGCAGTTTGAATATGTGTCTCGAGCAATGATAGGTTCTATCATTTGCGTATAGTTCCATTTCTCTCTGGGCAGTTCTACTTAGGAGGCAGACTGCATACAGTTTTGAATATAGAAGAATACGTGGGGTTAGAATATAATTTACATTGTAGGTTGGAGGCACGAGGCATTAGCCAAGTGCCCTTCAACCAAGGGATGGGGAAGTGTAGTAATTATCCAGTAACCACAAGCCATGAGATATGTTACTGCATTTATAAAATGGTGCCAAAATAATAGCAGCACAAGACTAAATAAATCTTTAAATTTAGAATATATAAATTTTCATCAAGTCATATCTTTTTTGAGGACATCTTCCTCCACTGAACCACATACTGGAACTGTAAGCAGTCGATGTCAGGACCACTCAGAAATTTTTGCTAGCTGGAGCTGCCCACATCAATGTACCTCATTGATGCCTCTATAACATGTGTCCCCCCAGTATGCCTCAGTTCTTTCTCCCACCATCAACCGCTCCTGGGTCCACTGCTGCTGAAGAATGCCATCAGACTTTGCAAGTATCACTAATGCTGCTACTTCTTGGTTTGTTATATTAAAACTTTCATGCTGCCACCAAAAGAAAAGGAACTGTTCTTCTGTTATTGATATTTGCATCAACATGAAGATCTGTAAAGCTTCTAACTACTCAGTGTGAATTAGCTGCCTAGGCCTCGCTCACAATGATAAGGCCTGCAGCATTTGCCGGGATTTAACCACGTCACCAGGAGACGTTGCAGGAAAGCCTTAGAGTTATACTTAAAAATCAAGGCTATGGAGGAGAAGCAAGGTGCATTGAAAGCGGCTTAACAATTGTCAACCACTCCCTCTTTTCCTGGTTCATCGTCAACCCGCTGTTCTCTGTAGTCAGCAATAACGACATCTGTTGCTGATTCAACCAAAAAGAAGGACAAGTCTGCTAAATTGGTGGACAAACACAACTGCACAGACAAGGGCAAGAGGCACAGAGAAAAGACTGCCTCCCCTGAAAGATCCCACTCTCCTCTGAACAGAGATAGATCACTTGAAAACCCCCCGACTGTCTCTGAGACACCAAGGTCGGGGTCTTGCATGGGCTCTATTCCCCCACTTGGGGACTCACAGCCAATACTGACATCGGGCACTGTTCTGTTGATGGTTTTGTTATTAGCAAACCTGTCAGGCCATCAGCACGTAGCTTCAATATCAAACAATGTCAAAGCTATTTCAAAGGCTTATGCCTTTTCCTCTGTCATCGACGTCATCATCGTCATCATCCCTCCCTGATCTAGAGCCTCAGAGATTTCAAGGGTAGTCTGGACACATCCCTTCTCATGCCCTGCAGTTGCCGCCATCAACTTTGTTGATGATACAGGAATCCCACTGCCCACCATAATGCCGGGCAAGGATCACCCTCCATCAATGGTAAGCCCATCAATGGTCCCTCCTTCTCTCTCTCTCCATTGACTCTTTACCAATGGCCATCGACGAGGAGCTGGAGTACAGTCCAGAATACCTGGAGAAGGAGGATGAAGACATGGAGGAAGGTCTCAATCCCTTAGATACAGTGAATTCCAGTTGTACTTGGTCACTATAGTGATGAGAGTGTAAAGAACACTCTAAGGTCACCTCCTGAGGCTACCTCCTTTCGGGTTTTCCTCAAGCAAGTCCAGTCCAAACTGGGGTTTGATGCAGAGGAGGATTCCTCTAAGAAGAATCTGTATGAGTTCCTAGAATTCCTGATTTCTCTATCATCCTTATCCCTCCAATCCATTCAGCTCTGGAAGATGACACTGTAGCTGTCTGGCACAGGCCTTGTGCCCTGCCTGCAGTTCCAAGGAAGGTGGATAAACAATATTCGGCACCTTCTAGTAAACCATACTATTCCTCTTAACAAGAAACTGATTCAGTAGTAAATACGGCTGCCCATGACGGGTAGAAAGCCCCAAAACACATGACCTCTCTTCCTCCTGGTAAGGAGTCAAGAAACTTGATGTCATGAGGGAAAAGAAAATTTGCTTAGGCATCTTTGTCATCTCTTGAAGTAAGAATTGCCAGTTACCTGGCACACTGTATGTGACTAAATACCAAAATTGCCTATGGACGTTTATGGCCATCATGGCTGGAAAGCTGCCTGAAGGCCCCAATTAAGATAATGGTCCAGCAAACAGTTGCTAATGGCCTGGACACTGGCAAGTACCTATTACGATGTGCCTGTAATGCCTCAGATATGGCTACTCCTGGCATTTGCTTGCACCATTACCCCTGGTTGTGTGTCACTGGCTTTGCCTCTGATGTCCAACAGTCAATTCTAAATGCTCCCTTTAGAGAAAAGTGGCTTTTTGGCACTAACATTGTCAGCCCTGCAGGACCTTCAGATATCCAAAATGACCCTGAGGTATCTGCACACACACTGAATCCTAAGGCACGGGGTAGGGGCTGGGGCTCTTTTTGCAGGCCCTATGCCAGTCCAGGCAGGGGTTACTCCAAGGGTCCCAGTGATGGCTCTAAGCAACCCCAGGCCTCCCGACTCAAGCCATTCTGACTCTTAGTGCCCACATCAGGCTCACCAAAGGAGCAGGTATCAGTAGCATTCCCAACACCTCTGGCACTTTCTAACTCCCCTCCTCTTCTTCTGGCCTCAGTGCCCTTGGGATGACTAGTGGGAGGATGAATCTCCCTCTTACTACCAGTGTGGAGGAAGATCACTACCGATGCTTGGGTGCTGGAGGTAGTTCAACGAGGACACGCCTTAGTGCTCCTCTCTTGTCATTTCAATGCACCCTCCCTTACCCAACTGTAACCCTCTGGGACATCTTGCCCTCCTGCTAGATGAGGTTCAAATCCTCCTCTGCAATAGGGCCACAGAGCCCGTTCTAGTTGTGGAAATGAACTTGGGCTATTATTCCTTGTACTTCCTGGTACCAAAATGGACTAGTGATTTAAGGTCCGTCCTAGACCTTCGAGTCCTCCATCTGTCTGCAGACTACAAATGGATAATAATGGCCTCTCTGCAGTCCATCCTCCTGAAAGGGGATTGGATGGTTGCTCTGGATATGAAGGATTCCTTCCTCCATATCAGAATCCACAAGTCTCACAGACAGAGCCTTCGATTCATGCTCCAGGGCTTGCATTATCATTTTCATGTCTCCCCCTTTGGTTTGTTGTCTGCAGTGTGTGTATTTACTAAATGCTTTGCAGCAGTTGCAGTCACCCTCCATCAAGAGGGCCTATATGTCTCCCTGTATATCAATGACTAGCTTTTAAAAGCCTCATCGAGGCCGGCCCAGTGGCACAGAGGGCTGAGGTGCTGGACGCCTTACCTCATGTCGCACCGGTGACCCAGGTTTAAGAATGGACTCGGGTTATCGGACAGCCGGCATGAAGGGGAGGAAGGGCAGCTTTGCTTTCCTGGGAGGCTGTCATGCCCCCCCCCCGTAGTTCTGCTGCCATCAGGTGGAGCTCTAATGGTCAGCGTAGGTGGGAGGGGGTGGCAAGTAGAGGGAGGCCAGTAACGCCACGTGCGTGTGCCTCCTCATTGAGGGATGCCATAGTGTAAACCCTGTTTCAATCCAGACAACTATTAAAATTGCTGGGTGTTCTGGTAATGATCCGAAGTCAGTTCTCACTTCATGCCAATGTCTTCAGTATATAGGAACAATCTTGGACGTGGGTTTGGGTTGGGCTTTCTTTACCTTGAACCTTGCTACAGTGCTGGTTGCCCAGGCTCAACTGGTCTCTTCCAGTCATTCTGACTGTCCCAGTGGCACATCTGCACATGAGGATTCCACATTGGTTCCTCCTTGCCCAGTGGGCTCAGCATTCTGACAAGCTGGAGTGTCTCATAGCAGTGACCCCTCCACTCCGTTGCTCCAACCTTGAGATAGGATCCCCTTTTCTCTGTCGATCCCCTCTCCTGGTGATGATGATGGATGCCTCAGGTTCAGGCACCCATCTGAGCTCCTTCCAGAGTCAGTGCCAAAGGTTCCCCTCAGATATGGTTCTGCACAGCAGTGCTCTGGAGTGGAGGGCTGTTCTGTTTGGCCTACAGGCCTTCACCACCCTCCTTCCTGGTTGTCAGCTGTTGATCCATAAAGACAACATTTTGGTGATGTATGACATCAACTCTCAAGGTGGACTTCACTCATATCCTCTCTGCAGAGTGATAACAAGAGTCTGGCACTGGGCCATGGAACATAACATGTTCTTCTTGGCCGTCTTCCTGCCCATCACCCCAGCACCCCTGCATATCATCTCAGTTGGTCCCAGGCGCCTACCACAAATAGAAGCTCTGGACTCTGTGGTGGGTGACCTCTTTCTAAAATGAAGTCACTCAGACATAGAACTTTTTGTGTGTCCATGCAGTGCAAAACTGCCATGTTTCTGCTCGCTTGCTCAAGGGCCTGGAGTTTTTTGGCGAGACGCGTTATCCCTCTCTTGGAAAGGGGAGGTTCATGTACGCCTTTCCCCATTCCCTCTCATACAGAGGGTTCTGGTCAAGTTGAGGGCTGAGATGGCCACCCTGACTCTGGTGTTCCTGTACTGGCCCAGACAAATTTGGTTCCCTCTGTTGCAGCAATTGGCAGTGGGAGCCCCTGTACCATTCCCTCTGTAGGCAGGACTTCTTTCACAGGATCAGGGTGCTTTGGTGCATCCTGATCGTCAATCCCTGCACCTTCACACCTGAGCCTGGGGATGTAGAGCTCTCCCACTTTGTGGTTTCCCCAGTGGCTGTAGAGTTCTTTTGATGGCTCAGAAGCCATCTAAGTGGTAGACCTATTTGCAATAAATGGAAATGTTTTACAGTCTGTAGCACTGCCCATCAACTGTACCCCTTTATGTTTCCAGTCAGTCTAGTGCTGGGCTCCTCTTGTCCCTTACAGATTGAGTCTCTGGTATTCTTCCATTAAGATCCACTTGGCTGCAGTGTCGGTTTTTCATGCCGTCACTGACAGCGAGATGGTGGCCCAGCTTGAGGTTTCCCACAAGTTCCTCAGAGGTATTCTATTTCTTCAGCGCCCAATCTATGATCCGGTTCCTGTGTGGGAGTTTAATTTGGCTAAGATCCTTACTTCACCTCCTTCCAAGCCTGCTACTGCTTGTGCGCTGCACTTCCTCTCTTGAAAGACACTGTTCCTAGTTGCCGTGACGTCTGCTCAATGCATACCTGAACTGCAGGCTCTGGTTGCAGATCCTCCTTTTATGAATATTCACAAGGATAGAGTTACATTGCGCACCAGTCCACATTTTCTGTTGAAGATCATGTCTGAATGAACACTAAATCAGACCATTGACCTTCCTGTTTATTTCTTGACTCCCACAGATAGAGGGGGATGTCGCCTACATACACCAGACATCCGTAGGATGCTGTGTTGTTGCTTGCATCATGCTGAGGATTGTTGAAAATCCTCTTAGCTATTTGTGACTTTCACTCATAGAATAGTGGGCTCTTCCATTACAAAGCAGGGCCTTTCCAAATGGTTAGCCTTCTGTATTTCTTTCTGTTATTAAAAGTGGAGTAAGCAGCTTCCCAGTCCTGTCCACAGTCACTCCATACATGGGGTTGCTACCTCTGTAGCCTGTTTTCACAATGTATCCGTTGCTGATATATGTGCTTGTGCCTCTTGGAGTAGTGTTCAAACATTTACTAAACATTACAGTCTGGACTTCTTCTTCTCTTAGACGTGCTGGCCTTGGCCTTACTGTCCTTCAAGGCCTCCTTACTCAGGGTCCTTAGACCCTTCTTTTCTCCCTCGGTGCTTTGGTACTGCTTGGGAATTATTCCATGATGTGGCTCAATGGAGGGAGATGTCCTTGAAGATGGAATACTTACTGTAACAGTAGATCTTCAAGAGAATCTCAACTGAGCCACTGCTCTCCCCCCCCCCCCTTGTCAGGTGACGGGTTGTTATCCTGCCTGCTGTCACATTCTGGTTCTCCTCATATGAGTTGAAGGTCTTGGTGCAGAGATCCCTTTCCTCCCCACTGCTGTAGATGAGCGGCACCTCAATGAAAGCCAGTGAGAGTGCTTCCTGTTTAAGACCCTCCCCCAGCTCCTGAAAACTCCCCCTGCACTATCCCAGCCCCGTCTCTAGCCAGGTCATTAGTCCCCAAGTGGACAATGACATCCAGCTCTGCCTCCTGTTCTGCTGCCCTAGCAAGCCTCTGGATCCACTTCCCTTCGGGCCATGGCACCATGGAGGCACCTAACCTCCATCTCCCTGCCTTTCCTATTCCCAAATCTATCCCCCTCATAATTGAATCCTCCACCAGAAGTTGCTTCCTCCTCCTCTTGGATTCTGTTCCTCCCTCCTTGGAGTCTGCACTCTGGAGAACCTCCGCATCCTCCCTGGCCACTACCATGGGTGCTTCCTCTTCCTCCTGGTAGTACTGCCTTGCCAGAGCAGCATAGGAATTTTGTAGTGGTACTGGTTGAATAATGTGCCTCTAGCCCACCACTCCCACTCTTCCAGAGCCCACCACAGGCCAGCCGTTCCTCCTCCCTGGCATCCTCTGGGGTAGTGGTGGCAGATTTCATGGCCCCTGGGTGAAGGGAGAGGTCCCCTAAATCCTAGCTAACTCGGCCTGGAATCTAGTGACCTCTTCCCTCAAACCAGAGAGTTGCACACAGATGGGTCAGTAGTGCAGTCTCCAGAAGGTCTCTCTGAAAACTGCCGCCCCACAGCCACTGCGTTGCACCATTCCTAGCATTCCCAACTTCTATACTCCCTGTGTTACCTGGAAATACTTGTGTACCTGTACCCATGATATGATGTTCTTAGCTTCCCCTTTTTTGTGTGTTGCTAAGAAGCATTGTGACCAATGACAACTTAAATTTGATCACGCAGTTGCTTTTCTCTGCAGTGTTATGGAATGCATATGCAGATACCTCTCACCTGTCAACTCTGGACAGTAAGAATATTTATTCTCTTAAGAAGTCAACTTAGCTAGGTCTTCTCCTCTACTTTTCATTTACCTGGGCCATTTTCTGACCTCTCATTTGTTTAACTTGTTTTGCCTTCCTAGCCATCGGATCTGTCAGCCTTGTGTTTTTCTTTAGGGTAGTAGGGTCAGTCTCACTATGATTTGTTTTGAATCTGGATTAAAAGGTTGAGGGTTGAGAAAGACAGAGGCGGGATGCCGCCCTCCATGTCTAAAAGAAACAAAGTGAAATACACACTCTTTGAAATCTACCTATCTTCATATCCTGTGTCCTGTTTTAGACTTCTATCTAGTTTCTGAGGTGGCCACTCAGAAACAATCTCCCTTTCTTTGGCATTTTTCTTCTGTCATCCCTTTTCCTTGCCTTTTCGCATTCTAGCCTCTAATTTTTCTTTTCCATGCAAAGTGATGTTTGTCTCAGACTCTCTGTATAGCTGTCCCTATATGAGAAGTCAGCAGTAAAAGTCTCTTGAGCACATAATGTATCTGTGAAATCAGCAGTAAAATTATGTGCAAATAAGGCTCTTTACTGGTGAGTTCCTTTTTGAAGAACAGGCAAACCTTAGTAAATGTAAGGGGTGGATCACATGATCACTGGAACACATTATAAAATGCCCTTGTGGCATGAGAAGAAAATCTGGAGTTTGAGTTCACAATTGGAAGAAGTACACGGAGGTGTTCTGGTGAACTGTGTACTCAGAGCTATGAGCGCAACTTAAGGAAGGAAGATGCTGGCAAGATCATCTAAGAATCAGTCTTCAGCATTTGAGTCATGATTGGTCCAGGGCCAGAGGCACTAGGACCCTGCAGGAGCAAATGTTTTGCAGGAGGGAGCTGACGTGTGGGTACTGATGGTGCCTGTGCACCCAATATGGTGCTGCACACACTAGCTAATACTGTAGAACTAGAAAATTTCACTGGAAAAATATTTTCCCTGTATTCGCGGGTGAGACTCTTTCCATGACAACATTTTTACAATAAAAATTATCTGACATATGCCGTTTCATCAAATATAGTACAGTTTCCCTGTATCTTGGCTCAGACCTCAAACTCAAATGAACTCAAAAGTTAAAAGCAGGGCATAGGGAGGTTTAGTAAGTAGGCTTGAACTCAAACGCTAGAGGTAAAATTAATGAAATGAAGAAACAAACTGGAGCGGACAATAAGCTGAGCACAGAGTTGACTTCCTGGTTCGCTGATCGGTGTGTCAGCTGGCTTGTGGTAATTCACTCACTCACTCACTCACACTCCTGCGTTTCTGTATCTCACCCATCCTCATCCTACCTAACCCTACTCACAAACACCCCACAAGAGAGAATAAATGTAGAAAGCAAGAAACTGTTGACTGTAGTCAGCGTTTGTTTCTCCCCCGGGACCATATGGTCATGAACAGCAGAGTTCCCGACCCTGATCCTTGGAAAACATACCATATAGATGAATCTAATGTGCCTTATTCCTCCTAAAAAAACACACAAAAACTATCAGTCTGGTAAACGTAAAACTGAAAGCTGAAAGGAAAAAAAAAATGCTGATTGCGGACAGCAGTTATACAGCACCCCAGTACACAGCTAATTCATTTTCTCATTCTCTCTCTCTTTCCCTTAGACTCCTTTTGTCTCATACTGCACCAGTCAGTATCTTGCTCTGTCTCCATGCCAAACCACACTTCAGGAAGAACAGATTGTAACAGTGACTAGTCAGTGTTTAAAAGGCATACATTATTAAAACAGCTGATGGTCAGGTAGCGCAAATATTTATTTGCACTAATATGCCGAGAGACTCAGTCGCACAAAATAAACTTTGAGTGAAATTTTCTAGTTCTATAGTAACCGTCGATGGTTCCCTCTCACACCTCAGTTCTGTTCTTCCCACCACTGAGTGCACACCGTGGGAGCAACAGCACCTCAGTTCATTGGCCATCGTCACTGCTATTTAAATTGCATCACCACTGCAGGTTCCCTGTTCGCAGTGCCGCTTGTCTTCTTTTTTATTTTCTGTGATGCTGAAACCCAAGAATGGAAAGAAGGGGACAAAGAAATTGAGGAAACACCATCAGCCCCCATCATGCATTGTTGCCCCTGTGAGAAACCCATCACAGCAAAAGATTGGCATCAACGTTGCTGGACCTGCCTTGGCTCCTCTCATGACATAGATGTGTGCGATGCCTGCTTCTACATGGACTGCCATACCTTGGACATCCAAACGATCAAGTGGGGTTGCCCGATCCCCACTTTTGGAGGCAGGCACTGCACATGTGAAGCCAAGACACAGTCTCTGGTCCCTTCTCCAGGTCCTCTGGTGTTGAGGAAGCACAGGGTCCTCATCAATCTCGCCACGCTGAAACATCGGAGACCATTGGGTATGTCTAGTGGACAGCTGGTCTTCTGAACAGCTGGCTGTGCACCCCCCAGTCTGTCTGGCCTTGACAGCAGATGTCCCTGGTGGTGAGGCCAAAGCTATAAGCTCAGTCTACACTGGTGGACACCACGGTGTCATGACCTGCTGCCGCCCTGGCTTCTGACACCATTAATGGTGCTGGTGAACAGAGTTGCTGACTTTGACATCAGGTCCACTCCTGATACCGTTCACGATGTCGGGAGAGGGACCGGCACCGAGGCTATGCTGCACCAGATTGCCGAGGTGGTGGTGTTGGTCTCTCCCCTGAGCAGTCCTAGTGGCTCATGGGGGTGGGGATGACATCTCCCCCCTCGGTAATGGGTGTGACACCAGCCTTGATGTTGATCCTGGGCCTGACACCAGGCACAATGCCAGTGTCACCACAGTGCTGTCCCCAGTCCAGGTGCCATGCACTGGGCTAGCTCCCAACACTGCTCACAGTACAGGGAGTGGGGATTGTCCCAGGGTTAGTGTCGAACCCAGCATCACTCCTGGCACCAAGGGGGACACTGGCTGTGGCACCTCAGGGGAACCTTCTTCTTCTTTTTTTCTTTTTTGTACTTGCTATTTATCTTCCCCTGCTTCTCGGAGCCCCGTACCATCGGGAGTCACCTAACGTCTCTGCTCCTCTCTCCACCTACCTGAGCCTGTGGGTGAACCCCCATGGAGCCGTTGCTATACCCCCAGGCAGGTACGAGGTGGGGCCCATACACCCTGAAGTCTTCCTTGTTGTCGTTGGGCACCCAGACAGGGCAGGCAGGAGTTATGGGGTCTGCACCAGGCGCTCCATCTCCCTGGCACTCTGAGAGCTGATTTTCCCTGTTTTGGGGGTGTGTGACATGTGCCCAGATGTCAAGGCACAACCGCCGACATCCATCATGCCCCAACCCTTCGGAATGGCTCCAACACTTCCTGTGCCTCCGGCCTCCACCAGAGGCCAGCCAAGCACCAAGCCTCAACCCCCCCTCACTCCCCAGAGAAGGCAAGCAGGCATCCAGATGCTCGAGCCTCCTTCCCCCCCCGGACGGTCCTTCATCTCCTGGATGCGGTCATGAACTCGGGTCAACAGCGTCGCAAGCGGTAGTGCTACCGCTGTGCCAGCAGGTCAGCCTGGAACCCACTTCTAAGTCAGTCTGTGACTCTAGACCTGGTGTTGGAGTCTGTACTGACTCAGGGCCAGAGGACTGCCGGCAGGTGGAGTTCTGTCCAGACCCATGTACCGAGCCTGCCATCAGTGAGGACCAGAGCTGCCCCAAGGAGATTGTGCAGCTCTGCTCTCCTCACCTGGAAGGGATCCCCCCATTGGCACTGACATGGTCGTTCATCTTCTGTAGGTCAACCTTGTTCTGGCGGTCCTGCCAGGCCCTCCCCTCAAGCTAGGTCACCTGAGCATTCCCGTAGCCCAGTCATAGCCCTGGAGCCCCTGGCTCCCTCTTCCCTCTTGGGCCTTTGCCACCCCTTCCTGAATTACCAGGGATCATGGGCCGTCTGTGGCCAGTCATCTGGAGTGAACATGGAGGGGCGGCTGGTGCTTTGTACCAATACTGTAGACATGCCAACTGGGTTCAATTTCAGTCTAGCCCCTGGCAGCCCCACTTCTGCATCCAGTGCCTCCTCTCCTTCAGCATCCTCCTCTAAGGACTTGGATTCATCCCTGCATATGTCCTCAGCCTCTGAGTACTCCCTGTACCAGAGATTCATGGTGGACATGTTGTAGGCACCATTTCTAGTCCCAGTACTGTGTCCTTGCATTTGGGACTCCTAGGTGATTTCGGCAGTGCAAATTCTATCATCTCTCCCTGGCCTAGAGCCTTTGAGTAGAGTTCAAGGGTAGTCAAGAGACATCCCCTCTCATGCTGTCTAGCCCCCCCAAGGGACATCCAGCTAAGGTATTGTGCACCCGTGGATTCTGCAGGAGCAGTGCCTCATCCCTCCTCAGGGACTGAGGTTCTGCAGACCCCATCAACATCTCTACGCCCAGTGCATGACTGACCTCCTGAGACTGACTCTGCTTAGGCAGATACCCAAGGATGAAAGGTGCTTAACTTGGCTTGCACCACAATATGCACTGTGGCACATCAAGTAGCCTAAAACAGGTGCCTGTGGGTGCAGCTATGTCAGCTCTTAGCGGCCATGTCACACACACGGTTAGTCAGCAAGCCATCTGCCTTTCTGCCAAGGGCCGGGAGTTGGCAAGGCACCAGACAAGGGCATTGAATAATGTCAGTGAGGTGGCCTGTAGGCTGATGGGAACTGCAGTCTGCATCTGGCAGATGGCATGACTTTGCCTTTCATAACTGGCATCTTTGGCTCTGAGAAAGGTTCTTAACTCTCCATTCCATGGGGTTCATTTCTTCTACCACAGAATTGGACGAGAGCTACTTGGGTGTCTCCATGCTTCTAGACCACAGGACCCCCCCATGACTTTGACCAGTCTTGGGTTTCACTAGGCTCGTAAGGAGCCTCTGCCCTCAGGTGTTCTCCCCTATGCAGAGGGCTGAGGGTAATTCTACATTCATAGTGAGCCAGCTTCTCCCTATGTTGAGAAGCTTGGTCCATAGACCCATCAATACGAATCAATGGTAAAGACTGATTCTTGAAAGATATGAAAATTATGTACTTAACATAATTGTTGATCTTCCAGTATATCTTCAACACTGAGTCTACCCAGAGGCAAACACATTGGCTATCATATGTGTATAAATTTGCTCAGCAAAAACTCCCCCTTAGAAACATAGAAACATAGACTTTGATGGCAGATAAGGACCGCTAGGCCCATCTAGTCTGCCCATTTCCCTACCTACAGGATAGGCCGCAGATCCTAGTTAACCAACAGCCTATTTCTTCCTACCCCCCACAAGAATTGCCTTATGTCTGTCCCATGCATTCTTGAATTCTCCCACAGTTTAGACCCCACAACCTCCTCAGGAAGGCTGTTCCATGCATCCACTACCCTCTCTGTGAAATAATACTTCCTCACATTGCCCTGAACAGCCCTCCTTCTATCTTTAAATTGTGTCCCTTGTTCTTGCAAGTCTCTTTTCTGAAAGATGCTACCCTCTTGGACTTTGTTGATTCCACTGAGGTACTTAAAAGTTTCTATCATGTCCCCCCTCTCCTTCTTTCCTCAGGGTATACATATTAAGCTCCTTTAGTCTCTCCTCATCTGGCTTCTCTTGCAGACCCTGCCATTTTAGTGCCCTCCTCTGACTGCCTCTATCCTGTCTATGTCCTTGCGGAGATGGGGTCTCCAGAACTGGACACAGTACTCCAGATGGGGTCTCACCAACTGTCTGTACAGAGGGATAACAACTTCCTGTTTTCTGCTGATTATGCCTCTCCCTATACATCCCAGTATACCCCCGGCCCTCCCTACTGCCTTCTCACATTGCTTGCTAACCTTAAGGTCATCTGATATGATTACCCCCAGGACATCTGTTCCATGTAAATTATTAGAAAAAATTATTAAATTAAAATTAGAGAACGAAATGACAACTTTAAAGATTAATGATGTTTACCAACATGGATTCAAAACAGGTTATTCATGCACCACAAATTTAATATCATTCTATAATTACATTAGTCATAATTTAGATTGTAATATTCCAATGGACGTCATTCTTCTAGATTACAGCAAGGCGTTCGATAAAGTCTCACATACTATAATAATAAATAAACTTATTACTTTGGGAATTTCAAATCCATTAATCTCTTGGATAAACCAGTGGTTAAGTGAGAGAACCCAATGTGTGAGAGTAAATGATGTCCTTTCTGATGACAGAGATGTGACCAGCGGGGTGCCGCAGGGTTCGGTGCTTGGACCAACCCTGTTTAACATATTCATAAGTGATATGACTATCTCTCCTAGTAATACAATAGTAAAGTTTGCAGACGACACCAAACTTGGAGGGATGGCCATAAATCACAGTAACAAAATCGGGCTCCAAGAAGATCTGATGGCTATAGAAAAATGGGCATTAACAAATAAAATGTACTTCAACTTATCTAAATGTGCAGTAATACATTTTGGAAAAAATAATCCGGCCCAAATTACTACTTAAATAATACTGTTATTAGAACTTCATCAGCTGAGAAAGATCTAGGGATAATAATTAATGACAAATTAACTCCATCAACTCATTGCACTAAAATAGCAACCCAAACAAATGCATTATTACGTAGAATTTCAAAAACATTTATTACTAGATCTGAATCTTGCTTATTATCCCTCTATAGATCTCATATAAGGCCCCATCTGGACTATGGTTCTCCATTTTGGAATCCCTACCTGAAATCAGACATAAATAAAATAGAACAAGTCCAACGTAGAGCCACAAAGCAACTACCGCACTTAAAAAATCTAGACTATTGTTCTCGATTACACAAAACAGGATTATACACACTTAGCAGAGACGCAGTTGAGGATTTATTACAATTATTCAAAATTCTCGGCAATCAAGAACAAATGAGATCATGTGGTATTAAATTTTCCACTAGAAAAATAGTAGCTAGACTACATAATAAACAAATAGAAGTAGTAAGGGTTAATAGTAACAAAAGATTTAATTATTTCACAGTTAGAACACCTAGACTGTGGAACAAACTACCGCAAGAGATAGTTGACTCTACAAACATTACAATTTTTAAAAATAAACTAGATATATGGATGTCTGAGCAAAGATTGGGTTAATGTTCCACGTATATGGAGGACAATCCTGATGGGCAATCCACCTTCTTTTGTCCGGAAATACCAAAGTACCAAATTACACATGCCCACCCACCATTCCCAGCTCAGGTAAGGGCCAGGGCCTCTGGAAGCTCACCCTATGTGTACTGGCAGAACTGTGTTTTGGCTATCAATCTCCTCTGCCCTGGCCCTTATTAGACAGGTGTACCAGCCTAATCTTTCGATTTACGATGAAGAGATTGGCATCTCTGCAGATTCCTGTGTAGATAGATCTCACCTTTCAGAATTTGCTTGTTACCCCTGAGAAAATTGGTGGATGGCTCCACGGGGGGCCTATTTCAGATTTTGGACATAGTGGGCCCTCCGAGCCCCATAGCTCGGCCTAGGAATGCCCAATTTACAATTCCAAAGTGTCATTTTCTACATTTATTGTCATGCCAAGTTGGATGGAACAACTTAGAAAATCCAAAATGGCCACCAAAATCAAATATGGCCACCATATCGCTAGTAAATACTTGATTCGCTAATAATGTCCAAATCCCTAGCTTCCAAGGTACCAATTATCAATGATTCATGAACATCAATATATTGAACATTTATTCATGAACATTTATGACATCTATATATTGCTTTGAGGCTCCATGTTAGACACAGGACCAAATGCACACATTAATACTACATAAAACAATTAAATTCACAAGGCAATTTACTAATAAAATAGTTTGAAGTATGTATAGTAATGCTTAAAATCTAAATGTTGTATGTGCTGATTTGTTGTTTATAATTAAATCCTTTTATCAATGATTTGACCCAACATTATGAATATTTTGGGTCAGCAGTAGACCTTGGTTGTAATGTCCAGTTTTAAAGTCATTATATTGGAGTCCACTCTGGATCTGAACTGTGACATTCATTCCCGAAGCTTAAAGATTCATCCGCAGAAGTTTGTTCATTGGCTGCTGATGTGTCCTTTTCAGTGTCATCATCTCCTGTGCAATCTGTCATTGGCACTGTGGTTGAAGGTTTTTGTTTGGTCTTCTTTGTGTGTCTTTGAGGTGTTGACTCATCGTCTGCCTCATCTCCGTCAGCTGCACATTGTCGGCCGGATAACCTTCTGTCCTTTCTTCTATGATGTAGGATGTCAGGTAACTGAAACCCAGTGAACCACACAGGTTTCAGCATTTCATCTACTCATTTCCATCCTGACAAACAAGGGACAACTTTTGGGGTTTCCAGCTCTGTGCAGTGGCACCAATAGTAGGCTACGAGATTTGCTCCCTTTATGTGCTGACATAGGCTCACTGGGTCTGTTAGAATTGTTTGCATAGTCTTCACTTTCAGGTTATTGTATTGCCTTACTCTTGTGTCTTCCAGATCCTCTCCTCCTATACCATTGTACATGCAGTGTTGAATGAAGGTCTTGATGTTTTGTTCAGTGTCTTGTGAAGCATATGTGCTTTCCCCAAGCCCTGAAAGGAAATGTATTCTTTCTTTGAACCTGTGCAAACATTGAAAGATTAATTTCTTTGATACCTTGTAGAAGTAACTCGCTGCATCGCATCCAGAGACAGCGTGGTATGCTGGCAAACAGACTTGCAGCGTGTCCAATGTAATTGTATATAGATCGAATGTTTACAAATATGTTGGGGTCAATTTGGAGCATCCATGGTGAATCTGGAAGGGTCTTTGTGAAAGTGTAAACCATCAGGACGAGGATGTCTGTATCTTTGGCTCGGATGACAACTGGGCCTTTCGCAGGAGCACAATGCAACACTATCCTCATATCTGCCTCCTTATGGTTGCAGGAAAACAGGAATTCTTCTGAATCTGGGTGTATATAGTATACGTGCTTCTGCCATTGCTGATAGGAAGTGGGTATCAAAAAGTTTCTTCTGACATCCTCTTGTCTAACATATTCACTGAAGTGCTGTATGAGATCTGTTTTGTTGTCGTTGTTGTGAAGGTACTGCCGATACACCTTTCCCTTCGGCATCTCTTGTGAATCTGATCCCATGTGAAGTCACATTCCTCCTGTTCCTACCGCTCGCTCAGCTTGTTCTTGCTGTTTCACTGAGGACTCCTGATTATCCTTATAATTATCAAAAAGGATGATGACTTCTGCTGGGTTTGCTGTAGATGGAGGTGTGAATGCAACAAGAAGTGCTTTCCAAAAGTTGTCCCATGTACGCTGTACAGGAAATGCTCTGACCATCACCATGGCGTCGTATATGTACACTAAGCGTAACGGAGGAGGGGAAGAATTTTGAGCTTCTGCTTCATCGATGAGATAATTTCTTAAGACATGTTTGATAATAGGTTTGTAGAGGTTTCCATCCAGAGTTGCTATTGCAAGAGGATATGTTGTAAGCAGATGGGAAAATGCATCTTTCTTGTCGCGGCACTTTGCAACAATGATACTGAGAGCCTGACGGTCTTCTTTCAAGACTGATTCCACTTTGGGTTTCTTTTTTTTTTCTTGTCCAGTCCCATGGAAA
The DNA here is from genome assembly GCA_016271365.2 of Neoceratodus forsteri. NCBI lineage: Eukaryota > Metazoa > Chordata > Ceratodontiformes > Ceratodontidae > Neoceratodus > Neoceratodus forsteri. The sequence continues at coordinate 1,540,771,438 of CM057456.1, read as the reverse complement.
TTGTGCTGCATTTAATGGGCTCAAAGAAACCAACTTTTCTTGATAGGAGTCAGTCGTTAATAAAGGCACTCAACTTAACTTCCCCTGTAGCCCCTGCCTTCAAAAGGCCCTCTACTATTGCCGGCGGTATTTCAATGCCTGTTGCAGTGTGCCGTGCTACACCCTGACATGGATCTGGATATGCATGCAGTTTCTTCAGTAGCTCTTTCACGTGACCGTCATGTTTCTTCATGGCGCCATGTGTCAACTCATTGTGTGCGGCCCATGTTTTCAGAAGCATCTTCTCCTTCAGCGATAAATGAATTTTAGCGAGCTTGTGGGAATTCAAAACAAAGTCGTGAGCAGCTTCCTCAGACATACTGTAACTGCCTCTCATAGGTCCACCCCTCATCTTGACCTCTTTGTTGATTGAGACTTCAGTCACTTGGTCACCAGGTATAATGGAGAACACCTCATCGGACAGACTAGCCCTAATGCCATATTCCTGCAGTTCATTGTATGCATTCTCACTGATGGTTTTCAGATTGATGAGGTCTACATGATGCCACATCAAATACCGAGAGTAGTTTCAATGGTTGAATGCAAACAGTAAAGGTAGAATATCTCGTTGAGCCTGCAGATGCAAGTTCAGATTCTTGTCTCTGTATGTGGTGACCTGGGCGAGATGAGAGCTGGTGTCACCAATGTAGCCCGTCACCCACTGTCCCATGGTACCAGAGGTTTCCAGCATTCGTGACTGCACTTCAGGGAAAAATTCATCCAAGAGGACAAGATTCAGGGATTCTGCTGATACAGATCTTCTCATGTTGATGAGCTTTTCTCATAGTCTGTCAGTTAGTGAGCCATGAATCTTGGATCCCATGAATTGTAAGAGCCTCGAGGGACTGTTTATGTAACCGCATCAATCTAGAATAGTGGCGTTCATCCAAGGCCTGGTCAACAGATCCATCCGCTATTATCCCTGCCTGAACCCACCAGTCACGAAGTCCCATAGCACTGTATTGCTTGTAGAGGATCTTCTGCCTCACCAACAGTTCATGAAATCCTCCCATTAAATGAACCACTTTTGTATATTTTTCTTCTTTCCACATTATTTGTGCAATCTTGTAGAAAACTGCATGATCGCTATGGCTGAAGATGTAATCAATTTATAGGTCATCCATAAGATTCATGAAAAAGTCAAGGTAATATTTGCAAACTGCATCATCTGGTTCACGTGGTATAATGGGCAGGAAATCAGTTTCGGGATTTGAAGGTAGTGACTGATGTTGCTTTTTTATTGAAAGCTGTCCATGATCCTAGGACTGGAAGAGATTCATCTTCTCTGGAAGATTCTATGTTTGCCAGAACCCAAATACAATCTTTGCTCAAATGAAGATCAAGCTCGATCCTTCTTTCATCTTCATCGTAGGATGGGACGATCAGTGGGGGTTTTCTCTTTCCTGTTTTATAATCCCCATAGTCAATAGGTTCTGAGCTCTCAAAGGTTTCCCCAACTTCTCTTGCTGAGCTGCTTGGAATGTTCTGTTCTTGTACTGGAAAATCACAGATGACAGTAGGATGCAAAATTCGGGGTATGTAAAATTGTTGAGTTAGTGTCATTTTTTTTTTAATTATTTTTATTTATTTATTAAACTCTAGGATTACAAGTACCTTTGAGAAGAAACTGTTCATTTACAAAGGTTCCATGTCAAGATGTGTTGTTGAGACTCCTGTTAATGTCTGTTGCTTTTTCTAAAAAAACAACAAATGTGGGGCTCTCACAACATCTTAGAGTGTCCAGTGTGGTGCTATTAGCAAATAACTAAAATGCAATGGGGGGGAGGTTTCAACCACCCACGCTAATGCACGAGACCAGAGAAGCACTGCAATGCTTAAATGTAAAATACAGAAACGCTTACCATTTGTAGCAAAATTCTGTTTAATGTATCAAAAGTGCTCAACCATTGTACCACAAGTAGTGCAGAACTTATATCCAAGATCGATAAATAAATTAACTGGCTATAAATTAATAATTCTAGGAGCGTGGATATGTTGTTCATCCACACTCTTTGGCATGTCCCTTTCCCCCTTTAAATCTGGCTGGAAGTCTTCAAGCTGCCTTCTCCCACCCACCCGGGTGGTAAATACCTCAGCTCCGGCCCATGACACCAGATCTTCCCTTCCGCTGGAAGATTCTGGTTCCCTTGTGCTACTTCTGCAGTATCGTAGGCCCTGGATACTAATCGACGGTTTTCACCGCAGTCGCTTTCTTTGAAACTCGTACGAGTTTATGATTCCGATCCGAGCACATCGGACATGGTGGACAAGTCGTCCCCTGGGTTTCACCGGTGTCCCTGTGGACAGAAAATGTCACGCACCGCTCCCCACCTCTCATGTGTTTATTGTTTCAGTGTCGTGCACGACACCTCTTTGTGCACCATGTGCTTGTCCTTCCATCCCAATGTTCTGGATGACCACAAGATGCGCCTTACGCTAGGGAGAACGGAGCTTTGCAATCCACCAGTGAAATCGCAGGAGGCAAGGTGGGCGGTTTCCGCGGCTGCAGGATCCACCGAGCAGCTCGATCAGATAGCGGCATTTGAAGAAGAAACTGCCCAAGCCTCGGCCAGCTGAGGTTTTTCATGCCGCTAAACCTTGGTTCTACCTTCACAGGATCCTTTCGGGATCTGTGCCAGTCTCTCCCCACCAGGGGCAAGGTGCCTTTGGGCATGCACTCCTCCCACCCTAGAAAACGGGACAAGGACCCTAAGTCTTCTTCTCGGAGAAGACATTCCTGGGGATGAGAGAGGTCTGAATCCCAGGACCTTGCAGTCTCGGCCTCGGTCGAGATTGCTTCCCCAGCTGCCGGCTTCTCGGACCTTCCATCAGGCCAAGGCACCGAGGCCGAGGAAACGGCCAAACCGGCTGAGATATCTCTCAACTCGATCGAGCCGTTGTCGCCGACCCTGGTCGATGACTCATTGGAGAGGACACCTATCCTTTCCTTCCCCAATGAGGAGACCCAGCCCTTGGGTATCCTGATCGAGGGACAGGAGCCGGAACCTCGGTTTTCACTGACTCCAGCCTCTCCCCATTGAACTAGCCGACCCTGTCGGTCTCGATCAAGGACCAGGACCCCTTTGGTCGAAAAACTAAAATAAAGGTCACAAACACTCTCAGAAGAGGCGTCACCACTGATCCTCATCCTCCTCGGATGAGGAGAGACTTCGACGGAAGCTCCGTCAGTATTATGAGGACCTTATGTGGCAACAGCTAATTCTGACTGATCATAGGCCGGCTCCGCCGGCTACACCGGCCATTACTTGGCCCCATCCTCTTAGGCTGACGCCGACCCCTCTGGAACCAAAGACTTTGGTCCTTCCTCCGGTAGGACTGGCACGCATTCCTGTTCGGCCTGTTCTGGTCTCCCTGCCAATTTTGGTGGAGCCACCGCCTAAGCAGCCTCAGGAAGGGGATCCCTCAAAAGAGGACCAGACAGATACGGGCCTGCCCCGTCGTCTGTCCATCACTGTTGTCCCCGATCGCCCTCTGCGTATTGAAGGGGACGTAGGTGGGAGAGCCTTATATCCCGATTCTTCGGACTTGGATACCACTGGTCTACACTCACACCCCGATGATGAGTTGTCAGTGACAGGCTTGGAGGAAGGTCCTTCCTCTTTCCAGGGCATCCTTCACCTTATTTCAGAGTCAACCTGTATGCCCTTGGAGCCTATCCAAAAGAAGGTGGACTATCCTCTCATGGATATCCTTAAGAGGGGGGATACCCTGACAGAGGCCTTCCCAGTGGCCAAAGCCATTGTTGTCCCGGCCCTTGAGCTATGGCAGTGCCCTGCCTCTTGCCTGGCTCTGTCTGCCCGCATGGCTCACAAGTACACTGTACCCATGGGGTCTTTGGAGGGTTTCACAGAGCATCCCTCGGCCGAGAGCCTTGTGACTGCCTCTGTGTTTCGACACATGGGTAACTTAGTGGATACTGACTGCCCTCTGAACAAGGAGTCCAAGAATATGGACCATTCTGCTTTGAAGGTGTATGCGGCCTCATCCTTGGGCCTTCGTCAGGCCAGCTCGGCCGTGATCATGGCACACTTCTCTCACACCCTCTTGAAGTCACTAGATGAAGTCCACCCTCATCTCCCAGTGGACATGCAGACCACGGTTAAGCAGGTCCATGACCAGGGCTGTGCTGTTGCAAAACAGCAGCTCCAGATGGCCTTGGATATTGGAGATTCCTGTGCCCGCTCACTAGCAGCCGCAGTGGCCACTCGCCGCAGGGCCTGGCTGAGGTTATCCTCTTTCCCAGTTAATACTCAGGACAAGTTAGCTGACGTGCCCTTCCTTGGCACCGATCTCTTCAGTCTGGGAATGGCAAGTCACCTCCAGCGCATAGAGCAATCCAATGCCACCTTGGATGTCACTTCTGCAAAGGGTTCTTTGGGCAAGAACCAGCAGAAGCGCAAGAAGAAGCCTTTTCGGCATTCTTCTCCTGCGGTTAGACAGCCCTCCTTCCAGGGAGGTCAGCAGCACCAGCAGCAACAGCAGGCTCAAGCTTCATGCCCTAGGCCCAAGCAGGGTCCCCAACAGCCCCGTAAAGGAGGTCGAGGTACCGGTCTAGGAGCCTCCTCCTCCTCTAAGCCTGCTCAGTGATGGGTCAGGGGCGGCCACCCCTACACCCGTCACGCCAGTTCTGGGTCCTCCTGTGGGGGGCCTGCTCCGCCACTTTCTTTCTGCCTGGTCCAGTATCACTTTGGACAGGTGGGTCCTGGAAGTGGTCGGTCGGGGACTCCCTCCCTGCCGAGCCCGTGCCCCTCGGGAAGAAAGAATCTCAGTTTACACTCAGTCGGCCCTTCGGGATGACATTGCTCAGCTCCTCCGCAAGGAAGCGGTAGCTGCAGTGCTGGATTCTCCTACAGACCCAGGCTTCATGTCCAGGTACTTCCTGGTGCCCAAGCGGACAGGGGGTTGGTGCCCCATCCTAGATCTCCACGACCTGAATCAATATCTCAGGTCTCGCACCTTTGGGATGGTAACTCTGAATCAGATCATACCATCTCTGGAGCAAAACATGTGGTTCTGTTCACTGGATCCACAGGACACATTTTTCCACGTCCCAATCCATCTGTCCCACCAGTGGTTCCTCTGCTTCAGGGTGGAAGGGACCCTGTACAAGTTCCAAGCCATGCTGTTTGGCCTGTCATCAGCCCCTCGGGTCTTCACCAAGTGCATCGCAGTGGTGGTGGCCCATCTACGGTGTCAAGGGGTTCAGATATACCCCTACCTCGATGATTGGCTCCTGGTGGGTTCCTCCCTGCAGGAGATGGAGAGGTTCAGGGAACTGGCCCTCTGAACCTGTTCCTAATTAGGCCTCCTGATCAATGAGGCCAAGTCGGAACTCATGCCCTCTCAGGTGATGGGCTTTATCGGGGCAGAGCTCGACTCTCGTCAAGCCAGAGCTCAGCTCCCAGTGGACAGGGTGGAGGTTCTTTCCTCCTTTGCCCAATCATTTCTGGTTGGGCACTTGTGCCCTGCCTGGGACTTCCTGTGCCTTCTGGGTTACATGGCATTGTGCAACTCAGTGGTCCATTGGGCAAGATTGCACATGTGCCTCCTCCAGTGGGAGCTGGCTGCTCAGTGGACTCAGCATCAGGGTCATTTTGACCAGCTGGTCACTGTCACCCAGAAGATGTGGGATGCTCTCCAATGGTGGACCATCCCAGGTCATCTGCAGGAAGGGATCCCGTCTGTCCGCCCGAGCTGACGGTCGTTCTCATGACTGATGCCTCTCTCATGGGCTGGGGAGCCCACATGGGGGACAACAGAGCCCATGGGTTCTGGACACCCAAGGAGTCCTGATGCCACATCAACCTGCTGGAGCTCAGAGCAGTCAGACTGGCACTGTCAGCTTTTGCTCCTCAGCTCCGGGTTCAAGTGGTTCAAGTCCAGACGGACAATACTATGACCATGTACTACCTCAACAAACAGGGCAGCACACACTCCCATCTGCTATACAAGGAGGCGCTCTGGATCTGGACCCTCATCAGCCGGTTGGAGGCGGATCTCCTTGCCATCCATGTGGCAGGAGTCTCAAACCAACTGGCGGATGCTGTCAGCCACATAGGCCAGACATTCCACAAGTGGTCTCTCCATCCAGAGGTAACTTACAATCTGTTCTCCCATTGGGGTAAACCGTTGGTGGACCTGTTTGCCTCCAGCGAGAACACCAAGCTGAGGCTGTACCATGCCCGCCCCCCTCAGCAGGGCTTGCTGCAGGAGATGCCTTTTTGAGGCCGTGGACCCCAGGCCTCCTCTACACCTTCCCTCCATTTCCCATGATCCACAAGGTGTTACTCAAGGTGAGGAGGGACAAGGTGAAGGTGATCCTGGTATCCAGATCTTCTCAGCCTCAGCTGCAGGGCCCCGGAGCGGCTTTGTACACACCCAGACCTGATATCATTGAACCAGGGAAAGGTATTCCATCCAGACCTTCAATCCCTGCACCTCACAGCCTGGTACCTGAGCAGCTAGAGTTCCAGACTCTGGGTCTTTCTGAGGATGTCTACACAGTTGTGCAGGCATCTCATAAGGAATCGACCAGGAAATGTTATGCCTTCAAATGGAAAGGGTTTTCCATTTGGTGTCAGGGTAAGAGTCTGGACCCCTTATCCTGCTCTGTGGCTAACATTTTAGACTACCTTTGGTCTCTCTCCAAAGGGGGTCTACGGTCATCGACTCTTAGGGTTCACCTGGCAGCCATTTCTGCTTACCGGGCCTGGGGTGGTCAGTCGACATTGGCACAGGAGACAGTGGTCGAGTGCTTTTTCAAAGGCCTGGATCACATATTCCCTCCGGTGCGTGAACCTCCACCTCCGTGGGATCTTTTGCTGGTTTGGCAAAACTCATGGGCAGGCCATTCAAACCCATGCACAAGTGTGAGCTCTCACACTTGTCATGGAAGACTGCCTTCCTGGTGGCTATCACATCAGCCAGAAGGACAGGGGAGCTCAAGGTGCTTTCAGTGGACTCCCCTTATCTGGTCTTTCACAGGGACAAAGTTGTCCTGTGCCCCCATCCGAAATTCCTTCCGAAGGTGGTGTCAGAGTTTCACTTTAACCAGGTGTTGACTTTGCCAGTATATTACCCTAACTACACCTCGGACACCGAGTACAGGCTCCATACCCTGGACCTTAGATGTGCTCTCTCCTACTACAAGGAGAGGATGGCGGAAATTCGGGGAGAGGTTTGCCAGCTGTTTGTCACCTACGCTGAAGCCACTTCTGGCAGACCTGCAGCCAAATGGACTATTGCAAGATGGATTACATCATGCATAGGTCTGTGCCATGAGTTGGCAGGCAAGGAGCCTCCCAGAGGGATAAGAGCTCATTCTACCTGCCATACTGCTGCATCGGTGTCTGCTTCCAGGGACATCCCTATTCAGGAAATCTGTTAGGCTGTTACCTGGAAGTCAGCAAACACCATCATTATTCATTACCACATCGACCTTAAATCATGTCGGGATGCCGGTTTTGGGGCCTCAGTTCTCCAATCTGTGTTTCTTAAGTAGGGGGTGTGCACCTTGCCTCCCGCCTCCCAGAGAACTGCTAGGAGTCTGCCAAAGAGTGTGGATGAACAACATATCCACGCTCCTAGAAAAACAGGTTACTCACCTGTAACAGTAGTTCTATGAGTGGTATATGTTGTTCATCCACACGCACTCACCTAATCTCCCCCACTTTAGGCGCATTACCTTGCTTCCAGCGGGCTAAGATCTGGCGTCATGGGGCGGACCCGAGGTATTTACCACCCGGGTAGGTGGGAGGAGTGAGCTTGAAGACTTCCATCCAGATTTAAAGGGGAAAGGGACATGCCAAAGAGTGTGGATGAACAACATATACCACTCCTAGAACTACTGTTACAGGTGCGTAACCTGTTTTTACACACTGACATATCGTTTGCGGTTACTCACAGGACCGCATGGGCAGCTCCCAGTATATGGTTTAGATGATACAATACTCATGCAGGATTGGGAAAGGATATTAAATAAAGCATTAAGTGACATGATCCTAGCACTTATAAAGAAAGCCAGAAGAGATATAGAAAACATATTAAAAAAAATCTAAGCCGTGGAGTCTGACAATAAATCAAGTACAGCACAGGTAGAAGCAGATGCGCTTTTTAAGGAAAATTGAAATAGTTTTGTTTGCGGTTACTCAGAGGACCGCGTGGGCAGCTCCCACTGTGTTTTGGGACCACATTATCAGCTTGTATGAGCAGACGCTATGGCGGAAAGTAATAGTGCCGCTATATTAGAATGCCAAGTAGCTAATACAAATTTCAAATTTTTGACTTTTAGTGAAATAGAAGGAACTAGTATAGTCTTTGATCAAGCAGCATGTGACAGTTTGTTTGCCTCTTCAGTGGGTAGTAGCAGTATGCATCAGAAACCCAGTGGCACACACCTAGAAAATTTAAAGAAAAAACTAATAAGGTTTCAGTTGCACGCATTTTCTCTCTCACATTACTGGCATGAAAGAAAGATCCCAAGAGGTTTAAGGATTCAGGTACCACCTGCATATGGTTTAGATGATACAATACTCATGCAGGATTGGGAAAGGATATTAAATAAAGCATTAAGTGACCTGATCCTAGCACTTATAAGAAAGCCAGAAGAGATATAGAAAACATAAAAAAAGAAATTGAAGCTGTGGAGTCTGACATTAAATCAAGTACAGCACAGGTAGAAGCAGATGTGCTTTTAAGGAAAATTGAAACACAAATTGCAAGATTTCAAGGGGAACTGAAGGAGTATAAAATGAGCAAACATATTCGGGATGACAATGATTATGCTAGGGGTCAAGTATACAACTGGCAATGTACCACTAGAAGAGAACCATACAGATATAAAGGCAGTTTGAATAAATTTAGAGAAAATACATTTAATTCATTTCCAGAGAATGATGGTGAAAGTAGATACAATATACGAGGTGGTCCTTTATTAGGACAGCGCCCCCAAGGGGGGAATCAAGGAGATACTACTTACAACCAGCCTGAAAACACAAGACATGGAGGGGGCACAGGATATGTACGAGGAAGAGGCAGAAGGAGAAGGCCATGGAAGCAATCGGGACCTCCGAGACGGTCGAATCGAAACAACAAATGGCAATTGTGAATCTTACTGACCAAATGATTAGCCCTGTGCAAGAAAAAATATTGCAAAAAGGACTATCATTTGTTCCAAGTTCAAATTTAATCCCCTTTCACGTCCGTGTAGATTTATTTAAATTCTGTAGACGGCTACATTTAAACAGTTTCTACTCAAAACCTCAGCAAGACAGTCTACAAAGGGAAATATTAAGAAACCCAGGTCAAAATGAGGGAGAAGGGAATCTAGAAGGAAGAGAAACTGAGGAACGTAACAAAACTGTGACGTTACATCTTAAGAAAAAAATCAAGATTTTGTCTGCCGAATTTGACAGATCATGCGATCAACACCTTTGCAGCAATGGTTGATAGAGAGGTGGATAAATTAATAAAACAACCCCAGAATCAAAGATGGGGGGGAAATACGACAAAAGAAGAGAGAATAGCTTTACAAGAATTAGAGAAGAATCACAATTTAGTGGTGAAGCCTGCTGATGGGGGGGTGCAGTTGTAATTTGGGGCATGGAGAAGTACGAGAAAGAGATGGAATGGCAGTTATCAAATGTGAAATATTACAAAAAATTGGATGCAGACCCCACAGAGGCAATAAAGCAGAAGGCATCTGATTTCATCAGAATTGGTGAGATGTCTGGACAGCTAACAAAAAGAGAATGTGATTTTTTTGGAAGTACAAAATCCAGGGAAACCGTGTATATATTTATTGCCAGAGATACATAAAGACCTTGTAACATCCCCGGGCAGGCCCATTGTAGCAGCAATTGGCTCATTAATGGAACCCTTTTCACAATTTATTGACTGTCATCTGAGACCATGGATTATACAGTTAAAATCATATTTACGTGACACCGGTGAGGTAATAAATGCTATATCTGATGTGCGCATAAGTACAAATACCTGGTTAGTGACATTTGATATTGAAAGTTTATATTCAAATATACCAATTGAAGGCAGACTAATAGCACTTAGCCACTATTTGAATTTAAGAGATGAGAGAGAAAAACCACGGACTGAATTTTTGATCGAAATGTCTGAGATAGTGTTGAGGTCAAACTATTTTCTGTTTAAAAATTAATACTATGCTCAAATAAGTGATACAGCCATGGGTACTACTTTTGCCCCTAACTTGCCGAATTTGTACATGGGCCTATGCGAAGAAAAATTTTTTGTACAAAAATGCATTGTTTGAGAAATATGCCATATTTTGGAAATGATTTATCGATGATTGACTAATGTTCTGGAAGGGACCCTTAGAAGAACTGTAACTATTTTTACAAACAATGAATGGCTTTGATCCATATTTGGAGTTTGAAATGACACGAAGTCAGACAAATATACATTTATTGGATGTGACAATTTACAAAGCTGAAGCTTCATTAGAGACTACAATGTATAGAAAACAAACTGATCGAAATACATTGCTGCATTATTCAAGTGCACATCCGAGGAGGTTGAAGGACAATATTCCAGTGGGTCAAATGCTTAGAGTTAAAAGAATCTGCAGTTCTGAAGATGAATTTAAAAGGAATACACAAATCGTTGCCCAGAGGTTTGTAGATCGAGGGTACCCACCAAAAAAGATAAAAGTTGGACTTGATCATTCACAGGGAGAAGATAAGACATAGTTACTTACGGTTAAAGAAAAAAAAGGGAAAGAAACAGTGCCCTTTGTAAGCAACTATCGTAACCAAAGTGGAGCAATATCTAAAATAGTTCATAAACACTGGCATATTGTAAAAAGTACAACAGCCTTCGCAGAGACAGATCTGCAAATTACTTTTAAAAGAGGAAGAAATTTAAGGGCCAAGTTGGTACACAGTCTACATGTAAACAAAAATCAACAACAAAGGATGTGATTGCCATCAGCACCTATGGGGAATTATAAATGTGGACACTGTGCCCAGTGTAACAACACTACGAATACGGAGCATTTCAAACATCCCAGAACAGGAAAGAATTACAAAATGAAGCCCTTTATTAACTGCTCCACAACAGGAGTTGTTTACTTGCTGATATGCCCCTGTGGTCTTGGATATGTTGGACAGACAGAAAGATCTTTGAAGGAACGCATTTGAGAACACAAATCTGCAATCAGAAATTCAGTGGAAACCAATGCTATGGCCAGACATTGCGAGAGTAAGGGACATGGATCCCCTGCAAGTCTGAAATTTGTGGGAGTAGAAAAAGTTGAACAAGGAGTACGTGATGGGGACTTTCCAATAAACTGAATCAGAGAGAGTGTTTTTGGATACATACATTGGATGCAATGTCCCTGAAGGGACTGAATGAAGAACTGCCATTACAATGCTACCTGTAGTGACCTAATGAAATGAGGCTTCCTGTAATGATAGGAAACATTTTTAAATCATTTATGTGTTGCATGTTGTGTATGTCTTGTCTCTTGCACTGTGATAAATTTACTTAATTGAGGGATAACTGTAGTCACGGGAAAGCAGCATTAAGTGTGCTATGTTTAAAATGAGGGGGAGTGACCCATATAATTAATATTCATGAGGTTTAGGATTTAAATTCTGGTGCAGGGAGAGAGCAAATCAGCTCTGAGGAAGCCTACGGGTGAAACGTCAGCTGATTGGTTGAGCTGTGTCACGTGACATGCTCAAGTCCATGCTGCTTAGATTGCTGCGGTTACACCTTTTGTGGTGTCGGCGTATATTTATTTATTTATAGCCAGTTAATTTATTTATGGATCTTAGATATAAGTTCTGCACTACTTGCGATACGATGGTTGAGCACTTTTAATACATTAAACAGAATTTTGCTATGAATGGTAAGCGTTTCTGTATTTTACATTTAAGCATTGTAGTGCTTCTCTGGTCTCATGCATTAGCTTGGGTGGTTGAACCCCCCCCTCCCATGTCTGTTGCTTACTATCTGAGTTATCAATTGTGGCATGAGTTGGCTGTCCAGGCGGAATTGTGTGCGGTGCTTTTTTCCCTCAGATTTACTATCATGGGCCAGTTTCTAGTTTTGTCTTCTGACCTCTGAGTAAGAAATACGAGCCCCAGAATGATGTAGAAGATTGCTTCTTTACTTCTGGTGAGACAGTGAATGTCCATGGATAGAACTACCGACTTTAGAGAATGTTCTCCGGTAATGAGGCATTGCCAGTCACTAGCAATGGACCATATCTTGCTAGCTTGAATTTCTGTTGGGATGGTCGCATAACCTAGAGCATTAATCTTCTTAGAAGGGCTTATAGAGAGAGCTATCGCATTGAAGATTTCTGGAATGGGTTCATAATTATCAAGCTCAGAAAGCAAGTCTTCGTATGCCAAAGGAAACTGTGGTGACTCAGTTTGTCTATCTTTTAATTTCCGATTGATCATCTTTGCAAATGCCTTGGTGATGTCACTATTTCTGAGCCAAGTTCCTCTCAAGGTTGCCAAAGAATAATCAAGTGGGTTTACTTTTGTTGAGTGAAGAATGAGAGGATTCCTGTGTATCCCCTTCCACGCAGTAAAACCTATCTCATCTCCGAATTAATTGCTGATAAGATTCTTCAACTGAAATGTGTAGTTTATTCCAGCATCTTGTTCGCATTCATGGAACTCGTAGACGTTATGAAGATTCTCCAGTAAATAGCAACATTTCTGCTCAACAACCTTTCTTCTCACAATCTGAAGAAATTCCGTTTCAGCACTCTTTGTGTGAATGCTTTCCAATCCGCCTGGTGTTTATCTCTCTTGTTTGCTGATGTAGATGAAAGTGTTGTAACAATTTTGATGGTATTTGATGTCCGCAGCAAAGACATCAACATTGGTGGTAGGGACCTTCAAATGTTTGGCTGCACCAGACAAAAGAGCAGCATTGAAATTTTCATTGCGTAACATGCTTTCGTGCAATGTAATCTTTCCATCTTCAAGTTCAACTCTTTGGAATTTTTCTTCCGTATTTCCTCTCTTTTTCCTTTTCTTATCACAGATGCAGCAGATCTCATCCTTTTTAAATTCCAATGATTTCCTTTTACATCGAGTTACGTGGACTGCTTCACTGCTACTGGACATCCGTGGGTCGGGTATGCCAGAGAATTCAGCTTCAGAAGATTGATCCGAAGAAAGTTGTTTCATTGAGTTGGTATTTAATTTTCTTTCACTGGGGAAATGTTGGTGACACCTTGTATGAACGGGTAGGCCTGTTTCTCCAGGGCCAGGGGGAAGTTGGTCACAGATTTTATTCCACATGAGGTGGAAGTTTCTGGCATACTCGGAAGTTGGCTTTGTGAGTGACCATTTCTCTGCAAAAGCCTTGATGGTATTCAGCCCATTCTCTCCTAATATTTGTTGCAGTTCCATATCTCTAATTTGGTTCTCACAAGAAACACAGGTAGGCAAATTGGATGGATTGACCAGTCCAACAGGCAGAGCAAGAGGGCCATCCATGTTTCTGAAATAGAAACGGAAACTAAAATTAAAAACTAGAAATACAAACTAAACAGGCATACAATGTACAGTACATGAACACACCACACAATACTGTGAACAAAGTGGCAAATTCTCACAGAGTGGACGCAATTTTGGGTCAATGGCACAAACAAGCAGATTGATTCGTTATGCATCGTTTATTTATATTTATGTTCTATTATACTAATTTAATATGTGTTTATATTAAACATAATAATAATAAACTCCCATTCATGAGTCATTGATAATCGGTATCTTGGAAGCTAGGGATTTGGAAATTATTAGCGAATCAAATATTTACTAGCGATATGGTGGCCATATTGGATTTTGGTGGCCATTTTGGATTTTCTAAGTTGTTCCATCTAACTTGGCATGGCAATAAATGTAGAAAATGACACCTTGGAATTGTAAATCAGGCATTCCTAGGCCGAGCTGTGGGGCCCAGATGGCCAACAATGTCCAAAATCAGAAACAGGCACCCCGAGGGCTCATCCACCAATTTTCGTGGGGGTAACAAGCACATTCTGAAAGGTGAGATCTATCTACACAGGAATCTGCAGAGATACCAACCTCTGCATCATAAATCAAAAGATTAGGCTGGTACACCTGCCTATATGTGGGTTTATTTTTCCCTTTGCTGCTCTTGCAAAAAAAGAACAGAGGGTTGAGCACCCCCCAGTGCCAGCCCGCACCCATAAAAAGAACAAAACAAAAGGGATTAGTTGTGGCCCTCTACTTAGCATTCTCCTACTGTTAAACTTTTTGGTTGGTATACCCTTGCGTTTTTCTTTCTGTGCTGAGGCATTGGCCCATTACCTCTGGGGATTGCCAGAAGAGATGACCTGTCTCAAGTCCCTGGGACTATCAGTCCTGTAAATCCAGTGCTCTTAGCCCCTTCTTTTCTGTTTTAGAGGTAAAGAGGCAGTGAATTCACTGCAGATTGACGTCTTATCTGGTAGCATGGAGTTACCCTTTTTGGGAGTCCAGATCTAATTTTTTCTATTTTGGCAGTTTTTCCCATCTTATTTACAAGGGGATCCCAGTTTTGGAATTCCCCTTTTCTTCCTTCTGCCACAGATGTATGCTCAGCGCTGCTGCTGCCTTGTTTTTCCCTATCACTATCCACCTCCTGTCTAGCTAGTGATATCAGGCTTTGGCTATCTTAACCCGACTTCCATTGTGCCACCTAGCAGGCCCAAACCATAGGTTCTATATTGGTAGTTGGGTTTTAATTTTTCATTTCATTACCTATGTCATTTTCCTGTCCCCTCGGGCTAGAAATACAGGTTACTTACCTGTAACAGGAGTTCTAGGAATGGTATATGTTGTTCATCCACACTTACTGGCAGGTTCCTTGCCACTTTATATCTTGCCGGAAGGTCTTCAAGCTGGCTCCTCCCACCCAGCTGGGTGATAAAACTCTCAGCTCCGCCCCATGCTGCCAGATCTAGCCCACTGGAAGCCAGGCTGTGCGTCGAAGCCAGGGAGGTTGGATGGGTTGTGAGGATGAACAACATATACCATTCCTAGAACTCCTGTTACATGTGAGTAACCTGTATTTCTAAGGACATGGATATGTTGTTCAATCCACACTTACTGGCAGACTCTTAGCAGTTCTCCGGGAGGAGGAGGCAAGGTCACTCCTACTTGGGAAATAAAGACTGGAGAACCGAGGTCCCAAAACCAGCATCCCGCGTGACTCAAGGTCGATGTGGTAGTGGGTAATGAAGGTGTGTGCTGACTTCCAGGTAGTAGCCCTGCAGATTTCATGGATAGGGACGTCCCTGGAAGCAGCCACTGATGCAGTGGTATGGCGGGTAGAATGAGCTCTTATCCCTTTGGGAGGCTCCATGCCCGCCAACCTGTAGCAGAGATCTATGCAGGAGGTGACCCACCTGCCTATCATCTGCTTGGCTGCAGGTCTGCCAGGTGTAGCTTCAGCATAGGTGACAAACAGCTGGCAAACCTCTCCCCGAACTTCAGCCATCCACTCCTTGTAATAAGCAAGCGCTCTTCTAGGGTCCAGAGTATGGAGCCTATATTCGGCCTCCAAGGTGTGATTGGGGTAGAACACTGGCAGAGTCAACACCTTGTTAAGGTGAAACTCTAACACCACCTTCGGAAGGAATTTCGGGTGGGGGCACAGGACAACCTTGTCCCTGTGAAAGACTAGATAGGGAGACTCGATGGAAAGCACCTGGAGCTCTCCCATCCTTCAGGCTGATGTGATAGCCACCAAGAAGGCGGTCTTCCACGACAGGTGAGAGATGTCACACCTGTGCATCGGTTCGAATGGCTTGCCCATGAGCTTAGCCAATACCAGCAGTAGATCCCATGGAGGTGGAGGTTCTCACACCGGAGGGGATATGTGATCAAGGCCTTTGAAAAAGCGCCCAACCACCTTCTCCTGTGCCACCGACTGCTTCCTGGCCCATGCCCGGTAAGCAGAGATGGCTGCCAGGTGCACCTTAAGGGTCGTCAACTGAAGCCCTAGCTGAGAAAGGGACCACAGGTAGTCCAGGATGCTAGCCAAGGAACAGGAAGAAGGATCTAACCCCTTGTCCTGACACCAAATGGAGAATCTTTTCCATTTGAAGGCATAGCATTTTCTGGTCGACTCCTTACAGGATGTCTCAACAATGTTGAGGACCTCGTCGGAAAGATCCAAAGCCTGGAACTCTAGCCCCTCAGGAACCTGGCCATCAGGTGCAGGGTTGAAGGTCCGGGTTGAGAACCTTCCCCTGGTTGACTGAGATCAGGTCCAGACGGGCTGGAAGCCACCTCGGGAGCCTGGAGTTGAGGCTGAGGAGATCTGGATACCAGAACTGGCGGAGCCAGTCAGGGGCTACCAGAATCACCTGCACCTTGTCCCTCCTCACCTTGAGAAGCACCTTGTGGATCAAGGGAAACGGGGAAAGGCATAGAAGAGGCCCAGGGTCCACGACTCGAGAAGGCATCCCCCTGCAGCGAGCCCTGCTGAGGGGGGCGGGCATGAAACAGCCTCAGCTTCACATTCTCCCTGAAGGCAAACAGGTCCACCTGAGGTGTGCCCCAGTGGGAGAACAGATCGTGTACTACCTCCGGCAGGAGAGACCACTTGTGAGATGCAGCACCTATCCGGCTTGGGGCATTGGCCAGAGTGTTGGAGGCTCCTGCCACATGGATGGCTAGGAGATCCATCTACAGTCTGCTCATGAGTGACCAAGTGTGGAGAGCTTCCTTGCACAGGGTCAAGGAGTGCATCCCACCCTGACGGTTTAGGTAGTACATGGTTGTGGTATTGTCCATCTGGACCTGGACCACTTGACCCCGTACAAACGGAGCGAAGGTGGTGAGGGCTAGTCGGACTGCTTGGAGCTCCAGCAGGTTGATGTGGCATCAAGACTCCTGAGGGGACCAGAGGCCATGCGCTCTGAGCTCCCCCAGATGGGCACCCCAACCCATCAGAGAGGCGTCGGTCATTAGAGTGACTGTCGGCTCAGGGCAGACAAACGGGATACCCTCCTGCAGATGAGCTGGAACGATCCACCACTGGAGAGCGTCCCACATGTCCTGGGTCACTGCCGCTGGCTGGTCCAGAGGGCTGGAGTGCTGTGACCATTGGCGGGCCAGTCCCCATTGAAGGGGACGCATGTGCCAATGGGCCCAACAGACCACGCTGGTGCAGGCTGCCATGAGGCCCAGGAGGCACAGGAAGTCCCGGGCAGGGTGCAATTGCCCAACCAGAAATGATTGGGCAAAGGAGGAAAGAACCTCGGCCCTGTCTGCCAGGAGCCGTGCTCTGGCTGGAAGAGAGTCGAGCTCTGCCCCGATGAATTGAATCACCTGCATTGGCACGAGTTCTGATTTGGCCTCGTTGATGAGGAGGCCAATCTGAGAGCAGACCTGGAGGGCCAGATCCCTGGACTGCTCCACCTCCAGTCTGGAGGGGGCTGAAATCAGCCAGTCATCCAGGTAAGGGTACACCCGGACCCTTCGGCACTGTAGGAATGCTGTCACCACTGCCATGCATTTGGTGAAGACCCTGGGAGCTGGAGAGAGGCCGAAGGGCATGGCCCAGAACTCATAAAGGGACCCCTCCACCCTGAAGTGGAGGAATTGCTGGTGGGACGGATGGATAGAGACGTGGAAGAACGCGTCCTGAAGGTCCAGAGAACAGAACCACACACCTCGTTCTAAGGATGGAATGATCTGTGCCAGAGTGACCATCCTGAAGGTTCGAGACCTTAAGAACTTGTTCAGGTCGTGTAGGTCTAGGATGGGGTGCCAGCCCCCCATCTGTTTTGGGACCAGGAAATACCTGGGCACAAACCCTGGGTCTGGTGGAGGATCTGCCACCTCCCTGATCACCTCCTTCTGGAGGAGCAGGGCAATGTCGGCTCGATGAGCCAACAGAGAGGCCATGGACCCCGTAGCCCCCCGTGGGGTGACGGCTTGATAGGATGGGGCCTGCTTGAATTCCAGAGGCAGATCTTTTCCTACCACTTCCAGCACCCAGCAGTCCATGGTGATAGTGGACCAGGCAGAAAGGAAGTGGCGGAGCCATCCCCCCAAGGGGGGAACCGAGGGAGGAGTGACGAGGTTGGGGGAAACACGCCTCAACCCGTCACTGGGCAGGGCTTTAGGAAGGACCAGCTGAGGGGCCTCCTGGGCCTTTCCCTCCCAGCTTCCTGCTGGAGGAAGTTGCAGGCTTGGCTTTGGAGTGCCAAGTGTGAGCCTGCTGGCCCTGATGCTGGTGTTGCTGGACTGGACGTGCCACAGGGGCAGAAGGCCAAAAGGGCTTATGCTGCTGCTAGCAGCCTTTGTCCTTCTGGGCAGAAGTGACCGAGTCCGAGGTGGCATTGGACTTCTCGATCCTCTGCAGATGACCCTCCACTCAGGGGCCAAACAAGTCGGTACCCAGGAATGGAACGTCTGCCAGCTTATGCTGGGTATCTGCCGTGAAAGTGGAGATCCACAGCCAAGCTCTGCAGTGCATGGCCACTGCGGCCACTACTGACTGGGCACAAGAGTCTCCAATGTCTAAAGCAGTTTGGAGCTGTTGCTTTGCCACCGCCCTTCCCTGATCTTGCACCTGCTTGACTGTAGTCTGAAGGGGAGCCAGGAGATGAGGAATCACCTCATCCAGGGAGCCCAAAAGGACATGGGAAAAGTGTGCCATCAGAACAGCTGAACTGGCCTGACAAAGGCCTAAGGAGGATGCAGCATAGACTTTATGCCCGAAGTAGTCCAGTTTCTTGGACTCTTTATTGGGTGGCTTGTCCACATCCTGAGTGTTTCCAGAGTGCCGGAAAACACTGTCGGTCACCAGCCCCTCCGCAGAGGGGTGCTCCGAGAATCCGGAGAGTGAACCGTGGGAACAGCATACTTTCTGGCCATCCTGGCCGAAGGTGCTGGACAAGGCCAGTGCCACATAGCTCCAGAGTCGGCCAACAATGGCTTCGGCCACAGGAAAGGCCTCCGTAGTGGAATCCTCTCGGTCCAGTATCTCCGTGAAGGGATACTTGGCCCACTTTGAAATGGGTTCGAGCTTCATCCCAGTAGATTCTGAGATGAGCCAAAGCATTCCCAGGAACGAGGATGGGCTCTCATGCACCGATTGACCCCCAGTGAACTCCAGGTCGAGGGGCCTGGAGAACAGCGAGGAATCATCGTCAGACTCCGAGGAGTCTGCAAACAGCTGCTGGGGGCCTGAGCCACCCTCCACTTGCCGAGGCCGATTGGGAGTGAGGGTGATGGACAACCGATGGGACAACCCTTGACCCGACCGAGAATCCTTCGTCGGTGCCCCAATTTTAGGTTGTGGAGGTGGGGGTTCCACCACAATGGGTGGTGCAGCTGGTTTCGGCCGCACAAATCAACGCCAGCTTCGGCTCCTCGATGACAACGAGGGGTTGTTTCAGCTACTCAGGTGACAGCCACTTAATGGCCGGGGAAGCGGCAATTAGAACTTGTTCCCGGTCAAAAGAGCTGCTGCCACATCGATCCTTTTTGTAGCACCGGACGCACTATGCCCAGGAGCCTATCCTCTGAAGAGGACAAGACGAGAATGAGCGGTGCCGACGCTTTCCTCGGTGCCGAGACTGAGACCGCTGATGTTGGCAGGATCGGCTGGACCGAGAAGAGGTCCGAGACCAAGACCTTCGGTGTTTCTGAGGGTGCATCTGGGAGGGAGGGGAACCCACCTCCATCGGTTCGGGGACCTTAACCAAGGACTCCATCACAGGAGGCACAGGCAAGCCCTCAGTTTCCACTAGGGGAACCGGTGAAGAAGGGGTGTCGGCTTCTCCAGTTGACAGCCCATCCGATGGGTCGAGAAAAATCTCAACTTCATCGACAGGTGTCTCGGCCGGCTGATCTGACAGGGACACCATGAAGCCAATGGCCTTAGCCACAACCTCGACTGAAGTTGAGTGTCGACTATCCCAGGAAGGGGACCTCTTCCGCTCCCACGAACGTCGACGGTGGGACTTACCCTTAGAGTCCTTTTTCTTGGACTGAAAGGAATGTCCTGAAGGCCTTGCTCCCTTAGTGGAGAGGGATTGACAAAGCTCCTTGAATGAAGCCATGTAGGAGGAGCCCAGAGAGAGCGGGATAAATGCCACGACCAAGGAAGAAGTAGATGCGGAATGGGCTGCCTCCTCCTCGAGGGCGATCATTTTTTCAAGCTGTTCAGCTGAGCCTGCAGCCACGGACACCACCCAATGGGTCGTCTTCAACTTTACCGGAGGAATACGCCTCTCGGGGTGCCTAAGTTGAGTCTGGCAGAGCGATCCTTAAGAACATTGGCCGAGAAGGACTTGCACAATTCGCAGGCCTGCAGATCGTGATCGAGCCCAAGGCAGTAAATGCACGTGGAGTGCGGATCAGTCCGGGACATCTTCTGCCCACAAGGGCACTGCCGAAATCTGGGAGTCGACTTGTCCATCGCAGCCGAGAAGGAAGAAAAAGACCGAAGTCTAGTAAATTTTAATATAAGTTTCTGTTTAACCGACGAGTTAGGATCCAGGCCTAAAACGTAGAGCACAAAGGAGGGAACCTGAGCTTCCAAGCGGTAAGGAAGATCTGGAGTCATGGGACAGAGCTGAGAGTTTTATCACCCGGGTGGGTGGAAGGAGCCAGCTTGAAGACCTTCCGGCAAGATTTAAGGAGGCAAGGAACCTGCCAGTAAGTGTGGATTGAACAACATATCCATATCCCTAGAAAGTATCTATCCCTCTCTTTTATTTTCCTCCTGGCAAACAGAATTAAGCTGTGCGAGAGAGCCGTCGATGGTTACTGGCTAGTGTGCATGGGTCCTCTGTCTGCTCCCTCCTGTAAAACATTCACTCCTGGGGGGTCCTAATGCCTCCAGCCCCAGACCCATTGATGTGACTCAATGGTGTTGATATTCTGGAAGATCAACAGTTATGGAAAGTATGCAATTTTCATTTCTGGTATGAAGTAAACTGTGTCCATTTGCTTACCTGAGAATTCCAGAACTGTGCGCTCAGAGCTGTTGGAGTGATTTCTATATCGAAATATTTGGACTGAATTGGCTATATGCTGAGACCGGTAATCTGGTGAGCCACCCTGTCTTAATCTGTACATACTATTCTCTACTTATTTATGCCTTATGTGATGCTGAATAAAACAACGCTGATCCATCCCCTTTTAACTCCGTTATCTTTTCCTGCCTATTTCCTATTTACCCAATGACCTCCCGCAGAGATCAGACTAGTTTTACAATCACTGGTCCACTAAACTTCTAGATTCACATGTCCATGGGATGACGCTTCTTTCTAAGTGCCTTGTAACTTTTTCACACAGGTTGCCTCAGGTGCCCTCAGACTGGTGAATATGTGTTCACCTCATGACCTACTCAGGTCTGGTTGTTAGGTGACTTATTTTCTAATCTCTTTACCCCTCCTGAGCTACCTGTATATAGCCCTAGCTTGGGGTTTTCCCTTTTTTATGTTTATATTATCTGCCACCCTGTCCCCATTCATATAGCAGGTCAGGAACTTAAAAAGGGAAACTCTTTCCTTCTTTTAGGTTGATAGTCTTTTCTTTTTGGTATTTGCTTTTCTTTCTCAATATCCTTCCACTATTCTTTCTGCAAGCATGGTGCATGTTCTTCACTCTCCTTGCTAACATAACTGAAGCAATTAGAGAGATGTTAGTGGATCTTCCAAGAATCAGTCTTCACTATTCATTGCTTCATGGGTCTGTGCCAGAGGTAGGAAGACCCTATGGGAGCATATAGCTTTAAAAATTTAGAACTAGGGAACCAACGTAGGGTATGGCACCACCCACGAGGAGGACATATGACGTGGTGCTCGTGAGCTGGCCAGTAACCCACGCCAGCCCCCTACTCCTCTCAGTTTTGTTCTTCCCACCATAAAGGTCAGACTCTGTGTGAGAATTCACCATTTTTTTCCTACACATTCAGTCTGTTGCTGCCAGCTTGATGCCATAACTTCTCTTTTTTCACCTTTTCCAGCACTGCTTTCTCTCCTCTATCCTTTACAGCTCTGGGCTCTATTTTTTTTTCTGTTCTTCATTATTTTCCAGAATCAGTCCTGTCCAGTTCTCAGAGGCCTAAGATGTTGAAAAAAAAAGACAGATTCTCCCCCTGTACTTCGGTGCCCTGTGGGAGAAATATGTCTGTTCAGGACTGACATGACCGTTGTTGCATCTGCCTTGGAGTGCAACATGACATGCACCACTGCAATGCCTGTTTCTCCCTGGATTTCTGCACATTTGAGATTCATGTTATAAAGTGGGGTCATGCACCTCTCACTTCTGGAGGTAGATGATGCACAAGGGACTCCAAGATAAGGTCTCTGGGCTCTTCTCCTGAGCCCCTTCCCAGTACTATATGTACGGAGGGAGACCAGGCCTCTCCTGGTCCTCGTCTCACTGAGATGGAGCATCTGGGGGAGGGGTCTGTGGGACAGCCGACCTCTTCTGGGGGGTCGGTTGCACCCACATCCCAGTCTGGGGCCACTTTGGGGGCAATGACGCACACAGTGATAAGCCTGGAATATATGCTGGGCCTACATCAGTGGGCTCCTTGGGGTCACAGTTCAGCACCATTTTGGTTCCTGGCACTGAGACCAGTGCCAGTGAGCGGGGCAGTGCTGCTCCCATGTTGGTTCCCTCCCTGACATGGTCTGTGGTGCTGGCAGAGGAAAGGTGGCCCAGCAGAGATCTTCTGGATCTCGACCCCATAGCAGTCAAATGACCTGGGGGATGAGGACCGGGATGATCCTAAGTGACTTCCAGGCACTGACGATGAAAGAGGCCTTTCTGGTCCTAGTTCTAGGTTTGTGTTGTCTTCGGTGTCATCTCTGTTTCTTAGTCTGATGCCAGTCACAGTGCCATCCTCCTTCTGTCTTCGGCACGGGGGATGGCCCTGGTGCCAGTTCCAGCACTGGGAAGGTGTTCGGTAGTGGACATGGCACTGGTTGGGTTCCAGCACTGTCCTCAGTGCTGGTCAGGTTCTGGTACTGGACCTGACTCTGGTGCACTCTGTGGTGCAGAAGGGAGTACTGCTACTGCTTGTGGTGCTGGCTCCCCCTCAGCTGTGACTCTCAGTGCTGGGTCTGTTGCTAGGGCTAGCCCAAGGGGCAGAGCCCATTCTGATGAGGCTGGGACTGGTAGCTCTCAGTCAGCACCTCACTCCATGCCCAGAGTTTGTGGCCACTCTGGCAGGAGTTATTGTGCTGCCTCGAATCCTCTGGCCTCACCAAAACCATCTGGGCCTGTCACAGGTGGGGATAGGGGCTGCCTGTGGGACCTCTGCAGCACCAGGTCCCCTGTACATTCTTGTAGCCTTGGCAGAGGACCTGGCCTAGTCTGCCACAACCCTCCTCCTCCTCCTCCTCCTCCTCCTCCTCTACCTTCCTCTCCTTCTGTGCATGGACATTTCAGGTTCTACTTGACCCTTGACCTGGGACCAGTTCAAGGCATCATGAGTGGCTTTTCAGCTACTTTAGGGCACTAGATCAGGCTATTTTCCAGCCTGAGACCCTGGCACTGCCACCCTGAGTCCAGCTCCTCGTCATTATCCTCTGAGGAAGAGGACTCTTCCCTTCATCTCTCTTCAGATGCTGAGTACTTTCATTACCAGCAGTTCCTTGTAAAGAGGATGAGGGAGCTGTAACTAGACCATATTTCAGGCTGCAATCCTGCTCATCTGATGCTGTCCTTCCTTGAGGAGTACAGTCATGACTATTCAGTCATTCCTCTTTGGCCTACGCTTTTTGTGGAGGCATCTAGAGATGTCTGACTCCATCCTTCTGCCCCCTCTCCAGCACTGAGAGAAACCCAGCACAGGTATTGTGTAAGAGTCATGCCACACCCCACTTCTAGGGACCAGCTCCTGGACACCCCATCTGGGCATAGGTATCCAGTGCATGACCATCCTCCAGACACTGACTTTCCAAAGTTTGATGCCTGGGGTCAAAGAGTTTTCTTGGTGGCACACACCATGTTGTGTATCTTGGCACATCCAGGGCACCAGGGGTCCTATAGCAGGCACCTATGGGCAATGCTAGGACAACTGCTGGTGTCCATGCCAGACAGTGAGGAAACCAAATAGGCCATACACCTTTCTGCTCAGGGTCTGGAACTGGTGAAACACCAGGCAAGGGTGTCCTACAATGCCAGTGAGACAGCTTCCAGGTTGGTAGGCACTGCAGTCTGTATTAGGTGGATGGCGTGGCATTGTCTCTCCTGGTTGTCACCCTTAGCCCAGCGTAGGGTGATTGCCTCATGGTTCCAGGGGGACCACTTCTTCTCTCACAGGGCCAATCATGAGCTTGCAGGACACCTTCCTGCTTCCAGGGCATGGGATTCTCCGCCTGCCTCTGACCAGTCTCGGGCCTCACTAGGCCTGTAAGAAGCCCTCATCTCTTGTGTGTTTTTCCCCCACAGGAGGCTGAGGGAATAACCTTTTCCCTCAGGATGAGCCAACACCGCCCTTTGGTGGTAAGCTTGGCATTCTGACCCATGAAGTAATGAATGGTGAAGACTGATTCTTGGAAGGTATGAAAATTACATACTCACTGTAATTCTTGATCTTTCAGAATATCTTCGCCATTCATTACTGCAAACCGCCCACCATCCCCCTAGGTGACCAGGCAGCTGGACAGTTCTCCTGTGTATCTCTCTCTCTCTTCTTTTTCTTTTCCCTTAACTCTGCTATATACAGTTATTTAAAAAAAAAGAGAGAGAGACAATGGAAGGATCCGCTCGAGGGTTATTTTTAGCTCCCTGCACCTTTTTTTCTTTGCCGATCTTCTTTTCAATATAAATAAGTAAATTTTCAAAAGCAAAAAAGAAAAGTCATATATTTTAAAAAAAGTATTTTACCATTTCCTTCTTTTCATCTCCCCCTTCTTTGGACAGGGAATATGTAAGCTTGTTGCTGTTTGACGTAACTCCTTCTATTCTTCTTCTGTTAAAAAAAAAAAAAAAAGAAAAGATACTTAAAGGCAGATTTTGAAGGGAACCAGGAGAAATACGCTGGAATCTCAGTTCAGATTCCTTCACCTAGTAGTATTCTTCTGTATTTCTTGGCAGCAGGTCTGCTGCACTGCCAGACCATCCAGCATTCTACATTTTTCTTTCCTTTACTTCCTTCTCTATAGGAAAGTTCCTAGGTTAAAGATCCCATGGCACTTCTCAAAAAGAGTAGAGGAATTTCCCTGGTGTCCTGGCCAAATTTCCCTCATTCACTAAAAATACCACCAACAGCTTAATCTGGTTCATGGTCAGTTGGAATTCATCTGTATCCCCCTTCCCTGGGTCATGCCTGAAAATAAGCAGGATTTGCCTAGTGCACTTACCCGGTCAACAAAAACTAACTAACTAAATAAATAAATAAAACAAAAAAAAGAAGGGAAAAAAAGAAATGGTAAGAGAACCATGCAGTGATCTTTTCCATTTTTCTCAGTTTGGCCCTTTCTTTCTAGCGGGGATCTTCTCCTCCCAGCTTGTTTTTTCCCACCTCGATGTTGCTCCATTAGCTTGCAAAATCCTAAGTGTCTCTTTTTTGGTTGGAGAACCATTTGCTAGTAATACATTTCCAGAGCTCATAGCTTTACTGGTTTCCTGTGTTTTACAGGAAAGTGGAACCTTTCTCAGGAAAATTTATCACATACTTTTGCTTTGGTTGTATAGGATTCATAGTCTTTTGACTTCTTTAGGAAGTCATGTAATTTTCAGGAAAACAGGTAAATTGCCCTGGAGGTACAAGTGAAGCCAACTCTACTGAAAGTACTGCTTTCCTACTACTGGGAGATCATGATGCATCACCCCTACACTCTCTGTCTTGGCAATTTCTTCTTCCGGTCCAGTTTGCAGTGATCTGATCATTATTTAACTCGCTGCCTAGGCCCTCCCTCCCAACCCGTTCTTTCTCTTCTCTGGTAGCCAGGTTGTATTGCTTTGTTGTTTTTATATTATATATCTTTCTTCTATCCCTTGGGTAATCTTGCCCCATCCTTTCTCTTTTTTCCTTACACTTTTTCTCCTCATGAACAGAACCGAGAGGGGCAGGGGGCTGGTGTCAGTTACTGGCCAGCCCACAGGTGCCACATCATGCATCCACCTTGTGGGCAGTGCCGTCCCCATCATCGGTCCCCTAACTCTAAATTTTTAAAGCTGTACGCTCCTGTGGGGTCCTTGCACCTCTGGCACAAACCCATGAAGTAATAAATGGTGAAGATATTCTAGAAGATCAAAAATTATGGTGAGTGCATAATTAAGCAATAAACCATGACAGGGTGTGGGTGATGCTGGGTTTACCCATGCCTGGCATGGTTTGGTCATGAGGCCGCAGGCTGAGTGAACAAACCATCCAGGCATGGGTAAATCCCAGCATCACCCACACCCTGGAGTGGTTTATTACGATTATACAATGTGTCCCTTAGATTTTTGTTTAAAAAAATGAAGAGAAAAATAATTATTGTTCATTTTTTATAAGTTTGTATTTAATTTGTTCTTACACTAGATAAAATAGTCCAGTGTATTTGGGTTAAAAATATGTAGCCTAGGGGAGTCATTTGATTTGTGTTGGATTATAATCGAGCAGGCTGCTGAATGACAGACAGTGAAGCTTTGTGTTTTAAAAAATATTGTGAGTGACAGCAATTTGTATATGAAAGAGAAAGATAGGGCTGTAATGGACAGGAAACGAGAGGTCAGCTTGGTGGAGCTCACAAAGCGAGACAGGCTGTGAAGGTTCGTTTGTTTAAAACGTGCATGTTGCCCAACTGAGAGCAGTGTGAAAATTAAGTGTCCATTGTTGGTGAGTCATACAGAAAGAGAGAAAGCAAGGTTTCAGGATTCAGGTTTTTTTTTACAGTTTGTGGGTCTCAGCTTTGCTAAATTCTTGCTAGCAGGTGTCGGGTTGAAACAGGCACACAGTGGGGTGTGTTCAGCGCTGCGAGTGGGGCATCGGAGATCGTGGTTCTGTGTTTAGCTTCCGGGTATGCAGTCAGAACGGTGTATAGGGAAAGTAAAGGTTGTTTTTCTGGCAAAATTGATGTGTTTTTTGGGGGGGAAATTAGGTGGTAAGAGAAAGTGGCACAGAAGTGAAGAGAGTGGGGACAGAGCAGAGAGTAGCAATGTTTGCTGAGGAAGATAAGATGGCGGCTCGGAATGATTTAAAAAAAAAATTTCCAGTTACTGAGATGTAGCTGGCTGGCACCTTTTGCGTTGGTAATGCTGAATTTTACAATGCTGTAAAGGTGCAATTCAACCAATCAGATCTTTTGATTTTGAAGCCCCATTGTATAATTTTCATTTATTGCCTCAGGTGTGTGGTGTTGGGCATGTGTCAGTGCCGACACCATTGCTGGTACCCTGTGGGGCCCTGCTGCCTCTGGCCTAAGACCAAACAATATTGCTCTACAGAGAAGATATTCTTGAAGATCTTGAGTTATGGTAAATAACAGTTCCCTCTGAACAGCCAATGCCTATGGCACCATTCCTGAACAAATCCATCTCTGGTGGGATTTCTTCAGTGGACAGCAGAGCTGCTTAGGTTCAGCCTCTCGCTGTGCTGCCAACATTGGTACTATCAATTTTACTGTTATTTTATTTAAAATTTGGGAACAAGCAAGAGTGAAAGAAGGAGGAATCCACTTTGGTTCTCAAAAACAGTAACAGAAAAGATCAGAGCCAAAAGGTTGGCCTTCAGGAAATATAAGGCAATGCAGTGGGACAAAGATAGGGAGGCATGCCAAACTTCCCTAGGGGAAGCAGGGAAGGCAGTAAGGCAGGCAAACTCCCAAACCAAGGAAACACTAGCATGAACAGTAAAAGAAGGGGACAAGATTTTCTATAGATACATTAGTGAAAGGAGAAAGTCCAGAGGGGGTATTGCTAAAATCAAAGGGGATAAGGGGGAGTGTGTGGAGGAGGACCAAGGAATATCATCTATCCTAAATAGATACTTCTACTCAGTATTTACCTAGGAGAAGGTAGGGCAGGGCCCACAGCTCAGCACCATGGACACGGGGGGAGGGAGGTCAGCACAAGTCTTTTCACAAAAGAAAGGGTTCTGCAAGAGTTCGCTAAGCTCAGGGTGGACAAGGCAATAGGACCTGATGGCATGTGGATCTAGCAGAGCCATTAGCAGAACTGTTTAGTGAGTCTCTGAGCACAGGAGAAGTCCCAGAAGACTGGAGAAGGACTTATGTAAGAGTGGCAGCAGGGAGAAGGCAGGGAATTACAGACCAGTCAGTCTTACCTCAGTAGTGGGCAAGATTATGGAGACACTCCTTAAGGAAAGGCTAGTGCAACACATGGAATCCATAGGAGCACAGGATCCAAGACAGCATAGGTTTACAACAGGAAGGTCCTGTCAAACTAATCTCATAGATTTCTTTGACTGGGTAAACCAGAGTGGAGGACCAAGGGCGTGCAGTTGATGTCGCCTACCTTGATTTCAGCAAAGCTTTCAATACTGTTCCACATAGAAGATTGATTAATAAGCTGGGCAGGCTCAGGGTGGGTCAGAAGTTGGTCAACTAGATGGCAGACTGGTTGGCAGGTAGAAAACAGAGAGTGGTAGTAAAAGGTATACAGCAGAAGAGATGCAAGTCACAAGTGGGGTACCTCAGGGATCAGTCCTGGGCCAGTCCTCTTCAATATCTTCATCAGTGACATTGGAGATGGACTGGAAGGTAAGATTTGCCTGTTTGCAGATGACACCAAGATCTGCAACAGAGTAGATGATCCAGATGGGGTGGGCAGAATGAGAAGAGATCTGTAAAAACTGGCAAAATGTTCTGAAGAGTGGCAAATGGGGTTTAATGCAAAGAAGTGCAAGATCATGCACATAGGGAAGAGAAACCTTGAAGCTACCTATAGGTTGGGAGGGGAGTTGCTGGAAGTCACAAGGGAAGAAAGACACTTGGGTATTGTCATCACAGATAATCCGAAATCATCCAAGCAGACCACTAAAGCAGTAGGTAAGGCTAGAGGGGTGTTGGGGTGTATTAGTAGGGGTATCACAAGTCATAAGATGGAGTTATAATCCCTCTTAATAAGACACTGGTTAGGCCCCATCTGGAGTACTATGTGCAGTACTGGAGGCCACACCTGCACAAGGACATTAACAAAATGGAGGCAGTCCAGATAAGGGCAACCAAAATGCTGCAGGGGCTGCATCAGAAAACATGAGGACAGATTAATGGAGCTCAATATATATACCCTAGAGCAAAGGAGGGAGAGAGGTGATATGATCGAAACATTCAGACATCTTAAAGGCATTAACAAGGTGAAAGAGTCTAACATGTTTCAATATAAGAAAAATAACAGGACAAGAGGACACAGCATGAGACTGGAGGGAGGCCAATTAAGGGGTAATGTGAGGAAGATCTTTTTCACAGAAAGGGTGGTAGATGCATGGTATGGCCTAACTCACGAAGTGGTGGATATGAATACAGTGCAGGGCTTCAAACAGGCATGGAATAGGCATAAGGGAGCAATACAGATGAGTATGAATAAATAGGCCATTGACAGAGTAAAGGAATATGGCATATTCATAAGGTAGAAAAAAATGGGCAGACTGGATGGACCTTGCGGTCCTTATCTGCCATCAACTTCTATGTTTCTATGTAAGCGGGAAAGGCACACTGAGTCGAAGCTCGTTTCCAGGTGCGACCCGGGGAAAGGGAAATACATGGTAAAAACAGGAGTACAAAATATGAGAATAAATAAACAGTAAATGAAATCTACAACTTTGGGAAACTGAAACACATTTGTACAGTTAATTTAAAATACTTACACAGTAAGCTAAGTACAACATTTGTGATAAGTAAAAAAAGAACACCACAAAATGGAAACAGAACACTGGGAACATACAGGTAGGCTGCGACCCATATTGGGAGAATAACTCTAACCAGAATCAGTACAAGGGGAAGCAGGTTAGAGGTATCAAGTGAAAAATGCTGATATACTTGGGGGGGCAGCTCAGATAGCGAGGAAGATAAGTGAGCACTGAGAACACTGTGGAGCAGGGAGAAGTCTGAGGAGTCTTTTAAAAGAAGAGATAGATGGGGATAAGCGAATGTCAGAGCTGGAGCTTGTTCCAAAGAAGGGAAAGATGATAGGAGGAAGCAGAATTGGGGTGGGGAACAGTGAAAGTGCGTGGGTCTCTGTGGTGAAGGGAGTATGTTGAAAGGTTTGCTTGAGAGAGGCGGGAGGAGAGGTGGGGGGCATCCCAAACCAGAACTTGGCAATGAGGGAGGCGCAGTGAGCCATCCTTCTGTGACAGAATGGGGCTAGGGAAAGAGCAGAATAAAGAAAACAGTGGTGAGGAAGGGAAGGGGAGGGGCAGAGATAGCAAAATGACAGAAAGAGTTAAGGAGAGTATCCAGTCTAGAGAGGGAAGAGGCGGTGGCTGTGCAATAGATCACGTCAGCATAATCCAAGATGAGCAGCATCATTTTTCTTACTAGCTCCCACCGGGACGAGCGAGGGAGACTGTCTTTATGATGGTAGAGGACTGCAAGCTTTGGGTGGAGTTTAGAACAGATGGTGTCAATGTGGGTAGTGAAGTCTAAGTGGTTGTCCAGCCAGATCCCAAGGTATTTAAAAGCTGGTGCTATCTCAAGGGGGGAGCCATCCAAAGAATAGAAACCTGGGGTTGACTTGATTATGGTACCAATGTGACTGTCACAAATGTCCTTCCCCTGCAGGTTCTGGAAGCCCCCCATAGCAGTGAGCATGGAGCCAGGCATGGTGCTGGTCATGGAACTGTGCACAGGGTCAGTTGTGGCACTGAGTGTGAAACATTCTCAGACAAGTGTCACTATACCCTATAACTGCTGCACCATTAGTTCACTTTGATTATGCAGTACGGGAATAAAACTCCTTATTTTAGTCACCAAGAACCCTGCCCTATTCCCTGCACTGGGAAGCAAATATTTTTAATAATGTGTCACTGGCTCCCAGATTGTTCAAGACACAGAGGCCTCATGCTGGCAGATCAGATGTTGGCTACAGATGGGGTCTTACAATCACTGACATTTACTGTCTTCTCCACACTATCTTTTAAACTGTCTAGATTCCTTCTGCACAGTACAGTCATCTAAGCATGCATGAAGTCCTTGGAAAGCACATTGGCTAGAGTTCAAGCTCCTCCCCTGTATCTCTTGTCCTCACCCTTCCACACCTGAAATCTTCTTTCCCCTAAAAACCTGAGGTTATCCCTTGGTAGCTATACCCCATGATTCATTCCAGGAGGCCATGGGTGGGTAAAAATAGCTTGGTGTTTTACCTAACATATATCCTAATGCTGCTCAATAGGAACTTCAGTACACTTCATTGAGTATGGATATTCTGACACAATCTGCAGGAAAGTGGACATCCTACACAAGGAACTGCATTAGGCACACACAGCTAAAGGACCAGAGAAGAAGCCTCGCAAAACACCTCTGTAGGACACACTGATTAAATTACGGAGCCATAAAAAGTATGTGAAGTATAAACATTTGTTGAATCATATTCACATACTGTGCAAATATGCAAAATCTCGGGTAAATATCAGGTGCTGCCCCCACAGAAAAAATACTCAACGGCATTTTGCTGTAACACAGAGCTTTATCAAGAGTGTTAGTACATTTCAAACGTGGTGCTTAAATAGCCCCATACTGTGTTGTCACTATTTGCAACCCAGTCGAAAACTTGTGCAAAATAAGTGACATGAATATATATCCAAACTTATATCTAATATAATAATTTACAGTATGCTAGTAGAAACATACATTTAAAAATGGGGTAACTCATCATGCCACAGATTGCTATCTTAATCTCCACGTCCCCATACATATTATTCCGAGTGTCCCAGACATTACATATCGTAATGTCTAGCCATATATTTAAATATATCTCAGTAAAGTCCAAAGGGAACAACCAGGGACTTAGCTTCATCCTACTGTTTTTGTTGTTGCAGTTGTATTTGCAGAGTTCATTTTAGCTGCAATTAAAGGGACAGGATTGTACTAAGGTTGTTACTTGTTGAAAATCCATCAAGAAGAAACTGGACAGCACACAGATCCAAATAATCACCTTCTATAAAAAGAATATAGAGAAAACCATTTTAATAAATCATCCATCTGTAAAAAAAGATATAAGTGGACAGAACTGTGAGTCCAAACCTTTCACCAACTTCATAAATATTCATATGACCTCCCCTCACAGAAACACTGCTATTTCCAATCAGTCATTCAAACCCAGGGCTTGTAATGCTCCCAAGGCATCTTTCTAATATGCCTCTCAGCTAGGGTTACCACCTGTCCCTATTTTCGCAGGACAGTCCTGATTTTGGCAGCTGTGTCCTGCAAAAAAACATGAAAAATACTACATGTCCTGACTTTGTAGTAGTAAAAGTATTTTCTAATTGTCCACTAAATGTTGCAGAAGACTATCATATCTTAACAAAAATACCTTAAAATGATAAGAAACACTAGAAGCAGCTAAGAAACTACAATACTTAGCCTTAATTCTGATTATATAGAGAAAGCACGTCTGTTGTATTGGTCGAGGTTACGTACTGTCCTGCAAAAAATCTTGTTTCAGTAAGAATTGTCCCACTTTGGGCATCTTAAAAGGTGGTAACCCTACTCTCAGCAGAGCAGCAAGGTATCCAAACATCCAGCAGGGGACCCAATTTCACAACCTGTATCCCTATGGATTTCCAGCTATGACTACCAATGCCTTGTGTAAATCTGATGTGGGCTCCTAATGCATTTTTAACATTTCCCCCTTCAATATCCCAAATGTGTTCTCCTATCCGTACTTTAAATGGACAAATTGTTTTTCCAATATAATTACTGGTGAGCCTGTTTATCAGCTCTATAATGAGTACTCTTGAATGCTGTAATAACCCGAAATCAGGTTATTACAGCGTTCACTAAACTTTTTTTCACTGCCAGTGTCCACTGTCTGTCACTCAAGCATATTGGGCCACTTCATTGGCTCACGCTGTGCTTGTGGGTGGGCTGAGCAGTATTTCAAAAATGGCGGCTCAGTTTTCCGTTTACCAAAGAGCCGCTTTTGTTTACTTCCCTCTCCATTTCTATATTCATTTTTTATCTTTATCTGGTTGATCCTGTCTTTCAAACACAAAATAAATATCTGGTTGATCCCGCCATGCCCACAGATTGGTAGATGTGCCGATTCCAAGTGAAGTCCAGGACAGACCCTACCTAGTACGAGGCATGGCTGACACATAAAAGAAAATAATAAAGTAAGTCTGAGTGAGAGTGGGAGAAAGGGAAAGAGTGTGTGTGTGTGTGTGTGTGTGTGTATAGGTAGGGGACAGACTGAGACACTGAGCAAACTCTGCACCAGTAATTATAAAAAATAAGCAACTGTGTGTTTTATGGATTTTTTTTTTTTACAAACCCTTGGTGTGTGATGACCTCATAAACCCTCCTCAAGCTTCGCTTCCTCGAGGTTTATGGGTCAACACACACCTCAGGTGTGTAAAAAAAATCCATAACACACAGTTGCCTATCTATTATTCTCTATGTAATATGCCCCACAGTTGAATTTTGCCATATATACTACTCCTGGTGTGTCAAAAGTAATCCCCCTAACTCATGTATTTTGTTGGTCCAAGGGTGCACAAACTTTTTTTTTTGATAATATACTTATCAAATTTGCACCTCCCACACGGTGTACAACCAGTCAGCAGATTGTCTTACAGAGTGGGTCTGTGTATTCTGATTATATGATTGGAGAGAATGCATTAGTATATCTCCCTGGTTCTGTGCTCTTCTAAACATGAATTGGGATTTTATCTGTCAACACTTGATTTAATACAGGATCAGTCTCCAAAATGTTCCAGTTTTGTGTTATAACTTCTCTAATCCTATTTGCTTCTGGGTGTACCTTGTAATATACTTAACTCTGTCTCTTCTTCTGTTTGCACATCCCCCTGCTGTCCTGTCCTTTCTTAGGAACTAAAAGTCCTTCTCTTGCTTGATTACTGGCCTATGATGAGGCTGCCATTGTATCCATGTTGTTATATCTCCTTTCCCTAAATCAATTTATAATTTCCTTTGATCTCATTTGGAAACTTAAAGGTGGCCCAGACGGCAACTACTCACTAACAGCAAAGGATTTTTATCAGTCTTCTTATGGTACAGATCAGATTCTAATTAACCATTCCTCTTGGTTAACATGAGGTCCAAAAATGTTATCAATTCCCTGTCTACACTCATCGTGAATCTGAGACAGTTATTTGATGCATGCAAATACTCCACAAATTCACTCAATTCCTCCGAGGTTCCTCTCCAAATAAAAAAAATAAATCATCAACAAATCATTTGTACATTAAAGTATGATTGAAAAAAATGGTTCTTACTTAGATAATGTAAATGAGTTGCTCCCACAGACCTAAATATAGGTTAGCATGGCTTGGGGCAAGGGATGCTCTTGTGGCCGTGCCCTGAACCTGGACAAAATGATGCCCAAAGGAAGACAAACTTACTGCACTTCAACACAGACCCTGCACATTTCAGAAGGAAATCAATGAATTCATCACTAAGATCTGCATTCTGCATCAAAAAGTATTTCATAACCTCTGGGCCACCCTCATTTGGGATATTTGCATATACCACCTCCCCATTGAGGGTGGCCAGGAGCCATGTATCATCCACCTTGATATTTTGAATACTAGCTAATGATGTACCATCCACCTTCATATTTTGAATACTAGGTAATGAATCTGCAGAGTCTCTTGTGTATGAAAGGAGCATAGAGACAAACTGTTTGATATAGCTATCCACTAATTTTGACAGGGGTTTTGTGAGCCCAGATGCTCATCACAATACGATGATCAGGTGGCATGACCAGAGATCTATGCATTTTAGGCAAAATATAAAAAATATAAACTGTGGCGAGCACTGGCTCCACTTTTGGTTTCTGTATCATTTACCCCTTTATCACATGCATCTCCAAGAAGAGCATCAGTATAAAAATTGTATTCTCTTGTTGAGTTGGAAGCCAATTTTTTGTAAACCATTTCATCCCTTAACTGCCTATATATCTCAGCCTCGTATTTTCTCTGTATCAATAACAACCACAAACTGCCTTTATCAGCCACTTTGATTGTAATATGTTTATTGGCTCCCAATCCCATTAAGGCTTCCCTCTCCAATCTACTGGTGTTCACAAAATATTAAGTATTAGCACTGTTCAAAACCTCCAAACACTCCCTTTCACAAAATTGCTCAAATGCGAGCACTGACAGTGCGGGGGGGGGAACAGAAAGTAGATTTCTGTCTTATTGGTAGTTGATTATTTCTATTACCCCCCACCATGGTCAGTGCTAGTACCTTCTACATTTTTATAAAAGTGGTAGATCAGATTCAGTTTCCTAGTGAATTTGTATAAGTCTAACATGCATTCAAAATGTGACTTACATCCAGTAGGGACAAATAGAGCCCATTTTCTAGAACAGTCTTTTCTATAGGAAATAGAACATAAGAAGATATATTTACCACATTAGAAGTGGCCACTAGTTTATTTATTTATTTATTTATTTAGACAGCAGTTTGGAAAACCTTTGAGCCATAGGCTCATTTACAAAGGTACCTTGTCACAGTAAGACAAATGAAAATACACAGTATAACACAGAATAACAGTAACTTAAGACAGCAATAAGTACATAGATACAAACAAGCTGGTACAGGTAAGATTGATGCAAACAATACCAGAGTTATGTTGTCCTTAGCAGCTTAGTAGTAAGCTTTGTCATAAGTATTGAGTACGGCTTTGACTAGTGGCAATTACAGCTTCGGGTGTTAACAAGGTGGTTCCGTAAGGACGTTTTGAAGCACGATATAGTTGGAGCTTCGGAGATGGAGGGGGGCAGAGTGTTGAACCAGGAGGGGGCCCTAAAGCTGAAGGCTCTTTGGCTGTGAGAGGTCCTAGCTCTAGGGATAACAAGAGAGATTTTCCCAGAGGTCCGAGTATGAACTAGTGGGACACAGCGGCGGATGGTGGTGGTCAATCCTGGTCGGGATAGCCTAAGGAGGGTCTTTTTTGTAAGGGTACAAGTCAGATATTTGAGGCACTCATCAAGATCAAGTACCAGCGCTTTAGCGTACAGTAGACAGGTGTGTGTTAGCCTAGGTGCCCCAGTAATTAACCTGCAGGCCTTATTCAGAGTAGTGCAAATTTTATGGAGTGCGGTCTGATCAGTAGCACCATACACCGGCAGTCCGTAGTCCACTAGGGACAGGATAGAGGAGGTGACTGCGAGTCGAAGAGCCTCGGGAGGCAGTGTTTATACCGATGCAAGATACCCAATCGGATATTAATGGCAGTGGCTAGGGCAGCGATGTGTCCATGGAAGGAGAGAGAGGGGTCAAAATGGATCCCTAGGTATTTATAGGAGCAAACTTGTTCGAGTGGGAAAGAGGACCCAGAGTGAATGAGGAGTTTGAAGTTGCAGGACTTGTTTTGAGGATGAGTGAAAAACATGGTTTTTGTTTTTTTAAGATTTATCACCAATCTATGTTCCTTGAACCAGCCCTGGCTTCGCTAAGGACTTCTGCAGCGAGTCCTGGAGGGCAATAGGGTTACGACTTGAGGCAAAGATGACTTCATCATCAGCGTACAATAGAATGTTCCCCGAGCAAGAGCGTGGAAGGGTGTTAAGGTAAAGGGAGAATAGTAAGGGGCCCAGAATGGAGCCCTGGGGAACCCCTAGTTCTATCTTTGTTGCTTGTTCTGTGGTTTTCCTTTCTGGCTGTAGGGTGTCTGTTGTCTCTGTTCCTGCCATATGTTGTAGCGCATAGGTTCATCTTCCTTGTCCTAGTCCTCCTCTTCCTCATTTGTTCTTTCTCTGTTTCGGCTTCTCCTGATGAATTGGATCCTGCTGCTTCTCCATGGGCACTCAGATTGGGGCGAAGGTTCTAAAACAAAACAATTGAGGCAGTACTCCCGCACTCAAAATTATTAGTACTGTCCACATTCTGATCAGATGCTGCTCTTTGTAAAATGGATTTAGGTGTTGAAGTTCTGGGTGTTTTTTTATTATGCCAATCAAATATTCTGCCCAGTTCATAATCTTGCAGGTCCCTAATTAATTTTTTCTGTTTCGCTGCATTATTTTTATATTTTGTTTCTCAATATTTTTCTCCATGCTCTTTTAAGTAATTATTAGGTGATTCAGAAAACGAGAATGCCACTTTCCTCCCTTGCTCCCAATTTAACCTAAATTTCTGATTGAAGTTTGAGTCCTTCAATATAGCTTGTATTAACAATTTACTTCCCTGCAACAGTGCTTCATTCCACACTTCCTGGAGGCTCTGTTAGTCTCAAATGCCATTTTTTTAAGATGCATAAGCCCTATGGTACTCTACCAACCACAAGATAAGCTTGTGGTGTTGTTTGCTGTCAGTAAAGATGTTTGGCTTTGAATGTTACTTTTTCTAAAATATGGAAGGCTTGTTTTATCACAAAGCTCAAAAGGTCACTCAGTTACTGATGTGCCTGCTTCAGCCACAGTACACTATGCAGAAAAAAACAGCACCATCCATAGTACAGCTTTATTACAGATATAAAAAGTGTTTTAACACTTACATAGCATGCCAAAGGAGACACCACATCAGCTTATACCAACCCATGCTGACTGGTTTTGTGCTTGCACGCTTTGTCAAGGGGTACTCTTCCACAATCACAACAGTGTTTAAATTTTGGAAATTTAAAATGACAGTGCAGTAAACACGTGACCACAAAGTAATTTTAAAAACAATTGGTACAGTACACATTCTACAGCATTGATTTAGCACCAGATCATGACCTCATATGAGTGTTAAATACATCATATAAATATTTTACTATGCAGAATTATTCATGTGCTAAACTGAGGAGCAACTGCACAGGTCAACACTCCATTCTTTGTGAATTGTAGAAGCTGCTTATTCTAACTGTGGTCCTCTTTTTTTTGCATATTCTGTTTTTACTCCTACAACCTGAAACTCTCTCAGGCTACTCCTACTCACCGTGCCTCTCTACCAACTGCCTGAAGTCCTGCCTTCCTCAGAGGTAGCTGCCCTCCACTATCCATGGCTCGCAGACCCCCCAGCTCTCAACTCCCTGAGGCAGGGCCGCCACCCCTCTGGCTCTATCTATAATCTAGTGTGCTGCACTGGAGGTGGAAGGACAGAGGGGGGTGGAGGCAAGGACCCAGATTGGTTGTGTGGTGATGCGGCACTGGGGAGAGCCGTCGCCTGTCCAGGAGTGAGCTTTTTTTTTTTTCCATTGTTTCCCCCAGGACCACGAGCGTGTATTGATGCCAGCATGGCCAAGTTGTAGGCATCTGCCGTGCTCCTCCTCTTGATTGCTCTGCACCTTGCTGTACATCTGCTGTCCACTGGGTGTCACCGCTGCAGCAGGAGTGCCCTGGATCCCTCCCCAGGGAGAGGAGAGCAGTCCATTAGATGCTCAATCCTCTCCCTCCCCTGATGACCCCTGGTGCCTGAGCTTATTCCCAAACCCCGGTCACCAGTGTGGCGCAAGGTGTGGCATCCAGCACCTCAACCCTCAGCGCCACCAGGCCGGCCCTAACTGTAGTCTTCTTGAAGTTGGAAACCTGGAGCAGAAGCTGTATGGGGAAAAAAGAAAGATTAGTTCTTAAAAATGCAAGCAATAACATAATTATGGAGACACCAATTTAGTTATGGAAGGAGGAAAGAATAACCAAGATAATATAAATGGGTATTAAGGGGGTTGGGGTAGGGAAAGGAAGACATGGGTAGTGAAAAAATTAAATTCATTAGATTAGATTAATTAACTGCTAGAAAAACTATATGCTCATAAGAAAACTCCTTAAGCATGTGGTAACATTTAGATTCAAAAACTATTTATTTTTCAAAATAGCTGTCATTGAGGTCTGGAATTTGCAATGCCCCTAATTTATAAATCCAAAAGACCTTTCTGCATTTTATCTTATTGTCCACATCTTGCCCACATGGACCAATTGTAACCTTTTCAATACCCTGAAATGTAAACCTATGGCTACCATCACTGCCACTATCAGCAATGTGCTTAGCCAAGGCTTTCCCCGTATTCTGTCTCCTTGCAGCCCCCAAATGCTCTACCAGCCTGCTCTTCCCTGTTAGTTTTACCCACATAAAAAGATTGACAGGAGCTGATAGCCAAATACATCACCCCACCAGAGCAATTAATGAATTGTCTGATATCACAGACCCTTTCTGCATTTAAGCTGGTAAAGGTGTTTGACTTGGTCACTGAAGTGCAACATTTGCAGTGGCCACATTAGTAACAGCCTCTGAGCTGACTTGGCAGCCAATTACCTTGTGCTCTCTGTACCGTCTGAAATGAATGTACTGTACAAGCATGTCTGAGAGATTTCTCCCTCTTTTGTACACCATTCTGGGGAACTGATCTACAGCCCCTTCCAAAAGGGGTTCAGTTCTCAAAATATACCAATTTCATGCTAAAATTTCATTGATTTTGGCTGATTTATCACTTAAGTGGCGATAACATTCAAGGTGTCATTGCTTATATTGTTCTTCACTCTGTATTTCAATAGTTCTTCCCTCTCCATCATATCCACTTGGGTCCTGGCTTTATTCACCACCAAATTACTGTAACCTCTTGCTCTAAACCTAATTTGCATCTCTGCAGATCTGTTAGTGAAAGGTTTGCTACAGTTATACTTAAGTCTCAAAAATTGTTTTTTTTGTAACCTCATTTTTATTAAGTTCCAGGAGTAGGGAGCCACATCACATAGTTTGACAATATAAGTGATAGACACATACAGTAGTATAATTATTCCAGTTCGTCAGTAAGGTTCGGGGTACATTTGATATACTATAATTACTAAATCCCATTAGTAATAGATGGGGTAGGGTAGCGAGGGTGCACTTTCCAGGCATCTGCCCAGTTCAACTTATTCCTAGACAGAGATACAATTTACACAGTGACTCAGCATCTGGTGTGGAGAAGATTACTCATGTCTACCATTGTTTATGGGACTAAATCAGATCTATGTTCCATCACCTTCATCCACCAAGGGGACCAGCAGTTAGTAATTTGTCGGATACGACTCTGTATTTTGGGCGTCGTCCGTTCCATCAGGTATATATCATATATCAGGTCTTCCCAGAATTTCATAGTCGGAGGGTTGGGGTTGAGCCAGTTCTTTGTAATGGCCTTTTTCGCAGCCACGCATAGTATAGAAATTAAATATATTTTAGATTTTTGTTTGAAATTGGGGGGGAAGTGCTGCAGAAGGGTTAAAGCTGGAGTTAGTGGGACAAGTTCCGGGCTTATACTCTCCAGGACCTGTTCTACTCCACGCCAGAACTGTGTCAACTTATTGCAGCTCCAAAAAATATGAGTGTGATTGGCTTCTATACAGCCGCATTTCCACCAACAGGAAGAATCCTGTCCTGGGAGAAACTTTGCTGTAATTAAAGGTGTGCGAAAGTATTGTGAAACCACTTTCCAGCCAAATTCATGCCACATGTATGAATTTGTGATTCTGTGTAGGCACCTCCATATCCATAACCAATCTTTTTCTGATAATTGTACCCCAAGTTCCACCTCCCAAGTCTTCTGTATTTTTATCAGGTCATGTTTATAATTTAATCTATGGGCCTGGTATAATCTAGATATCATATGTCTAGGGTTCTGTTCTTTAAATATCACCAATAGGAGGGTAAGAAGGGGTTGGACTCCATTCGGTTCCACCACCAGGCCCACGGTAGTCTCGTGGAAGTGGCAGATCTGAAAGTACCTGAACCAGCCCCGGCTAGGGAGGGAAAACTCCTCCTGCAGCTGTGGGAATGTCTTGAATTGACCATTTAAGTAAAATTGATATGTATGTCTCAGGCCCCTATCCTCCCAGTTTCCAAACCCCCCCCCCATCCATCCCTGCTGGTCCAAATTCCATATTCTTCCAGGGCATTCCTATCCAGCGAGCACCAAATTTATTCTCAGGAGGTCTCAAGTGGAAAACCCAACTTTTCAAATAGCTCCGGGTGTAAAATGAGATTTCCTGGTCTCTAAGACCAGTCGGAGGTGGTTGGTATATAGAAGTCTTATCTAGAGTTTGTGTCGCAAGGATCTGTTCTATCTGTCTCCATTGCAATCCCAAGTCCCTAGGGTTCAGCCACTCCCTCATATGTGTGAGCTGGGATGCCAGCGCGTAACCAGAGAAACTGGGGAGGGCCAGTCCACCTCGCTCCTTAGGGGCCTGTAATCTGCTCAGTGAAACATGAGGTCTGCCTCCCTGCCAAATGAAACTTGAAATTAATCTATTCCATCCTCTTTCTTCTGTTTTTGTGAATCTTTGAGGTATTGTTTGCATCAAGTGTAACACCTGAGGCAGAACATTCATTTGGACAACTTGTATTCCATTAATTAAAGATAGTGGGAGGTGGGTCTAGGTTTGTATATCTGTTTTAATTTGATTGAAGGAGTTACTATAATTCAGCGGGAAGGTCTGCCTTGGGTCTCCTGGTATATTGATGCCTAGGTATTTCAATGGTTTACTGTTCCAGTTAAAATTATATCTGGTCTGTAGTAAGGCTGAGATTCTTGTCCCTATGCATAATGTCTCTGTTTTTTGAGTGTTAAGTTTATAGCCTGTTATCTTTTCTATCAAGGTCAGGACCTGTACTATATTCGGGAAGGACATCTCCGGTTCTGTGACGTATAATAATAAATCGTCGGCATATAATGCCACTTTATGTTCTATGGGACCTATCCGATATCCCTTCAACCCCTCCAGTTGTCTAAGATATTGGGCCAATGGCTCAACATACAGGGCAAATAAGTATGGGGAGAGAGGACAGCCTTGCCTTGTGCCTTGGGACAAAGAAAATCTCTCAGAACATGAACCGTTGACCTTTACCACTGCCTGTGGGTCCGAGTAGATACCTATGATATTATTAATAAATTCAATGGGAAAGCCTGCCTCAAGGAGGGCCTTCCCAAGATAAGTCCACAGAACCCTGTCGAATGCCTTTTGTGCATCAAAACCTAGGATCAACAGGGGAGTGTGGGAATTATGGGCGTGCTCTATTAGGAAAAGGGTTCTTTTGAAGTTATCTGTGGTTTGTCATGTTGGGATGAATCTTGACTGATCCCTATGACTCAGTGATGGCATTACTTCGTCCAACCGATGTGCCAGTAAACTGGCATATATCTTATAATCTTGGTTTAGAATGGAGATCGGTCTGTATGAGTCGCATAGATGGGTGGGTTTTTGTGGTTCAAGAATAACCGAGATCATAGCTTGAGACCAAGAGAGGGGGTATTTTGCCTTAGAGTGACTTTCTTTCATAGCTTCAGTTAATGGTTCCTTAATCCAGTCCCAAGCGTCTTATAAAACTCCATGACACATCCATCTCGGCCGGGGCTCTTTCCATTTTTAAGGGCTGTAATGACTATTTTTATTTCTGTGATGGTAATTGGGTAGGTCAGGGACAATTTCTGTGTCTCCATAAGCTGTGGTAGCTTAAGATCAGTAAAAAAGGCATCTATCTCTCTTTCGTTAGCCGTGGGGTCTGCTGTATATAATTTAGCATAATATTTTTTAAAAGCGGAGAGTATGGTTATTGAGGTGTTGCATGATTGACCTGTAAGGGGTCTCTAATGTTTATAATTGTGGTTTGCTGAATCTGTTTCCTGAGCCTATGGGCTAGGATTTTGCTCGTCCTTGAACCTCACTCGTAATAACGTTGTCGAAGCCATAGTAGGGCTTGTTCTGTTTTGGCTGTCAGGAGGTGTTGTATTGAGTGTTGGGTAGCGGTGATCTGGTCTAGTAAGGAGTCATCTCCTTGCATGTGTGCTAAATGTAGGAAACTTAAGGTTTCCTGTAATTGTTTTAAATCCCTTTCCATTCTGCGTTTCTTGTGGGTTGCATAGGCGATAATGTGGCCTCGTAGGACCACTTTCAAAGTATCCCATAGCAATTGGGAAGATATCTGGGGGGAGGAATTATCTGCTAAGATCTCCAGTATTTTATTCTTTATCAAATCTTTACATTCTGGATCTTGTAAAAGAGAATTATTAAGTCTCCAATATGTGTTTTTCCTCTCCACTCGGGAGTATAAATCCAGGGTGAGTGGGGCATGATCTGATAAACTTATGTTATGGATCTCTGAATTTACTACCTGATCTAAGTGTTCCTTTGATATATAGAAGTAGTCCAGTCAGGAATAGTGGCTATGAGCATGTGAGTAAAAACTAAATTTCCTTGTTGTGGGGTGTAAATGACGCCAAGAGTCCACTAGGCCCAATTCCCGAATCAACTTTCTCCAGTGACGTTGGCC
Source organism: Neoceratodus forsteri (assembly GCA_016271365.2). Taxonomy (NCBI): domain Eukaryota; kingdom Metazoa; phylum Chordata; order Ceratodontiformes; family Ceratodontidae; genus Neoceratodus; species Neoceratodus forsteri. The sequence continues at coordinate 1,540,728,036 of CM057456.1, read as the reverse complement.
AGATGTCTGGGTGGGGGGTCTTAAAGCTGAAGTGTCTTGGGATGGATCAAGCAGACAATTGTAATCTCCTCCAAAGATTAGCATCCCCTGCTTGAACTCCAGGATTTTATCCATTAATAGTTGGATAGAAGAGGCATCGCTGCTCGGGGGGATATAAATATTTGCAATTGTATACTGTTGTCCTCTAAGAACACCCCTCGCTAGAACCAACCTGCCCTCTGGGTCTGAGTAGTGGTCTTTAATGTCCATTCCTGAATTTTTAGCTATCAGGGTTACCACCCCCCTGCGTCTGCCCTTTTGGTAGGCTGAATCAAAAATGTGTTTAAAACCAAACTTAAGTAACTTTTGGTGCTCACTGGATGTAAGGCGAGTTTCCTGTAATAGTAGAATTTCTGCTTTAAATTGCTTAAGTGCTTTAATAATTTTATATCTCTTAATTGGCCCAAATAAGCCATTAACATTGTGCAAAAGCATTCTGAATGAACTACTCACAAAAATGGTAAGTATTGTATATAGGCACTCGCTTCCCTAATAAGCCCATTCTGAGCAGTGTCATCTGAACCTCTTGTCCGCTGTGATTCTCCCATCCTGGTTTTAACATTTTACTTCCTCCACCCAGTCCCAACTGGGGAGCTGGTGTAGGATAACTTATAACTTCTACGAACCCATAACTATGTACAAATGTGATTTCCAAGTCATAGGTGGCTATCTTGGGCCCACCTATGCTTTGCATCCTATAAGGATGTCGAGGGGACAATGCGGAAGATTTCCATTTGGAGGTTCCCTCTGGGTAGTATAAACCCAAAATAATAAATATATAAACTTGGAAAAGAGGAGAAAAAAAAAACATTGGGGAAAGGAATTAGGTGGTGGCTAAGGTGTGTCACCTCGAGGGTACCAAATCTCCCGTGTATTCCCTCTGTTTGCATAATATACGTAGTTTTAACTCCCTATGTATCTAAATGCATACTAGTCAATATGCCTCGGACCTATTGCTAAAGCCTAGCTTATTCCTTGTAAATTTTGTTAAACATTAAGTAAAAATAAATGACATGGGCATTAAATAACCCAGCATGCTGTCCAAGTAGAGTCTGCAAAAATCAGTCCTCCTTGTGATACCTTCAGAAACTACTAGACTTCTTGCAAATATATAATCCAGCAAGTTCATGTCCATCCTGATTTAATCAACCTCCTGGAAAGCTGGACCTAGAGTGCAGTCCCATCTTCAGGGATCCGTAATTCAGGTGGTCTCTCAGCCAGGGCGGGGTCGCAGACCGGCCGGCATCCTTCCCCCCCCCCCGAGGCTCCCACAGCAGACCCAGATCTCAATTCGAACTCCTTTACTAGGACAGAGTCCTGCACAGATGGGGTTGATCTACTCTTGAAGATCATATGATTTCTTAGTTTGTCAGCTAGGCGTGGGAGGGGCCCCCCAAAATCAGCCCCTCAATTAGAGGGATAGTGAGCGTAGGTGGAAGACGGCCCCAGCCGGACCCAATCCCCATCACATATATTTCTAGATCTAGGCTGTCAAACCTTTAATTTACTTTCTGGCGGTTCCCCAGACCAGGCACAGACGGCAAAACAGGATCCCACTCACCCAATTTTGATATCTGGTTGGAGGAGTCCTAAAGCCCAGGGATCCTGTGGACAGGCTCGGGCCTCTGCCCGTGTCAAAATCAGCTGGTCCCCTTTTGCTCCGCATCCTCTGTATTTCCCAAATTAGTTACTCCACCTCAAAGCATTTTCTGGTGCTTTTTCGTTGAGATCCACCGCCAGTGTCCGGTGTGGGGAACCCACCTAATTCTAAGTTGCAATCATGCCCAGATCCTTAAGGGGAAATTTAACAATGCTTTCCTTCAGATTCTGGAATGGCTGGGGGCAGCTCCCCCCCCGGAACATTCATTACTACTGAGTTGATACACTAATGGCTACAGAAAGTCCTCCCCCAGGCCAGGCCCCCCAAAAAAACTCTCATCTGTGTTTCCTTGAAGAAGTTGGGGGTCGCCCGCAGGGCCCCTGGTGAGGCCAATGCCCATCTCGGCATGCTCCCTCCCGATGCAGAAAGACTCACCCAATTCAATCCATCCTCTCCGAACACTCAATCAACCAGTCTCAGAACCCCTGTAGGCCTCGTGAAGCGACTCTGCCAAGAAGACCCTGATTCTGTTGCATCTGATTGCTCTGTGTGTCCTGAGCAGATTGCTGAAGTGCCCGTGGGTCACCATGTGTGGTATTAGACGAGAAGGCGCTTGGTAGGATCGTTAGGCCATGTTCTTGTAAGTCAGTCAAAGCCTCTGTAGCTGAACGGTAAATGTGCTGGCCCTCTGGAAATTGCCACCATTAGCTGAGCAGGGTATGGGGTTCGAAATTTTGTACTTATTCTGATGGAGAACCTGAAATAGTGGGATGCATTCCCTTCTCCTTCGCATGGTATATGGGGCGTAATCGTTGTCTAAGAAGATCCGCGTAGCTCCAAAAAAGACCTTCCTCTGATCCCAAGTTTTCTTTAAGATACGTTCTTTAGTTGTGTATCTGAGAAAGCGTATGATTATGGAGTGGGGGCGTGCTGTGGGTGAAGTGGGTTTGGGGCCTAAGGCCCTGTGGACACGTTCAATCTCCATTACAAAGTCCGTGTCCAAGACTAGTGCTGTGCACAGAAGAGTGTCTATAAATTCCCCTATATCCCTGCCTTCTGCCCCTTCCGGAACTGAGTATATTCTAAGGTTGTTCCGTCGCTGACTATTTTCACTGTCTTCCTGCCTTCCCACGATGTGTCTGCATACTTGGGTTGTCTGCCTTAATTGGGATTTCAGTTGTGTGATCTGTAATGCGGTCGAGGTCTGCTCCTGGTCTATAGCGGTGACCCTCATCTCCAGGTTGTGAATATTGGACTTCATTTCAGTGATCGTTTCCTTAAACGATCTGACCTCCGTCTTTATGTCAGATAATTCTGCAATTATTTTGTCCAGCTTGCAATCCATTAAAAGTGCTGTGGTTGTGGAAGTTTGCAGATTATTCTGCTTACTGCTGTGCTTGGAGCGGTCACCCCATCTGGAGGTAGTAGAAGTGTGTAGGCCATGCTGCGAGGAAACGGAGGTGGCTGAGTCTGAAGCTTCGTTTTCAAATTCTGCTGGTTCCAGTGGTAGGATCACGAATCGGTTCGAGATATCCATGCTAGGATATTAGTTTGTCTCCCCTAGATCGAATTGCTGTGTTGTTTCCAAAGATAGCGATGATTAGCGGGGATTAATATCAGAGGGAACACAGAGCTCGAGAGCTAAGCCACCATTTCAGGGGTGACGTCACCGGAAGTCAAGTCTCGTAAATTGTGACTTAGGGATGTTCCTGATGGTGTGGCACTGGTGACAGTTTGTAGCATGTAGCACTGTATTCCAGAATGCTAGTTTGTGATACAAATCTGTAATTAATGTATCATCATCATTTTCAATAATGGTAAGATCCAAAAAAGTTCATCTGATTCTCATCCACATTCAAAGAGAAGTGTAAATTTGGGTTTGACTGGAGAAAGTAATCCGCAAACTGCGTTAATTATTGTGTTGTACCATGCCACACCATCAGGACATCATCAATAAAGAATCTGTACAGGTCGATACAGTCATAAAATGGATTATTGTTTTGGTCATAAATAACATCTTTTTCCCACTGTCCCAGTTAAAGGTTGGCATAATTCAATTTTTTTTAATTCAATTTATTTTTAAAAAGGCGCTATTCCAAAAGATCATAGTGCCTATACATTAAAATTCAATAAATAAGTATTCAGCCATTAAACTAACAAGCAAAAATTCAAGTCCAAAGAGATAAGTTTTTAAAGCAGTTTTAAAGCCCTCCATAGTCAGGCATTCTCGTATCTGATGAGGTAGAGAGTTCCACAGGGTAGGGGCCATGAACTCAAAAACACGAGCCCTGGATGTCTTCAACCGAACCCTGGGAACCTCTAGCAATTCCTCATCAGCGGAGCGGTCAGAGGGGGCAGTAGGGATGAAGGAGCTTTTGCCGGTAGCTCGGACCCTGTCCATGTAGGGCTTTCTAGGTCAGCAAACTGACATTGAAGGTGATCCACCACTGAACAGGCAACCAGTGCAGTCTGCGCAGCACAGGTGTAACATGGCTGGATCGAGACAGCCTAGTCAGCAATCTGGCCGCAGCGTTCTGCACCAACTGCAAGTGGCAGATATCAACACTTGACAGCCCTAGGTACAGGGAGTTACTTTAATCAAGGCAGGAGGTCACAAAGGCATGGACCATAGTTGGAAGAGCACCGGGCGGAACAAGGTGCTTAATCAGGGTGATATTCCTCATATGGTAAAAAGAGGATTTCACGACGGCTGACACCTGAGAGTGTAGTGTCAGCCTATCATCAAAAATAATGCCCAGATTCCGCACCTGTTCAGAGGACGGCAGCTGTTGACCCCCAAGCCAAAGCCCGGAGACCTGACCAGCTGCCGACCCCACTACCTGATGACCAGGGTCCACTACCAACACCTCAGTCTTGTCAGAATTCATCTTTAGCCAGCTGGTAGTCATTCAGTCTTGAATCTCGGCAAGGCAGTTGTTAAACACAGAGACCGCATTATCCCATTCGGGGTACAAAAGACAAATAGAGCTGGGTATCTTCTGCATAGCAGTGAAAATCCAGCCCATATCATCTTACAATGTCTCCCAATGGCAGCATATACACCGTGAACAACATGGGGGACAGCACCGAGCCCTGCAGCACCCCACATGGCAGAGAGAATGAGTCGGAGGAATACACCCCAGACACCACCCTCTGAGACCTGCTAGTGAGAAAAGAATGGAACCATCTGAGGGCCATACCAGACAGGCCACAGATAAACTGCAGATGCTCAAGCAGCACCCCATGGTCCATGGTGTCAAATGCTGCAGAGAGATCAAGAAGAACCAAAATGGAATGGCTCTTTCAATCCCTCGCTATCAGGAGATCATTGAGCACCCAAACAAGGGCAGTCTCCATGCTATGCCTTTTCCGAAATTCTGACTAGAGAGGATCATAGATATCATGGATGGTTAAATGATTCTCCAGCTGCTGCATCACCACTTTCTCAATAACCTTCCCCACAAAGGGAAGGTTAGAGACTGGTCTGTAGTTAGCGGGACAGTTCGGGTCAAGAGAAGCTTTTTTTTAAGGAGGGGTATAAGCTTTTTTTAAGGAGGGGTATAACCATTTCCTCCTTCAGGGAGTCCAGAAACTCAACTGACTGCAATGAACACTAGACTATCTCTTCTAGGACCAGGCAGATGACATCAACGGGTTAGGTACGAACTCCCGACTGTTTGTTTCTCGTCCTGAATTGTACCATCACTAACTTCCTGAAATGGTTATTCCCGAATGGTACCCTATACCGAATGTTGCTATCCTGACTATTCTAGTGTTGGGTGATTTGCAGGTAATTATATTTGCCAAATTATAAATTATTCCTGAATTCACACATACAAAAACATCTTCACCAAAGTATAACACACAAACCCCAACCCAACCCAACTTATCAAGACCCCATCTGGAGTACTGTGTGCAGTTTTGGAGACCTCATCTATGCAAGGACATAGACAGGATGGAAGCAGTCCAGAGGAGGGCAACTAAAATGGTGCAGGATCTGCATCAGAAACCATATGAAGAGAGACTGAGACAGCTTAATATGTATACCCTTGATGAAAGGAGGGACAGGGGGGACATGATAGAAACGTTCAAGTACCTCAAGGGAATCAACAAAGTCCAGGAGGGTAGCATCTTTCAGAAAAGAGATGTAAGAACAAGGGGGCACAATTTAAAGATAGAGGGGGGGACAGCTCAGAGGTAATGTGAGGAAATTGTTTTTCACGTAGAGAGTGGTGGATGCATGGAACCGCCCTCCTGGGGAGGTTATTGGGTCTAAAACAGTGGGGGAATTCAAACATGCATGGGACAGACATAAGGCAATTGTAGTGGGGTGTGGCAGGAAGTAGGCTGTTGGTTAACTAGAATCTGCAGCTTATCCAGTAGGTAGGGAAATGGCAGACTTGGTGGGCCAAGTGGTCCTTATCTGCCGTCAAAGTCTATGTTTCCATGCTGCGACGCTGCTCTTTACAAAAGTATAGAACCACAATGCGATAACAGCTTGACATCTGCACAGAATACAACATTAGAAAACATTGGGACAACCAAAATTAAACTGTACATTGTATGTAGCACTGTTGTTGTATCTCTGCTGGTTCAGTCACACATCGAATGCAATATCAGTGTATCAGTAGTTCAGTATTTCAGCACAAACTTACTTTTAGTTCTGACGTTGCTGTCTGTGTTTTTTTGTTTTTGTTTTTTTGTTAGTACTTTTTCTCTCCTGGCTCAGTCTGCTTACCTTGATGTCCTGGCATCTCTTCAGTCTTCAGGCCACCATCCCAAAGATCCCTCCAGCTCCCATTCAAGTCTCGCGGCTGCTACCCCCGCAGCTTGCCCCCTGCAGTGGGGGTGGTGGAGAGCCCCCCCATGCCCTTCCACCAAACCAGTATCCAGTATGTGCCACGCACCTTTGGAGCTGAACGGTCCCCTGAGACGGCCATCATGCCGCCACGACTGGAGCTATTTTTTACTTTTCTGTCCCTAGCATGAGCCTGGGGTGTGCAATGATGCCAATGGAGGGGGCGTGCATGCGTCCGCATGCGTTTCCTCCTGGCGTCGTGCCCCAAGCCCACCATCTTCTGTGCAGTGCCAATGCACTGATCCCCAGCCTCCGCCAGAGGTCGCTAATGCGCTGACAGCTGGTGTCCCCCCTCTCCAGAGAGGGAGAGCAGTTTACATATGCTCAATCCCTCTCTGCCTCTGCTGACCCCAGCAGCCCGAGTCCATTCCCGAACCTGGGTCACCAGCGTGGAGCGAGGTGTGGCGTCCAGCGCCTCAACCCTCAGTGCCACCGGGCTGACCTTGTCTGTGTTTTTGAAATAGAGCAGCATTGAACTATCATGTACTTTTACTTTTAGTTCTGATGTTGCTGTCTGTGTTTTTGAACTAGAGCCATATCAAACTAGCATGCATGTATTTCAGTTTTGGTGCTGTGAATCCCCGAACAGACTGTCAGACTTGAGCACAGTGAGTGAGTGCCTTTGTTTAGTTTAGAGCGTAGCGCTTAATGAAGGCATGTCGGGCATTTTTGTGTCGGTAATTTTCTAAGTCTGTCTAGCGATAATCGGGCTAAAAATAGTTGGGCAAATGGCTGGGTCGGGAAAGCAGTTACAAGAATTTGTTTGTCGGGTAATAAGCAGTTGGGAAATAGTACGGATCCCGACATCAACACACCCCACCAGGAGGTGAGTTGGACCCAGATCCAAACTACAGCAGGTCGGCCACATGTTCTGGACAATCAGCATGACATCCACGATCTCCAGCCGATCAAGGTTGCACCAACCAAACTGAGGAGTAGCAACCTCCCACAGACCACCGCCACTCCCATTACAGTGAGCTGCATGGATCTCTGATCTGATGTCGGCAACCTTATCAGCAAAGAATCGAGCAAACACATCATACTTTTCCTGTGAAAATGCTCTCTGAAACTGCAGACAGGCAGGATTGCACAGTCTGTCCACAGTTTGAAAGAGCTGAGCCTCGATTCTGTGCTGCATCAATCTCGTTGGACAGGAACTCTGCCTTCTTACATGAGATAGCCGATTGATAAACCCTATAATAGTCCATCAGTCTAAGCCTGTCGGTCTCAAGGCCTGATTTCCGCCAGCAGCACTCTGTCCTTCGACCCACCCGCCTCAGCTCCCTCAGGGCCTCATCAAACCATGGGGCCCGAGAACGAATGGTGAGGGTCGAACGCGAACAGGAGCAATGGAATCCAGAGCCTTTGTCACAGTCTTATTATAGGCCTGCACCAGGTTCTCCAGACCCACACTTGCACTCAGAAATCCCGATAGGTCAAGCACCGCCATTAGCCCATCTGGGGTCATACCTCTTTAAAGGGCGGTACTGAACCATCTCCACAAGGGCAGGCCTATGGGGGAGCCTGGAAATTGAACCTTACATTGTGACGGTCAGACCACCCGACCAGTTCCACCACCAAGTCAGATGTCTCCATCCCCAATAGGAAGACCAGGTCCAATGAGTGACCATGATTGTGTGTCACAGAGGTAACCACCTGTGTGAGACCCAGCGAGCTCATAAACTGGAGGAAATCCTGACCTAAGAGTGAGAGTTCGTCGTCGACCCAGACATTGAAGTCACCCAGAACAATCAATCTGGGTGACTCCAACACCATATCGACAACAAAGTCCACGACTTCCTGCAGGAATTGCTTCTCGCCCCCAGGTGGACGGTGTATGAGAAGAATCCTGCATCCCACACCTGGCGATCACTGTACACTCAAAGGATCTGGTCTCTCCAACTGGTACAGCTACAAAGTCCAATTCCAATCTAAAACAGACTGCTACGCCCCCGCCCCTGCAATCCTGCCTCGGGGCAAAGGTAGCCCCCATTGCAGTTGCCTTTACTTGGTAGTAATGTTTACCCTGGAAAATAAAAGAGTTACATTTTAATACTATTTCTGAAACCTTATCAAAAAATCCTTGTTTTGGGCACCAAAATTGGTAGTAGTGTCCAACCATGCACATACCACCTCAAGGCCCCTTTGATGTGGGATACTGGTATACAAAGACTCTATATCTATGGACACCAATAAACATTTTGGTTCCAACTGTATATCCACAGGATGCTTAATATCTCAGTAGTATCCTGTATATACAGTGTTGGTACTATATCTTTAATATGGGCATCTACATACTGGGATAGTGCTTTGGTCAGGGACCTTATACTGGCCACTGTGGGGCATCCTCGGGGATGGACAAGACTCTTGTGTACCTTGGGCAGCACATACATGGTGGCTCCTACCAGGTGGTCAACCGTAAGGAATTCCAAGGTATTCAGGGAAATAATACCTGAATCAAAAACATTAAGCAGGAATGAGTCCACATTTTTCTTGTACTCTGGTACTGGATCAGAATCAAGTGCTTCATAAAAATAAAAATTAGTGTCACTCAGTTGCCTGTGGATTTCTGAAATTTAGTCCACAGTATCAACAAGGAGCAAAGACCTACACTTATCTGCTGGCTTGATGGTTACTGATTGGTCTCCCTCCAGTTGTTTCAAAGCTTCTCTCTCTCCTCATTCAAAATGTTGACATAGTGTCTAGGTGAATCTTCAGAAAAGACTGTTTCAAAATCCCTAAGACACACATTTTCAAAGATAGAAACTGTCCTATTTTTTTTTACTTTAGATTTATAGATTTATAAAAATCATACAAATAATTTCACCGAACAAGTCATTACTCTGACAGGTACAAAAACAAAGACCAAAGTGGTCATTAAGCGTAGTACAATTGAATACAAGCATATGTTACTCACAGGGGGTATACAATAGGCTTATCTAGATGGGAAACCATCAGGTACTGTAATTCAGTATAGAATACGAATATACTATACCACAATGGTCATGGCTAAATATAAAACTATTTAATATTCAAATAGTCTGCAGGTGCATTAGCACCATAGGTACAAGAAATATGTAGCTGTATATCCAGAAAGTAGGAGGCTAATATGGAGTTCCTATAGGAACGTGATGGGGCCCCAGTTGCAGGTCAAACTCTTGCATAAAATGTAAACTCACAATATGAGGGTCTACTTGGCAAATCATTTAACTTCTGGCCCAAAATGGGAAAATGTCCATAAAGGAGGCAGTGAGTGTAGAAAGTTATAACAATATCAACTATAACACTTTGAACTACTCTCCTAGGATATAGGATGGTCCCAAGTCCACTGAAACTGCATAAGTCCAAAGAGAAATAAGAACTGGTAATCCTTTTCAGGAGAGAGAGAGGTTCTGATAGAAATTGTCCCCAGAGCATTCTAAGAGAGTAACACAACATTCAAGGACCAGTGAAACTTTAAGGAACCAAACGATGTTATAGTTCAATTCCAAAGTTCCAGGTTAGTCAAAAATTCTCCACAGCAAGATCTCCATAACAAGGGAGAAGGCAAAGATCCGACTCAGCCTGGTAGAGAGTTACTAGAAATTCAGATCAGGGTATAGTCTCATCATCTGATGACTGCAAGGAGCCTTGATGAGGAGAAGTTGCAGACTGACTGGCTTGCTCCCATTGAATTTTATCAAGCAATTTATGTACGCCCTGAGGTCTGGTATAGATATGGACTTTACCACCTACCTCCACCCGCAATCGGGCCAGAAACAGCAGACCAAATGGGATGGATAGGGCCCAAAGCCTCCTCTTAGCCCCATTGAATTCTTTGCGTCTCTGTCAGGTAGCAAATGAAAAATCTGGGTAGAAATTAATAGGTGTCTCACCTGTCTTAAGATCTCAAAGTTTTTTTGCCGCACTGAGTACCTTATCTCGCAGACTAATCTTGGTAAAGACAAGCAAGAGTGTCCTCCACGTATTTTCTGTGTTTGCCCTTTGAGGATTAATCCGGTATACCATATAGATGCGTCCAGACTGTGGTGCAGATCCTTACCTAAGCAAAGTTGGGATCCAAGACTGAAAGACTTCAGGTCCTCTGATTCAAAACCGTCCGGCATACTGACAGTTCCTACATTTCTTTCCCAGATTGCATTTTCCATATGCTCCAGGTGCAGTTTTAAGTGAGTGTTATCCTGGATCAGCATAGAGGCAGACACCATCGCCTTGTCCGCATGTCCAACAGCTTCTTCCAGTTTATTCTGCACCCTGGAGACGGGGTGTTCTACTTTGACCAGGTGGTCCGTAAAATCATTTATTTCCTTTTCTACAGTTTGAATCAATTTGCAAAGAGTTTTTAATGAGTTCTTGATTTCGGTAAGCTCAGTTATAGAAGTAGCCTTTGGCGGTAATAGACCTGGTGGTAATGGTGCAATTGAAGGTGGTTTCTGCTTGAAGAAGTCTGTAGCTGGCGGTTGAGTCATGGTAGTACAAGATTTCCCTATTTTCCAGTAAATCGGAGGTCAGAAATTCAAAGCTGCAGATTTTAAGCCTCTCAGACTAGTTTTTCAAGTAAAAAAGTAAGAACATTCATAGCCTGCAGCAGGAACTCACTCATGATACGTCCTCTCACTCCAGTGGCTAGCTTCTCCCCCAAAACTGTCCCATTTTGATGGTAGATTAAATGTACAGGCTGGTCAAAAATTTAAATTCTTGCTTTGTCCATCATTACAATTATCTGCCATATCTGTGTTCCCAATCAAGGTACCCTAGGTGGGTCCTGCAGGGGTGATAATTCCAGACCAACACATATTTTGTTTATTGAAAAAAACTTTCAGGTTCAGCTTGCAAATGAAATTCTTTCTGTCTAAAAATAATTCAGACGTGCTTGGTTTGAATGTTGGCACAAAGCTGAGTACTTGTTTAGAATTTGTAGCTGTGCATCACTTAACATTAGGGATGAAAGATTGATTACATTTATTTCCCTTTCTTCCCTGGTTGTGTTTTGTGCTGGAAGGCTTGTTCTGACCACCTCCTGTGGCCCCTACCACCCCTCCTTGTTCTTTTGTGGGGGCACTGAACTTCACCAGTCTGTCTGATATCGGTTACTGTTGTTGATCTGAGGTTCCTTCTGTAAAACACCTCTCCTGATTCTGTGCCACATTCTTCTTTGGAGGTATAATAGTTATTGTTACTGTTTTTTCAGGATTGATTTTGATCCCTTCCTGTAGCGGCTTTGACTATGACTACAACAACCTTGTCCCTCTGTTTTCTTCAAACTAAAGACTGTGTTCATTGCGTAATCTTGGCAGACTTGTTCGTTTGTTTTAGTTGCTTTTACCCTTTTCATCCTGCTTTGCTATATTCACTTTAAGCTCTGTTTCAAAATGATCAAATTCTGGATGGTGTCTGAAGCCAGATACCGCTGTTAGGGTGGTTTGGTATAAGCTGGTGTGGTGTCTTCTTTGGCACACCTTATGTAAGTGTTGCACAATGTTTTATATTTGTAATAAATATGTTTGTATAATTATATTACTGCGGACAGTGCCTTTTTTTTCTGCACAGTAGTAGGCTTGTTTTATATCTACTTCTCTTTTGCTTACTTCTCCTTCGCTCACTCCTGCACTGTTGCTCATGTTATCATTGTTAATTAAGAGGGGATTGGCTTCTTCTCTATGTGCAAACATATTCCTTATCAAACTGCGAGAGACAGCATTACCAGCATCCTAGCTCAGTCAGAGGGCATCTACGGATGTCCCGGGATCCATGTGGCTTATGTTAATCATGTAAATGGGGTCTGGGCATGATCCCTGAATTAAAGCTATCTGCATAAAAGGGGTCACCCCAATAAAGGAATCGCGTTAGGCTCACACAACTAAAGGACCAGAGAAAAAGCCTCATACAACACCCATATCTGACACACTGATTAAATTACTGCACCACAAAGAGTACATGAAGTATAAAAACCTTTTGAATCATATTCACATACAGCGCAAATATGCAAAAACACTAGTAAATATCAGGTGCTGCCCCCACAGAAAAAACACCTGAATGCATTTCACTCTAACACAGAGCTTTATTAAGGGTGTTAGTACATTTCATATGTAGCGCTTAATATAATGTTACCAATGTCACTGTCACAGATGTCCTTCCCCTGCTAGTTCTTGAAGCCCCCCAATAGCATTGAGCACGGGGCTGGGCACTGAGCTGGGCATGGAACTGTACACAGGACCAGTTGTGGCACTGAGTGAGAAACAATCTCAGACAAGTGTCACTGTACCCTATAACTGCGGCACCATTAATTCATTTAGATTATGCAGTATGGGAAGAAAACTAATTTTAGCCCCTAAGAACCTTGCCCTATTCCATGCACCAAGAGGCAAATAGTTTTAATAATGTGTCACTGGCTTCCAGATCCTTCTGACCTCGGAGCTCCCACGGTCCAAGGATTGTCCTCACATAGGGTGGTGAAGGTGAGGTGTGGATGCCTGGAACAAGGAGAAGTTGGCCCCCACCGAGTGTCAGGACTGAGTCTCAGACGTGGCGGGATGGAGGTAAGCTGTGTGCCCCCATCAGAGAGAGTCCAGGGCTGAGTGAGGTGGATAAAGAAAATAAAAAAAAAAGACACAGGCATCATGTTGGAAGACCACATGCTGGCTACGGATAGGGTCTTACAGATGTGGTAATCTATGCCACTGCCAGTCAAATGTACAGATCTATAGGGGATACATGATGGACAGGCATGGAATATGGCAAATATTTCCATGAGTGAACAGTGACTTCGGGATACTCATGAGTGGCGGAATGTAGCGGAGCCGCAAATGAAAGTATCCCGAGGTCACTGTTTACAAGTGGAAATATTTGCCATATTCCACTCCTGTCCATCATGTATTTGATTTATGCAATAGGGTAGGTTACTGCTGTGGTGTTTTTATGTATTTGTTTCAGTTTTTATTTTTCATTTTTTGTAGTCTCTGGGATTTATTTTTGGTGTTCTTGCTCTTTTCTGGCCAGGTTGTTAGGGTCGGTGGCATCATTGTTATGGAGGCCACATATGTTTGTTTCGAGCATGCATTGTGGTTGGTTTACTTTTCTGTGTGGGAGGGCTATACAGTTTCCAGATTATGGTGGCTGTCTTTCTTGGTCAGTGACAGTTACGGTAACCTGTGTTCCTTTTGTTTTTTTAAAAGTCTGTGGTGTACTGTTGTTTTATTTCACTTGTGTGGGGCTACTTTGCTTATGAAGGTCATGGTTCTGTTGGTGGGCAGCATTATGAAGCTGCTGAAGACTGGCAGAAGGTTGTCAAGGGGGGGGTTGGCAGATAGCGGGACGCCAATGCTGGATATAATGCTTACTGCTGATTGAGCTGACAAGGTAAAAGAAAGTGCACCTTTTTGCCTTACGTGTGTGCCTTCAGGAGTGAGTACGGAGGGAGGTTGGGCTGGTAAAATACAAGTGGTGATCCCGTTTCTCTGACAGATTTACAGAGTAGCAAAGGGGATTGTCTGTAAAAAATACCAGCTTGGTTGGGGGGGCATGACATGTGCAGTGTGATAATAAACGGCCCAATGACGTATCTACTATGTATATAAATCTAAGATTTTACATTTATACATATAGGCCCAGATATTCAGACTGCGCTGGGGCCAGGACCAGGCGCTATTCAACGGTGATGCACCATGGTGCAGCACCATTGAATATGGTAAGGTCAGTGCACATACCATGCATGGCACAGTGGCACTGCACCAGTGCAAGCCACAGATAGGGAGCACAGGGATGCGCCAGCACAAATGCAGTTGCACTGGATGCATCACCCACGATATTCAGCAGAGGGCATACAAATGAGGCCATAACATATGCAAGGCGCAACTGGGGCCATTTACATGTCATTATGACCCCATTTGCATGCCTTGCACCGGGCAGCCCAGCGAAGTGCGCCTGACGCCCTGCATAGAATGACCTGTGCACAGTGGGGGTCCCATGGCATCCCCCGCCTCCGTAGCCACGATCGTGGTAAAACCACAGTACAACAATTCCCTGGTAGTCTAGTGGACCCCACCTCCCTCCCATGTCCCTGATCGGTGGTAAACGTTGATGTATTTAAGCCCTGGTAGTCTAGTGGTACCCCCCTTCCTCCCATGTCCCCCGATCAGTGGTAAATGTTGATTTATTTAAGCCCTGGTAGTCTAGTGGTACCCCCCTTCCTCCCGTGTCCCTGATCCCTCACCAATCCATGCCTAAGATCTTTCTTTCTGTTGGAAATACAAGGTCCTCCCTTGGTAGCTCTGCCCCAAGGCTTACATTTTCAAAGTGTTAGTGTTTCACAGATTTTTGCTAGTTTTTTTCCCCTTGTGCTACTTCCCTCAGTTTGAGGTTTGTCTGGTGTTGCCGTGGCAAAGATTCCACTGGAATGTCATCTTGAGATTGTGGACTCTGAAGACATACAGGGCCAAACATTGGGCAAGTGATGTAATCGTTGTAACCATAAGATGTCAAAGATAGATCCTCACAACATTTACTTTGGTGGTCTCCTTTGTGCCCATGTATCCAATTTGACCTGAGCCCTCGACCAGTTTGTCATGATCAAGCTTGCTCCACTTTCTACAGAGTTTGAGGAGGAGGCATGCCATTGAACTGTTGTGATACAGACCAGAATCAAGGACAGGCACCCTGCTGGACCGTGGATTGGTTGATCCTAGCCCAGTCAGGCCTGCTCGGTCTGTCAATGATGTCCAGGTCATAAACCACACATTGGTTCTGCCCCAAGTCCCAGCTATTAAGGTGGTAGTAATTAGACAAACCTCTCCGTAAGATCTTCACTCGGGGCAATTCTGCAGGTGGACTCTGATGGAGTCTAGGTTGGGCAAAGAGACCCACAAATTCAGGGGTAAGTCAGAATATTCGAGGGAATTGAGGATCTTTTCTAGAAGCCCTTCTCATCACTGTACTCCCCTTATCTCCTTTTGGTCGAGGAGCAACCGAGGATGAGTTCCCAGTTGATACCTTTGTGCCAGTTGAGAGTGGTCTTCCACTTGTCCAGGAACTTTTCCCACTCTAATTACACGTGACCCAAGAAACTGAAAAAGAGGCCTAAGGAAGGAAGGAAGGAAGGGCAAGATGGGCAGAGATGCTGGCCTTAAATTAGAGAGTAAGTGGAACATAATGTTCAAGATGATTGCTCTTCTCCAGAAGATGGCAGCATAGAGGAGTTCCAGGCCCTGGAGGCCTAAGACCCACAACAGAACCAAGGTAATTCCCACTCCTGCACTGCCTCTCCCCATGGCTCCAATATGGGATGGGTCTAGTGGGAGTATACCAGTAGACCCACCGTCCCCAATGGTTCTGGTGGTGCCTTCAACCGTCATCCATGCCTTTGTGTTGCCTCTACTTCTGGGTGGCTTCACAGGTTATACTGGCTGTTCAATGCAGGATTTAGGGATAGGCAACTTGCATCCTGACAAGGCTAGTCTTGAGTTGACCCCACAAGGGCGCCCTGACTTCCAGTCACCAGCTAGCTTGAATCATATCTCTCAACCTGACAATGATATTTCTGATTTGGAGGATAAAGATTGGGATGATCGGGACCCATCTGAGGATATGGAGTCCTTCACCCACTTTCAGAGGATGATCTTGTCTTCCCTTCATGTCCCTCTCAAGTAGGTAGTGTCTGTAGTGAAGTACAAACACTTGGAGAAGGAATCCTGTTCATTCCTTGCTATGCCAGTCGATGGTATGCCATCGCTGCATCGACAAAATTACAGCGACGTGGTCAATACCGACAACATCGCCACATTGCTGTAAAGTCCACCTGGGATCCTGGCACCCTTCCCCAAGGTCCTGCACCCCATCCCCGATTCAGTTCCATCTCAGAGTTGAGAATCTAAAAGAGGAGGGGTGGAGGGGGGAACAGCCTCCTGCATGGGGAGTGCGGGGGGCACAGCTCCCCACAAAACAAGAAGACTGCACATGCCGCCACCTTCCTAACCGCAATTGCGGTCGATGTAGTGGTGCTGGGGTAACGTTGTATCAACATACAATTGTCAATGCGGCATCTTGGATCCCCAGTCGATGATGCTGTACTTGCTCGGGCGAAGGCAATGTGAACTCATCCTGCTTTGGCTGGGCTGATCCTATTGCTGGTGTGTGGTCCCCTCCAAAGGACTTTAAGGACATCACAGA
Source organism: Neoceratodus forsteri (assembly GCA_016271365.2). Classification (NCBI taxonomy): domain Eukaryota; kingdom Metazoa; phylum Chordata; order Ceratodontiformes; family Ceratodontidae; genus Neoceratodus; species Neoceratodus forsteri. The sequence goes on along the minus strand of CM057456.1, from coordinate 1,540,711,375 downwards.
GCAATTGGATGCTTCAAGGCCAGTGGTCAGCACTGTCCAGCATAACTGCAGAACAGCTGGGGCTCCTACTTTCCATCCCTGAAGCAAGGAGTCCAAGTGCCTCAACAAGAATGTACACAATGGGCACACTGGGCAGGCAACAGGTCAGTTACCCTGGTTATTTTGACCACTATTATCATGCCCTTTGGACAATGGCTACTAAACTGAGAGACTCCCTGCCTGCTAACATCAGAAGCCCTCTCTGTTCATCAAATGCAACTGTGAAACACCATGTGCAACTCACCAAGGATCAAGCAGCAGTGGATTAAAAGTGTATGACTATGAAGTGGTACTTAGAAGGCACAGTTTGCTGCGTTTCTCTCCCATTATCCAGGACATCCATGACAGGGTTGTGGAACTCCTGCTAGGTGGGCCTCTGTTCAGTTAACAAGTGGCGAGCATCCTGAGGGATATTCAAGAGTCCAAAAAGACCATGAACGTGATCTTGTCTGCAGCAGGCATCCCCAGCAGCAAGGACAAGACTCTTCCTCCTCGGCCTTTCAGAATAAATACTGAGGATGTAGGCAAAGAAATGTGCCTTATGATAACCACTACAGCTGAAGTAAGGGCAGTGATTGAGGAGGCTCAGATGTCAGAAAGGATGCTGACAAACCTGACTCCTCTGCAGAGTGACTGGAGGTGGAGTGCCATCAGTCATCTACCCCTCTCCCCACACTAGTCCTTCCTTGATCTACCAGTAGGGGGCCATGTGACACAATTTCTGCCCCAGCGGTCAGAGATCCTAACAAATCAATTGGTGCTAGAGATCATCAACTGTGGCCTCTCACTTGACTTTTCATCATGACCACCCGGTATACCCTCTGGACCATCTTCAGGTGCTCAGAGAGGATGTGCTTTTCCTCTTTCAGCTGTACAGGATTGAGAGTGTCGTGCCCATTGAAGCTGACATTGGTATGTGTCCACATACTTGCATGTCACAAAGAGTATGGGAGGCTGGTACTCTATCCTAGATCTATGGGAGCAGAACTACCATATCAGATGCCAGAAGTTCAGGATGGTGATGGGTCACGTGATCCCCTCGTTGGAAACTGGGGACTGGTTCTCCACTCTGAACCTGAAGGATGCATAATTTACATTTTTGTCAGTGATTTCCTTAACAGATTCCTGCCATCGCCCCTTAAAAATTACTTTTGCCAATTCAGAACAATGCTGTTTGGCCTCTCCACAGTACCAAGGTCTTTAGTAAGGTTCTGGTGAAAGTGGTAGCTTACCTTCATCGAAGAAACATCCACATATCCCCCTATTTGGACTACTGTCTGATTTGAGAATGACAGTCCGCGGAGACTCAGTCCACTTTCCAGCTGACCATGAAGATCTACTTCAACCTGGAGTTTATTCTGAACCTAGAAAGGTTGAAGCTGGTCCCATCATTTTGTGTGGAATTTATTAGAGCACAGCTGGACCCCAAGGAGGCTTGAGCTTGGCTAATGCTGCAATGGACTCTGGAACTGATGGAGTGTGCCCTCTCCTTCCATTGCCTCCAGTGGGAGTTCAAAGCATAGTGATCCCAGAAGTTGGTGCCCTTGTCCCTACCAGTCACTGTAATTTGCCCCAAGAATGAGTCTTTATCCTTGTTGCTGGGTCTACAGCATCTGTCAGAGGGGGTACCCTTCATCCACTGGAACCCAGTGCTGGTCTTGAACATGGATGCCTTGTTCCTGGGCTTGAAAGCACATCTTGGGGACTTGCGGGCACATGGGTTGTGGACTCCTTAGGAGCAACAGCTAAACATCAATGTACTACAGTTGAGATCAATCCATCTGGCATTGCAATTGTATTCGACCGTGGCTAGTCATCCATTCAGTATTTGCAGAGACAACACCATGGCCATGATCTATGTGAACATTAACCAAGGTTTAGCCCATTCCTGCAAAGTGTGCAAGGAAGCTCAGGAGTTGTGGTCACTGGTATCCAGTCTCAACACCTCAATATCTGCCACTCACCATGCTGGTGTCGACAAGTTGGCAGACAGCCTCAGACACCTGGAAGACATGTCCCACAATACATCTATACACCAGGAAATCATGTGTGCTCTGTTTCAACACTAGGGGACTGCCTCCATTGACCTTTTTGTGTCCTGTGAGAACTGCAGACTGGCACACTTTCATTTCATTTCATTTCATTCATTTTATTTTGTTAACCAGGATAGCGCATTGGAACGAGTCCATTTTCAAGCCCTGCCTGACTAAAAAAACAAACATCTCAAACAATCACAATGAAACAAGACAATTGCTTGACAGATTACAAAAAACAGTCACGTTTCACAACAGACATTAAATATTGCTTAAAATTAGCTTTAAAAATATGCAGTGATGTAGCAGTATGAAGATTGTTGGGTAAATTATTCCTGAACAATGGAGCTGATGTTGAAAAAAATCTTAACCTTGCTTTAGTCTTGTATGGGACTATACCCTGTGAAGATTGTAAAAAGACAGGGGAATTGCAAATGGATACCAAATCAACTAAGGGAAATTTTGGGGATAAAAAAATATTAAATATTTGACACCCAAACTAATATGCAAGTTTAGATTTCGGAGATAACCACGATAATTGTGAATATAACAAACAGTGATGAGTTCGAAATGGAGAGTCTAAAACAAACTGGCAGATACTGTTATATGCTACTGCTAAAATATTAATTTCCCCTGGAGCCAGGGTTAAGATACTAACTTGCACAATAATCAAAAAGAGGCATTAGAGATCCCTGGGCAATAGTTCTACAGACATCAGGGGAAAAATAGTGACCCCAGCTTTCGATTTATAACGTGACTAGTAGCCAAAACTTGAGAAGAAAAAGTCAAACGGGTCAGATAGAACGCCTAAATATTTAAACTTGTAAACTTGTTTTAACAAGGCACCTGAAATATTGTGACTCAAAAAAGAAGTGTTAGATTGTAACATGTTCGGAGTTCCAAACAATATGGATTTTTTTTTTATATTCAGTATTAGACCATTATCAATAAACCAGTTGCTAACCAGTGCAAACTCTGTTTCAACAACTGAGGACAACTCAGCAAGTGAATTTGACTGATAAAATAAAACCAGATTGGCAGCGTAAAGAAACTTGGTAACTTGGTAACTTGGTAATTAGGACATAAGAAGGCCGAAGCCCATCGAGAATGTCCTCCACACATGTGGATCATCAGTAGGTTTGTAATTTGTTCAAGAGCCATATATCTAATTTAAGCTTGAAAGTATTAATATTCTTGCAATCGACAATTTCCTGAGGCAAGGAATTCCAAACTCTTGGAGCTCTTACATTAAAGAATTGCTGTCTTTTATTTGTTCTTGTTTTTTCAATTATAATTTGTTTGTTATGAAGTCGGGCTACGGTTTTCCTAGATGCAAAGGACAGACCACAAGAATCCATTAATACAGGAGATAATACAATTTTAAATAATTGTAAGATGTCACCTCTAATCTTCTGTTTTCTAGAGAGTATAATCCTGTTCTTTGAAGCCTAGTTGGGTAATCAAGACGTGAGAGTGGGGGATGATTTTGGCCTTTCTTTGTACCCTCTCAATTTTTGTAATATCCTTTATCATCAGGCATGGGCTCCACAAGGGTGAGCCATAATCCAAGTAGGGCCTAACATGAGACCTGTATAGTGTCATGATACACTCTTCAGTCTTTAAAACAAAAGTATTTTTAATCCTACGCAACATAGCATTAGCTTTGTTAGTTACTTTGTTATAGTGGTTTGAGAAGGACAAGCCATCATCAATCATTATACCTAGGTCTTTTTCAACAACTGAGTCTCGTATTTTAGTACCATTAAGATAATATGATTGTATAGGGTTATTTTTACCACAATGCAGCACGGAGCATTTAGATACATTAAAAGACATCTTATTTGTGATTCCTCAAGTTTCAATTGTTTTTAAGTCATCTAATATTATATTCCTGCTATTTTCATTATGCACAGGTCCCCCCAGTTTGGTATCATCCGCAAATTTCGATAACTTATTCTGTGATGTGATCTTAAGGTCACTTATAAAAATGCCAAACAAAGTGGGGCCCAACACAGAACCCTGGGGGACCCCGCTTGTCACAAATCTTTCCTCTGATAATACCCCATTGATTCTAACCGTCTGAGTTCTTTCGTGTAACCAGCTGTTCACCCATGACACGATGCAGTTAGAGAATCCTAGTGTAACCAGTTTATTAATTAGTATCGAATGTGAGACCTTGTCGAATGCCTTACTGTAATCCAACAGAACAATGTCCACTGGAATATTTAAATCAAGATTTTACTTATGTAATTGTAAAAGGATATCAAATTTGTAGTACATGAGTACCCGATTTAAATCCATGTTATATGGTCATTTATTTTTAATTCAAGCATTTCTTCATCAATTAAACATTTGATATATTTTCTAATAGTTTACAGGGTATGGAGGTTAGACTGATAGGTCTGTAATTCTCAGTTTTGAATGCACTCCTTTTTAAAGATTGGGGTAACAATAGCTGTTCTCCAAGTAATAGGCACAGTTAATTCAGTAAGTGATTTATTGAATATATTGTAAGTGGAGTGACAATATTGTCTTTGGTCTCATAAGAAATTTAGAAGTAATACCATCAGGGCCTGGGCTCGTAGTTGATTTCAAGGTTCCCAGAAGTTTGTAAATGTGTGAAGTAGTGATGGTATAACTATAAAATATAGGAGTATAAGAGGTCGTTCTAGGTTCTTTATCTTGTTCGAAGACAGAACAAAAATACTTATTAAATTCAGACGCAGTCACCTTATCTGAAAGAATAGTTGTATTGTTGATAATTATTGGACCTGCTTTATTAACAGTACCCTTTTTATTATTTAAGTATGAATAGAGACTTTTATGTGAATCCTTAGTATGGGCAATCCTAAATTCTAAGTTCCTTTTAGCCAAAGTAATAGATGTTTTTAAGTTTTTTAAAGCTACCTTGTACTTAGTATAGATGTCCTTCTTATCCTCCGGTTTGCTCATTTTTAATGAATTAAATAATTTTCGTTTTTGATTACTAAGTTTTCTGATGTTATTACTATACCAAGCAGGAACCTTTCCTTTGTTATTGTATCTCCTTCTTACAGGTACATATTTATCTTCTAAATTGTGTACAATTTTTTCAAAGGTGTTCCAAGCATCGTTTGCATTAAGAGGTGCCAGTAATGAGTCCCAAGATAGGGCTGCAAGATGTTCATTAATTTTAGTAAAATTAGCTTTCTCATATTGTTTTATCATGCAGCCATTTTTAAGGTGACTTGTATGCTAAAGCCATAGAAAATTGAATAGTCAAGTGATCACTGTTTCCCAGTGGGTCCAGCACCGTAAGCATGATAAAGCTGTATTCATGTTAGTAAAAACTAAATCAAGAATATTGTTCCCTCTTGTAGGTACTCTTACATGTTGTGTAAGGCCAAGATCAGTAATAGCAGAAATCAGCTGTAGATCGTATGAATTATGTCCAGAGAGAATGTCCCAGTTTATGGATGGGATTAAAATCCCTAGAATTATTACTAAGCCTTTATCTGCTATTTGAGCCATTTCTGAGGTTAGTTGGTGTAAATAGGTAAGGTCTGAAGAGGGTGGCCGATAACAGTTTCAAACAAAATTTGAGGGTGCCCTTGGGCTGCAAGTATACCCAAACACTTTCAGTGGTTACTGTTGTTGAGACCTCAAATGAGGAATATCATTAGTGACATAGAGACTAACCCTCCTCCCTTTGATCATCAGGTCTGTTTTACAATAGTGTTTAAATCCTGGAATATTAGATTATCCATTTTTATCCTGGTTACCCATGTTTCTGTTATAGCAACTAGGCCAATATTAGACTCCTGGATTTTAGTTCCAGTTCAGCAATTTAGGTATGCTAAGTGCTCTCGCATTACAAGTCAAAATATTCAACTTGTATGAATTATTTAGAGATGGCTTATTAAGTCCAGTCTCCCCTTTAGTTTCAGTTTAAATTGTCATTGATGAATGATAGAAATTGTCGACCTTAGAGAGAACTCCCTCTGGGCTGAGATGCAAACCATCCCAGCAAAAGAGGGCAGGGTTATCACTGAATTCCTCCCAGTGGGTGAGACACGTAATACCTTGTCTTAGACACCATTTCGAAGCCATTCATTCAAAGATTTAATCTTCCTTTTGAGTATAGAAGGATGCTCTAGGTACTGGGAGAATTTCCGAAATACCAATGTTATCCTCTCTTGTTTAGTACATTACAGAGAGCAACTAGGTCCAGTTTAAGTTGTTGTAATGGGATTTTGTTACATCATTTGTCCCAGCATGGATTATGACTAGAGGGTTAGTGCCTGCTGTATGTAAAGCAGTACTGGTCATGGCAATTATGTCGGAGACCTTGGCCCCCCTATAACTTAAGCAAGATCTATTAGTTTTGTCAGGATTACAGATGATTCGGTCTATAAATTTAATCATAGAGTCGCCAGGACGACAACCTGAGTGGGGTGCAGTTTTGTGGAGAGAAATATTGGATTATCATCCTTGGCAATATTAGATGGACACTCGGCACTGCAGTTATCTCTATCAGTAGGGGAGGCCAGTGGTTCATAGGAATTATGTAATGAGATTGGGGGGGTGGCGGTGTAAGACTCCCCTACTTGTAAGTTGGATTTTTTTATATTATTTTTATTAGAAGCAGTAGTAGACCAAGCAGTAATATCAGTCACTATCTGTGGTTGTGAGGGAAAATCCAAACGGTGCGGAGTAGAGACGATTTGTGCATTAGTTAAAACAGTCTTTTTTCTCAGGTCCCCCTTGGGGTTTAGAGGAGTATTAACAATTTCACTATAAGACTGTCACAAAGTTTGCAAACTGAAGGCAACTGGTTAATAAACAAACTAAACCTCAACAGACCCAAAATGGAACCCTGGGGCACCCCAAAGTTCACTGCAGAAGTTGAAGAAAAGTACAGTTACATAAGAACTTATCGTAACAGTAGATCTTCAAGAGGAACTCTTGCAGCACATAATACCATTAGGACTAAGCCGCCAGGCGTTAGGACCCCATGGAAAACGTCTAGCTAGCAGTCTGTGCTGGGGAACTGCCCCGATGTCAGCCCCGCCCCGATGTCAGATGTGGTATAAAGGGGGCAGTCCCCCAGCACCACCTCAGTTCTCCCGCTGGAGACCCGACTGAAAAACAGATGGAGAACTGAGGATGATCTCCTATCCTCAAAGAGAAAATTGTAATACTAGTCCCAGGGGGCAGGTGGGTGGGAAAGCCATCTGCTGCAAGAGCTTGTCTCGAAGATCTACTGTTACAGTAAGTTCTTACATAACTGTATTATTTCACTTCGAGGGGGAGCTCTTGCAGCAGATAATACTATTAGGACTGTGTCCCAAGCAATACCCAAAAAGAGACCCAGGTCAGAGGGGTGGAGGACAATAGTGAAGAGCTGTAGGCATCTAGGAGAGGAGTCCCTGAAGGGCTACTAGGCCAGAACCTGCTCTCCTTCTGCAAGCAATGTCCAGAATGTAGTACATAACGAAAGTGTGCACTGAACTCCAAGTAGCGGCTACACAGTGGTGCGCTGAGGAAACATTCCTGAGTGAAGCGAAAGATGTCGCAATCCCTCTGGTGGAGTGATCCTTGATCGGTCCTGGTAAAGGTTTGTTGTACTGCTGATAACAGAACGTGATACAATTCACGAGCCACTTAGTCAGTGTCTGTTTTGTCATTGGTGCCCCAACTTTCCTTTGGGCAAAGGAGACAAACAACTGGTCTGTCTTTCTGGAGGAACTGGTCAGGACAAGGTAATAATGAAGAATTCTGTGTACATCCAGAGTATGTAATAAGGCCTCCCCTCTGTTTGAGTACTCTGGTTAGTAAACTGGTAGTTGGATGTCTTGGTTCTACATGAACTCAGACACTACCTTCAGAAGAATCTTAGGGTTTGTACGCAAGGCTATCCTGTCCCTGTGAAAAAGAAGATAAGGCTCTCTACACAACAGAGCCTGCAGCTTGGAAATCCTCCGAACGGAAGTAATAGTAACGAAAAATAACGTCTTCCAAGAGAGAAGGTGTAGCTTGAGAGAAGGCATAGCTCGCAACTTACACCTGGTTCAAAGGGGGCAAGGTAAGTTTTTCCAATACAAACAGGAGGTCCTAGGACAGCACGGGGTCCCTCCTGGGAGGTTTAATATGCAAAATTCCCCTTAAAACAGTTTTGCATAGGTCCAACTGTGCCAGAGTCTTCCCATTCAGTGGTGCATGATAAGCTGACACCTTAATGAATGAGTAGCTAAGGCCCAAGTCCAAGAGGGAGAGAAGATACTCTAGTACAGATTCCACTGGACAGGTGAGGGGATCCAGAGAATGGGGAAATGCCCACAGGCAGAAGCGCTTCCACTTCATGGCATATGTTACTCTGGTAGAGGGCTTTCTCGCTGCCACGAGCACCTCTGCCACTCTGAGGGATACTCTGAATCTATCCATAGCTAAGTCCACAGGAGCCATGCTGGACTGCCAGATGGACCAGCGTCCCTTGCTTCTGGGAGAGCAGTGAGTGGACAGGGGCAACGGAACCGGCGGTACCCATGCCAGCTGTTGCAATAGCGAGAACCAAATCTGCTGAGGCCAGAAGGGTGCAATTAGGATCATTCAGGTACCTTCTGCCTGCAACTTGAGCCGGATTCTCTGAAGAAGAGGGAAGGCATACAGAAACTTCCCTGTCCAAGAGAGGGACAATGTGTCTCCCCAAAAAACACCAGGCCCTGGATCTAGTGAGCAGAAATTGGGCAATTTGGCATTGTATGGGGACACAAAGAGGTCCAGTTCTGGCTGACCCCACCTTTCAAAGAGGTCGTCTATGACTTCTTGCTGCAGTTCCCATTCATGGCTTGAGAGCAACTTAGGCTGTCTGTGAAGACATTGTAGATCCCTGGAACATGGAGTGCTGTGAGATCCAGACTGTGATCCATTGCCCAGGTCCATACTCTCATTGCCTCTCTGCATAGGGGATAAGAATGCATGCCCCCCTTGCTTATTGAGATGGAAGACTACTGGGGTATTGTCCAACTGGACCAGAAGGGGCCCAGGAAGGAGTGCCCCTTGAAAGGCTTGTAGGGCATACAGTATGGCTCTCATCTCTAGAATGTTTATGTGGAGAGAGACTGTTCCATGGAACTCCAGGAGCCCCTCGTCTGGCGAGAAGACAGATGTGCTCTCCATCCCAGTCCAGATACAGCTGTCATCAGAATTTGTTGTGAGCTGGGTCGCTGGAAGGAAACCCCTCTGTTTAGATGAGCCGGGGTGACCCACCAAACCAGGGACTGACGGAGCGCGTTGGAGACTCGGATGGGCTCTTCGAGCTTGTCCATGCCTTGGTCCCACTGGACTCTGAGGTGCCACTGCAGGATCCTCATATTCAAATTAGCAAGGGGAACTGTGGCTATGGCTGCAGCCATATGGCCTAAAAGTTGCAGAACCACCTTCACTGGGACCTGATCCGAGGACATCATCCCTTAGCCTGACTGCCTGGTCTGTGGGAAGGAAAGCTTTCCCTTGGATGGTGTCCAGGACTACTCCTATGCATTGTAGCCTTTGAACAGGCCACAGGTGCGACTTGGACAGATTTAATGTGAAGCCCAAGGCCTGGAACAGACTGAAAGTCTTCTCCATTGTTTGGCGTAGTTGGTCTTCTAACGTAGCTGTGAGAAGCCATTCATGAAGGCAGGGGTAGACAAAGTGACCCCCTCTCCTGAGGGCTGCCACCACTACTGCCAAGCACTTGGTGAAAAGCCTTGGTGCCGATGATAGGCTGAATGGAAGTGCCCTGAACTGGTAGTGCCCTCCTTGGAAGGTGAAGTGAAGGTACTTCCTGTGGGATGGCAGGATCTTTATATGCATATAGGCATCCTGCATATCCAGGGAGCAAAGCCAGTCTCCATGATGGAGCATGGGCAACAGTATCATTAAGGTCACCATTCTGAACCTTTTGTATTCGATGAAGGTGTTCAGCTGGCTCAGATCCAGAATGGGATGGAGGTCTCCTGTATTCTTCAGGACTAGGAAGAAGTGGGAGTAATACCCTTTGCCTCTTTGGGCATGGGGTACCTCCTGGATAGCTCTTTTTTCTAGCAAGGCCTGTATCTCTGCCTGCAGGAGAGCTGCATGGGAGGGTGAGCAGTGGGAGGGGATGGTGGATTGTCCGGTGGAATCTGGGTAAACTCCAGAGAGTATCCCCTCTCGACAATCTGAAGGACCCATTGCTCTGAAGTGATATTGGACCATCCTGATTGGTAAAGGGAGAATTTACCTCCTACCGCCTCCCCCTGCACTTCCTCCAGAGGAGGGGGGTCGGTAGGGGATCATGCTGTTGCGGAGGGGGTGGGCAGGGGAGGTCTGGGCACCTTGGGATTTTTGGGGCCCTGGGCGCCTGAAGGAACAGGGGGACCTCTTCTTTTAAAGCCTCCCTTGTGCTGTGGTTGGCATCTTCCCTGCTGTCCCTTGTTCTTCTGAAATGGATGGCACTGGGTTGCCTGCGGTTCCATTCTGTACATGCGATGGACGTTAGACACTGCCTTGCCGAAATATTGTAGTTCTGTTATGAGTTTTTCTGTTTCCATGCCAAAGAGGATGGGTCCCTGAAAGGGTGCATCCAAAATGGCATCCTGCAAATCCTGGCAGAAACCAGAAACCCTCAACCACGCATGCCTCCTCATACAGCTTCCAGTTGCTGCTGCCCTTGATGCCGTGTCTGCGGAGTCATAAGAATTCCTCAGCATGTGTTTGTCCACATCCATGCCTGACTGGATGTCAGCTCAGAGCTCTGCCTTGCCCTCTGAGTCTGGTTGTGCTTTACCCAGATCCATAGATTTTGACTACAGTGACTTCTGGTATGTGACCATATGAGCCAGGAAATTCAGTGACCTGACCGTGCAGGTAGCTGAAGAATAGACCTTGCGGCCCATCTGGTCCAGCTTTTTAGACTCTGGATCTGGGGGCTGAGTGCACATGTGTCTCGGCTGCTGCACTCTGCCATGTGCAGCCGTGAGCACCATAGAGTCAGCTTTTTGTTGCTCGCTTAAGTAAGGCTCCCCTTTGGGTGTCTTATAGAGCCTATCTGCTTTCCTTGGCACTGCCACAGTGGTAGCCGGATGCTTCCAGGTCAATTTCATAATGTCCTGGAAGGGTTCCACCAGTGGGTGGACGACCAATGGTTTTGGGTCAGTAGACTCCAGGAATTTTGCCAGATGGCGGCATTCTGGATCCTGCTCCTCTGTATCCCACTGATACAGGACCTGGATGTGTCTCACGATGTCCAAGAAGGATGAGTCATCTGGAGGTGACCTTGGCGAGTCACTTCTCAGATCTGGGGAAGGTAGGGGTAGTTTGTCATCGGAGGAGTACTCTGAGGAGGAGTCTCTGGCTTCATCCCCTGAAGAAGAGGGCAGATGTCCGCTGGAAGATGGGACGGATGACAGGTGCCTCTTCCTGCTACTTGTACCTGGCAACCACCAATCATCATCATCAAGTGGTGGATGCTCTGTCGGAGGGGAATGCTGCCTGGGCCTCTGAAGCGACTGTTCCCTGGGTGGTGGCCAGACCAGGAATGGGTCCCTGGGCTTTGGGAGTAAGTCCCCTTTAATAGTGTTCCACCATGCGTTGAAAAGTGCCCACATTTCTGCCAGTGGGACGACTGTAGGCGGAGGCGTCGGGTTTGGTATGTTAGAGGGGCCTGGCGTCAGACCCTGTGGCTCTCTGGGTACCAATGTCTTATCCTGAGGCACCTGGTCCATGGGTGCCTTGGGCATCAGGTCCAACAGGGCTTTATCCGGTGGCGCTGAGCCCCCCTGCAGTCTGGCATCCGGCTCCTTGGGGGGAGGCATTTGGGTATCTACAGGCCTGGGTGTCTTACCTTTTGGGGCCTTGTGTACTTGGGCTGATGTCCAGTCCTCTGGGGCAGACAGCCGCTCTTTGGCTGACGGCACCTGGTCCAATTCTGATGCAGAGTCAGAGTGGCCGGTAGTCTGCCTACCTTCAGAAGCCAACATCACCCTTTCCTTGGGTGGAGGAGGCATCCGATACCTGATGACCCTGTGGCATCTAGTGGAGTTGTCTGACCCTTTGTACCTGTTGGACAACCCAGAATGCTTTTGGGTGATGGGCTCTGACATTTTTCCCAAAGCAGACGCCGGTCCCTCTTGCGTCGACCAATGTGTATGCTTGTGGTGCCTATGTGCTAAGGGGACTTGGGTGGACGAACACCCTTGAGATGAAGACTCCTTATCTTTGGTGTGCGATGAGTTGGTAGCTCTTCTTGGAAGAAACCCCCAAAATGCCCGTGTTACCTTGAGGAACTCACTCCGACCTCGCGCTGGAGGTGGAAGAAGCAGAAGTCCTGAGAGGGGACTTTGGGCAGGATTCCAACCTGGCTCTCTCCTTATCCCTATGGTGATGCTTCCCACCTGATCTTTTCTCTTTGGGGAGAGATTCCCTGGCTAAGGAGGAAGAACTTTGTCCCAACTGGGTCCTCTGCATGGCGGCCACTTGCTGCTCCAGCAGGTAGGCCTTGAGTGTCTTGTGGTGGCGGTTGCGTTTTTTTTTTTTTTTTAACTTTATGTTTATTATTCTTTAAATATAAACATGGTATTTATGCAAGCATTGAACATCGGTACAGTTTGATATAAATACTATGAGGGTGCCACTCCTCTTAATATAACCAAGAGAAATTTATCATATGCTTAGTGATACGTCTTTAGGGGTTCTAATAGAAGTAAAGTAAAAAAAAGAAGTAAGTCCAGATCCAAAAGTTGCGTGATGAGTCCATAAGCTGTGAGGATTATATTTAAACTATCTGACAATTAAGCTTCCACAGTCCTACTCCGCTTGGGAAGTGCATACCACGCTTTAAACTATAATATAAGCACTATTAGTGCCAATTCGAAATACTTAAAGAGAAAGCTTCCAGACAGAGCTCTGTTACATAAAACTTTTAAGAATAACTATAAACTAGATGCTATGTTGGTTAGATGAATGAGGACAGGTGTTAACATACTATTCAATTTAAACCTTCAGTACAGAAGTTTAGACAGGAAAAAAAGAGCAACTTTAAATTATTTAATACAACTGGCTTTATATTCTATTTCCTATATCAATAAAGAAATTTAACACCCCATCTTTGGTTTATTACTTCAAGTCCTTTTAATGCCAAATTGCTAACATCCTTGTATCAGACTAGGAAGAAAATATTTAGTCTGAGACATAGTCTCAAACTTCCTCACCCACAGGCCTACCTCCCCAAGTCCTTATGGCGAGACTTTGTCTCCTGACGTGGAGTCCTCTGGATCGACTTGTCTCCGTCAGGGTTCAATATTTCTCTGGGCCCATTTAGAAGCATCTTGAGGGTCTAAAACAATGAATACTTTTCCCTGGTGGGCAATCCGAAGTCTCACCAGGAAAATATGGCCATGTGGAATGTGGGCTTCTCTCAACAATGCTCTTGTACCGTCGAATTTCTTCCGCTTCTGGCGAGTCGCATAGGCGATGTCCGGGAAGAGTTGCACAGATTCTCCATCCTGCAATAGCGGCATCTTCTGTCTTGCCAATGCCAGTAAGTAATCTCTGGAGCCTATACCATCGGTTATCACCACCACGACCCGGGGCAAGTCAGGATTGTCAGGCCTGCCCCTAGGTGTTACTCGATAGGCCTTTTGGATGCTTTGGGTCTGTGAGGAAGCTTCTTCTTCGAGTTGTTGGATCAGCCATTCTTTTATAAATAGGAGCAAATGATCTCCCTCACAATCCTCTGTTAGACCCAGGATACGAATGTTTGCAGCTGTTGCTTGGTTTTCGAGGGTTTCTAGTCGGGCCTTCAGATGGGTGTTTTCTTTGATGACCGCCCCCATTGCTGCATCGACCCTTTTCACCGCATCTGCTGAGGCTTCTTGTACCACCTCCACCGTAGCTTCAATTCCTGCAGCTCGGTTGGTCAATGTATCAAATTTATCCGAGATCCCTGATACTGAGGCGATCTGCCTATTTAACTTCAGGCCACAGTTTGCAAAGTTTCTTCTTGTGGGACCTCCATTGTTTCAGAGATTTGGCCTTGCTGAAATTGCGTGGCTGGTGATCCGGACGGATTTTTTGCTCTAGCACCCTCATTTGTGGCTCTTTCTTTCTGTGGATTTCCCATCTGGTCTGCCAACACGTACTCACTGTCCCAATCCTTCTGTATATAGCTTAAGAAATATAAAACAGCTTCTTTTGGGTTAGTTTTTGTAATGATATTCAGAGCTCTGACTGAATGCAACCGAACTGCTTGGGCTCCACAGCGCCCCCCCAGATGCGAGTTTTACTGTTGAATTTTTGGCAGTGCGGGCAGTCATCAGGCCAGTGGTTGGGGTCTAGGCAGATCAGGAGGTGGAGTGGCCATCCTTCACCGAGATCTGATTACCGCATGCGCACTTCGACTCCCACTGCTGGGAGGACGATGAAGACATGCACTTGATGGGGAAAAAATGATTGAAAAGACAACGAACAATAAAATGCGCGAGGCACAAAATGGCAGTTGACTGCAAAGATGGCATCTGTGGAGCCGATGTTAGCAGGTTGACAGCAGGTAAAGAACTGTGGTGGTGCCGGGGGACCACCCCCTTTATACCACGTCTGACGTTGGGGCGGAGCCGATATCGGGGGTGGTCCCCCGCCATAGACTGCTAGCTAGAAGTTTTCCGTGGGGTCCTAATGCCTGGAGGCTTAGTTGTGATGGTATTACCTGCTGCAAGAACTCCCCTCGAAGTGAGATCAGTAGATCCAATAGAAACAAATTGAGAACAACTAGCCAAATAATCAATATAGCAATTTACAACAGGTTCAGAGAAGCCAAGAAAATGAAAATGACGTATCTACCGTAATTCTTGATCTTCTTGGATGAAGTCTCCACCACTCAATCACACTAGTGGGACTATGCCGGAGGTGCTAGGACCCAGCAGGAGCCAAAAATCTTCAGAAGGGTCGGTGCCAAGATAGGACCATGCATGCATGGTACCGCAAGACTGGCTCACGCCATATAGGCTATCTCGGCGTCAATTCTTCAACCGCCTCAGTATCTTTTTTACCAAGGAGGTGCAGCGTAAACTAATCTAGAAAACTAACCTAACCCAGACATAAGATAGTCCGTATGACCTATATAAGAAGGGCTAACTCCACAGTGTCTTCACAGCCCAGCCAACGAGGGAGTGAAGACCAGAAACAAGATGAGTGAGCTCGGGGGACGGTGGGTGGGCGTGTGACTGAGCGGTGGAAACTTCATCCAAGAAGATCAAGAATTACGGTAGGTATGTAATTTTCATATCTTCCTGGACTAAAAGTCTCCACCACTTATTCACACTAGTGGGAGAGTACTGAGCTGAAAACAATCCCCTCGATCAGGGTGGCAGGAAAAAAGGAGCTCACTTAGGACAGAAGTCCGTTAAGGATTGACCTGCCAAAAGAAGGATGCTGTCTGGCATAGATATCCAGGGCGTAGTGCTTCCTGAAAGTGTGCACAGAGCTCCAAGTGGCTGAGTTACAGATGTCTGCAATGAGCATGTTCCGAATCTCCACCAGGGATGCTGCGACCGCTCTGGTAAAGTGGGCGTACACCCTGCCTTCTAGCTTGACCTGCGCCATTGAGAAGCAATGGCGAAGACACGCTGTCAACCATGCTGAAATGCACAAAAATTTCTAGAAGGCAGCACATATAAACAATTCCAGGACCACAACATATTGTAAAGCAATGAAAGTGAAAAGAAATCGGGCGACTCAGGAAAACTGACCAAAAGCTTTTAAGTTAAGCACTGATAAATAACTTATTGTTAAAAATCAGCACAGTTACCCACAGCACCAAAGTTTCACATCATCACATAATGCTTTCTCAAGGTGTAGTCTGTCCATTCTATGTCACCAGTTTAAATAGGCATAACACAGTCACATGTTCATTTGAAATTCCCCATTACCGTATAGACACTTCAGTTAGTGAGATTAGTTCATCCAGTCTCAGACCAATACATTAACACAGCAAACCGTTTTAAATAACATTGTATATATTATAATGTCCTTATATAAAAAACAAGCCACAGTGTGAATAAAGTGCAACCCTACAATAAAAAGGATTTAATCTACTTATCTACTTTTTATCTTT
Source organism: Neoceratodus forsteri (assembly GCA_016271365.2). NCBI lineage: Eukaryota > Metazoa > Chordata > Ceratodontiformes > Ceratodontidae > Neoceratodus > Neoceratodus forsteri. The sequence goes on along the minus strand of CM057456.1, from coordinate 1,540,695,190 downwards.
TAGAAATGGAACTAAACTAAATTTGTCATTCAAACCACCTGCTGAATTTGCTCGAAGCATATACTGCCATTTACTCTCATTTCATTAGTAAATGATCAAGATCCCCCCCCCCCATCCAATAAAAACTTCTTCAAGTCCTTGGAATTTAAACTTATGATCACTGCCCTGTTTGATAGTATGCATTGCTAAAGCATTTTTCTCATCTTGTTTTGCAATGCTTCTAAGATGTTCAGCAATGCAAAATTTTAAATTTTGTTTTGCCCACATAAAAGTTTTGGCACTCACTGCATGTTGCTACATATACTACATGAGTAGTATTGCAATTCACAAAGTCTCTAAGATCATACTGTTGTCCCGTTTTTGGGTGCTTGAACAGAGATCGTTCCTGGTTAGAGCCCCTACCTGGTTTAATGCCCTGCCTGCTCTGATCACCTCCCATCCTAGGCTTGGCCCTTTTAAGGTTGCCATAAAAAAACTCCTTCTGGCATCCTGCACATGCACCTGCCTGCACTAGATCTCCATGTACTGGATCATCAACAAGGTGTCTTTGTCCTAGGGCTAACCAACCTCAGGGCGACCTCTGTAATCCTGGGTACTGACAAGGCCCTGCCTCGGGCTGCAAATTAGTACTAGCAGGCTTCCATCTGGAACAATGTACCCTGCATAACCTTCTTCCCCATCTGGGCTATAAATGTCTTGCCAGCATTGCTTGCCTTCTGGCACAAAACAAATGGTTCTGTAACTCTGCCTTATTGTACTCATGCTTGATGTTTTTGTTAAACTGTATATCAACTATTTACATGATGTACTATGTCATCATCCCTGTATGTACCATATATGTGTTATGACGTGGAGCCTTTGGAAATAGTTGCTGACGCAAAGGTTGTAATTCCGATATTTCTCAAATAAATAAAATAAATTAATAAAAATAGTTCCTGTGCAGATATGTTAGCAAAAAGTGCAGTTTGCACATCAAAAAGCCCCATTTGGAAGTGGGTTCCTATTTCTTGGCAGTCTGGTTTCAAATAGCTGTTAGTGACCAAATCTCCAATGTTCTGACCATGTCTGTGTACCATGTGGGGGGCTCCACAACATTTTTCAGCTTAGGTTCGGTTTCTAAAATAGACCAGTTTCTCTGCAAGATAGTTCTGATTGCATGACTCTGTGGGGTAAAATCACAATTATAGTTAAGAGTGAACCCATGATTTTTTACCTTATTTTTTAACAATTCTTCTCTAGGAAGATGTACCACTTATTGTTTAGCTTTTTCAATACAGTTTCTGTCATAACTCCTCGTTTCAAACCTTTTAGTTAAAGTATCTATATTTTGCTCACATTTCTGTTCCTGACTTGTGTTTCTCTTCACTTTCCTTATTTGCCCTTTAGGTATGCTATTACTCAGGGTACAGGGATGACAACTATCGAAGTGTAATAAAGCCTGCCTGTCAGTAGCTTTTCTGAACAGATTAGTTTTGACACTTCCCATTTCCTCTTTAGAGATGCACAAGTCCAGATAATTGATTTTATCTGCCTCGTGTACCATAGTGAATTTCAAATTATTTGTCATTTCAAGATAAGACACAAACAGTGGTACAGCTTCCATAGGCCCAGACCATATCAAAATTAGATCATCAATAAAGCATTTGTATAACTTAATGTGCTCTAAAAATGGATTACAATCATTCAAAACGTGTTGTGCTTCCCAATGTGACAAATAAATGTTTGCATAATTGGGGGTTAGTGCTGACCCCATCGCTGTTCCCTTAATCTGTAAATAATATTCCCGTCAAACATAAAAGAATTAGAAGTCGGAACCGTTTCAATAAGTGTCACTATACACTGAATAAAATCATTGGTATATCCAGTATCGGAAATCAGGGAATCTTCCAGTGCTTTTATGCCCCCATCATTTGGAATGTTTGTGTACAATGAAGTAATATCTAGAGTCACCCACACATCTTCTCTAGTTACTTGCAAATCTTTTAAAATATTCAAAAAGTGTGCAGTATGCTTCAGAAAAGCAGAGCTCATAGGTACCAATTGTTTAATGTGAAAATCCACAAATTGAGCCAAAGGCTCAGTAAGGGAACCGATACTGGACACAATGGAACGTGCTGGGGAGTTGTTCAAGTCTTTATGAATTTTTGGGAGACCATATAGTGTGGCCCTGACTGGAAATTGCACAGATAAACAATCAAATGTATCTTTAGAAATTATCCCATTAAGCATAAAATCATACAGCAACAAATCAATACCAGATTTAAAAACGGCAGTCAAATCTCTTGGTAATTTTTTTGTAAAAGTTAGTATTGTGACGTAGACAGCCAGTTCTGAGTGCTGGATAATATTTTTTTATATAAAATGTATTATGACTGTCTCTGTTGAAAATCAAATGCTCTAGGAATGACCTCTCTCATCCCCCGCCCCCCCCCAGCTTTTAGCTGACAGATGCAGGCCAAGAGAACTGCTGACAGTATGTATCACACACTCAGTTTTTTAGAGATAATGTGTTACTGGAAGACTTATATTACGGATCCTGTTTCTCTGAGCTAATTACAGAGTTGTTAAGTTAATTTTGTTAAGGGAGATATCATAAACTAGGTTTATGATGTTAAAATAAGGGAAGTTAGGATGTTACATAGAGGTGTAAGGTTGTAAATGACCCTATGAAGCCTGTGTGAAGAGGGTACAGCATGCGATCAAAAGAGGTGTCATTGAAACTTGAGTTATGCTAAGGTTGCAGAATTAATACTTTGAAATTACATCCTGTGGTTGTATAAAAATATGTTTTTGTTAGATATTTGACCAGAGGATGGGCTGGATGACTTCATCCAAAAGGGGTTGGCCAATACTGCTTGAAAAGATTATTCTCTTTCACTATAGAGATGCATTTGCATCTGACACTGACCAAGAAAATATCTGAGCACTGAAAAGAGGTATTTAGAAAGCTAGACAAATCTAAATATAGTTGTAGGAATTTCACTGTTTTAAACCTTGTTTTGTTTAAAGATATGTATGTCTTGTGATATAAGAGTTCCATATTGTATGTTTGACATACAGTATTATTCTATATTTTAGTAAAAACTCTAATTTTAGAGAAAACCTGGTCTGTCTTTGAATTGCTTTCTTTTGCTAAGAAATATTTATGGTTCAGCAGACATATAGCTTGTATGGTGGTATCAAACTGGAAAGAGAAGAGTTTTAAATCTGAGGTCTTTATAAAAGTTTTAAAGGGTTCATCTCTGAATACCTGGTTAGGTGCCTGTAGGCAAAGATATCTGGCCCCCCAAAGACAGATATATCTGAGCCTGTGCATTGGGTATGCTAGCAAGAGGTTAACAGTTTGAATCCCTCCAGAAGTGAGACCAAAGGTTGATCCGAACTCACAAAAACAGACAAGAGGGTTACCTTGTCTGTTACACTGTTCACAAGACTGCGCTCAGACGTTGACACTTTGGGAGTAGAGGGCCTGACTTGCTGAGTGAATCTGTGACAGATTGGTTGGCAGCGGTGGCATAATTTTGGTACCACAAGCTTTATTGTTCTGTCAGCTGAGACCGTAAACTCTCTTGCCAAGAAAGAAAAAGACAGAGTTTTATTTTAAAAAGAAAACAGAACTATATATCACTTGGTGTACAGTCAAGTTCCTACCTATTTTATTTTTTTACCTAAAGTGCAAAGTAAGAGTAGCAGTAGTTAGGAAAGATGGCATCCTACTACAGCAGGCATACTGCAGAACAGTTAAAACAGTTGTGCGAGGACAGAGGGCTCCTGTTTGAGGTGAAAGCCAGTAAGCAGAACCTCATAGAAGCCCTGACGGTAGTAGATACCCAGAGCAGGGAGTCACAGACCATGACTGAAAGGGATCAGACCTTGAGTATGGCAGAACTAGCGGCCAGTGAGGGATCCCGAGCCGATGAAATGGACAACAGGGCCACTGTCAGTGAAGGGCCACAGCAGCAGGGGAAGGTCACCAGTATCCTGAATCCAGAGGTACTCAAGCTGCAAATTGAGTTGCGGAGGATAGAACTGGAGGCAGAGCGACAACAGAGGGAGGCAGACTGTGAGGAACGTGAGTGCAAGTGAGAGGCAGAGGAGAAGAGAGAGCAAGAACGCAGAGCTGCAGGGGAGAGGAGAGAGGAGCGCCAGTGGCAACATGAACTGGAGAAGCTACGACTCCAACCAGCGGCACCAGAGCAAGTAAGTGGCTTGGGTTTAACTGAGACTGCAGGACTGGGTTACAAATTGAACTCTAAATTAATAGTTTAAGGATAGGGAGGATATAGATGCCTTTTTAAATTCTTTTGAAAAAGTTTGTATTCAGGCTAAAATTTCCTAGGGAGTCCTGGAGCTTCCAGCTATCCCCGCTACTTACTGGAAAAGCTTAGGATGCATTGGGTCACATGGACAATAAAGACAGTGATGATTACAGCAAGTTAAAAGCTGCACTACTAAAAAAGTTTGAATTAACTGCTGAATCATACAGAGCTAAATTCTGTAAGCTCAGGAGAATCTCTGATATGAGCTATGAGGAGCTAGCCATGAAACAATGTCAGTTTTTAAAATGTTGGAGGGAAGGAATTGAGGCAAACCCTGTTGATAAAACTGAAAATGTGATTTTATTAGAACAGTTTTATTGGGCATGCCCAGCACAGTTAAAAACCTGGCTAGAGGACCGAGATCCAAAAACAGTGCAAGAGGCTGCTGAACTCTCAGACCGCTATGCCAAGAGCAGATCTGCTCTGAGAGTGAATGGGGCAAGCATGGCAGCACAGAAAGGGAAAAGCGTGCCTTCAGGGCAGCTAAAACCCTCACTGCCTCCACCGAAACCAGTTAGCCCCAGGTTTCCAAGAAAAGATTTCTCTGAAGTAAGAAATGCTTGTTGGTTATGTAAAGAAACTGGGCACATTGCCAGACAGTGTCCAAGAAGGGCAAGCAATAATTCGCAAAGTAGTACCAGAAAAGAAGTGGGTTGTTTGTGTGTTCCTGAGAGCATACCAATGAACATGAGAGAGCACATGCACCCAGTCATGGTAAATGGTGTACAGACGCAGGGGTTAAGGGACTCAGGGGCATCCCTGACATTGGTGAAAGGGGATCTAGTACAGCCTGGTCAGCTTATCCCAAACAAATACGTGACTGTACAGGACTTTGCTGGTTAAGCAAAAACATTGCCACTAGCCAGTGTTCTCCTGGACTGGGGTGAAAGAGGGGGAACTGTGCAACAGGTGGCTGTAGCTAAAACGTTAGCAGTAGATGTGATCCTGGGTAACAATCTCCAACAGGGGATGGTATGTGCAGTTACCCGTAGCAAAGCGGCAAGGGAAAATAGTAGTTCCCTGAACCCCACAGAAACCAGTGTGGAAACCATGGATTGGCTAGTTCCCCAGCCTGTGTCTCCAGATGGGGAGACTGATAAAAAGGGGGTAGAAATTACCCTGGTAGTGAGTGACCACACAGCTATGGAAGGTTACTCCGAAGAGGGAGGGGTGACCAATTGTCAAAGGGTTAGGATTGACAGTGATCCTGAGGGCCCTGACGCTAGTGCTAGGAACCCTAGTTTAGTGCCCGAAGGGGACGTGTCCCATGCCTTGGGACTGTGTGAGGGGTTTGCAGCTGCTCAGAGGAGTGACCCTAGTTTAGAGAAGCTGAGGGCTTGGGCAGACTCTGAGGGCACACATGGAGGTGACGGCAGACATAAGGTTTATTGTGAAAATGGACTTATGTATACACAGGCAGTACAGACAGAGGGAGGGAGGGATGCTAGGCAGGCAGCTTGTCATTCCCCAGGGATATCGTGAGCAGTTGCTCAAGATTGCCCATGATATTTCCTTATCTGGTCATCTTGGAATCACACGAACTATGCAGCGGTTGGCCCAGAATTTCTACTGGCCTAACTTCACCCAGCAGGTGAAGGAGTATTGCAGGTCTTGTCATCGGTGCCAAGAAATAGGGAAGGCGGGCAAGAAAACCCAAGCCGCCCTGATCTCTTTGCCCATAGTGGAGGAACCATTCCAGAGGGTGGGAATGGATATTGTGGGGCCTTTAAAAAACCCCAGCTCTTCAGGGAAAAGATTCATCCTGACTGTGGTGGATTATGCCACCCGGTACCCAGAGGCAGTCGCCCTATCCTCACTGAGGACAGACAAAGTGGCAGATGCCTTACTTGGGATTTTCTCCCGTGTTGGGTTTCTGCAGGAGGTAATCACCGATCGAGGGGTTTCCTTCATGTCGGACCTGATGAAATGTTTATGGGCGAAGTGTGGGGTGGTACAGAGATGCATGACACCGTATCACCCACAAGCCAATGGACTTGTGAAACATTTCAATGGTACCCTAAAGTCAATGCTCTGGGCGTTTGCTGAACAGCATGGGAGGGACTGGGAGAAATACCTTCCCCACCTGTTGTTTGCATACAGGGAGGTGCCCCAAGAGTCGACAGGATTTTTCCCCTTCAAACTCTTATATGGACGCCGGGTATGTGGACCCCTAGACTTGATCCGGGAGGACTGGGAAGGCAAGCACGCCACCCAGGGAACTCCCATTGTGGATTATGTCCTTAGGTTTAGGGAAAGACTGAAGGAGCTTATGGGGACAGCCCAGAGCAACCTGGCAGCTGCCCAACAGAGACAAAAGGTGTGGTATGACCGCAGAGCCAGAGCTCGCTCATACATGGTGGGTCAGGAAGTCATGGTCCTTATTCCGGTCCGGAAAGATAAGCTGCAAGCTGACTGGGCAGGACCATACAAAGTGGTTAGGAAGGTAAATGACGTGAACTACATTGTGGAGCTACCTGACTGTAGACAGACTGAAAGGATGTACCATGTCAACATGATGAAGCCATATGCAAACACAGCTGACATGGTGTTCGCAGTATGTAGTCATGGGGAGGGGACGGACGAAGAAGACCCCCTTCTGGACTTGCTGGAAGGGAGTAAGTGGGAGTCATCTGTGGAGGCAGTAAAATTGTCTCCCCAGCTGACCCCGGACTAGGTCCAGAAAGTAAGGGAGGTTCTAGCAGACTTTGCCCCCTTGTTTAGCGCCAAGCCTGGACTTACCCCCTTAGCAACACACGATGTGGATACAGGGACACAGACGCCCATACGGCGGACAGCATATCAGGTGTCAGAGGCTGTCCAAAAGGACATTAGGAGGAAAGTGGAGGAGATGCTGGATTATGGGGTAATCCAGAGATCCCACAGCCCCTGGGCCTCACCCGTAGTCCTTGTGTCCAAGCCAGATGGCTCAACTCATTTCTGTATGGACTATTGTGGACTGAATGCAGTCATGAAGTCCGACGCCCACCCAGTGCCCCGGACGGATGAACTCCTAGACAAGTTGGGAGGGGCGACGTACCTTATGACTATTGACCTGACCAAGGGGTATTGGCAGGTAGAATTGACAGACAGAGCTAGGGAGAGGTCAGTCTTCATCACTCCGATAGGCTTATTTGAGTTTAAAGTAATGCCTTTCAGAATGAAGAATGCCCCGGCCACTTTCCAAAGGTTGGTGAACCAGGTGTTGAATGGTGCTGAGAAGTATGCTGTAGCGTACCTGGATGACATTGCCATCTTCAGTACCAGCTGGGAGGAACATCTTTCACACCTTAGGGAAGTGCTGGGCAGGATACAGAAGGCCGGGCTCACTGTCAAAGCCGAGAAGTGCCAGGTGGCCATGGGGGAAGTGGCATACCTCGGGCATGTGGTAGACCGGGGACAGCTCCATCCTAACCAAATAAAGATAGAGGTGATTCAGGCATGGCCCAGACCAGAAACCCAGAAGCAGGTCAGGAGCTTTCTAGGGACAGTAGGGTACTACAGAAAGTTTGTACCTAATTACAGTGCCCTGGCTGCTCCCCTATCCGACCTAACAATGAAAAAGATGCCAAGGAAAATTGCCTGGGGACCAGCCTGTGAGGAAGCCTTTATCAGACTGAAGGAGGCACTGTGCAGTGCTCCTGTTTTGACAAGTCCGGACTATAGCAAAATCTTTATAGATCAGACGGTTGCCTCAGACGTGGGTATTGGGGCAGAACTTAGCCAGACGTCTAGCCAAGGGACAGATCACTCAGTTTTGTACCTGAGCAGAAAGCTGCTCCCCAGGGAGCAAACGTACTCCACGGTGGAAAAGGAGTGTCTTGCCACAGTGTGGGCCCTGAAGAAATTAGAGCCATACTTGTATGGGCAGCATTTTGTGGTGCAGACTGACCACAACCCCCTGGTTTGGCAGATGCAGACGGGAAAGAGCAATGGGAGACTACTAAGATGAAGTCTTGCTTTGCAAGGATATGATCTGACAGTCATACATAGGGCAGGCATTAAGAATCAGAATGCCGATGGGCTGTCTACGGTCTATGAGGAGTAAACTGATTTGGGAAGCTCATCCCATGTAGGGGATAGATCCTCCAAATTTAGTCTAGGTGGGGAGGAGTGTTACGTAGACAGCCAGTTCTGAGTGCTGGATAATATTTTTTTATATAAAATGTATTATGACTGTCTCTGCTGAAAATCAAATGCTCTAGGAATGACCTCTCTCATCCCCCCCCCCCCAGATTTTAGCTGACAGATGCAGGCCAAGAGAACTGCAGACAGTATGTATCACACACTCAGGTTTTTAGAGACAATGTGTTACTGGAAGACTTTTATTAAGGATCCAGTTTCTCTGAGCTAATTACAGAGTTGTTAAGTTAATTTTGTTAAGAGAGAAATCATAAACTAGGTTTATGACGTTATAGTAAGGGAGGCTAGGATGTTACATAGAGGTGTAAGGTTGTAAATGACCCTATGAAGCCTGTGTGAAGAGGTTACAGCATGAGATCAAAAGAGGTGTCATTGAAACTTGAGTTATGCTAAGGTTGCAGAATTAATACTTTGAAATTACATCCTGTGACTGTATAAAAATATATTTTTGTTAGATATTTGACCAGAGGAGGGGTTGGATGACCACCCAAAAGGGGTTGGCCAATACTGCTTGAAAAGATTATTCTCTTTCACTATAGAGATGCATTTGTATCTGACACTGACCAAGAAAACATCTGAGCACTGAAAAGAGGTATTTAGAAAGCTAGACCAATCTAAATATAGTTGTAGGAATTGCACTGCTTTAAACCTTGTTTTGTTTAAAGATATGTATGGCTTGTGATATAAAAGTTCTGTATTGTATGTTTGACATATTATTCTATATTTTAGTAAAAACTCTAATTTTAGAGAAAACCTGGTCTGTCTTTGAATTGTTTTCTTTTGCTAAGAAATATTTATGGTTCAGCAGACATATAGCTTGTATGGTGGTATCAAACTGGAAAGAGAAGAGTTTTAAATCTGAGGTCTTTATAAAAGTTTTAAAGGGTTCACCTCTGAATACCTGGGTTAGATGCCCGTAGGCAAAGATATCTGGCCCCCCGAAGACAGATATATCTGAGCCTGTGCATTGGGTATGCTAGCAAGAGGTTAACAGTTTGAATCCCTCCAGAACTGAGACCAAAGGTTGATTCGAACTCACAAAAACAGACAAGAGGGTTACTTGTCTGTTACACTATTCACAAGACTGCGCTCAGAGGTTGGCACTTTGGGAGTAGAGGGCCTGACCTGCTGAGTGAATCTGTGACAAGTATCAGCAAGTTGTCTACGTATTTCAGCTTGATACTTAACTTTATCTTGTACTATGATGGCTTCACCTTTATCCGCATTTTATATTACTTTAGTTTCATGCTGAAATGCATCTGATGGCAGCAGGCTGACCCAGCTGGGCCATGCTGAATGATACAAGGAGTTGTTTGGATTTGCGAATCTCCTTTGTTCTGTCGATGTAGAATCGCAAAACCTTTTTGACAATCCAGAGAGTGAAGGGTGCGTTCCCCTTTATTCTGGAAATTTGCAAAGTAGGTCGGAAGGACCAAGGGCTGGTTAAGGTGAAATTCCAAGACCACTTTGGGTAGGAATTTAGGGTGAGTTCTGAGAACCACCTTGTCCTTGTGAAATACTATGTACGGGGGGTCTGTGACCAGGGCATGTATTTCAGATACCCTGCGAGTGGATGTAATGACCATTAGGAAGGCTGCCTTCCAGGTCAGAAACTTCAAGTCGCAGGTTGCTAGAGGCTCAAAAGGTTTACGGTTGAGCATGTCTAGCACAAGATTGATATCCTACATGGCCACTGGTCTTCTGACTGGTGGCCTAGTGTGCAGGATACCTTTAAGGAATCTCTTGACTAGAGGTATCTGAGCCACTGACATATTCTGTACTGGCTTATGATAGGCAGAAATCATGCAGAGGTGCACCTTTACTGTCAAGTATTGCAGTCCTGCATTCAACAGGTCTAGGAGGTACTCTAACACCTTACTTGATGGGCAAACAGAGGGGTCCAGGGCGGACTTTGCGCACCAAATGGAAAACTGTTTCCACTTTGCTGTATTTCTAGTGGATGGCTTATGTGCAGCTAAGAGGATTTCTGAGATTCTCTGGGAGACATTAAACCTACCCACTTCTATCTCCTCAGGAGCCAGGCATGGAGATGATGGGATCGCAGGTTGGGATGGACCACTGGACCTTGTGTCAGGAGGTCCATCTGTAGAGGAAGTTGTCTCAGAGGAATTTTGGACAGTCCATTGATTAACAGAAACCATATCTGATGAGACCAGTATGGGGCAAAGAGAATCATGCGGCCCCCCCACGCCTCTAATTTGAGCAGCACCCTCTGAATTAAGGGAAGAGCAGGAAATGCGTACAGAAAGCGTCTTGTCCACCGCAGTCTGAATGCATCTTGACAGAAAGTGCCAGGTTCTGGATTTCTGGAGCAGAATAGGGGTAGTTTTGCATTGAGTGGGGATGAAAAAAGGTCCAGGTCTAGAGTGCCCTACTCTTCGAATAGCGGCTGCACAACGTTTGAGTTGAGTGACCACTCATGTGGATCCGCCTCCGTTATGCTGAGGCAGTCCACCAGATCGTTCTGGATTCCCGGCAGGTAGACTGCGTGGATAAGGGCCTCATGTTTGAGACACCACTCCCATACTCTCATGGCTTCTCTGCACAGAGGGTAAGAGTGCACTCTACCCCACTTGTTGACCCAACTGCTCCAACCACGGACTAATGGTCCCTAGGCCCCGGGATCAAGTCCACAGGCAAGGGCAGTCGGGACAGTCACCAAACCCACTGCTCCACAAGAGCGGCCCAATGATGAAACTGCTCCCCAGAAGACCCCCCAGGGGGCCGGGAGGGACTCCGGAGCTAAGGACTGTGGCCGCTAGGGATGGAGGCAGCAGGCAACTCTGACTGAGCTGGGGTCCACCTGCCATCCCCTGCTACCGACGATCTCTGTGCAGGCATACCAGAGGGCGACCTCGAGCGGTACCACTTCTTCGACCAGTGGGAGGAAGAAGAGCTCGAAGTCGAGCAGTACCGAGTCCCCATCTGGGATCAGGCCCACCTCTTTTTGTGCTTTCAGGAGGACCACCTTTCTTCCCAAGCACCGAACTGCCTGTGGTCAGACCCCCCTCCAAAGAGGGTGGTGGACCAGACCCAGCCCCACTGCCAGAATAGCTTTCAAGTGAAGTCTCACTACCATCAACAGCACCGTTCATAGTTGATTCCATCGATGGTGGGCTGAAGGCTTCTTTTCTTCGTTACTTCACTTTATAAAGAAATTAAAAAAAATACTACAAAAACTAACTCAAATACTGAACTACTAAAGCTGCTGTTGTATAGACGTGAAGATCTGACACCCGGCGGGTGAGCAATATCGTTACTGAAGAGCACTCGACGGCGGGAAAAAGAAACTGAGGTGGTTGGAGGATCGACGCCAAGATAACTTATATGGTGCGAGCCAATCTTGTGGCACTGCACATGCGTGGTCCTATCTCGGCGCCGGCCCTCCTGAAGATTTTTAGCTCCTGCTGGGTCTTAGCGCCTCCAGCGTAGTCCCACTAGTGTGAATGAGTGGTGGAGACTTTTAGTCCAGGAAGATTGTAATAGGGTCTGTAACCCCCCCACAAGAACCTTTAAATGTGCACGATGTTGTGGAGCATGATTATTTGCTTCTGCGATGTTTGGCTTAGTCTGAGTACACATATGGGCTTTAAATACTGTTTTTCTCGTCTCAAAACAAATAAAATCTGTTGTAACAGTCTTCTTTCATGCTGTCTCTTTCCTTTGCTATCGCTAGAGTTCTGTCATTCCTCTACTCAAAGTTTGGCCACCTATGAGTAGTCTTGCTGTCCCTTTCCTTCTTTTCCAGCTCAATTTCTTTAGTATTTAAGCCTAGTGTTTAAGGGAGCTCTGCTCTTGCAGTGCTTATTGCTTCAAGTGAATCCCTGCTGACGTGCGCATGATCGTGCTGGGCGACTGTGCGATGCGAATGTGCGAAAACGCTTAAAAAATGTCCGGAGCGAGCATTCTCGCTATTTTGAGAATCTCTAAGCAGGTTCTACTGTTTGAAGTTGCTATTTTTCACTCCTTGTATTTTCTTGTTTCCCCCTTTTTATGACACAGGTTTGAGGGAGAAGCTTTGAAAAGATCTGGTAGAGGAAGAAAATCCTCAAAACATGGTAAAATTTACTCTTGGAATATCAGAAATGAATGAAGTGTATGACTGACATATATTTCAAGACAGATTTTAAACTAATTTTGTGTTATATTCAAGATGTAAACTGCTTTGGGAGGAGTTATCCAAGTCATGTGCTCCTTTTACCTGTATAAAGGGAGTGAATGTGAAGTACTAAATCAGAGTGTGGTAGGAAGGCAACCCTACCAGATGTCTAGCCTGATCCTAGATGCTGTCAGGCAGGAGCCTTGTGTTAAGTTATGATTTTCTGTGCAATATTTCTTTATTTTATGTTTAAGTTCCGCTTTAAGTTCATTTTATTTTCTTCTGCTTATAATAAATCCTGAAGTATTGGATCCTGACTGTTTTGTGGACTTTATTGGACACCCCACATGCACATTTGGTGTCAGAAGTGGGATCCAAGGGAAGGAGAGTCGTCTTCCTAGTGGATATTGTCCAGAGCTATTATGGAGGAGCAGAAGAAGTCAGAAAAAGCAGAAATGGCTGTACCTGAAAGTGCATGGACCAGGACCATGGTTGACAAGTTTCAGTTACCCTTAGCTGCTGGTTTGGGTGATGTCAGATGGAAGGAGACTGGAAAATCAAAGACAGTGGAGAAAGCTACTGAGGGTGAAGACATCAAAGAAGAAGAGGAGGAACCCCCTTCCGAAGTACAAGACCTGCTGAGATGGCTATGTGTGAGACAGATTGATATGGAGAAGCAGAGAGAGAGAGAGAGAGAGAGAGAGAGACTGTCTACAAAATGAGACCAGGTGGGTGGAGACCCTGAAAGCTATTCAGGCTATTGGCACTACCAGGCCCAACCCACCTAATGGTGGGCCCAAGGGCATTAAAATATCCAGACTAATGGACAGTGATGATATCGAAGCATATATTACAACATTTGAAAGAGTGGCAACAGCATGTGGGTGGCCTAGGGGCCAATGGGTTATTCGTCTAGCCCCGTATCTCACAGGCAAGGCTCAGCTAGCTTATAGCCATGTGGAAAATGGGAATGCTACAAACTATGATCATGTTAAACAAGTCACATTAAAATGGTATGACATCAATACAGACACATATCGGCAAAGGTTTCGAACACTCAGATATTATACCGTTGAGTCCCCACGAGAAGCTTATGCTCGATTACAAGGTCTTTGCACTAAATGGCTACAACCCACAACACATACCATAAATCAAGTGGTCGAGTCAGTTGTTCTAGAACAATTTATAAAAATACTACCTTATGAAGTCCACATGTGGGTAAGAGAACATAGACCTGACACAGCCGAAAAAGCTATCAGTTTAGCTGAGGATTTTGTTACAGCTTGCCCACAATGTCAAAAAGGGTCTCATGGGGGAAATACCTCCCCAGCACTGGTGAAACATCCACCTACTAATCCTTCTACTAAGATTTCTCCTCCTAATGAAAGAAAAGGTATGAGAACATTTAACCCAGATATTATTTGTTGAGAATGTCAGACTAAAGGACACGTTGCTAGATTTTGCCTCTAGAAGAAATCTGACCTTTCCCACCTGGCCTTGGCAAACTGGGGACAATATAGTGTGTCTGTTAATGTTGGAGGACAGGATGTGATGGCATTAATTGATTCAGGAAGTAAGCAAACCCTGGTACATACTGATCTACTCAGTGATGCCCAAATAGAGACACCCTCGGAGACAACGGGGGTTACTTGTGTTCATGGGGACACTTGTTTCTATCCTGTGCAGGAAGCCACTATTACTGCACAAGGCATGGCACCTCACTTGAAGATTGGTGTGGTTCCTAGACTACCTGTACCTGTGATACTGGGTCATGACTTTCCTATATTCAAAAACTTATTGACTGCCTCTTCATCCATTTCTGCTGTGGCTACATGAGCTCAAGCATCTCAAGAACAAATGAACAGTGAACTGTTTCCTTTTGATGATGCAATATTTGATGCTCCTGGAAAGACTCAAGTCTAAAAGGCAAAAGAAACTAGAAAAATGGACATGGAATAAAACAAAGGACTTAAGTTGTGATGATGCTATGGTGAAAACTGTAATGTTGGACTCATTTATAAATGACCAAAAGAATGACCCTACACTAACCCCTTTCTTTTCCCAGGTTGTTGCTGATGAGGTGGGAGGTACACCTCCAGTGTACAAGCTGCAACAGGATAAGTTGTATAGAATTTGTAAAAAAAAACCAAAACTGGGGAAATTTTAGATCAGTTAGTAGTTCCTAGTCAGTATAGAGAACTATTAATATTTTTGGCACATGATGTACCATGTGGGGGACATGCCGGAAGAGACAGAACTTTAAAGAGGTTATTATATAGATTCTTTTGGCCTGGCATTCATAATCAAGTGGCTGAATATTGTAAATGTTGTAGCCAGTGCCAAAGGGTGGCACCAGTTACAAAAAAAGACAAGGTACCTCCTCAACCTTTACCATTGGTTGCTATGCCCTTTGAAAGAGTGGCCATGGATATTTTAGGACCCCTCCCCAAAAGTGCTAAAGGCAACAGGTTTGTCCTTATGTTGTGTGACTATGCTACAAAATATCCTGAGGCTATTTCTCTACACACGATAATAGCAGATAAAATAGCAGAGGAATTGCTAAAGGTATTTAGCAGAGTAGGCATACCTGAAGTTATCTTAACTGACAGAGGAACTAATTTTTGTTCTGCTATGTTGAAACGTCTCTACCAAGCCCTGGGGGTAGAAGCTGTCTATACATCTCCATATCACCTCCAGACTGATGGTTTGGTTGAACATTTCAACAAAACATTGAAAAAAATGATACAGAAGTATGTTGAAGATGAAGGCGAACACTGGGACCTATATCTGCCACTGTTACTTTTCATATATCGGGAGGTTCCTCAAGCTTCAACTGGGTTCTTACCTTTTGAACTTTTATATGGTAAGAATCCCAGAGACCTCCTAGATGTAGTTAGGGAACAGTGGGAGGACATCACTACCTGAAAAAATCCTACTACCCTTGACTATGTAACTCAGCTACGACAAAGAATAGCAAAATATACCCAAGTTGCACAAAAACAGAACCAGATCAAGCAAGACTATCAGAAAGAAATATATGACATAGGGGTTGGCGAAAAACACTTCAGTTCAGGGGACCGTGTCCTATTGCTACTTCCATCCACTGAAAACAAGTTAACAATGAAGTGGCAAGGGCCCTATGTGGTACAGAAACAAACTAGCCCCACTACATATTTAGTGGAAGTACCAGACAGAAAAAAAAAATTAAGGTGTACCATGCCAATTTATTAAAAAAAATGGCATGATAGACCTGCTGAAGTCATGTATGTATGTTCCAGCTCTTTGGACAATGATATGGATCTAGCATATGATAGACTGGAAGGAAAACAATTGTCAGAAAATTTGACAATAAACACCTCTTTATCAGATAGCCAAAAGCAAGAACTAGCTCAGGTTTTAAGTCAGTTTCCCTCCACATTCATAACGATCTCAGGGAAAACTACGGAAATATTTCATCAGATTCAAACATTTCAAAACACACCCGTTAGAGTAAAGCCCTATTGGATTACTGAAAAATTAAAACATGATGTAATTATAGAGTTAGAGAGGATGAAAGCAATGGGCATTATAGAAGAAGCTAACAGCGAATGGGGTTTTTCTATGGTTCTTGTCCCTAAGAAAGAGGGAAGGATAAGAATTTGTTTAGATTTCCACAAACTCAACGCAATATCTAAGTTTGATGGATATCCTATGCCCCGTATAAATGACATTATTGATCAGCTCGGACAGGCAAAATATGTTAGTATACTTGATTTGACTAAAAGATACTGGCAAATTCTGCTTGAGGAAGCATCAAAAGATAAAAATGAAAATGACGTACCTACCGTAATTCTTGATCTTCTCTTGTATCTTCACCATTCATTACTGCTTGGGTTAGTGCCAGGCGGCGCTTTCGCTTCTAGGAGTTTTTTTGAGTCGGCGTAGCGGTGCACGCCTCAGCGCGTGCTGCGTCATGCGGGCGGCGGCAGATGAGTGCCGCAGACTCCTCCACTATCTCAGTTCTGGTAGCGGAGGCAAAATAAAGGTTAAGAAAAAGGAAAGTGAGGCAAGAGAGCCGAGGGATAGAAAAAGGAAAGGATATAAACTGAAAAAGGTATGAGCCAGTAGAGAATAGACAGAGAAGAGAGAATTCCTACCCTGAGGGATCGCAGGGCCTCCTTT
This sequence comes from Neoceratodus forsteri, assembly GCA_016271365.2. NCBI lineage: Eukaryota > Metazoa > Chordata > Ceratodontiformes > Ceratodontidae > Neoceratodus > Neoceratodus forsteri. The sequence continues at coordinate 1,540,678,450 of CM057456.1, read as the reverse complement.
CTGGGGCGGCTCTAGGGGAGGAACAGAGAGAGGAAAGAAGGAAGAAGAAGAAGAAGAGAAGGAGGCATGTTGAGAGGGAGAACAGTGCCCAATGAGCATTGGTTGAGAGGCTTATAGGCTCAAGACTAACAAGGGAGCAAGAATCCCAGTTGTTAGGACTGAGGGGAGGTTCAACTGAACCACCTGAACAGATTCAAATGAGGGCAACATCTCTGAACTCTCAACATGCCAAGTCCCTACATCTTAGCTGAGGGCTCATGAACTGCCGGGCAGAATCTGTTCCGGGAAGAGCGCCCACCCAGGAAGGGGACTAAGTCCCTTAGCACCCTGTTAAGTGCTAACACAGCAGTGTACAGGAAAGATTATGCCTTTCCGAAGGCAGCTTTATATGAAGGATAGAGTGGGAACTCAATCAGACTCCCTAAGGCAAGGCAAAGCAGACACTCAAGGCTGACAAGTTCAAGCAGCAGCTAGAATGAGCTCAAAGATAATACCTGCCAGGGGGATTCTAAATTTTGCTGAGGCCGAGTCAGAGCACGGTCTCTTAAGTTGTGAAACTGCATAACCTGAAGAAGGTATTTAGAAGTCGCACTCTAAGGTCGGTCAGAAAGAGTTCCCTCAGAATATGAGAAAAGTACAAACTGTGCTCGTTCCTCTTTACCTTGAGGAAAAAAGGAACCATTCATTAAGAATGGAAAACAGAAAGTTTTTTTTTTTGGCATAAAGGCCAAAAAGAAGGAGCGAGGCGGGAGGGAGGCGTCACAGAAGGAGGCCACTGGGGGAAGGTGGGTGGGTATCAGTAATGAATGGTGAAGATACAAGAGAAGATCAAGAATTATGGTAGGTACGTAATTTTCATATCTTCCTTGTCAATCTTCACCATTCATACTAACAGTGAGACCAAGCCCCCTTAAAAAGGTTAGAACCCTGAGGAACAAGACCCCAGCCTCCTGCTGGTGAGAAACAGAAGGGAAGACCTGGGCTAATCTAGAGAGAAGCCTATGGGGGAGAAGAGCTAGGAGGTGCCCCCCGAGGACAGGGAGATGAAGGAAGCCCCTGCAGTAATCTTCTAGCTCTGGAGGAAAAGAGACGGGTCCCCCGGGAAGCGGAGCTAATCACCCTACGCTGGGCCAGGGGTGACAACCTTGATAGACGAAGCCATGCCGTCCGTCTAATGCAGATCGCTGTCCGCGCAAGCCTGGAAGCCACCTCATTGGCGTCATAAGATGCCCATGCTTGGTGTCTTGCCAGCTCCAGGCCTATAGCAGAGAGGGAAATAGCTTGTCTGGTTTGCTCCGTATCAAGCACTGATGCTAAGATCTGAGAGAGCATCGACCACAAATGCCTACTGTAGGCAGTGTGATGAGCCTGATGAGATGCAATGCAAGACATCGCACGAGAAAAAGAGAACACCCTTCGCCCCCACCGGTCGAATTGTAGGGAATCCGAGTCTGGTGAACGGTCGTGCGCCAGGCAGCGGCGCCCAGAGGGAGTCTCTAGGTATACCAAACCCGAGGGCGGGTTGGGGAGAGTACCCAGGGATTCTGAAGGGGCACAATACCTTCGTCAACAGTCTGCTGGGGCTGGAGAAGGGGCGGCTGGTGACTGCCAGGAACGGATAGATGCCTCCTGGAATGGGATAGGCCAGGAAGGTACCACCAGGTGCTGGGCACTGAATTCGCCAAGGAATTCACGCGTCTCCCGTTTGGTATTGTCTCGCCTAACGTACGAGATTCGAAGATCCCTCACCATCCTCAAAAGGAATCACTGATATTCAGTGAAATCAGCATCGGAGGAGATATGAGCAGAGGTTTCCTCTCCCTCAGAGGAGGGAGACGAGGATGATGGGGAGCTCGAGTGTCCAGAGGATTCTTGCGGTGGTGGGGATAGGCGAAAGACCCGCTCATTCATATACCTGACATATGAGGGGAAGGCGCTGCAGAACCTCTGAACTGCTCCCAGGATAACGGGCCCGTAGGACCGACATGGCCTGGAAGAGCGGGGGTGGCTGCAGAGGAATGGGAGATGGGCACCTACGAAGAGGCAACTGTCCTCTGCTAGGGCTCTGAAATCGGGGGAAGCCCGAGCTGGCGGAATCCCGGACAACAGACCAGATCGCAAAACAGAACCCTGGGGATGCGAAGCCTGGAAGAGCCCAGAAGGGGATTCTCCCCTGTGATGAACCTGGGACTGCATGGATCCAGAAGGGCAGCCTGCAGCAACGCCACCGGAGGGGAACCCGGGGTCCAAGAGGGAAAGGCGGGGCCCAGCGCTACGGCTCCTAGCCACCCCCCCAGGGGTGGCCGACAGAGACTGCAATGCCTGCACCCTGCCCCTCGACCCCTCAGACTCCGACAGTGCCCTCCTCCTCGACCCCAGTGTTCTCCCACCCCGAGGGGCTGCAGCAGCACCAGGGAGGGTAGCTGCCACGACGAGCCCTCCAGGAGGGAGATCCCCTTCCTCTGCCCCCACTCCATCGCCCCCCAGGGACCCAAGACCACCCCTAGCCCGGGGGCCCTCAGGGGAGGACAGCAGCGGGGACAGCGAAAGAGGCCCGCTGGGCTGCCTGGCACCATGTGCCACCGGGGACCCCGACTCCGAAGAGTCAGGCTGCCAGGATGGGTCCACGTCTGAGTCATCAGCCTCCGAAGAGGAAGAGATCGGCTGGACCACAATCCTAGCAACCCCGGGGGTTCCCAGTGAAACGGCGCCGCGAATGGCGCCGGTGCCAGAGGTGGCACCAGACAACCTTGGCCCACACGCACCCGCTAAGCCCAGTCCCGGCTCCCCACCAGCACCGGCTAGGCTCACGGTGCCGCCCTCGGTGCCGGAACCCAACCTGCGCCACCAGAAGAGCGAACTGGGCCTGCGGCACCGCAAGTGGCGCCGAAGGCCAGAACAGCGCCGCCAATGGCACCGTCTTGATCACTGGAGCCTCTGGCGGTGCCAGGATCTGAAACGGCACCGGAGGGCAGCGTCGAGGGTCCACCGGTGCTGGGCCCAGCAGGCGTGGGCCTCGACACTGGCGGAGCCTGCACCTCCAAGGAGGTGACTGCCGCGGCGGTGTCTCCGGCGCGGCCCCGGGAGGGACATCAACGTTCCTCCAACACCGCAAAAGAAGCTTCCTCTTTGGCAAGAGAAAAGGAGGAAGCCTCCTCCTCTACGGACCGTATAGGTCCAGAGGGGACACAGAGGAAGGGCCTAGAGACCTTACCTGGGAATCCCTGGAGCGACGCCGTCTCCCAAAAGTCGGCGGGGCCTTGCAGATCTTGAACACGCGGACTTCGAGGACATGACGGTCCATGGAGAAACAGGCGTTGCACACGTCCATATCGTGGTTGGGTCCCAGGCAATGGAGACAGACATCATGCCGATCCATGATGAAGAAATGCCGGCCACAGGAGCATCGACGCATAGGGGCATGGCCCGCCTTCGATTTACGTTTTGCCCCCGAACCTGACATGATGCAAACTAAATTAGGACAAAAACAGTAACAAAGCACTCGGCGCCGTCGACAGAAATAAAAGAAACGGTCTTACCGGGAGATGGCGTCGAGCGAATACAACTTGAGTATACGAGGAGTCTTGTGACGCAGAAAGCTTCAACTACCATGCAGCAGGTGCAGCCTCGATGGCAGGAGAAACAGAACTGAGATAGAGGAGGAGTCTGCGGCACCTAACAGCCGCCCCTCATGCATGACGCAGTACTTCGCGCTCGAGGGCAGCGCCGTTGGAGCCGACTCCAAAAAAAAAAAAAAAACCTCCCGTAGCGGGTGCGCGCCGCCGGCACTAACCCAAGCAGTAATGAATGGTAAAGATTGACAAGGGAAGATCCACTTTTAGTACCCCTCTGGGGTCATTTCAATTCACTATGATGCCTTTCGGACTTCATGGGGCCCCAGCTAGTTTTCAAAGATTGATGGATAAACTTCTGAGACCACATATTGGATACAGTCCAGCCTGCTTAGATGATGTAATCATTTACAGTCCAACATGGGAAGACCATGTTAAACATTTAACTTCTGTCTTAAAAACTATAACACAAGCTGGTCTTACTATCAATCCCAATAAATGTTCCCTCGTTATGGAGGAAGCTCGATATTTGGGATTTATAATTGGTAATGGGCAAGTAAAACTGGAGGTAGGAAAAGTGGATGCTGTAGCTAAGAGTTCTCGACCCCTCACAAAAAAACATGTACGTTCTTTTTTAGGCCTAGCAGGCTATTACAGATGTTTTGTGCCTCAATTTGCGACCTTAGCTAGCCCTTTAATTGAATTAACAAAAAAGAACAAGCCCTCAAAAGTAAACTGGACTCCATAATGTGAAGATTCATTTCTTGCCATAAAAGCAATACTCTGTTCCTCCCCAGTGTTAAGAAGCCCTGATTTTGATAAACCGTTTTTAGTACAGACAGATGCTTCTAATGTTGATCTGGGGGGCTGTGTTATCACAAGTCCACCACGGAGAAGAACATCCTGTACTGTATATTAGCTGAAAGTTGCATGCAAGAGAAACTAAGTACTCCACAATAGAAAAGGAATGTTTGGCACTCAAATGGGCCATAGAGTCTCTACGATATTACTTATAGGGATCTCAATTCGAAGTTTGGACTGATCATAATCCACTATGGTGGATACATAACATGAAAGACAGCAATCCAAGAGTTATGCAGTGGTATCTAACGCTACAACCGTATAAATTTTCTGTCAATCACAGAGCCGGGAGTGTTAATAACAAAGCTGACTTCATGTCTCACTTTGGAGCAGAGATAATGTTAGAGTCAAAAGTAGACCTCGGGGAATGGGTATATTAGTATATTATTTGAGAACTTATTGTACTTAAGTTGCTTACACAAATATAAAGGGACCCCGAGGTGGTGCTTTGGGAGTGGGTGGGCTAAAGCTCCATCTCCTGTTGGGTTTTTTAAAAAAAAAACAACAACGAGATCTATATATTTCATATTTGCAGAAAAGATTTAAGTATTGAAAACTAATCGTTTTCATTTTGAGTGGGGAGGACTGTAATAGGGTCTGTAACTCCACCCCCCTGAACCTTTAAATGTGCACGATGTTGTGGAGCATAATTATTTGCTTCTGCGATGTTTGACTTAGTCTGAGAACACATATGGGCTTTAAATACTGTTTTTTCCTTCTCAAAACAAATAAAATTTGTTGCAACAGTCTTCTTTCATGCTGTCTCTTTCCTTTGCTATCGCTAGAGTTCTGTCATTCCTCTACTCAAAGTTTGGCCACCTATGAGTAGTCTTGCTGTTCCTTTCCTTCTGTTCCAGCTCATTTTCTGTAGTATTTAAGCCCTAGTGTTTAAGGAAGCTCTGCTCTTGCAGCGCTTATTGCTAAGTGTATCCTGCATGAGCGTCTTGCGATCGCTCTTGGCGACTGTGCGATCGTAGTGAATGCAAAAATGCTAAAAAATGTCTGAAGCGAGCGTTTTCGCTATTTTGAGAATCTCTAAGCAGGTTCTACTGTTTGAAGTTGCTATTTTTCCCTCCTTATATTTTCTTGTTTCCCCGGTTTTATGACACAGGTTTGAGGGAGGAGCTTGGAAAAGATCTGGTAGAGGAAAAAAATCCTCAAAACATAGTAAAATTTATTCTTGGAATATCAGAAATGAATGAAAATAAGGTGTGTATGACTGACATATATATTTCAAGATAGATTTTAAACTAATTTTGTGTTATATTCAAGATGTAAATTGCTTTGGGAGGAGTTATCCAAGTCATGTGCTCCTTTTACCTGTATAAAGGGAGTGAATGTGAAGTACTAAATCAGAGCGTGGTAGGAAGGCAACCCTACCAGATGTCTAGCCTGATCCTAGGTGCTGTCAGGCAGGAACCTTGTGTTAAGTTATGATTTCCTGTGCAATATTTCTTTATTTTATGTTTAAGTTCCGCTTTAAGTTCGTTTTATTTTCTTCTGCTTATAATAAATCCTGAAGTATTGGATCCTGACTGTTTTCTGGACTTTACTGGACACTCCACGTGCACAAAGATCTTCAATTTCTCCACTAACAAGTTATGTTCAATAAGATCGAATGTCTTCGTCAGGTCCACAAACACCAGCCCTGTCATTAGACCTTTTCAAAACCCAGAAGGGTAGAGTTTGTGAACCTGACCAAGGCAATATCGGTTCTGTGACACTTACGAAATCCGTATTGCTGTGTGGCTAACACCTCGTACGTCTCCAGATATTCAGTAAATTGTTTAGCCACAATTTTTTCCAAAATCTTACTGATGGGATTTAAAATGGAAATGTGCAGAAGGTCATTCGGAGAGGTGGCGTTAATTTTTTTTGGAACAGGGACCACTCTGGCACACTTCCAGATGTATGGGAATTGACCAGTTGTTAAACATAAATTAAAAATTGAACTCAGTGGCCCTGCAACAAAAGAAGTTGCCAATCTTATAAATACTGGAACACTTTAATTCCGGATCGCCGGCTCAGGATGAGACATTCACCAAAATGGAATGGCAAATTCCTGACATCTTTCCACTGTGTCCCCTGGTACACAAGTCCAAGTTGAGCATGTGCCTTGAAGAAGTTCATATGATTCTAATAGCTTTGGTGTGGTCTTGCCATTTCTGGTATCAGGACCTTCTTCACCTCTGCACTCAGCATACAATCAAACTCCTACTCAGGCAGGATTTCTCACTTGGTCCAAGGATAAGATTCAGAGCACCTTCTTCACAGAGAACAGGGAAAGGTCACTCTGGTTCACCTGGTGCCCTCAGTCATAATAGTTTCCAAGGCACAATGCAAAAATGAGTGCAGACTGCATGCAAAAAATGTGCTTACTTGCTTGAGGCTTGTGCTGTGTGCAGTTTTATTGATAAGTTGCTGCTTGAAGACAACAGTGCTGATAACTGTCTTAAGATTTCACACTGCTCCCCAGTACTTTGTGGAGTTACACACAGCATAAGCCTCAATGCCTTGTTTTACTCTACACCTTCTTCACCTCGGGGCTGAGCATCCAATCAGGGGGATTGGATCCTGTTTAGTGAGTTCATATGTGACATTGGGGATGGTGTAAAGGGTAAGGTTTGCCTTTTCGCAGATGACATGAAGATCTGTGCAAGTGTCAGTAGAGGAGGGAACAAGGGAACTGAGGGAGGATCTTCTGCAGGCTGGAGAACTGGTCAAAGATCTGGCAGCCATGCTTCAATGCAAAAAAAACATAAATGCAAAGTGATGCAAATTGCGATAAGGAACCCAAGGGGTGGTAACAGAATGCATGATGGAGGAGGAAAAGTACCTGGGGGGGGTCATAATATTAGAAACCCTAAAATGCCCAGCACATTGTAACTGAGCTGTAGAAAAGGCAAACAGGATGTTGGAGTACATAGGGAGGGGATTAACAGCAGAAGCTGGGAAGTAATCCTCACACCGTACAGGCTATTAGTGAGACTGTGTTAGTACTATGCATGGTACTGGAGTCCACACCTGAGGAAAGACTTTCAGGTGGAAGCAGTACAGCGCAGGGCAACCAAGATGGTGCAGAGTCTGGGGACATGACTTACAAGGAGAGACTGCAGGACTTGAACATGTACACCCTAGAGAAGAGAAGGGAAGGGAAAGGGGTGATAGAAATGTACCAGTACCTGCACAGGAAAAACAGGGTAGACTTCAAAGCAATGTTTTCTTTGAGTATAGATACAGCAAAATTCAAGGGGAAATTCACTCAAACAAGTGGGAAGGAATTTTAAGAAAGATGTCTGTCAACACTTTTTCACTGAAAGAGTGAGGGACAAGGGAAACAATCTACAGGAAGTGGTATGGCCCCAATCAGTGAGCAGTTTCAGGGGTGGATGTGACAGGTATATGAGCTTAGACAGAAGTGGAAGGGGCATATACTAAAGGGTGGAATAGCTACTAAGGACAGAACAGTTAGGTAAGGATGGCAGACTGGATGGGCCTGTAGGCCTTTCCTGCTGCCAACATCTATGTATCAATGGACTTCAAGTCCTTATATCTGAAGGTCTGATTTCTGAGAGGCTAGAGTTTGCATCCCTCCACCTCTCAGAAGAGGTTCTCATCATTTATTTATTTATTTTATTTATTTATTCAATTTTGATAACCAGGTAAACCCTTTTTCAGGGGCTTCTTGTAAGTCTTGACTGACCTATGCTTTTAGGTGGAAAAGGTTTTCAGTATAGTGCCAGGAGCATGGCCTAGTGCCCTTGGACCACCTATTTGACTCCATTCTCCACTACATTTGGACTCTATCCAGCATGGACCTCTATGCAACTCCTTTGAAGGTGCACTTGGCTACCATCTTGGCATGCCGAGCTAAAGCAGGGTTTCCCTCCTTGACATTAGGGTAGGCAGTTGGCTGCTTTTTCACAGTTCTTGACCATATGTCATATCTCTTCACATGCCTCCTCCTGCATGGGACCTCAACTTGCTCCTGGTCAGGCTCATGGAGAAACCTTTTGAGACACTGGCAACATGTGACCCTATTTTTTGTCCTGGAAAGTGTTATTTCTGGTTGCCATCACCTCAGCCAGATTAGGCAGTGAGTTGCAAGCTGTCTGGACTGACCCAGCCTGTATGGCTTTCACAAGGACAAAGTTGTGCTGTGCACCAACAGGAAATTCCTGCACAAGGCAGTTTCTGCTTTCTTCCTGAACCAATCCTTGGAGTTCCCAGCATAGGCGCCGACTACAGGGGGGATTGAGGGTCTGAAGCCCCCTACTGGGAAGATTAGGTAGGGGCTCGTCCCTCCCCCTAGAATTTCCAGAGTTGCAGCGGGGGTTAAATTGAGGCACAACAGTGCGATATGATGTTCCACCTTATCAGGCAGCCACCTGCACTCTGCAAATTCATTTTAACTCCCCTGCCAGCCCAGCCAATATTTCTGCACCAATACATTATGAGCCAGAGGGCGAGCGAGGCGAAACCAATCGCATGTAGGCAGACTAGGTGGGCCAAGCGGTCCTTATCTGCCGTCAAAGTCTATGTTTCTAATTAGGGGTGGCGTTGGGTCTGGGAGTACATTGGCACTCACCAGTCACTTGATGTGGTTACATGATGCCATTTTTGAATTCGGCAGGATTGGCGGCAGGGTCGATGTGCTGTGGTTGGTTTCCTTTCTCCCTCCGCTCACTCAGCTTTAGTGGACAAGTGCAGTTCCTTTTTGTGGGCTTGTGGTGGGGTCGGATCCCTCGCTTGCAGTCGCTCCCTCTTCATCACTTTCGGGGGTCAGGACAGCATGGACTTTTGACCCCGTCACCCCCCGCAAGCACAAGTCCGAGATGCTTCCCAGGCATGGGCAAGGAGTGCGAGCAGTATGGCGTGGAATGGGCCAGGAGTCAGACACAGGCAGCAGGGTGGCTGAGATGAGGGGACCATCAGCAGCCAGTTTCAATGCTTCAGAGGACAGGGAGGTGGTCAGAATGCCAAGGAGAAAGGAATCAGTGGAGGAGAAAAGCTAAAATGCTTCCTAAAGGTAGGACGTGTGGGGGGCACTGGAGAAGTAGTGAGGAATAATGAGTCAGTCCACAGACTTGTATTGGTTGGTGGCCAGTTGCTTGATGAATAGGAACAACAAGTATTATAAGGAAGGGATTGGAAAACTGAAATAAAGCAATGCTTTTAAGCTTTTAAAGTGCTGTTGCTTTGCGTGTCCTCTTCTTCTTGTGGTCAGGTAAGGGGTTACAGGAGACCCTCACCCTGCGCTCCTTCCTTTGTTGCAATTTGTTTCTGTCTTGACCGACTGGCCAAGTATGAGGAGGTCGCTGCTGGAGGGGCCTCCACAACTGGTGTGCTCTGTGCTTGTTTGGTGGACAGGGGTTGCTATGGGAGGGATCCCAAGTCCTGAGGTGCACAGATGGAAATGGTAGATGCTGTGAGTTCAGGGCCCACTACAGGAGGGGGTACCTGTCTCTTGTATAGCGCTGTGCAGATTCGTTCAGGCCACTCGGCTCTAACCTTTTATTCTAATAGCCTGATGTTGCTGAAATCTTTGGGCTGTTAGGTTACTCGAAGCATGAGTAGACGCTTGTTTAACTAGGATTCTGTGTTGCATGCAGTTAACCTTATGCTGAGGTATGCTGGCTGCCAGGCTGCTTTGTTAGTTGAATGAAGTAAGGTAAAAAAATGTACCTGTAATACAGAGAAGTTGTTGAAGAACTGCAAATTGTTGGGAGCAGTTAGGAATGTGACCAACCTATCTTGATGCACGAAGTAAACTGGAGATAATCTGATGAGCACAGAGGTATGTCCTCGCCCACTTGATTTTGATTGGATCGTGCATCAACCTAAAGGATGGACGAGGAATACCACTGGTTTCTGACTGCAGAGTACTATAAAGGGTACGAAATATAACAGCAGTTGCAAAACAGACTGTTTTGTGAATATGAGTTGACTTGATCAGTCACTTGGGATTGGGAAAGGAAAGAGGAAATGAAATGAATAGGTCTCTGCTAAAATCTGAATACTGGTATAAGAAGCTCCACTTCCTAAAGAAGGGTATACTTCACATTAGTGACTGAACTAAAATATACTGCATCCAGCTGAGTGCTAAATGATTAGTGACTGGGTATGTAAGGAGATGGAGAAAATAAGTAGATTGTAGAGAAAAGAATGGGGTAATGAGAGGAGGGCAGGAATGAGGAAAGGAGAGGGATGGTCATGGTCATAAGGGAGCATAGTTGTAGATTATCACATAAAGTGCATGGAAGTATGTAGAAGAGGCAGAATAGAAGTGATTTTTTTTTTTCAAACTTTGAACTCGTGGTGATGTAGAGCTTGTCTGTAGTCATCACACAGGAGTGTGGTGTGCATAGTTATGAACACATACCGAGAGAGGAGAAAGAAGTAAGTGACTCAGCTGGTAATTGAACCCAGGCCGCCTGGAATATCGTTCTGATTGCGCTAACCAACTGCATCACTGAGACAACTGGAACCTGGGCTGTCCCTGAGCTTTCTCACCTCTGTTTGTATGTGTTCCATAAATATGCACACCGCACTCCTATGTGATTGTTACAAGTAAATATTTGTGTCGACATTGGGTTGTACATTTGAGAAAGAGTAATGTGCTTGGGGACAGCCCAGGTTCTAGTTGTCTCAGTGGTGTAGCTGGTTAGAGCAATCGGAACAGTATTCCAGGCAGCCTGGATTTGAGTCCCAGCTGAGGCACTAACTTCTTTCTCACCTATGCTTGTCTGTAGTCTGTCAGTCATTTAGATATAGGGGACAGTGGTGACGTGAAACTTGACAGCAGACTCAGCACTCCGATCTGGGGAACACTTGTGATGAGGGCCATGGAAGTCATATATCTGGGGAAGTTGGAACTATACTGTGAGGCTTTTCATTCACACCAGTGTGGGACCACTGGTTATGTGTGGCTTGTCTGTCATGGTAGGGCATACTGTATGGGGCACTACTAATGTGTGACTTGTCAACTGCTAATTGTGGTTATCTGCTTTTTTTGAAAAACAAAGTTACAGCTCCCAAACTGTTTGTTTAAAATCCTAAAGTTGCTATACTGGTAAGATGCATCACAAAAGGTTTTGACACCAGATTAAGTTGAAATGTGCTTAGGTATTAAGAAAAGCTTCATTTTCATAACAGGGCAGTAGGATGCATCTTCATTTTTGCATAGCAACCTCTGCCACCCCCTACTGTATGCCAGAGGATGTTTGACAGTACACATTACATGTGTTTTATTAAAATGCCACCCACTTTCCACAGACCAGGGACAGGACAGGAAAATATATCCCTGGCCTGTGGGAAATGGGTGGTATTTTAACAAAACAGCAGACAATATGTTTGGCAAATTCATTTTAGTGAGAAAAGATTTGGGTAGACTGCAGAAAAAGTCACCAGATGAGGGACACCACCAGTGTCTGCAGCACTTGCTGGGGAGTGGGTCAAGGTGGTGAGTGACAACACCAGAGGATATGCCAGTACTGGGGAGGGGTTTAGGGTGGGTGAGGGACACTACTAGTGTCTGCAACACTTACTGAGGAGTGGGTCAAGGTGGGTGAGGGACAACATCAGAAGCTCTGCCAGTTGCTGGGGAGGGAGCAAGGTAGGTGAATGACAGCACCACTTGCTGGGCAGTAGGTCAAGGTGGTGAGTAACAACAAAAAACAGGTAAATCTGGGTAATGTGCTAGCACTTAACTGGTGTATGTTATGCTGTGCGATCTCATCAGAAACCCCCCCAAAATGCACCACAGAGCACCCAAAATCCTAGAGCTTCTGGGGGCCGCTAAGGCTCCCAGACCCTTGGCCATTTCTTTAGCCCCCCCCCCGGGAAAAATAAAAGTTGGCTACTATGGTTGCCAGTGTATTTTTCCAGCATGCATGCTAGCCTACTAAGGAAAGGCTACATCGGCTGAACATTAGGCATATCCTCCTGTTCTACCATAAGAGAATGGAAAAATTCTGGGTCACCTCGTCCGTTGTGCGTGACCCCTGTTGCACAGTCCTGAGGCTGTCCTGTTGACCAGCAAACCATTGCTTGATAGATTGTTTCTGGTATAGGATGTTGCTACCTGTTGGCCTCATGTGTGTCACCAGAGGGTATTCATGCCTAGTCTACCTGTTTTATAGCCACTCCTGCCACTGCTGCCAGGAGCATCCCAATCAGTGATATTTACAGGGCTGCCACCTGGGCATCTGCACACACTTTCACAACCCATTACTGCCTTCAGGCCAGAAAGCATACTGCTTTTGGAGCTTCCATCTTTAAGACCCTCTTTAATTTAGCTGAGGGCTTAGCCTCCTCCAGATCAGTTACTGTTAGCAATCTGCATAAGTGTGACTACATAGAAGGAATCCAGGCAGCTATTAGTCACTCAACTGTAACTATTGAGCCTCTTTGAGGGCATCTCCCTCCACTGAGTCACACATTTATAACTGTAAGTCATCTGAATCAAGACCACCCGGAGGTTTTTGACAGTTGGGATCACCCACGTCAACGCATGTCGATGCCACCTTTATAATGTGGGCAGCCCTATTATTCCTCTGCTCTTTCTCCCATCTTCAACCGCTCATCAGAACACAAGAGAATAAATGCCCAAACTTGCTGTCTCCATTGTAGATGTTTTTTGTAATTTGTTTCATTTTTTTTTTTAACTTTCTTTTTATCACTGGGATTTTTGGACGGTGCATCGGAAATCCTCATAGTACTTCACCCCCGGGATCATCAGCTGGGCCACAGTGTACCAGGTGTCACCAGCTGCTCACTTCATCCTGGCATACAGGGATCCTGCTTCATGCAGCCACCAAGGTCTCCATTTTTCCCCCTTAAGTTTCCTACCCCAAGGGTATCGACGTGAAGGACGAAAGTCCAGATGCACAGTGTGTGGAAGCACGCTGCCATCAAGCCCCCAACAACACCATCCCCTCCCGGTGCTCATATGAGTGAGTGCCCCTCTGCCCGTGCTTCCACCAGTGATGAGGTGAATGGGGCACATGAATGCCACCCTGGTATCCTTCTCCCCCGGAGGGGGCATCCACTGGGATGCTCCACCCACCTCCCTCTGGACGGCCCTCAGCAACCTGCGGTTGTTCCTGAATTCGGGTTGTTGGTGTCAGGAGTGGTAGCACTACTGCTGAGCCAATGGGCTGGCACCATTTTCTTATAATGTGTAGTTTATGCAACTGTAAAAGGATAAAGAGCCATTATTGCACCTCCGTTGCTGCAGCAAAGTGAAAATCTACAAGAACGATGTCCATACACTATTAGTCTGCTGCCTAGATCTCTCGCACAATGTCAGTAACTATGATATTTGCCAGAGCTTTAACCAGGCTACAAGTAAGTGTCACTGGAAGGCATTAGAAGCCATTCTCAAAGATATGGAAGGTGCACAGCCTTCGACGCTGGCTTTAGCACCAGTTCCTCTGCTCGCTCTATCTAATCCTTATTGTAGATGTCCCTCAAATTGCCTGTGCGATTGGTGATGGTGGAGAAAACTCTGCTGTGGTTATTGAAGACTGCAGAGAAATCAAAGGAAAAACCTTCTGAGGATTGGGAAGACTGCAGAGAAATTAAAGGAAAAACCTTCTGAGGAGGCTAAGAATCACCAACAACAGAGAAAACACAAGGATTCCCAGTTGATGGCTTCTCCTGTCCATTCCACATCTCTCTTAAAAGGGGACAAAGGTAAGTCTATTAATATCCAGGCAGCAGCTGTGACCTCAGGTTCTGCAGCTCCTTGATTGTTTCTGAAACACGAAGGTTAGGGTCTGACACTGGCTCTGCTGCTGATAGTGGATCTTAGCCAATTCTGCGATCAGACTTTGGCCCATCGATGGGCTTCTTGTTTAACCTTCGCTACAGGCTTTGTGAATGTGCAGGCCGTGCTACAGACTACATCAGCTCTTCTCATTCAGCTCCTGCTGTTAACGCTCCTGTCAGTGTAGGCCTTGGTCCTGTGAGTTTGGCCTCTATCATCGACATTATGCTTCCTCCATTAACACTGGCTCCAATTGGGAACCTTTGCAGTCTACCCTCTCTGATGTGATAATGAGGAGGAATAAAATCTTGCCTTCCAGCATATGTAGGATTATGAGGAGGAAGAGGGTGACTTGTCTCACTCTGGTTGTATCTGCTCCAGCTCTACCCACTTATCCTGAAGTAAGGACTGTGTGGTCTATCCCCCACATTCTTCCCTTTGGATACCTCCTTTCCGGCTCTCCTCAAGGTCATGCAGGATTCTCTTGGCTTCACAGTTGAAGTGGAGGACTCTTCCAAAAGGAACCTATAAGAGTTTCTGGAAGTTACTACACTGCCTACTATGATCATCCCTTCTACACACCCTGAGCTACCTGGCACAGTCCAAGTGTCTTTCCTGCTGTGCCTCATAAGACAGACAAGGAGTATCTGGTTCTGACCACTAAATCTTTTTATTCATTTCAGCCAGTGACCAATTCTGTGATCATTATGGTGGGCCAATGACATGTCTTAAGCAAGCAATAACACATGACGAGGTGTGGGTTATATGCTGATAAGAGCATGCCCAGGCGTGTTATAAGGCAAGAGGCGCTTGCGCCGAGTGCCTTATGCACCTGGGCGTGGTCTTATCAGCACGTAACCCACATCTCGGAGTGTGTTATTGCATGTATAAAATGGGCTCTCAGTAAAGAAATATGTTTAAAAAAATGCAGATGTGTACATAAAAAAGTCAAGAAATATGATTATATAAGTGGAAAAAAAAATTAGTCCCTGTCATTGTGTTGCAATGGAGCTTTTTCATTGAAATTAAGTACAGGAGGCTGGTGTTTCTAGTCCCCCCTCCTGCTCCATATTTAAAAAAAAAAGTCTCGTTTTTGATATTATGTTTTTCCAAGCTAAAACCAACCCACTCAGAGTAGGGCGGTAGGAGATAGGGCTCACTCAGAAAGGACTGTCCTACTGAGAAAAGAGTTGTCTGGAAAGAAGATCCAGAACATAGTGCTTACAAAGGTATGCACTTGAGCTCCAACTCACCATTTTGCAGAAGACTGCAACAGACACGAAATTAAACTCCGCCAGGTAGCCGCAACCACTGCAGAAGAACAGTGAGAACCCGGCCTCTCAATCTGGTCTAAACCAAAAATTAATAGTGTTGAAGACATGCTACTAAACTAGCCTAAAACATCTCAGGGCAAGAAGGTGATTCAACTGAGGCAAGCTGAAGCTACACACAAAATGCTGGAGTGTAGCCCTTTGTTCTATGAAGAAAGTAATAGAACCATTGAAACAATCAAAGATTGAAGGGAGCACTCCCTTTCTTCTGTAGGTAAGGCAAAAAATTTTACTAACTGAAAGAGATGGAGGTAAGTCTACTGGTTTAAGGTAGACTGAGAAAGCGCAGATGGATACCCCCACTACCAAGTATGGCTGGCCTGTGATCAACAGGTCCAAGAGGCACTTGATCCCTTACTTGGTGAGCAAACGGAGGTCCAGGTGGGGTTAGCCCATCAATGGAGATAGGATTCCACTTAATCATTTAAGCCTTCCTGATGGAAGACCAAAGCATGACTTAGAAGCCTCTTGTGGTGGTCTGGGAGAACCAGAACCTACCAACTTCTTATTCCAAGAGGAATCATTCTGCTCCTGTTTGCCTACAACTCTAATCGCAGCCTCTGAACTAAGGGAAGAGAGGGAGAGTGTACAGGAGGACGTGTCCACTGTGGAGAAGCATCCCTACAAGAGAAACCAGGGTCTGGATTTCTGAGGCAAGATGGGGCAGATCTGCATCGAGAGGGAACACAGAAAGGACCAAGTTCGGGCTGACCCATTTGTTGAAAGTGACCACCTAATGACTGAAATGACTCAACGTGGAAAGGCACCACGTGCTACGGCCTTCCTGAAAGGGAGTTGGAGAAAAACTCTAAATTGCTTGCTGATGAAAATAAACAACACAGTTTCATCACATGCTCGAAGTGGGTAACTTTGTGTCAGAAGGTCTCCTTTGCACTGGAGGTAACTAGGGGAGTTCCTAAGAGAAGGAGCTGCTGGGAAGGTGAAACTAACACTTTCCCCTAAATGGAAAAACTCTTCCTGGGAAGGAAGAGGAGAGCTGAGCAATTGTTTCTGAAGAGTCTAGTCTGGAGCGACTGGCATGGAATCAATGTGCAGGAAGCGAAGGAATGAATACAGACAACCCATCTCTTGAACAAGAACCTACTTGATCTTTACAGTCGAGAAGGGAGCATGTAGTCTGTTAACTTGGAGCAAGCAAAGAAGTAGGAACCTGTGTTCCGACTCACCGTGGAGTCATTTCTGTTGCTCTGAGTGAAAAAACAAAACCAACAGACTGGGCTGCCACCTAGATTTAGGGAACATCTCTAAATTAAGAGCAAATCTCCCTCAGAGAAAAGCGATGACCCATATCTCCGCTGGACTGGACTTCTCCAAGAAATAGAAGAAGTCAGGTGCTCTCTACTGTAGTCTAGAGATGACTGCCTCAGGCAACTGAGATGGAACCTGGGCCGGATCCAGAAGGATGGTATCGGGTAGTTTCAGGTTAGGCCCTCCGCTGTGAGTTTTTTAACAATTAGAGCCTGACAAGGCTCTCAGCTTCTACCTTGAAAGGACTGCCTGATACAAGAATGACAAGGATGTCATCCATCTAAGGGACAGGGGGACCAATAATCACAGCTGAGGAGTTGTTAATCGCCCGTTGCCGATGAAGCCACCGAAGAGGCAGTATCACAAGGGAGCTATATACTCCTCTCAAAGGTGCAGAAGAGTCTGGAAGGATCCCGACCATTGAATTAGTGTGTTCCACAGGGTGTAATTGAACTGGTGACTAAAAAGAGTCCAGATACAGAAGTGTTCGGTTCATGGAAGAAGTCCGAGATGTTAAGGTGGACCCCATATCCCCGAGGGAGAACTGAAAAGAAGAACTTCCAATTCAGACTCTGCTGATAGAGAAGGTTTACCCTCCAGTTTCTAAAATGAGTCATCCACTGTATCACCGACAAGTAGGACAAGGAGAGACTCATCCAGATGCACTTCTATCCCCGAAGGACCTCCAAAAGGAGGTCTAGGTCAGAATCACTAGAGACTCCGCCACCAGGAAAAAGTGTCGAGAAGCTTGATGCCACTTAAGTAGCCAACCAAGTGCTGAGCAGAATGCAGAATTCTGCTGGCAGAATAGCGCAGAACAAGAGTCCCACCAGCAGAAAACTGCTGGAACAACACAGGATCCCACGTGGACCTCCACTCACTAGGATCTGCAGAAAAACTCCACAGAACAAGACTTCATTCTGTGAAAAACTCCTCACAACAACTTCGTGGAAGAAGAGGTCCATGGAAGGAAAAGCTCTGCCACCTGCCAGACAGCACCAACTGGTGCCATCCATGGCACTGGCACCATCCATGGCACTGGACACCTATGGTACCGCCCGCAGAGCCATCTGGCACCAGCGGCACCGCCTGCGGTGTCGCGCAGCACCAATGGCCCCATTCACAGTGGCGCATGGCACCAATGGTACCATGCAGCACCAAAGGCACCAACGGCTCCATCCACATGCCACACAACACCAACAGTGCCATCCATGGTGCTGTATGGTATGAACGACACTGATGCTACCAACGGCACCATCCATGGTGCCACATGGCACCGACAGCACCAACGGTGCTGCCCATGGACCAACAGCACCAGCGGCACCATGCACAGCACCAATGGCACCAACCACAGCACCTTGTGGCACCACCAGCACCAATGCCACCAACCACGGCACTGCACAGCATCAACGGCACCATCCACAGCACTGCACATCACCAACAGCACCATCCACAGCACCGCATGGCCCAGCAGCACCACCCACAGCCCTGTGTGGTGGCACCAACGGCAATGCCAGTTGTGCCAACAGCACCTGAAGATCCTGAGGAAAAGGGTAGAAGGAAAGGTGGTACCTGTGCCAGCCCCTGCATGGAAAAAAGGGGAGAGGGGTAGGCACGAAGAGTCGACGCAATGGTGAAGGCACCAGAGATGGCACCATGCACATTCTTACCCAATAAGCCTGGCCCCAGTCTAGCAGCTCCAAGGCCCAGAGGCCCCAGACCTGGGAACACTGGCCAGGAAAACTGGACAGAAATCAAACCCCCTGCTCCAAAGGAGCGGCCCAAAAGTGAAACTGCTCACCGAAACTCCATCGAGGACAGAAATGGAATCTGGTGTTGAAGAACACGGCCATTAAGAGTGGGGCCAAGGGGAACCCACCAAAGTTGGTTCAGGCCTACCACCCCTCACCACCGACAATCTCCGCAAAGACGTAGCAGATGGCGACCTTGAGCGGTACCGATTCTTCTTCCCGCAAGGAGGAAGAAGAGCTCGAGGTCAAGCAGAGCCAGATCCCCGGAACCACCAGTTTTGTGCTTTGGTGGACTGTCCTCCCCCCTGAGCACAGGACTGTCCATGGTTGGACCCCCCCACACAAAGGGCGGCAGACCGCACACAGCCCCTCTGCCATAACAACTTTCGAACAAAGTCTTCCTATCGTCACTGCTACCGTCTCAGGATGACTCCATTGATGGCAGGTGAGAATTTCTTTTTCTTCTTCATAATCTTCTTTTACTTCTTAAAATAATAAAATAATACTAAAATGTTAATTTAAATGAATACTGAACGGCTTAATGCTGCTGTCGTATACAGTAGATGAAAACTTTGACTCCGGCAGATGAGCGATGTCGACATCCAAGCGCACTCGACGGCGGGAGAAAAGGAACTGAGGCGGCTGGAGGATCAACGCTGAGATAGCTTACACAGGCGCAAGCTAGTCTTGCGGTGCCGCGCATGCGTGGTCCTGTCTCGGCGCTGACCCGTCTGAAAATTTTTTGCTCCCATTTGGTCCTAGCGCCTCTAACGCTATGCCATTAGTGTGAATGAGTGGTGGAGACTGCAGTCCAGGAAGATTGTGTGCCAACCCTTTGAAATTTTTTTAAAAAAAATAGGATGTGAAGCTATTGTTCTCTGTGCATCTGCAGACAAATAAGCAGATACTGCTGCTAAGTAATCCTTAAGGGTTGCAGGCCTGAGGCCTAGTGACTACAAATGCACCAGATAATCAAGCACTGTGGGCAACCCTGCCCTGGGGGGATTGATTTTCTTAGGCTTGCACCAAATGGTAAATCTTTTCCATTTTGAAGCATGTCTTTCTTGTAGAGGTTTCCGAGATACTTTCAGTGCTTTGAGTACCTCTTCTGACAGGTTAAACTCAGAAAATTCTAACTCCTCAAGCACCAAGCCTTCAGGTGAAGGCTGTCGAGGTTCAGAAAAACTATCTGCCCCGGGACAACTGTTAGAAGACTGAATCTGTGGGGTAGACAAATGGGTTGCTTGGTGGACAGACTGAGCAACAAATAGTACCAAGACTGTCTGGCCCAGCCTGGAGCAACCAATATCATGGTTGCGGACTAACTTCTCAGTCTGAGAAGAACTCTCAACACCAGTGGAACTGGAAGAAAGGCATAGAGAAATTTCTCTGTCCAATCCAGGGCTAGTGCATCCCTGGGTACTTTGCCCAAGGATGGTGGCCTGCAGCAATACAGTGGAAGCTGATGATCGTCTTTTGAGGCAAACAGATCTATTTCTGGGGTGCCCCACTGTTGGAAAATTGTATCCAACACTTGTCTGTTCAGAGCCCATTCGTGGTGATCCTGGCTGATTCTGCTGAGTGAATCTGCCAGTGTATTGTCCTTCCCTGGAAGATGAATGGCAGACAGGTGCACCTCCAGGGAATAAGCTAGGGACAAAATCTTCATGGCCTCTGTGAAGATCTGGTACCCCCCCTGCTTGTTGATGGACAACATGCTGGCTATGTTGTCTGTCCTGACTTGGACTGACTGACTGACCCCTCATTTGAGTGGTGTCATCGAGGCACAGGTCAGGAAGCATAGGGAAAACCAGGAGCTGTTGTACAATTCACCAAAAATATTTATTTACAGTAGCAGTAACATAAAAAAATAAACTTGTTCAGAATAACTATGTACAGAGGAGAAATACAGTAGTTTTACTTCAGTCTCTGTGTCCCTTTTTCTTCTTAGCAATTGCAGCTTAGCTCTTATAAGTCCTTTCAACCACCATCCTTAACAAGCATCCTGTTTTTGTAAATATCAGGCAGGAGCTGCTAGAACACATTGTGCCTCCCCATTTCCACAGCTTTTGCAAAAAGGCCTAAAATTTGAAATCGGGTAACCTCTAGCTTCCAACAGCTTTTTACAGTCATCTCAAATTATAATTATATACATTTCAACAGTAACACTATATATTTTCTAAACCAAAGGGATCCCAATATCAGTTACATTTCCATACAATGATTTGCACATATGTTTATACTAGCAGATATGCAAGGGAGAAAAACAGACAGCAAGAGAACAGTGAGAGGCAAAGAACCGTGAGCCTGTTGGGTTGTTCAAGTCCGAAGTTTCACAGGAAAATTTGGCTGCGCAACCAGAGAAGAGACAGAAGAGGAAAGATCCTTGCATTTAAACACTTTCTCCATAACAAATGGAATAGGGTCCTATTTCACCCTGTCACATACACCCCCCCTCCTTAAGATGGAGCCTGTTGTATCAAACAGGTTTCCAAAACTTTCTATTAATTCTCTACTAACAATTGCTGCTTTCAGAAATTAAGCACATGTACATTATCAGTTTTTATATAACAGTACAGCAAACAGTAAAGTTCAAACTCATACATTTGTTTTCAACTCTCAGAACCCTCAATTCCTGATCCATATCTTGACAGAAAATCAGCATTGCTATTCTCTTTACCAGATTTGTGTAACACAGTGAATTTAATTGGCTGTAGTGCCAGGTACCACCGTGTGATTCTGAAATTTTTATCTCTCATCTGGTTAAGCCAACAGAGAGAACTGTGATCAGTTACAAGAACAAAGTCAGTTCCTAGTAAATGAAACTTAAGGGACTCCATGGCCCACTTTGCTGCTAAACATTACTTTTCTATAGTGGAGTATCTTTTCTCTCTGTCATGCAACTTCCTACTTATGTACAGAATAGGGTGTTCTGTCCCATATACATTTTGACTTAGGACTGCACCTAGGCCTACCTCGGATGCATCTGTTTGTAGCAAAAATAGTTTCTCAGAAGTCTGGGCTTCTTAAAACAGGCTGAACATAATGCAGCCTTTATGGCTTGAAAAGCTTCACCACACACCGGGGTCCATTTCATATGATTTGGGTACCGTTATTTCGTGAGTTCAGTGTGGGGAGTAGCTAACTCAGCAAAGTTGGAACAAATCTTTGATAATAACTAGCCAGCCCTAAAAATGATCTGACATGTTTCTTTGTTTCATGAACAGGGCTGTTAGCTACAGCTTCTATTTTAGAAACCTCTGGCTTAACTTCTCCATTTCCCAACAAATAGCCCAAATATCTGGATTCCTGCATGCCCAATGCACATTTTGTAAGATTAATAGACAGACCTGCATTTTTGATAGCTTGGATAACTGCTCATAGGTGTTCCAGGTGGCTTTTCCAGTCTGGACTGTACACCACAACATCATCCAGGTACACAGCACAATAACCAGTGTGAGGGGATAAAATGACATCCATGTACCATTGGAATGTAGCTGGCGCACCATGTAAACCAAATGACATGGTGGTGAACTGACAGAATCCTATAAGGGTGGCAAATGCAGTTTTGTTTCTGGATTCTTTAGCGAAAGGTATTCACCAGTAACCCTTGATGAGACTGAGGGTACTGATATACTTTGCACTCCCCAGTCTGTCCACCAAATCGTCTATGCTGGGCATAGGATAACTGTCAAATTCTGACACTTGATTAAGTTTCCTAAAATCAAGGCAGATTCTAACACCCCCTTCTTTTTTGTTTACAATTACCATGGGAGATGACCAAGCACTCCTCTGATACCCAATTCTTTCATTTTTTGCACTTCCTTAACCACATCAGCTCTTAACCGCTCTGGTAGCCTGTATGTCTTTTGCCTAATAAGACGAGCATTCCTTGTCACTATTACATGCTCGACCCCTTTTGCTCGACCTGGTACCATGGTAAAAGTACTATTAAATGTCTTTAGCACATTACGAATGTCTGCAGTTTACTCTGAGGTTAAGGAAACATTCACCTTTACAGCATCAGCATTTGCAGTTTGTTCCAGTCTATCATAGGCTACATCAATATGTTCCTTATCAGTTTCTGGTAAAAGCAGCTTTTGGCATTTTTTCAACCCATTTCTTGAGGAGGCTAGCATGGTATATCTTAGAAGGATTTTTCCTGTCATGGGTCTCAGTCTCATAGTTAACAGTGCCAGTACATCCTAGAGCTTTATAAGGCCCTTGCCACTTCATTAACAGTTTATTTTCTGTTGTGGGTAACAGTAACAAAACCTTTTCACCTGGCTCGAAAACTTTTCCTTTTACCCAATGGTCATAATATATCTTCTGCTGGTTTTGAGCCTCTTCCTGATTACCATGGGCAATTTCAACATATTTTGCCAGCTTCTTTCTTAGGGTACGCATATAAGATGTTATAGATTGTTTCTGAGTGGGGTTATCTTCCCACATTTCTTTTATCACATCCAGTGGCCCTCTTGGCTGCCTACCATACAGCATTTCAAATGGTGAAAACCCTGTTGATGCCCGTGGCACTTCTCTGTAGGCAAAAAGTAGATAAGGCAAGTATTGGTCCCAGTCTTATCCTTCCCCTTTTACAAACCTTTTTAACATGCATTATAGGGGTTGGTTAAAATGCTCAACAAGGCCGTCTGTCTGAGGGTGATAGGGGGAGGATCTTATGGCAGTGATACCTAGCAGTCTGTACAGCTCCTTAAGTAATACAGCACCAAAATTACTACCCTGATCAGTAATAATTTTTTTAGGTGTGCCCACTCTGCTGAAAATTTTGGCAAGCTCTGCTGCAACTTTTGGGGCTATGACAGTTCGCATTGGAACGGCTTCTGGGTATCGAGTAGCATAGTCGCATACTGCCAGGATAAATCTGTTACCCTTTTTACTTTTGTCTAAAGGACCAACCACATCCATTGCAATTCTCTCAAAAGGCACATCTATCAAGGGTAGGGGTACCTTGTCTTTTCTAGTGACTGGGGCTACTTTTTGACACTCAGCACAGGAATTAGACTAGGTAGCAACATCTTCATGAATTCTAGGCCAGTAAAACCTATACAGCAATCTGGCAAGTGTGTGATCCCTCCCTGAGTGACCAGCTATAGGACTATCATGTGCTATCTGTAACAATTCTGTACTATACTTCTGTGGTATAACCAATTGTTCTGTCTGTTCCTGTATCTGAGGTTCAACCCACACTCTGTACAGTAACCCATTACATTTTTTAAACATTGGTTCACCCTGTTTTGGTTTCACCCCCAGCTGCTTAAAATAACCCTGGAGAGAAACATCGCTAGCTTGTTCTGAAAGAAAATCACAATCAGTTATCACTTTAGTGTC
Organism: Neoceratodus forsteri; assembly: GCA_016271365.2. Taxonomy (NCBI): domain Eukaryota; kingdom Metazoa; phylum Chordata; order Ceratodontiformes; family Ceratodontidae; genus Neoceratodus; species Neoceratodus forsteri. The sequence continues at coordinate 1,540,654,545 of CM057456.1, read as the reverse complement.
AGCATTTTCAAATGTTAACCCTTCATATCCATCAGTCATTTGCTGCCACAGTTTCTTCAGGCATCGTCTTTCTTCCTGGATTTCCGGATCTTGGAGGTGTGCTCAAACAAGTCCGAATCAAAATCTTTGAAAGGAAAAGTGTCCCCACCATCTGAAATTTTCTTTGCCTGAGCTCGTATCACCACTGCTGCTGAAACATCAGGATTTGCTCCCTCATTGATCAACTCTGTAACTCCAGGAAAGTCATTTCCAGTAATCACAGGTACAGGTAACTTTGGTACTACCCCCACTTTCATTTGGTGCGACACACCCTTAACGGTCAGAGTAACTTGGGTGGTGGGATAGTATCGAGTGTCCCCGAGGATGCAGATGACACCAGTACCTGGTCTCTTTGCACAGTGTTTTCCCAGCACTTTAACATGCACTAGGGTCTGTCTGCTTCCCGAATCAATGAGTCCCTTCACAGTCTTATTCTCCACCTTCACATCTGTTAAGTACTTGCCCCAATTCGCCAAGAACAAATTTGATCCAGTGCCACTCTCCTTTCTATGGCAGTTTCTTGCAAAATGGCCTGGCTTATTACAGTTATAGCAGATAACGTCTTTGAGCACAGATTTGTTACCCCAACAGAGTTCTTATCAGGCTTAGTGTTTAAATGGGTAAAAGAGTGTCTTACCGGTGCTTGGATGTTACCTCGCTGCTGTGGCATCTGTCTGGCCATTTGGTAGTCCTCGGCCAAAGAAACAGCCTTTTCCCCACTCTGGTCAGTGTTCCTTTACCCAGAGCTGCACATCTGTAGGCGAGATGTTGATGAAGTGCTCCATGGCAAATGTGTCGATGATCTGTGGGACTGTTTTGCTCTCTGGTTAGATCCATTTTATCAAGGAGTTCTCTGAGTTGGGTGAAGGCTTCTTGAGGATTGTCGACTGAGTTGTACCTCAGAGATCGAAATCTCTGCCTGTAGGTCTCTCCGGAGATGTCATACCTTTTCAGGATTTTGCTTTTCACCAGATCATAAGTTTTCTGACTGTACAGTGTCCATACTACTGTAGGCAAGTTGGGCTTGCTCTGTCAGGTAGGGTACCAGTTTGATTGTCCATTGCTGCTTTGGCCACTGGCAGGCTGTGGCAACTCTTTCAAAAGTTGTTAAGTATGCCTCAATATCATCTGAGGGACACAGCTTAGTAAGTTTAATGACTTTTAAGTTGCTTGCATTTTTTTGCTTGTCTGGATCTGTGCCGGATCCTCTGCCTTTGATAGCTTGCAAGGCATCCAACCATCGCTGCTCCCGTTGCTGCATCTCTTCTCTCATCTGATGCTTCTGTTGCTGCATCTCTTTTTCTCTCTGCTTCTCAGTCTCTTTTTGTTGTATAGCCCACCATATGAAAAAGACCACGTTCTGGCTTTCAGGTTCTGTCCCTGCCTGTTCTTTTTCCATAACTTGTGCTGGCTGTACAACCTCAGCTTGGACTTCTGTGTCTGCTAATTTGGCTGCCATTCTCCTGGTAACCACTCCTGGACTTGCTGCTGCAGAATCTATACCTTCCTCTGTGCTTCCCTGGTACTATGTCCAGTACCCATGCACAAAACTCCTGTCTTAGGGCATGCATGGCATAAATCCCACTTCCAAAACCATCTGTCATTGAGGTACAGGTCAGGAAGCATAGCGAAAACCAGGAGCCATTGTAGAATTCACCAAAAATATTTATTTACAGTAGCAATAACATAAAAAATAAACTTGTTCAGAATAACTATGTACAGAGGAGAAATACAGTAGTTTTACTTCAGTCTCTGTGTTCCTTTTTCTTCTTAGCAATTGCAGCTTAGCTCTTATAAGTCCTTTCAACCACCATCCTTAACAAGCACCCTGTTTTGTAAATATCAGGCAGGAGCTGCTAGAACACATTGTGCCTGAGCTGAGAGGTCCCATTTCCACAGCTTTTGTGAAAAAGCCTAAAATTTTAACTCTGGTAACCTCTAGCTTCCAATAGCTTTTTGCAGTCATCTCAATTTATAATTATATATATTTCAACACTAACACTATATATTTTCTGAACAAAATGGATCCCAATATCAGTTTCATTTCCATACAATGATTTGCACATATTTTATACAGCAGATATGCAAGGGAGAAAAACAGACAGCAAGAGAAAACTGAGAGACAGTGAGAGGCACAGAACTGCGAGCCTGTCGGGATGATCAAGTCCGAAGTCTCACAGGAAAATTTGGTTGCACAACCAGACAGAGAAGAAACAGAAAAGCCTTGCATTTATATACTTTCTCCATAACAAATGGGACAGGGTCCTATTTCACCCTGTCACAAGTGGTAAAGGCCGTTAGAGCAAGGAAGATGCTCTCAACTCCAAAAGGCTGATGAGCAGTTTGGACTCCTGAGGTGACCATATTCCACTGATTTTGAGGTTGCCCATGTTCACCCCCTACCCTAGGAGGGTGGCATCTGTTGTTAGGACCAACATGTGGTGCTGTTGTTGAAAATGGACACCCTGTTGAAGGTTGTCCCTTTCTTTCCTCCATTGCAGACCCAGTAACAGAGTTCTCGTAACTGGTACCAACTTTGAAATGGGGTCCCTTCTTTGGGACCAGTGTGATCTGAGGTGATACTGGATATCCCTCATTTGAGACCTGAAGACTGATACTACTGCTATAGATGAGGCCATGTGTCCTAGCAATGCTAGGACATCTAACAATTCTGGGCTGAACTAAAGCAAAGGAGTTTGCTAGGGTTAGTAGATCTAACACCCTCTCCTGTGGAAGAAAAGCTTTTCCTTGGACAGTGTCCAGTTCTGCTCCAATAAATTTCAGTGAATGAACTGGTTCCATTTCAGATTTTTGAGCACTGACAGGAAAACCTATTGACTCCAGGGAACTTTGGGCCACCCTGATGGAGCCCTTTACCTGCTGGTATGAATTCCCTAGGACTAGCCAGTCCAGATAAGGAAATATACTGATTCCCTGCCTTCTGAGGTAAACTGCCACCACTGACAGACACTTTGTGAATTCTCATGAGGCAGAAGTGAGCCCGAAGGGGAGTGCTGAGAACTGGTAATGACCTGAGGGAAGACAGAACCTTAGGTACTTTCTGTGGCAAGGTCTGATTGGAATGTGAAAGTAAGCGTCTTTCAGATCCAGAGGTGCCAGCCAGTTTTCTGTCCTCAGAGAAGGGATAACTACTGCCAGTGTTACCATTTTGAACCTGAGCTTTGCCAGGTATCTGTTTAGGTATCTGAGATCCAAGACTGGACACCAGTTCCTGTTTTTCTTTTTGGTCAGAAAGTATCTTGAGTACAAGCCTCTTCCCCTTTGGGCAAGAAGGACTGACTCTATTGCCCTGGCTTACAGGAACTTTTTTACTTCCAGTTCCAGCAGAATGGTCTCTGATGAGAGTTGAAGGCTGGAAAACCCTGCGGCCCTGAAGTTTTGGAAATTGTTTGAACTGCAGGCAAATACCCTGACTCACTACCCCCCGGTACCCAGTTGTTTGTGGTAATGTTTTCCCAGGGTTGGTAATAGTGAGACAACCTGCCCCCTACGGGGGGGGGGGCAGCTAGATCTGTGCAGTCAGGGATTCTGTCTGGATTGTGGTCTGGGAGCTGGAGCTGGGTTGGTACACCTAGAATACCTCCTATCCCATAATACCCTCTAACCTGTGCGTGCTCTATAGGCGTAGAGTATGAAGCATAAAATCTGGGTAGTAACTCCTACTCCTGCCTCCCCTTCCTGTGTATCTAAAAGAAGTGGAGGTCCTTTCTCTTGAGGAGTTACTCCTGTAGGTGGTTTTGTACTCCTCCACCTTTTTCATGCATGCCTCAGTTTTGTCACCAAAAACGGAATTATTTTTGCATGGAAAATCCATAGCCTTTAGTTGCTAGTCTGGTGTAAGATAGGTTGCTCTGAGCCAAGCAAACCTTTTTAATGAAACTGACAGGGCCAACAACCTGGATGCAGTGTCATTTGCATCCACAGCCATGTGAAATTGGAACTTTGTGGCATCCAAAGCTGTACTGGCAATATCTGCCATATCTTGCGTCACATATGAAACCTTATTAAAGCCATCATGGAACTCCATAGGGCTGTCTGGTACTGTGCAGCATAAGCCATGTAGGCTGCCTGTGGGAGAAGGGAAGATCCCAAATAATCTTTCTTCCCCATTGTGTCAATTTTTCTGGAATCTTTGTCCAATGGGTGAAATTCCAAGGGGACTTTTGCTTTATCACAGGCTGCAGCCTGTATAACACCCTCATTATCTGGATGGGTATACAAATAATCAGCAGCAGCCCAATCCATTTGGTTTTTCCTTTCCACCTTCTTGTCCACTCCAGAGACAAAGGAAGGTGTCTGCAGTATTTTAAAAGTAGCCTTCTTAAGGGAATAATGGTTAGGAAGGACCACCTTTCTTGTGGGAGTGAGATCCCTCATATCCAAAAAATCTGCCTCTTCATCATCCATGGATTCTTGTGAGGTGAGGCCCAGGGTGTCAGCCATTTGCCTGACAAAAGAGAAGTGGGATGAAAAATCATAATGCCCATGTGGAGGGGAACTGAACTCCTGGTCTGGGGATACCTCTGGTTCAATGGATTCCCCTAGATCCGGTTCCTCCTCTTCATCCTCAATGCAAACATCAAGCCCTGGGTCACCAAGAACTGGTGATGGGATCTGAACTGGTGAACCCAGCAGGGAACCTGCATTTTGTAGAGCCTGGGTGACTTACAGGACTCTAGCAATTTCCTCCACAGAGGGTATTTTATCTTTGTCTGTTGGGAGATCCTTTACTTTTTCATCAGGAGGCACACCATTTTTCTCTTTATATTGCTTTTGGGCAGGCACAGTCTCAGGTGTCTACTCATGTGTTCTTCTGAGTTTAGTATGCTCAGACCCCTTTTCAGCAATTTTGGGGTCTGAGGTGTCCTTAGAGGGTCTCTCCTTTGTCTTGGAGTGTGATGAAGAAAGACCCTCTTCACTTTATTTTGGTGACACTGAGGTAGGAATAGAAGCCATATGTTCTAAACTTTTGGCCCTCTTTTTGATAGTTTTTGTACAAAAAGTACTACACACTTCACAATTAGGGAAAATATGGTTGGGACCTAAGGACTCTATGCACAAGTCATGGCGATCAGCCTTAGCAAAGATCTGAAAGCACTTTATACAATTTTAAAACCTGTGGGTCCCGTTCTCTTTTTAGGTCTGTCTGACATGCCAAACTGTCAGAAGACTGTGAAAAAATGTCCCAGAACAAAATTTAGAGCAATCGCGGTCGGTTCCTTCTGTTTAACAAGAACTGCAATTAAAATAGACTTATTTGTTTTATTCAAAAGCGATCGGTTCCTAGAATGAAATGGTAACCAGTCGCTACCTAGAAATGGAAATTATGTACCTACCGCAATTCTTGATCTTCTTGGATGAAGCCTCCACTACTCATTCACACTAATGGGACTACACTGGAGGCACTAGGACCCAGCAGGAGCCAAACTTTTTCAGGAGGGGAGATGCCAAGATGGGGCCACAAGGAAGCAGCACCGCGAGCCAGGCTTGTGCAGTATAGATTATCTCGGAGTCAACCCTCCAACCGCCTCAGTACCTTTTTTCCAAGGAGGTGCAGCACAACTAACCTAGATATTCCTAACCTAGTAACAGACATAAGATAGTCTAAATGACCCGTATAAGAAGGGTCAACAACAAAGTCTTCACAGCCCAACCATTGAGGGAGTGAAGACCATAAACAGAGAACAGAGCTCTGGGGATGGTGGGTGGGTGTGTGAATGAGTGGTGGAGACTTCATCCAAGAAGATCAAGAATTACGGTAGTACGTAATTTCCATACCTTCCTGGACATAAAGTCTCCACCACTCATTCACACTAATGGGAGAGTACCGAGCTAAATAATCTCCTGAGACGGGCAGCAGAAGAGAGAGGAGCTCACTTTTTAGGACAGAAGTCCATTAAGAATTATCCTGCCAAATGACTGATGCTGTCTGGCATGGACATCCAAAGCATAGTGCTTAATAAAAGTATGCATAGAGCTCCAGGTAGCCGCACTGCAAATGTCTGCAATGGGGACATTACGAATTTCCGCCAGATATGCCATGGCTGCTCTGGTAGAGTGAATGTACACTCTGCCTTCCAGCTTGACCTGCGCCATGGAATAGTAGTGGCGAAGGCATGCCACCAGCCACGCTGAAGTGCATCTGATAGCAACAGGTTGACCCAGCTGAAGGAAACAAACAGTTGTTGAGCCTTGTGAATTTCTTTTGTTCTATCCAGATAGAACCGCAAAGCTCTTTTTACATCTAGGGAATGAAGGGTACACTCTCCTTCATTCTGAAAGTTTGCAATGTAGGTAGGAAGGACTAAAGGTTGAGTTAGGTGAAACTCTGAAACAACCTTAGGGAGGAACATAGGATGAGTCCTAAGAACTACTTTTCTTTGTGAAATACAGTATGCGGGGTGTCTGTGACCAGAGCATGTATTTCTGATACCCTGCGAGTGGAAATAACGGCCACCAGGAAGGTCGTCTTCCAAGTAAGGAATTTCAACTCACAAGTGGCTAGGGTCTTGAAAAGTTTATAAGTGAGCATGTCTAGCACAAGGTTAATAGCCCAGGCTGCAACAGGATGCCTAACAGGAGGTCTGGTGTGCAGAATACTCTTAAGAAATCTCTTAACCACAGGTAACTGAGCCAAAGACGTAGAATTCACTGGCTCGTGATATACAGAAATTGCACAAAGATGAACTTTGACTGTAGAGTATTGGAGACCTGTGTTTGAGAGGTCTAAGAGATACTCCAGGATTTTATTTGGTGGGCACAAAAAGGGGCTCCAAGAGGATTTTGCATACCAGATAGAGAAATGCTTCTTTAGCTGTGTAGGTTTTCCTGGTAGCTACCTTGCGTGCAGCTAAAAGAATATCCTAAACTCTATGAGAAACTTTAAACCTGTTCATCACTATCTCCTCAGGAGCCAAACATGGAGGTGAAATGACCTCAGGTTGGGATGGACTACAGGGCCCTGGGTCAGAAGGTTCGTCTGAAGAGGAAGCGGTTTCGGAGAGGTTTCTGATAATCTGTTGACTAGGGGAAACCAGATCTGATGAGGCCAGAACAGGGCAATGAGAATCATTCTGCCCTCCCGTGCCTCCAATTTGAGCAGTACCCTCTGAATTAGGGGAAGAGGAGGAAATGCGTATAGAAAGCATTTTTTCCACTGCAGCCAGAATGCATCCTGACAAAAAATGCCAGATCCTGGATTCTGGAGCAGAAGAGAGGCAGTTTTGCATTGAGTGGGGATGCAAAAAGGTCCAGGTCCAGAGTTCTTCACTCTTCAAAGAGTGACTGAACAATGGTTAAGTCGAGAGACCACTCGTGAGGATCTGTCTCCATTCTGCTGAGTTGGCATAGTGGGTAAGAGTGTGCACCGCCCTGTTTGTTGATGTACTACATCACTGCCTTGTCCATTTGAATGAGAATGTTCTTGTAGCCGAGTATGTCCTTCAAAGCTCAGACTGCTTAGAGGATGGCTCTCATTTCCAGGATGTTTATGTGTATTTGAGACTCGTCCTGGGTCCACATACCCTGGGTGTGGAGATCCAGGCAGTGGGCTCCCCACCCCATCAGGGACACATCCATGGTAATGGAGATCTGAGGAGCCAGAGAAGTGAAGGGATATCCTTCCAGATGGTTGTCCTCCTGAGACCACCAGGAGAGGGACCATTTCAGTGGTTCTGTCACCTTGTTGTGAAATTGACTGAGGATGAGTGGTTGGCAACCACTGAGAGCTGAGTATCCACTAAGTGGTTCTCATGTGGAGATGAGCCAAAAGCACAGTGAACACTGAAGAAGCCATGAGACCCAGCATGCGCTGCATCAAGAGGGCTTGAACTGAACTGTTCTCTCTGATGAAGCATGCCATCTGAAGGATATCGCTCCTTCTGTTCTCTGGAAGGAAGGCTTTTCCATAGAAAGTGTCCAGAAGGGCTCCTATGAAGGAAAGCTTCTGGGAAGGTTGCAACTGAGACTTTCTTAGGTTCAGCAGGACTCCCATGGATGTGAGGAAGTCTGAGGCCATGGCCATGGCCTCCAGAGTCTCTTGTCTGGAGGGGCTTGCTAGAAGCCAGTCATACAGATATGGGAATACTTGAATTCCAGTCTTTCTTAGATGTGCTGTGAGAACTGCACAGCACTTTGTAAAAACTTGAGGCGCTGAGAATAGCCCAAAGGGCAGGACTCTGAATTGATAGTGTTCACCTAACTTTAGGTACTTGTGGTGTTTTGGGTGTATGAGAATATGTTGGTAGGCATCCTGCATGTCCAGGGAGGCTAGCCAATCGTGTTGATGTATCAATGGTAACAGGGTCCTGAGTGATATCATCTTGAACTTTTCCTTGTAGAGGAATTTATTTAACTTTCTGAGATTGAGAATAGGGCGCATGGCACCAGTTTTCTTTGGAACCAGAAAGTAGTGGGAGTAGAAACCCGTGTTTCATTGATCCAGCGGAACAACTTCTACTGATCTGTTGTTCAGAAGGCCTTGTATCTCAGAAGCAAGAAAGTCTGTACAGCTGACAGCTTGGGCTGACGCTTTGGAGGATGATCCAGAGGGGTTTCCAACAGATTGAGAGAGTACCTCTCATGGATTATCCTGAGGACCCATTTGTTTGATGTTATGGACTTCCATAGGTTGTAGAATTGAGTCAGATGAGTTCCCATGGCCGAGGAAGAGTCCCCCCCCCTGACAGTTGAGGTGGGAGCTGGGCTCTTTTGGGGCTTGTGCTTTCTGCTGCATTTTCTTTTGCAGCTGAGTTGTCTGGTTTCTGTTAAAACCTATTCTGCCTTTGTCACGAAAGGACTGATGGTTTTGAAACTTTTATTCACACCTCCTCTAGAAGGAGCAGGAGGCGGTCTAGCTGTCTTAATAGCAGACCTAGTCTTCGGAGTTGCCTCTAGTGCTTGTTCCACTTGGGGCCCAAACAGATACACACCGTTGAAGGGTAAGGCCATTACTTTTTGTTGGGTGTCATTCATAAATCCATAAGTGCGCAACCAGGAATGGCGACTGGTGCAAATGCCAGCCGCTGCTGCCCTGGAAGCAGTATCGAAAGCGTGCATAGCTGCTTTCATCTGTTGATTATTGGACTTGATACCTCTGGTTATGGTCTATAGAAGCTCTGAGTTAACCTCCAAATTGGGCAGAGCTTCTACCGTAGCTTTGAACGAATGCCAAAGGGCATACTCGTATTGGGAAAAATAGCCCTGGTAGCTAGCAATACACATGCCCAGAGTTGAGGCAGCAAAAACTCTCTTACCCAAAGTGTACATTTTGTGAGATTCTTTGTTGGTAGGACAGGCTGTGGATTCCTGAGGAAGGACAGCCTTATCATTCTCTGCCAGGACCACTATGGCATCAGCAAAGGCCTGGGAGGCCAAGATCGGATGATCCTTAGGAGGGGTATATTTCCTATCTATGGACTTAGCCACAGAGGGAAAATGAGCCAGATTCTTCCACACCATCTGGGAGATGGTCTTGAAAGAGGGCTGCCCTGGAGGTGTTAAATCCATAGGGATCTCCGGAACATGCAAGATACTGGAGGAGCAAAAGCTTCCCAGGATCGATTTCCATGGTCTGGAGAGAAAGAGTGGAATTTAAAATTCTTGAGCAGAGACTTAAAGGAAAGGTCCTCCACCACAGGCTCTGCTGGAAGATTGATCCCTGCCCCCAGGGCAGAATCGGCATCCAGCCGAAGATCAGGATCAGGCTCAATATCATCTCCTGACAGTCCAGGGGGGACTGTATAGTCAGGAAAGGAGTGAAAATTAGAAGAAAGAGGAGGAGGAGGAGACAGAATTGGAGTAGAAAACCTCTGCAAACTACACTGTGCCGTCAACATCCCTGGTGCCACAGAAGAAAGTGCTGCTGAAAATAGAGACAGCGCTGATAGAGAAAACAGCACTGTATGTGGCACTGAAACCAACCCTAGTGCCGAGGACACCACTTCCAAAGCACACAGTGCTGCAGATGGTGTTAATGCCCCACGTGGTGCTGAAAGAGACCTCGATGCTGACGAAGTCAACGCCACAGTTAACAACATCACAGAAGTCCGAGAAGTGATATTTGAGGGTAAAGAATGAAATATAACAGGAGACAAAGGCATCGGTGTGGACCCCTGCACCGCAGCCATGTGAGGGGGATAGACACCGGGGTGAAGGGTCAACGGTAGCGGAGAATGTGCCGCACGACCAGGAAGACCTAACTGCCTGCCTGCAGATCCAAAACTGGCCGGCCTGAAGGCCCCAGTAACAAACTGGCTGGCTCAGGCAGTCGGGACAACCTACGAGCCCACTGCTCCATAAGAGTGGTCCACTGGTGAAACTGTTCATCTGAAGTCCCCCCTACAGGCAGTGGGGGCTCTGATGTCAAAGAGGCCATCTGCCAGAGACAGAGACAGAGACCAGAGACTCCGAAAGAGGTGGAGCCCGATCCCTGGCCCCAACAATTGACTGTCTACACGCAGACCTACCAGAAGACTACCTTGAGGGATGCCGCCTCTTCTTCGAACGAGGAGCCGAAGAAGAACTCAAGGCTGAACGGTGCCGAGAATGAGACCATTTCTTTTTATGCTTCTGAGGGGACCACCCATCCCCCGAGCAGAGGACCATCTGTTGTCAGACCCCCCTCCAGAGGGGGCGGCAGACCAGACCAGGCCCGGCTGACAGAACAGCTTTCATATGAAGTCTCCCTACTGTCATCTGCCCCACTTATGTTCGACTCTGTCAATGGAGGGCTGAAGACTTCTTGAACAATAGTAATTTTATTAAATGTAATCGGTACTATTTTGAGATAAAATACAAAATAACAAAACTGAAAACTAAGTTGCTAGTTTGAAGTTTGACTCCCAGTGGGCAAGCGACGTCATCACTAAAGCGCACTCAACAATGGGGAAAAAAGGAACTGAGGCGGTTGGAGGGTTGACACTGAGATAATCTATACCGCACGAGCCTGGCTCGCTGTGCTGATTCCTCGTGGCCCCATCTTGGCGCCACCCCTCCTGAAAAAAATTGGCTCCTGCTGGATCCTAGCACCTCCAGCACAGTCCCATTAGTGTGAATGATTGGTGGAGACTTTATGTCCAGGAAGACATAAGCATTCAAAGTATGTTTACTTTCAAACACGCGATCGGTTCCTAGGAGAAAACGGGAACCGATCACAATTAAAACAAAGTTATTTTAAATAACTAAACTAAATAATACTTTAAACAAAAACTAACTGTAGTGGTCAGAACTGCAAATAATAGTTTAAATTGAGTAAATAGGTTCCTGGGAACCGTTAAAAACGAGTTAAAATACCCAAATAAGCTAAACTTTAGTAAATAACTAGTAGAGGCAGAGTATGAATAAAATCTTGAAAAAATACCACTTTTTCAACAAAATAAACAGTCTTCCAGCAAGGTTGCTGTGCAGTCATGGGAGTCAGAGGAGTTATACAGAGCTAGGTAGACTTTTGTCCATTATGCTCTCTTTCGGCTACTAACATACAAGCAGTGTCAGTGGCTCAGCAGGTAGTTACAATCGCCTCTGAGGCTGGAGATCAGAAGGTTGTGGGTTATATCTCCACACTAGGCACTTGGGATAATATCCCAATGCTGACACTGCAGTGCAGCATGAGGGGGGCGCTGCACTCCTGAGGAGCTGTCTTTTGGATGAGATGCTAAACCGAGGTCCCATCTGCCTGTTCTGGTGGTAGTTCAGGTGAACGTTAAAGATCCCATGGCACTTCTCAAAAGGAGTAGGGGAATTTTTTATTAATACAACATTAAAAACAAATCATCAAAAACTGTGTTACATCACACAAAATCATAATTGAAAAATGTTTTTTTAAACGAAAAACAGTACTAATGTATTAACTCCATACATCTAATATTGTAAAGAAAAAAGAAAAATAAATACTAAACTTAATTATAAAGACATGACTTTAAAAACTATACAAGAAAACTCATGCTGTTTCCAAAGTAACAGTAGTATACTACCTTAAATTAATTCACCAGACTTTTCACTACGTGTCACCAATTTGAAAACAAAAACACGCTCAACTTAAGTGCACCCCATGCTCAACCCTTTTAAACTGTATTACTTATATTTAATAAAGTAAGATAACCCATTCCACCAGTGCCGTACCACATCTCGAGGATGCCTCGTTCTATCATTTCTTTTATACACACTCAACATTGCTTGTTCTACTAGCACATTAAACTTCTGATATGACATCCATTTTTGTTGTTAGGACCATTGACATCTCCCCTGCCAAAGATAATATTTCAGACAACAGAAAAACACCATAAGTGTGCTTTAATGATACTGTCCAACTAACTGAGGGCTGTGCCCCAACACTAATGATTCATAAGATAAATGTGCTAACCCTGCCATATTCCATTTTGCAGCTAAAAAATGCCATAGTGGTTTTGAAAATGAGCAATCAAACAGAAAATGCTGCATTGTTTCAACTATATTCTGACACCCATTATACAGACAATTTTGTTCCTCCAAAGCTTTATGCTTCGCATTTCCTCTCAGGTTTAATCTCCCATACATTGTTAACCACATAACCTCCCAGATATGTAGGGTAATCCTTTTATTTAGTTGTTTTAAAACTCCACCTTTCAAATTATCTGGACAGTCTTTAAAAACAGGCTCCACTGGATGAATTTTGCCCATGGTTTCCTTATAGAGCTGGGATCCAGACAATTGAGATATCTGTGGTTTAGTCACTCCCCATTTCCTTAATTTTCCAAGAGCCACTTTTATAAATTCCGCTACGTGCATTTTTGGAGTCAACTTTGGCAGGGCCATGCCCACCCATTCTTTCAGATAACCTGTCAAATTACTCTTAAACCATGCTGCCTGAATACTCTGAGTGCCTCTGAGAGCCATTTTAAGGTTTTGAGATAAAAACATAGAAAAGGTGACTGGGTCAGTCATGTCCAGACCACCCTTTGCCTTTGGTAAATATAAAAAATATCTCCGTATTGGATTTAACCGATTTCCCCATACCATTTGAAAAAAACTTGAATATAGTCTTGCTTCAAACTTACAATGAAGTGGGAAGATCATGGCGACATATAACAAGGAGGGTATAATAAATTGTTTTAGAGCCGCACTTCTTTTTAGTTTTGATAGTTTCCATGACTTCCATCTATTTACTTTTAACTCAATGGTAGTTAACACTCGGTCCCAATTTTCAGTCGGTAGATTTGTTGGAGAAAAATGCAACCCCAAGATCTTCTGTTGATCATTTGAAATAAGGATGTTATTTTTCCGGACTGATCCTCCATTTTGGTCTTCCCAAAAAATCCCAAAACTTTTCGCAAAATGTAATTTGGAGTTTGAAATTAAAGAATATTCTTGAAACATATCCATCACTGAAGGAATTTGATTGGAATTAGCTAGAAATACACACACATCATCTGCATACTCTTGGACCTTTGTCTGTTCAAGCCCAAACTGACACTCCACCCCTTGCCATAGCTGAGACATGTGTGATTTCCTAATCAAAAGGTCTAAAGAAAAGATATATAATAATGAGCTTTAAGGGCACCCTTGTCTTACCCCTGTTTCCATAATTATCCCTTTGGACGCAGTACCATTTGCAATGGGATACACCATAACTTGTGAATATAATAGTTTAAGTTTATTAATGAAAGTACTTGGGATTCCATAATGTGCAAAGACTTAGAATAAACATTTTTGGTTCACCCAATCATGTGCCTTTCACTGATCTAGGGACAAAAGACAACTGTTCCCTTTTTTTCCTTCATGAAAAGCTACCACATCTCTTATCAGCATTAGTGCCTGTTAGATTTTCCTATCAGGTAGGCCACAATACTGAGCAGGGTGGATTAATTTACCTGCTGCCTGTTGCAATCTAAGCTGTAAAACCTGGGACAAGAGTTTGAAATCTGAATTTAAGATTGAACTATGTCTCCAATTTGCAATATCATATTTAGCTCCTGTTTTAAATAAAAATATTATTAGCCCAGAGGTAAAACCCGCAGGAACCCTTCCTGTCCTAAAAATGTCCCCAAAAACCTCTCTCAAGCATACTGCAAAGTGTCTAGGAAACAGTTTATATAATTCATAGGACAGTCCATCCGGCCCTGGTGATGTTCCAAGTTTCAACTGTGTAATCACATACTCAATTTCCTCCACCGAGAAAGGTGCATCTAAAGATTCCATCTCTATTTTACATGTTACCAATGATAGACTCTTCAAACAATCAGATATTGTGGCTTCAGAAGGCTCCGATATCATTTTATATGAGGAAAATTGATTTTGTATTATATCTGGAACTCTCCTTTCATCCGACGTCAAAACCCTTTTCTCATCTCTCAAAATGTGAAAGTCCATTTTCTGCTTCTTTGTTTTAAAAGCCTCAAAAGGATCTCCCACCGGTGTTTTCTGTGTGCTATATTCAAGTTCTGCCCTTAAGGTTTTTGCCCTGTCATATTGAAAAGACTTCATCTCGGTTTTTATCTGGTCAATTTGGCTATCATAATTTACTCTTGACGTACACTGTAAACTATATAAATGCTGGAGCTGTGCACATAGTTTTAAATATTGGAAAAACGTATTTCTTTCCTTGATTTTTCCAAAGTTTTTGAGCCAGTATGTTAAATCTTGCTTCGTTTCAGTCCACCACTCTCCTAAATCATCACACAGATCACTGACAGAAGTCCTCGCCCATAAAAGGGACTGTAGACCCTCTTGTACCCTTGTTTCCAACAACAAGGCAGTATTCAATCTCCATCTTTTTGTTTTCCTAATGTTTCCAGGATGTGTTTCAAAAGTAAGTTTTAGAAAGAGCTGATCAGAGAACTCCGACACCCACACACAAAGTTTAGGTTTGGGGAAATTTTTTGAAACAAAACAATGGTCTATTGTAGAAGTTAATACTCCTTTTTAAAAGTGTACCTCGGACCATGTACTAAATAATTCACACATACCACCAGCTCAGCTTGATGTATGCACTTACATAGTGCATTCGAGTCAAAATAGATTTTTTTTCCCTTTTGAACCACTTTGTGTTGGTAACCCACAATTAAAATCACCCCCTAATATAACAAAAGATAGGGTATAAAGGAAAGGCTGTAGTTGATTTATCATATCTACCCACTCCGCCTTAGTTTGTGGTCCGTATACATTAATGAATCCATATAGTACTTGATTCCATAAACCATCGAGAATCAAACATCTCCCAGGAATTAAGTCCATCACTTTTAGTTAGCTTAAAAGTATAGGAACTAAAAACAATGCCCACCCCATCCGCCTTATCACCCCCAAAAAATGGACCCCATTGCCACTCTGATTTGAACATTCTACTTTGGTCAGACATACACATCCAGGTTTCCTGAAAAAAATACATGTCAATGCCTTTTTGAACTACATCCTGAAACAAAACATGTATTTTCTGATAATGTAACAGGCTATGCCAGTTACATGAACCAACATTTATTACCATGTCAAAAGTTTACAAGTTACTAAGGCCCTGTTTTTCTTTTTCTTCCCTTTGTATTCTACAAACTCAGTCACCTTTCTCCCCAGGACATGAGGGTAAGGACCCCATCACTTCCATATCAGATTTCTCAGCTTCCTGTGATAAGGGGGTAAAGGGGTTTGACACTTCCACCTCTAGATTCTCCATTTGAGACATCTGTAGTTTAGAGTTCCTTGTTACCCGGTGAGGGGGCAAAGGAGCACTAATGACCTTGTTTACCCCCAAATCTACAGCTTTGTCCTCTGTGTAGCACACAGGTGACAAAACACTCCATTGGGCATCTGGGGTTACCACTTCTGGCTGTTCAGAGTAGGGGTGTTTTTATTGAAAATTCAAAAACTTAGACATAGTGACTCAAAACAAATTACAGGAGTTCAGTAGAAATACAGTGACTACCAGAAAGAAAAATAAACCAAGAAAACAAATGGAAAGGAAAATCATATAGAAACAAATAAATGCAAAAAAAAATCAAGGCGGATGGAACCACCAATATTCACAATTGTCCCATAAATGAATATGTTGTGCCCTAGAAACATGTAAAAACTCATAGTCATGTAAAGCACACACATTCTTTTGAACAAAACAGAGAACTTCCAACTGAGTCCACAGTACCTGATGTAAAACAAAGTTACACTTAGACAACCAAATATAATATAACAAGGTCCCCAATATCACACGGAGTGTGCTGGGATGGTATTTTTGACAAACTCCTCGATAAACACCTAAAACCAGCACCTCATAAGTCATGGAACAATATGATGGCATGTGCAGTATTGCAGCAAGCATGCCCCAAAAATAAGTCACATGACAGTCCAAAAATAAATGTGATTGTGTCTCCAAAATCCCATTACAAGTGTCCCAAGGGCAAAATCATTCAGAAACTGCTTTATTTTTATGGGAGTTCCGGACACCTAGATGTCCGTGACAAGACAACCAAATAGTGTCTCACATGAACTGTGGTATACAGAGATCGGTCAAAAATTTTAGCGTGCAACTCGCACCCTCAGCAGAGCCAAAAGGAAAAATCAAAGGTTACCAATTTTTTTTAACTAAGAGAAGATTATAAAACTCCTTTTTAGAAAAAAGCACCTCTTCTCTCGTAACATGCCATTGTTTTATTTTTTTTTAAATATTAACCATATGATGAGGTATCTGCTCTTTTTTCCAAATAGTATGGAAGTGATACCTCCCATCTTCCTAAAGCAAAAATAAAGGACGTAAAATAGAGGAAAGATATAAATGCCAGGTCTTGGAATGGGGTTAAAAAAGGGGTTTTATATTACAAAAAAGAAAATTAGTATTAAAAAATACCACAGGGTTGATCATACCAAGACCACCTTTGTCAACCTGCAAATAAGTAAAGTTCCACTTTACAGCATTCATTCCACTACCACACAGGGCTTGAAAAAAAAAGACTATAAAGTTTGGATTCAAGATCTAATGGTACAGGGAAGACTGTACTAATGTATAAAAAAAGAGGCAGTAACAAAGATTTAATCAAAAGCACTCATTTCCATTTGGAGATTTGCATCTGTTTCCATTTACTGACAAGGGCTAAACCTTCATACAATTTCATATCCCAATTATACCTATCAATGTCAGGAGTAGCAAAGGTGACCCCCAAAATTCTAATACCATTTTGTACAACAGGAATTCCAGCTAAGAAATCCAAAGCAGGGTCACCAATGCCTAATTGCATAGCTTTACATTTACAGATATTAATTTAAGCATGAAAGTCTGGAATAATCTGAAAGAATTTGTTGTAACTTAAACCCAGAATACTGATCTGGTAAAAATAAACAGATATCATTGGCATAAGCTAAATCTTAATAGGAAGGTGATGATCTAAAGGAGAAATTCCAGAAATATCTGGTGCATGTAATATTTTTTGTAGTAAAACATCCAAACCAAAAATGTATAGTATAGGGCTAAGGGGCAACCCTGCCTAACCCCCTGCATGGGAGAAATGACTTTGCCCTGATACCCATTAAGCAACAGTTTAAAATAAGTGTTTTGGTAAATCAGCTGGATCCATGAAATAAACTTAGCAGGAATACCATAGTGCTTCAAGGCTTGATGCAGAAAAGTGTGTGACATACGGTCAAAAGCTTTTTGTTGATCTAAGGAAAGCAGAAAGCCAGGTCTATGTCTAGTTTTACATAATTCAATGAGCTCTCTGATTTGAATTAAATTATCTGTGATGCCTCTGGTGGGGATAGAACAAGTCTGGACACTGGAGATCAGTTTGGGTGTGATCAAATTAAGATGTTTAGTCAAGATTTTATCAAAATTTTTTGATCTGAATTTAGGAGAGAAATAGGTCTCCAATTAGTTAAGTCTGTTTCATCTCCCTTTTTATATAACAAAATCATGCAGGCCTGAAGCCAGTCCTTTGAAATACAGTTAGTTGTCAAGATTTCATTAAACAATTCAGTAAGCACCCTAGACAGTAAGGGATGAAAGGTTTTATAAAATTCAGAACTGAGTCTATCAGGACCAGGAACTTTATTCAGTGGAAGGGCTTGAATGGCTGTTTCAACCTCGGAAATTGAAATAGGTTTAGTTAATAAAACCACATCATCATCAGATAAAATTTTAGGAGGTAAATCAGAAAAAAAAAAAACACTCAAAGGAAGCATGTGGAACAGCTGTAAAAAAGGATTCAAAACGAGATTCAACAAATTGTAAAATATGTTGACTTTGATCCAACAAGACCCCGTCATCAGTACATAAACTGTCAATAATTTTAGTGTTAGTAAATTCCTGATTATATTTAACAACGTCCACAGAACCTTTCTGTAAATATGTCCCAAAACATTATTCAGTGATCAAGGTTTTAGCCCTGTCATATAAAAATGCTTTCATTTCGGTCTTAAGACAGTTGATTTGTGGAAGAAAGGATGTTTTCAAAGTAGTTTGTAAAGAAAGAAGTTTATAAAGTTGTGTCCTAAGATTTAAGTAATGCAAATAAGTGGCCAATGCCTTCCGCTTACCATAATATCTAAAAAAAGAGCGCAAGTCCAGTTTGGTGGCGGACCACCAATCCAATATAGTATCATAAAAAACAGCTACAGAGAGTCTAGCATGCAGGAGAGCGGAGCAGTCTGGGGGAAATTCTGGGATCAGTAAGGAGAGAAATGTTTAATTTCCAGTACCCTCTGCGAAGGCATTTAGTAAGGCCAAGATTCAAAATCACATGCAATTCAGTATGGTCAGACAAGGCATTAACTTGCGTCCAGGCATCCTGAATCTGCCTTCTACTAGAGGAGAAAATGTAATTAATATGGGTGGAAAATGTATTTCTAAAATAAGTGTGTCCACCGGAAGAATGGACTTGTCAATAGGAATCCTTCAAATTAGCCGTCTGAAGAATAAGTCGAAGAGTATTAGTATCACAATACAATTTGTGCGTGGCCCCAGTTTTGTCCTGTAGACCTATTGGGCAATTAAAATCTCCACCCAAGAGTACAAATCTCCCCGTATATCATATAAATATGATTGTAATGATTTAAAAAAAAAGATCCTATCACTTTTAGTCTGTGGTGCATAAAGAGAACCAGTTCTCATAGCAATATTGTCATATAAGACAGCTATCAAAAGTAGTCTACCAGGAACAATATCCATAATTCTAGTAACAGTAACAGCTGAAGTTTTAAATAAAATGCCCACACCAGAGAAAGTCTCTTCCCCCAGGGACCAAAATGAGGCCCCCCAAGGCCAAGCCTTTTTCGTATATAATATATCCTGGACAGATCGGAATCTGGTATCCCGTAAAAAAATAAAATGAGCAGTAAGTAACTGGAGGAAAGAAAAAGAGTACATCGTCTCTTAAGATTTCTAAGGCTGTTAACATTCAGAGATGCAACATGAAGCTGGAAAGAAGACAGGACTAAAAGTCAAATCAAGAGCGTTTCTTTCTAGTCCTTTTGTAAGTCTTCTGAGGTTCAGTCTGATCAGGCGCACCTTCTCCCTCCGAATTATCCTTTACTGAAGATGCTCTAGAGGATAAATCCGATTCATCCCCATCATCTTCAATACTAGTTTGTAAAGCAACATAACTATTTCTAGTCATGATAGAGCCACGACGAGAAATCTTAGACTTGGGTTGGTGTTTCTCCTGTTTTCTTTTCCCACCCACCATGACAAAGCCACCCTGTGGGACTGGTGGGGGAGGTATTTCAGGTGGAGGGATAGAGGAGGAGTGTCCTTCAGATGGCGTGGTGAAACAGCAATAGGAGAAGTAGGCGTCTGAGCAGGACATTGGGCCTGAGCAGGGGCGGCCTGTTCGTCAGTGACCTCAGAGGTGTGTGGTGTAGTAGAAAGCAAGGACTGAGCTTTTTCCTTTTGTTTTTGAGCCTCCAGGATCATCTCATCCTGATCATAGTGGGACCCTTTAGTATGAGCAGCCCAGGGGCACATCCTGTAAGAGTGACCTTGCTCTTCACATAAGTTATAACGAACCGGGTTCAGACACAAATTATGAGAATGACCCACTTCCAGACAAAAATCACAAACTTGAATGTCACAGGCGCTACTCAAATGAGAAAGCGAACCACACCTGTGACAGGTTTTAGGCTGTCCGGGGTAAAAACAAAAACCTCTGTCCCTTCCAATATAGAAACTACTAGGAAGGTGTTGAATTCCAGCATCTGAAGTTTTCAATTTTGCTTTGATGCGCCAACCACCCATCCAAATGTTTTCCGAGTCCATAATGGGCTGAGGACGATCAATAGCCTCCACATGACGTTTAATCCAATGTAAAATATCAGAAATATTAACCCCATCATTTTTAAATAAGATGTTAATGGTTTTCCACGTAGGTTTAGTTAAAGGGATAACAATGAATGGGGTCCAGACAGAGGAATGCTTCACAGTGTGATACTTGAGCCAAAATCTGTCCAACAAGAAAGGAGAACGAAAATTGATATCAAATTTGGTATCTCCCGAGGTATGGATCAAAGCAAATACCTCGGTGGCAATAAATTGTATTGTTTTCTTCAGCAAGTGACGAGCTACATAAGCTCTATCAGGAGGGTTCTCCAAGCCCCCACGATATTTTAAATGGACTGCATTCTTCAATTAGGCAGGTTCACTCAAATTAGAAAAAAGATCTGACAATTTGAAGGAAGTAGGCTTGGACATTTGGTCAGTCGGATCCACAGCCTGCTGTTGCGGGGGATCAAGATGCATATGCAAGTCCATAATATCACCCCAGGAGGTGGAGGAAGTATCACGTAGAGGTGGCAATTCAATAGAAAGACCAGGTAAAGCTAAAGGAACATCTGGCTCAGAGTGTACAGCAACAGTACTGGAATTAAGAGAAGGAGCAGAGGTACTTGCAGGGATGCTGTGGTCAGCCTGGCAGAGAATGGCAAGAGCAACTGGAGGTACAGGGTGCTGCTCAGTACTGCAAGGTGGGAATGGAAGGTTCGTGGCGTTAGGTGCGGTTGCCGTCTGACAGTCAGAACGTGGAACTATGGCAACTGGGCCTTCAGACGGGTGAGAAGAACAAGCAACAGAACAGACCGGGTGGGACAAAGGCAATTGAGCAGTGGCTAGGTCACCCGAAGCATGGATGTCTTGAGCAGTTGGGACGGCAGGAGAAATCCAGGCAGTATCATTGGCATTTTGGATCCAGCCAGCTCGTTGCAAGGCAGCCGCAGGGGACCAGGTCTGAGCTGCAAGACGGGAAACTCTCAGAGGTTCTGGAGATGAGCACAGCTGTGAATGCTGTGGAAGGGCTTCCAAAAAAACTGATGGAACATCGCCCATAGTGCTTTCCAGGTGAGAGAGAGAGCTTTTCCTCAATGTCCAAAAGACGTAAACGCTTGTTCCTGCGATGTTTAACTTCTAAAATTTTCTCTGCTGAATCTTGGGCAGCACAAATGGAAATGGGTCGTAAAGGGTCAACCATAACACTGCGTGGAACCAGTGGTACAGCTTCATGGTTAGGTAAAGGCAGTTTTTTTTTTATTTTAGGCTTTGGTAACCAGGTAAGGCCCACTAGGCACAAGTGCCTGCTTTCAGGGGTGACCTGGGAGCACTGGGCGGTTAAGTGACTTGCTCAGAGTCACACAGTATGGAAGTGGAGGTTGTGAGAATCAAACTCAGGTCTGGTCTGCTGGATGTATCAAGCTCGTTCACACCTCGTTCCTCTACCCTCTAGGCTATACTGCCAGCCAGGTTCTCCAGCTTAGTAGAAGGGGGAGGCTTAGAAAAGGATTGAGAATCCTCCAAGTCCATATTGTCATGCAGAATATCTTGAAACAACTGATTCCCCAAAAGGAACGAAGGAGTAGATTCCAAAGAAGTAAGTCCAGGGTTTGAAACATCCAAAACTGCAGCTACACCATCTGTGCTCCCTGGTTGGCCATCTTGCCAACCAGAAGTCGGACAAAGCTCCCCCTACTGTAAGAGTAGGGGAATTATTTTATTCAAGATCTCACAAACAACAAATAAAAGGGAAGATACAAGCATACAAAATACTGCACAGAAATATCACGTCATGATACAACAACATCCAACAATGCCATTTCTACAATAAGGGAGCAAGTCTTCCTGGCCATAGGAAGGACTAGGTACAGCATAACATCCCCTCTATAATAAACTGCTTAGATAATTAATGAATTAATGTAATAACACCTATTCTGATAGGCAATAAAAAAAAAAAACATGAGAGGATGATCTTCAACATCAAATCAAATTACTATGGAAGAAGCTCCTTTTAATAGTCCAATGAATAATTCATACTGCTAAATAAACACTAAAAAACCCTATTTCATTCCTAATCAATAACTTAACATATGTACCACTCACAACATTAATAAATAAACAGACATATAACATTGGGAAATAACAGAACCTTAAGCCAAACCATCCATAGTCTTTTAATGCCAGCCTTTCGCTCCTCTTCTTATTTAGAAAATCTCAACATGTGCCCATTTTCTTTTATTCATATTATTCTTTTTACGCTCCTGATATTTAATGGTGCTTATATTTTCCCGAATCGCATTAATCAATTATACTGTTGACCACTCTATCTATTGCAAAGTGAGTTTGCATCTAGCCTGCCAAATCCAATATTTGATACATGTAATAATATTTCTTAAAGTGCCCACCTCAAATTGGGTATCATGTTCTGGAAATATCCCATAATACAAAGCCTCAGGAGTGCTTAACCATCATGGGAACCATATCCATGTTTGATAAACTAAAGTCCAAAAAGTTTGGATAAACTGGCATTGAAAGAAAAGATGATCCAGTGTCTCCGGCAGATCTATACATCCCAATCTTGGGCATCTCCTCTCTGACATCTCTTTGTGTTCTTCATTATTCTATACAGGAAGTTTTCAGTGTATACACAACCAGGTGGTATCCCACATCTGAGGAGCTATCCTATCTTCTAATAACAAAGCCGTAATGTACTGAATCTCTCTTTCAGATCTTTTCATATAGTCTGGTACTTGTATGAATAAGTTCTTTTGTATGTCAGAATAAAACTGCTTCCTATTCATTAATTTTATCTTTCCCAAACTCACCTTCCATAATTTTAATTTACTTATACACTCTTTAAAGTACTGTATATTGGAATCCCAATGTATTGACCTTGTCTAGGGAAACATAGAATTTGACGGCAGATAAGGACCGCTTGGCCCACCTAGTCTGCCCATTTTCCTACCTAACAGATAAGCCACAGATCCTAGTTAACCAACAGCTTACTTCCCCTTACCCGCCCCTAGGACTGCCTTATGCCTGTCCCATGCATTGAAAACCATCTGCATGCTATCTCTAACCCATGGGCCCCATATATGTAGCCGTCCATGTATTAATGGCATAACATTTGCATATAAAAATATGCTATGATAAAATGTAATAGGGTTAATCAATTTTAATCCTCCTGCCTTCATTTCTAAGTATAGAATCCCACATTTTATGTGGTTCAACCTACTACCCCAGATCTCTTGAAAGAAACAATTATATAACCTTGTTTCAGCTTGTTTTGGTGGTGGAAATATATAACTCAAGTAAAGGAACATCGGCAACAAAAATGTGTGCATCATGTACACTCTTTTTTTTTTTCACTCATCCTCCATCTGTTCCACTGAGCTACTCTATCTAAAGCTATATTCAATAAATACTCCCAATTACATAATGCAACATTAGGAACCCCAAAAAAGATCCCCAAAATTTTGTGCCTTGTAGTACTTTTCGGTATGTTATATACGCGAGTGTCTTGTGACAAATCTCTACCTATAACAATGTAGGTACTTTTCTGAAAATTAACTATCAATCCAGAAATTGCAGAGAATTCCTCCAAAAAATGTCCCATTGATACTGATGAATACTTATCTGCTAGAACAATACAGAGATCATCAGCATACCTCAGTGCCTTTATTTCTGTGTCTTGGCTTGATACAGATAATCCCTGTATTTATTTATTTATTTTATTTATTTATTTATACATCAGTTTACAACCTTTGAGCCAGAGGCTCGTTTCCAAAGGTACCTCGTCACAAAGAGGACAAAACACAGTACAACATTTAGTTACATCATTGTAGATAACAGCATTTTTTTAAATTTTTTACATCATAGCGGGCAACAGTTTAGGCAGATATATGCAGTAATTACTTTGTTTACAATAACAGTGTAACAGGTTAGGTATTGACAGGTTATTACAGTTATTCGGATAAGATTGAGAGGTAAGCATACATTGTTAAGCAGACAATTAGTCTTGAGCAGGTACTGCTAGGTTAGTAAAACAGGTGGCTTTAGGACAGGGTAGGTGATAGGTTGGGGAGGCGAGCCACTCTGGGAGTTTTGTCAGTTGTTGATTGTGAAGCTACTCAGAGAGTTTTGTCGGGTACAATGAGCTTGAACACCTATGGCCGGGGACAAGCACAGCTACGCATGTTAAATAGCTGACTTCGAAGTGCAATTTTGAAGCTGGAGATTGTACGGGTATCGGTGATGGAGCTGGGGAGAGTATTGTACCAGGTGGGGGTTCTGTAATAGAAGGACCGTTGACCATGTGTGGTCCTGGTTCTTGGGATAGACAGGGTGGCCTTGGAGGAGCTACGAGTTTGGACTAAGCGTTGAGCTAGGTGGATAGAGGCTGTCAGACCGGGAAGGGATAGTCCAAGGAGTGTTTTTTTAGTTAGGAGGCAGGTTTGGTATCTGAGCCATTCGTCCGGGTTGAGCAGCTTAGCAAAGTCATATAGCTGGCAGGTATGGGTTAATCTGGTGGCTCCCATGATTAACCTACATGCCTTGTTCAAGCTGTGTCGAATTTTATTGAGGGCGGTTGTATCCGCGGCACCATAGGCAGGCAGGCCATAGTCCACAAGGGACATGATTGAGGAGATGACTGCTAGTCGGAGGGCATCGGGGGGGAGGCAGTACTTGTAGCAATAAAGGATACCTAGCCGTGTATTTGTAGCTGAGGCTAGAGTATCATTGTGGTCGTGGAAAGTGAGGGCAGAGTCAAAGGAGACCCCGAGGTACTTGTACAGGCGGACCTACTGCTTGGGTGTAAATGAATCTTCCTAATCAATGGATCCAAAGTCAGAATATACAGGAGCGGGCTCAAAGGACACCCTTGACGCACTCCTATTTTAACATGGCATGCCTTCCCCACCCTCCTGTTCACATAGGGCCTAACTTGGGCATGGGCATAACACAACTTAATCCATCTAATGAATTCTACTGTGAATCCATATTGTTCCAGGCAAGTCCATAAATACTGATGTGAACCCCAATCAAAGGCCTTGGATTGGTCAAGGTTAATTATATATCATGACAACTCTCCATTCTCCCCTTTCTCTATCAATTCCCTTATCAGGATTAAAAGGTCAGAAATCTTTCTGCCTGGAAGAGAACACATCTGTGAGTAATGCATTATGGAAGCTAATGTTAAAGACAGTCGGTTACTTAGCAATTTTGTCAGTATTTTAAAATCAAAATTTAGTAGGGAAAGGGATCTCCAATTATCTAAGCTGTCTTTAGATCCCTTTTTGTGAATCAATAGAAGAAGACCTTGGTACATTGAGTTTGGCATGGATGCAAAATTGTATTAAAAACCTCCGTTATCTTGGGTCCTATGTATTCCACTAGTACCTTATAAGAGGCATTAGATAAACCATCGGGTCCTGGCGCCTTCCCTACCTGTAATTGACCTATAACTGTCCTGAGTTCCTGTATCGTAATCTCTCTAGTAAGCATCCTTCTACCAATTTGAGATACTTGTGGAAAATTACACTCATGCAACCAATCTACAGCATTCAAACAACATGAAGTCTTGCTGTATTCTGACTATTGCAGTGATATCCAACCTTTGAACTGCCCCGGAGAGGAAAGAGTTAACTTTCCATGCAAGGCATGGAACGCTGAGCTCAAGCTCGGTTGAGACTCTGTCTGTTGTTGTTTGAACCCAAACCGCCAGATTCTTTACTCTGCCTCACTGAACAGTCGCTCCGGAGATTTCTCCTTTGCTCGGTTCAATTTAGTCGGTTAAAGTGTCGTTCTTTCCCTCGGTTTCAAGCAAATTTCTTCTATCTAACCTGTCGGTTCAGTCTCTGTCTGTGGTACCATGAGTACTATATAGGTTTATTATTATTAGCTTCTGTGTGGAACTTGTAAACATCGGATTGGTTCAGTTTGAACCGATCAGGTTTGTAAAAAAAGTTTGTTCTGCTTTTTAGAGTGTGGTAAATGGTCCTTATCGGTTCTACAAAAAATGGATTTCATTACGTCTTTTTCCACGACCCGTAACACGGTCAGGAACCGATAAGGGTGTCTTGCCTGGCGGATTGCTGGAAAAAGGGTAAGTTTGGTTAGGACTGGCCATGTCTGAGAAACCCAAGAGAAAAATGGGCCCACTGGGTTTCAACACTGTAGTGTGTGTGTGTGTGGGAAGCCTTTGCTAAGGCTGACCCCCACACCACCTGTGTTTATTGTCTGGGGTTTGACCACCTCGATTCAGACTGCCAGATTTGCAAAAGTTTTCCCACAGCTACCCTGGAAAAGAGAGTAGGTAGGCTGAGGGAAAGGGAGGCCAAAAAGTCCGCTGACCCAGATGGCCAGCCCGGTTCAGTTTCAACCGAACCAGAAGGAGTGCCCTCTGACCAGGGCGAAACTTCTTCAGGCATAAGGAGAACTGACTCTGAGGAGTCAGTTCCGGTTAAAAGAAAAAGAAGGGATAAGTCAGCTGGTTCGGATCCACAAGTTCTTTCTCTGACCACTGATGAAATAACCAAAGCGATAAGGTGTTTCTCCTCCTAGGCTTTCTGAGTCCCCTTCCCACTTTCTGTTTTACAAAAAAGTGGCTGAAACTCTCCAGCTTCCTATGGAGGAAGCAGTAGAGGATCAGGAGGAGCCTGATTATGTTGAGATGATGGACATCCCAGAGTCCAGGAGACTGTCTATTCCCCTCCATAAGTCTTTTGGGAAACAGACATTTAAAATTTTAAAGACTCCTAATTCTATACCTCCTGTGGACAGAAGAATGGACAAGAGGTATACTCTTTCAGGCTCAGATACGGAGTCCCTTTCCCAGCAATGCAGCCATGTTGGGGTAGTGCAGGCTGCTGCCTGTGATAAGGCAAATATACCATTGGCTTCACACACCTCAGATAAGGACTCCAGGAGGACTGATGCCATGGCAAAGAAACAGTACATGGCAGCATCTGTGGGATTCAGGCAGGCTAATTATATGGCCTACACAACTAGATACCAGAAGTCTAGATGGGACACTGTGATGGCTCTAGCTAAACAGGTCCCTGGCCAGCTTGCCAAGGAGCTGGAGCAGGTGGCTGCAGATG
The DNA here is from genome assembly GCA_016271365.2 of Neoceratodus forsteri. Lineage (NCBI taxonomy): Eukaryota > Metazoa > Chordata > Ceratodontiformes > Ceratodontidae > Neoceratodus > Neoceratodus forsteri. Next base: position 1,540,627,176 of record CM057456.1, on the reverse strand, counting down.
GTATTGAGGCATCCAAGGTGCAATTTCATGCTGCAGTGGACTCCAATGATGTTTCATCTAGAGTAATGGCTACATCTGTGGCCCTTCGTAGGATGGCTTGGCTCAGATGTACTAGCCTGTCACAGGATACCCAGACTAAGGCCATGGATTTTCCTGTTATTGGTAATTCTCTGTTTGGGGAGCAGACAGAGAACTACATGAAGAAAATGGATGCGTATAGGACCACCGATAGGAGTGCTCAGGCCAAGGAAAGGCAAGCCACTCCCCAGAGGCAGCATTCCAGGGGCACGGGCAGGCCTTTTCATAGGCCTTTCTACCAAGCCCAGGCCTCCTCTTCCGCCTTTGCCCAGAGGGGGTTCTTCAGAGGGAGAGGCAGACGGGGTATAAGCAGGCCTGCTACCACCCCTCAGCCTAAAGCCCCTGCCAAACAGGCACCCTGATGGGTTTGCCTGTGCTGATTCTCCACTACCCGTAGGGGGCAGGCTGGCTTACTTTGTCCAGGACTGGATGTCTTTAACATCAGACAAATGGGTCCTGGAAGTAGTAAGCCAGGGAAGGGTTCTCAGCTTCAAACAATTTCCCAAGATGAGAACCAGATCCTTTCCACCTGCAAATCCTTCAGAGGCCCTTGCCCTAGAGGCAGAGGTCTCTTCCCTCTTGGCTCTCAGAGCCATAGAAAGGGTTCCACCCCTACACAAGGGAAAAGGATTGTACTCCAGGTACTTCCTAACTCCCAAAAAGACAGGAGAATGGTGGCCCATCCTGGATCTCAGATATTTAAACAAGCACCTTTTAAAGCCAAAGTTCAAAATGGTGACTCTGGGAATAATTCTACCCTCTCTAAGGCTAGAGGACTGGCTAGTCTCCCTGGACCTCAAGGATGCCTATTTCCACATTCTTGTCAGATGCTCCCACAGAAAGTACCTCAGGTTCGAGTTGCCCTCAGGCCACTATCAATTCAGAGAAATGCCCTTTGGCCTAACATCAGCTCCAAGGGTGTTCACAAAATGCCTGGCAGTAGTGGTTGCTTTCCTAAGGAGAAAAAAGATCTCCATCTTTCCATACCTGGATGACTGGCTCATAGTGGGTCAGTCTCCAGACCAAGTCAAGTCACACCTACAGATAACTCAGCAACTGCTCACTTCTCTAGGATTCCTCCTGAATCTTTCAAAGTCAGTTCTAGAGCCAATGCAGCTCCTCACCTTCATAGGGGCGGAGCTGGATACAATAAGGGCAAGAGCCTTCCTTCCCCTGGACAGGGCAAGGACCCTTGTGACACTGGCCTCTTCATTCACCCTTCAGGTGTCTCGACCAGCAAGGCATTTTCTGCAGCTCCTGGGCTACATGGCTGCCTCTACGGCAGTGGTCCAAAGAGCAAGATTTCAGATGAGGGACATTCAGTTCCACTTAAGAGCCTTCTGGTCCCAGAGAAAGGATTCTCTGACCAAGCTAATCCCAGTGACTCAAACCCTGATCCAGGCTTTGCAATGGTGGCAGGATCAGGACAACCTAAGACAAGGAGTTCCCTTTGTCACTCAATCTCATTCTCTAATCCTTACCACAGATGCCTCCCTCTTGGGCTGGGGAGCCCACTTGGGGGATCTGACCACCCAAGGGTTATGGTCACCTCAAGAATCTCTGCTTCACATCAATCTCTTAGAACTCAGAGCAGTGTTTCTAGCACTTCAAGTTTTTTCCAAGTCTGCTCAGAACAAAGTAGTTCAGATCAGGACAGACAATACCACCACAATGTGGTACATCAACAAGCAAGGGGGCACTCGGTCTATGGCCTTGTGCACAGAAGCAATGAAGTTGTGGTCTCTGGCCAATTCCCTGAATACCTCTCTGATAGCAGTGCACCTCCCAGGGAAGGACAATGTCCTGGCAGATGCCCTCAGCAGGATATCTCAGGGCCATCACGAATGGTCCCTAGATCCCCTAATTTTGAAGGTGATCTTCTCCAGATGGGGCACTCCACAGATAGATCTTTTTGCAGCCCCAGACAATCACCAACTTCCCCTTTTTTGCTGCAGACCCCCAGTGTTGGGCTCAGTCCCCCTGGATGCTCTAGTTCTCAATTGGGAAGGGAAATTCCTGTATGCTTCCACCCCTTCCCTCTTCTGTTCAAGGTACTAGTCAAAATCAGGTCTCAACCCTGCAAAGTGATTCTGATTGCTCCAGACTGGACCAGACCGCCCTGGTACCCTCTCTTGCTGTCCTTAGCAGTCCACCTTCCCCTGTCTCTTCCCAGGAATTACAACTGGTTAACATGTCCTCAGAGGAGGATTTGGTATCCGAATCTCAAATCTCTCAATCTCAAGGCCTGGCTCTTGAAGAGTTAGAGTTTGCTGATTTGCATCTCTCTCAAGGTGTTCTGGATATTCTAAAGGCTTCTCGAAAGCCTTCCACCAGAAAGACTTACAACTCCACATGGAAAAGGTTTACTATTTGGTGCTCTGGGAAGCATATTTCTCCAGAGTCTGCTGGGTTGCCTACAGTCCTGGACTATACAGTTCATCTGTATAGCTTGGGACTCAGACCAGCTACACTTAGAGTGCATCTGGCAGCTGTCTCTGCCTTCTTGTCAGCAGGCAAGCCCTCTTCCCTTTCAGCTCATCCTGTATTCTGTAAATTCTTCAAGGGATTGCTGCATACCAATCCTCCCTTCAGGGACCCTGCCCCTGCTTGGGACCTTAATGTTTGCATTGCTCAGCTTATGCAACCCCCTTTTGAGCCTTTGTCTTCAGCAGAGCTTAAGTACTTGACTTGGAAAACTGTGTTCTTGGTAGCCATTACTTCTGCCAGATGCATAAGTGAGTTACAGACCCTGTCAGTGGAGCCTGATTTTATCTCCTTCCATAGAGATAAGGTGGTCCTCAGGACTAATAGGAAGTTTTTGCCTAAGGTGGTTTCAGATTTCCACCTTAATCAGTCTATGTCTCTTCCTGTTTTCTTCACTGACCATTCCTCCTCTGGAGAGAGGAGGCTTCACAGCTTGGATGTGAAAAGGGCCCTTAGCTACTACATAGAGCGCACCAAGGGTCACGGGTTTGACTCCCTTCAATTGTTCCTCACTTATGGTGAGGTTGGTAAGGGAAAACCTGCCACTAAGAGATCTATTGCCAGGTGGATTGTCTCTTGTATACAATTCTGCTATGAAAAATTAGGCAGAATCCCACCCTCAGGCCTGAGGGCTAACTCTACTAGAGGTACAGCTGCTTCCCTGGCTGCTGCCAGGGATATTCCTATCTTAGAGATTTGTCAAGCAGCCACCTGGAAAACAATACATACTTTCACCAAGCATTACTCTCTGGATATCCAGGCTAGGAGTGTTGCTCAGTTTGGCACAGCAGTGCTTCAGAGCCTGTTCCCAAAGTAGGTTCTGTCCCTCCTCCATGGAGGTACTGCTTGGTAGTCTGCAATAGTCAGAATACAGCAAGACTTCATGTTCTTTGAAGAAAAAATTACTCACCTTAGTAATGTTGTTTCTTCTAATGGAGTCTTGCTATATTCTGACCTCCCCCGCCTCTCCTATCAGAACCTGGGTTTTGGGATGTGGGTGGGCAGGAACAGTGTTGGCACCCTAGAGGTGCCCCCTTTTTCTCACCCTCTTATTTTTGGGTGTGTGTTGTGTTTTGGTTTTTGGGGTTCCTGACTTGAGTCTTTGCCTTGGAACCAAAAAACCTTTCATTAAATTTAGTTGCCAGTTGGCTAGTGTGAGTTTACAGTTTCCAAACAGGACGCCCAGTGAGTATAGCTCGTAAAGATCTGGCGGTTTGGGTTCAAACAACAACAGACAGAGTCTCAACCGAGCTCGAGCTCAGCATTCCATTCCTTGCATGGAAAGTTAACTCTTTCCTCTCCGGGGCAGTTCAAAGGTTGGATATCACTGCAATAGTCAGAATACAGCAAGACTCCATTAGAAGAAACAACATTACTAAGGTGAGTAATTTTTTCTTTCCTGGCATGTCATGGGCCTTCCCAAATAACTTCAGTACATAAGTCTCTACTTCTGTCATAATGTTTGTATTACCAGTAATAACCCGGTTCCCTGATTTTAACAATGAAATATATTTCTTATTACTATGTGAGATGCAGTTTTCATAAGGGCTAACTTGCTCTCATTTACCCTTGGTCCCAAACCGTTGTTCAAACTCTATAGACTTATTCCTGTCATACTGTAGGTCATTCATTCCCCATTTTATGTGTTGTATTTGATCCGAAAAATCATATTTACCTTCTAATTGTAAAGAAAACAGCTGATAGAGTTGTCCTTGCAATTGACTATACCTAGTATTCCTAAATACCCCCATCAATTGGCTCGTACATAGACAGTACTTGGTCAGATCTACCTTAAGTTTGTTCCCACCAATCCACTATATTGTCATATAGACATTTAACTGAAAGTCTTGCTTGAATCATATCAAGAAATCCCCTTTTTATATCTGGTATTTCCAATAATGAAGTGTTACATCTCCAATAACCTTTCCCTAATGTTATTTCTGGGGAATAGGACAAAGTGTCGTCTAACAGTAGATGGTCTGATGTTGCCATTGGTTGCATCCTAGAAATTTGAATAGGTAGGTATGGTGAAATAAGCCAGTAATCGATCCTAGTTTTCAAGGCGACCTCTGAAATATGTATACTGCGTAGTAGGGTGAGTGGTGTGAAATAAGTCTAACAAATACGTCTGAGAAATGATACTATTTAACAATGCAGCGTCACAAAATATTTTCCCAGTTTTGATGCCACAATCCTTTTTAAGTCTGCTGCAATTAAAATCCCCACCCCATAAGACTGCCCGTGCCGTCAGTAACAGGGGTTGTAAAAAGGGTAAACATCCTAGTCCTGTTAGCCTTTTCCTGTGGAGCATAAACATTTATTAAACGAAAGACCTGCTGTTCAATCATAAAATCCATTAACATGGCTCTACCAGGGATGATGTCTTGAGTAACCTCCAGCCTGGTGTTTGTAAGGCAAATCCCAACCCCACTACATGTGTCATCTCCCACTGACCAATAGGACGGACCCCCTATTCAGTCATCTTTTGCCTTTTGGATCTCAATACTCGTAAAGAGTCGTGTATCTTGAAATAGAATGATGTCAAAAGTCTGGGAATGAAAATATTGAAAAGTGGATTTACATCTCTTATCAGACTTCAAGCTGTTCGCATTAAGCGATGCCAACCGTAAAGTATAACCCTTCAGGAATTACACATATCAGTAGCTTTTTTCTTACTTAAATTATATCGTGTCCCCAAAACGGCATTTTTTCTTAATGTTTCCTGCCAATTGTGAGTCCTGTCCTTCGTAATCTGAGGTACCCCCTACACAGGATGAGGTGTCAGACACTCCATCAGAATCATCTCCAATCTCTGTGTTTCCCCACTGTAGAACCTCAAACTTATTTTGTAAAGGAATCTCCATGACAGGTTGGTCTTGCACAATATGAGTTTTGAAGACCACCATAGTGAAAGGAGTGTTCAAAGAGGATGGAGCTAGGGGTGGTGGCATGTCTGGGTCTGGATCTACCATCTGCACCAACTGACTTGAGAGGTCTAAAACTCTTCCCCTTCAACTCGAGTCACCACTTCTTGTTCATTCACCTGTGCTACAGAAGATGTCTGAACAGCTATCTCCCTATGACTTGGTAACAAGGGTGTCTCCCTCATTTGTTTAAGTGGGGGGGCTCTACACCAACTTTTCTAGGTGGGGGGGTTGCTGACCTGACCTGTCCAGGTTGGGGGGGAGCTGTACCTTCTTGTCTATGAGAAGGGGCATGTGCAGCACCTTCCTATCTAGTCACTCGATTAATATAAAAGTCTTGTTCTGCAAAATCTCCATTCCCATTATTATGGGAAGCCCATTGATAAGAGAAAATAGGATGACCTTCTTCATCACATAAATGGCAAACAGGGGAACCGTGCACCCTGCATTGGTATGCCCCTGACTACCACAGTGCAAACATCTCTGATCCTCACAAGTAGTGCTGAGGTGTCTCGAGGAGCCACATTTGTAACATTGTCTGGGTTGTCCCTGGTAAAACAGAATCCCTTTGTCTTTCCCCAAATAAAAGCAATTTGGCAAATGCTTGATCCCAAAATCATCCTGACGGAGTTGAATTTTAACCTTCCAGCCCCCCCCATCCAAAAACCTTCCTCATCTACTATAGGTTCTGGCATATCTTTCACATCACACTTAGTCCCTAACCAGTACAGAATGTTGGTGATATTTACTCCTTTGTTTCTAAAAAGGATTGTAATTATCTTAAAGGTAGGTTTTGTAAGTGGGATAGCTTGAAAAGGGGCCCATGTAGGAGTACGTTTATGAGCATTAAATAAAAGCCAAAATATATCCAACAAGGAAGAAGATCAAAAGCTTAAATCAAAGGATGCTTCCCCTGAGGCATGTATCAAAGCATACACCTCTGAAGGTGTAAAACACATATCCAGTTTTATCAAATGCTTCCCTATGTAACCTCTGCCTGGAGGTAGTTCTAAACCTCCCACATACCTCAATCGAACAGCAAATCGCCTTTTGGCCTGTTCTAGTGTTTTTTTTTAAGACTGGCATACATAACCCTATTAGGCCCCAGCTCCTGCCCTTCAACAACAGTATCCCCTTCCTTCATTAAGTCATTTGTAACAATGTCTGTAACAATGTCTGAGGTAGGTGGCTCTATTTCCGACAAAGCCTCAAAGAACACTTCATTAGAAGACAGTAACAGGGAGTATGAGATACCTTGAGAGTCCTGGGCCTCCATTAATGGATTGTCTCCTGGCGACCCTGCAGCACTTGACGCAGCACCAGATACAGTCTCCTTCCGTGCTGACCGCATATCAGCTGTTTGGGAAAGTGTCTGAACATCATCTGGTAAATTGCACTGGCTCCTGTCTTTCATACAACCAATTTCTACTCCCTCAACCCCGTTCATAGATCTGGGATGCAACTCACCCGGGGATGATCCCGGAAGTGGAATCAAAGGTTCGGGGAGCCAAGTCCTGACTGAATTCTGAACCCATCCAGGTCTCTCCAACGCAGACCTAGCATTCCACTCCTCTCCCTTAGCATTCAGTGTAAGTCCCGGTACACTACTGCCACCTTCAGTCTGCAAGGTAGTGGCACTAAACCCAAGAACACTGTCAGCTGCCGACGCAGCTTCACATATCTTCGAGGCTGAGGGCTCTTTCAACAAGTGTACAGATGTACCTCGCAGAAGCTTCTCCTTGGTAAGAATATATTCCCTTTCCAAACACTGTAATTGTGAAACTAGGTCTTCTGTTTGTGGATTCTCCACACCATCGATCCATTTAGAATGTTCAGAGCAAACAGCCACACTCATTTCTTTTGGTTGCACATTTGCAGACCGGCTTCTTGACACTGTCGAGGTCTCCACCTCAGGAACACATCGCTGGCTATCCTTCGTGGGAAGCACACCAGCTGTCTCCTCCACAGCCAGATCGCCATCTGGTTCCTCCATCTTGGACTCAAAGTCCCCCCCCATGGGAGAGTATGGGGAATTTTCCCGCTGCCCTGGCCAAAATTTCCCCCTATTCACTAACTATACCACCAACAGCTTAATCTGGTTCAAGGTCAGTTAGCATTCATCTGTATCCCCCTCCCCCATGTCGTGGCTGAAAATAGGCAGAATTTGTCTAGTGCACTTACCTGGTCAACAAAAACAAAATAAACAAATACGTCATCTTCCCTTGATAAAATGTGTCTAATTTATATTTAAACATCTGTGCGGTCTTACTACCCACCACCTCTAAAAGGAACCTGTTCCAGTCATAAACTCCCTTTGGTTTAACCATTTACTGGTCCTTACTAGTTTTGTTGATCTTGCGCATAACTGTAAAGGGTGTGCCTGGGTATTGTACCCATTTTCACTGGCTTCTAGCCCCAGGTTTTCCCACAGATCATTATCTGACCATGCCTTATGTACTAGGCACATGTTGCCTCTTTTTCTGCTGTACTCCAGTGTAAACAGACTGAGCTTTCTCAGTCTCGCTTGATAGTCTTTTTCTGCCATGTTACTTATCCCTCTGGTAGCCCTCTTCTGTACCATCTCCAACATTGCCACATCCCCCCTCTTGTAGGGTGTCCAGACCTGTGTGCCATATTCTAAAATTGGTTTCACCTGCCGGCCTGCTGGTGCTGAAGGTTGAGGTACTGGACACACCTCATACCACACTGGTGACCCGTGTTCGGGAGTGAACACGGATCACCGGGGTCAGCTGGGAGGAAGATGATTGAGCTTCCGAGGGACAGCTCTCTTCCTCCAGGGAGGGTGGTTGGGGACAGCCACCGGTCTGCCGGCTCCTGGGGGCTGTGCAGTCTTGGGGCCAACAGCAGGGGGACAGCGTTGGTGGCATCTGACATGCAGCACATGGTAGCATGTGTTGCAATATCACTGATGCCACTGCATGCCAGCGCTGGGAGGGGGGGCTACTACATCACAAAAAAAACCTTCGGCAGCATGACAGCTACCCTGATGACACTGCCACAGATGCGCCCAAGCTAGCTCCCTCCTGTGTCAGCCCTCCAAGTCTCCACGGTGGTGGGGTAAATACCCACTGCGAAGTGGCCTGGGAAGGGCTGCAGCAGGGAGATGAGCTCTGGCCACAGCCGTGAGGACTGGCTGGATGGGAGAACCAAAGGTACAACCCCCCCCAGTCAAGGATATAAATAAAATGGAAAAAAAAATTGTCTCACCAGAGATGTGTACATGGGCAGTATGACCTTCCCGTTTCTTGCAGAAATATGTCTGAATATACAATTCAAGACTCTGTTCCCTTTTTGGGTGATATTCCTACAATATGCTGTGAACTTCATATCCTGGGGTACAAGAATTCCCAAGTATCTTTTCTCCGTTGTAACTCTTAATGGTTGATTATCCAGAATGTATGGCAGGGGTTATTTTTCCCTGGATGCATAACCATGCATTTTCACTGAGTTAGAGTTAATTTAGATTCCTTTGTCCACTCTGAAACATAGTTCAGTGAGATTTGAAGTGGAGTATCTCCTCTATTGTTATCTACCAACACCCCCAACCTCCAGTCATCTGTGAATTTGGATAACCAAACGTCCTGAGTTTCATACTGCAATGATGCCATGTATAGGTTGAAAAGGCATGGCCCCAGCACCGAACCCTGGGGTACTCTGCTTGTCACCTCTGCCCAGTCAGAGAAGGAAACCTTAATGCAAACTCTCTGCCTTCTATTCCTCAACGAGTCCTGTACCCAGACTATTATGGGATGCTGTATACCCATTTCATGCATTACTGACAATAATTCAGCATGAGGTATCCTGTTGAAGGCTTTAGAAAAGTCTAGAAACAGTATATCGACTGATCTACCCTCAGCAAGCCTCCTTGCCACCTTGTCATAAAACCCATGCATATTAGTTTGGCATGACCTCCCCTTGGTGAATCCATGCTGAAAACTATCTGTAAGCTGTTTATGATCAATAAATGTTAGAATAACATCCTTCAGAATTCCCTCCAATATTTTGGACAGAATTGAAGTAAGAAAAAATTACTCACCTTAGTAATGTTGTTTCTTCTAATGGAGTCTTGCTGTATTCTAACAAATTGCAGTGAGTCCCAACCTTCGAACTGCCCTGGAGAGGAAAGAGTTAACTTTCCATGCCAGGCATGGAACGCTGAGCTCGAGCTCAGTTGAGACTCTGTTGCTGTTTGAACTCAAACCGTCAGATCTTTACGAGCTAAACTCACTGAGAGTCCTGTGTGGAAGCTGTAAACCTATACTAGCCAGCTGGCTACTAAATATAATAAACAGATTTTTTGGTCCCAAAACAAAGACTCAAGTCAGGAAACCCAAAAAATGAAATAACACAACACCTAGTCACCCAAAGAAAAAGGGGGTGATAATAAAAAGGTGGGGCACCTCCTGAGTGCCAACACTGCTACTGCCCACCCACATCCTAAAAACAAGGTTCTGAGAAAGGAAGGCAGGGGAGGTCAGAATACAGCAAGACTCCATTAGAAGAAACATTACTAAGGTGAGTAATTTTTTCTTACTTCAATTCTGACAAATTGCAGACTACCAAGCAGTACCTCCATGGAGGAAGGACAGAACCTACTTAGGAAATAGGCTCTGAAGCACTACTGTGCCAAACCGAGCATCACTCCTAGCCTGGATATCCAGAGAGTAATGCTTGGTAAAAGTGTGAACTGTTTTTCAGGTAGCTGCTTGACATATCTCTAAGATAGGAATATCCCTGGCAGCAGCCAGGGAAGCAGCTGTACCTCTGGTAGAGTGAGCCCTCAGGCCTGAGGGTGGAATCCTACCTAGTTTTTCATAGCAAAATTGAATGCAAAAGACAATCCACCTGGCAATGGATCTTTTAGTGGCAGGTTTTCCCTTACCAACCTCGCCATAAGGGAGGAACAATTGGAGGGATTCAAACCTGTGACTCTTGGTACGCTCTGTGTAGTAGCTAAGGGCTCTTTTCACATCCAAACTGTGCAGCCTCCTCTCACCAGAGGAGGAATGGTCAGTGAAGAACACAGGAAGAGACACAGATTGATTAAGGTGGAAGTCTGAAACCACCTTAGGTAAAAACTTCCTGTTAGTCCTGAGGACCACTTTATCTCTATGGAAAGCAGATAAAATCAGGCTCCACTGACAGGGCTTGTAACTCACTTATGCACCTGGCAGAAGTGATGGCCACCAAGAAAACAGTTTTCCAAGTCAAGTACTTAAGCTCTGCTGAGGACAAAGGCTCAAAAGGGGGTTGCATAAGCTGAGCAATGCAAACATTAAGGTCCCAAGCAGGGGCAGGGTCCCTGAATGGCGGATTGGTATGAAACAATCCCTTGAAAAACTTGGAGAATACAGGATGAGCTGAAAGGGAAGAAGGCTTACCTGCTGAAAGAAAAGCAGAGACAGCTGCCAGATGCACTTTTAGTGTAGCTGGTCTGAGTCCCAAGCTATACAGATGAACCATATAGTCAAGGACTGTGGGCAAGTCAGCAGACTCTGGGGAAATATGCTTCCCAGAGCACCATATGGAGAATATTTTCCATTTGGAATTATAAGTGGTTCTGGTGGAAGGCTTCCTAGAAGCCTTTAGAATATCCATAACACCTTGAGAGAGGTGTAAATCAGCAAACTCGAACTCTTCAAGAGCCAGGCCTTGAGATTGAGAGATTTGAGATTCAGGTACCAAACCCTCCCCTGAGCACAGGTTAACAGGTTGTAATTCCTGGGAAGAGACAAGGGAAGGTGGACTGCTAAGGACAACAGGAGAGGGTACCAGGGCTGTCTGGCCCAGTCTGGAGCAATCAGAATCACCTTGCAGGGTTGAGACCTGATTTTGACTAGCACCTTGAACAGGAGAGGGAAGGGGGGAAAAGCATACAGGAACTTCCCTTCCCAATTGAGAACCAGGACATCCAGGGGGACTGAGCCCAACACTGGGGGCCTGCAGCAAAAGAGGGGAAGTTGGTGATTGTCTGGGGCTGCAAAAAGATCTATCTGTGGGGTGCCCCATCTGGAGAAGATCACCTCCAAAACCAGGGGATCCAGTGACCATTCGTGATGGCCCTGAGATATCCTGCTGAGGGCATCTGCCAGGACATTGTCCTTGCCTGAGAGGTGTACTGCTGTAAGGGAGGTGTTCAGGGCATACCTCTCAACTGTACCACATTATGAGGAACGTTCCTCATTTTACTTCACAAAAGCTCCCTGTTCCACACTGTGAGGACTTTTTCCACATTCAAAGTCAATATTGTAAAGCAAAATTCCATAGTACATGATGCAAAAAACATATTATTCAATTAATAACAGACTTTCTGAACATAAATGCAACATTTTAACAGTGTTCTGAGCCTCTTAGGTAAAGATTTGATTAAGTGTCCCACATTTTGCCCATTTGTTCCACATTTTGACAGGCAATGTTCCACATTTGGGGGACAAAAGGTTGAGAGGTATGGTTCAGGGAATAGGCCAGAGACCACAACTTCATTGCTTCTGTGCACAAGGCCGTAGACCAAGTGCCCCCTTGCTTGTTGATATACCACATTGTGGTGGTATTGTCTGTCCTGATCTGAACATCTTTGTTCTGAACAGACTTGGAAAAAGCTTGAAGTGCTAGAAACACTGCTCTGAGTTCCAACAGATTGATGTGAAGCAGAGATTCCTGAGGAGACCACAACCCTTGGGTGGTCAGGTCTCCCAAGTGGGCCCCCCACCCCAAGAGGGAGGCATCTGTAGTAAGGATTAAAGAGTGAGACTGGGTGACAAAAGGAACTCCCTGTCTTAGATTGTCCTGATCCTGCCACCACTGCAAAGCCTGGATCAGGGTTCGAGTCACTGGGATCAGTTTGGTCTGAGGGTCCTTTTTCTGAGACCAACAGGCTCTCAAGTGGAACTGAATGTCCCTCATCTGAAATCTTGCTCTTTGGACCACTGCCGTAGAGGCAGTCATGTGCCCCAGGAGCTGCAGAAAATGCCTTGCTGGTCGAGACACCTGTAGGGTGAATGAAGAGGCCAGTGTGATAAGGGTCCTTGCCCTGTCCAGGGGAAGGAAGGCTCTTGCCTTTTCTGTATCCAGCTCTGCGCCTATCAAGGTGAGGAGCTGAACAGGCTCTAGAACTGACTTTGAAAGATTCAGAAGGAAACCTAGAGAAGTGAGCAGTTGCTGAGTTATCTGTAGATGTAACTTGACTTGGTCTGGGGACTGGCCTACTATGAGCCAGTCATCCAGGTATGGAAAGATGGCAATCTGTTGCCTTCTTAGGGGAAGCAACTACTACTGCCAGGCATTTTGTGAACACCCTTGGAGCAGAGGTTAGGCTGAAGGGCATTGCTCTGAATTGGTAATGGCCTGAGGGCAGCTCGAACCTGAGGTATTTTCAATGGGAGCTTCTGATGAGAGTATGGAAATAGGCATCCTTGAGGTCCAGGGAGTCTAGCCAGTCCCCTGGCCTTAGAGAGGGTAGAATTATTCCCAGAGTCACCATTTTGAACTTTGGCTTTAAAAGGTGCTTGTTTAAATATCTGAGATCCAGGATGGGACGCCATTCTCCTGTCTTTTTTGGGAGTTAGGAAGTACCTGGAGTACAATCCTTTTCCCTTGTGTAGGGGTAGAAGCCTTTCTATGGCTCTGAGAGCCAAGAGGGAAGAGGCCTCTGCCTCTAGGGCAAGTGCCTCTGATGGATTTGCAGGTGGAAAGGATCTGGTTCTCATCTTTGGAAATTTTTTGAAGCTGAGAACCAGTCCCTGGCTTACTACTTCCAGGACCCATTTGTCTGATGTTAAAGACCTCCAGTCCTGGACAAAGTAAGCCAGCCTGCCCCCTACAGGTGGTGGAGAATCGGCCCGGGCAAACCCATCGGGTGCCTGTTTGGCAGGGGGTTTAGGCTGAGGGGTGGAAGCAGGCCTGCTTGTACCCCTTCTGCCTCTCCCTCTAAAGAACCCCCTCTGAGTATAAGCAGAAGAGGAGGCCTGGGCTTGGTAGAAAGCCTATGAAAAGGCCCGCCCCTACCACTGGGATGCTGCCTCTGAGGAGTGGCTTGCCTTTCCTTGGCCTGAGCACTCCTGTAGGTGGTCCTGTATTCATCCACTTTCTTCATGTAGTTCTCGGTTTGCTCCCCAAACAGAGAATTACCCACAACAGGAAAATCCATGGCCTTAGTCTGGGTATCCTGAGACAGGCTAGTACATCTGAGCCAAGCCATCCTACGAAGGGCCACAGATGTAGCCATGACTCTAGATGAAACATCATTGGAGTCCACTGCAGCATGGAATTGCACCATGGATGCCTCAATACCATCAGCAGCCACCTGCTTCAGCTCCTTGGCAAGCTGGCCAGGGACCTGTTTAGCCAAAGCCATTACAGTGTCCCATCTAGATTTCTGATATCTAGCTGTATAGGCCATATAATTGGCCTGCCTGAGTCCCAAGGATGCTGCCATGTACTGTTTCTTTGCCATGGCATCAGTCCTCCTGGAGTCCTTATCTGGGGGGTGTGAAGCCAAGGGTATATTAGCCTTCTCACAGGCTGCAGCCTGCACTACCCCAACATGGCTGCATAGCTGGGTAAGGAACTCCGTATCTGAGCCTGACAGAGTATACCTCTTGTCCATTCTCTTATCCACAGGAGGTATAGAATTAGGAGTCTTTAAAATCTTTATTGTCTGTTTCCCAAAAGACTTGTGTAAAGGAATAGGCAGCCTCCTGGACTCTGGGATATCCATCATTTCCACATAGTCAGGCTCCTCCTGGTCATCCACAGCTTCTTCCATAGGAAGCTGAAGGGTTTCGACCACTTTCTTGTAAAACATGAAATGGGAGGGGGACTCAGAAAGCCTAGTAGGAGACACTCCTGAAGGTCTGTCTGGGGAGATGTCCGGGTCAATGGGCACATCCAGACTTTCATAATCACATTCACTTTCCTCATACTCTCCTTCCTCCTCCTCCGGTTCATAAAATTCCTCCATATCATAATCCGGAACCGGTGGAACTGGCCGAACTGAGCGCCTTCCTGATGATGCCAGTTCGGTCGGAACCAGGGAAAGCGACTGAACAATTTTTATCGCTTTGGCTATTTCATCAGCGGTTGGAGAAGAAACTTTTGGAACCACACCGGCTGATTTTTCCCTTCTTGTTCTCTTAACCGGAACCGACTCCTCGGAATCGGTTCTCCTTTTGCCTGAAGAAGTTTTGCCCTGGTCAGAGGGCACTCCTTCTGGTTCGGTTTGAACCGAACCGGGCTGGCCATCCGGGTCAGCGGACTTTTTGGCCTCCCTTTCCCTGAGCTCACCGACCTCTTTCTAGGGTAGCTGCAGGAAAATCTTTACAAATCTGGCAGTCTGAATCGAGGTGGTCAAAGCCAGACAATAACACAGGTGGTGTGGGGGTCAGCCTTAAGAAAGACTTCCCACACACTTCAGTGTTGAAACCCAGTGGGCCCAGTTTTTCTTTTGGGTTTCTCAGACATGGCCAGTCCTAAACAAAACTTACCCTTTTAATAGCAATCCGCCAGGCAAGACGCTCTTATCGGTTCCTGACCGTGTTACGGGACGTGGAAAAAAACGTAATAAAATCCGTTCTTTTTAGAACCGATAAGAACCGGTAACCACACTCTAAAAGTAGAAGTAAAGATTTTTAAACAACTTGATCGGTTCAAACCGAACCGATGAAACGTTTACAAGTTCCACACAGAATAGAAAAACAATATAAACCTATCTAGTACTCACGAATACCACAGACAGAGACTGAACCGATAGGTTGTGGTTTAAATTTGGTAGAAAACCGAGAAAAACGGTACTTTAACCGACAAATTGAACCGAGCAAAGGAGAAATCTCTGGAGCGACTGTTCAGTGAGGCGGAGTAAAGAATCTGACGGTTTGAGTTAAAACAGCAACAGACAGAGTCTCAACCGAGCTTGAGCTCAGCGTTCCATGCCTGGCATGGAAAGTTAACTCTTTCATCTCCGGGGCAGTTCGAAGGTTGAGACTCACTGCAATTTGTCAGAATACAGCAAGACTTCATGTTGTTTGAAGGCTAACTGGTCGATAATTTGATGGATCAGATTTAGATTCCTTTTTAAAAAGGGGGTTGCCTTCCTCCAGTGTTCTACCACCTCCCCGCTGTCTACTGATGCCTGCAATATATAAGCTAAGGGTGATGCTATTTCATTGCTCAGTTCTTTAAGGACCCTTGGAAGCAGGCCATCTGGACCTGGGGATTTATAGAGATTTAACTTCTCCACTTCCTGAGTGTCATTAACCACCCTTTGCTGTGTATTGTTTGATGTTATTTCAACTACTCTTGTATTGTTACTACTATTAAACACTGATGAAAAACAAGAATTGGTCAAATTAGCCCCTAGCAGTGTCATCTGATATTAGTTCCCCATCTTGATTTCTAAGTGGTCCTATGCCTTTTGGGATTCCTTTTATATTTATATATGAATACAAAGTTTTGTAATTATCTTTTACTCTGGTTTTCTAATTTTAATTCATAGTTTGCTTTAGCAATTTTGATCATTTTTTAATATTCGTGCCATATTTTTGTAATCCGCCCTATTTTCTTCATGGCTGCGAATTCTCCTTTTTTTTATATAATTTGTTCTTTTTGTTTATGAGTTTTTTAATTTTTGGTGTCAACCACTGTGGCTTGGTTTTGTTATTACCATATTTCTGTTTCTTTGGTATATTCAGTTCTGTTTCCTTGTATAATTTCTCACAAAATGTTTCCCAGATAGTGTTTAATGATTTGCCTTCAAATTCCTTTACCCAGTTCCAATTTCTTATGTTTGTTCTCATTTCATCGAAATTTGCTGTACTGAAATTTAGAACGGCAGTGGTCCCCAAGCACTTGTAGAGTGGTTCCTTAATCTTGAATTCAATTTTCAGGTGATCGCTAGTTCTCAAGGGTATAGATGTTTTGCATTTTGAGACAGTGTCACCTATATTTGTTAGGACTTAGTCTAGCAAATTAAGGCCCCTTGTAGATTCTTCTGCTTTCTGGCTAAGTCCTATGTGATAAATGCTTCTAGAAAGTCTAATTCCATTCTATTTACTGCTTCTAACTTAAACCAGTCTATCCCTGGCAAGTTGAAGTCACCTATGAGTAATAATCTGTCAGCCAGATTTAGGGATTGTATTTTGTGCAGGAGTGAAATATTTTCCTCCTTTGTAGCTGATGATGGTCTATATATTGTTCCTACTATGATTTTAGGTAATATGAGGAATCAGCTTGACCCAGATTAGATCAGGTTCACTCGGACTTAAATCTTATCTCTTCTGATTTGATATTGTCTGATATGCAAATTGCTACCCCTCCACCTCTCCTATATTCTCTGGATTTTTTGTACAATGTGACTCCTTCTCTGTTTTTGTCCCAGGAATCATGCACATCCCACCAAGTCTCTGTAACTGCATATATGGACATCTTGTGTATTCATAAAATATTTAAATTCATCAAACTTATTTGTTAAGCTTCTGACATTTAGTAGTAAACAATCCTATTTCTCAGATTCCAATTTGCCAAACTTAGTAACTAAAGTATCCTTACCATTGATTTTGTCTTGACCCTTTGCCCCCATCAATCAGTTTAAATGTATCTGTATTTCTTCCTTGTACCTTCTAGCTAGGTACCTGGAGCCCATTTTGTTTAAGTGTAGTCCATCAGGTTTATACACTCGTGAGTCTCTAAATGCATCAGCATTGTCCAAAAATTTGTAGTTCTCTTGTAAGCAAAGGTCCCTCAGCCAGCTATTTAGGATGTTAATATTGTTGGTTTTGTATTTATGGAGGCCGTATGCTGGTAGGATACCCGCCATAATGATGTCCCCTCCCTTCTTCTTGGTTTCAGAGAAAACTGCTTTGGAATCCATGTAGATATCCTGCAGTTTCCTTCCTGATATGTCATTTATTCTTACATGGACTAGAACTAGTGGGTCAGTAGTAATTGCCATCAGGCCCCCTAGTAATTGTTTTACATCTCTAGTCCTGCTGTCTAAATGGAAACATTTAATCTGGCAGTTAGGTAGAAAGAGGCAGCAGTTTTGAATGTAACATTCCAAATTCTCTTATTTGCATACGTTCCAAACTCAAAGTTCTGAGGGCAGTCAGCAGCTCTAGACTGACTGCAGTATTGCCTAATACTATGAGGAGATTCCTGGGTCTTGAAGGAGGCTATGAAGATCATTGTAGCCCCTTCTGTCTGGAGCTTGATCAGAACTCATTGAAGGAGCAGGGAGGAAAGGCATACAGAAACCTCCCTGTCCGGGAGACAATGTGTCTCGCCACAAAACTCCAGGACCTGGATCTAGCGAGCAGAAAAGCAGCAGTTTTGCATTGTGTGGAGATGCAAAAAGGTCCATCTCAGGATGAACCCATCTATCAAATAGATCTTCTACCACTGAGGTCAGAAGTTCCCATTCATGGACTCTGGACCGAGACCAGCTTAGGTTTGCCACCAGGATGTTTTGGTCGCCAAGAACATGGATGACCAAGAGAGCCAGGCCATGCTCTATGACCCAGTACCAGACTCGCATCGCTTCCCTGCACAGGGGATAGGTATGAGCCCCCTCCCTTGTTTATATAATAAACTGTGCACATGTTGCCTGTCTGAATCAAGAGTGGGTCTGGAGAGAGCCGAGTCTGGAAAGCCTGCAGGGCATACAGGACTGCTCACATTTCCAAGACACTGACGTGGAGTTTCCTCTCCACCTTGATCCATGTCACTTGAGTTTGATGGACTTCCAGGTGAGCACCCCAACTGAGACTCAAGGCTTTCATCCTAATGACCTGCTGAGGGGGAGGAATTTGAAAAGGAACCCTGTGAAGCAGGTTACTGGGCTCCAGCCACAACAGTACCTCTTGACTGGATCCAAGACCAGAACTGGTTGATCCAGGGCATCTGTGCGTTGGTCCTACAGGACCTGCAGTGTCCATTTAGGGATCCTCATGTGCAGCCTAGCCGGGGAACCATGGCAACAGCTGCGGCCATGAAGCCTAGAAGTCGCAGAACAACTCTTTTGGGGGCATGAAGGCTGGAGTAAAGGTCTGGTCCATCAGAAGCTCTGCTCTGTCTTTGGGCAAGAAGGCCATCCCCTGAGCTGTGTCCCACACCGCTCCATGTACTGGAGGTTTTGGCAGGGGGTCAGAAATTGCTTTGTCATGTTTATAGTGATGCCCAAAGCCTGGAACAGGCTGTGGGTATGTGCCAGAGTTTGAAGGAGACGTTCCCTGGATGGAGCAGCTAGCAGCCAATCATCCAGGTATGGGAACATGTAGAATCCCTGCCATCTCAAGGCAGCTGACACAACTGCCAGGCATTTGGTGAAGACCTTGGGGGCTGAGGACAAACCAAAGGCAAAACTCTGAACTGGTAGTGCACTCCCTGGAAGTGGAAATGGAGGAAGCATCGGTTGGAGGTGAAAACCTTGATATGCAGGTAGGTATCCTGCATATTCAGAAAGCAGATCCAATCTCCCAGGTGTAGCAAGGGCAGCAAGCTCTGAAGGGTGACGATCCTGAACTGTTTGTACCCATAAACAGGTTCAGATCACTTAAGTACAGGATAGGCCGAAGGTCTCCCATGCACTTGGGGACCAGGAAAAAGTGTGGGTAGAACCCCCTGTCCTGCATAAAAAGCGTGACTGTCTTTATGGCCTTTTTTTGAAGTAAGGCCTGAATTTTCTTCCAGATGAGGGTGATGTGGCCGGGAGAGTACGAGGACTGTTCTGGAGGTTTTTTTCTGGAGGCCACTCTATGAATTTGAAAGTATGGCTATGCACGATGAGCGGCAGCACCCAATTGTCTGTAGTTATCTCCCTCTACCTGTCCAGATGAATGGAGAAATGACCCCCCCATATAACTGCATCCTGATCGACTGGGGGGGGTATGGCAAGGAGTCAGGAGGTGGGAGTAGACATTGTTGGGGCTGTTGCAGCACCTTGGGTGCTACGGTTGGTGGTTGGAAAGGGAAGGGAAGGGCTGCCACCACCTTGTGTTTGTCCTAGGCTTTCGGAGGGACTCGGGCCTCCCTGCGGTAGGAGTGATGAAAAGGAGCTCACTGCTCCGACTTTGGCTGGGTATGATACATGGCATGGATGGATCTGAGAGCCCAGCCAGAGGCCTGAAGGTCAGAGATGACATCCTGAACAACTCCCCCGAAAAGTTTGAAACCCCTGAAAAGGGCATCCATTATATTACACTGGATGTCCTGGGTGAAGCCCGAGATCCTTAGCCAGTAGTGATGTCTCATACAAATGTCTATGGCTGCTGCTTGGCAAGCAGCATCTACCACATCGTAGGCAGCCCTGGGGACATAGGTACCAACATCCTAGCCCATCTTGAGGGCCTGATGCTTAGAAGGGTTATCCAGCATGGCTAGGACCGAATCCCTAGCCTGGTCCCAGAGGAGATTTTGATACTGCACCATATGGGCCAAGTAAGTGATGGCCAGGGTGGCAGAGGCAAAAGCATGCTTGCCCATCTGATCCAGGTGTTGTGACTCTGTCGGGTGGGAGGAAGCTGATGTGTTTTGGATTCTTGGTTCGGTCTTGCGCCGCAATAATGATGACCAAATCAGCCTTGGACTGTTCTCCAAAGTATGGTTTGCCTACTGGTGCGTGGTAAAGTCTGTCAGCCTTTTTGGACACCACCACCGGGACCATGTTGGGGAAGTTCCAGGCAGCCTGATAACATCCTCATAGGAATCTATGATTGGACAGAACCACCAAAGAAGGGTGTCAGGCTGTTGTAGGTAAATCCTCTGATGAGGGATTGCTAGAGATACCCAGGGTATATTTAAAGACATCTGGAGGAAGATCTTTTGCCTATATGGCACCTACCCTGTGAAATTCTCTACCTCGTCAGATACGAAATTGCCTGACTGTGGAAGGTTTTAAGAAACAGTTAAAAACATTCCTATTTAAACAGGCATTTACAGGGACTTGATAAATGAGTGTTATTTATGTTTTTATTTTTACTGATTTTATACGGTTTTGTATTTAAAGTGTTTAAATTATTGTAAAAGCGCCCTGAACTTGGGAAGGCACTTTAAACAAATACATTTTTACTTACTTTACTTACTTAAATTGCCAATCAATGTCACTTTGGGTCCTGCTGTTCTGTCTCCCACCCAGTAATGGCTTGAATGTATCTCATGATGGCCATGAAAGAGGGATCATCTGGGGGGTGGGGCAGAGATTGGGGGAAGATACTTGGAGTCCCCTTCCCTTCTGAGGATTCTGCACCTAGAGAGGAAGACTCATTGTCTTCACTCTTGTCTGCATCATCTGCACTGTCATCCCCATTCTCATCAGGCTGATGGTCATCTGTGTGGCCGACTGTCCCCAAGTCAGGTCTACCCCTGGTGGGTGCGAGGAGCACTAGGACCTGGCCACACAAAGAGCCAGGGAAAGGGGGGTCCAAAGGAAGCCCTTGAGGGGTGGCTGGGGCCTGTCCTCTTGGCCCAGGGACCTGCGTCTGCATAAAATGCCACAAAGTCGAGAGCAGACCTTGGTATTCAAAGGGGACAGGCACCAGTCCTACGGCCGTTGGGTAATTGTAGACCGATGCTGGTCCCAGGGGTGTCAGGTATGGGTAACCCAGCGTAGGGTACCCTGGTTAAAGTCCTACAGGCACAGGCTGTAGTAGGCCAGGCACCGGTCCCACTGGTGCAGGTTGCGGCAGGATGGGTACAGACCCAATGGGTGCTGACTGAGGAAGGGGCGGCGCCAGCCTGGCAGGCACTGGTTACGGAAGGCCAGTTGTAGGCCCAGCAGGAAGAACAGGCAGAGCCAGCGTGGGCCCTACAGGTTGCGGTGTAGGGAAAATGGGCGCAGGCCTGGTGGGTTCTGGCTGAGTTAAAACTGGAGGGGGATCCATGGGCACTGGCTGCAGAGAAACAGGCGCTGGAGTGGAGGGCAACCCCTGGGGTGAAGGCTGAGAGACCGGGCCCGAGGAGGCACTGGTGTCCCGCAGTGTCTGCTCCTAACAGGGAAGAGCAGGACTGGCAGTGGTCCCAGTGCATGAGACTGGAGCTGGAAGTGCAGGTGTTGGTGGAACGGCAGTGAGGAGGCTGGCATCCGCCCCACTGATGCCAGCCGAATAAACTCCGTCTGAGCCACCTGTATGGCCACTGTGAATAAGGGCCGGAACAGCAGGGGCTGGGGCTCAGGATATAAAGTACCCTGACTGGAGGAGCCACCACCCGAGAGAGTAACCTGTACGGGAAGCTGGGCTAGGGGTAGCACTGCAGAAGTTAGGGCATGCAGGGCCAAGGAGGTCACCCCTCCCCCCGAGGGAGGAAGACTGTTTGGAGGTTGTAGACTTCTTGTGTGGGGACTGCAAGCGGGAGATGGACCGGTGTTGGTCCCGATCTTTATCCCGGTGCTTGTGTTTCCCATTGGCCTTGCCCCAGGGTTTCGAGGATAAAGACCCTGAGGACTGGGCTGGGGAAACAGAGGAGCTCCTGGCTGGCAGCTCCTGTTCCACTGAGGTGACCTTCTGCTTAAGGAGGTGAGTCTCCAAGATCTTCTGGCAATGCCTCCTGGTGGCCTGGTTGAAACCATGGCAGACCTTGCAGGCTTCAACATAGTGGTCTGGGCATGGGCACAAGACACAGGCAGAATGACCATCCTTGTTCGGGATCTGTTTGTCGCAGGCACACTTTGTGAAGCAGTCAGATGAAGAAGAAGGTTTAGAAGACATAAACCATTTGGTGAGAACACTGAAATTTCAATGTTAAAACGGTTTTAAAATCAAAAAATAATAAAATGTGGGAAATAGCAGTCAACTGCAGCTGCAGCAGTTCCAGAGGTCCAACGTGCATTGGTCGATGATGGGAAGAGAATTGAGGAGGGTGTGAGGGCCCCCTGCCTTTATAGGATTGACTGATGTCAGTGGCTGACATCAGAGGTAGGTGGTCCCCTCTGGTAGACTGCTAGCTAGAAAGTTTCGGTGTGGTCTTAGCGCCTGGCGGCTATAGCCCTACCAGTGATGGTCTGCTGCAAGAGATACCATCGAAGTAGGATCTCTAGTTGTGGAGTTCCCTTATCTTTCACAAGTATCTGATCGCTTTAAGGACCAATCCTCGTTTTCTCGCAAAGGTTATCACACTGAATCAGACTATTCAACTTCCCTTTTTTTTTATTGTCCATTAATAGAGGGGAATGGTTGTTGCAAATGCTAGATGGCCGTAGGACTCTACATTACTACCTAAATCATACTAGGGACTGTTTTCTCAACATTTTGTGTCTTTTGTCCCTAGGATGGTGGGCTCACGTTTCTAAGCAATGCCTATCCACATAGTTGGATTGAAAATTGTTTTCTGTTACCCGAAGTGAGGTAAGCAGCTTCTGGGTCCTGTCAATGACTAATCCACTCATGGTATTAGTACTTCCATGGCTTGTTTCCACAGAAGGTTGGCTGCTAACATCTGCTCTGCAGGCACTTGGAGTACTGTTCACAAATTCACTGAACATTACAGTATGGTCATTGTCTCTCGTAGACATGCCAGCTTTGGCCTCATTATTTTGCAAGGCCTTCTGTCAGGAGGTCATACTGATCCTTCCGTACACCCATGGGTCCTAATGACTTTCTTGGGAATCATTTCAGGTGTGTGGCTTAGTGGAGAGAGATGTCCTTGAAGAAAATACTGCAGCAGGGCTTGCATTAGCACTAGTAAAAATTGGGGCCAAGCTGACCATCTGCTTCAAATGTTGGTGGTCAGTCTAGAAAATCTCAGTGTCAGAAATTTGCTGGAGTGTCTTTCTACTACATTACCTGACACTTTTTCTGGTGATGATACAGGCCCAGCCTTTTCAATATACAGGGTCAGTATTGAAGCACCGCTATTATTTTTGTGCTTCAAAATCCTGTTGGGATTTCAGAAGAAGGTTAAGGCAAGCCCTGCTGTAGTGCAGTTATTTACTGTAACAGTAGATCTGCAAAACAGTCTTCTCCACTGAACCACAGCTCAGTCTTCCACCTTTCCACTTCAGGTGGTGTTGACTGGAAGTCCTGCCTGCTCTCACACACTCTGTACTCTTCCTCTGCTATATTAGGGCATTTTATCTGGTTCCATGCCCTCTCCTGTGTGCCTTATTTTTGTTCTGGTTTCTCAGTCCTTGCCAGTTTGATAATCCTCTGAGCTTGTCTGTGGCAGGGAACTGAGGTATACTGGAACTGCTCACATTACGTGGGATTATATAGGATATATCAACATGGGTGGCCCTAGCTGGCAAAAGTTTCCGGATGGTGCTGATGCTGACAGCTTAGTGTTCCAAAGGTATAGCTCAATGGAGGTGATTTGTTCTAAGATCTACTGTGCAAGGGATCCCTCACTCTGCTTAACATCTGTGATCAGTCCCCTGGATTGAGCTGCTCCGGAGAATCGAATTTTATGCTAATTATGGAATCTTAGAATAAAATTCAAACCTCTGCTTGTGTGGTCACGCTCCACTCTGCCCTCCAACGTCAGATTTATTTCTGAAGCTAGGGAAGCAGTGACCACAGAGCTAGCTAACTCTATCAAAAATAATTCTAAACAATTTTGAGTCTCTGTGTACTCAAAAGGAAGGCCGAACAGATTTTAAGAATAGATCACTGAGTATCAACTGTAAGGCAATGCAACAAGTAATGCTCAAGAAAAGTGAAAAGAGCTGATTCTTGTTAGAACCTTTTCCAGGTTCTGGAAGGGAAGGTAGGGATGGGTTTGTTCAGCATAGTGAGGGATCCCTTGAAAGATACAACGTAGCTATGGTGGATAATATTTTCTTTAAACACCAGGAATCCCTCACCATGCCTAACACCTGCAGACTACAAAGCAGTACCCTGGAAGGCTGGGTACAGAAACCTCTTTTGGGAAAGGGCTCTGCAAGACAGCAATGCCAAAGCTGGCATCCCTTCTGGATAGTACGTCCAGACTATAGTGCTTCATGAAGGTGTGCACTGTTTTCTTGTAGCTGCTTTCAGATTTCTTGCAAGGGAATGCCCCTTGCTGCTGCCACAGAGGCAGATGTACCATGTGTGGAGTGTGCCCTAAGGCCTTGAGGTGGCAGTTTGCCTGCCGTGTAAAAGAACTGTATGCAAGAGACTATCCAGCGAGCAATTGTTCTCTTGGATGCTGGCCTACCTTTGTCAACTTCTCCGTATGTTACAAACAACTGAGTATTAGAGGAACTGACCTCCTTTGTGTGGTCCAGGTAATAGCCGAGTGCCCTCTTAACATCCAAACTGTGGAGCTTTTGCTCTCCAGACCTGGCTTTTGTTGTAAAGAACACTGGGAGAGTAACAGACTGGTTCAGGTGAAATTCAGACACCAATTTAGGCAGGAATTTTCTGTTTCGGTTTAAGACTACCTTGTCCCTGTGGAAAATGATGTAACTGGTATCTGTGCAGAGAGCTTGCAGCTTGCACACTGTCTGACAGAAGAAAAAATTACTCACCTTAGTAATGTTGTTTCTTCTAATGGAGTCTTGCTATATTATAGACATTAGCAGTTTGTTCCAGCTCTAGAACTGCCCCGGAGTGAAATGGTTAAAACCATTCCAAAATAGAATTTTGGCATGAGAGCAGCTCTATCGGTGTCATTTCAAACTTGAACTGTCAGATCTTTCAGAGCCAAACTCACTAAGGTCTGTGTGGAAGCTATAACCTACACTAGCCAAATGGCTACCTAAATAATAACAACCATTGATGGTCCCAACACCCAAGACTCAAGTCAGGGGACCAGAAATACTAACACCATTCTAATAATATGAAAATGGAACATAAGTATAATAAAACACACACACTTGCACATACACACCCCAAAGTCCCAAAGGGACAAAATGCTAACAGGACATAAGTAGTGCCCACACTAAGTTGCCGCACCCCACCAAGTGAGGTTCTGAGAGGGCAGGTTGGGGAGGTCTAGAATATAGCAAGACTCCATTAGAAGA
This sequence comes from Neoceratodus forsteri, assembly GCA_016271365.2. Taxonomy (NCBI): domain Eukaryota; kingdom Metazoa; phylum Chordata; order Ceratodontiformes; family Ceratodontidae; genus Neoceratodus; species Neoceratodus forsteri. Next base: position 1,540,601,742 of record CM057456.1, on the reverse strand, counting down.
AACAACATTACTAAGGTGAGTAATTTTTCTTCAAACAACATGAAGTCTTGCTATATTATAGACATTAGCAGAATACACAGCAGTACCTCCATGGAGGAGGGCAGAACCTACTTAGGGAATAGGCTCTGAAGAACAGCTGTGCCAAGCGAGCATCTCTCCTGGCCTGGACATCCAGGGAGTAATGCTTGGTAAAGTGTGTACCGTTTTTCCAAGTAGCAGCCTGGCAAATCTCTAACAAAGGGATATCTCTGGCAGCAGCTAGAGGCAGCTATACCCTGGTAGAATGAGCCCTCAAACTGGGGGCTCTGCCCACTTTCTGATAAAATTGGATACAAGAGACAATCCACCTGGCTATTGATCTCTTAGTGGCAGGTTTGCCTTTCCCAGCTTCACCATAGGTAAGGAAAAGTTGGAGGGATTCAACCTGTGACCTTTGGTACACTCTATATAATAACTAAGAGCTCTCTTAACATCCAGGCTGTGCAACCTTCTCTCACCCGAAGAGCAGTGATCAATGAAAAATACTGGAAGGGAGATAGATTGATTAAGATGGAAATCTGAAACCACCTTAGGCAAAAACTTCCTAGATGGAAATCTGAAACCACCTTAGGCAAAAACTTCCTATTAGTCCTAAGGACTACCTTATCCCTGTGGAAAGAAATAAAGTCAGTCTCCACTGACAAGGCTTGCAATTCACTTATGCGTCTGGCAGAAGTGATAGCCACTAGAAAAACAGTTTTCCAAGTTAGGTACTTAAGCTCTGCAGAAGACAGAGGTTCGAAGGTTGCATTAACTGGCAATGCAAACATTAAGGTCCCAAGCAGGGGCCGGTTCCTGAAAGGAGGATTAGTATGGGAGTAATCCCTTAAAAACTTGGAAAACCCAGGAAGAGAGGAAAGAGGGATGACTTTCCAGCTGACACAAAAGCAGACACAGCTGCCAAATGAACTCTCAGGGTAGCTGGCCTGAGACCCAAGGAATTAAGATGTACCATGTAATCTAACAAATGGGCAATTCAGCAGATTCTGGGGAAATATTTTCAGGACACCAAATGGAAAACCTTTTCCATTTAGAACTATAAGTAGCTCCTAGTGGAAGGCTTTCTGGAAGCCTTTAGGATCTCAAGAACACCCTGAGAGAGGTGTAAATCAGCAACTCCTAACTCCTCAAGAGCCAGGCCTTGAGGTTGAGGGATTTGAGGTCCGGATACCAAACCCTTCCCTGAGCACAAGTCGACAGATTGTGATTCCTGGGGAGGCACAGGGGAAGATGGACTGTCAGAGACAGAAGGAGTGGGTACCAGGGCTGTCTGGCCCAATCCGGGGCAATCAGAATCACAATGCAAGGCTAAGATCTGATTTTGACTAGTACTTTGAATAGGAGAGGAAAGGGGGGGAAGCATAGAGGAACTTCCCCTCTCAATCCAGAAGAAGGGCATCCAGGGGAACTGAGCCCAGCACTGGAGGCCTGCAACAGAACAGAGGAAGTTTGTGATTGTCTGGGGCTGCAAAAAGATCTATCTGAGGGATGCCCCACCTGGCAAAAACTATCCCCAGCACTTGAGGATCCAAGGACCATTCGTGATGGCCCTGGGAAATCCTGCTGAGGGCATCCGCTAGGACATTGTCCTTCCCTGGAAGATGAACTGCTATGAGGGAAGTGTTCAGGGAATAGGCCAGAGACCACAACTTCATTGCCTCGGTGCACAAGGCGAAGACCGAGTGCCCCTGCTTGTTGATGTACACATTGTTGTGGTGTTGTCTGTTCTGACCTGTATCACCTTGTCGTGGACAGATGCAGAAAAAGCTTGAAGAGCTAAAAGACAGCTCTGAGTTCCAGCAAATTGATGTGGAGCAGAGATTCCTGGGGACCAAACTCCTGAGTGGAAAGGTCACCATGTGGGCTCCCAACCCAGAAGGGAAGCATCTGTAGTGAGAGTCAAGTCGTGAGAAGGGGAATGAAGGGGACCCGCCGCTTGTTGGTCGAGAGACCTGCAGAGGAAGGAAGAGGCTAGAGCCACTAAATTCTTACCCTTTCTGGGGAAGAAAGGCTCTGGCTAGCTTTGTGTCCAATTCTGCCCCTATAAAGGTGAGTATCTGGACTGGTTCCAGAACCAGACTTTATTAGGTTTAGCAGAAAACCCAGGAGGTAAGAAGCTGCTGGGTGACCTGCAGGTGAGATTTTACCTGTTCTGGGACTGGCCTACAATGAGCCAGTCGTCTAGATAGGAAAAACAGCAATCCTCTGCCTCCTTAAGTGGCCACTGCCACTGCTAGACACTTTGTGAATACCCTTGAGCAGAGGTAAGGCTCAAGGCATTGCTCTGAACTGGTAATGACCTGAGGGCAGTTCGAATCTGAGGTACTTTCGATGGGATCTTCTGATTAGACATGGAAATAGGCATCCTTGAGGTCCAGGGAGGCTAGTCAGTCCCTGGCCTTAGGGAAGGTAAAATCATTGCCAGAGTTACCATTTTGAACTTTGGTTTCAGAAGATGCTTGTTCAGATATCTGAGATCTAAAATGGGCCGCCATTCTCCTGTCTTTTTTGGGGTAAGGAAGTATCTGGAATACAGACCCCTGCCCTGATGCAGGGGAGGAACCCTTTCTACTGCTCTGAGAGCTAACAGGGATGAGACCTCTGTTTCCAGAGCGAGGGTCTCTGAAGCACTTGCAGGTAGAAAAAGTCTGCTTCTCAACTTGGGAACTTTTTGAAGCTGAGAACCAGACCCTGGCTTACTACTTCCAGAACCCACTTGTCTGAGGTTAAAGAAGCCCAATTCTGACTGAAGTAAGCCAGCCTGCCCCCCACTGGTACAGGAGAATCGGCCCTGGGCACCCCATCAGGATGCCTGTTTCGCAGGAGCTTTAGGCTGGGGGGTGGGAGCAGGTCTGCCCACCCCTCGTCTGCCCCTGCCTCTGAAGAAGCCCCTCTGAGCATAGGCAGAGGAGGCCTGAGTCTGGTAGAAAGGCCTGTGAAAAGGCCTACCCCTACCCCTGGGGGCATGCCTTTGAGGAGTGGCTTGCCGCTCCTTAGCCTGGGCACTCTTGTAAGTAGTCCTATATTCATCCATCTTCTTCATGTAATTCTCTGTCTGCTCTCCAAACAGAGAATTTCCCACCACAGGAAAATCCATAGCCTTAGTCTGGGTATCCTGTGACAAACTAGTACACCTGAGCCAGGCCAACCTCATAAAAGCTACAGATGTGGCCATGACCCTAGAGGAAACATCATTAACATCACAGCAGCATGAAACTGAACCTTAGAGGCTTCAATGCCATCAGCAGCCACCTGTTCTAGTTCACTAGCCAGCTGGCCATGGGCCTGCTTGGCCAATTGCATAACAGTATCCCATCTAGATTTCTGATACCTAGCTACATAAGCCTTATAATTTGCTTTGCCTGAGTCCCAGAGAGGCTGCCATCATACTGTTTTTGCCATGGCATCAATCTTCCTGGAATCCTTGTCAGGAGGATGTGAAGCCAAGGGAATATTAGCTTTATCACAGGCAGCAGCCTGAACTACCCCAACATGACTGCATTGCTGAGAAAGGAATTCTGTATCAGGGCCTGACAATGTATACCTTCTGTCCATCTTTTTATCTACAGGAGGCACAGAATTAGGAGCTTTTAAAATTTTAATTGTTTGTTTCCTAAAAGACTTATGTAAAGGAATTGACAATCTCCTAGACTCTGGAATATCCATCATTTCTACAAAATCAGGCTCCTCTTGCTCATCCACAGCCTCTTCTAAAGGAAGCTGGAGGGTTTCAGCAACTTTTTTATAAAACATAAAATGAGATGGGGACTCAGACAGCATAGGGGGAGATTCTAAAGGTCTGTCTGGGGAGATGTCCGGTTCAATGGGCACACCCAGACCTTCCCAGCCACATTCATACTGTTCATAATCCTCCTCCTCCTCCTCTGGTTCATAAAATTCCTCAATATCATAATCCTGAACCACTGGGACCGGACGAACCGACCTTTTACCAGATAGTGGTGGTTCGGACGGACCCTGAGACAGTGACTGGACAATTTGTATGGCTTTTTGTTATCTCTGCAGCAGTTGGAGAAGAATTTTGGACTCAGACCTGCTGATTTTCTTGTTTTCTTTACTGGAATTGGTTCCTCAGAACCAGCTTTTCTTTTGCCCGAGGAAGTCTGGCCCTGGTCAGAGGGCACTCCCTCTGGTTCGGTTGGCACCGAACCGGGCTGGCCATCTGGGTCAGCGGACTTTTTGGCCTCTCGTTCCCTGAGCCTGCCCAATCTTTTTTCCAGGGTGGCTGCAGGGAAATTCTTACATACCTGGCAGTCTGACTGGAGGTGGTCAAACCCCAGACAATAAACACATGTGATGTGTGGGTCAGCCTTGGCAAAGACTTCCCCACAAACATCACAGTGTTGAAACCCAAAATGGGCCTTTTTCTCTTTTGGGTTTCTCCAGACATAATGCCAGCCTAACCAAAACTTGCCCTTTTAACGCAGTGCCAGGCAAGACACCTTTATTGGTTCCTAACCGTGTCACGGGTATTGGAAAAACGTAATAAACTGCTTTTTTTTAGAACCGATAAGAACCGAACCGTACTCTCAAATAGTAACTTTTAGTTTTAAATGAGTTTTAAACCCACTGATCGGTTCAAAACCGAACCGATAACTTTCAAGTTCCACAAAGACAAAACCTTCATTTACTTACGTTACCACAGATAGAGCTTGAACCGAACGGTTTTATGGGTTAAATAAAACTATTCTCGTTAAATCCAACTGAGAAAACACTTTAAACCGAGAAATGAACCGAGCAGAAGAAGAAATCTCCGGAGCGACTGTTCACTGAGGCGGAGTAAAGAATCTGACAGTTCAAGTTTGAAATGACACAGATAGAGCTGCTCTCGTGCCAAAATTCTATTTTGGAATGGTTTTAACCATTTCACTCCGGGGCAGTTCTAGAGCTGGAACAAACTGCTAATGTCTATAATATAGCAAGACTTCATGTTGTTTGAAGGCATGGCCAGTAGAAAAAATGTTTTCTAAATGACATATTGTAAATCAGCAGTAGCCAAGGGCTCCAAAGGAGGCTGCATGAGCTTGGCAATGCACAGGTTCAGATCCCATGGTGGGTCTGGATCCCTGATGGGGGGGGTTACGAGTAAAGCCCTTTAGATAAAATCTTGTAAATGGGCTGTGAAGCCACTGCTTTCTCCTTGCCAGCTGAAACATAGGCTGATACTGCTGCTGGATGCACCTTTAGGGTTGAAGGCCTAAGGCCAAGGGACTGAAAGTGAACTAGTTAATCCAGGATTGTGGGCACGTCTTTTTGCCATGGATTGAGCTGCCTAGGAGAACACTACAGGAAATACCTTTTCCACTTGGAAGCATAGGGTTTGTTGCTGGTTTCTTGGAAACTTTAAGCATCTCCAGAACCTTTTCAGAAAGGATTAAGCCAGAAAACCCTAGCTCTTCAAGAACCATCCCTTGAAACGCAGAGTTCTGGGATCTGGAAAAGTTATCGTGCCCTGAGACAAGGTCAGCAGATTGTATCTCAGGGAGGGCTGACGGGATGCTTGACGGAGATGGACAGGGGCAGCAAGTACCAATTCTGCCTGGCCCAATCTGGAGCTATTAGAATCATTGTTGCAGAATGCCCCCTCAGTTTCAACAACACTCTCAGTAAGAGTGGAAAAGGAAGGAAGGCATAGATAACCCTCCCTGCCAAATCCAGAATTAGGGAACCCTACAGGACTCAGCCCACTGAAGGAGGCCTGCAACAGAACACGGAAAGCTAGTGGTTTCCCCATGATGCAAACAGGTCTATTTCTGGTGTACCCCATCTTCGGAATACTGCAGCCAGCACCTCCTTGTTCAGCATCCATTTGTGATGTCCCGGGCTGATTCTGCTCAAGAAGTCTGCCAACACATTGTCTCCCTGGCAGGTGAACTGCTGACAGCTGCACCCCTAGGGAACTGTCCAGATTCCAAACCTTCATTGCTTCTGTGCATTGCTTTGAATATCTGGTTCCTCCCTGCTTGTCTATGTAATACATGGTGGTTGTGTTGTCTGTTCTGACCTGGACTGACTGACCTCTGACGTGGGAGGAGAAAACCTGTACAGCCAGATACATTGCTCTGAGCTCTAGAAGGTTTATGTGCTCCTGGGACTCCTATGAAGTCCACACTCTGCTTACAGTTAAGTCATCCAACTGGGCACCCCATCCCAGGAGGGAGGCACCTGTAGTTAGCACTACTGTGTGCTTGCTTGAGGAAGGGAGTACCTTCTCTGAAGTTGCTTACTTCTTCCACCAGTCCAGTGCCCTTAAGAGGGACTTCGACATAGGCACCAGCTTTGACAGAGGGTCTCACCTTTAGGACCAATGGGACCTTAGGTGGTACTAGATGTCTCTCATTTGGAACCTGGCCCCTTTCACAGCTGCTGTGAATGAGGCCATGTGGCCTAACAGCTGGAGGAAGTCTCTTGCAGTCCTGGGTTGGTCTAACCTCAAAGACTTTGCTAGCTTTACCAGGTTTTGTACTCTCTCCTGAGGGAGGAACGCCCTCCTTTGGAGGGTATCCAATTCTGCACCTATAAAGTCTAGTACCTGCACTGGTTCTGTCTGGGGCTTTTGAGCATTTATTATGAAGCCCAGTTCCTCCAGGGTATGCTGAGTGAGAAGGAGGGAGGAACTGACTTCCTGGTGGGATTTCCCTGCAACTAACCAGTGATCCAGATAAGGGAAGACCACCACCACCACCACCTGCCTTCTCAGATGTGCTGCCACCACAGCCAAGCACCTTGTGAACACGCTGGGAACTGAAGATAGTCTGCAGGTAGGGCTACGAACTGATAGTGGCCATTCCCTACCCTGAATCTTAGATATTTTCTGGACAGGGCCTGAATGGAATATGAAAATAGGCAACTTTAAGGTCCGGAGATCCCAGCCAGTCCCATTGTTGTAGGGATGGGATTACTGATCCCAGTGTCACCATCTTGAACTTTTCCTTTTTCAGGTATCTCAGATCTAAAATGGGTCGCCAGTCCCCATTTTTCTTGTGGGTCAGGAAGTACCTTGAGTAAAGACCCTTTCCCCACTGTGAGGGAGGGACTTTTTCTGTGCATTCACTTGTAGTAACTTTCTTACTTTCAACTCCAGCAGTATTTTCTCTGTTGGGGTGGGAGGTGTGAAGTTGACCCGTCTGTGGTAATGTTTTTGCACTCCTGAGAATAGTGAGTCAGTCTTCCCTCCACTGGCAGTGGTTGGGCAACCTGGGCCTACTTATCAGGGGTTCTGCTTAGCCTGGCCCTTGGGTGCTAGAGCAGTGTCAACACGTTTAGGACCCATTCCACCGCTACCCCTGAAAAAAACCTTTTCTAGGAGTAATTATAGTAAAGGAAACCATGGGGAAAGTATCCCCTACCTCTGACTCCCTTTCCATAAGGCCAGCTGGAAGTGGAGGCCTCCTCCTCAGTATTGCTCTTGTAGGTGGCATTGTACTCCACCTTTTTCATACATGTCTCTGTCTTGTCATCAAACAGGGAATTGCCTTCACAAGAGAAGTCCATTGCCTTTGCCAGAGTGTCCTGGGAGAGGTTAGTAGTTCTGAGCCATGCACACCTCCTCAGGGACACAGAATGAGCCATAACTGTCGAGGAAATGTCATTAGTGTCCACTGCCATGTGAAACTCGTACTTGGTGGCACCTACTGCAGTTTTTGCAGTGTCTGCTAGATCCTGTGCCAAATCACCAGTTGCTTTATTGCTTACAGCCAAAATAGAAATCCAAAGAGTCTCTTGGTACTGAGCTGTGTAGGCCATGTAAGCTGCTTGTCTAAACAGTAGGGAAGCCGAAGTACAAACTTTCTTTCTCACGCTATCTAGTCTCCTAGAACCCTTGTCTGGAGGCTGGGATGAGAGGGGAACTTTAGCCTCAGGGATTCAGTTAACTTTATTTTGGAAGTAACTGACTTCTAAAAATATGGCAAAACTTCCAAAATAAAGGGAGAGGAAGTCATTGACTCCCAAACATAAAAAAAAAAAAAAAAATTAGATGACTTCCTAAATTGCAGGCATGGAAGTCAGAAATTATGGATTTTTCTGAAAGAAATTGTATTTTACCACTAATGTTTATATTAACATCCATAAATTGGTCCTTCCTAGAATACAGATTTCAAAATGTGAGATGAGGGCAGTAGTAAGACTTCTATAATACAGGAATGACTTCCAGATTTTGACTCATGGAAATTTTAGACTTCCACTAAAAATAAACTAACTAAACCCGTTTAGCCTTATCACAGGCTACTGCCTGGACCATTCTCTCATGGTCAAGATGAGAATATAGGTATTTAGCACCCTGTTTGTCCAACTGGTATTTCTATTTTTTTTATCAATACCAGAGGTAGATGCGGGAGTTGCCAGGAGCTTTTTTGAGGGATTTATGAATAAGTAACCTCTTGGTAGGGGTTAAACATGTCATACCTGAAAATTCCACCTCCTCCTCAGCAGTTGTCTGGGTAGTAAGGTTCAGGGTATTGACCATTTGTCTCACAAAGAAATAATGTGAGGAAAAGTCATCCAGAGCACTAGGAGGGGAACCAGATTCCTGCTATGGGTAACTGTCAGGCTCTATAGGTTCTCCATCCTCCTCCTCCTCCTCTTCTTCATAGAAGAACTCAGCCCTTTCCTCCTCAGGTACCGGGGTAGATACTGGAACTGGGGGAGGGGCAGGCATGCCCATGAGAGATCCCATAGCCTGGAAAAAACAGCCATAACCTAGTCATGTCCTCTACTGAGGACATTTTGTTCTTGTTAACTGATGTCTCCTTTCTTTCTTCAGGAGGAAGGGCAGTGACATGTTTTTTTTTTTTTCTTTGCAGGCACCACCTCCGGTGCCTGCTTAGAAGTTCTTTATTGTTTACTTGTCTCAGGGTTCCCCCGTTCAGACACCCTGGTTTCTGATGCATATGTAGCAGACTTGTCCTTCTGCTTGCTTTGAGGGGCTGGACCCTCATCTGAGCCTTTTGGCGACATGGAGGCAGACAGTGAAGCCACAAGGTCATCTAATCTTTTTTAGCCCTTTTCTTAATGGTTTGGGGGCCAAACTTAAAGCAAAGTTCACAATTTGAAAAATCATGATCTGGACCCAGGCACCTCAAACACAACTCATGGTAGTCTGCCTTAGCTAGGAGTTTAAAGCAAGTTGTACAATTTTTAAAGTCTGAAGGGTCCTGTTCTCTTGTTGGGCCTGTCATTCATACCAGTCTAGACAACCCAAAAATGTCTTGGTTCCCAAAAGTGAAAAATATTAGTTTTCAGTTCCCTATTAAAAGACAGCTACTAAATTCTTTCCAATTCCAACAGAAAAAAGTAAACTGCATCTTGGTTCCCACAGGAGAAGGAACTGAAACATACATTTCTTTTACATCCCGCTTACTTTTCCACCCGTTTACTGTTACGGGTTTGTTCCATTGAGTTCACTGCGTTCATCTTTTCTTTTTCCACACACGTTTTTGTGTGTGTGCCCTTCTTACCTTTACAGAAGTGTAACGGCACAGCAACAGCACATGCATTTCAATTGGCTTTGTAGCGTAATGACAGTCACGGCATGAATACATGCCAAGTGAAAACGCAACAGAAGCTGGTGAACCTAGGAAAACCAGGAACGTGTTTTAAGGAAGCACTCACTTTGGTTGAGGCACGGAGTGCATGTACATGGCAAGACGGGTAATGTTACAATGTGTCTATACCAGTCATTCCGATACAGACCACTGTGTGTAAAAGGCCCTGTACAGTAACAATAACCACAATGTAGTAAAGTAAGAAATAAAACGAAACGTTATTGTAATTTTTTAGTCAGAATAAAGCAGTTTCCTAAAGTGGGAAACTGTGGCGCAAAGGCCTTTCTCTGGTTCCAAGAATAGCACAAAACAAATACGCAAATAATATAAACTAACTAATGCAGAGAATTGGTGCTAAATAAAAGTTAGAAACTTATGGCATTTAAAAACAATAAACCGTAAACGACACTGAAGACTTGAGAGATGTCTTCAGGATAACCTTTTCCTTAAGCAGAGAAATAAATCTGAAGTTAGCGGGGAGAGGGAAGCATGACCACACAGCAGAGGTTTGAATTTCATTCTAGAATTCCATAATTAGCATAACATTCTCATCTTACTTCGAGAGGGCTCTTGCAGTAGGTAATTACATATAGGACTGAAGCTGGCAGGCGTCAGGACCCCACGGAAAATTTTCTAGCTGGCAGTCTCTGGCGAGGACCACCCCCACATCAGGTGACTGGTGTCAGGAGACATCGGTATAAAGGGGCGGTCCCTCATGCCCGCCTTCCAGTTCTTTCCCACTGTTTGCTTTCGACAGCGCCTCGCGGTTAAGTTCCACTGCTCGTCAGTCTATTGTCGCCGATAGTTATACCGTCATTTTTTTTGTCGTTCCCTACCATGTCCGAGCACAGGAACAAGTGCGGCTCGTGCGGTGCCCAACTCCCGCACAAGGACGACCATTCTCGGTGCCTCATCTGCCTAGGCCCTGACCACCCCATGGATTCCTGTCAGCACTGCCTGAAGTTCAACGCAGCCACCCGCAAAAGAAGGCAGCAGTCCCTGGAGGCTCACATACTTAAGAAGATGTTCTCCATAGAAAAAGAGCTGAAAAAGCTCCGACAGGCTTCCACCTCTCCCGAAGGCCTTAAGAAGAAGAAGAAAGAGAAGCACCGGGACCAGGACTCCTCATCCGCGGCTGTGACAACTTTGGCTGGAGTCGCCGTCCTTCAGGTAACGTCCTCTCCGGGGGACCGTTCCTCGACGGCTGTCATGGTGATGTCCGAGACGGCGTCACTCCCCCCGGCTGGTTCGCGCTCTGGCCAGTCGGTTGCCTCCAGGTCAAGGGAGGCATCTGCTCCCAATAAGGCCGCCCTGCACAACTTCTGGTTGAAACCTCTGGTAAGTCAGGCGTCGGCTCCTCCGGCGTCCGCCTGGAAGCCGACTGCTAAGTCGCTCGACCCTTCGGGGCAGTGCACAGTTGTCAAGCCGCCCATCAAGGTCGCCTCCCCTGTGCGGCCTTCTTTGGGCCCTGGGTCCGATCAGTCAGACGTCGGCTCCTCCGACGCCCGCTTGGATCCTGCAGGTAAGACGCCCGCCGGCCCATCCGGCAGTCACTTGGCGAAGGAGCCTACGCCTGATCCTCTGATCTCATCTGGCGCCGCCGGCTCCACACAGCCTTCGCCACTGCTGTCCGAGGCCCCTGCGTCTCCCCAGCTGGACCCGGAGGATCCCTCCGGCCCTCCCCCAGATGCTGCTGGGGACTCTTTGGTGCCTCTGTCAGGCCTTCCTCCTGTAGGTCCAGATGGCCTGATGTTGGACCCTCGGATGCTGGCCCCGTCACCGGCTGATGTCCCCTTGCCGGACGTCACCCCGACGCCGGACCCGATGCCCACATTCCCCCTGTTCCGGGCCCGCCTGTGGGGCCTCCTCCAGGACCTTCTACTCCGGTAGAGCCCCTGGTGCCAGATCTTACACCGATTTATCCGACGCCGTCTTATCTGGCTCTGCAGTATCCAGCACCGCAGTACCCGATGCCTCAGTACGCGACGCTTGGATTCCCGCTGTTGGGCTATGGATACTCGCCCTATGGATACCCCCAGTATCCATATCCCCCTCCTCCCCCACCCCCTCAGCCGCCGGTGGATCTGAGGGAGACTCTGGCTTCTTGGTGGGCTGAGGCCAAGGCTCAACTCACCAGGGAGGTGAAGCACCGCCTCCCGATGATGGACCCGGTCTTAGATCCCCGTCGCCGGGGGTGAGAGACCCCTCCTCCCCCCAACCCCAGAAACATTGCTACGGGGTCTAAGGCAGGGGGTGGCACCTTGCCCCCTAGGAGCCATGTTCCTCCCCTGAGTGGGGAGGGGTCTTCATCTCCTTCTTCGTTGGACTCATCAGATGACTCCGATAGCTCCGATCTGGACGAGCCTCGCACTCCTGACAAGCCCAGGCCCAGGACTCGTCCGAAGTCCCCTCCGGAGGATCCCTCATTTACGGAGTTGCTGAGAAAAATCCAGGCTCTTCATCAGTGGAAATCGCTGGAGCCGGATCCACAGAGGCAGAAGCTAGCTGCCCATTTGGATCTGCCCGAGGTCACTTCCACATTAGTTCCACCCTGGATCGAGCCTCACGCCGACCTCATCTCCACTATCTGGAAACAACTGTCGGCTTTAGCCCCCCTTCCTTGGAAGGCGGATAGGCTGTATCAGGCTCCTGAGGGGATTGACTTTCTTTCGGCACACCCCAAGGCTGATTCAGTCGTGATCAGTGCCGCAAATGGCCGTTCGGCTAACCCGAAACACCTCAGCTCGTCCCCGCCCGAAAAGGAATCCCGTCTACTGGACCAGTACGGCAAGAAGGTCTTTTCTTCTTCCACTCTGGGTATCAGAGCCTTGAACTATGTGGCTCACATGAGGGATTACCAGAAAGCTATCCTTAGCGAGATGGAAGCTAAGTTGGACACCCTTCCTCAGTCCAGGACTAAACAGGAAGTGGCAGACCTAGTCCGCTCCGCATGTTCGGCCAATAGGCACATGCTGCGTGCTACTTACGATGCGGTGGATGCTTCTGGACAAAGTTCAGCGTTCACCGTGCGTCTGCAATGACATGCCTGGCTTCGGGTGTCAGGTTTGGCCTTGGAAGTACAATCTGCCATTCAGGATGCCCCCTTCCAAGGTTTGGTGTTGTTCGGTTGTGATGTCAAGGACATCATTAGCGGGCTGAGAGAGAAGGGCACTTCTCTCAAGGAGGTCAACTCCATGTACACAGCCCCTCAAGCGCAGCGTCATTCCTTTCGCCGTCACGCACGGCCTAAGGCAAAACCACAAGGAAAGTGGGCCAACAAACGCTGGGACCCTCCGGCTGCGAGACCCCCCCACCCAAATGGGCTGCGGGAACTCCAGCCGTGGCGCTGCCCCACACCTCCTGACTCCCTCCCTCTCCCACAGCCTCTGGTCCACCCAGAGGAAGCGGTAGGCGGGAGATTCTCCCTTCATCTGCCAGGTTGGGAGAGGATCACTACTGACGCTTGGGTCCTCCAGCTTATAGCAGAGGGCCACACCACAGAGTTTCTTCAGAAACCTCCCAGAACCCCCCCCCCCAGGTCTTCTTACTCCCTGAACATTTTCTCAAGGTTCAGGAAGAAATCTCCTCTCTTCTGTTAAAGGAGGCAATAGAACCTGTCCCTCCCTCTCTTCGGGGGATGGGTTTCCACTCCCATTTCTTCCTGGTCCCCAAGAAGACAGGAGACGTGAGGCCCATTCTGGACCTCAGCTCTCTAAATCTGTTCGTGGAGTACAAAAGGTTCAGGATGCTCTCCCTACAGAGTGTCCTGCCCGTCCTTCAGCCGGGACTGTGGCTGTGCACGTTGGACATGCAGGATACGTACCTGCATATCCTTATCCGCCCTTCCCACCGCAAATAACTCCAGTTTGCTTTCCAGGTGCACCACTACCAGTTCAGGGCCCCTCCCATTTGGTCTTTCCTCTGCCCCCCCCCCACGTATTCACCAAATGTCTGTCGGTGGTGGCGGCCCACCTGCGTACCCAGGGAGTGCAGGTTTTCCTGTACCTGGACGATTGGCTTCTGGCGGCCCCATCCAGGGAGGAGCTCCTGCGTTCCCTTTGCCTTACCAGGCAGGTCTTTACCAGCCTGGGTATTACCATCAACCAGGCCAAATCCCATTTGATCCCATCTCAACGCCTCCAGTTCATCAGGGCAATTCTGGACACGACCACCGGTATGGCCTTTCTACCCCCAGACAGGGTGGCCACACTCCAGGCTCAGGCAAGCTTCTTGTCCTCTCACAGGCGGATCCCCGCCAGGTCGGTCCTTCACGCGCTCGGCTCCAACATGAGAATCTCTCAGTGGACTCTTCGGTCTCAGTGGGATCAATTGGTCGATGACGTGGACCAAGAGGTGCTAGACTCGACCCCAATGATTCGGGATTTGCACTGGTGGTAGGTTCAGGAGAACCTTTGTTGGGGAGTTCCCTTCTGCCTTCTTCCCCCCTCCCAAACACTGACAACTGATGCCTCGGGCGAAGGTTGGGGAGCTCATTTAGGATCTCATCGCACCCAGGGCTCATGGTCCATTCTCGAGTGGATGCTTCATATTAACATACTTGAGCTCAGAGCGGTGCTGTATGCTCTTCAAGCGTTACACCCTTTCTGCTTCCCGGTCACCTGGCGGTCCAGACCGACAATATGAGTGTAGTCTGGTACCTCAACAAGCGGGGGAACTCGTCCCTACCCTCTTTGTCCGGAAGCGATGCGGGTCTAGGAATGGGCGACCCTTCACAACCTTCATCTCACGGTGATCCATGTCCCGGGGGTAGAGAATTCATCAGCAGATCACTTGAGCCGATCCTCGGCACAACCTCACAAGTGAGAATTGGACCAGGAAATAGCAGACAGCATCTTCCTACGTTGGGGAACCCTTCAGGTCGACCTGTTTGCGTCCCCACTAAATGCAAAACTGCCAACCTTTTGCTCGCTCGCTCCAGGGCACGGGTGGCTCTGGAGAGATGCTCTGTCTCTCGATTGGAAGGGCAGATTCATTTTTGCTTTCCCCTAATTCCGTTGATTCCGAGGATCCTGCACAAGCTCAGCTCGGAAGGGGCCTGTATGATTCTCATCGCTCCCTTCTGGCCCAGGCAAGTTTGGTTCTCTCTCTTCTGCAACAGTACTCAGAGGAACCTCCGATTCCTCTTCCTTTTTTGAGGCTTCTGTTGACCCAGGATCGGGATCCCTGGTCTATCCGGGCCTTAGGTCCCTTCAGCTGCATGCTTGGCTCCTACAGATGTAGCATAAGCCCGTTTTGGGGTTTCCCCTCAAGTGGCAGAGATCTTGGTGAAGGCCAGGAAGCGTCCACTCGCTCCACCTATGCCATGAAATGGAAACGGTTTTCCATTTGGGCTTCGTCCAAAGACTTGGAGCCTTTCTCCTGCCCCGTCGGGCGGCTACTGGACTACATGCAGTATCTCTTCGACCTGGGTCTCAGCCATTCCTCTTTGAAGGTTCACTTGGCGGCTCTGGACGCTTATCATGTTCCCTTTGGGGACAGAACTTTCGCTCAGCTGGAGGTCACGAAGACCTAAGAGGGGTTCTTCATTTGAGACCCCCCCCCATTCGGATTCCTGCCCCTCCTTGGGATTTGAATTTCATTCTTGAGAAGCTTTCGCTGCCTCCCTTTGAGCCGACAGCCTCAACAGAACTTAAGTTCCTTTTGTGGAAGGTTCTCTTCCTAGTGGCCATTACTTCCGCTCGAAGAATTTCCGAGCTTCAGGCCTTGATGTGCAAAATTCCGTATCTGATTTTCCATAAGGAACATGTAGCTCTGCACACCAATCCTAAGTTTCTTCCTAAGGTGGTAGCGGAATCTACGTTAAACCAGCCCATTGAACTGCCTGCCTTTTTCATGCAGCACTCCAATCACGAGGAGTATCTTTTACATACCCTGGACGTTCACCGGATTCTGAGATACTACACCAACCGGACGAAGGATCTCAGAAAGACTGACCAACTATTTGTTTCTTTTTGCCAGCAAAAGAGAAGGCAACACTGTTTCCAAACAATGTTTGTCCAAATGGTTGGCTCACTGTATCACTTTCTGCTATGACAAGTATCACAAGACCTTGCCAGGCCAGATCAGGGGTCACTCCAACAGGGGTGTCATGGCCTCTGCTGCCTGTTTCAAGAATGTGTCAGCGGCTGATATTTGCGCCACCGCAACTTGCATTTCTGTCCATACCTTTACGAAACACTACAGTTTGGACATTGCCTCTCGCCGGAGAGCCGGCTTCGGGTTGGCCGTTCTGCAAGGACTTCTTTCTTAAGTCTTTCTCAGCCAGAGGACCCCCTATGGGTAGTTTCCTCCTCCCCGTGTGCTTCTCTTTGTTCCAGACTGCTTGGGACTCAGTCCTATATGTAATTACCTACTGCAAGAGCCCTCTCGAAGTAAGATAGTACAGTTACGTAAGAACTTACCGTAACAGTAGATCTTTGAGAGAGGCTCTTGCAGTAGGTAATACCTTCCCACCCTCCATCCCCCTAAGCCTTTTCAGCTCCTTTTCCAGTAAGGGAAATATCCGCTTCTCTCTCGTCTCGCCTTTTTGGCCTTTAGCGGAAAGAACAGGAAGGTGGGGATGAGGACCGCCGCTTTATACCGACGTCGTCTGACGCCGGTCACCTGATGTGGGGGCGGTCCCTTGCAAGAGAAAGCTAGCTAGAAATTTTTCCATGGGGTCTTGACACCTGCCGGCTTCAGTCCTATATGTAATTACTTACTGCAAGAACCTCTCTCGAAGATCTACTGTTACGGTAAGTTCTTATGTAACTGTACTTTCTCCAGGGCAGCTCAACCAAGGGTACTGATTGCAGGTGTTAAGCACAGTGAGGGATTTCTGGGGTTTGAATGGTAAGCAACAGCACTTTTTACTAAAGGTATTGAAGTTACACTGACCCACATGACCTCCCCTGGCTACTAGCCCAGTAGACAAACAAACACTGAATTTCCAGGCTATAAAGGATTGCAGCCAGCTGACAGCAGGACATCGAAAAACCAAAAGACAGAAAGGTAATGCAACCCCACACCACTGACCAGGCGGTATGGTAGAGATTCAGAAAGAATTGGTGCTCTAAATTAATTCTGCCAGCCAGGTTACTTTATTTCAGACAGCAGGATTCAATGGCCTGATGACCCCTGATGCATTGCCTCGCTCTGACGTTTCATCAGGGCTACCTGCTGACATGGCCTCACATTTCCTTCAGTCCCTGTAAAAAGATCTGAGGCAAGGGTATGAAGTGTAAGGGCAGGAGAGAGCAAGGAAGAGCTGACTCTCTAGCCAGTGAGCTTTCTGGGAACTTTACTCATGCTCAGATACTGCGTAAATGTGACAGAAGGGATACCAGTAATAAAACGATAGTTACAGATGAGTAACTTTGCATAACACCTTACAGACATCACAATTTTCATTCTCAAAATCATGGTGAGAACCTTGACACTTACAACAGGATGCATGGCTTTCTGCCTTATGCATACACCGTCTATGAGAATGGCACTTTTTAATTCATACTCGAGACATGAGAACCTGAAAATAGCAGTTACACAAGAACTTACCGTAACAGTAGCTCTTCGAGAGAGGTTCCTGCCGTAGGTCTTCACAGATAGGACTGCGCCCCCTGGCATCAGGACCGCACGCAAACTTGTAGCTAGCAATCATCGGCGGGGACCGTCCCCAGCATCAGGTGACGGATGTCAGTGTGACTATAAAAGGGGCGGTCCCCCACCCACCCTCCAGTTCTTCCACCAGAGACCTCTAGAGAGGAAGCAGAAAAACAGGAGAGAAAGACTCCTAGTACCCTGTGCCCTGGATGAGACAGAGTCCTGGGAAGGGAATAAAGAGGAAAAAACACAAGAGCTGGGGGAAAGGTGGGTGGGAAATCTACACCTACAGCAGGAACCTCTCTCGAAGATCTACTGTTACGGTAAGTTCTTATGTAACTGCTATATCTTACTTCGAGAGGGTTCCTGCAGTAGGTCTTCACAGATAGGACTAAATGCCAAGCAGTCTAACGAAAAAGGAGTCAGAGACAAGGTTCCGGGAGGAGGAAAATGCATGCCAACTGAATGTCTATTCAAGACAAGAGGCCTTGCAGGACTGCAAGGCCAAAACCAGCCCTACATCTAGAGGCAACATCCAGACTGTAATGCTCAGTGAAGGTGTGGATGGAGGACCAAGTGGCCACTGTACAGATGTCCACAGTGGACACGTCCCTGAAAAAGGCAGTAGAAGTGGCCACACTCCTAGTGGAGTGGCTCTTAACCGTACCCGGAAGGGGCTTCTCATACTTCTGGTAAATATAGTGGATACAATTTGCCAGCCACTTAGACAAAGTCTGTTTCATGATAGCCTTACCCTGGCACTTAGGGGCAAAGGCTACAAAGAGCTGGCTCGATTTACAAACCTCCTTAGTCCTTCAGGTATAATACCTCAAAATCCTGTGCACATCAAGGGTGTGCAGAAGACACCCCCCTGTTGGTATGCTCTGGGAAAAAACCCTGGCAGTTTAACATTCTGGTTAAGGGTCAATTTTGGAAGAAAGGATGGATTAGTCCACACAGCCTCCTGGTCTCTGTGGAAAATTAAATAAGGCTCTCTACAAACTAGAGCCTGAAGCTCTGAAACTCTTCGAGCTGAAGTGACAGCAACTAAAAAGAGCGTTTTCTACACTAAACGCATATCACTGCTTACTGCTGGTTCAAAAGGGAGCAAAGTAAGCTCTTCTAACATAAAGTTAAGATCCCGGGGGTAACAGGATTCCGGACCGGAGGTTTGATGTGAAGGATCCCCTTCAAGAAAGTTCTGGAGACCTCTAGCTGTGCTACGGTTTTGCCCTCCACGGGCAGGTGGTAGGCCGACACCGCAGAGAAATGGATCTTCAGGGAGGAATAACTGAGGCCCAACTCTGACAGATGCAAGAGGTACTCTAAAACCTGGGAGGCCGAGCAGGAAAAGGAATCTAGGCCTTTGGCAGCAGCCCAGATGGAAAATCTCTTCCACTTCATAGTATAAGTGGATCTGGTGGAGGGTTTCCTGGCCTCCACTAAGACCCGAGTGACTCCAGAAGAGATGCCATAGCGAGAAATCGCTAAGTCCACAGGTGCCATGCATGAATATGAAGAGACTTGAGGCTCGGATGTACTAGGGTGCCCTGCTCCTGGGACAGAAGGTCGTGAGAGAGAGGAAGAGGTACTGGGGTTTCAGTGCCAACTGCTGTATCAACGGGATCCAAATCTGCCGAGGTATGAACCTTCAGCAGAACCCTCTGAAGAATAGGAAAGGGAGGGAAAGTATATAGAAATCTCCCTGTCCAGGAAAGAGAGTGTGTCTTGCCAAAAAAGCACCACACCCGGGAACGAGCGAGCAAAAGCTGGGTAGTTTTGCGTTGGATGGGGAGGCAAAGAGATCTAAGTCTGGTCGACCCCATTGAAGAAACAGATCTACTACTGCCTGCTTTAGTTCCCACTCGTGAGCCCTGGCGACTGATCGGCTGAGACTGTCCACCAGAATGCTGTGAACATCTGGCATGTGGACTGCTGTCAAGGAAAGGCCATGCTGTACCACCCAGCACCACACCCACATCGCCTCCCTGTATAGCGGGTATGACCGGGTACCTCCCTGTTTGTTTAAGTACCAGACAGTGGCCATATTGTCTGTCTGGATAAGAAGTGTTCCTGGAGAGCATAGAGCACAGCTCTCATCTCCAGAATGTTGATGTGAAAGTTCTCCTCCATGGGAGACCAACAGCCTTGGGTTCGATGGTTTCCCAGATGCGCTACTCATCCCAAGTTCGAGGCATCCGAAGTGAGAATAATGGAGGGAGAATGAGGATGGAAAGGGAACCCCACTGAAAGGTTGGCTGGGTCCTGCAACCAAAGGAGATCCTTTTGCAGGCTGCTGGAGACTAGGACTCTCTGGTCCAGGATGTCCAGGCGCTGGTCCCACTGGACTCGAAGAGACCATTGGGTAACCCTCATGTGTAATGTGGCCAGAGGGACTGTGGGTATGGTAGCCGCCATCAATCTCAGCAGCCGCAGGACCGAACACACTGTGGTCCACCGGGATGAAGTCACAAGCGCTGCTTGAGAGATTAAGGTCTCTGCTCGGTCAGTCGGAAGAAAAGCCTTGCTCTGGACTGTATCCAGAACCACCCCAATAAACTGGAGGTGCTGGGAGGGTATCAGCTGGGACTTGGGGAAGTTGACAGAAATGCCAATGCTGGAGAAAAGGTCCAGAGTGAAGGAAAGGGATTCCGGTCGTCCAGATACGGGAACACATAAATGCCCCTGCGGCGTAGGAATGCCGCAACCGCCGCTAGGCACTTGGTGAATACCCGAGGAGAGGCCGAATGGGAGGGCTCTGAACTGGAAATGCTCCTTCAGAAAAGAGAACCTTAGGAAGCGGTGGTGGGTCAGTAGAATGGGGATATGAAGGTAAGCATGCTGCATATCCAGACAGCACAGCCAAGTGTTGGGCAGGAGAAGGGGAAACAGTCCCTGGAGGGTCAGCATACAAAACCTCTTGCACTCTACAAAGAGATTGAGCATGCTGAGATCTAGGATAGGCCTTAGATCCCCAGTCTTTTCTGGAACCAGGAAGAAGTGGGAGTAAAATCCCCTTCCTGTATGTTCTGGAGGAGCTCACTGTATGGCTGCTTTTTGCAATACAGTTTGAATCTCTTGGAAGACCAGATGCTGTTGGCCTGACAGGTTGTATGACCTTCCTGGAGGGTTGGCGAGAGGTCTCTTCAGGAACTCTATCGAGTGACCGCTTTCCATGAGTTGAAGAATCCATGCATCTGCAATGATGGCCTTCCACCTGTCCAGGTGGAGTCCGAATCTTCCCTCCACGGTTCCTCCGTGGGAATAGGAGGGAGCGGAAGGGGGGTAGGGAGTCAGGACATGGAGGGGAGGGGCGCTTTTCCCCCAGAGGCAGTTTTGGGAAACTTGGCCTGGGGGTTTGGGCACTGGAACCCGGGGAGCGATGTTTACTCCGTCATCTGCCCTGGTTCTGCTTGTTCCAATTTCCGCTGGTGGTGAAATGGCTACTGCCATTGTTTTTGGCTTAAACGGTACATGGAACGGACATCCTTCAAGGATTTGCCACACTCCTGCAGCTCAGTAATAATATCTTTGGTACTGCCGACGAACAGAACTGGACCCCTGAATGGAGCATTCAGAAGAGAACTCTGCACATCTGGAGCCAACCCTGCCAGGTGAAGCCAAGATAAGCATTTAAGGCAGATGCCAGTAGCTGCACAACGTGCCACAGAATCATAGGTGGCATGGAGGGCATGGCGGCAGGATGACTTGTTCATTCTAACCTTATCCAGGAGTTTATTCCTGAGGTGCTCATCAGGAATCTCCTGTAGATCTTTTTCCAGATCTGATAAGGAAGATTTTTGGAAAGCCACCATATGGGCTACGTAATTTAATGAGCGAATAACACAAGTGGAATAGGTGAAGATCTTACGACCGTATTGGTCCCTTTGCTTCAACTCCTTATCTGGGGGGGAGGCACTAAGATGTCTGGGTTGGGCCAATCTATCATGGGCAGCCATGATCACAATAGAATCGGCCTTGGGATGGGCAGTTAGGTAGAAGACCCCTTCCAGGGGGTGGTAGGTCCTATCAGCCTTTTTGGAAACAACCGGCATGGATGACGGTTGCTGCCAAATGGTGGACGTGGGGTCTTCATGCTGCCCCATCCAAGGAGGGATGGGGATGGGGTCCACATTGACCAGGTCCAGGTGCTCTGCCAACCTCCTGTGTTTGGGGTCTAATTCTCAGGAGGCCCATCCCCAGGATTTCTGGATTGTGTTGAAGAGCTCTGTGAAGGAAGGGCCCTTTGGAGGGGATTTTGGAGATTTTTTTGGCTGAGGCTCAGTGGGATAGTGAAGCTCTGACTGGTCCCCTACGTCAGAATCCTCGTCTGATTTGGATGATTCCGGCCTACTGGGCAAAGATACCTCTGGTACCGGGACTAGGAGTCTATGTTCAGTGATGCCAGAAGGCTGAACCCCCAAATCCTTGTCCGAGAAATGGCTTGAAGGTGCTGGGCTACCTGGTAACATCCTGTGAGGTGGGGTAGCCCTGACCACTATCTGAGGTTGGCCCAGCTCTCTGGAGTAGCTGGGACTTAGCGTCCTGCCACCATGCAGGAATGGCCTCCTGTTCCGGCTGCAGTGGTGGAGGTGGTGGTGGAGGATAGCCCGGGTACCCTGCAGGAAAGGAAGGGTAGCTAGGCGCCTAGTACCAGTAAGGGTACTGGTAACCCTGGTAGTGAATAACCTGGCCCGGCATCGGGTAACCCAGCGTCAGAGGGGGGCAACCTAGCGACGGACCCCCCCCCCGGGATCGGATACTTGGATATTGTGGTGTATATCCCGGACAGTACCCAGTCGGGCCCGACGGTGGAATGTAGAGCCCTGCTGGAGGTGGCGCCAAAGGGCCGCTAGGTGGTGGATCCGATGGCAGTGTAGGAGGGTGGATCCCCGTAGGTCCTGAAGGAGTAGGGTCCATACCTCCACCAAAAGTCTCCAAGCGAAGGATCTGGCATCAGATGAGGAACCGTCGACAGAAGAGAACCCGGCGAAGGGGGGGGTTCAGGAAGAGTCCCTGTCGACAGGTCCTGCGGGGTATCCGACAGAAGATGGTCCTGGTGATCAGGCCCAAAAAGGTCGGATAAGGACAGCGAATCCCTTGAGGGAGAACCCTGGTGGGATGAGGAGGGACCTGCGAGCTCTCTCTGCCCGGCATCAGGGTCCACAAGGGAGTCTGATGGGAGAGACACCATGTGGGCACTGGGTGGTCAGGCGTCTGACTTAGAGGTAATGGCCAGACGATTGACGGAGGAGCCATCGATCGACTTACTGGCCGTGGCTGGGCTGGCAGAAGCCGAAAGGCTAGAATCAGGTTGATCTGCCTGGGCCAGGTGCCTGGCAGCGGAGCCGGAGGGTGACTTAGCAGCTAGGCTCAAAGCAGGAACCTTTGAAGGATCCTTCGAAGAGGATACCCCCGCTGCCCTCGGTGGGGGGAGAGGGCGTCCAGTCTGCCGGAGCAGAAGAAGAAGGCCCTAGAGATGGAGTACTCATGGAGGTGGAGGGCCCACCTGGGATGGCATCAGCTGTCTGGCTGATTTCCCCTGAGGAGAGTGGCTCCGCTCCCAGTGTCTCTCCTTGTCCTCCTTTTTCTCTGGGGCTGGCAACGATGGTCTTTCCCTCAGCTCCTGGAGCTCTTTTTCCATCAATGCCAGTCTCTGGGTCAACAAATGGGCATCAAGTGTCCTCTTTCGATGGGTGCACATGGCCTGGTTGAAGCCCTGGTGTTGTGTTTGGGCCCCAGGTAGAAGACACACCGGGAATGGTCGTCCTCGTGTGGAATCTGCGCGCTGCACTTGGAGCACTTTTTCTTGGGCCGACGAGATGACATACACCACTATATTTAAGAAATCCGTGAAATAAAGATGCGAAAAAAACACTAAGAAAATGGTGGGCAACTGAAGCTGTTCTACCACATTAGGTTGGATGATAACAGGTCGACGGGAAAGAACTGGTGGGCGGGTGACCACCCCTTTTATAGTCATGCTGACGTCCATCACCTGACGTCGGGGGAGGTCCCCGCCGATGATTGCTAGCTACAAGTTTGCCGTGCGGTCCTGACGCCAGGGGCGCAGTCCTGTCTGTGAAGACTTACTGCAGGAACCCTCTCAAAGTAAGGTCTTATTTTCAATTTGTATTGCTTAGCTCAGGGCAGCTGTAAAGCTTTTTTGTTTTGTTTTAAAAAAGCAATCTCAGTCATTGACAGCCAATATTATTTTCTAAGCCTGTCATGTTTACTTCACGGTAAAAAGCACAGTTTTGTTAATATTTCAGACTCAGTCATTGGGAACTCATTACAGACTTCAGATATATTTCTACCACAGTCATTGTCAACTGAAAGAAAAAGTCGAAAAAATCACTGTTCCTGGAAATGTCCTGGAACTGAAAAAAAGAACAAAAAAGGGGAGAAAAACAGCGTGGAAACCAGAGAACAACCCATATAATTAAACTGAAATATAGCTTTAAACTGTAAAATATTAAATTTGCCAAATAAAATGTAGAGTGCTAATCAGGGGCAATTGTTCTCTTCTGTATGTTTATTCTGCTGCTGAGATCACTCTTATGGTTAAGAGTGGTCTCACATGCATTCTTAGGGTATGAGAACCACGAACCGAGGGTGAGTGGTTCTGACAGCTAAAGATGCAGGTCAGACCACCGTAGTCCCAGAGGTGGTATTCACACATCCTTGATCAAGAGCGATTTTAAAAAAGTTTCTCTGAATGTGCCCATTTCCAGGGCAGCTGCACATGAGACAATCTTCACAAAGAACAGATTACTCACTTGTAACAGTAGTTCTATGAGAAACATAGACATAGACTTTGATGGCAGATAAGGGCCGCTTGGCCCATCTAGTCTGCCCATTTCCCTACCTACAGGATAGGCCGCAGATCCTAGTTAACCAACAGCCTATTTCTGAGTGGTTTATGTTGTTCATCCACACTCATTGGCATGTCCCCTTCCACTTTAAGTTGGACCAGAAGTCTTCAAGCTGGCTCCTCCCACCCACCTGGGTGGTATATACCTCGGCTCCCCCCCATGACGCCAGATCTTAGCCCACTAGAAGCCAGGTGTTGTGTGTCCACAGCCAGGGAGGTCGGGTTGGTCCCTATGGATGAACAACATATACCACTCCTAGAACTACTGTTACAGGTGAGTAACCTGTTCTTCTAGGAGCATGGATATGTTGTTCATCCACACTCATTGGCAGACTCTTAGCAGTTCTCCGGGAGGAAGGAGGCAAGGCCCCTACTTAGGGAACAGAGATTGGAGAACTGAGGCCCCAAAACCAGCATCCCGGCATGACTCAAGGTCGATGTGGTAATGGGTGATGAAGGTGTTTGCTGACTTCCAGGTAGCAGCCTGGCAGATTTCCTGG
Source organism: Neoceratodus forsteri (assembly GCA_016271365.2). Taxonomy (NCBI): domain Eukaryota; kingdom Metazoa; phylum Chordata; order Ceratodontiformes; family Ceratodontidae; genus Neoceratodus; species Neoceratodus forsteri. Next base: position 1,540,577,167 of record CM057456.1, on the reverse strand, counting down.
ATAGGGATATCCCTGGAAGCAGCCACCGATGCAGCAGTATGGTGGGTAGAATGAGCTCTCATCCCTCTGAGAGGCTCCTTGCCCGCCAACTCGTAGCACAGACCTATGCATGATGTAATCTGCCTTGCAATGGTCCGTTTTGCTGCAGGTCTGCCAGAAGCGGCTTCAGCGTAGGTAACAAACAGCTGGCGAACCTCTCCCTGAATTTCTGCCGCCCTCTCCTTATAATAGGAGACAGCACGTCTCAGGTCCAAAGTATGGAGCCTATACTTGGCCTCCGAGGTGTAATTAGGGTAGTATACGTGCAGAGTTAACACCTGGTTAAGGTGAAACTCTGACACCACAATCGGAAGGAATTTCGGGTGGGGGCGCAGGACAACCTTGTCCCTGTGGAAGACCAGATAAGGGGAGTCAACTGAAAGCGCCTGGAGCTCCCCTGTCCTTCTGGCAGACATGATAGCCACCAGGAAGGCCATCTTCTATGACAAGTGTGACAGGGCACACTTGTGCATTGGTTTGAATGGCTTGCCCATGAGCTTTACCAGTACCAGCAGTAAATCCCACGTTGGTGGAGATTCACGCACCGGAGGGAATATGTGATCCAGGCCTTTGAAAAAGCGCCCGACCACTGTCTCCTGTGCCAACGTCAGCTGACCGGCCCGCGTCCGTTAAGCAGAGATGGCTGCCAGGTGCACCTTAAGGGTCGATGACCGTAGACCCTCTTTGGAGAGAGACCAATGGTAGTCGAGAATGTTAGCCACTGGACAGGACAAAGGGTCCAGGCCCTTGCCCTGACACCAAATGGTAAACCGTTTCCATTTGAAAGCATAATATTTCCTGGTCGATTCCTTTCTGGATGCCTCCATCATGGTATAGACATCTTCAGAAAGATCCAACGCCTGGAACTTTAGCCGCTCTGGTACCAGGCTGTGAGGTGCCGGGATTGAAGGTCCAGATGGAATACCTTCCCCTGATTGAGATAGATCAGGTCTGGGCGTGTGCAAAGCCACTCTGGGGGCCTGCAGCTGAGGCTGAGGAGATCTGGATACTAGAACTGGCGTTGCCAGTCTGGGGCTACCAGGATCACCTTCGCCTTGCTCCTCCTCACCTTGTGGATCAAGGGAAATGGAGGGAAGGCACAGAGGAGGCCTGGGGTCCATGGCCTCAAGAAGGCATCCCCCTGCAGCAAGCCCTGCTGAGAGGGGTGGGCATGAAACAGCCTCAGCTTCGTGTTTTCCCTGGAGGCAAACAGGTCCACCATCGGTTTGCCCCAATGGGAGAACAGACTGTAAGCTACCTCTGGATGGAGAGACCACTCATGGGATGTCTGGCCTAAGCACCTGAGAGCATCCGCCAGATGGTTTGAGGCTCCTGCCACATGGATGGCTAGGAAATCTGCCTCCAGTCGGCTCACAAGGGTCCAGATGCAGATCACCTCCTTGCACAGCAGACGGGAGTGCGTGCTGCCCTGTTTGTTGAGGTAGTAAATGGTCATGGTATTGTCCATCTGGACTTCAACCACTTGACCCCGGAGCTGAGGAGTGAAAGCTGACAGTGCCAGTCTAACTGCTTTGAGCTCCAACAGGTTGATGTGGCATCGGGACTCCTCGGGGGTCCACAGCCCGTGGGCCCTTTTGTCCCCCATGTGGGCTCCCCAGCCCATGAGAGAGGCATCAGTCGTGAGGACGACCGTCGCCTCGGGCAGATAAATGGGATCCCTTCCTGCAACCGGTCTGGGGCGGTCCACCATTGGAGAGTGTCCCACATCTTCTGGGTCACAGTGATCAGCTGGTCAAAATGACCGTGGCGCTGAGTCTACTGGGCGGCCAGCTCCCATTGGAGGGGGGCGCACGTGTAACTGGGTGCAAAGGACCACTGAGGTGCACGCTGCCACGTAACCCAGAAGGCGCAGAAAGTCCCGGGCAGGGCGCAATTGCCCAACCAGAAATGATTGGGCAAAGGAGGAAAGAACCTCTGCCCTGTTTGCCGGGAGCTGAGCTCTGACTTGACAAGAGTCGAGCTCTGCCACGATGAAGCCCATCACCTGAGAAGGCACGAGTTCCAGCTTGGCCTTGTTGATCAGGAGGCTGAGTTGGGAGCAGGTCTGGAGGGTCAGGTCCCTGGACCTCTCCACCTCCTGTTGGGTGGAACCTGCTAGGAGCCAATTGTCAAGGTAAGGATAAATCCTGGCCCCCCCCCCGACGCCTGAAATAGGCTGCCACCACTGCAATGCATTTGGTGAAGACCCGTGGGGCCAATGACAGGCCAAACGACATGGCTCAGAACTCGTACAGGATCCCTTCGACCCTGAAGCAGAGGAACTGCTGATGGGACGGACAGACTGGGACATGAAAGAATGCGTCCTGCATATCCAGTGAACAGAACCACATGTTTCGCTCCAAGGATGGTATGATCTGAGACAGAGTGACCATCCGAAAGGTGCGTGACCTGAGATACTGATTCAGGTCGTGCAGATCTAGAATGGAGCGCCAGTCCCCCATCCACTTGGGCTCCAGGAAATACCTGGACACAAAGCCTGAGTCTGCTGGAGGTTCCACCACTGGAGCTACTGCCTCCTTGAAGAGGAGGAGCAGAGTGATGTCGTCTCAGAGAGCCAACTGGGTCTGAGCAGATACGCTTTCCTCCTGAGGGGCACGGGCTCGGCTTGGGGGGTACTGCTCAAATTCCAGAGGCAATCCCTGACCGACCACTTTGAGGACACACCTGTCCGAAGTGACAACGGACCAGGTGGAAAGGAAGTGGCAGAGCCGGCCCCTCACAGGAGGACCCAGAGCTGAGGTGATGGGAGAGAGGTTGACAGCACCCGCCCTGTCACTGAGCAGGCTTGGAGGAAGAGACTCCAGGACCTGAACCTTGAACTCCCTTACGGGCCTGCTGGGGTCCAGGCTTGGGCCGGGGTCACCGAGCCTGAGCCTGCTGCTTTTGTCCACCTTGAAAGGAGGACTGCTGAACCACAGGGGAAGAATGCTGAAAGGGCTTCTTCTTTTTCTTCTGCTGGTTCTTGCCCGAAGAACCCTTGGCAGAAGTGGTGTCCAAGGTGGCACTGGACTGCTCAATGCGCTGAAGGTGACCGGCCACTCCTGGGCTGAACAAGTCGGTCCTGAGGAAGGGCACATCAGCTAGTTTATGCTTGGTATCCGCTGGAAAGGAGGAAAGCCTCAGCCAAGCCCTTCGACGAGAGGCAACTGTGGCAGCCATCGGGCGGGCACAAGAATCCCCAATGTCCAGGGCCGTCTGAAGCTGCTGTTTGGCAACAGCTTGGCCCTGGTCCCAGACCTGCTTGACCATGGTCTGCATATCCATGGGGAGATGTGGGAGGACTTCATCCAGTGACCCTAAAAGGGCATGAGAGAAGTGTACCATGATGATGGCCGAACTTGCCTGACGAAGGCCCAAGGAGGAAGCCGCATAGACCTTCCTGGTTGAATGGTCCAGAAGCTTGGACTCTTTATCAGGAGGTCTGTCAGTGTCGGCAGAACTGCCAGTATGCTTGAACACAGAGGCGGTCACCAGGCTCTCGGCCGAAGGGTGCTCTGTGAACCCCGCAAGGGACCCCATGGGCACTGCATACTTGTGGGCCATGCGGGCAGATGGAGCTAGACAAGAGGCAGGATGCTGCCAAAGTTCTAGGGCCGGGCCAACGATAGCTTCGGCCACAGGAAAGGCCTCCGTCGAGGTATCCCCTCTCTTAAGGATGTCCGTAACAGGGTACTCTGCCTTCTTCTGGATGGGCTCCAGGGGCATCCCTGTAGATTCAGAGATGAGGTGAAGAATCCCTTGGAAAGACTAGGGACCTTCCTCTGTCTCTAAGCCAATGGTTGATTCGTCATCTCCTGGATGACAATGCAAGCCAGTGATGACCAAATCCGAGGAATCCTGGTATAACGGCCGACCGCCCAGGTCACATTCGACCCACCGAGGGTGGTCTGGAGTGACCGTGACCGACAACCGCCGGGGAAGCCTGGTGTCTGGTCTATCTTACTTGGAAGGAGCCCCTCTCATAGGCTGTTTGGGCAGTGGTTCCACCACAATCGGTGGAGAGACTGTTTTTGGCTGAACTGGTGGTTTTGCCTGCTCCGCGGGTGGGGGAACTGATTTAATTGGCTCCGAAGGAGTTGGCTTCGGCCTAGGAGGCGAAAGCCAGGTAATGGCCAGGATAGAGGCTGGAGTCAGCTTGTGCCCGGTCAAAATTAGCTGTTGCCACATGAGGTCCTTATAGTGCCGATGGAGTTTCCGGCGGAGCCTCTCCTCATCCGAGGACGACCGATGGCATCGCCTCTTCTTAGAGTGCTTATGGCTCTTCCTTGGCCTGTCGGTCGAGGGGGTTCGAGACCTCGATCGAGATCGGATGGGCCAACTCGGTCGCTCGGGAGACATCGGCAGGACCGGTGATGTCCCGGGATCAGGGACCACTTCTCCAATAGGAGTCCCAGCAGGCTGGGTCTCATCATCTGGAAAGACCAGATTAGGTGTTTGATCGAGCAATTCGTCAACCGGAGTTGGCGAAATCGGATCGATCAGGTCGATCATGATCTCAACATCGTCAATTGATAACTCGGTCAACTGACCTGATGGCAAGACTGAAAAGCCAGCGGCCAAAGAAGTGGTCTCGACCTCGGTTCCTAGCATCGAGATCTCTTCCGCTCCCAAGAACGTCTCTGTCGAGACGAAGATGATTCCGGATCCTTCTGCTGCTTATGGGATCGAGAGGAATGTGAGCCCACAGGCGCCTCTCCCTTGGTCAGGAGAGACTAGCACAACTCTCAGAAGGAACCCAAGAAGGTGGAGCCCTGGTTGAGCGGAACGAAGAAGCTCCAAGAAATCTCTGCAGCATGAGCTGCTTCCTTCTTGACGCCTGCATGCTTTCCAATTGCTCTGCAGATCCCGCAGCCATGGAAACTGCCCACCGAGCCTCCTTGAATTTCACCGGAGGGTTTCTCTTCTCCGGCCTTCCCAGTTTCAGGCGTGCGAGACGGTCATCGAGGACGTTGGGATGAAAGGCAATACATATATCACATTTCGAGGTGTCATGGTCAAAACAGAGGCCATAGACGCATGCGGTGTGGGGATTGGTGCGTAACATTTTCTGGCCACAAGGGCACTGACAAAATCCATGGGAAGACTTGTCTTCCATAATCGAAGCAGTATACTTGTGATCGCTAACGCAAACAATACGAATTTTCAGAATAACCAAAGGTTTGAAAGCCAGGGCCTACAAGATGCATGAGCACGAGGCAGGCAACCTTAATCTTCCAGCGGAAAGGAAGATCTGGCGTCATGGGACGGAGCCGTGGTATATACCACCCAGGTGGGTGGAAGGAGCCAGCTTGAAGACTTCCAGTCCAACTTAAAGTGGAAGGGGACAGGCCAATGAGTGTGGATGAACAACATATCCACGCTCCTAGAAATATTATTTTAGAACTTCAAAAAAGTTTCCCCAAACATGCCTGGTTGCAGGGCAGCTGCGCGTTGGGCACTCACAGAAAAAGCGTGTCTCACACTGAGGAAAGGAGTGTTCCAATTGGTCAGGAGTGCTCCTTTGATTTATAAAGTGGAAACTGAAGATCTGCTACTGGGAAGCATGATCAGCAGAGTGCAGGGAGCATCCTTTGAATTACTCTTAAGTTTCAGCGCCATGCAGGTGTGGACTTGATGCAGTAGTTTGACAGCAGCTACCACATTCATGTTGTTAGAATCCTTCTTTCCTGCAAATGTCCTTAGTAATAAACAATAATGGAAGGTAAATATTAAAAGATATCTGAATTATACGTTGAATTCTGTCTCAGTATATTTTTCAAAGGTTTTCCTGTCAGGTGCTCTTTCAAGTATGTGCAAAGATTTCAGTCCATCCAAGGGTAGTACCGGCTGGCAATAATCATGAACTGGAGTGCTCCTGCTGGATGAAGATGGAATTGAACACTACTAGGAAAGCTTGGGACTGAATGTACATGTGAGCTTCCACTAGTGTTTGCCCATGCCTACTGCCAGGTCAATACTAAATAAAAGACTCAAAGCAAGATTACCCTCCTTCTAGCATAATCGAGATAAGTGAAAGTGCTGCATCACAGACAGACTGCCGCGCAGTGGTGCTGCCACAGCACTGGTGACTCAGATTCATGAACTAGCCTGAGACATTGGGGGCAGAAGAATTAAGTGCCCACAGGATGCTCTCCTGCTCTGGGGAGGGTGCATGCCATAACTCACTGCAACACTGCTATCTGGGTTACCACAGGTGGTGATGGAGTGGAGTCAATTCAGGCAGCAGGGGATGTCAATGGGCTAAAATGTCATGTAGCATGCATGTGTCAACGCCAATGTTTGTACCCCAATGGGAGGAGGGGAAGGAAAAATCCTGGACCAGAGCTGGATGATTCCTGTCTCTCAGGCCCCACAGCAGTGACTGACCTCTTGTTAAGGTGGGACAACACCACAAAAGGGCCTCTGCCTGACAGCTTCAAAGGATTGTGTCACAAGTGGCAAGTCATGGATGCTGGGCAAGTATCAGAGAAGCTGGCAGATGAGGCTGGGGGTTGCTTATAGGGATGTCACAATATCACATTTTTAGTACCACAGTATTATTATCATAATATATTGAGTATCAAGATAATCTACAGCATTTTTAATTTTAATATTTTAGTAAAAAATCTGCCTGAAGAAAGGTGGGGAATCAGAAATCATGGCTGCTCCAGGAGAGGGACACACTGCCAGAGTAGCAAGTTAAGATGCTTTACCACAGTGTTTCGTACTGCACGATAATTGCAATATTTTTCAATGATAAATTATCGTCAGTGGTAATTATTGTGACATACCTAGTTGTTTGCAGGAAGGGGGCAGTGCCAGTAAGAATGGGGCATAAAGTGTAAATAAAAAAAAAAGTGCTATTGTACATCAGTAAATACACATTTTGGATCCTAAGCGCCCAAGCCATTAACTCAACCACTTCTCACACTTTTAGAAGTTCAAGCCTTCTATTGCTTAATCTCAATACAAAATAACTTCCAAGGCAAAACAGAGTTAAAAGCACTACATGTGTTCTGGCTTAATCTCACTAAATGCTCCGAGTCAAGATTTTAGCCCCATCAGAAGCTGTCAGAGCAAAAGCTGGAGGGTGGAAAACATACAATATTTAATTTTTAATCAGGAGATCAATGCCACCAATGTCGCACAGAATGATCATTACTATCAGAGGATCCTCTTCTGATAGAGGGATCTGCATAATGGGCAAATGGGCCTCTGTTCTATGGATAAGTCTTCGAATGCCTGCAGACAAGCATGATGAAAAACATGTGAGCAGGACAGGAGAACAGTCTGACGCAAGGAATGATGCTGAGTACTGTCATCAGGTGCACAAGAACCTGAGAAACTGCTGCTGTGGCACAATGGAGTAATACAGATGGGACAGTCCAGTATCTCCCATTGAACTGCCTAAGAAAGAAAACAGAAAAGCAGATTTTACAGTGTACAGAAACTAATTTACAACAGCAGTGCTGCAGAATTTCTTTATATAAAGAACCCAAGAATGCAGTCCTATAACCACAAGAGACAAGTTGTAGTTACTGTCCATATAAACATTATTACTTATTGCTTGTGTACTTGTGTACATCATCTAGTGCCCTCTGCATTCCTGAACAGGGTGCTTATACCTGGATAGGGTATGTATTTTGAGTCCGCCCCTTGTAAATTCAATTTATGTCAACATCATTTTTAAGGTATTCAAATTAGCTCATTGTGTGGATTTACCTGTTGCTGGTTGAGAGGAACTGCTAGTCTTAAGTAAAAGGAACCACTGTGATCAGATGCCACCAGCATTCTGCTAACTGCTCTTGATTATTTCAGTATTCCATTATGATGTACCCAAACTTCAAGATAGTACTGCACCCAACCATTTCTTTAAATGGGACACTTCGGGATGCATTGATAAAACCTTGTTGGATTAAATGGTTTATACGAGAGACTTATCTAAGCGTTTATATAAGGCTGAGAATAAGAGATACAATAAAGTAATGGTATATGCTCATATTATATATATTTAAGAATGTTTACATATATTTATGTATTTATTACTACATTTGATATATAATATCTAGGCAATATGATACATGGATTAGTACAATTTATTTGCAATGTATATGTATTGGCCAATTAAATAAAAAGATAATTACCCAGGCTTAATAGTCCTGTAAAGAGATAATATAGGATTTCAACTGTATTAGAATGTCATCTGTTTGTACAAAGGTTGGTAACAACTTTAATCTCTACTACACACAGTAACTCTAGTAAATGTATTTTGTATAATTTGCCTGGCATGAGTATTTTCAATAAAATACAAGGGAAAATAAAAACATGATTACAATGATATGGACTGTGACATCACCAGTGTTGTATAACTGTGGGATATGCCATTTATCTTCTTGAATGAGGATCAGGAGCATACAGTAACTCATAAAGGGCAAAGTAGTAGTTATTAAAAAAGCCTTGCCCCTTCACAAATGAAGATAAAACGGAAGATTATGCAGGAGTTCCAGTTAAGAACAATGTAATTAAGAATGAAGCTTCAGTCTTGTGGTTTATTTTGCCCACAGCTTATTGTGAAACATCGAGATATGGTTCACCTCTAACCAATGAGTTCTAAACTAAAAGAAAAACTGTTGCTATGCTTTTTGGTTTCAAACACTGTCCGAACAAATCTGTGCAGCTGAATAATGTATCCTGTGATGATGTTATGTTAGACATTTTACTATAGTATAAACAGAAAGAAGTTACAGTACTTACCATAACTGTAAATCTTCCTGAATATATTCTCCATAGACTCCCACTTTTTGGTCATAGGGCCAGCTGTGCTAGGATCCCCAAGGAGTCCGAATGTTTGGGGCTGGGGGTGCAGGCATACGCCTGTGTGCACGCAATCTGCATGTATGCTCAGTGGTATACAGTGGCACCCAGCCCAATCACCTTAGTACCTTGTTTACCAAGGAGGAGCACTAACCAGTGAAACTGACTACGAGCAACCCAACTGCTACCTAAAGGAATAATATAACACTATTGGTCTCTGTAAGAAGGGACAACACAACAGGAAAAACAATGTCTTCACAGCCTTTACCTATCCCAGGAGGGATGACAACATTATAATAACACTGCAGTGAGTCCAGAGGATGGATAAATATATAGGTAAATTGTAAAAGTAGGTTACTTTCCTGTAACTATGGTTCTAGGACTGGTATACAGTTCACATCCACACTTTGGCAGTTCCCTGGAACAGGCTGATTTGTCAGATGTCTTCAAGCTTAAGCTGCTCCCATCACCTGAGCAGTATATCCTCTGGTTCTGCCCCATGATGTTGGATCTTTGCATGTTGGAAGCAGGGTTCCAGGTGTTACACTGCCATGGGAGACCAGGAGGGTTGTGTGAATTTGAACTGTATACCACTCCTACAACTACAGTTACAGGTTAGTAGTCTGTATTTCTAAAGGTGTGGAGACAGTTCTCCATCCACACTTTGGCAGACTCCTAGCAGTTCTCCTGCAGTAGAGGCAAGGTGCGCACCCCCATCTGGCAAACAGAGACTGAGAACCAAGAACCCAAAAGCAGCATCCTGATGAGATATAATGTTGATGCTATAATGGGATATAAAGGCGTGTGCTTGACTCCATGTAGCAGCCTTACAGATTTGCTGAATTGGGATGTCCCTGGAAGCAGCCACTGAGGCAGCAGTATGTCTGGTGAAATGAGCCCTAAGCCCACTGGGAGGCTTCCTACCAACCAATCTATAGCAGAGGTCAGTGCAGGATGTTATCCACCTGCCCATCACCTGCTTTGTTGCTGGTTTGCCAGGTGCGGCTCCGGCATATGTTACAAACAGCTGGCGAGCCACACCCTGAACTCCAGCCGTGTGCTCCTATAACAAGAAAGCACTTTCAGTAGGTTCAAAGTATGAAGCCTATGATCGGCCTCTGAAGATAAGCTGGTAAAGTATACCAGAAGGTTTATCACCTGGTTAAAGTGAAACTTTAATACTACCTTTGGGAGGAACTTTGGGTGGGGGCCAAGGATGACCTTGTCCTTGTGGAGGACCAAATAAGTAGACTCCACCGAGAGCACCTGGAGCTTATTTTTTTTTTTATCATGTTTTATTATGGCATTTTCATTTTTGCATACAGAAGAAAGTAAACATGACATTCTGTCAGTTACTAAAAGTAGTACAGTCCAAGAAAGAAAACTTCCCAAGGGAAGAAATCTAGATATAATTGTTATCCATTACATCTATATGTCATTATAGATACAGTTTAGGTCATAGGCAATTAACTGATTGAATTTCTATTATAGTTGTCTTAGCTATAGGCTATATATATATATCAAATGATAAGGAATACATAGAACAAGGTTGCCCACTAATAAGTAACAGGTGCTTATATCTGAGTGTAGGTACATAGGTTCTCATAGCACAGTCTTGTGATAGTTAATATAACATTGAACCACGATCTTAGCTTTATATTGAAGGATTGGATGGTGGCTCTGGTAGTTTGCATAGAGGGGGGAGCTGAGATATGGATCCCATTCCTGGTAACAGTGATGGAGGTTTCCCCTCTGGAGTTAGGAAACCCTGTCAAACAAGGAGAGCTTGGCCATAGCTGTCTGCCAGGCTGTATGAGTAGGGAAGGCTGGCTGACGCCAGAATCGTAGAATGAGGTGCTTAGTCTCCAAGATGGCTGCCATGGTCCAGTCCCTGAGGGGCTTAGGCAGCTGGCCCAAGGTGGAGATATCCCCCTAAACATAATTTGACGTCCATCAGTGCAATTGGTTGTTTGAGGACTACCGATATGTCTGACTCAATCATCTTCCAATAGGATGACAAATTAGGGCAGGACCACAAAATGTGGAGAATATGTGCCTCCCCCGGGAGCATCGCCAGCATTTATTATGACTAAGCAGACCTCTGGAGTGAAGAATTGCTGGTGTACGATGCCATAACAGTAGGATTTTTAACTGCATGAAACGACTGTTGGTATCACTGTAGGTATGGTGTGTACCCTTAAGATAAGAGTTCCACTGTGCGTCTGATACACTCGAGCCAATGTATATTTCCCACTTCTTTCTACATGACAAAGTTGCATTAGATTGTGCGTCCCTCCATACCCCATAGAAGTGCCCCATAATTCCCTTATTCAAGGAAGATTGGTGCAAGCTGGCCAGCCAGGACCATTGAGTGATCTCTTGGGATTTAGGGAGAAGGGGGTGCAGCGCACTATGGATTTGTAGGTACCTCCACAAGTCCTTGTGTGGCAGGGAGTATTGCTTCTGTAACTGCTCAAAGGAGGGGAGGGTGTACATGCCTGAATGAGAGAGGTCTTGTATCACCCGAATTCCGGCTTTGTGCCAGGACGGCCACCAGATTGTTGCCCCATCAATTTGAATAAGGTTGTTGTGCCATATAGGAGCATATTGAATGGGTGGATTCCAGGATTGTTTGGGCAAGTGTGAATGTGTCTTAAGGCGTTTCCATTAGCAGGCTGTGCAAAGCACTGTAGGTGGGAGACAGCATACCAAACTTGCCTGAGGGGGTGACTAATGTATATAGAGGAATTGCTCCTGCCAGGGCTTGTTCTAGTTGAACCCAGACCGGTGGGCCGTTAGCCGTGGGCACAAACCAGTTAGTTGCCTGTGCGGCTATGCAAGACAGGTGGTAACCATAGTATCAAGGGACATTAAGACCCCCAGGGACCAGTGTGCCCTCAACTTAAGCTTGTTCCACCTGGGCAGTTTAGAATTCCATAATAAATTGGATGTTAGTTTTTCTAAGGAGGAAAAAAGTTTAGGCGAGAGAGGAATAGGTAGATTGTTTACCAGATAAAGAACCTGTGGGAGCAAGAGCATTCGTAGTGCTGCCACCCTACCCGGTAGGGAGAGTTGTAGCTTAAGCCATCTTTCAACTTCCACCTTTAATTGTGCCAACAGAGGACAGAAGTTAACAGATTTGAGCGACTGCCAGGCCGTTGGTATATAGATGCCGAGACAGGAGAATCCCGAACCTGCCCAGGACAGATCAGTGCCCTAGATACAGGTCCTGGTGCAATGCTTGTTTAAGGGAGCTAAGGTGGTCTCTTTTTGGTTAACACAGAGGCCAGAGATTGCACCAAATTCTTTAAGCGTCTTGAGCACCATCGGTAATGTCTGTTGAGGGTTCGAGAGGGTTAACAGCAGATTGTCTGCATATGCCACTACCAGATAGGATTGGTTGGCTACTGTAATTCCTTGGATTTGCAGAGAGGCCATGAGAGTCCTAATCAGCCGATCGAGGGCCACCAAGAAGAGTAGGGGGGATAAAGGGCAGCCTTGTCTGGTGCCTCGGTGTAATTCAAAAGGAGGGGAAATCTCCTTATTGGTGAGGATTTGGGCTGTGGGGGAGCCGTAAAGGGTACGTACCCACTGCATAAATATGGGACTGAAGCCATAACGGAGGAGAATCTGAGAGATATTGCCATTCAATAGAGTCAAACGCCTTGGAAAAATCTACCGCCAGGGCTGCTAAGGGAAGAATGGATTTGGATGCGTACCACTTCAGGTTTAATAAGAGTCTGGTATTGTCTATTCCAGATTTTCTCTGCATGACCCCGGTTTGGGAGCAATGTATGATTGATGGGAGAATGGATGACAGTCTGGACACCAGTGCTTTGGCCAATAATTTTGTGTCAACAGATATAAGGGATATCGGCTGAAAATTGGCACAGTCCAGGGGATCTGAAGATTTTTTTGGGAGAAGGGAGATTAGTGCCTCCTTCATGGTGGGAGGAAGGGATCCAGAATTATGGGCACAATACAGGGCACTCTGTAGTGGTTGGAGAATGACTGGTCCCAGAGCTTGGTATAGCTCCACCAACATTCCATTGGGTCCTGGGGCCTTTCCCTGTGCTAGTTGGGATAGCGCCAATTGAAGCTCCGCGCACGTAATGGGTGATTCCAAAAGAGTCACCTGGTCGGGGGTAAGAGTCGCTAACAGCGTTTGTCGGCAGAATTTGTCTACTCGTTCTTGTAACTCTGGGGCGGTAGTAAAAGATCGAGATTAGTAGAGTGCTTGACAGAACTCCTGTATGGTGGCATTAATTTGTTTGGGGGTGGTGGCTATGGAACCCGTCTTAGTACGAAGGGCATGGATTCTTGTAGCCACTTGCTGTTTCCTTAGGCGGTAAGCAAGTAATTTCCCTGCACGCTCGCCTCCGTCCCAGTAATCCTGTTTTGACCTCAAGAGATGCCACTCTGCTTTTTGGGTAATAATTGTGTTAATTTGATATTTAAAGCCAACTATCTGCCTAAAAAGGCCATTATCCGGGGTACCCCATGGGAGAGATTTAAAGCGTTCTTCCAGAGCAGCTACTGTAATTTTGTCTGAAGTTGGGATAGAAATTCCCTGCATTTCCGATCACGTGCAGCCGAGTACGCAATGATGTGGCCCCTTAGAACAGCTTTAAATGCCTCCCAAACAGTGCCTGAGGGAACTCCGCAATCTTCGTTTAGGGAGAAATAGTCTTTTGCGACTTGTGAGAGGTAAGAGTGAAAGTCTGGGTCCTTCAACAGTATTGGGTTACAGCGCCACCGAGTTCCGGAGGGGCGATGCTCTTGAGGGGTAAATCTTACTGAGACAGGGGCATGGTCTGATATTAAAATTGAGCCAATATTAGAGTCAGAGAGGCATCTGGCCGCTGGTTCCGTAGCCAGCCAGAAATCTATGTGACCATGTGTCTTACGGGACGTCAAGTAGAAGGAGAAGTCCCTCCCTGTAGTGTGATCCCTACACCAGATATCTATGAACGCCCATTCCTCGATCATGCACTGAAGAGATTGTCTGGCCTTGGGGTTGGCATGACGGGTGGGCTGTGACTTATCTATGAATATGTCCCCTACCAAATTGAAGTCTCCACCCAAAATTACTGGGAGAGGTGGTCCCTCTGGCTGTAGCTGTGAAATGGCCTGACTAATTGCTGGGAAAATTCAATATGCTCCGTATTGGGCGCGTACACATTGCCCAATATGGTGTCGACGGTAGGAGAGGATAATCTCACCACTAACCAGCGGCCTTGAGCATCTTTTTTGACCTCTTTGATCACCAAAGGTGAGGCACGATGGATGAGAAGAAGAAATTACTCACCTTAGTAACTGTGTTTCTTCTATTGGAGTCTTTCTGTATTCTGACATATGCAGTGATCCCCTGCCTTTGAACTGCCCCGGAGAACAAAGAGTTAACTTTCTATGCAGAACATAGAATGCTGAGCTCGAGCTCGGTTGGAGTCTCTGTCTGGAGTGTTTCAAACTCAAACCGTCAGATTCTTACGAGCCCACTAACTAAAAATTCTATGTGGAAATTGTAAAATTCCTACTAGCCAACTGGCAGTAAAAAGTTTTGGGTTCCCAAAGGAAGACTCAAGTCAGGAAACCCAAAAACTAAAACCCAATCTAATACAATAACAGTAATAAATCAACACCCAAACAAAAAAAGAGAGGGTGTAAACAAAAAGCACCCCTGGGGTGCAACACTGCACCTGTCCACCCACTTCCCAAAAACAGGTTCTGAGAGAGGAGGCAGGGAGGGAAGTCAGAATACAGCAAGACTCCAATAGAAGAAACACAATTACTAAGGTGAGTAATTTTTTCTTCAAACAACATGAAGTCTTGCTGTATTCTGACATATGAACTACCAAGCAGTACCTCCATGGAGGAGGGACAGAACCTACTTTGGGAATAGGCTCTGAGTACTCCGTGCCAAAACCGAGCATCACTCCTAGCCTGGATATCCAGAGAGTAATGCTTGGTAAAGGTATGGACTGTTTTCCAGGTAGCTGCTTGACAAATTTCTAAAGAGGAATATCCTGGCAGCAGCCAGGAAGCAGCTGTACCTCTGGTGGAGTGAGCCCTCAGGCCTGAGGGAGGAATCTTTCCCAGTTTTTCATAGCAGAATTGTATACAAGATACAATCCACCTGGCAACAGTTCTCTTAGTGGCAGGTTTGCCCTTTCCCACTTCTCCATAAGTGAGGAACAGCTGGAGGGAGTCAAACCTGTGACCCTTGGTACGCTCTGTGTAGTAACTAAGGGGTCTTTTAACGTCTAAACTGTGAAGCCTCCTCTCACCTGAGGAAGAATGATCGGTAAAGAAAACAGGGAGAGACACAGACTGATTCAAATGGACGTCTGAAACCACTTTGGGCAAGAACCTTCTATTAGTTCTAAGTACCACTTTATACCTGTGAAAGGAGATAAAATCAGGTTCCACTGACAGGGCCTGCAATTCACTGATACGCCTGGCAGAGGTAATGGCTACCAAGAACACAGTGATACGCCTGGCAGAGGTAATGGCTACCAAGAACACAGTTTTCCAAGTCAAGTACTTAAGCTCTGCTGAGGACATAGGCTCAAAAGGAGGTTGCATAAGCTGAGCAATGCAAACATTCAAATCCCAGGCAGGAGCAGGGTCTCTAAAGGGAGGATTGGTGTGGAGCAATCCTCTAAAAAAATTACAGAACACAGGATGAGATGATAGTGAGGAAGACTTTCCCACTGACAGAAAAGCAGAAACAGCTGACAAGTGTACCTTGAGAGTAGCTGGTCTGAGGCCTAGGCTATTAAGATGGACCATATAATCCAGAACCGTAGGCAATTCAGCAGTGTCTGGAGAAATATGCTTCTTGGAACACCAAATGCTGAATCTTTTCCATTTGGAGTTATAAGTCTTTCTGGTGGAGGGCTTTTGAGCAGCTTTGAGAATATCCAGAACCCCCTGAGAAAGATGCAAGTCTGCAAACTCTAACTCTTCCAAGAGCCATGCCTTGAGATTGAGAGAATGAAGATTGGGGGTACCAAATCCTCTCCTGAGAGGATGTTAACAGGTTGTAATTCCTGGGAAGAGACAGGGGAAGATGGACTGCTAGGGACAACAACAGGGGGTACCAAGGCTGTCTGGCCCAATCTGGAGCAATAAGAATCACTTTGCAAGGTTGAGACCTTATCTTGACTAGAACCTTGAACAGGAGTGGGAAGGGAGGGAAGACATACAGAAATGTCCCTTCCCAATTCAGAATCAGAGCATCCAGGGGGACTGAGCCCAAGACTGGGGGTCTGCAACAAAATAGAGGAAATTGGTGACTGTCTGGGGCTGCAAAGAGATCTATCTCTGGAGTGCCCCACCTTGAAAAAAATCACTTTCAACACCTGAGGGTCCAGGGACCATTCGTGATGGCCCTGAGAGATCCTGCTCAGTGCATCGGCTAACACATTGTCCCTCCCTGGAAGTTGAACTATCAGAGAGGCCTGTAGGGAATAAGCCAGAGATCATAACTTCATGGCTTCTGTGCGCAAGGCTGTAGACTGAGTGCCTCCCTGCTTGTTGATATACCACATGCTGGTGGTGTTGTCTGTTCTGACTTGAACCACCCTGTTCTACACTGACTGAGAGAAAGCTTTCGGGGCCAGAAAAACTGCCCTGAGTTCTAGGAGATTGATAAGGAGAAGGGATTCCTGAGGGGACCACAGTCCCTGGGCAGTGAGGGCCCTCAGATGGGCTCTCCAGCCCAGAAGAGAAGCATCAATGGTAAGGACCACTGAATGAGGCTGCGTGACAAATGGAACCCCTTGCCTTAAGTTGTCCTGATCCTGCCACCATTGAAGGGCTTGGATCAGGGTCCGAGTCACAGGAATCAGTTTGGTAAAGGAATCCTTCCTTTGGGACCAAAGGGCCCTCAGATGGAACTGAATATCCCTCATCTGGAATCTTGTCCCTTGGACCACTGCTGTAGAAGCTGCCATGTGGCCCAAGAGCTGGAGGAAATGCCTTGCTGGTCGAGACACCTGAAGGCTGAAGGAAGAAGCCAGTTCTATAAGAACTCTTGCCCTTTCCAGGGGAAGAAAGGCTCTTGCTTTGACAGTATCCAGCTCTGCCCCTATAAAGGTAAGGAGCTGCACTGGCTCGAGAACTGACTTGGGAAGGTTGAGAAGAAATCCTAGAGAAGTGAGCACTTGCTGGGTCACTTGCAGGTCTGACTTGACGTGGTCTGGAGACTGGGCCACTATGAGCCAGTCGTCCAGATATGGAAAAATGGAAGTCTTTTGCCTTCTTAGAAAGGCAACGACTACTGCCAAGCACTTTGTGAAAACCCTTGGGGCTGATGTTAGACCAAAGAGCATTGCTTTGAACTGATAACAGCCTGAGGGCAACTCGAACCTGAGGTACTTTCTGTGGGAGCACCTGATGGGAATGTGAAAATAAGCATCTTTGAGGTCCAGGGAGGCTAGCCAGTCCCCTGGCCTTAGAGAGGGAAGAATTATTCCCAGAGTTACCATACTGAATTTTGGTTTTAAAAGATGTTTGTTCAGGTATCTTAGGTCTAGGATGGGTCGCCACTCCCCTGTCTTTTTTGGGGTAAGGAAGTACCTAGAGTACAGTCCTTTGCCCCAGTGTAGTGTAGGTACTCTCTCTATGGCTCTTAAGGCTAGAAGAGAAGAAACCTCTGCCTCTAGGGCAAGGGTTTCCGAGAGATTTGCAGGTGGAAAAGATCTGGCTCTCATCTTTGGAAAATTTCTGAAGCTGAGAACCAGTCCCTGGCTTACTACTTCCAGGACCCACTTGTCTGATGTAATAGACCTCCAGTCCTGGACAAAGTAAGCCAGCCTGCCCCCTACTGGAATAGGAGAGTCGACCCTGGCAGACACATCAGGGTGTCTGCTTGGCAGGGGCCTTAGGCTGAGGAGTGGAAGCAGCCCTGCTCATCCCCCTTCTGCCTCTCCCTCTGAAGAACCCCCTCTGTGAAAAAGGAGAAGAGGCCTGTGCTTGGTAAAAAGGCCTGCGAAAAGGCCTGCCCCTGCCCCTAGACTGCTGCCTTTGAGGAGTTGCCTGCCTTTCCTTGGCCTGAGCACTCCTATAAGTGGTCCTGTACTCGTCCATTTTCTTCATGTAATTCTCTGTCTGCTCCCCAAATAGAGAATTACCCACTACAGGAAAATCCATGGCCTTAGCCTGAGTATCCTGTGAGAGGCTAGTACATCTGAACCAAGCCATTCTCCGAAGAGCCACAGATGTAGTCATGACTATTGATGACACATCATTGGAGTCCACAGCAGCATGAAACTGTACTTTTGATGCCTCAATCCCATCTGCAGCCACCTCCTCCAGCTCCTTGGCTCGCTGGGGGGAGGCCTGTTTAGCCAGTGCCAGTACAGTGTCCCATCTGGACTTCTGGTACCTGGCTGTATAGGCCATATAATTCGCCTGCCTGAGTCCCAAAGAAGATGCCATGTACTGTTTCTTTGCCATGGCATCAATCTTCCTAGAGTCCTTGTCCGGGGGTGTGTGAAGCCAATGGAATATTTGCCTTGTCACAGGCAGCAGCCTGCACTACCCCAACATGGCTGCATTGCTGGTATAAGAACTCCGTGTCTGAGCCTGAAAGTGTATACCTCTTGTCCATTCTGCTATCCACTGGAGGTATAGTGTTAGGAGATTTTAGAATTTTTTGTGTCTGCTTCCCAAAGGATTTGTGGAGGGGAATAGACAGTCTCCTGGACTCTGGGATGTCCATCATTTCTACATAATCAGGCTCCTCTTGATCCTCCAATGCCTCCTCCATAGGAAGCTGGAGGGTTTCAGCCACCTTTCTGTAGAACACAAAGTGAGAAGGGGACTCAGAAAGCCTAGGAGGGGAAACACCTGAAGGGCTGTCTGGGGAGATGTCGGTTCCACAGGCACATCCAGACCCTCACTTTCACCATCATCATCCTCAAATTCCCCTTCCTCTTCAAACTCCAGTTCATAAAAATCTTCAAGGGTATAATCTTAAACCAGGGGAACCAACCAAACCGAACCCCTGCCAGAAGGTGCTGGATCGGTAGGAACCGGGCGAAACGATTCCACAATCCGAATCGCTTTGGCTATCTCTTTGGCGGTCGGAATATGAACCTCTGGATCCGAACCGGACGATTTTTCTTTGCGCTTTCTTTTTGTCAGAACCCATCCCTCAGAATCGGCTCTCCTTTTGCCCAAAGAAGTATCGCCCTGGTCAGAGGGCACTCTTTCTGGTTCGGTCGGAACCGAACCGGGCTGGCCATCCAGGTCAGCGGACTTCTTGGCCTCCTTTTCCCTCAGTCTACCTAATCTCTTTTCAAGGGTAGATTTGGGAAAAGTTTTACATATTTGGCAGTCTGAATCGAGGTGGTCAAACCCCAGACAATAAACACAGGTGGTGTGGGGATCGGCCTTAGCAAAGACCTCCCCACACTCACTGCAGTGTTGAAACCCAGTGGGCCCGTTTTTTTTCTTGGGTTTCTCAGACATGGCCAACCTAACCAACTTACCCTTTTTATAGCAACCGCCAGGCAAGACACCCTTATCGGTTCCTAACCGTGTCACGGGTATTGGAAAAAAATGTACTAAAACACGGTTGTTTTAGAACCGATAAGAACCAGTAACCACACACTAAGTAAAACACAAAATTTCACTATGAAATGGTCAGTTCAGCCGAACCGACCTGCACTTTTACAAGTTCCACACAGAAAACAGAACAATTCCTATCTAGTACTCATGGCACCACAGACAGAGACTGAACCGACTATGTGGATAACTTTTTCGGTTTAAAAACTGACGAAAACTGAGACTTTAACCGACTTTCGAACCAAGCCAAAGGAGAAATCTCCGGAGCGACTGTTCAGTGAGGCGGAGTAAAGAATCTGACGGTTTGAGTTTGAAACACTCCAGACAGAGACTCCAACCGAGCTCGAGCTCAGCATCCTATGCTCTGCATAGAAAATTAACTCTTTGTTCTCCGGGGCAGTTCAAAGGCAGGGGATCACTGCATATGTCAGAATACAGCAAGACTTCATGTTGTTTGAATAGCCACGCCCCTGGATTTGGTGGTAAAAGAACTAGCTAATACTTCTCCTACCCAGAATTTTTTTTAACTAGTTAACACATCTAGGTAGCAGACGAGTCTCTTGAAGAAGGGCAATATCGGTTCTCAGGGATTTCAAATGTTGTAAAACTTTTGTTCGTTTAATAGGGTGGTTTAATCCTTTCACATTCCAGGATATGCAGCGATACCCCTGTTGGGCCCCCGGGATATTTGACATTTCGTTCCCCAATATATCAGAAAGACTACTTACAGTGATACCAATTGGTTGTGAGACAGGGAGGTTGCCAACCTGCAGAGCCACAAAACACCTTAGGAGAAACAAGACTGGCAATACGTGTAGTAGCACCATGTGAAGTATAGACATCACTTGTGAAACTGAAGAATGGATATAGAGAGGACTGCAACTGTATTCCTAAAACACAACAACAAGTAGAGAATTAGTTAAAATATAAGTATTGATAAGACATAGTAGTTCAAAATCAAGATGGGCAACAGGCCCAATGGGAACCACAGAAGTGTCAAAAAAGAAGTGACACAACAGCAACAAGTTCAGAGACTGGAGGTCACTGCAAACGAGGGTAGTGTAAATAAATACCCTGCAGCTAAGCTATCCCCAATACTCAACACGGGTGGGTCAGATGTGGATGATACCGAGAAATCAGCTCATCACAGACCCACCCTAACCCTTAGTCGGACGACCGAACCACGTGGGGGGAGTGGCATACCCACCTGCTGGTTGCTAGACTTAAGTAGAGCCGCCTTGTGACAGGTGGAATTGCACCCAAGGAGCTAGCTGCCTCACATCATATAAGCAGTATATCTGTGGGGGGTTGGGGGCATCGGAGGAGACCAAAATGCGGCCTGGGGTAAGGGGGAATCTGGATGGGGAGGGACTATAAGAGGAAGGAAGGGGGAGCACAAAGTCATCCCTCTTTATGTTAGCCAGCGTGCACACAGAATGAGGTAAATAAACAAAGTCTCATAGGGTCAGCCTTTGGCCATCTTGGGAGAGCCCCGAGGGGTACATCCAGGATCCTGGGGTATCTTCGCAACTGTATCCAAATAGCTGATATGTCCAGGATGGACTGGTGATAGGGTATCGACCAATTCCACTAGAGACGTTTCAGGATGATCAGCCCAGTCTGTCATTTGCGCAATGTCCATATCTTGTGATCTAGTATCAGCTTGGTTCAAATTAAGAGTGGGGGCCTCCCTGGGGATCTTTGCGGGGGGAGCTGCCATAGATTTAGAAGACAAGTGGAAATCGCCACTCTGAGGTCTTTGTCTTGTCTTAGATTGTGGTGTTGAACCCCGCTGAGGGAGAGAAGAGGACTGCAGCGGTGAGTTGGGCTTAGAGCCAGCCGTTTGAGCGGCCGTTTTCACTGGGGGCCTCCACTGGCGTTGAACCTGTCCGGTTTGCAAATGGGGAACAGAGGAACTGTCTGCTAAAAAAAGGTTCCTACCTGGAGATGAGCCTGGAGTGGGCTCCCAAAGTCTTCTGGGACTTGAAGTAGGACACTGTAGGCCCGGCCACAATCGAGCGATCCATCTTTCCACATCAATTGGATGGTTGGCGATAAGCTCCTGGCCTTCCTTAACCACCTGCAGCTTGGTGAGATTCTTAAATTTAAATTTAAAGTCATGTTGGTAAAGGAAACGTTTTATATTCCCAAATGCTCTCCTCCTTGCTGCTGTTTCTTGAGCGAAATCCCTATATATGGCAATCGAGGCTCCTTGCCAAGAAAGCTCCCCTAGGTCCCTAGTCGCCCTCAGGATTCTCTCCTTAGTTGTGTATTGCAGCAGATATGCCACAATTGGTCTGGGTGTGTTAGAGTGCTTATTTCCTTGGGTGGGAACTCTGTGCACCCTCTCAACCTCAATTGGGTCTCTCCAGCAGTCCCCTAACATGCAAGGGAGATTGTCGTTGAGGAATTACTCCACTGACTGCCCCTCCGACCCCTCTGAGAGACCCACAATCTGCAAGTTGTTGTGGCGGCTACGGTTTTCATGATCCTTAGCTCTCTCCCAAAGTGCTGCAAGCCGCTCTTCATGCTGCTGGAGACGGTGCCATATCTGGAGATGCTAAGCTTTGCATGTTTCTGATTTTTGTTTGACTACATTCATCCTGTCTTGTAGTTGGTGAACCTCCTTGTTAGTACCGGCCAAAGTTAGATTAATATCGTCCACTCTGGTAATTAGGGTTTCCAAGAGTTTGGTAATATTTTGCAGTGATTCGCCAACTGTTGCTAACTGTTCCATGGCCAAACTCCTCGGTGTGGGGACAGTAGGCAATCTATACTGGAGGGTGAAGTCCATTACCCAATGGCAACTTTCCGAGTAGGTGAGGTGCAAATGTGAGGCCTGTGCAGTCTAGGCCTAGGTGGGTTCGAGTGATTACATGTCACAGCACCGCTAAAGTCTTGTGATCGCTCCAAAATCCGCTGAAAGGACGCACTGCCCAGCAAGAAGGGTATTACCTGTGCATTAAGCTGCAATTTTAGATGGGAGACTCCACGGGATCGTGGCCTCCGAGCACGGGTGGGCTAAGGTCTAGAGAGAGCTACTATGCTATGCTGCCATCTTCCTCGGCAGCTTGCACCTGGAGCTTATTAATCCTTATGGCTGACATTACAGCCAGGAAGGCAGTCTTCCACAAAAGGTATGCGATCCCACATCTGTGCATAGGCTCAAATGGGTAGCCCATGAGCACAACCAGCACCAGCAGTAAGTCCCAAGGTGGCAGAGGCTTGCACACCAGAGGGGACAAGTGGTCAAGGCCTTCAAAAAAACACCCAGCCTTCTCCTGGGCCACCATCTGCTTACCAGCTGTGCCTGGTAAACAGAGGTGGTTGCCAGGTACACCTTAAGGATTGTCACTCACAAGCCCAACTGAGAGAGGGACCAGAGGTAGTCAAGGATGTTCACCGTATGGCGGGCAAGGGGTTCAAGCTCCTTGCCCTGGCACGATATCGAGAACCTCTTCCATTTAATGCATAACATTTACAAGTCGACTCCTTTTGGGAGGCCTACACAACGGGAGTACATCTTCTGAGAGGCCCAAGTCCTGGAACTCCAGTTGCTCCAGAACCAGACTGAGAGGTGCAGGTATTGAAGTTCTGGGCACAGGATCTTCCCCTGTTGTCTGTTCAGCAGGTCTGGATGAAGAGGCTACCACCATAAAGGCCTGCTGCTGAGGCTGAGGAGATCTGGGTATCAGAACTGTGTGGGCCAGTCTGAATCTATCAGGATCATCCATGCCTTGTCCCTCTGGGCCTTGACCACCACCTAGTGGAGCAAGGGGAAGAGAAGGAAGGCATACATGAGGCCTGGGGTCCAGGGCCTTGTTAAGGCATCCCCCTACCAGTGTTCCAGACTGTGGGGGACAGGCACACAACAGCCTCAGCTTTCTGTTCTCCTAGGAGGTGAACAAATCCACCAGAGAAGTGACCCACTGGCAGAACAGGTGGCATACCACCTCCTGATGCAGGGATCACTCGTGGGATGTCTCTTTCACCCAGCTGAGGTATCTACCAAAGGACTGTGAACTCCTGTGACATGAACTGCCAGGAGATGTACCCTAGTGTCCATCTGCAGAGAGCCTCCTGACACAGGGGTATGGAGTGTGTTCCGCCCTGCCTGTTCAGGCAGAACATGGCTGTGGTACTGCCTATCTGGTCCTGCCCCCGATCAGAGGAGCAAATTCCATGAGATCCTGCTGCACTGCATGGAACTCCAGCAGGCTGATGTAGTAACGGGACTCCCAGGGTGACCAGAACATGTGGGCTCTGTAGTCTCCCAGGTGTGCTCCCCAACCCACCTGAGACATATCTATCATGAGTGCGACGGACGGCTCTGGCCGGACAAATGGGATTCCTTCCTCCAGATTTTGTGGGACCAGCAACCACTGGATGGCATCCCACATCGACTGAGTTTCAAGGGCCGGCTAGTCCAGGTGATCTAGCTGCCTGAGACCATTGGCAGCCTAGCTTCCACTGCTGGTGGTGCATCCATCAATAGGCCCAGTTACCAAACTGGTGGTGGATGCTATGTACCCCAGCAGCCTCAGCAAATCCCGAGCAAGGTGCAAGAGCCCAATCCAAAATGATCAGCAAAAAGAGGTGAGATCCTGTGCCTGGTGCATAGGGAGTCTACTTCTGAACTTGATCACCTGCAAGCAGACCAGCTTGCACTTGTCCACGTTGACTGACAGGCCCAAGTCTCTGCAGGTCTGGGGGGCCAGATCTCTGGATTGCTAAACAGCCTCCTTGGACAGCCTATCTATGAGCTAGTTGTGCAGGTGGAGATACACCCTGATGCCCTTGTGCCTCAGGGAGGCTGTTACCACTGCCATGCACTTGGTGAAGATCCTGGGCACAGACAAGAGGCTGAAGGGCATGATCTGGAACTAGAACAGAACCTCTTCTGCATGGAACTGAAGGTACTGTCAGTGGGATGGATGGACTGGGATGTGGAAGAACATGTCCTGGAGTTTCAGGGAGCAGAACAACATGCCCTGCTCTAGGGATGGTATAATCTGGTTCAAAATGACCATCCAGAAGTTCCAC
Source organism: Neoceratodus forsteri (assembly GCA_016271365.2). NCBI lineage: Eukaryota > Metazoa > Chordata > Ceratodontiformes > Ceratodontidae > Neoceratodus > Neoceratodus forsteri. The sequence continues at coordinate 1,540,552,696 of CM057456.1, read as the reverse complement.
ATGAAGTGGTTTAGATTGTGCAGATCCAGTATAGGGCACTAGCCCACCTTCCGTTTTGGGACCAGGAAGTACCTGGACACATACCCAACCTGCCAGGGTGGCTGGGACGTGGGGTATGGCTCATTGGTAAGGAGCTAGGCGACTTTTTCCTTGAGGGCCGACAGCATGTCCTGCGACACCGTGGACTTCTGATGAGTGTGGAGTAGGAAAGGTGGAAGAGTCTCTTGGTCCAGAGGCAAGCTGCTGCCTACCACCTCTAATATCCATCTGTCCATAGTAGTGCTGGACCATTATGGCCAGAAGTGGTGCAGCCAACCCCACACTGGAAGCCAGGTCAGGGACTGGACAGGTGTGAGGATGACACCCCCAATACGTCATGGGGCAGCTCTGGAGGGGTATCAGTTGCAGGGGCCGAAGGGGCACCATTTTCCCTGCCCCCATCTCTTTTTGTCCCCTGGCTGCCACACTTGGGCTTCGGGCACCAGTTTTGGTATTGCCCCTGCTGAGACTGCTGTGGCTGAAAGGACATGCATTGGAATGTATTTTTCTTAGGCTTCTGTGCCTTCCGGTCTTTCTGGGACAACGCACAGAATCTAGGGTAGCAGTGGACTTCTAAGTCCTCATGAGATGTCCCTCCACTCCTGGGCCAAAGAGTTCAGTGCCCAGAAAGGGACATCGGCCAGCATGTGCTGGGTATCCGCCATGAAGGTGGAAAGCCACAAACAGGCTCTGCGATGCATCATGGCAGCTGTTGCCATGGCACAGGCATCACCCATGTCCAGAGCTGTCTGGTGATGGTATTTAGCCAGCGCTCGACCCTGGTGTCTGACTAACTTCGCCGGTAGATGGTCAGCAGGAAAGTAAGGGAGGACATCATCCAGCACTCCCAACAGGGAGTGGCCAGAGGTGGCCATCATCACGGCATAACTTGCCTGATGGAGACCCAATAATGAAGCAGTGTATATCTTTTTAGCTGTGAGGTCAATCTTTTTAGAATCTTTGTCCAGAGACTTTTCCATGTCCCTCTGGCCACCAGACTTCTGGAAGGCTGAATCCAAAACCAACCCTTTGGCTGACGGGTGATCATGGAACCTAGAAAGTGACCTGGTAGGGACCGCATACTTGTGGATCACACGGGTGAAGGGTACTGGACAGGATGCCGGATGCTGCCAGAGCTCTAAGACTGGTCCAAATATGGCCTCAACCACAGGAAAGGCAACCCTCAGGGATTCGTCCCTTTCCAGGATGACAGCAAATCACCATTTAGCCCTCTTCTGAACTGACTCCAAGGGCACACTCATGGATTTCGACATGAGGCGGAGTTAAAGCCTAAATGACACTGGCCCATGGTCGGTGATTATATCCTCAACTAAGCTATGGCTGAAAGTGTAAGTCCTTGAGGAAAGCATGGATGACCCCTCAGAGTCATCCGAGGACTCCTCAAAAATGCCCTTGACCGTTTACCACCATGGACCACCCTGGTATCCTCTGCCTGGGTGTTCTCCACCAATAAATGGCCTTGCAAGCCAGCAGCACTGGAGTAAGTGCCTCAGCTGGGACTTGAACCCAGGCCACCTGGAATAATATTCCAGTTGTGTTATCAGCTGTGCCAAGGCAACTGGAATCTGGACCATTCTGGAGCACACTGCTCTTTCTCTAATACACAACCTGGTGCTGCATAATTACATTTTTAATCACAGGAGTGTGGTATGCATATTTATGGAACACATACAAACATGTGTGCCATAAATATGCACACCACACTCCTGTGATAGAAGAAGTAGCACTGGAGTCCTTTGTAGGAGCACCCCACCAAAGGCTGCAGTGGTTGCGACTCCACCCTCAATGGTGCAAAGCAGATGCTGCAGATATCTGCCCTGCTTGAACTTGCGTGGCAGTTACCAGGCAACCAAGGAGCCCTACCCCACCCTGCAATGGTCCACTGCTGCCAGGGGAGCTCCTGATAGCGCCAGTGCATCTTGCAGCAGCGCCTCTCCATGGATGAAGAGTGTTAATGGTGACACCTCCCAGTCAAACGAGACTGACAGCGTGAATGGCGCCTCAATCTCGGCCTGCGTGCTGACATCGAGATGGGTCCTCCTGAGGGTCATGGGAGATTGCATACCGAGCTACGTTCAGTAGCACAAGCTTCAGAGGCACGATCACTGGCTGAAGCTGGTCCCGCAGTGTCCTAGTTGGGAACACCAATTTTGCTATGTCCTCCTGTGTGAAGACTGGGAGCACCGGGGTCTAGGAGATCAATTCCTCATTAAGCTCCTCTGACAACCAGTCACCTGGCTTGTGGAAGATCTCAACTGCCTGATCAACTGAAGTCAAAGTCAACAAGTCAGACGGGGGTACTGAGGAGCTCTTGACCTGTCCCTGGACAGAAGGGAGCTTGACCAAAGTCGAATGGTTGAGGGAATTGGAGGAACATGTTCACTCCCAATCCCATGACCTGAACTGGTGGCACTTGTGATCTTACTTCGAGTTGGAGCTCTTGCAGCAGGCTATAACTATAAGGACTAAGCCGCCAGGCGCCAGGATCCCATGGAAAACTTCTAGCTAGCAGTCTCCATTGGGGACTGCCCTAACATCAGCTGATGGTATAAAAGGGGTGGTCCCCAGCCCCACCTCAGTTCTTTTCCCTCTGTTGACCCGTTCACATCGGTTCCACTGATGCCTCCTGCTTCAGTCGACTGCTAGTGCGTGTTTACCCATATTTCTTTTAATTTCTCTAAAAAAGTTATTTTTTTTCTCTCTGCATGACATCTTCTCTGACTTCTTCAGTCAAGCGGTGAAAGTTCAAGTGTGCGTGTGGCAAGCAGCTTCCATTGAAGGATGGCCACGCAGCCTGCCTCCTCTGTCTGGGTCCAGGCCATGACACAAAGCCTGCCAGCACTGCCAGAGCTTTAACCAAAGGAGAAGAATTCGTCGCCTGAAGGCCCTTAAAACCCACATTCTTGAAAAACAGCTTGCTGCCATGCAGAAGCAATCCTCGGGGAAGAGCCCCTCTTCATCTTCCTCCTCATTGTCAGCAACACACCAGGAGAAGTCTTCAGGGAAGCACAAGTCCCAGGACAAGGAGAAGGCCCAGACATGCTCCTGCTCTCAGTCTCCTCACAAAAAGAAGACCACTCCTGGTTCTTCCTCCCATGGGAGGTCAGACCGCTCTCCCCAGCTTGCCCTCACTCCCTCCGGGCAGCCGGTGGATAAACCTCCCACCTTGGTGCTGGCGACAGGTGGATGTTTGTCAGGGTCCAGGGCTTCAGTCCCGGCCCTGCAGCCCCTGAAGGTGAGGGCTATCCCTAAGTCTTCGGCCTCCTTAGGTGGCGTGGCCAGAGTTAAGTTGGGTGGCGGGTCGGCACTGGTCATCTGCCCGGCCCCGACATCAGACTCGGCCTCTAAGTCTTCGGAAAAGGCCCCCTGATGCCTGGGGAACACGTCTGCCCCTGCAGCTTCAGTGATGCCTGTCCCCCGTTCCAAGGTGTCCTCGCTGTGGGCTCCTACTCAGCCGATGACAGCCATGTCCCCAGACCGTCTTCAGCAGACACCAGTCCATTTGATGCCAGATTCCCTGGAGTGCAACCCAACAACACCCCAGCCATCGCCGGACCCTCCTGCATTGCCGGTAGACATGAATGTCTCCCCTACACTGACGACGGAGGGCTTGATGTCCGTGGCTCCTACTCCTAAGGACCCAACGCCAGACCAAATGCCAGCTGCTCTGATGCCCACTGATCCTCAGCCCCAGGCGCCTGCTAGCCCCTCAGGTCCTCAGATTCCTCTCAGTGAGGTGAAGGACCTTTTCCGCTTCTGGTGGAATGAGACCAAGGGTGACCTTGTTCCTCCTAAGCCTTCTGAGCCAGAAGTGGTGGTTCCTGAACCGGAACCTAGGGAGCAGACCCCATCTTCTAAAAGCCCATCCCTGTGCCCTGACGATGGGCATGGGGCAAGTCCAAACACAAGGGTTGGAGACACAGGCACTCTTCCTCTCGGTCATCAAGCTGACATCGACGCCGGCATGACACTTCCTCAGATTCGGAGGACTCGAATCACAGCTCATCTTCCTCCTCCTCCTCCTCAAGGGACTCGGAACCCAGGGGTCATTCTCCCACCCCGGATAATAAAGATACCCCCAGGTTCCCTCCTGATGATCCAACATTCATGGATGTCATGAGCAGGGGTGTAGCCAGAAATTTATGTTTTGTACACACAATGTCCAACAGTTACACCCCCACCCCATTAAAAAATGTACACATCCTCTCCAAATGGTACCCCCTTCCAAACAAGTCAGATTGTACGTCAGATGATTGCTCTAATCTCTAAAGAAGTTATACATGTATCTGTCTCCTAAACAACAGAAGTATGAACAGAGAGACTCCTCAGTGCCCTACACTAACCCAAATACTACAGATTAGAATGAAAATGTTAACAGAAAGGCACATGGTTTGTGACAGGCACTCAACAAAACTGTACACAAATGTGTACAGTGAGTATGCCTGTCTACACCCTTGGTCATGAGGCATATACAGGCCAATAACAGGTCTGGCCAAGTACCTTCGCCAGAAGGAGCCTAAGCCTTTGGTGGACCTTACTAGGATAATCTGGAAGCACCCCTCTTCTTCCTCAGCCATATCCAAGAATTTGGATAGGCTCTACAGGGCACCCAGGGATGAGCCCTTTCTTGTGGAACACCCAGTGGCCGACTCAATTGTCATTACCACGGCCCATGACAGGTCTAAGAGGCCTATGCACCTTAGCAACCTGCCTCCTGACCAAGAGTCTAAACAGCTGGACCAGCTGGGCAAGACAGTTTATGCTCCACTACTTCCTCTATTAGGTCCTTGAATTTTCTCACCCACGTGATGCAATACCAAAATGTCCTGTGGAAAAAGAGTCTGGAGCTGGCCCAAGCTCTGCCAGATGTATCTCAGAAGGCAGAACTTCTGGATTTACTGAAGTCAGACTCAGACGTCGGCACACGTTTTGCGTGCCTCATATGACACTGCTGATACAGCTGCCTGGGTAGCAGCCACCGGTATCTGTCTCCGGCGCAACTCATGGCTTCGAGTCTCGGGTTTCACCCAGGATCTCCAGGCCAGAATCATGGACCTCCCTTTCAAGGGATCTGTCCTTTTTGGGGACGAGGCCGAGTAGTTGATTACTCACCTCAAAGACTCTGGCAAAGCTATCTGGTCAGTCCAGAAGATGGCCAACCAGAAGCCTTTTCGGAAGCAGTCCTTTCATAAATCCTCAGGACAGCAGTCCCAAATCCAGCAGCAGCAGCAAGGTGGTTTTAAACACAAGGCCCCCTCCTAGACCCCAGGGGGATCCCTCGTCCAGAGCTGCAAACCCACCCAGGCCGCTCTGCCAACCCCTGGAGCTTCAGCGTGACTCATTCCCAGACCCCCCTTCCCCAACAGAGACCCTGGGAGAGGCGGTGGGGGGTTGCTTCTCCCTCTATCTGAAGGGATAGAGCAAAATAACAGCCGACCAATGGGTCCTTCAAATCATAGAGAGAGGACACACACTGGAGTTCCTGGAGAGGCCACTGGACAATTCGCCAGTGTCCTCCCACTACCCTCCATCTCACATCACCCTGATCGAAGGGGAAATTCAGGCTCTTCTTCAAAAGCAGGCCAAAGAATCCGTCCCTCCAAGTCAGAGAGGAAAGGAATTCTATTCCCATTTCTTCCTTGTACCCAAAAAGACTGAGGATCTTCGCCCCATTCTGGACCTCAGTCATTTGAACAAGTACATCGAGTACAAAAGGTTCAGAATGGTCACTCTACCAGGCCTAATTCCCCTTCTTCACCAAGAAGACTGGCTTGGCTCACTGGACATGCAGGATGCATATCTTCACATCCTTGTGTTCCAGCCCCACAGAAGGTTTCTGTGCTTCCTCTTCCAAGGGCATCATTATCAGTTCCGAGCGCTACCATTCGGCCTATCCTTGGCTCCCAGAGGCTTCACCAAGTGTCTAGCAGTGGTGGCTGCGGCCCTCAGAAGACAAGACCATTATGTCTTCCCTTACCTAGACGAATGGCTTCTGACAGCATCCACATGGGTTCAGCTGTTAAGAACACTAGAAGACACCTTTACCCTCTTCAGAGAACTGGGGATCACTCTGAACCTGCCAAAGTCATCCCCATGGCCCAGCCAAAGGCTCCAATATATCGGAGCGATATTGGACACAGTATTGGGCAAGTTTTTTCTTCCCCCAGACAGAGCAGATTGCCTTCTGTCCCAAGCTCGGATGGTTTTGTTGCCCTGTCAGACCTCAGCCAGGTCATTCCTATGGATGTTAGGTCGCATGGCAGCTGCCATTCCGACTGTCCCTCTGGCTCGTTTGCATACGAGGATCCCTCAGTGGACACTCAGGGTGCAGTGGGACCAATGTTCAGATGACCTGGAACTATCTGTCACAGTCTCTGACCCAGTTGGTGGATGGAACCTGTCAACCTGTCCAGGGGGTTTCCTTCCTACAGAAGTCTCAGAGGCAGGGCCTAACTATGGGTACCTCGGAACAGGGCTGGGATGCCCACTTAGTGGACCGGTAGACCCAGGGGTCCTGGTCCCCTATGGAGCAGACTCTGCACAGCAGTGTCCTAGAGATGAGAGCAGTCCTATATGCTCTACAAGCATTTCAGGTGGACCTTCTCCAGGGCCCTATCCTAATCCAGATGGACAATATGTCTGTGGTCTTTTACATCAACAAGCGGGGGGGCACTCATTCATATCCCCGCTGCAGGGAGGCCATAAGGGTCTGGTACTGGGCACTGGAGCTCCGCCTGGAACTCACCGCCGTGCATGTTCCAGGCACCCAAAACGTCTTGGCCGACAGCCTAAGCAGGTCTCAGTTCCAAGCCCACGAATGGGAACTACTCCAGTCAGTCGCAGAGCAGCTGTTCAACAGATGGGGATGGCCAGAGTTGGACATTTTTGCATCCCCATTCAATGCCAGACTACCCAGTTTCTTCTCACTAGATCCAGGGCCTGGAGTTTTCTGGCAAGACACATTGTCCCTGTGTTGGACAGGGAGGTTTCTATATGCCTTTTCTCCCTTTCCTCTACTTTAGAGGGTACTCCTCAAGCTAAAGGCAGAGGGAGCAGAAATTATCCTCATTGTTCCCTACTGGCCCTGTCAGATATGGTTCCCTCTGCTCCAACAGTTAGCAGTGGAACCTCAGGTCCTTTTGCCCGAGCTCAAACTTGCTCTCCCAGGAGAAGGGCACTCTAGTCCATCCAGACCTCAAGTCTCTGCACCAGCATGCATGGCTTTTGCAGACTTACTGTTGCCAGATCTGGGGTTTCTCCTAGAGTAGTCAATTTCCTTGTGGCCACAAGGAAACCCTCCACTAGGTCCACTTATGCTATGAAGTGAAAGCAGTTCTGCCTTTGGGCCTCCGCTCGCCACCTCAATCCCTTCACCTGTCCAGCAAACTGCATTCTTGAGCATCTCCTCTCTCTATTCGATAGCGGTCTGAGTTACTCCTCTATTAAGGTGCACCTGGGCCGCCCGGTGGCGTTGAGGGCTAAGGCGCTGGACGCCGCACCTCATGCCACACCGGTGGCCCAAGTTTGGGAGTGAGCTCGGGAGCCGGGGATCGGCAGGGGATGGTAGAGGATTGAGCACCCTTGGGCGGCTCTCCTCTCCGGGTGGGTGGGTAAGGGATAGCCTGGCGCACCAGCGGATCCCGGTGGAGATCGGGAGTGCTGCAGTGCACAGGCTGCACACTACACAGCGTGGCTGATGCTGGCAGGGTTGCCGTGCGCCGTTGCGTCAGAGGTGCCCATGTGGGGGGAAGGGGAGGATGAAAAAAGAGTAAAACATGGCTCAGAGGAACAGGCGACGGCACCTGTCCCCCATGCCCTCTGCTGGGGCTTACCCAGACTGGCCTTCCAGTTCCTCCTGCCAAGCCCTCGCCTGCAGCCAGAGACTGCCTTAGAAGAGCGAACATGAAGAGAAGGGTGACCTGCCCCAGATGGGTTAAACCAGGGGGTGCTGGCAGTAGGGGAGAGGAGGAGAGAGGAGGTGCAGCCCTGGGAGCCTCAGGCGGGCAGGACAAGGACAAGAATGCCTGAGAGAAGGTTCCTCGGGCCATGACCGGAGTGAAAGAAAGCAGACAAAAAAAAAGGTGCACCTTTCTGCCATCTCTGCATACCATGCACCTAAAGAAGGCAAGACTTGTCCCACACTTTTTTGCGGGGCATCCTGCATCTGAAACCCCCCATTAGGGACCTGGTCCCTTCATGGGATCTTCTGCTCGTGCTAGCTGTTAGGTGTCAGCGTGGCTCAGTTGGTAGCACATCCGCCTCTGGATCAGAAGGTCGTGGGTTCTTGTCCCACACCGGGATTGGACTTGCACCTAAAAATGGATGGCATCTGAGTGCAGTATTGGGGGGGTACTGTACTGTTGGGGTGTACCGTCCTTCGGATGAGACGTTAAACCGAGGTCCCTTCTGCCCATTCTGGTGTTGCCCTGGTGGGTGTCCAGGTGGAAGTAAAAGAACCCACAGCACTCTTCGCAAAGAGCAGGGAACATTCCCAGTTTCCTGGCCAACATTCCCCTTCCCATAAACCGGTTCATGCAATTATCCAGGCTGTGTGTGGGTGATGATGTGCGATATGGCCGCCACCACACATTCAGTCACTTCACTACCAGTCTAGCATTGCTTGTAAAGTGCTTTGGGATACTGTGTATGAAAAGCGCTATATAAATGCTGATTCTTCTACAGAAACTTACTTTACCTCCTTTTGAACCATCCGTAGACCGCAAGCTACGCTTTCTGTCGTGGAAAGCATTTATTTTGGTTGCCGCTACTTCTGCTCAAAGGATTTCTGAGCTCCAGGCTCTGATATGTAAAGAGCCTTATTTAGTTTTACACAAGGACAGGGTGTCCTTAACAACAAATCCTAAGTTTTTGCCTAAGGTGGTGTCAGAATTTACCCTGAACCAGGACATCACCTGCCTGTTTATTATCCAGAATACTCCAATAGAGGGAAGGCCTTATTGCATACTCTGGACATCCACAGGATGCTTCATTACTACCTTAATCGCACCAGTCCTGTCAGAAAGACTGACCAGTTGTTTGTTTCCTTTGCCCCCTTGATCTCAGGGAGCACCAGTTACTAAGCAGACATTGTCTAAGTGGTTAGTTAACTGCATTGTTTACTGTTATTGTAAGTATGACAAGCCTTTACAGGGGTGTTTCTACCTCATTCGCCTCATTAAGAAGTATGTCCGCAGCAGACATTTTATGCATGCTACCTGGAGTTCTTTCACACTTTTGTCAAACATTACAGTTTGGATGTCGCTTCCAGGCATAGGACTGGTTTTGGCCGTGCTGTTCTTCAGGGCTTACTGTCCTGAAGGCTTCGCTTCTCTTTGGCCTCCACCCCTGACTGTCTGTCTCTTCTCCTTGACTGCTTGGGACTCAGTCCTTATTGTTATAGCCTGCTGAAAGAGCTCCAACTCGAAGTAAGATAGCACAGTTACGTAAGAACTTACCGTTAACAGTAGATCTACGAGAAGAGGTCTTGCAGCAGGTGCTGCTTTCCCTCCCTCCTTCCTTCCCCCTGGTATTCCTTCTGCTTCTTTCATTAATTTAATCTCAAACCTCCTCGGTTCTCCTTCCATCCTTGAGACCGGGTCTCCGGCAGGAGAACTGAGGTGGGGCTGGGGACCACCCCTTTTATACCATCGGCTGACGGGGGTGGGTCAATGTCAGGGGCAGTCCCCAATGGAGACTGCTAGCAAGAAGTTTTCCATAGGGTCCTTGCACCCAGCGGCTTAGTCATCATGGTTAAAGCCTGCTGCAAGAGCTCTTCTTGAAGATCTACTGTTACGGTAAGTTCTTACATAACGGTACTTTTCTTGCCCCAGTGAGAATGGCTCTCCATGAAGGTCTGTAGGGACCAACACATTTCCTGAAAGTCTTTGGAAAAGGACCCTCCAACGCTGGCCTCAGCTGGGAGCACTGCCGAGACTGACAAGGAACTCATCATTGCTGCAGCCACCTCATCCTCAAGGGCCACAAGCTGTGAAACATACCTGGCAGCTGCCAAGGCCTTCTTGCAGCCCTTAGGTCAATACCGTTCCGAGGGTCAACCGAAGGCAAGCCTTGCCTTCTTGTTCTCCAGCGATCAAGTGAGCATCACCTGACAAAGGCCACAACCTGCCACATCATGTTGAACATCCAAATGGTAGAGGCAAGTAACGTGGCAATCCATGATTAACATTTTCTGCCGGCACTGGACACAGTACTTGAAACTTGGTCGCTTCCATTCTTCCATCTATGAACGATGTCAAGAGTCAGAGCTGGAGATGAGGATTCAGTGAATAGACTAGTATTTAGTATAAGAAGTTCACCTAGAAAAGTGCTTTACAAAGTTTTTCCCCCAGATACTAGCAGAGCTGCGAAGGAGGAGACCTGTCCCTTCCAGTGGAAAGAAAGATCTGACGTCACAGGGCAAAGCCAGAGGATATTCCACACAGGTGTTGGAAGGAGCTTAAGATTGAAGACATCCGATGAATCAGCCTGTTCCAGTGAACTGCCAAAGTGTAGACAGTCAACTGTATCCACACCCCTAGAAGTGGTGCTCTATGGAAAAGATATTCAGAAATTTCTAGTTACGGTAAGTACAGTAGCTTGTCTATCTTCCTACAGTCAATTTTCTCCACATAATCCCATTTTTTGGGTGTTGAGTACCGAGCTTCAGAAACCAAGTCCCCCTGACTGGAGAGGCCAGAGTCCAAGACTCACTAGGAAAGTAACATTCTAACACAGTACATTCAAAACTTGAATGCTGCCTGGAATGTACATTTAGGGCATAATGTTTGGCGAATGTATGAACAGTGCTTCAAGTGGCAGCACTGCAGATCTCTGCAGTGGGCACTGAACAGTGCTATTACAAAATGGCTACTGCTCTGGTAGAACGTGCTCTGACAGAATGTGCTCTAGCCGAGCCCTCTAATCGTATCCCTGCCATAGTGTAGCAATAGCAGTTATAGTTCACAATCCATCCAGAAAAGCACTGTACAGTGGAGTCCCTTTTGATTAGGATCAAAAGAGACAAACAGCAGAGGTGCCTTTCTGTGTTCCTTAGTTCTATTAAGGTAGAAAATGAAAGTTACGTACTTACTGTAACTTGTTGATCTTCCTGAATATCTTCTCCATAGATTACCACTAAAGGGTCTGAGCTGGAGGCACTAGGACCCTGCGGGAGCCAGAAGTTTTCTGGAGGGCTGGTGTCAAAAGCAGGCCTCATGCACGTCACCACACGCACCCGCTGGTATACAGCGGTACCTGCGCCCCGCCCCCCCGACCACCTCATTACCTTTTTTTTTTTTTACCAACAGGAAGAGCCTCAGGAACCTAATGAGTAACCTATAAAGAGCCCACCAAACCCTGTAACACAGTGTCTTCACAGCTCAAACCAAGTACAAAGGAGTAAAGAGAGATACAACAATACTGGAGTGAGTCTAGGGGCTGGCGGGCTGGCATTGCAATCTATGGAGAAGATATTCAGGAAAATCAAAAGTTACATCAAGTATGTACTTCAGTATCTTCCAAGAATCTTCTCCATAGATTCTCACTAATAGGTCAGAGTACCAAGCTTAGAGGACGTCCTCCAGGCTAAGGAGGCTAGAGTTCAAAGCTCACTCAGGACAGAAATCCATTCACAACTTTCCTACAAAGAGGGCATGCTGCCTGGCATGGACATCCAAGCTTGGTGAAAGTATGCATTGTGCTATAAGTTGCAGCTCTGCAAATTTCTCAATTAAGGTGCATTTGGCCACTGTAGCAGCTTTCCATGCCCCTACTGATGGTCGTACGGTTGCACAACTGGAGGTGTCCAGTACTTTCCTGACAGGTATTCTTCATATGAAACCCCCTATCTGCAATCCAGTTCTGCCTTGGAACTTGAATTTTGCAAGGCACTGCTGCTTTGGGTGCCTTTGTATGGGCACCTGGGAGTAGGGTACCCAGCAGAGGGCCAGCTCCCTTACCTCAGCCTTGTAGTTGGAAACCACGGCCACCTCTGGTAGCAGTGTGACAAAAAGATCCCTTTCCATGCCCCCTAGCAAGAGATACAGGGATTTTACAGACCTTAAGAATCATCCTAGATGTCTAAAGGCCTCTTAGGGCCTCTTCAACATCATATCAAAAATGTTTTTTCCCTCTGAAAGAGGCATTCAAAATGTCCTGCTGCACATGCAGATCTCATGGGTGTCTTCCTTGTAAATGTTACTGTATCTCTCTGCAGTTACAGTACAGAAATATAGCTTTTGACAGCATGCAGAAATGATAAATTAACACATATATAAAATAAATGATGAACGGCAATGGCTAGTTGACATTTTCTTCAGCAGGTCCGATGAGGATGATCGATGGGAAAGCAACTGAGGAGAGATGGGGCTGCCCATGTTTATATAGATGCTGACGCATGATGTCGTCATGGGCGGACCCTGGCTAGCAAAAGTTTCCATGTGGTCCTAGCACTGACATGGATATAGTTCTGAAGGTGTGGTCAAGTGGAAGAGATATCTGCAAAGAAGATCCAGCAGTCCTTGTGGTTGGGGTGCACAAGTATGGTGCTGGTATGTGTACTACATATCCAGTGATGCTAGCCAATGCTGATATTTCAGGTAAGGTAGCAAGGATCCCAGAAAAATCATTCTTAAGTTTTCTCGATCCATGTATATTTCGGTTTCAGAGATCAAGAATGGGGTGCATGCCCCTTCATTTCTTTGGCACCAGAAACTAGTGGGGGTAGAACCCTTTGTTCCATTTTGACTCTGGCACTACTTTCACTGCTCTGTTTCTCAGAAGGCCTGCAATCTCCTGTGCCAGATCTGACATGACAGCTTATACGAAAGTTGTCTTCTGGAAGAATTGTTCTGGGGGTATGTGTTCCAACAACTCCAGGGAGTAACCCTCTCGGATGATCGTTAAAACCAATATGTCTGTTGCGATGAATTCCCACCAACGGTAAAACTGGGTGAGGCGTCCCCCTACTGGGAAGTGGTCCGCTTCAATCAGCTGAACCAGACCTGGGACTGGAGCTTCAGATGATGGCTTGAATGCTTTTGATGCCTGTGCCTTTGGCTGCACTTTCTTTTGGACTGGGGATGCTAAGGTCTATTATTTAGTAATACTCTCCCCTTGCCAGGAAAGGACTGCTTGTTGTGGAAGGAGCTGTGTCCTCTACCCCTAGAGTCATTTTGGTTCACAGGCTCCTTAAGAGACTGCTCTATCTGCTGGACAGACTGATATGTGCCATTGAGGGGCACATTCATGATCAGTTGTTGGGCATCTGGGATGGAGCCAGCAATCCGCACCCAGGAGTGCCACCTAATGCAGATACCTGCCGCCGCAGAGTGAGCTGCATCATCAAAAGCATCCACAGAGGCTTTAAGCTGTTGGCTGTTAGATTCAATACCCTGTTTAACAGCAATCAGCATTTCCTGTTTTGCCTCTGTACCTGGCAGAGTCTCTGTCAGAGATTTTAACTTGCACCAGAGGGCATAATCATACTGTACTTAGAGAAGTGTCCCTGGTAACTAGCTATCCTCATGCCAGAGGTAGCCGAGGCACAGATCTGCCTGCCAGTGTCTACCTTACACAACTCCTTGTTAGTGGGGTGTGCAGTGACTTCCTTGGGCACTATGGATTTGTCATTTTCAGCCAAAATGACAATGCTATCTACTACTGGCTGAGTGAAATACGTAATAGGTGCTGTGTGTTTTCTGCTGCCTGTTTGGGGACAGCTGCCACAGTAATACACTTCCTCCAAGTCACCTCAGAAAGAGTCTGAAGGGCAGGCTGGACGTGGACTCAGCAACACAGGTGATACCAGTCTGGGCAGGGTCTCGAGAACAGCACTGCCCATGGCAATGAAGATAGCCCTGGGATTGGGACCAATGGGACCCACCCCGGCACCGAAGGCAGCACTGGCACCAGCACCAAGACAGACCTCAAAGGGCCAAACATCGACACTGGGCACAGCACTGATTATGGTGCTGAAGGTCCTGCCGGCCCCAAAGGAGCCAGAAGTAGCACCGTGGCTGCCCCCTTCCCCAGAGTGGTTGGGGGTGGCACTACAGGTGGGCAGGCATCAGCGGCGCCAGTCCAGAGGCTAGAGTCAATGTCTGTTGTGCATTTAAGTCTGATGGCACAGAAGAGGGCGCTGGCTAAACCATCCTCAAAACGTTGGGAACCGGCACCAACACTGGTGCCACCGCACTTATACACTGTACCCACTGCTCTATAAAAGCTTCCCAATGGCCAAACTGTCCACTAAAGTCCCCTATATTCGACAGAGAGAGGCTCCGGGACTGAGACCTCAAACCCACATGTCCACACGTCCCCAGTGTTGTCAGAGATGACGGTGGGGTACCTGGTTCCACAGAAGTCAAGTGTGTCACAGCAGCAGGATGACCTTAATTAGTGCTGTTTCTTCCCCTTATGCTTTTTTGAGGAAGAGGTTGAGGCCAAACGGTGCAAAGACCCCGACACTGAGCTTCTGTGGGATCTGGACAGTTTCTTTTTGTGACTCTGAAAGGAATGTCCATCCTTCTGGGCGCCGGACTGCCTGTTGTCAGAGCACCTGTCCAGAGAAAGGTGATGGGAGACATAGCCCTGTTGCTGGAGCAACTTGCCTTTTCAGGCTCCCAACCTTCTTCCATGGTCATTGACTATTAGCATGAGGTAGGGCTAAGAGAAAACTGTGGAGTTTTTGTGTGTTAAACTGAACTAAACTGACACAAAAATAAGAAACTCTAGTGTATTTAATCTAAAACTAAAGAACTTGAATGCTGTTGTTGTACAGACGGTGAAGTTCTGGCCCTGATGAGTGCAGTGATGCTGCTGCACACTCCATAGGGAGTAAAGGAACTGAGGCAGTTGGGGGCTGGTGCAGTCATACATCAACAGGTACACGCAGTGATGCACACACAGGACCGACTCACATCACCAGTCCCCAGAAAAGTTCTGGCTTCCTCAGGGTCCTGCCCAGATTCATTAGTGGGACTCTATAAAGAAAATTGATTCTTGGTTTCCCTTTGGCAGTTTGGAACGTCAAAGTCATGACACAGCATGATTTAAAGGAAACACGCTGTGAGTATGTCCAAGTCACATGACCTGCAGCAGTCTGTAAGCAGTGCTGAGATCGAGAACTTCTTGTGCTGTGCACATCTCAGTGCCATTTCCAGCTCTTTCTCACAGGGGGACGACATGACTACTGAAAGGAGCTTTTATGTAAAAAGGAGTGACTTTTGATCAGAAAACTTTAGACATCATCAGAGAACTGTGCAATATCATTCCAATTAGCTAATTCACTACCTTCAACTGTAGTTTCAGGCAGGCCAGCTAGTAAAATTGTGCTATAGAAAACAGGAGAGAGTGCACAGTGTGATCCTGCACTGCCAGCTGCAGGCCCTGCAAGAGCAGGCAGAGTGAATGTAACAGACTGGGACAGGTGCAGGGGGATTTGTGAAAGATTTGACAGATATTTTGTTTACTGGGTGCTGGTGGTGTAGAGAGCACAGAAATCCATTTTGGTTATTTTTATTTCACTTTTTTGGCCCCTGCAGCAGGAGAAGGGTAGAGTGAATTTAGTAGAATGGGAATGGTGTACAGTAGGGGGAAT
This sequence comes from Neoceratodus forsteri, assembly GCA_016271365.2. Lineage (NCBI taxonomy): Eukaryota > Metazoa > Chordata > Ceratodontiformes > Ceratodontidae > Neoceratodus > Neoceratodus forsteri. Next base: position 1,540,537,038 of record CM057456.1, on the reverse strand, counting down.
TTGAAGGATTTATTTGACAAATAATTTCCCTGCTAGTGGTGTGAGGCACTGAAATCCAAGAGGACACTGACCATTGAAAACAGTTACATGAACTGAAGCCCAGACAAAACATTCCACAAGTTTTCACTTTTCCAGGCATGTTCTTCTAGTATATGTAACTCAGTATACATGCATATGATGTCACTTCTGAAGGAGGTCGAGGGAGGTTACGTGCACTTTTCACGAGTGCTATCTGAAGTAGTTTAAACCAAAGCTTCCTAAATCGCACTGCCTATTGGGTTTATCCTCATCAAGCAGCACCACCACCGCCAGCCTCTGCAGAAGTTCTACTGAAGCAGACAGCCTACAGAGGTACACCAATAGAAGAACTGCCTCACTTAATGTGTTGGCCATGGAGGGGAAGCACAGTAGGGAAAACATTCTGCAATTCCTCTGATCACTGCTGCACATCTGGATATATCCTAAAGATTCGAAGGTGAAAGTGTTTGTGATGGACAGGGGGAACGACATGCTGCAGGCCATGAATGATAGGGATTTCTGCTATGCACTTTGTTTATGTGCTGAATCCAGTGGTGAGTCATGTGCTTGACAGACATGCATAGCTGACAGAAATACTTGACAAACGTGAATAGCTGATAAAAATAATTGACATCATATGGGACATTACTACGTATTTCCATTATTCCCCCAAATGGGCTGAACTCCTCTGCCAGTACATGCAGAAATGCAGTGTTCCACAGCATTGCTTAATTAAAGACGTGACGACAAGGTGGAACTCCGTCATTTATATGGTGGAGAGATTGGCAGAACAGAAAGTTGTGTTCTGGAATATGGAATCTGTCAATGTGGTCTGTGGGGGATATCTGTCTCTAGTGTCCTGGTGTGTGCTGCAAAAGCTTGTTCCACTTTTGAGACCTTATGAACAGGCCACAAAATATGTTAGTACTCAATCAGCAACCCTTAGCAAGGCCTTTCCCTTGGTGAGTCTACTTGAACAACACACATGCCGTTCTTTGAGGTCTTCTACAGCAACCCAACAAAGCAAGGCTAGTGGTGGTGGCTATGAGGCAGCGGCACTGGTGGCAGTGGTGAGAATGACAGCAGTGATGACGGTGAAGGCTAGTGGTTTAACACTAGAGGTGGCATCAACAGTTAATCTGAGTCGTCTCAGCGGCAGCATAAGCAGATGCAATACTAATTTAGGAGGTGACAGAGATGTCTGTGACAAAAATTGAAGACAGATCTGAAAGCATTAGATCGGGCAATAATTTGGCATGGTACAATACTAGTTCACAGATATAAAGATATGTGTATTCTCCCTTGACACTTCACTTCAAACAGCTAAAAAAGAAAATCATGGACCTAGATAAACAAGTAACAGATTATCAGGCTAAAATGCTTATGTGTGAGATGTAGGCTGCTTCAGTGTTGGTGGAGGCTCAGGACACTAAGGGGATTGCACTTAAAGCAGCATCCTCTGCTGGCTTAATAAAGGAAAATAAAGTACTACTATACAGGTTGGAGAATTTAGGAAATTATGTCTGCTCAGCAAATCTCTAATCTCAGAGTCGAGGGTGTGAGCCCTGACAGTCATGACCCCAAACTCCATCAACTTTCTGCCCCTACAGTCTCCATTCCTGTTACCTCCTTCTCCCCAGCTGCTGTCCTTGAAGCTTGGAAATAGGCAACTGTTATCCTCATACAACTACAGTCCCATCTTCCTTCCCCTCACTCTGGCTACGCTCAAGGAGCACCTTGTCCTCTCTCAGCTTTCCCCCTTCCTCGACGACTTCTTCAAACCCTTCCAGTATGGCTTCAGGGAGTCCCACTCCCTGTCCACCTCCTTCCTCTGGCTCACTGTCTCCATCCTTACTGGCATAGACAAGGCCCAGATTACCTCCACCATCTTTGTCAGCTTGGCCAAAGCCTTTAACATTGTTGCCCACCCTCTTCTCATGGGTAAGCTTAAGGTGGCAGAGCTTTCCGACCCCTCAGTTGGCTGGCTGCACTCCTACCTTGAGGGCAGGTCTCAAGCCCCCCCCCCATCTGTTCAGGCATCCCCCAAGGATCAATCATTGACTCCATTCTCCTCTCCATTTTCCTGAATGACCTCCCTACTGCCTGTTGCTCTGCATCCATCCACATGTATGCAGACGATGAAGTAGGGATGTCAAGGTATGACAGTTTCTTGGCATATCGTGGTATCAAAAGTCATGGTACTGATACTGTGGGCAGTTTCTGATATCTTGATAAAGTACAGTTACGTAAGAACTTACCATAACAGTAGATCTTCGAGAGAGGCTCTTGCAGTGGGTAATTACCATTGGGACTAAGCCGCTAGGCACTAGGACCACACGGAAACTTTAGCTAGCAGTGTATGGCAGGGGACCGCCCACCCAATGTCATGTGAACAATGTAAGCGTGACGCTATATAGTCCCCACGCCTGCCCTCCAGTTCTCCCACCAGAGACCCAGAAAGGTGCAAAAGGAGAAAGAGTGGGCTCCTGGAGTCAAGTAAAGGCTATGTAAGAAGGAGCACCAGAAAAGAGACGGGGAAGGGGGAGGGGAGTAGTACCAACCGTCAGAGCCTCTCTCAAGATCTACTATTACAGTAAGTTCTTACGTAACTGTACTATCTTACTTCGAGAGGGCTCTTGCAGTAGGTAATTACCATTAGGACTGAGTCCCAAGCAGTCAAAGTCAGATAAGTCTGAAACATGAGAGGCAGGAAAAGGTCTGCAGTAGGCAGGGATCTAGGACGGAAGTCCCTGAAAGATGGTGAAGCCAAAGCCAGTCCTATGCCTAGATGCAATGTCCAAACTGTAATGCTTAGTGAAGGTGTGACAGAACTCTAAGTGGCTGCCGCACAGATCGCAGTGGCATGACATTTCTGAAACAAACGGTAGTAGCAGCCCTGCTTTTGGTTGAATGTCCTTTCACTTCCCCCGGAAGTGGCTTGTTATACTTCTGATAACAAAATAGAATGCAGTTTGCCAACCATTTGGACAAACACTGTTTAGAAACAGCAGTGCCCTCTCTTTTGGGTGCAAAAGAATCAAACAACTGATCCATTTTGTGGGACTGACTTTGTCTGGTTAGTGTAGTAACGCACAATTCTATGTACATCTAAGGTATGCAGAATTGCTTCCTCTGGATTAGAACATTCAGGGTAATACACTGGTAAGTGTATGGTCTGATTCAACGTGAACTCAGAAACCATCTTTGGTAAAAACGTGGGATTTGTACACAGAGCCACCCAGTCTCTGTGCAAAATCAAATAAGGCTCCTTACACATCAGGGCCTGAAGCTCGGAAATCCTTTGAGCAGACGTAATAGCAATTAAAAAGATGCTTTTCATGAAAGGTAGCACATGTCACAACTCACAGCCGGTTCACTGCGAGGCAGAGTGAGTTTCTCAAAAATAAAATTCAGATCCCAGGGACAAGCAGGGCTCCTGACCGAGGGTTTCAAATGGAGGACCCCTTTCAGGAAGATTTTGAATACCTCCAACTGTGCCAATGTTTTGCTGTCCACCGGAGTGTGGTAGGCAAAAATGGCAGACAAGAGGACCTTTACAGTAGAGTAACTTAGCTCAAGGTTGGATAGGTGTAGCATATACTCCAGGACCTGCAGTACAGGGCATGAGAAGGGGTCCAAACCCTTAGATGTGGCCCAGATGGAAAATCTCTTCCATTTCATAGCATAGGTAGATCTCATGGATGGCTTTCAAGCCTCCACCCTGTACCTCAGCCACTCTGGAGGAGGCTCCAAAACGCGAAGCAGCTATGTCAGCAGGTGCCACACGTGACAGTGAAGGGACTCGAGGCTTGGATGGACCAGGGTGCCAAGTTCCTGAGTTAGAAGATCCTGACAGATACGTAGTGGAACCGGAGGTTCCCCGTCAACTGATGAAGCAGACAGAACCAAATTTGGCGAGGCCAGTAAGGTGCAATCAGGATCATGTGAGCCACCTCCGCCGGCTGTTCCAGCAGCACTCTCTGCAACAGTGGAAAGGGAGGGAAGACGTATAAGAACCTCCCTGTCCAACAGAGAGACAGCACATCTTGCCAGAAAGCCCCACACCCTGAAATGAGTGAGCAGAACTGGGTAGTTCTGCATTGGATGGGGATGCGAACAGATCGAGGTCTGGCTGGCCCCAAAGATCGAAGATTTCTTCTGCCACTTAATGTCTGAGTTCCCACTCGTGAACCTTGGCTTGGGTGCGGCTCAGGCTCTCCCCTAGGATGTTTTGAACGCCCAGGATGTGCACTGATGAGAGATGAAGGCCATGTTGGACTGCCCAGAACCATACATGCATCGCTTCCCAACATAGGGGATACGAGCGTATGCCTCCTTGTTTGTTCAGGTACCAGACTATGCACATGTCTGTCTGGATCAGGAGAGATCCTGGTCTGAGGAGGGTCTGGAAGGCATACAGCACTGCTCTCATCTTTAGCACACTGATGTGTAGAGAACGTTCTCTCTGAGACTAGGACCCCTGCGTCCTGTGATCTCCCAAATGGGCTCCCCAACCCAATCCCGAAGCGACCATCATCAGTGTTTGGGTGGGGGGTGGGGGGAGGCTGAAACAGGACACCTCTGTTGAGGCTGTCCAGGTTCTGTCACCACAGGAGATCTTGGGCCACAGGACTGGCAACCAAGATCATGTGATCCAGGTCATCTGACCTCTGATCCCACTGTACCCAAAGTGTCTACTGAGTAACCCACATGTGGAGTCTGGCCAAGTGAACAGTTGGGATGGCTGCTGCCATGAGATCCAGCAGACATAGGACCGATCTTGCCGTAGTTCAACGTTGGGAGGCCACAAAGATGGCTTGCCTTTGCAGTTTCTGCTCTGTCCAGTGGGATGAAGGCTCTTCCCTGGGACCATATCCAGCACTGCTCCAATGAACTGCAGGCGCTGTGATGGTGATAGGTGGGACTTGGGGTAATTCACCTTAATGTCCACTTGGTTGAAAAAGGTCCAGGGTAGCAGACAGAGAGACTACACGACTGCCCCTCGATGGGGCCGACAGGCGCCAGTCGAGATACGGAACACATGGATACCCTGATGGTGTAATGCCGCAGCTACCACCGCTAAGCATTTTGTGAACACCCTAGGTGCCGATGAAAGGCTAAAAGGGAGAGCTCTGAATTGAAAGTGCTCCCCCCTAGAATGTAAACCCGAGGAAGCGGCAGTAGGATGGAAAAATTCTGATATGTAGGTAGGCATCCTGCATATCTAGGGCACAAAGCCAGTGTCCCTGGTTTAGCAAAGGAGAGGAGACCTGGAAGGGTCAGCATGCGGAACCTATTGTACTCCACGTACAGGGTCAGGTTGCTCAGGTCCAAGATTGATCGGAGACTGCCCATCTTTTGGGGCATCAGGAAGAAGTGGGAGTATGAGGAATGAGCTCTAGGACTGGTTTTCTTAGCAGAGATTTGATTTCCTCTCTGACGAGATGAATGCGTCCGAGAGGATAACGAGAGGGGCCTGGAGAGTTTTCTGGAGGTCTCTCTAGAAATTCTAATGTGTGACTTTGAGCTATGAGCTGAAGTACCCACGAGTCTGATGTGATCACTTCCCAACCTGGTAGGTGGTTTACAAACCTGCCCCCTACCAGTTCATCCTGAACTGGCGATAGAGTCAGGAGGGCCTGTTGTAAGTCCGGAGGCAGAAGGGAGGGTAAAAGATGCTGCCTCGGAGGTCTAGGCGGCTGCACCTGCCAAGGGAGCCCAACGTTTGTTCTGACTCGGTTGGGTTGTTGTTTTTGTTGACGCCTTTAATGACTCTGAAATGGCTGGTTGGGTTTGCTAGAAGGCTTGTACATGAACTGGACAGAGTGTAACGTTTTGCACTTGTCTTGTAAGTCAGTGATAATGTCTTTGACATCACCCCCAAAGAGAACAGGTCCCCTGAAAGGGGCATCTTGAATGGCAGACTGTATTTTGGATGCCATGCCAGAAATTCTCAGCCATGAGTGTCTGCGTATGCTCACGGCGGTTGCCGTACCACAGGCTGAAGCATCCACCACATCATAGGTGGCTCTAAGGGCATGATGGCTAGCTGATTGGGCCATTCTGACAGTTTGAGCCATGTCTGTTTTCAGGTCAGAGTCAGGAAGAGCCTTGATTTTGGATTCTAACTGGCCCAGAATGGACTTCTGGTAGACCACCATATGAGCCACATAGTTAAGGGCTTGAATGGCTAGTGTAGAGGATGAACAGAATTTCCAACCAACTTAGAAACATAGACTTTGACAGCAGATAAGGACCACTTGGCCCACCTAGTCTGCCCATTTCCCTACCTACTGGATAAGCTGCAGATCCTAGTTAACCAACAGCCTATTTCTTCCTACCCCGCACAAGAACTGCCTTATGTCTGTCCCATGCATTCTTGAATTCTCCCACAGTTTTAAACCCCACAACCTCCTCAGGAAGGTGGTTCCTTATGTCCTCCACCCTCTCTGTGAAAAAATACTTCCTCACATTGCCTCTGAGCTGTCCCCCCTCTATCTTCAAATTGTGTCCCCTTGTTCTTGCACATCTGTTTTTCTGAAAGATGCTACCCCCTTGGACTTTGTTGATTCCACTGAGGTACTTAAAAGTTTCAATCATGTCCCCCCTTCCTCAAGGGTATACATATTAAGCTCCTTTATTCCCTCCTTGTATGGCTTCTCTTGCAGACCCTGCACCATTTTAGTTGCCCTCCTCTGAACTGCCTCCATCCTGTCTATGTCCTTGAGGAGATGGGGTCTCCAGAACTGGACGCAGTACTCCAGATGGGGTATCACCAACTGTCTGTACAGAAGGATAACAACTTCCTGTTTTCTGTAGGTGATGCCTCTCCCTATACATCCCAGTATCCCTCCAACCCTCCCTACTGCCTTCTCACATTACTTGCTAAACTTAAGGTCATCTGATATGATTACCCCCAGGTCCCTTTCCATTTTTGTTGTTGTTACTAACTCCCCCCCCCATTGTGTACTCTTCCCCTGGGTTTTGGTTTGGTTTTTGTCTAGTTGCCTCGATTCCTTGTCTGGAGGGGAGGTGCTCAGATGTTTAGGTTTGGCAGAGTGGTCATGAGCCATGGTAATCACCAGAGTCAGCTTTGGGATGGATGGATGCTGAGGTGGTCTTTTCCTTCAGGGGTGTGATAAAGTCTGTCAGCCTTTCTGGATACGGCAGCTAGAAAAGCAGGCTGTTTCTATATAGTGGAGGCCAAGTCCTCATAAGGGCCTATCCACGGGGGAATGAGTGTTGGAGACTGATCCATCAAATGAAGGTACTCGGTGAGCCTCTGACATTGAGGATCTTGTTCCTTGGTCTTCCAATCGTATGCCTTCTGATTTCTTCTGAGAAGTGCCATCAAGGAAGGGTTTCTGGAGGGGACTTGGAGATTCCTTTGGCTTAGGTTCCTCTGGACTACGGGACTCATAATCCGAGCCTGATGGAGAGGAGACTGACTCTGATTTTGATGTCAGACTCCTGTCGAATCTCCTAGCCTTAGGAAGTGGAATCTCAACGGCCATCGGGAGCCCCCTGGGACAGTCGGGCAAAGTGATGGTCTTTTAAGACCTACCAGATGTCGATGAGCGAGACTCCACTGATGAAAGGGACCTTGTCGTCGGTTCTGAGGGGACCGTCAAAGGGGTAGCCACTGGCTGACGTCTGTCCTGTGCGGAGGTAAACTGCGTCTTGGCTTCATTCCACCAACAGCTTAACATTGCCTGCAAGTCCACCTGAGGCTGGGGTGGCGGAGGAGGAGGAGGCGGTGGGGGCAGTTGAAAAATAGAAGTATACCCTGATGGAGGGCAACCCAGCACAGGGTACTGAGGCATCTGGTATCCTGCTGCCGGGTACCCTGGCATAGGATAGCCTGGCATTGGATAGCTAAGTGATGGATAGCCTGGCATCAGGTACCCAGGCATCGGGTAGCCCGGTGTCGGGAACCCTGGTGACAGATACCCTGGAGAAGGATAATGCAGTGTGACAGGTAGCTGGGCATCGTGTAGCTCGGCGTAGGACCCATTGGAGGAGCCGAGGGACCTGGTTGAGGGCAGAGGGACCTGGCTGTGGGCCCATTGGCAGGACCTGGCAAAGGAAGGTCTGGCGTCGGACTGCCCAGCAGTGGGTCAGTTGCTGGCCCCAAAGGGCTGGAAGGTCCCGCTGGGGTCTGGGGAGGAGCGGAGGTCCCAGACGGAGGGATATCAGGTGTAGGCACCGGGCTCAAAGGAGGCTCTGGCGTCGGGCGATCCAGCATCAGTAGCGAGGTGGTGTCGATGGACGGTCGCTCTCCCTCCTCCGGTTCCAGGTGTGCAGAGAAATCTGGAGGGTCCACCATCAGAGGTGGAGGAGGCGGCACAGGCGGCAGCTGATCTGGAGGCTCAACTTCAGGCCTGCTGTCAGGGCCTGACGGAGGATCCGGGGCTGGGTGTTCACCGGTGGAACTGACATCCAACCTATCAACCATGGCTGGGCATTCGCAAGCGGAGCCTGCGCCTGATTTATCAGCCATGGCTGGGTGGTTGTCATAGGAGCTGACGACCAACTTATCAGCCTTGCCACTCACTTTAGACCTGGTGGTTTTGATGGGCCTAAGGGTAGCAGGTGTCTCCGGCTTCCCCGAGACTCCCGCTGTAACCGAGACCAGCTCCAGTGGGGGCACCAACGGCTGCTCCACAGCGGGAGAAGCAGTCTTGGCGGGAGGGGCGCTTTCCTGGGGGTGGGGTACGCGAGGCCGCTCGACATCCATGGTCCCCGAGGGGAATCGTTGGCGGGAAGGAGACCGATACCGGTCCCGATGTCTCTGCTTGTCCTTCTTCTTCTTCTTGCCATGTCCCTCCGGTGAAGAGGAAGAACTCCTGAGTTTCTGCAGCTCCTTCTCCATGGAGGCCATTTTTTGTTTTAAGATATGGTCTTCCAAGGCCTGTTGATGGCATTTCCATGTGGCCTGGCTGAAGCTCTGGCAGGCCTCACAGTCCTCGGCCTTGTGCTCTGGGCCCAGGCAGAAGAGGCAGAGGGAATAGCCATCTTTTTGAGCGACCCGAGATCCACAGGAGTCGCACTTGTTTTTATGTGAATCGGAAGGCGTTGGAGACAACATACACAAAACGTAAAAATACTAACACTCTAAAAAATAAAAGAAAAAATGAATAGAAATAGAAACATAGAAAGTGATGGCAGAAGGGGACTGCATGGTCGATCTAGTCTGCCCATAAGCCTAGCCCCCCTCCCTTAACTGATGTTCAGTGTTATACTACCTTTACGTCTATCCCATGCCTTCTTGAACGATCCGACTGACCTAGTCTCCACAACCTCTGGTGGAAGGCCATTCCAAGTATCCACCACCCTCTTGGTAAAGAAGAACTTTCTTGTGTTACTCTTGAACTTGCCTCCTTCCAGCTTCATGCCATGCTCCCTCGTTCTTGCATGATTCTTGATCCGAAATAGGTCCTGAACCTGGACCTTGTTTATTCCCTTCAAGTACTCGAAGGTTTCGATCATGTCCCCCCTCTTTCTCTGTGTTGTTCCAGGGAGTACATGTTTAGGTCATGCAGACGTTCCTTGTATGCCTTGTTGTGGAGTCCAGGTATCATTTTTGTAGCTCTCTTTTGCACTATCTCCAGTCTGTCTATGTCCTTTCTGAGGTGAGGTCTCCACAACTGCACACTGTACTCAAGGTGAGGCCTTACCATTGATCTGTACAGTGGCATAATCACCTCCCTCTTTCTACTTGTAATTCCTCTTCCTATGCAGCCTAACATACCGTTCACCTTTAATGCTGCTTTTTCACACTGCTTGGATGTTTTCAGGTCATATGTTATAATCACCCCCAGATCCCTTTCCTACTTTGTGACTTCCAATTTCACTCCACACAGGAGGTATTCCTCACAATAATTTTTCCTCCCATGGTGCATGAACTTGCACTTTTTGGCTTTGAAATTTAATTGCCAAGTTTTTGTCTACCTTTCTAGTCTCTGAAGATCAGCCCTCATCCTTTTCACTCCCCCCCCCCCCCCGGAGTGTCTACCCTATTAAATATGTTTGTGTCATTTGCAAATAGACACACCTTGCCTTCTAGGCCCACAGACATGTCACTGATAAAAACATTGAAGAGGACAGGCCCCAGCACTGATCCCTGTGGCACACCACTAGTTACCTCTCTTTCCTCTGATAACTGGCCATTTACCAGTACCCTCTGAGTCCTTCCACTAAGCCAGCTCTGTACCCAGTTCACTACTTTATGCCCAGCTCCTGTACTTGCAAGTCTGTCCAGTAGTCTTCTGTGTGGGACTGAGTCAAAGGCTTTGCTGAAGTAATAATAGTATTAATAGTTTTATTTATAAAGCACCTTTCAGAATGTCAAGGTGCTGAAAAATTTCAAACAATCCAAAACTCTAAATAAAAATCATAAAACATCCATAAAATCAGCATATCATCCAAATATCATATAAATAATAAAATCGAAAAATTAATACAATAACTTAATTATCTAAAAAGGCCATACTCCATAAATATGTTTTTAAGACTTTCTTAAATAACTCCATAGAGTTGCACTGCTGTAACCGGCATGGTAGAGAGTTCCAAAGAGTGGGTGCAGCGTGCAAAAACGCTCTTCTGCCAGAAGATTTCAAACTCACTCTTGGGATCTCTAACAACCCCATGTCGGCCGAGCGGAGTGATCGGTCAGGGCAGTAAGGAACCAGAAGGTCTTTCAGATAGGCTGGACCCTGGTCGTGAAGGGCTTTAAAAGTCAATAAATGACTTTAAAGGTGATCCGCCACCGCGTAGGTTAGTGCAGATCGCCAAGAGCACGAGTAATAAGGACAGGACCTACTTGTCCTAGTCAATACCCGGCTGCAGCGTTCTGCACCAGCTGTAGGTGATGGATTTCAACCCCAGAAAGCCCAAAGTAAAGGGCGTTGCAATAGTCCAAACGTGAAGAAACAAAAGCATGGACCAAGGTAGGCAGGGAGTCGGACGGAACAAGGTGCCTAACCCTGGCAATGTTCCTAAGATGATAAAAGGAAGTCTTGACAATGGCTGACACCTGAGATTTGAGAGTCAGCCTGTCGTCAAGAATAAACCCAAGGTTATGCACCCGTTCAGAGGACGGAAGAGATATACCACCGAGAAAAATTCCAGATGGTGCACCAATACACGGCCTCTCAATCCGACCACCTGGGTCAGCTACCAGAACCTCTGTTTTCTCCGAGTTCAACTTTAGCCAACTAGAATCCATCCAGTCTTGGATCTCCCCCAGACAGTTATTAAACACCGAGAGAGCTCCATCCTGATCGGGTGCGAAAGACAGATAGAGCTGGGTATCATCTGCATAACAGTGAAACCTCAGCCCATATCGTCTTATGATACCTCTGAGGGGCAGCATATACACTGCAAACAACATGGGTGATAGCACAGATCCCTGAGGCACTCCACACAACAAAGAAATTGGTTCAGAGGAAAAAATTCCCGACACAACTCTTTGTGATCTTCCGGTGAGGAATGACGTGAACCATTGCAAAACGGTTCCAGACATACTACAAATTTGCCCCAGGTGAGCTAATAACACCATGTGGTCCACAGTGTCAAAGGCTGCAGACAGATCAAGAAGAACCAAGATAGAACGTCTCTTCTGATCCCTCGCCATCAGAAGATCATTTAACACCTGAACCAGCACAGTCTCGGTGCTATGTCTTTTCCGGAAGCCAGACTGGAAGGATTCGTAGACATTATGGATGGTTAAATGGTCATCCAATTGAACAGCTACGACCTTCTCAATAACCTTCCCAATAAAGGGGAGGTTAGAGATAGGCCAATAGTTTGAAAAACAGTCTGGGTCCAAGGAAGCTTTTCAAAAGAGGAGTCACCACTGCCTCTTTCAGAGAGCAGGGAAACTCACCTAACTCCAAGGAGCACCAGACTATTTGCGCCAGGACTGGACCGATGATGTCAGAACAACCCAAAATGAGGGGAGTCGGTCCGGGATCCAAACCACAACTTGTGGGATGCATAGTATGGACGATCCTCATAATGTCCACGAACTCAGGTCGACAAAAGGAACTCCAGGAGAAATGGGGCACTGTGATCCCACGCTGTCCAAAAGCATCACCCTTAGAGGATGCCGGACCCAGGTTTGCCCTGATGTTGCCCACTTTAGTTGCAAAGAATAGAGCAAGCTCATCGCACTCTACTTGAGAAAAAGCTTTCCGAACTTTCAGGCAGTCTGGGTTGCACAGTCTGTCTACCGCTCGGAACAGCTGAGCCGGTCGATTCTGAGCAACTGCAATCTCCCTGGACAGGAATTCTGCCTTCTTATGGGTGACTGCAGATTGATAGCTAACATAATGTTCCATTAATCTAGAGTGGTCGGCATCAAGGGCAGACCTGCGCCAACAACGCTCTAACCAACCCTGTCTCCACATCTCCCTCAAGGTCCCATCAAACCACGGGGATCTGGGGCGAAGGGATAGGGGGTGCTCACGAACAGGAGCAATAGAATCCAGAGCAGTCGTGATGGCCTTATTATAGGCCAACACCAGAGCATCTGGACTATTGCTCACCAAAACGAAGGATGATAGGTCAAGGACCGCTGCTAGACCTTGTGGAGTAACATTCCGTAATGGGCGGTACCTGACCATCTCCACAGGGGCTGGTCACCCTAGGGGTGTGAAAATTGAACCTCACGATGTAGTGATCCAGACCAGGCGACTGGTTCCACCCCATGTCGGATGCGCCGATCCCTTAGAAGGAAGACCAAGTCTAAAGAGTGTCCAGATTTATGCGTAGCAGTGGAAACCACCTGTGTAAGGCCCAAAGAAGATATCAATTGGAGGAAGTGATTCCCAAAATTAGAGAGTTCATCGTCGACCCAGGCGTTGAAATCACCCAGAACCATCAATCTGGGTGACTCCAACGACATGTCGACGAGGAAGTCTGCTATTTCCTGTAAGAAATGTCTCCCATCTCCGGGTGGACGGTAGATGAGCACGATTCGAACGCCCACACCTGCGCAATGACTGTACACTCAAAAGACCCAGCCTCACCTACTACTACATTCACGAGACCTAATTCAGTCTTAAAACAGACTGCAACCCCCCCCTCACTGATCCAATCTCGAGGTGTATCACCGAGGCACCGCCGGATCATGGCCTCCAATATAGGCCAGAATTTCATCCAGCCAGGTCTCGTGATGCAAGCCAGGTCACGAACCAACAAGATCGGCAATAATGGCGGTCTTATTCCTAACAGACCTGGCATTGCATAACACCGTCCGAGTTGGACAAACTTCAAAGGTTGTCGAGCCTGTCTGCCTACTGAAATCAGTAGTGGCCTTGGGTATGGATACCAGACAAGGCGAACCTCGATCTGGATTCCATTTCGCCCCAGGGCGCCTTCTAGACCCAACAACCCCGATACGATGAACCCGCTCGTTCATCCTCCCCTGTTCGCAAACCCCCCTTCCCAGCCTCCCACGAGCAATACCCAGTGCTCTACAGTGCTGGTAGATGTCAAAATGCAAAGGAGGAGTAACAAAGGGGAGGAGGGTGTGAAGGGAGGAGGATGAGTAGCGCACCGCCATGGGGGCTAAAGGCCAGCACATGTTGATATTTGACTAAAATACACCAAAAACCCAAAACAACTAAATTAACAATCAACCAACAAATGAAACAAATAAATATAACCTTAAATAAAAAGAAAATAGGCCTTCACCTGCGCTATTTCCCTATTCCCCGGATTGCTCTCACCACTGGGAAGGAGGAAAAGGCACTTTCACTGCCTAACCATCATAGGAGATAACAGAGGCAAAAAACCAAAACTCCTCCCAAGTTCTCTCACAACTGGGGGATGATATTATTTGATCTTCCCACAGCCAGGAAGGAGACAGAGTTTTAAATCAAAAGTAAAATAAAAATAAATAAATAAACACATAAAACTTAGGGACACAAAGTTCTCTCACCACCTAGTGTCCGAAAGCTATAATCAACAATCACTCAATGCAGGGCTGAAATTAACACAATTAAACATCAAAAAGTTCAAAATTCCAGGATAGATCCACTTCAGGCAGGAACAGTTAAATGAAGCACAAAAGGAGGAGAACACCAAAGAGTCACGAAGTTTAAGAGGTAATTCAAGAGACCGGGAAACTGAATCCAGGAAAAGGTCAGCCACTCTCATGCCTCTTAACTCCCAAAAGAATGTCCTTTAAAAGGAGTCTAAGCCACCCTTACCAAAGGACCATGAAGTGTGCCACACTTGTAGCAATCCTCATGGCTCAAGGGAGTGGGGTACTCCAGCCAGCTCCCCAACTAAGAAAATACCCCAGCCCCCCGTAGCGTAGCGAAGCTCCAAACAGACACTTACCGGGATATTAAGCGACAGAGGCTGACACCAAATAATCCACAAGAATGTTGAAAGAAGACAGTTCCTGGTAAAATCACCAAACAAAACGAAAAACCTCGAAACTCCAAGTTTACGAGCTGTCAAGTACTTTGATTCCTTGACCTCAGCAGATCCAAAACACCCCAGAAGCCAATATTTTGAGGGGGAAAAAAAGGAACAAACCCAGCCAACAACACTCCTGAAGTAAGCCCACCGCAAATCCACCACGGTGTTCTACGTAGCGGGCTCTTCAAGCCCTATCCAAAGTGCAAGACTCTTCTCTACCGCAAGATTCGGCCAGAAGAGACTCATAAGTTATGACTGAGGATCCTGACGTCCTCCAGACAGAATCAAACTCCACGTCCCTTTTAATTTGCCAAAGAAGGTCCCAGGGCAGTATATCCTCGTATATCCTCATATCCACACAGATAAAACTCCTCGTTCCCCCCGGGCTCTGCACTGACGTCTAAAGGAAAAAAATAAAAGCAAAAGCCCGACCGACGTCTCTCCGCCAAGAGAATCTTGCCGCGGCAATAAAGAACCACCGCCGAAACCGTGGTATTCAGATAAACAAATAACGAACTAAAAAACTAAAACTAAAACGAATTTAAATAAATTCAACAGCAACATGATAGTAACACGCCCAGCCTGGCGGCCATCTTGATAATCATCCATCCAGTCTAGGTATATTACATCCACAGCGCTGCCCTGATCTACTGTCTTTATTACCCAACTGAAGAAATATATTAGGTTTGTCTGGCATGATCTTCCTGTGGTGAAGCCATGCTGTCTTGGGTCCATGATATAATTTTCTTTGTGAAAGGATATAATTCTTTCCTTAATTAGGGTTTCAATCATTTTGCCTACAATTGAGGTCAGGCTTACTGGGTGGCAATTGCCAGCACTTTCCCTACTGCCATTTTTATGAAGAGGGACAGCTGTGTCCTTCCTCCAGTCCGCAGGAACTTCCCCCGACCTCAACCGAGAGGTTAAACAGTTCAGTCAGTGGTGCCACCAGATCTTCCCTAAGTTCCTTCAGTATCCTGGGGTGTATTTCACCAGGACCCATAGCCTTGTCAACCCTAGGTTTCTCTAGCTCCTTCAGGACACTATCCCTTGTGAAAGTTGCCGAATTCATATTGCTGCTGTCTACACTTTTTCTTCAAGGTGGGACCACAACCTTCTTCCTTAGTAAATACTGAGCAAAACTATCTGTTAAGGATTTCTGCTTTGTCCTTGTCATCCATGCATTCCCCATCTTCCCCTTTAAGTCTGACTATACCTCCACTGGTTTTCCTTTTCTCCTTGATATACTAAAGAAGGTCTTGTCTCCCTTTTTGACCTCCGAGGTAATCCCTTCTTCTGTTTGCACCTTAGCTACCCAGATTTGCTTTCCTGCTTTCTTTAGTTTTTCCCTGCATGTGTCTCTCTTTTTCACATACTGTTTGCTTGTATCTTTTGAAGGCCATTCGTTTCTCCCTGAACTTGGCGGCCACTTCCTTGGAGAACCATAGGGGTTTTCTTCTCCTCTTCTTGGCTTTACTCACACATTTCATACATTGTTTTGATGCCCCTATGATAGCTTCCTTTAGAGATGCCCAATACTTATCTACTCCTTCTGTCTGTGTTAATTTAGCCAGGTTAAATCTGAGCTTTTCCCTCATTTTATCAAAATCTACGTGTCTGAAGTCCAAGATTTTAGTTTTAGTATGCTTGATTTCTTTTTCCATTTTAACCTGGACCCACACCATCTGCTGGTTACTAGATCCTAGGTTGCTCTCGACTTCTACCCTTGATATGATGTCACTGCTGGTGAGTAACAGGTCAAAGAAAGCTTCCCCCTTGTTGATTCCTTGACAAGCTGTCGTAGGCCCAATAAGTGCAGAGTGTCAAGGAAGTCCTTGCTTCTTCTTGTAGCAGCGGAATGGTTTCCCCAATTTATGTCTGGTAAATTGGAGTCACCCATCAATACTACATCCCCTTAATACTCATATTGTAAATGGATTCTAGTATCTCCTTGTCCCCATGCAAGCTGATTGCTGGGGGTCTGTACAATACTCCTACTCTAGCAACTGTACCTGTTCCGACTTTGAGAGTAATCCAAAGAACCCCAGCTTCAGTGTGAGTGTCCTGGGCCACGGTAGCTTTTATTTTTTTTTATTTTAGTCTTTGGTAACCAGGTAACGCCCACTAGGCACAAGTGCCTGTTTTCAGGGGCGACCTGGGAGCACTGGGCGGTTAAGTGACTTGCTCAGAGGCACACAGTATGCAAGTGGAGGTTGTGAGAATCAAACTCAGGTCTGGTCTGCTGATTGTATCAAGCTCATTCATACCTCGTTCCTCTATCCTTATTCCCTCCCTAACATACATTGCCACCCCATCCCCTTTTCTTCCAGGTCTGTCCCTTCGAAAAAGGCAGTATCCTGGAATAGTTACTTCCCAGTCATGGTTGTCCTTAAAACATGTCTCCATGACGGCGACCCAGTCCGGATCAGCCTGCGCAACAATACCTGTAAGGTCAGCCATTTTGTTTGCTAGGCTACGTGCGTTTGTGTACATGGCTTTCCAGGCCTGGTTTTCCCTCTTTTTGGGGCCCTGTTGCAATACTGAGCCTTTTTCAGTATAGTTCCCTGAACGCAACCTATCCTGTTTCCTGCTCCATTCTTTGTTTGTCCCCTCTGATAGGGTGAATTTATGGGGAGCGGTGGTGAACTGTGTTTGTGTTTCTACCTTCTCCCCAGTGCCTAGTTTAAACGGTCCACGAAGACGCTGAATTTCTGCCCTAGAGCTCTAACACCTTCCTTGGTCAGGTGCAGGCCGTCATAATGGAAGAGACTCCTGTCCCAGAAGTCCCTCCAGTTCCCAATGAAGAGGTATCCATTTTCCAGGCACACGTTTTGGAGCCAAACGTTCAGCTCCCTGATTTCCTCCTTACAGATTTCCTGCATGCTGCCTCCTCTGTTCCATATTGGTAGGACCTCTGAGAAGGCTGTGATCTGCGATTGTTATGATAATTTTCCCCCAGATGAGATAAATTATTTTTGGTCTCCTCAACTGATTGATTTGCCAATAGGTGGACAAAAACGCCAGTGCACTTTCCTTCTCTGCGTATGAGACGGTCAATACGGTCGGTATATCTCTTTGCAGATGCCCCGGGTAGGCACCTGGTAGTTACTTGAGTATCAGGGTGCTGAGTTAGGTGGGATTCCACTCATAGGTATCATAGGTAATACAGAGCTAGTAGACCTTAGTCCATGATGCTCGCCAAACATCAATTATATCCCCTTATACAGTTTTGTCCTAAGTAGATATCCAAGTATATTTTAAAGGTGTCCATATTTTCACATGCTACTACTTCCAGTGGCAAATTATTCCATATTTTGCACACTCTTATTGAGAACCAAATACTTCTTTTTTCAGTTTTAAATTGTTCAACTATAAGTTGAAGTGGATGTGCCCTGGTATTGTAAACAGATTCCCTAAGGCTCAAGCCCAGCAGCTCCTATAATTAATCATCATGTAGTGCTTTAAATACCAAACAGAGATCACTCCAGTGTGTGTAGTCCAAGTCTCTTCAGTCTAGCATTATAATCTAAACCCTTCACTGCAATGATATTCCTAGTGGCCCTCTTCTCGATTTTTTCAAGTGCGATTATAGAGCCCTTATCACCTGGCGCCTAAAACTGGGCGCAGTACTCCAAGTGCGGCCTCACTAGCGTTGAATACAAAGGAAGCAAAACTTCACTACTTTTACTACTAATGTGTTTATTTATACAGTGTAGTATGCCTGCTGCCTTCTTGATAACCATATGACAATGAAGTTTAGGACTCAGATTATTGGATACTCTAACTTCCAAGTCGCATTCAGCTTCGACTACTTTTAAAATCTTTCCACCAAATTTATAATTAGCATGCTGATTATTTCTCCCAAAGTGCATTACTACACACTTGTCAGCACTGAAGGTCATTTTTTTTTTTGGTTAGCCCAATTCTGAAGCTCATCAAGGGCATACTGTAGGGTAACTATATCTTCAGTATTTATAATCGAGTATCCTAAGCGTGTGTCATCTGCAAATGTAGTTAACCAAGCATTGGTTGTTGTTTTAAGCGATGCAATATAGATATTAAACAAGCAAGGACCCAGAACCGAACCCTGAGGAACCCCACTGGTCACATCATCCCATTCTGAATAAGAGCCCTTTATACATACTCTCTGAGTACAACCCTTCAACCATGACTCCACCCATCGTGTTATATTACCCCCTATTCCGATGTTAATAATATCATCAATAAGTTGACCATGAGGGACCTTATCGAAGGCCTTTGAGAAATCTAGGAGGATTACATCCATGGCCTCACCCCTGTCCAGCGCCCTACTTACTCCACTATAGAAACTCAGCAAATTGGTCTGACATGATCTTGCCTTAACAAAGCCATGTTGTGTAGGGTCTGGTTGAATCGACTTACAAAGATAATCTTTAATGATTCCTTCAAGCATTTTACCCAAAATGGAAGTCAAACTAATAGGTCTATAATTAGACTCTTCCTGCCTGGAACCCTTTTTAAAAATAGGAACCACAGTTGCCTGTCTCCAAACGTCAATAACCTGCCCAATCTGTATAGATTTCGTAAACAGGGCAGCAATAGGGCCAGAAAGGGGTTAGCCAATTCCTTGAGAATACGCGGGTGGAGACCATCTGGACCTGCTGATTTATAAGGGTCTAGATTTTGTAATAATGTTTGAGTTGTGGCAGTATCCACAGCAAATTGCCCATTCAGGATATGATCATTGTGTCTCTTACTAGTTACTGTTTTAATATTAAAGACTGACGAAAATTGTCTATTACAAATAGTGGACATTTGTATCTTATCAGTTACCAAATCACCCGAGTTATCTTTCAGTGGGCCTATAGTGGGAGAACCTCCTCTTTTATTATTAATATATTTGTAAAAGGTTTTATGATTATCTCCTACTTTATTAGCTAATCTTGCCTCATAGTCCTTTATTGCTTTTTTAATACTATATTTGGTCACCCTTAACTGATATTTATAGCTTTCCCAACTTTTTTGGGATCCGCATAACTTAGCCCTTTTGTATGCCCTATTTTTATATTTGATATTTTTTTTTACTGTTGCATTCATCCAAGGCCTTATTAATTTAGTTCTGTCAGCTTTTTTAATGGTAGGTATATATTTATTAGTGACTACTGTTAGTTTGTTAACCAGAATTTGCCACATTTGTAAGAGAGGTTTATCCAGAAACAACTGGTTCCAGTTCCAAGATGCCATGTCATTAATCATACCCTGGAAGTTCCCTTTTTTAAATTATGAACTACTGTGTCACCAACATCCTGCCCTAGGTTCCCATTATAAGTAAATTTGACCATAGAACGGTCACTAGAGCCAAGGGGTTGTAACACCAAACATTTTGTAATTTGACTGCCTAAATTATGTAAAACTAAGTCTAGGGTTTTGTTACCCCTAGTACTATGCTTAACTATCTGTTCCATATTAGGCATCAAGAGAGTTTCCAGATACACTTTTTCGACAGGGGACGAAGTATGCATAGTCTGCCAATTAATCCCTGGGAGATTGAAATCTCCTACAAGCAAAGTATTATTATTGGAGGATATCTTCTCCACAAAATCCAACAAATGAAAGTCATCCTCATGTGTTATTGACGGAGGCCTATACACCACACCCATATTAATACAAACTGCTGACTTGGGGAAAATTTTAACCCAGACTGCTTCAATATTTGGCCACTGGGTTAATTCAATATTTTCAGAATTTATAGTATTAGACAGATACAACGCCACTCCTCCCCCTCTAGTTATACTCCTGTCTTTATGATACAACGTATAGCCCACAATATTCTTATCCCAGAGGTCGTCGTCACGCCACCAGGTCTCAGTAACTGCACAAATATGAATATTGAGTTGTTCCAACGAAAGAATGAGCTCATCAAACTTATTAATTAGACTTCTAGCATTTATAACAAGACAATTCCATTCCAAGGGGCTAATAGGGGTAGTTTTTTTGCAAATATTACTTAAAGGAGTACAATCCCCCCCCCACCTAGTAGTTTAAACACTGGTCTATATGGTGTCTTAATCTAGTAGCAAAAATGCGTTTGCCCCGACGATAACAATTTTCCTATTTTCCCTGATGTTTTGCTCCTTTGGGTGCCTCCAGTGCACACTTTTTGTTTCAAACTTGTATGCTGGCTAACTGGACTAAATGTGCCCCCTTGTTAATTGCACTGACCAAGGGTGCAAATCTTTTCAAGGCTGGGATGCCTGTATCCTGATTTGGGGACTGCTACTGAGACCCATGGAACCTGCTCCTGCTCCTTCTTACTACCTGCCATTCTCCAGTACCAGATGCCCGAGGATGGCATGGGCTACTTCCCTGGTGGAAGTGGTGTGGAGAATGGGGGCCAGTGGGTCAGCTGTTCCTTAAGAGGTGATGGAGACATGTTATGTGGTTCCAGGCCTCTGTGAGCTGGTTTTTTTTTAGTTCCTCTATTGTCCAGCATGTTGGACAGTGCCCTAGTGCCAGTATATGTGCCTTCTGGAAGGAAGAGCCACACCACTGTCAATTTATGATACTCATTCTTCTTGAGGGCTGAGGTATGGACAAAAGAGGAAAAAAAAAAAAAACAACAAATACATCAACTTTTTGTGTTCTCATATTTTGCAGGAGGAGTGGACGGATGGTCCCTCCTTTGAAGGAGGTGTGGATGAAAGGAAAGGAAATTTTTTTTTTTTTTAATAGATCCTTTATCTGCCCCGGGGCAGTAAGTGTGACGATCAGTGAAGCTCAGCAGACATTAAGGCTAGGGGCTGAACCACACTTGGCCTAAGCCTCCTAGGGTGCTCTTTGTGTCTGAGCTGTACATATTCACCCAAAATGGCGGTTAACAGTAGCAGTGCTCTCCGCGAGGTCCGATGTGCACAGATCAATGGCAGGAAAGAAATGAAATTACGTACCTACCATAATTCTTGATCTTCTCTTGTATCTTCACCATTCATTACTGCTGGGTGTAAGCCAGAGGTGCGCACCTGCATGTGGCGCACTAGGGTTGGCCGTTAGGCATTGCAGACTACTCCTCCACCCCAGTTCTGTCCTTCTGGAGAGGAAAGAAAAAAGGAGATAGAGAAAAAACAAAGATGAGGCAAGGAGGCCGAGGGATAGGAAAAGGAAAGGATATATATAAACTGAAAAAGGAATAAGCTGACCAGAGGACAGAGGGAATGGACTTTTCTACCTGGCCTTAGGGCCCCAGCCCCTGGGCCGGCAGCACAGGAAAGAGAGAGAGAGAAAGGGAAAGATATATTATATATGTAGGGGATGGGGGGGGGCTCTCCGCTTTGCTAAGTTGGAAGACCATTGACTTATTTCTAGCCTCAAAAACCTGAGAGGTATGAAGACACAGAATCAAAGATCCTATCAGCTTTAGGGACCACTGGATGGGGGTCCATAACAAGAGAATCTGAAATGGTCTTGGAGAATATAAGCATGGCAGAGTCATCTCCCTCCCCCCAACACGGGATGAAAGTCCTGGAACATGGCCCTCTACTGCTTACCAAGTGGTGGCCTAGCCAAGGGGGACAAAACCCTTAACAGTAGAGGACTCTGCCCAAAATGACCCCTAAAGTAAGGGGGGGGGAATCCCTATGGTCCTCCGACGAGATGCACTGACAAAGTCCCCACTCTATGGAGAGGAAACGGATCAATATCCATGCCAAGTTTTGGAATGGACCCCACAGTGCACCCAATTTGAGAATCCCAAGGATTTCCCTCCAAGGCCTGGGCCAGGACCCTACTCGCCACCCTATTAGGATGGGCGCTCTGTGACTTTAGAGAAGGAAACAGAGGGCCCTGAGGTACCGGGGTGCTCTGCCCCCAACTGACCTTGAAGATGGGGAGGGTGAGCAGGGTGGAGGCGGGCCTAGGAGCTAAGGCCCAAGAGGGGAAGGTGGGCGGGAATCAGTAATGAATGGTGAAGATAAAAGAGAAGATCAAGAATTATGGTAGGTACGTAATTTTCATATCTTCCCCTTGTCAATCTTCACCATTTATTACTGCTGGGTTAGTACCAAGCCCTCCGGAGGGTACCTGGCACTGCCCTGAGGGAACAGATTCCCTCAGTTTCCTGTGGTGGAGATGCAGGAGGGGGAGATCCTATTGGTGTTCTAGGTCAATATGGCCTAAGGCTGGTCAGGACGAGGTGGCGTCCCCCATGGTCAGGGGGACAGAAGATGCCTCTGAAGATTCCTGCTCGCCGTTTGGGAGAAAAGATGGGTCCCCCGGAAAGTGGAGAAAATCACCCTACGCCGGGCAATGGGTGACAATCTAGATAGGTGAAGCCATGCCATCTGCCTGATGCAGATCACTGTCCCTGCCAGTCTGGAAGTCACCTCATTGGCACCTTGAAGGCTCTAGACCTTGTGCAGAGAGGGCAATGGCTTGCCTAAATTCCTCAGAATCAGGCAAGGATGCTAAAACCTGCACCAGCATCTACCACAGGTGCCTGTGTAGGCAGCGTGGTGAGCCTGATGTGAGCTGATGCAGAGTAACACACGAACTGAAGAGAAAACTCGTCTTCCCCACTGGTCAAACTCAGCAGAATCCGGATCCGGTGGTCGGTCATGTGCCGGGTATTGAAGCCTGGAAGGAGTATCTAAAGCTGTCAGCCCTGAGGGTGGGTGAGGCAGAGAACCAAGAGACTCCTGGGGAGCACAATACCTCCTTCTGCAGTCTGCTGGGGATGAGGCAGCTGGTGACTGCCAGGTGCAGATCGATGCTTCCTGGAAGGGAACAGGTCAGGAAGGCACCACTAGGTGGTTAGCACTAAACTTGCGCAAAAAAGAGCGCATCTCCTGCTCAGTATTGCGTCTTACCACATGGGAAATGTGGAGCTTCTAAACTAACCTTGAGAGGAATTGCTGATATTCGCTGAAATCAACATTGGAGGAAAGGTGGACAGAATGTTCCTTTTCCTCAGGTGAAGAAGCTGAGGAAATAGAGGAGCTCGGTTGGTCAGAGTCCTCCTGTGGTAGGAGAGACAGGGGAAAAACCTGCTCGTCCATGGCTCTAACATACCTAAGGAAGGCCGCCGCAGTTGCCCTGAACGTCTTCTGGGTTAAGGGTCCCATTGGACCCACATGGCCTGGGAGAGAGGGGGAGGTGTCTGCAGAGGAACTGGGGAAGAGCACCTCACCGAGACTGCCCGGCCTCTGCCAGGGCTCTGAGACCCCGCAGTAGATCCTCCCAAGCGGGGGGATCCAGGGGTCAATTTAGTCAGCAGACGCTGCAAAAGTGAAAACCAATCCTGGTCGAGCCCTGCGAGAGAATCTCCCCCATGGTGCGACTGAGGTTGCATGGATCCAGAAGGGCAACTCTCAGCGCTGCCCACTAAGGATGCCCCTGAAGTCTCAGAGGAGGAGAAGTGGGGCTCAGCACTACGGCTCCTCCCCACCCCCATAGGGTAGTGGAAGAAGGCCTCTGCACTTCACCCTGGCCTCTCAATCCTTCGGACTCTGAGGCCACCCTCTTCCTTGAACCCAGTGCTAAGGAGTCCCCCAATCCTGCAGATCCCCCAAAGGAGACTGCAGAAGAGGAGGACCCTGTCCCAACCAAACAAGCCAAGGCAGCACCAGAAATGGCAGCTGCCCCAGCTTCCGAGGTCGAGACTGCCACACCAGGCCCTCCGGAAAACCTATCCATGGCAGGACCCCCAACACTGGAGTTGGTGAGGGGGGCCGCAGAGACCACAGACTTCGGGGTGCCCAGGAGACAAACACTGGGCCACCTGGTGCCGCGTCTAAGAGGGCTCCCTGACTCCGAGGAGTCGAGGCACCAGTCCGGATTGGCCAGCGTGTCTTCCGCCTCCGAAAAGGAGACCACACATACTGCCATACTAATGACCCCAGGAGCTCTCCTACCAGCAGCAATGCCACAGGACATGGCACCACCCATGGCGCCACTTCGATCACCGGCATCTGAAGTGGCACTAGCAGGCAGCGCTGAGGGTCTGCCGGTGCCGGGCCCAGCAGCCATGGGTCGCAGCACCGGGGAAGCCTGCACCGCCGAAGAGGTGAATGCCCAGAGCAGTGCTCCCAACCCCACTCCGCAGGGAACTAAGATGTTCCTCCAGCACCGCGGAAGAAATTTCCTCGATGGCAAGGCTGGAATCCGAGGAGGTTTCCTCCTCACTGGGCTGTATAGACCTGGGAGGGGACCTGGAGGCAGGGTCAAGAGATCTTGTCATGGCATCCCTAGAATGACGCCATCCTCTGAAAGTTGGTGGGGCCCTGCTGAATTTAAACACACGAATCTCAAGAATGTAGCAGTCCATGGAGAAACAGGCGTCGCAGTTGTCCATATCATGGTTGAAACCCAGGCAACGCAGGTAAACATGTTGGTCCGTTACGGAAAATTGATGGCCACAGGGGCACCAATGCATGGGGGCATGGCCTGCTTTGGATTTTTGCTTAGCCCCTGAACCAGACATGACGCGGAAAGAAATTTAACAAAACTCACAGAAAAGGGCCCGGCGCCGTCGGTAAAAAATAAAAGGAACGGGCTTACTGGTTTTCAACAACGTCAGGTGGAGCTCAAAACCGGAATGGAGGGATGAAGGAGTAGGAATGGTGTCGAATTTGGCGAAGGCCTAGTGACGCAGTGGAAAACTCTGGAACTCACGCAGCAGGTGCGCCCTCGATGGCAGGAGAAACAGAACTGGGGTGGAAGAGGAGTCTATGGCACCTAATGGCTAACTCTCATGCACCATGCAATGCGTCGGCCTCGGTGCCGACCCCCCCCCCAAAAAAAGCTCCCATGTAGGTGCTCGCCTCCGACTTACACCCAGCAGTAATGAATGGTGAAGACTGACAAGGGAAAGATCTGGAGGGCAGGCATGGGGATTGCTCACTATATAGAGACACGCTGCCGTCAGTCACGTGATGTCGGGTGGGCAGTCCCCCGCCAGACACTGCTACTAGCTAAAGTTTTCCGTGTGGTCCTAGTGCCTGGAGGCTTAGTCCTAATGATAATTACCTACTGCAAAAGCCCTCTCGAAGTAAGATCTGTGGTTCATGGTATCCTATGGCTGTCAGGCCTTTCAAGTAATTGTTTTGTGTTTATAGGGATGACTGTTCCTCTCAAGCCAACTTTCAACAAAACAAGAGTTTAAGAAGACTCCTTTTATTGTACAAAAATGACTGCTTCTGTAATACCGAGGTTGTATGACAACCATGGTATTACATATGATGGTTATCATACCGTCAAACTTTTATACCGTGACTTCCATGTTATACAGTGCTATATGCCTCTGCCCCCAACTTCAATGCCTAGCTCCAACTGGACTTTGACAACATCCAGTGCTGATTCTGGGCCAACTAGCTGTCCTTCAATGCCAAGAAAACAGTCTCATGACTTTTGTCTCCAAGCAGAGAATCGCCAGGCTCATCTATCTTCACTCCTTCCTTACCCTTGATGGCACTGTGATTGAGGATATTGCCTCTGTGTCTAGTTGGACCTCCATCTCGATTTCTCAGCACATGTGGATGCCATCCACTATAAGCTCCACCCAAACTTGGTGTGCTCTACAGGTGTAAAGTGTGTATCTCGCTTCCTGTCCCCGTGAGATAGTCTCAAAGATGATCCTCCTCATCATTGACTATGGCAATATTGTTTACGGAGCTGCTCCCAGGTCCACCCTTGCCAGACTGTACCCCCTTTTTCACGCCTTCTGCCGCTTTGTCCTGGACTGTACCCTCTGTACCCATTACTGCTTCCTACACATCTCCTTCTCCTTCCCATCCCTTGATGACATTTGCCTTGCCTACTGTGCATCCTTATCCAAACTGTGGCTTGGCTTCCTTCTGTCTACCTCACCTCTCTCCTCTCACTCCCCCCACCTCCTCCTACTCACTCTGTAACTCTGACCTTCAATCCATTTCCATTCCCCCTGGGAAATCTACTGCTGACTAAGCTGCTTTCCTCTACTGTTTACCAAAGCTCTGGTTCTCACTTCCTCTGTTCATCTGTGTCATCGAGGCACAGGTCAGAAAGCATAGGAATAGGAGCAGTTCTAAAATTCGCAAGTAGCATTTTATTATTATCAATAACAGTAAAATAAAAAATAGTTCAGTATATTTACAAAAGCAGTACAAACAGAGAAAATGAAGTCCTTTGTCTGAGGGTATCTCAAATTCAAAATTTTAGTCTCTCCCCAGCAAAAAGATTGTTGCTCTTGTTATGACAAGTCATTGCCATCATCCTGAGCTTGTTAAGGAGACATCCTGTTTTTTCACAAAATGTTCTTGTCAGTTTCTTTGAAGAGCAGGCTTGCAAATAGAACAGGGTTCCAACCTAGCCTCCTGATGACAGCTCCGTAAATGAGTTTGTGAACAAGCCTAAGAGGAGCTCAAACTGCATCTCAGGTTAACCCCCTAAATTCCAAATAGCTTTTTGCAATCATTTCAACAGTATAACTACACACATTTTCAAACCAAGGGATCCCAGTTTTACTTACAGTTTCATCCAAAGAGTCACAAATGTTTTTATAACCACAGATATGCAAGGGGAAAGAAAAGACAGAAACAGCAAGTTTATTTAGTTTTTGTTGATTGTCAAAGGAGGACTAGATAATTCTGCCTATTTTCAGCCTCGACCTGGGAGAGAGAGGTATACAGATGGATGCCAACTGGCATTGAACCAGATTAAGCAGTTGGTGGTATTTTTTGTGAATGGGGGAAATTTGGCCACAACACCGAAGAAATTCCCCATTTCTTTTCGAGAAGTGCCATGGGATCTTTAACATCCACCTGAATTACCACCAGATTAGGCAGATGGGACCTCGGTTTAACATGTCATCTGAAAGATAGCACCTCAGGAATGCAGGACACTCCCCCCACCATGTTTCACTACAGTGTCAGTATTGGGATAGAACCCATAGTCTTCTGATCTTCCAGCCTCAGAGGTGAGTGTGCAAGCTGTTGAGCCACTGACACTGTGAAGTGTGACAATGACACAAGTGAAGGTAGAGAGACAGAGGCGGAGAATCGCGAGACCGTCAAGAGTGATCACTTCCTAGGTCTCACAAGAACATCTGGTTGTGCAACCAGACAGACAAGAGACAAAAAAGGAGAGGCTAGAACAGATCCTTGAACTGAACTCTTTCTGCATAACAAATGGGACAGGGCCTTATTCAACCCTGTCACAATCTGCTCTTCCTCCTACTCCCTTAAAGTCTCTCCTTCATGACTTCACAACTCACTTCTGCAACTGTCCCTTACTTTCTAGCTCTTAACTGACCATTCTCCAACTTCCAGCCATGGCCTGTGCTAGCCCTGTTCTTGCACTGTTATTTCCCCCTAGTTAACAGTACTGTAGTATTTTGCACCTTATTATGCTGTATTGCTTTGCTTGCACAATTGTAACTTATTGTACTGATTGCACCTTATTTTGTCTACTCTCCTACACCCCTCTTCCCAGTGGTGCATCTGGAAATGAGCTGCTATAGCTCAGTTTTTCCTGGTTAAACTTTTGAAATAAATAAATAAATAGGCCTGCCTGAAACAGGAGTGTTCCAGTGGCTTTTGTATCTCAGTGGCTGGAGGATGTCTTTAAGTCTGAAGCTCCATTGTCTGTTCTGCTGGTCTACAGAGTGACTTCCCAACAGCGGGTGGAGTTGGAAGACTCCCCACACATTTTCACGATTCACACTGCAGATGTAAAATATGAGCTGTGATTTTGGAAGCAGTGTGAAGACTGGGACTGGCGGATTTGGATGGAGTGGGGGTTTCAGTGTACTTGGATTTATGTTTTGTGACCAGAGACCGACTCAAGGTGATTGACGGGATGCGGATCACTTTTTTTAATATACTTAAGCCTTTATTCATTAACTGTTTTCAGATAATCCATACATTCACATGAAGTGAAGCACTTCACACATTTGAGACTATAACAGATGTTCTTTATAGTCCACTTTTTTCATAAAGTTATATAAGAAAGAAAAGAATCATGAAAGCCATTAAAATAATAAAAACAACAGTAGGGTCATCACAAATCATGCACCATTGTTCAGTATCACTGTTTTCCGATTCAAGTACTTTGGCATATTTAATTTTCCTGTTACAGGGAGCATATAAAGTCAAGTATTTTCTGCTCGCATTGAAACATTACTTTTCTGTTACTAACAGCCTTTAACTTAAACTTAGGAAATAAAGCACCCCATTAACATTATCTTTTTAAGGTATTGAATGTCTTGTAGGGGGAAGGGGTGAAAGTGAGAAAGCATTAAAGCATACCATTATAGGTTGAAACCCTTGTACAGCTCCCACCTGGTCCACCTATTCTAGAGCCAAGGAATTCTTTGCTGCAGTGAAAAAGTAATTATTTTTTTTAAATCTGTATATGAGATTAACAATCTCCTTCCAATCTGAGACCTGTGGAGGTTCAAGAAGAAGCCATCTTTTAGTTATGGCGTTGTGAGCTGCTGCAGTTAAAATGGCCCATAGGTATTTGGCCATTTTTCCCTTCAACTCTGTTGGAGCAAGACCTAGTAGGAGATGCTCAGGGCCCAGTGGGGAGGAGAGTCCCAAGATCTGAACAAGATGGCCCTGTATCTCTGCTCAATAAAGCTGAAACATGTCACAGGACCAGAATATATAAGCTTGAGAGGCCTCACCACATCCTCTCCAGCAATTAGTGGATATGGCGGAGTTCCATCTAGAAGCCACCTGGGGAACTCTAAAATACCTAATACATAGTTTCCAAAGAAATTACCTCCAGGTCGGGGAGGATGATGTTCTCCAAGTATTCTCCCATATCTTTAACCATTGTGTGTCATCTGAATTTATCAGTGACTCCTCCTCCCATTTTTGTTTAATCTTCCTGGTAGACTGGGCCTGATCTTTGATTAAGTTAGCATATAATAAGGAAATGACCTTCTTACCTGACTTAGAACACCAGTTTGTTCAAATGGTGGGTCCGGGAGGAGTCACTCTATTTGCAATGTGGCCGCCCGTAATCGAGCGTTAATGAAATCCCGAATCTGATAGTATCTTAATCTGTCTGAGGGGACCACCCGAACCGATTTTGAGCCAAATCAAAAGAAATGACTGTTCCCTTCTGCAAAAGCTGCCAAGGAGCAAATAGATGCGGTGCACTTTGAGAGAATTGGGGGTTTCCCATTCTTTACAATTCCCAGCCAATCTCAAAATTATTTATGGAGGTAAAGTCCACATGTTAGATGCTGCTCAGGAAGCTGGCATTCTTGTGAAAAAATATGCGGATGGAATTTGGGAGGCCTTCCAAGGATGTGGAAGAGGAGCTAGAGTAGACCTGAACTTGGTGCCATGAGTAGGGGTTGTAGGGAAGGTGTGGGGAGATTCTATGTAGGTAGAGTCCTTTGAGACATAATTTTCTTTTTACATTTTCTGTAATGTCCTATTTCTAGCGGGACTATGCTTGGACACTTATAAACATGGACAAATACGATGTTGGACACCTATGTTTTTTTTCTCCTGCCATCCTTCCTCCTCCTCCTTTTGAGAAAATTTTTTGGTGGACTTTTCTGTTAGTCCACTAACACTTCTATGTTACTGTGTGCTGGACACTTATTACAGGAGTTAGGAAAGGGAAAATGTACATGGTTATTTTGGAATGCATCACAGTTTTGATAAAGTATTTTGTTAAAGTGCGGGGTAGATTGTGGTGGAGCGGATGAGAGGTGCTAAATATTTTATTTTTTTGTACAGTAGCTACTCAATCTTGGGCCTAGATTTTCCAATGGAAGAGGCAGCACATATGTATTTGATTAAAATTTTTCTTAATACGGTCCGCAGCTCTATGGTATTAACAAGCTGACTGTAAACTTTTTATAGATTTTATTTTCCCTATAAGCACCCTAGTGATTAACAAAATGGACATGGTTTACTACAGACCCTGCTGTAATGTATTTTATGTATCTATCTGTAAGGTGTCCATGTCACGGATAAAGTTGCACATTTTTCTTATAAAAGCTCAAATTATAAATATAAAAATGCTTTTATCAACTTTATTAATATCATCTCTTCCAAAGAGAGAGATATCATCAGAGGGGAGGTCTGCCATTTTTTGTTGGCAGATCCACAGACAGCCCTGTTGTTCTTATCCAAGCATATTTCCTGAGAGGTACTGCATTTGCCAAGAACCTTGTTGATGCATCATTAATGTCCACAGCTACCTGTAACTAGCTTCACAGAGATTAAGGAGGGGCGGTAGCTAGTAGGCAGCAGTAACACCTGGCAACAGTCATGACACTAGGCACTGCTGTAAGAGAACTGTGAGGTAGCTAAAGGACTGAACTCCATCAGACTCCCTCGACCAATGAGCATTTCCTTACCAAAATATTTACCCAGGATAGCCACGATGCAACATCTCATTTTCAGTGGGGTTCTTTTGCAACTTTTTTTCTTAACATCTGGATGGAGTTAAGTGTAGGCAGGTCAAGTGAATTACTCAGGGTCAGCCAGTGAGTCATTAACTGACATGGGATTCAAACCAGAAATCTTTTGGGTGACAGTTCTGTGCTCTCAGTACTGTACTCCACAGACTTAAGGAGTAAATTACATACCCACTCTGTAGTTGGCACCCTGGGCATGCATGGGCTATACTAGAGCTGAGATACTCCTCTCTTACAATACATGTCGAGCAGTGAGACTTAGGGATGTCCATGAATCAAGGCTCTCAAGCAGTCCCAACACTGAACGGTCCTCTGTCCATGTTTGTGGGATCAATGTTATGAAGGAATGGAGCCCAAGACAAGACCCCAGTGTTGTATGGACCAAAGGCTGAACAGTTAAGCTCACATCAGGGAGCATATGAAGAGGCTCCAATGCTGTAAGGTTCTTGGAACGGCAAGCACCCTGAGGTGAGGAGAGACTAGGCTTTCAGGTGCAGGTCTGGAGCCTGGATACCTACCTACAGATGACCCAGGGCAGAGAGTCTTGTGTTAGCCAAGCACGGGAAACAAACCCTCCTTACCATTACGATTGCTCTGGGCCAACTCGTGCTAACTGTAATTTTTTTTGATTGTAATACAAATAAAGCTGCAGCATTCTTTAGCTTACATTTGGCATTATTCTCATCAGTTGTGGGATGGCTTAATTTCACATGAAGTGCCATCAAAATAATTTTACTGACACATTTGGAGGGAGTTTTCAAAAGGGGCAGATGTAGATGTAAAGTTAATAAATCAGAAACTACCCTTTTTATAAGAGAAATAGCCCCCACTGAAATGGTTTTATTTTTTTTTCAATTATCTGTTATCGGTATCACTCTGGCCTAACCCCTTCTGCTAGCTTCTCTCCAGCCTTCTCCAGGTACTAACCCCAATCTCCTGGACCCCATGGCTTGCCCGACACAGTGGAACCTGCAGGAGAAATGCAGCTTCATCTTTTGCTGACCAGGGCTGTTTTTCTGTTGCCCATCCCTCAGGAATGCCACTGTGGAATTCACACCTGACCTGCACAAATGTACCTGTGCTCCCCCAAGTGACTCCAGCTTGAAATGCCACCTGTGATCACCCAGGTGGCAGTAGCATAGTGAAGCACACTTGCCCACCCTCCCTGGAGGAATGCATCTGCTGGGATACTCAATTCTCCTCTCCCTCCACCATGCCATGCTTGCTCCCAAATCCAAGTCACTGGCACTGTGAGCTGTAGCTCTGCTGTTATAGCCACAGGCAGGCCAAAATGGTTGTATTCTAACATGTCTGTTTTAGTCTATTTTGCAACATAGTCATGTTAACAGTATACAGCATTAAATCTCACCAACTACACCACTTGGAACATACCTTCAATTGTATTTTCTCCCATTCCTCTTCAGCAATTTCATGAATATATGCTTTGTCCAACTTCTGCAGCACATTCCGACTAGCAATCAAACATCGATCCATTTCAGTAATAAACTCTTCAATGTTGATATCACACGACCTTAGTAACCTGCTGCTTATTTCCTGAAGCTAGATATTAAGAAAGAAATGTGATTAAGGTCAATAATTATCTCAAAAAGGTCATGATTAAGCATAGTGCTAAACAGAATATATTATAAAATGAGAACGAGAAAATAAGCCCTTTAATGGGCCAGATCTGATCACATGACTGCATTATTACAGCACAACAGCACAGTTCAGAAATACTTAAAGGAAACATTCATGTAAAGTGACAGACACAGTCTGAAAGCCCATGAAAAGCTCTTTCCAACAAGATACTGGGCTGACCTACAGCTGGACGTGCTCCAGAGATACAGATGACTCAGTCAGATCTATATTAAAACTGCATTTTAGTCATTTGTAGAAACTTGTGATGTCATCAAGGATCAAGCTGTGCTTGACTCAGTGTAGTTAGGCAGTTTGTTCTTCAATGATATCACAGTGTTCTAAACATGGCTGCAATGTAGTATTAATGTTGAGCAGGCATAGCTGTCTGAAGTGCTTCCAGCTACAGATGAGACCAATACCTTGTTTGAAAGAGATTATCATGGGCCTGCAAACTATGATAGCCACTGAGCTTGAATGTGTTCCTTTATCTTTTGAAACCTCATTACTGAGTTTTTAAAATAAAAATTAGAAAAACCACCAGCCCAGTGGTGTGATGGGATGAGACACTCCACACCACACTGGGACCCAGGCTCGGAAACAGACCAGGGTTGCTCAGGGGCAGGCTGGAGGAAGGGGGATTAAAGGTCCTTTTATGGGTCTCCTTCGGGGTGGGGGGACAGTGTTTGCTGCATCTTGGCTGCTACCTAGTGGAGGTTAAGTGGTGCAGCAGTGATCACCTCTTGAAAAGCCAGCACAGACGCAGAGTATGTGTGGTGCCTTCACAGCACATGCCCAGATCACTGCACCTGTGCCAGCTTAGGAAAATGAGGCAAAATGGGAAGAAAAAAGAACCCTGACTGGCAGGATGATGGCAGCGACACTGAAGGCTCTGCATTAGTGTCGGATCCAGGATTTTGAAAAGGGTCCTGTGGTAATATTGAATGAGGAACGTTTAAAAAAAGGGTTGGGCTGTCAGCAAACAGGCAGAACACTTCTTTATTCTTTCTTGAACTGAACATGATAACTCTTGGTAGTGGGCCATAATAAAATTCATTTTTGTTTTGTTGGAAATGTTATATTATGTTATGTTTGATTGTTTCTATGCTATATAAATGTCAAGGAAGGGTCCTGCTGCCGCAGGATCTTTAGTAATGCTGGCTCCGCCACTGCTCCACACCACCACCTGAAGGCACCCACTCACCTGTGGTGGTCTGAAGTAGATGGGGTGAGTCCCGTGGTGGCAGGTGACAGTGCTGGGGGTTGCCATCAGAAGAGGGCCATTTGGGAAGATGGCAAAAAAAAAAAAAAAAGACAATGAAAAAAAAAATCAGAACCATTTTATAATTGCAATAAGGCATTCCGGGGTGCGCTTAATTGCAGGATAAGGCACTCGGCTTCACCTTGTGCCTCACTTCATAAGGAGTGCAGTTATCCCACATGAACGCTTACACTGTCATGCTTTGTTGCATAAATAGTACTGACTAGAATTTGATGTTATTTTATCAAGTATTTCAAAGCACTTTACGAAGCAATGGGCTAGATATTCTGGTACTGCATAAACTGGACAGAGACAAATGCAGGAGCCATTACAACAGATGCACAATAACATACTGTACATAGACAATTTTATCATAACCTGTTGATTGAGAGGGGATGCTAGCCAGGACAAAGTGGATATCTTCTACCAGTTTGCTGCTGTATCACCATCTGGTATGCCCCCACCTGGAGTACTGTGTTCAGTTCTGGAGACTGCACCTTAGAAAAGATTTAGACAAGATAGAGGCGGTCCAGATGGGTATACCGGCACCGCAGTGACTCCCTACTGCGAAGACCACCACAGCGAAAGGATTTAGGTAAAATCCGCATGTCACTGTGATGGTCTCTGCAAGCCAGGAGACTGCCTCATAGAGGTGTTTTGCCACCGGTCCAACTCTGACTGGGAGTTGGAATCCTAGAAGACTGGGGGAGGCACCCTGACACCACTACTGCCGACACTCGGCACTGTGGCTGTCGGGATGTCTCCTCAGACAGGATGTTGCCGCGGCATGGTAAAACTGTCCAGAAGAGGGCAGCTAAAATGGTGCAGAGGATGCAAGGAAGCCCTATGAGGACAGACTGAGGGGATTCAGATGGCAAGCCAAAGGACAAAACTGAGTGTGCCCATGTCTCAGGTCAGCACCACAGTCTAGTCTGCTCTCAGATGATGTCACTGGTCATGTGATGTAGAACTAACTAATCAGAACCTATAACTCGGTGGAGCTTTTTTCTCCCTACATATCTTGACCAATCCAGATCGGTGAGCCGCATCATGTGGCTGCCATAGGTTGATGATAAAAAACACAGAATGGCCAGGATATCAAAAGGTCACATTACTGACTCATGAAAATACTCTTTCCTCCTTTCTGTAAGCAAAGTCTTTTATTTCAGAAACTTTGACAACACCGTCAGACAGGCAAATACTGCGATAATTAGTACATGAACACTAGAGTGGCCCTCAAAAAGAGTTTGCTACTGGAATGCCAAGGCAAGCAGTGTATGTAATGTGATACAGATACTTAAGCAAGTTGAAAGGCAAACATTACACATAATGTGATCAGGCAATGTAATACTTTCCAAGGCAAAGGGTACACGTAATGTGATACGAACAATGAAGCAAGTTCAAAAGGCAATAAGTGCACATACAGTGATACAGACAATATAACACCTTCCAAGGCATGCGGTGCATGTACTGTGATACAGGCACTGTAACATTCCGAGGGAAACACTGCACCTAACATGATGTAGACACTAACACCTGCCAAGGCAGCACTGCACGTAATATGATACCAACATTGTAACACATGGGACAGGAGTCAAGGTGTTGCTGCCTAATCCTGAAGTACCTCTAGACATAGTGGATATCTTCCACCCTTTTGCCGCTGTGTTGCCTGATCATACTAAGCTGCTCCTTCCTCTCATTTATTAAGTGTTGGGATCAGTCACTCAGGACTGATATATTGCTAGTTGGAGCAAATCTGATCGTTAAGTGACAGGGGTACTGTTTCCCAGCCAAAGCAATACTCTGGGGATTCGCCAAGCCTTAACCAGTGTAGCAGGAAATGCAGTTTCAACATTGCCCCCTGCCAGAAACACACATGCATGCACTTACATTCAGTGGCTTCTATTGTAGTAAGGGTCTGGTCTGCCAAGAGAAATCACATTGGCCAGCCTAGCTGTGAGGGGTGTTGCATTATACTTCCCACTGGCCAGCCCAGCTGTGAGGGGCAGTGTATTATACTGCCACATGGTAGACAGGGGTTCTCATATGCAGTCCACAGAATCCCACGCTGAAACTGGTGACAGTGGTGGATGAGGCACATTGTGGAGGGTGAGGAGCTCTGCTCCTGCAGCAGGACAGGAGCATGATGCCCAGCATTCCGTACACACCTGTGCCTTTCTGACCTTGGAGCAGCATTGGCATCAGCTCGCCCCAACTTAAGGTGTGGGATGACTCTTGAGGGGACCAACAGGGACAAAAATAGATTTAAGAAAGTGATTAAACAGAAAAGCAATCCCATCCCAATAGTCCTCCCATTCTGGGGTGTACGTGTGCTCTAACAGTGCTGGTATGTGGGCTGGCTGGGTGGGTGTGGATCCCAGTGGTGGCATGATGGCCTTCGTTCCTGCAACCAGTACAGAGGCAAATGCAATAGTAAAGCAGTAGTGCACTGAACGGTGAAAATGTTGTACCTTACCTTTTTTGTTCCATTTTAGATTGCCCCTGTTCTCTTGACTTGTAACAGGCCCCCTTCGGCCCAATTCTGAGTTTGCTTTGGCATTTTTTTTAGATTTAAAATAAAGTTATAATTGAATAATTATAACAGTAATTAAAAGTTGCAGTATCAGCTGCGCTCCCAGACTAGAGATCTCATGCATATATCAAGGATGCACAAATCCTTTGGTGAAAAAGACCTTTGCCATTGGAGCCCCAACAAAGTAGAATTCACTAACTGATACAATAAAAGAAGCCAACCTTTTTTCACAGAAGTCATGGATTCCAAAAATGTTCCCAATTTTATAAGAACTCCATGATTTTTTGCATTTTCCATGATACCACCATGATATCTAGCAGTCTCCCTGAAAACATCATAGTTTCTGGTGTATGCACATGAAGGACCCATAGTTTTGTGCCTCACCCCTGCAATGGACTTAGTTCCCAGCTGGCCCCAGTGTGGGATTCTGGAATTTGCACACAAACCCCAGTCTAACATGGAAGCACCACAGAAACATAGAATTTGAAGGCAGATAAGAACTGTCTGCCCACCAAGTCTGCCCACTTATTTCCCTGCCTGTACTGTCATTGCAGACCCTACTTGATCTTCAGCCCCCCCCCTTGCTTCCCACTAAGATTCCCTTGTGACTATTTCATGCGTGCTTGAAGCCCACCACTGTTTTTGCCCCCACCACCTTCACTGAAAGACTGTTCCAAGCATCCACCACTCTTTTAGGGACTGCTGCTGGAGCTGCCTAGCAATGAATGACCAGTCTAACAATGAATTTTTTCCACCAGCCCCTTTCTGTCCTCTACCTGCCAAGTCCTATCACCTACCATCCCTGGGACATACCTTGGCTCTGAGTCCCCCACAGATTCCCCCAGTGGTTGGGCCTGGAGAGGGAGGTTCGTCCCCACCTTCCACTGGTAATCATATCCAGATGAACCAGGGCCCAGTCAGTGACACTGGGCCTGTGGCGAGCGAGGGATTCATCCTGCCGGTAGGGCTTTCTTTCTTGTTTTCTCCCAATCTTGCCCACCTTCCCGATATCAGGCTGTGTCAGATGTGACCTCTCATACTTCTGGATTGCCCTTGTGGGAGAGGCAGCTCCCCGGCACACAACAGGGGTCACTAGAGTGGCGGAACCCAACTCCTTCCCTCCTGGGCTGGAAGCACTGCCTCTGTAGCTCTCAGAGCCCCCAATAAACTTTCCGGGCTCACTTCCAAACCCAGGCCACGAATGTAGGAGCACAGAGCAAGGAGCACTGGGGCATCAGGCTGCCCCTAACAATTAATTTTCAAAGTAGAAATTTCTTCATACTTACCGTAATTTTCTTTTCTATTAGCTCCACCAACATTGTCAATGGGAAGTCAGAACTACTGGGTATTGTGCACCCCTACTAGGGGAATGGCACAGCCTAAAGCTTTAGAATGCTGGGCATATGAGGATTCCGAACAGCAGTAACTCTCCAGTCACTATTGTCCTCGCAGTGCCTTAATCAATAAATAAACAACATATTTGCCTACATTACTTAACAACCTACAATTAGTCCTTCTACTCCTATATGATTTTCTGCATAAGCATAATATAGAAATAACTGTGTTACCTTATTGTATGTCTTCTAAAAGGTTGGAGAACCTCTGTAGTCTCAACAGACAGAAGCTTACTAGGTTTCACATTCAGAAACTGATTTGGTCATGAAGGCTTTGCCTCCTGTAGATAAGTCATCTGCAAAACTCAACTTGGAACAAGAGAAAAATGAAAACATTAACTTGGCAGACAAAACTGAGTGCAGTGACAGCAATGCCAGCAATGAGGGAGATACCCTCGGTTAGCTTCAAACTGAACCTGTTAAAATTGCGGAACAGCAGCCAATCAAAATTTGAACAACCTCCTAACTTAAGACCCTTTTTTTTTTCAGCGCAGCAGCAGGAAAAATGGAAGGATGCCAGCAACAAGAGAAAATAGGGGTTTAATTGAAAAAACAATGGACATCCCCTGCTGTCATAAAGGATATTCACCCGCAGGAGCAAGGCTCCTGGGTGTGCCCCATTAACTATGGTGGAGCTAACAGAAAAGGAAAATACAGTAAGTATGAAAAAAATTATTTGTTCTGTAGTGCTCCACATTGTCAATGAGAAGTCAGAACTACTGGGTACTAAGAAGCAGTACCTACAAAAAATATGAGAGGGGGAAGAACATTATCCTATACGCCATAAAAAAAGGAAGTGTAAGGATTCTACTTGTGAACTGCTGCTTGCCATTTGGCCGCGTCAGCTGAACTTTGCACATCCAATTTGTAGCGTTTGGTGAAAGTGTGGACTGAGGACCATGTGGCTGCCTTGCGTAATTCTAAAACAGATGCTTTCTCCGCCTAGGAAATGGCCATCGCCCTGGTGGAGTGAGCCTGATGAGGGCTGGAGGCCTCTTCTTCGCTGCCACATAAGCTTTGGCAATGCAAGCCCTTACTCACTTAGTCAGGGTGGCCTTTGAGGCTTTCTGACCCTGCTTGGCTACCGTGAACAGAACAAACAAACTGTCCGATTTTTGAAACTCAGTCGTCCGCTTGAGATATGTCTGGACGACTTGTCGCAAATCCAACTTGTGCAACTCCTCCTTTGGGTGAGAGGGTTGTGGAAAGAAGGATGGAAGGAAAATTTCTGGGTTCATGTGGAAGGCCATGGCTATCTTAGGGATGAAGGACAGAACTGTTCTGAGCACCACCTTGTCCTTGTACATAATCAGATATGGCTCCTTGCATGATAAGGCTTGGAGCTGGCCAATCCTTCTGGCTGAGCACATAACGACCAAAAAACACACCTTGTAAGACAGCACATTCAACGGAATAGATAGCAAAGATTTGAAAGACTCTTTACAGAGTGCATTCAAAACCAGATTCCGACCCCACACAGAAAATGGCAACCGGGACATAGGTCGACTCCTGCTAACGGCATGCAGAAAACGAACAACCTCTCTTATTAGTCCCTAGGGCTGTACCCAAAGAAGCCCCTAGGGCTGAAAAGTGACCTCATAGAGTGCACAGGGCTAAACCCTTCTCCACTCTGTCCTGCAGGAAATCCAGACTCTGTGGAACTGAGACCTTGAAAGGCCAGAAATTATTTTCCCTGGCCCAAGCTGAAAAGGTGGCCCAAACACGGTCATAAGCTGTGGAAGTGGAAGTGTTCCAAGCAGCCATCAGAGTGTCTACTACCTTCTTAGAGAAACCTAGCTTCAGGAGTCAGGCCGCGAGTTGCACTGCTCCTGGATTTGGGTGCAAAACAGGGCCCTGAGAAAGAAGATCCCCTCATAGCACTAGATTTACCAGGTCCAAGAAACACAGTCTTCTGGGCCACTCTGGAGCAATCAGGAGAAAAAACTTTCTTTTGAGTGTCTAATCTTTCGCATGACCTTGGGAAGCAGAGTGAGAGTAGGGAAGGTGTACACCCTGTCGAAGTTCCACTCCTGCATGAGGGCATCCACTGCTTTTGTCTGTGGATACCTTTACCGACTGAAGAACCTTGGGATCTGAGCACTGAGACTGGAGACGAACAGATCGATCTGAGGCTGACCGAACCTTTGGCACAGAAGGTTGAAAACCTACGGGTTCAACATCCACTCCCCCGAATGAACATCTTCACGACTTAGCCAGTCGGCCTGAATGTTAACTCCCCTGCCAGGTGAACCGTTGACAATATAGAAGATCTCCTCTGCCCATAGTATGACATCAGAGGACTCTCTTAGCATATCCCTGCTCTTTGAGCCACCTTGATTATTTAGTACGCCATTGTCTGACCTTATTTTCACCACTTTTTGCTATAACAGACCTTGAAAATGAAGTAGAGCAAGATGAACCGCCCTTATTTCAAGAAGATTTATGTGGAAATGCTGCTCCTGCACTGACCATGTTCCCTGAGTGGGTATCTGGTCCAGAACTGCCCTACAACCGTGCAGACTGGCATCCGTTGTCAAGATCAACTCTGGAGGGAGCTCCAAGAGTACTCCCTTGCTCAGGTTCTGCAAGTTCACTCACCAACTCAGGGACTGTTTCATCTGAGCTGACAGGAGAATTCTGGCTTGATAGTCCTCCGAGGTTGGGTCCCAGGCTGACAGCAACCCCCACTTGAAGGGCCCGCATGTGAAAACCAGCCCACCAAATGAGATCTATCTCTGCCATCATGAGGCCCAGAATTCACAATAGGCGGAGGACTAAAGCCAAAGACTGAGCTCTGAGCCACTGAACTTCTTTCAGTAACGTTTGAATTTGGGAAGGTGACAGGAAAACCCTCCCAATGCCCGTCTGGAGTATAGAGTATGGAGTTTCTTAGCCTCTATGGAGGCTAAGAAATCCCCTGGCTGATTAGCTCGGATGATTGATTGTAGAGACTTCATCTTGAAGGCTGCGTGGCGCACAAACTTGTTCAGATGCTTCAAATCCAGAATGGGCCTGAAGCCCCCCCAACTTCTTTTGAATTGCAAAACAGATCCCCCCCCAACCCCAACTTTTTGGAACTGCAAAATAGATCAAGTAGAATCCCTGGCCTTGTTCACTCAGGACTGGCACAATCATCCCAATTTGGAGAAGGTGGTTCAACATCTCCAAAACAGCCCGTCTCTTCACATGGTCTTTGGCAGCCGGGGATGGAAGAAAATGTCCCCGTGAGGGGACTATTGCAAATTCTATCACATAGCCTAAGGAAAAAATTTCCAAAACCCACATGTCTAAGGTTAATTGGGCCCATCTAGAGTGAAACGTGTGCAGCTTTCCACCAAGGGAACGGGGCAGAGATGGGCACGCGTACCTTCATTGGGAGGTGCTAGACTTTGGCCCTGGACCTGCAGAGTGACGCCTGGCAAGGGCCCCTCTGTTACTGAAGCTCTTGTTGCTAGAGTGGGCTCCTCTGTTTCTCTGGTTGCCGAAGTTCTGAAAGAGATGAAAAACTGCCTCGAAACTGCTTGCACAGGCCGCTCCTTTTACCTCTTGAAGCTGATGTGGTCTTATGCTGTTTCTTCGATTCTGGAAGGCAGCCCTTCTTATCCTTGAATACATCATCCAGGCCAGATTCAAACAACAAACCTCCTGCAAAAGGGAGGTTGAACAGTTTAGTCTTTGAGGCTTGATCCGCAACCCAGTGCCTCAGCCACACGCTCCACATGGTAGACACAATGTGATAGGCAGGGCAAGCAGACATGCTCAGATTCTCTACCGTGGAATCCCTTATAAAAGTGGAAGTCATGGCCACCAGTTGTAAAATGTTTGCTGCCCCTGAAACAGGGGGAACGTAGCCAGCCAAGGTGGAAACCAACAAATTCCAGAACCTGGCAATAATAAAAGAGGCACAGGAAGTGCGCAGGTTTGCGCCATTGGAGGCGAAAGCTCTTTTGCATGCGGCGTCCACTCACTTGTCATGCAGGTCCGATAATGCCACTGAGCCTTCAATAGGTATAGTGTTGTATTTGACTGAATTATGCACCGCCTTGTCCACCAGAGGAAGGGATTCTTATCTGCAAGTTTTTTCTTCCAAAATAAGAAAACACCAAGCTTCTGGCTTTGGCAGGGACTTCCTTTGGTCCATACCTGCCCACTCCTGTTCAAAAATTTGGTCAACGTGAATAAAGCTTGGAAAACACTTTGGAGTGGAAATTGACGCACACAGAATAGAACTGATGTCCACGGTCTCTAAGGACTGCTCTTCCTTGAGCTGCAAGGACCTACAAGCCTCCACTATCAGAAAAAGACAAGGATTTGGTATTAAACAGGGGAGGGACAGGAATCCTCCTCTTTGGCTTCATCCACTCCCTTCTTCCTCCTCTTCAGAGGGGAAGTCCTCATCATAAAGAAACTTGGATGGTCAGAATTTCCCCAAGATCCCCAAAATTGCCTTCCTGACCCTCTAGATCAGTGGTGAGCAACCTGCGGCCCGTGACAGGTTTTTGTGCGCCCCCACCCCCGAGAGCTTTTTTGCAACCGGATTTTTTTTTAAAAAAGCTCACTGTCTCTTTCATTTCTGTCTGTGTCTCTTCCGGTTCCATTTTTTGGCTTTGTGTGCCTCCTGACATCCACATACAGCAGCCTGATCATGTCCAAACCTAGAGAGCTCACGTCCAGACAGAGATCATGCACACTGGGCATAGTTATTTCGTGCAATACTATTACCGAAAGGAACATAACAGCTGTTCTTAGGAGAGTTTGTGCTGAATATAAGAATGTGCAAGGTATGAAATTACAGACATTATCATTGGTAGTCAACTCAAATATGTGTTAACGGAGTTATCATTGTTGATTTACAAGTGATTACCGTTGCCAAGTGTGGTTCAATGAGTGGCTACCCTTCTATGTAATTAGGAGCAATGAGGTGCAACAAGGTGAAAAGAAGTGTTGTTGATGGTAAATTAAGAGACACCTGGAAGCTTAGATTGTCTCCCCCCCAATGTAATTCTTATTCGGGTGTTTCTGGTGTTTCACCTGACTCAATCATGCAGCAATTAATTTTTTTAATATTGAAAGCACAATGTTAAATGCTGCCTCAGTACAACACCAGAAACATACCAAACTCCACAGACGACACAATGGAACTACAGAGCACTGCACTCACTGCTGTTCTGCTGCCAAAATGGATACGTTTCTGCGGAGCAGCTCAAGCAGACTGCCTGAGCCAAGTTCTCCAACTTTGTTGAGAATAAGGCAACCCAAAAGTCTCATTTATACTAAATATGAAATTCTATACTATTTAATACTGTTTTAAACTTCTTAAGGATGTTACACTCCATTAAGTAAAGGTGTTTGCATTAAAAAGGTCTCAAATTGTCAGTTTTTGTAACATGGGTCCTGTCCAAGTCATGCGTATTAATGCAGCCCTCAAGGTGGTTCGAAGGTCGCACATGCGGCCCTCACGCAATTTCAGGTTGCCCACCACTGCCCTAGATAGTCATTATTGGAGTCTGCCTGCACATCTGTATCCATAGCCCTGTTCCGACTGCGACGCACCTGGACATGCCCGTTTGGGGCTGGGCATGTTGGAAGTGATGTCCTGTGGAACATCAGGGCTCAACAGCTCTTCCAAGAGCAATAATAAGGATTTTCGCAATTCTGATTTGCCACAGCCAACTTGTACCAGGTGCCACCCCCACCCCCTCTTCAGCTCGGAGGACAAACTGGTAGGGACTGTAAGAGACATATTATGCTGAGTAACACAATGGGGGCAATAAGAACCCATGGGTGAGGGTC
This sequence comes from Neoceratodus forsteri, assembly GCA_016271365.2. NCBI lineage: Eukaryota > Metazoa > Chordata > Ceratodontiformes > Ceratodontidae > Neoceratodus > Neoceratodus forsteri. The sequence goes on along the minus strand of CM057456.1, from coordinate 1,540,493,578 downwards.
TTGTAACCCTTTTGCAGGTCTTATATCTTTTAAATGTCAATGGTCTCCGATAAGCCATGGTGCCAGAAGTGACCTTATTTAATGAACTTGGGCCCCAAATTTGTTAAAAAACACCCTCTGCTGTGTTGGGTTGGAGGCTGGGAGGAAAATGCTCCAGCAAGAATGTAATTCAATATTGGGGAGCAAAACACAGCTAAAAAAGGCCAGCCACGCCTCAGAACAAGCTACTGAAGGCTCAGACATGCACGCACTTGATGCATGGTAGGTGCGCGATATCATGCCGCTGTGCTCAGCGACACCATGTTTGCACAGATGTGCACAATAGAAAACTGTTGTACAAAGTGTGCAAAAACACGCAAATACAGGTGCGTGCCCAAAACGCTCAGTCGAATGGCAGGAAAGGTAACGGACGGCTCTGAGGAGCTGAAATTCCCATAGACAACTATGAAAGTTACCACAGAAAAACACCAAAAACCCCTCAGAAAACACAAATACAGCCAACTCCTGTGGAAGAAAATAAAGATGTGCTGCACAGCACCAGCAGAATAGAGCTAGCTATCTGACAGGATTTCAGAAGGAGCTGCCTCTTAAAAGGGCAATTCCCTATCCCAACACAAGCAGAGGATCTTTTTTTTTTTTTTTTTTTGTTAGACAAAAAGGTAACTTAGCACTATTGAGGGGAGGGACTGGAAAGGACCAATGCTGAAATAGACGAAGGCAGACCCCCCCCCCAAGCTTAAGATACACCACCAAAAAATAAAAAAGGAAATACTTAACTGTGGCACCTTTTTTTTTCCTTTTAAATAATCGGAGACCATTCAAGAAATAACACCCATAATAAAGGCAGATGTGGCCCCCAGTCCAGCACTGGAAATGGGGAAGAAACAGGCAGATTAGTCAATTTGAAAGCCGCAGCTTAACAGGCACGATTTAAATTTAGGGGTGCTCCTTGTCACCAGGTAGCCAAAACATGCTATGCAGAATCGCAGCCCCAAACTTAAAACAAATTAAAAACAACAAAATCTTCTGAGCAAACTTGATTGATCCCCTTAGCATGGCATGGGCTGAGACTGGAGATTTGCTGCTGCTCAGAATCCTCATATGCTCAGCATTCTAAAGCTTTGGGCTGCGCCATTCCCCTAGTAGAGGTGCACAATACCTAGTGTTCTGACTTCCCACTGACAATGTGGAGCACTACAGAAAAACATTTTCATCTTTGCTCATGCGCTTATATAGAATATGTGAAACAGAACTAATTTAACATACAATTGATGCATCACTTTTACTATGGTTTCCATTATTTCTGTCATTTTAACTATAATACCATGATTTTCTTCAAAACCTTGTATAACAAAAGTGCACCCAAATTATGACTACCAAAGCTTGTGTGACTACTTAGGCTACGTTTTGCTTTCCTTCAACACCCCCCAACTGTCGAGAACCTTTCTACATCTGTATTTAGTGTCATTATATGATTACAGTCTTTGAAAAACGTGTTAACTAATGTTGGAAATTCTTGTTCTCAGTAACTATGTAAAGGTGCACTGCTTTAGGTATGGTTGCCCCCAGATTTTCACTGGCATTCTTCACTGTTTTTGAACAACCCCATGTGTGACATGACTTCTGTTGCTACGAAGCCTACACTGTTTCCACCGTTAAGCTTAAACTAGATAACTACAGTACCCTGAAGAAAAAGGGGTGACAGGATATCCTGAAAAAAGATGTTGCCAGGTATCCTGAAAAGGGGTGACTAGGCGTCCCTTAAAATAGGTTGCCAGGCATCTGCCATGAGCTGATGAGGAAAGAGCTCGATGGGCAGGTGATCATTTTCCTTTTCTGAATTCGTATGTACACACTGGAGGAGAGGGGAGAAGGAGGTGACACGACTGAGATCCTCAAGTTCCTCACAGGGGTGAACAAAGTACAGGTGTGGAACCTTTTCCAAACAAGGGTGCGCTCCAGGACTGAGGGACATGTGATGATGACTGGGGAAGTTCAGGAGGGATGTGAGAAATATTTCTTTACTGAAAGGGTGGTAGACACATGGAACTGACTGCCAGCTGAAGTGGTGGAGGCCAGAACGGTGAAGGGCTTCAAGTGTGCATTGAACAAACACAGGAGTATATTAGATCAGAAGCAGGGAGAGGGAGGGTCGCCAGAGACCAGATAGTGTTTGCGACAGTAGAATAGGCAGGGAACATTTCATCAGACTGGGTGGGCCAAGTGGTCCTCTTCTGCCCACAAATTCTATGTTTTACAAAGAGACAGCCCTAACAGATGTGCTGTAAGAAAAAATTACTCACCTTAGTAATCTTGTTTCTTCCAATGTATTCTTCCATATTCATAACTCTCTGCAGTTAGCCTTCTCAGTAGAACTGCCCGGAGAATGGAACTATATGCTAATGATGGAATCATTGGCACGTGACAATATTCAAACTGCTGCCCTCATCTGCTGCACATTCTATCATCGTCTCAGATTTCTAGGAAGCCCACAAGGCAACCTAACTAAGTGACTCAAGCTAAAAACTGCTTGATACAGACAACTATGTACTATCACGACCCCTACCACTGATACTAATGATTGAGGTATCAGACCTACCTGAAACACCCAGAATCACCTGGGAAAAAGAAAGGTAAGTAAAAAAACAACCCCACAGGATTAAAATAAGTGTGCCTGTGTTTGGGACTGTCAAATAAGAAGACCATTCAGAGGCTCTGGTTCTGGAAGGGGAGGTAGGGAGGGACAGTTATGAATATTTATTTAATTAAGACTCGGATTACAAGTACCTTTGAGCCAAGGCTCTTTTACAAAGGTTCTATGTCAGTTTGGAGAACAATACAAACATAACAAAGTTTGAAATTAGCAATTCAGGCAGCATGAATACAAACACTTGAGGGAGGTATGTACAGGGGTTTGAATAAGCAATGCATATCATGGGATTCAACACAATTACAAGCAGAAGAATGAGGACAAAGGAGGGGGGATGGAAACAAGGTAGGCGGGATTCAAGGTGAAAGTTAAGAGATTGAGGAGGAATAACAGAAACTGAGGAGCAGCCGAGGGCCTTGTCATGTTTCATGGAGTGCTATGCTAGGGACGGAGGTGGGGAAAAGGGGGGTGGGGGAGAGACAAGTGAAGCAGATTATGAGTGACAGTCACAGGAGCTGGTGGCAGAGAGGTAGAGATGAAGGTAGGTTTTGAACTGGCCAAGACTTTGCAGTGAGGTGATGTCTTTGTTAATCCATTAAACCAGTAGGGTGCCCAGTGAGCAAAGGACCTTTGTCCCTGAGAGGTGCGGCACCGGAGAATGTGCAGAATTTGTTTTTCAGAGATCCTGGTGGGGCCGGGGATACATGCCGCACATAGGAGGGCTTGGACACCTGGGGGAACAAGGCCTAACGTGATCTTCTTGGCCATAAGGCAGGTGTGGTACTTAATATGGTTAGATAACTGGAGCCAGCCCGTTTCGGCACAGAGAGCACACGTGTGGGTGAGACGGTGGGATCCTGTGATGAAACGGCAGGCTTGATTAAGGGCCAAGGATAGGCGCCTAAAGGTTGTATCAAACGCAGCGCCATAAACAACCAGACCATAATTGATTAGTGATACCACTGAGCTCTGCACAGCTATCCTTAAGGCGTCTGCGGTAAGGCACTCCCTGTGCCAGTATAGAAGATCGATGCATTTGTTGACAGCTTTGGCAACAGTGTCAGTGTGAAAGTCATAGGATAGTTGACTGTCGAGTGTGATTCCAAAGTATTTAAAGGAGTGAACTTGGTCCAGGACAGCATCATGGCAGTTTGCAAGAAAAAATTACTCACCTTAGTAATGTTGTTTCTTCTATTGGAGTCTTGCTATATTATGACATATGCAGTGAGTCCCAACCTTCGAACTGCTCCGGAGGTGAAAGAGTTAACTTTCCATGCCAGGCATGGAACACTGAGCTCGAGCTCAGTTGAAAACTCTGTCTGTTGTTCTTCAAACTCAAACCGTCAGATCTTTACGAGCTAAACTCACTAAGGTCCTGTGTGGAAGCTGTAAACCTACACTAGCCAACTGGCTACTAACATAATAACCCATTTTTTGGTCCCAAAACAAAGACTCAAGTCAGGAGACCCAAAAAATGAAAAACACAACACCAAGTCACCCCAAAAAAGGAGGGGTGAAAAACAACAAGGTGGGCACCTACTAAGTGCCAACACTGCACCCCACCCACATCCCAAAAACAGAGGTTCTGAGAGGGGCAGGCAGGGGGGGAGGTCATAATATAGCAAGACTCCAATAGAAGGAACAACATTACTAAGGTGAGTAATTTTTTCGTCAAACAACATGAAGTCTTGCTATATTATGACATATGCATAATACAAAGCAGTACCTCCATGGAGGAGGGACAGAACCTACTTGGGAAATAGGCTCTGAAGCACAGCCGTGCCAAATTGGGCATCACTCCTAGCCTGGATATCCAGGGAGTAATGCTTGATAAAAGTATGAACTGTTTTCCAGGTAGCTGCTTGACATATCTCTAGAATAGGGATGTCCCTGGCAGCAGCCAGGGAAGCAGCTGTCCCTCTGGTAGAGTGAGCCCTCAGGCCTGTGGGAGGAACCTTACCCAGTTTTTCATAACAAAATTGGATACAAGAAACAATCCACCTGGCAATGGATCTCTTAGTGGTAGATTTCCCCTTACCAACCTCGCCATAAGTGAGGAACAGTTGGAGGGAGTCAAACCTGTGACCCTTGGTACGCTCTATGTAGTAGCTAAGGGCTCTTTTGACATCTAAACTGTACAGCCTCCTCTCGCCAGAGGAGGAATGGTCAGTGAAGTACACAGGAAGAGACATAGATTGATTAAGGTGGAAATCTGAAACCACCTTAGGCAAGAACTTCCTGTTAGTCCTGAGGACCACCTTATCTCTATGAAAGGTGATAAAATCAGGCTCTACTGACAAAGCTTGTAATTCACTTATGCGTCTGGCAGAAGTGATGGCTACCAGAAACACAGTTTTTCCAAGTCAAGTACTTAAGCTCTGCTGAAGACAAAGGTTCAAAAGGGGGTTGCATAAGCTGAGCAATGCAAACATTAGGTCCCAAGCAGGGGCAGGGTCCCTGAATGGAGGGTTGGTGTGAAGCAATCCCTTGAAAAACTTGGAGAATACAGGGTGAGCTGAAAGAGAAGAGGGCTTACCTGCTGAAATAAAGGCAGACACAGCTGCCAGATGCACTTTTAGGGTAGCTGGTCTCAGCCCCAAGGTATTTAGATGGACCATGTAATCCAGGACTGTGGGTAAATCAGCAGATTCTGGGGAAATATGTTTTCCAGAGCACCATATGGAAAATCTCTTCCATTTGGAATTATAAGTAGCCCTGGTAGAAGGTTTTCTAGAAGCTTTCAGGATGTCCATTACACCCTGGGAAAGGTGTAAATCAGCAAACTCTAATTCTTCAAGAGCCAGGCCTTGAGATTGAGAGACTTGAGGTTCGGGTACCAAACCCTCCCCTGAGCACAGGTTAACAGGTTGTGATTCCTGGGAAGACAGAGGGGAAGATGGACTGCTAAGGACAGCAGGAGTGGATACCAGGGTTGTCTGGGCCAATCTGGGGCAATCAGGATCATCTTGCAGGGTTGAGACCTGATTATGACTAGCACTTTGAACAGCAGAGGGAAAGGGGGAAAAGCATAGAAAACTTCCTTCCCAATTGAGGACTAAGGCATCCAGAGGGACTGAGCCCAACACTGGGGCCTGCAGCAAAAAGGAGAAGTTGGTGATTGTCTAGGGCTGCAAAAGATCTATCTGTGGTGCCCCATCCGGCAATACCACCACCAGGACAGGGGTCCAGTGACCATTTGTGATGGCCTGGGAAATCCTGCTGAGAGCATCTGCCAGGACATTGTCCTTGCCTGGGAGGTGAACTGCCGTAAGGGAGGTGTTCAGGGAGTAAGCCAGAGACCACAACTTCATTGCTTTGGTGCACAAGGCCGTAGACCGAGTGCCTCCTTGCTTGTTGATGTACCACATTGTGGTGGTGTTGTCTGTTCTGACCTGTACCACTTTGTTCTGAACAGACTTGGAAAAAGCTTGAAGTGCTAGAAAAACTGCTCTGAGTTCCAACAGATTGATGTGGAGCAAGGATTCCTGAGGGGACCACAACCCCTGGGTAGTGAGGTCGCCCATGTGAGCTCCCCATCCCAAGAGGGATGCATCTGTAGTAAGGATTAAGGAGTGAGACTGGGTGACAAAAGGAACCCTTTATCTGAGATTGCTCTGATCCTGCCACCATTGTAGGGCCTGGATCAGGGTTCGAGTCACTGGGATCAATTTGGTTAGAGGGTCTTTCCTTTGAGACCAAAAGGCTCTCAAATGGAACTGAATGTCCCTCATCTGAAATCTTGCTCCCTGCACCACTGCTGTAGAAGCAGCCATGTGCCCCAGGAGCTGTAGAAAATGCCTTGCTGGTTGAGACACCTGCAGGGTGCATGAGGAGGCCAGAGAGACCAGGGTCCTTGCCCTGTCCAAAGGGAGGAAGGCTCTGGCTTTCTCTGTGTTCAGCTCTGCGCCTATGAAGGTGAGGAGCTGAACAGGCTCTAGAACTGACTTTGAAAGATTCAGAAAGAAACCTAGAGAGGTGAGCAGTTGCTGAGTTATCTGTAGGTGTAACTTGACTTGGTCTGGGGACTAGCCTACTATGAGCCAGTCGTCCAGGTAAGAGAAGATGGCAATTTTTTGCCTTCTTAGAGAAGCAACTGCTACTGCCAGGCATTTTGTGAACACCCTTGGAGCAGAGGTAAGGCCAAAGGGCATTGCTCTGAACTGGAAATGGCCTGAGGGCAGCTCTGAACCTGGAGGTACTTTCATGGGAGCTTCTGATGAGAATATGGAAGTAGGCATCCTTGAGGTCCAGGGACACTAGCCAGTCCCCTGGCCTTAAAGAGGGTAGAATAATTCCCAGAGTCACCATTTTGAATTTTGGTTTTGAAAGGTGCTTGTTTAAGTATCTGAGATCCAGGATGGGCCGCCATTCTCCTTTCTTTTTTGGGGTAAGGAAGTACCTGGAGTACAACCCTTTGCCCTGGTGTAGGGGTGGAACCCTTTCCACAGCTCTGAGAGCCAGGAGGGAAGAGACCTCTGCCTCTAGGGCAAGTGCCTCTGGAGGATTTGCAGATGGAAAAGATCTGGTTCTCATCTTTGGAAACTTTTTGAAGCTGAGAACCAGTCCCTGGCTTACTACTTCCAGGACCCACTTGTCTGATGTCAGAGACTCCCAGTCCTGGACAAAGTAAGCCAGCCTGCCCCCTACAGGTAGTTGAGAATCGGCCCTAGCAACCCCACCAGGGTGCCTGCTTGGCAGGGGATTTGGGCTGAGGGGTGGAAGCAGGCCTGCTTGCACCCCGTCCGCCTCTCCCTCTAAAGAACCCCCTCTGGGCAAAAGCAGAAGAGGAGGCCTGGACTTGGTAAAAAGGCTTATGAAAAGGCCTGCCCCTGCCCCTGGGAAGCTGCCTTTGAGGAGTGGCCTGCCTTTCCTTGGCTTGTGCACTCCTATAGGCGGTCCTATACTCATCCATTTCTTCATGTAATTCTCTGTCTGCTCCCCAAACAGAGAATTACCCACAACAGGAAAATCCATGGCCTTAGTCTGGGTATCCTGTGACAGGCTAGTACATCTGAGCCAAGCCATCCTAGAAGAGCCACAGATGTAACCATGACTCTTGATGACACATCATTGAGTCCACTGCAGCATGGAATTGCACCTTGGATGCCTCAATACCATCAGCAGCCACCTGCTCCAGCTCCTTGGCAAGCTGGCCAGGGACCTGTTTTGCAAGAGCCATAACAGTATCCCATCTGGATTTCTGGTATCTAGCAACGTAAGCCATATAATTTGCCTGTCTGAGTCCCAAGGATGCTGCCATGTACTGTTTCTTTGCCATGGCATCAACCTTCCTGGAGTTCTTGTCCGGGGGGTGTGAGGCCAAGAGAATATTTGCCTTGTCACAGGCTGCAGCCTGCACTACCCCAACATGGCTGCGTTGTTGTGTAAGGAACTCCGTATCAGAGCCTGACAATGTGTACCTCTTGTCCATTCTCTTATCCACAGGAGGTATAGTGTGAGGAGTTTTTAGAATTTTAAAAGTCTGTTTCCCAAAAGATTTACGCAAGGGAATAGACAATCTCTAGACTCTGGGATATCCATCATTTCCACATAGTCAGGCTCCTCTTGATCATCCACAGCTTCCTCCATCGGGAGCTGGAGTGTTTCAGCCACTTTTTATAGAAAATAAAATGAGAAGGGACTCAGAAAGCCTAGGAGGGGACACTCCTGAAGGTCTGTCTGGGGAGATGTCCGGGTCGATGGGCACATCCAGACTTTCAAATCCACATTCACTCTCCTCATACTCCTCTTCCCCTTCCTCCGGTTCATAATATTCTTCTAAATCGTAGTCTTGAACTGGTGGAACCGGCCGAACCGGGCGCTTACCTGATGGCACCAGTTCGGTCAGAACCGGAGAAAGCGACTGGACAATCTGAATCGCTTTGGCTATCTCTTCAGCGGTTGGAGAGGAAAGTTTTGGCTGAACACCAGCTGATTTTCTAGTCCTTTTTGCTGGAACCGACCCCTCAGAGTCGGCTCTCCTTTTGCCCAAGGAAGTCTCGTCCTGGTCAGAGGGCACTCCCTCTGGTTCGGTTGGAACCGAACTGGGCTGGCCATCCGGGTCAGCGGACTTTTGGCCTCCCTTTCCCTGAGCCTACCAACTCTCTTATCCAGGGTAGCTGCAGGAAAATTTTGACAAATCTGGCAGTCTGCATTGAGGTGGTCAAACCCCAGACAATAAACACAGGTGGTGTGGGGGTCAGCCTTGGCAAAGACTTCCCCACACACACTGCAGTGTCGAAACCCAGTGGGCCCGGTTTTTCTTTTGGGTTTCTCAGACATAGTGCCAGTCCTAACCAAACTTGCCCATTTATGGCAATCCGCCAAGCAAGACCCTCTTATTGGTTCCCAACCGTGTCACGGGTCATGGAAAAAATCGTAAGAAATTCCGTTCTTTTTAGAACCGATAAGAACCGGTAACCACACTCTAAATGATAGAATAAAATATTTTTAAACAACCTGATCGGTTCAAGAGTGAACCGATAACAGTTTACAAGTTCCACACAGAAGAGAAATAATGTAAACCTATCTAGTACTCACAATACCACAGACAGAGCTTGAACCGACCAGTTGCGGTTTAAATTCGGTCAAAAAACCGAGAAATTAATACTTTAACCGACAAAATGAATCGAGCAGAAGGAGAAATCTCCGGAGCGACTGTTCAGTGAGGCGGAGTAAAGAATCTGACGGTTTGAGTTTGAAGAACAGACAGACAGAGTTTTCAACCGAGCTCAAGCTCAGCGTTCCATGCCTGGCATGGAAAGTTAACTCTTTCACCTCTGGAGCAGTTCGAAGGCTGGGACTCACTGCATATGTCATAATATAGCAAGACTTCATGTTGTTTGAATTACTAAGGGGAGAGACCTAGGCTTGTTGCAGGAGCAGCAGAAAAGCATCAATTTTGTTTTCTTATAGTTGAGCACCAGCTTCTGGTTATTAAACCATTTTTCAATGGAGGTGAAACCCATCTGGAGCTTTTTTTTCAGTAGAAAGGGTTCATGATGAGTGGTGAAGATGACTGCATCATCCACGTATATGGAAGAATACACTGGAAGAAACAAGATTACTAAGGTGAGTAATTTTTTTCTTCTAACCCCATGTATTCTTCTCATATGCATAACTCTCTGCAGACTTCAAAGCAGTACCTTTGGAGGTGGGCAGAGAACCTACTTTGGAAAGAGACTCTGCAGGACTGCTGTGCCAAACCTGCCATCACTTCTGGACTGCAAGTCCAAACTATAATGTTTAGTAAAGGTGTGAACTGACCTCCAGGTAGCTGCTTTACAGATCTCTAGTAAGGGGCTATCTCTAGAAACTGCTATAGAAGCAGCTATGCCCCTAGTAGAGTGGGCTCTGATGCCTGTTGGGGCCTGTTTTCAAGATTTTGTGTAACAAAACTGAATGCATTGAACTATCCAGCGAGAGACTGATCTCTTAGGCCCTGTACACACTAGAGAGCTTAAAACGGTTTAACTGCCTTAAACCGTTTTAAGCTCCCGGAACACAGATTTAACGTTCACACTGTAACACGGTTAAAATGATGTTATAACCAGAATGTAAAAACCATGCTAAACCCTTCTAAGAGGGTGGTCTTTAGCACGGTTTAGTTAACATCGTTGCCTTAATCCATGTTAACAGCAGTTTGTACACAAACCGTGCTGTAACACGGGTTAAGGCAACACATCCTATGGGAAAAGTATTTTTTTTTTTTTAGCAACAGGATTAAAAAAAAAAAGTGGTACTGATATTACCTAGTAGCCCTTGAAACACTGGCTCCGAGGATGTACTTTTTTCCCCGATCGCTTTCGGTTCCCGTTCATGGGTATCCCGTCATGCATTGCAGCACACTGTGGTACCCATAATGCTTACACTTGGTGACACAGTCATGCCTGGGAACTCTCTTCTCTCAGCACGGTTGTCGGAATTCAAGGTGGACAGTGACAACCGTGCTAGGGATCAATTTATAAAATGATTTTAATGTTTTATAATCGGTTGCTAGTGTCTTCAGGGCCTTAGAGGCTGGAGTGCCTTTTCCCACATCCCCATAAGTGAGAAAAAGTTGCTGTTTATCAGCTCTGTGATCTTTGGTGTGAGTTAGATAATAACTCAGTGCTCTTAACATCCAGACTGTGGAGCCTGCGCTCTCCTGAACTGGCATGTTCTGTGAGGAAGACTGGCAGTGTCATGGACTGATTCAAGTGGAAATCAAAAACCACCTTAGGGAGAAACCTTCTGTTAGTACGAAGTAATACTTTATCATTATGAAAAGATAAATAATCCTTTTCCACACAAACACAATGCTTGCAACTCACTTATTCTTCTAGCAGAAGTGATTGCTACCAAAAACACAGTTTTCCATGTGACATATTGCAAATGTGCTGATGACATTGGCTCAAATGGAGGTTTCATACGCTGAGCAATGCAAATATTCAGATCCCATACTGGGACTGGTTCTTTAATAGGAGGATGTAAGTGGGCTAATCCTTTAAACAATTTTTGAAAATAGGGTTAGATGCAAGGGAAAAAGTTTTCCCTGCTGAGATAAAAGCTGAAATTGATGCCAAGTGAAACTTCAGGGATGTATGTTTGAGGCTTTGAGAGTGCAGTTCAGTAAGATATTCTAATAATAGTGGAATCTCTGCCAGAGACGGAGGAACATGTTTGGCATCACACCAGACAGAAAACTTTTTCCATTCTGCATTATAGGTTTTCTTAGTAGAAGGTTTTCTATATCCTTTTAGGATATCCTGAACAGCCTGGGAAAGCTGCAAATTTGCAAACTCTAAGTCCTCAAGAGCCAGGCACTGAGTCTGAGAGACCTGAGGTTCGGATACAGGATCTTCCCTTGGTGGGAAGTTAATAGGTTGTGCCTCCTGGGTAGGAGGATTGGTGTGGACACTGACATTGACAGCAGGAGGGGATACCATGGCTGTCTGGCCCAGTCTAATGCTATCAGAATCATGGACGCAGGCAATGACCTGAGTTTGAGTAACACTCTGAAGATGAGAGGGAAGAGAGGAAAGGCATATGGATGCTTTCCTGACCAATCCAAGGCAAGAGTATCCAGGGGAATTGTGCCCCTGACTGGTGACCTGCAACAGAATAGGGGCAACATGTGATTCTCGTGAGAGGCAAAGAGATCTATCTCTGGAGTGCCCCATCGTCTGAACACTTGAGTCCAGTACCTGTCTGTTCAGAGACCATTCGTGATGTGCCTGGTTGACCCTGCTTAAAGCATCTGCCAGGGTATTGTCCTTGCCTGGTACATGAATGACTTGCAAGGAAGCTTTTAGAGTAAGCAAGTTCCCAAATTTTCATGGCCTCTATGCACAGGGGATCCGACCTTGTTCCCCCTTGCTCGTTTATGTAAAACATTGTAGTGGTGTTCTGACCTGCACCACCTTGCCCTGTATTAACTGGAAAAAACCTTTTAGAGCCAGAAACACTGCTCTGAGCTCTAGCAGATTTATGTGGAAGAGAGACTCCATGCTTGACCAAGTGCCATAGGTAGTGTGCTCTCCTATATGAGCACCCCATCCTAACAGAGAAGCATCTGTTGTAAAGTTGACTGAGGGATTTTCCCTCTGGAAAGGAACTCCTGCCCTTAGATTGTGGATATCTGTCCACCACTGCAGGGACTGGATCACTGACCTTGTTACAGGGATCAGTTTTGACATATAGTCCTTTCTTTGGCACCAGTGTGTCTGTAGATGAAACTGTACGTTTCTCATTCGAAGTCTTGCTCCCAAGACCACTCCTGTTGCTGCAGCCATATGTCCCAGTATTTGCAAGTATTTTCTTGCAGGACATGGCTTTCCCAATTCGAATAAGGCAATCAGTTGCAGTATGGACTGAACTCTGTCCTCTGGAAGAAAAGCTCTTCCTTTTAAGGTATTCAGTTCTGCTCCTATGAAATACAGGACTTGAACCGGTGTGAGAATGGATTTTTCCTGGTTTAGCAGGAAGCCCAGAGACTGTAACAAATCTTTTGTTATTTCCAGGTGTGTTTGCACCTGCTGGAATGACTTTCCCTCTATTAGCCAGTCGTCGAGAGAGGGAAACACTGTAATTCCTAGTTTTCGTAAGAATGCCACTACCACTGCCAGGCATTTTGTGAATACCCTTGGTGCTGAGGTTAGACCGAAGGGCAGAGCTGAGAACTAGTAATGACCTGAAAGGAGTCTGAACCTGAGATATTTTTTGTGATACTCCCTGATGGGGATGTGGAAATAGGTATCTTTTAAGTCTAGAGATGCCAGCCAATCTCCCTGCTGAATGACAGGTAAAATTAAGGGTAGGGTCACCATCCTGAATTTTGGCTTTGGCAGATATTTGTTCAGATGCCTTAGGTCCAAAATAGGCCGCCACTCCCCATTTTTCTTCTTGGTAAGAAAATACCGGCAGTAAAACCCTCTGCCCCTCTGAAGGACTGGTTCCTGCTCTACTGCCTTTATGCTGAGCAGGGTTTGAACCTCCTTTTCCAGGAGCGTTTTTTCGAGAAGGGAGGCTGGTTTGAATAGCCTTGACTTCAGAGGAGGGAAGGACCTGAAACTCAGGGAGAGTCCCTTGCTCACTATTTCCAATACTCGCTTGTCTGTGGTTATGGCCTGCCAGGCCTGGAAGAAGTGAGCCAGTCTGCCCCCTACTGGTATAAGGGAGGTGGCCTTGGCAAAGGAGTCAGGGATTTTGTTTCGGTGGGGCCTGAGCCTGGGCGGATTGGGAACCCCTCCTGGAGCCCCTCCTGCCTCTGGCCCTATAATACCCAGCCTGCTGTGGGCATGGCTGCAGCTGTGAAACAGCTTGAGGCTGATAGAAGGGCCAACCATAGGACCTTCCTCTACCTCCGCTTCCATAAGGCCTATAAGAAGTAGAAAGCCTGTCCTTGGATGAATTACTCTTATAGGTAGTTTTGTATTCATTCACCTTTTTTCATATACTCTTCAGTCTGTTTGCCAAAGAGAGAATGATCCTGAACAGGAAAATCCATGGCCTTAGCCTGGGTGTCCTGTGTTAGATTTGTAGCCCTTAGCCAAGCAAACCTTCTCAGGGCTACAATCAGAGCCATAATTCTAGCAGCATTATCACTGGCATCTGCTGCCATCTGGAACTGGTATTTGGATGCTTCCAGTCCAAACCTGTCTGTTTCTGCTAGGTCATCAGAGATGGGAGAGGGAACCTTCTCTGACATGGCCAAACAGACTGCCACAGTGTCTTTTGATACTGTGCAGTGTAGGCCTGGTAATTAGCTTGTCTGACCCCCAGAAAGGCAGCTAAATACCCTTTCTTTGACATACTGTCCATTTTCCTTTACGCCTTCTCAGCTGAGTGAGAGGATAAAGGAACCCTTGCCTTCTCACAGGCTGCCTGCTGGACTATACCCTGATGATCAGGGTGAGAATAGAGGAATTCAGCCCCTTTCCTGTCCAGTTGGTACTTCTTGTCAGCCTTCTTATCCAGAGAAGTGGCAGGGTTAGGGTTCTGCAGGACTGTGAAGAAATCCTTCTTGAAGAATTTATTGATAGGCAGAAAAAATTTTTTAGTGTGTGTTAACCCCGTCATTTCCATGTATTCTGCTTCCTCCTCATCCTCTATGACCTCAGAGATAGCCAGGTCAAGGGAATCTACTATTTTCCTCACAAAGGAAAAGTGAGAGGAAAAATCCTCAGGCCTAGGAGGAGGGCCAGATTCCTGCTAAGGTGAGATTTCCATTTCAATGGGCTCACCTTCGTCTTGCTCTGGTAAATCATACTCCCCATTATCCACCTCTTGAGACTGGGGGTCCGATCAGGGAGTAATCTCCTGAACCACTGGAGGAGGAAGGGATGGAGAAGGTATAAACCCCTGAATTGTCTCAATGACTTTAATAGCCCTGGCAATTTTCTCAGCAGTAGGCAGACTGTGAGGGACAGAAGAAAAAATTACTCACCTTAGTAATGTTGTTTCTTCTATTGGAGTCTTGCTATATTATGACATATGCAGTGAGTCCCAACCTTCGAACTGCTCCGGAGGTGAAAGAGTTAACTTTCCATGCCAGGCATGGAACGCTGAGCTCGAGCTCGGTTGAAAACTCTGTCTGTTGTTCTTCAAACTCAAACCGTCAGATCTTTACGAGTTAAACTCACTGAGGTCCTGTGTGGAAGCTGTAAACCTACACTAGCCAACTGGCTACTAACATAATAACCCATTTTTTGGTCCCAAAACAAAGACAAAAGTCAGGAGACCCAAAAAATGAAAAACACAACACCAAGTCACCTCAAAAAAGGAGGGGTGAAAAACAACAAGGTGGGCACCTACTAAGTGCCAACACTGCACTGCCCACCCACATCCCAAAAACAGAGGTTCTGAGAGGGGCAGGCAGGGGGGAGGTCATAATATAGCAAGACTCCAATAGAAGAAACAACATTACTAAGATGAGTAATTTTTTCTTCAAACAACATGAAGTCTTGCTATATTATGACATATGCAGACTACAAAGCAGTACCTCCATGGAGCAGGGACAGAACCTACTTGGGAAATAGGCTCTGAGCATAGCCGTGCCAAACCGGGCATCACTCCTAGCCTGGATATCCAGGGAATAATGCTTGATAAAAGTATGAACTGTTTTCCAGGTAGCTGCTTGACATATCTCTAGAATAGGGATGTCCCTGGCAGCAGCCAGGGAAGCAGCTGTACCTCTGGTAGAGTGAGCCCTCAGGCCTGAGGGAGGAACCTTACCCAGTTTTTCATAACAAATGGATACAAGAAACAATCCACCTGGCAATGGATCTCTTGGTGGCAGGTTTCCCCTTACAACCTTGCCATAAGTGAGGAACAGTTGGAGGGTCAAACCTGTGACCCTTGGTACGCTCTATGTAGTAGCTAAGGGCTCTTTTGACATCTAAACTGTGCAGCCTCCTCTCGCCAGAGGAGGAATGGTCAGTGAAGTACACAGGAAGAGACATAGATTGATTAAGGTGGAAATCTGAAACCACCTTAGGCAAGAACTTCCTGTTAGTCCTGAGGACCACCTTATCTCTATGAAAGGAGATAAAATCAGGCTCCACTGACAAAGCTTGTAATTCACTTATGTGTCTGGCAGAAGTGATGGCTACCAGAAACACAGTTTCCAAGTCAAGTACTTAAGCTCTGCTGAAGACAAAGGCTCAAAAGGGGATTGCATAAGCTGAGCAATGCAAACATTAAGGTCCCAAGCAGGGGCAGGGTCCCTGAATGGAGGGTTGGTGTGAAGCAATCCCTTGAAAAACTTGGAGAATACAGGGTGAGCTGAAAGAGAAGAGGGCTTACCTGCTGAAATAAAGGCAGACACAGCTGCCAGATGCACTTTTAGGGTAGCTGGTCTCAGCCCCAAGGTATTTAGATGGACCATGTAATCCAGGACTGCGGTAAATCAGCAGATTCTGGGAAATATGCTTTCAGAGCACCATATGGAAAATCTCTTCCATTTGGAATTATAAGTAGCCCTGGTAGAAGGTTTTCTAGAAGCCTTCAGAATGTCCATTACACCCTGGGAAAGGTGTAAATCAGCAAACTCTAACTCTTCAAGAGCCAGACCTTAAGATTGAGAGATTTGAGGTTCAGGTACCAAACCCTCCCCTGAGCACAGGTTAACAGGTTGTGCTTCCTGGGAAGACAGAGGGGAAGGTGGACTGCTAAGGACAGCAGGAGTGGATACCAGGGTTGTCTGGGCCAATCTGGGGCAATCAGGATCATCTTGCAGGGTTGAGACCTGATTTGACTAGCACTCTGAACAGCAGAGGAAGGGGAAAAGCATGAGAAACTTCCTTCCCAATTGAGGACTAAGGCATCCAGAGGGACAAGGCCCAACACTGGGGCCTACAGCAAAAAGGGAAGTTGGTGATTGTCTGGGGCTGCAAAAGATCTATCTGTGGGTGCCCCATCTGGCAATACTAATACCCCAGGACCAGGAGATCCAGTGACCATTTGTGATGGCCCTGGGAAATCCTGCTGAGAGCATCTGCCAGGACATTGTCCTTGCCTGGGAGGTGAACTGCCGTAGGAGGTGTTCAGGAGTAAGCCAGAGACCACAACTTCATTGCTTGAGTGCACAAGGCCGTAGACTGAGTGCCCCCTTGCTGGTTGATGTACCACATTGTGGTGGTGTTGTCTGTTCTGACCTGTACCACTTTGTTCTGAACAGACTTGGAAAAAGCTTGAAGTGCTAGAAAAACTGCTCTGAGTTCCAACAGATTGATGTGGAGCAGGGATTCCTGAGGGGACCACAACCCCTGGGTAGTGAGGTCGCCCATGTGAGCTCCCCATCCCAAGAGGGATGCATCTGTAGTAAGGATTAAGGAGACTGGGTGACAAAAGGAACCCCTTGTCTGAGATTGCTCTGATCCTGCCACCATTGTAGGGCCTGGATCAGGGTTCGAGTCACTGGGATCAATTTGGTTAGAGGGTCTTTCCTTTGAGACCAAAAGGCTCTCAAATGTAACTGAATGTCCCTCATCTGAAATCTTGCTCACTGCACCACTGCTGTAGAAGCAGCCATGTGCCCCAGGAGCTGTAGAAAATGCCTTGCTGGTCGAGAGGCCAGAGAGACCAGGGTCCTTGCCCTGTCCAAAGGGAGGAAGGCTCTGGCTTTCTCTGTGTTCAGCTCTGCGTCTATGAAGGTGAGGAGCTGAACAGGCTCTAGAACTGACTTTGAAAGATTCAGAAGGAAACCTAGAGAGGTGAGCAGTTGCTGAGTTATCTGTAAGTGTAACTTGACTTGGTCTGGGGACTAGCCTACTATGAGCCAGTCGTCCAGGTAAGGGAAGATGGCAATTTTTTGCCTTCTTAGAGAAGCAACTGCTACTGCCAGGCATTTTGTGAACACCCTTGGAGCAGAGGTAAGGCCAAAGGGCATATTGCTCTGAACTGGTAATGGCCTGAGGGAACTTCGAACCTGAGTACTTTCGATGGGAGCTTCTGATGAGAATATGAAGTAGGCATCCTTGAGGTCCAGGGCCTAGCCAGTCCCTGGCCTTAAAGAGGTAGAATAATTCCCAAAGTCACCATTTTGAATTTTGGTTTTAAAAGGTGCTTGTTTAAGTATCTGAGATCCAGGATGGGCCACCATTCTCCTGTCTTTTTTGGGGTAAGGAAGTACCTGGAGTACAACCCTTTGCCCTGGTGTAGGGGTGGAACCCTTTCCATAGCTCTGAGAGCCAAGAGGGAAGAGACTTCTGCCTCTAAGGCAAGTGCCTCTGGAGGATCTGCAGGTGGAAAGGATCTGGTTCTCATCTTTGGAAACTTTTTGAAGCTGAGAACCAGTCCCTGGCTTGCTACTTCCAGGACCCACTTGTCTGATGTCAGAGACTCCCAGTCCTGGACAAAGTAAGCCAGCCTGCCCCCTACAGGTAGTTGAGAATCGGCCCTGGCAACCCCATCAGGGTGCCTGCTTGGCAGGGGCTTTGGGTTGAGGGGTGGAAGCAAGCCTGCCTGCACCCTGTCTGCCTCTCCCTCTAAAGAACCCCCTCTGGGCAAAAGCTGAAGAGGAGGCCTGGACTTGGTAAAAAGGCCTATGAAAAGGCCTGCCCCTGCCCCTGGGAAGCTGCCTTTGAGGAGTGGCCTGCCCTTCCTTGGCTTGTGCACTCCTATAGGTGGTCCTATACTCATCCATTTTCTTCATGTAATTCTCTGTCTGCTCCCCAAACAGAGAATTACCCACAACAGGAAAATCCATGGCCTTAGTCTGGGTATCCTGTGACAGGCTAGTACATCTGAGCCAAGCCATACTGCGAAGAGCCACAGATGTAGCCATGACTCTTGATGAAACATCATTTGAGTCCACTGCAGCATGGAATTGCACCTTGGATGCCTCAATACCATCGCAGCCACCTGCTCCAGCTCCTTGGCAGCCAAGAGGACCTGTTTTGCAAGAGCCATAACAGTATCCCATCTGGATTTCTGGTATCTAGCAACGAAGCCATATAATTTGCCTGTCTGAGTCCCAAGGATGCTGCCATGTACTGTTTCTTTGCCATGGCATCAACCTTCCTGGAGTCCTTGTCCGGGGTGTGAGGCCAGGGAATATTTGCCTTGTCACAGGCTGCAGCCTGCACTACCCCAACATGGCTGCATTGTTGTGTAAGAACTCCGTATCAGAGCCTGACAATGTGTACCTCTTGTCCATTCTCTTATCCACAGGAGGTATAGTGTGAGGAGTTTTAGAATTTTAAAAGTCTGTTTCCCAAAAGATTTATGCAAGGGAATAGACAATCTCCTGGACTCTGGGATATCCATCATTTCCACATAGTCAGGCTCCTCTTGATCATCCACAGCTTCCTCCATAGGGAGCTGGAGGGTTTCAGACACTTTTTTATAGAAAATAAAATGAGAAGTGGACTCAGAAAGCCTAGGAGGGGATACTCCTGAAGGTCTGTCTGGGGAGATGTCCGGGTTGATGGGCACATCCAGACTTTCAAATCCACATTCACTCTCCTCATACTCCTTCCGGAGCGACTGTTCAGTGAGGCGGAGTAAAGAATCTGACAGTTTGAGTTTGAATAACAACAGACAGAGTTTTCAACCAAGCTCGAGCTCAGCGTTCCATGCCTGACATGGAAAGTTAACTCTTTCACCTCCAGAGCAGTTCGAAGGTTGGGACTCACTGCATATGTCATAATATAGCAAGACTTCATGTTGTTTAAGAATCCCCTGTAGGTTTAGCCTGGGGTTCGACGTGCTTGGTCTTCTTTGACTTTTTGGAGGGGACCAGAGAGTCAGCCGGCCCACTCAGTCTCTTTAAAGAGGTTGATTCACCCTTATCAGGGGTGGTAAAAGAAGAAGCTGCGGTTTCATCCACTGATTTGGAAGGTGTTCGCTGGTTAGAGCCTGAAGCACCTCCTAACATTTTATTCAACCTCTCCACCCTTTTTTCCACAGTTTTCTGTGGGAAAGATTTACAGATCTCACAGTCAGAATACAAAAGGTCATTTCCCAGGCAGAACACACAACTGTCATGATTGTCTGCCCTGGCAAACACTTCCTCACACTTCGCACAGTTTTTAAAACCTGGGGGACCAGTCTTTTTCTTAGGTTTTTCAGAGTGCTTCATTTTCAGGAGAAAAAACCTCAACTGCAAAAGATTTTTTTTTTTTGCGGTCGTTCAGGAATCGATTAGGCCCCAAAAGAACTGATAAATTTAGTGAATTTGGAACTGGGTCAGCGGTTCTCGGGAACGATACAACGGTTCACAGTACCTGGGTTAGTGGTTAAAAAGAAACCGGATTAGCGGTTTCAACAAAAACACATATAACTTTAAACAGTAAAGATTTTTAAAACGAAAATAGAGAAAATAAAGTGGAAAAAAGTCCGCAACTAATAATTAACTACTTGATTCCTCAACAGTTATAACAAACCGTGAGGCACCGAGAAATAAATGCTAAACTTAACTAAACTAATATAAACTAGATGTTAGAGTAAAATGAAACAATAAATGAAGGCAGCAGAAAGAAAATTATGTATAATTAAGAAATTATACTTCACAATAAGCCAGCAACGACCTGAGGGACCTCCTGGGCATCTAGACTTGTGAGGCGGAGTAAGAAATCTGAGACGTTGATAGAATGTGCAGCAGATGAGGGCAGCAGTTTGAATACTGTCACATCACATGCCCATGATTCCATCATTAGCATATAGTTCCATTCTCCGGGCAGTTCAACTGAGCAGGCTAACTGCAGAGAATTATGAATATGAGAAGAATACATGGAGTTAGAACTCTTATTATAAATTGAGTCGAGAGTTTTCTGCATCCTGATTGGCTAAGAGGTTCCTTTGGCCATGTCCTTATCAGGACATATTGTGCCGACCGGTACTTCTTTAGCCAAAGCAGGATGCAGAGCATAAAGCTGAGAGATCCATACCTGCCAGAAAGTTTTCACATCTTCTAGATGCCATATTAGTACTGTAAAAACAGTACTTAACAGAGAAAAATATAATTTTTTCCAAGTGAACTCTCCCAAGCAGTACCATACGTTATCGAAGCCCCAATTTCATTCACAGACACTTCTGAGCCATTCTAACCTGTATATTCATTCGTGATAAGAAAAGTTTTCTGCAGGCTGGTCATCCATGGCTCGCCTGCTGAATGGAGTCAGCTGCTCTTCAGCAGCATGCCTCATCCATGCTGCAGCGCTGGCCATTACATTCTACAACTCTCTGGTCCTCCCTGCATTCCTCGCCCCCCCCAGCACCGAACGTAATGGAGAGCTGAGCCGCTGTCATCGCTAGCACCTTATTAGATCCATGCTGGCATGCTCATAGTTTCTAGGTTGAAAACCATCACTCTCGTCTCTTGTGCCTTGCCTTTAAAAAACGCGGTCGCTCAGCCATGCTCTTGCCAGCAGACGCGAGTCTCCGAATCACATTTTGTTCCTCGGCCACTACCCCCTGGCCTGACACCACCGTGACAGAAAGTGGAAAAAACAGAGCACTCTCCTGAGCAGCGGCAAAGCAAAAAGCAAGGTATCCCTTACAAAGATGCGCTCACTCTCACAGACGCGCTGAAAGGGAAAGCCGCTATGGTGGCTCCAAAGGGACATACGCTCGCTCCCTATAAAAGCCGTGCATACAAAGATAACCTCAGAAAAAGAAAACAAATATGCTAGTCAAAACAACATATAGTCTCTGTGTGGGGGACTAACCTAATTAGTGTGTCTGTGTTGGGGGGGCTGCCCACTACTGGCAAACATGCCCATATGCACAGTACATTAATTGGGGAACTATTTTTTTTTTTACTGTTTTAGCTATAAAAATGTCTTTTCCCCCCCAATTTTCCAGATCTTTTTAATGTTTACTTAGGAGTCCCATTTTACATGTGGAATAAGACACTCCAAGGTGTGGTTTATGGTCTGATAAGCGCACTTCCCAGGTGCTAATGGCACTCGGCGCAGGTGCCTTATTCCTCATTGAGCACCTCGGGCGTGCTCTTATCAGCCCATAAACCACACCTCTTCGTGTTGTAATCCTTACATATTTTCTACTAGAAACTGAGTGGATAATAATTCTTGAGTTAAATGCTAATAGCAATAAAGACACACAACTCAGTATGCTTATTATAGCTCTTTTGAAAAGCACAAGTAAGATGATTCTTATTTTAAGCTGATTAAAAAAACTTCATTAGTGTACCAGCAAACCATTCCATAGCAGCAGCCATTACAGTTGGCCACTACAGAAAATACTAAGGTATATGTTTGTTAATCCTTGTGATGAAATGGGTAGGGAAAATACTGCACCTGACTAGTTAGGACCTGTGCATTGAAAGAAATGGAAATTACGTACTTACTGTAATTCTTGATCTTCTTGGATGCAATCTCCACCACTCATTCACACTTATGGGACTATACCAGAGGCGCTAGGACCCCACGGAGATCAAAAATCTTCAGGAGGGCCAGTGCTGAGATGGGATGTCATCTACCCAGCACCCGCAGGGCTATCTCGCCCTGTAGGCTATCTCGATGTCGACCCTCCAACCACTCAGTACCTTTTGACTGAGGGAGGTGCAGCGTAACTAACGAAAATAAATAACTTACCTAAACCTCCGGGCCTGTGAAGGCCTGGATGACCCATGCAAGAGGGTTCAATCGAACAATGTCTTCACAGCTCTAACAACAAGACAGTGAAGATGAAGGAAACAAAAGCGAGTGAGCCCGGGGATGCTGGCTGGGCGTGTGAATGAGTGGTGGAGATTGCATCCAAGAAGATCAAGAATTACAGTAAGTACGTAATTTCCATATCTTCCTGGACTCAAATCTCCATCACTCATTCACACTTATGGGAGAGTACCAAGCTAAAACCAACCCACCCTGAGCAGAGTGGTCAGAAATGGGGCTCACTCAGAACGGAAGTCCAAGGAACTGTCCCACCTAAAAAGAAAGAGCTGTCTGGAGGACATCCAGAACATAGTGATTCACAAACGTATGCACTTCAACTTCAAAGCTTCAACTCATTATCTTGCAGAATACTGCAAAGGACACATATGAATCTCCGCAAGGAAGCTGCCACCACTCTGATAGAGTGGTGTGAAACTGGCCTTACGGTTTGGTCTGAGACAAGGATAGTAGTATCGAAGACATGCTACTAAGCTAGCCAACAACATCTCAGGCAAGAAGCAGATCTAGCTGAGGCATGCTGAAGCTACAAATATTGCTCGAAGTGTAGCTTTTTTGTTCTGTCAAAGAAAAATCGCAGAACCGACCTAACAGTCAGAGAGAGAAGGGAACACATCTTTCCCTTCTGGGGTTAAGACAAAAACTCGATTAATGGTAAGGGCCAGAGGAAAGTCTACTGGTTCAATCTAGACTAAAGAAGTGCAGATGTGTACCCTCACCACCAAATATGGCTGACCTGCGAAAGACAGGTCCAAGAGGCCCTTTAACACATTACTTGGTGAACACCGAAGGGTTCAGGTGGAATTTGTTCATCAAATGGAGAAGGATCTCCATTTAGCCATGTAAGCCTTCCAGGTGAAAGACCTATACACAATTTAGAGGATATCTGTGAAGGTCTGGGAGAACCAGAGTCTACCCACTTCCATTCTGAAGAGGAATCACTCTGTCCCAGTTTGCCTTCAACTCGAGCAGCACTCTCTGAACCAAGGGAAGAGGGGAAAAATGTACAGGAGAACTTGTCTACTGCGATAATGATCCTGACAGAAGACACCAGGGTCTGGATTTCTGAAGCAGGATAGGGGCAGACTTGCGTTAAGAGCGAACATAGGAAGGACCAGACTAGGGCTACCCCAGTCGTTGAAGCGACTACGATGACTGAAACTGGCACAGAGTGCTCAAGGCACCAGCCACCATGGCCTTCCTGTAAGGGGGTAGGAAAAATGCTCCACCTTGCTTGCTGACAGAAACATCACAATTTTGTCATCTGCCCAAAGGGAATAACTCTGTGACAGAGGGCCTCCCTCACCCTGAGGAATTTAGGGGAGCTCCTAAGGGAAGGAGCTGCTGGGGAGGTGAAACTGACACCTTGCCCAAAAAAGAAAAAACCCTCCTGGGGAAGGGAGAGGAAGCTGGGGCAACTGCTTCCAAAGAATCTAGCCCGGAGTGACCAACACGGAGCCAATGTGCAGGGAACGAAGGTTCGAATACCGAAAAATTCCTTCCTGAACAAGGACCTACTTGACCTATAAGGTCCAGAGAGGGAGAATGCCATCTGTTAGCTTGGAAGCAAGCAAGTAAGTAGGAACCTGTGAGCCGACTCACCGTGGAGTTGCTTCTGATGCTCCGAGGCCCTGATCCAAGGAAAGAGAGTCTGACAGAAAAAAAAACAACACACTGGGTGCTGCCTAGGTCTGGGAAACATCTCTGAATTAAGAAAGAATCCCTCTTGGAAAAACCTGATGACCCATACCGCCGCTGGATTGGACTTCCCCTAACAGTAAAAGAAGTCAGGTGCCCTCCACCGTTGTGAAGAGGCGACCACCTCAGGAGCTGAAGGGGAAACCTGGGTCAGATCAAGAAGGATGGTATTGGGTGCTTTCAGCTGAGGCCCTCAGTTGAGAGGATTTTTTTTTTTTAAACAATCAGTTAGTGCCTGACAAGGCTCTCAGGCCTCTACCTTGAAAAGACTACCTATTACAAGAATAACGATGATGTCGTCCATCTGAAGGGCAGAAGGAGCCTGAACGTCCAAAACTAAAACTGAGGACCGAACCAATAATTACAGCTGAGAAGATGTAAATCACCCATTGCCAATGGAAGCCACCACAGGGGAAGTATCACAGGGGGGCTATATACCCCTATCAAAGGAGCGGAAGAGTCCGGAAGGCTCTCAACCATTGATTTAGTGTGATCCAAAGGGGTACTTGTACTGACCACTGAAAGAAGTCCAGACGCAGAAGTCTCTGGTCCACAGAAGAAGCCTGAGACATTATGGTGGACCTCATATCCCTGAGGAAAAACTGAAAAGAAGATCTTCCATCACAGACTCTGGTGATACAGAAGGCTTGCATTCCAGCCACTCAAATGAGTCATCCACTGCATCACTGACAAGTAGGACAGGGAGAGACTCATCCAGAACCACTTCTACCCCGGAAGCACCTCCAAGGGAGGTCTAGGTCAGAATTGCCAGAGACTCCCCCACCTGAAACGGTGTTGAGGAGCTTGACGCCACCTCATGGAACCAGTAATACTGCCGCACGGATGCGGAATTCCGCTGGCAGAACAGCGCGGAATAACAGCTCCACCAATGGAAAACCGCAGAATTTAACTGGATCCTCCGCGGATCTCCAGCCGTAAGGCCCCCAAGGAAGTATTCCGCGAAACACAGCTCCATTCCGCAGAAAACCATTCCACAACCTTGCGGAGAAGAACAGATCCACGGAAAACCAGCTGTTCCACAGTACAGCACCTACTGGCACCACCCGTGGTACCGACATAACCCTTGGTAGGGGTAGTCACCGAGCAGCATGGATCCCACGGCACCACGCACACCCGCGGCACCGTGCACACCAGCAGCACCATTCGCGGCATCATGCGGCACCACCCAGCACCAACAGCAGCCATGGCACCATGCGACACCAATGGTACGATCTGTGGCACTGAAGGCACCAGAGTGAATTGCCGCGTATGCCGCCAATAGCCACCGCCACCAGATCCTGAAGAAAAAGAGAAGAAAAGCAGTACCCGTGCCACCCTTCGCATGGAAAAGGAGAGGGTAATCCGCGAGGGTCAACGCGATGGCGTTGACACCAAGAGTGCACCACGCACATCCTGACCCAATCGACCTGGCCCCGGCCCAGTGGTTCTGAGGCCCCAGAACTGGGCTCACTGGCCAGGAAAACTGGATAGACCTTGAATCCCCTGCTCCAACGGAGCGGCCCAGAGGTGAAACTGCTCACCAGACCCCCATCGAGGACAGAGACGGGATCCAGTGTTGAAGAAGTAGCCATTAAGAGCAGGGCTAGAGGGGAACCCACTGAAGTCAGTTCAGGTCTACCACCCTCAAACACTGACCAACCCCGTGCAGGCGTACCAAAGGGCAACCTCAAGTGGTACAGATTCTTCTTCCTCCACAGGAGGAGGAAGAGCTCGAGGTCAAACGGAGCCGGATCCCAGACTGCCAATTTTGTGCTTGGTGGACTGTCCCCCAGCACAAGACCCCCTTCACAAAGGGCGGTGGACCGGACACAGCCCCTCTGCCATCACAACTTTCAAACGAAGTCTTCCTACCGTCACTGCTACAGTCTGAGGTCGACTCCATTGATGGCAGGTGACAATTTCTTTTTCTTCTTCATCATATCTTCTTTTTCTTCTCTTTTTTTTTTAAATAAAAAAAGAACACTAATATGTTATCTAAACGAATACTGAACGGCTTAAGCTGCTGTTATCTAGACGAAGACTTGACTTCGGCAGGCGAGCAACATCGACATCCAAGTGCGCTTGATGGCAGGAGAAAAGGAACTGAGGCGGTTGGAGGGTCGATGCCGAGACAGCTTATTCAGGCGCAAGATAGCCTCGCGGTGTCACGCATACGTGGTCCTATCCCGGCGCCAGCCCTCCTGAAGATTTTTGACTCCCACGGGGCCCCATAAGTGTGAATGAATGGAGAAGATCTGAGTCCAGGAAGATCACAACGTATGGGTAAATAAGGACTAGCAGTCAGGACACAGCACATAAAGAACACCAATAACTTTTTTTTTTTTTTTTTAATTCCTAACTGCCACAACAAACATGGCTGCCACCTTTAGTCATAAAAATTACCTAGGTCCTAAAAATAAAAGATCAAACAAACTGTTATTTTCCTTTATATCCCCTCGTTACATAAATACACAAATGAAAATTAAGTACTACTCATAGTTTTATTTTTGGACCTTCTTTTCTGACCATGCAGTGCCCCCATCTATACTTATCTGCCTTCAGGAAATCTTTGCTGCTTGCCCTTCTTCAGATACAGTTGAATCCCTAGCTTTACTGAAACCTTCTGGACTGTGTGTTTGTGTGGAGATAGGTGACCATTCAGCCAGTAGAATTCTGAAGAAGCTTGAATTCCAAGATAAACCAACATTCCATCTACTGAATGTTTGGAAAGACAGATACTTGACAGCTTGTGAGGAGTTACTTTTTACTAGTTTTTTACTAGCTACTGATAACAAAATACCTGGTTTTAATACAAAAAAAAGTTGGTATTTTAAATTTTCATAATTTACTGATTTTATAAATGCAATAAGACACTTCAAGGTGACTGCTGTGCTGGCACGACACACTTCCAGGGCCACTACACCCCTGGGTGTCCACTCTGCCAGCACTATGCACACCTCGTCATGTTTATTGCTTACACATTTTTATCTCTCTGTTTTCCTCACCTATAGGTACTACCCTAAACCTTCTGTAGCTAAATACCTAATTTTACAAAGGTCCCAGGAAGCAAGAGGAGCAGAAATTGCAAACTTCCTTGTCCTTTCTACATTACAAAACAAATGATCTAGTATTTTTGTGGAAACTATGTTGCAATTTCTTTTACAGCATTCATTTTATTTTTTATACAAGAATTTCTGCTAGCACATGCATACATAATGCCATAGTAATTTAAGGTGGGAAGACAGTCTAGGTCCAACATCCACCCCCCAACCCCCAATTACATAAGCAAGAATGAAGAAATATGCCATGTGAATGTACTACTCCGTAGGGATTTTCCTGCCCACCCTACTACCCAGGGTATCCTGTGATTCCCTTAGTAAGCAGAAATGTGTCCAGGTTTAAAGTCCTGTACTGCCTTCACGCCCGTCTTTACTGGTAGACTGTTTCACAGAATACCCGCTCTCTGAGAGAAGTGCCTCCTAACATTTCCCCAGAATTTACTGCCTCTGAGCTTCAGCACATGACCCCATGTCCTGCTGGAGTACACCAGATTAAGTGTCTCTATATGTTTAACCTTACTGATGCTTGTGCCTGTGTGGAAGATGGACATCACGTCCCCTCCCAGTCTCCTTCTTTCCAAGGTGAACATGTTAAGAGCTACCAGACTCTCCTCCTAGCTCTTGTCACCCATACTCACTTATTTTGAAGATCCTGTGTTGCACCCTCTTAACTGCTTTAATCTCCATTTTGTATTGAGAAGCCCAGAACTACTGTACACATACTGCTCCAGGTGGGGCCTGAACAAAGCTTTGTCAGTGGCAGGGTTACTCCCTCAGCACTCTTGGTCAACCTCCATTTTTTTTTACTATAATTGCATAACATCAATACAACAATGTGCATACTAGGACAGGCAGTATTATACAGTATTTGATGCACACAAAACCAATTAATAAGGATGGGTGCAACACAATCCTCAGCATTGCATCTATATAGTGGATACCACTGCAAATAGTCGTACTTCTTTCGCTCCAGGAGCCCTAGTGCAGCCAATGCTTTGGAAAATAGCAACATTCAATAATATGCACAGGTTGGAACCTGGCTGAAATGGCACTTATGTAGTAATTCAAGTGACTCTCTAATTCGGGCTGCCTGTGAAGCTACTACAGCTGGTAAAATGGTGAACCAGTATGTAATAAAACTCTCACAATAATATAAACATGTTAAGCTTCTTTGTACCCTTAAAACAAATATGCCCTGGATATGGTAGTCTTAGTCTGCTCAAACGATCTTGGCTTTACACAGGGAGGTAGTGGTAGATATTTTATTAATAAGGAACGTGCTCCGCTGCCTGTTTTGGTTCCCCTCCACCACAGCAGAAAAGGATGCCATGAGGATGTGCCTTTGCCATCCTTGCCCACAAGTGACAAGATGGAAGTTTTCATCCTACAAGATCCAACTCCCCCATCACCAATCATGAAAGGATTTGTGGCCCAGGAAAAGAAGTCGGGCACAATTATCTGGGTACAAACAGCTACTTGTCATATAACAATCAGATCAGAACTTGTGTTAATGTGAACTTGTGGAGACTGCAGTAATTGGAACTGAACGTTTTGAACAAAAAGGGAAAACCAGTTAGTATGTCCTCTCCCAACAACTGAGCCATAAAAGTAGTCAAGTGAACAGTGTAATCCTTCACTAGTCCAGGACAGATGGCTGTGCTACACAAGCAAGCCATAAATATTTCATACACAGATTACGAACCACAGTAGTCGCTTATTTACAATTCGTGCCCCATCTACATCCAAAAGTGGACAAAGTTCCAGAGGCAATCACCCATTGCTCAAATGTTTTCTTCTCCCGACTCTGCATCTTTCTTCCCAACAGGCCTTCAATTCAGCTTTTCTGCACATATCTCTGCAGGTTTTGGGTCCATGAAACAATACATTTTATCCCTCGTAGTGAACTGAGCTGGGCTGGGCTGGAAAGCTCAAATGGTATTTTATGTCAGCCTCCCACAGCTTGGCTATTACTCTTTCGCCTCTTTATGCAGTCAGGTGGTATATGCATAGTCTGAGAAAGAGTATTTTTGATTTCTAAATTATAGGTGTAACCCCCCTGTTACCCGGGGTTACTAGAATCCCAGTAAGACCTAGTGGTAGGCAGGGAAGGCAGCTTGTGAAACTCCAGTTAAATGGATTTCACACTGTCTCACTCTGTTCTCAGTCTCAGCTGAGACTGAGGGATGACATCATTTTAGAACTGTTGCAGCTGCGTAAGCCGCACTGGAATGTTGCAGTTGGAGGTTAGAGTAGAATGCTGGGGAATTCAAAGCCAGTCTTTGTGCAGCATGAGAGAGAGACTGTAGTGCAGCAGAGTGTGTGCAGGCTCTCAGAGCTTTAAGCTCTGTTTCAGAGCTACTTTTGTGTAAGGTGTGTGTTTCCACCTGAAGTGGAACTCAGGAACTGGTAATTGAAGTGGTGGAGACCGCTTTCAATGGTTCAGAGCCCTATCCCTGAGGGGATGGGGGGAAGGTGTTTGCCTGTTTTCCTGGGGCAACCCCCCCTGGGTCCGGCTAAGGGAAAGAAGCTGCCTGTTCAAGTTGTGCTGAGGCACCAGAAGCTCTGAGAGGAAGATTCCTTGTGGAGGAAATGCCTGTGGGGCTCCTGCAACCAAAGGGTGAGTTCGCTCTGAAAAAGGGCCAAGTGTTTTCACCTGAACCGAAGGAAACTAAAGGGACTGTTACTGTGGGGTCAGGAAAAGACATCCAAGTACAGTTGGAAGATGTGGGGATTGGACTGCTTAACTCAGTGGGGGGTCTAGAGTAATGGACAATGCAACTTATTTTTAAGTATGTTCAAGTCCAGCACAAAGGGAAAGAAAGTGGGGATTGGACTGCTTAACCAGTGGGGGGTCTAGAGTAATGGACAAAGCCACGTATAAGTATGTTCAAGTCCAGCACAAATGGGAAGCAATGCAAGCAGATGGAATGTGAAATACATTGAGCAAGAATCTACACAGCGAAGTGCTAAAGGATGAGGTGTTTTCTGTCCAGAGAAATGGCCGGGTATGAATTGTGGGAGCGAGAGGTGGGAGACCCCCCCATCAGTAGTAACCAAATTCACCTCTACGGATTTGCTCTGAGACACTTTTTTGCTTTCTCTCAGGTACTTGGCCAGTGCCTGAGGAAAGTACCCAGACGTGGGATTGAAAGGAAGATTCCCTGATGGAGCTGAGGTGCTCTTAGGTGGTTTAGGGAGCCACCAGAAAATGTTTCCATGAAGTATGGAAGGTGTCCAAGTGGCTGGCAAGGGAGCCGAGCCAGGGAAAACCCAGAACAGTGTACAAGTTCGGGCCGTGTAACCCAAAGCAGCGTGCAAGTCCGGGCTGTGTGCCCAGTGGGTTCGGAGTCTGAGGGCTAAAGTGATGAGAATGTGTTCTGGTCTCCTTTAATCTGCATTACCAGGAGTATAGCCCTGTGGGGGTCCATCTATGTTTTGTTTGTTCTGTTTGGATGTGAATAAAAGCCACACTTTAGAATCCCACTTCTGGTATTGGACATTACAGTTATTGCTTCCTGTGTTCGGAGTTACTTGGGTGCCCCTGTGCAGAGTAGCCAAACCTAGCCTTTGTGCCGAGTGACCTATTCCTCCCCGAACCCAGCCCACCTGGTATTGCTGTCAGATACAAATGGCAGACCGGACTGGGGTTACAAAAATGGAGGCACCGCTGAGGATTTGGGTTTGGAATTTAGGGAGGAATGTAAGAAAGGTGCTCGGGCAAGGGGCTAGCGTTTTGGTTATCTGGCAGTGGGTAACCCAAAAAGCTGAAGCAAGGTTAACTAATGTGCTGCTGTGTGCTGTTGTCCACGTGCTGCTGTTAAAATGGCAACTGCTTACCAAGGAGCAATAAAGCCTGAGAGTGTATGCCCTTGTCCTGCATCAAAATGACAGCGTTCTGCCAACTTTTAAAACTGTTGTGACAAAGAAAAGTGTTGAAAACTGTGGGTAGCAAAAGGAAAATTGTGCCCTGGACGTTGGAAATGCTTTCTTGTGAACTGAGAGACTGGTTGTGCTTAATGGCCATGAAAAATGGTTGAACTGGGCTCCCGTCGTGGAGTCAGTTGAAAAAAAAAAAAGTGTGGTTTTGCAGTTTAAATTTGCCTGCTCGACGATCGCCGTGAGGAGAAGAGCACTCGAGAGGAAAGAGGCTCATTTGCATGGCGTCGAGTGATTGGTGAGACTGCAATCAGTCCTGCCCCCAAGCCAGCTCTAGAGCAACTGCCCAGCATTTGAGAGGGAGAGTGAGTGGAGTGTGCGTACTGGCTTGTTAGGAGGAGCGTCGCGGTGACTGAAAGTGCTGTAAAAAGTTCAAAAAACTGACTTTTCTGTTTAAATTCGGGCTCAACCCGCATCTCGATCGACTGGACTGTGAGTGTGGTGTTCAGAGGGACAATCAGCAGGACTGCCAACCCGCTTCTTTCCAGAGGCCTCCAAGACTGGCTGCAGACCGTTTTCCATCGCAGCAAACAGCTACTGATAACAGTGAGTACTAACAGAAATAATTGCTCAAACTAAGTGATTTTGCCAAAAGCCAGCTGAATCTGAGTGTAGCAGTGTAATCACTTTGCAAAAATGGACTGTGTTAAGTTTTACCAGCAAAAGCAAGCATTTTAAGCCACCGACTGTGAGCATAATTATAGGTTCAGCGTCAGTATAAGTTTCAAAGCCATGAGAGAGACTGTGAGTTGTATCCGATATGCAGCAAGAGTTACAGGCAATCCTGTGCTTGAAATACTGAGGCTTTAAGGGACTGTGAGCTAGAGCAATGTCTTCAGCAAGTGAAAAGTCTGTGGTAAATCTTATAAATGTGCTAGGAAAAAGAACAGTGCAAGTTTGTGCAGTTGTCAGTAGAGTGTGTAAATCAGATGCGCAGTGGCTTGACCCAATTTCAGAATGTTGATGTGTAGGAGTGCTGCCGCTGCCATTACAGGGTGGGGTAGTAATGTAAACACAGCAGCAGAGGAGCCATTTTGAAAGAAAGAGAAAGTTTTCAGTGATATGGGATGTGAAATAACAGTGAGCGTTGTTTGTTTTTTCTCTGCAGTCAGGGCCTCAGGACCAGCCCGCTACCCAGATCATGCCCCGGGATGTGGTAACAGTAGAAGTAAACAAGTTAAGGGACATTGAGAGATGTTACTATGGAGGACGACTGCCTCCTCATGTGGCGATTCCTGGATATCCAGTGCAAGTATGTTTAATGTGCTTAAATGCTGAAAGGGACGTCTTCATGGTACCTCACTGTTCTGGGCGCTTAGAGAGAAACATGGTTTATTTAAAGCGCCCAAGATTCGTTTGGCTCCCACATGGACAAAAGTTCAAGAATCTGCAGCTGGCAGCACACAGCACCAGACGGAGCCTGTTGGAGAAGCCTCCTCAGGGGAGTGTGGCACAAAGCAAGAGGGTGCAGATTTACAGACAGAACAATGTGCTGATGTTTCGGATTCTGAGTCGCAGGGAGACATATCAGGAAGAGCATCAGTAGACCTGTGGAGAGCGGGGCCTAGCCCAAGTCTCATAGGAGAAGACGAGATGAGGGAGGCCTTTGAATGGGCCCAGCGAAGAGTGGATAGTCTCAGGAGTGAGGATGACTGCTCACTCCTGGGCACAGATTCTCAGTGAGGAAGAGGAAGAGGGGGGAACCTATATGGCCTTGTGAAAAAGGAACTGGTACACAGCCTCAAGCTCTTGCCTCAGAGGAATGCATGGAAGACAGTGGTGATGCCACTCCCTGGCTGTGCAAGAAGAAGCTAGGGATCCATTTTTTGTGTCTTTGAGAATGCATAGCTGGCAGGACCAGGACTGGCTGCCCCCAAGCCAGGCCAGCGGTCTCAGGTTGACCAAAGCTAGTGAAGAGGAGAGACTGGTTCATAGGAAGGCGAATGAAATCTATGGGATGTCCTTTCCTACCTTTCCTCGGAGAGTCTGGGAGGAGATTGAGAAAAGCAGGAAGTCCTGGATTTGGGCAGAAGCAATGAAATGTGTGCATCCTGGTGCAAACGAGCATGTCAGGAACAGAATGTTTCACGAAAAATACAGCCAGTGGAAAAGAGGCAGGACACTGTTAATGGACACTATTCGAATTGTGGATGGAGAAGGACATGAAACCTTTCACAGTCTGAATTATGTGCGCTCAGACGGGGTAATAATTCAAGCACCTGACCTGTTGTGCTATTGGCCACAATGCAAAGACTTCCCTGCAAATGTGCCCATGCCTACCAAATGGAAAGCAGAGCAGTGGTAGCCAGTGCTGCTACTCCAGCCATTGCAGCATTTATGTTGTTCCGCCAGTATGGACGTCCAGGACTCAGGTGCCCCACATTCATAAGTTTTACAGTGTACTGGCTTTCCAGAATCTATTAACTGGCCCACCAGATGACTTCAGATCCAGAGAGGACACCAGCCCAGCTGTATCCTGATTCATCGCCTGGTAATCGGATGACTTCAGACCAGCTGTTTTCCTTTCTGTTCCTGTTCCAAGGTTCCATCTCCAGAGATGACATCAGCCCAGCAGTTTCTAGATGTGCCCTCCTGTCATTCCCAGAAGATGTCCTCCCAGCTGCATCGGAAGAATGCTGCCAGGGAGAGTCTTCAGCTGAGGACCAGGTTGGTGCCGTTGTCGTTCTACAAGGGACTGGTAAGTCCAGACTTTTCTATTCTTATGACACTGCAGTACACACCCTACACTAGCAGACTCCAGATGTTTGAACTGTCCTCAAAGATTCTCCCCTTCAGGACTTTGGCCTGCTAGAACTGTGCTTCACCGGGCTCTGGCCCAGGAGAGACTCTTTAATGGACTTACCTTCGGGCACTGTGGTCACTAGATGGGACTTTTAGGGCACTCCATCCCCCAAATGGTGTATTGTAAATAATGTCATTGTTTTCTACAGTTTTTTTAATGGTTATACTGTTTTTCTACTTTTCTAAAAAAATCTTTTTGTGCTTCTCCAGTGTTTGATGGTAGGAGTACTAGATAGACTGTGTATGCAGATTAGGAGTGTGTGTTGTCTTTCTTTTTTCTTGCAGGTGTACCTGAATAAGATAGAAGAGAAGACAAGAAGAGGAGGAGGGACTCATTGGAGTCCCTCACTAGTACTTTAGAGAGTAGTGTTTAAAGTACTGTTGTTGTTGTTGTTACTGGGTGTAACTTTTTTCCTTCCACAGGTATGGTTGTGGGGGGAGTGTGGGAATAATGCATAGTGTATGGTATTAGCTCCTGGTGTGGTTGCATGGTGTCCAGGGTCAGGGAGGTCCCCTATTTGTTTTGTTTTGGGAAATTTGAGATAGAGGCAGACAGATTTTCCCTAGAGGGCTAGGGGGGATAGACAGGCTGTCGCCCTAACCTGCAGTAGGGGTTGTAGTACTGATCTATTAGGGCGATGCTCTGGGCAATTCTACCGGAGCCACTAGGTACCCATAGTCAGCGGGCAGAGTAGAGGCTGATGCGTCAGCCAAAGACCTCTAGGCCCTTAGTGTTGTCTGCCTGTGCTGGCACATGGTAGGGGAGAAGGTAGCACTACTTCCCCGTAGTCAACACATGGGGTAAGAAGGCCTAAACCGGGTGATTAATGACTGCGGACAGTCATTTTCCTGGCCCAGGGTGAGTGTAACCCCCCTGTTACCCAGGGTTACTAGAATCCCAGTAAGACCTAGTGGTAGGCAGGGAAGGCAGCTTGTGAAACTCCAGTTAAATGGATTTCACACTCTCTCACTCTGTTCTCAGTCTCAGCTGAAACTGAGGGATGACATCATTTTAGAACTGTTGCAGCTGCATAAGCCACACTGGAATGTTGCAGTTGGAGGTTAGAGTAGAACGTTGGGGAATTCAAAGCCAGTCTTTGTACAGTCTGAGAGAGAGAAAGAGAGAGAGAGACTGTAGTGCAGCAGAGTGTGTGTGTGCAGGCTCTCAGAGCTTTAAGCTCTGTTTCAGAGCTACTTTTGTGTAAGGGGTGTGTTTCCACCTGAAGAGGAACACAGGAACTGGTAATTGAAGTGGTGGAGACCGCTCTCAATGGTTCAGAGCCCCATCCCTGAGGGGATGGGGGGAAGGTGTTTGCCTGTTTTCCAGGGGCAACCCCCCTGGGTCCGGCTAAGGGAAAGAAGCTGCCTGTTCAAGTTGTGCTGAGGTACCAGAAGCTCTGAGAGGAAGATTCCTTGTGGAGGAAATGCCTGTGGGTCTCCTGCAACCCAAGGGTGAGTTCGCTCTGAAATAAGGGTCAAGTGTTTTCACCTGAACAGAAGGAAACTAAAGGGACTGTTACTGTGGGATCAGGAAGAGACAGCCAAGTACAGTTGGAAGATGTGGGGATTGGACTGCTTAACTTGGTGGGGGGTCTAGAGTAATGGACAATGCCACTTATTTTTAAGTATTTTCAAGTCCAGCACAAAGGGAAAGAAATAAAGTGGGGATTGGACTGCTTAACCAGTGGGGGGTCTAGAGTAATGGACAATGCCACTTATTTTTAAGTATTTTCAAGTCCAGCACAAAGGGAAAGAAATAAAGTGGGGATTGGACTGCTTAACCAGTGGGGGGTCTAGAGTAATGGACAAAGCCACGTATAAGTATGTTCAAGTCCAGCACAAATGGGAAGCAATGCAAGTAGATGGAATGTGAAATACATTTAGCAAGAATCTACACAGCAAAGTGCTAAAGGATGAGGTGTTTTCTGTCCAGAGAAATGGCCGGGTATGAATTGTGGGAGCGAGAGGTGGAGACCCCCATCAGTAGTAACCAAATTCACCTCTGGAGTTGCTCTGAGACACTTTTTGCTTTCTCTCAGGTACTTGGCCAGTGCCTGAGGAAAGTATCAGACGTGGGATTGAAAGGAAGATTCCCTGATGGAGCCGAGGTGCTCTTAGGTGGTTTAGGGAGCCACCAGAAAATGTTTCCATGAAGTATGGAAGGTGTCCAAGTGGCCAGCAAGGGAGCCAAGCCAGGAAAACCCAGAACAGTGTACAAGTTCGGGCTGTGTAACCCAAAGCAGCGTGCAAGTCCGGGCTGTGTGCCCAGTGGGTTCGGAGTCTGAGGGCTAAAGTGATGAGGATGTGTTCTGGTCTCCTTTAATCTGCATTACCAGGAGTGTAGCCCTGTAGGGGTCCATCTATGTTTTGTTTGTTCTGTTTGGATGTGAGTAAAAGCCACACTTTAGAATCCCACTTCTGGTATTGGATTACAGTTATTGCTTCCTGTGTTCGGAATTACTTGGGTGCCCCTGTGCAGAGTAGCCAAACCTAGCCTTTGTGCCGAGTGACCTATTCCTCCCCGAACCCAGCCCACCTGGTATTGCTGTCAGATACAAACAGCAGACCGGGTTGAGGTTACATTGGGGCTTTTTCTTGAGCCTGTCTTAAGATCATGTAAGTGCATGCTTGAAGAAAGCCCTAGGAGGTAAAGTGGGAAACGGGGATGTAGAGGAACAATGGGCATATCTTAAGGGAGCCATAACGGAAGCCACGAGCCTTTGCATTAGGCAAATAAATAAGAGAAAAAGGAAGAAAAAGCCAATCTGGTTCTCAAAGGAGGTGGCAGGGAGGGTGAGGGGAAAAAAAGACAGCATTCAGAAAATACAAAGAAACACAGCGGGAGGAAGATAGAGGGAAAATATCTGGAAAAGCTAAAGGAGGCAGGGAAAGCAGTCAGAAAGGCCAAGGCACAGACGGAGGAAAGACTTTTATTTATTTATTTATTTGAGCATCAGTTTACAACCTTCGAGGCAGAGGCTTATTTCCAAAGGTACCTCGTCACATTGAGGACAAATACATTACATTACAGGCTCGTTGTTACATCACATTGAGGACAAATACATTATATTACAGGCTCATTGTTACATCACAGAGTTTCAAGTTGTAATAAAATGACAACCAATTAAATTGACAGCCATATATATTTACAAATATTTGTAGAGCGAAAGACTAGCCAAGGCAATTAAAAAAGGAGACAATACCTTTTTTAGATACATTAGAGAGAAGAGAAAAACCAGGGGTGGGATTGTGAGACTAAAAAGGGAAGGAAGGGGGTCAGCAGAAGGGGACCAGGAAAAAGCAGAAATCCTGAACAGATATTTTTGTTCAGTGTTCACGGTAGAAGGGGACGGGGAGGGACCACAGATAAGTGTAAGAAGTACCAAGGGGAAGAGTGTAGATACCAGCCCATTCACAGTAGAGGGAGTCCTAAAGGAATTAGAAAAACTGAAAATAGATAAAGCAATGGGGCTGGACAGAATATATCCCAGAATGCTAAAGGAACTAAGAAAGGAGCTAGCAAGACCACTGACAGCCTTGTTCAACAAATCATTAGAAACAAGTGTGGTTCCAGCAGACTGGAAGAGGGAGAATGTTGTCCCTCTCCATAAAAGTGGCAGCAAGGAGGATGCTGGTAACTACAGGCCAGTCAGCCTAACCTCAGTGGTAGGACAACTGATGGAATCATTACTCAAGGAAAGGTTTGTGACATACCTTGAGTCCAGCGGACAACAGGATCCAAGACAGCATGGTTTCAAGGCAGGCAAATCTTGCCAAACAAACCTGATAGATTTCTTTGACTGGATGACAAGGGAAACTGATCAGGGAGGGGCAGTAGATGTGGCCTACCTGGATTTCAGCAAGGCCTTCAATACCATCCCGCATAAAAGGCTAATGAACACATTGAGCATCTTGGGAGTCGGATCTGGGGTTGTTAACTGGGTTAGAAACTGGCTGAGCAGTACAACACAAAGGGTGGTAGTGAATGGAGTTCAGTCCATGGAAAGGGAGATGATCAGCAGGGTGCCTCAAGGATCAGTGCTAGGCCCAGTCCTCTTTAATGTCTTCATAAGCGACACTGCAAAGGGGCTGGAGGGGAAGGTGTGCCTCTTTGCAGATGACACAAAGATCTGTAATAGGGCAGAAACACTAGGGGGGTGGAAAGAATGAGAAGGGACCTTGCCAAGCTGGAGAATTGGTCAAATGTATGGCAGTTGAGATTCAACACAAAGAAGTGCAAAATTATGCACTTAGGTCACGGGAACCTGAGAGAGGAGTACTCAGTGGGGAGGTACTGTCGGCCACCAAACACAAGAGGGATCTAGAAATAATTATATCTGAGCACCTAAAGGTGTCCGGACAGTGTGAGAAGGCAGTTACAAGGGCCAGCGGGATGTTGGGGTGCATAGGGAGAGGCATCACAAGCAGAAAAAAGGAGGTACTGATGTCATTATACAGATCATTAGTGAGACCTCATCTGGAGTACAGTGTCCAGTTTTGGAGGGCACATCTTAGGAAGGACACAGAGTCGAGGCAGTCCAAAGAAGGGCTACAAAAATGGTACAGGAGCTGCACCAGAAGCCATATGAGGAGAGGCCGAAAGACCTTGTTATGTATTCTCTACAGATGTGAAGAGAGAGAGGGGGCATGATAGAGACGTATAAATACCTTAAAGGGATCAATAAAATACAGCAGGGTAGCATCTTTCAGAAAAGAAGATGGACAAAAACTAGGGGACATGAGATGAACTTGGAGGGAGGAAGAATCAGGGGTAAAATGAGGAAGTACTTCTTTACAGAGAAGGTGGTGAATGCTTGGAACAGCCTCCCTGCAGGGGTGGTAGGGGAAAAAATGGTGGAGGAATTCAAAAATGCATGGGACACATACAAGAGAACCCTAGAAAAGGGAAAGAGTAGGAAAGCCACAGATCAACTACATTCTGCAGCATAAGTTAAAGGTAGGAAAAATGGGCAGACTAGATGGGCCAGATGGTCCTTATCTGTCGACAAAATTCTATGTATTTAGCTATGTATGTAGTTTTTGCCGATAGAACCAGTAATCAAAAGACTAGTTCCAGGACTCTCATTTTGTGCTTAGGTTCGTCTGCGATCATTCTGTATGCTTTAATGGTGTACAGAGCGTGACTGAACCCAAGTGCTTCTGGAAGCCACCTTTCTAAAAAAGTGGCTGCATCACTCCTTCAGTACCTTCCAGGACCCAGAGTATGCAAACATTGGGGGTCCAGATGGTATTCTCCAACTGTTCCAGTCATGTGTGCAGCTGGCCTTGTTCCATAAAAAAAAATTACTTACCACAGTAATGTTTTTTCCCAGTGATACTCAAATATTCATAACTCTTGCAGTGACCCTTTAAGATAGAACTGCCCGGAGAGGTGGAACATATGCAAGTGATGGAATCTTTTGCACGTGCCACTTTTTCAAATGCTGCCTTCTACTAGCTGCCTACATTCTAAACCCCTCAGATTTCCTGGATGCCTGGTAAAGACAGGCCCCCGAGGACTTAGTATATTGAATAACAATAACAATAATAATAATAATAACAACACACATACCCCAAAAACCCTCCAACTGGAGGTTATGACTTGCAAAAAGTTCTCCTGAATGTCAGAATCACCTTAGAAGGGGAAAAAAACAGATGTACCAAAGTGCGGCACTCATATTCCTGAATATATTATCTCTGGAGTGCAGAGGCTACTGGTTCTAGCAGGGGAGGCAGGGTGGGAGAGTTATGAATATTTGAGTATCCTGGGGAAGAAACAACATTACTATGGTAAGTAATTTTTTCTTCTAACCCCAGGAATGCTGCACCTATTCATAACTCTTGTAGACTAAGAAGCAGTACCTTTGGAGGTGGGCACAGAACCTATTTTGGAAAAAGGCTCTGCAGGACTGCTGTGCCAAACCTGGCATCGCCCCTGGACTGGATGTCCAGACTGTAATGCTTAGTAAAGGCGTGTACTGTTTCCCAGGTAGCTACTTTACAGATGTCCACTAGAGG
This sequence comes from Neoceratodus forsteri, assembly GCA_016271365.2. Lineage (NCBI taxonomy): Eukaryota > Metazoa > Chordata > Ceratodontiformes > Ceratodontidae > Neoceratodus > Neoceratodus forsteri. Next base: position 1,540,453,799 of record CM057456.1, on the reverse strand, counting down.
AACATCCCTGGCAGCTGCTATGATAGCAGCTGTGCCCCTTGTGGAATGAGCTCTCAACCCTGTTGGGGGCTCTTTCCCAGCTTTCGAGCAACAGAATTGGATGCATTGTACTATCCATTGAAAAATTGACCTTTTTGATGCTGGGTTACCTTTTCTCACATCCCCATAAATCAGGAACAGCTGCTTCCTGTTCTGCCTATGGTCCTCAGTAACTGTCAGGTAATAGCTAATAGCTCTCTTGACATCCAGATACAGTCTCCTTTCACCAGAGCTACAGTGTTCAGTGAAAAAGACAGGCAAGGTAATGGTTTGGGTCAAGTGGAAATCGGAAACCACTTTAGGTAGAAATTTCCTGTTTGTTCTCAGGACCACTTTGTCCCAGTGGAAGGAAATGTAGTCCTGTAATGTGTTCAATGCAGAGAGCCTGGAGCTCACTGATCCTACTGGCAGAAGTCACTGCCACTAGAAAAACTGTTTTCCATGTGACATATTTCAGATGAACTGAAGACCTGGGCTCAAAGGGGGAACCCATGAGCTTAGCTATACACACATTTAGATCCCATGTTGGCACCGGTTCCCTATGAGTAGGGTGCAAGCGGGTTGGACCCTTAAAGAACCTTTTGAAAATAGAGTCAGAAGCTACAGACACTCTGTCCAGCTGAGATATAAGCAGATGCTGTAGGTAGGTGGACCTATAAGGTAACGGGCTGCAGGCCCAGTAAGTGAAGATAGGTAAGGCAGTAAAGCACAGCTTGGACCCCTGCCTGTGCTGACATCACATCCTTGGTTGAACACCAAATAGAAAACCTTTTCCACTTTGCTGCATAGGTTTTCTTGGTAGATGGCTTCCTGTAGCTCCCTAATATATCCAGAACACTGTCAGAAAGATGCAAACCTGCATACTCTAGGTCCTCAAGAGCCATGCCTTGAGCCTGAGGGATCTGAGGTTTGGGTACAGGAGCCTCCCCTGGTTGGAGGTTAACAGGTTGTGCCTCCAAGGGAGGTGTATTGGCTTGGCCATGGACATGGACAGCAGTAGAGAGTACCATAGCTGCCTGGCCCTGTCTGGTGCTATCAAGATCATTGATGCTGACTGGGCCTTGAGCTTGAGCAACACTGTAAACCACTGGGAAGGGAGGAAAAGCATACAGGTGTTTCCCTGACTGGTTCAGAGCCAGAGCATCCAGGGGGACTCTTCCCCTGTCTGGAGGTCTGCAACAATATTGTGGCAGGTGGTGGTTCTGGTGGGACGTAAACAAGTCTAACTCTGGAGTGCCCCACCTCTTGAAAATTACTTGCACCACCTGACTATTCAGGGTCCATTCGTGATGGCCCTGGCTGATTGGACTCCGTGCATCTACCAGTATATTGTCCTTGCCTGGCAGATGAATTACCTGCAGGGGAACCTACAGGGAGTATGCCAGACTCCATATTTTCATGGCTTCTGTGCAGAGAGGGCTTGACCTTGTCCCTCTCTGCTTGTTTATGTAGTACATTGCGGTGGTATTGTCTGTTCTGACTTGTACCACCTTTCCTTGCACCAGTGGTGTGAAGGCTTTTAATGCCAGCAGCACTGTTCTTAGCTCCAGCAGATTTATGTGTAGGAGCGACTCTGCACTTGTCCATGTGCCCTGTGTGGTGTGATCCCCTATGTGGGCATCCTACCCCAATAGTGATGCATCTGTTGTGAGAACAACTGATGGGGACTCTTGCTGAAAAGGAACCTGTTCCCTTATGTTGGCTTCCTCTTCCCACCACTGAAGAGCCTGCAACAATGTCTTTATTACTGGAATCAGTTTTGAGAGAGAATCTTTTTTTTTTTTTTACACCAGTATGCCCTGAGGTGAAACTGGATGTCTCTCATCTGAAACCTGGACCCCATGACTGTGGCAGTGGTTGCTGCCACGTGGCCCAGTAACTGAAGATACTGTCTTGCAGTTTTTGGTCTGTTCAGACTGAATGAGCCTGCTAACAGAAGAATACTTCTTACCCTGTTCAGAGGCAGATAGGCTCTGCCCTTCAGGGTATTTAACTCTACTCCTATGAACTGCAGTACCTGTGTAGGTTGCAGGACTGATTTTTTCAGATTTATTAGGAAACCCAGAGATTCCAAGAGCCCTTGGATGAGTTGTAAGTGTTCTCTGACCTGCTGCGGTGAGTTTCCAACCACCAGCTAGTCATCTAGGTATGAGAAGACTGTTACGCCTAGTCTTCACAGGTGTGCCACAACCACTGCCACGCACTTTGTGAACACTCTTGGATCTGAAGTGAGACCGAATGGCAGGGTTGAGAACTGATAGTGACCTGATAGGAATCTGAACCTGAGGTACTTTCTGTGAGACTCCCTTATGGGGATGCGGAAAAAGGCGTCCTTTAAGTCCAGTGATGCCAAACATTCCCCTTTTTGGAGTGTTGGCCGAATCAGTGACAAAGTTACCATTTTAAACTTTGGCTTTGTTAAGTGCCTGTTTAGCACCCTGAGGCCTAAGATAGGCCGCCACGACCCATTTTTCTTTGTGGTAAGGAAATACCTTGAGTAGAATCCCTTTCCCTTTTGTTGTACTGGAACAGGTTCCACTGTCTTTGACAGCAGCAGGTTTCGAACCTCCCCCTCCCCCCCAAGAGTTTTCTTTCTGCATAGGTGGATGGTTTGAAAACTCTGGTTCTTAAAACTGGGAGAGATTTGAAACTTAGAGACAATCCCTGACCCACTACTTCCAGGACCCACTTGTCTATGGTGATTTGATGCCAAGTCTGGAAACAGTGATACAGTCTGTCTCCTACAGGCAGTGGGGAGGCAGCCTGTACCAACCCGTCAGGGTGTCTGTTTTGCTTGGGACTGGATCTGAGACTGGGAACCATGTCTGGAACCCCTTCTGCCCCTGCCCCTGAAGTACCCCCGCTGTGGGTAGTGCTGAACTTGGGATGCAGCCATGTCCTGGTAAAAGGGCCTGCTGTGAAAAGACCTACCCCTGCCATAGGGCTTAGGGGATGGGGAAGCTTTCTCCTTTGCGGAACTGCTCTTGAAGGTGGCTTTGGATTCATCCACCTTTTTCATGTAAGCCTCTGTCTTGTCCCCAAAAAGGGACTTACCCTCTAATGGGAAATCCACAGCCTTAGCTTGAGTGTCCTGAGTAAGGTTTGTGGGTTTCAACCAGGTGAACCTTCTCTGTGCTACAGTATTTGCCATCCATCTGGCAGCAGTATCACTGGAGTTGGCAGCCATTTGAAACTGTTACTTGGCTGCCTCCAAACCAAATTTTGCTGTTTCAGCTAGGTCAGCTGAAAGTGGAGCTTGGGCCTTGTCAGCCATGGCCAGGATAGACTGTCAGAAAGATACCTGGTATTGAGCAGCATCAGCTTGAAAATGTGCTTGTCTTATGGCTAAAGAGACTGACAAATAGCCTTTTTTAGCCATGCTGTCAATTTTCCTGGAATCCTTTTCTGGAGGGTGTGATGCCAGGGGTACTTTTGCCTTGTCACAGAATGCTACTTGTACCACCCCCTGATGGTCAGGGTAGGAGAAAAGGAAATCAGCTCCTTCCCTGTCCAACTGGTATTTCTTATCCAACCTCTTATCAAGAGGTGGCGCAGAATTAGGAGTTTGTAAAATCCTTAGTGCATCTTTCTTGAAGAATTTATTTATTGGGAGGAGAAACTTTTTAGTGGGTGTTAACCCTATCATTTCTGAGTAGTCTGCTTCCTCCTCATCCTCAATCACATTACTGGTGGTGATGTCTAAAACATCCACCATCCTTTGCACAAAAGTGAAATGTGAGGAATAATCCTCAGAGGCTCTGGGGGTAAGCCAAAGTCCTGTTCAGGGAAAACCTCAGGTTCAATGGGTTCCCCTTCCTCCTCTTCTTCTTACTGTTCACCATAATGCTCCTCCTCCTCTAGGCAGGAAGGTTGAACAGAGGAGAGTGACTGTCTACCAGGGGTCTGCACAGCAGTCTGCTGAACAGCAGGCAGACCCTATAAGGCCTGAATGATTTTGAAGGCCTGTACAATCTCCTGAGGAGATGGCATATTTATTGCACCTACAGAAGAAAACATTACTTACCATAGTAATCTTGTTTCTTCTAAGGGAATCTTACTGTATTCTGACAAATACAGTACGGTCTCACCATAGGGCTGACCCGGAGTCGAAATGGTTAATAGAACCTATGCTAATGATGGAATGTTAGGCTTGAGCTCAGTTTTCAAACCACTGTCCCTGGTTGCACCTTCTGCAACCATCAGATTCTTGTGAAGCATGCAGAAGCTAATAAAACTAATCAACTAATCTAAACTTAACTAATCCTAATTACCCTAACTAGGGTAAAAACACCTCTTAAACAACATAGGGCATTTCTAAAACTCAGGTCAACAGATGCCCAAGAAACTAATAGGTACCCACAGGTTTCCAACATCAATACACAGGCAGTGTGCAGTGCCCTGTAGGTCCTAGCAGGGGAGGAAGGGTGGGAGCTCAGAATACAGTTAAGACCCCCTTGGAAGAAACAAGATTACTATGCTAAGTAATGTTTTCTTCAAACCCCAGGAAATCTTATTGTATTCTAACAAGTGCAGACTACCCAAGCAGTGCCTTTGGAGGCGAGCAGAGGACCTATTTAGGAAACAGGCTCTGCAAAACTGCTGTGCCAAACCTGTCACCACTCCTGGCCTGGGCATCCAGGCAGTACTGTTTAGTGAATGTATGAACTGTTTTCCAGGTAGCTGCCTTACAGATTTCCAATAAAGGGATATCTCCTGAAGCTGCTATTGACGCAGCTGTCCCCCTTGTGGAATCAGCCCTGAGCCCTTGAGGGGGCTGTTTGCCCAGTTTGCCATAACAGAATTGGATACATGCCACAATCCATCTTGCTATGGATCTCTTAGTGGCAGGTTTACCTTTTCCCACTTCTCCATAAGTCAAAAAGAGTTGGGTCCTATCCCCACTGTGACTTTCTTTATGCTCCAGGTAGTAGCTGATAGCTATTTTAACATCCAAGCTATGCAGTCTACGCTCACCTGAAGTGGAATGATCAGTAGAGAAAACTGGAAGTGTGAAGGACTGATTAATATGAAAATCTGAAACCACCTTAGGAAGGAATTTGTTATTGGTTCCAAGGGCCACTTTGTCCCTATGGAAAGCCACATAGTCAGCTTCCATGGACAAGGCATGAAGTTAACTGATCCTTCTAGCAGAGGTAATGGCAACCAGGAACACAGTCTTCCAAGTTACATACTTGAGATCAGCTGCTGACACGGGTTCAAAGGGTGGTTGCATAAGCTGCGCTATGCAAATGTTCAGATCCCATACTGGAGTGGGAGTTATATGAGGTGGGTGCAAATGCAGCAATCCCTTAAAGAACCTCCTAAACACAGGATTAGAGGCCAAGGATAATGTCTTACCTGCCGACAGGTAAGCGGAGAATGCAGCCAGATGCACCTTCAATGTGGAGGGCCTTAAATCCAGAGAATGAAGATGGGTTAGATAATCCAAAACCACAGGCAATCCTGCCTGATTATGGTCCAGGTTTTTATTCTGATACCGAATAGAAAATCTTTTCCACTTGGAAGTATAAATCTTCCTGGTAGAGGGTTTTCTAGAAACCCTAAGGACCTCCATGACACTTTCTGAGAGGTGCAGGTTGGCATACTCTTGGTCCCAAAGAGTCAGGCCTTGTGCCTGAGAGACCAAAGGTTTGGGTACAGAATCCTGCCCTGGGATGAAGTCAGCAAATTATGCCTCTTGGGGAGGCTGACTGACTTGGCTACCAAAAGTTCCAGTGCCAGGGAGTACCATGGCTGCCTGGCCCAATCTGGGGCAATTAGGATCATTGTAGCTGACTGGGATCTGAGCTTGATCAGAACCCTCAACAACAAGGGAAATGGAGGGAAAGCATACAGGAACTTCCCTGTCCAATCTAGAATTAGTGCATCCAGTGGCACTGAACCTGTCACTGGGGGCCTGCAGCAATACTTTGGGAGCTGGTGGTTGTCTGGTGAGGTGAAGAACTCTATCTCTGGAGTTACCCACCTTGTGAAAACCACCTGTAGTACCTGACTGTTCAAGGACCATTCGTGATGGTTCTGATGTATCCTGCTCAGTGTATCTGCCAACACATTGTCTTTGCCTGGCAGATGAACTGCTCACAACCGAATATTCAGTGAGTAAGCCAGACTCCATATTCTCATGGCCTCTGTCCACAGGGGCATGGACCTTGTGCCTCCCTGCTTGTTGATGGAATACATTGTGGTCATGTTGTCTGTTCTGACCTGGACCACATTCCCTTCAAGCATGCTGGCAAATGCCTGTAGTGCTAGCAAGACTGCCCTGAGTTCCAGCAGACTGATGTGCATCAGGGACTCTTGTCTGGACCATGAACTGTGAACAGTATGCGCCCCAAGATGTGCTCCCCACCCTAGAAGGGATGCATCTGTGGTGAGCACCAGAGAAGGTTGCTCTTGTAAGAAAGGGACTCCCTGTCTGAGGTTTTCCTCCTCTGACCACCACTGCAGAGCATGCAGGAGGGTTTGAGTTACTGGGACCAGCTTTGACAGTGAATCTTTCTTCTGGAGCCAGTATTGCTTTAGATGATATTAAACATCTCTCATCTGAAACCTTGCACCCAGCACTGTAGCTGTTGATGTTGCCATGTGGCCCAATAACTGCAGGAAGTGCCTGGCAGGTCTGAGACAGTGAAGCTTGAAAGAGCTTGCCAACTGTACCAAGGTGCTTACTCTTTCCTGTGGAAGAAAGGCTTTTCCTTTTACTGAATCCAGTTGAGCCCCTATGAATCCGAGGAGCTGCACTGGTTGTAGTACTGACTTTTTCTGGTTCACCAGAAACCCCAGAGACTGTAGGAGATCCTGTGTGATCACCAGGGAATGCCTGACCTGTTGAGAACACTGCCCTATGACTAGCCAGTCATCCAGGTAGGGAAATACTGCCACCCCCTGTCTCCTTAGGTGTGCCACAACCACAGCCAAACATTTTGTGAACACCCTTGGAGCAGAAGCGAGACCAAAAGGCATTGCTCTGAACTGATAATGGCCTGAAGGCAGTCTGAACCTGAGAAACTTTCTGTGTGACTGTCTCACTGGGATGTGAAAGTAGGCATCCTTTAAATCTAGGGATGCCAACCAGTCCCCTTGCTTTAATGTGGGCACAATTGTAGACAGAGTGACCATTTTGAAATCTGGTTTCAGTAAAAGTCTGTTTAGGTGTCTGAGATCCAATATGGGTCACCACTCCCGTTTTCTTGATAGTGAGGAAGTATCTTGAATAGAGGCCTTTTCCTCTCTGTGGCAGAGGGACTGGCTCTATTGCCCCTAAGGATAGGAGATTTAATACTTCCTTTTCTAGCAACAGAGTTTCTGCTGCAGAGGAAGGTCGAAAAACTTTTGCCCTCAGTTTTGGTCTGAGTTTGAAACTGAGAGCCAGACCTTGGCTCACTACCTCCAGGACCCACTTATCTGTGGTAATGGATTGCCATTCCTGGAGGTAGTGGGCCAACCTGCCTCCTGCCTGTACTGGGGAGGTGACCTGGGCAGACCTCTCAGGATGTCTGCTTAGGCTGGGATGCTGGCTGAGTGCTGGGGCCTGTACGGTTACGACCTCTTCTGCCACTGCCTCTAAAGTAGCTCCTTTGCTGTTGGTACTGCTGGTACTGTGGATAAGCTTGGGGCTGGAAGAACGGCATATAAGGCCTGCCTCTATGACCCCTGGCTTGCTGCTTATGGGGTGTAGAGGTCTTGTCCTTTGCAGCAGCACTCTGGTATGCTATCTTGTACTCATCCATTTTTTTTTTTATGTAGGCCTCTGTCTGCTCTAGTCCTGAGCCAAGCAGACCTCCTCAAGGATACGGAAGAGGCCATTTGTCTGGCAGCAGTGTCATTACTATCCACTGCCATGTGAAATTGGACTTTAGAAGCTTTTATGCCCTTTTTTGCAGCCTCTTCCAGATCTGCTGCCACTGGGACTGGAACTAACTTTGTGATTTCCATCACAGCGTTCCACACAAAGTCTTCTGATATCTAGCAACATAGGCCATACAGGAAGCCTGTCTGATAGTAAGAGAGGACCTCAGGTAGTGCTTTTTAGCAATTGAGTCTATTCTCCTGGAGTCCTTGTCAGGAGGGTGTGATGCCAGCCTTATCACAGGCTGCAGCCTGTACCACTCCCTCATGGCTGGAGTGCCCAAACAAAAATTCTGCTCCACCCTTAGCCACCCAATACTTTTTGTCTACCTTTTACTCCAGGAGTGAAACAGAAGTAGGGGTATGCAGCACCTTTAAGACCTGTTTCTTCAAAGATTTATGGATGGGCAACAAAACCCTTTTAGAGGTTGGCACATCCATCATTTCTTTATAGTCCTGTTCCTCCTCATCATCAGTAGATACCTGAGGGGGGAGATCCAGGGACTGGGCCACCTGCCTGATGAACTGAAAATGAGAAGTATAATCTTCAGTTCCCTTATCAGGGGAATCAGGTCGGTGAGGATCTGGGGAAATGTCCGGTTCAATCGGCTCCCCACAGTCCTCTTCTTCATCATTGTCAGCATCCTCATCATATTCTTCTCCAAAAGTCTCTATTTCGGGTTCCAGTGAACACGGAACCGAAGTAGAGCTTGTGGTAGCCAGACGCGGTCGCTTTTCAACCAGAACCGGGCTGGTCTGAAGAGACTGGATAATGTGAATCGTGTTCGCTATCTCTTTAGCGGCTGGAACCGATGCCTTTGGTTGCAGTTCAGCTGCTGAATGTTTTTCTTTTTTTTTTTCCTTTTGTCTGTATGTGCTGGGTTAGTGGCTGCTTTGGCAGCTCTTTTCTTAGTAGAAGAAGAGTCACCCTTGTCAGAGGGCTGGTCCTCTGGTTCTTTATGGCTGTCTGTTGCCGGTTCAGCGGCTTTTTCAGACACCTTCTCCTGCAGTCGTTTAAATCACCTATCAAGCGTCTACTGAGGGAAGTTCTTACAAATTTCGCAGTCTTCCCTGAGGTGGTCAAACTCCAGACAAATTACACCAATAAGATGAGGATCTGCTTTAGCGAACGGTACCCCACACTCTGTACAATGCTGGAAACCTGTGGGGCCCAGTCGTTTTTTGGTCTGTGACATTTATTGGTTGGTTAGAACCGAGAATTACCCCAGTAAAAAAAAGACTCAAAATTTAGACCAAATAAAATCGCCTTACCGGACAGTACAAATTGTTAAATTTATTCAGTAAACACAAGATAGAGCTATCGGTTCCCTCCCGGTTGGAAGAACCGATGAGGAACCGACAAAACTTACCAAACTAACACTATCTAGACTAATTCTACCTGTGAACCAAGGACAATGCTTCAAAAATCTAAGAAAATGAACAGACTTTTAAAATAAACCAAGAAAATAACTTCTTCAGTTGAAGTGAAGGAGAGTTCTCCGGAGACATCTTACTGAGGCAAGCGGAGAAAGGAATCCGACGGTTGAAGGAAGTGTAACCAGGGACAGTGGTTTGAAAACCGAGCTCGAGCCTAACATGCCATTATTAGTATAGGTTCTAGTAGCCATTTCGGCTCCGGGGTAGTCCTATGGTGAGACCATACTGCATTTGTCAGAATACAGTAAGATTTCCTGGCGTTTGAAGTCCCCATTTGCTGAACAGCAGGGGGTTCTGTGTGCTTAGTTTTCTTAGATTCTTTTTTCTTTTTTTTTATACTTGCTTTATTTGAGATTCGTTACAGAGATATCTCAGACTTTCCATGTACATCCCAATACATATATGTTTTACACAGTTATCACATATTTAGGTAGGATGACAGGCTAAAAATCAGTAAGAGAATAATATCTCTTTCAGTAATAAAATATTGAGTGATTTCAACTCATCTTTCTTTTTTATAATAACCATAAACAATAACAAATTACCAGGTTATTACTAACATAACTTGAAATCATCCTATCAATCTTATAGATTCGCCAGATTTATCCTGGGAAACCCCACCTAGGTAGGATCGGATTTTCCCCCTGCTCCTATCCGCTGTTATCCCTTTGTTCCCACCGGGCTTGTTCCAGTACTTCTTTTCTCTCTTTTTGGTTCTATAATTTTCGGTCTCTTATCTCTCCTAGGTCTGCCATTCTTCCTTTCCCTCATGTAGAAGCCATCTTGTCCATCTATTCTGGTATTCCTGATTTAGCTGTTTGAGAGAAAGGGTGATTTTCTCCATATCCATTATATTGTCTATTATTTTGGCCCACTCCCTCAGGTCTGGACTGCCTCTCACTCACCACCTCTTGGTAACAGATTTCAAAGCTGCAATTACGAGTATTAACCACAAGTACTTTGCCTCTCTCCCTTTTATTTCTTGAGGAATAATACCCAGAACCATATGCTCAGGTCCCAGAGGTATATGGACTTCGAACAGTTTGGAAATATGTCGCCTGACTCCCTCCCAGAAAGAAGTAATTTCCGGACAAGCCCAGAAGACATGTGCCTGGGATGCATATCCCTCTCTGCACTGCCTCCTTTCTTAGATTGTTTTGAGGGAACTGAGGAGTCAGCCAATTCAGCAAGCCTCTTAGGAACTGCCTGTATACCCGTATCAGGGGTAACAGTTACATCTTTTGTGGTTTCACCCACAGTAGTAGATGGTATCAGCTGGTCAGAGCTCAAGAGACCCTTAGGTGGAGGAAATATTTTTTTTAAAAAACCTCTCTAGGCGTTTTCTCAGGAAAAGTTTTGCAGATGTCACAATCTGCTTTTAAATGTTCATAACCAAGGCACTGCAAAGGCAGACAACACAAAGTATGTATGTCTGCCTTGGCAAATACTTCCCCACACTCAGTACAAAGTTTAAACCTGGGTTCACCAGTTTTTCTGACATTTTTTAAGGGAAAACCGATAAAATTACAAACCGGTAAATAATTGTTACATTTTTAATTTTATTCAGCGGTCAGTTCCGGAACCAATGGATGAACTGATCGGAACTAGGAACCGAGCAAAAATGACCCAAGGTTATCGGTTATTAACCGCAGTTAGCGGTTACTAAAATAAACATTTTTAAAACAAAATAAGGTACTGTATTTCATCATTTTGTAGCCGTGGCTTTAATTGCATTATTTTAATTAGCCACAGGCTTTAATTTGCAGGCAGCATCTAAACGGGGGTGGCTATAAATTCAAACAGCGGTTCTGGATCATTATATTGCTTTGCTTCGAAACTCAGAGAAAGAACACATCGCTGATATGCCGAAAAGACAGTCATACGATTTACAATTTAAACTGCATGTAGCAAAGCATGCTGAAATAGAGGGGAACCGACATGTGGCACTGGCACTTCGTGTTGATGAAAAACAGATTTGGGAATGGAGGAAGAGTGTCGGCAAGCTGGAAGAAAAGCTCCGTGAGGAGGGATGTACCAGCAACAACCGCATGTGTTGACGTCTGGATGGAGCTGGCAGGCGTGCAGCATTCCCAGTTGAGGAGTCGAACCTTGCTACCTGGGTAGCACAGCACAGGGAAGTGCATCTTCGTGTAACCAGAAAGACGGTTGCCCTTAAAGCCTCATCACTGATAACAAACCCAGATTTCCAAACAAACAGAGGCTGGGTAGATCGATTTCTTTCACCATGGGGGTTCACTATACGCCAAAAGACCACTGTAGGTCAGAAGTTGCCTAAAGATTATGTTCCAAAGGTGATAGACTTTATTTCATTCTGTGCCAGACAAATACAGCAGCACAATCTACCTACATCTAGCATTGGAAATATGGATGAAACGGCCGTATGGGCCGACACGCCTGGTGATCGAACCATTAACCAAATTGGTGCTAAATCGGTCCCACTACTCACCACTGGCCATGAGAAGCAAAGGCTCACTGTTTGCTTAGCTGCAATGGCAGACGGAAGAAAACTGCCCCCGCTACTTGTGCTAAAGGGGAAGAGGATTCCCAAGGACATTGCAGGAGTTACAGGTGTAGTTGTGGCAATGTCCATAAACGTATGGATGAACACTGAAATTACAGACGTGGCTGAAAACAGTGTGGGGAGGAATATCTTTCGGGAAAAGGTTGCTCGTTTGGGACACTTTCCGCTGTCACATTTGCCCAGAGATAAAAGCAGTTTGCAGAAAAAAGAATACAGTAATGGCGCTATTCCGGGGTGTGACGCATGCTGCTTCAACCAGCCGGCGTGTTGTGGGCAGCTCCCTTAAAATCCAGATATCGGGAGCTGTATGATGAGTGGCTGGCAAATGGGAATAGAGTGCTGACAAAGGCAGGTAACCCTCGTGCACCTTCACATCCACTAATTGCTGAATGGGTGAAGCTGTCCTGGGCTGCGGTTTCAAGGGAGGTAATTGTTAAGTCATTCAATGTTTGCGGCATTACCTCAACTGATCCAGACAAAATAAATTGTTTTAAAGCTGACGGCGTTGCAAGAGAACATGTGGAAGAGCTGTGTAGTAGGCTACAGGACTTTGCTGAAGGTATAGATACCAGTACCCAATGTAACACGTTTGCAAACAAAAGTGACTGTGGTTCAGATTATGCAGAACTAGACAGTGATTGTGAACTAGATTAATAACAACTGTTGGTCGTGTGTCCGAAATGAATTGTGTTTTTCTGAAATTTGTATTGAAGTACTTTGCTTATCTTATCTTAAATCAAGCTAGTAAAAGTTACATTTTAAACAAAATCTGACTCTGAATCTTACTTGGGGGGTTTGTAATTTGAGATAGTCTGGTGTTAATATGAGGTGACGCATTTCGGCTTAAAAACAGGGGCGGCTTCAATTAATAAGTTTAATTTTAACGAGGGCTACAATTCGAGGGTGGCTAGAAATCAAAGGCGGCTACAAAATGATGAAGTATGGCAAGTTAACATATTTTTTTTAGTCAAAAAACTCCAACTAGCAATACAAAGCCCCGGTTCCCCTGCCGTTATACCAACCCGGGAGAAACCGAGAACAAGTGTTTAATATAAATTTACAATAAGTAAAAGGCCCCAAATTAAAGAAAAAAAGATATATTTATTTTATAAGTTCTTCACTTCACAACGAGATGATGAGGAAGGAAACTCCGAGCATCAAGTCTTGACAGGAGGAGAGAGAAATTTGAGGGGTTTAGAGTGTAGGCAGTTAGTAGAAGGCAACATTTGAAAAAGTGGCACGTGGAAAAGATTCCATAATTTACATATGTTCTATCTCTCCAGGCAGTTCTATCTTAAAGGGTCACTGCAAGAGTTATGAATATTTGCAGTATTCCTGGGGTTAGAACTGACGTACCATCTGCAGCAAGCGCCTTTCCCACCATCAAAACAGATTTGATTATAATGCCTGCCATGCCATCCACTTTATTTTCCACCACAACCAGACGTTCTGTGTAACAGTCCAGTTTTTTTTTTATCCTAGAATTGGACTCAGTTAATGCTGCACTAGCCCACTGCAAAGTTTTCATTGCGGCAGGCTGGTCTGCATCTGTGGTGAGCTGAGGCGACTTCTGATCAGCTCTTTTTGAAGGCCCAGGGTTTTAACCATCACTTTTTGAGGCTTTGGTTCAACCCATCACCTCCAAACTTTCAGCAAATGTTCTTGATCCCTTTCTTTACCGATTATACCACTTTATACCAGCAAAATAAAAGAAAAACAACTGGCTGTCGATGAAATAGATCCTGCAGCAGAGTTGCTCCACAAGAAGCAGCTTTCCTGCTGGGCTGCTAGGTTCTGCCCCTCAGTCAATCTCCTTTTAAAGGCCGTTGGAAAAGGGGAAAAAGAGGGCTGGATGGCTGCATCGTAGAGAAGAAAACATTACTTACCACAGTAATCTTGTTTCTTCCAAGGGAATCTTAATGTATTCTGACAAATGCAGTATGGTCTCACCATAGGGCTGCCCCGGAGCTGAGATGGTTAACAGAACCTATGCAAATGGTGGAATGCTAGGCTCAAGCTCGGTTTTCAAACCACTGTCCCTGGTTGCACTTCCTGCAACCGTCAAATTCTTATGAAGCATGCAGAAGCTAACAAATGAGCTAACTAATCTAATTTTTACAAGAAAACAAATCAATCGCCCATTTAGGGGGCAAACACCTCTTAAATAACAGAGGGCATCTGTTAAGACTCAAGTCAACAGATGCCCAAGAAAGTAGTAGGTACCCACAGGTTTCCAACATCATTTGTACAGAAAGTATGCAGTGCCCTGCAGGTCCTAGCAGGGGAGGTAGGGTGGAAGCTCAGAATACAGTAAAATTCCCTTGGAAGAAACAAGATTACTATGGTAAGTAATGTTTTCTTCAAACCCCAGGAAATCTTGCTGTATTCTGACAAATGCAGACTGCCCAAGCAGTGCCTTTGGAGGCTGGCAGAGGACCTAGTTAGGAAACAGGCTCTACAGGACTGCTGTGCCAAACCTGGTATCACTCCTAGCCTGGGTATCCAAGCAGTAATGTTTGGTAAATGTGTGGACTGTTTTCCAGGTAGCTGCTTTACAGATTTCCTGCAAGGGACTATCCCTTGAAGCTGCTACTGATGCAGCTGTTCCTCTGGTAGAGTGGGCCCTAAGCCCCTGTGGGGCCTGCTTGCCCACCTTGGCATAACAGAATTGGATACATGCCACAATCGACCTGGCTATGGATTTTTTCGTGGCTGGTTTACCTTTTCCTACTTCCCCATAGGTCAAGAAGAGTTGGGATCTGTCCCCTCTGTGGCCCTTTGTACGCACCAAATAGCAGCTGATAGCTCTTTTTACATCCAGGCTATGCGGTCTACGTTCCCCTGAGGAGGAATGGCCAGTGAAAAAGACTGGCAGTGTAATGGACTGATTGATGTGGAAGTCTGAGACCACTTTGGGTAGAAATTTGTTATTGGTCCTAAAGCTCACCTTATCTCTGTGGAATGCAATGTAGCCAGTCTCCATGGACAAAGCCTGTATCTCACTGATCCTCCTGACCGAAGTAATACCAGCTAGGAACACAGTCTTCCAAGTTACGTACTTGAGATCAGCTGAAGTCATAGGTTCAAAAGGTGGTTGCATGAGCTGTGCAATACATATGTTCAGATCCCACACTGGGGTGGGAGTTCTATGAGGAGGATGCAAGTGTAGCAACCCTTTAAAGAATTTCCTGAACACTGGATTCGAGGCCTTAGATACTGCCTTACCTGCTGGCCGGTAAGCTGAGACAGCTGCCAAATGCACTTTCCAGGTGGATGATCTCAGACCAAGGGAATGAAGGTGGGTCAAATAATCCAGGACAACTGGCACACCCGCCTGAATATGGTCCAGTCTCTTGTTCTGACACCAAATAGAAAATCTTTTCCACTTGGACGTACAGGTCTTCCTAGTGGAGAGCTTTTTAGAAACCCTAAGGACCTCCATGACCCCTTCCGAAAGATGCAGGTTGGCATACTCTAGGTCCTCAAGAGCCAGACCTTGCACCTGAGGGACTAAAGGCTGGGGTACAGGATCCTGCCCTGGGAGGAAGTCAGCAAGTTGTGCTTCCTGGGGAGGCTGACTGGTTTGGCAACTGATAGTGCCAGAACCAGGGAGTACCATGTCTTCCTGGCCCAGTCTGGAGCAATGAGGATCATTGTAGCTGGCTGGGATCTGAACTTGTTCAGGAACCTAAGTAGTAAAGGGAATGGAGGGAAGGCATACAGGAACTTCCCTGTCCAGTCCAAGATCATAGCATCCAGTGGGACCGAGCCCCTCACTGGGGGTCTGCAGCAAAACTGGGGAAGCTGGTAGTTGTCTGGGGCTATGAAGAGGTCCATCTCTGGAGTGCCCCACCTTTTGAACACTACCTGCAACACCTGCCTGTTCGGTGACCACTCGTGATGGTTTTGATTTATCCTGCTTAGTGCATCTGCCAGCACATTATCCTTTCCTGGTAGGTGAACTACTAACAAGATAATTTTTCCCAGAGGATAAGCTAGACTCCATATTTTCATGGCTTCTGTGCACAGGGGTGTTGACCTCATGCCTCTCTGTTTGTTGATGTAGTACATTGTGGCTGTGTTGTCTGTCCTGACCTGCACTACCTTTCCCTGTAGCATGCTGACTAATGCCTGAAGTGCTAGGAAGACTACTCTGAGCTCCAGCAGGTTGATGTGCAGTAATGACTCTTATTTGAGCCATGTGCGGTGAGCAGTGTGCTCCTCCAAGTGTGCCCCCCACCCCAGTAGGGAAGCATTTGCGGTTAGCACTAAGGAGGGTTGTTCCTGTAGGAATGGCACTCCATGCTATGTCAATGAGAATGTCCATGTCCAACCACCACTGAAGTGCTTGCAGGAGTGTTTGTGTGACTGGAACCAGCTTTGATGGTAAATCTCTTTTCTGGTGCCAGTAGAGCCTGCGATGATACTGAACATCTCTCATCTGAAATCTTGCCCCAGACACCATAGCTGTTGAAGCTGCCATATGGCATAATAAATGAAGGAAATGCCTGGCTGGCTTTAGGCTTTGGAGCTTGAAGGTGCTTGCTAGCTGTACCAGACTGTCTGCCCTTGTTTGGGGAAGAAAAGCCATTCCTCTCACTGAGTCCAGCTCGGCTCCTATGAATTCCAGAAGCTGCACTGGCTGTAGCACTGACTTTTTTAGGTTGACCAGGAACCCCAGTGACCACAGTAGTTCCTGTGTGAGTGCCAGAGACTGCCTTATCTGTTGAGGGGATTGCCCTACGACTAGCCAGTCATCCAGGTAAGGGAAGGGAAGACTACCACTCCTTGTCTCCTGAGGTGTGCTACAACCAGAGTTAAACATTTTGTGACCACCCACAGGGCATTGCCTTGAACTGGTAGTGGCCTGATGGCAGTCTGAATCTGATGAATTTTCTGTGGTACTGCCTTATGGGGATGTGGAAGTAGGCATCCTTCAAATCTAGAGATGCTAACCAATCCCCAATTGCTGTAAGGGTCACCATTTTGAACTTTGGCTTTACCAGATGCCTGCTTAGGTGCCCGAGATCCAGTATGGGTTGCCACTCCCGTTTTCTTTATTGTGAGGAAGTACCTTGAATAGAGTCCTTTCCCTCTCTGTGCCAGAGGAACTGGCTCTATTGTTCCTAGGGATAGGAGGTTTAACACTTCCCTCTCCAACAACGCTGTATCTGATGGGGAGGATGGTCTAAAGACCCTTGCTCTCAGCTTTCGTCTGAGTTTGAAGTTGAGAGCCAGGTCTTGGCACATTACTTCCAGGATCCACCTGTCTGTGGTGATGGTTTGCCATTCCTGGAGGTAGGGGGCCAGCCTGCCCCCTACCGGAGTTGGGGAGGCGACCCGAGCAGACACCTCAGGGGGCCTGCTTGGGTTGGGATGCTGTCCAAGTGCTGGGGCTAGTTCGGTTACCACCTCTTCTGCCCCTGAAGTAATCTCTCTGCTGCTGATATTGGGGGTAAGCCTGAGGCTGAAAGAATGGCCTATATTGACCCCCTACCTCTACCTCCCCTGGCTTGTTGTTTTTGGGGAGTAGATGCCATCTCTTTAGCAGCAGCACTCTTATAAGCTGTCTTATACTTATCCATCTTTTTCATGTAAGCCTTCATCTGTTCCCCAAACAGAGAGGTAGGCTCACATGGGAAGTCCAAAGCCTTGGACTGTGTGTCTTGGGTCAGGTTAGTAGTCCTGAGCCAAGCTTACCTCCTGAGTGACACATAAGAAGCTACTTGCCTAGCTGCTGTGTCATTATTGTCCACAGCCTCCTAAACTAGGCTTTTAAAGCCTCTATGCCCCTCTTTGCAGCCTCCTCCAGATCAGCCGCCATAGGGACAGATTTTGTGATTTCCATCTGAGTGTTCCACAATGTTCTCTGATATCTGGCAACATAGGCCATGTATGAAGCCTGCCTGATAATCAGAGAGAATCCCAAATACACCTTCTTTGCAATGGAATCCATCCTCCTTGAATCCTTGTCTGGAGCGTGAGATGCCAGAGGGATGCCTGCCTTATCACAGGCAGCAGCCTGCCCCACTCCTTCACGACTAGGGTGCCTAAACAGGCACTCTGCTCCACCCTTAGCCACCCAATACTTTTATCTACCTTTCTGTCAACCGGTGGCACAGAAGTGGGGGTCTGCAGGACCTTATTAACCTGCTTTTTCAGGGATTTATGGATGGGTAGTAACAGTTTTTTAGAGACTGGCACATCCATCATTTCCATGTACTCCTGTTCCTCCTCCTCGTCAGTTGACTCCTGGGTAGGAAGGTCCAGGGACTGGGCTACCTGTTTAATGAAGGCAAAAATGAGAGGTATAGTCTTTATTCCCTTTGTCAGGGGAGTCAGCATGATGAGGATCCGGGGAAATATCCAGTTCAATTGGTTCCCCGTAGTTCTCATCCTCATCAGCATCCTCGTCTTCATCCTCACCCTTACCAAAAGGACCCATTTCGTGTTCCAAGGAACCAGGAACCGAAGTACAGCCAGAGGTAGACAGACATGGCCGCTTCTCAACCGGAAGTGGAGTACTCAGTTGGAGTGCCTGGATAATTCTTTTTTATTTAGTCTGCTTTTTGCTGCCAGCCACCTTCTCTTCGGCTCAGTTCCTGAGCACTCTTACTCGCTCCCTAATGCCGTACCCCGACTGATACCCACTGACATACCCCTCAGGGTGGGGCCAATGTCCTGATCCAGCCCATCTCCAACGGGAAAGGTGCTGGTAGTGACTGGCAGTACCTCCCTGGCCCCCCCCAGGGTGGGGCTCAGGGCGGGTCAGGCGCAGTGGAGCCGTATTAGGTTGGCGGAGAGGCCGGGAACCATTAAGGCCGAGTGCCAGGTGCGTATCATCCATGGTCTGCTGACGAGATTTTTGAGCTGCCTCAGGAGCAGGGATGTGCAATGACGTCCAGCGTCCGCCCCTCTTGTATCTAGGCACTGGTTGCTTGTGGTTCCCCTGGCCTCCTCCAGGAATCCCTCGAGCACCAGACACACCATCCATCCCTCCCCCGGAGAAGGAAAGCAGCCCATGGGGTACTCAACTATTCTCCCCTGGCCGGCCATCCAGTTCCCCGAGTCCGTTCCTGAACCCGGGTCGCCGGCGTCGCAAGTGGAAATCCTACCGCTGTGCCGACAGTCTGGCCCCCCTGCTTAGATAATTCGGATAGTGTTTGCTATTTCCTCAGAGGTCAGAAACGATGACTTCTTCGGTTGCGGTTCGACCGCTGTATACTCTTTCTTCTTTTTTCTCTTCCCTGTGGTTGCCGGGTTAGTGGCAGTATCTGCAGAACGTTTTTTAGAGGAGGAACCATCACCCTGGTCAGAGGGCTGTTCCTCCAGTTCATTTTGGCTGGTAGCCGGTTTGTCTTTAGCTGGGTCAGCAGCCTTTTCAGACATCTTCTCCTGCAGTCGTTTAAGTCACCCCTCAAGCGTCGACTGAGGGAAGTTCTTACAAATTTCGCAGTCCTCCTTGAGGTGGTTAAACCTCAAACAAAATACACAAATTAAATCAGGATCTGCTTTAGCGAATGTTTCCCCACACTCTGTACACTGCTGGAAACCTGTGGGGCCCATTTGTTTCTTGGTCTGTGACATTTATCGGTCTGTTAAACCGATGAACCGAGAATTAACTCAGTAACTTAGTTAACTTTTATTAATTAAATGTATACGGTAGAAATAGTAGTAAATATTTTAAAATAAAGTAAACAGTATTGGTTCCTTCTCGGTTAAAAGAACCGATGAGGAATCGAGAAACTTACCAAAAATTCACTACGATCTAGACTACGTCTACCTGTGAACCAAGGACAGTGCTTCAAAAATCAAACAAACGGACTTCAAAAACCGAGACAAAATAAAGTTCTTCAGGTAAATTGAAGGAAAGTTCGCCAGAGAAGTCTTAGTGTGGCAAGTGGAGTAAAGTATCTGACGGTTGCAGGAAGTGCAACCAGGGATACTGGTTTGAAGACTGAGCTTGAGCCTAGCATTCCACCATTTACATGGGTTCTATTAACCATTTCGGCTCCAGGGCAGTCCTATGGTGAGACCATACTGTATTTATCAGGCTACAGTAAGATTTCCTGGGGTTTGAAACTGCTGCAAGTCTTTTTTGTTAAGCAGGGTCACCACATCTCTGAGGGGAAAAGGAGAAAGGGAGCTGGAGAGGGAGAGTGTAAGCAGCGGAGCACACAGTGCTGATTGATCTTCAACCACAGGGGGTACCACGTCAAACGCACTTTCAGACAGCAGAGAGTCACATCGGAGCAAGGGGGGAGGGAAGAAAAGGACTTAAACAGGCTGAGGATGAATCACACTGAGGAATTCGGATAACTCAACTGTGGTCTGCGAAGTCGACTGAAGGAAATCTGCAGGCTGTGAATTACAGGGCTGCAGGCAGGGGACAGGGAAGGTTGTGTTTTTCCTCTACTTCTTCGCTGTTGGAACTGTTATATTTTGGTTGCTGAGGTTTGATTTAATTACTTGCACCAAAGGGATTCATTGATCCAGGGGATCTTCCTCTATTTTATTTGCTGATTTAGTACTTTTGAGCTGACAGGATTTACTGAGGGGGGGATTGTTCTCAATTTCTGGGCTGTTGTACATAACTTTGTACTGAAGGTATCCACTAAGTGGGGGCAATTGTTTCTAATTTCTGGGCTTGCTATATACTTTCATGCTGTAGAAAATCAGTGATCGAGGGATCCTTCTATTGCTGGGCTCATATTGGTTTTATATCTTGTATTTGCATTATATTGTGGGGGGCTTGGATTCCACTGACTGTTGAGAAGACACAATAAGGTAAATCTCTCTCTGACATGGCAGCGATACAGCCAATCAGAAGAGCATTTACATAAGCGTGCCAGATTTGAACTTTTATTGAGAGCTTATATAAGTGGAGCCAGTAAACAACAGAACAAAGGCTGTCAGAAACGGGAGAAAGAGGGCTAGACGACTACATCATAGAGAAATTGCTGCAAGTCTTTTTTGTTAAGCAGGGTCACCGCATCTCTGAGGGAACAGGAGAAAAGGAGCTGGAGGGGGAAGAGTGTAAGCGGGGGAGCACACTGTGCTGATTGATCTTAACCAAAGGATGCACTGTGTACACCCACCCTCCCTCCCTCATCCCACCCATCCCAGAGTTCATCTACCTTTACAGGCTTCCAGCAGTATACAACTTCCTGAGTATGCAGGAGAACTGCGTTAAACACAGTAAAAGGAGTCAATCTACTGCAGCAATAAGTCAGAAGGGCTACCTCTTCAACAGTGCTGTACCACAGTAGTATTTAATCTTGTAAAGACCACAAAAAACAGGCAGGAGGGTTCACGTAGGATAAAAAGGGGGGTCATTAGCAGACAGGAAAGTTTACTTAGGATAAAAAGGGGGCTCAGTAGCAGAGCAGAAGAGGAAATGCAGGGAATGGTGCAGTGCAGTGGTTGTGGGGCTGCAGTCTTCAGGACGTCATTCTGGATAATACAGTGTTGCCCCATATGCAGGCACCTCTCTGGGTTGGGAGCAGAGGTTGCCAGTCTCTGGGCTGAGCTGGCAGGTGCACTGGCAACCTTTTCCCCCACCCAGAGGCCACGATGTCCGCAGACACTGCCAGAGAGGGGCGCTGGCTGGACTATGGTGGGCTCAGGGAGGTTGGGGTGGGGTCAGCAGCACATCCTCCATCTGGTTCAACTTAGCAACTCCTTTGCTGTCTTGGAGGAGCGAGCAAGTCCCACAAAGGAACCCAAGGCTGGAACCAGGGAGGATGAGTAGGTCCTCCAGGAGGGAGACCCAGGGGCGAGAGGGAGAGGACCCAAGAGGAAAAGGAAGCTACTCCTGGTGGGAGGCTTAGCTGTCTAGGGAATGGATCTGGGTACAGGAATTGGGGAGGAGAGGGAGGTCAAGTGCTTTCCAGGAGGCACTGCTCAGAGTGGGGGGGGCGTCGAATCCAGAGGATCGCTACATCAGTTGCAAGGAGGGGAACTGGAGGTCATGGTCCAGCTGGGGACGAATGATCTAGCCAGGGAGAAGGTGTGCACAGAGCAGGTACAGGAGGACTTCAGGGAGTTGGGTAGGCATCTTGGAGAGGTAGCAAGCTCCATATCATTCTCCGAGGTACTGCTGGTCCATGGCAGAGGGGAGGCTCGAAATCTTCACATCATCAAGTTCAACATGTGGTTGAGGGGCAGGTGTGGGGATAATGGGTTTGGCTTCATTGGGGACTGGGGACCCACCTGGAGGGATGGGGACCTGTACAGGAGGGACGTCCTTCATCCATCCAGGGAGGGGCTTGCAGTCCTCAATGAAAAGTTTAGATGTTTCTTGCCAAGCATTTAAACTCACCAAGGGGGGGTGCAGTCGGGAGCAGGGAGACTTAGGCAGCCCACCCCCACAGGACAGAGTAGCTAGTAGGGGGATCAGGAGGAATTGTTGTTGGCAGATATTTCTGAGCTCATAACAAGAGGTAAGGCAGAGAAAGGTAGGCAGCAAAAGAAAAACAGAAGGATTGGAAAGGGGGAGCGGGAAGGAAAAGGCAGACACACAAGGGGGGCAGACTGTGAAACACGGACGGATATTCCTGTGCTCGTTACTAAAGATAAGGCAGCAGAAGTGGGACAGCAAGAGGAAAAAAAAAAAGAGGTTTAGGACAGCCATGTATACAAATGCCCATGGCCTAGGAAACAAAATCCCAGACCTGGCAGCCTTGATGGCAGGGGCAATCCTGGACATAGTGGCAATCACCGAGACATGGTACACTGGAAACCATGACTAGGAAGTAAATGTACCAGGGTATGCTCTACACAGTAGGGATAGGGAGGGTAAAAGGGGGGGGGTGCTCTATGTCAGAGAAGGTATTAAAGCAACGGCAGTGCAGGGAAGACATGAGGAGGCCAAGGCACTGTGGGTCACCCCTGAGACAAGCAATGGCACAGCAATCCACACAGAAGTGATCTACAGGCCTCTGGCACAGAGGGAGGAGGTAGATAGGGAAATAGTGGAGGAAATGCACAGGATGGCAGCAAAGGGGGAGGTACTGCTGATGGACGATTTCAACATACCAGATGTGGACTGGACCATCCCAGCAGCTGCCTCAGCCAGGAGCCGAGACATCACAGAATCCTTGCAGTGGGCAGGCCTCAGGTAGTTGGTGCAGGAGCCCACCAGGGACAAGGTGATTCTGAAGCTTGTACTGACCAGTGGAGACAGGATCAAGAAAGTCAGGGTGGAGGGGCATCTAAGGTCCAGTGACCACCATGCAGTGTAGTTTAATGTCAGTACAGGTGTTGCAGGAGAGCCACACAAAGATGAGGGTCCTGGATTTCAGGAGGGCATACTTTGCAAGGATGAGGAGAGGGATCGAAGAAGCCTTGGCAAGAAGGAAACCAGGAGGAGGGGTTGAGGAACATGGAGCACACCTTAAGGAAGCCATAGTGGGGGTGACAAACCAGTGCATTAGGCTGAGTAAAAAGAAGGAACAAACCGCTATGGTTCACAAATGAGGTGGCAAAGAAAGTGAGGGACAAAATACAAGGAGACTGAGAAGGATGAGGATAGAAAGGTGTACTTAGAGAGACAGAGGGAGGCAGGGAAAGCAGTTAGGAGCGCAAAGGCACAAACAGAGGAAAGACTAGCACAGACGGTAAAGAAGGGGGACAAGACATTTTAAAGATACATTAGCGATAGAAGGAAGGCCAGGGGAGGGATTGTAAGGCTAAGGGGGGGGGATGGTGTGTGTAGAGGTTGACCTATAAAATCATCAATACTGAATGAATACTTCTATTCAGTATTCACAGTAGAGGGGGAAGGACACGGACAACAACTAGGCATCAGGCACAATGTGGGGGCCGGGGAAGAGAGGTAAACGCCAGTCCTTTACAGAACACAGAGTCCTGGAGGAACTCACAAAATTGAGGGTGGATAAAGCTATGAGACCAGATGATATACACCCCAAGATACTAAAGGAATTACGGACAGTGCTAGCAGCACCACTGGTGGCCCTGTTTTGATGAGTCACTCAATACAGGGGTGGTTACAGATGACTGGAAGGGGGCAAACGTAGTCCCTATTCACAAAAGTGGAAGCATGGAAGATGCAGGAAACCATAAGCCAGTCACCTTCACCTCAGTTGTGGGCAAGATCATGGAGGCGCTGCTCAAGGAAAGGATTGTGGAGCACCTTGGTAACCACGGGAGCACAGGATCCGAGACATCATGGATTCATGGCAGGAAGATCATGTCAAACAAATCTGATAAGACTTTTTTGACTGGGCGACAAAGGAGGTGGATAAGGGAGGAGTGGTGGATATCGCCTACCTCGATTTCAGCAAGGCCTTCAACGCTGTACTGCACAGAAGACTGGTTAACAAGCTAGGTAGCCTGCGGTGGGCCACAAATTGGAAAACTGGATTGGTAACTGGTTGAGGAACAGGAAGCAGAGGGTGGTAGTGAATGGGATCAAATCAGAGGAAAGGAGGGTGACCAGTGGGGTGCCCCAGGGATCAGTCCTGGGGCCAGTCCTTTTTAATGTTTTTATTAGTGACATTGCTGAAGGGGAAGGTTTGCCTATTTGCAGATGACACCAAGATCTGCAACAGAGTAGATACTCCAGAGGGGGTCAATAGAATGAGGAGGGATCTGGGAAGGCTGAAAAGATGGTCCAAAGTGTGGCAATTAAAATTCAATGCAAAGAAGTGCAAAATCATGCACCTGGGGTGAAGAAACCCTGCGGAGAGTTACAGAAGGGGGGGGGGGATTGCTGGCAGAGACGAGGGAGGAAAGGGATCTAGGGATAATCATCATCTCAAATGACCTAAAGGTGGCCAAACAGTGCAACAAGGCTGAGGTGAAGGCCAGTGGGATGTTGGGATACATAGGAAGGGATATCACTAGCAGAAAAAGGGAGGTGATGATGCCATTGTACAAAACGCTGGTGAGGCCTCATCTGGAATATGGTGTTCAGTTCTGAAGACTATATCTTCGCAAGGACATAGAAAGGGTAGAGACAGTCCAGTGGAAGGTGACCAAGATGTTGCTGGGTTTGCATCAGAAGACATATGGGGATAGACTAAGAGACCTCAATATGTATACACTGGAAGAGAGGATGGAGAGGGAGTACATGATTGAAACTTTCAAGTATCTTAAAGGGACATTGTCAACCCCCTTTGGTCTCAAAGTATCCCTAGTTTAAAAAACACATTTTATCATTGCCAACATTCTATAAAGACCGCTGGTGTAGCTAGTAGTTTGATTCCGACTCTTTTTTTTCTTTAAAAAGTGAAAAACAGACTGCCCACCATACTGGTGTTACCACACAACACAGGTTTGTTTACATTCCTTGATCAGCTCCAGCAACATCTTTCCTGGACTTGGGAACACCCACAACACGGTCTAGCCCCTCACGATGCAGTGGGAGTTTAGGAGACTACTGCCTCATGACTACTGCACTGTTTGGGTGTGTTTGTAATGCTCAGGAAATATGCTGTAAGAACAGATCCAGGATTGTAAACAAAACAAGCTTGTTTATAAATATACATTAGCATTCATCTCAGTTCTACCTAAACAAGGAGATAGACAAAACAAACAGCAAGATCAATGAATTTTACAGAAGGTAAGCAATCATAAAATGTAGGTTATTAACTAGAAATAATATGATGAAAAACAGGTTGACAGTGTCCCTTTAAGGGCTTGAACAAAGTGCAAGTGGGTGACATTTTTCAGTACAAGAGTTGTACAAGGACAAGGAGGCACAATACGAGATTGGAGAGGGGTAGGATAAGGGGTAATGTAAGGAAATTCATCTTCACGGAAAGGGTGGTGGATGCCTTGAATAGCCTACCCCAGGAAGTGGTGGTGGGGGGGATTCAAACAAGTATGGGACAGACAAAGGGGAACCTTAGACATGGGGAAGAGAAACAAAAGCCAATGACCACATAGGGTCAGCGGCCACTGATGCAGGTAGGTAATACAGGCAGACTAGGTGGACCTATTGGTCCTTATCTGCCGTCAACCACTATGTTACTATGTTAACTAATGCACGCCAGCATTCTGCCAGCCCTTTTAACAGTGGCCATGCACTCTTTGACATGCTTCATCCTTTTGCCTATTATGACCCGCTAGTCCTTTACATCATCCATTGTAACAAGGGGAGCCCCATAAAGTGTGTAGGTCTTACCTCTGTTTTTCCTTCACAAGTGTAGCACCTTGCATTTAGCACCACTGACTCTGGTGTGTGACCAGTCACACACTTTGTTCAAGTCCTACTGAAGTTTGTCCCAATCCTCAATGGAGTCCACCACCCTAGTGGCCAGCTTAATGTCAGCAATGAATTTAAGCAGCCTACTTGAGACTCTTCCTTCCAGATTGTTAAAGAAAATGTTAAACAGCACTGACCACAGCGCACATCTCTGAGGGATGCCACTTAGTACTCCTCTCCACTCGGAGTAGTGCCTGTCCACCAATACCTTCTGCTTCCTGCCCTCAAGCCAGTTAACAATTCACCTTGTGTACAGTATGCTTTGTGTATACCATGCTGGTGTACTTTGCCCAGAAGATTGTCATGTGCCACAGTTTCAAAGGCTTTGCTGAAGTCCAAATAGACTACATCTACAGCCCTAACCTTTTCCACATCCCTGGTCAACCCTATTAAGAAGGTGAACAGGCTGTTTTGCCGTGACCTTCCCTTGATAAAGCCATGCTAAACAGGGTAAGAAGCTCGACCTTGACCAAGTGCTCCATTATTCTGTCCTTGATAATGGCTACAGGACCTAGCACTGATGTCAGGCTGACCAACCTGTAATTTCCCAGGCAAAAACTTGCTCCCTCCTTGAAGATGGGAACCACATTAGCCACTTTCCAGTCCTTTGACACCATATCTACTTGGGAAGATTCAAGAAAGATTACTTCAAAACAATCCTGCCAGTTTCTCCCTTAGGTCCACTCTGATCCTTGGTTGTATCCTGTCTGCTTCTTGGAATTTGCCTGACTTGATCTTTGCTGGGTAGTCAGCTACTCTACCAGTGCGAGTGTGATTTAACAGGCTGCGCCATGGCTACACCTGATGCCATGGGTCCTACCAGTTAGCAAACTCTCATCCCAGGGCCCATTAGTGAACACCAAAGCAGTCATTCAGCATTTCAGCCATCGCTACTGACTCACAGGTTCTGCCTCCCACACCCCAGTTTTCAAGTGCCCAATCCTTTCCTTCACATTATCATCCTTCAACTTCCTGAATCACCAAAGACCTAAGGGGATTGATCCTACACAAACAGAGGGTCTACCGTGTAACTGCTGGAAAAAAGACAGGTTTCCTTCAAGCAAGACAGGAGTAC
Organism: Neoceratodus forsteri; assembly: GCA_016271365.2. Classification (NCBI taxonomy): domain Eukaryota; kingdom Metazoa; phylum Chordata; order Ceratodontiformes; family Ceratodontidae; genus Neoceratodus; species Neoceratodus forsteri. The sequence continues at coordinate 1,540,426,607 of CM057456.1, read as the reverse complement.
AGAGTGGAACTAAGGGACTGCAAAAATACAGTTAAGGATGCCACATAGGGTTTGGAAACCAGGATAGCAGTCGGACCTGCAGGTAACACCAAAGCCTTCTTTTAGTGCTTAAAGGCACACTGTCAGCTTTTTGGGGGGTTTCTCCTCAAGTCACTTTTTATTTACTCGGTTACTTGGTTTTATGGACAAAAAGAAGGCCTCGGTCTATCAAGATTGTCCTCCACACTTGTGGAACATTTAAATCTTTAGTTACTTTACTTCCCTTGCTTGGAACCTCCTTTCTCAAGCATTCCTGCTTCAGGCTGGTTAACAACATGTCTTTTAGAGAGAAGACAAATTCTAGAGACAGACTTGCCCTACCAATTTCCACTTATTCACAGTCATAGAAAGCCAATTGGGGTGGAAGTGGGAGACCTTTCTTCCCACTGAAAGGTCTGGTGAAAGCTGGAGGGTGATGAACAGAGACTGTTTTGCAGCCCACCAGACTGGTTGGGGCAGTCGCAGTGAAGGTTGGAAGGGTCTTGCCACATCCCTTGCCTTTGCTGTGGTTGCAGGGTAAGGTTTGGCCAGAGACTGACTCTGTCCTGGAGGGTGGGTATAAGAGAAAGCCCATCCCCTTCCACCTTGAAATGAAGGCCTCTTGGAGGTATCTCAGTGACACAGTTTTATTTGCATCTTTTGCCTTGTACAAGAAGGTTTCAACTTGGGAGTCATTAAGTTGTCTGCCATCTTCTACTACAGTGCCTCTGACAGGTTGTCTGTATGTGAACATATCAGTAGCAATTCCTCTGACAGTTGCATTACTGGTGTCCACAAATGTAAAAATGTTTGCGTAGCAATTGCATTGCTACAAAACAATGTAACTAGCAGCAGGGAAAATATATATAGCATCTAGCGTCTGCAGGTAACCCATATGTAAAGTAGCTGTACAACCACTTTTGGGTGAACTCGGATGGGTACCAAGTAACTACTATACATAAACATTTTGTGTAGAACTTGATGAAAACTGTGAAGTTTTTTTTTACTATGCTATACCAGGTAAAATACTGGCTGGCTGTTACTTAGAGCATCTGAGCCATTCAATACTAAACAGTATGGAGGAAGCTCTTCCTATTCTCTTTGGGTAGCTTCTTCATAATGCAACCCCCCTGTTACCCGGGTTTACTAGAATCCCAGTAAGACCTAGTGGTAGGCAGGGAAGCAGCTTGTGAAACTCCAGTTAAATGGATTTCACACTGTCTCACTCTGTTCTCAGTCTCAGCTGAGACTGAGGGATGACATCATTTTAGAACTGTCGCAGCTGCATAAGCCACACTAGAATGTTGCAGTTGGAGGTTAGAGTAGAACGTTGGGGAATTTGAAGCCAGTCTGTGTGCAGTCTGAGAGAGACTGTAGTGGAGCAGGTGTGTGCAGGCTCTCAGAGCTTTAAGCTCTGTTTAGAGCTATTTTTGTGTAATGGTGGAGACCGCTTTCAATGAGTTCCAGTAGCCCCATCCCTGAGGGGATGGGGGGAAGGTGTTTGCCTGTTTTCCAGGGGCAACCCCCCCCCGGGTCCGGCTAAGGGAAAGGAGCTGCCTGTTCAAGTTGTGCTGAGGCACCAGAAGCTCTGAGAGGAAGATTGCTTGTGGAGGAAACGCCTGTGGGGCACCTGCAACCAAAGGGTGAGTTCATTCTGAAAAAGGGCCAAGTGTTTTCACCTGAACAGAAGGAAACTAAAGGGACTGTTACTGTGGGGTCAGGAAAAGACAGCCAAGTACAGTTAGAAGGTGTGGGGATTGGACTGCTTAACTCAGTGGGGGGTCTAGAGTAATGGACAATGCCACTTATAAGTATGTTCAAGTCCAGCACAAAGTAAAAGAAAGAAAGTGGGGATTGGACTGCTTAATTTTGTGTGGGGGGGGTCTACAGTAATGGACAAAGCCACATATAAGTATGTTCAAGTCCAGCACAAATGGGAAGCAAGACAAGTAGATGGAATGTGAAATACATTTAGCAAGAATCTACACTGCAAAGTTTTAAAGGATGAGGTGTTTCTGTCCAGAGAAATGGCCGGGTATGAATTGTGGGAGCGAGAGGTGGGGGACACCCCCATCAGTAGTAACCAAATTCACCTCTATGGATTTGCTCTGAGACACCTTTTGCTTTCTCTCAGGTACTTGGCCAGTGCCTGAGGAAAGTACTCAGACATGGGATTAAAGGAAGATTACCTGAGGGAGCCAAGGTGCTCTTAGGTGGTTTAGGGAGCCACCAGAAAATGTTTCCATGAAGTATGGAAGGTGTCCAAGTGGCTGGCAGAGAGCCAAGCCAGGGAAAACCCAGAACAGTGTACAAGTTCGGGCTGTGTAACCCAAAGTACCGTACAAGTCTGGGCTGTGTGCCCAGTGGGTTCAGAGCCTGAGGGATAAAGTGTTGAGGAAGTGTTCTGGTCTCTTTTAATCTGCATTACCAGGAGTGTAGCCCCGTGGGGGTTCATCTATGCTTTGTTTATTCTGTTTGGATGTGAATAAAAGCCACACTTTAGAATCCCACTTCTGGTATAGGACATTACAGTTATTGCTTCCTGTGTTCAAAGTTACTTGGGTGCCCCTGTGCAGAGTGGCCAAACCTAGCCTTTGTGCCAAGTGACTTATTCCTCCCTGAACCCAGCCCACCTGGTATTGCTGTCAGATACAAACGGCATACCGGACTGGGGTTACAATAACAGGCAGAAAGAACGACTAAATGGGGATACTGATAATTGTCTGAGTACCCTAGATACATAGTCTTCATCATGACGGTTGGCCGAGATGGTGGCCCAGAACATTTCTGGGACAGCTGCAGGTACCAGGCACTTGGTTGGAGGCTGGCCAGGAAGAAGTCATGGTCTTCTTTAAAAACTCTGTATTGCCAGAGCTGCAACTGTACTTGCAAGGTTTCTTTCAAGACCCTTTTTGCCAAAGTATGGAAAGCCCCTATTTTTTCCCCCACATTAGAATTAGGCCCAATCCTATTTAACATGTTCATCTGCGATACAGGTGAGGGAATAAAAGGTAAGTTCAGCCAGTTTGCAGATGACACTAAACAGGGTGGGAGAGTGGACAGTAAGGAAGGAGCCAGAGACATGAAAAAGACCTGGGTAGGCTACAGCAGTAGTCAAAGACCTGGCAGCTTGCAGAGTTATGCTCACTGTCTGAAACAAGCCTAAAACCGAGTATTGGCTTAGGGGTGTCAGAATAGCCCAGCCATATCAGAAGAGGGGCCTGGAAGTGATGAGAGCAGCTTAAAAGTCACAGCACCATTCATTAAGACATACAGGACAGCAAACAGAATGCTGGTTTGCATTTGAGAAGGTGATCTTGCCCTATACAGATCTCTGTTATGGTCGCAAATGGAGTATTGCACAGTTCTGGAGCCCTAACCTAAAAAAGGCAGGGAAAGGCTCAAGTCTGTGCAGTGCAGGGTAACTAAGATGATTCAGGGGCAGCAGGGAAAGTCATAAGTTGAGTGACTGAGCATCTTACTTGAGACTAGGAAGGAGCAGGCTGACATTACAAAAACGTTCAAGTTTCTTAGGCAACTCAATAGAGTAGACAGTTGGCACACTTTCAACCATTACAAAATGGTCCATCAAAAGGGGACATGGGTATTACTGGTGGGGAGGGGAGGTTCAGAAATGATGTAAGGAAACATTTTTTCAGAGACAGGGTGCTGGACAGATGGCACAGACTGCCTAGGGAAGTGGTAGAAACAGGAACTGTGGTGAGTTTCAAGAGAGGGTGGAATAGACACAAGAGGCTGATTAAACAGGGGATAATGTGTGTGGGTGGTGGTGGTGGGGGGGAACTTAGCTACTACTAGGGAGTCCAGCAAAGCACCTGCAGCAATAGTCTAGTGGAACGTGAGTTAGGCAGGAACAGAGCAGACGAGATGGACTTTGGTATTTTTCTTCTTGGATCGTTTCTGTTTCTTAGATTAGGGTAGGTTAGTTATGAACAGTGTAGTTTCTATGAAATTAACCAATGGTCAGGTGCTGTGCTTTGACCAATGAAGTTTTTATATTTCATCACTGTCTTAAAACCCATTTTTATAAAGACTCATCTTTCTGATACTCATTGTCAACTGTGACTCAGAAACCTTCAGTGTAACAAAATCATCCATTTGTTTCTTTTTATCTGTACAGTGCATCATTCCAGTTTTGGATGCTGTAAATTCAATCTGCAGTTACCATAAGGCAAATGGGAAATCAATCATGATAATATTTTAATGAACTACACTTGCCTTCATAAAATCTTACTGACTGCTTTCTGCTTCACATGGCATAATTATTGGGAAAATGCCATAAGATACAATAAGTACTTTCTAGACCATTAGACAGGGTGTTATAAAATTCAACATCATGAGCAGTAATGGCGGTGATGTTCTTGCTCATTTATCCTGGTAAAGGATCCCATTAAGATTAAAATACCTTTCATAAGTGTGACCTGGCCAAGAGGCAAACCACACTGTATTTAAATACTGGAACATACTAGATATCAAAAACAGGACAAGGGAGAAAATAAAAAAGGAAAATGAAGTAAGCTACAAGGAATACAGTAAAGTCAACCAATAGGAACTTCTGAGCTAAGAACCTCCCACTCTGTAGACATTTTTTGTTTCAAAGTCCAATTTGTTTTTTTTTTTAACTCAGTGTTATTTAACAAACATCAAGAACAGGTGTCTATCACTAAAGTTTAATAGAAGTTTCCTGGACTTCTGGATGATATCACAAGCCAGATGGCTGTAGACCACTCAAGCTCTCCTTCCCAAATCGTACAAACCCCTATTTCAAACTAGTCCTTCTCAGAAATACTGATAAAAATACCTGTGAGGAGGGGTTGCAGCAGCACTGCGAAGACCGACAGACAGAAAATGTTTAATTTGGTCAAGGATGTGGCCAGATCTCACCAGGACCTCTCAGACTCAGAGCTCCCCCAGGCCTCCAGCATGGTGTGGGTCTGCCAGAGTTCCCCCACAAGCTCCAAATGGGGCTCAGCTAAAAAGGTGAAGTCAGATACAATCTACAAGGCGAGTCAGGACTTCAGAGCCAAATTCAAAGATGCCCTGAAAGAAGTGAAATGGGATGTCGCCACTCTCAAGCACTACACAGACCAGGCGGAGTGGCAGGCAGCTGCATCAGACGGTAAGGTAGACACTCTGGTGGAACAGCTTAAAGATTTAATGGAGACCCAAGCACTGATAATGAAGTGACAGGAAGACTCTGAGAATTGGGCCCGCAGAAAGAATGTATGACTCAATGGCCTACTGGAAAATTCAGAAGGCATCAGCTTGAGGGAAGTTTTACATAACTTTCTAAGAATGGCCCTGGATTTGGATTCAGCATGCCCTCTGGACAGTGACTGCACACACCATGCTCTGGGCCCGAAACCCACCTCTCCAACCAGCCACCCATGCTTAGTAATCATCAGAGTTTTGAACTATGCAGTGAAAGAAATAATTTTCCATAAGGTGTGTCAAAAAAAAAAAGACAATGTTTTATGGAGTGTCGGTGATCACTGCTTGGGGGGGGGGGAGTATTCTTCTGCCATGGGGCTGATGCGTCCTCTGACACTGGTCAGGAGTCGGGGAAGTTTAATGCACTATTTGATGCCTGACTTCCTGGAATAGCTGCCTCCAGCCAGTAAATGTTTCATATCTACCACTTTATATGGCCGTAGAAGGTTACTGCAGCCAGAACTGATACACTGACTGCACAATTAATGCAGTTGTTCTGTATCTCCAGGGACACACTGTTGAACATTTTTATTCTGAGACTATTCCTGTTTATCACTTCGGACATTAGCCTGGTTATTATGCCTTTCTGATGGGTGGGAGTGGAGATTTGTGCAGAACTGTACTGTTATCTGCAATATCCAGGTCATACTTCCCGCCTTGTGTTAATGATCAGCAGTAACAGGGTGGGTAATTCTGTCCTCCTTACCTGGCGTTTGATTTACTTTTACATGAGGATTTACAGCTGCAGCATTTTGGCCATGTGAAGGCATTGTCTTCGAAGGGTGTTATGCTCCCCCCCTTTTGGTGTTCTGGTGGGGTGCCTGAGGTGACAGGGAATTGTCCCGTTATACCTCCCGTGGTTTCTGCGCAGGCCCCACAGTTACTAACTTAGGGTTGTTCTTGTGCCCTGCCCCCCCCTTTCATGTTCCTTTCCTTTCCCTGTACTACATCTCATTGTCTCCTGCATGAATGACCAGCTGCATTCGTTGTCCAACACCTTGGAGGATGGGCTGCTATTATTATAGAGCAGTTTACTTAGAGGGACAGGGATGTCTCTCTGCTGTTACATCAGAGCAGCTCATGACTGCGAGCACCATAGTCCTCTTCCCCCTGTGGTTTGGACTGCTGCTGTAATCCACCCTTTTCCTCTATTTGGGGAACGTATGATCCCCATGAAGGTCCAAGGCCCATGTCTCCCTGGCATCTCCTCCCTGGTGAGTGATACCAGTTCAATGGTCTCCTTTTGCTTACGACGACTAGGGTGGGTACTCAATCCAGCTGCTCCCTTGGAAGCACCCTTGTATAAAATTAGAACAGTTACGTAAGAACTTACCGTAATGAGTGATCCCTTTGAAGAAACAAGATTACTATGGTGAATAATTTGTTCTTCTAACCCCAGAAATCACTTATTATGATTAAACTTAATGCAGACTACCAAGCAGTACCTTTGGAGGTTGGGCAGAGAACCTATTTTGGAAACAGACTCTGCAGTACTGCTGTACCAAACCTAGTATCACCTCTGGATTGCAAGTCCAGGCTGTAATGCTTTGTGAAGGTGTGTACTGTTTTCCATGTAGCTGCTTTACAGATTTCCAGTAGTGGAATTTCTCTTGAAGCTGCCACTGAAGCAGCTGTGCCCCTGGTGGAGTGTGCTCTCAGACCCAGAGGTACCTGTTTACCCCCTTTACTATAACAAAACTGTATACATGCCCTATCCAGCAAGCAATTGTACATTTTGTTGCAGCTCTGCCCTTACCAATTTCACCATATGTGAGAAAAGAGCTGTGATAGACTTGTCCTGTGAGACTTAGTTCTGTCAATGTAGTGGCTTAGTGCCCTTTTGACATCAAGGGAATGTAGTCTCCTTTCTGGGAAACTGGAGTTGTCTGTAAAAAAAAACAGGTAGAGTGATAGACTGATTCAAGTGAAAATCAGATACCACCTTGGGAAGGAATTTTTTTATTAGTCCTAAGGACCACCTTGTCCCTGTGGAATGAGATGTAGTCCACATCTGTGCAGAGGGCTTGTAATTCACTGATCCTTCTGGCTGAAGTAATGGCAACCAGGAAAACAGTTTTCCAAGTGACATACTTCAAATCTGCGGTTGCCATAGGTACAAATGGTGCATCCATGAGTTTAGCAATGCAAACGTTTAGATTCCAGGCCGGAACCAGTTCCCTTAGGAGAGGGTGCAGAAGATTAAGGCCTTTAAAATATTTTCTAAATACTGGATGAGAGGCCATAGACCTCTCCTTACCAACTGACAGGTAAGCAGAGACTGAAGCTAAGTGGACCTTGAGGGTGGAAGGCTTCAGACCTAAGGAATGTAAATGTGTAAGGTAATCTAGAAGAATAGCCAAATCAGCCCTGAAAGGGGCTCACACCCTTACCTGTACACCATATAGTAAACCTTTTCCACTTAGAGGAATATGTCTTCCTAGTAGAAGGCTTCCTGTAACCCCTAAGCACTGTCAGCACCTGTTCTGATAGGTTAAGGTTAGCAAATTCTAAGTCTTCAAGAGCCACGCCTTGAGCCTCAGTGATTTGAGACTGGGGTACAGGATCCTGCCCTGAGAGGAGGTTAACAGGTTGTGCTTCCTGGGCAGGTGGATTGGGGAACCCACTGACAGAGACAGTAGAAGTGGAGTGCCAGTGTTGTCTCGCCCAATCCGGAGCCACCAGTATAATTTTTGCTGGTTGGGACCTCAATTTCAGTAGGATCCTGAATATCAGAGGAAAGGGAGGGAATGCGTACAGAAACTTCCCTGTCTAATCCAGGGCCATGGCATCCAGGGGAATTATGCCCCTTAGAGGAGGCCTGCAACAGTACATTGGAAGCTGGTGGTTTTCTGTGGAGGCAAAGAGATCTACCTCTGGAATGCTCCATTTCCTGAAAATTGTACTGAGTATCTGAATATTCAGGCACCACTCGTGGTGGTCTTGACTTATCCTGCTTAGAGAGTCTGCCAGCACATTGTCTTTCCCTGGGAGGTGTATGGCTGACAGGGATACTCCCATGGAGTATGCCAGGGACCACAGTCTCATTGCTTCTGTGCACAGCAGATCTGACCTGGTACCTCCTTGCTTGTTGATGTAATACATGGTTGTGGTATTGTCTGTTCTGACGTGCACCACCTTGTTTTGCAGGTAAGGAGCGAATGTTTCCAAAACCAGGTAAACAGCCCTGAGCTCCAAGAGATTTATGTGCAACAGAGACTCTTGGGGGGACTATGTGCCACTTGCTGTGTGTTCTAACATGTGTGCCCCCCAACCTAGAAGAGAGGCATCTGTTGTGAGGATTACTGAGGGTTGTTCCCTTATAAAAGGTACACCCACTCTGAGGTTGTGCTCGTCCAGCCACCACTGTAAAGCCTGGACTAAGCTTTTTGTGACTGGAACCAGTTTGGACGTAGGATCCGTCCTTTGAGACCAATACTGTCTGAGATGGAACTGAATATCTCTTATTTGAAATCTGGAGCCCATTACCACTGCAGCAGCAGATGCCATGTGGCCCAGTAGCCTGAGAAATTCTCTGGCTGATTTGGATCTCCCAGACACAAAGGATTTTGCAATCTGCAGAATGCTTGCCACCCTGTCTTGTGGCAGGAGGGCTCTGCCCTGTCTGGTGTTTAGTTCTGCTCCAATAAACTCCAGCACCTGAAGTGGTGCCTGCTGAGATTTCTCTTTGTTTACCAGAAATCCCAGGGACTCCAGAGTAGATTTTGTTAGTGCCAGTGACTGTACTGCATGCTGCAGAGACTGTCCTACTACTAACCAGTCGTCCAGGTAGGGGAAGACTGTTACACCTTGTTTTCTCAAAAACTCTACCACCACCGATAGGCACTTTGTAAAAACCCTTGGTGCCGAAGTCAGTCCAAAAGGGAGAGTTGCAAACTGATAATGGCCTGAAGACAGCCTGACTCTCAAGAATTTTCTGTGAGATTGTCTGATGGGAATGTGGAAATAAGCATCCCTTAGATCTAGGGAGGCTAGCCAGTCTCCCTTTTGCAATGAGGGAATGATTATTGCAAGAGTGACCATTTTGAACCTTGGTTTCAACATGTGCTTGTTCAGAAGTCTTAGATCCAAAATAGGTCACCAATTCCCATTTTTCATCCTTATGAGGAAGTACCTGTAATAAAAACCTTTGGCCCTGCTTATTAGAGGCACTACCTCTACTGCTTTGATTGCCAGCAGATGCTTTACCTCTGCTTCCAACAGAATCCTGTCTGCAGCTGTTGTTGGAACAAAGGTTCTTGTTCTCAGCTTTGGAAACGATTTGAAACTGAATGCCAGACCCTGGCTCACTACCTCCAACACCCACTTGTCTGTGGTGATGGAATGCCAAGCGTGAAGGTAATGAACAAGTCTTCCACCTACTGGTGGTCCTGTAATAGGGGATGCAACCTGCACTAGCCCGTCAGGGATTCTGTGCGGGCTGTGACTGAACCTGTGGTGCAGGAGCCACTCTTCTCATGGCTCTCCTGCCCCTTCCTCTAAAATAACCTCTGGACTGCTGCTGAGGCTGAGAGGCCTAAGCCTGAAAGAAGGGTTTGGGGTAAAAACCCCTAACCCTACCTCCCCTACTCTGGGGTCTATAAGAGGTGGAGGGCCTATCCTTTGAATTGCTCTGATAGGTGGATTTATATTCCTCCACCGTCTTCATGTATGCTTCTGTTTTATCCCCAAACAAGGAGTTGTTCTCCAGGGGGAAATTCATTGCTTTGGCCTAGGTGTCTAAAGTCAGGTTGGTGGCTCTAAGCCACGCAAACCTCCTGAGTGAAACAGACAAAGCCATTAATCTGGATGCAGTATCATTGGCATGCAGTTTGGACCCTGGTCCAACTTCCCTGATTTTGGGTTGTAGTGACATCATCGGTCCAGTCCTGGTGCAGACAGTCTGGTGCTCCTTGGAATCAGGAGAGTTTCCTAGCTCCCTGAAAGAGGTGGTGGTGACACCACTCTTGAAGAAAGCTACCTTGGACCCAGACTGTCTCACAAACTACAGACCTATCTCTAACCTTCCCTTTGTTGGGAAGGTGATTGAGAAAGTAGTGGCAGCACAGCTGGAGGACCATTTGACCATCCATGACATCTATGAACCCCTTCAGTCCGGTTTTCGTAAGAGACATAGTACCGAGACGGCGCTGGTTCGGGTGCTCAATGATCTCCTGATGGCGAGAGATCGGAAGAGCCATTCCTGCTTGGTTCTTCTGGATCATTCTTCAGCTTCTGACACCGTGGATCACATGGTGTTGATAGGACTCCTGAGGCATATCTGTGGAATGTCGGGGACAGTCCTCAGATGGTTTACATCGTTTCTCACGGTGACAACACAAAGAGTTGTATCTGGGTTTTTTTCTTCAGGTTCAACTGCTTTGTCATGTGGGGTGCCTCAGGGTTCTGTGCTGTCACCCATGTTATTCACGGGGTATATGCTACCCCTTGGAGACATTGTAAGAAGGTTTAGGCTGAGGTTTCACTGTTATGCAGATCATACCCAGCTCTACCTTTCTTTTGCACCTGACCAGGATGGTGCTCTCTCAGTCTTTAACAACTGTCTGAAAGAAATCCAGGAATGGATGGATTCTAGTTGACTGAAGTTGAACTCGGAAAAGACTGAGGTTTTGGTGGTGGACCTGGGTCATCAGATAAGGGGGTCAGGTGCTGGTGCGCCCTCCGGAATTGATCTTGGTGGCGTCTCTCTCCCGACCTCTGAACGGGTGCGTAACCTGGGGGTAGTTTTTGATGACGGACTGACCCTACATTCGCAGGTGTCGGCTGTCGTCAAGACTTCCTTTTACCAACTTAGGAATACTGCCAGGGTGAAACATCTGGTTCCATCTGATGACCTTTCGACTTTGGTCCACACCTTTGTGTCCTTGCGCTTGGATTACTGCAACTCTCTTTTTCTAGGGCTTTCTGGGGTTGAAATCCGTCACCTGCAGCTGGTGCAGAACGCAGCAGCCCGGCTTTTGACGGGTTCTAGTCGTTCCTGCCATATCACTCCGGTGCTGCGCGAACTGCACTGGCTGCCAATATGGTGGCGGATCACCTTTAAAGTCAGTTTACTGACTTTTAAAGCCCTGCATGGACAGGGCCAGGACTATCTGAAAGAGCTCCTGGTTCTTTACTGCCCTGGTCGATCGCTCCACTCGGCCGACGAGGGGTTGTTAAGAGATTCCAAGGGTGAATCCGAAATCATCTGGCTCAAGAGCTTTTGCTTATGCAGCTCCCACCCTTTGGAATTCTCTACCCCATCGGTTACGGGAGTGCACATCTGTGGAGGTATTTAAGAAGGGCTTAAAAACATTTCTGTGGCAAAAAGGTTTTCTGGAGAATTGAAGCTTTTGTTGAATTGTTTATGATTTTCAGCTGTATTATTTTTATTGAATTTTATATAAACTGTTTTTAAATTGTTAGGCACCTTGGATTTGGAAAGGCGCTTTATAAATACAATTATTATTACTATTAGACTGAGTCCAGCTGAGACTGTCCACCAGAGTGTTTAACACACCTGGGACGTGGACCGCCAAGACATGATCTAATGCACAATACAGCACTCTCATGACCTCCCTGCATAGGGTGTATGAATGAGTTCCCCCCGTATGCCTGCACCAGCAGCTGACCCAGAACAAGATGGTTCTGAAAGACCTGCACGGCATACAGAACCGCTTGCATCTCCAGGACAGTGATATGCAGGGAGGTCTTGACCAGAGACCAGGAGCCCTGGGTTTGAAAAGAGCCCAGGTGAGCTCCCCAGCTCAAACCGGAAGCATCAGTGGTGAGGATCTGCTGTGGAGAAGAGATCTGGAATGAAACTCATTGCAGCAGGTTGAAGGGGTCCATCCACCACTGGAGCACTTTGCCGACTGAGGAGGAGACCAACACTAAATGATCTAACTCGTCCATGTGTTTGTCCCATTGTACTCAGAAAGTCCACCGGAGAATGCGCATATGGAGCCTAGCCAGTGGAACAGTGGGAATGGCAGCCACCATCAGACCCAACAGTCTCAGGTACACCCTGGCAGGAATACAATGGCTCTAGGCCACTTCCTGAGCCTGGGCTATAAAGCACTCCGCCGTATTCTGAGGCAGGAAAGCCTTCCCCTACACCAAGTCTAGAAACACCCCTATGTATTGCAGCTTTTGGGATAGTACCAGGACCGACTTGAGCAGGCTGACAGTAATGCCCAGGACAGGAACAGCTGAAGAGTTCTCTCCAGAGTCCACGGGAGCTGTCTCCTGGACAGGGCCTTTAGGAGACAAGCATCTAGATAAGGGAAAATAGACAGTCCCTCTCTTCTGAGAGCTGCAGCTACCACTGCTGAGCACTTGGTAAAAACTCACAGTGCAGAGGACAAGCCAAAGGACAGCACCTTGAACTGGTAGTGCTCACCCTGAAAGAGAAAACAGAGAAACCTCCTGTGAGGAGGAAGACTGAGATATGCAGGTACGCATCCTGCATGCCCAGTGAACAGAGCCAGTTGCCTGTCTTGACAACAGGCATCAGGCCTGGCAGAGTTACCGTCCTGAACTTTCCATACTGGACGTACAGATTGAGGACCTTTAGGTCTAAAATGGGCCTCAGATCACCGGTCTTTTAGGGGACCACGAAAAACCTGGAATAAAACTCCTTGTTTCTCTGGAGCCTAGGTACTGGCCTTCACAGAAGGGATAGTTTCTCCTCCCGGAGGATGGACAAGTAAGCCGGGGGGGGGGGTAATAGGAGGGCAGGGGAGGGTTTCTGGAGGCTGCTCAAGGAGCTCCAGCGTGTGACCTCTTTCTATGATTTGCACAATCCAGGCATCTGAAGTTATGGTTCTTCGCTGATTGAGATGGAGGGAGAACCAACCTCTGACTACCACCCTACCACCTCTTGGTCGGGGACTAGAAGAGGGGGATCTGGCGAGAAGTCAAGCAGAGGCGGATCCAGCCACTGGGGCTGCTCTATCACTTCTAGGATGCTTGGCCGCAGCTCCAGCATTGGAGGGGGTGGGCAAGGCAGTGGAGGCTCTGTGTTTGCCTTGGGACTGAGGGGCTGCACCAAGTCTATTGGACGCCTTGCGAAAAGGAGGACGCTGTCTACCCTTAGGCTGCATATGGTAGAGGGAGTGAACAGATTTTATAGCCCTGCCAGATGCCTGCAAATCATTAATGATGTCCTGAACATCAGACCCAAAGAGCTTAGTGCCATTGAAAGGGGCATTAAGCACCTTCTGCTGAACATCAGCAGCAAAGCCAGAGACCCTCAGCCAGGAGTGCCTATGCAGGCAGATGCCAGTGGCGGTAGTCTCTGAGATATCACAGAGGGCCCTGAGGAGTTGCTTGCTAACATCCTCAGCAGTCTGCAAACACTTGAGAACCTCCTGCTTCTGTGTGTCATCTGGGAGGGTCTGAGAAGCAGCTTTGCCCTTCTTCCAGTTAGAGTTCTGATATTTTACCATATGAGACAGTAACTGGCAATTCCCAGCCCAATGGTAGAGGAGGCATAAACTCTCTTGCCTCAGAGGTCAACTCTACGTCACTCTTTGTCGGGGGGAAGGAACTAAGATGCTTAGGTGCCTTAGACATGTCATAGGCTGCCTTAATGCACAATGACCAATGAATCAATTTCAGGCTGGGCAGCATAGTAAGGAAACCTCTGGGGGGGGGGCATGGTAAAGCTTACCCACCCTGTGGGGCAATGCTGGCACCATGTCTGGTCTGTGCCAGGCTGCAGTAGCAGCATTCCTCAAGGCAGGCAAAATAGGAGAAAACTTGGGAGAAGACTCTGGGATCTCCAGAAAGTCCATCAGATCTTTTCTGGTGACATCTTCCTCCTCAGTATGGACAACCATGGCTGTGGACAATTGCTTCAACACACTGAAAAATGTGGGGTCCTCAGGAGGAGACCTAGGGGTGTGCTTGACAGAATTCTTGCTAACAGAGGAGGTTGTGGACCTGTCGGAGGTAAAGACCTCCTCCTCATCAGGTAGAATGAGGTTAGGATGGTACTCCTCAACTTGACCTGAGGCTTGACCTCTTCTAAATCCAGGTCTGACATCAGAGGCACTGACAACGGCTTGCAGGGAGCATCCTGTGGCCTACGATGAGCTGACAATGAAGCTGTCATCAATGGCTCCAGTAATGTGGGCCTATATGCATCCAACTGAACAATCATCGAGGTAAATTTTGTCAATATTTCGTTCAGGCTGACGACCAAAGACTGCGTCAATGGAGGGGGGTGGTCAACAGTGCAGGGAGCGAAAATCCACCAGATGGACCCTGTGAACCAGAGGACTCTGTAACCCGAGTGGAACAAGAGGGGTCAGACCTTGACAGGAGGGCCATTGATGATGCGCCCATCGTCAACGGACTAGGGCCGATGACTGGCTGCCCTGAGAATTGAGCAGGTGCACTGTCGGTATGGGTCTGGAGGGCACAGAGACATGGACAACAACTTTGTGCGTTGATGCAGCCGCAGCCAACAAAGAACCCCCAGACGAAGGAGGAGAGGCCATCAGGGAGCGGGACTGCCACCGGGGCGGGGGGGGAGGTCCCGATCTCAGTCTTTGTTATGACTTTTCCCCCATGAGGTCTTGTCTCAGGCCTTAGAGGCCGGGGAGCTCAACAACCCTGCCAGCGACTGAGAGGCCGGGACCCAAGAGGACCCCTGCCCAGAACTGGCTATCTGTTGCTCCATCAGGAAATTCTTTAAAGCCTTTTTCTGTCACCTGAGGGTTGTTTGACTAAACCTCTGGCAGAGCTCACAGTCGGAGGCTTCGTGGTCAGGCCCAAGACAGCAGACACAGAAAAGGTGTTTGCCTGTGGAGGCTATCTTCTTTCCACAGCGACAGAAGAGGGAAGCTGAAGGACTGACTCTTGACATAAACAAAAAAAAAAAATGAATCTCTTTAGAAAAGAGATTCTAAAAGCAAGAAGTAGGAAAAAGCCGTAGGCGAAAGTGGTGCAAAACTGCATCGGAGCTTCCGTGGACACCCATGCGAACAAGTCTACAGCGGGAAAGAACTGAGGAGGGAGCGGGCCGCTCACGCCTTTATAGGGTTGATGACATCGACAGCGTGGGCTGCTCCAGTTGTACTACTGAAACTCTACCGTGTGGATCCTGCTTCACCGATGGTGAAGTTCCTATGGTGAGGCCTGATGACTGAGATACCCCCGAAGATTTAGGTCCGTGTATGCCGCAGGGAGCAATTCCTCTACCCTGAGACATGCTCAGGCCTCTGGTTGTAGCCATCTACCCTAGCAGGTTAGAAACCGACTTAAGGTTTTCAGGATTTGAGTGTTGTGTTTTTTTTTCCAATTTCTTTTTACCCTGCCTTACTACCCTCTTAGTCCACTCCTTCAGACCTGATCAATCCCGTTAGATCACTCCCATGATGTCTGCCCCTAGACTGCCAGGCTTACTCAGTTATCCCCCCTACCTTACTCCTTCTGGTCGGAGCGCCTGCACAACAGGGTCTGCTCGTGGGTAGGTGATCGGGGCTGAGATCTGTCGTCATCTTGGACTGAGAGGGTTTTTTTCTGCTTTTCTTCCCTTGGTCCCTCCATCCCCTTAGGGTATTGGCATGCAGGACTGATGCCCAGACAGACAGCATGCTGACGCATGCCGTTATCAAGTGCCCACAATGTCCTCCACTCCCCGACTCCGGAGAGCCACCTGTGCCCTGATGCCCGTGCTGCCACAGGCATAGGAGCACTGGGTGCTCAAAGCACCCCAGGAGGAGGAAAGCATCCAGTAGTATGCTCAATCCTCCACCTCCCCTCTGACCCCCGGCAACCCCGAGTCCATTCCCAAACCCGGGTTGCTGGCGTGGCATGAGTTGTGGCATTCAGCGCCTCAGCCCTAATCGCTACTGGGCCGGCCGAGTACTGTTTGTTTTATGGTTCTAGTAGAGTTTACTGTATTTTAGGTTATACACAGTTTTAAAACTTGAGACATTGAACAGAGTATTATCAGTATCCTACGACATATCTAGTACAGTTGAAGCCAAGTTTAGGATTTGGTGTCGGCCTATGTGCAGAGGACCTCGTCTGTCTGTGGCCCACTGGTGCGTCGCGTCCTTCAAAATGGGAGCCCTGAGTGTGGCCTTCATAGTGGAGTCTGGCTCCATATTAATTTTTTCACTCGCAAATGTTGCCATCAAGGCTTGCTCCACCATTCCTCATCAATGTTAGTGACCCTGGATAATGTCCATTCCCAGATCATTAATGGCTTTAACAAGGGTTCGTTCTATAATACTGAGGTCATCCTCCCTAAAGTTTATTTTCCTCCCAATTCTGATACGACAGCACTCAGAGATTTCTGAGGAAATTGCTGGACTTATTGAAAGGTCAGTTCATATTGGGAGGTGATTTTAAGTTAACCATGACAGCTGACCTGCACACTTCAAACCCAACAAAATACAGAGCATTGGCAGCACAAAAATACCTTAGAACAAACTCTGCACACCTTGGCTTTTACTTGACATCTGGCGCCACTTCTTCCCAACAGGCAGGGGGTACACACATTTTTCCCCCGGCACAATAGTGATGCCAATCTGGATTGCTTTTTTATCTCTTGCGAACACTTTTCCACTGTTTTGGATCTCCCTTCCCCCCCAATATTTTGTCAGATCACAGCTCTCCCTCCTTAACTTGGACCTGGGAAAGGAAAAAAGTCTTCTTTCTGGAGATTTAACACTTCCTTACTGAAGGATTACTCCTTTCTTGCATTGGTATGAGACCAGTTCCCACAAATAGTTTCGGATCCCAACCTTTGCTGGATACTATCAAGATGGTCCTCTGTGGAGATATTACTGCATATGCCTGTTGCGAACCCTGCAACAGAACTCGCTGCTACACCTGCAAATATGTTTCTAGTGACTGACATTTGGGGTCCTACAGGTGTTTTTTCACATCACCAAGGAGTTCTCATGCACCTCCACTAAACAAGCATTAATCACTGAGACAGGAAGTCACTTCCCAGGAATTTATGCATGGTTGGGGTGGGGTGGGGGGTGCACGAGGCCATAGGTTGAGTGCTTCCCACTAGCCAACCATGCATTCATTCCTGGGAAATGACCTCCTGTCTTGGTGATTAATGTACTTGTAATATGAAAGTGTTACAGAAATTGACTTCTAACATTATTATTTAAAACGGAAACAGAGACACGCATTTTTGTTTGAGTTACTGTGTGCTACTCAGCGCCATATATTTTTTGAACTAACATCAGTTCATATTGTGGCTGCTACAAGTTTAACATTTAGATTGTTGAACTGTACTGTCATTCAGCCCATTTCTCACTGTCGGGTAAGACGCCGTTTGCGGTGCTGCTCGAAACTGCATAAGTATCGTCACGGCTCAGTGAGTGACTGGAAAATTTCTGTTTGTGTGCTCAGGTAGCGCTTCTCCATATGGACAGTGTTTGTACTACAAAATGAAGAGGTCATTTCTAGGAATTGTGGCTACTTCATTTTGTACCACCGGGTGTGTTTCCACCTATTGTGCCGGATTTACGGCGCACATTATTTGCCATGTTACAATGTGGTATATTGTATTCTTAGCAGGAAGTGTGCAGCTATTTACATCGCAGAGACTGGTAGACGCCTTGCTGACCGTTTCAGGCAACATTACAGGGCAGTCAGAAATGGAGACACTGATAAGTCCATTGTATCCCACTTTATTTCCAGGGACCACAGTGTCAGTGACCTTTCTGTTTGTGTCCTTCAGCAGGGCTTCTGGGATTCTGACCACAGAAAAAACATGGAAACCAAGCTAATCATCCACCTTGGCTCCCAGCAACCCTCCGGTTTAAATGATAGACTTATTTTCTACTAACATCTTTCAGCCACACCTTGTTTTCCCTACAGTCTGTCTGTATCTGTACACATTTAAGTTCTATTTTCATTTTCACCATGTGTCTCTCCATCTCTGTCTCCTTCCCCCCACATTTGTCACCTTTCAGCCTTCTTACTAGGCCCTGTTAATTAGTCTCCACCTAGGGACTTCTCTAGCTCATCCACTCCCATTATGCCTTGTCTTTCCCATGTTTCCCAGATTCTCTCTTAATCTTGCCATTTATCACTTCTTCTCCCAGAGCGTTACCTTTTTTTCTTTCCCCACACATATATATCCCTTATTTTACCTCCCCTCTACACGAACTTTGTTTTTTTCTCTTTTAGATATTTCCTAAAGAAGACTTAAGGTCGAAATGTAGATTTTTTACTTTATTTTCTATTTTCAGCATGCATTTAACATTACCATTTTATTTTGCTTTCAGACCACATGCTGACACAGCACCTTGTTTTTCCTTTTGCATATGCTTTGACTGAAAAACAACAGAGGAGAGAGAGAGGTACGAGACCCTCCAGGGCCAGCTTCACACCCTTCAACTTTTGCACTCTCAGGGTGATAAGGTGGTGGCAGCTCAACTCAGAAGAGTAAAACAAGAGATGCAGCCCATCTTGGATAAGCAAGTCCAGCAGGCCTTATACTACCTTAAACAATCACAATATGAGCAAGGAGCGTGTGGCATGATCTTGTTGGTGAGGTGTTTACGGGTCTGCTGTCAGGCAGCTTGTGCCTTAACAACATCACAAACAGTCTAAACGATCTGTACTTGACTGGACCGTCTGTGGCGCCGCCACTGGCACTAGCTATATCCAAACATACACAGGAAAACAAGAAAATGGCGCACTCTGAGGGCAAATCAAACTTCAGTCAGCTTGTAATTTCAAATATGCCACATTTTATTACTGGGACACATAAGACACACACACAACTATTCCTCAGCGCTTTGGTCAAAGGAGAGAATTTTATTTACAAATTTGTGGGATGACGATGGGGGCCTCTATGGCCCCTTCATATGCAAATTTATTTCTAGGTCACTGGGAAGAAACAGTCATTTTTTTTTTTTTTTTTAGTCCTTTTTCACCCCAGCCCCTAGTCTGCCTACCTTGATGTCTTGGCATCCCTTCGGTCATCAGGCCGCCGTCCCAAAGATCCCTCTGGCTCCCATTCAGATCTCATGGCCTCTACCTCCGTGGCTTGCCTCCCCACAGTGGGGCGGTGGAGATCCCCCCCTTATGCCCATCCACCGAACCAGGAACCAGTAAGCGCTGCACACCTTCGGAGCCAAAAGGTCCCCCTATTGAGATGGCCATCATGCCACCACGACTGGAGCCATTTTCCACTTTTCTTCCCTGGCGTGAGCCTGGGGTGTGCAATGACACCAATAGAGGGGGGCGCACATGCGCTCCCTCCTGGCATCGTGCCCCAAACCCACCCCCTTCTGTGCAGTGCCAGCGCACTGACCCGCAGCCTCCGCCAGAGGTCGCTAATGCGCCGACAACTGGCAACACCCCCTCCTCCGGAGAGGGAGAGCAGTCCATGGACGTTCAATCCCTCTCTGCCCCAAGTCCATTCCCAAACCCAGGTCGCCAGCGTGGAGCGAGGTGTAGCGTCCAGCACCTCAACCCTCAGTGCAACCGGGCCGGCTAGAAACAGTAATTTTCAATACAGAACTTAATCCCCATACAGACCGCATCAGACACTGGTACAGATTTATTGATGATGTGGTCTGTGTGTAGGATGGTTCAACGGATAAGGCAGACAAATTTGTTAGGTGGGTGAATTTTAATCAATGGAATCTTAGATTCACACATACTGTGCATCCCACCGAGTTACATTTTTTGGATGCAACTCTAAAATGTGACCCTGGAAACAGCACAAGGATAAAAACACACAATTTCAGAAAACCTATAATGACCAACACTATTCTCAGGTCAAATAGTGCCCACCCTAGGAAGTTAGTTGCCTCCATTCCTTACGGTCAATTTTTGCGACTTCGCAGAAATTGTTCTGAGGACTTGGGACATGAAGAGGAAGCAAAGGCACAATATAATAGATCTATTGAGAGAGGGTACCATAAAAAAAAGCACTGGATGAGGCTTTACAAAGTGTAGTAAGTCACAAAAAAGAAAAGGTCTGGTGAAAAAGAAGCCCAGAGTAATGGGAATGTAGGAACAACAGGTGAATTTCATTATTGACTTATGTCCAGTGAGTGGCAAAACTGGAGCCATAATTAAAACACATTATACAATGGCAAGAAAGAATCTTGGACTGTGATTGGTCAGTCTGGAGTTGGACCCATGGCATTATCCCAGCATAACACCACGGGTCTAATCTCAGCACTGTGAACCATTTGATGATTGTTTGCCACAGCTACTAGATGACTGTTTGCCACAGCTGTGTTTTCACCTTCTCTTAAGAAACAAAAATATTTTTCCACATTAACAAAAACATCTTTAAAATTATTTTTTTATTCTGTATATAACAACAAGCCATTGTATAATAGGAATAATGCACTCCAGGGTGTGTGTTGTGCTGGGATAATACCATGCCTGGAACATTGGACACACTCAGCCTGCGGCCTCATGCCCAACCACCCCAGGCGTGGCGTTATCCCAGCACGAAACACACCCTGTTGTGCATTATTCCTATTTTGACTCATTCTGCATGTGCTGGGTCCAGCTCCTAGAGTTACATTTATAAGAGGAGTTAATTTAAAGGATAGACTGGTGCACAGTCTGTACAAGCAGCCACAACAGGTATATCACAATGAACTACCACCAAAACCAGTAGGGATGCATACATGTGGGAAGTGCAATATCTGTCACTTTTGCCAACAGTACTCAACTCAGGAGATTCCACACATTAGAACAAAAGTTGACATCTGTGAATTCCTGACATGCAGCTCTAAGTTCTTTGTATATGTTTTGTGGTGAGACTGTCAAATGATTTATTTGCATCGCACCGAACACAGAGTGTGGGAGCGCATTCAGGAACATATCAGAAATACAGAAAATCCCTTAAATAATACACCAGTCAGTAACAATGTCAGGGCTGTTCATGATGGTGAGATGAACTGCTTTAAATTTAAGGCTATTCAGCATGTGAGGGTGGGGATTGGGGGAGACAGGGTGAGCGCCTTTTGCAAAGGGAGATGTATTGGACATTTTATGTTGGGGAGCATGAGCCCAAAAGGATTAAATGAAACATGGGACCTTATGCCCTTGTGTACAATATTTCATTTAGGAATGTCTGTTTTCCCCTCAGTCCTACTTTACCCTCTGATGTGTTACCTTTTAGGGAAGCCTTTCTTGAGGTTTTTTCGTTTAGGGAAGATGGCTCTCTACCAGGAACGATGAATATCTGCCTCCCTGGCTTCTTCTTGAAAGGCACCTGTTAGATTCATATAATCTCAACTCCACTACCGTCTTCCATATTACCAAGGCTGCCTTACCACTCTCACTACAAAACTCGGTTATTGGAATCACTTGCAAGGCTCTGGTCCAGTGCTGGTCTTACTTCAAGATGTCTCCTAAAGCAGACCTCAACCAACCCTTCTCCATAATCCCAATATTAAGACAGGAGGAGCTCAGATTTCCTCAGACTGGCTTTCACAACTTCAAGGCAAAGTAACACGTAATCTATTTTCACAAGATACCCTTCTCTCCTCTCCAGAAATTTTAGCCAAACTCATGATTCCTCAGAAACATAATATTCAAA
The DNA here is from genome assembly GCA_016271365.2 of Neoceratodus forsteri. Classification (NCBI taxonomy): domain Eukaryota; kingdom Metazoa; phylum Chordata; order Ceratodontiformes; family Ceratodontidae; genus Neoceratodus; species Neoceratodus forsteri. The sequence goes on along the minus strand of CM057456.1, from coordinate 1,540,404,802 downwards.
ATATTCCAGCTGAGACATGTCATTTGCTCCCTTGTTGATACAGTACCCATAGAACCTTGGTTTAAGTTTTTTCTAGAACAGTTGCTAGTTTATGCCAACAAACCTCATGAGGTCTCACTGATGTATTCCTACCTTCTGGATCTTTAGTTCCCAGAGGCCCTTCCAGGCTCCATGGTCTGGGAGTCTCTCGTACCAGATACTACCCTTATATGGGATCAGATCTGGAAAGAGCTCCATAAATTTCATACCCAAGATAGCTAACTCAATATCATATTGTTAATAATATGTATTATACACCAGTCCATTTGGCTAAATTGGGCAGACTTCCAACCGCTATGTGTATTAGATGCAATAAGGATGAAGGGAACTTAGTGCACGTATTCTGGCAATGTGAAAGAGTTGCCCCTCTACAGCAAACAATCCAAGCTTAATTGGACCCTTTACTAGGTCTGGAGGATTTGTTAACTATAGAGGTATGTATCTTAGGAGGGTTCTCTCAAATTGATATTCAGGAACGTAAATTCCGCATGGCACTAATATCAATGGCAGTGAAGAAACTCATCCTAAAGCATTGGATGGACCAATTAACTATTTCATATAGTGAATGGCTGACTGATATGTCATCGTATTTCCAAATAGAAAGATTGTTGGCTAATTTCCGTAATAACAGGGATGCTTTTAATAAAAAATGGGGCAAATTATATGCACTATATCTACACTAATCCCCAAGTTTCACAGGTCTCTACCCAGTATCAGTAAAGAATAGTATGATTTATGTATTTTGTTGCCATTGCATTAAATTTTAATTTCAGTTGGCACACTCTAGGGAGGGAGGGGGTGGAGATAGAGGGGTTTTTGGTTGGTGGGAGGGAGGGATTAAGGGGGGGTTACTCTGTATTAGTTATCCGTATACAGATTGTGATGGACAAATCGATGACATGTATGTTGGTTGGTTGTATGATAAAACAATAAAAATGTTGAATTTCAAAAAAAAGATTTTTTCATTTAAAGTATTTGTAGGTATGGTTAGGACCTCGTGATGTGAAATGTGTTTTAGTTTGGGCTTTTTGCAATATGTATTTCTTGCTATAAAATCACATGAATTCCATATGGGCTTGTTCCGCTGTGTGTCATTTAATGGACAGCTTGTGCTGAGTGGTCTCTGCTCTGTGGCTGTCAGTCACATGAAAATGTGGTATTTTAGACTTAGTAGCATGTTCAATTGATACGTTTTAATAACCTCCACAATCTCTGTGACTGGTATGCCGCACAATAGGGATGCACCCAACTGGATCTATATGTTAAAATGAAAGGCTTTGAAATTGGTAACCTTAAAACTAACTACCAACTGTTTTGTTTGCATTGCTAGTAAGATGCTACAAGTGTTCAAGTGAATATGTGTGGCACGCTGCTTCAGTCATAAAACCTGGAGAAACTGCTAATTGAGTAGGTTCGTTTCTGTGATTTTAAATTTGTATTGGGGCATCTCAGGTTAACGAGATGCTGCTGTTTTGATGGCTGTTGCATTGGAATATTACAATCCTAATACTAGCGGTTGTGAGTTCTCCTTTGATATCAGGTCTACAGTATACAAAGGTTTTCATTTGACTACAATAATAAGGATAAAGTGGTAAATAATATTATACTTACCACAGTTTACAGACTATCAAGTTGTGGTCCACTGGAAATCAACTGGATTTTGAATCTACTACATGAGTTTTCTAACTATGTCAGTGTGATGTGATGGTTTCTGTATAAGTGTATGTCATTCACAATTAGACCCCGCCCCCTGACAAAGGTCCTTTGACTGAAGCACTGGAGAATAGTCAGGTGTGTCTCGGCAATAAAATGTGGTAATTTGAAATTACAAGCTGACTGAAGTTTAATTTGCCCTCACAAATGCGCAGTTTTGTTGGTTTTCAGCTTGTGTCTTAAGCCTGCAGGACCCTGCCACAAACACTGTACACATGACACTAGAAGGATTACAACTATCCTTAGTAATTACTATCATACTCTTTATACCAAAGATTCTTCTCCTGACCTGACGGCAAGTACTGCCTTTCTTTTTTCATTACCGCTACCTGCTTTATTGGAGGCACAACAAATCTAATTGACAGAAGAATGTTTACAAGCTTTTTCGGTTGCAAAAAATCAGAAAAGTCCTGGTCCAGATGGAGATCCTGTAGAATGGTAAAAGGCCTTTTCAGAACACCTTCTCCCTCACATACACCAAGTCAATCTGGCGTTTGCTGCTGGAAAGCCCCCCCCCCCCACCAAATGGTCTTCTGCAACCCTTTGGCTATTCCGAAACTGAACAAGGATTCCTCCTACCCATCATCTTATTGCTCAATTTCCATTTTATGTGTTGATTATAAATTATTTATGTCAGTCTGGGCCAGTCAGCTAGATACTTTTCTTCCTTCTACACTCAGACGAAGCTGGTTTTGTCTGCCTATGACAGATGGTGGATAACATCAGGAGGACCCTATTATTAAGGAAATATGTCTCCCAAGGATCTATTCCAGAAGCCTTTCTTAGTCTTGATGCAGAAAAGGATTTTGACAGGGTGTCCTAGGTTTTCTCTGGGGCACCCTGGCAGCCTTTGGCTTCCCCCCTGATTTTTAAATCTGGCTTCAAAATATTTATACTAACCCCCAGGCCCATCTCTGAGTGAATGGCTCTTTTGTCCCCCCCCCCAAATACCTTAATTCCAGGGCACCAGGCAGGGCAGTCCATTGTCTCCTCTTTTGTTTGCTTTATACATTAAATCACTGCCCATTGCCATGCGTTGTCATCTGGGAGTGGAAATTATTCCATTGGGGGGGAAGGGGGGGTTCAATATAAAAGCTTACTCTTTACGGGATGACACTCTGCTTTCTTTGTTGAATCCAGAAGATTCCATACCTGAGGCTTGGTCCATTCCTGAAGATTATACTTGGCTGGTTTCTCATTGAATATACATAAGGCCGAAGTGCTTCTCCTTAATTACTCCCCCTCAGATGGACTTAAACATCGGCTTCCTCTTGGATTTAATTTATTTAGTTTTTGTTGACCGGGTAAGTGCACTAGACAAATTCTGTCTATTTTCAGGCACGACCCGGGGGACGGGGATACAGATGAATGTCAACTGACCTTGAACCAGTTGGTGGTATTTTTAGTGAATGGGAGGAAATTTGGCCAGGGCACCGGGGAAATTCCCCTACTGAATTGCTGTCAGTAGGGGGAGTTTGGCTGTCTGTTTTTCGGGATGGCCACTCGGAGTGAGACTTTACAGTGTGTGGATGCACTTCAGGTAGGAGAGCAAGCTTCCCCTTCTACCAAAATTATACCAGAGGCTGAGAATGGGAAAAATGACATGGAGATTGTCTTTGAAAAAGACGAAGATGTTACCGACATTTATGCCTCTGCACAGGATATTTTGGTTCTTCAACTTTCGGATGGAAATTTAAATAACCTGACAAAGGATTGCTCGGAGGGCATAATGACTAAAAAGACTACCGAATTTTCAGGTACAGAAACATCTGTAGAAAAGAAGTTAGCGAGTCGGTCAGCTTTAATATCCGAGCAGCGAGAAGTGCCTGCTATCAATTAGCTTCTTCCGCCTGTCAGTTCGGCATCTGACGCAGAAGCATCAAAGGCTTCACCGAGGCCGGCTGAGTCATCTTCCTCTATTGTGATTTTCCCTGCAGTACCTGACTTAGACGATTTAAAGGCTGGCAAATCAAACGCTACTATGCTAGACATGTGCCAAAAGTCTATCGAAACTTCGGTTTCTCAATTTTCAAAACAAAGTCCTCTTAGTTCCGACATACGGTCTATAGAACTAGAGCCTAGTAACCGCTTGCAAACTGAAAACCTGGACTGCATGCTGGGTCCCCGGCTTTCAAAGACGGCTGGTTTTATTTTCAAACACCCTGTGACACCTGCAACATTGTTTAAATCCCAAAACACAATTAAGTATCAAACATCGCACAACCAGCAGTCTACAGCCACAGTTTTTTCATTCAATGATAACACCATTGTGTCAAAACGATCAGTTGTAGAAAGTGATATGTTGCAACAGGAGAGCCTTGTAAGTTCTAACATGCAACAAAACTTTGTTCAGACTGTTACACGTAACTCTTCTATTACTGATGCTACAACCACTGAGGTGCCTGTTCTCCCTAGTGCTTCTTGGTCGCCACAGAAAGCACTCCTAGAGGCTGGATGGAAGAAAATGTCAGGGGGAAATTGGCTCCCTGATCCAGCATGGGATTCTACTTTTGATTTTTCTCAGGCCTCACCAGACTGGAAACCAGGACCTAATATACAACCTATAAGTAATCCTGCAAATAAACAGGATTTGCCTGTAAATTTATTGGAGAAATTGGCACCTATTAAAGAACAGGATTATCTACAGAATAATAAACCTGCAGTTAAATCAGAAAGCAAGAAGCAACAACAAGGAAATAATGAAGACGATTCTAAACAAGACACAGAATACCCTGCAGACACTAACCAAAAACCTTTAATGTCGGATCTTTTTTCTCATGCAAAAAAAGCAGCAGCCCCTAGACGGAATGCTGTGCGCATCAGATATAAAAGGGGTTTAGCAGAGAGACCAGACATCTACTTTGTGGGCAGGAATTTGTTAAAAGACTCATTACATTTTACACATAATGATGTTTTTGCTTTTATTAATATATCGGGAGAAGACAACTTCAATGTAAGCTTTCGGACAGCACACGCATTGGAGTTATTTTGGGAACGTTATGGGCAGGTTAAGTTTTCTCCCACATGGACCCCCTTTTTAGTGATTCCACTTACAAAACCACTAATAAAATATGTTACGGTAATGTTTCGTAATGAGGGGGTCCATGTGGAACACAGAAACACAGAATTTGATGGCAGATAAGGACTTCTTGGCCCACCCAGTCTGCCCATTTCCCTACCTAATGGATAAGCTGCAGATCCTAATTAACCAACAGCCTACTTCTTCCTACCCCCACCCCCTAGAATTGCCTTATGACTGTCCCATGCATGCTTGAATTCCACCACTGTTTTTGACTCCACAACCTCTTCCGGAAGGCCGTTCCATGCATCCACAACCCTCTCTGTGAAAAAATTATTCCTTACATTACCTCTGAGCTGCCCCCCCCATCTTCAGATTGTGCGCCCTTGTTCTTGCACACCTCTTTTTCTGAAAGATGCTACTCTCTTGGACTTTGTTGATTCCCTTGAGGTACTTGAAAGTTTCTATCATGCCCCTTCCTCCTTCTTCAGGGCTACACATATTAAGCTCCTTAAGTCTCTCTTCATATGTCTTCTGGTGCAGACCCTGCAACATTTTAGTTGTCCTCCTCTGGACTGCCTCCATCCTGTTTATGTCTTTGCGGAGACTGGGTCTTCAGAACTGCATGCAGTACTCCAGATGGGGTCTCACCAGCTGTCTGTACAGAGGGATAACAACTTCCTGTTTTCTACTGGTGATGCCTCTCCTATGCATCCAGTATCCCCAACTCTCCTTACTGCCCTCTCACATTGCTTGCCCACCTTTAGGTCATCTGATATAACTACCCCAGGTCCCTTTCCATTTTTGTTGCTGTTAGTATCTCACCCCCCATTGTGTACTCTTCCCCTGGGTTTTTGTTTCCCAGGTGCATTACCTTGTACTTCTTAGCATTGAATCTAAGCTACCATACATTTGACCATTCCTCCAACCTTGCCAAGTCCCTTCTCATCCTTTCCACCCCACCTTGTGTATCAACTCTGTTGCAGATCTTTGTGTCATCTGCAAAGAGACATACTTTTCCTTCCAGTCCTCTGCAATGTAGCTATAAAGATATTGAAGAGGACCAGTCTAATGCTACTGAACCCTGCGGTACCCCACTAGTAACCTCTCTTTCTTCAGAGTGGACTCCATTTACTGTTACCCTCTGTGTCCTGTTCTCCAGCCAATTCTTTACCCAGGCTACCATCTTGGGACCCACTCCAAGGCTGGCTAACTTGTATATTAATCTTTTGTGTGGTACTGTGTCAAATACCTTGCTAAAGTCTAGGTAGGCCATGTCCACAGCCCCTTCCTGATCTACTACTGTGGTCACCCAGTCAAATAAATTGCTTAGATTCATTTGACACGACCTTCCCACTGTGAATCCATGCTGCCTTGGGTCCTGTGCCCCTCTGGCCTCTAGGTACTCGACAGTTCTTTCCTTCAGAAGTGATTCCATCATTTTCCCTATCACTGAGGTTAAACTAACAGGTCTGTAGTTGCTTGCTTCTGCCCTGCTCCCACTTTTGTGAAGTGGAATCACATCTGCCCTCCTCCAGTCCTCAGATACCACCCCATCCTCCCATGATTTGTTAAAGAGGGTAGTCAGTGGTGTCACTAGTTCTACCCTTAGTTCTTTTGAATTCTGGGATGAATCCCATCAGGCCCCATTGCTTTGTCCACCTTCAGTTTTAAAAGTTCTTTCAGAACCCTTTCTTCTGTAAATGGGCCGGTATCAACTTCTGTATCCAGAGTATTTCTATTGTTTGGTTTGGGTACCTCCTCTCTTCATTTGTAAATACTGAGCAAAAATATTTGTTTAGTATCTCTGCCTTTTCACAGTCACCCTCTGCCCACCCTCCCCTTTATTAACCTCACTATCCTCCTTGGTCTTCTAGCTCCCTGATGTACCTATAAAAAGTTTTATCCCCCTTCTTAACTGTGTTGGCTATCTTTTCCTCGGTTTGGGCCTTTGCTATTCTGACTGCCTTCCCAGCTTCCTTTTGCTTTAACTGATACAATTCAATGTCCTGCTCCTTCCGTGATTCCTTGTACTTCCTGAATGCTTTCTTTTTCTCCCTAACCTTTCCTGCCACCTCCTTTGAGAGCCATAGTGGTTTCTTACATCATTTTGTTTTATTTGCTTCACACAAAGGCTTGTTGCCTCTGTGATGGCAGTTTTGATTATTTCCCATTGTTCTTCTACCCCTCCTTCCTGCCCATTTGCTAGTGCATTCCTTAGGCACTCACCCATTTTGGCAAAGTCAGCCCTCCTGAAGTCCAGTACCTTTGCCTTTGTATGGCTTGACTCTACTGCTGTGTTTATTGTGAACCATACTGTTCGATGGTCATTAGTTCCCAGATGGGTACCCACTTCTAGATCTGTGATCCTCTCGCCATCCCCATTTGAGAGTACCAGGTCTAAAGATTGCTCCCTCTGGAAGATATTACTTATTGGCTAAACCAAAAGTTTGATGTGCTCAGTGCTCCAGAAGCAATTCTAGATTCAGAAAGATTTTGGATGGGAGGTTGGAAATATAAAGAAAAGCTTAGACAGAATGACTCAGGAATAGAACACATTCCTAATTCATTTCTTTTAGGAAGGGATAGAGGAGTTTGTTTTTATGGGGGACAGCCTAAAGCTTGTTACAAGTGTGGTGTCCGTACTCATTTGTCAAGTACCTGTGGCAAACCACGTTGCGATAATTGTGGAGAAATAGGCCATGTCACTATGCAATGTGCTAACCACACGAAATGTGACTTATGTGAAGAGTATGGACATATCTTTGGAGAATGTCCTTGGGCAGCAAAAAATAAAGCTTCATGTGTTAGCCCTGAAGTACTTATACAACAAGCCCAGGTCGTGGCTGCTCCCCCTCCTGAAAATCCTCCCCCAAACCCCCACCACCACCCCCCCTTCCCTCCAACCTCTGAGATAACCAGAGTAGTAACACATGCTCAGCATACCGCCCACCCAACTCCAGTGGTAGATCTAGTTTTGCTTAATCATGATCCTATACTAGAGTCATTAAAGGTCTCTAGTCCTGATCCAGGGTTACTGCTTCCTGTTTGTTATGAAGATCCCAAAGATTCAGAAGAGTCAACTTTTGCTCCTCCGGCAGCTTCACCACCTTTTAGAAGGCGGTCAACTAGATTTTCAAAAACTAAACTTTCTCACCCCCCCCTTCTCCAGAACCTCTGGAGACTGGAAAGCCATATGCGGCACTTTTTTGGGGTGATTCCGAAATGGACCATGGGGATTCTGATTCCCAGGCTTCTAACTTAGAACTTCCTTCCCAGAATACTAGAGAGTACAAAGGGAAAAAAATAATTAATGCACCGTGGCCATTTAAAACATGACTGTATATAATTGGGGTTCATTCAATACACATAGTATTCTTAATTATGTTAAATGTCAGGCTATCTTTCAATATATTCATGACTTACACATTGATATCTGTTTTTTTACAAGAAACTTGGATGTATTCTGCGGAACAAGTGATGACATTTAAAAAGGATTGGCACTGGGGTCCTTCCTGTTGGTCATTTGGACCAGATAAGGCGGATGGAATTGGAATTCTCTTCAATTCTTACAAGTTTACTATATGGAAATTAATAGACTTAAATGCAGGGAGGGCTTTGATATTGGATGGTTTGTGGGAAGAAGTAAGCTTTCATTTTATTACTATATACAACCCTCAAACTAAGGCTGACAGGGTAGCTCTTTTGAAAGCTATTCAGCCCTTTCTAGTTACTTCTTATTTAGTTCTGTTTGGAGGTGATTTTAATTGTACCTTGCATTTGAAACATGATGCTTCAGATTCTTGGGTCAAGACAAAAATTTATTGTGACTCCAATGCCTTAGAACACCTGGCTAAGACAGCAGAGCTTATAGATTGTAGGAAATATCAGATTTCAGGATCAAACTTCACATATACCCGAAGCAAATTACATACCACAATAGATTATTTATATACCTCTCCTAATGTGCCAGTTGAACATTTTAAATCATGTCCAGTAGAATTTTCAGATCATTTATTTTTATATTGTACAATACAACTAGGAGTGCGAACTCTGACAAAACTAAATAGATGGAAACTCAATACTTCTATTTTATTGAATTCATATGTTCACCATACTATTTTGAATCTTCTTATAGCTAGATTGTCAGTAGTTTTTTTATATCCTAATATAGGGGAATGGTGGACAGCTACTAAAACTGATTTAAAAGTATGGTTTATAAAATATGGGAAAAGGATAGGGAATGAGAAGTTTTTGCGATATCTTTCGCTCAGACAACAATTACAAAAACTTTATACTTTTACATATACATCTAAATTTGATTATACAGACCAGATTGTGAAGTTAAAAACAGAAATGAAATCCTATCAAGATGATAGAGCTCGAACAATTCAGGCGCTACTGTATAGTGGAACCCAGAAATCCCTTATAGGTGACCCTTTCAAAGCATGCAAAACTATTACAGCTTCTACCAATATTGATTACTTATTAGATCAAGATGGGAACCGTATAGCTACAGTTGAAGGAATTAATAAATTGATGGAAAATCATTTTCACTCCTTGGCTCCCAAAACTCCTATTTTTCAAGAGAATATCAGAAATTTTTTACATAATATTGAAGTCCGGTTTTTCCAAATGAAATTTCTGCTTTACAAGAACCAATAACTGTGACTGAAATTGAAATAAAAACTTTGAACAATAATTCATCACTGGGGAAAGAAGGGCTTCCTAATAAATTTTATAAATCCTTTTCAAATGTTCTAGCACTTTGTTTAAAGATGTTTTTTGATCATTTTTTTTCGCACAAATACTATGTATCCCTCTTTTTCAGAAGGTTTAATGATTTATTTATTTAAAACAGGAAATAGAACTGATATAAAAAATTGGAGACCCATCACTTTATTAAATTCAGATTATAAAATTTTACCAATTCTGATTAATACTCGGTTAAAGACATGCAGCCCAAGTAATCTCGCCACAACAGTTTTGTGGCCTTCCTAACAGAAGAACACAGTCTGCTTTGATGACTATTAGAGACGTCATTGAACACTCCTCAGCTTCTAGGGGTTACTAGCTGTATAGTGGCGTCTGACTTGGAGAAAGCCTTTGATAGGGTTTATTGGCCTTTTTTATTTCAGGTTTTGTAAGTTTATAATATCCCACTCCAAGTTATACAAAATAGAAAGCTCTTATACCATTCTTCTCAAATATTCCCAGTTATACAAGGTCAATTTGCTACTGGTGTTCCAATTCATACAGGTGTATGGCAGGGCTGTCCACTGAGACCTTTACTGTATGTTTTTTCACTGGACCCTTTGTTAAGATGGCTAACAGATGTTCCTAAATGGGATGGAATTAAGGGTATGGGAATACAACAGCAATTGGTGGTGCAAGCATACGCAGATGATATTTGTTGTTTTTTTACACATCATACCCACTTTGTGAAATTTTTATCTGAATTTACAAATTATGGAAGTGTTTCTAATGCTAAATTAAATTTAACAAAACACGAAGGCTTGTTTATAGGTACAGGAAGTCAATTACATGTTAGGAATAATGGTATTGAATTTTCCACGGAACCTATTGCCATCATAGGTATTATATTTGGTCCCAGAATTTGCCAATAGAAATTGGGATCGGCTCTTAAAAAATAGAGTCTAAAGAACTGAGATGGAAACAGTGAAACTTTCGAGCAGAAATGGATTCAAATTTCTAAACAATTTCTTTTGCCTTGTTTAGAACATGTTGCAATGATTTTCCATTACCTGTAATATTGGAGACTAAGGTTTATTGTTTATTTTTCAAATGTTATGGGGAACAGACTTAATCCTATTAAATGACATTTTACTTATCTGGATAAAACTAAAGGAGGCATTAGAATGATAGATCCAGTGGTATTTTGTTTTGCGTCATTTTTTTCAGTAACAGTTCATAGTGGACTATTAGAAATTACAAGGGGTGGCAATAGATGGGTACATTTGGTTTCAAGTAGATTCATAGCTGCTTGGAACAGTGTGCCTCCTAGGTGTAGTAAATATTTATATGTTCCGTTATATTTTAAACCCGCTGCACAAAAATTATATAAATGGGGCATTTCGAAGGAGATGATATTACAAGGTACTGGAAAAACCATTTACAAAGCTATGATGTGTGAAATCTACCCCACAGTCCCAAATTTAAAAAAATTGTCCTGAAGGAGATAACCATTTCATCTTATCCCAACTTAATAGTAAAAGGCTTCCCCCTCATATGTGGGAAACCCTTTGGCTACTTATGTATGGCAGATTAAACCTACAAGGTAATGCTAAGTATAAAGCCAGGGAAGAACAAAACTGCCCTTATATGGACTGTATGAATTTAGAAGAATCCACATAACATTTTTTTTGTATTGTTCCTACTCAAAATATTTATGGGAATTTTTGGCTAAAAAATGGAATTTTAGGTGGTTGGCATTTCTAACCTATGATATCTTGGTAACTGGTAAATATCCCAATAGTCTATCACACTTTCATAATGAGACTTTATCTATATTTTTTTTGTTGTCTTTGTTTGTATTTATGGCAGGCATGATGTCAGTGGGTTCTCTACCAGAAGAAGATGGATTATAATTGTTTTAGCACATTAATAGTACAAGAGATGGGGAAAATATATTCCAGAGATGACAGTTTTTCTTCTTCAAAACAAATCAACAGATGGTGGAAAGGTTTTCATATCTTTATTAAATATAAGTAATTTTAAATTCTGATAATTGGTTTACAGAGAAAATGTATTATTTTAGATATATGGATTTGAATGTGCACTGTTCATTTGATTTTTTTGTACAATTTTCTTTTGTGTCTTTGTTTTTCTTGACAATAAAAACTCCCCTACTCTTTTCGAGAAGTGCCATGGGATCTTTAACATCCACCTGAACTACCACCAGAACAGGCAGATGGGACCTCAGTTTAACGTCTCATCTGAAAGATGGCACCTCAGGAGTGCAGTACCTCCCTCATGCTGCACTACAGTGTCAGTATTGGGATATTAACTCAAGTTTCTGGTGTGGGGATAGAACCCACAGCCTTCTGATCTCCCGGCCTCAGAAGCGAGTGTGCTACCTGCTGAGCCACTGACACTGACATTATGAAGGAGTAAAAAGTTTAAGTATTTAAGTATCCAGATTCTGAAGGATTTGGATCATCTGGAAATTTCAAATTTTCTAAGTCACCTCTCACTAACTCTGATGGAGGAACTCTCACAGTGGAGACTACTTGAACTTTCCTATTTTCTAGAATTGAGACTGTGTATCACAGAACCACAGAAATCTGATGGCAGAAAGACCCTCATCAGTCCATCGAGTCTGCCCTTTTCCTCCTCCCTACTCATCTCCACTATTATGGGCCTCCTTCCCCCACATCCCAACCCCATATGTCTGTCCCATGCCCTCTTGAATCCCTCCACCATTTCAGCCCCATCACCTCTTCTGGTAGTTTATTCAGGCCTCCACCACTATCTCCATGAAGAATCGCCCCTCACATTGTCTCTAAATCTTCCTACTTCCGATCATAGGCTATGCCCTCTAGTTTTAGCCCTCCTTCCTTCTGAACAAGTTCCTCCCTCACCTTATTGATCCCTTTATGTATTTAAAATTTCAATTCGTCTCCTCTCCTTTTAGTCTCCAATGGGTACAGATCCAATTCCCTCCACCTCTGTTCATATGATTTCCCCTTTACACGTGCACCATCTTGGTTGCTCTTCTCTGGACCCTCTCCATCCCATCTATGTCCTGGTGTAGGTGCAGCCTCCAGAACTGGACCCCATACTCCAGGTGTGGCCTCACCATGGCCTTGTAGAGGCATCAGCACGTCCCTCCTTCTGCTATTTATGCCCTTCAATGCATGGCAACACTCCATTTGCCTTCCCCACTGCTTTGCTGCACTGGCTACCCACCTTAAGATTGCTTGATATTATAATTCCCAGATCCCTCTCTTGGCTTTTTGTTTTATTTCCTCTCCTAGAGTGTAAACTGCACGCAGGAATTCATGCCCCAGGTGCATCACTGCACACTTTTTAGCACTGAATTTTAGTTGCCAAGCTTCAGACCACCCTTCCAGAGTGTCTTCAAGTCATGCTTCATGGCCTCAACCCCCCCCCCGGTATCCACCCTATTGCAGATTTTTGTATCATCTGCAAATAGGCACACTCTTCCCTCTAGCCCTTCTGCTATATCACTGATGTATATATTAAAAAGGAGGGGTCCCAGTACTGACCCTGGGGTACCCCACTTGTTACCCCACTCACCTCGAAAATCCCATTTACCATCGATCTCGACTTCTATCTGCCAAACCAGTTTTCCACCCAACTTGTTATTTCTGTCCCATCCCTAAGCTTTCTAGCTTATTTACTAGCCTTCTGTGAGGGATGGTGTCAAAGACCTTACTGAAGTCCAGCTAGAGCTACGTCCACTGCCCCTCCTGGTCAACCCCTAAGTCACCCAGTTGAAGAACTCTATCAGGTTCGTCTGGCATGACCTCCCATTCATGAAGCAATGTTGCCTTTCATCCTGCAGTCCACCAGGTAGTCTACCACCTTTTTCTTATTAGTGCCTCCATCACCTTTCCCACCACCAAGGTGAGGCTGACTGGGTGATAATTCTCTGCCACCTCCCTACTGCTGTGTGGTGGCATCACATCTGCCCTCCTCCAGTCCCTTGGCACACAACCCGGTATCCAGGGATGAGTTAAACAGTCTCGTCAGTGGGGCTGCTAGCTCCTCCCTCAGTTCCTGGAGTACCCTCGGTGCAAGTCGTCCGCCCCATTGCCTACCCTCCTTTAACCTGCCCAGTTCTTCCTTACCCTGTCTATGCTGAACATGCTAGGATCCACTTTACCTTCCTCCTCTCCCTAGCTCGGGCCCCTTCCTTCATGAAAACCAAGCAGGAGTAGCTATTTAGCACCTCTGCTTTCTCAGAATCCTCTTCCAGTTGTATCCTCCTCCCCCACAACCTTACTATCCCCTGCCTCGCCTTCCTTCTTTCCTCCACATACCTAAAAAAAGTTTTATCTCCCTTTTTAGCCCACCTAGCTATTTTCTCCTCAGTATTCACTTTAGCCCTCCTTATCATCTGCCCTGCAACCCTCTTCTCCTTATAAGCCTCCCTGTCATCCCCCCTTTGTGTCTTCTTATAGCTCCTGAATGCCCCTTTCCTTTCCTTTCCATGACTGCCCCTGCCACCTCCCCTGTAAACCACAGTGGTCTCTTCCTTTTTTTGTTCTTCCTCACCTTTTTAATGCAAATTTCAGTGGCCTTCAATACACCTCTTTTGATAGTTCCCCATAGCTCCTCCACATCCTATATATTCCCCTTTCCTGCCATTTCTTCCCCAAATATCCTCATTTTGTTAAAGTCCATTTTTCTGTATTCCATCACCCTCATTCTAGTCTGATTTGTCTCTCTCCCCATTTTTACCCTGAACCTCACAGTCCTGTGATCACTTGTACATAGTCCATCACTCACATCCACCTCTTCCACACTCTTCTCATTTGTGAGGACCACGTCCAGCAGGTCATTACCCTAGTGGGTTCCCTGACCAGCTGCTGCATGAATATCCCCTGTAGCAACTCTAGGGTCCCCCTGCTCCTAGTTGATACCGCAGCTGGGACCTCCCAGTCCATGATGGGGAGGTTTAGGTCCCCCACTAGCAGAAGCTCCCCCATGAGAACCACCTTCGTAACTGTCTGTATCAGCTGTCTACTCCCTTCCTCCCCCTGCATCAGAGGTCCGTAAACCCCCCCATCCTCATAGATTCACCAGTCCATTTGTCTAATGTGATCCATTAGCTCCGTCTCCCTTCCTCCTCCTCCTCCTCCTACCCTTCCATTGCCCTAATGTCGTCTCTGATGTAGAATGCCACCCTCCCCTCTTTCCCTCCCTGAACAGTCTGTAGCCTGGGATAACTGTCTCCCAGGCATGATGCTCTGCCCACCATGTCTCACTTACCACTACTATGTCCAGTCCCTTGTCCACCATGATGGCCTCCAAGTCTACCATTTTGTTTCCCAAACTCCTGGCATTGGCTGATAATCCCTTCCACCCTGACCCCCCACATATTGCTCTCCCCTACTAACCTCCTCTTGTTCTTGCTTGGTTTCATTACTCAATCTCCTTTGGGTGGGTGAGACTGATAGCCTCCCATCTCTCCTGCCTCCTTCAGTGGCCCCTTCCTTAACCCCCCCAGAAATCAGTTTAAATTATACTTCCTTTCAATAAAGCCCCCTAGCTTTCCCTTTAGTACTGCTGATCCCTCCATGCTCAGGTGCAGTCTGTCCAGGGCAAATAGGCTCTCGTCCTATGAATATGTGTATATGAATATACTCCCTTGTATCCTCTACCTTCCGCAGGCTCTCCCGTTTCTTCCTGCCCCGTTATGTCACTTCTTGGAACAAACATATTTCTCAGTCTGTATGGAGTAGTCATTGACCCAGACTGTGGTTTACCCTAGGTGGAGCTAATCTCTCAAATCTCCTAAATTATGTCCAGGCGTGCCAACTCCGTACAGTCTTTTACTGGCTTCATCCAAGACTTAACCCACCTTGGAAAGCAATTGAATTCCTCCTTAATCATTTATATGACATGGAAAATATTTTTTTCTCCCGCTCTGACTCAGTTAACTTATTTTACTAAATTTACAGCGAATAGGTTGAGAATCTGGTTCCAGCTGTAGCAGCTTCCTAGATTATCTCTGATATTTTATTTCTGTCGATTGCTGTCCACTGATCTGGAATTCCTCCCTAACCAACTTGATATCACTTTCGCTCAATGGCGCTGGCTGGCTTTTCATGTATTTTCAATTTTGGATCAGAATGGGGTAGTTTCCTTTGAAAGTTTGCAGTTCAGCATATGGTCTTAAGGGATGAGAACAGTTTTGGTTTCTCCAGGTCCGCAGGTACCTTCTCCATAAAATGGAGGACCAGACGAAGCTCCCTGACCTGGAGCTGCTCCTCCTCACTCTGCTGTGAAGGGCAATTAGTGGCACAGATTGGGGAAATTTAATTGGTCATTTTTATAGCGACTCCAGGACCTTTGGGAGATTCCACTAGGTTGATCCTGGATAAATGGAATCAGGAACTTGGCACAGCAGTTTCTTACGAGGCATGGCTTCGCCATGCTCTACACGTTTTGAAAATTACCGTCGCCAATAAATGGTGGGAGCCAGCATGGAAATGTTGGTACAGATTTTTTAGGATCACAGCATTATTGGCCCAATAGCGCCTGTCTTAATATGGAATCTGCTGATGCAATTGTGGCC
This sequence comes from Neoceratodus forsteri, assembly GCA_016271365.2. Taxonomy (NCBI): domain Eukaryota; kingdom Metazoa; phylum Chordata; order Ceratodontiformes; family Ceratodontidae; genus Neoceratodus; species Neoceratodus forsteri. The sequence goes on along the minus strand of CM057456.1, from coordinate 1,540,388,744 downwards.
AAAAGACTGCAACCCACTTGCATTTTCTGGTCTTGCCCAGCTTTATTGAGGTCTTGCCGGCTTTATTGACATTCTGGGGAGATACTGCTGTGCAGTTCCAAGAACTCTCCCTCTTGCAGCACCTGATCTGCCCTACTATGGTACTTCTCTCAATCTCTCCTCAGATACATGCCCAGCTAGGTGATCACTCACACATTTGTATATCCTTGCAGCCAAAAAAGACATAACTCACCTGTGGATGCAGGTAGTACCTCCCATGGTGAAATCCTGGAGAGCTACTATTTCGGAAATCTACCATATGGAAAGCCTCATGGCAGCATTACATGACTGATGGGACTGTCACCAGGTTAGGTGTTAGACCTGGATTCAATATTTTGTGGTGATCAACAGCACTTTTGTACCCTAAAGCATAAAGCCATTTTATGTTTCTGGGATGACACAATATTCCAATCATACTGCGCTAGACTTAGAGGAAAGTTTTCAGGGTATTCTCTCATAAAAAGGATGTGCAGCTCTACATTTTATATTGTACCAATCAGCGGCGTTTTGGATTATGCATTTTATGTATACCCTATGAAAAATGTGCTTGATTTGTACTATCAGAAGTAATGATACTGACATTTTGTACTGCTTGATTCTAATGTCTCAGGAACTTTAAATACAAAGAACAAATACAAGTTTCCTATTAAACTGTCATGGTATGACATTATGGACTTTTACTTCAGAGAGGATTCCAGAGCAGCAGCCTCCCAATGGCTCATGCCAGTGACACAAGTTTAAGAGTGAACTTAGGTTAATCCCCGTGTAGACAACAGGTCACAGGGTGTAGAAAACTCCATGTAGACAATAGGTCACGGGATAAAGTAAGTTAAAACTGGTCAGGACCGCACGGCAAACTTCTAGCTAGCAATCATTAGTGGGGACTGCCCCGGCATCACCTGATCAGATGTCAGCGTGACAGTATATAGAAGTGGGCTCACACCGCCCTCCAGTTCTCCATACAGACCTCCAAAGGAAACAGGAGAAAGGGTAAAAGCAACTCCTTAGGCCCTGGGCTCGGAAATGAAGCCTTGGTAAAGGAAAAGAGGACAAAATACAGTAACAGGAGCTGGGGAAAGTGGGTAGAAATCTAGACTACTGTAGGAACCTCTCTTAAAGATCTACTGTTAGGGAAGTTCTTATGTAACTGTCATATCTTACTTGAGAGGGTTCCTGCAGTGAGGTCTTCACATATTGGACTGAATACCAAGTAGTCAAAAGAATGAAGGAGTGGAGACTAAGTTCGGAAGGAAGGTGCCTGCCAAACTAGAAGCCTACTTAGGAAGAGGCCTTGCAGCAGCGAGGCCAAAACCGACTCTCGCCTAGAGGCAATGTCCAGACTGTAATGCTTGGTGAATGTATGAACAGAGGACCAAGTGGCCACTGCGCAAATATCTGCAGTGGACACATTCCTGAAAAGCCATTGAAGCTGCCATGCCCAGTAGATGGTCTTTCACCTCCCTGGAAGGGGCTTCTCGTCGCGTGGTAAATGTCTCGAGATCTAGTTAACAACCATTTTGACAAACCCTGTTTGGAGATGGCCTTGCCCTGACATTTGGAGCAAAGGTCACAAACAACTGGTCAGATTTCTGAGCCTCTTTAACACAGAAACATAGATTTGATGGCAGATAAGGACCATGGCCCACCCAGTCTGCCCATTCCCTACCTAATGGATAAGCTGCAGATCCTAGTTAACCAACAGCCTACTTCCTCCTACCCCCCACTAGAATTGCCTTACGTCTGTCCCATGCATTCTTGAATTCCCCCACCGGTCCTAGAGATGTAATATCTCAGAACCCTGTGCACATCTAAAGTGTGCAAGGTATTCCCCTGTTGGAATACTGTGGATAATCGTGATATCTAACTAGTGGAAGCAGCTACTTTGCTTCTCTTCCGTCTCTTCGCTCACAAAATGAATATATAAAACAGCATCACAACTCATGCTTATCATAAATTTACAGAAACATCATCAGAAAACTCTTGCAGCTGCGAGACAATCAAAACCAAAGAATTGCTTGTCATGGAGGTGAATATGAAGACAGAGCTGCCACACAACTCTCCACCTCCCTCACCGGACAAGGCCACAAAGAAATCATGGCAGCAACCTCAGAAGGTTGCCCCAGCAACTACCAGCAAGGCACCCACTACTCCACTCACTGAAGAGCATTTCACTGAAATGCAGTCTCTGAAGGATGCCCTGGCACTCCTCACATCTGAAATCTTTACCATAAGAAGAGATCTGGGGAGATCTCATGCTGGGTAGGGATAGTAGACACGCACCGTATCAATGGAGAAATGGTGGGCTGGGTTGAACCCGACATGATCACACTAAAACAACAGCTACACAAAATGGAGCTGAAACTGGAAGACCTTGAGGGCCTTAGTCAACGAAATAATTTAGTAATAATGGGGTTACTGGAAGATGCTGAAGGCTCCTCACCTATTAAATTCACACAAAAACCGCTAGAGAAATTGGCAGGGCCCTGTCCAAATGGGCCCTCTTACATGGTAGAACGAGCAAATCGAGCATTACGAGCCAAAGTTTATAATATCCCACTCCAAGTTATACAAAATAGAAAGCTCTTATACCGTTCTTCTCAAATATTCCCAGTTATACAAGGTCTATTTGCTACTGGTGTTCCAATTCATACAGGTGTATGGCAGGGCTGTCCACTGAGACCTTTACTGTATGTTTTTTCACTGGACCCTTTGTTAAGATGGCTAACAGATGTTCCTAAATGGGATGGAATTAAGGGTATGGGAATACAACAGCAATTGGTGGTGCAAGCATCATGAGATGATATTTGTTGTTTTTACGCATCATACCCACTTTGAGAAATTTTTATCTGAATTTACAAATTATGGAAGTGTTTCTAATGCTAAATTAAATTTAGCAAAACACGAGGCTTGTTTATAGGTACAGGAAGTCAATTACATGTTAGGAATAATGGTATTGAATTTTCCACGGAACCTATTGCCATCATAGGTATTATATTTGGTCCACAAATTTGCCAATAGAAATTGGGATCTGACTCTTAAAAAAATAGAGTCTAAAGAACTGAGATGGAAACAGTGGAAACTTTCGAAGCAGAAATGGATTCAAATTTCTAAACAATTTCTTTTGCCTTGTTTAGAACATGTTGCAATGATTTTTCCGTTACCTGTAATATTGGAGACTAAGGTTTATTGTTTATTTTTTCAAATGTTATGGGGGAACAGACTTAATCCTATTAAATGACATTTTACTTATCTGGATAAAACTAAAGGAGGCATTAGAATGATAGATCCAGTGGTATTTTGTTTTGCGTCATTTTTTTCAGTAACAGTTCATAGTGGACTATTAGAAATTACAAGGGGTGGCAATAGATGGGTACATTTGGTTTCAAGTAGATTCATAGCTGCTTGGAACAGTGTGCCTCTAAGTGTAGTAAATATTTATATGTTCCGTTATATTTTAAACCAGCTGCACAAAATTATATAAATGGGGCATTTCGAAGGAGATGATATTACAAGGTACTGGAAAAACCATTTACAAAGCTATGATGTGTGAAATCTACCCCACAGTCCCAAATTTAAAAATTGTCCTGAAGGAGATAACCATTTCATCTTATCCCAACTTAATAGTAAAGGCTTCCCCTCATATGTGGAAACCCTTTGGCTACTTATGTATGGCAGATTAAACCTACAAGGTAATGCTAAGTATAAAGCCAGGAAGAACAAAACTGCCCTTATATGGACTGTATGAATTTAGAAGAATCCACATAACATTTTTTGTATTGTTCCTACTCAAAATATTTATAGAATTTTGGCTAAAAATGGAATTTTAGGTGGTTGGCATTTCTAACCTATGATATCTTGGTAACTGGTAAATATCCCAATAGTCTATCACACTTTCATAATGAGACTTTATCTATATTTTTGTTGTCTTTGTTTGTATTTATGGCAGGCATGATGTCAGTGGGTTCTCTACCAGAAGAAGATGGATTATAATTGTTTAGCACATTAATAGTACAAGAGATGGGGAAAATATATTCCAGAGATGACAGTTTTCTTCTTCAAAACAAATCAACAGATGGTGGAAAGGTTTTCATATCTTTATTAAATATAAGTAATTTTAAATTCTGATAATTGGTTTACAGAGAAAATGTATTATTTTAGATATATGGATTTGAATGTGCACTGTTCATTTGATTTTTTGTACAATTTTCTTTTGTGTCTTTGTTTTCTTGACAATAAAACTCCCTACTCTTTTCGAAAGTGCCATGGGATCTTTAACATCCACCTGAACTACCACCAGAACAGGCAGATGGGACCTCAGTTTAACGTCTCATCTGAAGATGGCACCTCAGAGTGCAGTACCTCCCTCATGCTGCACTACAGTGTCAGTATTGGGATATTAACTCAAGTTTCTGGTGTGGGGATAGAACCCACAGCCTTCTGATCTCCCGGCCTCAGAAGCGAGTGTGCTACCTGCTGAGCCACTGACACTGACATTATGAAGGAGTAAAAAGTTTAAGTATTTAAGTATCCAGATTCTGAAGGATTTGGATCATCTGGAAATTTCAAATTTTCTAAGTCACTCTCACTAACTCTGATGGAGGAACTCTCACAGTGGAGACTACTTGAACTTTCCTATTTTTCTAGAATTGAGACTGTGTATCACAGAACCACAGAAATCTGATGGCAGAAAAGACCCTCATCAGTCCATCGAGTCTGCCCTTTTCCTCCTCCCTACTCATCTCCCACTATTATGGGCCTCCTTCCCCACATCCCAACCCCATATGTCTGTCCCATGCCCTCTTGAATCCCTCCACCATTTCAGCCCCCATCACCTCTTCTGGTAGTTTATTCAGGCCTCCACCACTATCTCCATGAAGAATCGCCCCCTCACATTGTCTCTAAATCTTCCCTACTTCCGATCATAGGCTATGCCCTCTAGTTTAGCCCCTCCTTCCTTCTGAACAAGTTCCTCTCCCTCACCTTATTGATCCCCTTTATGTATTTAAAAATTTCAATTGCGTCTCCCCTCTCCTTTTTAGTCTCCAATGGGTACAGATCCAATTCCCTCCACCTCTGTTCATATGATTTCCCCTTTACACCGTGCACCATCTTGGTTGCTCTTCTCTGGACCCTCTCCATCCCATCTATGTCCTGGTGTAGGTGCAGCCTCCAGAACTGGACCCCATACTCCAGGTGTGGCCTCACCATGGCCTTGTAGAGGCATCAGCACGTCCCTCCTTCTGCTATTTATGCCCCTTCCAATGCATGGCAACACTCCATTTGCCTTCCCCACTGCTTTGCTGCACTGGCTACCCACCTTAAGATTGCTTGATATTATAATTCCCAGATCCCTCTCTTGGCTTTTTGTTTTATTTCCTCTCCTAGAGTGTAAACTGCACGCAGGAATTCATGCCCCAGGTGCATCACTGCACACTTTTTAGCACTGAATTTTAGTTGCCAAGCTTCAGACCACCCTTCCAGAGTGTCTTCAAGTCATGCTTCATGGCCTCAACCCCCCCCCCCGGTATCCACCCTATTGCAGATTTTTGTATCATCTGCAAATAGGCACTCTTCCTCTAGCCCTTCTGCTATATCACTGATGTATATATTAAAGGAGGGTCCCAGTACTGACCCTGGGTACCCCACTTGTTACCCTCACCTCGGAATGCACCCCATTTACCATCGATCTCTGACTTCTATCTGCCAACCAGTTTTCCACCCAACTTGTTATTTTCTGTCCCATCCCTAAGCTTTCTAGCTTATTTACTAGCCTTCTGTGAGGGATGGTGTCAAAGACCTTACTGAAGTCCAGCTAGGCTACGTCCACTGCCCCTCCCTGGTCAACCCCTAAGTCACCCAGTTGAAGAACTCTATCAGGTTCGTCTGGCATGACCTCCCATTCATGAAGCAATGTTGCCTTTCATCCTGCAGTCCACCAGGTAGTCTACCACCCTTTTTCTTATTAGTGCCTCCATCACCTTTCCCACCACCAAGGTGAGGCTGACTGGGTGATAATTCTCTGCCACCTCCTTACTGCCCCTTTGTGTAGTGGCATCACATCTGCCCTCCTCCAGTCCCTTGGCACACAACCGGTATCCAGGGATGAGTTAAACAGTCTCGTCAGTGGGGCTGCTAGCTCCTCCCTCAGTTCCTGGAGTACCCTCGGGTGCAAGTCGTCCGGCCCCATTGCCTCCCTCCTTTAACCTGCCCAGTTCTTCCTTACCCTGTCTATGCTGAACATGCTAGGATCCACCATTTTACCTTCCTCCCCTCTCCCTAGCTCAGGCCCCTTCCTTCATGAAAACCAAGCAGGAGTAGCTATTTAGCACCTCTGCTTTCTCAAAGTCCTCTTCCAGTTGTATACCTCCTCCCCACAACCTTACTATCCCTGCCTGCCTTTCCTTCTTTCCTCCACATACCTAAAAAGTTTTATCTCCTTTTAGCCCACCTAGCTATTTTCTCCTCAGTATTCACTTTAGCCCTCCTTATCATCTGCCTGCAACCCTCTTCTCCCTTAAGCCTCCCTGTCATCCCCCCTTTGTGTCTTCTTATAGCTCCTGAATGCCCCTTTCCTTTCCATGACTGCTCTCACCTCCCTGTAAACCACAGTGGTCTCTTCCTTTTTGTTCTTTTCCTCACCTTTTTAATGCAAATTTCAGTGGCCTTCAATACACCTCTTTTGATAGTTCCCCATAGCTCCTCCACATCCTATATTCCCCTTTCCTGCCATTTCTTCCCCAAATATCCTCATTTTGTTAAAGTCCATTTTTCTGTATTCCATCACCCTCATTCTAGTCTGATTTGTCTCTCCCCATTTTACCCTGAACCTCACAGTCCTGTGATCACTTGTACATAGTCCATCACTCACATCCACCTCTTCCACACTCTTCTCATTTGTGAGGACCACGTCCAGCAGGTCATTACCCTAGTGGGTTCCCTGACCAGCTGCTGCATGATATCCCTGTAGCAACTCTAGGGTCCCCTGCTCCTAGTTGATACCGCAGCTGGGACCTCCCAGTCCATGATGGGAGGTTTAGGTCCCCCACTAGCAGAAGCTCCCCCATGAGAACCACCTTCGTAACTGTCTGTATCAGCTGTCTACTCCCTTCCTCCCCCTGCATCAGAGGTCCGTAAACCCCCCCATCCTCATAGATTCACCAGTCCATTTGTCTAATGTGATCCACATTAGCTCCGTCTCCCCTTCCTCCTCCTCCTCCTCCTACCCTTCCATTGCCCTAATGTCGTCTCTGATGTAGAATGCCACCCTCCCCTCTTTCCCTCCCTGAACAGTCTGTAGCCTGGGATAACTGTCTCCCAGGCATGATGCTCTGCCCACCATGTCTCACTTACCACTACTATGTCCAGTCCCTTGTCCACCATGATGGCCTCCAAGTCTACCATTTTGTTTCCCAAACTCCTGGCATTGGCTGATAATCCCTTCCACTGACCCCCCATATTTGCTCTCCCCTACTAACCTCCTCTTGTTCTTGCTTGGTTTCATTACTCAATCTCCTTTGGGTGGGTGAGACTGATAGCCTCCATCTCTCCTGCCTCCTTCAGTGGCCTTCCTAACCCCAGAAATCAGTTTAAATTATACTTCCTTTCAATAAAGCCCTAGCTTTCCCTTTAGTACTGCTGATCCCTCCATGCTCAGGTGCAGTCTGTCCAGGGCAAATAGGCTCTCGTCCTATGAATATGTATATGAATATACTCCTTGTATCCTCTACCTTCCATGAGCTCTCCCGTTTCTTCCTGCCCGTTATGTCACTTCTTGGAACAAACATATTTCTCAGTCTGTATGGAGTAGTCATTGGCCCAGACTGTGGTTTACCTAAGGTGGAGCTAATCTCTCAAATCTCTAAATTATGTCCAGGCGTGCCAACTCATTACAGTCTTTTACTGGCTTCATCAAGACTTAACCCACCTTGAAAGCAATTGAATTCCTCCTTAATCATTTATATGACATGGAAAATATTTTTTTCTCCCGCTCTGACTCAGTTAACTTATTTTACTAAATTTACAGCGAATAGGTTGAGAATCTGGTTCCAGCTGTAGCAGCTTCCTAGATTATCTCTGATATTTTATTTCTGTCGATTGCTGTCCACTGATCTGGAATTCCTCCCTAACCAACTTGATATCACTTTCGCTCAATGGCGCTGGCTTGGGCTTTTTTCATGTATTTTTCAATTTTTGGATCAGAATGGGGTAGTTTCCTTTGAAAGTTTGCAGTTCAGCATATGGTCTTAAGGGATGAGAACAGTTTTGGTTTCTCCAGGTCCGCAGGTACCTTCTCCATAAAATGGAGGACCAGGCAGAAGCTCCTGGAGCTGCTCCTCCTCACTCTGCTGTGAAGGGCAATTAGTGGCACAGATTGGGAAATTTAATTGGTCATTTTATAGCGACTCCAGGACCTTTGGAGATTCCACTAGGTTGATCCTGGATAAATGGAATCAGGAACTTGGCACAGCAGTTTCTTCTGAGGCATGGCCGCCATGCTCTACGTTGAAAATTACCGTCGCCAATAAATGGTGGGAACCAGCATGGAAATGTTGGTACAGATTTTTAGGATCACAGCATTATTGGCCAATAGCCTGTCTTAATATGGAATCTGCTGATGCAATTGTGGCCAAAAGACTGCAACCCACTTGCACATTTTCTGGTCTTGCCCAGCTTTATTGAGGTCTTGCCCGGCTTTATTGACATTCTGGGGAGATACTGCTGTGCAGTTCCAAGAACTCTCCCTCTTGCAGCACCTGATCTGCCCTACTATGGTACTTCTCTCAATCTCTCCTCAGATACATGCCCAGCTAGGTGATCACTCACACATTTGTATATCCTTGCAGCCAAAAAAGACATAACTCACCTGTGGATGCAGGTAGTACCTCCATGGTGAAATCCTGAGAGCTACTATTTGAAATCTACCATATGGAAGCCTCATGGCAGCATTACATGACTGATGGGACTGTCACCAGGTTAGGTGTTAGACCTGGATTCAATATTTTGTGGTGATCAACAGCACTTTTGTACCCTAAAGCATAAAGCCATTTTATGTTTCTGGGATGACACAATATTCCAATCATACTGCGCTAGACTTAGAGGAAAGTTTTCAGGGTATTCTCTCATAAAAAGGATGTGCAGCTCTACATTTTATATTGTACCAATCAGCGGCGTTTTGGATTATGCATTTTATGTATACCCTATGAAAAATGTGCTTGATTTGTACTATCAGAAGTAATGATACTGACATTTTGTACTGCTTGATTCTAATGTCTCAGGAACTTTAAATACAAAGAACAAATACAAGTTTCCTATTAAACTGTCATGGTATGACATTATGGACTTTTACTTCAGAGAGGATTCCAGAGCAGCAGCCTCCCAATGGCTCATGCCAGTGACACAAGTTTAAGAGTGAACTTAGGTTAATCCCCGTGTAGACAACAGGTCACAGGGTGTAGAAAACTCCATGTAGACAATAGGTCACGGGATAAAGTAAGTTAAAACTGGTCAGGACCGCACGGCAAACTTCTAGCTAGCAATCATTAGTGGGGGACTGCCCCCGGCATCACCTGATCAGATGTCAGCGTGACAGTATATAGGGGGTGGGCTCCACACCCGCCCTCCAGTTCTCCCGCCACAGACCTCCAAAGAGGAAACAGGAGAAAGGAGTAAAAGCAACTCCTTAGGCCCTGGGCTCCGGAAATGAAGCCTTGGTAAAGGAAAAAGAGGACAAAATACAGTAACAGGAGCTGGGGGAAAGTGGGTAGGAAATCTAGACTACTGTAGGAACCTCTCTTAAAGATCTACTGTTAGGGGAAGTTCTTATGTAACTGTCATATCTTACTTCGAGAGGGTTCCTGCAGTAGGTCTTCACATATTGGACTGAATACCAAGTAGTCAAAAAGAATGAAGGAGTCGGAGACTAAGTTCCGGAAGGAAGGAGTGCCTGCCAAACTAGAAGCCTACTTAGGAAAGAAGGCCTTGCAGAGCGGCGAGGCCAAAACCGACTCTACGCCTAGAGGCAATGTCCAGACTGTAATGCTTGGTGAATGTATGAACAGAGGACCAAGTGGCCACTGCGCAAATATCTGCAGTGGACACATTCCTGAAAAGCCATTGAAGCTGCCATGCCCGAGTAGATGGTCTTTCACCTCCCTGGAAGGGTGCTCTCGTCACGTGTGGTAAATGTACGAGATCTAGTTAACTAACCATTTTGACAAACCCTGTTTGGAGATGGCCTTGCCCTGACATTTGGGAGCAAAGGTCACAAACAACTGGTCAGATTTCTGAGCCTCTTTAACACAGAAACATAGATTTGATGGCAGATAAGGACCACTTGGCCCCCAGTCTGTTTCCTACCTAATGGATAAGCTGCAGATCCTAGTTAACCAACAGCCTACTTCCTCCTACCCCCCACTAGAATTGCCTTACGTCTGTCCCATGCATTCTTGAATTCCCCCATCGGTCCTAGAGATGTAATATCTCAGAACCCTGTGCACATCTAAAGTGTGCAAAAGGTATTCCCCCCCTGTTGGAATACTGTGGATAATCGTGATATCTAACTAGTGGAAGCAGCTACTTTGCTTCTCTTCCGTCTCTGCGCTCACAAAATGAATATATAAAACAGCATCACAACTCATGCTTATCATAAATTTACAGAAACATCATCAGAAAACTCTTGCAGCTGCACGGAGACAATCAAAACCAAAGAATTGCTTGTCATGGAGGTGAATATGAAGACAGAGCTGCCACACAACTCTCCACCTCCCTCACCGGACAAGGCCACAAAGAAATCATGGCAGCAACCTACGAAGGTTGCCCCAGCAACTACCAGCAAGGCACCCACTACTCCACTCACCGAAGAGCATTTCCTTACTGAAATGCAGTCTCTGAAGGATGCCCTGGCACTCCTCACATCTGAAATCTTTACCATAAGAAGAGATCTGGGGGAGATCTCATGCTGGGTAGGGGATAGTGAAGCACGCACCGTATCAATGGAGAAATGGTGGGCTAGGGTTGAACCCGACATGATCACACTAAAACAACAGCTACACAAAATGGAGCTGAAACTGGAAGACCTTGAGGGCCTTAGTCAACGAAATAATTTAGTAATAATGGGGTTACTGGAAGATGCTGAAGGCTCCTCACCTATTAAATTCACACAAAAACCGCTAGAGAAATTGGCAGGGCCCTGTCCAAATGGGCCCTCTTACATGGTAGAACGAGCAAATCGAGCATTACGAGCCAAAGTTTATAATATCCCACTCCAAGTTATACAAAATAGAAAGCTCTTATACCGTTCTTCTCAAATATTCCCAGTTATACAAGGTCTATTTGCTACTGGTGTTCCAATTCATACAGGTGTATGGCAGGGCTGTCCACTGAGACCTTTACTGTATGTTTTTTCACTGGACCCTTTGTTAAGATGGCTAACAGATGTTCCTAAATGGGATGGAATTAAGGGTATGGGAATACAACAGCAATTGGTGGTGCAAGCATACGCAGATGATATTTGTTGTTTTTTTACGCATCATACCCACTTTGAGAAATTTTTATCTGAATTTACAAATTATGGAAGTGTTTCTAATGCTAAATTAAATTTAACCAAAACACGAGGCTTGTTTATAGGTACAGGAAGTCAATTACATGTTAGGAATAATGGTATTGAATTTTCCACGGAACCTATTGCCATCATAGGTATTATATTTGGTCCACAGAATTTGCCAATAGAGAATTGGGATACGGCTCTTAAAAAAATAGAGTCTAAAGAACTGAGATGGAAACAGTGGAAACTTTCGAAGCAGAAATGGATTCAAATTTCTAAACAATTTCTTTTGCCTTGTTTAGAACATGTTGCAATGATTTTTCCATTACCTGTAATATTGGAGACTAAGGTTTATTGTTTATTTTTTCAAATGTTATGGGGGAACAGACTTAATCCTATTAAATGACATTTTACTTATCTGGATAAAACTAAAGGAGGCATTAGAATGATAGATCCAGTGGTATTTTGTTTTCGTCATTTTTCAGTAACAGTTCATAGTGGACTATTAGAAATTACAAGGGGTGGCAATAGATGGGTACATTTGGTTTCAAGTAGATTCATAGCTGCTTGGAACAGTGTGCCTCTAAAGTGTAGTAAATATTTATATGTTCCGTTATATTTTAAACCGCTGCACAAAATTATATAAATGGGGCATTTCGAAGGAGATGATATTACAAGGTACTGGAAAAACCATTTACAAAGCTATGATGTGAAATCTACCCCACAGTCCCAAATTTAAAAATTGTCCTGAAGGAGATAACCATTTCATCTTATCCCACTTAATAGTAAAAGGCTTCCCCTCATATGTAGGAAACCCATTGGCTACTTATGTATGCAGATTAAACCTACAAGGTAATGCTAAGTATAAAGCCAGGAAGAACAAAACTGCCCTTATATGGACTGTATGAATTTAGAAGAATCCACATAACATTTTTTTGTATTGTTCTCTACCAAAATATTTATGGGAATTTTGGCTAAAAATGGAATTTTAGGTGGTTGGCATTTCTAACCTATGATATCTTGGTAACTGGTAAATATCCCAATAGTCTATCACACTTTCATAATGAGACTTTATCTATATTTTTGTTGTCTTTGTTTGTATTTATAGCAGGCATGATGTCAGTGGGTTCTCTACAGAAGAAGATGGATTATAATTGTTTAGCACATTAATAGTACAAGAGATGGGAAAATATATTCCAGAGATGACAGTTTTTCTTCTTCAAAACAAATCAACAGATGGTGGAAAGGTTTTCATATCTTTATTAAATATAAGTAATTTTAAATTCTGATAATTGGTTTACAGAGAAAATGTATTATTTTAGATATATGGATTTGAATGTGCACTGTTCATTTGATTTTTTTGTACAATTTTCTTTTGTGTCTTTGTTTTTCTTGACAATAAAAACTCCCCTACTCTTTTCGAGAAGTGCCATGGGATCTTTAACATCCACCTGAACTACCACCAGAACAGGCAGATGGGACCTCAGTTTAACGTCTCATCTGAAAGATGGCACCTCAGGAGTGCAGTACCTCCCTCATGCTGCACTACAGTGTCAGTATTGGGATATTAACTCAAGTTTCTGGTGTGGGGATAGAACCACAGCCTTCTGATCTCCGGCCTCAGAAGCGAGTGTGCTACCTGCTGAGCCACTGACACTGACATTATGAAGGAGTAAAAAGTTTAAGTATTTAAGTATCCAGATTCTGAAGGATTTGGATCATCTGGAAATTTCAAATTTTCTAAGTCACTCTCACTAACTCTGATGGAGGAACTCTCACAGTGGAGACTACTTGAACTTTCCTATTTTTCTAGAATTGAGACTGTGTATCACAGAACCACAGAAATCTGATGGCAGAAAAGACCCTCATCAGTCCATCGAGTCTGCCCTTTTCCTCCTCCCCTACTCATCTCCACTATTATGGGCCCTCCCCTTCCCCCCACATCCCAACCCCATATGTCTGTCCCATGCCCTCTTGAATCCCTCCACCATTTCAGCCCCCATCACCTCTTCTGGTAGTTTATTCCAGGCCTCCACCACTATCTCCATGAAGAATCGCCCCCTCACATTGTCTCTAAATCTTCCTACTTCCGATCATAGGCTATGCCCTCTAGTTTTAGCCCCCTCCTTCCTTCTGAACAAGTTCCTCTCCCTCACCTTATTGATCCCCTTTATGTATTTAAAAATTTCAATTGCGTCTCCCCTCTCCTTTTTAGTCTCCAATGGGTACAGATCCAATTCCCTCCACCTCTGTTCATATGATTTCCCCTTTACACCGTGCACCATCTTGGTTGCTCTTCTCTGGACCCTCTCCATCCCATCTATGTCCTGGTGTAGGTGCAGCCTCCAGAACTGGACCCCATACTCCAGGTGTGGCCTCACCATGGCCTTGTAGAGAGGCATCAGCACGTCCCTCCTTCTGCTATTTATGCCCCTTCCAATGCATGGCAACACTCCATTTGCCTTCCCCACTGCTTTGCTGCACTGGCTACCCACCTTAAGATTGCTTGATATTATAATTCCCAGATCCCTCTCTTGGCTTTTTGTTTTATTTCCTCTCCTAGAGTGTAAACTGCACGCAAGAATTCATGCCCCAGGTGCATCACTGCACACTTTTTAGCACTGAATTTTAGTTGCCAAGCTTCAGACCACCCTTCCAGAGTGTCTTCAAGTCATGCTTCATGGCCTCAACCCCCCCCCCGGTATCCACCCTATTGCAGATTTTTGTATCATCTGCAAATAGGCACACTCTTCCCTCTAGCCCTTCTGCTATATCACTGATGTATATATTAAAAAGGAGGGGTCCCAGTACTGACCCCTTGGGTACCCCACTTGTTACCCCACTCACCTCGGAATGCACCCCATTTACCATCGATCTCTGACTTCTATCTGCCAACCAGTTTTCCACCCAACTTGTTATTTTCTGTCCCATCCCTAAGCTTTCTAGCTTATTTACTAGCCTTCTGTGAGGGATGGTGTCAAAGACCTTACTGAAGTCCAGCTAGGCTACGTCCACTGCCCCTCCCTGGTCAACCCCTAAGTCACCCAGTTGAAGAACTCTATCAGGTTCGTCTGGCATGACCTCCCATTCATGAAGCAATGTTGCCTTTCATCCTGCAGTCCACCAGGTAGTCTACCACCCTTTTTCTTATTAGTGCCTCCATCACCTTTCCCACCACCAAGGTGAGGCTGACTGGGTGATAATTCTCTGCCACCTCCTTACTGCCCCCTTTGTGTAGTGGCATCACATCTGCCCTCCTCCAGTCCCTTCACACAACACGGTATCCAGGGATGAGTTAAACAGTCTCGTCAGTGGACTGCTAGCTCCTCCCTCAGTTCCTGGAGTACCCTCGGGTGCAAAGTCGTCCGCCCCATTGCTCACCCTCCTTTAACCTGCCCAGTTCTTCCCTTACCCTGTCTATGCTGAACATGCTAGGATCCACCATTTACCTTCCCTCCTCTCCCTAGCTCGGCCCCTTCCTTCATGAAAACCAAGCAGGAGTAGCTATTTAGCACCTCTGCTTTCTCAAAGTCCTCTTCCAGTTGTATACCTCCCTCCCCCCACAACCTTACTATCCCCTGCCTCGCCTTCCTTCTTTCCTCCACATACCTAAAAAAAGTTTTATCTCCCTTTTTAGCCCACCTAGCTATTTTCTCCTCAGTATTCACTTTAGCCCTCCTTATCATCTGCCCTGCAACCCTCTTCTCCTTATAAGCCTCCCTGTCATCCCCCCTTTGTGTCTTCTTATAGCTCCTGAATGCCCCTTTCCTTTCCATGACTGCCCCTGCCACCTCCCCTGTAAACCACAGTGGTCTCTTCCTTTTTTTGTTCTTCCTCACCTTTTTAATGCAAATTTCAGTGGCCTTCAATACACCTCTTTTGATAGTTCCCCATAGCTCCTCCACATCCTATATATTCCCCTTTCCTGCCATTTCTTCCCCAAATATCCTCATTTTGTTAAAGTCCATTTTTCTGTATTCCATCACCCTCATTCTAGTCTGATTTGTCTCTCTCCCCATTTTTACCCTGAACCTCACAGTCCTGTGATCACTTGTACATAGTCCATCACTCACATCCACCTCTTCCACACTCTTCTCATTTGTGAGGACCACGTCCAGCAGGTCATTACCCCTAGTGGGTTCCCTGACCAGCTGCTGCATGAATATCCCCTGTAGCAACTCTAGGGTCCCCCTGCTCCTAGTTGATACCGCAGCTGGGACCTCCCAGTCCATGATGGGGAGGTTTAGGTCCCCCACTAGCAGAAGCTCCCCCATGAGAACCACCTTCGTAACTGTCTGTATCAGCTGTCTACTCCTCCTCCCCTGCATCAGAGGTCCGTAACCCCCATCCTCATAGATTCACCAGTCCATTTGTCTAATGTGATCCACATTAGCTCCGTCTCCCTTCCTCCTCCTCCTCCTCCTACCCTTCCATTGCCCTAATGTCGTCTCTGATGTAGAATGCCACCCTCCCCTCTTTCCCTCCCTGAACAGTCTGTAGCCTGGGATAACTGTCTCCCAGGCATGATGCTCTGCCCACCATGTCTCACTTACCACTACTATGTCCAGTCCCTTGTCCACCATGATGGCCTCCAAGTCTACCATTTTGTTTCCCAAACTCCTGGCATTGGCTGATAATCCCTTCCACCCTGACCCCCCCACATATTGCTCTCCCCTACTAACCTCCTCTTGTTCTTGCTTGGTTTCATTACTCAATCTCCTTTGGGTGGGTGAGACTGATAGCCTCCCATCTCTCCTGCCTCCTTCAGTGGCCTTCCTTAACCCCAGAAATCAGTTTAAATTATACTTCCTTTCAATAAAGCCCCTAGCTTTCCCTTTAGTACTACTGATCCTCCATGCTCAGGTGCAGTCTGTCCAGGGCAAATAGGCTCTCGTCCTATGAATATGTGTATATGAATATACTCCTTGTATCCTCTACCTTCCATGAGCTCTCCCGTTTCTTCCTGCCCGTTATGTCACTTCTTGGAACAAACATATTTCTCAGTCTGTATGGAGTAGTCATTGACCCAGACTGTGGTTTACCTAAAGTGAGCTAATCTCTCAAATCTCTAAATTATGTCCAGGCGTGCCAACTCCATACGATCTTTTACTGGCTTCATCCAAGACTTAACCCACCTTGGAAAGCAATTGAATTCCTCCTTAATCATTTATATGACATGGAAAATATTTTTTTCTCCCGCTCTGACTCAGTTAACTTATTTTACTAAATTTACAGCGAATAGGTTGAGAATCTGGTTCCAGCTGTAGCAGCTTCCTAGATTATCTCTGATATTTTATTTCTGTCGATTGCTGTCCACTGATCTGGAATTCCTCCCTAACCAACTTGATATCACTTTCGCTCAATGGCGCTGGCTTGGGCTTTTTTCATGTATTTTTCAATTTTTGGATCAGAATGGGGTAGTTTCCTTTGAAAGTTTGCAGTTCAGCATATGGTCTTAAGGGATGAGAACAGTTTTGGTTTCTCCAGGTCCGCAGGTACCTTCTCCATAAAATGGAGGACCAGACGAAGCTCCCTGACCTGGAGCTGCTCCTCCTCACTCTGCTGTGAAGGGCAATTAGTGGCACAGATTGGGGAAATTTAATTGGTCATTTTTATAGCGACTCCAGGACCTTTGGGAGATTCCACTAGGTTGATCCTGGATAAATGGAATCAGGAACTTGGCACAGCAGTTTCTTACGAGGCATGGCTTGGCCCACCATGCTCTACCGCGTTTTGAAAGTGCCGTCGCCAATAAATGGTGGGGCCAGCATGGAAATGTTGGTACAGATTTTAGGATCACAGCATTATTGGCCCAATAGCGCCTGTCTTAATATGGAATCTGCTGATGCAATTGTGGCCAAAGACTGCAACCCACTTGCACATTTTCTGGTCTTGCCCAGCTTTATTGAGGTCTTGCCGGCTTTATTGACATTCTGGGAGATACTGCTGTGCAGTTCAAGAACTCTCCCTCTTGCAGCACCTGATCTGCCCTACTATGGTACTTCTCTCAATCTCTCCTCAGATACATGCCCAGCTAGGTGATCACTCACATTTGTATATCCTTGCAGCCAAAAAGACATAACTCACCTGTGGATGCAGGTAGTACCTCCCATGGTGAAATCCTGGAGAGCTACTATTTCGGAAATCTACCATATGGAAAGCCTCATGGCAGCATTACATGACTGATGGGACTGTCACCAGGTTAGGTGTTAGACCTGGATTCAATATTTTGTGGTGATCAACAGCACTTTTGTACCCTAAAGCATAAAGCCATTTTATGTTTCTGGGATGACACAATATTCCAATCATACTGCGCTAGACTTAGAGGAAAGTTTTCAGGGTATTCTCTCATAAAAAGGATGTGCAGCTCTACATTTTATATTGTACCAATCAGAGGCGTTTTGGATTATGCATTTTATGTATACCCTATGAAAAATGTGCTTGATTTGTACTATCAGAAGTAATGATACTGACATTTTGTACTGCTTGATTCTAATGTCTCAGGAACTTTAAATACAAAGAACAAATACAAGTTTCCTATTAAACTGTCATGGTATGACATTATGGACTTTACTTCAGAGGATTCCAGAGCAACAGCCTCCCAATGGCTCATGCCAGTGACACAAGTTTAGAGTGAACTTAGGTTAATCCCGTGTAGACAACAGGTCACAGGGTGTAGAAAACTCCATGTAGACAATAGGTCACGGGATAAAGTAAGTTAAAACTGGTCAGGACGCATGCGGCAAACTTCTAGCTAGCAATCATTAGTGGGGGACTGCCCCCGGCATCACCTGATCAGATGTCAGCGTGACAGTATATAGGGGGTGGGCTCCACACCCGCCCTCCAGTTCTCCCGCCACAGACCTCCAAAGAGGAAACAGGAGAAAGGAGTAAAAGCAACTCCTTAGGCCCTGGGCTCCGGAAATGAAGCCTTGGTAAAGGAAAAAGAGGACAAAATACAGTAACAGGAGCTGGGGGAAAGTGGGTAGGAAATCTAGACTACTAGGAACCTCTCTTAAAGATCTACTGTTAGGGAAGTTCTTATGTAACTGTCATATCTTACTTGAGAGGGTTCCTGCAGTAGGTCTTCATATATTGGACTGAATACCAAGTAGTCAAAAAGAATGAAGGAGTCGGAGACTAAGTTCCGGAAGGAAGGAGTGCCTGCCAAACTAGAAGCCTACTTAGGAAAGAAGGCCTTGCAGAGCGGCGAGGCCAAAACCGACTCTACGCCTAGAGGCAATGTCCAGACTGTAATGCTTGGTGAATGTATGAACAGAGGACCAAGTGGCCACTGCGCAAATATCTGCAGTGGACACATTCCTGAGAAAAGCCATTGAAGCTGCCATGCCCCGAGTAGATGGTCTTTCACCTCCCTGGAAGGGGCTTCTCGTACGTGTGGTAAATGTACGAGATCTAGTTAGACAACCATTTTGACAAACCCTGTTTGGAGATGGCCTTGCCCTGACATTTGGGAGCAAAGGTCACAAACAACTGGTCAGATTTCTGAGCCTCTTTAACACAGAAACATAGATTTGATGGCAGATAAGGACCACTTGGCCCACCCAGTCTGCCCATTTCCCTACCTAATGGATAAGCTGCAGATCCTAGTTAACCAACAGCCTACTTCCTCCTACCCCCCACTAGAATTGCCTTACGTCTGTCCCATGCATTCTTGAATTCCCCCATCGGTCCTAGAGATGTAATATCTCAGAATCCTGTGCACATCTAAAGTGTGCAAAAGGTATTCCCCCCCTGTTGGAATACTGTGGATAATCGTGATATCTAACTAGTGGAAGCAGCTACTTTGCTTCTCTTCCGTCTCTGCGCTCACAAAATGAATATATAAAACAGCATCACAACTCATGCTTATCATAAATTTACAGAAACATCATCAGAAAACTCTTGCAGCTGCACGGAGACAATCAAAACCAAAGAATTGCTTGTCATGGAGGTGAATATGAAGACAGAGCTGCCACACAACTCTCCACCTCCCTCACGGACAAGGCCACAAAGAAATCATGGCAGCAACCTACAAGTTGCCCCAGCAACTACCAGCAAGGCACCCACTACTCCACTCACGAAGAGCATTTCCTTACTGAAATGCAGTCTCTGAAGGATGCCCTGGCACTCTCACATCTGAAATCTTTACCATAGAAGAGATCTGGGGAGATCTCATGCTGGGTAGGGATAGTGAAGCACGCACCGTATCAATGGAGAAATGGTGGGCTAGGGTTGAACCCGACATGATCACACTAAAACAACAACTACACAAATGGAGCTGAAACTGGAAGACCTTGAGGCCTTAGTCAACGAAATAATTTAGTAATAATGGGGTTACTGGAAGATGCTGAAGGCTCC
The DNA here is from genome assembly GCA_016271365.2 of Neoceratodus forsteri. Taxonomy (NCBI): domain Eukaryota; kingdom Metazoa; phylum Chordata; order Ceratodontiformes; family Ceratodontidae; genus Neoceratodus; species Neoceratodus forsteri. Next base: position 1,540,368,802 of record CM057456.1, on the reverse strand, counting down.
TCACCTATTAAATTCACACAAAACCGCTAAGAAATTGGCAGGGCCCTGTCCAAATGGGCCCTCTTACATGGTAGAAACGAGCAAACTCGAGCATTACGAGCCAAAGTTTATAATATCCCACTCCAAGTTATACAAAATAGAAAGCTCTTATACGTTCTTCTCAAATATTCCCAGTTATACAAGGTCTATTTGCTACTGGTGTTCCAATTCATACAGGTGTATGGCAGGGCTGTCCACTGAGACCTTTACTGTATGTTTTTTCACTGGACCCTTTGTTAAGATGGCTAACAGATGTTCCTAAATGGGATGGAATTAAGGGTATGGGAATACAACAGCAATTGGTGGTGCAAGCATACGCAGATGATATTTGTTGTTTTTTTACGCATCATACCCACTTTGAGAAATTTTTATCTGAATTTACAAATTATGGAAGTGTTTCTAATGCTAAATTAAATTTAACAAAACACGAGGCTTGTTTATAGGTACAGGAAGTCAATTACATGTTAGGAATAATGGTATTGAATTTTCCACGGAACCTATTGCCATCATAGGTATTATATTTGGTCCACAGAATTTGCCAATAGAGAATTGGGATCGACTCTTAAAAAATAGAGTCTAAAGAACTGAGATGGAAACAGTGGAAACTTTCAAGCAGAAATGGATTCAAATTTCTAAACAATTTCTTTTGCCTTGTTTAGAACATGTTGCAATGATTTTTCCATTACCTGTAATATTGGAGACTAAGGTTTATTGTTTATTTTTTCAAATGTTATGGGGGAACAGACTTAATCCTATTAAATGACATTTTACTTATCTGGATAAAACTAAAGGAGGCATTAGAATGATAGATCCAGTGGTATTTTGTTTTGCGTCATTTTTTTCAGTAACAGTTCATAGTGGACTATTAGAAATTACAAGGGGTGGCAATAGATGGGTACATTTGGTTTCAAGTAGATTCATAGCTGCTTGGAACAGTGTGCCTCCTAGGTGTAGTAAATATTTATATGTTCCGTTATATTTTAAACCCGCTGCACAAAAATTATATAAATGGGGCATTTCGAAGGAGATGATATTACAAGGTACTGGAAAAACCATTTACAAAGCTATGATGTGTGAAATCTACCCCACAGTCCCAAATTTAAAAATTGTCCTGAAGGAGATAACCATTTCATCTTATCCCAACTTAATAGTAAAAGGCTTCCCTCATATGTGGGAAACCCTTTGGCTACTTATGTATGGCAGATTAAACCTACAAGGTAATGCTAAGTATAAAGCCAGGAAGAACAAAACTGCCCTTATATGGACTGTATGAATTTAGAAGAATCCACATAACATTTTTTTTGTATTGTTCCTACTCAAAATATTTATGAGAATTTTTGGCTAAAAAATGGAATTTTAGGTGGTTGGCATTTCTAACCTATGATATCTTGGTAACTGGTAAATATCCCAATAGTCTATCACATTTTCATAATGAGACTTTATCTATATTTTTTTGTTATCTTTGTTTGTATTTATGGCAGGCATGATGTCAGTGGGTTCTCTACCAGAAGAAGATGGATTATAATTGTTTTAGCACATTAATAGTACAAGAGATGGGGAAAATATATTCCAGAGATGACAGTTTTTCTTCTTCAAAACAAATCAACAGATGGTGGAAAGGTTTTCATATCTTTATTAAATATAAGTAATTTTAAATTCTGATAATTGGTTTACAGAGAAAATGTATTATTTTAGATATATGGATTTGAATGTGCACTGTTCATTTGATTTTTTTGTACAATTTTCTTTTGTGTCTTTGTTTTTCTTGACAATAAAAACTCCCCTACTCTTTTCGAGAAGTGCCATGGGATCTTTAACATCCACCTGAACTACCACCAGAACAGGCAGATGGGACCTCAGTTTAACGTCTCATCTGAAAGATGGCACCTCAGGAGTGCAGTACCTCCCTCATGCTGCACTACAGTGTCAGTATTGGGATATTAACTCAAGTTTCTGGTGTGGGGATAGAACCACAGCCTTCTGATCTCCCGGCCTCAGAAGCGAGTGTGCTACCTGCTGAGCCACTGACACTGACATTATGAAGGAGTAAAAAGTTTAAGTATTTAAGTATCCAGATTCTGAAGGATTTGGATCATCTGGAAATTTCAAATTTTCTAAGTCACTCTCACTAACTCTGATGGAGGAACTCTCACAGTGGAGACTACTTGAACTTTCCTATTTTTCTAGAATTGAGACTGTGTATCACAGAACCACAGAAATCTGATGGCAGAAAAGACCCTCATCAGTCCATCGAGTCTGCCCTTTTCCTCCTCCCCTACTCATCTCCACTATTATGGGCCCTCCCCTTCCCCCCACATCCAACCCCATATGTCTGTCCCATGCCCTCTTGAATCCCTCCACCATTTCAGCCCCCATCACCTCTTCTGGTAGTTTATTCCAGGCCTCCACCACTATCTCCATGAAGAATCGCCCCCTCACATTGTCTCTAAATCTTCCTACTTCCGATCATAGGCTATGCCCTCTAGTTTTAGCCCCCTCCTTCCTTCTGAACAAGTTCCTCTCCCTCACCTTATTGATCCCCTTTATGTATTTAAAAATTTCAATTGCGTCTCCCCTCTCCTTTTTAGTCTCCAATGGGTACAGATCCAATTCCCTCCACCTCTGTTCATATGATTTCCCCTTTACACCGTGCACCATCTTGGTTGCTCTTCTCTGGACCCTCTCCATCCCATCTATGTCCTGGTGTAGGTGCAGCCTCCAGAACTGGACCCCATACTCCAGGTGTGGCCTCACCATGGCCTTGTAGAGAGGCATCAGCAGTCCCTCCTTCTGCTATTTATGCCTTTCAATGCATGGCAACACTCCATTTGCCTTCCCACTGCTTTGCTGCACTGGCTACCCACCTTAAGATTGCTTGATATTATATTCCCAGATCCCTCTCTTGGCTTTTTGTTTTATTTCCTCTCCTAGAGTGTAAACTGCGCAGGAATTCATGCCCCAGGTGCATCACTGCACACTTTTAGCACTGAATTTTAGTTGCCAAGCTTCAGACCACCCTTCCAGAGTGTCTTCAAGTCATGCTTCATGGCCTCAACCCCCCCCCCGGTATCCACCCTATTGCAGATTTTTGTATCATCTGCAAATAGGCACACTCTTCCCTCTAGCCCTTCTGCTATATCACTGATGTATATATTAAAAAGGAGGGGTCCCAGTACTGACCCCTGGGGTACCCCACTTGTTACCCCACTCACCTCGGAATGCACCCCATTTACCATCGATCTCTGACTTCTATCTGCCAACCAGTTTTCCACCCAACTTGTTATTTTCTGTCCCATCCCTAAGCTTTCTAGCTTATTTACTAGCCTTCTGTGAGGGATGGTGTCAAAGACTTACTGAAGTCCAGCTAGGCTCGTCCACTGCCCCTCCCTGGTCAACCCCTAAGTCACCCAGTTGAAGAACTCTATCAGGTTCGTTTGGCATGACCTCCCATTCATGAAGCAATGTTGCCTTTCATCCTGCAGTCCACCAGGTAGTCTACCACCCTTTTTCTTATTAGTGCCTCCATCACCTTTCCCACCACCAAGGTGAGGCTGACTGGGTGATAATTCTCTGCCACCTCCTTACTGCCCCCTTTGTGTAGTGGCATCACATCTGCCCTCCTCCAGTCCCTTGGCACACAACCGGTATCCAGGGATGAGTTAAACAGTCTCGTCAGTGGGGCTGCTAGCTCCTCCCTCAGTTCCTGGAGTACCCTCGGGTGCAAGTCGTCCGGCCCCATTGCCTTACCCTCCTTTAACCTGCCCAGTTCTTCCCTTACCCTGTCTATGCTGAACATGCTAGGATCCACCATTTTACCTTCCCTTCCCCTCTCCCCTAGCTCGGGCCCCCTTCCTTCATGAAAACCAAGCAGGAGTAGCTATTTAGCACCTCTGCTTTCTCAAAGTCCTCTTCCAGTTGTATACCTCCCTTCCCCCACAACCTTACTATCCCCTGCCTCGCCTTCCTTCTTTCCTCCACATACCTAAAAAAAGTTTTATCTCCCTTTTTAGCCCACCTAGCTATTTTCTCCTCAGTATTCACTTTAGCCCTCCTTATCATCTGCCCTGCAACCCTCTTCTCCTTATAAGCCTCCTGTCATCCCCCCTTTGTGTCTTCTTATAGCTCCTGAATGCCCCTTTCCTTTCCATGACTGCCTGCACCTCCCTGTAAACCACAGTGGTCTCTTCCTTTTTGTTCTTCCTCACCTTTTTAATACAAATTTCAGTGGCCTTCAATACACCTCTTTTGATAGTTCCCATAGCTCCTCCACATCCTATATATTCCCTTTCCTGCCATTTCTTCCCCAAATATCCTCATTTTGTTAAAGTCCATTTTCTGTATTCCATCACCCTCATTCTAGTCTGATTTGTCTCTCTCCCCATTTTACCCTGAACCTCACAGTCCTGTGATCACTTGTACATAGTCCATCACTCACATCCACCTCTTCCACACTCTTCTCATTTGTGAGGACCACGTCCAGCAGGTCATTACCCCTAGTGGGTTCCCTGACCAGCTGCTCCATGAATATCCCCTGTAGCAACTCTAGGGTCCCCCTGCTCCTAGCTGATACCGCAGCTGGGACCTCCCAGTCCATGATGGGGAGGTTTAGGTCCCCCACTAGCAGAAGCTCCCCCATGAGAACCACCTTCATAACTGTCTGTATCAGCTGTCTACTCCCTTCCTCCCCCTGCATCAGAGGTCCGTAAACCCCCCCATCCTCATAGATTCACCAGTCCATTTGTCTAATGTGATCCACATTAGCTCCGTCTCCCCTTCCTCCTCCTCCTCCTCCTACCCTTCCATTGCCCTAATGTCGTCTCTGATGTAGAATGCCACCCTCCCTCTTTCCTCCCTGAACAGTCTGTAGCCTGGGATAACTGTCTCCCAGGCATGATGCTCTGCCCACCATGTCTCACTTACCACTACTATGTCCAGTCCCTTGTCCACCATGATGGCCTCCAAGTCTACCATTTTGTTTCCCAAACTCCTGGCATTGGCTGATAATCCCTTCCACCCTGACCCCCACATGCTGCTCTCCCCTACTAACCTCCTCTTGTTCTTGCTTGGTTTCATTACTCAATCTCCTTTGGGGGGTGAGACTGATAACCTCCATCTCTCTGCCTCCTTCAGTGGCCCTTCCTTAACCCCCAGAAATCAGTTTAAATTATACTTCCTTTCAATAAAGCCCTAGCTTTCCCTTTAGTACTGCTGATCCCTCCATGCTCAGGTGCAGTCTGTCCAGGCAAATAGGCTCACGTCCTATGAATATGTGTATATGAATATACTCCCTTGTATCCTCTACCTTCCGCAGGCTCTCCCGTTTCTTCCTGCCCCGTTATGTCACTTCTTGGAACAAACATATTTCTCAGTCTGTATGGAGTAGTCATTGACCCAGACTGTGGTTTACCCTAGGTGGAGCTAATCTCTCAAATCTCCTAAATTATGTCCAGGCGTGCCAACTCCGTACAGTCTTTTACTGGCTTCATCCAAGACTTAACCCACCTTGGAAAGCAATTGAATTCCTCCTTAATCATTTATATGACATGGAAAATATTTTTTTCTCCCGCTCTGACTCAGTTAACTTATTTTACTAAATTTACAGCGAATAGGTTGAGAATCTGGTTCCAGCTGTAGCAGCTTCCTAGATTATCTCTGATATTTTATTTCTGTCGATTGCTGTCCACTGATCTGGAATTCCTCCCTAACCAACTTGATATCACTTTCGCTCAATGGCGCTGGCTTGGGCTTTTTTCACGTATTTTTCAATTTTTGGATCAGAATGGGGTAGTTTCCTTTGAAAGTTTGCAGTTCAGCATATGGTCTTAAGGGATGAGAACAGTTTTGGTTTCTCCAGGTCCGCAGGTACCTTCTCCATAAAATGGAGGACCAGACGAAGCTCCCTGACCTGGAGCTGCTCCTCCTCACTCTGCTGTGAAGGGCAATTAGTGGCACAGATTGGGGAAATTTAATTGGTCATTTTTATAGCGACTCCAGGACCTTTGGGAGATTCCACTAGGTTGATCCTGGATAAATGGAATCAGGAACTTGGCACAGCAGTTTCTTACGAGGCATGGCTTCGCCATGCTCTACACGTTTTGAAAATTACCATCGCCAATAAATGGTGGGAGCCAGCATGGAAATGTTGGTACAGATTTTTTAGGATCACAGCATTATTGGCCCAATAGCGCCTGTCTTAATATGGAATCTGCTGATGCAATTGTGGCCAAAAGACTGCAACCCACTTGCACATTTTCTGGTCTTGCCCAGCTTTATTGAGGTCTTGCCCGGCTTTATTGACATTCTGGGGAGATACTGCTGTGCAGTTCCAAGAACTCTCCCTCTTGCAGCACCTGATCTGCCCTACTATGGTACTTCTCTCAATCTCTCCTCAGATACATGCCCAGCTAGGTGATCACTCACACATTTGTATATCCTTGCAGCCAAAAAAGACATAACTCACCTGTGGATGCAGGTAGTACCTCCCATGGTGAAATCCTGGAGAGCTACTATTTCGGAAATCTACCATATGGAAAGCCTCATGGCAGCATTACATGACTGATGGGACTGTCACCAGGTTAGGTGTTAGACCTGGATTCAATATTTTGTGGTGATCAACAGCACTTTTGTACCCTAAAGCATAAAGCCATTTTATGTTTCTGGGATGACACAATATTCAATCATACTACGCTAGACTTAGAGGAAAGTTTTCAGGTATTCTCTCATAAAAGGATGTGCAGCTCTACATTTTATATTGTACCAATCAGCGGCATTTTGGATTATGCATTTTATGTATACCCTATGAAAAATGTGCTTGATTTGTACTATCAGAAGTAATGATACTGACATTTTGTACTGCTTGATTCTAATGTCTCAGGAACTTTAAATACAAAGAACAAATACAAGTTTCCTATTAAACTGTCATGGTATGACATTATGGACTTTTACTTCAGAGAGGATTCCAGAGCAGCAGCCTCCCAATGGCTCATGCCAGTGACACAAGTTTAAGAGTGAACTTAGGTTAATCCCCGTGTAGACAACAGGTCACAGGGTGTAGAAAACTCCATGTAGACAATAGGTCACGGGATAAAGTAAGTTAAAACTGGTCAGGACCGCCGCGGCAAACTTCTAGCTAGCAATCATTAGTGAGGGACTGCCCCCGGCATCACCTGATCAGATGTCAGCGTGACAGTATATAGGGGGTGGGCTCCACACCCGCCCTCCAGTTCTCCCGACACAGACCTCCAAAGAGGAAACAGGAGAAAGGAGTAAAAGCAACTCCTTAGGCCCTGGGCTCCGGAAATGAAGCCTTGGTAAAGGAAAAAGAGGACAAAATACAGTAACAGGAGCTGGGGGAAAGTGGGTAGGAAATCTAGACTACTGCAGGAACCTCTCTTAAAGATCTACTGTTAGGGGAAGTTCTTATGTAACTGTCATATCTTACTTCGAGAGGGTTCCTGCAGTAGGTCTTCACATATTGGACTGAATACCAAGTAGTCAAAAAGAATGAAGGAGTCGGAGACTAAGTTCCGGAAGGAAGGGTGCCTGCCAAACTAGAAGCCTACTTAGGAAAGAGGCCTTGCAGAGCGGCGAGGCCAAAACCGACTCTACGCCTAGAGGCAATGTCCAGACTGTAATGCTTGGTGAATGTATGAACAGAGGACCAAGTGGCCACTGCGCAAATATCTGCAGTGGACACATTCCTGAGAAAAGCCATTGAAGCTGCCATGCCCCGAGTAGATGGTCTTTCACCTCCCTGGAAGGGGCTTCTCGTACGTGTGGTAAATGTACGAGATCTAGTTAGCCAACCATTTTGACAAACCCTGTTTGGAGATGGCCTTGCCCTGACATTTGGGAGCAAAGGTCACAAACAACTGGTCAGATTTCTGAGCCTCTTTAACACAGAAACATAGATTTGATGGCAGATAAGGACCACTTGGCCCACCCAGTCTGCCCATTTCCCTACCTAATGGATAAGCTGCAGATCCTAGTTAACCAACAGCCTACTTCCTCCTACCCCCCACTAGAATTGCCTTACGTCTGTCCCATGCATTCTTGAATTCCCCCATCGGTCCTAGAGATGTAATATCTCAGAATCCTGTGCACATCTAAAGTGTGCAAAAGGTATTCCCCCCCTGTTGGAATACTGTGGATAATCGTGATATCTAACTAGTGGAAGCAGCTACTTTGCTTCTCTTCCGTCTCTCGCTCAAAAATGAATATATAAAACAGCATCACAACTCATGCTTATCATAAATTTACAGAAACATCATCAGAAAACTCTTGCAGCTGCGGAGACAATCAAAACCAAAGAATTGCTTGTCATGGAGGTGAATATGAAGACAGAGCTGCCACACAACTCTCCACCTCCCTCACGGACAAGGCCACAAAGAAATCATGGCAGCAACCTCGAGGTTGCCCCAGCAACTACCAGCAAGGCACCCACTACTCCACTCACGAAGAGCATTTCCTTACTGAAATGCAGTCTCTGAAGGATGCCCTGGCACTCCTCACATCTGAAATCTTTACCATAAGAAGAGATCTGGGGGAGATCTCATGCCGGGTAGGGGATAGTGAAGCACGCACCGTATCAATGGAGAAATGGTGGGCTAGGGTTGAACCCGACATGATCACACTAAAACAACAGCTACACAAAATGGAGCTGAAACTGGAAGACCTTGAGGGCCTTAGTCAACGAAATAATTTAGTAATAATGGGGTTACTGGAAGATGCTGAAGGCTCCTCACCTATTAAATTCACACAAAAACCGCTAGAGAAATTGGCAGGGCCCTGTCCAAATGGGCCCTCTTACATGGTAGAACGAGCAAATCGAGCATTGAGAGCCAAACCCCCCCCCTCTAGCTTGCCCCCCAGACCTTCCATTCTTAAGCTTCTGAACTTTTTGGACAAGCAGCATATTTTATCTAAGCTGCGAGACATTCAAGCTATCATCTGGGAAGGGCACAAACTTCATATCTCCCAAGATCTACCAGCCTCAGTAAGGCAAAAGAGAGGTACGTTTCATCCAACAGTGACCCGCTTGATCCCCACTGGGATTCGCTTTCGTATGTTATACCCTGCCCGCCCGCAAGTTAAAATACAAGAAAATTGGCATTCCTTCGATACAAATGAACAAGCCATGGAAGAGCTTCAATGCCTTCTCCCAGATTTATTCAAGAAGAAAAAATTACTCACCTTAGTAATGTTGTTTCTTCTAATGGAGTCTTGCTATATTATGACATATGCAGTGAGTCCCAACCTTCGAACTGCTCCGGAGGTGAAAGAGTTAACTTTCCATGCCAGGCATGGAATGCTGAGCTCGAGCTCGGTTGAAACTCTGTCTGTTGTTCTTCAAACTCAAACCATCAGATCTTTATGAGCTAAACTCACTGAGGTCCTGTGTGGAAGCTGTAAACCTACATTAGCCAACTGGCTACTAAACATAAGAACACATTTTTGGTCCCAAAACAAAGACTCAAGTCAGGAGACCCAAAAAATTAAAAACACAACACCAAGTCACCCCGGAAAAGGAGGGTGAAAATAACAAGGTGGGCATCTACTAGGTGCCAACACTGCACTGCCCACCCACATCCCAAAAACAGAGGTTCTGAGAGGGGAGGCGGCGGGGAGGTCATAATATAGAAGACTCCATTAGAAGAAACAACATTACTAAGGTGAGTAATTTTTCTTCAAACAACATGAAGTCTTGCTATATTATGACATATATGTACTACACAGCAGTACCTCCATGGAGGAGGACAGAACCTACTAGAAATAGGCTCTGAAGCACAGCTGTGCAAACCGAAGCATCACTCTAGCCTGGATGTCCAGGAGTAATGCTTAGTAAAAGTGTGAACTGTTTTCCAGGTAGCTGCTTGACATATCTCTAGAATAGGGATGTCCCTGGCAGCCGAGGGAAGCAGCTGTACCTCGGTAGAGTGAGCCCTCAGGCCTGAGGGAGGAACCTTACCCAGCTTTTCATAACAGAATTGGATACAAGAGACAATCCACCTGGCAATGGATCTTTTAGTGGCAGGTTTCCCTTTACCAACCTCACCATAAGTGAGGAACAGTTGGAGGGAGTCAAACCTGTGACCCTTGGTACGCTCTATGTAGTAACTAAGGGCTCTCTTCACATCTAAGCTGTGCAACCTCCTCTCGCCAGAGGAGGAATGGTCAGTGAAGTACACTGGAAGAGATATAGATTGATTAAGGTGGAAATCTGAAACCACCTTAGGCAAGAACTTCCTGTTAGTCCTGAGGACCACCTTATCTCTATGAAAGGAGATAAAATCAGGCTCCACTGACAAAGCCTGTAATTCACTTATGCGTCTGGCAGAAGTGATGGCTACCAGAAACACAGTCTTCCAAGTCAAGTACTTAAGCTCTGCTGAAGACAAAGGCTCAAAGGGGGGTTGCATAAGTGGAGCAATGCAAACATTAAGATCCCAGGCAGGGGCAGGGTCCCTGAATGGAGGGTTGGTGTGAAGCAATCCCTTAAAAAACTTGGAGAATACAGGATGAGCTGAAAGAGAAGAGGATTTACCTGCTGAAATAAAAGCAGACACAGCTGCCAAATGTACTTTTAGGGTAGCTGGTCTCAGCCCCAAGGTATTTAAATTGACCATATAATCCAGGACTGTGGGTAAATCAGCAGATTCTGGGAAATATGCTTCCCAGAGCACCATATGGAAAACCTCTTCCATTTGGAATTATAGGTAGCCCTGGTGGAAGGTTTCCTAGAAGCCTTCAGTATATCCATTACACCTTGGGAGAGGTGTAGATCAGCAAACTCTAACTCTTCAAGAGCCAGGCCTTGAGGTTGAGAGATTTGAGGTTCAGGTGCAAACCCTCCCTGAGCACAGGTTAACAGGTTGTGATTCCTGGGAAGACACAGGGAAGATGGACTGCTAAGAACAGTAGGAGTGGATACCAGGGTTGTCTGGCCCAATCTGGAGCAATCAGGATCATCTTGCAGGGTTGAGATCTGATTTTGACTAGCACTTTGAACAGGAGAGGAAAGGGAAAGCATGAAACTTCCCTTCCCAGCTGAGAACTAAGGCATCCAGAGGACTGAGCCCAACACTGGGGGCCTGCAGCAAAAAAGGGGAAGTTGGTGATTGTCTGGGGCTGCAAAAAGATCTATCTGCGGGGTGCCCCATCTGGCAAATATCATCTCCAAGACCAGGGGGTCCAGTGACCATTCGTGATGGCCCTGGGAAATCCTGCTGAGAGCATCTGTCAGGACATTGTCCTTACCTGGGAGGTGAACTGCCGTAAGGGAGGTGTTCAGGGAGTAAGCCAGAGACCACAACTTCATTGCTTGATTGCACACGACCGTGAGACCAAGTGCCCCCTTAGCGTTGATGTATACCACATTGTGGTGGTGTTGTCTGTTCTGACCTGTACAACTTTGTTCTGAACAGATTTGGAAAAAACTTGAAGTGCTAGAAAAACTGCTCTGAGTTCCAACAGATTGATGTGGAGCAGAGATTCCTGAGGGACCACAATCCCTGGGTAGTGAGGTCGCCCATGTGAGCTCCCCACCCAAGAGGATGCATCTGTAGTAAGGATTAAGAGTAAGACTGAGTGACAAAGGAACCCCTTGTCTCAGATTGCTCTGATCCTGCCACCACTGTAGGGCCTGGATCAGGGTTGAGTTACTGGGATCAATTTGGTTAGAGGGTCTTTCCTTTGAGACAAAGGCTCTCAAATGGAACTGGATGTCCCTCATCTGAAATCTTGCTCCCTGCACTACTGCTGTAGAAGCAGCCATGTGCCCCAGGAGCTGTAGAAAATGCCTTGCTGGTCGAGAGACCTGCAGGGTGAAGGAGAGCCAGAGAGACCAGGGTCCTTGCCCTGTCCAAAGGGAGGAAGGCTCTGGCTTTCTCTGTGTTCAGCTCTGCGCCTATGAAGGTGAGGAGCTGGACAGGCTCTAGAACTGACTTTGAAAGATTCAGAAGGAAACCTAGAGAGGTGAGCAGTTGCTGAGTTATCTGTAGATGTAACTTGACTTGGTCTGGAGACTGGCCTACTATGAGACAGTCGTCCAGGTAAGGGAAGATGGCAATTTTTTACCTTCTTAGGGAAGCAACTGCTACTGCCAGGCATTTTGTGAATACCCTTGGAGCAGAGGTGAAGCAAAAGGGCATTGCTCTGAACTGGTAATGGTCTGAGGGCAACTCGAACCTGAGGTACTTTCGATGGGAGCTTCTGATAAGAATATGGAAGTAGGCATCCTTGAGGTCCAGGGACGCTAGCCAGTCCCCTGGCCTTAGAGAGGGTAGAATAATTCCCAGAGTCACCATTTTGAATTTTGGTTTTAAAAGGTGCTTGTTTAAATATCTGAGATCCAGGATGGGCCGCCATTCTCGTGTCTTTTTTGGGGTAAGGAAGTACCTGGAGTACAACCCTTTGCCCTGGTGTAGGGTGGAACCCTTTCCACAGCTCTGAGAGCCAGGAGGGAAGAGACCTCTGCCTCTAGGGCAAGTGCCTCTGGTGGATTTGCAGGTGGAAAGGATCTGGTTCTCATCTTTGGAAATTTTTTGAAGCTGAAAACCAGTCCCTGGCTTACTACTTCCAGGACCCACTTGTCTGATGTCAGAGACTTCCAGTCCTGGACAAAGTAAGCCAGCCTGTCCCTTACAGGTAGCTGAGAATCGGCCCTGGCAACCCCATCAGGGTGCCTGCTTGGCAGGGGCTTTGGGCTGAGGGGTGGAAGCAGGTGCTTGTACCCATGCCTCCTCCCTCTAAGAACCCCCTCTGGGCATAAGCAGAAGAGGAGGCCTGGGCTTGGTAAAGGCCTATGAAGGGCCTGCCCCTGCCCTGGAAGCTGCCTTTGAGGTGACCTGCCTTTCCTTGGCCTGTGCACTCCTTTAGGTGGTCCTATACTCATCCATTTTCTTCATGTAATTCTCTGTCTGCTCTCCAAACAGAGAATTACCAACAAGGAAAATCCATGGCCTTAGTCTGGGTATCCTGTGACAGGCTAGTACATCTGAGCCAAGCCATTCTGCGGTACAGATGTAGCCATGACTCTAGATGACACATCATTGGAGTCCACTGCAGCATGGAATTGCACCTTGGATGCCTCAATACCATCAGCAGCCACCTGCTCCAGCTCCTTGGCAAGCTGGCCAGGGACCTGTTTTGCTAGAGCCATAACAGTATCCCATCTGGATTTCTGATATCTAGCAACATAAGCCATATAATTTGCCTGTCTGAGTCCCAAGGATGCTGCCATGTACTGTTTCTTTGCTATGGCATCAATCCTCCTGGAGTCCTTGTCAGGGGGGTGTGAAGCCAAGGGAATATTTGCCTCGTTACAGGCTGCAGCCTGCACTACCCCAACATGGCTGCATTGTTGTGTAAGGAACTCCGTATCAGAGCCTGACAATGTGTACCTCTTGTCCATTCTTTTATCCACAGGAGGTATAGTGTGATGAGTTTTTAGAATTTTAACTGTCTGTTTCCCAAAAGATTTATGCAAAGGAATAGACAGTCTCCTAGACTCTGGGATATCCATCATTTCCACATAGTCAGGCTCCTCTTGATCATCCACAGCTTCCTCCATAGGGAGCTGGAGGTTTCAACCACTTTCTTATAAAACATAAAATGAGAGGGGACTCAGAAAGCCTAGGAGGAGACACTCCTGAAGGTCTGTCTGGGGAGATGTCCGGGTCAATGGGCACATCCAGACTTTCAAATCCACATTCACTCTCCTCATACTCCTCTTCCCCCTCCTCCGGTTCATAATATTCCTCTAAATCATACTCTTGAACTGGTGGAACCGACCGAACCGGACGGTTACCTGATTGTGCTGGTTGGGTCGGAACCGGGGAAAGCGACTTGACAATTTTAATGGCTTTGGCTATTTCTGCAGCAGTTGGACAGGAAAGTTTTGGCTCCACACCAGCTGATTTCCTAGTCCTTTTTGCTGGAACTGACTCCTCAGAGTCGGACCTCCTTTTGCCCGAGGAAGTCTCACCCTGGTCAGAGGGCACTCCCTCCGGTTCGGTTGGAACCGAACCGGGCTGACCATCCAGTTCAGCGGACTTTTTGGCCTCCCTTTCCCTGAGCCTACCAACTCTCTTTTCCAGGGTAGCTGCAGGAAAATTTTTACAAATCTGGCAGTCTGCATTGAGGTGGTCAAACCCCAGACAATAAACACAGGTGGTGTTGGGGTCAGCCTTGGCAAAGACTTCCCCACAGACACTGCAGTGTTGAAACCCAGTGGGCCCGGTTTTCTTTTGGGTTTCTCAGACATAGTCCAGTCCTAACCAAACTTATCCGTTTATGGCAATCCGCCAGGTAAGACCCTCTTATCGGTTCCCAACCGTGTCACGGGTCATGGAAAAAACCGTAATAAAATCCGTTTTTTAGAACCGATAACCACACTCTAAATGACAGATTAATATATTTTAAACAACCTGATCGGTTCAAACTGAACCGATAAACCATTACAAGTTCCACATAGAATAGAAATTAATGTAAAACCTATCTAGTACTCACAAATACCACAGACAGAGTCTGAACCGACCGGTTGCAGTTTAAATTCGGTCGAAAACAGAGAAAAACAATACTTTAACCGACAAAATGAACCGAGCAGAAGGAGGAATCTCCGGAGCGACTGTTCAGTGAGGCGGAGTAAAGAATCTGACGGTTTGAGTTTGAAGAACAACAGACAGAGTTTCAACCGAGCTCGAGCTCAGCGTTCCATGCCTGGCATGGAAAGTTAACTCTTTCACCTCCGGAGCAGTTCGAAGGTTGGGACTCACTGCATATGTCATAATATAGCAAGACTTCATGTTGTTTGAAATTATGTTCTATCAAATAATTTCTGGGCTTGTAAATTCTAAGGCTATTGTTGTTGCTCCTGAACAAAGCTGCTGCTTGCACGGAATTCTAATTCGGGCTACGAGTCACTTGAGTTCGGCATACCTAGGTGACCTAACGTACCAAGTTTTCAGTCCTTTCTACTGTGTTGCAACCTGAATGGGTCGATAATGCAGATTTAACCCTTTGCCTGATTTTGCTGTGAATGGATTCCCTGGTTTTGCTCATGCTTGCCCTTCCTAATTGACCAGTCACAGATCTTGTGGAATCATTCACAAGGTGGGGGAAGATAGACCCCATTAAATCCTGCTATCTCAACTCACTTTCCCTTTGAAAGAAGTCTCCTAACTGGACATACATGAGGCAGCAAGTTAAACAGAAGTGCATGTTAATGTACAGGTCTGCAGATAAGCCTGAAAACAGTTCGCCTACTGAGGTCTCACCACAACTCCTCTGCTGTGCTGCGGTTGATGGATCGGTCTTAAGATAGAAATGGCAGTCCTTCCCTCTGGGCTACACAGACTCATTGAGTTCCCTCACCTGTTCTTTCCCACTGTGCATACAAGGTAGTCACATGATAGTGCGCACATTTGCATGGCTCTCACTCTCGGCAGAAGCTGGTAGCTGGCGGACATTATTCCACTGGTAATAGCCCGATTATCAAGCAGAAAGGAAAGCCAGGAAACATATCTATAATTTAGTGAATCCACGATTTGGGCCACAGCAAAAGGACTTCATCAGATTTGCTCCTTCTGATTAAAGATAGTAGAGTCTTCTGGGCACTTCTATCTCCCTGGACTTTAGTGGCATAGTAATGATAACTATGAACTTTACTCAGGACTCTTAAGGATAACAGGTTTATTTAGCAGACTACTTCTGAGGGTTTGGCTGGTGGGCTTTCTTGTATACATGATTATTGTTTACAGAGCTCACTCATAGTTTGGGTGAGGGTGCATTTGCTTTGCTGTTAGTTTTCCACCCTCTATGCTGGTGTGGTTAAATGCTTAAAGTTTGAGATGTTGTTTAACAGTTTCTTCTTTTTCTACTACAGTGAGTGTGGGGGGAAGGGGCAGGGGGAGGATTTTGCTCTACCTGGCAACATCATGCACCAGAAAAATGGGAGGGTTTATACTGCCTTTCTTCCATATGAAACTTTAAAAATTTCTTGTTTGTGTAATAGTGGATTTATATAGTTGCATATGTTTGGAACAAAGTATTATGCAGGTATGGGGAAGATAGAGGGAGGGCGGGGAGTAGATATTAGATTTTGCAAGGGAGGGGAAAGGGGTTGGAAAGGTTTTTGGGTTTGTTGGTGGGGGGGAAGGGTGGTGCCACTGAAGGGAACTACCATCAGTTTTCAGTTGGCTCCTAGACACTGTGGTAGGTATTATGCACTGACAAATGTACCTCCACCACTTATATATTTTCGTTATGGCAGTTTATAATTTCTGCTTTTGGAATGTAAAAGGAGCATAATCCCCCCGTGCCAAGGTCCTTTTACACTTAAATAAGTTATAAGACAACATTGCTTTTTTCCAAGAGACCCACTTACCCCCTTCCCAGGTCCTCCTATTTAGGAGGTCCTGGGTAGGGCAAATCTTTGGAGCAGGTCTTGATACCCGCAGTAGAGGTGTGGCCATTTTAATAGCTTGGAGGCTTCTGTTTCGCCTCCTTCAGGAAATATCAGACCCCAATGGGTGCTTTATCCTTGTTAGGGCTCTCTTACGCCATCTGGAAGTCATTTTAGGAGCCGTATATGGGCCCAATGCAGAAGATCCTGGGTTCTTTACTGCCCTTGTGTCAGTCCTATCATCCTAGTCTTCCCTACCCATGATCCTCGGAGGTGACTGGAATCTAGCTCAATGTAATGTTCTGGACAGATCTGGGGGCTTCCGTCAGGCTTTATCTCCCGGCCAGATAGACCTTTTGGAATTTATGAGGTCGACTGGCCTGGCAGATCCCTGGCGGACCCTTAATCTGTCTAATCGACAGTATTCCTTTCATTCCCTCCTACACAATTCTTTCTCAAGAACTGATTACTTCCTGCTGAGTTCTAATCATCTCACAGGAGTATCTCTATGTCACTACCCCGCTAAAGTCATTTTAGACCTCCATCCTGTTTTTCTTCAATTGAATTTAACCTCTTGCCTCTCCAGAGACAAGATGTGGATTATCAATAACCAGATGTTCAAGGCTCAAGAATCATTAACGAGCATTCAATTGTTTGTTGCAAATTTCATGACACTTGACTCCCACTTGATGCCTAAACCTGACACCTTGTGGGGCGCCTTAAATATGTGCACTTTGGGGGGAAATAATTAGAATATCGGTGAGGCACAAAAGTCAGACCTCAGCTTTGCTCACCTCCCTGATTTCCCGTATCGAGCACCTGGAGACATGTGTCTCAGCCTCCTCTCCTCAATCCGACTGGGACTTTCTATAGCAACTCAGATTTCGGTACAATATTTTTTTGGGGGAGAAGGCGGAACACATGATTCTACGCTCGAAAAATGAAAATTACATACTTACCGTAATTCTGATCTTTCTGTGTATCTTCACCATTCATCACCTTTGGGTATAGTGGCCGGAGGTCACAACCCCGCGGGAGTTTTTTTTTTTTTGGATGGGCGGAGTCGACGCACCATCGGCACCACCCTCGAGGCCGACGCACTGCGTGGCACTCATGGGTTGGCCGTTATGTGTGGCCAACCCCACCCTCCCACCAGTTCTGAGTCGCTGTAGAGTAAGGAAAGGTTGAGAGGGAGGGACAAGGGAGGCCAAGGGACAGATAAAGGAAAGGATATACAAACTAAAAGGAGAAATAAATGACTGAGAGGACAGAATAAAGCTGGAAAACTAAGGGGATTGGGAGGGGCCCCAACCTCCGGAAGTAGAAAAGGAGGAGGGAGGGAGGGTTAGGGAATTTAGAAGTAAGGATGTGAGAGGGGGAGAGAGGGAACATACCCTGGAACCTTGACCTGTCTTCAGCTTGTATAGGAACTGCGAAGGAATAGCCAGAAGGCTAAACTGCCAGAATTCAAGGCACAGAATCACTGGCAATAACTCCAACATAAGCAGAATCGGCTATTCTGGAAGAAAAGACAGGATACATGGAATACTCCCCCCCTCAGAATCACATTTTTGGCATAAGAAAACTAGTTTCTTAAATTAAATTGAAGTTGTGTCTCAAGGACAAGGAAATCAAAGGGAATTAAAGTAAAGCTGACGGGGTGAAGGGGAAAGAGAGCATAAAAGAGGGCAACTACTAACCCCCACCCCACAGGGGTGGAGTTGAGGCGCTGAGGAAGCAGTGCCCCCCATCCTGGGCACTCTCCCCCTAGAGAAAAACATCCCTCTATGTGCCCAAGGTCATCTCACTACTGACCAACAGAAAGGAGGGTGGTGAAAGAGAGGGCACAGAGAGAGGGGGGGGGACCCAGAGACTGAGGCCCCAGGGGGATGGAGGGTGGGATTGTGATGAATGGTGAAGATACACAGAAAGATCAGAATTACGGTAGGTACGTAATTTTCATATCTCATCTGTGTCTATCTTTACCATTCATCACCTTTGGGTGAGTGCTGAGCCCCCCCCGAAGGGGGCCCTGACCCTAAAGAACTAAGTCCCTTAGCTCTCAGTGGGTGGCACACCAAGAGAGAGAAACTTTATGGGTCTGGAGAGGCCCGGGAGTGGGAAGAATGAGACGGGAACTCCTCAGAAGGAGTAGAAGTTGCCCTGACAGACGTCGCCTCACCCTACGGGGGAAAAGATGGGCTCTCTGGTGAGGAGAAATCACCTCGCGCGGGCCAAGGTGACAACCGGGAAAGACGCAGCCATGCCGTCCGCCTAGTGCAGATCACTGTCCCTATGACCCTGGAAGCTACCTCGTTGGCGTCATAAGATGCCCTCGCTTGGTGCCTTGCTAGCTCCAGGCCACGTGCAGAGAGTGCAATGGCTTGTCTGGTTACCTCCGTATCAGGCATTGCGGCTAGGAGCTGACCTAACCTGGACGACAGGAAGAAAAAATTACTTACCATAGTAATTGTGTTTCTTCCCAGTGATGCTCAGATATTCATAACTTTATTCAGTAGCCTTCTAAAGTAGAACTGCCCGGAGAGATGGAACATATGCAAATGATGGAATCTTTTGCATAAGCCACTTTTCAAATGCTGCATTCTACTAACTACCTTTGCTCTAAATCCTCAAATTGCCTAGAAGCCTGGAAAGACAGGCCCACGAGGACTAAGTGCGACAATGATGACAATATTGAACATAATAACAATAATAAAAATAATAATTATAGTAGGAACTCCTTTAACACCCAGAAAAAGGGCCTCCAACAGGAGGGCATAGCATGTGAAAGAATACCCCTGAATGGCAGAATCACCTGGCAAGGGGGAATAACAACAGTGAACGCAATCACAACATATGTGCCACACATGGCATTTATACCTCTGAGAGCACAGTATACACGAGTGCAGAGGCTGAAGTTCTGGAAGGGGAGGTAGGGAGGGAAGTTATGAATATCTGAGCATCACTGGGAAGAAACACAGTTACTATGGTAAGTAATTTTTTCTTCTAACCCCAGTAATGCTCAGTATATTCATAACTTTATGCAGACTACCAAGCAGTACTCCTGGAGGTGGGTACAGAACTATAATTTGGAAACAGACTTTGCAGGACTGCTGTGCCAAACCTAGCATCACCCCTAGATAAAATATCCAGATTGCAATGCTTTGTATAGGTGTACTGTTTTCCAGGTAGCTGCTTTACAAATGTCCAGTAATAGGACATCCTGGCAGCTGCTAAGTAGCAACTATCCCTCTTGTGGAATGAGCCCCAAACCTGAAGGGGGGCTCCTTACCAGCCTTTGTGTAACAGAACTGGATACACTGGACTATCCATCGATAAATTAACCTTTTGATGCTGGATTAGCCTTTCCCACATTTCATAGGTCAGGAGCAGGCGTTTCCTATCCTGCCTATGAACTGTAGTGGTTGTCAAGTAGTAGCTAAAAACTCGTTGGCATCCAAACAATGAAGACTCCTTTCACTTGAACCAATGTGATCAGTGAAAAGACAAGTAAGGTAATGGTTTGGTTCAAATGGAAATTAAAACTCATTTTAGGAAGAAACTTCCTGTTTATTTTCAGGACCACTTTGTCTCTGCAGAATGAAATGTAGCCATGTTCAATGCAGTGAGACTGGGGCTCACTGATTTCTCTGACAGAAATTACCATAAGGAAAAAACAATTTTCATGTGGCATATCTCCAATAAACTGAAAGCATAGGCTCAAAAGTTGAACTCATGAGCCTAACCATACACACATTTAGTTACCTTGTGAGGGTGTGTGCAAATAGGATAGGCCTTTAAAGAACCTTTTGAAAACAGGGTCTGGGGCACAGAAAAATAGAGGAACATTCTGTCCACTGAAATATAAGTGTATGCGGCCTATCCTATAGGTAGGGAAATGGGTAGACTAGGTGGGCCAAGCGGTCCTTATCTGCCGTCAAAGTCTACGTTTCTATGTTACTGAACTGTAAGTCCAGTAAATGCAATAGGTAAGATAGTCCAGCCAGCTGGGACACCAGCCTGTACTGTTATGTGTGAAGGCCTTAAACAGCCCTTTTGGAGATAGGATCAGGAGCGACTTGAAACATTTTATCTAGCTGATATGCAGGCTGATGCTACAGCTAGGTGGACCTTAAGGGTGCTGGACTGCAAATCCAAAGAATGTAAATAAGAAAATAATCAGACACAGCTGGGACCCCAGCATGTGCTGGTACCAGTTCCTAGTTGAATACCAATAGAAAAAAACTTTTCCATTTGAAGCATAGATTTCCTTAATAGAGGGACTCCTGTAACCACTTAAAATGTCCAAGACGTTTTCTGAAAAATACAATTCCACATATTGTAGGCCCCCAACAGCCATGCCTTGAGCCCAAGTTTTAGGTACAGGAGCCTCCCTTGGTTGGAGGTTAGCAGACTGTGCATCCGAGGAAGGTGTATTGGTTCAAACCCAGACATGGAGAATAGCAGAGAGTACCATGGCTGCCTGGCCCATTCTGGTGCTATCAAGAGCACTGATGCTGACTGACACCTGAGATTAAGAAATACTCTGTACACCAGAAGGAAAAGAGGAAAAGCATGAAGATGCTTCTCTGACTAATCCAGAGCCAGAGCATCCAGAGGGATTTTTCCCATATCTGGTGGTCTGTGTCAAAGGGTGTGGGTGCAATGATGGACACTGAGACCACAGTAAGGTGGCAAGGCTTAATGTTACCAAGCCAGATCTTTTATTAAGTAGAGACAAGTAAATAACCAAATAAAACTTGCGAACTTGCAACGTCAAAAGAAATACAAAAGATACAAAAAACAAAACAAAACTCCAGTCTTCCAAGGACTATTCCAGCAATGAGCTGTCCTGGATTCAAAAAGAGTCTTAGTCTGAAGAGTTGCAGACTAACACTTTGGACCAGCCCCTACTGATCCTCCAACGAAATCTGAATGTTCCACAGGATGAGTTCCCTTTTATACTAGGAACCCATCAGGTGACCACATCAGACTCCGCCCCTTTTAAACTGTAAACATATTTTTTTAAATATACCTTTCTTTTTTTAGGTCCAAAAGTGTGCACACATTACCTTACATATTTATACATCTAAGATATTCCTAGAATCAAAAAGAAGCAAGCTTGAACAATTTTAACATCATTGTCTCTGGACTAGCCCCTCCCTCCACTTACACACAGCATAAAAATGAAGTGGAGAGGGATGGCTGGCTCCTAGCAGAACATAGCAGGGATCTGAACAGGTCCCAAACAGACCCACCTCTGTTACCAAGCTTGGATTTCTCATTATTTGGGTAAGAACTGCATACTTCATGTATTAGAAATGAGACCAAACACTTGTTACTAAGGCAGGTGACTTACACATTTTCAACACGTTTGAACTTCTGTTTACAATTGTCTGAATTTCTAACTTGAACTAGTAAAGAGGGCAGGGCAAGGCTAGCAAGTAGCACACACATCAGTTGTTACATGGCTCACCTCACTCAGCCTCAGTCACAATATATTAATTTACACTATTAAAGAAAATACTTAATTCTGCATTTGTTTGTTTATTAGCATTGCTATGAAAAGCACTGGACTTAGCAGCAAAACCTTTTTGGATTGGACAACCAACCTAGTCTGTTACTAAACTGTTAGTGCACTACATCGTATACCTTTCTTCTTTATAGAAACAAGGAATATAAACAAACTGGAAAAACAAAAACAAAATAGTAGCAGACATTCCTGTGCCTCAATAAATAAATGTTTTAAGGCTGCAGACTGCTGCACCAGCATTATTTATGGTTTGTTGCTTTTGGAGGTCGTCAGCACCACAATTCCACATCTGCAGAAAGACAGTGAAGGATTTAGCAAGAAAGGAGATGTCCCATTCCAGGTGGCCAGTCTGAAATAAGGAACAAGGGATAGACCAGAAAGAAAAAGAATAGCATGGTCACACACATATGCTACTGCAGTAGGCTTCACACATACAAAGTGAGCAGAATTATGGAAGGGTACTAGTGCTCTGTCACAGTCTGCCATAGTACAATGGCAGGTGGTGGTTCTGACGGAACACAAACAAGTCTACCTCTGGGGTGCCCCACCTCCTAAAGTTTCTTGCACCACCTGACTGTCCAAATCCCAACTATGACTGGACTAGCTGATTTGAGTTAGGGGTATATGCCCAGGTATTGTCCTTGCCTGGCAGATGAATAGCCCCCATGGAGCATCCAATACTGACTCCCTATTATCACGAGTCTTCCGCAGGCAGGGCTTGACTTTATCCATCCCTGCTTGTTTGTGTAATACATTGCAGTGGTACTGTCTCTTCTGACCCGTATAACCTTCCCTGTACTAGTTGTGTGGAAACCCTTAGTGCCAGTGACACTAATTTTGGCTCCAGCAGGTTTGTATGCAGAAGCGACACTATGCTGGGATGGTGTGAGCCCCCAGATGGGAGCCACACACTAGCAGAGATTTATCTGTTGACTGAATAATTGATGGGGACTCTTGCTGAAAAAAGGGGACCCCTTTCCTCAGGTTGGTTTCTTCTTTCCATCCTTGGATGACCTGTAACAATGTTTGCTGTTATCAGAATTAGGTTTAAAGGAGGAACCTTTCTCCCAGTGAACCCAGAGGTGAAACTGAATGTCCTTCACCATAACCTGGATTCCAGGACTATGCCAGTGGCAGGTGTCATGGGGCCAGTAGCTGAAGAAACTGTCTTTTGGCTTTCTGTTTGTTCAGGCTGAATGAGCCCACTACCAGTGGGATACATCTTGCCCTGCTAAGAGGCAGGTAGGCCCTGCATTGCAAGGTATTTAACTCTGCTCCTATGAACCGTAGTGCCTAAGCAGGCTGAAGGACAGAGCTTCTTTAGATTATCAGGGACCCTAGCAACTCCTGGAGCCCCTAGGCCACTTGCTGGGTTGATTTTACAACCCCTAGCCAGTCATCTAGGTGTGGGAAAACTGTGACACCTTGTCTCTGAAGGTGTATCAGAAACCCTGCCAAGCACTTCGTGCAGACTCTTAGAGAGTGACCTGATGGGAGTATGCACCTGAGGTACTTTCTGTGAAATTCCCTTATGAAGGTGAGGAAATAAGCACCCTTTAAGACCAGTGATGCCAACCCTTCCCTTGTCTGGAGTGTTGGCAGAATCAGTGACAAAGTTATCATTTTGAACGTTGGCCTTGTTAAAAATGCCTGTTTGGTGCCGTGAAGTTGAAGACAGGCCAGCACACCCCATTCTCTTTGCGGTACCTTTTGCTGTACTAGGACAGGCTCCACTTTGTGACAGTAACGTGTTTTGAATCTTTTTTTTTTTTTTTTACTGTTGGCAGGGATTTGAACTCTGAGCCAATCCCTAACTTCACTGTGGTGCCTGAGGTACCCCTGTTGTGGGTACTGTTGATACTGAGGCACAACTCTAGCCTAATAAAAGAAAGGCTTAATGTGAAATGATCTGTCTCTGCCTCCCCTTCCATATGTTTTAGTGGAGGGGAAGCTTTCTTTTGCAGAACTGCAACTATAGGCGTTTTTTGTATATATCCAACTTTGTCATGTAAGCCTTTATCTTTCTTCCAAGAGGGGATGACCCTCAACTGGAAAAAACATAGCCCAGGTTTGGGTATCCTGAATGAGGTTTGTGACTCTCAGCCAGGCAACCCCCCCTTTGAGCTACTTAATCTGCCATTTATCTGGCAGTAGCGCCCGAAAAAGCAGCAGTCATATGACTGGTATTTGGCTGCTCCCAAACCCAACTTAACTGTTTCAGCTAGATCACCTGACAGGGAAGTCTGAGCCTTCACTGCAATAGCAAGGAGAGACTGCCATAGTGACTTTTGGTATTGAGCATCAAAGGCTTGAAAGCCGTGCTGTCGATTTTCCTGAAATCCTTGTTAGGAGGAATGCCAGGGTATCTTTGCCTTGTTACAGTGTACTACTCCTTGGTGAACAGGGTGGGAGAATAAAAATTCAGCTCTCTCCCCGTCCAGCTGATATTTCTTATCCAGCCTCTTTTCAAGAGGGGAAGGCAGAGCTTTGAATTTGTAGAAATCTCTAAAGTATCTTTCCTGAAGAATGTATTCACAGGAAGGAGAAGCTTTTAGTGGGTGTCAGCCAAATCATTTCTTACAATATGAAATGTGAGGAATAATGCTCAAATGCTCTGTGGGAATAGCCCAACTCCTGTTCAGGGAAAACCTCAGTTTAATAGGTTTCCCTTTCTTCTATTTAATCATAAACATATATTCTTCCTCTTAATAATAGAAAGACTGATCAGAGGAGAAAGACTGCTTTGCAGTGGTCTGCTGTTGAGAAACAGACAGCTCTTGCAAGCCTAAAAGTTTTTTTTTTTTAAACTATTCAAGGTATTTTTCCACACTTTCTCCTAGAAAGCTTTACAATTTCTGCAGGAGTTGTTAGGCTTTATAGCAGACGCAGACGTTTCCAAATGCTGTCCAGCAGGAGATTCTGTGTTTGATTTATTTAAGAGAACCAGGGAGTCAGCCGGTTCAATGTTTAGCAGGAACAGAAGTCCCCGTACGCTGTCTACAAGGGGGTTCAGTGTGCTTATTTTTATTTTATTTCTTAGAGGGAACCAGGTAGTCAGCCAGTTCAGCAAGCCTCTCAAGAATTGCTTGTATAACCATCTCAGGGGTAGCAGTTACAATAATTGTTGTGGTTTCAGCCACAGTAATTTAGGGTGTCTGCTGGTCATAGCTAGAGGGACCCTTAGGTGGTGATAACTTTTATTTTTTTTTCCTTTAGCCTTATCCAGGCATGTTTAAATAGTTTTCTCAGGACATGTAATGCAGATTTCACTCTGCTTGGAAATGCACATGCCCAGAGAGGCAAACAAAGACTGTTTGCCTTGGCAAATATCACCACTCTCAACACATGATTCAAAACCGGGACCACCAGTTTTCTTTCTCAGTTTTTCTGACATTTTCCAATAAAACCAATAAAAGTTGTAACCGCTAAAAGAAATGTATTTATTTAAACTTTATTTAACATTCGCTGTCGGTTCCCGACCGATGAGGAACCGATCGGGACCAGAAACCCAAATAAAATGAACTGAGGATATCGGTTCAAAACCCAGTATTAGCGGTTCTTAAAACAAGCTAAATTAAATAAAATTAAACATTACTAACAGAGTTTTTTAGTCAGAAAACTCTGATAAATGTAAAATACACTTCGGTTTCCCCCCGGTTATACCGAACCGGAAGAAACCGATAAACTTACAATTTAAACACTAAAACTACGGGTTTACTTAAAACTATAAAAGTAAGAAGGCAGCAAATGAAATGTAAATAATACTTATATAAATTTTGTAAGTTTTCTCATGTCAGAACAAGATGATGAGGAGAGGATCTCCGAGCGTCTAGTCTTGACAGGCAGAGAGAAAAAACTGAGGGTTTAGAGCAAAGGCAGTTAGTAGAATGCAGCATTTGAAAAGTGGCTCATGCAAAAGATTCCATCATTTGCATATGTTCCATCTCTCCGGGCAGTTCTACCTTAGAAGGCTACTGCATAAAGTTATGAATATACTGAGCATTACTGGGGTTAGAACCTATCATTTATTTACTTATTTAGTTTTTGTTAACTGGGTAGGTGCACTAGCCATAAAATGACTTATTTTCAGGCTTGACCCAGGAGAGTACAACAAAAAGAGAACAGTGGAATAACAACAACATGGGTACAGTAATACAAAGAGAGGAACAGTACAGCAGTGCTACAAAAATACAATGAGTAGAAACAACAAAAAATAATGGAAAGCATTATACAAATAATGGCAGTAAAATATACAATAAATGCAGAAACCACGGACCCGACCTGTAGAGTGAAAGGGTTAATAAGAGAGTAAGGTTATATAGAGAGTAAAGTGAGGAATGTTCAAACATAACAAAAAAGACTGATAGAAGGAAGGTCAGAGGTGATAACTGGAAAACAACAGTAGATGGTAAGCAACAAGGTTCGAGAAGGAAGAGAGCTAGTAGTCAAGAAGTTATTTACAAAGAGAAGGAAAAAGATGGGGAGGGGAAGAGGAGCCAGTCTTGGAGCTGGATTAGAGCAGGGGTGATATTATTGGCAAGTCTCAGGAGTTTCAGGTTGGGTCAAAGCACATACAAGCATCAGCTAAGAATAGATAACGACGATATTCACTTTTAAATCTAAAGTGAGACTGAGACAGCCGAGGTTGAGAGGAAGAGCATTCCATAGCCTGGGAGCAGAGAATTGGAAGGCCCCTGTGCCTTTAGTCGTCCGAAATCTCGGACCATAGAGCAAGGATTTGTCAGGTGATTGCAGGCCATGGGAGGATGGTTGAGGGACCAGAAGGCAGTGATGTTTGAGTCGAGGCGATGAAGAGGCAAATCGGCATATATTGTTATGAGTTACGTCCCATTTTAGCAGGGAGGTTTTATGGGCAGAGGTAAGAATAGAGGCACCATAAGTAAGGGTTGGGAGCAGAATACCTCAGGCAATTGTTAATTTTGCCGAGGGTGCACGCATGTAGCTCGTTTTTTAAGCTACTCCCAGTTTCGAGTTTATATCTTTGCACAAGGACTGAATGTGAAGATTAAAATCCAGGGATTGGTCCAGCAGGATCCCAAGGTACTTGAAGGAAGTAACATTTTTTAAGTGGAATTCCTCCTGGATGAAGAACCTCCAGCAAACTACAACAGGTCTTAATCCTCGGTGCGGAACCTAGGAGCATGGGTTTCATTTTCTTTTCATTTAGTACAAGTATATGGTTTAGTAGCCAGTCTAAGATCTTATTCAAGTCTGAGGTAAGTGATGTGTTTATGCAGGCAATACTAGTATAGATGGTCAGGTCATCAGCGTAGAGAAAAGCCGAGCAGGTTTCCAGGACCTGGGCTGCATTGTTGATAAAAATTGAGAACAGAAGGGGCCCAAGGATAGAGCCCTGGGGGACCCCAAGGTTGATAATAGACGTGTTGGACAGGAAGGAGTTAAATTTGACAGCTTGCAACCTGTTTGACAGGTAGCTACAAAACCAATCCATAACGGGGTAGAGAAATGGAATTTATGGAGAGTGGAGAGAAGCAGGGGAACGGTATACAAGGTCAAAAGCCTTAGTGAGGTCAATGAAGATGGACCTGTGAGTTTTTCAGAATCCATGTTGGACAGAATATCAGTAGTTAGTTGAAGAAGAGCCGTAGTGGTGCTATGTCCTTTTCTGAAACCATGCTGGGTGTCCGAGAGGAGATTGTAGCATGTAAGGTAGTCAATGGTCTGTGATGCAACTATTTTCTCTAGGATCTTGCTAAGGGCAGAGAGAATTGCAATAGGTCTGTAATTGGCCATGTCCTTTGGGTCACCATTTTTAAAGACAGGCATTACTCTTGCAGATTTCCATAGGTCCGGCACAGTGCTATGGATAAGGGATAAGAAAAAATTACTCACCTTAGTAATGTTGTTTCTTCTAATGGAGTCTTGCTATAGTATGACAATTGCAGTATGACCGCTGGTTAGAACTGCTCCGGAGGTGAAATAGTTAACTTTCCATGCAGGCATGGAACTTAGAGCGCGAACTCGGTTGAAAACTCTGTCTGTTGTGCTTCAAACGCAAACTGTCAAATCTTCTGAGCTAAAACTCACTAAGGTTCTGTGTGAAGCTGTAAACTACACTAGCCAACTGGCTACTAACATAAACACTCATTTTGGCCTAAAACAAAGACTCAAGTCAGGAGACCCAAAAATGCAAAACACAACACCAATTCACCCAAAAGGTAGGTGAAAACAACAAGGTGGGCATCAAAAAGCGCTAACCCTATACTGCCCACCTACATCCCAAAACAGAGGTTCTGAGAGGGGCAGGCAGGAGGAGGTCATAATATAGCAAGACTCCATTAGAAGAAACAACATTACTAAGGTGAGTAATTTTTCTTCAAACAACATAGTCTTGCTATATTATCTAAATTGCAGACTACACAGCAGTACCCCATGGAGGAAGGACAGAACCTACTTAGGAAATAGGCTCTGAAGCACAGCTGTGTTAAACCGAGCATCACTCCTAGCCTGGATGTCCAGGTAATGCTTGGTAAAAGTGTGAACTGTTTTCCAGGTAGCTGCTTGACATATTTCTAGAATAGGAATGTCTCTGGCAGCAGCCAGAGAAGCAGCTGTACCTCTGGTAGAGTGAGCCCTCAGGCCTGAGGGGGAACTTTACCCAACTTCTCATAGCAGAATTGGATACAAGAGACAATCCACCTGGCAATGGATCTTTTAGTGGCTGGCTTCCTTACCACCAACTCGCCATAGGTGAGGAACAGTTGGAGGGAGTCAAACCTATGCCCCTTGGTACGCTCTATGTAGTAACTAAGAGCTCTCTTCACATCTAGGCTGTGGAGCCTCCTCTCCCCAAAGGAGAAGTGGTCAGTGAAGTACACTGGAAGAGAAATAGATTGATTAAGGTGGAAATCTGAAACCACCTTAGGCAGGAACTTTCTGTTAGTCCGAAGGACCACCTTATCTCTGTGAAAAGAGATAAACTCCTGCTCCACTGACAACGCTTGTAATTCACTTATGCGTCTGGCAGAGGTGATGGCTACCAGAAACACAGTTTTCCAAGTCAAGTACTTGAGCTCAGCTGAAGACAAGGGCTCAAAGGGGGTTGCATAAGCTGAGCAATGCAAACATTAAGATCCCAGGCAGGGGCAGGATCCCTGAATAGAGGGTTGGTGTGAAACAACCCCTTAAAAAACTTGGAAAATACAGGATGAGCTGAAAGAGAAGAGGATTTACTTGCTGAAATAAAAGCAGACACAGCTGCCAAGTGCACTTTCAGGGTAGTTGGTCTCAGCCCCAAAGAATTGAGGTGGACCATATAATCCAGGACTGTGGGTAGATCAGCAGAGACTGGGGAAATATGCTTTTTCGAGCACCATATGGAAAACCTTTTCCATTTGGAATTGTAAGTAGCCCTGGTGGAAGGCTTCCTTGAGGCCTTCAATATATCCATTACACCTTGGGAAAGGTGTAAATCAGCAAACTCTAACTCTTCAAGAACCAAGCCTTGAGATTGAGAGATTTGAGATTCGGGTACCAGACCCTTCCCTGGGCACAGGTTAACAGATTGTGATTCCTGGGAAGGCACAGGGGAGGATGGACTGCTAAGGACAGCAGGAGTGGATACCAGGGCTGTCTGGCCCAATCCGGAGCTATCAGAATGACTTTGCAGGATTGGGATCTGATTTTGACTAGCACTTTGAACAGGAGAGGAAAGGGAGGAAGGCATAGAGAAACTTCCCTCCCAACTGAGGGCTAAGGCATCCAGGGGACTGAGCCCAACACTGGGGCCTGCAGCAAAAAGAGGAAGTTGGTGATTGTCTGGGGCTGCAAAAGATCTATCTGCGGGTGCCCCATCTGGCAAATACTACCCCAAGACCAGGGATCCAGTGACCATTCGTGGTGGCCCTGGAAATCCTGCTGAGAGCATCTGCCAGGACATTGTCCTTGCCTGGGAGGTGAACTGCCGTAAGGGAGGTGTTCAGGGAGTAAGCCAGAGACCACAACTTCATCGCTTCGGTGCACAAGGCCATAGACAGAGTGCCCCCTTGCTTGTTGATGTACCACATTGTAGTGGTGTTGTCTGTTCTGACCTGAATACTCTTGTTCTGAACAGATTGGGAAAAAGCTTGAAGTGCTAGAAAAACTGCTCTGAGCTCCAACAGGTTGATGTGGAGCAGAGATTCCTGGGGAGACCACAGACCTTGGGTGGTGAGGTCGCCCATGTGAGCTCCCCAGCCCAAGAGGGACGCATCTGTAGTAAGGATTAGAGAATGAGACTGAGTGACAAAAGGAACCCCTTATCTCAGGTTGCTCTGATCCTGCCACCACTGTAGGGCTTGGATCAGGGTTCGAGTTACTGGGATCAACTTGGTAAGAGGATCCTTTCTTTGAGACCAAAAAGCTCTCAAATGGAACTGGATGTCCCTCATCTGAAATCTTGCTCCCTGCACAACTGCTGTGGAACAGCCATGTGTCCTAGGAGCTGCAGAAAATGCCTTGCTGGCCGGGAGACCTGCAGGGTAAATGAGGAGGCCAGGGAGACTAGGGCCTTTGCCCTGTCCAGGGGAAGGAAGGCCCTGGCTTCCTGTGTGTTCAGTTCTGCGACTATGAAGGTAAGAAGCTGGACAGGCTCTAGAACTGACTTTTTATGAGATTCAGAAGGAAACCTAGAGAGGTAAGCAGTTACTGCGTTATCTGAAGGTGTAAAATGACCTGGTCTGGGGACTGGCCTACTATGAGCCAATCGTCCAGGTAAGGAAAGATGGCAATCTTTTGCCTTCTTAGGTAGGCAACTGCTACTGCCAGGCATTTGGTGAATACCTTTGGGGCAGAAGTGAGGCCGAAGGGCATTGCTCTGAACTGGTAGTGGCCTGAGGGCAGCTCGAACCTGAGGTACTTTCGATGGGAGCTTCTGATGGGAATATGGAAGTAGGCATCCTTGAGGTCCAGGGAAGCTAGCCAGTCCCCTGGCCTTAGAGAGGGTAAGATAATTCCCAGAGTCGCCATTTTGAACTTTGGCTTTAAAAGGTGCTTGTTTAAATATCTGAGATCCAGGATGAGCCGCCATTCTCCTGTCTTTTTTGGGGTAAGGAAGTACCTGGAGTACAAACCTTTGCCCTGGTGTAGGGAGGGAACCCTTTCCACAGCTCTGAGAGCCAGGAGGGTAGAGACCTCTGCCTCTAGGGCGAGTGCCTCTGATGGAGTTGCAGGTGGAAAAGATGTGGTTCTCAGCTTTGGAAATTTTTTGAAGCTGAGAACCAGTCCCTGGCTTACTACTTCCAGGACCCACTTGTCTGTTGTTAAAGACTTCCAGTCCTGGACAAAGTAAGCCAGCCTGCCCCCTACAGGTAGAGGAGAATCGGCCCTGGCAATCCCATCAGGGTGCCTGCTTGGCAGGGGCTTTGGGCTGAGGGGTGGAAGCAGACCTGCTTGTACCCCGTCTGCCTCTCCCTCTAAAGAACCCCCTCTGAGCATAGGCGGAGGAGGAAGCTTGGGCTTGGTAAAAAGGCCTATGAAAAGGCCTCTAGGAAGCTGCTTTTGAGGAGTGGCCTGCCTTTCCTTGGCCTGTGCACTCCTATAGGTGGTCCTATATTCATCCATTTTCTTCATGTAATTCTCTGTTTGCTCCCCAAACAGAGAATTTCCCACAACAGGAAAATCCATGGCCTTAGACTGGGTATCCTGAGACAGGGTAGTACATCTGAACCACGCCATCCTGCAAAGTGCCACAGATGTAGCCATGACTCTTGATGAAACATCATTAGAGTCCACTGCAGCATGAAACTGCACCTTGGATGCCTCAATACCATCCATAGCCACCTGTGCCAGCTCCCTGGCAAGCTGGTCGGGGACTTGTTTTGCTAGGGCCAGCACAGTATCCCATCTGGATTTCTGGTACCTAGCAGCATAAGCCATATAATTTGCTTGTCTGAGTCCCAAAGATGCTGCCATGTACTGTTTCTTTGCCATAGCATCAATCTTCCTGGAGTCCTTCTCAGGGGTGTAAAGCTAGGGGAATATTAGCCTGTCACAGGCTGCAGCCTGCACTACCCCACATGGCTGCATTGAG
Source organism: Neoceratodus forsteri (assembly GCA_016271365.2). NCBI lineage: Eukaryota > Metazoa > Chordata > Ceratodontiformes > Ceratodontidae > Neoceratodus > Neoceratodus forsteri. The sequence goes on along the minus strand of CM057456.1, from coordinate 1,540,336,777 downwards.
TGAGGAAATCAGTGTTGGAGCCTGATAAGGTATACCTCTTGTCCATCCTTTTATCCACAGGAGGTAGAGTGTGAGGGTTTTAAAACTTTTACTGTCTGTTTCGAAAAGATTTATGCAAAGGAATAGACAGTCTCCTAGACTCTGGAATATCCATCATTTCTACATAGTCTGGCTCCTCTTGGTCATCAACAGCTTCCTCAACAGGGAGCTGGAGAGTTTCAGCAACTTTTTTATAAAACATGAAATGAGAAGGGGACTCAGAAAGCCTTGGAGGAGAAACCCCTAGGGGTCTATCTGGAGAGATGTCCGGATCAATGGGCACATCCAGATCTTCAAAACCATATTCACTCTCCTCATATTCCTCTTCCCCCTTCCCCGGTTCATAAAAATCCTCAAAGTCATAATCTTGAACCGGTGGAACCGGCCGAACCGAACGCTTACCTGAAGGTGTCGGTTCGGTCGGAACCGGAGAGAGAGACTGGACAATTTGAATTGCTTTAGCTATTTCCTCAGCAGTTGGGGAGAGAACTTTTGGCTCTACACTATTTCTAGTCCTTTTTGCTGGAACCGGCTCCTCAGAACCGGCTCTTCGTTTGCCCGAGGGAGTATCGCCCTGGTCAGAGGCACTCCCTCCGTTCGGTTGGTACCGAACTGGGCTGGCCATCCGGTCAGCGGACGTTTAGCCTCCCTTTCCTGAGCCTACCAACTCTCTTATCTATGGTGGCAGCGAAATTGTGACAAATCTGGCAGTCTGAATTGAGGTGGTCAAACCCCAGACAATAGACACATGTGGTGTGTGGGTCAGCCTTAGCAAAAGCTTCCCCACAAACACTACAGTGTTGAAACCCAGTGGGCCTGGGTTTTCTTTTCGGTTTCTCAGACATAATGCCAGCCTAACCAACTTGCCCGTTTATGGCAATCCACCAAGCAAGACACCCTTATCGGTTCCCAACCGTGTCACGGGTCATGGAAAAAAAACGTAATGAAATCCGTTTTTTTTAGAACTGATAAGAACTGGGAACCGCACACTAAAAAAGGACTAGTAGATTTAAATACAACCTGATCGGTTCAAACCGAACCGATAAAGAATTACAAGTTCCACACAGAAAACTAAATGTAAAACCTATCTCTTACTTACATTACCACAGACAGAGCTTGAACCGACTGGTTGCGGTTTAATTTCGGCTAAAAACCGAAAAATAATACTTTAAAACTGACAAAATGAACCGAGCAGGAGAAATCTCCAGAGCGACTGTTCAGTGAGGCGGAGTAAAGAATCTGGCAGTTTGCGTTTGAAGCACAGCAGACAGAGTTTTCAACCGAGCTCGCGCTCTAAGTTCCATGCCTGCATGGTAAGTTAACTATTTCACCTCCGGAGCAGTTCTAACCAGCGGTCATACTGCAATTGTCATAATATAGCAAGACTTCATGTTGTTTGAAGATGTAGATTCTGGCAATTGGAGAGGCAATGAGTGGAGCAGCCAGCGTAGGGAGACGAGGTTCCAATGAGTCAGAACCAGAGCTAGTATTGGCAGATATGGATGTTAGTAATTTCAGAACTTCCGCTATTGATGTAGCCTTTAAATAGAATGGTGGAGCTGGAGAAGCATCATACGATAAGTCATAGGTAGTGTAGTGGGCCTGATGTACTGAAATAGAGAGCAGCAACCGTGCCAAGTAGAAAGTCCTCCTCCCCCAGAAGTCAAAATCCATAGAATCTGGGGGCAGGTCACAGTGAGGGTCGCGAAGCCCATCAGGAGTGTCCAGCTGCGTTAATCCTGACTGAGGATGAGGCATAGAACCCGGAAACTCCGGGGGGGCACAATACCTCTGGCAGAGATCCCTAGGTGCTGGGACTCCGGAAAAGAGTCTCTGCCAGAAACGCAACGATGCCTCCCAAAAGAGGGCAGGCCAGGGGGGAATCACAAGGGAGTCCGCTCTGAAATCGCCTAAAATGTCATGCATCGAGTGCTCTGGATTGTGCTGCATGGGTGGGGTGATATGCAGGTACTCCAACATCCTCACAAGGAATCGCTGATACTCTGCGAGATCAGCAGCTGGGGAGATGTGGACAGACGGTTCCTCTCCTCCAGAAGAGGGGGATGAAGAGTCGGAGGACCTCAAGAGTTCAGAAGCTGGCTGCTCAGGGGGAGGTTAAAAAACCTGTCTGTCCACGGCCCTGACGTAAGAGGGAAATTGAGCAGCCACAGTTCTGAACTGCTCCCAGGAAAGAGGGCCAATATGACCAAGAATACATGGGAGAGCAGGAGAAGGTGGCAGAGGAGAGGAGACAGAGCCAACAACAGGAATTGGCTGTCCTCTGCCTGGGCTAGAGAGCACATCTGGAGCCCCAAGGGAAGAGGGAGCTCTGGAAAACTCAACAGCCAACAGCTGGTCAACCATATTGGAACTGCTTAGGCTGCAGCCTGAAGAATCCCCCCTGTGAGGTGACCGGGGCCATGAGGGTCCCCTACCTCCAAAGAACAGGGCTCTCTCAAGGAAACCAAAAAGGAAGGGTGGAGATCTGCACTACTACTCCTTCTGGAACTCGGGTGGGTCACAGAAAAAGGTTGCTATGTTGAACCCCTACCCCTTGACCCCTCAGAGTCCGAAAGAGCCCTTCTCTTTGAAAAAGCCAGCCTAGGCAGCTGGCAGCCCTGGTCAGTCCCCGAAGGGACTATCCAGGGAGCAGCACCCTCCCCTCCTGTGGGTGCTCCGATCAGCCCCAAAGTTGGGCGATTCAGGCACACCACCTGAGGGGGTACCACCACTGAGGGGTCAGAAAACCCTCCGAGGCCAGGTTGCAGGGCAATGGTGGCCTGCAGCACCACCTGCGGGTTAGAACCCCTGACCTGGACCCGGAGGCCACTGCCTGCACCTCAAAGGGGGGCTGGCTCCGGCCTGTCGATGACACTACCAAGGTGTCCACATGAGCAGCCAAATCCAAAGAGTCAGACTGCCTATCTGACTCAGAGTCCGATTCCGCCTCCGAGGAGGTGGAGACCGAAGTCCTGCGCCAGTTGGTACGTAGATGCCCGCTGCCATCTCGACTGAATGGGGCACCAGAAAGAGGGACTGCACCAGAGTCAGCGCTGAAGCTCTGAAGTGCACAGCGAGCGGTGCATGAAGATGACATGGCACCAAGGACAGCAGCAGTATCGGAACTGGGACCTGTCAGAGCACCGTCCCAACCCACGGCGCTGCAAGTGGCGCTGAGGCCAGAGACGGCACCGAGGACGGCCCCGATCACACTCTAGGTGCTGCGGATGGTGCCGAGGTCAGAACCCCCCACGGCGCTGTGTCATTGCTCAGTGCCACAAGCGGCACCAGAGATGGACGCAGCGTCATGCTCAACCACGTTGCCGTTAACGGCACCAAGGTGAGAAACAGACAGGGACGGCACCATAGAGCCTCCCACGGTGCCATCAGCACCACTGGCACCGTGAACAGCTCTGATAGCAGAGACAGCGCCAAGCGACAAACCAACACTGATGACGGTGCCATCAGGGCCCACGCACCGCCAATGGTGCTGAGGCCCAAGACGGCGCCGACAGACAGCATCGAGGATGGCACCGACCCAGGCTTTCCAGCCTGAGGAGACGACACCGGGGGAGCCTTCACCACCGAAGGGGCGATTGCCAAAGGCGGTGCCTCCCGCCCGCCCCCCCAGGAGGGATGGACTGGGCCTCCTGCACCGTGGAAGGGGCTTCTGCAATGGCGAGACTACAAGAAGCAAAAGTCCCCTCCTCCGCGATCCATATAGAACCGGGAGGGGACCTGGAGGAAAGGCCGAGAGACTGTGGCTTGGCCTGATGAGTGCGCGCCTGTCCCCCGAAAGTCGGCGGAGCTCGTCCCACTTTCCATGTGCGTTGTTCGATGACACGATGGTCCATGTAGAAGCAGGCATTGCATGAATCCATGTTGTGTAGCGGGCCAAGACACGTGTGGCGACGGTCATGCTGGTCGGTGACGGAGTACTTATGGCCCCACAGACGAATAGGGGGCCGTTCCATCTTCAAAGTTTTCTCCCCGACCAAGACATGACCTATGGAAAAAACAACCAAAAACAAGACTCGACATCACTAAAAGAAGAAAAGGAACAGTCTTACCAGGTGACGTCGAATGGTGGCAGACAACGGAACTGGCAGGAAATTTCAATAAGCAGCGTCGACAGACTCGGCGTTGAGAAACAGAGATAACGGAGCCGAAGTCTTCGGTTGAGCAGTAGGCCTTTTGCTAGTAGAGCTTCCACGAGGTCGCGACCTCTACGGTGAGAGAGCGAAGAACTGGAGGGAGAGAGCTTATCAGACCACACATAACGTACAACTCATAGCCACCGGGAGTTGTGTCATTTCGAGGGCGGCATTCGACGGTGTGTCAACTCTGCCCATCCAAAAAAAAAAAAAAGATCCCGTGGTGTTGTGACCACCGGCCACTATACCCAAAGGTGATGAATGGTGAAGATTGACACAGATAAGATTAAAATATTTTGACCAGGGGGAAAAGGCAAATAAACTGATGGCCCTTCATCTTAAATCACAGGCTGCAGATAAAATTGTCCCATCCGTATGGAGTGATTCAAGTCAGCTGTTCATACCCCCCCCCCCGAGACACTGTAGAATCCTTTAGAGGATTCTACCAACAGTTGTATGCTCCTCCCTCCACCCCCTTTAATCAGGCACAACTTGAATCCTTTCTCCAAGATATCCAGCTTCCCAAACTGATGGAATCCCAGCAAGCAATTTAAAAAGCCCCCTGACCCTTTTGGAAATTTCCCAGGCTATAGATGCCCTTACCACAGATAAGGCCCCCAGCCCAGATGGTTTCACTACAAATTTTTACAAAGCTTTGAAGGAACAGATTGCCCCTATTCTCTTAAATACTTACAACTACATCTTCCAAAATGGAATATCGGACCCTTCATTAACCACTGCCTCCACTGTGGTTATTCCCAGACCGGACCGAGACCCTTTGTTGCTCACCAACTATAGGCCAATTTCACTCATTAATGTGGATTTAAAGATTCTTTCCAAAGTACTTGCAGGGAGACTTGGCTATGTCTGGGATTCATTAATTAGTCGGGAGCAGGTAGAGTTTGTCAGGGGACGGCTATCAGCCGACCATCTCCGAAAAATGTCATATCTGATCTCGGCATCCAGGGATCTTTCTATCCCTGCTGCACTTGTATGCCTGGATGCCGAGAAAGTTTTCAACAGAGTTTCTTTGTATTACTTGTTTGCTCTTTTACCAAAATTCCACATTCCCGGTGAATTTATACAATGAATTAAAGTTTTATATTCTTCCCCAACTGCACGAGTACTGTGTAATAAAATGTTATCCCAGTCCTTTTCTCTAGATCAGGGCACCATACAAGGATGCCCTCTATCTCCCTTTTTATTTAACTTATTTCTGGAGCCTCTAATCAGGAAGATTAACTCTTCCCCTCAGGTTTCTGGTATCTCAATTCACCACACAGAATATAAACTCTCTATCTATGCAGATGATATTCTTCTTCATCTTTCCTCACCCGCTATCTCACTCTCCCCAGCGTTATAGATCATCTCTCAATTTGGTATGCTATGTAATTATAAACTAAATGTAACTAAAACCAAAATTATGCCCCATAATAACAAAATCTTCAGGGGCGGATCCAGGAGTCATATAGATGGGGGAGCTGAAGTCAGATAAAAAATAATAGGCCGGGGGTCTGGTGGGCCGCCTAAGCCCCCAGAAATTTTTTAACATTCTGGTGCATTTTTGAGGGTATTTCTAATGCAATTTCTACCCATTTCCTCCCTCCCCATGCTTTGTGAGTTGTGCCCTAGCACCATCCCCAGAGTCCCCACAGTCCACATGACAGTATGTTGCTCAAAATACCCTCCCACCCCAAAAATAAAACAAAATACCAAAAGACTGCAACTGGGCAGCAGCACACCCAAAACACATAAAAATGAAACAAGATGAAAGAGACTAGGTGATAAAGACAAATTAAATGACAATCCAAGTGAACTAATTCACAAATGTCACTCACTCAAGCATGTTACGACATTACCATAAAGCCAACCCATCCCAGTTTGTCCTGCAGTACAGATTAACCTAACCCCCAACTTTACGTCAGTAAAAAAATAAATACAATAACTATAGAAATATGGGAACAAAGTCACATTGCTATCTAGTTTCTGAAAATATAATTTCAAGTTTGCTTGCTATTTTTGCAAAACAGATTTTATTCTATTGAGCAACTTATTCCAAAGAAAATTAATTTTTAAATGAAATATTTTTTATTGTTTTAAAATGTCCTTTACTGTGATATCCCCATGATATGAAGCATCTCATTTTTATGATCTGCCCAAGAAGTCAGTAAGCAGACAGCAGAACACAGTTTTTAAACAAATATAAAAATGCATTTTTTTTTATTAGCAACAGCACTTGCTTGAGTACATTCAACACATATAACTACATAAACTAAATATTTGATTCTATCACTTTTTTCTTCGGTTTTGTAACTGACTGTGTCAATGTGCCAAACAAGGTCTTATGACTTCTGTTGCTAATTTTTCTCTCCAAGCATGCAGAAACTCCGGCACATGCCATAATATACAGCAGAACACCTTCAAAACCCCTGTCTATTACTTCCCTCTGTGTTCATTCACACTGTACAACCACAACTGAAAAGACCATGCAGATTAGATGTACAGTACATGCGGAAGTTTTTACCTCAGTTCAAAGGTCTCATGTACCTGTTTCTGCCTCCCCTGGTTCATGCAGTTGCTGAGACCAGACTTGCCCCAGCATTAGTTTTGTACCACTTCTAGCATACTACTGGAGGGCACTACCTTCCAACTCCCTCTCCTGCGAATCCACACCAAAATCAATTTGCCATATAGGACAAAACCAGCAGTGACCTTTAACTATTTTAATGTCATGAATTTAAGCTCCCCATACTAGAAATGAATAACACTAGTACTACACTTATTACACATCCAGTTTGATGAACACTAATGTCCCGTCCCATCCCAGCAGCCACCTCCCACCCACCATAGTTTGAGACTGTGAAAGTCTTTCTTTTTAAAGCAAGAAGTACCTGATTAAATGAAGACTTGATCCATTTTCAGCAGGCTGAAGTCTAGGTGTCCCTAGTTTAGTACTGTCTCTGGTCACCAAACTCTTTCTCTCTAGACAGCACACACTGACCCCATGACTCCAAATGAGCAGAGCGCTCAGCTACAGCTTGCTTCAGCTACCAGAAGGTGACCTGAACCTCACTCCAAATCCTTGTGCTGATTTACCAAGGCCACACCGACCACACGTTATTGGACCGCTGCCACCTGAAACCCCAGGCTCTGCTCTTCAATTGTGGGCTCCGCTCTCTCTCTCTCTCTCTCTGTCTGCTCCTCAGTAGTACATTTGCTCCTCTCTTGCTCCATCGTTAATCTTCTGAGTGAATTAATTACTGGTCACTCTTGTTTTGGCAGCCCAGACATTTAAAGAAGGTGCCCCTTGCTAGCCACATCCACTACTGGACGCAGCAGAAAATCAGGAGCAGTGAGCACCAGGCGACCTGGTTGAGATCTGTATTGTTAAGATCCACTCTGCTTTGCTTTGCTGTATCCACCCACACACTAACCCCCGGTGCATGAACAAAGGAGCTGCACCAAGCCTGCAAAAGTAGAGAACGAATGCTCAGGCTTATCAAGGCAAGGCCAGCTGCTGCCACAGTGCTGGGACCTGACCACATGGTGCAGGATGAAAGTTAGTAAGAAATTCATGCTGGAGACCGGCTTTTCCGGGGGGGGGAGGGGGGGGGGGGGGATCAACTGTGTAATGCGGGTGGGGGTCGTGGTTTACTGCACTACCAGGACACTGGAGGACTGATGAGACACGTGTGGCTCAGGCGGCTTTCATGGAGGCATTAGTGCATACTGATTAAGAATGCAGCACAGTGTGTTACTAATAGAGGAGCTCCATGATGGGGGAACTATAGCACCCTTAACCCCCCCCTCTAAATCCGCTTATGACCTTTAAAGCTGATGTAGATCATCTATGCATAGTTTGGAGGATAGATAAACTTAGCTAACTGGGAATTTTTCTTAGTGCCTCCCCAAGTAAATTTCAATCCTACAACCTGGGTGCTATTATTTCTCATATCAAAGTGGATCTGGAACGTTGGTCACTTTTGCCTTTTTCTTTATGGGGCAGACTAAATATCATTAAGATGAATATCCTACCCCTATTACTGTACCCCTTACAGATGTATAACTGGTCACTTCCGCAATCTTGGTTTACTCAGGTTCACAGACTTCTTGCTACCTTCTTGTGACGAGGCAAGGCGGCCCATTGGGCGCTCTCCAAATTAATGAAGACTAAACAAGATGGTGGCCTACAGGTTCCTAATTTTTATACTATTATTTAGCCCTACATCTTAATAGGATTTCATACTGGATACGTCCACTGGATGAGGAACATACTCCACAATGGGTTGATATAGAATACTCTCGCAGTTCAATATTCAGTATAGATCCTAAAGCACTCCCTTTTATACCCAGGAAGAAGATACCTCTCCCTCTGCAGGATACTCCTTTAGGGTCATCCTTACAGACTCATCCACAGCTTTGTTCTTTACTGAAGTGTCACCATAGTAAAGATACTCTTCAGCCTCTTACAAGAACCTTAATCTTCGTACAGCAGGACAAATGCTGTCCAGGCATTTTTGGCCTGACATGGGGGTAGAAACAGTTCAGGATCTAACTTTGAATGGTAAGCTACTCGCCTTCCAGTCAGCAAGAAAGCTGTTTCACTGGCCTTCCTCTTCTTGTTTTAAATATTTCCAGATTACTCACATGCTTACACAATTTTTTGGTTCAGGCCCATGGCAAAGTCTTCTGGGTTTCGTGATATCACCTTTAATCATTTCAGCCCCTACTTTTCATTTGGTATCATATTATTACCACTCTCTACAAACACTTCTGGCCACCAGTGAGGGACCCAGAATATATGGTTGGGATCAGACTCCCCACCACATCTCCCAGGAACTGCTCTCTTGTCTGGAGACATTTATACCAATTTATCAGATGGAACCAATATCATCTTGTGCAATTTCACATCATTCACAGCCTTTACTATACCCCAGTGTGGTTGCATGGGATGGGTCATTTGCCTAATGATTTATGCTCCAGGAACCTGGCTCTTTGTACGATATTCTTTGGACTTGTCTGAAAATCACCCCCTTTTGGAACTCAATCCATACTCGACTGGATCCCCTGTTGGGGCTTTCAGATGCCTTTTTGCCCGAAATATGTATAGTGGGGGACTATTCTGAGTATTTTATTGGCAACCAGAGAGCTCATATGGCTCTGATATCAGCAGTGCAAAAAAGGTCATCTTGGCGGCACTGGTTAGATAAAGATACCTCCCATTTCCTTGAGTGGTACAAGGAAATCCTGTTTGCCTTACTGGCTGAACACTTAGTGGCCAATATTTCTAGAAACCAAACCAGATATAAGATAATTTGGGAACCACTGCAAACCTTGTTGACTATATAAGGACCAGGCCCTTGTCTCCTGTATCTGGGTAATGCTTATGTTGCATACTTACAGATGTGAGCCTAAGTATCTGGGTTGGAACCCATAAGAGAACGGATACACCCTTAGTGACTAGGGGGAGGGCAGGGATGGGGGGGAAGGTTTGAGTGGGGTTGACAGTTATTATAAAATTACTGTTAGTATTCACTCAATCTACAGAGTTGTTACTCAATAATGCATTTCCCTGTTGTACTATAGTTCTTACTTTGTGGCTCTGAAATATCAGGTGTAACTATTAGACACTGTTTAAATTACTAATGTAGTTGTATTCTGACTCGGTTTTATCCATAAATAAAGTATACTAAATATGGAAAAAAAAAAAAAAGGAATACTGTGGGTAATATAGTATACCAGCAGTTCAACATTCTGGTTCAAAGTAAATTCCAAAATGACTTTCGGAAGAAAGGGTTAGTCCTCAGAGTCACCCAGTCTCTGTGGAAAATCAAATAAGGCTCCTTACAAACGAGGGCCTGAAGCTCTGAAATCCTTCAAGCTGAAGTTATAGTGACCAAAAAGAGGGTGTTCCAGGACAAATAACGCATGCCGCAACTTGCTGCCGGCTCAAAAGGGGGCAAAGTAGGTTTTTCTGAAATAAAATTTAAATCCCGGTGGGGACCAGATTCCGGACTGAAGGCTTAAGGTGGAGGATCCCCTTAAGAAAAGTTCTGGAGACCGCCAACTGAGCCAGGGTTTTGCCCCCCCCCCACCACCAAAAGGTGGTAGGCGGAAACCACAGATAAGTGGACCTTCAGAGAGGAATAACTGAGGCCCGAATCAGACAGGTGCAAGAGGAACTGAAAGACCTGGGGGGCTGAACAAGAGAATGGATCCATGCCCTTGGCTGTGGCCCAGATAGAGAATCTCTTCCACTTCATAGCATACGTTAATCTAGTAGAGGGTTTCCTAGCTTGTACTAGAACCTAGACGACTCGAGAAGAGATGCCATAACAAGAGACAGCTATGTCCAAAGGTGCCACACATGCAGTTGGATAGACTTGAGGCTTGGGTGCACCAGGCTGCCCTGTTCCTGAGACAGAAGGTCGTGGGAGAGAGGAAGAGGTACTGGAGGTTCCACCATCAGCTGCTGCAACAGAGGGAACCAGATCTGCCAAGGCCAAAAGGGGGCTATGAGGATCATGTGAGCCTCCTCTGCCTGTAGCTTCAGCAGAACCTTCTGCAGACTTGGAAAGGGTGGGAAAGCGTACAGAAATCTTCCTGTCCAGGATAGAGACAGTGCGTCTTGCCAGAAAACACCACGCCTGGAAACGAGCGAGAAAAGCTAGTTATTTCTGCGTTAAATGGGGACACGAAGAGATCTACCTTGGATCAACCCCATTGGAGGAAGAATTCTTCCACCACTTCCTGCTTTAGCTCCCACTCGTGAGCCTGCATGACGGTGCAGCTGAGACTGTCTGCCAGGACGTTGCTTACCCCTGGAACACGGACCGGTATTAAAGACAGGCCATGCTGGACTGCTCAGTACCACACCCGCATCATCTGCCTGCAAAGGGGGTACGATCGGGTGCCTCCCTGCTTGTTAATGTACCAGACTGTAGCTGTGTTGCTGGTTTGGACCAATAGTGTTCCCGGTATCAAGAGGGACTGGAATGCTTGGAGAGCACAGAGCACTGCTCTCATCTCCAGAATATTGCTATGAAGATGTTCTTCTAGTGGAGACCACATCTTATATGTGAAGACCTACTGCAGGAACCCTCTCAAAGTAAGATCTCCATGTAGACAACAGGTCACGGGATAAAGTAGGTTAAAACTGAACAGACTGGATGGACCAATGGTCCTTTTCTGCTGACACTGTCTATATTTCTATGTTTCAATTGGCATAGGCAGCCCAAATGGGAAAGTAAGCTGAAGGCAGTACCTCCCAGCCAGGGGAAGTGTGTGGAGCATCGGGTCAACCACCATAATGACCCCTGTGGCAGGCCAGAGTTTTTTCTACCCCCTCCAAGAGAAGCTGCACACATGCGAGGCCACCTGTGGTGCTGTGTAATGCCACCATGCTGGTGAAGGAAGGTGGGAGGACCCAGGGCAAAACACATGGGCGTAAAAGCCCATCCACTGTCCATAGAATGGCCCCAGTGCACTCAGACCCCACACCTCAAAGCCGGTTGACTGTCTGAATTCAGTGATGTCTACGGGAGGACGTGCACTCCCATGCCCACATAAGGCCTATCGCTGAGGTGACACCATGGGAGACAAGCTACAGAGGGATACTAGAGGATGGTGTGGGGTAGCTGCATGGGCTCATTGAGGGTGATCTGAGGGAGAAAATCTACAAAGTATACGAAATATATGACCAATGACCAAGAAGCAAGCTAGCTAAGATGTTCTTTGAAAAGAGCATTGAACTTTTGGGAGCACAATGTTTAGAAAAGACTGTGATCTAAAACTATAAAGGTTAAGTGCTTGTGTTATACAGCAATTTAAGTAGCCTGGTAGTTTACACAGCTTTGCTTTGTAAACAAAGAGAACCCAATGAATGTTTCTCATAGACTTCCATGAGGTAGGGCCAGAGAGTCTATTGTATATGATACAGTGGCGAACAAATTGCCTCGCATTAAGAATGAATCTCAGGGCAGCATAGTAGGGTGCATTTAATTTTTTAAAGGTCAATGTCAAGGCAGCTTGGTAGACTGTGCTATTGTTTCTAAACAATGCAAGTTTTACTCACATTTTTTAACAAGACAATCAATGTTGAGTTTAAAATTCAGATTACTATCTATCCATGAGCCATGATACTTATAGGATTGTTTCTGTTCCAGACACTCGCTATATGGATCGACTATTAACACACCATTTATCTGTGCAGAGATTTGGGAGGCAGCGAAAACAATGCAGGAACAGAATGAGACTTCTATATATTGCTTAATCCATTAGGCTGACTGAAGCAGCTGTAGCAAATGGACTTATTTATGCTTTAAGGTTGATGTTATTGACAATCTAGCTCATTTATGTTTAAAGTACTTTTTATAAAAAATATTCCAGTTTACTAATAAACTAGTATCTTCTTATCCATAGGACATTGCAGGATTTTCTACAATGTTCATTTTTTTAATTGTTTTTTGTATAAGGTGATATGTACGTATATTAAACACAAGCATGTTTACTAATAATTGAAATGGTATTCTGGCAAAGAAAAATCATAATTATTAAGCAAGTGTATATTTCTTTTAACTATGCAAAGGGTTGCATATTAAAACATGAAAACTTTTTGATGTTAAAGTGTTTACTTATCGTCTTGACTCAAAAGTGAATACTCAAAGAGAAAAGCACTCCGATTATTTGTTTTGCCATTGAACTAACGGTCACCTTCATTATCAAGGAACACAAATATAATAATCCAACAGCCTTTTTTCTTCGAGAAGCTCAACTGCTTTTTAAGATAAACTATGAAGTAATAAGTACCTGATGATGAAAGACTTGAAATAGTGGACAATTTTTGAATTCCTGACTTAAACAAAATCAACCAATGAAAACCCAGACCATGAAAAGCAATCCACCTAATTGGAGAATATTTTCCCCCTCAGCTACTCTTCAATGTCAGGTTTTACAGTATCTTTAAACTCAGTGCATGTAACCATTCATATGAGATATACATATGGGTCTATTACAAAAATAATGCTTACAAAATAGGTTATTTCTTCAAATTACTGTTCATTGTCTGACTCACTGGCTCAGATCAGTGGCTTAATTTGTTTTTCCTGCTTTCAAAATTGGCTTAAAAAACACAATTACAGAGAAATACAGGTTACTCACCTGTAACAGGAGTTCTAGGAATGGTATATGTTGTTCATCCACACTTCATGGCAGGTTCCTTGCCGCTTTAAATCTTGCTGGAAGGCTCCACCCCATGACGCCAGATCTAGCCCGCTGGAAGCCAGGTTGTGCACTGAAGCCGGGAAGGTCAGGTGGGTTGTGCGGATGAACAACATATACCATTCCTAGAACTCCTGTCACAGGTGAGTAACCTGTATTTCTAAGGACATGGATATGTTGTTCAATCCACACTTCATGGCAGACTCCTAGAGGTTCTCCGGGAGGAGGGAGGCAAGGCACACATCCCCTATTTAGGAAACAAGAACTGGAGAACCGAGGTTCCAAAACCAGCATCCCGGCGTGACTCAAGGTTGATGTGGTAATGGGTAGTGAAGGTGTGTGCTGACTTCCAGGTAGCAGCCCTGCAGATTTCCTGGATAGGGACGTCCCTTGAAGCAGCCACCGATGCAGCGGTATGGCGGGTAGAATGAGCTCTTATCTCTTTGGGAGGCTCCATGCCTGCCAACCTGTAGCAGAGATCTATGCAGGAGGTGACCCACCTGCCTATCGTCCACTTGGCTGCAGGTCTGCCAGGTGCGGCTTCAGCGTAGGTGACAAACAGCTGGCGAACCTCTCCCCGAACTTCAGCCGTTCGCTCCTTATAATAAGCGAGCTCTTCTAGGGTTCAGAGTATGGAGCCTATATTCGGCCTCCAAGGTGTGATTGGGGTAGAACACCGGCAGAGTCAACACCTGGTTAAGGTGAAACTCCGACACCACCTTCGGAAAGAATTTCGGGTGGGGGCGCAGGACAACCTTGTCCCTGTGGAAGACCAGATAAGGAGACTCGATGGAAAGCACCTGGAGTTCTCCCATCCTTCTGGCTGATGTTATAGCCACCAAGAAGGCGGTCTTCCACGACAGGTGAGAGATGTCACACCTGTGCATTGGGTTCATACGGCTTGCCCATGAGCTTAGCCAATACTAGCAGTAGATCCCACGGAGGTGGAGGTTCTCACACCGGAGGGGATATGTGATCAAGGCCTTTGAAAAAGAGCCCGACCACCTTCTCCTGCACCACCGACTGCTTTCCGGACCACGCCCGGTAAGCAGAGATAGCTGCCAGGTGCACCTTTAGGGTCGTTGACTGAAGCCCTAGCTGAGAAAGGGACCACAGGTAGTCCAGAATGCTGGCTAAGGAGCAGAAGGAAGGGTACAACCCCTTACCCTGACACCAAATGGAGAGTCTCTTCCATTTGAAGGCATAGCACTCGTCGGAAAGACCCAAGGCCTGGAACTCTAGCAGCTCAGGAACCAGGCCATCAGGTGCAGGGACTGAAGGTCCGGGTGGAGAACCTTCCCCTGGTTGACTGAGATCAGGTCCGGGCGGGCTGGGAGCCGCCTCGGGAGCCTGGAGCTGAGGCTGAGGAGATCTGGATACCAGAACTGGTGGGGCCAGTCTGGGGCTACCAGAATCACCTGCGCCTTGTCCCTCCTCATCTTGAGAAGCACCTTGTGGATCAAGGGAAATGGGAGAAAGGCGTAGAAGAAGCCCGGGGTCCATGGCCTCGAGAAGGCATCCCCCTGCAGCGAGCCCTGCTGAGGGGGGCGGACATGAAACAGCCTCAGCTTCGCATTCTCCCTGGAGGAAAACGGGTCCATCTGAGGTGTGCCCCAGTGGGAGAACAGATTGTGTACCACCTCCAGCAGGAGTGACCACTTGTGAGATGCAGCCCCTATCCGGCTTAGGGCATCGGCCAGAGTGTTGGAGGCTCCTGCCACATGGATGGCCAGGAGATCCACCTCCAGGCTGCGCACGAGGGACCAAGTGCCGAGAGCTTCTTTGTACAGGGGCATGGAGCGCGTCCTGCCCTGGCGGTTTAGGTAGTACATGGTCGTGGTATTGTCCCTCTGGACCTGGACCACTTGATCCCATACAAACGGAGCGAAGGCGGTGAGGGCTAGATGGACCGCTCGAAGCTCCAGCAGGTTGATGTGGCATCGGGACTCCCAAGGGGACCAGAGACCATGTGCTCTATGCTCCCCCAGATGGGCACTCCAACCCATCAGAGAGGCGTCGGTCAACAGAGTGATCGTCAGCTCAGGGCGGACAAACAGGATGCCCTCCTGCAGATAAGCTGGAACAATCCACCACTGGAGAGCATTCCACATCTTCTGGGTCATTGCCACTGGCTGGTCCAAAGGACCAGAGCGCTGTGACCATTGGCTGGCCAGTCCCCATAGTAGGGGATGCATGTGCCAATGGGCCCAACGGACCACACTGGTGCAGGCCACCATGAGGCCCAGGAGGCGCAGGAAGTCCCGAGCAGGGTGCAATTGCCCAACCAGGAATGACTGGGCAAAGGAGGAAAGAACCTCGGCCCTGTCCGCCAGGAGCCGTGCTCTGGCTCGAAGAGAGTCGAGCTCTGCCCCCATAAATTAAATCACCTGCTTTGGCATGAGTTCCTAATTGGCCTCGTTGATGAGGAGGCCAGCCTGAGAGCAAACCTGGAGGGCCAGATCCCTGGACCACTCCACCTCCGGTCTGGAGGAGGCCGCAATCAGCCAGTCGTCCAGGTAAGGATACACCCAGACCCTTCGGCGCCGCAGGAATGCTGTCACCACTGCCATGCATTTGGTGAAGACCCTGGGAGCTGGAGAGAGGCCGAAGGGCATGGCCCAGAACTCATAAATGGACCCCTCTGCTCTGACGCGGAGGAATTGCTGGTGGGACGGACGGATTGGGATGTGAAAGAACACGTCCTGGAGGTCCAGAGAACAGAACCACATGCCTCGTTCCAAGGATGGAATGATCTGAGCCAGAGTGACCATCCTGAATGTTCGAGACCTTAGGAACCTATTCAGGTCGTGCAGGTCTAAAATGGGGCGCCAGCCCCCGTCTGTTTCGGGACCAGGAAATACCTGGACACAAACCCTGGGTCTGGTGGAGGATCTACCACCTCCCTGATCATCTTCTTCTGGAGCAGCAGGGCAATGTCGGCTCGATGGGCTGACAGAGAGGCTGCGGACCCCATAGCCCCCGTGGTGCGATGGCTCGGAAGGGCGGGGCCTGCTCGAATTCCAGAGGCAGACCCTTTCCTATCACTTCCAACACCCAGTGGTCCATGGTGATAGCGGACCAGGCGGAAAGAAAGTGACTGAGCTGTCCCCCCACGAGGGGATCCCAGAGGGGAGCGACGAGGCTGGGGGTGACACCCCTCAACCCATCACTGGGCAGGCTTGGAGGAGGGACTGGCCGAGGGACCTCCCGGGCCTTTCCCTCCCGGCTTCCTGCTGAAGGATGCTGCAGGCTTGGCTTTGGGTGCCAAGTGCGAGCCTGCAAACCCTGATGCTGGTGTTGCTGGGCTGGATGTGCCACAGGGGCAGAAGGCTGAAAGGGCTTACGCTGCTGTTGGTGGCCATTGTCCTTCTGGGCAGACGTGACCGAGTCCAAGGTGGCACTGGACTTCTCGATCCTCTGCAAATGGCCCTCCACCCCAGGACCGAACAAGTCGGTACCCAGGAAGGGGACATCTGCCAGCTTATGCTGGTTATCCGCTGTGAAGGTGGAGATCCGCAGCCAAGCTCTGCGGCGGATGGCCACTGCGACTGCAACTGACCGGGCACAAGAGTCTCCAACGTCAAGAGCAGTTTGGAGCTGCTGCTTTGCCACCGTCCTTCCCTAATCCCGCACCTGCTTGACTGTAGTCTGGAGGTCAGCCGGGAGATGAGGAATCACCTCATCCAGGGAGCCCATAAGGGCGTGGGAAAAGTGTGCCATCAGTACAGCCGAACTGGCCTGGCGAAGGCCTTGGGAGGACGCAGCGTACACTTTACGCCTTGCATAGTCCAGCTTCTTGGACTCTTTGTTGGGAGGCTTGTCCACATCCCTGGTGTTCCCGGAACACCGGAAAACACTATCGGTCACAAGCTCCTCCGCAGAAGGGTGCTCCAAAAAAATGGATAGTGAACCGGTGGGGACTGCATACTTCTTGGCCATCCTAGTCGAAGGAGCAGGATAGGAAACCGGCCACTGCCATAACTCCAAAGCTGGGCCAACAATGGCTTCAGCCACCGGAAAGGCCTCCGTGGGAGAATCCCCTCGGTCCAGTATCTCCATGAGGGGATACTTGGCCCGCTTAGACACAGGTTCGAGCTTTATCCCAGTAGATTCTGAGATGAGCTGAAGCAAACCCATGAACGAGGATGGGCTCTCGTCCACTGACTGTCCCCCAGTGGACTCCAGGTCAAGGGGCCTGGAGAACAGGGTAGAGTCATCGTCAGACTCCAAAGAGTCTGCAAACAGCTACCTAGGGCCTGAGCCACCCTCCACTTGCCAAGGATGGTCGGGAGTGAGGGTGACCGACAACTGATGGGGCAACCCCTGACCCAACCGAGAATCCTTGGCTGGAGCCCCAGATTTAGGTTGTGGAGGCGGGGGTTCCACCACAATGGGTGGCGCAGCTGGTTTTGGCCGAACAACCGGTGCCGGTTTGGGCTCCTCAATAACCACGAGGGGTTGTTTTGGCCGTTACAGTGACAGTCACTTAATGGCCGGGGAAGGCGACGTGGTCAGCTTGTTCCCGGTCAGAAGGAGCTGCTGCCACATCAAGTCCTCGTAGAGTCGATGCAATTTGCGCCGAAGCCTTTCCTCCGAGGATGAGGACGAGCGGCGCCACTGCTTTCCTTGGTGCCGAGACAGAGACCGCTAGGTCGGCGGATCGGCTAGATCGGAAGAGGTCTAAGACCGACCGCCGGCATTCCGAGGGTGGGTCTGGGAGGGAGTGGGGAAACCTGCTCCTCCTCGGCTCGGGAACCTTAACTGGGGACTCCGGCACAGGAGGCACAGGCAGTCCTCAGTTTCCACCGGGGGAACCGGTGAAGAAGGGTTGTCGGCTTCTCCAGTCGACAGCCCATCCGACGGGTCAAGAAAAATCTCGACCGCGTCGACGGTTGTCTTGGCCGGCTGACCTGATGGGGACACTGTGAAGCCAGCACCTCGACTGAAGTCGAGTGTCTGTCCAGGGAAGGGGACCTCTTCTGTTCCCACGAACGCCGATGGTGGGACTTACTCTTTGAGTCCTTCTTCTTGGACCGAGAGGAATGTCCCAATGGACCCTCACCCTTTGTAGAGAGGGACTGACAAAGCTCCTTAAAAGAAGCCATGTAGGAGGAGCCCAAAGAGAGCGGGATAAATACCGCGACCGAGGAGGACGAAGATGCAGCCTGGGCCACGTCCTCCTCGAGGGCGATCATCTGCTCAAGTTGCTCAGCCGAGCCCGCCGCCAGACACCGCCCAACAGGCCACTGGAGGAATACGTCTCTCGGGGTGCCCAAGTTGGAGTCTGGCAGCACGGTCTTCGAGGACATTGGCCGAGAAGGACTTGCACAAATCGCAGGCCTGCGGATCGTGATCAAGCCCAAGGCAATAAACGCATGTGGAGTGCGAATCAGTCCAAGACATCTTCTGCCTGCATGGGCACCGCTGAAATCCGGGAGTCGACTTATCCATCGCAGTCGCAAAGGAAGAAATAGACCGAAGTCTAGAAAATCTAAGAATAAGTTTTGGTTTAACCAACGAGTTTGGATCCAGGCCTAAAACACAGAGCGCTAAGGAGGGAACCTGAGCTTCCAAGCAGTAAGGAAGATCTGGCGTCATGGGGCGGAGCCGAGAGTTTTACCACCCGGGTGGGTTAGAGGAGCCAGCTTGAAGACCTTCCGGCAAGATTTAAAGCGGCAAGAAACCTGCCATGAAGTGTGGATGAACAACATATCCATGTCCCTAGAAATAAAAATTACGCACTCACTGTGATTGTTGATCTTCCAGAATATCTTCACCATTTATTCACACTAATGAGTTGATGCCAGAGGACCCCATAGGGGCAAAGTCTTTTGCAAGTAGGAGGGGACCGATGTTGGCTGGTGGCTCCGCTCATGAAGCTGACGTACTGGCAGAGTGCATGTGAGCCAGCCAAAAACCAACACTGGCTCAAACCCTTCCTCAGTTCTGTTTGCCAGTAGAAGAAACAAGTGAGAGAGAAAAAGGGGACCAGAGACCTCTAGTCGAAAGGGATAGGAAAAGGATATAGGTTATAAAAATAATAATAAAATAAAACCTGACTACCCACTTGGAAACTGAGGGTTGGGCATACAAGGTGGCACAAGGTTAGTGGGTATAAAAAGAGCCACAGCACATTGTCAGCTATCTGGACAGGAAGGGTAGAGATAAGAAAGATGGGCAGCAGTGCTGGCATATACACAAGAACCTTGAAATGACCCCTGTGTAATTAAGATGTTGAATTAAAACAACCTTTGTACTCCCAAGAGAACGGGTTCAGTTTAGTAGGGTAAAAACCAGCAGCTCTCTCAGAGGACAGCGACAATAAATGAGACTAGACAAAGTCAGCGAGACAAATACTATCTTCTTGCACCCCCAAACAGCAAAGAAAAGAAGATAATAAATGTGAAAACATGAACTCCAACAAGCTGAGGAGTATAGCACTGAAACACATACTCCAACAAGCTGAAGAGTATAGCACAGAAAATTCTATACCACCTGCCTCCCCCTGTAATACAGGCAAATCCAGAACAGAGCTGCACTTTGTCCCAAGTGCCAGGCACTTTCACCTGGCAGAAAGCTCAAGAGGCATGGACAAGGTGAAGCCAATGCTGCAAGCAGCAACAATAGAGATATACCCCAAGACATATCCCTAGTAGGGAGAAGTAGGAACTATTAAGATAATGGGGAGAAAAAAATTCCGACCCAAGGATTTTTTTAAAGTTATTTATATTTGGTTGGGGATAGGGTATGGGGATCCTTGTCCCATTTTTGTTTTTCTTGAAAAACAAAATATTCCACACTCAAATAAAGGAGTGGGGTGGCAAGAAGAACGCCAGTGTGCCGTAGCACAACAAGGTGATCTGCCCATAGGCTCTAGCTCTTATCTGAGTGGGGGATAGTGGGTAGGGGTGTGAATGAATAGTGAATATATTCTGGAGGACCAACAAGTATGGTGAGTGCATAATTTTCATATCTTCCAAAAATCAGTGTTCACCATTCATTCACACTAATGGGTCAGAGTACCAAACTTTCCCAAATAAGGAGGAGTTGGCTCACTCTGAGTGAAGATATCCCTCAGCCCTCTGCATGGGGGAGAACCATCTGAGGGCAGGGACTCCTCACAGGTCTGGCAGGCCTTACATATGGACATACAAAGAAGCCAGCAGAAGAAGGCCATTTGGTCTACCAAGTCTGCTCATGTTGCGGGGTCCACAGCTTGAGCTACTGTCCCTGCCCTCTCTCCCCACTCCTTCCATCCTCCCTACCCATGACCCTTACCCTCCTCATATACCTGTCCCAGCTTCTCTTAAAGCTGCCCACTGTCTTCAATGAGATTACCTCTTCTGGCAGCGCATTCCAAGTGTCCACCACCCTCTCTGTGAAGAGGTGCTTCCTGACCTCCCTCCTAAACCTCCCACCCTCCAGCTTAAGTCTGTGCCCCCTCATGTTATGGTTGCCACTCAGCTTAAAGAGACTCTTCTTATCAACCTTATTTATCCCTTTCAAGTACTTGAGGGTCCCAATCATGTCTCCTCTCTCTCTCTCCTGTCTTCCAGGGAGTACATGTTCAGTGCCCTCAACCTCTCCTCGTATGCCTTATCCTGCTGACCAGCTATCATCTTTGTAGCCCTCCTCTGGACCTTCTCCAGCAGGTTAATGTCCTTTTTGAGGTATGGGCACCAGTACTGAACTCCATACTCTAGATGCAGCCTTACCAGTGACCTGTACAAGGGCAGTATAACCTTCTCTCTCCTACTACTGATGCCCCTAGATATGCATCCCAGCATCTTGTTTGCCTTTGCTGCTGCTTTCTTGCACTGCGTTGAGTGCTTCAGGTCACTAGTGATCATCACTCCCAGGTCCTTCTCCTACTCTGATGCAGATACTTGGACTCCACCCAGGTAGTACTCTGTCCTAGGATTCTTGGCTCCAATATGCATAACTTTGCATTTCTTGGCACTGATGCCAAGGTGCCAGATCCTGGACCACCTCCCTAGCTTTTCCAGATCTTCCTGTAGGTTCTGTATCCCTTCAGCTGTGTCCACTCTCCCACAGAACTTGGTGTCATCCGCAAATAGGCACATTTTGCCCTTAATGCCATCTCCAGTGTCACTGATGAAGACATTCAACAACACCGGCCCCAGCACCGAGCCCTGTGGGACCTCACTGGTTACCTGTCTTGTGCCAGATAACTCTCCCTCCACAACCACCCTCTGGGTTCTGTTCATCAGCCAGTTTTTCACCCATCTGGCCATCTTTTCCCCAACCCGAGATCCACCAACTTCCTGATCAACCTTTTGTGGGGCACAGCATCAAAGGCCTTGCTGAAATCAAGATAAAGGATGTCTACTGCTTGGGCCCTGTCTACTGTCTTAGTGACACAGTCAAAGAAGTCAATCAGATTTGTTTGACACAATCTCCCCCCAAAACTTATGCTGCCTCGCATCCTGGAGACCATGCTCCTCTAGATGTTCCACCAACCTTTCCTTTAGTATGGTCTCCATGAGCTTGCCCACAATGGAGGTCAGACTGACTGGTCTGTAATTCCCTGGGTCATCCTTGGGACCACTTTTGTGGAGCAGCACTACATGTGCTGTTCTCCAGTCCTGCAGTACTATGCCTGTCTCTAGTGAACTATTAAATAGGTCTGCCAGTGGCCTTGCCAGCTCCTCAGCCAGTTCCTTTAGTACCCTTGGATTTACTCCACCCAGGCCTGGTAATTTGTCCATCTTCAATGCTAGCAGCCCCTCCCTCACTCTATCCTCCTCTATCACTACATCTGTGTCCCCCCCCACCCGCTCCTCTTTTCCCTCCTGAAGCCACTGGTCTGTCCTTCTCCCTGGTGAAGATGGAACAGAAGGATTCATTTAGTATCTCTGCTTTCCCCCCATTATCCTCCTCCCACTCCACCTCTTTCTTAAGCCTAACAATCCCTTCCTTCTTGTCCCTTTTCTTCACTCATATAGTAAAAGAAAACCTTCTCCCCCTTCTTAATTCCTTCAGCTATCTGCAGCTCCTTCTGTGCCTTTGCTCGCCTGACTTTCTTACTTGTCTCACTAGCCTTGAGACTGGTTGGGGCTGGCGGAGGCTCCTGTGGCCCAGGAGCAGGAGCATTCCCCAAAAGCTCACACCTGACCATGTGGCAAAGAAGTGAGTCCCCTGGAAGTTTGAATGAAGCACTTTATGCCAGGCCAGAGGTGCCAACCTTGAAAGGTGAAGCCATGCCATCTGCCGAATGTAGACTGCTGTTCTTACCATCCTGGAAGCTACCTCACTGACATTGTACTATGCCCCTGACTGGTGTCTCATCAGCTCCAGGCCCTGAACAGAAAGGTGAATGGCTTGCCGAGTTAATTCACAGTCAGGCATTGCAGCTAGGACCTCGCCGAGCTGCAATCACATGCACTTGCTATCAGCTGCCTGATGAGTCTGTTTTGCAGCAATGCATGTGATAGAGTGAACTCCCGTCTCACCCAGGCATCTACCTCTGCTGAATCAGCCTCGGAAGGTTGGTCTTGCAAAGGGTGTTTAGTCCCAGTCAGGGTCTGAAGCACCAAAACTCCTGAAGTGGAATGAGGTATGGCTCCTGCAGACCCCATGGGAATCCAATAGCTGTGCTGGAAGTTGTTTGGGGCTGGAGCAGGGGGAAAAAGAAGGGAGTCAGACAGTCCTGGATGCCTCCTCGAAGGCCAAAGGCCAAGGAAGATGACAAAACTCTCATCATTAAAATCCTTGAGGAATCTCAGTGGCAAGAATGCAGGATTGCGACATATGAAGAATCCTATATTCAGCTCCTTCAGCATCTCAATAAAGAACTGCTGGTATGCAGGGTACTCAGTATCTGCAGAAATGTGAAGGGAGAAGCCCTGAGCCTCAGAGGACGAAACTGGCAAGGAGGAGCTGGACTCAGTAAGAGGTGGTACCGGGTCACTGGTCTGAATTGGACCTGGTCAGACTACAGGGAACTGGTGAAGGGCACCAACTGACACCAGATGAGGGGACCAAGAGGACCCATGATACCTGGTAACTCAGGGAGGAGTAGTAGAGTTCTGAGAGGGATTAAGCTAGGGCTGCAGAAGTGCTCAGGGGACCTGTCCTGGGGAGAGGACCTGGCAAACTCTGCCCGAGTGGAGCCGACCAACCTCAGTGGGGCGAGCCAGTCATTGCCCTTGGGGGAAGACCCCCAGGTGAGGAAAGCAGAACTAGTCATGTCCCACAGAGCAGCTCTGGTCCTCACCAGTGATGACGTCTGCTGGTTCTGGGGGAAAAACTGGCCACTAGGCCACTGTCAGAACCCTGGCCAGTGCTGCCTCCAGCACCAATCACAGGGTCAGTAGCAGGCTCAGTGACAGGTTCCATCCCCTCACCATGGGTGTCCCTATCCCCAGAGCTGGGCCACTAGCACTGGCACCACCTCCAGAACCATCCCTGCCCCTGGCACTGCAAAGGGTACTGGCACTGCCAATGGCACCTGGACCAGCACAAGAACCTGAACTGGCACTGCGGACAGCACCAGAAATGGTCCTGGCACCAGGCCTAGGGATGACACCGAGGCAACACCGTCACTGGCATCATGCTCGGAACCAGGTCCAGGGTCAATGCCATCATCAACACCCCCATCCCTATGCCCAAGGTCAGTGTACTCATCCTCCTCCAAGCCATGGGGGCAGTCGGGGGAGGAGATGATGATCACCTTGGACTCAGGGTTGGGGGCAGCTCCTGTACCAACCTCTTGTCTAGCAATCCAAATGGTGCCAGAAGGGGACTCAGCTCCGTGACCGATACTTCCCTGCACACTGGTACCACTAAGCAGTACCAGGAGCCAGTGGAGAACCAGGCCCTGACAACAAGGTGCCCACCAGTGTACACCAAGAGTACAGATTTGGTCTCAACACTAGGGGCATCCACTGTCCAGGACAGAAAGACTAAGAGGGGTGCGCAGCTGATCCCTCCAAAGGAGATGACTGTCCACCAGCCCTCCCTCATGCCCTCCAACATCCCAGAGAGGCAAGTGCATGAAGGATCCTGGTCTTCTCAGCAGAGCTACTGGGAAGGGGCCCACTGGAAAGGTACAGAGACCTGACCTTGACAACATGGGTGTGACACCTGCCTCCAAAAAGGGTGAATGACCCTACTTCAGTGCACAGAATTCTTGAATGCATCTGTCCATGGAGAAACAGTCATTGCACCACTGTATGTCGTAGTCGGGGCCAAGGCAGGTGTAGCATTTCAGATGCCGGTCCAAAATTGTGAGGAGGCCCTCACAGGAGCATGGACGCATGGGGGCACAGCCTTTCTTTTGTCCCTTCAAACTTGGCATCACAATGGACAAAATAATAAAATGAGATGGGAGTACTTGATTCGACTTCTAATTTGAAAAACTGGAGCCGAATTCAGCATCAGAAGTATTGAGTGTCGAAAAAGCAAGAAGAAGCAGAGGCAAGCAGAGTTACCGAGTCCTGACGCTGTTTAGATTTCAGCTACTCCCTTCGTGCACTCTATAGTTGGAAAAACAGAACTGAGGAAGGGAGGCGGTCGCATTGGCTACTGGCTGGCTCACGTGTACGATGTCAGTACGTCAGCTTCGTGGGAGGCACCACCAATGTCAGTCCCCTCCTACCTGCAAAAGACTGCTCCCGCAGGGTCCTAGCTCCTCTGGCTTAGACCCATTAGTGTGAATGAATGGTGAAGATTGATTCTTGGAAGATCAGTCTTTCTACATGGATGACTTAATATGCTCGACAGCAGAATGCACAGCAAACATAACTGCTATATCTTTGGTGGAGAAGAAAAAAACTACTCGCCATAGTAATGTTGTTTCTTCCAAGGGATCCCTCACTATGCTTCAGAGGTACAATCATTCCCCCAGAATGAGCTACTTCGGAGCCTATACTAATTAGAGAATCTTAGAATGAATTTCAAACCTCTGCTGCAAGGTCATGCTCATGCCTGTGTTCTAATGGCAGATTTATTTAAAACCTAGGGTGAGCAGTGACCACTAAACTAGCTAAAAGGCTATCAAAAAGTACCAGTTTAAAAAGTTTGCCAAAGCTTTTTTTTTTTTTTACACATGGCGGAATAAATCTTTAAAACTAATGAAAAATTATTGAAAGATTAGATCACGGAGTATCAGTTGTAAGATACCCTAACAAGCAATGCTCAAACAAACAGAAAATAACTGATTCTTGCGAGAACCTTTTCCAAGTTCTAGAAGGGGCGGTACGGATGGGATTGTTAAGCATAGTGAGGGATCCCTTGGAAGAAACATTAATACAGTGAGTATTTTTTTCTTCATACCCAGGAATCCATTCCATTACTTATGCTTAACTGCTGACTCCATAGCAGTGCCTTGTGAGGCTGGGTACAGAACCTACTTGGGGAAAAGGTTCTGCATGACAGACGTGCCAAAGCTGGCATCCCTTCTGGACTGTATGTTCATACAGTAGTACTCTGTGAAAGTGTGTACTGTTTTCCAGGCAGCTGCTTTATAGATTTCCAGTAGGGAGGCACCCCAGAAAGCCATCACAGAGGCAGACATGCCCCTTTTAGAGTGGGTCCTAAGGCCTTCAGGTGGCAACTTGCTAACTTTGACATTTACAGAACTGAATGCAGGAAGCTATCCAACTAGAAACGGTTCTCTTGGATGTAGGTTTACTGTACCCTGCTTCACTGTAGATGACAAATAACTGACATCCCTTGTGTGGTAAGTAGTATCTCAGAGCTAGGGTTACCACCTGTCCTGATTTGGGCAACTGTGTCCTACAAAAAACATGAAAAATACTACATGTCCTGACTTTACGGTAGAAAAAAATATTTTCTAACTTTCCACTAAATGTTGCAGAAAACTATAATACTTTAACTAAAATACCTTAGAATGATAAGGAACAATATAAGCCACTAAGAAACTACAATACTTCGCCTCAGTTCTGATTATATAGAGAAAACAAGTCTGTTGCATTGGTTGAAGTCACATACTGTCCTGCGAAAAATCATGTTTCAGTAAGAAATATCCCACTTTGGGCTTCTTAAAGGGTGGTAACCCTACTCAGAGCTCTTAACATCCAGACTGTGGAGCTTTTGCTCTTCTGGGCTGGACTTTGCTGTAAAGAACACTGGAATGAAATTCAGACACCACTTTATGGAGGAATTTTCTGCTAGTTCTTCAGACTACCTTGTCCATGTGGAATATGATATAGTCAGGATCTGTACAGAGGGCTTGAAGCTCGCTTACCCTTCTGGCAAATGCGAGTGCCACCAGGAAAACTGTTTTCCAGGTAACATTCTCCAGGGCAGCCGTTGCCATAGGCTTGAAAGGAGCCTCCATCAGCCGAGCGATACACAGGTTCAAGTCCCATGGGGGGACAGGATCTCTTGCTAAAGGGAACAGGTGAGCAAGGCCTTTAAAGAACCTTTTGAAAGGCCGGCCCGGTGGCGCTGAGTGTTTTTTTTTTTTATATACTTTATTACTTTTCACAGTACAGACATACAAAAAAGTCCATCCTTGGATTTGAGTACAACAGACTGTGAATTATACATTGAATAACTAGGATAACGAACTCAGCATCCATCGGTACATCATAAGTGGACAGCTTTCTTCATTACTTATAGAAAAAGGAACAATAATATAGTCCAAAATAGTCTTGCATCAAGAACACAGACATCCAGTGCAGTTAAATCCCTCCAGCTGAGTCCTTGTGCTTGATATAGCACTTATAAATGCCGCTAAGAGCAGCATTATAGTCCATATACCTCTATAATATTATTTTCACCATTCCGGCAGAAGCCCCTGAGAGTCCCCCCACTTACCCTCAGACAGATCCTAAACATGGATCTGACTGAGTTTAATTAAGACAAACACCGGCTTTTAACAAACTTTGACAAGTAACCATACTGTATCTCACTTAGTTTTGTTAATTAGTTACTCTATACATTATGGTAGTATAATTTTTTTCCCCCTCATAAAACAAAACTGAGATTCTTAATAAGTCTGTGATGCAGTTAACTTAAAGTCGACCACATGGAGACTGGCTTACTGAACTTTTTAACTCAGTCCCCATCATCAGGTTCATTATTGAGTCCCTGTTGTGCAAAATCTTTTTGTATTGAAGATAACCATTTCCCTGCTTCAGTAGGGTCAGAGTAAACATAAGTTTTACCCGCATATTGGATCCTGAGTCGCGCTGGGACTTGTAGTGCTTGAGTGACCCCCAATGCACGAAGCCCAGAGTAGACCGCATCAGACGCCTTGCAGCGTTGTTGAGTAGAGTAACTCAAGTCTGGGAAACAGTGCACTCTTTCACCAGAACTCAAAGACATAGTCCCCTTCTTTTTAGCTGCCTCCAGAACTTTATCCCGAATGTGCTGCCCGGTGGTCACTGCTAATATAGTAAGAGGCAAATCGTCTGATGGCTGACGACGTCCGGGGGTGATACAATATGCATTCACAATGTATCCAGTGATTTCAAGGCCCCATATTTTAAGTATTAGAGTTTCCATGTACCCCAGTAGATCCTGTCCTTCCGACTGCTCTTGGACACCCAAAATACGAAGGTTTGTCAAACGAACAGCATTTTCAAGTGGCTCCATCTGTAGCCTCAGAACTTCAGTGTCTGCCAATACTCCCGAAACCACCGTTACAGTGTTATTTGCTGTTTCCGCTGTTCCGTCATCGGTTGCTGAAACATTCGCTATTTTGGTATCCATAGTAGCGAGGCGATCAGTTAAAGTGTCAACCTTTTTGTCCAGGAGCTGTATTGCTTGTAAAAGCACTCTGCTGGTCGGTTCAGAGGTGCCCACCTCGTGGCTAGAGGCCGCCGCTCCTGCCTGATCTCCCGGTCTATGTGATTTTGAACCACCGCCGTCCTGGGAAGACTTTTTCTTTGGGTTTACCATACTTCACACGGATGAAAATTGTATTAATCTGTGCCGTTTGGGGAGCTACATAAGCTGGTTTATGATAGAAGTACCTTAACAGGATTTTTAAAGGATTTTTTAATCTGATTTGTCATCGGGTGTGAGGAGCTCTCTCAGAGGCGTCTGTTCCCTTCGCCTGCTGGCTCCGCCCCTAGCATTGAGAGTTGAGGTGCTGGGCGCCCACACCGTGCCGCTTTCAATGACCTGGGTTCAGGAATGAGCCCGGGTTGTTGGGGGTCGGTGGGTGTGAAGCAGGATTGAGCTGCCGAAAGGCGGATTTCCTCTCCCAGGGAGGGATGAGGGGTTTCCCTGGCCCTTGGCTGCCACCCGGTGGAGGACGGATGGCAGTTGGGCTATGGGGGAGCCTGGTGATCATCAGGGGTGGAGTGGAAGGGGCTAAGCCGGCACTCAGAGTACGTGTGCGCCTCCATGCACATGCACTGCTGTGATTGCTGGGGTCCTGGGCACTACAGATGAGAAAATGGGGAAAAACTCTAAAAAATGCATATATATTAAAAAAAGAAGAAAAAAATAACCTTTTGAAAATAGGTTGCAAGGCCACCGACCTATCCTTGCCTGCTGAGGCATATGATGACACTACTGCCAGATGCAACTTCAGGGTTGGGGGCCTAAGGCCCAGGGACTGCATGTGGACCAGGTAGTCCAAGACTGAAGGAAGGCTCATCCAAAAGGGGCTGAGCTGCCTAGAGAAGCACCAAAGGGAAATCTTTTCCACTTTCACGCAAAGGTTTTCCTCCTTGCTAGTTTCCTGGAAACCTTAAACACTTTCAAAACCTTCTCAGAAAGGTTTAGTTCGGAGAACTCTAGCTGTTCAAGTACCATGCTTTGATGCACACTGCACTCCTGTGTGATTGTTACAAGTAAATATTTGTGTTGCCATTGGGTTGTGCATGTGAGAAAGAGTAATGTGCTCGGGGATAGCCCAGGTTCCAGTAGTCTCAGTGGTGCAGCTGGTTAGTGCAATTGGAACAGTATTCCGGGTGGCCTGGGTTCAAGTCCCAGATGAGGCACTTACCTCTTTCTCACCTGTTTCTATGTGTTCCGTAAATATGCACATCGCACTCCTGTGTGATTGTTACAAGTAAATATTTGTGTTGCCATTGGGTTGTGTATTTCAGAAAGAGTAATGTGCTTGGGGACAGCCCAGGTTCCAGTTGTCTCAGTGGAGCAGCTGGTTAGTGCAATCGGAACGGTATTCCCGGTGGACTGGATTCAAGTCCCAGCTAAAGCACTTACTTCTTTCTCACCTCTGTTTGTATATGTTCTGCAGAAACATCTCTGAAGGGTGAAGTCATAACTAATGTAAGCAGGGGGATTGTAACCCATCTCTACCTCCCCTTCCAGAAGGCCTGTTGGAACTGGAGGCTTATTCCTTTTCAATACTGCTCTTATAGGTGGTCTTCTATTGGTCCACCTTCTTCATGTAAGCCTCTATCTTGTCACTCACAAGGGAAATTCATTGCTTTTGAGTTTCCTGAGAAAGGTTTGTGGTTCTAAGTCAAGCAATCCTTAGGGACATTGCATGCACCATGACACTGGAAGAGATGTCAGTAGCGTCCACTGCCATGTGAACTGGTATTCAGTGGCATCCATGGCTGTCTTTGCAGTATCAGCCAAATCCTGTGGCAGATTGTGTAGGGTCATGTCCTATCTGACTTGGAAGGACTCTGTACTATCTCCTTTTCTTCAAAAGACTGTTGCAACAGCACTGTGAAATCTCACTATCTTTTTACTATCCTATTTTTTCCTCTCGGTTCTCTCAGGTTGGCCACCTGCACAGTCCCCCACCCCCACCCCATCTCTTTTTCTATTGCCTTCTATAATTTTTTTTCCTTTTTAAGCCCCTCCAAAGTGCCAGTGCTTAGAAAGTGCTAATGCTGCTAAAAACTTAGAAACTTTTGATACTGTGAATAAGGATTGATACAGTTCATAGCAAAAGTGTCAAATACTTTAGCAAATATGATGCGATTACCTGAGCCATCTGTTACATGTGTTGGCAAGGCTGTTCCCTTCAGACTGCTAGTTTGAGTTGCAAAATTGTTTTTTCTCCATTTTAGAGAAATAAAACCCTTTTCTTTTGTATATTTTTTGTTTTGTTGGGTGCCAATCATCAGTGAACTGTCCAGCTCAGTTATGAGCATGGCTGCTTGGAATTGGAATTGTAGCAGAGCAGCTTGAAATTGATATGCGCTTTGGTAAAAGCTGCTTTGCTTCAGGTAGACTGCCCTGTGTTTAAAAGATTTAGACTATGTCATAATATAAAGATATTTCTTTCACTTCCTTGCGCCAAAACAAGAGGGAGACGAGGAGAGAGTGACTGCACGTTTACGCTGGAGAAAAGCGCTCTCTCTCCCTTGCTCCTGACTCCATAGCGTGCTAGGGCGCAGTTCAATAACCCCTTTAAATGCCTTAGGCAAGATAAAAAGAAAGTACATTTACGTAAGAATTTACCGTAACAGTAGATCTTCGAGAGAAGCTCCTGCAGCAGGCAACACCAGTAGGACTAAGCTGCCAGGTGCTAGGACACAGTGGAAAACTTCTAGCTAGCAGTATACAGCGGGGCACCACCTCCTGACGTCGGCCCGCCCCCGACATCTGCTAATGGCATATAAGGGGCAGTCCACCAGCCCTACCTCAGTTTTCCCGCCAGAGACCCGGTGAGCACAGACAGGAGACCGAGGAGGGACCTAGGAAAGAGCACGCACAGTGGGAGGGAGGGAGGGAAAGCAGCGCCTGCTGCAGAAGTTTCTCTCAAAGATCTGCTGTTATAGTAAGTTCTTACGTAACTGTATTATCTTACTTTGAGGATAGCTCCTGCAGCAGGATACACCACTAGGACTGAGTCCCAAGCAGTACCCAGAAACAAGCTCCATTATCAGGGAGGAGGAAAGAAACAGTGGAGTCAATCACTCAGGAAAGGAGTCCCTGCAGATCCACAAGACCAAAGCCTGTCCTGTGTCCGGAAGCAGTGTTCAAACTGTAGTGCTTGATGAAAGTATGGATGGAACTCCAAGTAGCAGCTGCACAAATATCTGCTGCTGAGACCCTCTGCAATGAAGCGAAGGAGGCAGACACTCCCTTGTGGAATGGCCTTTAACCAGGCCCAATAAAGGCTTGTCATATTTCTGGTAGCAGAACACAATGCAGTTAACCAACCATTTGGATAATGTTTGCTTAGACACTGGAGCACCTATGGTCTTCGGGGTGAATGAGACAAATAACTGATCCGATTTTCTGATAGAACAGATGTGATTCTGTTAATAATGGAGCACCCTATGGACATCCAGAGTATGAAGTAAGGCCTCCCCTTGATTCGAGTACTCTGGGTAATAAACTGGCAAGTGGATGTCCTGGTTCAGCGTAAATTCGGACACCGCCTTGGGCAGAAACTTAGGATTGGTCCACAAGGACACCCAGTCCTTGTGGAAAGCTAAATAAGGCTCTTTACACATCAGAGCCTGAAGCTCAGAAATCCGTCGAGCAGAAGTAATAGCAACTAAAAATAATGCTTTCCACAACAGAAAGTGTAGCTCGCAGTCTGCGGCCAGTTCGAAGGTAGGCAAAGTAAGCTTCTCTAACATAAATAAAAGATCCCAGGGAGGGACAGGGTCCCTAATAGGAGGTTTGAGGTGCAGAATGCCCCTCAAAAAAGGTATGGGACGGGTCCAGCTGAGCAAGGGTCCTGCCCTCAATAGGTGCATGGTATGCAGAGATGGCTGACAAATGCACCTTAATGGAGGAGTAACCCCGGCTAGAATCCAACAGGGCAAGGAGGTACTCCAAAACCGAAGTCATCAGACACGCGAAAGATTCAAGGGAACAGATGAAACCCATGGACAGAACTGTTTCCACTTCACAGCGTAGACTGCTTGAGTGGAAGGCTTCCTAGCAGCCACCAGGACCTCTACCACACCAGGGGAGACCCCGAAACAGGAAATAGCTAGGTCTGCAGGAGCCACGTGTGCAAATGCAGATACCTGAGGTCTGGATAGATTAGGTACTGTGGTCCTGGAAGAGCAAGTGGGAGCTCAGGGGCAGAGGAACTGGAGGCTCTGCTGCCAGCTGTTGAAGCAGGGGAAACCATCTGCCATGGCCAGTAAGAAGCAATAAGGATCATGTCTGCTCCTTCCGCCTGAAGCTTGAGAAGAACCATCTGCAACAGAAAACACCAGACCCTGGATCGAGCGAGCAGAAATTGGGCAGTTTGGCGTTGAATGGGGACGCAAAAAGGTCCAAATCTGGATGTCCCCACCTGTCAAAGAGGTCATCTGCAACTGCCTGCAGAAGCTCCCACTCATGGGCCTTGGACTGAGACCTGCTTATGCTGTTGGTCAAGGTGTTTTGGATGCCTGGAGCATGGATGGCTGTTAGTTTCAGACTGTGATCTATGGTCCAATACCAAACCCTCATGGCCTCTCTGCAAAAAGGATACGAGTGGGTGCCCCCCTGTTAGTTGATGTAAAAGACCACAGACATTGTCCATCTCAATCAGCATGGGGCCTGGAAGGAGATCTGATTGGAAAGCCTGCATGGCATAAAGGATCGCCCTCATCTCCAGCACACTGGAGATCTCACTCCAGTGGAGACCTCGTCCCCTGAGTCTGCTTGTCGGTCAGATGGGCTCTGCAGCCCTGGTTGGAGGCATCCATGGTCAGGATACGAGTAGGTGGGTCCTTATGGAAAAAGGACCCCCTTCATCATATTGGGCAAGTTGTGCCACCACCCGAGTGTCCTCCGGACTGCCTGTGAGACAAGCACCTGCTGACCCAGGTCGTCGGATTGCTGGTCCCATTGAACCCGAAGGGTCCATTGGGGCACCCTCATATGAAGGTGTGCCAGAGGGACTATGGGAATGGTGGCGGCCATGTGGCCCAGAAGGCTGAGGTATGTCCGAGCTGGAATCCAGTGAGACAAAGAGACTGGGTGGGCTAAGGATTGGAGCCTTTCTGCCCTGTCCTCCAGTAGAAAGGCCTGTCCCTGTTCGGTGTCCAGAACGGCACCTATGTACTGAAGTCTGCGAGGACTTGGGAAGATTCAGGGTGATACCCAGAGACCGGAACAGGGTGAAGGTATCTGCCAGAGTTCTCAGAAGCTGATCCTCGGTGGAAGCCGCCAGTAGCCAGTTGTCAAGGAAAGGAAAGACATAGTGTCCCTTCCTTCTCAGAGCCACAGCCACCATGGCTAGGCACTTGGCAAAAATGTGAGGAGTCAAGGACAAACTGAAGGTAAAGGCTCGGAACTGATAATGGGCCTCCTGGAAGCAGAACCACAGGAATTGCCTGTGAGGCTCAAAGATTTTAATGTACAGATATGCGTACTGCATGTCCAGAGAACAAAGCCAGTCCCCATGATGAAGGAGGGGGAGCAGGCCTGGCAGGGTGACCATTCTGAACCTCCCTCCGACCAGTTTCTCCTGAGGTAAGGGAGGGTCTTCAAATGGTGGCTAATATTAAATACCTTGGGATAACCATGTCCATTAACACCCATGCCCTATACAGACTAGGCTGGATCCCCTGCTCCCTGATTTAATACACCAAGATCAGGCAGGCTCAATCCTTGAGCCTAAATCCTGGCACAGGATCCACTTGGCAGCCAAACAGCCATGCCCCTTGCTTTGGACGAGAAATTAGCCGACAACCAAGTCCCCCCATAAAACTCTCTGTTCTGGAGGCCTCGGCCCGAGACATATGTGTTTCTGGTGTAACCCCCCTGCAAATGGGGGTTCCCAAAAGACTTCCAGGAGCTTGCTTGAATGCTCCAAGCCTGAATGGTGTTTGGCGTTTAAGCCATTTATCAGTGAGTGTGTTTAGAGCCTCTGGTACTGTCTCTTTAAGAGCTGTCTGCTTGCAGACATAATTAGTTTGTATGGGGGACTGTGTGCTTCTCTGTTTGAGTACCACTCGAGCTGCTGCCAATTCACTCCATTTTTGCAGTCACTAGGAGTGCAAAGGGAACCTATCTGAAAGATGTAACTGTTTGCCAGAAATCATTTAGAGTAATAATGAAATTACAGTTTGTCTAACCTACTTTCTTTGCAGTCAGAACTGTGTCTGCCTAGTTCCCCATTCTGGTTTTGAACTGCTGAACTGGACCAATCAGTGTGGGGTAAGCTAGCTCTAAAATGGTGCCTTGGACGAATCAGAACTTGGACTCATAATCTGAGCCAGCCACAAGAGGATTGTATGGGCAGTGACTGGGAGATGTAGTTTAGACTTGGCGCCTTTTGGACCAACAGCAGCAGTCTATTGTGAGTGACAGCCAATCCAGTCAAGAACTGGGAGGAACTCAAAGGAAGTGCCCGGTTTTGTCTGTTGGAGTTTCAGTTTAGCTCTGGCAGTGAAGGGAAAGGAACCCTGTGCTCCTTCAGTGCACAGTTTAACACAAAAACATGTGTAAGGTCCAGAGTTCCGGTCTGCAGCTTGTGTAACTGCTTGTTGGACTGAATCCGTCCTGTGAAGAGAATCAAAGGATATCTGAAGAGTAGAAACCAGGCTCACCTTGTAGAAGACTGGAGAAATTGCTGATTTGCACTCTGTCTGTCAGGAACTGAATCTGCTGTGTGTTCTCCCGGTATTGTGCAGTAATTGCGATCGGGATAGAGAAGCAGCCTGCCTGGTATAGTACTTTCTGTTTTACCATATAAATGTGTGAAGAGGCTTGTGTACCTCAAGTGAATCCTGCTGCCATTAAAGGACTTTTGCCTGTTACTGTTCACCATATAAATGTGTGAGGAGGCTTGGTTAGCTCAAGTGAATCCTGCTGCCATTAAAGGACTTTTGCCTGTTTGCCATATAAATGTGTGAGGAGTCTCGTGGAGCTCAAGAGTAGCCCTGCTGACATTGAAGAACCCTATCTTGTTTGGAGGTCGTGAGTACTAATTCAGGGTCGCTCCCTGTTGAATTGCCACATTAAATCCAAATGGGATCACTGTACTGCTGACTGTTTAAACTAATTTTTCTTTTCTCTGTAGGAAAGGGCCCCTACCAGCTGCCACGGTTTGGACTAGCCACTAGGGCTTGGGTACCCAGGGACAGTAACTGATAGGGATAGGCCTGTGCACAGAGCCATAGGTAGATGAGTAGAGTGATAAGCTAATTAACCTGATTTCCCCGTCCTTGTTATATCCCCCTAAATAAATCAGAGCTGCTTGTTTCAGCAAAGTTATACTGCCTGAGGTAATTGTCTATGTTAAAGTACTGTACTGTGATTGTTGCACTGTATCTTATTTCACAGGAGGTCCCAGTGCCGGAATCAGTCCTGGGGGTAAGTGTATACTGTGAAGGTAATTCTGATATATTGTGTGGGCCACTAGTGGGAAGAAAGGGGTTGCAGTGTCCCAGGGGCTGTGACCAAGTTAGTTTAACTATTGCAAACCCTGACCTCTGGGTGGAGGCACCGCCATTGGATCCAGGCCCTCAACCTGTTAGTGGCAAATCAGGCAGGGGTAGTAGCCCCTGGGATAGCGCCATCTAGGGGTTACATCTTGGAGGCTCACCGCTGGGATTGTGTGTCCTCTAGTGGCCATATTTACGAACCACTGTTAAGAAAAAATGGGTACCCACAAAGTGGCTGTGCACCGGCTGGTGGAGTGGTGTACTGGGAGGAGATTGACCCCAAAATGCTATGCTTATCCTGGACATCCCTGGGTATCAATACGGACACTGTACAGGGAGTACTTTCCAAGGTGGAAGGTTTACAAAACCCTGTGGTGGTGGGTCGGCATGCTAATCTGCTCACCCACACTTTTCTGGCCCTAGTAGAGTTTAAGGATCCCATAGATAGCTCCAAAGTGCCACAGACCATTACCCCAGAGGGAGCCCTCACTGCTTGGAGAGTGATAACTAAGGACAGTAAAGACCCGGGGGGGAATGAGCCCCCACCACTATCTGAAACTTTTGAGGAGAAATTTGCTAAATGGTTGCTGGGAGAAGGGAAAACTGTGGAGGACTTGAAGAAACTATTCTTGCCACCTGGGGGTGTTCCTCCCCCAACACCCTCTCCCGCCCCAGTACCCGTAATGGTGGCTGAACCAATGCAGACTCCTATTTCTGCACCTGCCATTAGTCACGACTCTTACCGAAGGTTGAGGATCTTCTCTGGCACCCTCCCCACCCCCCAAGGGGAGGATGACTGGGAGACCTGGATAGACTATGTTGCCCCCCAAGTGCTAGAATGGCAATGCTCGGAAGCCAAAAGCGAAAGAGTTAGTGAGAGCCTCGAGGTCCTGCCCTGGCTACCATCCTGCTAAATGGGCCAGTAACCCTGAAGCGACTGCACAGGCCTATCTTGAGGCCTTGGAGAATGTGTATGGGAGCCCAGATTCTGATGAGGACCTATGGTGGAGAGTAAGAAATGCACAACAGTACCAAGGGGAGTTGTTGTCTGTGTATGTATCTCGGCTGGAAAAATTGTTGCAAGAATGCCTCAGAAAGGGTAGTTTGCCAGCGATTGAACTGGACCGAACCAGACTAGACAGAATCCTTAAGTCTGCCCCCTTCTCAGAACTGCTGTTGCTTCAGTTACGCCTGGCAAATCGACTGGAATCCCCACCCTCCTATGATGAGTTAATGAGAGAAATTCGAGGAGTTGAGAAAAGGCGACCTCGGGAGGGACCTGCACCAATAGCTGCGGCTACGACCCGAGTGACTGAGGGTGGCCCATCAAGTGAAGTTCAGGGCAGAGGTTGGCAGTCAATGAGTGCTCTGACAAGGAAAGATATGCCACAATGGGGTGAACTGTTGAGAGAGATCCGGGAACTCAAAACAGTCCCTTTATGAAGGCCACGCATGCAAGTACAGACCCTGACCTATATCCGACTGCATCTGCTATGGGGTGGGGTACCCACCCATGTATCTCCTGCTGATAACAGCTCGAACTCGATTCCTTGACCATGGAAGTGGAGAAACTGACGAGATGTCTCCAAATGCTTATCACGCCGCAGACAGAGATGGCACCAAGGTTTCCAGTTAGTAATACCCCTGCCCTGGCTCCCAGTGTGGCTCGCCAGCTCAAACTCCAGAAAGTATGTTTTGCTATAATTGTGGGAAAGATGGGCACATGAAAAGGAATGCCAGTCCCCAAAAGACACTGACAAAGTTGCATATAGGCTACAAGGAGAGCTTCGAGAACAAATCAGTGGTTAGAGGTGCGAAATGATCCCAGTGAGGGCACCAAAATGCTAACTCACGTCCTTTTGTGGCAAGGTCAGTTGCCCAGGCCCCCTACGCCTCTCCAGACTGGTCCAGAATAGTGGGTCCCTCCATGGAGACCACTGTAAAGGTGAATGGAGTGTCTACAAGAGCTGTATTAGACAGTGGCTCCCAAGTGACAATTATGTTCCAGGATTGGTATCAGAAGCATTTGTCAGATGTACCCTTACAACCATTAGAAGGACTGCATGTATGGGGTTAAGTGAGAAGGCCTACCCTATTCCGGGTATATCCGAATTTGGCTGTCTTTCCCCACCTCCGTGGCTGGAGTGGCCGAACAAGTAGAGACCCTAGCCTTAGTGTGTCCCCACTGGACTGTATGATGGTGTCCCTTTGTTGATTGGAACAAATGCTCATATGTTCGGAATGCTGGCACAGTTGTGTTATGAAAAACAGGGTCAAAGACTAGTAGAGCTTTAAGAGTTCCGGCTTTAATTAAGAAGGCCTATGAGGCACAGAGATGCTGAAAATAGAACCAGAGGAACCGGTCGGAATTGTATGGAAGAAGGATCCTGAGTCTCTGATCCTGGCGCCAAATGCCCAGTGTACCTTACAGGAGAGGTCCGTATCAGAAAGGATGTTAAGAATAAAATATTAATGTTGGATGTACCAGGCGATGGAAAATTGCCAGAGGGACTGCTGGTCAAGCCTAGTATTTTGCCCGCTAGAGCCCATGCTTATGCCAGAAGGGTAATGGTCCAAGTTCATAACATGTCTGAAAGAGACATTCGAGTAAATAGAGGTTGCATCCTGGCTAATGTGTATTGTGCAGACACTGCAGTGCTACCCAGCAGCAAGAGTTTGAGGAAGAATGACAGAGTAACGCCTGACTTGTTTGATTTCGGTGACTCCCCATTGCCAGCTGAATGGAAAGTGAGGATCAGTGAGAAGCTTGCCCAGAGAGACCAGGTGTTTTCTTTAAAGGAATGGGACGGATGCGTGCAAGGAGCTGAGCACAATATCCGCTGCATGACAAAGACCATTTCGTGAGAGGTCTCGACGCCTGGCACCTGCTGATATAGATGATGTGAGATGGCATCTGCAAGAGATGATAGCTGCTGGTGTAATACAAGAATCCAGAAGCCCTTATGCTTCCCCCATTGTTGTAGTGAGGAAAAAGAATGGGACAGTAAGGATGTGCGTGGATTATGGCACCTTAAACCGGTGGACTATCCCTGATCAGTACACAATGCCCCGCATTCAGGATGCTTTGGACTGCCTAAACGGGAGCAAGTGGTTCTCTGTGCTGGATCTCCGCAGTGGGTACTACCAGATCCCGGTGGCCCCAGAGGACCGTGAGAAGACAGCCTTATCTGTCCGCTATTTCTATGAATTCATGAGGATGCCTCAAGGGATTTCAGGTGCCCCAGCCACTTTTCAACGATTGATGGAGTGTGCAGTGGGGACATGAACTTACTAGAGTGCCTGGTATACCTAGATGATGTTATTGTGTTTGGCAGCTCACTGGAGGAACATGAGAGCAGATTATTTAAGGTATTGGACCGACTGGAGGACTTTGGCCTTAAACTGTCCATTGATAAGTGTCAATTCTTTCAAACATCAGTAAAGTATGTGGGACACATAGTATCCACCGAGGAATAGAGACCGACCCAAGTAAAGTTGAGGCCTTGACCACCTGGCCAGCCCAAAAATCTAAAAGAACTGGAAAGATTCCTGGGATTCTGTGGTTATTATCGGCTTTCATCAAGGACTATTCAAGAGTGATCCGCCTTTACTTAACCTTACTCAAGGGTATCCCGAACCCACAAAAATACCAAAAGTCAGCGTCCTCAAGACTGAAAAGAGTGTATTTTCGTCCGAGTGAAGTATTTGGGGCTCGCTGGACTCCTGATTGTGAGACTGCTTTTCATGAGATCATATATCAACTTACCCATGCTCCAGTGCTGGCCTATGCCGATCCAAGAAAACCATACGTCCTGCACACTGATGCTAACTTGCAAGGGTTGGGGGCTGTGTTGTACCAAGAGCACGAGAATGGCCTGAGACCAGTGGCCTTTGCCAGTAGAAGCCTGACCCCATCCGAAAAGAACTATCCTGTACATAAGTTAGAGTTCCTAGCTTTGAAGTGGGCTATTGTTGACCAATTCCATGAGTACTTGTATGGGGCTAAAATACTAGTAAAAACTGACAATAATCCTTTGACCTATGTGCAGACCTCAGCTAAGTTGGATGCCACTGGCCATAGGTGGCTTTCTGCATTATCTACATATGACTATGCTCTCGAATACCGAGCAGGTCTGAACCACATAGATGCTGATGCTCTCTCCCGGAGGCCTGTTCCCCAGAATGATTGGGTCCGATTGGCAGAACCTGACATTCGGGCACTCTGCCGAAGTTTGACAGGGAGGAACAAATGTCCACGGACGCAGTGGACTGCATGGTGGATTGCTTGGGACCTCTGAGAATTGCATACCTGCTGCTTATTGCCACTTTTCTGCAATAGACATTGGTGCACTGCCTCAGCTGGACAATGACAGTATTCGCGGGCTCAATCCCGCGATCCCATGATCAAAGCAGCTTTAGAAGCCTCTATGCAGGAAAAGATGTGTCCAAATTACTCCACGGATTTGAGAACTGCACTATTATACAAAGAAGGTCCTAAGTTGAAACTGATCAATAAACTGTTATACAGAGAAACAGTAGACAGAGGGGACAAGTAGACAAACAACAACTAGTCCTGCCCACTGCCTTCGAGACTCAGTACTGATGTCCTTGCACAACCACATGGGGCACCTTGGTATAGACAGAACACTTGACTTGGTGAGATCCAGATTCTATTGGCCCAAGATGGGGGCTGATGTGAGCAACACATTCGAACTTGTAGTCGCTGCTTACAGAGGAAAGCTTTGCTCCCAGAGGGCTGCCCCCTTGTTAATATCACCACCAGTGCACCCAAGGAGCTGGTCTGTATTGATTTTCTGAGTTTGGAGTCAGATCAAAGAAATATCAGTAATGTGCTGGTGGTCACTGACCATTTCACGAGATATGCCCAAGCTTTCCCACCAAAGACCAGAAAGCATCCACTGTGGCCAAAGTACTTGTAGAAAACTTTTTGTTCACTATGGGCTCCACAAAGAATCCATTCTGATCAAGGAGAGACTTTGAGAGTCGTCTGATCAAAGAGATGCTTTCTCTGTGGGAGTGCGAAAGTCCAGAACCACTCCTTACCACCCCAGGGGACCCTCAGCCTGAACGTTTCAACCGACTTTGCTAGATATGCTAGGCACCCTGCACCCAAAGGACAAGCCTAGATGGAGCCAACAAATTAGCACCCTGGTACATGCTTATAACTGCACCAAAAGTGATGCCACTGGGTTCTCCCCTCACCGCCTGATGTTTGGAAGAGAAGCTCGACTACCGGTAGATGTGTGTTTGGGGTCTCTCCTGATGGGGTTCAAGCTGACAACTTTTACAGTATGTGCAAAGTTAAAGGCCCAGCTAACTCATGCGTACCAACTGGCTCAAACCATGGCTGCCAAAAAAATCTGGCCAACAAAGAAAGGTATGATAAAAAGGTGAAAGCACAGGAACTCCAGGAGGGAGATCGGGTATTGCTAAGAAATCTGGGACTGCATGGCAAACACAAGATTGCTGACAGATGGCACCATCTCCCTCACATTATGGTGGGCAAACTAGATGATCTGCCAGTGTACAAAGTAAGGCCTGAGAATAATTCAAAAGATGTAAAAACAATGCATAGAAATCATTTACTGCCCATTGGACAAATCTTGATTGAGTCTGAGCCCCAGAAGATGCCCCTCTGGACCAGTGACTAGAGCTGCTGCTAAGAAAAGATCAAGAAAGTCTGCACCTACAAGAAGCAAAGTTAAAGTGTTCCCTCCACAAGTCCCAGTTGAGCATGACTGTCAGTCCATATTGGAAGAAAGTGAGAGTGACTTTGAATACTATCCTTCTTACTGAACTGAGTCAATTGTTTGGGCAATCCCTAGTCAATACTGGAGATGAAGCTGGGCCTTCTGGACTGTCTAAGCCCCAGCTTCGTCCCTGGAGCCAATGCTCCCAGAAAGTGAAGTGCAAAGCATCAGATCAGATGAAATGGAATCATTGTGCATGGTTGAACTGTTTGAGCTTCAGGGAGGAAAATGATGGATTGGGTCAGACTGGTGATACACCAGAACAAGAAGAGTATTTTGAGTGCCCTGACAGTCCACTGCCAGTGTCCGAAGCTCTCCATGCGAGCCAAATGTTGTGGACTCAAAACTGTAACTCCTGGAGCTGAAAGTGCCCCAAGTTCTAGCCTCTCTACCCCCATGGAGACTCCCTGACAAGTGAGGACAATGCTGAAAATGAGGCTCAAGAGTGCAGAGACTGTAACAGTTCCCCTAGAAAGACTGGTCGAGCTGTAAAGCCTGTGGTGCACCTCAGTTATGATTCCCTGGCCGCCAGTGGACCTGCCTCTCAATGTTGTCCATAAAGGAGTGTATGTGTCCCCGAGCTCATTGCCCAAACTGAGCGTCAGTGCTAACTCAAGTTACTTGTGTTGCCCTCTAAGTATGGTGCCCTTGCCCGTCCAGCCCCAAGGTAACTGATAGGGAAGGGTCCCTCTCTTCAGGTTTCATGTACAAGAGGTAATAACTTGAGTTATGGTACAATGTGTGTGTAATACTGTGAGTGATGTACTGCAATGTTTCAGAAATGTGTTCTGGTAAAATGATGTATTGACTGATGATTACATGTGTGAGCCTAATGCAAATGTATATGGTTGCAGCTGAAACTTATGGGTACTTGCTTGAGGACGTCAAGCTTTCCCAAACCAGGAAGGTGTAACCCCTGCAAATGGGGGTTCCCAAAAGACTTCCAGGAGCTTGCTTGAATGCTCCAAGCCTGAATGGTGTTTGGCGTTTAAGCCATTTATCAGTGAGTGTTTTTAGAGCCTCTGGTACTGTCTCTTTAAGAGCTGTCTGCTTGCAGACATATTAGTTTGTATGGGGGACTGTGTGCTTCTCTGTTTGAGTACCACTCGAGCTGCTGCCAATTCACTCCATTTTGCAGTCACTAGAGTGCAAAGGAACCTATCTGAAAGATGTAACTGTTTGCCAGAAATCATTTAGAGTAATAATGAAATTACAGTTTGTCTAACCTGCTTTCTTTGCAGTCAGAACTGTGTCTGCCTAGTTCCCCATTCTGGTTTTGAACTGCTGAACTGGACCAATCAGTGTGGGGTAAGCTAGCTCTAAAATGGTGCCTTGGACGAATCAGAACTTGGACTCATAATCTGAGCCAGCCACAAGAGGATTGTATGGGCAGTGACTCGGGAGATGTAGTTTAGACTTGGCCTTTTTGGACCAACAGCAGCAGTCTATTGTGAGTGACAGCCAATCCAGTCAAGAACTGGGAGGAACTCAAAGGAAGTGCCGTTTTGTCTGTTGGAGTTTCAGTTTAGCTCTGGCAGTGAAGGGAAAGGAACCCTGTGCTCCTTCAGTGCACAGTTTTAGTCAAAAACATGTGTAAGGTCCAGAGTTCCGGTCTGCAGCTTGTGTAACTGCTTGTTAGGACTGAATCCGTCCTGTGAAGAGAATCAAAGGATATCTGAAGAGTAGAAACCAGGCTCACCCTGTAGAAGACTGGAGAAATTGCTGATTTGCACCCTGTCTGTCAGGAACTGAATCTGCTGTGTGTTCTCCCGGGTATTGTGCAGTAATTGCGATCGGGATAGAGAAGCAGCCTGCCTGGTATAGTACTTTCTGTTTTACCATATAAATGTGTGAAGAGGCTTGTGTACCTCAAGTGAATCCTGCTGCCATTAAAGGACTTTTGCCTGTTACTGTTCACCATATAAATGTGTGAGGAGGCTTGGTTAGCTCAAGTGAATCCTGCTGCCATTAAAGGACTTTTGCCTGTTTGCCATATAAATGTGTGAGGAGTCTCGTGGAGCTCAAGAGTAGCCCTGCTGACATTGAAGAACCCTATCTTGTTTGGAGGTCGAGTACTAATTCAGGGTCGTCCCTGTTGAATTGCCACATTAAATCCAAATGGGATCACTGTACTGCTGACTGTTTAAACTAATTTTCTTTCTCTGTGGGAAAGGGCCCTACCAGCTGCCACGGTTTGGACTAGCCACTAGGGCTTGGGTACCCAGGACAGTAACTGATAGGGATAGGCCTGCACAGAGCCATAGGTAGATGAGTAGAGTGATAAGCTAATTAACCTGATTTCCCCTGTCTTGTTATATCCCCTAAATAAATCAGAGCTGCTTGTTTCAGCAAAGTTATACT
Source organism: Neoceratodus forsteri (assembly GCA_016271365.2). NCBI lineage: Eukaryota > Metazoa > Chordata > Ceratodontiformes > Ceratodontidae > Neoceratodus > Neoceratodus forsteri. The sequence continues at coordinate 1,540,292,965 of CM057456.1, read as the reverse complement.
GCCTGAGGTAATTGTCTATGTTAAAGTACTGTACTGTGATTGTTGCACTGTATCTTATTTCACAGGAGGTCCCAGTGCGGAATCAGTCCTGGGGTAAGTGTATACTGTGAAGGTAATTCTGATATATTGTGTGGGCCACTAGTGGGAAGAAAGGGGGGTTGCAGTGTCCCAGAGGGCTGTGACCAAGTTAGTTTAACTATTGCAAACCCTGACCTCTGGGTGGAGGCACCTGCCATTGGATCCAGGCCCCTCAACCTGTTAGTGGCAAATCAGGCAGGGATAGTAGCCCCTGGGATAGCGCCATCTAGGGGTTACATTTGTAATAAAATCACTTGCCACTTGGCTCTTCTAACCTCTGCTAGGATCTTCTTCCTTTCCATTATAGTTTTTAGCCCATTAACATTTCAGGTTGTCACCTTAATTCCAGCAGCCATATAGAAAAAAAATCAGGTAGCTCGGGCTCTTCCCTTGAAAGCAAAAATACCCCTTGACCATGGTGAAACTTACTTTACTATTAAATGTTAAGCACTTTTTACCCAAGTTCATTTTAACATAAAAACCCCTCCCCGAGAACTTTTGGCCCAGAAACCATAGGAGTGAAATGGAGGATCGTTTGTACAGCCCAAATAACCAATCTCCGAAAGGGCACAACTCCATGCGGATCCCCACCAGTAACCCCCCTTCTACAACCCTCCCACATCCTACAATTATCAAATATAATCCCTACCAAACAAAACAGCACTGTTACCCCCCACCCACCCCCAGGGCAAAAAACAGCCCTGATTAGACTCCCCTGCAAACAATTGGCGAACATTAATTAGAATCATATTTGTGGGCATTGAAAAAAAAAACAAAACAATCAACCTTGCTAGGCTTGCCCAGGAATTACAACAACACTTAAACTAAGTAAATTTAACATAGGGCCCAAACCCCATTAGAACAGCAAGAAACTACAGTTACAGCAGTAAGGATATTATAAATTCCAGTTTGTATTTCTAGTCACTGTATGTTCCATCTGGCATCAGAAGATTTACACTACTTCATAAAAAAATATATGAAGACGTTACATCACGTGGGGAACATTGTAAGGCTGCCAGAGGCACAGAACAAGGGGAAGTGTCTGGCAACAGTCAGGGTGGTTGAAGATATTTAATCAAACAGATGAGTCACCGGCCCCAGACCTCTGGCTAGCAGCCCTCCCCTTGGCTCTAAGATTTTCAACTCAGTCCGAATAAGCACACAACTCAACGATCATCTGATTCCCTTGGTGAGCACTCACCATTATCACTCCTAGCTGCGCCATCCAGCCATCGCATAGCATCTTTTGGGCAAGTGAAAACACGGGGACTACCACCAGGTCTATCAATTTTTAATTTGGCCAGATATTGTCGTGAAAAGTGCCAACCCATCTTATACAATCGCCCCTTGACCTCACTAAACTTCTGCCTATGCTGCTGTAGATCTTTACTATAATCTTGAAAAGATAAACACTTTATTATTTCCCACGGTAATCGGGCCTTTCTCCCTTGCTTTACGTAAAATGGCTTCCTTATCAGTCAAGCGCAGATATTTAATCAGGCAGTGGTTTTAGGGCCTATCCTGTCTGCGCGCTCTACTTCACAGTTGTGGAGTTCCGATGTCAGGCCCAAGTGTTCTACTAGCCAGGCATGCAACAGCTTCCCTGGATCGTTCCCTTCTGTTCCCTCAGGGAGACCCACTATCCGTATATTGGAACGACGTGAACTGTTTTCTCGATCATCGATTTTCTCTATTATTGTCATTAGCAAGATCAGAAAGGGAATCTTCAAGCTGGCCTACTCGTTGCTCTAGCTCAGCAATTTGGTTGGTGTGGGTGGACGATGTCTCAGTAAGTCCGGTTACTATTGCTTGTATATGTGATATCTGTGCTGTTATGTTGTCAAAGCCGGCTTTCATATCATGTTGAATTAAGGCCAGGGTGGCAGGAACAGAAGCGAGAGAGCTCTCCATTTCCACGGTATCTTCCCACACCAGTTCTGGGTTAGTAGCGCTGTTCATTGTTTCTGAACCTTGGCGCTGTGATCTCAGGTGTTGTGGAATTGGAAACTGCAGCTTAGACTGTTTGTTTTTACTCCTTCCGGATGCCATTAAAGTAAGATAATGATCCACCGATTCTGAAGTGGTTTCTTGTCGAGCAAGCCTTTTAATTAATAAATTTGTTCAAGTGCCCACAGGAGCTAGGCTAAGCTGCATCCGCCACAGTCAGCGTCAAGCCACGGCCCCCCCCCAAGGGTTTCATCTTGAACCTCAAGTAGATCCCTGTCCGGCTCCAAAAGGATAGCTTTTTGGAAAGCAACCATGTGCGAGACATAGTTGAGAGATCTTATGCCACAGGAGGAGGAAGAATACATTTTTTGCCCAAACTGGTCTAATTGGCGAGAGTCCTTATCTGGAGGTGAGGAACTCAGGTGTTTTGGTTGGGCTGACCGGTCATGGGTGACTGTAATGACCATGGAATCAGCCTTAGGATGGGAGTTAAGGTGTAGAATCCCTTCCGGGGGATAACAGGTCCAGGCTGCTTTCCTGGGGACCGCTGGTATGGAGGACGGTTGCTGCCATATAGTGGTGACCAAGTCCTCATGGGGTCCCATCCACGGGGGTATGGGAATGGGATCCGAAGTAGTAAGGTCCAGGTGCTCTGCAAGCCTTTTGCGTTGCAGATCAACCTCTTTTGTGGGCCAGCTTCCGGCTGCCTGTATGGAGCGTAAGAGGTCTCCAAAGGATGGGTCCTCCGGAGGGGACTTAAAAGACTCCTTTGGTGGAACCTCAACCGGAGATCTGGGATCCGCGTGATTGGTGTCAGACTCCGTGTCAGAGGGTTCTGAGCTGCTAGGGATGGAAGGGTCCACACCCGCTGTACCTGCAGTATGAGAACCTGAGGTTCCGCCCATAGGAGGCAGTGGGGGGGGGTCTCTGGGTTGGGAGGTTCCCCCTACCGACTGCCTGAGCTCTGACAGCAACTGTGTTCTGGCCTACCACCAGTGGGGTGCTTTATCTGGCGCCGGTGGTGGAGGTGGAGGAGGAGGAGGCTGGTAGGATGGATACCCTGGGTACTGAGGCCAAGAGGGGTAATGATAACCAATCTGCAGATAGTAGGAATACCCAGGGTATCCCAGCATCGAGTATCCTGGTGTCTGGTATCCCGGCGTCGGGGGGCACATAGCCCGGTGTCAGAAAATGTGGGGTCGACAGCAGGCCGCCTGGAGGTGGGAAAATGGGATCCAAGCCCAGAAACCCACCCGGAGGATCTGGTCCTGCCGGGAGCAGTGCCATGGCGCCTCGGAGAGGCGCAGGATCTGGAAGGGCCCCCGAAGATCCTGAGGGAGGAGGCTCCGTAGAGAGATCCCCAGCCAGCGTCAGACAAAAGTCCGAGGACGGCGGAAGACCTGGTGAGGAGGGGGGGGTAGGTCCGGAAGGAGCCCCAACGGCAGGTCCGAATGAGTTTTCACTGGAAGAAAAATCAGCGGATCAGGTGGCGAGTCCCTGGGGTGTAAAACCCTAGAGGACGAAGGGTCACTCTGCCCCTCACTCTGTCCGACATCAGGGACCAAACTGGAGCCTGACGGCAGAGTGGAAGGATCCGGGCAGGCGACGGAGGAGCCATCGTCTGACTGATTGGACCAGGTGGGGCTGGAGGCAGACTGAAGACCGCCACTAGACTGATCGGCAGAGGCCGTGTGCCCTTGGACGGAGTCGATGGATGTCTTATCAGCAGGGCAGTTAGACGAAACAGAGACCTCTAAAGAGGTGATCCCCAGCTGCCCGCTCACCTCGGCAGGAGGGGGTGAAGGTGCCCGGCCTAAAGAAGCAGACGGGACACTGGCAGAAGTACTCACAGTCTCGGAGGGCCTCCCATGTGGCGACGGATTCCTCTCCCAGCGCTTTTCATTGCTTTTCTTCTTTTTTGGGCCTGGTGACGATGACCTATTCCGCAGTTCCTGGAACTCCTTTTCGATTGACTCCAGTCGTCGGGACAGGAGATGGGCCTCTAGGGTCCTCTTGCACCTGGTCCGGGTCACCTGGTTGAATGTCTGGCAGATGGAGCACTCCTGGGAGTTGTGCTTAGAACCGAGGCAGAGGAGGCAGCAGGAATGGTCGTCTCCATGCGGGATTTGGGCACCACACTTTGAACACTTCTTTTTCTGTCTAGAAGACATCAAATAGAGCAAACAAATTAGTTGAAACTAGTTATGAGGCAAAGAATATTTCAACAAAATGGCAGATGTCTGATCGCTGTTCTAACGCGTGGTGACGGCAGGAAAGAACTGGAAAGCGGGCACGTGACTGCCTCCTTTATAGCTGGGCTGATGTCATGACGCCTGACAGGGGTGGTCCCCGCTGACTATTGCTATCTACAAGTTTGCCGTTCGGACCTGACGTCAAGGGGCGCAGTCCTATATGTAAAGACCTACTGCAGGAACCCTCACGAAGTAAGATCTGAGTGTTAGTGGACCTGACATCCTTCATGTGGTGCAAGTAGTATCTAAGTGCACTCTTCACATCCAGACTGTGGAGTTCTGTTCTCCTGAGCTAGATTTTGCTGTAAAAGAAAACTGGAAGTGTAACTGATTGATTTAGATGGAATTCAGGGAGGAATTTCCTGTTAGTTCTTGGGACTACCTTGTCCCTGTGAAAGATTATGTAGTTAGGATCTGTGCAAAGGGCTTGCAGCCTGCTCACCCTTCTGGCAGATGCCACTGCCACCAGGAAAACTGCTTTCCAGGTCACATACTTCAGTGCAGCAGTTGTCGTAGGTTCAAAAGGAGCCTCCATCAGCTGAGCAGTGTTACATATTTAAGTCACAGGGAGGGACATGGTTTCTTATTGGATGATTCAGGTGATTAAGACTTTTGAAAAATCTTTTGAAAATGGCTTCTGATGCCACTGACCTGTCTTTGCCCATTTGCCAGCAGATGCGTAAGCTGACGCTGCTGCCAAATGAACCTTCAAGGTCGAGGGCCTGAGGTCCAAGGATTGAAGATGGATTAGGTAGTCCAGGACTGTAGTTAGACTTGCCCGGAGTGGGCTGAGCTGTCTAGGGGAACACCAAAAGGAAAATCTCCATTTTGAAGCACATTTTCCTAGTTGCTGGTTTCCTGGAGAGTTTGTGACATGGTTAGGTACTGGAAGATCTAGTCCCATTTGTTATGCAGAGAGAGAGAGTTAAAAGTAAGGATCTATTTTGTCCTTTCCTATTCTGCCACTTGCCTGTCTGACTATGCAATCAAGTTTTTCTTGTGGCACCTAGGAATTGGCCACTCCAATGGTCCCACAACTTTCTCCTATTATCTTCCTTTCTGCACTTGCTTTTTCTATTCTTTCTTTTTTCCTCATGCTTCTCTGTGGTTAAAAATGTATGTGAATCTTTATGTGAAACTGTGATCCCTTGGTTTGCAAATGCATTAATTATATTGCTGAAATGACTGCAGAAAGCTGTTTGGGTTTATTAAAAAAGATAACAATCTGGAACACAGGGGGATGACCTTAAGATGCATTTTGACCTCCACAAGCTTTTTACAAACAGGAAACCAGCTTTGGGACAAAATGTATTGTTTTGTTGCCCCTATAAACACTAAATGTGCTCTTCAGGCTGGTCTCAGTAATAAAGCTGGCAACGTTTTGATATATCTTGTGAAAAACAGGAGATGTGACTTACAGCAACAACATGCAGAGTTTAAACTGCCAGGCAAAAATGTCTTATATAATCAGAGCAATGTTTATTTCCAGGGAGTGGCTCAGATGGAGAACTTTTTAGTTTGTACTATGAAGAGCTATCCTGTACAATTTTATTTTTCCTATTTTATTGTCCTTGATAATAAAATGCTATTTGTGAATTTTATAACTTCTCCTGGACTGCCTATGCTTCATGACCTATGCCACTATGATAGACCTTAAAGGAAAGCTGTCTAAAACAGGGGCTCCCAGACCCCAAAAAGCTTACCCTCCGGTTTAGCTTTTTACAGTAAGAGTGGCATTTTTCTCTTACCGCAACATACAGTATTTTAATTCTGAAAAGTCCGAGACCCGGAAGTATGGAGGATGCAGGGAAGGCTCCATTTACTATATGTCATTGAGGCACAGGTCAGGAAGCAAAGGAAAACCAGGAGCAGTTGTAGAATTCGTCAAAATATTTCTTTACAGTATCAGTAACACAATAAATAAACTTGTTCAGAGGAGAAATTAATTAATTTTCCTTGAGTCTCTGTGTCCCTTTTTGCTTCTAATCTTCTTGCAGTTGCAGCTTAGCTCTTATAAGTCCTCCCAACCCCCACTTGTAACAAGCATCCTGTTTCTTGTAAGTTTCAGGAGCTGCTAGAATACAGTGTGTTTGCTGAGGCCCCTACAGCTTTTTCAAAAAGCTTAAACATTTGCACTCAAGTAACCTCTAGAGTTTACAATAGCGTTCTGCAATCATCTCAAAATATAATTATATACATTTCAACAGTAACACTATATATTTTCTACACAAAAGGGATCCCAATATCAGTTACATTTCCATACAATTATTTGCACATATTTTTATATTAACAGATATGGAAGGGAGGAAAAACAGACAGCAAGAGAAAACAGAGACAGTGAGAGGTAAAGAACTGCGAGATTGTCGGGTTGATCAAATCCGAAGTCTCACAGGAATATTGGCTTGTGCAACCAGATAGAGAAGTAGACAGGAAAGGAAATATCCTTGCATTTTAACACTTTCTCTAACAAATGGGACAGGGTCATGTTCTACCCTGTCACATACACCCCCCTCCTTAAGAGGGAATCTGTTTTATTAAACAGGTTTTCAAACTTTCTATTAATTCTCTAATAACATTTGCTACTTTCAAACATTAAGCACATGTGCACGATCTGTTTTTTCTAACAGTACAGTAAACAGTAAAGTTTAAATCCATACATTTGTTTTTCAACCTTCAGAACCCTCAATTCCTGATCCATATCTTGACAGAAAATCAGCATTGCTGTTCTCTTTACTAGATTTGCATATCACAGTGAATTTAAATGACTGTAGTGCTAGGTACCACCTTGTGATTCTGGAATTTTTATCTTTCGTCTGGTTAAGCCAACAGAGAGAATTGTGATCTGTTATAAGAACAAAGTCAGTTCCTAGCAAATACAATTTAAGGGACTCCATGGCCCACTTTGCTGCTAAACATTCCTTCTCTATAGTGGAGTACCTTTTCTTTCTGTCATGCAACTTCCTACTTATGTACAGAACAGGCTGTTCTGTCCCATCTACATTTTGACTCAGTACTGCACCTAGGCCTACCTCTGATGCATCTGTTTGTAGCAAAAATGGTTTCTCAAAGTCTGGGATTCTTAAAACAGGGGCTGAACATAATGCAGCCTTAATGGTTCGAAAAGCTTCATCACACTCTGGGGTCCATTTCACATTATTTGGGTAATGTTTTTTTGTGAGTTCAGTGAGGGGAGTAGCTAAATCAGCAAAGTTGGGAACAAATCTCTGATAACCAGCCAGCCCTAAAAATGACCTGATGTGTTTCTTTGTTTTAGAGACCGGGTTGTTAGCTACAGCTTCTATTTTAGAAATTTCTGGCTTAACTTCCCCATTTCCCAACACATAGCCCAAATGTCTGGTTTACCGCATGCCTAATGCACATTTGGTAGGAATAATAGTCAGACCTGCATTTTTGATAGGTTGGGTAACTACTCATAGGTGTTCCAGGTGGCTTTTCCAGTCTGAATTGTACACCATGGCATCATCCAGGTATGCATCACAATAAGCAGTGTGAGGTGATAAAATTACATCCATGTACCGCTGGAATGTAGCTGGCGCACCATGTAAACCAAATGGCATGGTGGTGAACTGATAGAATCCAACAGGAGTGGCAAATGCAGTTTTGTCTCTGGATTCTTTAGCTAAAGGGATTTGCCAGTAATCCTTGGTGAGGTCGAGGGTACTAATATACTTTGCACTCCCCAGTCAGTCCACCAAATCATCCATTTTGGGCATAGGGTAACTGTGAAATTCTGACACTTGATTAAGTTTCCTGAAATCAAGGCAGATTCTAACACCCCTTTCTTTTTTGTTTACAATTACCATGGGAGATGACCAAGCACTCCTTGACTCCTCTATGATACCCAGTTCTTTCATTTTTTGTATTTCCTTAATCACATCAGCTCTTAACCGCTCCAGTAATCTGTATGTCTTTTGCCTAATAGGATGAGCATTCCTTGTCACTATTACATGCTCAACCCCTTTTGCTCGGCCTGGTACTGTGGTAATGTACTGTTAAATGTCTTTAGCACATTACGAATGTCTGCAGTTTGTTCTGAGGTTAAGGAAACATTCACCTTTACAGCATCAGCATTTACAGTTCGCTCCAGTCTATCATAAGCTACATCCATATCTTCTTTATCAGTTTCTGGTAAAACTAGCAAAGCAGCTTTTGGCATTTTTTTCAACCCATTTCTTGAAGAGGTTAGCATGGTATATCTTAGTAGGACTTTTCCTGTCAGGGGTCTCAATCTCGTAGTTAACAGTGCTAGTACATCTAGGAACCTTTTATGGCCCTTGCCACTTCATTAACAGTTTATTTTCTGTTGTGGGCAACAGTAGCAAAACCTTTTCACCTGGCTCGAAAATGTTTTCTTTTACCCCATGGTCATAATATACCGTCTGCTGGTTTCGGGGCCTCTTCCTGATCACTATGGGTAATTTCAACATATTTTGCCAGCTTCTTTCTTAGGGCACACATATAAGAAGTTATAGATTGTTTCTGAGTGGGGTTATCTTCCCACATTTCTTTTATCACATCCAGTGGCCCTCTTGGCTGCCTACCATACAGCATTTCAAATGGTGAAAACACTGTTGATGCCCGTGGCACTTCTCTGTAGGCAAAAAGTAGGTAAGGCAAGTATTGGTCCCAATCTTTCCCTTCCCCTTTTATAAACCTTTTTAACATGCGTTTTAGAGTTTGGTTAAAATGCTCAACAAGACCGTCTGTCTGAGGGTGATAGGGGGAGGTTCTTATGGCAGTGTTACCTAGTAGTCCGGTACAGCTCCTTAAGTTATGCAGCACCAAAGTTACTACCCTGATCAGTAATAATTTCTTTAGGTATGCCCACTCTGCTGAAAATTTTGGCAAGCTCTGCTGCAACTTTTGAGGCTGTAACAGTACGCACTGGAACTGTTTCTGGGTATTGAGTAGCATAGTCGCATACTACCAGGATAAATCTATTACCCTTTCTACTTTTGTCTAAAGGACCAACCACATCCATTGCAATTCTCTCAAAGGGCACACCTATCAAGGGTAGGGGCACCTTATATTTTCTAGTGACTGGGGCTACTTTCTGACACTCAGCACAGGAATTATAATAGGTAGCAACATCTTCATGAATTCCAGGCCAGTAAAATCCATACAGCAATCTGGCAAGGGTATGATCCCTCCCTCAGTGACCAGCCATAGGACTATCATGTGCTATCTGTAACAACTCTGTTCTATGCTTCTGTGGTATAACCAATTGTTCTATCTGTTCCTGTGTCTGAGGTTTAACCCAAACTCAGTACAGTAACCCATTACATTTTTTAAACATTGGTCCACCCTGTTTTGGTTTCACCCCCAGCTGCTTAAAATAACCCTGGAGAGAAATATTGCTAGCTTGTTCTGAAAGAAAATCACAAAGTTATCAATTTAGTTTCAGCATTTTCGTATTTTAACCCTTTATATCCATCAGTCATTAGCTGCCACAGTTTCTTCAGGCATCGTCTTTCTTTCTTGGATTTCCGGATCTTGGAGCTGTGCTCAAACAAGTCTGAATTAAAATCACTGAAAGGAAAAGTGTCCCCACCATTTAAGATTTTCTTTGCCTGAGCTCTTGTCATCACTGCTGCTGAAACACCAGGATTTACTCTCTCTTTGATCAACTCAGTAAATCCTGGTAAGTCATTTCCAATAATCACAGGTACAGGTAACTTAGGTACTACCCCCACTTTCATTTGGTGTGGCACACCCTTAATGGTCAGAGTCACTTGGGTGGTGGGATAGTATCGAGTGTTCCCGTGGATGCAGATGACACCAGTACCTGGTTCCTTTGCACAGTGTTTTCCCAGCACTTTAACATGCACTAGGGTCTGTCTGCTTCCCGAATCAATGAGTCCCCTCACAGTCTTATTCCCCCACCTTCACATCTGTCTGGCCATTTAGTAGTCCTCAGCCAAAGAAACAGCCTTTTCCCCACTCTCTGGTCGGTGCTCCTTTACCCACAGCTACACATCTGGAGGCAAGATGTTGATGAATTGCTCCATGGCAAATGTATCGTTGACCTGTGGGACTGTTTTGCTCTCTGGCTGGATCCATTTTAACAGGAGTTCTCTGAGTCGGGTGAAGGCTTCTCGAGGAGTGTCGACCGAACTGTACCTCAGAGATCGAAATCTCTGCCTGTAGGTCTCTCCGGAGATGTCATACTTTTCAGGATTTCACTTTTCACCAGGTCATAGTTTTCTGACTGTGCAGTATCCATACTGCTGTAGGCAAGCTGGGCTTTCCCCTGTCAGGGAGGGTACCAGTCTGATTGTTCATTGCTGCTTTGGCCACTGGCAGGCTGTAGCAACTCTTTCAAAAGTTGTCAGGTATGCCTCGATATCATCTGAGGGACACAACTTTGTAAGCTTAATGGCTTTTAAGTTGCTTGCATTTTGTTGCTCATATGGATCTGTGCCGGATCCTCTGCCTTTGATAGCTTGCAAGGCATCCAGCCATCACTACTCCTGTCGCTGCATCTCTTCTCTCCTCTGTGCTTCTAAATGTTGCATCTCTTTTTTCTCTGTGCTGCTCCATCTCTTTTTGTTATATAGCCAACCATTTGAAAAAGTCCATCAGGCTTTCAGATTCTGTCACTGCTTGTTCTTTTTCCATAGCTTGTGCTAGCTGTACAAGCTCAGCTTGGACTTCTGTCTCTGCTAGTTTGGCTGCCATTCTCCTGGTAACCACTCCTGGACTTGCTCTTGCAGAATACATACCTTTCTCTGTGCTTCCCTGGTACTAGGTCCAGTACCCATGCACAAAACTCCTGTCTTAGGGTATGCAGAGTGTAAATCCCACTTAGGCTGACACCATCTGTCGTCTAGGTACAAGTCAGGAAACACAGGAAAACCAGGAGCAGTTGTAGAATTTGCCAAAAATTAATTATTTACACTAGCAGTATCATAAAAAGAATAAACTTGTTCATAATAACTATGTACCGTGGAGAAATTAATTAGTTTTCCTTGAGTCTCCGTGTCCCTTCATCTTCTAAACTTCTTGCAGTTGCAGCTTAGCTCTTATAAGTCCTCCCAACACCCACTTGTAACAAGTATCCTGTTTCTTGTAAGTTTCAGGAGCTGCTAGAACACAGTGTGCTTGCTGAGGCCCCTACACCTTTTGCAAAAAGCTTAAAAATTTGCACTCAAGAAACCTCTAGAGTTTACAATTGCTTTCTGCAAACATCTCAAAATATAATTATATATATTTCAACAGTAACACTATATATTTTTTAAACAAAAGGAATCCCAGTATCAGTTACATTTCCATACAGTGATTTGCACATATTTTTATATTAGCAGATATGGAAGGGAGGATAAACAGACAGCAAGAGAAAACTGAGACAGTGAGGGGGTAAAGAATTGTGAGATTGTCAGGTTGATCAAATCCGAAGTCTCACAGGAATATTGGGTTGTGCAACCAGACAGAGAAGTAGACAGGAAAGGAAAGATCCTTGCATTTTAACATTTTCTCCAACAATTGGGACAGGGTCCTATTCTACCCTGTCATATACACCTCCCTCCCTCCCTAAGAGGGAACCTGTTTTATTAAACAGGTTTCCAAAACTTTCTATTAATTCTCTAATAACATAATAACACCTGTCACACTGTAAAGGTGCAACGCCGCACTGCTCGCTTCAATACTTTTACACTATAAAGGTTCAGCGCCGCACTGCTAGCTTCAATACAAAAGTACCGAAGCAAGCAGTGAGGTGCTTCACCTTTTCAGCAAATGGAGCCTCCTCTGCATCCACCATACTTCTGGGTCTCGGACTTTTCGAAATTAAAATACAGTAAGTTGCGGTGTGAGAAAAACACCGCTTTTACTGTAAAAAGCTAAACTGGAGGGTAAGCTTTTCAGGGGCAGGAGCCCCGTTTTAAACAGCTTTCCTTTAAGCACTTCCTTTTCTTTCTTTGAGAGATTTAGTCCAGAAAATTCTAGCTCTTCAAGAACCATGTTCTGAGATGCAGAGTTCTCGGATCTGGGAATATTATCCTGCCCCCGGGACACTATCAGCGATTGTATCTCAGGGCAGGTTGACAGGAGGCCTGTGGAGAGGGACAGGAGCATGAAGTACCAGATCTGCCTGGCCCAGTCTGGAGCTACAAGAATCACGGCTGTTGACTCCCTTCTTAGTTTGATCAGTGCCCCTGGCAAAAGTGAGAAAGGTGGGAAGGTATATGGAAACTCCCCTGACCAGTTAGGGTTTGGAACATCCTCTGGGACTCTACCCACTGATGGGGGTCTGCAACAAAATAGTGGGAGCTGGTTGTTCTCCCAGGAAGCAAACGTGTATTTTTCTGGTGTACTCCACCATCTGAGCACTGCTGCCAGCACCTGTTGGTTCATGGTCCATTCGTGATTTCTCTGACCAATTTTGGTCAGGAAATCTGCCAGCACATTGTCTTTACCTGGTAGGTTTACTACTTTAAGCTGAACTTCCGGAGAGTATGCTAAGTTCCAGATCCACACTGATTCTGCACACAGCTTTGAAAATCTTGTTCCTCCCTGCTTGTTTATGTAATACATTGTTGTGGTGTTGTCTGTTCTGACCTGGACAGATGGACCCCTGATCTGGGAGGGAAAAGAAAAAATGACTCACCTTAGTAGTGTTGTTTCTTCTAATGGAGTCTTGCTGTATTCTGACATATGCAGTTAGGTCCTGCCTTTCAACTGCCCCGGAGAACAAAGAGTTAAACTTTCCATGGCCAGCATGGAATGTTCACCACAAGCTCGGTTGAAGCCCCTGTCTGCTGTTGTTTAAACTGCAACCGTCAGATCTTTTACGAGCAATACTCACTAGAAGTTCTGTGTGGAAACTGTAAAACTCTTACTAGCCAACTGGCAAATATATCTATATAAAAGGGTTTTTGGTTTCAAAAGGAAGACTCAAGTCAGGAAACCCAAAAACGAAACACTTCCAAAAACGCAACCCCTCACCCAAACCAAAAAAGGGTGAAAAAAGGACACCCCTAGGGTGACACTGCTCCTGCCTACTCACATCCCAAAATCTAGGTTCTGAGAGGGGAGGCAGGGGGGAGGTCAGAAAACAACATGAAGTCTTGCTGTATTCTGACATATGCAGACTACTAAGCAGTACCTCCATGGAGGAGGGACAGAACCTACTTTGGGAAACAGGCTCTGAAGTACTGCTGTGCCAAACCGAGCATCACTCCTAGCCTGGATATCCAGAGAATAATGCTTGGTGAAAGTATGAACTGTTTTCCAGGTGGCTGCTTGACAAATTTCTAATAGAGGAATATCCCTGGCAGCAGCCAGGGAAGCAGCTGTACCTCTAGTGGAATGAGCCCTCAGGCCTGAGGGTGGAGTTCTACCTAGTTTTTCATAGCAGAATTGTATACAAGAAACAATCCACCTGGCAATGGATCTCTTAGTGGCAGGTTTGTCCTTACCAACTTCTCCATATGTAAGGAACTGGAGGGATTCAAACCTGTGACCCTTGGTATGCTCTATGTAGTAGCTAAGGGCTCTTTTAACATCCAAGCTGTGTAACCTCCTCTCTCCAGAGGAAGAATGGTCAGTGAAGAAAATAGGGAGAGATATAGACTGGTTGAGGTGGAAATCTGAAACCACTTTAGGTAAGAACTTTCTGTTAGTTCTAAGGACCACTTTATCTTTATGGAAAGAGATGAAATCAGATTCCACTGACAGGGCTTGCAATTCACTGATATGCCAGGCAGAAGTAATGGCTACCAAAAACACAGTTTTCCAAGTCAAGTACTTAAGCTCTGCTGAGGGCAAAGGCTCAAGAGGGTTGCATAAGCTGAGCAATGCAAACGTATAGGTCCCAAGCAGGAGCAGGATCCCTAAAGGGGATTGGTGTGAAGCAATCCCTTGAAAACTTACAAAATACAGGATGGGAAGATAGAGGAAGGCTTGCCTACTGACAAGAAAGCAGAAACAGCTGCCAAGTGTACCTTAAGGGTAGCTGGTCTGAGGCCTAGGCCATTAAGATGGACCATATAGTCCAGAACCGTAGGCAATTCAGCAGAGTCTGGAGAAATATTCTTCTTAGAACACCAAATGCTGAATCTTTTCCATTTGGAGTTGTAAGTCTTTCTGGTGGAAGGCTTTCGAGAAGCCTTAAGGATATCCAGAACCCTTTGGGAAAGATGCAGATCTGCAAACTCTAATTCTTCAAGAGCCATGCCTTGAGATTGAGAGACTGAAGATTCGGGTACCAAATCCTCCCCTGAGAAGATGTCAACAGGTTGCAATTCCTGGGAAGAGACAGGGGAAGGTGGACTGCTAGGGACAGCAACAGGGGGTACTAGGGCTGTCTGGCCCAGTCTGGAGCAATCAGAATCACTTTGCATGGTTGTGACCTTATCTTGACTAACACTTTGAACAGGAGAGGGAAGGGTGGAAAAGCATACAGAAATTTCCCTTCCCAGTTCAGAAGCAGAGCATCCAGGGGGACTGAGCCCAAGACTGGGGGTCTGCAACAAAAGAGAGGAAGTTGGTGATTGTCTGGGGCTGCAAAAAGATCCATTTCTGGTGTGCCCCATCTCGAGAAAATCACTTTCAAAACTAGAGGATCTAGGGCCCATTCGTGATGGCCCTGAGATATTCTGCTCAGTGCATCTGCAAGAACATTGTCCTTCCCTGGGAGGTGAACTGCTATCAGAGAGATTTGCAGGGAATAGGCCAGGGACCACAACTTCATTGCTTATGTGCACATGGCCATAGAACGAGTGCCTCCTTGCTTGTTGATGTACCACATGGTGGTGGCGTTGTCTGTTCTGACCTGAACCACCTTGTTCTGTACAGATTTGGAAAAAGCTTGCAGTGCCAGAAACACTGCTCTGAGTTCCAAGAGATTGATGTGAGGCAGAGATTCCTAAGGTGACCCCAGTCCTTGGGTGGTAAGATCCCCCAAATGGGCTCCTCAGACCAGCAGGGAAGCATCTGTGGTGAGTATCACTGAATGAGACTGGGTGACAAATGGAACCCCTTGTCTCAAATTGTCCTGATCCTGCCACCATTGCAAGGCTTGGATTAGGGCTCGAGTCACTGAGACTAGTTTGGTAAGGGAATCCTTTCTTTGGGACCAGAAGGCTCTTAAGTGGAACTGAATGTCCCTCATCTGGAATCTTGCTCCACTGCTGTGGAAGCTGCCATGTGGCCCAGTAGCTGAAGGAAATGCCTTGCTGGTCGAGACACCTGAAGGGTGAATGAAGAGGCCAGTTCCATAAGGGTCATTGCCCTTTCCAGGGGAAGGAAGGCTCTTGCCTTTACTGTATCCAGTTCTGCACCTATGATGGTGAGAAGCTGTACTGGTTCGAGAACTGACTTTGGGAGGTTGAGAAGGAATCCTAAGGAAGTGAGCACTTGCTGAGTCACTTGTAGATGTGACTTGACTTGGTCTGGAGACTGACCTAATATGAGCCAGTCATCCAAGTATGGGAAGATGGAGATCTTTTGTGTTCTTAGGAAGGCAACAACTACTGCTAGGCACTTTGTGAAAACCCTTGGGGCCGAAGTTAGGCCAAAGGGCATTGCTCTGAATTGATAGTGGCCTGAGGGCAACTTGAACCTGAGGTACTTTTTGTGGGAGCACCTGATGGGAATGTGAAAGTAGGCATCTTTGAGGTCCAGGGAGGCTAGCCAGTCCCTGACCTTAGAGAGGAAGGATAATTCCCAGAGTCACCATTTTGAACTTTGGCTTCAAAGGTGTTTGTTCAGATATCTTAGGTCCAGGATGGGCCGCCATTCTCCTGTCTTTTTGGGGGTTAGGAAGTACCTGGAGTACAATCCTTTGCCCTTGTGTGGGGTGGGAACCCTCTCTATAGCTCTGAGAGCTAGGAGAGAAGAAACCTCTGCCTCCAGGGCAAGGGTCTCTGGGAGATTTGCAGGTGGAAAGGATCTGGTTCTCATCTTGGGAAATGTTTTGAAGCTGAGAACCAGTCCCTGGCTTAATACCTCCAGGACCCACTTGTCTGATGTAAGAGACTTCCAGTCCTGGACAAAGTAAGCCAGCCTGCCCCCTACTGGTATGGGAGAATCGGCCCAGGCAGACCCATCAGGGTGTCTGCTTGGCAGGGGCTTTAGGCTTAGGGGTGGATGCAGGCCTGCTCATCCCCCGTATGCCTCTCCCTCTAAAGAACCCCCTCTGTGAAAAAGAAGAGGAGGCCTGGGCTTGGTAAAAACGCCTTTGGAGAAGCCTGCCCCTGTCCTTGGACTGCTGCCTTTGAGGAGTTGCTTGCCTTTCTTTGGCCTGAGCACTCCTGTAAGTGGTCCTGTACTCATCCATCTTTTTCATGTAGTTCTCTGTCTGCTCCCCAAACAGAGAATTACCAATTACAGGAAAATCCATGGCCTTAGCCTGGGTATCCTGTGAGAGACTAGTACATCTGAGCCAAGCCATCCTCCGAAGAGCCACAGATGTAGCCATGACTCATAATGAAACATCACTGGAGTCCACAGCAGCATGAAACTGTACTTTAGATGCCTCAGTCCCATCTGCAGCCACCTGCTCCAGCTCCTTGGCAAGCTGGTCAGGGGCCTGTTTAGCCAGAGCCAGCACAGTGTCCCACCTGGACTTCTGGTATCTAGCTGTATAGGCCATATAGCTAGCCTGCCTGAGTCCTAAAGATGCTGCCATGTATTGTTTCTTGGCCATGGCATCAATCTTCCTGGAGTCCTTGTCTGAGGGGTGTGATTGCAAGGGAGACTCAGAAAGCCTAGGAGGAGAAACATCTGAAGGTCTGTCTGGGGAGATGTCCTGGTCAATAGGCACATCCAGACTTTCATAATCACCATAATCATCCTCATACTCTCCCTCCTCCTCCTCCGGTTCATAAAATTCTTCCAAAGTATAATCCAGAACCGGGGGAACCGACCGAACCGAGCCCCTGCCAGATGGTGCCGGTTCAGTCAGAACCAAAGTAAGCGATTGCACTATCCATATTGCCTTGGCTATCTCATCGGCGGTTGGAGTATGAATTTCTGGGTCCGAACTGGACGATTTATCTTTTCTCTTTCTTTTCACTGGAATCGACTCCTCAGAATCGGCTCTCCTTTTGCCCGAAGTATCGCCCTGGTGAGAGGGCACTCCTTCTGGTTCGGTTGGAACCAAACTGGGCTGGCCATCCAGGTCAGCGGACTACTCGGCCTCCCTTTCCCTCAGTCTACCTAATCTCTTTTCCAGGGTAGATTTGGGAAAATTCTTACAAATTTGGCAGTCTGAATCGAAGTGGTCAAGCGCCAGACAATAAACACAGGTGGTGTGGGATCAGCCTTGGAAAGCCCCCCCACACACCAGTGTTGAAACCAGTGGGCCCGGTTTTTCTTGGGTTTCTAGACATGGCCAATCCTATCTAAAACTTACCCTTTTGGCAATCCTCAGGCAAGACTCCCCTATCGGTTCCTGACCGTGTCCCTATGATCTTGAAGCAGAATAAATTCCGTTTTTTTAGAAACGACTCTGGACGTTACCACACTCTAAATCAAGCACAAACGTTTTTACCTGAAACTGATCGGTTCAGACGAACCGATCCACAATTTACAAGATCCACAAAGAAACAAAACAAAAAACCTATCTAGTATTCACGGTACCACAGACAGAGACTTGAACCGACTAAGCGGTAACAGCAATTCAGTAGAAACTGACAAAAAAACGACACTTCAACCGACTTTTTGAACCGAGCAGCAGGAGAAATCTCCGGAGCAACTGTTCAGTGAGGCGGAGTAAAGAATCTGACAGTTGCAGTTTAAACAACAGCAGACAGGGGCTTCAACGGAGCTCGTGGTAACCATTCCATGCTGGCCATGGAAAGTTTAACTCTTTGTTCTCCGGGGCAGTTGAAAGGCAGGACCTAACTGCATATGTCAGAATACAGCAAGACTCCATGTTGTTTGAAGCCTGCATTGCCAGATACACTGCCCTGCGCTCCAGGAGATTTATGTGCTCCTGAGTCTCCACTGTACTCCATGTACCATATATAGTGAGGTACTCCAGGTGGGTGCCTCAGGCTAGGAGTGAGATATCTGTTGTAAGTATGGCCATAAATGATTGGTGAATGAAGGGAATTCCCTCTCTGAGGCTGCATTCTGCCTTCCACCATTCCAGTGTCCTTAGTAGGCACCAACCTGTACTGGGAATCTTACCTCTGAGACCACTGGTCCCCTAAGTGATACTGAATATCTCTCATATGGAATCTGGCCCCTGGTACCACTGCAGTGAGCAAGGCCATGTGCCCCAGTAAATGCAGAAAATCCCTTGCAGGTCTTGGCTGACCTGCCTTGGAGGGTTCTGCAGCTGAATTCAGATTTGCTGCCCTTGCTTGAGGGAGGAATGCCTTCCCTTGCAGGGTATCCAGCTCTGCACCTCTAAAGTCCATAACCTGAACTGGTTCTGTCTGGAATTTTTGAGGAAGCCAGATCCTGTAATGTGTGTGTCAGCAACAGGGAGGACTTTACTTCCTGCTGGGTTTTTACTGAGACCAGCCAGTCATCCAGAAAGGCAAAAACTACCACCCCCTGCCTTCTCAAATATGCTGCTACCACAGCTCAAGGGTGTAGGCAGGCATACTCACTCTACACATTTGTATACAATTTTTTGAGTACCTGTCCCAAACTATATGCCTTTTTGTTACCATTATCATTATAATATGGAGTACTTGAATTCTAGACCACTGAGTAGCGTCTGTATCAGTTTTATCTTCTCTTGTTTAGGACATAGATATGTGTACAACCAGTTTAAATATTAGATGAATTATCTATCTGATTTGTTTTGCGATGGGGGCAGCAGTTGGAAAGAATGTGTAAATTTTTTAATGGGGGGCAGCAGCTGGAGAGAGTGTATATTAAACAGACATTTTTGGCTACACTCCTGCCACAGCTAGGCACTTTGTAAACACTCCTGGAACTAAGGTGAGGCTAAAGGGAATGGCTGTGAACTGGTACTGGCAGTTCCCTATCCTGAACCTGAGGTGCTTTCTGTGGCTGGGCCTGAATAGTATGTGAAAATAGGTGTGCCTCAGAGCCAGTGACCCTAGAAAGTCTCCTTTTTGCAGAGATGGAATCACTGAGCCTAGTGTTACCATCTTGAACTTTTCTTTCTTTAAGTATTTGTTCAGATATTTCAGGTTTAAAATAGATTGCCACTGCCCATTTTCACGGCTGCAGTGGGCGGAGCCTGCAGCCATCTTGCTGTAGCTGTGAAAACAGGACACCAAAGCACAAATGTGGAATTGCAGGATATGCTTCTGCAACTGCAGAACAATCTGCTCATCAGTCATCCCCCCCCCTTCCCAGGGGCACTACTATTTTTTTCAGTTTGTCTCTATTCATACCTGACAGCCAGTGTCCCTGAGTAGTCACAAAGGCAAGTTACACTTTTTTGAAGCAGTTAAACTGTCTGTAGCACTGCAATTAAAAACTTTTCCTAGACCTTTCCCCAGCCCAAAGCAAAAGCTAGCACAGAAGTGATTTCCTTCTCCTGATTCGAAGCCCCCACTGGAAGAGGTAAACATTTCAGTTAGTTGTACCATGCATTTTCAAAAGGAAACATTGGAAGTCTATTTGACCTGTTTTAACACAGGATTTAGTTTACATGCTGGATTGCTAATTTTATTTATTATTGAAATGTGATTTGCTAGTCTTTGGAGGGTTAATAATTTACTGACATAACTTTCAACAGACTAGCAAGCGAACTCCAGAGGTCAGATTACAGGTTCTCTCTCTCTCTCCTGTGTGGAGAGATGGTTTATGTTAACCTTTTCAGGATCCATCTAATTCTTAGTGGCACCAGAACTCTCATGACTTTATATTTGTAGAAGAGATAAATGCTAGGCAACTAATATTTTATGGGTTTCCAGGGGTTGCAGGGGGCATCACAGGGGATTTCAAAGAAATCATAGGGGTGTTAACTGCAACACCTGGATACCCCAGAATGCATACCTGTCCCTCTACCAGTACCGAAATAAGGGACACTGTCCATTAAAATCTGGGACAAATGCTTAAAATCAGGGTCACTATTTTTACTTGACATATAGTGCAGTGTCACAATTTTTACATCTATTCAAATACACACCACAACCTGTTCTAAGGATAACACTGTGCCACTGCCATTAATGTATACTGTACTCTCTTGTAAAAGGCATGCATAGGTGAACCAAAAGTTAACTGAACAGAATTGCAGCCATGTTACAAGTGATTTCCGAAAAATGAATAAAGTGGTAAAAAACAAACCTCCCTTGTCCCCCCAAAAAATGATTAAAGTGGTAACCCCCCCCCCTTAAAAAAACAAAGTCACAAATTGTTAGGAGCATCCTTGGCTATGTGTCATTACTGTGTACACAATGTCTGGATTATTAAAAATAAGACAAGAATATCTGGCCCACCGACACAGCGGTAGAGCTACCGCTTGCGATGCCAGTGACCCGGATTCGGGAACAAACTAGGGCTGCTGGAGGGCCAGCCGGGGAGGCAGGAGGATCGAGTGCCCACTAGCTGCTCTCCTCCTCCAGGGAGGGTGGGCTGCCCGTCCTGCCGCTTTACCACCACCTGGATGACCATGGGTGGAGGGGCAGCAGGATGTCAGGAAACGGGTGGGAGGACGTCAGTTGGGAGGCGGAGCAACAGCACGTCACGACATGCTCCGCCCCTTGGCTCTCCTAGCATGCCGGCGTCCTACGGGGGCAACACCAAAACACGGAAAATACCTCACCGTGGCGGCTGTAGAAGGGACCCAGCTGCTCCAGATCCCATAACCTTGCTTCCAATGAAAACGACCGGGACCTCCTGACGTACACTCTAATGGACTGGGAGGGGGAATGGGGAACCCCCTTCCTCCCTCCCCACCCGGAGGTAGGTCTAATGGCTTCTCAGAGGAGTTACCCAGGGAGGGACTAGGAGGGGTCCTCAGCCTAGAGCTACCTGACGGGAACTGCCACTGTGGAGAGAAAGGGGCAGAAACAGTGAATAAAACAACTTACATAAAATAAAACAAAAATAATTAAAATCCCATATTGTAGCTAACTCAGCATTTGTATACAGCTGCGTACCATAATACAGTAGCTATATACACTATGCACCTATCATGGTGTCACCACTCTATGAGTAATATATTTATTTTATTTCATTTATTTTATTTAGTTTTTGTTACCTGGATGTACACTAGGCAGAAACTGCCTTTTTTCAGGTACGACCCAGGATATACTAAGCCTAGTCCCTTCTTACCCTTTACCACCCCCTTTTTTTCTTTCTATCTCAGTTTATATACTTTTTCTAAACTTAGCTACAATATACCCTACAATCCACTGCCATTCCCTTTTTTATCCCCCCATATCTACTTGCTTAAGTATCTATCCAATTACAACACACCTGACCAGTTTCACATTCCCAATTCCTTACAGTCATTTGGGTCAAACCTGTCTGAATTATTTTGTTTTGTGGTCCAAAATCATTAGCTACCTTGTTTGTATATACGTTTTTTACTACTGTACCTGTTTATTTATATTTAAGTCCTTGTCTCTTTCTCTGTATTTGTTTACGTATGCTACTGTACTTTATTTTGATCTTGACCTATCAGGTCCATCTTGTAAATGAGCTTCGCTCAATGATGTCCGCCTGAATAAATAAAGATTTTGATTGATTGATTGATTGATAACATCACAGATGCGTAATACATAACGCATACATTACATTATAACAGAATTTAGTATACAGCATTAGAATAATACAGGAATGCAGGTAGCTTCACACATGTTCCCCATGATTTTTTTCTCCCTTGCTCAATGCATATATTATTATCCATTTGATTATCGTGTCTGTGTAGCACAGTACAACATGAATTATGCGTGCCACACAGTTTACAGTATCAACGTTGCGCATATTAATAATTTTACACTGTATCCATTGGAATCATGTAACTTGTCATATGTAGAAACTGACAGCAGATAATGACCACTGGGCCCATCCAGTCTGCCCATGTTTAATTATGATCACTTCTACTGTAGACCCACAGCACTGTCTATTCCACACTCTTCCTTCCTCTTAGGATTCCTTTGTGCCTATCTTAGGCATTTTTGAAACCCACCACTGATTTCACCCCCACTGCCTCCCATGGAAGGCTGTCCTAGGAATCCACCACCCTTTCTGTGAAGAAGTACTTCCTCACTGGCCCAGTAGTGCTGAGGTTTGCAGCGCTGGATGCCATACCTCGTGCTACGCCCACGACCCGAGTTCAGGAGTGATCTCAGGCCACCAGGGGTCGGATGGGGGGTGCGGAGATGGACTGAGTGGCCACAAGGCAGCTCTCTGGCAAGGGGTGCGTAGGTTCCCCGGGTCTTGGTTGCCTCCCAGTGGAGGCTAGGTGGCAGCGCCAAGCCACAGGCACCTGGGCATTAGGCCAGGGGTGGAAGGAGGGCACCGTTACTGAGGCCGTGGAGTGCATGTGCACCTCCACGTGCATGCGTGACCACAATTTGAGGTCTCAGGATAGCGGGGAGTAAACAAGAAAAAAAGTACAGTTACGTAAGAACTTACCGTAATAATAGATCTTTGAAAGACAACCTGAAAGACCTGTGACAAGGTACCTTTGTAAATGAGCCTATGGCTCAAAGGTTTTCCAAACTGCTGTTTAAATAAAATAAAATAAATAAAAAAGAGGCTCTTGCAGTAGGTATTCACATGTAGGACTAAGCCACCAGGCATCAGGACCCCACAGAAAAAGCTCTAGCTAGCAGTCTCTGGCGGGGGACCACCTCCACGTCAGGCGACCGGCGTCATCCGACGTCAGTATAAAAGGGCGGTCCCCCACGCCTGCCTTCCAGTTCTTCCCCCCAGAGGCCAGAAGAGGCATGACAAGAGAGAAGAGGATATGCCCCCATAGAAGGAAAAGAAGAAACTCAGGGGGACGGAGGGAGGGAAGGTAATACCTACTACAAAAGCCTCTCTCGAAAATCTACTGTTATGGTAAGTTCTTACGTAACTGTACTAGCTTACTTCGAGAGGGCTCTTGCAGTAGGTATTTGCATATAGGACTGAGTCCCAAGCAGTCTGAAACAAACAGAAAAGCGGGAGGAGTTGTTGTCATCTATAAATGACTGAAACAAGGCTGAGCAGAATTCAAGAAAGAAGTCCCTGCAGAACAGCCAACCCGAAGCCTGCTCTGCGGTGAGAGGCAATGTCCAAACTGTAATGTTTCGTAAAGGTATGGATGGAAGTCCAAGTTGCAGCTGCACAGATTTCTGTCGCTGACACATTCCTGAATAAAGCAGAAGAGGCAGCTACCCCTCTAGTGGAGTGACCGCTGACCTGACCAGGCAGGGTTTTGTGATACTTATAACAGAAAGTGATACAATTTTCTAACCACTTAGAGAAGCATTGTTTGGAAACAGCACTGCCTTCTCTTTTGTGAGTGAAAGAAATGAAGAGCTGATCTGTTTTTCTGAGATCCTTAGTCCTGTTAGTTAGTATCTCAGAATTCTGTGTACATCCAGCGTATGCAGAAGGTACTCTCCATGACTGGAGTGCTCCATGAAAAAGGCTGGGAGCTTAATGGACTGATTCGGCCACCACCTTTTGGAAGAAACTTAGGGTTAGTGTGCATGGCCACCTGATGCTTGTGGAAAATCAAGTACAGGATCTTACACATCAGGGCTTGAAGCTCGGAAATCCTCCGAGCAGAGGTGATGGCCATGAGAAAGAGTGTCTTCCAAGAAGGAAACTTCAATTCCGCATCTGCTGCCAGTCCAAAAGGAGACAGCGTGAGCTTTTCTAAAATAAAGTTCAAGTCCCAAGGAGGAGCAGGACTGCAGATAGGGGGTCTCAGGTGGAGAACCCTTTTAGGAAGGTCTTGGAGACATCCAGTTGAGCGAAAGTCCTGTCCCTAAAGGGAATGTGGTAGGCCAAAGTGGCTGCCATATGTACCTTCAAAGAGGAGTAACTAAGGCCCAGATCATAGAGATACCTAAGGTAGTCCAGAACTTTATTAGCCGGGCAGGAGAAAGATACTAACTCCTTAGAACCAGCCCAAATGGTGAATCGCTTCCACTTCATAGCGTATGTGGACCTGGTGGAAGGCTTTCTGGCCTCCACCCAAATATCCACTACTAAAAGTGATACACTGAAGCACGCCTTGGCTATGTCTGTAGGAGCCACGCATGAAGGTGAAGTTGAGTCCTGGATGGACCAGGGTCCCCCAATCCTGGGTCAGCAAATGCTGTGACAGAGGCAGAGGAAGAGGAGTTTCCTCAGAAAACTGTTGCAGAAGAGAGAACCAGACTTACCTCGTCCAGAAGGGAGCGATGAGGATAATTCGCACCCCTTCTGCCCGAAGCTTGTTCGGCACCCTCGGAATCAAAGGAATGGGAGGGAAGGCATAAATGAATCTGTCCTTCCAACACAGAGACAGTGCGTCCTGCCAGAAAATGTCTTGCCCTGGAGCGAGCAAGCAAAAGGTGGGAAGCTTGGTGTTGTCAAGAGAGGCCAAGAGATCCACCTGAGGAGTCTCCCACTGCTGGAAGATGTTGTTTACAACATTTTGATCTAGTTCCCAGTCGTGAGACCTGACCGACGAGTGGCTGAGAGTGTCGGCCAGGGTGTTTTCCACTCCCGGAACATGGACTGCCGTCAGATGTAGGTTGTGCTGAGATGCCTGGTACCAGACTCTCATTGCTTCCCAGCAAGGGAGGTAGGAGCGAGTCCCTCCCTGTTTGTTGAGGTACCAGACTACACACATTTGTCTGATTGAATCAAAAGATGGCCGGGGAGAATGAAGGGAAGAAGAGCCTGTAGGGCATAAAGAACTGCCCTCAGTTCGAGAACATTGATGTGTAATTGCTGCTGACGGTGAGACCAGCTGCCCTGAGTCCTGTGAGACCCTAGGTGGGCACCCCAGCCTGCACCTGATGCGTCCGTCGTCAGGGTCTGGGTGGGAGGATTGGTGCAGAACGGGCCCCCCCCCCTCGGGTGAGGTTCTCCTGAACCGTCCACCACTGCAAGTCCCTGATCATCGGGTCTGACACTAGGACCTCGTGGTCCAGGTCATCCTGAGATTGGTCCCGTTGAGACCAGAGAGTCCACTGGGAGACTCTCGTGTGGAGCCTCGCTAAAGGACAGTCGGAATGGCTGCCGCCATGAGCCCAAGAAGGCGAAGGACCTTCCTGGCTCCAACCCGTCTGAGGCTGGACAAGAGGTGAGCCTGGTTTAAGAGAGTCTTGACTCTGTCCGGGGGCCAAAAAGCTTTGCCTAGGGTTGTATCCAACACTGCCCCTATAAACTACAGCCACTGGCAAGGGACCAGATGAGACTTGGCCTGGTTGACAGTGATACCCAGGCTGGAAAAGACCTGTAGGGTAAGACAAAGGGAGTGTAAGAGTTCCTCCCTGGACAGAGCTGACAGAAACCAGTCATCCAGGTAAGGGAAGACCTGCACTCCCTGAGTATGCAGGAAGGCCGCCACTACTGCCAGGCATTTGGTAAATACTCGGGGAGCCAAGGAAAGACCAAATGGGAAGGCCCTGAACTGGTAGTACATCACCTGGAAGCAAAAACAGAGGTATCTGCGGTGGGAAGGGCATATGGGGATATGGAGGTATGCATTCTGCATATCCAAAGCGCACAGCCATTGTCCCAGCCGAAGCATGGGAAGAAGGCTCTGTAAAGAGAGCATTCTGAACCACTTGTACTCCATGTACAGATTCAGAGAACTGAGATCTAAGATGGGTCTCAGGTCTCCAGTCTTTTTTGGTACTAAGAAGAAGTGAGAATAGTAACCCATTCTCCTGAAAGGGGAGGGGATGGGTTCTATTTCCGCCTTCTGAAGAACAGAGCGAATCTCCTCTAATACCAACGGAAGATGAATAGGGGAGTATGAGGACGGAGGAGGAGGTCTGCTAGGATGCCTTTCAGTGAACTGTATTGAGTGCTCCACTGAGACCAGCTGAAGCACCCAAGCATCTGCCATTATCCTCTCCCAACCCGGCAGATGGGAGGAGAATTTCCCTCCTACTGGTTCCTCTGGAACAGCCAGAGGAAGAGGGATAGGCAAGGAGTCAGGAGGCAGAGGGTAGCGCAGTGGCCGGAGCTCCGGAGACTTTCTTGCTAGGGGGAGCTTTGGCTGCTGATGCGGCTCTACGTTTATTTGGACATCGGGCCTGCATTTGTTTTTGCTTTTGGCGATTTTGGTGCCAAAAGGGACGTTTCTGCCCCTGACAGGATTTGTACATAGTCTGAACAGACTTAAGTGCCAAACTCTTCTCCTGCAATTCAGTTATGATGTCCTTGACATCACCTCCTAATAGTATGGAACCCCTGAAGGGAGCATTCTGGATAGCAGTGTGCACTTCAGGGACCAAACCTGACACACGGAGGCAGGCATGACACCGCAAGCCTACGGCGAAAGCCAAGCTCCTACCTGCAGTGTCCACCGCGTCGTATGTTGCACATAACATGTGCCTACAGGCCGAACGTGTGGAATGGACCAGGTCTCCCAGTTTCTGTTTGGTCTGGGAATCAGGCAGAGAGTCCAGTTTGGCTTCAACCTGACTAAGAATGGACTTCTGGTAGTCCCCCATGTGTCCAACATAGTTTAGGCCTTCATACCCAGGGTAGAAGATGTGTAGATCTTCTTCCTGCACTTCTCCAGAAGTCGAGACTCCTTGTCAGGAGGGGTCGAGCTGAGATGCTTTGGGTTGGAGGATCTGTCATGAGCGATGCTAATCACCACCGAATCCACCTTGGGGTGAAGACTGAGAAAGTCTTTACCCTCCGGAGCCTGATATAGCCTATCTGCCTTTCTAGGAGGAGTGGCTAGTGAGGAAGGTTGTTTCCAAATAGTGTGAGGCTCGATCCAGGGTGGAATCAGTGTGGGAGCGGTTTCTGGGAGACCCAGGTGGGCAGCAAGTTTTCTGCATTGTGGATCTGGCTCCACTGATTGCCACTCACAAGCTGCCTGGATTTTTCTTAGCAGCTCCAGAAAAGGATCCTCCAGAGACTTCGGAGAGTCCTTTAGCCTGGGGTTTTCTGGAGTGTGTGGCTCGTCCCCAGGGTCAGAGTGATCAAAATCAGTGTCTGAATCTGATGGCTCCAATGATGAAGAGGAAGAGTCCTCCCTGTTGGGTGGATCAACCCCTCTGGGGGTACTCCGGGTGTGTGTGTGTGTCCTCCCTGACCAGGGATCCAGATGGTACGGCTCTGGCTCAGGCAAGGGTTGAGGAGTCTCCTGTCGCCGACGTAAGGATTCCGGTGTAGGGACAAGCATCAGTAAATGGCTCTCAACCTCCCTGGTGAGTTGGGCCTTAGTCTCAGTCCAGCAGGAGGCCAAAACCTCCTTCAAGTCCACCTGAGGCTGCAGGGGTGGTGGATGAGGAGGAGGAGAAGGAGGAAGAGGAGGAGGAGGACTTGGATATGGGTAACTGGGAAACCTGTAAAAAGGGTACCCGTAACACGATGGTGGGAGGCCCAACGTTGGGTATTGAAGCACCAGGTACTGTAGCGTCAGATACTGTGGTGTTGGGTACTGCGGTGTCAGGTACTGTGGAGTTGGATACTGCAGCGCTGGGTATTCAGGTGCCAGGGGCTCTGATGGAGCA
The DNA here is from genome assembly GCA_016271365.2 of Neoceratodus forsteri. NCBI lineage: Eukaryota > Metazoa > Chordata > Ceratodontiformes > Ceratodontidae > Neoceratodus > Neoceratodus forsteri. The sequence goes on along the minus strand of CM057456.1, from coordinate 1,540,265,100 downwards.
GAAGGTCTTGGCATCGACCCAGCAGACGGACTGGATGGTTCAGGCATTGGCCGGAGTAGCTGGACCCACGGGAGGGTCCAGGAGCCCTGCCAGTCCTGACAGTGGAATGTGTCTGTTGTCAGGTAATGGTATACCAGAGGGTGACGTCGAGTTAACTGGCATCAGGTCTGGCATCTGAGGATCCGATGTCGGGGGGGGGGGGCACCCCTGATGGCAGCATCCCTGTGTCCTCGACCCCAGCAGGGGAAGAGGGAGCAGAATCCCTGGTGGGAGTCTGAGTGGACGGAGGGGCCTCAGAGGGCAATGCAGCAGGAGTACATTGTGGTGACTCCTGGATCTCTGGTGTGGTTTCAGAGCCTGATGTGGGGTCGCGGGCTGGGCGGTTGTCAGAGGGGCTGATGACCGGCTTATCAGCCTTGTCTGGGCGGACGTCAGCGGAGCCGGTGCCCGACTTACCAGACCCACTCTTACTGGTAGGCTGAGAGGGTTGAACACCTGTAGGCCGGGACTGGGCTCCTTTGCCCGGAGGCTCCAGTGAGCCCGGCGCAAGCCCGTTTGAGGGGGCAACGCTGGCTTAGTAACCCCAAGGTGGCCATCGAGGATCGGTCTCCAGAGGGGAAGATACCTTAAGAGCCGTGGCTCCAGTCGAGGTCGCGGCACCTGCGGACGACAAGTCCTGGTGCTTCTCCTTGTCCCTCTTTTTCTTGTGGCCTTCGGGGGAAGTGGACGCCTGCCTCAATTTCTTCAATTCCTTTTCCATGGATGCCATTTTCTTTTTCAGCAAGTGAGCTTCCAGGGACTGCTGCCTCCGTTTGCGGGTAGCGGAATTGAATTTTCGGCAATGCTGGCACTCCTCCACGCGGTGGTCCGGGCCTAAGCAAAAAAGGCACAGATAGTGGCCGTCCTTGTGAGGGAGCTGGAAAGTGCATGAATCGCACTTATTCTTATACGATTCGGAGGGCGCCAGGGACGACATACACAGCGAGATATTCAAAAACTGTATTTGAGAAGAAATTCGAAAAGTTAAAGTTGAAAAGAGTAACACTCATCCAAAATGGTGAGACGAAAGAAAAAATTACTCACCTTAGTAATTGTTTTTCTTCTAATGGAGTCTTGCTGTATTCTGACATATGCAGTTAGCCCCAGCACTTGAACTGCTCCAGAGAGGAAAGAGTTAACTCTAAGCCAGAGCATAGAACGTTGAGCTCGAGCTCAGTTCAAACCTCTGTCTGCTGCACTTTGAAGTGTAACCATCAGATTCTTACGAGCTAATACTAACTAACTACACCTACTAAGTGGAAATTGTAAAAACTACTAGCCAAAAGGCAACCAAATATTTTGGGTCCCCAAAAGACTCAAGTCGAGAACTCCAAAACAAAAACTAGGTAGTGAACAAATCAAAACTCACAAAAAACAATAAAACATAACCCCCTTCCCTCTCTATATAGGGTATAGTGCCCAGTGCACCTCTGAGGTGCAACACTGCACCTGCCAGCCCACTTCCCAAAAACCAGGTTCTGAGAGGGGGGAGGCAGGTCAGAATACAGCAAAACTCCATTAGAAGAAACACAGTTACTAAGGTGTGTAATTTTTTCTTCAAACAACATGAAGTCTTGCTGAATTCTGACATTATGCAGACTACCAGGCAGTACCTCCATGGAGGAGGGTACAGAACCTATTTTGGGAATAGACTCTGCAGTACTGCTGTACCAAACCTAGCATCACTCCTTGCTTGGATATCCAGAGAGTAATGCTTGGTGAATGTATGGACTGTTTTCCAGGTGGCTGCTTTGCATATCTCTAGTAGTGGTATATCTCTGGCAGCAGCCAGAGAAGCAGCTGTACCTCTAGTCAAATGAGCCCTCAGACCTGAGGGGGTATTTTGCCTAGCTTTTCATAGCAGAATTGTATACAAGAGACAATCCACCTGGCAATAGTTCTCTTAGTAGCTGGTTTACCTTTTCCCACTTCACCATAAATGAGAAACAACTGAGGACAGTCAAACCTAAGTGCCTTAGTACGCTCAATGTAGTAGCTAAGTGCTCTCTTAACGTCCCAACTGTGTAATCTTCTCTCTCCTGAAGAAGAATGATCACTGAAGAACACAGGAAGAGATACAGACTGGTTCAGATGAAAATCTGAAACCACTTTGGGTAAGAACCTCCTGTTGGTTCTAAGGACCACCTTATCTCTATGGAATGAGATAAAATTAGGCTCCAATGACAGAGCTTGTAATTCACAGATACGCCTGGCAGAGGTAATAGCTAGCTACCAGGAACACAGTTTTCCAAGTCAAGTACTTAAGTTCTGCTGAGGCCAAGGGCTCAAAGGGTGGTTGCATAAACTGAACAATGCAAACATTAAGATCCCAAACAGGAGTAGAATCCTTGAAAGGAGGATTGGTATGGAGCAATCCTTTAAAGAATTTACAGAAAACAGGATGAGATGCCAGTGAGGAAGCCTTCCCCACTGACAGGAATGCAGAAACAGCTGACAAATGTACTTTCAGAGTAGCTGGTCTGAGGCCTAAGCCATTAAGATGAACCATATAATCCAGAACTGTAGCCAAGTCAGCAGAATCTGGATATATGTGCTTATTTGAACACCAAATGCTGAATCTTTTCCATTTGGAGTTATAAGTTTTTCTAGTGGCAGGCTTTCGAGAGGCTTTGAGAATGTCCAGAACCCCCAGAGACAGATGCAGGCTTGCATATTCTAGCTCTTCAAGAGCCATGCCTTGAGATTGAGAGACTGAAGGTTGGGGTACCAAATCCTCCCCTGAGAGGAGGTTAACAGATTGTAATTCTTGGGAAGCAATAGGGGAAGATGGACTGCTAGGAACAGCAATAGAGGATACCAAGGCTGCCTGGCCCAGTCTGGAGCAATCAGGATCACTTTGCAAGATTGTGACCTTATCTTGACCAGAACTTTGAATAATAGAGGAAAGGGGGAAAAGGCATACAGAAATTTCCCCCCCAATCCAGAAGTAGAGCATCCAGGGGGACTGAGCCCAAGAGTGAGGGTCTGCAACAGAAGAGAGGAAGTTGGTGATTGTCTGGGGCTGCAAAGAGATCTATCTCTGGAGTGCCCCACCTTGAAAAAATCACTTTTAACACTAGGGGATCCAGGGACCATTTGTGATGGCCCTGAGAAATCCTGCTCAATGCATCTGCTAGCACACTGTCCTTCCCTGGAAGGTGGACTGCTACCAGAGATGTCTGTAGGGAATAAGCCAGAACCATAATTTCATGGCTTCCATGCACAAGGCCATAGACCAAGTGCCTCCCTGCTTGCTGATGTACCACATGGTGGTGGTGTTGTCTGTTCTGACCTGAACCACCTTGTTCTGAACTGAGTCCGAGACAGCTTGTAGAGCCAGGTACACTGCCCTGAGCTCCAGAAGATTGATGTGAAGTAGAGACTCCTGAGGGGACCACACTCCCTGTGCTGTGAGGACTCCCAAGTGAGCTCCCCGCCCCAGAAGGGAAGCATCTGTGGTTAGTACCACAGAATGAGACTGGGTGATGAATGGGACTCCTTGTCTGAGGTTGTCCAGATCCAACCACCACTGGAGAGCCTGGATCAGAGTCTGAGTTACTGGAATTAGTTTGGTTAGGGGATCTTTTTTCTGAGACCAAAAAGCCCTGAAGTGGAACTGGATGTCCCTCATCTGAAATCTGGCTCCTTGTACCACTGCAGTGGAGGCTGCCATGTGGCCCAGGAGTTGAAGAAAATGCCTTGCTGGTCGAGACACCAGAAGGCGAAAGGAAGAAGCCAGAACTGTAAGGGCTTTTACCCTTGCCATAAGAAGAAAGGTTCTTGCTTGGATAGTGTCTAACTCTACCCCTATGAAGGTCAAGAGTTGCACTGGTTCGAGAACTGACTTTGGAAGATTGAGGAGGAATCCTAGAGAAGTGCGCAATTGCTGGGTCACTTGCAGGTTTGACTTGACTTGGTCTGGAGACTGTCCCACAATGAGCCAGTCATCTAGGTATGGGAATATGGAAATGTTTTGTCTCCTTAGAAAGGCTACTACTACTGCCAGGCATTTTGTGAACACCCTTGGTGCTGATGTTAGGCTGAAGGGCATTGCTCTGAACTGATAATGACCTGAAGGCAGTTCGAACCTGAGGTACTTTCTGTGGGAGCACCTGATGGGAATGTGAAAATAGGCATCCTTGAGGTCCAGGGAGGCTAGCCAGTCCTCTGGCCTTAGAGAGGGAAGAATTATTCCCAGAGTCGCCGTTTTAAATTTTGGTTTGACTAAGTACTTGTTTAAGTATCTTAGATCTAGGATGGGTCGCCACTCCCCCGTCTTTTTTGGGGGTAAGGAAGTATCTGGAATACAGACCTTTGGCCCTGTGCTGAGCAGGAACTCTCTCTACAGCTCTGAGAGCCAGCAGAGAGGAAACCTCTGCCTCTAGGGCAATGGTTTCAGAGATGTTTGCAGGTAGAAATGACCTGACCCTCAGCTTTGGGAATTTTTTGAAGCTGAGGGCCAGTCCCTGACTTACTACCTCCAGGACCCACTTGTCTGAGGTAACAGACTTCCAGTCCTGGAAATAGTAAGCCAGTCTGCCTCCTACATGGATGGGGGAGTCAACCCGGGCTGACACATCAGGGTGTCTGCTTCGCAGGGGCCCTGGGCTGAGAGAAGAATGCAGCTCTGCTCATCCCCCTTCTACCTCTCCCTCTAAAGAACCCCCTCTGGGAAAAAGGAGAGGAGGTCTGAGCTTGGAAGAAAGGCCTTTGAAAAGGCCTGCCCCTGCCCCTAGATTGCTGCTTTTGAGGAGTTGCCTGCCTATCCTTGGCCTGTGCACTCCTGTAGGTGGTCCTGTACTCATCCATTTTCTTCATATAATTCTCTGACTGCTCCCCAGAGAATTATCCACCACAGGAAAATCCATGGCCTTAGCCTGGGTGTCCTGTGAGAGGCTAGTACATCTGAGCAAACCCAATCTCCGAAGAGACACAGATGTAGCCACGACTCGTGATGATACATCATTAGAGTCTACAGCAGCATGAAACTGGATCTTAGATGCCTCTGTCCCATCAGCAGCCACCTCCTCCAGCTCCTTGGCCAGCTATGGGGAAGCCTGTTTAGCCAGTTCCAGAACAGTATTCCATCTGGACTTCTGGTATCTGGCTGTGTAGGACATGTAGTTAGCCTGCCTGAGTCCCAAGAAGGATGCCATGTACTGTTTTTTAGCCATAGCATCCAGCTTCCTAGAGTCTTTATCTGGGGGGGGGGTGGGGTGAAGCCAAGGGTATGTTAGCCTTATCACAGGCTGCAGCCTGCACAACCCCAACATGGCTGCATTGCTGGTACAAGAACTCCGTACCTGAGCCTGACAGCATGTACCTCTTGTCCATTCGTCTGTCCACAGGAGGTAAAGAATTTGGTGTTTTTAGCAGTCTTTGTGTCTGTTTCCCCAGGGATTTATGGAGGGGAATAGACAATCTTTTTGACTCTGGGATGTCCATCATCTCCACAAAGTCAGGCTCCTCTTGTTCCTCAGCAGCTTCAACCAGAGGGAGCTGGAGAGTTTCTGCCACCTTTTTATAAAACCAAAAGTGGGAAGCAGACTCAGAAAGCCTAGGAGGGGAAACACTAGAAGGTCTATCTGGGGAGATGTCCGGTTCTGTAGGCTCATCCAGACCTTCAATACCATCATCATTGTCATTGTAGTCTTCATCCCCTTCCCGATCCGGTTCATAATACTCTTCTGGGGAATAATCCGGAACCGGGGGAACCAACAGAACCGAGTGCCTACCGAGAAGCGCCAGATCAGTCGTAACCGAATGGAGCGATTCAACAATACTAATCACCCTGGCAATTTCTTTGGTGGTTGGATGATGTGGTTCTGGATCCGAACCGGCCGATTTCTCCTTTTTCTTTCTCTTAGCTGGAACCGACCCCTCAGGATCGGCCCACACACAAATTAACACTCAGTCCACTACCTAAGCACTTACTGTACTGCAGACAGGGATCTGAACCAAAGTAAAATAAGAAATAAGCAGTATAAAACCAACGTTTTACTTATACCGAACCGAAGGTGACGGAGAGATCTCTGGAGCAACAGTTCAGTTAGGTAGAGCAAAGAATCTGACGTTTACACTTCAAAGTGCAGCAGACAGAGGTTTGAACCGAGCTCGAGCTCAACGTTCTATGCTCTGGCATAGAGTTAACTCTTTCCTCTCCGGAGCAGTTCAAGTGCTGGGGCTAACTGCATTATGTCAGTATACAGCAAGACTTCATGTTATTTGAAACCAGAGGATGAAAAGAGGAAGCAAGATCTGTAAGGGCCTTTACCCTTGCTAGTGGGAGGAAGGCTTTTGCTTGAACAGTATCTAACTCTATCCCTGTGAAAGTGAGGAGTTGTACTGGTTCGAGAACCGACTTTGGCTGATTGAGAAGAAATCCCACAGAACTGAGCAAATCTTGAGTGACTTTAAGAGCTGACCTGCCCTGGTCGGGAGACTGTCCTACAAAGAGCCAGTCATCCAGGTATGGGAATAGAGAAATCACCTGCCTTCTGAGGAAGGCCACTACTACTGCAAGGCACTTTGTAAACACTCTTGGAGCCATAATGACCTGAAGACAGCTCAAACCTGAGGTACTTTCTGTGGGAGCACCGGATAGGAATGTGGAAATAGGCATCCTGTTGGTCCAGGGATGCTAGCCAATCTCCTGGCCTCAGAGAGGGAAGAATTACTCCCAGAGTCACCATTTTGAACCTTGGTTTTAAGATGTGTTTGTTCAAATACCTTAAGTCTAGCATGGGTCGCCACTTCCCTGTCTTTTTTGGGGTAAGGAAATATCTGGCATACAGACCCTTGCCCCTATGTAGAGTAGGAACTCTCTCTCCACGGCTCTGAAAGCCAGCAGAGAGAAAACCTCTGCTTCTAGAGTAATGGTTTCGGAGATGTTTGCAGGTAGAAAAGACCTGACCCTCATTTTTGGAAACTTCTTGAAACTGAGGGCCAGTCACTGGCTTACTACCTCCAGAACCCACTTATCTGAGGTAACAGACTTCCAGGCCTGGAAGTAGCAAGCCAGCCTGCCTCCTACTGGAGTTGGGGAGTTGACTCAGGCTGACACATCAGGGTGTCTGCTTGGCAGGAGCCTTGGACTGGGAAGAGGATGCAGCCCTGCTCATCCCCCCCCCTCCTGCCTCTGCCTCAAAAGAACCCCCTCTGTGGGAAGGGAGAGGAGGCCTGGGCTTGGTAGAAAGGCCTGTCAAAGGGCCTGCCCCTAGACTGCTGCTTTTGAGGAGTGGCTTGCCGCTTCTTGGCCTGTGCACTCCTGTAGGTGGTCCTGTACTCATCCATCTTCTTCATGTAAGCCTCTGTCTGCTCCCCAAACAGAGAGTTACCCACCATAGGGAAATGCATGGCCTTAGCCTGGGTGTCCTGAGAAAGGCTAGTGCATCTGAGCCAAGCAAATCTCCTGAGACACACAGATGTAGCCATGACTCTCGATGCCACATCGTTGAAGTCTACAGCAGAATGGAATTGCACTTTGGATACCTCAATCCCATCAGCAGCCACCTCCCCCAGCTCTTTAACTAGCTGGGGGGGAAGCCTGTTTAGCCAGTTCCAGAACCGCATCCCACCTGGACTTCTGGTATCTGGCTGTGTAGGCCATATAATTAGCCTGCCTGAGTCCCAAGGAGGGTGCCAAGCATTGTTTCTTGGCCATGGCATCCACCTTCCTGGAGTCTTTATCTGGGGGGTGTGAAGCCAAAGGTGTATTAGCCCTGTCACAGGCTGCAGCCTGCACTACCCCAACATGGCTGCAATGGTTGAACAAAAATTCTGTACCTGAGCCTGACAGTATATACCTCCTGTCCATTCTCTCATCCACAGGAGGTAAAGAATTTGGTGTCCAAAATCTTTTGTGTCTGTTTCCCCAGGGATTTATGGAGGGGAACAGACAACGTCTTGGACTCTGGGATGTCCATCATCTCCACAAAATAAGGCTCTTCTTCCTCCTCAACAGCTTCAACCATAGGGAGCTGGAGGGTTTTAGCCACCTTTTTGTAAAACAAAAAGTGAGATGGGAACTCAGAAATCCTTGGAGGGGAGACACTGGAGGGTCTGCCTGGGGAGATGTCCGGTTCAATGAGCACATCCAGACCTTCATAATCATTGCCATCATCATCATCATCCGGTAACTCTTCATCCCCCTCCCACTCCAATTCGTAATAAGCATCCGGATCATAATCCGATGGAGTTGGATCTGACCAAACCGAGTGCCTAACCTACAGCAACGGTTTGGACAGAACCGGACGAAGCAATTGCACAATACTGATCGCTTTGGCTATTGCTTCAGCGGCTGGAGTAAGGGATGCTGGATCCAAACCGGCTGACTTTTTTTGTCTTTTTGACAGAACCGACCCCTTGGGGTCGGCTCTCTTTTTGCCCAAGGACGTCTCACCCAGGTCAGTGGGAACCTCCTCAGGTTCGGGTTGGAACTGAACCGGGCTGGCCATCTGGGTCAGCGGACTTCTCAGCCTCCTTTTCCTTCAGCCTACCCAATCTTTTTTCCAGAGTGGCCTTAGCAAAATTTTTGCAGATTTGGTAGTCTGTTTTGAGGTGGTCAAACCCCAGACAATAAACACGCATGAGGTGAGGTTCAGCCTTGGCAAAAGCTTCCCCACACTCACTACAGTGCTGAAATCCAGTGGGGCCTTTTTTTTTCTTGGGTTTCTCAGACATGGTTAGACTAGAAAAAAATTACCCTTTACAGCTTTTAGCCAGGTAATACACCCCTATTGGTTACCAACCGTGTCACGGGTTGTGTAAAGAAAGCGAAAAACGTTTTTTTTTTGTTGTTTTTTTAAACTAATAGGAACCGGCACACCACTACTAAAATCCCAGAAAATAAATTTAAACACAAAAGGTCGGTTCCCAAACAGACCGACAAGGAACTGAAGTTTACAATTTCCACAGAAGAAAAACACAAATTACAGTTCACTACCTATCTACACTACTTACTGTACCGTAGACAGAGGCTCAAAACCGAAAATAAACAAATCGGTTGAAAAACAGACGCGTTTTGAAACTTTACCGAACCGAAGCGAAGGAGCAATCTCCGGAGTGACTTCACAGTTAGGCGGAGTAAAGAAGCTAATGGTTACACTCTGAGACACCACAGATAGAGGTTTGAAAACCGAGCTCAACGTTCTATGCCTTGCATAGAAATTAACTCTTTCCTCTCCGGAGCAGTTCAAGTGCTGGGGCTAACTGCATATGTCAGAAAATAGCAAGACTTTATGTTGTTTGAAGAACGCTGTTCTTCCACGAGGTAGTTTCGCAAGCTGACAGTGGGAAAGAATTGGGGTGGGCGTGGGGGACCGCCCCTTTATACCGACGTCGGTCACCTGACGTGGGGGCGGTCCCCCGCCAGAGACTGCTAGCTAGAGATTTTTTTGTGGGGTCCTGACGACTGGTGGCTTAGTCCTATATATGAATAACTACTGCAAGAGTCCTCTCAAAGTGAGATCTAATGTTTCCTCTGTTGCCAAGTAAGGTGTAGGTGGTAATGGGGGAGCAAAAAGCTATATAGAAAAAAAAAAGTACTTCCTCACATCTCTCCTGAATCTTCCTCCTTCCAGCTTTATATCATGATCCCTGTATCTTACTAACCCCCGTGAGGCATTTAAAGGGCTGCGTCATATCCCAACTCTCCCACCTCTCCTCCAGCGTGTACATATTGAACTCTTTCAGTCTCCTCTCATACGGCTTCTGATGCAGACCTTGCACCATTTTGACATCCCTGGTCTCTTCTCGTTGCTTTCTCCTTTTTCCAATTATTCCTCCTTCCTCACCTTTGTCCTTTAACTGCTCCTTCCTTCCTCCCTTCCCCTTCCTCCTTTGCTAACCTCCTGCTTTCTTGAATAACTCACATCATGGTGGGACTCTCTCCCCTCAGGATCCCTCTACTCTCTATAACAGCATGTGGTGGCCCACTTCCTGCTACCCCTATTTCTTCTGTCACCCCCCTCGGCTACATTAAATGTCCATCGAAGAAACCTTTAAACTGTCCAATGAGGACTATGGTTCCCTCCTTGATGGAAGCAGGCCATCACCTTGGTATAGGCTCTTATCCTTCCAGGTTGTGCCCACAGTCCCCAACGTAACCATACCTCTCCTCTCTGCAACATTCCTTCTACCATTACTTGAAGGCTTTGGTGCAGAACTCCCTTCCCCATATAGGACAAGACACACTCATGGCTCACCTTTTAAACACATGGGACACACAGGATGAACAAAGATAGATGATCTAACTTTACCAAGAATGAAATTTACACGTGGAGCTGACTACAACAATTCATCATTATGTTTAAGCACATGAAACACCCATGTCAAGTTAATGCATTAGCAGTCATAGTGGCTCTGACCAGAATTTGTTCTTGTGAGCCAGAAGTACAGGTACCTGGAATAAAGTCCCTCACCCACTGTGAGGGAAGCACTTTTTCCACTGCATTTGCCTGCAACAATTTTTTTGCCTCCATCTCCAAAAGGATTTTTCTGTTGGGGTGTGAAGGTGGAAAACCTTTTGATTCTGCAACTTTGGGAATTTTCTGAACTGCAAGGACAAATGTTGACTCACTTACTTCCAGGACCCAGTTGTCTGTGGTGATTTTCTCCACTCCTGGAAATAGTGAGTCAGCCTTCCTCCCAATGTTAATGGATGGACAGCTTGTGTAGATCTATGAGGAGTTTTACTTTGCTTGGGTTTTGGGAGCTAATGTTGCAGCTGCATACCTGGTTCCCCTTCTACCCCTGTCCCATACAGTAGCCTCTTTGTGGAGGGTACTCATACAGTAGTAGTAACAGACATTGCCAGCAATTTCCAGCTATTTCGCAAAATTTCTAAAGAGCTTCTCTCTGCTGCCCCTACTGTGGAAATGCAGAAAGCAGGAGATTTCTCTGGAAATATCACAGAAATTTCAGGAAATAGCTGGCAGTGTCTGTGGCTGCTACTGTTGGAGACATAAGCACAAGGGAAGTATCCCCTACCCCTACCTTCCCTTCCATACGGCCTGTAGGAAGTGGAGGTCTTTTCTTTCTCAGTGTTGCTCTTGCAGGTGGTTTTGTATTCACATCCACCTTTTTCATGTAAGCCTCTGTCCTGTCACCAAACAGGGAATTTCCCTCGCAGGGGAAATCCATTGCTTTTGTTTGAGTGTCCTGGGATAGTAGGTAGGGGGAAATAGGGCAGACTAGGTGGGTCAAGAGGTCCTTCTCTACCGACAACTTCTATGTTTCTATGTTAGTCTGGTAGTTCTAAGCCAGGCAGACCTCTGTAGTGACACTGTATGGGCTATGACCCTAGATGCAGTGTCATTTGTGTCCACTGTCATACGGAACTGGTACGTAGCATCTATGGCTGATCTTTCTGTGTCAGCCATATCTTGTGCCAAGTCTCCAGTAGCCTTTTTGCTCAGTGTCAGTATGGAATTCCACAGGGCTTTCTGGCACTGTGGTGTGCAGGTCAGGTAAGCTGCCTGCCTTAGGAGCAGGGAAGCTGATATATAAACTATTTTGCCCATGCTTTCCTATTTCCTGGAATATTTTTCAGGAAGCTAGGAGGAAAGGGGCACTTAGGCCTTGTCACAGGCAACAGTCTGGACCACTACCCCATGACTAGGGTGGGAATACAGGTACGCAGACCCTGTTTGTCCACCAAATAGAACAGTTACGTACTCACCATAATAGATCTTCGAGAGAATCTCTTTCATCAGGCCATACCTATGGAACTATCTGCCAGGCACTAGGACCACATAGAACCTTTTTCGCAAGCAGTCTGCTAGGGGCCGCCAAGATGATGTCCTATATCGACACTTCCCATATAAACGTGGGAAGCCACTTCCCTCCTCAGTTCCCCATCGGAGATCATGCTCAGAGGACTTTCCTCTAGGGAACCAGGAGAAACAAATGGTTCCAGCTACCAGGCGAGGCTGGAAACAAGTAGACCATCCTGGAGAAAGAACTAGGAGAAAGAGCCGGGAGTTATAGAACTCTATGTCTGAGGGGGATGGAGAGTGGGACAGTATGGTCTCATGAAAGAGATTCTCTCCAAGATCTACTGTTATGGTGAGTACATAACTGTTCTTTCTTCTTTGAGAATCTCGCTTCCTTCATGCCACACCTATGGAACAAGTACCAAACAGTACTGACAGAGAAACAGTCTGGGTGGCTGGAGCCTACAGGCCTAAGAAAGTAGGCCCTGAAGTACACCTAGGCTGAAGCCAGCCCTTTTTCTTGAGGCAATGCCCAGACTGTAACGTTTGGTGAAAGTGTGGACAGTAGTCCAGGTGGCTGCTGCACAAATCTCAGCAGCAGACACATTCCTGAAACAGGCAACAGAAGTGGCCACGCCTCTAGTTGAATGACCACAAACAACTCAAGGAAGTTCCCTACCGTACTTCCTGTAACAGAAAGAAACACAGACAGCCATCTGGACAGGCACTGTTTAGAAAGAGGAGGACCCTCTTTCCCACAGGCGAATGAAAGAAAAAGCTGCAAGGACTTCCTGCAGTCCTTCGTACGGTGTATATAGTATCAAAGTATTTTATGTACATCTAAAGTATAGAGCAATGCTCCCCCTGGACTGCCATGCTCAGGAAAATAAATTATTAAGTGGATGGTTTGATTCAAAGTAAACTCAGACATCACCTTTGCTAGACACTTAGGTTTAGTATGCAAAGAGTTTATGGAAAATCAAATAAAGAGGCTGACAAATTAGAGGCTGAAGCTCTGAAATTCTTCGAACCAAAGTAACAGCAACTAAAAAATAATGCTGTCCAAGACAGAAAGCATAGACCACAAGTCGCAGCTGTCTCAAAAGGAGCCAAAGTAAGCTTTTGTAATATGAAATTCAGATCCCAAGCCGGGACTGGGTTGCAGATAGGAGGCTTCAAGTGCAGAATGCCTCTCAAAAACGTATGGGCTATCTCCAGTTGAGCAACCGCACAGCCATCAGTAGGCACATGGAAAGCTGAAATAGCAGCCAAGTGCACGTTAATAAAAGAGTATTGCAATCCTGCATCTGACAAGGACAGCAAATACTCTAGAACCTGGTTTACCGGGCATATACAATGGTCTAGTTGATGAGAAGCGTCCCACAGAGCAAACCACTTCCACTTCATAGAATAGGTGGCTCTAGTGGAGGTTTTCTGGCAGCCACCAGAGCATCAGCCACCTTTTGAGATACCCCAAACCTAGCAATGGCTATGTCCTCAGGAGCCATGCATGGAGATAGAGTGACCTGAGGTCTGGTTGGACCAGTGTTACCCCTTCCTGTGATAGTAAGCCCTTGTACAGGGGCAAAGGCACCGGAGGTTCCACTGCCAGTTGCTGCAGCAAGGGGAACCAGATCTGACAAGGCCAAAGGGGAGCAATGAGTATCAACATTGCTCCTTCCATTTGGAGCTTAATACCCTTTGGATTAGAGGGAAGACTTATACTGAAGATTTTAAGACAACCAAAACGCTGATGGCCCATAAAGGCTGTCCCCACCATTTCAGTGGAGGTAACAGGATTTACCAACCGTGAAGTATTGATCTAGCCTTACTTTGAACATATGGAAATTTTCCGCATCCACTACACAAGTTGGTAGTCTATTCCATGATTCAACCACCCTACACTTAAAACCATATTTCCTTATATTTGTTTTACACCTTTCACCTATCAACTGCCAACTGTGTCCTCTCAAACCATATTTACATTCGTTAAACCCTAATCCTAATTCCTTCCTTAAGGTTTCCTGTTTTAATATCTTACACAATAACAGCAGGTTCCCCCTATTTCGTCTGCCAACCAATGACCATAAATCTAGTGTTTTCAGTCTAGCTTCATATGATTTATCCCTACACCCTGATATCATCCTTGTTAGAGATCTTTGTGGTTTCTCTACCAATAATTTAACCTTCCTCAAGTAGGGATTCCAAACAGTAGGACAGTAATTCAGACTTGGTCTGATAGAGGACTCGAATAATGGAATCAGTACCCCTTCACTTCTAGTGTGAAAGCTCCTGCCCTAGCCTTAGTCTATCCTCGAAGGTGTCCACCACGCCTCCCAATTTAACGTCATCGGCAAACTTTACCAGCTTATTTTCACTTACTATACTTAGGTCATGAATGAAGATGCCAAACAGCATAGGTCCCATCACCGAACCCTGGAGATGCTTCATTTACTCCCTGACCTAGCTCATTTAAACAAGATTTCTCGAAAGCCATGTTTTCCTCTCCCCCCTTGTCCCCTCCAAAATTATCCGGTACTGGTTTTAGTGGACTTCTACCCCACGCTTCCTTTTCACATACGTTACTTCACTCCATCCTTCATTTTTTCTTTTTTTTTCTTTTCCCTCCTGGTCGCGGTCCGAGGAGCCTCTCTCGGGCATCCAGCCAGATCCTGCCCTGCCCGAAGTCCGCCTTACTGAGCCTCCTCTCTTCTCCCCCTCGTCTCACAGCTGACACCCCCTGGCTTGACTCCTCTGGGGTGGGGCCTCCCCTCCTCTCTGAGCGCACTTACATACATAGACTCCAGCTGCAGGCGGGGCTCCCTGATGGAGGAACCTGAAAGGCCAGCCAGGACAGGCCCGGCTGTGGGCATGGGGGCTGGTGCTGTCGCCTACCCCAAGGACAGGGTTTTTCCTTGTTCTGCAGAACCCCCCTTGTGTGTGCACGCCCCGACGCACTGGTGCACTGCAACCCTGCCTGCATCAGCCATGCTGATATGTGCTACCTGGCTTGCTGCAGTGCCCCCTGGTCTTCACTGGGGGCCGTTGGCTCGCTGGGCTGACCCACCCCTCCATCCTGTGGAGAAGAGCTCCACAAGGGCGCTTGATCCTCGACCCTCCCCCTGCCGATCCCCGGTGCCCAAGTTCACTCCCAAACCCGGGTCACCGGCGTAGCGCGAGGTGTGGTGTATAGCGCCTCTACCCTCAGCCCAACCGGGGCCGGCCCCTCCATCCTTCATTTATATTTACATCCTTGTCATCCCTATTTTTTCTCTTCCTGGGTCCAATAACCTTACTGCTCTCCTCTTTTGAAGCATTACTTTTGTTTAGGCTAGAAAGAGCTTTTAACCATGCTGTTAGTTCTAACTGACTGCATTCTAAAATTTCCATTCTCTCAGTTAGTTACTCTGCAATTCTTTATTCAACACACATTTGTCAGATACAGACTCAGCATAGTTCATCCCCTCATCTGCATTTTCTACATATGACATCCTCCACATATTATAAGCAAATCCCCATTTACCATTAATACAGAGCCTGTCATTTTGTATTCAGGGGAATAAGCTCTCAAAAATCTTGAACACTCCCAACTACCTTACCCAGATGTTCAACTGACGTTTAAAGATGTCTTTTCCCCCTCTACCCGCTAACATGCAAACACGTGCTTCATGAGTCTCAGCGTGCCGCTCGCTTGAGCGTCTTAATTTATACAGTACATGCCACCGGAAGTAGCGAGAGTCTCAAATCACTCAGCAAACCCCAATTTGCATTAAAAGAGAACAAATCCCTTCCATTTAAGATGTGGACTATATTAAAATTAACAGGCTAGTTCCCCTTCTAAGAAAAACTATGGGGTTTGCAGCTGTTTATGTATTCTGTAATTCTCTCTCCCGAATGACAATCCCCACAATTCCTCCGGTTTCTCGATCCCTACTGCCCTAGTAAATAGTGGGATTTAGAGATACTGGCTAGCATACCAGTTCTAGTTTGTTTTACAAAATTAAACAAGCAGCACACTCTCCAACGAACCTATCCCCCCGTCTCACCACTTCTGGCAGTCGCACAGTACAGACAGCCATCGTTAAGGAGCCGCTCCCTTGAGTGTCTTAATTTATACTGTGCGTGCCACCGGAAGTAGCGAGGGTCTCAGATCACTCAACAAACCCCAATTTGAATTAAAAGAAAACAAATCCCCTCCGTTTAAGATGTGGACTGTATTAAAATTAACAGGCTAGTTCTCCTTCTAAGAAAAACTGTGGGATTTGCAGCCATTTATGTATTCTGTAGTTCTCTCTCCCGAACTACAATTCCTACAATTCCTCCGGTTTCTCGATCCCCACTGCCCTAGCAAATAGTGGGACTTAGAGATATTGGCTAGCATACCAGTCCTAGTTTGTTTTACAAAATTAAACAAGCAGCACACTTGCCGATAAAACTATACCCCTGTCTCACCGCTTCTGGCAGTCACCCAGTACAGTCAGCCGTCGCATAAAGGAACCTCCACTTCCAAGAGAGGGACAACGTGTCTCACCAGAAAACTCCAGGCCCTGGAACGGGCGAGCAGAAAAGTGGCAGTTTTGTGTTGTGTGGGGACACAGAAAATGAAAATTACGTACCTACCGTAATTCCTTATCTTTCAGTGTATCTTCACCATTCATCACATTTGGGTTTGGCTGGAGGTCATGACCCCGTGGGAGCTTTTTTCCCCCAGATGGGCGGTGTCGACGCACCGACGGCGCCACCCTCGAGGCCGATGCACTGTGTGGCGTTCGTGGGTTGGCCGTTAGGTGTCATCAACCCCGCCCTCCCGCTAGTTCTGAGTGGCCCTAGAGTAAGAAAGGGTTGGGAGGGAGGGACAAGGAAGTCCAAGGGACAGACAAAGGAAAAGATATACAAACTAAAAGGAGAAATAAACGATGGAGAGGACAGATAGGAAAGCGAGAAAAACTAAGGGGATTGGGAAGGGACCCTCAATCTCTGGAATCAGAAAAGGGAAGGGGGGAACAAGAAGTGGGAGGGGGGAGGACATACCCTGGATTGACTATCTCCAGACTGGATTAAGAGCTGTGAAGGAGTAGCCAGAAAGGCTGAATTGCCAGAATTCAAGGCACAGAATCACTGGCAAGTAACTCCAGCATGAGCAGAAGAGGCTATTCTGGGAAGGAAGGGACAGGAATCCGGGGTTGTTCCCCTCCCCGAAACCAAATAACTGGAAGGGGAGAAAGAATAAGTTTCTTTAATTAAAACTGAGGGATGAGTCCCTAAGGACAAGGATGGAGGAAGAGAGAGAGAGAGAGAGACAGAAGAGGAGAGGGCAACCACCAACTCCCACCCCAAAGCGGTGGAGCCGAGGCATTGAGGAGAGAAGCACCCTCTCCCGGGATCCCTCTTCCTCCTGCCAGAAGGTAAAAATCCCCATGTGCCCAAGGTCACTCCGCTCCTGACCAGCGGAAAGGAGGGGGGGGGGGCACACAGAGGGAGGGGGACCCAGAGACTGAGGCCTCAGGGGGGTGGAGGGTGGTTTGTGATGAATGGTAAAGATACACAGAATGATCAGGAATTACGGTAGGTACATAATTTTTACATCTTATCTGTGTCAATCTTCACCATTCATCATGTTTGGGTGAGTACTGAGCCCGCCCGAAGGGTGCCCTAGACCCTAAAGGACTACATCCCTTAGCTCCCAGTGGGGAAAAACACTGAGAGAGAGAGAGAACTTTTATGGGCCTGGTGAGACCCAAGACTGGGGAGAATGAGACGGGGACCACCCCCGGAGGGGGCAGGAGGTTGCCTCGACAGACGCTGCCTCACCCTACAGGGAGAAAAGGTGGGTTCTCCGATAAGCGGAGGAAATCACCCTACGCCGGGCCAAAGGTGACAACCGGGAAAGATGTAGCCATGCCGTCAGCCTACTGCAGATCGCTGTCCCTACAACCCTGGAAGCTACCTTGTTGGCGTTGTAAGATGCCCTCGCTTGGTGCCGTGCTAGCTCCAGGCCACGTGCAGAGAGTGCAATGGCTTGTTTGGTTACCTCCGAATAAAGGCATAGAGATGAGGAGTTGACCTAGCCTGGACCACAGAAACCTATCATAGGTAGCATAGTGGGCCTGATGAGCAGAAATTGAAAGTAAAATCCGTGGAATCTTGATCTGGGGGCCGGTTATGGTGGAGGGCGCGAAGCCCATCGGGAGTGTCCAGCTGTGTCTGTCCTGACTGAGGATGAGGATTATGACCTGGAGACTCCAGGGAGGGGGGGCATAATACCTCTGGCTCAGATCCCTAGGGGCTGGGACTCTGGAAAAGGGCCTTTGCCAGAACCGCAATGATGCCTCCTGGAAAGGAGCAGGCCAAGTGGGCACCACAAGGGTGGCCGCACTGAAATCACCTAAGAAGGCACACGTCGAATGCTCCGGATTGTGCTGAGTGGGTGGGGTGACACGCAGGTCTTCCATCATCCTCACCAGGAAACGCTGATACTCTGTGAGATCAGCAGCAGGGGAGATGTGGACGGAGGGCTCCTCTCCTCCAGAAGAGGAGGATGAGGAAGCGGAAGACCTCGGAGATCCAGAGATTGGCTGCTCAGGGGGAGGGTGGAACACCCGCTTGTCCATGGCCCTGATGTGTGTAGGGAAGTGAGCAGCCACACCCCTGAATTGCTCCCAGGAGAGAGGTCCGGTAGGGCCACGAATGCCTGGGAGAGCAGGAGATGGTGACAGAGGAGTGGGGGCTAAGTCAGTAACAAAAGGAGACCATCCTCTGTCCGGGCAAGAGAGCGCACCAGGAGCCTCAAGGGAAGGATGAACTCTGGAAAGCCCAACAGCTGACAGCTGATCAACCACACTGGAACAGCCTAGGCTGTGCCCTGAAGAATCCCCCCTGTGAGGTGCCCGGGACCATGAAAATCCAGAAGGACGGTCCCTTCCCTCCAAAGACCAGGGCCCTCTCGTGGAGACCAAGAAGGAAGGGAGGGGGGCCATGCCACGACTCCTCCCCGAACCCGGGTGCGTCCCAGAAAAGGGTCGCCGCATTGAACCCTGACCCCTCGACCCCTCAGAATCTGAAAGAGCCCTCCTCCTTGCAAACATCAGCCTTGGCATCTGACAATCCTGGTCAGTCCCTGAGGGGACCACCCAGGGAGTAGCACCCTCCCCTCCTGCAGGTGCTCTGGTCAGCCCTAAAGTTGGCCGATCCAGGCACACCACCTGTGGGAGCAACACAACTGAGGGGGGGCAGAAAACCCTTCAAGCCCAGGCTGCAGGGCAACAGTGGCCTGCACCAGCGCCTGCTGGTCAGCACCCCTGACCCCAGACTTGGGGGCTATTGCCCGCTCCTCAGAGGGAGGCTGGCTCCAGTCAGCTGAAGTAACCAACAGGGTGTCCACATGGGCTGCAAACTCCAAAGAGTCGGACAGCCAGTCCGAACCAGACTCGGGGTCCACCTCTGAAGAAGTAGAGACCGAAGTCCGGTGCCAGACCGTACGCAGATGCCCGTTCCTGTTTGGACTGAAGAAGACGCCAGTCCAGGTGTCCGCACCAGAGCCGGTGCTGAACTCATCCATGGCATCACAAACAGTGTCTGAAGAAGAGACGGCGCCGAGAGCGGCAGCAGAACCAGAGTCAATGTCTGCCATGGCACCATCCTGTCCTACGGCACTGCGAACGGCACCAGAGTCAGGGACGGCGTTGACAGCGACACCGAGAGTGACACCTCCCACAGTGCCATGTCTTCACTCAGTGCCGCAGCTAGACATGGCCTGTCCCCAGCCTTGGCGCCGAGACAAAAAATGGTCAAAGACGGTGCCATACAACTTCCAACGGTGCCGCCAGTACTATCAGCGCTGCGAACAGTGTCAGCAGCAGAGATGGTGGTAAGCGGCGGACCGGCGTTGACCACGGCACCATCAGGGCACACAGTGCCGCGAACAACGCCGAGGCCCAAAACGGCACCAACGGACAGCATCGAGGACAGTGCTGACCCAGGCTTTCAGCTTGAGGAAACGACACCGGGGGAGCCTTCACCCCGAAAGGCTGATTGCCAGAGCGGTGCCTCCCACCCGCTCCCCAAGGGGAACGGACTGGGCCTCCTGCACTGTGGGATGGGCTTCTGCCATGGCGAGGCTACAAGAAGCACAAGCCCCCTCCTCCATGGTCTGTATAGAACCGGGAGGGGACCCGGAGGAAAGGCCGAGAGACTGTGGCTTGGCCCGAAGAGTGAGCGCCCGGCCCCCAAAAGTCGGCGGAGCTCATCCAACTTTCCACATGCGTTGTTCCAGGACACAATGATCCATAGAGAAACAGGCGTCGCACAAATCCATGTCATGAAGCGGGCCAAGGCATGTAAGGCAACGATCATGCTGATCGGTAATGGAGTAACGGAGTACTTGCGGCCGCACCGATTCATAGGAGGCCGCCCCTCTTTCAGCGACTTTTTGCCCTCCGACCTACACATGATTGACAGAAAAACAATGCAAAAAACAGACTCGACGTCACTGAAAAATAATAAAGGAACAGTCTTACCAAACAGCGGCGTCAAGTAGGGCGAAACAGAACTGGCAGATAAAACTCGGCGTCGAAGGACACAAAGAGTAGGCCTGTAGTTGCTTGGAGCTCCTCACGAGGTGCGACCTCTACGGCGAGAGACAAAGAACTGGCGGGAAGGTGGGGTCGACGACACCTAATGGCCAACCCACGAGTGCCACGCAGTGTCAGCCCTCGCATGGGCGCTGCCCAGCGCTGGATGCCGCCCATCCAAAAAAGCGTTCCCACAGGGTCGTGACCTCCGGCCAAACCCAAATGTGATGAATGGTGAAGACTGACACAGATAAGATGGTCCAATTCTGGACGACCCCCCGTCGAACAGATCTTCTGCCACGAGGTCAGGAGTTCCCATGTGTCCATCCTGGACTGTGACCTGCTTAGCCTGTCTGCCAAGACATTTGGACACCTGGAACATGAACAGCCAGGAGTTCTAGACCATGTTCCAGTGCCCAATATCAAACCTTCATTGCTTCCCTGCATAGGGGGTTCTATACTGAGTTTGTAAGACAGGAGGAGGCATTAGCACATCAAGCCTGTCTCCCACCTTAATAACCTTTGGTTCATGAAGTGACTACAAATCTTTTCTTGAATACCTCACTAGAGTCTGCTGAGACCACCTGTCTAGAGAGGGAATTCCAACATTGTACTGCCCTGTATGTAAAAGATCCTCTTCTGTCATTTTTCGTACAGTGTGGTATAAGGATTTGTTGTGCATGGTAGCATAAATTGTTTTTGTTATGATGTATAATCATACCCATGTTGTCCATCTGTTCCTGGTCTCCAGTGATTTTATACATTTATAGCATGTCACCTCTCTTACGTTTCATCTCAAGCATGTACAGACCAAGCTCCTTCACTCTATACTCATATGGCTTTTCCCTCAACCCTGATACCATCTTGGTAGCCCTATGTTGCACCCTCTCTACATTATGGATATCTTTTTTTCAAGTGAGGACTCCAGACTGTAGAACAGTAATCCAGTTGGGGCCTTATGTACATTGTACATAGTGTACATATGCAATTTTTATCCCTTCAGATAAATGCATTTTTAATGCATCGTAACACTGAATTTGGTATTTTAACAACTTTGTTGCAGTGATCACTAAAATTCAAGTCCTAATTTATCAAGAGTCCAAGGTCATTTTTAGTTTCTACCTTATCTTGTGTTTTACCCATTAGCCTATAACATTCATTGGTGTTATTTTTCCCCATGTGTAGCATGACACATTTATCAGGATTAAAACTCCTGCAATTTACCTGTGCCCAGTGTTCTACAATCTTTAAATCATTTTTCAGACTATCCACTTGCTCAGTGTTTTGTACCACTACTCCTAATTTAGACTCGTCTGCAAATTTGGCTGACCAGTTGGTTGTACCCTTGTCTAAATCTGAAATAACCAGACTAAACAGGACAGGGCCCAGTACTGATCCGTATGGTACCCTGCTTGTCACCTTTGCCTCAGACAGACTGCCTCTGATTCTAACTGCCGGTATTCTGTTGTCTAGCCAATTTGAGATCCTATTTACTATTGTGCTATGTTTAGCATGTATAATTTTTTTATTAGTACTTTGTATGGCACTGTGTCAAATGCCTTCTGGAAATCCAAATATATAACATCCACTAGTTCATTTTTATGGCTGTGGGTGGATCCTACAGCCATTTTGTAGCTTGAAAATACAGGTTACTCACCTGTAACAGGAGTTCTAGGAATGGTATATGTTGTTCATCCACACTTCTTGGCAGGTACCTTGCCGCTTTAAATCTTGCCGGAAGGTCTTCAAGCTGGCTCCTCCCACCCACCCGGGTGGTGAAACTCTCAGCCCACCCCATGACGCCAGATCTAGTTCGCTGGAAGCCAGGTTGTGCATCGAAGCCAGGGAGGTTGGGAGGGTGAACAACATATACCATTCCTAGAACTCCTGTTACAGGTGAGTAACCTGTATTTCTAGGGACATGGATATGTTGTTCAATCCACACTTCTTGGCAGACTCCTAGCAGTTCTCTATGAGGAGGGAGGAAGGCGCACACCCCCTACTTAGGAAACAAGGACTGGAGAACCGAGGTCCCAAAACCAGCATCCCGGCATGACTCAAGATTGATGTGGTAGTGGGTAATAAAGGTGTGTGCTGACTTCCAGGTAGCAGCCCTGCAGATTTCCTGGATAGGGACGTCCCTGGAAGCAGCCACCGAAGCAGCGGTATGGCGGGTAGAATGAGCTCTTATCCCTTTGGGAGGCTCCATGCCCGCCAACCTATAGCAGAGATCTATGCAGGAGGTGACCCATCTGCCGATCGTCCGCTTAGCTACAGGTCTGCCAGGTGCCGCTTCAGCGTAGGTGACAAACAGCTGGCGAACCTCTCCCCGAACTTCAGCCGTCCGCTCCTTTTAATAAAAGAGCGCTCTTCTAGGGTCCAAAGTATGGAGCCTATATTCGGCCTCCGAGGTGTGATTGGGGTAGAACACCAGCAGAGTCAACACCTGGTTAAGGTGAAACTCCGACACCACCTTCGGAAGGAATTTCGGGTTGGGGCGCAGGACAACCTTGTCCCTGTGGAAGACCAGATAGGGAGACTCGATGGAAAGCGCCTGGAGCTCTCCCATCCTTCTGGCTGACGTGATAGCCACCAAGAAGGTGGTCTTCCACGACAGGTGAGAGATGTCACACCTGTGCATCGGTTCGAATGGCTTGCCCATGAGCTTAGCCAATACCAGCTGTAAATCCCACGGAGGTGGAGGTTCTCGCACCGGAGGGGATATGTGATCAAGGCCTTTGGAAAAGCGCCTGACCACCTTCTCCTGTGCCACCGACTGCTTGCCGGCCCGCGCCCGGTAAGCAGAGATGGCTGCCAGGTGCACCTTAAGGGTCGTCGACCGAAGCCCTAGCAGAGAAAGGGACCACAGGTAGTCCAGAATGCTTGCCAAGGAACAGGAGGAAGGGTCCAACCCCTTGCCCTGACACCAAATGGAGAATCTCTTCCATTTGAAGGAATAGCATTTCCTGGTTGACTCCTTATGGGAAGCCTCAACAACGTTGAGGACCTCGTCGGAAAGACCCAAGGCCTGGAACTCTAGCCACACAGGAACCAGGCCGTCAGGTGCAGGGATTGAAGGTCCGGGTGGAGAACCTTCCCCTGGCTGACTGAGATCATGTCCGGGCGGGCTGGGAGCCGCCTTGGGAGCCTGGAGCTGAGGCTGAGGAGATCTGGATACCAGAACTGGCGGGGCCAGTCTGGGGCTACCAGAATCACCTGCGCCTTGTCCCTTCTCACCTTGAGAAGCACCTTGTGGATCAAGGGAAATGGGGAAAGGCGTAGAAGAGGCCTGGGGTCCACGGCCTTGAGAAGGCATCCCCCTGCAGCGAGCCCTGCTAAGTGGGGTGGGCATGAAACAGCCTCAGCTTCACATTCTCCCTGGAGGCAAATAGGTCCACCTGAGGAGTGCCCCAGTGGGAGAACAGATTGTGTACTACCTCCAGCAGGAGAGGCCACTCGTGAGAAGCAGCTCCTATCTGGCTTAGGGCATCGGCCAGACTATTGGAGGCTCCTGCTACATGGATGGCTCGGAGATCCGCCTACAGGCTACGCACGAGGGACCAAGTGCAGAGAGCTTCCTTGCACAGGGGCAAGGAGCACGTCCCGCCCTGGTGGTTTAGGTAGTACATGGTCGTGGTGCTGTCCATCTGGACCTGGACCACTTGACCCCATACAAACGGAGTGAAGGCGGTGAGGGCTAGTCGACCACTCGAAGTTCCAGCAGGTTGATGTGGCATGGGGACTCCCGAGGGGACCAGAGGCCATGTGCTCTGTGCTCCCCTAGATGGGCACCCCAACCCATCAGAGAGGCATCAGTCGATACAGTGACCGTCGGCTCGAGGCGGACAAATGGAATGCCCTCCTGCAGATGAGCTGGAACGATCCACCACTGGAGAGCGTTCCACATCTCCTGGGTCACTGCCACTGGCTGGTCCAAAGGACCGGAGCGCTGTGACCACTGGCTGGCCAGTCCCCATTGTAGGGGACGCATGTGCCAACGGGCCCAATGGACCACGCTGGTGCAGGCCGCCATGAGGCCCAGGAGGCGCAGAAAGTCCCGGGCAGGGCGCAATTGCCCAACCTGAAATGATTGGGCAAAGGAGGAAAGAACCTCAACCCTGTCTGCCGGGAGCCATGCTCTGGTTTGAAGAGAGTCGAGCTCTGCCCCGATTAATTGAATTACCTGCGTTGGCACAAGTTCCGATTTGGCCTCGTTGATGAGGAGGCCAACCTGAGAGCAAACCTGGAGGGTCAGATCCCTGGACCGCTCCACCTCCGGTCTGGAGGGGGCTGCAATCAGCCAGTCATCCAGGTAAGGGTACACCCGGACCCTTCTGTGCCACAGGAATGCTGTCACCACTGCCATGCATTTGGTGAAGACCCTGGGAGCTGGAGAGAGGCCGAAGGGCATGGCCCGGAACTCGTAAAGGGACCCCTCCACTCTGAAACAGAGGAATCGCTGGTGGAACGGATTGGGATGTGAAGGAACGCGTCCGGAAGTTCCAGAGAACAGAACCACATGCCTTGTTCCAAGGATAGAATGATCTGAGCCAGAGTGACCATCCTGAAGGTTCAAGACCTTAGGAACCTGTTCAGGTCATGCAGGTTGAGAATGGGTCGCCAGCCCCCCCATCCGTTTTGGGACCAGGAAATACCTAGACACAAACCCTGGGTCTGGTGGAGGGTCCACCACCTCCCTGATCACCTCCTTCTGGAGGAGCAGGGCAATGTCGGCCTGAAGGGCCAACAGAGAGGCTGCGGACCCCGTAGCCCCCCG